>CM060990.1:437941197-440617758 GCA_030765065.1 Deroplatys truncata
CACAGACATTCTGAAAACTATAAGGTATTAAAATTGCTACAAATTACAAGTTTTTGAGTTGTTGATTTTTTAAATTAAAAGGGCAACTTAAAGAATAAAACTGCTAATAATATTTTAAAGATTATGTTTGCTCAACCTAAAATTAATACAAAAAATTACATAATTCTGTATGCTATGATCAGAAAAATTACTTGGTCATAGAAAGACTGATGATAATTTTTAATGTTTCATTCTGTGTAACATTTGGCAGTGGACCATCAAATTAATTTTTGAAATGCAAATAATTTGAACATTTAAAAAGATATTGAAATTAAATTTAAAACCACACAATGTTTATGTCAGATAAATTGTTACTAAGTTTTCAGCTACATTGATTGAAAGCTTTGGAAAAAGGGGTCTTTAGGAGCATAGTCACTTAAATAATTAATCTGTCTCAGTACTTCTTACATACACATTAAAACATGTTCTAATAGTCTTTCTATAAGCCATGTCATAACGAGCACAACTATATTTTGCTAATAACTTAGAAAATTTAACATTAAAAAGCCTTTAGTGTTTCATCTTGCTTCTTAACACTCACAACATATGCATAAATTTTTCAGTAGTGGGAATACAATTAAAAATTTCTATGCCAATGCTGATTTTCCTGTTAATGGCATGATGGATTTCATTTCTACTCCCCAGGTCATCTTGTTTTCCATTTTGTTGCACTCATAAATTTAAGCAGCATAGCCTATCTGTTACTGAGAAATTACTTCCTTGTGTTTGGACTTGTTAGAATCTGTTTCTACTAGCAAGCACCATGCATAGCATAATCAGTAACCATTAAATTTTCAGTTTTTCAGTCATGCTATGCAATATTTTATTGCAAAATAAATATCAATGGAGACATGTTCTTAACAAAAGTCTCTGTAAAGCTTGGTACAGTTAGAGGAACTTTGTTTACTGGCTGCGGATGATATAAAAATTCCTTGAAAATGTCTGTTTTTTGATGCTCTCCATTATTAGGTAGACCATGTTTTACTGAGAGAAAAATTGGGTAGGGATTTAATAGTATTCTGTATTATTTACATGAACATATTGATCTTATCTTTATTTTTCAGTGCTAGAACCCATATAATATTTTAGGTTGACATAATGTGGGGCTGTATATCAGCATTATCACACCAAGAATATTTCTTAGATAAAATTTCAGTCTTTCAGCAGTTTATCATAAAACTTGTAACAGTCCATTGCATAAACATGTCTGGCAACACACACTGCCCTCAGTGTCTCAACATGAAATCCAGATTTTTCCTTTAATCACATACTACTCATGATAGAAAATCCCAACTCAAGTGCTGTACTTTCTGGAAGACAAAGAATCAGCAATTGAATTGGTCAGTAGAGAAAGGAACTAAGTCATTTTTGTCACTTTTGCCCATCCGCTATAATTTCACATAAAACATTGGTCTGTTTGAAAGGAATTGTGTACAATGACTCCTTAGTGGAGCAAATCCACTTCCTGCATCTTCATCAAGAGGATAAAGGAATTTCCAGTGATTTAATTTGTTTCTTCTCAGTAAGGTTGGTATGAACTGTAAGTGATGCGCTCCTGTTGCACCAAGAATGTGCTTTGATAATGGATGGCATATTACACCTGTATAATCATTCTTATTCCTCAGCAATTGTTGAGAGTGCAGCTGTTTAGTTGGAAGCTTGTTGCAGTTAAGTTATCATGTCTCCTAAAAGAAAGAGAAACAATGAGCAGCACAAAATGAAAAAATAAAACATGCAACGGTTCATACCTTGCCATACTTGAACTATCAGGGCAATCCTGTACTTGGAAAAAGCATTCTAGCAGATTGCAAGAAAGTGAATAAAGATGATTGTATAACCATTGCAGCAGCAAATTAATAATGCTTTACTTCTATATTTTACGCTGTGACAGATGCTAATGTGATTCAACACTCTTTTAAGGTTGGATAGAATGCTTCCATTGTACTAGTGATACACAGCGCTTAAAAATTCTGTCAGATTTTCTCAACATAGGGGATAAAAATGCTCAAGATAGGCATTTACAAGGGCTGATTGTTGCTTAAGAGGTGAAGTAAAGAGAGCCAAGGAAACAGCAGAATGGATTTGCAGGTAACAAAAGACAGCATTCTTTTGATTATTTTGTTGCTGTAGAAGGTAGATGCCTGGGCATTTGCAAACAAGCTTTTCTTAACTTTCAAGCAGTATCACAGAAGTGAGTGTTTTGAATATCAAATCTCCTGTTAAAGGACAAATTCCAAGTGATAAAAGAGGTGAAAATGAGTGCACCACCAAAATTACAGAAAATATGTTGAATGCAACACATAATCATATCTATTCATTTCCACTAAGGGCACCCACTATGCTAACAAAGAAATAAAATACCTGGATGCACACTTGAATATGAAAACTATACATGATCTTTTTCGGCAGAAATATCAAGAGTTAGATATTAAGTATGATTTTTATAGACAATATTTCTCTGAAAATGCTAATTATGTTTTTCGTCGCCCAAAAATTGATGTTTACAGCAAATGTGAGGAACTAGAAACCAAAATAAATAGCTCTCATATCACTGACAGCAGTAAGAGGGGAGCACAAATTGATCTTGATGTACATAAGCATAGGAGTGAGAGATTTTATAGTGACTTAAAGCAAGTGGAACAGAATAATGATGGATTGACATTTAACTTTATGCAGAATCTGACTTTACCAAATATCCCTGTGCAGGAAACATTTTAGATTAGACAGCTATAGGTGAACAGTTTCTGCATTTATAACATCAAACCCAGACAATGTGTCATGTATTTGTATCAAAAAGGTGATGGAAAGAAGAGGGCAAATGAGATATGTTCCTTCTTATAAGATTATCTCCAGACTTCTCTGCCAGAAAATATTACAGCACTACATCTCTTCTCTGATGGAGCACTGGGGCAAAACAAAAATCCCACGCTAATCCGAATGTGCCTTGCATTAATACAATTGGGCAAGATGAATAAGATCGTTCACCAATTTCTAGGAGGAGGTCATTCATACCTTCCATGTGATCCAATGTTCGGTGTAATGAAGAGGAAAATCTTAAAATGTGAGAGTTTATACTCCTAAAGAATATGTGGAGCTGATAGCTAACAGTGTATCAAGAATAATTGTGACTATGTTTCAGACAGAAAGCATTATGAATTTTGACAAGTGGTGACAGCAATTTTTCAAGAAAAACGTTGCATCTGCAGAAACAGCAAGTAGGATTTTCCAAGAAAGAAGGAATCATTTGCAATTACCCAATATAAGGAATTCATTTACGAAACGCTAAGCCTGGAATAGTGAGGACATGCCCATTCATCAACAGCTGTTGGGCACATACATTCAATTTGCTGAAAATGTGATCAGATTTTTGCAGGATCTGGAGTCTGCATATTCACAACTTGAAGTGCCCATCCAGAAGAAGAATATGGAGTAAATAGAAAAGCTAATGAAATATGTACATGAGGAAGATGCTCTAAAATTTTATGAAGATCTATAACAGTGGCCAGTGATTTCGTAAAACATTTATTACAGGTAAAACAATGTACCTAACAGTTACTTGTATACTACTCATTGCGTTTCTTCCAAAGTTCTTAATTTCATTACAAGTTTTGATCTACCTTTCACTTTGTGTACTTTTTATGATGTACGAATATTGTAGCCATGGAATTTAAGGTGCTAAACCTCAGTAATATAATAAAAACATTTACAAATTAATAAAGGTGTTAAACCATAGTAAACTGCTCATTGAGTGGAGAAAGGAACTAAGTAACCTTTTCTCAAAATTACTTTTTGTGTTACTTAGTAACAATGAAGTGAATACATTTATACATATTACCAAGACTGCAATAAAATGTCAAACAGAAAATTCTGAAAGGCAGTTTGTCTAAACAGACTTTTCTCTCTCCTGAAAAGTATAAAAAAATGACTTAGTTCCTTTCTCCACTGACCGAATCAAATGAAGAGCAATACAAAAGCATTTAAAGACTAGACATTTCTACCCATTTAAGGAAAAGCTGCACCCTTATGTCTAATATAGGAATGTTCTTTTTATTCCACATTAGCAGAACTTGCAGCTCTGCTTGATTGTTGAGTTAACTACGCAGATTGTCACTCTTTCTTCCTTTATCTCCCTCTTCCTTCCTCTATTTCCCTCCCTCTTTCTGAATCTCTCCTCAACTATCTTCCGTTTCTTTCACTATGCTATTCTTTCTTGTTCTCACTCCCTATTCTCTCCCAACTATCACCCTTTACTACTATTTTCCTCTGTGTAGGGTACTAGTCTACTTCACTTGGTATTTTTAAAATGGGTAATTAATTTTTCTATAGCGGTTTTCACATCATGAAGGCACAATGGCTCAAATGGAGAATCTGCTCAGAGTTACAATGTATGTTCTGCCGCTGCGATTACCGCACCTTTGTTTACAACCAGCTTTATCATTATTATTAATTAGTCATTACATTCATTACTGTACTATTACCATTTGGTTATGTTAATAATTATTATATGTTTTTCATTTAAATCCTAGTAATATTCATTTATGTCTCAATTTATTACATTGTCTTAATAACTGTCAGCACTTTACATTTTACTTAGAGGAGGACTGAACTAAATTTTTAAATAACTACTTCTAACAATAAAATATAAACAATATAAACAATTCTGAGTATATTGTTGAAAACTGTGTTGTTCTATGACCTCTTGTTTTCATTCTGAAAGCACTTTTATATTTAATGCTCACCTTGCGGTGACATGAGGCTAGGATCGCCCTATGTCACTTGCATTAGTTAGCCTTGCATTGCATTTAATCCTTGTTGTTATGTTGTGATTGTAGGACAGTTTTTCTTTCCTAGTGTTCTGTGAGGTGTTAGATCAAGAATGCCTGTGTGTAATGTTATAGTTGTGCAAATAATTCCAGTGTAAATAGAAATACTGGTTATTCCTCCTTCCCTGTTAGAGAGAAAAATCGACATGTGTACAACAAATGGGTTGCTGCTCTGAAATGCAAAAACTTTGTGCCAAACAAAAATGCTAAAGTATGTGGAATTCATTTCAACGAAAGTGATTTTAATGAGTCGGATGTTATAAAAATAAGAATAATGAATGAGAAATTCAAAAGCCCTAGAATGGAAGATAATGTGGTGCCTTCGAAGTTTTTAGCAGGACTATAAGAAAAACCTCCCACAAAAAGACACTAAAGTATTAAAAGAAAGTAAGCGATACAGCTAGTTGATAATTCAGTAAGCAATTCTCAGCAAGAAACTGAAGCTACACTAGTTTCTGAGACTTTACACGTGGAGTTGAAGGTGATGCTCAAATACAGTGCGAGTTGAGAACTGAAACTTGTAGTGCTATAAGTGGCACTAATGTGAACCAAAGTTTGATGAGGAAGGCAAATCTTCAGCTGTAAATAATGACAATTATAAACCGAAAGAATATTTAAGGGAATCCTGTGAAGACGGAGAAGATGTAGGTAGTCCAGTAAATATTCTTGTGTTTATAGGTGTAAATGCTCTCCTTGCACTATTCAGTATTTGTCACACGTGTGGTGCGCCTGTCATTGAAAGAAAAGCTAACACACAAGGAGCATTAATGCAAATTATAACTCATTGTGTGAATGGGCACACTTATGAGTATGCTCTTAATTTTCTTTTTGTGAATCATATATTTATAGACATGTTAAAAAAATTGTTTTCCCTTCTCTATACCAAGGCTAATTAAAAGAAATAGAAAGTAATTTTGCAATTGCCATGAATGATTCAAACTTATATTTATGTGGGGATGAACAGCATGGCTCCCCAGGATTTTCTGCTAAATATGTGGCATATTCTATAATGAATTTGGCAACCAATAAAACGTTAGACTTTATAATTGTACAGAGAGGAACTGTAAGTGGTGATATTGAGAAAGCTGCTTGCAAAAATATATTGACTTCTACAAATGAAAACCTGCCCATGAAATTGTTCCCGACAGACAAATAGACAGACAGACAGACAGGTATTAGAGCTTTGATGAAAAAAAACATTTCTGTATATACATCCCAACCTGAATTTGATGTATGGCACCTTGCTAAATTGCTTATGAAAATATTCAGGACATTACAGTGACTACACATTCCCATTGAAACTTAACACTATGACTGATCAGCTGTTCCGGCAGGAGATACTTGCTTCAAGAATGCTGGCTAGCTTGACGTCACCACAGTGCACTGCTGGTGTGGAAAATATGACCTGCCGATCCTGAACGGTAAGTCGTACGTTGTTCCGGTTTTCAACACTATTATGTACAGCCCAAGATCTTGTAGAATATTAAATAAAATATATATGTGAATTTTTAGTTCAGTCCTCCTTAAATATAATGCACTTAATAATTAATGTTACCTTACTCGGATATGGGTTCAACACCCAAAGAGGAGTCCCGGTTGGCCTGTTCACTGTCCTCACAAGAACTGGAGTCATTGCTGGAGGAACTGCTGGTTAGCCTAATGATTACAGATTTGATTCATCCTGCAGCTGATCTGGTTTCAACATATCGTCTTCTATTCCTTCAATGAGTTTGAAGTAATTTAATTACTGATCTTGGGTGACTGATTCAAAACCATTGTCTATTAAATGATCCATCTCCTTTTGCTTAAATGTAATGTTACGAGGGCGATACTAAAAATTTTTAGAATACCATGTTTCTAAAAACAAATGAAATTTGTTTATATTTGACAGCTACTTTCTAATGTTTGTCAAGCTGATTGCCACGTAGTTTGTTTGATTTGCTGTAAGAGCTTGTCATCATTTAAAGATTTTGTGTTCACCCAAAAATGACTTTGACTAGAGAACATTTCTGGACTATTCTCTATTATCATTTTAAAATCATCATTAATGCCTACAGAATGTGGAGGTCAGATTAGAAATGCATTTGGCAAAGAAGCCACATCTAATGCAACAGTTTATAATTGGTACATCAAATTCAAAGACAATCAGTATTTTCTTAGTGACAATTTCATTAAGGATGCCCAAGAACGGCTGTTACTGATAAAAATGTTGCTGCTGTTTGAGCAATGCTTGAAGATCGATGGACATCTTATAAATTTATTTGGGAGACAATGGGCATTGGTACGAGTCAAATCCAAAACAATTTACATCAACAGTTAGCCATGAGAAAACTTTGTTGTCAACGGATCCACATAAACCGACTCCCGATGAAAAACAATGCCTTGATTGGTGCAGAAAAGCTCTTGGAAAAATTCCAAGATGGCACTTCAAATTCAGTTTGGAATATCGTTATTGGTGATGAATCTTGGATTTATTGTTATGATCCTGAAAAGAAAGGTGAATAAAAACAATGGATCTTTTGAACAGACCTAAGCCTACAAAAGTCTGACGAATTTGCAGTAAATAAAAAATTTATTTGAGTTTTATTTATGGATGCTCCTTAACTGTTGTGGTTCTTAGCGTCCCATTCTATATTGGGCATGAAATACCAGTAATTTTGCTCAGAGGCCACTTTATCAGACTTGAGGCTCTTCTAAGTGCCGTAAAACTACAACACAGTAGCACCGGCTTTACTTCCCTTCCGAAGGAAGCCACGCTAAGGATTTTTACGCCCGAAAAAATCCATCATCCTCTGCCAGGTTTGAACCCACGACCTCGGGAACTAGAGGCTAGCATGGTAACCACTACGCCACAGAGGACAACGAATTTGCAGTGCTGGTAAGAAGATGTTTGCTAGTTTTTTTCTAAAATGGGCCGCATTACTACTATAGCATTAAAAGATAGATGCACTGTTACTGCCGATTGGTACACAAATGTCTGTGTACTACAAATTTTTGAAAACGTTTGTGAAAAATGCCCAAAAGGAAAAATGTTACATCATGACAATGCATCGTTGAGTACAGAAAAGTTAACAAATGTGTATCTGGATGTCCTAAAGGTCAGCACCATGGGCCCTCTACCATACAGCCCTGACCTAGCACCTTGTGAATCCTTTTTGTTTCCAAAAATTACAGATAAAATGCATGGAATCACCTTTTCATCATCAGATGAAGCAGTAGAACATTATAAAAACCTGGTTTCTGAAGCGCCTCAGGAAGAGTGGCATCATTGCTTTAAGGACTGGTTTCATCAAATGCAAAAATGCATTGATGTCAAAGGGGAATATTCTGGAAAACGACAAAATCATTACAATTTTTTAAAACTTATCCTTGTTTGATTTTCTAAAAATTTTCGGCGTTGCCCTCATATGTTGCCACATGTCCCATTACCTGATTCCATGCCATTTCTATAGGGTTTACTTCACAATGGTATCTTCAAACTTTCACTCTCTTTTCTTTTTGCAATTGAGTCTATAACAGTGGCACTAAAATTATCTTGTACAGAATTTACAATGGTCAGCAATTCTCTTTTAAGGCAATCGTCTGGATAGGAGATGTGTTTTGATGCTAACCAATGTTTTATATCTTCCTTAAGGGGTTTTGAAGTGGAGAGAGTCTCTACTTTTCTATTGTGATACGAGGCATTGTCCATAACAATGATCATTCTTGGCTCTATATTGGGCAACAGATGGTTCCTGAACCACTGCTCCAATATATCGCTGTTTATTGCATCATGATAATCAGCGAAAGCTTTTTCACCAAGGAAACAAGTTTTGCACCCTGTACAAATTACATCGTACCACTGGCATGCAATATTACATACTGTGGTCTGCGAGCAGTAGGCGATTTAAAACCAGTAGATAATCCTGCCAAAAGCGCTTCTTTAGGGTTTTTATGGTCTTATACTTCCAAACTTTTGACACACTTGCCCTAACCAACTTTCATCAAGGTACATGATTTTCCTTCTGTCTTTCCTGAATTGTTTTATTTTCTGTAAATAGGAATGTCACCACACTATAATATCAAATGTCTCAATCATAAACTACTTATTTCCTCTCTTTCCAAAATCAAATCCCATTTCTTTCACCAAGCGATAAAAGGTTGAATATTTAAAATCTGGTAAATGTATATCATCACTAACGTTTTTCAACGCTGACATAAGTTTGTGGAGAATGTTTTGAAATAGAAATTCATGAAATTTGCATCATATAGCACTGCATACAAAATTATTATAATTCACCTCCCTGCTGGTTTTGTATGTATGCCCCATTTATCTTTTCTTCCATGGTGTAGCGATGGACCTTTTTTTATATTCTTTTCTTAACCCTCCATTGGTTGCTAGAGGCCTGAGAGAACCATGGCATTATTTAAATGTTATAATTTCCAAACGAATGCGCCTTTGCAATTGCCTGACTAGGACATCTAACATTACACCTTGCTCGATTCTTTGCTGCAGCGACCAACTTACCTGTTTATTTGTTTGGCTGGAAGAATGACTAATCAGCAGTTACCTGTCGCACATCTCAACCAGATCCCGCATGCCTGCTCTCGTTACATATTGCTGACAGATTTGTTGCTCCTCATTAGGTGCAATATTGCTTTGACATTGCAAGGAGCTGTTACTGCTTCGTCATGAACATGAGTAAAAGGTACAATCTACAAAATCCGAAGGATTTGGAAGAAGCGGCGCATCATCTACTTTGCAATGACTATGTCTTGCCCGTGGATGACAACTTATATAAGATGATTCCGATATTGAAGATAAACTCAAAACGAGATCTTTAGATTCAGAAACTGGTCATGAAGGTGAAGATCAAAGCAACCTGTGTGACAACATGTATTTTATAGGCAACATCATATGCTTATCATAGCAATTTTATTATTATTATTATTATTATTATTATTACTACTACTACTGACAATACATTCTGTTATTATTTACAGGAAGAGATGGGACAAAAAAAAAAAAAAAAAAAAAAAAAAACAAAACAACCCAGCTGGAAAATAACACAGACAAGGGCTCAATATATTCACCAAACTTCGTAGCTGCCAAAAATGCAAAAATGAAATTGATTGTTGGATGCATTTTGTTACCGAAGATATATTTCATTTGCTTGTTGAAAGCTCTAATAATTACATTACCAGTGTGCAGCACAAATTTGATCATGAAAGAGACAGCAGACCTACAGATGCAATAGAAATAAAAGCTTTCCTAGGCTTATTGTGCCTGGCAAGAATTTTTCGTGGTGGACACCAGAATATTCATGATTTTTGGAGAAATGTCTAAAAAACAATTCAGTTTTATAATACGCTGTATTCACTTTGATAACAATAGCTCAATTCTGGAGTGATGATGATTGGATAAATTGGCTGCTGTTAGAGAAATGTTTACATTGTTTCTGAGCAACTGTCAGAAGCATTATTCTCTTGGACAAAATGTCACTGTTGATGAGCAGTACCAGCATTTTGCGGTTGATGTGGTTTTAGACAATATATACCTACCGTTCAAGCCAAACAAGTATGGCATAAAAATATTGTTTGAGTGATGCAAGACTATACCAATAATATGGAGATTTATTGTGGACAGCAACCGGATGGACCACATTTGCAAACTAATCCAGCAGAGGCTGTAGTGCTGAGGCTAACCGACCAATCTATGGCACTGGCAGAAATTACACACTAATTTCACTTCTCCAAAAGGTCACAGTCAGTACAAAAGCATATTTGGCTACACAAAAAACCAAACTCCTGTTTTGTATGTTCCAAAAAAAGGGTAAAACAGTAGTTTTGCTCTCAAGTCTATGTTTTGTCCGAACAGTTATCAGAAGTGCTGAGAAAAAGCCTGAAGTAATTCTGCATTAAATGGACACTAAATCTGGAGTTGATGTAGATAAATTGTGTGCTGCATACAATGTAGCAGAACAAGAAGAAGGTTGCTCATGGTAATTTTTTTAACATATCTTGAACATGCAAGTATTAATTCTAGGGTCATCTTCCTTAGAAACTAAAACAAATATTCCACAAGGCAGGAGTATTTGAAAGCACTGTCTTTAACTTTACTGTAGCAAAAGCTACAAAGGAGAGCAACAGTATCAAACCTATCCGGTGATTTGAAGGGCCTTCTGGCATAATATAAACCTGAAGAATCCACAGCAGATGACTTGCCAAATACACCGCTATCCACATTGAAAAGGAAACAATGTGAACCCTGCAACATAGACAAAAAGAACTGGAAAACTGAATATGCGTGCGGAAAATGCTACACTCCCCTCTGTTTGAGCAAACATGTCAAAATTATTTGTGAAAGTTGCTTAGTCAGGGAAAACACAGGAAAGGTGTTTGAGGTGATTCTGAGTAACTGAACATTTCAAATTATAAGTTGTATGTATACCTGAAAATGGCAATGTATTTCTTTACACTTATTGTAATACAATTTATAATGCATATGTAGCCATATGATATTTTAGCTTGTCTTATGCTGTAAGATAATACCTACTAATAAAAGCCATGTATATTTAACCTAACTACAGGTAAACATATTAAAAAAAAAAGAAGCAGAAGAAGAAGAACAATAACAACAAAAATATAGTGCGGGTCTACTAGGCCCCATGCAACCAATGGTGTTCCACCAAAGTGCACGCCTAACAGATGGTTAATCTAAACAATGTATGCCTATTCACGACAGTTGCCTTACAAAGTTTACTAACAATGAATGAGTCACTGTGTCCGGGGTTCTTTTCCTTTAAATAATCAACACACTAAGAATTGTTTTTCTCTCGCCACTTTTAGTAATTTTGCCCATTTTTCTGTGATCCATTGTCCTCTGATCACTTAACAATTGCTATGCACATGATTACAGAGAATTTGTAAAAATCACACATGCCTCAGATTCCAGAAACCTAGAAATTGAAAATCTCCACTAAAGTATGATCCCTTATTGCCTCTTGAACTGTCATACCACATCTGGTCTTTATTAACTCCAGGACAGGAGAACCAGGTTTGTTGGCGCTGTGTGTCTTGTGTGCTGGAAACATTTGCCATAAACTGTTGATTCATGGATGCACTGGTTCTGAAACCTTCTCTGTGTAGATAAAAAATAATTTAATTATTTCCTTGACAACTTTGTTGCTGGAAGTTTTTTCGTGGGCTTGTAAAATGAGAATTAGCCAGCGACGACATTTTCCACCGTAAAAACGACGAATGCAGACTATCTGTTTAAAAATTCAAAGTACTATTAAAAGTGAAGAGATGCACATATTAAAACATATGGAGTATCATATGTTAAAACTTACTTCACTTAAAGTCAGATAGTTAATACAAGGAAACGTTTTTCAGAGATGTTTGTCACAGTACATCAGAAGAGGGACAGCAGCCAATCATCAGTCATCAAACAGCTGAGGATGGAGACGAACGTCTCCAAAATACGTTTTCTTGTGTTTAACCATCTAATTTTAAGTGAAGTAAGTTTTAACATGTGACTCTCCACATGTTTTAATACTCTGTTTTAAAGTTTATATTTTTAAAGAAATATGCTTAAATGTATTGATATACTCTAAACACCAACATGACCTATGAAGACAAATGAATACTTCAAATATTTTCATTGCAATTATTTCGGTTTAAAGCCATGTTTTAACATTTGACGCAAGAAAGATGTTAAAAATCTGCTTTCAACAGAATTTTAAAATTTATTATTTTAAAAAATGCACAAGTATAATTATAATTAAAGGTTTTTCATGCATACCATAGTGTTCAACACATTTCATACCAAAAGCATGTTCCTATTTTGCCTTAATTGCATTTAAAAACACACACACTTGGCAATGGTGCACTTGATTCTTCCATAAGAAAAATATGGTCCATAAGAGCCCATTGTGCCTTCATGACGCGAAAACCGCTATAGGATGTTAATAAAAATTAAAACTTATGGTTGGAATTATATTGTTTCCCATGGTAACTGGTTCATGTACGAGAATGTTAACTAAAATTTTGTGCAACTTCTTAAATATTCATCCTAACAAAGTTTTGTATATAACACAACTCGTTAGAATCATAATGCTTATAAACTTTTGTTAAATCACATTTATCATAAAGCTCAATAAGACAGATATTTTGATTTTCTGATTTCATGCCCATTTAGAGCTCCCATTTTGGGGAAAGTAATTGAGATCTCATATAATCTATTCTAAGTGGGACCTAAGGATATTAAAAACCAAGTTTCAGAACAATCAGTTTAGCTGTTCTTGCATGAAAAGTGCAAATATATATGCACGCATGCACACAGTTATTTAAAAATTGGATTTTTAGCTTTGGGGTAGCCCATTACACTCATTAACATTTATTCCACCAAAATAATTTTCAGTAAAGTTTTCAATTAAAGTTTTAATGTATAGATATCCAAATGGCTCACAATTATAGGTTCTATGAGGACTCCCTGATCAAATACATGAGTTTCTTCCAGTTTGGTGCGTATGGCAAGTTCCCCTTTCAAGATGTTCTGCACTTTCTTACATTCAGGTTTTTAATAGCACCCACTTGAACTTTGCAGTATTTCCTAAACTTCCCTTTCACTTATTAATATATTTTATGCTGTTTTCATTGAAATTCTCAAATGCCTCAAGAAATGTGGTCTCATTGATTTCTCCTGAATCTAGTAATCCTTTAAGTAGTTATAAAAACCTAATTTTTTCTGGATTCTAAATAGTTGATGAGATTCTCAATGTTTATGCTGTTTCAGTAGCCTAAATATTCTTCTCAATTAGGTTAACACATGCTTGAAATGTACACACTTGATCTCTAGTAAATGACAACCAAGGTTTTAGAAAAGGGATCTTCAAACAATTTTAACATCATAGAGGATTTGTCTTGCAAAGAAAGTATGAACAAAGACCAGCGAACATACTTAAAATTCTCCCAATTGATGAGCCAAGAGAAATCATGAATTTTCATGCTCTTAAGAATTTAGCACATTTGTTTCCTGCAAAATCAGCTACTCAATGTCTATTGATAAAGGTTTTGTTTTTGTTGACCATGAAATAAAGTGAGCGATATTAAACATATTTTCCTGCAACATCTTTGCATATTTAGGGCATTAAAAGTCTTTGGGCACGAATTTAAATTGCAAAATAACATAATTTAAAAAAATATTAAATATAACTTTTTTCAACAAAATATTAACAGTTTTAAAATTACATCTTAAGCATTTTACTCTCTGCCAATATTTAATGCATGGTAATGCATACCAAAGGTGAAGAAGTCTTTTGTTTTATAAATTTTTCTTTCATTGAAAATAAGGAATTGTGTAGTTTTATCACCACTTCTTGGAGATATTTCATTAATTTGTGATGGCAACACTGACCAGAAATGCATATTTAGCATATTTGTAGTTTTGGCAGCTTTGTATGCTAGGCCCCATTTATGCAAGAAATTTGTGTTGTGCGAAAAAGAATGATGTGATGTGATGGAATTTTTAGTTCTCTATTTATGAATGCGGCGTGACTATTGTAGTTGCACTATGTATTGTTGGGAATATCAGTTTTACCTGGCCATTTCCACATTTAGTACAGATCCACGAGCGCTGTAGTACTGCTACAAACTCTTAGCTCCCCCCCAGGACCACGCACACACACACACACACACACACACACACACACACACACACACACACACACACACACACACACACACACACACACACAAAATGTACACCCAATACTAATGGATAGCGCATTTAGGAACCTGTATGGAAATTGAGAGAAGATGATGACAAATTGTAATTTTCTGAGGCAACATCCCAAATTGAACACAAATTTCTTCCATAAAATGTTCTGTATCAATACTTGATAAAAGTCTGGATGACGAAAATCAGTCACTCCTGCAACATGAATCACAGCGAAGTGTGAAAACTACAACTCTGGGTTTATCAAATTGGCAGCACTGACACTACTGTCTTGCTCACAATGCAGCAATGTGACACGCATAAACAGGGCCATATACAGCTATGTATATTATGGTCATGTGACTGCTGCATGTTGCAAGAACTGAAAGACCACTATGCTTTTGATTTTATGCGACACAATGTTGCACAGTCACGTGGTATAAATGCTTCCATTAAATTCAAGGCCCATTTATGCAAGCGCTTTCATGTCATACGATAAGCATGAGGCAATCTAAAGTACATTGATCATCAGCAAGAGAAGGAGAAAACTGACACCAAGTGATGCAGACACACTCACAATGGCAGTATTCGAATAAGGTGTACCATTAAATTTTGTTAGCCCTTTCCGGCTCAAATTAATGTGTTAAGAAAAAAATATTTTTCTTTAAAAACTAACAAAACGATGCTTCCTGAACACTAAATTGCAAGAATCATTTTAATATTGCTTTCGTTTATATGTATAAAACAATGATTCCTATGGCATCACTGGGCACAGGTAATGCAGAATGTAGTGGATAGGCTTTTGGAAATAATTTTTATATCATAATGAAATATAGGTTATACATTACGTTATTTTTATTTATAAAAATTAAATGCTACACAGCGATTAGAATTTTCATAGAATGTATATATTTTGCAATGAACATCAAATTACTTCTGAAATGCTTGCCTATATTACATAGTATGCCAGGAAACAGTTTCTGTCTTTGATAATGGATAGTGCTTTCTCACATTTTATACATATGTTTGAGTAAGCTCTGAGACACAATTTGCGGTGCTGTCTTAAATATGCACTGGGCAGAGCCTAATACCATTAAACTTTATATTATCTTCAGGTCGCTGGGTGGGTGTTGCTCCCTTGACTGGAAGTGGTAGGGCTTCAAAATCTTCACTGGCCTTCCTATTCTTCTCATACTTTGTTTCCCAGCATGAAGTAAGTTATGTGCTATCTCTGAAAGGAGAAGCATTACGGTCTCGTACTTAGTAACCCATCTTTGTGCAGTGTCGGCGGTAAAACAATCAAGAATTTACAATGCAAATATCAGGTGAAAAATTATTTTAAGATGAAATCGCTTTACAGCAATATTGATTTTGTACAGTGAAACAAACATGTTATGCGATTCCAGCCCTCCCATAAAACAATTGCACTCTTTCACTATTGTTGGGCAGGGGACCTCAATATATTCCTTCTGTGCCATTGCTCATCTTCTTACATTTTCTACAGGATTTCTTCCTGTGCACGATGATGCAAAATGAACTGCTTTATCATCATACCATTTTAGAGCAATTATATTGCTTTCCCTCTGGGTACGAAACTCGTAAGAACCAGTTGCTTCAAATCTGTATCATTACTTTTCTGTAACCAAAGTGCCAAAGGTACATCATCTTCATCTAAATTTTGGCTCCTCGTTTACTTCAAAGTCTAGTCCAACATAGAGGGGTGGTACTATTTGAGCTGCAGCATTCTGTATAGCATCCAGTTTGTCTGATTATGTGTCAGTATCATATATGTCACCTTCCAGTAGAAGTAACATTTCATCATCTGTCAGATATTTATGATGAAATTGTATTGTAAAAAGAAAATGAAATAAATATTTCTGAAAGTAAGCTATTTTTATTCATATACTGATTAACAAGGTAATATTATATAATAGGTCTATTTATATACAACTTTTTGAAAAAATATGAAAAAGCGAGGTTATGTCAGTACATGCTATATGTGCTTAGACAATGACCGTTGATGCCAAATGACATTATCATTATTTATGTTATAATAAAATATAAAAAATTTAATTGGAGAACAAATTAATATTTCATCATAACAGTGCATATATCCTACCCATTGCATTACAGTATCAATTCTATACAGTTTTTCTTGGAATATGAAATAGATCAAAAGTCAGCAATGGCAATGTACCTCAGGCACGTGCGTGCCACAGAGAGAATATTTTTTTATCAGCTGATGCTCTTTTGTTGAAGTGAGTCAATGCTACCAATCTACTTTCAAAGGAACTAGAAAACAAGCTTGATGTCACTTGGAATCGCTGGGCATTCCAAGTAAATTATACAAATAAGAAAATTTGCATCGTTGGGATGGAAAGGTTAAAAAGTCAGAATATTAAAGTGCAAACAATTTAAAAATATTATCAACCTTTATTTTTGTTTTCCAGAATAGGAATATGTCATCTTTATATAAGATCTAATTGTAATGATGATTTTGGTTCTTCAAGAATAAAAACACACAAAACGAATTTCTATAAAATATGGATAAGCTAGTAACAGTGGTGTGAATTTGAAATTATTTAGAAAATCTGAGTTGGAGTTGAAACACTTAACATCACTTACTTGCTTTTCGTCTCGACGAGAGCTAATTACTCCCATCCTTGAAAGTGGCCACTTCTGAGGATGGGAGCAATTAGCTCTCGAAACTGGTCATGAAAAAAACATGTAAGTGATGTTAAGTGTTTCAACTCCAAATCAAATTTTTCTAAATAATTTCAAACACAAAACCAAGTTTTGCTTTTAATAACAAAAGCCTTAAAAAATACAACCATTTATGGCAAATAGCAGACAGCACACTGGACACATCTATGTATAATATGTGCCCTACAAACAATACCAGAGTTAAACTTGTACTTTGTGCTAGACATTATTGTTGCTCAAGTCTTCCACATCCACCAAAACTAATTGTTGGTATTACCCACACATCAAGCAACAATTTTGTCTTCTGAGGCGAATTTATCTGTAGCCTTCTTTGATATAGTATGCTATAAATCAGGTATTTCACCAGGTAATGATATAAAGTCAATTATTTTGCCCTGAACACCAGAATTAAGCAAGAAATACAGCACAATGATTGAGAAAGGTTTTATGTATTTTTGTTTAAGGTATCTATACTGATTGTAATAGTGTTTGCATGAAGCAAATCTTCATATACTCCACCTAATACATCTAGTGATAAAATGCCAGTAATAACTGCTTCCAATTTTGTCTGCACAAAAAAAAAAAAAAAAAAAAAAAAAAAAAAAAAAAAAAAAAAAAAAAAAAAAAAAAAAAAAAAAAAAAAAAGAGTTCCTAAAGTTTCTTTATTAATGTGGACAAGCAGTAATTTGCATGAAAACTTTGCTAGCTTTGCACAGCGTGATACACAATGGAGCTTCACTTTCTGCAGTTTTATCACTTTCATTATTGTGCATCATATATGAGCAGGTGTTTCCAGAGAAAGCCTAATTATTCTCAGCATCCTTATGTTTTTAGCTACATAGATGTTGGTTGGTATTGAGTGTTTCTCCATGAGCACTGGGTGAATGGACACTACAATCACACATAGTATGTACTTTTGTTCCATTTTTACACTGCTTTTCCCATTTGATAAGCTGAAATTCTTTTGGGATACTGCTGTTAAAGCAGCACTTTTGCCTCTAACATTGCAAAGACATAATCCTAGAGACTTAAGACTATTCTAAAAATAGTAAAACTGCCAGTTACTATGAAGCCAATTGCTAATAATGATGCAGTAAAAACCACTCACAACAGAGCAAATGGAGTGTCTGAGACACAGGGGTGTTGCTAACATTAAAATCACTCATATTGATTCTATTGAAAAATGCAATTCCATGTTTAAATGAATTACTATCATTCTCAAGAAACAAGTAGATATTATTGGTTATGAACAATACATTTTTGACTGACCAGCATTTTAAGAATACATTTCCAAATTGGGTATTTCACAAATACCTCATCTGGCTTGAAGCCTGAGAACTTCTACTGTAAATATGTTTACACTTATTAAAAATGAGACAAATTGGACCTTATTATAGAATGATGAGACAGCTGGAATATGTGAGAGAAAAACTAAAGGCAGTGCCACATTTAAAATATAATATTTGGCCAGTCTATCCATTATGCTACTGAAGAATGGAATGAAGCTACATAGTCCTATGTTATAACTGCTTCTGAAAAGCAATTAAAGTCTGAGATAGGATATGCTGATGGAGAGATGAAATTCTGCATTACCATAGCAGCAACATAGTGAGAAATTTCCTCAAGGTACCTGGTGACGCTATTACCACTGATCCAATCAATAGAAGACACATTTTGAAGATGGAAATGCTGGTGATATTAGCAAGTATAATTCAGAAGATCATGGGTATGAGGACACTTGTTATTTTGTGCAGAAACGTTTAAAGCAATAGAAATCACAACTGTCTCTCTCTTCCATGCAGTGTAATGAAAGGACTTTCAATAAGATGCACAAACTTAAAGGAACAAGTTATGTTATAGAAATGGCAAGTGTAAGTAAAGAAGTAATTCACATTTCTCTGCTGATAAGTAAACTTTAACTAGTAAAAGAAATGGTTGTTCTAAAAATATTGATGTTTGACAAACATGCACTGCAGTTAAACTTAACACAGAGTTTCATACTACAGTATACAAAGGGCCATCTATTCCATTTATATGCATATCAAAACATAGCTTAGAAAATCCACTCCTCTCAATTTGTAGTTTACCTCTACTCACAATATTTCTTTAAAGGAACCTGAAAAACATAACATATAAGAGTAGTTCTAGTGTAGCTGCAGTTTTGATCTTCACATTAATACTCATTACTTAGTGTTTGTCTTTTGTAATAACCTTTTTTTTTTCTCCCAGAATGTGAGTTCTACTGGGCTGATCTCTGAATTTTATTAGTCTTGTGTCTTTGTCAATTTTGTGGTTGAAGTTATAGAAGTATGCAGCAGCTGATGATTATCTTCTTGTTTATATTTTATACCATGGGTACATTAACTAGTTAGAAACACTATCTACACCAGTGAACACATCTGCAATATAGAATATAATTAAACAGATAAAACAGTACTGCTGCACACTTATGGAATATCAAACAAAAATAGACACAAATTCAACCTCAATAAAACATCCTGGCTGCCCATTAAAACTCCTCACATATAAAATAATCATGAAAAACAAACACTAGATCATGAATTTTGAAATCATGCGCTAGGCAGCTAACCCCTCCCCACGTGCATCCCCAATAGGAGTTCAACAGTCAAGCTACCACTGATAACGGAAGCGATTTCTTTGAAAAACATATCCTATGATCAACAAGTGTAACTGAAACATTTATGCCACAAAGTAACTAAAACATGTAAAATTATGACACTATTGGATTGAGATTACATATGTTATAGTTCCTTAAAGCTCCTCAAGAGAATCAATCATACTCCAGACCTGCTAATAGGATTCCTAAACAGGGAGAACTTAATAAATTAGAATATATTTTACGACGCATTAAATGCTTTAGAGGCTTTTTACAACTCCTTGAAGAATTTTAGTGCAGCTGTGCATAAGAGAATAGAAAGCATTTATTTAGAATGAGAAATACTTTGAAATCTTGCACTGCACATATTTATGACAGCTACCTTTTATTAATCTGATTATTATGTGCAAATTCCAATCGATAAGACTATCTTCAGAAATGGAGTCATAACTTATTTCACAGAGTTATCAGTTAAGACTTCTATGAATGAAAACCTGCCCATAAAATTGTTCCTGACAGACAAGCACATGGGTATCACAGCTTTGATGAAAAACAGATGTCCACATATATACCATGAATTTGATGTATGGCATCCTGCTAAATCGCTTATAAAAATGTTTAATAAGATTGCAAGATCATTGGTCCTTTGTGAATGGAAGCATCTGCTACTTGTGAAAGAGAAAGTGCACTCCTAAAGGAAAAGTACAGTCAATTCTAAATCACATTACTGATGTCCATAATTGGGTAGGTTTTGAGAAATTTCATTCTTGTGCTCATAATGTGTCGAGCGGAAAAAAAAAAAAAAAAAAAAAAAAAAAAAAAAAGTGAAACAAAAAGTTTAAAAATACAGCTATGTAAGAATTCTGCAGAATACTACGACTTGTGCAGTATCATAAAGAATGCAAGATTTTTAAGTGACATTATGCATATCAATCATCTTCACCACACAGGAAGCCTTGAATCCTATCACAATGAGCGCCTATGTATGTCCCAAAACACACATTTTTTATTTCTAAGAATGTACATCGGATCAATGATAGCTACTCTTAATCATAATTTCACCAAGGGAAAAAAGCAGTAGGCAGTTCTGTGGAATTACATAAATCGACTGGAGACTGGTTTTGTAAAAAGAAGCATGAGAAAAAAAACCTGAGTGGAGACAAAACCTTGTAACACAAATAGTGAGTGAAGTAAATGAACAGTTTCCATACTAGTATGTTGCACCAGGAGTTACTGACTGTAGTGACATATCTTGTAATATTGGCTCACTCCAGAAAATTAAACCTAATAAGCAGGAAATGGAAGGCCAGTACTTCTCTTGGTTTGGATTACTTTTGTGAGAAAACGGCAGGGGGGTGGAGTGAATGTGTAAATAATGAGACGAGGTCAAAGAAGTGCAGTTTTAAAGCATGTATATTCAAGGCACTAGCGACTACACATTTCTGTTGAAACTGAATGCTATGGCTGATCAGCTGCTCTGGCAGGAGATACCTGGCTAACCGTATGACATCACCACAGTATGCTACCAGTGAAAATACCCTGCAGATCTGAACGGTAAGTCGTACATTGTTCTGGTTTTCACCATTATTATGCACAACCCAAGATCTTGTAGAATATTAAATAAATTAGACATGTGAATTTTTAGTTCAGTCCTCCTTTAACCTCTTCATGCATGAAGGTATTATATGATAACACATGATTTGATTTCCTTTTATTTCACAAGCATGGCATTAGGACCACTCATGACTGCATGAAGGTAACATTTGATACCAAAACGTATTGCTACAAAAGTGCAGCACTCCCTGGATGAAGCAATATGTCTCAGAGGAAGGAGTGTGCAACACCTTATTGGAAGTACTAGTTTGCAGAAGCTTGGAACCATGTTTTACATAACAATTCATATTATACAAGTGCAAAAAAAAAGTATTATTTGAAATGTACGTATCTATTATTAGTTACTATGCATAAATAATTTGAAATTAATTCATGAAAATATTACTAATATTGGAAAATAGTGATGTACACAAATGATAACATTATGCATTTAGGCATGCTGAAGATTTTGAGGTTATGTTACCATTCGTAATTTTACACCATAGTATTTCGATCTAATAATCCTGTATTCTTGCTTTTGAGCATTTCAGGTACGTTATTACAAATTTTCAATTTAGTAAAGGACAGAAATATCAATTCTCAAAGGAAGAAATTGTGAAATTACTTCTGAAATTACTACCACCTTCAGATTCTGAAAGGAAGCATATTCTGAGAGCTGTTATAAGGGAAATGGGAGAAGAAATTTTGCTTCCTGATGAACAAGAAGTACCACCTACATTAGAAGTGGAAGAAAGTGAAGCTAAAAGGTGAAATAGAAAAGCAAAATGCATGATTTCTATTTCTGGCCCATTTATCCACATGTACATGGGTAGAGTGGGCCTTCTGGATCCTATGGTTGATTGCCCATTGGCCCCATTAGTTCAAAAATAAAAAATGGTACTTGAAGTGTTTGCCACATGGTTAACATCATACTAGTAAATGTATAAATACTTTATAGAGATATTAATGGCAATAAATGTTATTTAGTGAAATTCAGATTTATTGTGCTTGATAATGAATATGAAAAGAAGAAAGGGTGACCTTGAAATGATGTTGCCGATCCACCACCTAAGAAACATACAGCTGTTTTAAATACAGCAATTACTAACTTAAGATTCCATGGAAGAGGTTATCATCTTATGGAAGGTGACTAAGAAAAGGCAATGCATTGTCATGATTACACATGTAAACGAAGAACGAGATGTAAGTGCAAGAAATGTAATATGCCCTGAATGTATCGAGAACTTCCACATGAAGTAACATACGTGCTGCTCAAATTTTTCACTTTTGTAAACTTTTTTGCATGTTTGTATTAAAGCCTCAAATGCATAATGTACACATATGATACCATGTTGATAATTTGTTTAAAAAATAATATACATTGATGAGTCTGAAATCATATTATTTAATGTAGATTTCACAATTTGAAAGTATTAAACATTTTTTTCTCATGTTCCTTGATAATTCATGCATGAAGAGGTTAAGCAGTGGATTGCAGATTCTCCATGTATTATGATAGATAGGAAAGTGGTTTGTTTTCTGGCAGCTGTGTATTTTTTAATACAACTTTTTCTTCTTACTTTGCAGATTAAGGAAATATGCTTCTTTTTCTTCTTTCCACAAATTATATCAATTTTGCGTTTCTGATGCCATTTATAAACAATTGTTTTAAATGTATATGGCCTATGCAAATGTAAATCAGAGCAGTAAAAGGGCATTTCTGAGCTGCTAAGCTTCACAATCCACTACATTTATATACACACTTTGCTATGCCATTTCACATTGCAATGGGGATCTGAAGCAATGTTCTAAAGTCATAATTTGTTTACTTTTGCAATATTAAGTAGTAGTTTTGGCAATTCTCTATATATTTGTAAAATAGTTTTCAAGATCTATAAGACAGTCCTTTTCATACTATGAAGCAGATAATTAAAATCTTTCAATGCACTGCATCTGATTTTAAAAAATCCTTTGAATGCACCTCAGCAAACTCTTACAACGGCAAGCCAAATATAAACCAGACTTTAGGCCCTCATCTTCTCAGACAACCCCGAGCTGGCAGAGTGAGCACTGAAGGCCAATGAATAAAGTGGGGGAACCTGCTTAGTGAACTGTTTCTCCCCCCTCCCTCCTCAGTACAGCCTGAGTGATTAAGATGTTCCATAGCCTGTCACACAACACAGTATAATACATTTTTTAACAAAGGAAGGTGTAAAACCATCTGAAATGTTGAATAGGTTGGCAGCACAGTTTGGGGACACTATACTTTCTCAGACACAAGTGTTTGAAAGACACGATTGATGCCCAAAGACAAGTCTCACAGATGACAACATTCGTGCAGTTCGTGATCTCATGGAAGGAGACCGGTGGTTAACCAATGATGAAATCCCTTCAGAGTGGGCATCAGCCATCGGAGTACTCATACCATCATCGCAGAGGTCATCCTTTTCCATGGCAATGCCAGGCCTCACACAGCGGGTTTGACAAGGGATAAACTGGAGAAAACTCATTAGGAAACACATGAACAACCTCCCTACAGCCCAGATTTCTCCCTCCTTGATAATTTTTTGTTTACGTCCCTGAAGGAAACACTGGGAGGGGAATGGTTTGAGAACAGCCAAGAAGTCTAAGATTGTGTGTGCAATTGGTTAACAACTCAACCTCAAAGTTTCTATGAAGAAGGGATCTACAGGCTTTTAAAACGGAGAAAATGTGCAGGACACTATGTTAAGAAAAGTTAGAGGTTTTATTTATATTTTTTCATGGGCCAAGGAATGTATATAAAAAAAGTCCAGTTTATATTTGGCTCACACTACATATTTCAGGACATAGCATAACAAATGCTTAACAGCATACCTACATTGTTGTATTTTACTCTGTTGTAGAATATTAATTGAAATCTTCTGTTGTCTCTATGTAGCTATTTATACATCTGCAAATTATCCAAAAAACTAAAAACAAAATTGGGAACACAGGGATTAAAAAAAAATGATCTAAAATGTAATCTTATGGAATCACCTTCTAAGAATTTTAATTCTGATAAGGTGTTCATTTGGTACAACACTAGAAAACATCATTGCATCAGGAAAATCCTTGTCCTCAGAAAGAAACAACAAATTCTATTTTGACATGTGTGAAGCATTTGCAGCTGCTAACATTCCCTAGAATGTAGTCAAAAATATAACAATGAAGCATTTTTTGGAAAACTATTGCAAAGATAAAGTAACATCCGAGTCCACCCTCAGAAAAAAAATTAATTTGAAATTGTGAATGAGCTCGCATTCAATGGAGTAAGGGCTGAGATAGGAGATTCTTGTACAATATAACTTGCTCAAAGTGGAATCATATGGGACCAAAATACAACCTGTGATTAATAAATATGGTGAATGACTGATTTTATGATTTATTTGCAAGACAAGCAATACATTTATGCGGGTGCAAGCTTATTGTCCTAAAATAACCACCTCCCATGGTTGTCAAGCTGCTGAGTTCAGAGTTCACATTGTGTTTGATGTTGGTGATGTCTGTAAACCGCTATCCTTTTAAGTGCTTCTTCAATCAAGTAAAAAGGCAACGACAGGGGCCAGATCTGGTGAATAAGGGGGGAGGGTTACGTGTCACAAACTGCTGCATTGTAATGGCGATATCAGGGCTTGCATTATTATGCAGCAGACACCAGGATCCATTTTCAGTATACTGGGGATGCACACATCTGATCCTCTTCAGGTGGTGATCCAAAATGTCCACATAGGTTGTTGCATTTAACAGTGTGCCTTCTGGTACATATTCTTTGAGAATTATTCCTCCAGCATAAAAAAAATGTAATCAGCATTGTCTTGATGCACGATTTCTCGCACCTGACCATTGTGGGTTTTGATGAACCTTTGCTGCGCCACTCCATGCTTTGCTTACTGGATTTTAGGTTTACTTTAGGCACTGTAAATCATCACCCAAAATGATCCGCTCAGGATAGGTGGGGCCACCATCTGCCATGTCGACAATGTCTCCGCATGTCTCCATCCTGTCTTGTTTCTGATCAGGAGTTAAGTCATGAGGCACTAACCACGTATACAGTTTAAACTTATCCAACTTTTTATTACTATTGAGCAAGTACTTCCATATGACACTCCTGTGGCCTCTGCCAACATTTGAACTGTCAGTTGACGATTTTTGGTAAGAGTTAGCAAATGCTTTTGATAGCTTCATCAGTGCATGTCATGGGCCTACCTGGTCATTACACCTCTTTCATGCTGTCCTGGCCTTCACGGAAGCGCTTGTACCAGTTGTACACACTATCTCGATAAAGCACTGTTTCCATAAACCTGGCGCAGCATGTCGTGCATTCCTTTGGCATTTTCTTAAGTTTGAAGCAGAATTTCACATTCGTATGTTGCTCCATTTCACCCTTAACAGCGTTGCTGCGCTACACCTTATTTCCACAATGTGTACACACAAACTGCATGCCTAAACAAGCACAAGGCTTCGTGAAGGATAACTGACTGACTTTGGGTCTCCCTGAACTGAGTGTTAACCAGTAGTACAAACCACATCACACGCTAGCAATTCATTCACTGTATTTATTGATCACAAGTTGTAATTTTCCAAACTAGACAAGTTTTTGCACTACACAAAATACATTAGGCCACATAAATGTTCTTAATTACCATGCATTATAAGTATGAATTTGTAATTATGAACATATACAGTTATGTACCTTAATTCCTGTACAGTAGATGTTCTTCACTTATTTGTATTTTGTACAATAGAATACTATACTATTAGGTACATTAATAACACCAACATATGATATGTATTGTTATTTCTGTAACTGTTTTCTTGCATTATTATCCCTACATTTATTTGCCTTCCATCTCACTTATTATTTTTTGTCACATATCAAGGAGAGAAACCTTTTTGAATTTTCTGTTCACAATTATTTTTTCTACACAATTTTTGACACTAATGGTTTATATGAATAAAAATGAGTGTAAAGTATAAGCTTCACTTTTTCAAGTAAATACACTGCTTGGTAAGAACGAAACCTTTCAGTTTCTACTTCATTTTGAGAACATATACAAGTAGTGGAACCAGAGAATATACTCTGGCATCCATCCCACAAGAATATGTACTCATATTTGGTATTAACAAAAGCTTGTATATTTTGTTTTATGAGTTCATTCTCTTCTCATGTTGAGCACTGTTAGATACATACTCACTTCTGAGTACATATTGATTTCTTTTTAATTAAAACTAAATATGAAGAGAATGGCAGAATTTGAGCTATACAATATCGTGAAAAGATTACAAGCACCTCATGAGCTAGGACTTTCCAATTCACAATTATTCCTTTCTGTTTGTCTATAATCATTTTATTTATTGGTTTTCTAACACTGTCATGGACATTCAAGGAGTTTCAAAATCCTCTATTGCTTCACAAAAACAACCCAGAAGTATCACAAAGTCAGATTTATTAATTAAGCTTAATATGTAAAATCCTAACCTAAAAATTCAGTTGCTTATGAAGTCACTGATAAGAAAACTTTCATAGAAAAATAGTGTAAACACCCCAGATTCTAGAAACAGTTTGATTTGAATCTGCATGCAACACTATATGAATTATGACTTCACAGTCTCTGAATATTTTCTTTTTGCCTGACATATTGATAATGCAATTTTGCATATCTCATTTTATTTATTGTTTTGCAATTTTAATTTACAGTTATGCCATTGTGTGTGTTGCTTCACTTAATTTTTCATTTCTTGAAGGACTTCATATATGAATGCTGAAATTTGTTATGTAACACACAATAATTCCTGAGCGGTTTTAATGGGACAGAGCCAAATGCAACAAAATCTACTCCTCTAATTCAGAATGCCAAATAGTCAAGCAACATAACACTACACAATCAACGAAGCTAGTATATGGTCAAAGAGTGTAAATAACATGAGCATACACTTATATTTAAGTGAAGAAGATGGCTATGGAGATGAGTATATAATTGCATGAGGTAGTAAGTTTTTATTCCTATGAAAATGAATATGTTCTCAAGGAGCTGAGTATATAATCAAAGAAAAAGTTCCAAAAGCTTGGGAGAATTTGTGGGTGCTGCAAATTGCATAACATGGTTTATGTTTGTTCAGGCATATTGATTTTCTTGGGGACATATTCATTTTGTTCCTCTTTCTGCATTATATCATCATCATCATCATCATCGTGGATTTCTATTAGGTCTGTTGCCAAAGTAAAAGTGGAGTGAGTTGATAGGTGGTCATTACTTTGAATGTAGTCATCTGGACTGCATGGAATGTTCCACATTTTAATTAATTCAGCAATTGCTGTTTGCATTTTCCTCAGCTTTGGTGAGTACAGGAGCATTTTGTTCATCATCTCCATACCCTACTTGGTAACAGCTTCAGGCTTTATCTATCTTAGTGACACACCAATCCAACTAACTGTATCCAGGACAGAAATTGGCCATGCAAGAGCAACATTTGAGCTTCAACACATAGAATAAGAGACTGCATCAATAACTGCCTAATGGGACTTGAATATGTAAATAACTTCCTGGTCCATGGGTTGTGTGATGCTGGTTGAACCAGGTGGGGACCAAGCCAATTTCAGGTTTGATAACTTGATGTTATGATGGTATGTTACGTTGTCTAAGAAAAGGAGCATTTGGCATTTTCTTTTTGGCATTGAAAGAGCCCAGACACTCTTCCATAACAGTACTCACTATCCACACTTTTCTAATGCTTCACTATGTGACTGGAAGCTTGCTGATGTCTATGTTTTATAAACAGCAAGGTTTAGCCACATTTCCAACAAACAGCGGCTTCTCCATTTCACCCAATGTTTCTACAGAACAGCAGCTTTCTTGGACATTTTTCTTCTGACACACTTTTCACCTCGAACTGTGAGGCACTGAACACATCTGTAGGGTCATAATCCACAATTAGATTCTGAAGTTTTGTCTTACATTTTCCTGCACATTCTTAGCTTCCCCAAACACTTCATTCCACACAATGTTGTACCTAGCTTTGAAGCTGTCCATCCATCCTGTAGATGCCTTAAACCCTCTGTTCCCTAGCTATTTAGCAACTTTCAAAACCTCACTCTTTATGGTGGTTTGATGCATGCGTCAAACGAAGTTTCTTTCCCATGCACTTACAACCATCCCCGCAATATCTCATATATTTCATTTTCCCATCTTCTTTGCCTTTCTTTTCATTTACCCATCCCCTTTCATCCAATCATCCCTTATCTTATCTATGCTCTTTAAAGTTTCATAAATTTTCATTTCATTGCATTTGAAATGCAACATTATTTTCTGCACACAAAGTTTATCCTTCTCACTTGCCTTGATCACCTTCATCTTCTCATTTAGTAACATGTACTTTTGTTCTACATGTTGTTTTCATTTTAAAGTGCTACATCTCAATTGAAACTGACACATGTCAGAAAAAAGAAAATAATGCATGTAGTGCACTTCTTTGTGGTACTTGATCATACCAGGTATAACCCATTGTTGGACTCAACAAAAGCCAAAGCCTTTTACACCCAAACAGTGCTTTTAGGGCTGTACAATCTTCATGCTAAGAAGTAATATGCTCATAGAGACATGAGTAACAAAGATATAGTGTAATGCAGTTGTACATATAATGTTGTTACTACATTAAGCACATTCCGTTTCATACAAAAATTAAGATAGCTTATCAAATTTAATTGCAATTTATTTATTTTTTGTACTTGGCTCTTTACAGAATTCATATGGCCTGGAGCTAACCCAGGTTTTTTTCCAGGGTCATACAAGATAATAAATAATACTACTTTCTACAATTATTAGCTCATAAGCTCATACATTGCTGTTGCCAGACTATAATTATACTTTACAATTAACAAACTGGTTTGTGCTACGTACTTCAATTTAATTTGCTGACCAGATCCATCTCTTCCAAACTCTAAATAAGAGCTCTCCTAAATTATTAATCTGAGATTGTTTACAACAATTTTTTAATTACTACTATTTTTGCTATCTTCAATAATTTATTTTGGATAAACTCCTTCCTCCAGATATCCGTACCTTTGCATTCTAATAAAATATGGATTGCATCTTCTTTATCCCTGTATATAGGGCAAATTCTTTCTTCTGTCCTTCTCCTGTAACCTTTTAATCTCCAAACTCCCAGTTAAATCATGCAATACCTTCTCTTTGATCCCTATTGCACCTCTCAATATACATCTCTTTCCCATCCTTACTTCCAAAATCCTTATAACATTTTAGAGAACTTTTTTCTCCACCACTGCACAAAGATTCTGTCTGTCCACATCTTCCAACTGGCATCTAACTAATTCCCAGAATCCTATCAACATACCCTCTCTTCCTAGCCATATATCACCAATACCATTTATTGCAAGTTGGTATCTAATTTCACCTAGCCAGTAACAGCTGGGGATGTCAGCTAATTGTAGCTGAATGAAGAGAAGATGAAAAGGTGTTACTACTTTACACAGATTCAACTCAAGATAAGCAATTCAAAGAGATTTTCCACAATTTAACACATGATACTTGTCTAGCACAAACTATACAGAGTATAAAAAGAAATTAGGAATCAGTTCTCAAAAGTGAATGATTTAATCCCTTTGGCAAATAAAGTATTTTTAAAATCAAATATTAGATGGCTGCTTTTAAAGAAAAGCGTCCAAATCTGTAACTGCCTCCAGCACATATTTTAACAAGAGGTACATAGTATCAGGCTGTTAAGTATCACAGTGAGAATATCCAATGTATAGAAAATGTCAATAGTTCCTCGGAAGGAGACTTGTAATGTATTAAAATGGCTCAGAGTGTACGAGAGAAGAAACTAAGGGATGATCTGGTGTATATTCATGCTAATTTCACATTCTTGGAAAACACTGTAAAACAGTCAGTCATCAAAGCTAAGTCTCGCTGAATCAATGTCTCGTTTACAAAAGCAATGTGTCAGCAGAAAAGAGCTACATATAATGTCGCACAAACTGTTTTGAAGAAAGTGCAAGATGCTAGCTAGAAATCTGGGGTATACAATAATGAAAGGTGTGTCAGATATTTTGAATGGGTTTAACACAGACCTACCAGAAGGATTTAATCCTGTCAGGATTTCATTGTTCAGGTATGTTCCAGCCATTTCAGCAGACATTGAGAGATCATTTTACTGCATTAAAACTAATCTTGTCCAGCAAGAGAGAAACTTACCCCAGAACATTTGGAACGTTTGTTAAGTGATTTACTGTGCACAAAATTATGAAGGCAGAAATGATGGTGAGAATAACTGATGCATGAATAAATTTGTTGTTGGCTGGTCAGCCATTTGTCACTTTTAGTCATTTTATCTCCACAAACTACACAAATGCTACATTAATTTAGTGTCTTGCATGCTCTGTTTTCAGTTTTGTTTAACAATATAAACACTGCATTATTTCTACTCATACAGCATTCCTTCAGATGTATTTGATTAATTTTATTGTGATTATTTTTAAAACAATAGCAACCTATTTACATTTCAATGTACAATATTTATTTTAAATTGCACTTTTGCTCTGTGTGGTTTAATACTTGTATTGTATTAAGTCACATTGCATGCTATTGTGAAGTTCACTATGATTTATGAGTAAAAGAAAATTGAGCAAGGTAACGAAAAATGTAGTAAAGTGGAAAGAGAGGCACTTGCCTTTCTTAACTTTGAGATTTGAAATGTATGAGTGTTTAAGGGTCTTCTCAGCCTGCAGATTGAGAAGTTATGCAGTCCCGGTGTTGTACAGGCCATGCCGTAAACATTGTCCACTGCATTGCATCATATCAATTTTGGCCAAAATGACTGCTTTGCACCGCTGTGCAGGCAGTGACTTGCACTCGTAGCAGAACTTTGGAATATAGGTAAATTCATGTTACAGAGTTAGCGACAATTATACATAGAGAAGTGAAGGTTTGCGGTAGTATGTGATGCTTATGTGAGAGAGTCAATACAGCAAGAAACATTTAGGTTGCCGGCCAAGCATAGTCGTATTTTGTGGTTATTATAATGTTCACCAGTGATTGTGTAAATAAATGTGTTATTATGTTAATCCGTGGTTCTTTATCGATTTACAACCTATGAGAGGATATAGTTGTCCTCTAATTCTAACAGCAACAGTGTGCACGTTGGCCTTCAGTGGTGAAGGTCTCAGGTTCAAATACTGCCACTTGAAGGTACTTTTTATGTTTAGTAAATTTAACGAGAACTAATAGTTTGGTATGGAAGTGTCACTTCGCTTAATTAGTTTAATTATGTAAATTTCATTAAAAGACAAATTGTTAATTGTTAGAATACGCTTTAACGAACTTCATAAATAAATGCATACAGCATTATAATTATAACTTACAAACATAAGGCATCATTAAATAATATTTTACTATTTAAAGCTATTCTTTCATACAAAAGAAAGCCAATAAATTGTTCTGAGAATTTACAAAATTCACTATGTACATAAAAACTAGATGCAGTTTGCAAGCATATTGTGATCGTTGTGAACCTCTCTGGTTCCCAAAGTAGTGCATTTAACAGTGACTATGACATCATGCCAGACCATCACACAGATAAACTTTTAAAATTTACCTGTTTCCTCTGGTTGTAATAGGTGTTCAAACTGGCCACCATGCTGGCGGATGCAAGATTTCAGTCTAACCATCATCGCCAGCCTAACCCAGTGCAACATGGCCGGTGTGATGTCATGACAAGCTACGATGCTGCGTTCCCTGAGCTGTTGAGGGGTCATTGGTCGCTCCTGGTACACGATATCTTTAAGATAACCCCATAAGAAGAAATCTAATGGGGTTAGATCTGGTGGGCATGCTGGCCACCCTATTGGTCCTTGCCATTCGATCTATTGCTCAAGAGTAGGTGGCATCAAGATAAGCTGTTACACGATGGCCGAATGAGTTGGTAACCCATCTTGTTGGTACCACATAGTTGGTTCTGCAATGGCACTTCATCCAGTAGAGTAGGCAGTTGGTGTTTTAGGAAGTGGATATAGCAATTCCCTGAGTTGGCCATCATAAAAATACGGTCTATTAGATTATCACCGAATATACCAGCCCAAATGTTGAAACCCTATAAGACTTGTAAGGCTGCCTTTTGCATCCAATGTGGGTTTACAGTCTCCACTAATGCATGGTGTTGCGATTTACATGGCCTGTGTTGTGGGACCCTGCTTCATCTCTAAATAACACAGTTGCCAAAAAATGTGGATCTTGTTCAGTTTGTTGTATGATTCATCTAGTGAACACCTCAATGGTCCGGTTTCAGTAGCTCCTGGTGTAGTTGAAGATGATAAAGGTGAAACTTTGCATGATGTAGTATTCTCCATGCGGAAGATTGGCTAATATTGAAATGCCTATGAATGTCCCTCGTACCACAATGCAGATGCTGAATGACATAGTCAGTCGCACGATCCGTCGTTGCTTGGTCACAGACAGGGTCATCTCTTCATAGATGTGGTGTCTTGTGCACTGTTCGTGATTCAAGAAGACAGTTCACAACTCGTAAAAATGTGTGATCTGTAGGAAATATTCTCTGCAGAAACCTCTGTTGGTATAAATGACGTGCCTACGTTGCATTCTGCTGCGCTTCCCCCGTATACTAACAGCATGTCCAGATACTCTCTATTCGAAGACATTGTTCTGCAATAAGCACGAACGGCTGGAACTTTGTATTTATAGGCAAATCCACTTTCTAGTGCATTCGGGAAGAAATCATGATTTGCTAGAGCATTCTCGAAACATGAACAGAAATGAATAAAAAAAAACTCATGTAATCGCAGGTGTGATTTGAACTTCCTACCCTCAGCATGACTTTCCAGCATTTTAACCATTGCGCTACTAGAGCACGTTAACGAGCACCACTGTACCCTAATCAGTGGGCTGGTGAATGCGTTGTCAGCACCTGCATTTCGCATAATCTGTCAAATACAGGGTTGCCTAGTTACCAATCTGCAGGATGAGAAGACTCACATGGTGTAAGAATAAGAAAGAGACAACTCGTATCTTTTTGGGGGAAGGGGAATGGTCAGAGACCAGTTATTGAAGGAAAATGGCTGTGACTAAAACATATTCACTATTAGAAGCATATTTGAAGGTTATGATCAAATTAGGAAATTAGGTGAATTTTCATCCAAGATCAAAATTTGATGATTATGATCAGCATAAACATGTGAATGTATTGCATAATAGGAAAACACCATATCCCTATTAATTTATTAGATACACTAATTAAATAATCATTAGGTTTTCACACATTAAAATCAGCAGTATTGCGACTTCAATCAAGTAAGTGAAGTTGGTGAACAATACAACTTAATTTTAAAACATGATTTTTAGGCATTTGTACATTGTTATAATTATTTTGTTAGATCACTGGCTTGAGAGAACAGTCTGAGCTGGAACCAAGCCATCACACTAGCAATAATTTGCAATATATAAATTAATCAAAATGAACAAACAGGAATCCTATGTTAATTATTCTCAAAAAGCTTTATTAATACATAAAACTGAAAGAAAAGTTTATTCCAGTACATTGATTTGAATTGAATATCCCAGACTGCTAGGGTCAAACAGAACAATGGGCCATATGAATAAAACTGAAGCACATGCTTGGAAGACAAAGGTGGAAGTCAGAGCATCTGCTTGTAAGCAAAAGGAGGAATAAAAAGCTTTGACTTCAGATTGTATGGATAACCTTTACCATTTCCTCCTACCTTTAACTTCTATGGAAAAAGCATGATCTTGCTTAGTCATCATTATCTGCAAACTGGGTCGAATAAGCATTGGCATCTGATTTCAGTGTTTTGTTGGACTTGACGCTTTCTATCGCTTCATTTGTTGTAAATAAGCATGCGTGAATTGTCTATTAAAATGACATCTGATTCACATGAAAGCTCAGTTTGTGCAGTAAGTACAATATTTAGCTAGGTACAGCTTGGAAACGTATCCTGACAGATAGAGAAATTCCAAATTCCAGAAGCATACAGGAGGAAAGAGGAAGCAACTCAAAAAGGCATACATTTGAGACTGATTTTGGAGCATCAACCGATTCAAAATAGTTGCTCAAAAGTTAGTAATATTAAAACCACACTAAAAAGGTAAATGGATATGACATATTGCAAAATAGGAAACTGCCTCTTTAGCTGAGCAAAGCAATGCTGTATATCGCCCTCTCGTTTTTTAAAGATTGTTAAACATTTGTAAATGCCTTCTATTGGATTATGACAGGAGGCCATCAACCAGGACTCTAGGCCATACCCTTCATAAACCAAAAGGAAAGTATTCTCAAATCCACTTAGCACATCTCTAACATTTGAATTTCTCCATATTTGATGGTCATGCACTGACTTGAGCACTAGTGAACTGCTCCTTTGCACTGGATATAGCCTACATTAATGCTTGTGAAACCCATTCTCTTAACATATCATTCGCATATACATGCAATCAATTACACCAATAGCACTCGGAAATTTGATACACAAGTCAGCTTATAGCACTGTTTTTTAGAAATCATATAAATCACTATTTTATTCAGCCTGATGAATCAGCTTCTTCTGTTCTCCAGGCAGACACTGGCATGATCTGTGGTACTTTTCAGTATATACACCATGCTAGTTGAGACGTATCTTCAGTCTGCAAAGGTGAGCCTACAACCGACCAGACGTCACATTTTTTTAAGTAATTGCTTCCAGAACAAAGCTAGAGCTTTGCTTTCTTCATACAATTTATCTAACGCCAAAGCCAGAGCTTCTTTCTTTGTTTTGTCACCACAAGCTAAACTTTTGCTTCACATTTTATTCATAAATTCCAAAGCAAAAGCTTAAAAATTCGAAAGAAAAGCATTTTCTTCACTTTATTCATATGGCTCAATGACTGTCTATATTGATGCAGAATTTGGTGATTCACAACTGCAGAGAAAAGCAACAGTGGGTGGAGTACAGAATTTGCAAATTTAATGAGGAGACGTTTGTTTCTTTATTATTATTATTATTATTATCTAAAAAGTGTATAAAGGTAGAGGTGAAATGACAAATTAACCTATAATGCAAAATATTAGTTGACATGTTTATGATACAGTCTGTATTTAATCTGTGCATTACCCAAGAAAGTTCACATGGACTAAGACAAACATAAAAGTAAAACAAAATCAAATAACAAATCATGTGAAATGAGGAACTTCACACCTAAAACCATAGATGCCTGTATAGAAATTGGGGACAGTGATTACTAGACTAGCATTGTTACAGCACAACATGAAATTGCTAACATGTGTGCAGGTTGTTAAATTTAAAAGATGAACTTCTCCTTAAATAAGGGCCATTGGCACAGATCCTTGGCCACTTATCTATTTATTTTTGGCAAACACTAACCACTCATAACTTGAATGAAATCACTGAACCCACAGCTGTGACCTTTTCTATAGTGCATATAATACCTTTTTATGCACTTAAAATAGTGGCCTTAAAATGCTAAATGTAGTTTACACTTTCAGATAAAATATGTTACAAATTATTAACAGGGTATCACAGAAAGCTTAGTGATAAACCATATGAAGGAATCAGGTCAGTAATTGGGATGGGGGAGAGAGTTGCCCATAGCAGTACATTCACATCAAATGTAGTTTTCACTTTTATATGCCCTTAATGCAATATCACAGATAACACATGCACATGGTTTAAATTATAAATATTCTGAATATAATATTACCTAAATAGAATGAGTCACTAAAGTATAAAAAGAAAGAGTACCAATATTTCTTTATTGTAATTAATTCTTTTTAAGTGGAAGGATTGAAATTACAAAGTAAAAGTAGTAAACGCATAGAGAAATTTATATCTTACTTTCCTTAGGACACCTTCAAAAGCTAAACACAGAACTTAGCCAATATGTTGGTTAATTATGTCTGCCCTTCCTAGGGACTAAATTATTTTTGCACCTAAACATGAAAAAGCAGAAAATCAGAGTGAACTGTCTTTCCTAAGATATGTGTAAAGTAAGTTATTTTTCTCAGTTGTAAAAAACAGCTTTACAAGATGTTCAACCAAAGATATACCTTAGGACTGTAGATCACCATGCAGTAATTGAAAATACATCTTGCCTTATGTAATAAAAAATAAGATTTTAGAAGGTACAAAGGATGCTCTATTTTGTAATTTTGTTTTTCCATGTTTTTCATATTGGTATGCTTCAATCAACATACTAATGCATTTTCCTTAATTTTAATAAGGCACATTTCATGTGAAACCAAAAGGCAGAAAACCTAGCAATTTTTTGTTTCAATCTTAATTTTTCCTGTTAATACAGGACATTAAGAGAAAATTTAGCAACCATTAGCATCTAAAATCCGATAATTATTGCAGTAGTGAAAGATAAATTTTATGATATTGGTTCATTTTGTATCATTTTAAGTGCTCATAACTCTAAAACCCTGTATTTCAGAATATTGTGCCAAATCTCATTTTGTAGATAGATCACCTCAGGTTTACTTCTCTTCTTTTCAGTTTTTCTGTGGACTAGCAAGGTTAATGGTGAGAAGTGCTGCGAGTTAAGTACCAGAGGTTTTGATGTTTCATTAAGACAAGAGAATTAAATTTTAAAGAAGTTTTAATCAAATTAAGATATCTCCTAAGGCAGCATTATGTGTTGATACATGCCTGCATTGCTGTTTCCAAAACAGAAGCTGCAACAAAAACCTATTTTTTGCTGCAGAGGATGAGGTAACTATCTGCAGGAAGATGAAAAAATTGGAATGTAAATGCTGGCCTTCATGCTTGGTGGGGGGAGGCAAATGTTAAAGCCATACAAGGAGCATAGAATCAAAAAGCACTATTTGCAAAAAAAATAGCCAAAAAGGAAAACGGATATCTCCTAAACTTATCGGTGCTTTTTTAAAACTCTTCATACCTAACTGTAGTGCAAATGCCACTTTCCTAAATACAGTTATCACCAAAATAATTTTTTGTTTTAACATTTATAACAAAAAATGTTATGAACATTAAGATAAACTGGCAAAAAATTATATTTAATGATATTTTAATAATGTTCATTTCACTTAAAAGAGCAGTGTTATACTTCGCTTTGTGTATTTTTTTGGAAAAAGAGTATTCAAATTTCATATTTCACTTCTTCTGTAAACACCTTTATGCCACTGCTTGTTTCAACAAATGCAATTGTGTTTCTGTATTTAAACAATGACCATTTCTTCCTCCAAACAGTCAAATTGTTCTTCATTCTGGTTTTTGGAACACAGACTCTTCAACCACAACCTTCACATAAAACTGCAGCTAGCCTCACGTCCCCATTCACTCCCAAACCTCTTCTGTAAGAGTGTGTCATCATTCTTCTTTGCTTCGTTGACTCTGCTTTGGAGTGATAAACCCTGGACCTGTGGTATACAATCAAACGTAACTCCCGATTTCAGTGAAGATGTGAATAGTTTAGAGGGATGGTAAAAAGTAAATTAGTTTCGAACCTTATAGCTGTAAATGAAGGATAATGCAAGAAAAAGAGAACTTAATACTTCCTGCCATTTTTTTAAAACTAACAAACAAGAAAAAAACAACATAGAAAGTCATCTCAGTATCCTTTGCTGGCTTTGCAGGTTTTCCAGTCTGAAATTCCCACATTACTTACTCGGGAGTAATAGTAACATGCACTATAATGAGTACTAACTTAAAAGTAGTGTTGAAAAAGGTGTCCATCCACATTAAGACATTCTTGATATCTTTGGATGAAATTTCCATTCACACGCATAAGTTCTTCTTGCATTTATCCGTACTTCTATTATGATATTTCTTTAAGTTTGTCTATGATTGGCAGATTATTCCAACGAACTTTTTTTTTGAGTTCCCCACAAATAGAAGTCACACACAGTAAGCTTTGGGTAAGGGGGCGGGGGCTTAGCGTTTAGCAATCGTTGTCCTACACTTAATAGCCAGATATCGGACAGTATCTCTATTTGGAACTGGAATACCAGGAAATGCCTCCTGAAATTGTTCACACACCTGCCTATATATGATATGATTTTTATGTATGTATCGCACATAAAAATTCTTTAAGCGTGAATTTTTCGGTAGGAATTTCAGTGGACTAATAACAAGACAAGAACAGCAACAACAATAAGAATACTTTAAAGTAATTCACACACAACACAAATCTTTGAATAAGCTTTCACTTTTAAGACACACAATGAACAAACTCTATTCTTTACAGTACAAACAGAAGCTATCAACTGACAGTTGACATTTACAGCAGATCAGCGTAGCTTCGAGCAGGTCATTCATGGCTACTGAGCTAGCGGAACAATACGAGGTTACTGCAGTGCAAATGAACCATGCATACATGCGATTCATGGCTGGCTATAAAATGACTGCTCTGTACAATAATTACATTTTAATGAAATGGTACAAGCTATTTACCTCAGTGTCACTTTTTGCTTTCTTTGTTTCCTGCATTTTCATTCTTTCTGTTGCCTGCAACAATTATTTCCTTTTCCATGCTGTAATACTTGAGCAAATCTACTCTTAGTGCCTCCTCGACACAGCTCCCTTTCTCAGACCTTTAAGTATGGAGATTAATTTGCTTTGTTCATTCCTTCATTTAGCATGAGTAATATTGCTAATAAAACTCAAGGAAGCAATATCTGATACTCTTTGGCAGCAACATGTACATATCTAGTTCCACAGAATGCAAACACAGCAGCCAAAGCATGTGTGTACACAGTGTTGTGTAAGCAATTCTTCGCTTTTGTAAAATGGTGCATTTTGTTCCATTCATCTTGGACTACACACTATCTGAACCAAACATGATGTTTTGAAACCATTTTATGACAGGAAGGAGTGCCATTTGAAACAAATCGATTACACATAGTGATTTAGCACTATGTAAACAGGGGGAATCTGTATCAAAAGCATTTCATCTGCAGGTGGACTTAGTGCATTTGTTCCAATGCTCCTCATATAATGAAATGCAGTATAAAATACATTTTAAAGTGATTTTCAACCACTTATCATACAAAGAAAACAATTGTTTTAAATATTAATATAATAAAATAAAATAAAACAATAATAATAATGCAAAACCATATTAAACATGCTTAATTCCATTATGGAACTAATTTATTTCCTCATTTCTGTCAAACAAGCACCCCTAATAAAACAAATCCTGTGTATAACACTCCCAGAGATTTCTTTAGATTTAGTTTATTTTCATGGTTAGTCCACAAATTATGCATATCAAATGTTATTTTCCTTTTTCTATCTATTTCCTGTTACTCATAAATACTGGCAAGAAGTGGTTTCAAATACATAATACCTACAAACAAAAGCAAGTCACTATAATTATGTTAGCCATGATGTTCCAAATGCTCTGCTTGAGTTAATGAGAAACAAAGGAAGTAAATGCTAACAGCTGGTCTGCAACCCTATTTGCCTCCAATATGACATTGACACTCCAAAACATGTTAAAATGTATTATTACATATATGGCAAAAAAACAGCAATGATATTTACACTGTGCCCAGCTTGCTGATAGGGAAATATAAATACTAAGCTGGCCCCCAAGGTCAGTATGTTTGACTGCTTTGTCATTGGGCAATTGTGATATAAATTTCACAATGCACAGTTATTTTATTTGAAAACTACTCTTATCAATTTACATATAAAATACAATTGTATGCTTTTGCTTAAAGTAACCCAGAATAAAATGTTAAGATGGAAACATACCCCTTAGTTTATACCTATGCTAGTCTTGATACTTTATTAATAAAATGTTATGCTTCTTCCTGTAGTAAAGTGAACCTGCGAGGAAATAATCAATATTGCAGACTGCATGGTAGCATCCTCATGTTTATCTTATGTATAGCACCTTGCTTAAATTTGAGAACTTGCAAGAATGATTCTGGCCATGTTTGCTACCTTCGGTGTGTAAAATAAGTTACTTCCTTAACTATTTTTGACAAATCTATATTAATATATCTACAATAAAATATATGTTTGGTTGTAATTAAATTATGAAATCTTATGTTCTATGATGAAATTATTTTTGATAGTCCAAAATTGTATTAATTTGAAAAAAATCGAAATTGGTTCACTTAAATAAAAATAAATGAACACGTTTACACATCAGTATGAAATTTGAAGTTTTAGTGATCAAAATAAAGCTGGATTTAAGCAATTTGTTTGAAGGTTTCACAGCTGTAACTACTTCGGTTTGGAAAGTTTAGAAAAATGCAATACATTTGAGTACTTTCAATGATAAAACTATAATGTTCTGAGTTTTAAGATTTTGCATAAAGCTATGAATCTGGCTTGTCTGCAAGCACAAAAAATTGTGTTTTGTTAAAAAATGCAAGGTCAATTTTTCCCTCCATTTTGGACAATTTGAGACGGAACAGCCCATACGCATTTAATCAACATTTTTATATGCTAATGAATGTTTATTATCAACAGTGAAAGCAGCATACAAGAGTATTTTGCTCAGTGATGTACAAGAACATGTTCTATGTTACTCCAAAACTGTGTGAATGGTTTCAGATGACCTGCAGTCTGATTATTATACCTGTGCTGCTGAATCTTTGCACTTGACAGTTCGTGTGGCTTCGCGTAAGTTGGCTATATTGTGGTTGCAACGTTGCCAGCTGATAATGCTTTCGTGTCTAAGCCGCATACAAAAAGTGTACTAAGTAGCAAATGTCAATGAATAATAACTATTTTGTATCATTGTTAACTGAAAATAAATCTGTACAAACATTCAGCATATGTAGAATAAATTACGCACTTCTGACAATATAGAAACAGAATAATGCAAACTTGCCTGCTACAATGAGGAAAAATGAAAAATTATAAGCTGCGATAACAAAGTTATTTTCACTCACCGATTTAAAACTGTAAGCATCATGGTTCATCGCCAACATCATCCTTCACCAAGGTATATCATTAATGGTTCACACTCACTAATAATTCAGTCTATTTCTTGTGCTTTTCGTATTAACTTATTTACATGATCTACTTTCTTCTTCCACGAAGCCTCGTTCACCGTCACCACACCTTCCCGCAAAAGCCTTTCCACCTCGGTAATGGTAAATGACTTATTGTTCTCCCTCACGTAAGCCTTAATGTCGCTCCACACTAATTCGATATGGTGAAGTGACAGTGCTTTATCAGCAGGAAGAGAGAGATGGCTGTGAAGCTTCATGTACTCCTTTTCCGGTTCAAACATTTCCCGGGTTCTCAATAGTTCCAATGCCTGACTATAAATATTAAGTGGCACACCTCGGCGCAAAGGACTTTCACTTCGTGAATCATCACTCAGCGATTGACGTCGTTTTTCAGACATTGTTGCACTTAAATCTTGTATGAATAAATAATATGAATGAAATATATATAATAGATATAAATAAATAAATATATATACGTATAAATGAACCACAACAAAACTATAAAACAATAACCACAAATACAAATAACAATGAACAACATGTAGCTTGCAAAGAACAACTTGGCACTCATGCTAAAGATTCACAAACTGAAGCACGTGGTTGGGAATAGCTACATCCGGCAACAGAACCGCTTCCAGTTCCCATTCCGCTTTGTCATCGACCTTCCGGAATGCTGTCTTGTAATTGGATTAGGAAGTCAAACGGTTAAAGCTTTTCATCTGTATTTTTAGAGTGTACCAACTTAAACGCTAGCTGTCAAGTGCAACGTTACAGCGGCGGGGGTAAATTTTTTGGCATTTCCATTAAACTTACATCACACTGAATATTTATATCGAGTTACCTTCAATTTTTTCCTGCACATTATTTAAATTGTAATGTGCCTATGCTAAGAATGCATTCCTTATGCCCCAAACATCTCCTTCTTGCTCACCAATGACTCCACATTGGTGATGTGCAGTGGGCGGACACACAAACTTCTTCAGAATTTAAGAAACAGCTGTAATGTTTTACACTGATAACATTGCAACCTGTATTGAGTTATGTCCTTTTTGTGTCACTTCATTCAGAGCTTATCTTGAAGAAAACAGTTTATTAAGCGGGAGGAGGGAGGCAGATAACATACCTTACCTGTACACACTCCACTCCTTACAATATTGCATGTCATCAGTGTTTGCAGTTTCAATATGTTTTAATGTCACTCTCCAAACAATGTCTGTGGCACCAAGTTTCTTTGCTCCTCTTCCTTTAACTTAGGCTTGTGACATCTTGCAATTTAAATCATATGTGAAAAAGTCAAAATCAATTCAACATTGGATATAAAAAACCTAAAGGGGGTTTCCACAGGTGAAGTCATTATTAAGCATTCTAAAATTTTAAACCTAGTGAACAATTTTAAAAAATTACCCTTCAAATTAGAGCATATATACTACTTTTGTTGTTTTGACTTTAGGTTTAATGTTTTCAGTGACTTATGTTTTTAAAACATTTCTCACTCTGGAGTTCAGCTGAGCATCTCAATTGACAAACCCCTTAGTTTTTTATTTATTCTTATTCATTTATCAATATTTTTTTTTTGTAACTGTTTCCATTTTATTTCATGGGAGAACACATTTGGCACTCATTCCCTCTGTGCATCCACTTGTTTACTGCTAAATTTGCATACTGAAGACTAACCAGGATAACTCAAACCTACAAGATATCATGGATTCTTTCTGTAATCAATTATCTATACTGTTTACTTATGTGATTCAGGGCATTCACCAAATCCAACACTCCAAATACATCCACTGCCAATAAAACAGTGACATATGACAAAACTAAAATAACTTAATTTTATGTCAATCATTTTATGCAGTTGAATAAAACACCATTTCTATTTTGCAGATGCAGATATCTTCTCATTTTATTTGTATTATGATACACATATGAGATGGTTTTATTTATGAAATTAAAATAACAAGACTATTGTACAGTCTGCAATCAGCATTCTTCAGAGAGGCACGTTTATCACAAACCATAGATTGTGCTGGAATGCAGTTATACTTAATACTCCCAGAATAACTTATTCCCATTTTTCCCCTGCTGTTTTTGGATTTCAATGCATGACAGTATCAATTACCTAATGTTGTATGAATAGGTTCTCGAGTGCAATTGGTAGCAAAACATTAACATCAATTAAAAGAATCTAATGTTGATGACACAATTTCTGAATACTAACTTGTTTCTCTTGTATGTCATTTATACCCAAACGACCTCCTTCCCAGCTTGGTCCTTCCATTTTGATTCCTTCAGCACCACTAATATCAGCATTATTATAATGTGGCAACAGCTGTAGACCATGGTGCATCAAAGACAATGGTGCTGCTGATCCACCATTATGGAATGAATGTTGATTTTCTGGCTGAAATCAAGCATAGCAAGTAGAAAACTTATTAGCGCCTGACGCTGAGAACGTTCAAGGGAGAGATATTTTGCAACTGATCTGCTGTGTGTTTGCTTCATATAGGCTCTCTCTCATGTCACATGTTATCCTCATCTTTAACCAACAATTTCTACTCTAACCAATTTTGCTGTTTTTGAAAAGAATATGTACTGTATTCCCTGTATTCTTACATATTCTATGTGCATCCACTAGGTTCTCACAACCTCATATTTCCAACTGAAACTACCACCATCTGTCACATTTTTATTACATTAATCAATATATTATACAGTTATTGATTTCTTTCAAAACGTTTCTTTCTAATATATGACAAATTTTTCTAATAATAAACATCAACCCATCTGAAATTGAAGAGTCAGTTGAGACACTAACATCAACTTATGTACTAATTTGAATGCATTTTGGAAACGGGACTTGTTCCCATCTTCTGCATATGTCAAATTGGTTGTGTTGAGTCAACTAGAGGCAATCCTTCCTGATTGGTTCACCACATGCTACTAACGGCAAAGATGGAGGTAAGAACATAATATTACAATTTCAATTCAGGTCTAAACAGAGCTAAGGGGGATATTAAGCTAAGCTTAAAATTCAGAAGGCAGAAAGAAATGTTTCTGCAGACATGCAATAATTCCTAAACCTTTGTATGTATTCAGTCGTGCCAAAATTTGAAAAAAACATGTATGTAAAACTTAACAGCAGGCACCAACAAGCAGAGTGATCAAAATGGAAAGAAACAAACATTACTTAAAATTACAGAATCTACCTCAAAATTTACCAGTTACCTTAAAACTAAGTAGAAGAAGTACAGAGAGAGCCAAAAACCTATGAACCAGCTACGTGGTGTTTTTCCTGTCTGCATCCTCGGTGCTCATTGCCGTCTGCCGCTCATAAAACAGCACGGATGAAATCATACAACATTTTTAAAATCACTTTTAAAGGCTTTACTTACCAACTTTATGAAAGGAGATGCTCAAACTGGCCACCGTCATTGTCCATACATTTTTGGCACCTCTTTAGGAAACTATCCATCACTCACCGTAGTTCATGTTGAGAAATGCTGACAATTTCCTGGTGGATATTTGGTTTTAATTCTTTCAGGGTGTGTGGGTTTGTCTTGGTTTTAGTTATCCCAGAGAGAGAAATCGCAGGGGGTTAGGTCGGGGCACAGAGGGGGCCACATATCTCTACTAATAATTCTGTCCTCAAACACACTTTGAATTGTTCACATCGAAATATTGGCCGTATAAGCTGTTGCAGAGTCTTGTTGAAAAAAGGCAAAAATCACGCTTCCTATCTGTTAATTCTCTAAAAAAAAAAGGGGGCAAAATTGTATTCACATATGTACGGGCGTCAACTAGAAAAAAGTTGGCCCTATAACTCTTTCTCCGCTCATGGTGCACCATACACCAATTTTTTCGTCATGAAGGGGTACTTCATGAACAATATTATCGGCTGCGTGGTGTTTTTCCACTGGGTGTGTGGAAACATGATAATGCACTGCTGCTATAAACAAGGTCATTCTGTTGATGTGGTTTTGCTCTGCAGTGTGAAGTGCAGTATTGAGTGGGTGGTGATGTGATGTAGTTCAGTTATTACAAGTTATTTATGATTTTGTCCTGTACTTAGTCACAAAGTGTATTATGGCTCAGTATATGTTTTCTACTGCTCAGCATGTATTTATTTAGGATTCATGTGTGTTAACTCACTCAGCTTGCCAAGTGAAAGCACGATTTGCAGAAAGATTTCCAGGTGTAAAAGTTCCAGGCCGTACAACAATTCATGAACTTTACAATAAATTTCAGGCCACAGGAAGTGTTCAGGCTAGGAAATCTAAAAGACGGCGAAAGAGTTATAGGGCCAATTGTTTTAGAGTCAACTGTTGAAGCCTGTGCATATGTGAATACAATTTTGCCCCCTGTTTTTAGTGAATTAACAGATGGTGCATGATCTTGTGATTTTTCAACAAGACTCTACAACAGCTCATACGGCAAATATTTCGATAAGAAAAATTGAAAGCGTGCTTGAGGACAGAATTATTAGTAGAGATTTGTTGCCCCCTTGGTCCCCCAACCTAATCCCCTGCGATTTCTATCTCTGGAATAACTTAAAATAAGACAAACCCACACGCCCTGGAAGAATTAAAACAAAATATCTGCCAGGAAATTGCCAGCATTTCTCAATGTGTATTACGGCGAGTGATGGATAGTTTCCTAAAGAGGCGCCAAAAATGTATGGACAATGACGGTGGCCAGTTTCAGCATCTCCTTTCATAAAGTTGGTAAGTAAAGCCTTTAAAAGTAGTTTTAAAAATGTTGTATGGTTTCATCTGTGCCTTTCTATGATAGCGGCAGATGGCAACGAGCGCAGATGATGCAGACAGGAAAAACACAGCGCAGCCGGTTTATAGGTTTTTGGCTTTCTCTGTATTAGGTCAACCTCTATGGGAAACTTGCGACTCAACTCCCTTTTGATTTTAAGCAAGCAAGCAAGAAAGAAAGAAAGAAACAAACAAACAAAGAAAGAAAAGAAAAAAGGAAAGGAAAAAGAAAAAGAAACATAAGCAAAACTCCCCCTTCCCTTCCCTCACAAGAAAATCTCTCCAAGGAAACCTTTAAAAATACTCAATTATCAATCTTAAATAAAAGGCTAAAAAAATATGGTCAATCTCTCCAAGGAAACCTTCAATAATACTCTATTATTAATCTTAAATAAAAGGCTAAAAAAGCATACATCATCTTTTCAGACAAAACAGAAGTACTCATTGCAGATGCAATTAGCTAACTGGAAGAAAATTATATAAAAAGCAATTAAATCCCATGTGAATCAGTCCAGATTCAGATACAGTCCTGCCAACATTACAAGAATTTACACAAGCAAACCATCAACGTCTTAAAATCAAAACCAATTGTGCATACCCAGGCAGACAATTAATTGTCTGGATCAAGGTCTAAGCAAGAACAATTATTATACAGTATAGAGGTAAATGGAAATAAAAAGAAAATGAATTCGCTTAAATCAAGGCACTCCAGAACACATTAACAGAAGCTAAAATACTAACAGATACAGAAAAATAAAAAATTAAATAAGATCTTCTTACAATAACAAGGCTATATGCATTTGCAAAACCCCACAAACCATGCATCAAAATGAGATCAATAGCAAAAAAATATCAATTCATCCACATGCAAACTAGCCAAGTGGCTCTCGCAAACATTCAACTCCATGCCAAAATTTATCAGCTGAAGCATGAAGAACTTCCTGGAGTTAATCAACCACCCAACTAAACTGCACTTATCTCCAATGAACAAAATGATATGGTTTTATGTTGCAGCACTTTTACCCTGCATACCTAAAGAAGAGTTACTTCAACATCTACACACCTTTTTCAATAAAAATAATACGTCAAAAGCAGAAACTGAAGACACTTTGAAAATAACTAAGGTGATCCTGGATTACAACTGCTTCACATTCCAAAAAAAGACATTATCAGCAAACTTCAGAGAAACCTCTTTTCAATGTTTCTTGCAGACAAATTACAGAAGCGTTTCCACATTTGATTAAAATATAGTACCATTATGTTAGACATATCTGCAAAATTTACTGAAGATACTTTAAAGCCACTAAACTTGCAGAACAGATCAATCAAATTCACAATAGAAATCAAGCAAAATGAATACTTACCCTTTCTAGACATTAAAAACATAAGACATGTTCAAAACAAACTAACATTTGGCATGCAGAGAAAACTGACACACACAGAAACTGCCTAAAAATGATAGTTAGAGCCCTATGGCATACAAAAAATACAGTTCAAAACAACCTGACAAATATATTAGTACATACTCCAATGAAAATTTAAGAATATCAACAAGAATACAACTACATTATCCAAACTGCCTCCACTGGATATCAAATTAACATTACAGACAAGAAGATCAGCAGTTTTAAAAACCAGAGACATAAAAGAACAAGAATGCAAAATCCGCAAAAGTACATTTCAGAAAATTCATATACCACACCAGAACACACCACAAATTTAAAAAATCTTAAAAAAAAACATAGAACAGAACCTCCTCAGAACCCCTATAGCTACAGAAACTACTGTGTAACAAATTAAAAGACTCCATCCCTAGTAATAAAAGGGCTGGAATCTATAGGATTGATTGTGATTATTATAAGTTACTGTACATTGGCAGAACATAAAGCAACTTAGTACCCAGTCTTACAGGACACACAAGATATTTACAGAGTCAGACAAAAGTATTTGTCTTGACTTTAAAACCAAATTAATTGAGTTAAAATTCTCTTTGTTTTATTCACAGAAAACAAATGCTATTACATTGTGTGTGTTGTGTTTTTCAACATCTTTCATTTTATTAGTTTTATAATGTTTTAAAAATTGCACAGATTTTTCAAACTTTTCCTCTGTGGTGTTTACAAAATTATTTTATAAGCACTTAGGAAAAGCCACAGAGGAAACACAATTTCCTGGTGTCTACATGCAATTTTTTGTGTATACTACCCGATATTTTCATCGCTGTATGATTTAAACTGTTGAGAAATAAATTTGTGAAATCGTAAAATTTGAGGTGTTAATGAGGAAGTTCAGGAAAAATGTTGAAAATCCCTGACTTTGACATTTTATTTTTCCTACAAATGAAAGCCTGTTTTCACCACATAATCAGGTATCGCACAAGAAACATCGCTCTATTTAATGCATGAAAAATAATTCTGTAAACACCATGTACAAAAGAGCTGAAAAAAATTGATATATTTTTCAAACAACTGTAAAACCAATAATATACAAGATATTGAAAGCTGCCAAAACATGTAAACTGTAATATTTGTTCTTTCTGTCTATTAAAAAAGAGAATTTTATCTCCATTAATTTGGCTACTAGGATTTTTAAAACTATACAATTACTTTTGTCCACCTTTGTACATCTCAAACATACACAAAACTTTGCTGTAGCACTTCATATCTGGTCTTCCAGTACATCACAATGAAGCATAAATCTGTTTAAATCTGCCAGAAACACTAATAAGCTGGACACCTGGGAAAAAAACCTACATATTAAAATATAAGAACCACCTTATGAATTCCTACCTCCCAATCACCTCTGGAAATTCATCACACTGTCCCAGATAGCTCCATACACAATGCACTTCCACAGCATCTTCCAAACAGCAACCAAGAACTAGTTAATATATACTGAAGATGAAAACAAGTCCTGTTCCCGATATACATTCAAGTACCTTACCTCTATTTTCGTAAGTTGGGTTCTGACAGGTTAGCGGCCAAACTCTGAACTACAGCGCGATGTTGCCAATGTGAGCAACACATGCTGAACTGATATGTGCATATTTCAGGATGTGATAGCAATGAAATAACTAACACAGAGACAGCAGAACTAATAACAATTAACTAACAAGACGTAAAAAAAAAATAAATAAAAAAGACACAGTAACTGCAAGCTGAAGTCAAGAGCATAACGCTAAGAGTGAATACAAGCAATGAATGACCACATGGTTAAGTGGCATGTGTAACTCAGGCAACTAGGCAGATGTTACCATAGCAATGGACCTGCTGCGCTCACTTGTTTTTCTGACTACAGCACTTATGTCAGAACCCAACTTACAAAAATAGGTGTAAGTTAGTAATGTTAGTGTGTCAACTCACTAACTCTTCAATTTCGAATGACCAACACATCACTGTTACTAGCTTCCTTTAAATCTAAATTAATCAACCCATATTTCTAAGTCTTCAAACCTAAATGAAATTAAACACCAACACATACCTCTGCATTTTTTTCAGACTTTACATGTCCTCTATTCCATTTTGTACCAAATGATTCCGAGTTCCATGGTTCATATATTAAAATGCATCACTTTTATGTTTCTACTCTGAACATTTTTCTCATAGTTCTTAGGAATTGGACATATTCTAACCCAATGCTTTTTCACAGTCTTTATTTCTAAGAACCTAACATAATTATACTTGCCTTAAATGTTTGGGTGACCTGAGTGCAAAAGAGAACTGATATTTATGCATTTGACAGCATAACTAGAGGCTAATCACAGATTTAGCTGTGAATCAAAGACTAATTGTTGAAAGCAGAAATATTTAGCAAGAATTTCCAAATACTTAATTGCACAGTACTTAAAACACAATATTGTGAGAAAAATTTCTACTATGCAATACTGTTGCAGCCTAAGGAACTTGCATCTCTTTTTTGCATTTCTTTCTTTCATGAATATTTTGTATTATTCGTATTCTGTATCTTGCTGTTGAAGAATCCATTAGTGCTATACCACACTGGCATGGACATCCTCTTAAACAATGACTTATTATTAAACACAGAACACACATACAAAATAAAGTATGTAATCCAATATAACATAACGAACAGAAGAAAATCATACAGATTTATGTGAATATAGTGCATCACTAAATCTAATGCACACTCCAAATTTGAAACTTAAAATTATAAAAAAAAGAGTTGGTTGGCAGATGTAATGCATATTAATGATAGGATAAACTCATTTTGTACAACAGTAGATTTGTGCATAGCATTTCAGCACATACCCAGTATTTATAAGTAGCCTATTGTTATGTGACACAGTCAATGTTAAAGAAATTACCACTACCTGTTAAAGTGAACATGTAATATCTATGCTGCATATGAAGAGTTACTATTGTCAGTATTACAGATACCTTTCTGCTAGCTTTAATTGCAAGTAGATAATGCCAATTTCTTTTGCTGCCATGAGCGAACATTCCTATCTGCTACACTGAACTCTCTTCCTGCCTTTGTTACCATTTTTTTTCAGCATAAATAATCACTTTATGCTTGAAAGTAGTGTCATAAGATGATATTCTGTCTACACTCCATTTCTTTACTACCTACTAATTTCAATGTCTCATGCAGTAATAGGCCAACGATAAACGTAACGAAGTGAGAATGACAAGAATGCAATGTTATGCAAGATAGGTACGATAAACTTTAATGCAGTTACCGGCGAACTATGGAATGACTCAAATCTTAAGCATACCACAACTTTGAATACTGCATTGGAACAAAAAAAGGTGCACATTAGATTTGCGAAGATATGATATAATAACTTTAAGCCTGGGTACCTCGTATTTTTTAGCAGATAAACATTTGGTGGCATGGTTACCAACACTGTGATCAATGTATCAATGACAAACAAACACTTTCTTCTGTTTGACTGCAACAAATATAAGTGGCTATGAAGTTAAAACAGCCAGTTACTGTAAAATTAACATATGTTTTGCAAATATTTTGGCAATTAACAAAATAAGTTTACAGTTTAATATTTTTGCAACTTGTAGAGACTGAGCAGTTTCGATTGGTATGTTATTCTTAGACGAGACTTTCATGATTAATGTGTAATTTCCTGTACTGCTTCAAATTATATATATACATAGATAAATAGATAACGTAATTATAGCAAAAAGAAATAAGTACACATGATATGAGTTTGAAATTCTGTCACACAATTCAACAGCCAACTTTTTAGTGCAAACTATTTAGGCCATCAGCTACACATTCATTTCTGTTCAAGAACAGACTTATTCTCTTTTATCCTGAGGCAATGCACTTACTGTTTTGGAAAGCCTTTTATTTATTAATGGCTAATCTGATTAATACATATGCTTCCATAATTTTCAAATTTTACTGATGACTGCAGGACTGAGCAAAAATGGAACATTAAGGAAACATTTGAAAGGAGGCATTCTTTGTGGGGAGGAGAAAGTAATGTACAGCAGAATAGGAAATAAAATTAATGAATATTCCATTTAAGTGAGAGCTTCGGATTCATCAAAAGTTGAAATGGGATAAAGAGAAATGCTCCCTAAGTCTAGTAATCAACATGCTAATTGAGTTCCTGGGTTTCATCACTGGCACTTCTGAAGTTTGTGTTGTGGTGTTCATCAAACCTCACAATTGTAACTGAGGAGATTCCTACAAAATTCCAATCATTGCTGCCAAAACATCAGCAAGATTTGTGTTCCTAGGCAATATGTGTGCCATGGAGCTACATTTTTAAGAAACATTCAGAATGACAGAGTAATTCCAAAGCTTTAAATAATACATAAATATGCTACACTACTGCTGCAATAGCAGTATCAAATCAGAATATCAGTCAATATGTAACTTTACTTTGCTCAAAATGAGTATTAGCTTATTATCAGAAAGCTTAATGTGAAAACTGAATTCCTACAATTATCACATTGGCAATAAGAATAGTGAAACATACCTGATAAGTTGTATCAATCATATGAGCTATGTCATCTGCTGCAGGCAATCGCCCATAGTGTGAAGCATTTGCTCTGTATATCTGTCGTTCCATAGTAGGTCCACCAGAGCCAATCCATGATGTAGCAGGCATTTTTGGGTCCGCTGCTGCTATCATCCAATTTGGGTCCACATCAATGCCAGTTCCCACAGCAGTCATATTACCATAACCACTTTTCCAGCTAGACCGCTCTATACCAATAGTACGTTCAATGCCAATAGGTCTAGGCTTTCGATCTTCCAGCTTGTGAACATTACCATCATTAGAAAGATTTGGATTACTGCTGGCAGGTGATGAAGGAGAGATTGCTGGGGAATTTCCTCCATTCTCCAAACCAGTTAATAAATCTGCAGGAACACCATTATTATTCGGATGTACTAAATTTGCAGCCAGGTTTGCCAAATGAGCCATGTTTCCCATGCTAGCAGAGAAATTCATGACATCTGGCTGAGGATGTGGATGATGTGCTGGGTGGAATGCTGCCTGATATAATGGCCATCTTTGAGCACTAGCAGGTCCTGGACCTGCAATTCCCTGATGATATGGAGCAAGCGAGGACTTTCCTATTGGGAATGTCATATTTGGCAGCATTGTACCTAGCCCAGCAGAGGAAGTTTGCAAAGATGAAGGAGGCAGAACATTGCCCCTCTGGTGGAATGTTGCATTTGTATTGAAAATATTACCTCCTGATTGCTGAGGTGACTGCTGCTGTGGACCCTGCTGCTGCACAGATGACTGCACTGTTTGGTGCTGTGTAGGCTGTTGTTGTGCTGTCTGTGGTTTATTTGCAAGATGCAAAGAAAAGTCTGGTGCACTTGGGTTCAAGCGAGACATGCTCACAGTTGTATTGGTATTCATAGAGGCAGTACAAACACCAATGTTTTGCTTTGGTTGCTGGTTGTAGCTTAATGGATGTGAATGATGAAATGAACCCAACATTGCATGTGGTTGCTGCTGGGCTTGTGAAGGTGGTGGCGGCGGCGGTGGCTGCTGCTGTTGTGGGCCAGGTGCTTGTTGAGGTGGAGGTGGTGGAGGAGGCTGTTGTGTTTGTTGTTGTTGCTGCTGCTGCAGTTCTTGTTTTTGCTCCAGCTGATGCAACTGAGGTGGCTGCTGTAGTGTTTGTTGTGGCTCTGAACTTCCAGGCACGATCTTGAGTAAAGTCTGATGTTCTGGCCCGAAACCAGGGCCAGAGACAGGTGTATAGTGTGTAGTATGTTCTTGGGAAGATGAAACCATAATGTTCTGCTGGGAACAGTGATTTGCCACTGATCGAGGGGGAAGTTCTCCTGTTTGAAACACAGGCCGTGCACTAAAAGGCGCCTGAGGTATGGAATTCCCCACATCAAGATGCCCTACAGATGCATTTGTTGAAGAGATGGCACGACTTATTGTAGCCTGCACAGGTGGTTGTTTGGCTGTAATTATGGATCCTGAAGATTGAGGAATGCATTGTTCAGAAGAAAATATTACTGATCCAGGATAGGAAGAGCCAGGAGCTAAAGGCAAAGTTGGGGGAGTAGTGCTGTTGCTACTGCTGCTGCTGGCTTTGGATGAAACTGGTGAACCTACTGTAGTGCCTCGATACCCAGGAGCTTTAGCCGCATCCACCTGCAAGGCAATATGAAGTACAAATGATATTATAAGGCAACAAACAGAGAATCTTAATCTGCAAGCCCTGCATTTCCTTGCAGTCCTAGATGACATCATTTTAACAGCTATGGAGTTTGTCTCGTATCAGCAACATTCTTTTTGTATAATTAACTACACGTTCATAAATTGCTTTTGTTCCCCAATTAACGAACATTAAAACATAAAAAACAAATTGAGATATAAAATGCTGATTGTTTATCTAACTTATGTTATTGTTCAAAATACATCATAATGTCCATACAGATTTATTTAATGATTGTTCTAAGTAAAGCAATAATAATGTTCTTAGACACCATACCATATTTTGTTTTAATTCTGTGCTTCACTATCAGAAGTCCAAATAGCTATTTTTATTGTTATCTGAACAATGTAGATTTTTGTGTAATTATGAAGCATTCAAGTGAGCATGACTAAAATTAAAATGCATAATACAGCTCATTTAGGCAGTGGTTGCAAATATTATTTCCATAAAAATAATACTATTGCTTATAAGTTTTCTCAGCAACTCAGTATAAAAACTGTATGATGGGTGTGACATTTCTTTGGGCACAACAAAGGATATCAATATTCTGACAACTGGGAAAAATATATAACAACACAGATACACAGGGATAAAGTATGTAAATGCAATTTTACATTTATATATGCCCTCTAAATGCAAAACCCGTCACATTTTATTTCTCTAATAGGCAAACAGCATATCTGATGTTTATGAATGATAAAAGTATTCCCAGTTGTCCCTCAAAGCTATTACTGGATTATAATTGCAGTTTGTCATTAAAGCAATACTTTTCTCAAGATGAAATCAAACTTCTCAAACAAATCAACAGGTCAGGGCATATGCTTTATGCTTAGCAGTATCTTCTGGGTTTATTTCCAGAATAGCAAAGTACCGACACTTAAATCCAACCATGAAAAACCTAGTAGTTATTGGTACAAGGTGAAATCTCTGGAAACAAACACTTAATATAGTGCAAAATGTGATTTTTTTTGGACTGTGGTTGAAAGTAATGACATGTTACCCAGTAGAAACTAACCGATTAATATCACATCTTAATATTATTTTGAAACACTCAATAATGACACTTGGATGCAGGCACTGATATACATGCAGAGCATTTATAGTAAGTAAATAAGTAAGTCTTTATTCACCATTAGAAATATCTTACAATTTCATGGTTTCGTCAAAATTTGTATCTATATATGTATGTAATAGGAAATATGGTAACATAGTCTTAAACAAATAAAGTATTAACACAGTAAAAATGAAGTTAAAACAAAATACAATAAAAATCTATATATCCTATACAATGTACTGGACAAAATAGAATAAATATATACGTGAAAAACCAAAAGAAAATTACAGGAAAATACAATCACAATGGTCACTATAGTACATAATGAAGATTTTTGGTACAAATACAATTAAAAAGCTAAATCTGTATATATTATTCATATAAATATGCATATAATAACAAAAGGGTTAAATACAAGTCTGCAATCTTACACCTAACAATGATATCCAAAATATTGAAAAAATTCTTGAGTACTATAGAAATTATGATTTATTAGAAATATTTTTACATCTCTTCTGAATTTTTGCATATCCTTACGCTTTATTTTCTCAGTGATTAAGTTGTACATGTGAATACCTTTGTGTAAATCAGAGTTAACTCTTTCAGTAAATCTGGAACCTTGTAAATGTATTTTATTGCTGTTCCTTGCTTTATGATCATGTATTGTATTATTCATCCAGAAATGTTGAATGTTGTTATTTTTTAAATAAACAGCTTCCAAAATATACAAGCAGTGTAAGGTTAGTACGTTGTTTTCCTTCAAATAAGTGTTTACAGTGAGTCATCCTATTTATACTAAACATCTGTCTTATTTTCTTTTGTGCTACAAAAAGAGCTTTTATTTCTGTGGCAGAACCCCATATGAAAATTCCATATGCAAGAGCAGATTCTACACAAGACAAATGTAACATTTTTAGAGTCTGTACCTTACAAATATTTTTAATACAGATATTATATAGTGTACTTTGTAAGTTTTGAAGTAATGTTCTGAATATAAGGTTTCCAGGTTAAATATTTGCCAATTGTTACCCCCAAAAATTTGGTCTCATGAACAAAGTATTTCATCATTATTATATTTAATTTTAGATGCTACACTTGTGTCACTTCTATCAGATAATGTTATTCACATGCAGTGCGATTCTTTTTATATTAAGCATCAGTTTGTTGGAGCAGAGCCACTGCATCATATTTGTCATTACAGTATCCACTTGACATTGCAATTATAAATAACTATATCCTTGAATTATGTTAGTATCATCTGCATATAATAAGGTTTCAGCATGGGGAATATTTAGTGGAAAGCCATTTATGTACATTAAGAAAAGCAGAGATCCTTGAATAGAACCTTGCAGAATACCACAGCTTACTACCTTTATATCCATGTTAGTTTGAGAACCATTTATTTAATTTCTTATGACAGTACCTTCCTTGTCTTCTATCAGTAAGGTAGGATTCAAACCACTAATGAGCCACCCCCCTTATAACATACGCTTCTAACTTTGATAACAGGATAGTGTGGTCTACCAAATCAAATGCCTTAGTTAGATCCATAAAGATCCCTATAGTAGAGTTGTTTGTTTCAAGCCCTTCTAATGTATGTTTTATGAATGTATAAAAGGCATTTAGAATAGGTTAGTTTTTCTTAAAACCATTTTGTGATTCACTAACCATATAATTTTTTTTTAAAAAAGGAAAGTTTCTGTTAAACGTGACTCTTTCCAGAATTTTGGAAAAACCCTGACTGAACTGAGATAAGCTTATAGTTATTAACATTTTGTGCATCACCCTTCTTAAATATAGGAACTACTTTTATTAATTTTAAGATATCGGGAAATGTTCCAGTAGAACTATTGCAAATTTCAGTTAAGCACATTGCAATATAGTCTCTGCATGATTTAATTATATATTCTGGAACTTCGTCTAAACCTGCTGAAAATGTATTTTTTGTTAAGTTAATTATTTTATTTACCTCATCTTGATTTACTGGCTTCAAATATACACTCTTAGCATTTGTTTAGTTTGTTAGTCACATTTTTTGTTAAATTTGATTGAGGCCAGAATACTTTATTTGCTATACTGGTAAAATGATCATTGAAATGTTTAATCCTCAAAGGTTTATCAGTTGTTACATTATTAACATTTAGTGACATCTTATTTCTAGTGATAACCTTGCTATTGGCAGTTTCACTTTTTATCACATTCCATATAGCCTTATTTTTATTGTAGGCATTAAAAATGCATGTATCGATATATAGTGTTTTTGCAGCCTTTATTACTTTACTGTATACCTGTTTATATCACTTAAAATGTTTTATAAAAGATTCTGTTTGGTTAATTTTACTGAATTCAGTAAGATGATGTTTCCTCTTATTTGTAATAATAATTCCTTTTGTTATCCATTTATTGTTTTTTAGTGTATATCTTTGTTTTATCAATTTGTAGGGAAAAGCAATGTTAAAGTTATGCAGAAATGTTGCCAGAAAGTTTTGATATTTTTTATCAACAGTGGATGTGCTACACACATCTAACCAATCTTCTTGACTTAATAGTGCATTAAAATATTGCATATTTTCATTACAGAATATCCTTTTATAATGTGTAAGAGGCTTGTGATATTAGTTAGACTTAATACAATGGCATTGTGGTCAGTGTAACCAGTGTTAATATTCAATAGACAAAGTATTTACAGTTTCATCAAAAATCATAACGCCAATTAATGAACTTGACATGTCCATTACTCTTGTGGGATTTTGAATTCTGTTTGAAAGGTTAAATGAAGTTAATAGATTGATTAGTGTATGTAAAGCTATGCTTTTTTTTTAAAATCTACATTAAAACATATTAAGATCTGCTTTGAACATTTTTTGAGTATGCTAATCACACACTCAAGTTTATCAAGAAATGCTAGATAATTCCCATTTGGTGACCAATAAATACATACAATAAATAACTTTAAATTCATGATTTCAACCACAGAGTGCTCAAATATTGTTTCTTCATTGTGGCAGTTTTTAAATCCTCTATTAACTAACTCCCTGAGGATTCCTTAATCCAATGCTCTGCAATGCAACAGACTTACATATTTTCCATTGAATTAAAGAAGATTTCAACTTCAAGAAGCTTATTGCTGAGGCACTGCACATTTTGAAACAATACATTAAAATTTTTGTTGTTTACCAGAGAATCACAGTCTTGGCTTACAGATACACTACAGTTTTCACTCTCTACTGGTTTTATACTATGACTTTCTACTGCATTTGCTTCAACGCTTCTTAAATTGTAACCTACTTCATTTGTTGTTGTAAGATTACTGAATTGTTCGAAGACATTCATAGCATTGTTTTTAATAAGCAGGAATTAGGCTTTGATTTAGTGGACTTTGAATGTTCACTGCTAACCTTTAATATGCATTTTTTTCGCTTGAGGCATGCTATGACTCTGTTAATTAACTTACCAAATATTAAGGAACCTCTTCTTAAGGTGTAATCCATCCTTCCCCAAATCCCTATCATTAATCCACATATTTCCATCTATAAACATACAGTCCTTTTGATCACATACCTATTTTAGTATGGAGTTTATAGCAGCAATGTAGAGATGGTCTTCATCACGTCTTCTCAGAACTCCACCAATGCACACTTTTGCTCTACAGAATAGGTTCTTGCTCACCTCCACAAGCTGTTTCATTTCCTCCATAATTTCTCCTGGGTTGAGTGCAGTATGAATGTTATTGGTACCAGCATGGAGTATTAAAACATCTGGATAATCTTTATTTTCTTGAAGTTCATGCTTAAGGTGCTTTATTTGCGTACATGGGCAACAATATACTGAGGCCTCTTTGTCTATGTATTTGCTCGTGTGCCACACTATCAGGTCACCTATCACCATTGCAGTCTTCTTTTCATATATCTGCTCATCAAATCTGTATACTGGTGCTTTCCCTTTGCCAACTTCCCTGAGTACTTCGAAGATGTTACGTAGATCAGAACTGCATGTTAACTCATTTCTATCTTCAACTTCTCTGAGGACATCAAATCTATCACTTAAGTCTATTACATCACTAACATGCTGAGTGATTCTATTACTGTAGCATATCTTATTTATTTTCCATGTTGCTGCACTTGCATTGCTATTAACTTCATCTACCTGCGAGATATGGTTCGTATTTTGTGACTTGTTTTCTTCTCGCATTGTTTTCTCTAGACTAAAGCTTATTTCTTGGTTTTTGAAGCTTACATTTTCATCCTTTAAATGATTGACTTCTATTTGCGATTCTTTCAGCTCTCTGTTAAGTAATTCAGTGAAGTGAAGCTACCTGTTCCCACATTTTTCTGCAGCAATTGAAATTATTGTATTTCTCCTGGTTATCTTCAATGAAATACAAATCTTCATTTCCCCTACTGCAGCCAATGTTGGGTGATGAATTTATACTAGATTTAGCATCATTAATACAGTTTTCTTTAATAAAATCACCAAATCCGTCACAGCACTAACCGCTTTAACATGCATAGCCACCATCTTGGAAATTGTATAATGAAGAGTAGAGCATGCTTTTGATGAAACAGATGACTTTTCTTGTGATTTGTTGCGCAGCATGGTGTGCAAGTGCCACCAAAACTGTGACATAAGGAATGTTGTATACAAAGTTTCTGATAGCAAGTTTCATAGTAATCAGTTCAGTTATTCTTTCATGAAAGGGCAATAATAATAATAATAATAATAATAATAATAATAATAATAATAAACCTCTTGGAAATAAGATAAAACCTGTCCATACCTGAAAATTATCACAATTATTTTGATAGAAGTATAATATTACTATAATAATATTAATAATAATAATAATAATAATAATAATAATAATAATAATAATAATAATAATAATAATAATAATAATAATAATAATATCCATGTCACTTTAAATGTGTAATGAAATACACATGTGCTACATTAAGCAAGTAAGAAAATTTGCAAAAACAGAACAGTTGAGAGCAAGAAAAGACGTGGCAAATTTGTTAAGGCACACACTTATCATTAGTGTATGGCCAGCAGGATGGAGGATGGGTAGGTTACTGAGAATGGTCACTATGCTCTGTCCTTAACTATAAGCCTTCAGCCCAATGATCCATTGAATTATAATTTTTGTACTCGTGGCCAACATAACTTACAGAAGGTCATAAAAATTGGCCACATTCCATAATATGGCCTATGTATTTTTTTTTTTTTTTCCATTTCACTTTATTCTTTGTAGAGGTTACAAAAACCTATTAGACATTGTCAGTGTGATATGAATCTTTATAAGATAGGCTTCGTCAAACATTTGAAATAAAAATAACACTATTAGAAATAAATGAAAGGACAGAACAACAGTACCTATATAGACACTTACAAAGTAATGTAGAATACAGTAATCTTGTTTTCTTCCTTAATATTTCAATTTCTATCATTAAACAGTTACAGTAAGAGACTTTAAAATTAGTAACCAAAAGTATTACATAAAAGCTGATCATCCATACTACAATATTGCTCCAAACAAATAACAGCAGGTTATAGTCTTAATTTTATAAATTCCTTAACATCATAGAATTTGTATGTTGACAACAATTTTTGAACCTTGAACTTGAACTTTTTTTTTTTGTAATATTTCTGAATGATTTAGGTAATTTGTTGTACAGAGTAACTCCTTTGTGCAATATGCTATTAATGCTCTGAGAGAGTCTGTGATGCTGCAGCTGTAATGATTCAACTGTTCTGGTGTTGTATGAATGATTTCCTTATTTTGCATGAAACAATGTCTGTTATTATGGATGAAGGAGACTGTTTCTAAACTATATATGCATGGCATAGATAATGCATTAAATTCTTCAACAATTGGTTTACTTGGAGTATTATTTGGAACCCATTTTATTAGTCTCAGTATTTTCTTTTGCACTTTAAAAACCATAGTAGAAAGATTTGTATTCCCCAGAAGGGTATTCCATATGAAATCGTAGAGTAAATATATCCAAAATATACAGTTCTTAACATTTCTTTGTTACCCACTTGACTTAGAATTCTTATTGCATAAGTTAACCTACTTAGTTTGTCACATAGTCCTAAAACATCCTCTCCCCATGACAATGAAGCATCAATTACAATATCTAAAAATTTTGTGCTTTTGAGGTTATTAACTACATAGTTTTCGATTAATATTTTAAAATGATCATCTGAGTTTGTATAAGGATTAAAATTTAAATAACCTGTTTTGTTAATATTTAAAATTAACCTATTATACTTTCATCTAATTTACAAAATTAATCCCTAGGGTATCAATGGCCGATTGTAGTGAAGTTTTGATTGCCTCACTTATGATAAAAATTTCCATCAGCAGCAAATAAGACACTTTTTGCAGGTGTCATGTAAGATGAAAGAAGTGCACTAAGTCTTAGCTGAAAACTGGGTGCTGGAGTCTTGACTTGAATGATTTGATGCAGAATGACCCAAATCTTGTTTATTTAGCAGAACATAATACATGACAACTCTACTGACAACAATGAGCTAAATCGGATCTCATGGCCTATCACAGATGAAATGCTAATTGCATTCTGGAATCGAATCATTATGTAGTTACACAATGAAGACTGTAAAACATGCCCGTATGCATTATGGACTTGACATGACATAGCACTACGTTGGAGGCATACTACTGGATCTCAGTACCAGAAAAAAGCAGCAAACTTCACTGCCAGTACTATATAAAAAAGGCTACAACACAGTGCATTAAATGCATGTTTTTGTTTTGTTCCATATGCACCAACAATGCACATGCATACAGTTGACACCCTCCAGAAGCATCAGCTGTTTAATAAAACAGTTAAAATCCTGATGACAGAAATGTGTGAAACCAACTTCTATGTGTTTTAACTGTTCAATGTAAACTCAAAATAAACGTACATGAAGTAACTCAGCCTCATTGGGTTTAATGAGCTATTCTTATTTAAAACTAAAATTAATTAAAACGAACACCTAGATTCATCTTGAAGGATGGGTTCCATGGATTGACAGCTTTTTAAGTTGGTATACTCATGCTGATAAACTAGCAGTGGGACTGAATAAAGCAATGTTCATATTTACCAACTTCCTGAAAATGAAACTGATCAAACCTTTTCTCGACCAGCAAAACACAATTTCATGATGACATAAATTTTGGATTGTGTAAAATGTTCATGGCTCCCTAACCTATTTCAAGCAGAAGGCAAATAGAACATATATATATAGCAGATTGTGGACATCAAGTTTGTCAAGACAGCACTATTCACAAAACTAACTAAACTATTACTCTGGGGGTGTTGGTTGGTTATACCTTCCTACATCATGGCACATAGAGTTATGTTTAAGGCTGCAGCAGTAGACACAGAACCTTTTAGGCTTTCCACTGTAGCTTTGTTAGTTCTTGTCAGTAAGTCTTAACTGAAACTCTCTTTATAGCATATAGAATTGCTGCTGCATTTCAGCTGGGAAATTGATTCCAATGTCCTATTAGGCATCAGCGACCTGAAGTTGGCTGTACTCTTTGTCACAAGACTGCAAACATTGAAAGTGATAGTTCAAGCTGTAGTGTCTCCAGCTCATTTAATTTTCTTTCAGGTGTTGTAGGGCCTAGCACTATGGTCAGTGGTATGTGGTGCAGGTGGCGAATGTGCATCATGGAGAGAACTATTTCTTCCCCAGCACATAGCCTTCTGCCCGAACCTGTCTCTCTGTTCTTTCAGATGGGAGGAGGTGCATCAAAGGGGTGACCGGGGATGCTCTTCTGAAAAAACTGGAACACAGTTGCACTGCCCTTTATACTGTCTCACCTCATCCCTTCTTCCTGAAGGCTTCTGCTTCTTAACCCTATCATCATCCCCTACTATCAATGAAATGATCAAAATGCAAATTTTACCACCTTATCTGATTTTAACATAAAAGGAAATTCAGTTTTTTAAGAATCCTGGAAACTTAACAGTACTTTTTGTCACACATGCTGAAGTTCTTTCTAGTACCACAGATACACAGGTATTAACATGAAAGCAAAGAACACCACTTCCTAGGCTATACAGAGATTTCTAGACAATATTTATGCTTCATTACATGAGCTATAAGCAAAGAATGCCACAAAAATGGGAAACGTATAACCCACAGCCATATAGGGCAAATAAGACAAATAACTTATGTGAAGGGGTTCACTTTACAATGCATAGGATTAGGATTTAATGTGGAGGGGGACTTAGCATATCAACCTACATAGATCTTTTGTGCCTATGCCCGGGCGGAGCACCCCCAGGAGAGGGAGGAGGTGAGAGGAGACAGAGGGCAACTGGACTAGGGGGCATGACAGGCAGAGGGTAGGGTCCTACCATTTATAGATTTAAACTCCCCAAATGGACACTGATGCAGCCGGCTCCCCTCCCCCCTGTGGGTTTACACATCCCCTGGGAGGGCCCATAACCTTGAGACCACTCCCATTCTGGGGGATGAAGGTTTCCGCAGAGCATCTTTTCCCCTGCCATGCACATATACCGAGACCTCCTGCTGACACGTACAACCCTGAAAGAGACCAAGCGGATGAAAGGTGAAGTGAAATGAGAATGGGGGTGAAATGGAGGGACAGTAAATTTGGAGAACTTAACGATCCTTCCCAGCATTTTCCTAGCCACCTGGGAGAAACCCCATAAAAAATACCTAAGGATCAGGAAGGTTGGCCACGGGTTACAATGCAAAATAGCCATTACTGAATTTTCATGCACATCAGTTATTTCTGGTTATCATTAGAGGTCACTAGAGGTGAAATCAAATTTTAAATTGAAACGGAGTCTGCATGCTGTGTGTTACACCCACTAAATCGAGACCATGATGGGTATGAAAGATAGATGCACACATAAGATCTGGTCTATCATAGCACTGTATATAATTGGCGCAACAGTTCTAGACATATGAAAATCTTAATGACAGCTATGAAGCGAGTTACGTAACAGATCAGGAGGTGACCGGTCGTCTGCATGCTGCAGGAGTGCGTGAGAGAGTCATTGTCAAATATCCACACACTGGTAATGCACTGCACTGCACTGATAAACTTACTAGTTATACACAGTATATTTAAATCCACCGCTATGAAAAATGCTTAATATAAAAACCTGTCAATCATCTGGTAGGTAGGTGGTTTGTCAATTTGAGTGTTGTGGTAAGAAGCATTGTTGATAACCAGAATGGACCCAGCAGGCATATTATTATCAACATGCTGTTGATTCACTTCATGTAATTTTCTGTATTCATTTCTTGATGAAAATCTCGTTTTTTGTTGCGACTTGTAAATGAGAAGGACATTTGGAACGAAGTCGATCTTTCCAGCAGCATGAACGATAATAAATATTTGCCCTGTAGCAACAGGTATCTGCAAACCTAATTCGCTATCGTCACTCCAACTTTTAGATGTTGTACGACTGCTGTGTATGCATGACTCATCTTCATGCACTATAGTTTGACCCTCTGATTTGTAAGGTACTCTTCCAGCTGAGATCGTATGTCGTGCTTTTCTATTAGAACTCTTCTATTTGATTTCGTTTTGTTCCACTTGAGCCCTAAATCTTTTATAACATTTCTGAGATTTGTAGCATCACCTTAAAAATTTATGCTGTCTTCCACCTTGATGAGCAATCTGCTTATTGTTTGCACAGCTTTTTCTTACACACAGAAATAGTGAATCCTGCGCCGAATGGCTTATCTCTGAAACTGAATGCCACAAAGTCATGAATGACAGTGTTGCCACGTGTACTGTAGCTATGGCCTGCAATAATGACTGCCAGTTTGCATGCACACAGCAAACAAACAATCAGCTGGCCACACCATATACGAAACATTTCGTGATGATTTCTTGGTCTTTATAATGTATAAATGTGACAAAAATGACTGTGTGGGAGTAAAAATAATAGCGTAAAAATGCAAAAACGTATAAATGGAAAACACGAAAGTGGGGTAAATTTGCATGCAAAATTGAAAAAGTGCACAATATACAATGTACAAGTATAAAAAGTGTAGAGGTGATAAACATATAAATGCAGTTTCACTGTACAAACTTCGGTGGCTCATCCATAAAAGGATCTAGTAATGTGAATTCAATTGTTCAGAAGTCACTTAAGGGATCAATTATTGGAGTAAGTTGCAGGGCTCACATTGTAAATAATACTACACAAACTGCAGCGGATTGTCTTCTGATTTGCCTTGAAAGTGTGGTGCAGAAAATTTATTCCTATTTTCATATATACACTGTACGCGAGGCCATATTGGTGAAGTTTTGCAATTTTGTAGATATCGACTATGTTAAATTACTTGGATACAGTAGGACAAGGTGGCTCTCTATGTTACCTTCAATTGAATGGGTGCTGAAATTGTATCCTGCCTTGAAATTTTATTTTCAGTCACAAGACCAATGTACAACTATAATTAAACATCTTTTTTGAAGAACCTTTGTTTGAGGTGTGGTTACACTTTGTATGTAGCCAGGCTGCAGTTTTTCACAGTGTTGTACAGTTACTTGAGGGGCAACATGCTGCTATGTTAGATGTGTGCAGACTGCTTGAAGGTCTGAGAAAGAAAATCTCAGATGGGTTAGACCGTGTGTTTGTACCCTCAGTTGTTCGGACAAAACTAGATGTACTTGAAAATGATGGCTTGGTTAATGTTTTACGTTTCAAAAGAAATATAGAAAAATTTTACTCTACTTGCTTGCGGTATTTAGATCAATGGACCTTCCATTTTTCTGAATTTAATGTATTGAATTGCACAAGTCTTAGTTCCAAATTTGAATGGAATGATATCCAGAGCTCCTTAGATTTTGTACTTAAATACACAGGCAAAAAAATATGCGATAGAATCCTTTTTGATGAAACTTCAAGTATCAGAGAGTACGTCAGTGTTTCTAAATTTAAAGTGTGGAATTCAAATCACACATCAATGCATTTGAGATGGGTAGAAATATTCTCAAAATTTGAAGAGAGAAATACTGAATTTACAAGTGTAAGTAGTATTGCAGAGTTTGCCTTATGTCTCCTTGCTACAAATGAGTCATTCCACATCAATTTGCACAAATTTTCACAAAATTTGACCACCATGTCTCCGATTCACTTCAAATTTTGTCCATGGATTACAAAAACAAAGTGAATTATGTTTTAAATTCTTATTTTTTTTAAAATTGCATATCTTAAAAAATATTGCACAATCCACCTTGGGAAAAGCAGCACACCTCTCTACCTTTAAATTAGAATATCTCACAGGTGATGAGCGATAAAATTATCTTTTACTTAATATTTATTATAATTTATATAATTAATTATTTACATCAATTTTTAAAATTAAAAAATTTAAAAACTATATATATTAACCGCATGTTTAAACTTCTATAAAAATTATAAATAAATTCTTTGTAGTTTTTTTTATGTAGCTGTAGCAGCAGCAGCAGCAGCAGCAGCAGCCTGTCAATGGATGCCTTGTCAATTGTTCACAGCACTTTAGTTGCACTAGTTTGTTCACATGTAACTTAAATTTGGTATAGTTGAAAAACATTCGAACTTTCAATCTTATCCTATGGGAGGCAACTTAACTACAATTTAAATGTGCACTTTTCCCCCTGCAGGCTCAAATGAATACCATCTGGTTATTATTGCATTACTGATTGATGGAATAAATGAATTTAGTTACAAGGGATTGCTTTCGCATTGCTGTATCATGCCTTAAAATAGTCACTATATTGAAAACCACTTCTGGATTATTCACAGCATTGGTACTTTGTGGCACACAATCGCTGTTATCAGTGGTTGGTACTTTGGAAATTTTTTTTTGACATGCATCACATAGTTTTAGGTCTGATGACAAAGTGAAGTTCTGCATTTTTAATTTTGTAAGCATATTGCGGGTAACTAGGCTTAATGATTTTTGTCTTGTGTTATCCTTGGAAACATTAAATGGAGTGAAGCAATAGTCATAGCTATGTTTCTTCAGTTCACTCATTATGCACTTGAAGAAACCACAGAGCTAAAAATGAACTTCTAACGCAAAAAGCTGAACACAAAGTAACATTTAAAATGAAACAGTGGAGAGCAGCTTCATAAAATATCAGATTTCAGTTGCTAAGTTACACCAAACACCAAAAGTGATAGCCTATCATGTTCGTAATGCATAACGCATCGGCCAGCATGGCATGCTACTGCGGTGTAAAGCTCTCAGTCAGCAGCTTATGTTCTAAAACCCCATGCTCTAACACAAACTGTTTAAAAGTATACTTCTAAGGAAGATACCATCCTAATATTAACAGGTTTAAAACAAAATGTATCTCGGATTCCTCCTGTATTTTTTCCCCATATTTTTATATTATGGGGTTAAATATGATATTGCGATTTAAAATGTGTATACTTTAAAAAGTGATTGCTTTTTTTTATCCTGAATAAATAGTACTTTGAATAAGGAAAACCACAATGTTTTTATATACAAAACATGTCTTGTTCTTATCCCTGACCATTCTGTATTCCAAGAATAAATTGCTTTTATGTAATGTTGTGCACGTATAAGAAAAACATAAGTATGCTGTAAATCCCAAAATAATTTGATTTTCTGCAAAATATAAAGTATGTGTCCATTTATTTTATGTGTGGAACACATAAACTAAAATTCAGAGAAAGTGATGTTTTATATGTGTTAGGTTTGATGTGGAATGACTCAAATGTACCAACAGAAAGGGTACTTTCAATAATGAACAATCTCTGGACAAATGAAGAGTCCAGAGTGAAACCAGAAACTTTCAAACACATAATTGCAAACTGTAATTTGAATTTTAACTGTGTAAAATTCTATGATATGCTTCTTAAAAATCCAAAGCTATTGAAAGCCATTCACTCAAGTGAAATATATGAAAACAGGTTGGATCCTGCTTTTTACATCTGAATTTCTTGTTTATTCTAAATATAATACCTCTGATTGTTTCACATGATGTGCTATTGACGATCTTAAAAGCTCACAGATTTCTTCTGCCTCCTCCTCAATCAAATCAGGACAGATATTACGGTTGTTTGTTTTCAATTACTTATAGAAGTCATTAAATGTAAGATGAATAAAAGGCAAAATGTCCGAAAGATCTTTGTTTTACTGTACAGAAATGCTTAGCGGTCCATTATATGATATCTCTGGTTTCAGAAAAGGTCTTGCTTTACCTCTTCTCAACAAAGAAATTTCCCTAAATCCAGCATCTTCATTCAAGCTAGTCTTGAGATGTTGAATGAATTTTTTTTCATAATGCAGCCATTTATCATCATACCAGTTTATTTTATTACTCTTTACATCTTCCTTTTGTAACTGTTGCGTAGTCTTCAGCAGTCCTGCATAGTCAAAAAAAAAAATGTTCATTTGCACGTTCTGACGCAATCATTGGCTTTTTCTTCATGCAGTGGCCAAAGAGTTGAGCCCAATCATGAGGTTGCTGGATAGGAATGGCAAATTTTGACTTTTTTTGTTCAATGATGCTATGGTCAGTGGTGCTTTCCATATGGGTATGCCCTAATGTAAAAAAAAATTATGGTCAATTAGTCTTCAAATGTGAAGTCCAGTTTCTTGCTGTGTGTTGAGAATTCATCCTTTGTAGACTGAAATATTAATGCCATCTACTATTAAGTGATAGAGAATTGTAATTTCTCAACAATGAGGTCTCTCAAGGTCATGCTATCTGTAGCAAACTGGCTGCATAGGTAACTCTTATTATAATCAGTTAAGCTCCAAAATCTTTCAAAGATTGTCTTTCTTTGTGCCTCTGATATATGCTCATTGCAGTTCATTCTGTCCTGACTTAGTGGTTTCATTATTCTTTGAGGTATTACTTTTCCTTTGACTGTTATGTATTCCTCTCCTTTATTCCTTTTCACTCTCCTTTATTCCTTTTCACTCTCCTTTATTCCTTTATTTGCCTAGTGGTTTTGAATGTGCATTTCTTGTCTCTATGCTGTTGTGATCTATTATTAGCACATTCTTGCATTCCTTCATTTGCTGCATCTTCTATTGCAGCCTCTCCAGAATCTTCACTTTGCTTGCAATTAAAATTTAGGCTTTCTAATTCTAGCGGCACTTCAATAGCACATGAATCCAAGCCTGCATCTGCTGCAATTGTTTCAGTTAGTTCTGTGATGGCAATACTTCTCTGGGTCAATTGTCTCCTTATTAAAGTTTTCTTGTTTGTATTTCATAGGGTAGAATCATTATAAAATTATTGGAACTGGAATCTGATGCTCTACCAGATTCAAAGTTTGGGTCAATATTGCTGTCATCAGAATAATTTAAGACGTTTTTCATACATTCCTCACATCATGGAGATAAGGGTGCTTCAGTCAGCTCTAATATGGAATAAAAACTATACAAGTTTTGAAAACACTCAAGCTTCCATTATTTTCGTGTAGAAATTAAAGTAATTAAATTATACAAAATGTATGTGTATTTTTCATTTTTGTTTCTTTTAAAGTTATCATATATGCAGAATAAAAATAGATCATCCATTTATTGCTTATGTATCCTACGTCCTTATAATTTCTACAGGAATGCAGATAAGCCTCATATTTTATTGATTATTATTGCATAAACTGAAACTCAAGTCTGATGTTTTCAGTGTACTTTATGAATCAACACTGGAAGATTTGTAATACTTTCTGTAAAATTTTATTAATAATATCCACATATAACACACATATGCACATTTTGGGACTTGTAATGTAAATTCAGTAGTATATTGTCAGGCTCATAATAAGTTATCCAATTCAATTTATTGTCTGTAGAGATTACAGAAATCTATTAGACACTGTCAATTATGTGTTATACAGTGCCTTATTTTCGACTCCTGGCCAGTAGCTTGGCAGATGTAGATGCATGCGCACAGTGCTTCTAACCGGTTCTGGCTCCTACTGATCTCCCTCACTCCGTGCATCAGTGCATGTGTGACCATTGCTAGCACAACTTCGTGTTTTGTTCTTGGTGGTTAAAGTGTGATAGTCCTGTTAAAATGCCAAGAAGTGGCTTACTTCAGAGCACCGCATATTCATGTATGATTCCTACGTGCAAAGTTTTCTAGACAAGTGACAGGCTATTTATAGACAGATTCCCCAGAATTTGTGCACATCACACAGAGACAGTTTGTAGTCTTGTAAACTGATTTAGAGAACTGGGTTCTGTTCTTGATAAGAAACCCAAAGTAACTCGCTGTGTTCTTACAGAGGAAAAACTCAATAGATAGGACAAAGGTTACAACATAGCCCAAAAAAATCTCTGAGTAGGTTATCATAGGAAACGGGAGTTTCACAATTCTTGGCTTGGAAAGCCACTAAACTTTTAAAATTAGAACCTTACAGATAACCATAGTTCAGGAACTGCAACCACGTGATACTGTGAGTATACAAAATTTCTGCAATTGTGCGTCAGGTAAAGTTAATGATGGCTCTATGGACCCAAAGTTAATTTTTTTCACAGAAATGTTTCTTTAAATGGCCATGTATTGACACAAAACAACAGATACTGGAGTGCAGAAAAACCAGATATTGTATATGAAATGCCATTGCATGACCAAAAAATTGGTGTTTGGTATGCTGTGAATGCGTACTGAATTATAGGGCCTATATGCTTTGAAGATACAGTTAATGGACAGAGGTAAAGGGATAAAATAATCAAACCATTCCTGGAATATTTGTGCGACATTGAATGCACACAGACATATTTTCAACAAGACTCTGCTACAGCACATACAACTGATCTCTCATTGAAATTATTTGCAGAAATTTTTGAAGATAGAGTCATCAGTAAAGGACTATGGCCACCACACTCCCCAGACCTTACAGTACGCAACTTTTATTTATGGGGGAACTTAAAAAATAAAGTTTATCGGAACAACCCGCATACGTTGGAAGAACTGAAAGACAATACCAGAAGAGAAATTACTGCAATTTCAGAAGAATTAATGCGTGTTAATGGAAATTTTCTTAAAAGGTGTGAGAGATGCGTGGTAGCACAAGGACATAATTTCCAACACCTTCTGTGATAAACATATGTGGTTAAATATTTACACATTCTTTTTAAAATGTGTTTACATTGGTTGTAGACATATTTATTTTGGAACTTTATAGTCGACAGCCTGTAGCTACCAGTTAACAGGACAGATACTTATCAACAATAAGAGTTACAGTAAGTGCTGTCGGTTTGTGGTGTGGAGTATCATGAAATTCAAGTTTGTATTTACTTGTTTTGTGTGCATATCATTTTGTATTGAAAAAAAAAAAAAAAAAAAAAAACCTTGCTTGAATTAAAATTCTTTGCTTATAACACCAGTTTATGAAAGGAAAGCAGAAAGAGAGAAAGAATGCATTTATTTATGTGCATTTCTGCTGTATGCTATTTGTTTCACTCATCGTTACTTAACAATATTTTTTTGCCCTTAAATTAACATGCATAACAATGAATGCTCTCCTTCTCTTAGTTGGAAGTCATTACAGAATTTGGTGGAGATTTAAAGCTGTTTTGCAACATGGCATTAAAAGAATTTGATTTTTACCTTTAATTCCACAGTTTTCAAAAGTTAACACCAAAGCTAATAATTTCTTCCCTCTTGAATACATTTTTGAACATACAGGAGTTCTAACGAAAGAAAAGTGCTTTGTAGTTTACTTGTGATATTCTCAACATTGTTACAGTTTATGTAAATCGTCGTGACAGTCTCCCACTCCTGAAGCATATATGCGCAATAGCACTGACCAGACCACTTGCATAATAAGAGAGGTGGGGGTCAGTGTTCCACCTGCTGCGAGCTCAAATGCAAGGTAACCTTACACATTTGTTTACAATGCGTTGTGTATGTGGCTGCCTCCGAGTTCTGATATCACTTACTCCCCATCACTCTCATCACTACTCCTCATTTCTCCTCTCTTGCGCATATGGACTGCACGACATTTTACAAAAGCTGTACAGTATGTGCTGTTGAATGGAAAGGCTGAAATCGCTATTTCAGCAGTACCAACACATTATTGACAATGTTCAGGTATGAGATTTTGGCAAATGACTTTTCGAAAGGCAGCAACTAACCACTATGGTAATTGCATCAGTAACATTGTTATGTGACATATCCCTTTACTCACCATATGTAGTAAAAATGTGCATTAAACTAACAGGTGTTACAATTTGTTCCAGGCACTACTAATTTTTAATTTACTTACTACTTATCAGAATTAGTAGAGAATCTTTAAGCTTCAGCTGAAAATTGATAACAAAAAATAAGTGGCCTCTCGGGAGCAAAAACAAAAGCTGTTATAACCTACTGAAACAATGCATTCAAACTGTATTGAAATTCATAAAAGTTTGAGTTGCACATTTACACTCATTGTCCAGCTTCACTTTTTATGTATTTATTCAAGTGCTTCTCTGTGTTGGTTCTGTCACAATTTGCATATTATAACTGTATATCAATACAAAGGCTCAAAAGGGAGGGGAAATGGTGTGCTATCTCTCATTTTTGACATACAATCCTTGGCAATTGATACAGGAAATCCATTTGCCCACTCAAAATGACAACTTTCAAGCCTAATAATATTTCAAATGCAGTGCATGTATGAGCATTATGGTCTTATAATCATGTATTGCAGGTATAACCCTCTTTCTGAAAAACTAAAATGGTATGAAGTGTTCTTTTTTACATGTTAGACATCACCATATACAACTGTTTCTTAATTTCAAAAGCTTTAAATCTACACAAAATGACATACCTGGATTTCCACATATCAATAGCAGACAGCCTAGTACCATAATTCCAATATACCAAATTCAGAGGCCTCTACAAGCAGGGGATGGAATATTTAAACCATAAGCTACTCTTAGGCTAACAGAAAAATATTTTCTGAAGGATTCCACCATCAGAGAAAATAGCTACATACGATTTGCTGCAAAAGGGTAATATGCAAGGAAACCAGTATGATTTGTGGTGATTTCGGTAATGTACCCCTGTCATGAATGACCCACCTTTTGAGATGCTCTTACAAATCCTAACTCTTAAGCTTGGACAATTTATCTTAATTCATTTATAAAGAAAGTGTTAATAAAATGAAGGACTGAAAAACTTTAGATGTGGTTGCATATACATGTACACAACACAGCCTATTTTACAGGGCAAGTGCAAACACATACATACCATGGAAGAGAGAAAAATTTCAACCTTTTCAAGTTTTTTTTTTTTTTTTTTTTTTTTTTTTTTTTTTGGTATTCAACTGAGAGCAGGAAAAAATATCCATGAAAGTTGTGAGCTATTCTGTGTTACACACAAACCTTTATTATAACATCACATGAATTTAAAAACCAACATAATAAATTTTTTGACTATATACTGTAAATATTTACACACCTTGACACTTCCCATTTCACATACCCATCAGCAAGGAAATTCAATTGCAATTAAGAATGAATCTTTATTTACATCAGTTCGGCTTACAAATAGTAATACTTATGATATTCTTTAATGTAGGCCAAAAAATAAGCAGATGGGTGTCCAAAGTTTTCTGCCACCATCTCTTATTTAACAAGGTCAGCCTTAACATCAGCTAAAAACTAGAATTAATTTGTTTGGGTAACATAGTGGGCATCATGATTAGCTCTTACCCAGGTGACTTTATGTTTGAGATGCATTTTTCTACTATAAATGTGCTCCTTTTGTTTATTTCCATTTCTAGGCTTTAAAAATAAACACGTATATTTCATCACTTTAAATTTTGATTAAAATTATATATACTGAATTTTTTAGACACCGAAATTTGTCCATTAATATTTATCTCAATTAATGTTTTTCTCATTAATATATCACATTTTTCTAGTTATATATTATGTTTATGCTTCTTAAAATATATTATGAAGGTTTCTGTATAATGTATCATTGCTATTGTGGTACAAAACAGTTGGCATGTTGGGAGCAGGCATCAATATTCTTGGAATACATTATTGTTGTATACATGTTAACAACACAGTCACGTAAAGTCATTGTTTCCCAGGTTGCATCTGATGGAGATGGTGATGAAGAAGTAGGCCTAAATAATGAGTGTGCGTGAAGCAAATCAAGCTCTAAAATCACAATTTCTATCATTTCAAAGCCCACATGATGTCAGCATTTCTGTGATTAATGCATATGGGGTATTGTATGACTGCGACGCTTTTTTTTTTTTTAAAAAACAGTGTAAAAAGCAGCAATACTATGAATTTTTCCTTTTTTTAGTTTGAATTATAACAGTGCTGGCATGCATATATAAGTACTCTAAATAGTGTATTATGTTTATTATGTTTATTATTTGTGTGTTTGTTTCATTTATTACTTTCTTATATTAAATAATACATAACTGCTTTGAGTAATAATCCAATAAAGCACTTTCAGTTTCATAAGTAAATTCACTTTTCTATTTTCTCATTTATACATTATTTTAAACATCTCACAATATACAACTGAGGTTATACTGTGTATATACACAACTGTTCAAACCTGGGTTGATTGGGTGGGAGTTTAATACAATACCCATTACACCAACTTGGCAATGCTAACAGCACTTAAACTGACTTCAGACGTTTAAGGGAAAATTTCTCATTAAGCTAAAGCAACTGCAGTACACCTTAGACATCTATCTGCTAATTTTTCATAGACTATTCTCAATTTTATTTATTTAATTTTTTTTTTTTTTGGTCTTTCATAAGTGTTAATAATCTCTAAAATCTGGGCATGACTGATGACCCAACAATGAACCTCCACCCCTTTGTCAGTTTATAAAATTACTCAGGAAGGTGTCAGTTGGCTGTATGCACTCAATGTGTACTATCTAAGGATCTAGACATTCTGTATTGAAATGTCCTGGCTATTAATTAACAATGGTGTAAGGTAATACAATATAATAATGTATTTCTTAGTATGTCTTGCCTCATGCATTCAGTGATGCAACTTTATGTACCTGTGGTGGGATATTGTCAATAAATTTTCCTCCTGTCACCCCCGAACCTGTAGTTGAAGTAGCTCCTGTAGCAGCTACACTAGCAAAATTCATTCCCTTTTGATTGCCATCATTTTCTCGACCCCACATAGATTGTTGTGCCACCTGAAAAATAACAATGGATTTTCACTGTTTTCTTCTTTGGTATTATTAGGTTTACATATTATTCAACAACAACAGTACACCTGATAACAATTTAATTAAGCAGAATATATAGAAGCATCATAATAGAGATCAGAACATGGAAATAAATTTTATAAATGAATATCTCACCTAAATAACTTCATGCATCACTTTTTTTGGGCATTTGGAGTTCATGTCACTATGTGCATTTCTTACACAAAAGAATCAGTACACAACAATTAAAAGTCTGGTAATCTCATAGCTACTGTATTTATACTGTACAGAGATATTGTACTCATATTCTATTATGAATTTTGGAATAAACACCATAAACCACAAGAATCAATAAAGGCATTACAGAGAAACAAATTAAAAACACACTTTAATATGAACCAGTAGTAATATTCAAAGCCAGAGATGACCTGAAAATAGGTGTAAAATAATATCTATCTGTAATGGAGAATTCTTAAAAACCGTTCCTTCAATTCTTCTTTGTAAGGAATCCACAAGATATTTTCTGTTCACCCCCACTTGTTTCATGGAATCTGAAAATTGCTAAATATGAACTGGAACATTAATTTAAAAGCTGACATTATGGAGGTTATGGAGGGACAACTTATTATTTTAACACCCAGTAATTCACTTGTGTGTGTGGGGAAGGCAAAAAAAAAAAGAAAAAAAAATAGGTGTTTTATATACTGGAGGGAAGAGATTATAGATATCAACTTAGATGGTGAGTCTATACACAGTAGAAATGCAAAAATTGGAATATCATTTTAGTCTTTTAACACTTATTTCAGTAGAAATAAATAAACTTTGTGCATTTTTCATAACATATGAATTAACGTACAGAATAACTAAGAACTAAAATGCCAGGTGGAAGTAGTATAGATATCAACCACTAAAGAAATGAATAGAAAAGTTACAATATTGTTTTGGTTTCTGAGCACTTGTTTCAGCAGAAAAAAATGTCAGTTTTTTTAACAATTCATAGCATCCTAATTCAAATATGGAATGCCAAGTCATGTGTTATTGTAGTATATGACATGACAACATCTTACCTACATTTTTTTGTTACTTTCATTTTCCTCTTTATGGACTTAGTTTTACCACACTATAGAATTTAAGCTATGTAAAAATTGCTATTTTCTCTACAGTTAAATGGTAGCAACTAGATAATAAAGGCATACGTTACCACAAACTTGCACATAATCCAGCCAATTGTTGGTTGGTCCTACTGAGGAGAACATATATTTTATCCCACATTGTATTGATTTGGGTTTCTTTTATAGTATGTTTAAAAATAACATAGGCTTGATTTACTGTATTTCTATAGACTGCTAAATATAAACATCATTTTGCTTTTTGTTGTTTTGGTTAAGTGAACATATGAACTTATTTTTGTATCTGAGAATTACAAGCTATTATACCTTTCTGAATTTTACTGTAAGTTTGTATATGCAAATTCTTAAATTAAAACATTTTTTTTCCTTTCTTTAATTCACAGTCAAAGCAAATATTTTGGCTTTAGCTATTTAAATATTAAAAATGCTGCCACAAATGGACTCCCTAGAAATTAAAAACCATTAGCAAAAGTGAATATCATTCCGATGATGTAGTACAGCACTCATAGCTGCTTTCAGGCACTGAGTATGCATTTTACTGTGAGGCAGCTATAATCTTACACCTTGAGCTTGAACTGTCACATTCAGTTATTGGAACATTGCTTGAATGTCAAAGTGTGGTTTTTCAACATATTTATTGAAGACAGAAGAAAAGTACTAAACTTTTTAAACCTACCCATCAACATCTCTATTTGGCTTAAAGAATAACATCCATAACTTTGAACCTGGTATACTATATGGCTGATATACAACTTTTGTTACTATCACTTTAAAGGAGGATTGAACTAAATTTTTCAAGACTCCTAATAAAATATAAACAATTCTGAGCACACTGTTGAAAACTGCATTGTTCTAACCTATCGTTTTCATTCTGGAAGCACTTCTATATTTAATGCTCAGCTCAAGGTGATGTCATAGGTGATGTCATAAGGCCAGGACCTTGCCATACTACTCATTGTCACTTGCATTAGCTAGCCTTGTATTGCATTTAATTCCTGTTATTTAGTGATTGTAGGACAGATTTCCTTTCCTAGTGTTCTGTGAGGTGTAAGGTCATGAATGTCTACATGGTGTGCTTACAGTTTTGCAAATAATTCCATCATGAACAGAAACATTGGTTATTACCCCATTCCCTGATATAAGTAAGAATCAACATGTGTACAACAAATGGGTTGCTGCTATAAAACGCAAAATCTTTGCGCCACCAAAATTGCTCGAGAATGTGGAATTTATTTGAAAGAAGGTGACTTTAATGAGTCGCATTTTATAAAGATAAGAATAATGAAGAATGAGAAATTCAAAAGCCCTAGATTGAAAGATAATGTGGTACCTTTGAAATTTTTAGGACTATTTTCTACTGTGCTACAGTTAGTCAGTAATTCAGTAAGCAATTCTCAGCAAAAAAGTGAAGCTACACTAGTTTCCGAGTCTTAACAGTTGGAGTTGAAGATTGAGGTTGAAATATAGTGAGAGTTACGAACTGAAATTTTTAGTTCTATGAACGGTGATAATGTGTTCCAAAGTTTGACTGATGAGGACAGCAAATGAAGAAGATTATAAACCGAATGAATATTTGAGGAAATCCAGTGAAGTTGGAGAAGATGATGTACATATGTCTAGAAAATATTCTTTTGTGTCTTTTATGTGTAAATGCTCTCCTTGCGCTATTCAGTATCTGCCACACATGTGGTAGGCTATAACTGAAAGAAAATCCAACATACGAGGGGCATTAATGTGAATTGTAACTCATTGTGTGAATGGGTACATTTATGAGTGGTGCTCCGGAGGTGAAAGTGGAAGCCTGAAAAGTAATGTGTGCATAGCTTCAGGCATGTATCTTTGAGGAATAACATTTAACTGTTTCTTGGCATTCTCAAAAGTAACAAAACTCTTATATTTTTCTGAATAATACTTTTATAGACTTGTTAAAAATTTATTTTTCCCTCCTGTATACAAAGCCTGGTTAAAAGAAAAAGAAATTGCAATTGCCATAAACGGTTTAAATTTATATGGGGATGGACAGTACGACTCTCCCAGGATTTTCTAACAAATATGTGACATTCTATAATGAATTTGGCATCAAATAAAATATTAGACTTCACAATTGTCCAGAGAGAATTTGCAAATGGTGAATTGAGAAAGCTGCTTGCAAAAATATACAGACTTCTGAGAATGAACACCTGCCCATGAAATTGTTCCTAACATACATGAGTATTAAAGCTTTGATGAAAAAGACACTTCTGCTTATACAGCATGAATTTGATGTATGGTATCTTGCTAAATCCCTTATGAAAATGTTTAATAAGATTCGAAAATTGTCGGTCCTTCATGAATAGCAGCATTCTATTTATAATCATCTGTGGTGGACATCTGATACTTGTGGAAGTAACAGTGTGCTCCTAAAGGAAAAAGTTCACGTAAATTCTAAATCACATTATTAATGTACACAATTGGGTAGGTTTTGAGAAATTTCATTAACATGCTCATGATGTGTTGAGTGAAGAAAAGTTAACAACACAAACTGGCTATGTAAGAATTCTACAGTATACGATGACTTGTGCGGTAATATATATAATGTAAGATTTTCAAGTGGTATTATGCATATTAATCATGTTCATCATACAAGAAGCCTTGAATTCTATTGCAATGTGCGCTTGAAGTATGTCAAAAAATGAACACATTTTTCATTTCTACGCATGTATGTCATATCATAACTTTTCACCAAGAGAAAAAAGTAGTGAGCAGTTCCATGGAGTATTCTAAAATGGCTGGAGAATGGGTGTATAAAAAGAAGTATGAGAAAAACATGAGTGCAGACAAAACCTTACAACACAAATAGTGGGTGAAGTAAATGAACATAAGTTTCCATATGAGTTTGTTATACCAGGAGTTACTGGCCGTAGTGACATACCTTATAATATTGGCTCACCGCAGAAACTTAAATCTAATAAGCAAGAAATGGAAGGTTGGTACTTCTCTTGGTTTAGATTACCTCTGTGAGAAAATGGTAAAAAAATAATAAAATACAAAAATAATGAGACAAGTTCAAATGTGTGAAAGTTAAAAGCATGGATATTCAAGGCACTACAGTGACTATACATTCCTGTTGAAACTTAATGCTATGACTGATCAGCTGCTCTGGCAGGAGATAACTGCTTCAAGAATGCTGGCTAGTCATATGATGCGCCCAGTGTGCTGCCGGTATGGAAAATATCCTGCAGATCCTGAATGGTAAGTCTTCATTGTTTGGTTTTCACCGTTATTATGCACAATCCAAGATCTTGCAGAACATGAATGGCTGCCTCAGTGAGATTTATTCCTATCATGGGCCTCACAATTTAGGAAGAATTGTAACATTTAACTAAACTTATTTTTTCAAGGTAATAGTATCATGCATGTTTATTCTTGAAAGTATTTTTTACTAGTGAAACAAAATACATAAGATTACAAACATAAGTATTTAAACATAATATTGAGCAAACATTTCTGGTCTTCTTAAAATGGAGAGCAACTTAATGACAACACTGAGGTGGTGGTTATGTACTGTGCAGCAACTAGTTTACCAAAGTCATTGAAAATAATTTTCTAGTGAAACAAAAAGATATGAGATTACAGCATAGAATTGTAGTACAAATTACTGATCTCAAAATGCAGATCAAGTTAGTGAGGGCACTGAGGCAGTTCATATGCAGCAACTAGTTCATCAAAGTTCATCTTCAACAATGAAGTGGCTATTTGTAGCAAGTTTTAAAAAGGTGATCATTAGTCAGTCTGATCTTTTCTGATGATTTAACTGCCTTCAGAATATAGAAAGTGCTTTTACAAATATAGGTGCTTCCAAATATAGATGTCACTCTAGTGCTAAAATCACTTAAAACAGGATATTTTTCCCGTGGTACTAATTTCCATAAGTCGATGCCTCTTTCTGTTAACTGGAAAAAAGGATCATTTTGCAGATCATATAGTTCTAATTGAGTACTATCTTGCTGCTCTGAAATGTTGCAGTTCAATGGGTTATGAATAATGTTAGTTGTGGCCACATGTCACTGGTCAGTGAATCATTCTGTGAATTGCTTCAAGAGAATGTGTAACAATGGTATACACAAAACTTGAAGTCACTGTCATTGCCTTCTTCCATCTACTCCTTGCGGAAGTTTATGAAGTTCCCTTTGGCTAGGTTGAGTTTAAAAATCTCCAGCCGGCTTATAAACCCATCTATGTGCCCAACTACGAGGGCTATTTTTTTTTTTCAACCTCCGATGGGTCATAATTAAAAGACAAGAGTACATAGCCAAATAAATTTATTACCAAACGTTAGGTACAAATGTGTTTACTTTTCAACATAATCGCCATTAAGGTTGAGGCATTTGTCATACCTGTAGACAAGCTTTTTGATCCCCTCTGCACAGTATGTTGCTGCCAGTGAGTTAAGATAGGTACAGACGTTGGTTTGAAGGACTTCATCATTCTTGAACTTCCGCCCTCCCAACCACTTTTTCAGTCCAGGGAAGAGGTGAAAATCACTGTGCCAAATTAGGGCTGTATGGCGGGTGGTTGAAAATGTTCTAACGAAATTCCTGAAGAATTTGTTGGGTGACACGAGCACTGTGAGGGCAGACATTGTCATGAATCAAGACAACCCCAGATGTCAGCTAGCCACCCGACTCATTCGTCGGTGAATATCAGCTGCACTATTCCCTTCTGCTTGAAGGAATCGCATCACACTACACAACTAGCATTTGGCAGGAGAGTCTATCGTAGCGGCCATGTTTCTGTGCCAAAAACTAGGCTCACAATGCCATGGTGAAGTTGGCTGTGGCTGAAAGTAGAGTGGGGGACATGCACAGTCGCCCTCCACGCACAAACAGTTTTCACCGCTTGTGTAGTTGCGCTCCTGCACGATCGGAGGTTGAAAAAAGAAATAGCCCTCGTACATCCGAGATGGTTTGGTTTCGCCCCTGTAACTTCAAATTGAGTTCATTCAAGTGGTGAGTGGTGTCTGTTAGAAAGGCGAGTGAGCAGTTGAAATGAGGGTGTAATAATTCTGCAATGAGTTCTGTATTGGTTCCAAGATGTTCATTTAAAAATTCCACTATTTCCTTTCTTGAAAAAAAAAAAATTGTTTCAAATAGTTCCTTCTGCTCAGCCAGCATACTTGCATGTACAGGACTAAGTCACCATATTCTGCCTGTATTTCTGTTAGAAATAAAATAAATTTACATTGAGTCAAAGCTCGATTCCCACCTTTAATTAGGTTCACACACTTCGTTACCATTTTTCTAACACCCTCCATGTCAAGATTATCACACAGTGCCTCCTTGCATGATGCAATGCAGCGCTGGACAGTTGATTCCAGCCTTTCTCAGTAGCTCTATTAAACCTGTCTCAGTACCACGCATTGATGTGGCACCAGCTGTGATAATGGCTGAAAGATTCTTGGTGCCACCAATGTCATTCACAACTTTCATTGCTGCATCACAAATGTCTTGACCCTTGGCTGTGTCATGCAATGCTTCTAATGCCAATAACTCTTCATTAACTACAAAGTCTTTGGAAACAGTTCTAGTGAAAATGAGTTGGGCTGTATCTGTAAAAGCTATTGTAACTTAGGTGATAACTGAGTACCTGTTTCCGTGACATTCCTTAACTTTTGTTTGGATAGTGGAACGTATTTAAGTTCAGCAATTTTTTCCTCCCCAAAAGCATGTACCATTTCCACAGAACAGCATTTTACAAATTCACCATCAGACAATGACTTCCTTGCTTTTGCAATCTCTGCACTTAAAAGGAAGCCAAGAGTGAACGTTATTGCAGTGAAGTCAATTTAGTGAATATAGATTTCTGAGCACTAACCCTTTACTTCAAATCGCATACCATTGTTGCACAAACTTCTCAAACATATTCTCTGTATTTAGCGGCATGGTGCTGTGTGTAGTGATGGTTGAGGTTATATTCTTTTTATACAGAGAGAACTTGCAAACACTCAAGGCACTGTCGTTTGTTGTTCTTATTGTTCATAAACAGAAATTCACTTTTCAACATCTCCAGAAATGATCGGTGTTCTTCAAAAATCTTGTTTCTTATTCACAGTACTGGTGCGCAGATTTTCAATTACAGAGAACAGAAGCCACAATAACACTGCTTCCTGCTTTGCACTCTGCAGTACAACTGATAGTTATGTCCCGTTAGCAGAAAAGAGCAAGCAACTGAGCATGCACACAGCTGCATTGTGGGGAAGACTTTCACCACTTAAAATTCAAAATCAGCAGTTTCCAACAATATTAATGCTGGAATATGATAAAACCTTTTTTATACTGTAATTAAAAGTGCACAATATGAATATATTTTACTTATTATTAATAAATGTGTGCATTTGAGTATATCTACCAAGAAAGCGAAAAAAAGTTTTGTAGATAATGATTAATTAAAATTTAATTATTACCTACATTTATTACAGCCTATCCGTGGTCCATATAAAATCATATCGGGGACCACAAGTGGCCCACAGGCCCATAGTTGGCCATCCCTGTAGAATATAAAATAAAATAGACATGTGGATTTTTAGCTCAGACCTCCTTTAAATGCACAATTTAGGTTTAATTTTGTACAAACTGTTATTTAGGCCAGGGTTAGGACATTACAACAATGGACTGACAGACTGACCTAAACAAATACCCCAGAAGGTTAAGGTATCACTCAAATTGCATGCTATGGACAATGTTACCAACATTGCACATCATTTTTATGTTTTATTGTACTGTGTTTAAATAAAGTTAAGACAAATTGGTTGCTAGTTTAAGTTTTTAAATAAAATAATTTATTTTGATTTATTGTATTTCCTTGAACCACTAAATGAAAATGCCCATTTTTCTTTTATTAGCATTTAGTGAATTTCTGGGTAACTACAGATAGGTTTAAGTGCAACTGTTTGGTAATTTACGTGCACATGTGTATTAAAACATATATTTTCCTTGATTCTTTCGTTCATATTTATAGGGAATTCATCAAAAGCCAGTGTCACAAATTTCCCACTATAGTGCTCTCTGTTTACTTTTGATGATACTCTGTCCGTTCAGTTGACATCAATACCAGCAACTGCTTCTAGAATATATGCGTGGCAAAGATATGGCCAAAGTTGGTGTTAATTGCAGCCGTTACATTGGCAGTACACCATTATCTTGCAGAATGTCAACTGTTGAGTTTAAAGCAAATAATCCTTGGCTGGGGAGAGCTGTCTATACATTTGTGCTCCATGTGTGCATTTATTTGGTATAGTTTTTGTGCTTACATAAGTGTTCCACACTTTTTAATTGTTTTTACAGTACAGTTTCCCATGAAATACAATACAATGTGATATTTCGCACTGGGAAGTCATCTAATCAACTTGTGTTGTTTCAAAACAAGATTTGATTTACTGACTTAAACTAGTAATTACCATTCTAAGGTTGGCAGTACCTTAGTTTAAAGACAGCCACTTTGAATTCCTGAAAACTGCCATTATATTGTTTCCCCTATAAGCATGTTTCCCTTTTATAAGTTCTCATTAAACATTAAAAGCTTTACTCTAAATATGTGGTGGTGATAACGGGACTCGCGAGGCAGTGTGACTTGCAGGTGCGACTCATTTTCTAGCTGTCTATACATTTGTTTTCCATATGCTGCTGCGTGGTGTAGTGCATGTTGCATATTTGAGGACTCGAGGGAGAAAGGCATTTTCGCCACCCTTGCTCTAAACGAATAAAAGAACTGTATAGGAAACTAAAAAAAATTAGCAAAATTCACATAATTTAATTGAAGTAATTAATACACTAACATATGGACATTGGCCTAAAAATTCAGCACACTTCTAATATGAGGCAGCCATCATTAAATCCCTAAGTATGTACTCTCTCATCCACCTGCAAGGTAAGGTATGTAGTTCCAGATATATCTGTTTTTCAGAGTATGCTCCACCCCCACCCTAAAAATGTGTGATAAGATTTCAGGAAAGTGCTCAAAAGCAATTTCAATACACCCATTAAGACCACTTTCTTGTTTTAAGGTAACATCTATACTTCTTTCACCAGGAGTTGTAATCAAATTTTCTATTGCATTTCTGCTACACTAAACTATTTCTTAACTCTTTCTTGTCTGTAGGAAATATACAACCATGTAATAAAAATCCTAAATGTGTTAGAGGTCTACATGGGCTTGGGTCATGCTCTTAGCACTAGGCCTGATCTTTGGAAACACATTACCGAGCACAAATACTTATCAGAATGGTAGACTTATTATGGATTTTGTAAAGCTTTTCGATAAATGACCCCAAGTTTGGTGGTGAAATATGTCCTCCTTGGGCTCAGGTTGTGTTCACATTGGGCTGGGTTTCAGAATCTCAGCACATGTAAACCTCTAAAGATACCACTGGAAACATTTTCTACAATTTTCTGTAATAATGCTTTAGGTGAAGTAGGTACCTAATGACCAACTTCTATGAAATTATTCTGAAGATTATAGCATGGCATTATTTGCTATAATGCTTATTATAATACATGGTGTATACTCAAAAGTTAAGATAATGGCAAAACAATGGTTTCTAAAACTTAAGTGAAAATGTGCCTACCTTTGTAAATGTATCACTGAACAATGAGTACTCCAAAGGTGAGTTTGATGTTGACACCTGTATGGGCTGAAGCTGAGAGGAAGCCTGTTGTAAAGGAGGTTGATGCAACCCCAGTATCTGGTCTGTCTGCACATTTAAAGGAGTAGTGCTTCTTGCAAGGGTGCAATCACCTGCTGATGTTGGTATAGAGAGAGGTGGTGTTTGACAAGGTAGGTCGCTCGAAGTGGGTACACATGGAGTCATAGCTGAAGAGAAAGGCGCTTTCCCTGGTGTCATTTGGTACTGTCCTGATATACTGGGAGGGGCTGATGCTGCTGGAAGTGGTCGGTGATGTTTTGGCGATGGAGCAGTTGATGCCCCCAGTGATGCTGAGTTCTGCGACTGTGAAGCAGATGGTATAGGCGTTGTGGATAGAGAATGTGGTGTAGACAAGTGAGTATGAGCAACACGATGCTTGCTTGTACCAGAAGAATTCCCTACTCCTTGGGACATTTGCAAAGACTGAAGAGAAGCTGCTGTTTCTGTAACTTTTGCAGCAAATGTCTGTGCAGTAGTACTGGTCACTATTTTTGTTGCTCTCCCAGATGTCATTATAGCAGAGGTGTATGACATGGTTGTTTTTGTATTTGAGGCAGCAGCTAACTGAGCAGCTGCACGTTTTTCAGCTGAAAAGGGAAAAATATTCACATATACCAAATGATTCATTATGCAAAAAATTAAAAAATTCTCAATACAAGTTTTTTCTATGGTGATAATAAAAATACAATTCTTTTAGCTATCTTTTACTAATTGAGTTCTGGCTGTGGTGCTTGGCAGAGAAATGTATATAAATTTCATTTTTCTCAACACATCTACAATTTGGAAAATGTCTATACCAGAGTTTCAATATACACAGTATTTTTCCAAATTGCTGTCCACTTTGTTTAAATAGGCAAACCAATGACATCAGAGATGGTAAAACACCCTACTGTTTTTTCCATTACATTGCATGTGACTACTTGCTTCTCTTTCAGTTATGTTATTTAAAAGTGTTCTGATATTGCTAACATTGCATCACAAACAAGGCAAGTGTATATGTTGTATTAACATTTAGCTTTGATTGTTACCACAATCTTACCAATGTACTGTTTGTGCATTATTAAATGTATACTTTGCATAGTATTATTATATTTATAATATGAATGCTAATGTAAAACTACATAATACATTGCAGTATAATAAAATAACAGCAACAACGTCCTATCCATCATTAATCAGACATCTGAAGGTAGCTACATATGACCTATATATCTGCAGCTATGCTTTGTGTATGAATGGTAAGGGTGGTAGGTTTTTAACAAGCAGGTTCCAAGTTAAAATCCTATTCCCATCTCCAAAGTTTTATATCTGTAGCACACACTGTACTTTATGTATAGATGTATGTACAGAGCCACAACTCATAACTGATCAATATCCATCCCTGAAAAATACAACCAACATTACTGGTGCAACATGTATAACTGAGATATAACTTCAAGAAGTGGACTAAGGTACTGCAACACTGTGTAACTAACTTGTCCTTTATGATGACAGAATGAAGGAGCACCTAATGTGTGCAGTTACCGGTGGTGGGATATTTAGCTCATTTTATTACAAAAGCACAATTATTATTTCCTTTTCATTACCACTTGAAGATAAACATTCACTTGATAATGTGATATCTTCTTTGAGGGCTTGAATGATATTCGGTATGAAAGTGAATGTTGTCTTAAGTTTCAACTACTAAAATGATATACATAGAGCATTTAACTTAGTAAATTTCTAGTTCAAATATAATTAATTCAAGAGTTATGATAGTACAAGCAGCTGAAAATGTCTCCTTTGCAGCTAGGTATAGAGGTTTATATGACCAATAAACATAAGGGAGAGAATTAATGGGTTGGGAGTGTAGGGATGAACAGCAGTTGCTGTTCCTGCTTTGCTCATTTATGGCAAAGTGAAAGGAACATGAAGGCAGTAGCAATTTCACTACAACCCACCATACCTTCCCGTCCACCTGCTTATGGGTGCATTAGTTTGCTCTCAAGATGCCAGACCAATATAATTCAGGAATAGCAAGACATTCTTTTATTTCTTCCATCTTTTCAAATCCTACTGCCTGTAAATCTTATAGCTAGTGTGTTTAAACCACTTAACATGGAAATAATAAAACCGACTTTTAGGAATAGTTTAGAATTAAATGTCATCTGCATAAAAACTTAATGAATTTTAAAATGCCTAGTACAAGAAATGTTTAAAGATCTCCTTACTAACTGCTAAATGTATATAGGATAAATCCATGCACCTTAAACAAGCTTAAGAAAAATGCATACCTACAATTAATAGAAACTAACGGATAAGTTGTGCAGCAGAAGCATGTGGGAATGCATGCCATGAATTCTCTTGCCTACTGTATATTCTAAAGTTGACCAGTATGAGAAAATAATGCTGACCACATAGATAAGAGAGAAAGAAAGCAGCCATTATTCTTAGACATGAAGATAAGAGCCCTATCGAATACTAAAGAACATTTTCAAAAAGAAAATGAATGGCCATTTTGTACGTCTCAAATATAGCCAAAATGCAGATCTACTTCTATGGAGAAACCAAATCACACTTGAACCGAGAAATTAGGTGGGATGGAGCAAGTAAGGTGCGAGGTAAACAGTGTTGCATCATTTTCCTTCAATGCTGCATGGACCCAGATGCTTCCAGTCAATGCTTAGTTCAGGTTAAGCTGTTAGCAATAGAACACGTGTTTGAGCATGCTCTAATTTACCGGTCGTTGTTTTGTACAGTTTGAAGTGTTAAAAGTGTGTTTTCTTGTGTACTTCTTTTGAATTACTTTTAAAGTGCGTGTGCTGTCTGTGAATTAAATTATTTAAATGACTGAAATGCCAGTTGAAAAGTTTACTCTAATCCAACAGATATCTATGTACGATACTTACTTCAAAACAAATTCATGCCGATAAGTGTGTAGGCAACTTATAGATTATAGAAATAACCCACAGAGTGTAGATGAACTGAAAGATAATATATGAGCAGAAATTAAAAGCATTACAGAGGAAGAACTTTTGTGTGTGACTGCCAATTTCATCTTAAGATATTGTGAATGTGTGAAAGCTGGACACTACTTTCAGCAACAACTGTAACAGGTTAGGAACATAAAATGATGATTGTATGCATGGCATAGACTAATGAAAGTTTATTAGTAGAATACTTGGGGAAATTATGCATCTAGAATGCTGCTGTTTACCTTGTGTCCTACCGGCCTACTCCTGCCCACTTTCTCAGCTGAAGCATGATGCGCACTCTCTGTATCTCAAACTTTAGCAAATGAACAAATATTCTGTTTAATCAAGAGTGCAGTGGACTTTTGCTCCACCAATAATACTTAGGCTTCTTCTAAAAATAGTACCAAAAGGCTGCGGACCCTAGGTCTCATGTTAGGGTAGTGTGGAATTATAAATTATCTGTACCTATGAAGGCTGCTGTGCACCATGCTATATTTGAAATAAAAGATTTTGAATAACAATAACTATTAGATTTTAGTCGAATGCATGACCAACAGCAAAATTTAAACGTTGATGCTTCATGCTAAAATGGTTTTCTTTTAGAAAGGCTGATGGATGCACAGGAAGAAAGAGATAGCTGTATACTCTTCTCTCAGGCTATAAACATTCAACCATGCCAGCATGAATTAGTAACATACTTTTACAAAAATGTATATGTTTTACTTATTGTATTTACTCTGCTCAATTAACTCACATCCATAGTCACTGTCTGTTTGTAGTACAAAATACAACCAACATTTTAAGAACTTTAACTTTAATAAACAAAGCACTTTAAAACACCTAAGATGGAGACTAATGTATTGCATAAGCTCAAAAGCATAATTAAACCTGATTAGCCAGAATATTTCTAGTGAGTATTACATTATAACTGTGCATCCAAGACCATCAGCCTTCATAAAAGAGAACCATTTTAGGAAGCACAGTAAAACAGCTATCAGTATGAAGGCTGGTTGAACATGAATGAGTGGAGTGAAATCTATTAATAGCACTCTTTTTCACAACGTAAATCCACAATTCTTTAAGCCATGTACATATTACAAGCTCACTGTATTAGCATGAAGGTAACGTATTTCCTTTCCAATATGCAGGCCTGGGTTTGATTCCCATTATTGGAATTTTCGTTTTCTTGTAGTATTCCCTCATTCTAGAATAAACTAATGTCAATTAAATTTTTGTGCAAAGAATTGTGAACTACTTTGTAGCATAATAAAACTTTATTTTTATTTACTGCACCCTTTTTGTACAGATATATTCATTTTGCCAAGAAATCATCAATTCCATTCATCACCTATAGTAACTTAGCAACAAATGCAAGCATTTATGGTACATGCATGTATATATTTGCACATAATGTCTACCTATTTACTGTGTTACAAATTATTAAATAAATCTCTACCCAAATTTTGACATTATATGCCACATGTCAAATAAATGAATGATAAATGCAAATGAGCCTTGTCTTCTGGTTGCTAGGGTTGCTGTAAATCTCTATTCTAGGCAGAAAAGAAATAACCCATGAAAAACAACTTTCCTAGGCATTCTGCCCCTTGCAGGAATCAATAATGCTGTTAGTTGACAGGCAGACTTCTGTTCAAGCTGTACTGCATCACTGTCTCCGAAAACTTCTGAACCAAGAGCAGCTACCTAATAAGGACTTTTCTTCTGGTAACCTGATATAATTTAAAATAATGAAACATAAATAGGAGATGGTATAGGATTAAATCTGGCTTACCTGCTGCTACGAGTCTTGGAGCTGTTCCCCTTGTTACTGGCGGAGGAAATGAACAACCCAATTTTGAAGACGTTGTGGACCGCAGAGAAGGCATTAAAGGAACTGTAACTATAACAACATATTGCTTCAAAAGGGATAACTGATATCAATTTTGTTTCTCTGTAACATCAGCATGACAATGGTTACCAGCTTCATTACATTTGTTACCTTTTAGCTATGGCTTTCGCAATTTTTAGATACATTCAGAATCAATGAGAAGTTAACAGTTTCATTTATACAAAACGGTAGCTCAAACCTCTAAGCAGTTTGTTACACTAGATAATCTGAAGTAACATCCAATCTTCTGGGATAGTAACAGTATTGTATTCAGTGCTTTCGTAATTCAATAAACTGTATAAAACATGCTCAATAAAATATTAAAGTTCTGAATCAGAAGCAAGCCTTTTACTGTGTTTATGTCACAACTTCAAAGCATAAAAGTTTAAAATGAAATCAAAAGATTAATAGGCTCCCAAAATGTTTAGAAACCTGCTTCCTAAATGGAAATATGAATACTGACAACAAATTCAAATAAGAATCTATGAGTTTTAAGGGCCCCACTTGTCTTTGCAACTTATACCTATATTTTATTTAAAGGTGAGTCGGAATTGTTACACTAACATCACTATACCTATATGTTTTAACAAGGTAACACACAATTCACTTGATTTGGCTTGATTACTTTCGGTTGCAGCTTCAAAGAAAAATTCCTTTTTCTACCCAGGAATCGAATCCACGTCATCTTGAATTAGAAGCTAGCATGCTAATTATGAGATCACTTAGGTAGTATGGAATTGAGTACCTTTATTTCAGTTACTTCTTTTTAGAGTGTGTTTACAATTAGGCTTTGTATAGGGAATCAATGTCATTCTTATTTGTTCAAATGCTGCTTCAAATCTAGGTCCTTTAGATCTCTCAAAATATGTTTAATATTCAGATGAAATTTGTTAATTGCTGTGGTATAATATGTTGCAGCAAAACATGCTTTAGTAATGCCACAGTCAATTACAATTGCCACAATGTTTATTTGCTATTATATAAGGAACAAGAGATTTGGGGAAGCTTAGAAAACAAAAAGTCATTAGGGTTCTACAGATTAGTAAAAAGGAATTGGGGAAGGGAAGGGTATGTAGATTATTGTAATAGGGCAGAAAAAGAAGCATTTGCATGGATGAGAACAGGATCAATGTACTTGAGAGGGATAAGGGGTAACAAAAACGGAATTTGTGAATTATGCGGAGGAAGTGAAAACACAGAGCATTATATGACATAATGCAAAGAATTAGCAGAATGGAGAAAAGAAATATGGGGGGAAAAAAAATGGGAAAAATGGATAGGAAAATAGTAGCAATTAAAATGCTAATGAGAAAAGAAGAAAAGCAAAATAAGAATATGGGGGAGTTCCTAAAGAAAGTAAAAGAGAAATGGATTAGAAAAGTAAGGGAGATAAGAGAAGTAGAAAGGCAAATGGAGGAAGGAGAAGATGGGCAATAGGGATTAAAGATAGCAAGGGATGATTAGATGAGCCAGAAGGCCAGGGTGCCAGGCAAAAAGAGCAGTATAGCTGGCGAGAGAAAAAAAAAATATATAAGGAGAGGCATACAGCTCTGTTTACCATCACTGTTCTGGCCCCAATGTTACCCAGACAGAATCTTTCTTTGAAGTTTAAAACAAGCAATATTATGAAAGTACCCGAAGTTCAGAAAGTTACTTATTACCGAGTTTTTTTGGTTATTTTTGCTATCTACAGATATCTGAATGGAAATCTGGAATCACTATGAATATCTCATTCCCAACCACAAGACACTTTTTACAACCATCAATGTTAATGTGCATCAAGGCATCAGAGAATATGTAAAGCAGTATTTCATAGAAATTCAAGGCTTGTTCAAAATGAAGATTAAACATCACAAAAGCTTGTAGTCATATTATTAAGCCATTCTATAAATTTACATTAACAGAGATAGCTAGTAATCTTTTAAATAGCACTGCACTATATGTGACCATTTTACATATTGGGCAAGTTCATTTGCTGATTTCATGAATCTTTAAATGTTCAAAATGTTACAGGTATACTAACTGAGTTGAGATAAACTGCCATTAATATTACTAATGAGCATGCTATAAATCTACAGGGAGAAATTTTAGTTTTGACTGGAAATAACAACTGTCAAGTATGGTGTCTCCCAAAGTTCGTTTCTGGGTCCATTAGCTTTTATCTTTATATAAATGATATCATTAATATTTGAAATGGCAAAGTATCACTTAGTAGGTGGGCAATGCGACAATTGTAAATATAGGAAAAAAAGTGTTCAGTACCTATAAAATTCAACTACACATACTATAAACCAGGTTGCACAGTAACCTAAACTCCAACAATCTGTTTATTGATTCTGAAAAAACATGTAATATGGTAATCCATTCACAGGAAAAGAGAAATATTACAAATATAAGAGTAAATGTAGAAGGAAAGCAAATAAGAGAGATAAGTAACACACTTTTTTTTAGGTATAATACTAGACAAAAACTGAATCTGGGATAAACACAGGGAGGAAAAAAAAAAGTGCAATAAAATCAGCTCCAGTTATATGTTATAAAAGATAAGCACAGCTACTAAATATATCCAAATAAACGCCATTTATTATGGATTAATAATACCTTCACTTACCATATGGCACAACAATATGGGGACCAAGTGCAACCAAATACATAACTAGAATTTTCATTTTACACAAAAGGGCAATCAGAAAAATTCCAGGACTAAAACAAACTAAATTCATGTACAGAAGCTTTTAAAGTATTGAGGGCCTTAACATTACATTCACTGTACATATTTTAAACAACAATGCTTTTAAGAACCAAATCGACTAACTGTAAAACAAGCAACCCAATACATAACTATGAAACTAGTGTAAGCAAACATTTTCATGCACAGGCCTGAAGGATTGAACTATACAGGACCAAACGCACTTATGCAGCATATTACCTTTATAACAAATTACCAGAGGAGATAAAAAAAGATACATGGAACAAACAGATTTAAAATAACAACTAAAGATATTCTGTATTGAGGGCAGTTTCTATATGCTAGAGGAATTTTTCAACAAATGAGAATGACATTTATTGTATTTGTATGGCAATTTTTGCTGTGATGAGTGTAAATATGTAGAAATGTGGTTTTAAGACCTAAGATAGTTCTTGCACCGTTTGTAAAAACACTTAGCATCTTTTTGTTGTTTTAAGTGTTTTAACACTGTATTTTATATATTCATGATGTAGCTCAAATCATGTATATTGTTCAATGGGATGGGGAAAAAAATATTTGTTTAAAAATAAAATATTGAGTGAGTTACAAGTTTATCAATTCTCCACTCTCTTTTTTCATAATTGTCAAATCTATCTCAATTTGTCTAAAATGAATGGAATTATTTAGTATTAGAGTAATTTTCCATATCAACAACTCAAAAATTGTAATACTTTAACAAAATTGGCAAATTAATTTAAAATTGGATATATTTCTTTATCTGCAATGAAGAATTACAGGAAGGAAGGAAGGAAGGAAGGAAGGAAGGAAGGAAGGAAGGAAGGAAGGAAGGAAGGAAGAAAAATAAATATACAGGCTGTTCCTAAATAAAATCAACAAACTTTGGGATCAGATAGATAACTCTAGTAACACTTTTTGTTATGGCAACCATGGGCTGTGACATTTATTTCTGTGCAAGAGGGATATATGTGATTAAGTTGATTTTATAGGGAGGGATTGAAATAATTAGGCGTGTGAAACTTAAATAAATAAAGCATTAATGTTACAGTTATTCTGTTGAACCAAAAGTAGAGAAGAACACAAAACATGCCAAAGGAAAAGCACTCATTGCAGTGCAAGAGGGGTTTGTGATTAATCTACCACACAGTTGGTTTACACTTTCAAACCTAATTTGTTTACCTCTGGAACTTGGTATTATGTATTCACTCCATTTGATTACTGTCAGAGACAGCAGGTTTGTTACTTCTTATGTTCAGCTCCATTATTCCACTCATTCTGTTTACTGCTTCTCCTCTGTACAGTACAATTCTTCATTGCTTACATACAGAATAGTGAAATTTGTTAACTATGACAAACATGAAATATTACACACAGAATGAATTGACCGGCATGCATATGGCATACAGGACAGAATCTGGTTGTGGTTGTGCGTCTCAGAGACTTCACCAGGAATGATTTCCATACTGGTGGGTTGCTCATCACAGTATAGGCTGATTTTTTCATCCTGAACCCACTTATCTGTAAGCGCATAGCTGGACCAGTCCATTATCTTCTGGGAGGGGTGTTGGGTCAATAGTAACAGAGTAGCAGGTGTGAATATGTAACATAAGGTGACATCACCATGCGTTCCAAGTGATTGTAGTAAAATTGTGTGCTTAATTGTGTTACGTCTGTAGCTAAAAGTAAACTGGGTGGAAGTAAAGTTGTGCATTCTCAGAACTGATATACATTGTGTATAATTATACTACTAATCTAGATCAAGGACAGTCACTTTACAAAGTAGTTGAGTCTAACAGTGTATCTGTGAACAGTACAACCTTTGACAGTATTGTACATGTTTACATTTGTGCTTTGGTATGAGAACCTTATGCATTCCTATCGTTTCACACAAGGGGAATACTGCCAGCCATTCTCCCCTAACCGTAGACTACCGCCTACTCTTACTCCTCTGCGTTTCTGTAGGGTCAGGTTGAAAAAAAATAATGGCCTATACATTTGCCAGCATTCTTTGCAGAATATGCAAACGGGATGCATTACACAGACAAGTGGAGGGTCAAGGACGGGGGCATTCTGTGTGAACTGTTGATACTCAGGAAGCAGTACTGTGGTGTGTAGAAAACAATTCTTCAGTGAGAACTCGAGCTGTTGCTCACCAATTGAACATTATTCATTCCAGAGTCTGGAAAATTCTGCAGGAACAGGCTGCATCCATATCATCTTGAAGTCCACGATACTAAGCAACATTAGTTTTCTAACAGGTATTTGAATCAAACTGCAGTCCAACCAGACTTTACAAACACATGTATTATTCATGGATGAAGCATAATTAACATATTAGGTTGTTTTAATTTTTGCAATTCCCATGTTTTGGCTTTTGAAAACCACCATTCCACACTTGTATGATCACATCAAATGAGATTTAATGTCAAAGTGCAGACAGGGATGGCTTCTTTATAGGGCCATCATTTTTGCTGCAATTACTCAATGCCATTACTTGGATTTTTGCAAGAAGTTCTATCTTGGCTACTGTACCCACTTTGTCTTAATATTAGACAAGGAATGTGGTTTCAACAAGACAGGTTCCAACTCATTTTGTGAATGAAATACATGCCCATTTAACAGCTACATCTGGTGCTCAGTGAATAGGTCAAAGCAAGTCCATTGTCTGGCCAGCCTGATCTGATCTCACTTCATTTATTTTTATGGGGCTACATGAAGTCTGAAGTTTATGAAACCCTTGTTGACTCAGAAGATGATCTTGCAGAAGACATAGTCAGCGCGGCAGCTGAATTCAGGGAAATACCTTCCGGCGTTGAAAGGGCATGACAAAATTATTTCAAGTCGATGCACTGCTTGTCTGGAAGTCAATCAATTTGTGTTTCAGCACTTATTATGGTGACAAGGCACTAAAATAATGGACTACTTACTGAACACTGATGTGAGTGTTTTCATTCTCTTTCGATACGGCTTGTGTGTGTGTTTTCTGTATGTTTGGGTCAATAATCAGAATCTGTAAGATTAATGATTTGTGAATTTTGTTTTCACATACATAATTACTTCAATTCCTTCTTATAGGATTGACCAGTTTAATCACAAAATTCCCTCTTGCACTGAAATGAAGCATTGCAGTCCACAAGTGTCTACCAACAATTACTTCAAAGGAGGCACTTTGTTGATTCCTAAGTTTATTGTAGTATTACAAAAATACCCTCTATATATCCAAAATGTAATGGAATCACAAGCAGGGAAGCAATTATAAAATAAACTTAATGAACGTGGAGTAAACCTATACACTCTCTTACTAGTTTCATTCCTATTTATTTTGCAGAACATTCATTGTGATCACGAGCTCACATCATCAGCTGCCTGTTAACTATACATGTCTATCCATGTGAAAGTTTGCAAATTCCCAGAAGTGATGTTTCTTAATAGTTTGCATGAGAGGGCAGGAGACTGTAATGTGCATGCAAAAAAGGAAAGAAAAGAAAGAAAAACTGGGGATTGCATAGAAATAAATCAGCATTGTAGCTGATTGTGTGCCAAAACATATGATTTGTACATACACTACATGATCAAAAGTATCCGGACACCTAGCTGAAAATGACGTACAAGTTTGTGGCACCCTCCATCGGTAATGCTGGAAGTCAATATGGTGTTGGCCCATCCTTAGTCTTGATGACAGTGTTCACTCTCGCAGGCATATTTTCAATCAGGTGCTGGAAGGTTTCTTGGGGAATGGCAGCCCATTCTTCACGGAGTGCAAAACTGAGGAGAAGTATCGATGTAGGTCAGTCAGGCCTGGCACAAAGTCGGCGTTCCAAAACATCCCAAAGGTGTTCTATAGGATTCAAGTCAGGACTCTGTGCAGGCCAGTCCATTACAGGGATGTTATTGTCGTCTAACCACTCCGCCACAGCCCATGCAGTATGAACAGATGCTCGATCATGTTGAAAGATGCAATCGCCATCCCCGAATTGCTCTTCATAGTGGGGAACAAGGTGCTAAAAATATCAATGTAGGTCTGTGCTGTGATCATGCCACGCAAAACAACAAGGGGTGCAAGCCCCCTCCAGGAAAAACACGACCACACTATACCACCACCACCTCCGAATTTCACTATTGGCACTACATATGCTGGCAGATGGCGTTCACCGGGCATTCGCCATACCCACACCCTGCCATCGGATCGCCACATTGTGTACCGTGATTCGTCACTCTGCACAACGTTTTGCCACTGTTCAATCTTGTAATATTGACACTCCTTACATCAAGCGAGGCGTTGTTTGGCATTTTCCTGCATGATGTGTGGCTTATGAGCAGCCGCTCGACCATGGAATCCAAGGTTTCTCACCTCATGCCTAACTGTCATAGTACTTGGAGTGGATCCTCATGCAGTTTGGAATTCCTGTGTGATGGTCTGGATAGCTGTCTGCCTATTACTCTTTACGACCCTCTTCAAATGTCGGCGGTCTCTGTCAGTCAACAGACGAGGTCAGCCTGTACGCTTTGTGCTGTACATGTCCCTTCATGTTTCCACTTCACTATCACATCAGAAACAGTAGGCCTAGGGATGTTTAGGAGTGTGGAAATCTCGCGTACAGACTTCTGACACAAGTGACACCCAATCACCTGACCACGTTCGAAGTCCGTGAGTTCCATGGAGCGTCCCATTCTGCTGTTTGACGATGTCTAATGATAACTGAGGTCGCGGATAATGAGTACCAGGCAGTAGGTGGCGGCTCAATGCACCTAAGATGAAAAACGTATGTTTGTGGGGGTGTCCAGATACTTTTGATCACACAATGTAGGTATGAAAAGTAACTGAACTCAAGAATTGTGTTCACATTGCATATATGATGAAAAACAATTTTTGCACTTAGCCACAAAGTTTTGAATTGCATTATACATTTTCAAAAAAAGCACTAAATGGAATGATTGGAAGATTTTAATATTTAATTTAAAATAACAATCGATTGCTACACATGATTACTTACCTGAAGAAACTGATTTTGTCAGCAGAGTAGAGGAACTAGATCCCAGTGTAGGTGCTCCTTGAATGCTGGTGCTCCCTGATGACTTCACTGATGATACTTTAGGCTTTGATGGCTATAACATACATATTGAACTTCTAATTGAATTGTCATGTAGATACAATAAATGAGATGCAACTTGCAGCTGACACAATTCAAGTATTATAAATCAAAGGATGTGTTCATTGTACAGTACCAGGCATTAGCTATATTTACTTTCAACCAATTACATTACATTTGTGAGCCTATGGCATAAAACATATTAAATTATTTTTCAGTGTTTTGTAGAAACTGAATAGAATGGTGAAGTTATACATCAAACATTATGTACTTGCCAAACAAGAAAGTTATGCAATTACACCTTTTGTTGAAGTATTAAACTCTAGCATTATTGAGACTTACAATGCTAGATACAAAGTTATGCATTCAATTTCTCAGTCTGCCCAAAATGACATTACCAAATTTTATCATGAGCTATTCATTTGATTATGTAATGTAAAAGGATTCTGTATAATATTTTGGGTATTGAAAACCAAAGTTCAATGTTATTTAACTCAGCAAGAAAGTAACAGTTTAAGTTATATTACCTTTCTTGAGTTGGTAGTTTACATCTACAATGCCTATTTCAAATTTATTCCTATTCATGATGAGGGACAATATTATTTTTTGTCCTTTATAACACTTTGTTTCTTTGTTTTCTGCAACTGTCAAACACGTTAAGAGAATCTGTTCTATTGATTTTCATGCAGCATTTGATGTTAACAGACAGACAAAAAAAAAAAAAAGCATTAAAAGAATACAGAATCAAACTAGATTACTGCGGAAAAATGAGACTAAATAGGTAAGGTTAGCATAAGAGATACAAAGAGGGGGGTGATAGTGGTGGCGGTGCTTTTTTTTTAAATAGTTTAATGTCCATTGTTACCAAATATGGCACCTGCAACCTCTCATAACATCAAAAACAATGTTTGTAGTACTTCTGTAAGTGAGAAATATAATTATGGTTGCATTAAGCTGACTAGCACTAACCTGTAATGAGAACATATGCTGTTGCAAATACGAGTTTTACATTTAAAAATCGTGAAGTTATAGCAGTTATTCTGATTTTTAAGCAATATCTAGAGCCATATGCTCTAAATTAGCCTTTCTTGCTGGGAATAACATATTTCTGCAGTTCCAGTTTTGCAAGAAGAGGAATAAAAAGTCCATCACCTTTAAAGATTTTTCTCTTTCTTTTATTTTGATGCTCCCCTCCTCTGAGACCTGGTGAATACCTTAACCACATGCCACAGGCAAGTCTTACTTCAGTAAAGTCCCTTTTAAAGCTAGCTTCTTTCATCCTATTGTTAGACCTTGATTAGTAGTAAGTACAAATGGCAAAAGAAAAATCACCTTCACACACTTGTTGGTTTCAGCTATCTGCTTATGCCATTATGACTATGAAGTTCAGCTTACTACTTAACATTGTAAAGCACTATTTGTTTCAACCAAAACTTTAATAACAGTTCTGCTAGCTGAGAGCTCATGTTACTTCTCTGTTTCAGTATTATCGCTTGTTTAAGGTAATTTTATATTTTTAGTTTTCCACGAACTCTCTTCCTCTCCCCTCCCATGTGCATACTTGCCAACTTCCTGAAACTGAAAGCAGTAAAACTTTTCCTTGTCCAGCAAAGTGTAATAACTTTGCAATAACATGAAATTTAGAATGCATAAAATGATTGGTGCAGTAAGTGTACAATAATTACATGTAACATAAGCCACAACACTAAAATAAGAATAAAAAATATTCACTAACCTTTTTCAAGCAGAAGATAACTAGTAATATATACATGCTTCAGATTGTGAATATCAAGTTCATTAAGACAGCACACAAAGTAACTAAACTGTTAATCTGGAGGTGGTGTTTGCTAATGTCATCCTATATTATGGCACATAGAGTTGTTTCAGGTTGTGGCAGTAGATGCATAAGCTTTTAGGCTTTCTGCTGTAGCTCTGTTAGCTTTGTCGAAGTCTTTACTGAAATTCTGTCCAAAACATATAGTACTGCTACTGCATTTTAATTGAGAAATTAACTCCAATGTCTTATTAAAATATCAGTGACCCGAAGTTGGTGCTATTTCTCACAACACTGACCATACATTCACACTCAGCATCACTGTGGGTGTAGTTAAAATTGCCAACATAATTGACACTATTTTATCATACTTCAGCATTCCATCAAACCCATGAAGGCAAGCTAATCTTGTCCATTTATTATTTCCCCTCCCAAATGGGATGGCTCAGATGGTAGTGCCTGAGATTCTAATTTAGGAAGTCTTGGGTTTGATCCCCACTCCATAACTTTTCCAGGTTGGTAGGAGATTTCTAGGGTGTATTTTCCTGTCCATTTCCTCTCATTTCATTTACTTTCAGGGGTTTTGAGGCCTGGCATGATGGTCAGTGGTATGTGGTGTATGCAGTGAATGTGCTTTAAGGAAAGAACGGTTTCTTCGCAAGAAGAGAAATTTCTGCTCAAACATCTCTGTCCATTCTTCCGGGTGGGGAGTGGGGCATCCAAAGATACTCTTATCTGCATACAATAGGGACCTCACTGCACTGTCCTTCATACTTTACCTCATTCCTACCCACTGGAGGTTTCCGCTTCTTAACCTCAACATCTTCCTGTACTTCCAATGAAGTGATTGGAATGTCAATTTTACCCTCTTATCTGATTTTAAAATGAAAGGAACTTCCATTTTATAAGAATCCTTGAAGACCTGGTAGTACTGCTTCTGTCACGCATGCTGAAATTCCTTCTAGTACAGCAGATAAACAAGTATTACAGAGCAAATAACATCACTTCCTAGGTATACACAGTTTTCTAGTCCATATTTTATGCTTCATAAAATAAACTATAAACAAAAACTGTCACAAGAAAAATGGAAACTTGTATTCTGCAGTCATAGAACACAAATAAGATAAATAATTTTGTGAGGGAGTTGACTTTATAATTGACATCATCCATTACTGAACGGTCATGCCCATTTACTCATTGGTAAAAGGTCACTGCTGGTGCAATAAAATTTTAAATCCCACAAAATGAAGTCCCCACACTATGCATTTTATTGCAACTCAGTCAAGAGTGACCATGATGGTGAAGAAGTATAGATGCATAGATTAGAGCTGAGCCATTACAGCACTGTGAACTTATTAGTATGGTACATTCGGGCTGCAATCTTAAATTTGCAGGAAGTCTTACATCATCATCATCATTAATCATCAAATTACAACGTAATGCAATAGATATTTAATGCTTTTTCATTTACATGGGAAAATCTATGTAACACTTTAAATCTGCCTTAAAAATGCCCCCATTATCATAGTCATAAAAAGACCTCCGCTTCTGTACATTTTATGGGAAAACCATTAAAGTTGGCAAGTATGCATGTGGTTTCTCAGCTCCCAGCGTAACTGTTTCCTACTTTTTCCATTTTTCCTTTCATTCCTATAGCATCCATTAACTTTTAAGCATCCTGAGCTAATAGCTTTTTGCAGACTGATAGCTTTTCAAGTCTATTACTCTACTGCTGCAAAGCATTGTTTTTCATCATTATTGCAATAAGTGCATACCCACTTGCTCACTACCAAAATGGCTCAAAGAAGAAAACCTCCATTCTGTATCTGCATTATCATGTGAGAGATAAGTTTTCCCATAAGCCCAACTCCTGACCTTCATAATCAAAGGAGAGTGATTCACATGGCTCTTGGGTTCCATTAAGGAACACATTTTGGTGGCTTACCAAACAACCCTGCTGTAGCCAAATACTTTCTCCAGCATGAAACCAGCATATTCCAAGATGTTGGCTGAAAATTTTGCATAGTAACATATGGTCCCACTTGGGGCAATTGCCTTAATTAGAAATTTTCCAGTCTTTTCTTATCCTACAAATATAAACGGTAACACTCAGTTCTTTGAACTCCAGGCTCATTTGAGTGCTCAAATGCATTCACTTTTATCCATTGTGTCTGTAGACCTGAGATGTTATATGATATACTTAGACCCAAAGACTTTGTCAATGTTGTATGTGCTAAACTCACAAACTTTTTGCTTTCAATTGTTCTACTATGTTTATTATATGCATGTTTCCAAGTTGTATGCCTATTCTTGGGAAACCTCTTTATCAATTTCTTAGAGAAGAAGACATTAAATGGCGCAGAAAAAAACAGCAGCTCTCTTAAAAAGGGGTATAAATGTGATGTATTCAAGGAAGAAAACACTAAAGGTGGGAGGAGACTGTAGTTAACAGACAATAAATGGGGCTTCCACTGTATTTATTTTTTCTTAATCTGTCACATCAAGTGACAAATTGAAAATAAAGATTAATATCACCTTTCTAGTACAAACTTGTAACTTATGTGGAGAGGAAAACAAAATTGAAACCATTGTCATACAGAAATAAATTTGATATTAAAAGTGGATGTCTGCTGAATGAATGGCCTGGAGACAACCTTAGTGGGGGAGGGGAGGGAGTTCACGAGAGGCAAATAAGAAATGAGAACACTGATCAACCTTTGTTAAAATTCCAGTTTGTTATTATTGAAACCAGCAAAACTTGTTACATGTTCATCTAGAGCTGAGATAATAAAACAAGAACACAATAAAATAGAACTTACCACTGATGCTGGTTTATCCCATGTAGATACTGACACCATACTGATTTTGATAGATTTGGGAAGCATTTGAAGGATGTCTACATCTGGGTCCTTAATTAGAGCAGCTATTAAATTATGTGCTTGGCGAGTTGCTTCTGCAGATCCCCTAAAAACAATAGAATGTACATACTGATATTTTCACAAACCAAGGTCCCATTGCCAACAAATATATTTTAAGGTGCAACACCCTCCCCCAAAGGATTTTAGAGCAATATTAGAGTGTCTTATTTTTGGTCTTCTTAAATCTTTCCCACAGTTATGTTTAAAATTTCAAATTTATACCAGAGATTATGCTTAGAGTGGAACAACTTTGGCATTATCTATCTGTACTCTGAAAGTAGCAAAATAAATATCTATGACTTTCTTCAGATTCCTTACTGCTAGTTGCAAAATGATACAGCTAAAATAGGAACTTTGAATTGGTAAATTTGAGTATATAACAGTATCTATCTCTCTCTCTCTCTCTCTCGCGCGCGCACATACACACACACTCTCTCTCTCTCTCTCTCTCTCTCCATCTATATGTAACATGTTTTCTTGAAACTTGAAATAATAAGAAGTCATTTATCTTATGTAATGAATATTTAAGTTTTTCCTTTTTTTTTTTTTGACTTTAACCCCCAAAATCACTTGTTTCACCATGACTTAATTTTTTAAGATAGTAATTACTAAATCATGTATAATTTGCTTTGAAAAAAAATATTCTGCAGTTTTAAACACAAATTTTAGTTACACACCTCACAATGCTTTAGTTTAGAGTTCCATAATGTTTACCCAGCAAAAAACTGTGGCATTATACTTTGCCAGATTTCAAGAAATGCAAATGAGGCTTATATGTAATTTTATTCAAAAGCATCCACAGTGGAACAAATTTCAAATGATGTGCTTTAGTCAGTTCTGTATCTTCTGTCATAATAAAACAATATTTTCACCACTTATACCTCCGACTATAAATGGTTGGCTTTCATGCAGCTCACTGCTCATGTAGCATATGAGCACGCTTGACTTCCTCAAAATTCACACACCATCCTTAATGATGATGATGCATCTCCAAAAGCACCTTTAGATTATTGGAAGTGGTATCAATGATGATTTGAAATAAAGAATTCACTTCTCAAAAACATCAATTTAAATTCATTAATCTTATGCAATGTTACCTTAAATTTTTTATAAAATAATAAGAGTAGCTTTTCAGAGCTTTGTTTAGCCCTTGTGCCATTTTAAACTGAATTGAACTGCATTTATTTGAACTTAAATTAAAGTGTGTTTTTGCTTTGAGCTTTATTAAACATTTACATTTTATTTATATCACCTTTTGTATATTTTTAATGTTTAATATCAGCCTCTGCTTTCAACTAATAAATCTGTAATTTGCCTAAAGTTTAGTACATGGCGACCCACAATTCCACAGATGAGTAATGTGTGCACTTCCTTATACACAAGCCCTTAACTTTCTCTTTTCTTCCTTTTCAAATCTTTCCTATCCTACAGTGGGCAGCAAACAGAGACCATCAAAGCAATTGTAGTGAATGTTGAAAGTAATCATGTCTGCTTTGAAAATGTTACTGTTGATTACAGATATCATGTAGAATAGGAAGAAGGGTCCTTCTGTTCTGCAGAAAGACAATTTTGTTGTTTAATTTGCTCTTACTCAGAAAGTTAAGAAGCAATATGGGGTGTTGCTATTTATCTTAAGGTTTAAATTGGAATTATCAATAAGATAAATAAAAAAAGAAAATTATAAAATTGATACATTTTGAATTTTAAGAAATAACATTTTTGAGATAATTAAGAAATTGCCTTTAATTACCACGCAAAATTGCTATAAATATATTCAAATGGTGATTATGTATTGCCTAACATACTTTAAAATGACTCCTTAATTTTTAGTTGAACATAATGTAATTTATTTTCAGATATGGAACAGCATATAATTCATAAGTTAACAAACTGTTATATTATAATATTTGCATATATTGAATACTACTATTCATTTCCTTCAGCACTAAGCATAATTCTCAGATATTGGTTATGATATGCAAATGTGTTAGTCATCACACAAAGCAATGTTGTACAGAAATTTAAATATTTATATCAAAAAATTAACATGACATCAACAAGGAACTGTGTTAGCTTTAAGGTAAGGCTTGTGGATTTTTCTTGTTTGCTTATGCGTTAACTGTTTTTGTTTTATATGTCATTACATTTGAATGTATGTCAATGAAGACAAATTGTGACTCTTTGACAAGACATATGAAAAACACCCAAATGTTTTGCAGCTAACTTCTTTTAAACATCACATAGTTAACATGTAGGGGAACATTCTCCTTTTTACACAATGTACAATATATATTTTGCAATGTATTTATATCAGAATCAAATCTGAGATTACTTAATTTAAATAATTCACATACTTGATAAATGATTATTATTACAGTATTCCTAAGAAACTGAAAAAGAGTGAAGAAATGGTTAAATCATTGTCAAAGTATAAACAAGGATATCTGATTTAATAATTGCAGAATATATATAAATAGCAAATCATTAAAAGTTGTCGAATACCAAATTATCTGTTTTCATTGTGGAAAGTAACCAGTTTATCTAAGTGAATAGGCAAAAAATAATTCCTATAACTCTCAATGAATCTCTTTTTGTTGCATATATTCCCTTGAATCAAGACAGCACTAATTCTATTCATCTTGTCCATATTTTATGGAGAATTACAAATAATAAAGCATTGTTGTTCAATACAACATAATAAGTAGTAGAGGAATCCTGATCTTATTCATTCACCTAACCTGAAATATAAGGAACTCATAGTTCTACCAAATGAAGCTAAGCCTGCAGCATATTTAACTTATTTAATTAGATCAGGATCCCATCATAATTTAAATGTTGCTAAATATCAGCTCAACATATGGCTAATTATTAAATTCATAATAAATAACTTAGCCATAACAACTTATTTTAAATGGTTATACAAGGTATTTACTTCATAATAGCTATTTTCCATTGTTGATTTATTAGTTATTGTGCACTGTATATGTGTTGTAATTGGTACAGAAATGCACTCCTACATTTTAAGATTGTAAAGAACTAAATAATCTGAGAGAATGAAGGAAACAAACAGCCTTCACGAGAAAATACACTAACAAATCCCATTAGGAATAATGATGCAATACATACTAGCTATTTTGTTTCATGGGAAATAAGCAGAGCCTTCAAGGTTTTTCAAGAAGGGGGGATTTTTTGTTTTATATCATGAAAAAGCTTCTGAAATGTTACCTGCTGAAGAGATGCCAGCTTTTCTGAGCTCGTATCTTTGAAGAAGTATTGTAAAGCGAACAGACAATATTTCTTCAAATGTCAGAAAATAGATGTTAACAATGATAGAATTTGTTGGTATTCTCTTGCAGAAGATGCAAGTTTGGTCTTATAGCGCAAACCAACATAATTTAGCTACTGAGCATTTTTTGCTAAGTTACTGAAATGACTCACTACAAAGGAAGAAATGCTTGATCTAGTGCATACAGCTGTGAAACATCATAATCTGCAGTGGCAAAGGTCAGCTGAAATCACAATGGACGTAGCTCAATGGAAATATAAAAGGGTTTGTTACAAGACTAAAGAATGTTTTAACAATAGTATAATATGTAATGAGCTATGTCTTTTCACTGCATTACACATCACGCTCTGTGTGCTAAATGACTGAGGGCTGAGTGTACCAACTTGGAATAAACCCGTTAGATGTTATTCCATGACTGGCATTAATTGTGTTGTACAATGCTGGAATAGAGACTATCAAGGGTATAATCATGAAGTAAGTTATTCGATTCTTTCATGCACCATACTTCATTATTCAGAATACAAAAAGAAATGAGGTGAACTGATAAATGAACATGTTGGTAAGAGATTCAAGTTGAGAAAGGATAACAAGATGAGATGATTGGTTATTAACACATGACAGGCAGGTAGATAAAATAAAGTTATTTAAAACAGAATAACATATCCGGAATATTATCAGTATAATACATAGTTTTATGGAAACAGTGAAGTTAAATGCTACAGAAGTAAGACAGAAGATAAACCCAAAATACAGTGTGGCAATTCGCTAGTTTGATGCAGTGATATAAAGAGTGAGTTTAAGTTATTAACAAAGCACAAAAGACTTGTTACTTCAAAAGGTACAGAAACATCATTCAAAATCTAACATAACTACAAGTGTGAATGTTGGTGCCATTCTGTGCAATATTCAGCATTTGCAATGCAGGCAGGAACTGCTGGTGATGACCAGACTACAGAGTTGCTATGTCTAATCTAAGTTTAAGTTTAAATTACTTGAGAATGAATTAATACTTTCTCATATTTACAATGTGGATTTACTCCAAACAACTGTTATTTTCAACACTGTCACTTATCTGGTATGACGCAAAGCAGCTGGATGACATTAGAAATACGATTTGGTTGAATAGAGGCCACAGTCAGTTAAAAATAATGCTCTTAATGTAACGTCTTTGATTTAACATTTCTAGTTATTGCAAAGCAAAGTGTGAGCTGTAATGAGAATGGTTTCCAAATGTTCTATTTGTATGTAGCATTGCAATATTTTTGTTTGTTGATAAAACCTGCTTAGCTAGTAGTTTATGCACCTTATCTCTGTACAATGATTCAGGTATACATTAAGTTGGCTGTGATGTTGGCAACAGCAGTTAAAATGTTATTTTCAAAACTCAAATTACAAAAGCATTTTTAATCAGTATAACGGTAGAGGTCAGGTTAAGTGCGTAGCTGTTTTGAGCATAGAAAAGATAATATGCCTTAATCTCAATTATAAAGTAAGTATCAGTAAGAGATGCAATTTTGCATGAAAGCTGCCACTATCAACTCTGTCTTTTGTATCTGAACATGCTTGGAAGCATTCATAATTATTTCACAGTACAGTTAACAGTTGTTCAAATAAGAAATAACAACAGTTTAGGAACAGCTGATTTTAAAAACAATGCCAGTTGCTACACAAGTTTCAGAAAAAAAAAAGCTTCAAAACAGCTGTGATTACATATTCAGCTGGCCATGAATGATTTGCAATTTAACCAACATTAATTTTAAATCTGCTAGCTAAACAATAAAAGTGTTTTTTACAACTCACTGTCTTATTTATACCCCAGTTAGAGTGTTTAGAGTATAACTATTCAGAGTTCATATAACCAGTCCTAACTGAATTAAAGTAGTAAATATTAAATAGCTTAACATCCAATATACTGAAAGACTACCACCTCCGGCATTTTTGGAAGATTTGGGAAAGGAGTATAAGGAAGTAAATTATCAGTGACACCTGATAACTCAGCAAGAACAAAATCCTGTCATTTTATCTTCAATGTGTCATTGCATCCTTCATAAAAAAATCACATATTCCATTGTAAAATGCATAAAGCTATAGCTGTTTGCACATATTGAGGATAAGTTTCAGAATTTGTGTTTTTCTTGCAGGGAACAGAAAAGTATGCTGTAGCTGAGGAATGAAGCTGCAAATTAGGATTCCTCAAAGTCTTAAATAAACACTTGAGCCAATCTAATTTGCACTTACAGGCCCAAAATCAGACCATCTCTCAAATGTGAAGTGCAGTGCAGTCATCTGTCATGAAACTGAATCTTTGGACTCAATATTTGAAGGAAAGCCAGTTTATTCTCATTGAATTCCTGCCAAATTTTACAGCAGAAAAGGGAGGAGTATCCCACTGTACTAAAAAAAAAAAAAAAATCTAGCAAATGAACTGACAGAAACAGATTCCATGATTTTAAGGGCACATCATTGTTCTTGGACACTATCCTATAGGATACATGAATAATTTGCTATCGGAAATGAGAGACTTTTATCCTGGCAATGCATGACTAAATGTATCAGGTTTTGTCAGTGGCACATTAGCTGTCAATGATTTTAATCTGATGTATGCAATCACAAACTCTAAGACCATGAGTGTCATGTATAAAAGTATCTCTTGAAGTCTGTCTGCCAAATTCTGAAACAACTTGTAAATAAAGGCAGCATAAAAATATTCCTAAAATTCTCTACAATAAGGGTATAAGCAAGCAAACGCAATAAAATACCTTTGAGACATTACAGGTAAGCACTTTAGTTTTAATGAACATATTACAGCACAAAAATGCATGTTTAATATGATGTAAATAAGCACTGCTTGAATGGGGATTGAAACATTAAGACATCTATATATTATACAAAAATGTGACCTTGCCAGTAACTGTAACCCCATGAAAAGCGACCTTTGGGAAAGGAATTTTAAAAGAGAGGAAAATATAACTTTTAGTATTAACAGCATTTTTATGTTTTGATCTCTAGCTATTGCCTTTCTTAACATAACTATCCAACATTCCAACTACAGAACGTAGAATTTACAAACTTTTTCACATTCAGCACCTGCCTACATAGCAGTTAATAGAATGCAAAATACTGGAAACTCTTAAGGTTCCCAAGATTAACTAATGTATAAAGAGGATGTGGAACACATTTTATTTGAATGTAGGGGAACTGAAGTGTGGAGAAAAGAGTATATCAATAAGAAATGGTTTAAAATAGATAGAAATGTAGCGGTAGTTGACATGTTTAAAAAAGACAGTAAGATGATGGGACAGTTTTTATACAAAGTGAGAAATAAATGGATATGGACAGTAAATAGACAAATGGAGTAATACACTGGAATTAATAGACTATTGTAAAATATGAGTATGACTGGTAAAGAGCCAGGGCTGAACACCGGACATATTCACCTGTATATAGCTTAGCACAAACAAACAAATAAACAAATAAATAAAATAAAAATATATAAAGATTACAAAGGCACATGTCTATTGAGGCACTGTGTATCCTGGCAAGCTTAACAGCAACAATTATATAACTAGAATTAGACAACGCCTACAAAATAAAAATCTGTGCATTACTTTCATATGACTTTCTCTATCCTCATCATTTATTAATGGGTATACAAATTACTATTCTAATGAAAGCTTATTTTTCTGTCTACTTCATTTTAATTCAGATGAACCCTTGCAGAAATACCTACATTACACATTTTGTTATAGATACAGAGGAAGTAATGATAGTCAAATGTTTAAGAACTGGGCACTACATGCTGGCCTTAAAATCCCATACTCTTTCTACACAATACGAGAAATTGCTGAATATCAACAACACTTTAACACAATGATGAAAGCATTGAACAATTCGAGCCATTATTAACAGATATCTTAAAAATGGCTTATGACGCAAAACAGTTACTTGAAAGAAATTGTATGATTTAAAGGATCTACATTTTTTTTGTGTAGTATGTTTTTGTCTTTCATTTAAGGTATACCAATGATACAAGATTACACACAATATCTTCTGAATGAAGAGGACTTCATAGGCTACTCTCAGAAAATTCAAGATATACATTTTATTTGTCATGTAAATATGTTTAATATATGGTATTTTAATCATCAAAATTGTTAAGAGCCATTTTTGAGAATATAAAAGTTTTGAAAAGTGTTCATGTAAGGAGTGATTTGGGGTTGGGGGATGTTCTTGAAAATCTTTGTTTTGCATCTTTGGAAGGTAGTGAACTTAAATTCCAAGTTTGGTATGTATACTACTTTTCGTTTGAGTTATGCTGTTCTTCCTCTCTTTTTCTCACACCCCACCCCTGCCCCCAGACCCACAGAGATTTTTCTGAAAATGCTTTTTTTTTTTGGGAGGGTGGTTCAGGCGGCCTCAGAATATACATTTCTAGTGAAATGTCGACATCAAATTTTTGGGTAGAAAATCATACTTCCTTTATGTACTCTAAGTACATAGTAGGGAAAATAAAAAATGAAAACTTGACCAGAGAGAGATGTGGAAATCAAAAAACTGCCACTCCCAGCCAACATTTCCATATAAGACAATGATAAACACAGAGTATTCAATATAAATCTTTACAGACGGAGGCTGATTCAGTTACTACGTTGACTGAATTAGCCATAATACTCAATGGCAAATTTACATTCCAGCTAAAGTACAAATTGGATGGGTAATGTTCAAATAACCAACCTAATAGTCTGCAATTCTTAAAGCTTTTGAGAAGATAGAGAAAGCTTAACCCAAGGAATCTAAAAAATTGTAGGTATACTGCATTGGATTCTCTTAAAAATGCAGACATCATCATTTAATAGCCTTGGTACTGGCTCACATCCATCAACAACAAAAATTGGCAAATAATAGATGATTAAAGGGACATTTAGCAAATTTTGGAAACGTAATGTTCCACCCACAAAGCCAGATGCAAGAAGTGAAAAAATACTATGCTTCAGTAAGATTTTGATAAGCATAGTCATAAATACATTGAAAGGAGAGCACACTAATGTGGCAACATCAGGGATAAAATAAAATCAAAAGGTTAGAAATGAAGTAATACGAGGGGTAATCAGAAACCTAAGGTTACAAAGCCTGCAGTGTACATTTTATTTCATTCACCAATACAGCCCACTGATAGTGCATACATCAGGTTGCTTTTCAACATAGTCTCCATATTGGTTTAGGCACTTGTTTCTTTGTGGGACGAGTTTGAATATTCCCTCCTGGAAAAATTCTGTCCTTGTATGTTCAGCCATGTTGTTGCGAAGTGTTTCACTTCCTATCTGAAGCAAATTGTCAGCCCCCTAGGTATTCCTTCAAGTGAGGAAAAAGCTGAAAGTCGCTTGGAGCAATGTCCGAGCTGTAAGGAGGGTGGTCGATGATGTCCCAGCGAAAGTGCTTCAACAGCGTGGTGGTCCTCTGGGTTATATGAAGTCACATGTCGTGAAGGAAAATGACGCCTTTGGTGAGAAGTCCTGGCCATTTCCTCCTGATTGCTTCATGCAAATGTGTCAAGGTCTCACAGTATCGGTCAGCGGTTACTGCGTGCCCTCTTTCCAAAAAAACTCCACGAGTATGACACCTGTGCTGTCCTAAAACACTGTGGCCATCACCTTCCTGACAGATTGCATCAAGTTAAACTTCTTTGTCTTTGGAGAGGAGGGGTGTTTCCACTCCAATGACGACTGCTTACTGCTGGGGGTGTAGTGGTGGATCCAGGTTTTGTCACCCATGACAATGTGGTGAAGAAAACGGTTCCCTTCCATGGATAACTGGTGCAAAAAATGCAGGTTTGTCCCCATGCGCTTCTCCTTGTGTTGGCTGGACAGATTTTATGGAACCCATTGGGAACAAACTTTCCAATACTGCAGAATATCGTGAAAAATGGGACGAAAGCTTCTGAAAGACGTTTCATATTCTATCATCATATGCCATGACGTGATCCTCCTGTTGTTCTGAATCAGCTCCTCCACACGAGCTATGTTCAAATCTGTTGATGCTTATGCTGGATCAGCCACTGCGATCCTTGTCAGCGACGTTTTGCCTACCAGCCACAAACTTTCGACATCATTCTGCAACATGCTGACCAGAAATTACAGTCTCTCCATAAACCTCTACCAACTGCCAGTGAATTTCAGCTGCGGTTACATGTTTCACCCACAGAAAATGAATAACGGAATGAATTTCTTCACAGACCAGTTTTCTAAATGAGTCACTATGGCTGTAGGTGGTGGGTGGCTGAAACTCTGCACAGTTGCCAACCGCACATGTATTTAAATTACCACACTACTAGTTTCTCTATAAGGGACGAAACTCCAGGAATATCGGCCTTGTAGCCTTAGTTTCTGGTCACCCCTCATGCTTTCCCAGCATATAATAGATTAAAGAGGAAGCAAGCATAACAACTTGAAGGAAATTTTACAACTGATTAATACTATAAGTTCCTCAAGCAGAACACCCAATATGTCTACATAAATAAGACAAAACAGTTGCTAATTTCTGTGTACATATAACATTTACAATGCAAAAACAAACAGCTTTATAATCTGAAGATTAGTAGATGATCCCTATCATTAAGAAATTAATTAAGCACATTACACAATGCAGTAAATTCATTAAATTTATAGGTAATTTATACTCCAAACAATGTGTTGTAATACTCAAATTGAGACCAACATGTAGTATCACTTCATGAAAATGAACGAGTGATAAACAGCAAAGCAGGGCATATGCATATATGAGAGGGAGAGAGGGAGAGGGAGAGAGAGAGCGAGAGGATTTGTTAAATTTTAACAGCCAACACACACAACTAACCAAAACTGTTGTGCAGTGGGGGACAGAATAGCTCAGCCACTCAGGTAATTTTATTGCTCACTTGCTCGAGCAACTCAACTATTCTGTCACCCACTGTTCAGCTGAACATTCAGTGTTTATTTGAAATTTCAAGTATATAAAAATTTCATTATAAGCTGCTAGTTGAAGTTGTGCAATGATACCTATGCAATAATTGTATGCAACATACTTAATTTAATAATTAGGTCTAGAAGGTGCAATTGCAATGATTCTAATGCAATGGTGCATCTTTTTATTCACAACATTCTGTATACATCTTGTTGATCTGAATATTATGTACAGTTCATTATATTGCAGGGCCATGGATCGCAAGTATGCATGCTGAATGCACTATTACACTGGGGGGGGGGGGTTTAGTGTTCAATATCCCCCACATTACTTATCACAAGTGATAGTAAAATGCAGTATCATGAGTATTAACCTTGTTATAAGTGGTGCTAAAAGTGATGTCCATCTGCATTGAGGCATTTCTGACATCTTCGATAAATTTCCATTCACACGCATAAGACCTTCTTACATAATTCTCATAATATTTGTTCTTATATTGTCCTGAAGTTCATCTATGGTGTGGGGATTGTACATATAAACCTTATTTTTTAGGGTTCGAATGATGCACCAATTTAGTAAATTTTTTTCTCCATTATAACATTTTGTTTTTGCTTCTTAGGCTTAGTGTTTAGTGATCCCATTGTCATAAACTTATTAATCAATTCTCTAACAGTTTCTTTACCTGGAACTGGAATACCAGGAAACTTCTTCTGAAACTATCTACACACGTGTCTGTACGATATGGTTTAAACATATATATTGCACATAAAAATTTGCTGTTCAAGCATAAGTTTGTCCGTAGGCATTTCAGTGGACTAATAACAAGACAAGAACAGCAATAATAGCAAGGACACTCTTAAGCAAATTACAAACACAGATGTTTTGAATAAATTTTCACCTTTGAGATGTACAATGTACAAGCACTAGTTGACAACATGAACAGAAACTCTAGCAGCTGACACAGTATGAGTATACAACACAGCTTTGAACGTCATTCACTGCTAGTGCGCAGCAGAAAAATACAGAGGTCACGCAAGTATACACACAATCTGTGGATCCATCATACACTGACTGCTCTGCACTTAGCTGAAATGTTTTAGTAATGCCTGTAGTAATAATACCGAACATATTTTATTTCATAATTTGTCATTACACCTGAAATTTCAGAAATTCTAACATAGGATAAACTACACTTAATTTTATTCTTCATGTTTATTCAGAAAAACTGATACCACCATTGTGCCAAAAATCTGCTTTTAACCATGCAATCAGGCCAGTATATGAGAATCATTCACCCAGAACCTGATATTTCTATTGACTGCTCTTTTTTCCAGCATAAAAATCCTTAGCATGGCTTCCTTCAGAAGAGAAGTGAAGTCGGTGGTTCCGTGTTTTGAATTTATGGCATGTAAAAGAACCTCAAGCCTGATAAAGAGACCTCTGAGCAAAATTACTGGTCTTTCACGCCCAATATTGAATAGGACACTAAGGACCACAGCAGATAAAGAGCGTTCATAAATAAAACTCAATTTAATTTAACTGCTATAATGAGCAATTATTTCAGTTGTATAGCCAGAATTTGATTTTAGGGAGCAACTGAACATTTTTAGTTGCATTTACTACAGCAGTGTGCCTATTGGTATCACTGTATCAGTCTATGCGCACATACCACATGCACAGTGAGATCAAATTTATTCAGAATTTCCTGCCAAGCATTTTTGACATATGTCATCATTGTTAGAGAGATTGAAACTTGGCGTAGTTGGTCTTTCGACAAGGCAATGTTATTTCATATTATTTTCTTTGCTGCCATATGGTGTGAGCTGTACTACTAACAAGCGTTTCTGGTTATCTGTTGTAATGGTGTTCATGGGCTGCCGCCAAATGCGCACTCTTGAACTACATCAAGCACCATCTCGAAGACGAATACGGCTCCGATGATAACCGGCTTACCCTTCTGAATCGGCTTCGCCTTAGCAGACTGCTTCGGCATGCCGTGCAGCGTCAACCACCTCATCCAGAATATCATCCTCAACAAAGTGCCAATTCCCGGAGGTAACAGGCCCGGGATTGGAGCCTGCATCTCCTGTTAATTTGCCACGTTACAGGTCCCTGTCAGGGCTATCGCAATGGCAGATACCTGACCTCCACAGCGGAGAAATCCGCCAACTTAGTAGTCACCCACAAACAGCGGGTTTGCTTTGGCGGTACCAGCCATCATGTTCACCACGATGCCCCAAATAAATTGTGCCATCACAGTATCACATCCTTCTTTTCCTCCTCCTTTTCCTTTCTATACCTATACTCATACTCTTGCTTTCCTTAAGACCTTGTTCCTGTTTCCCCCCCCCCCCCCAAAAAAAATGGGCTGTCACAATTAACTGCTTTCTAATTTAACATTCTGAAAATTGTAGCAACCACTCTCCTATATTAACTCAGCCAGTATAACACATCACAAGAAAAGCAATTAATAAAAACATACGGATTTGCTACAATAATTAACTTACTATGATTCCAACTGACCTGTTAACCCATTTGAGAGCTAAAAGAAAATCTTTCATGCACTGGCCAATGTTGTAATGCTGGGGATCTTAAATTATCCTTCTAGTTCAAAAATAACTTTTTACCATGAAAACACAGTGCTTGGCAATGAGATCATAGAACTGATACTTCACTGAAGAGAATGGAAATAAGGGATCTAGTAGTAAGCAACTGCATCTTAAAAATTAATCACAGTACTTCCTGAGGCAACTGCTAGACCTTATAATTTACTTTACTTTCAAGACGTTTTATCTTCCATTCTCTTGAGGCACTTAATAGATTGTGCAGTTATGACATATTATGATATAATCTCAAAGATCTTCTTTACAGGATTTTCACTAAAATTTGTTGAGAATATTCAAATTTTGTTAAATCAGTAAAGAATTAAGGGCAGATTATACAGCTTGTCTCCTAAAGCTTTACAACTTCTTTGCTCCACTATATGCAGAGAATTGCAGTTTTGTGTTTCATGAACATTTATCTTGGCATGTTTGAATTTTGAATCAAATCTGTATAAAGTGAAGAATGCTTTATGTACATAGCTTCTAAAAAATGTACTGAATATTGCAATTATTTCCCACAATATTCTTAATTATAAAAATTAAAACGGTGCCGCATTATTTTATCATAAAATGAACACTCCTAAAATTGAATACTAGGCATATATTTACGATTGTGTTCAGAACATATATACACCTAATTATTTATTCTAATGGGGGAAGGGCAAGAATGCCTTCCGATCCACCTGTCAGTAATATGAAAAGTGAATCAATATTAATGGAGTTGTCAGATTCATTGCAGGAAGCCTGGATGCCCTCCAGCAGTAGTTGGAAGTTACAATACTATATAACTGTTTCACAAATGATCTGCCGGTGTGATGGATGAAGACCTCCAGTGGCGCCAAAAACATTTGCACTTAAATTTGCATTAATAAGGCTATCAGTTGAAACAACTATAACCTTAATATGTTTGCTGGTTCAGATTATTAGGTCTTTCACGATGAAACTAAATAAACTGTGGTTTTTCTTTGTGAAGCTAGAATTTATGCATGTTTAATACGTAACTGTTTTGACAAAGACAACCATATATTACTAGGGACCACGACTTTTCGCGAGTAGTTAATTCGCGAAATTGGCCGAAAATTAACAATAAGGAAAACCTTTAATAAATTATTTTTAAATTCCACATATATATCCATTCTGAGTCGCGAAATAATGCGACATTAGTTCTATATCGCGAAAACGCGAAATAACACCGTTATGAAAAAAAAATTTTCTCTCTCTCCCTCTCCTTTTTTTGGCGTTTGTCTCTCCTTTTCACATAAACAATCAGATATTTGGCTTATCAATCATTTACGGATATGTGCATTGTCATTCGCTACAGCCATGCGCACGGTGTTGTGTGCTGCACGGCACATAACATCAAACTGCACTGTGATTTAACCAGAGCTTCGGCAAACATCGGTATTGCTTCGAATACCCCGTCCCCTTCACTCTTCACCTATCGCATGCACAACAAAAGGAATGCCATGTTTATCAGAACTCGGCAACACCGCATCAGTGACGGATTTCTCATTTCACTCAAATTATTCTTTGGATTTAAATGACAGTACTACCTGCAATTCTTCTCTAATGCCTGTATTTTAACGATTCGTGCTTGCATTGCCCCATTTCATGCCAGCTGGAAAAGACTGTCACAAAAGTATCGTTAAATAATGCATGAATTTCTAAGTCTGGTTCAAGTCAATTCTGACAGTAGACAACCTCTTCTACCAATCACTGTCTCCGTTTCCTGTACCCCTCGCACGAAAATTGTTGCTGTCTCGTGACGTTGCCATAATGTGAACGCATGTCTAGGTATATTTTGTGTCCGCTATACTGAAAGATTCGTTTGGAGTCAAGTTATATTCTTTAAATTACGTTACAATTTAGCGCAAGGAGTCTGTTTACCTTCTGCTCTGAAAAAGAAAAGGAAGTATGCCGATGGAGCCACGTTTCAAATTAAGCTAGCCCATTCACAATTCAGCTGGCGGTGTAGTTGGCAACGTGCCATTCGCACGCCGTACAGACAGCATGTGCAAGACATTGCCAGGTCAGTTTAGTTTTGCGGCACGCGGGAATTCAAACCGATTCCACAGTAGTATTTCAATGCGGTCTCAAAATATGATAAACTGCCAGGCATCTTTCCTTCTTGAACACTGCAAAGACACCATTTGCCTTATTGAAGTGCTTGAGGGATCTAAATATCCATTTGTTCATAAACTATATAGCAAACTTAAAGATATATCAAATGGCTTCACTGTAGTAGCTGAGGGCTCGTTTGGAGAGAAAACTTCAAGTCTTCTTCAGAAACTGCCAACCCTCAAGAAGTCTTATGTTATCAGTCAGTTCAAGCAATTGGGCATAAAGTCAGTTACCAAGCTGAATTCCTTAATGTCAGCTGATCTAGCTGCTGATATTATTCATTCTGCAGGTAAATTGTTTGATGTACGAAAAATAGTATCAAATGAGGTATCTACTGATATAACTATAGAAAAAGCAAGAAGAATGTTACCTTTTCTGCGAGACTTGCCAGAGAAGACATTCAAGGAGGGATATGCTGCTCTGAAGAACATAGTGTGTGAGAAATTAGATAATGCTGCTGAAGTGAACATATGGATTTACTTTCTGGACTTCAATGTGACCACTTGTGTTTCAGTGAGAAGTGTATGAAACTATTGTGGGTACCCATGTCCAATGTGGACAGTGAAAGACTTTTCTCTGCCTATGGGAACAACATGAAAAACTTAAGAACAAATCTTAAGCCAGAGAACACCGAACTTATGGTGGCTTTGTCTCTAACAAAGTAAATCAGTTGAAATGTATACTATGCAAATATTTTCATGCTCCTCTTTTTTAAGTTACATGTAAGGTGCCCTTTGTTCCACAGTAAAATAGTTTAAACTGTGTTTTTGTTTTTTCCCTTTTTTTGCATGAGATAACACCGTTAAGCAGTTATATTTACCACCCAAAACACCGCTCACTATAATATTTTTACACTGATATTACATTATTTTATTTACCAACAATATGGGGTCCCTATATATTACTCTCAAGTCATTTAATTTACCTTCTCTAATTGTGTAGACATTGAGACAGTTTTCGTTAGACAATGTTAGTGTTGTGCAACCATAGATATGTAAGGAATGGAATGAAACTGGTCGTATTTAAGGAAGTTATTCTCACTATCAGTCAATGACTAGTGTAATACCTTTTTATTCTTATTTAAATCTTTATGATCGCATGACATAACATTAACGTTAGTTGCATCTGAGTAACCATGTTTGCTTTGAAGTACAATATAAAGGTTATAATTTTATTGACATCTCATCCCTCCTCTATTAAAAGGTATACAGGTATATGATACACACAACTGTCACTGATTTGATGTTTAAAATGGTCTCTCAAGAGTTCATCATTATGCTTTCACTGAGAACTAGAAGTAAATGAGATACTTAAGGTAGGGAAATAAACTATTTTCCCAGACAAAATGATTTTGTAAAAATGCAGCAATTGGGTTGTTATTTTAACAACAGAATTAACATTAAAATAACTGAATAATAGTTTTGAATAATTTGGGGGCTCAGCCTCATACAGCTTCTCTGGGAGCTCTAAGGTATGAAGCCTATGTTTCTGGCATCTACATATGACTAATCATGACCACCCATGTCAATACTATTCAATTAATATATGGTAATGGTGCCATTAAAATAAAAGATCTCATATGCCAGCACACACCCCTACCTAATGATGGTATAGACATGACAGAAGAGTGAGGAAACAATTTTAGGTCCATTTTCAATACCACAGGAGACTGAGTGATTATGATTATCTTTGTACAGCAGACAGAAAATTGAAATTGAGTTTTTATTTATGGACGCTCTTTAACTACTATGGTTCTTAGCGTCCCATTCTATATTGGGCGTGAAAGACCAGAAATTTTGCTCAGAGGCCTCTTTATCAGGCTTGAGGTTCTTTTACGTGCCATAAATATACGACACGGAACCACCGGCTTTACTTCCCTTCCGAAGGAAGCCGTGCTAAGGACTTTTACACCCGAAAAAATCCATCGCCCTCCACCGGGTTTGAACCCGCGACCTCGGGAAGTAGAAGCTAGCACGGTACCACTAGTCCACGGAGGACGACCAGCAGACAGAGTGGCCAATTCTCATCAGTTACTATTTTCCAAATGGAGTTCCATCCTTTTGTGTGGTGTGGTTGATTTTTTCAGAACTTTCAATACTGAAATGCTGTATAAAATAAGAGTACTACAGTTCAAGTGTAGTGAGCTCTCAATAATGTGATACTTAAGGTAGATTATACTTATATGACATTTTTACACTAATAATTGTGTGTGAATAATTCAAATTTGCAACAGCATGAATTTTTAAGATTTTGCAAAACACCGTAAACTTGGTAATTTTAGTAACATTTCAGGCATAAATTTCTGTCATTTTCAAGAATATTGCAATTTCTTTGTTTCATTAGTTAAAGATAATTTTTGAACTTCACTGCACTAAAAGAACATACTTCTGCTACAGAATAAATGAGAGTGTAAAAGAGATGAGTTAATGAGTGAAGGACTTTATGTGAGCAATAATAGGATGCTAATGTGTAAAATTAATTGTACTATTTCTTGGAAAAGAAAGGATTCCTGTGTTAAGCATATACGAGGTGTGATCAAAAAGTTTCCGGAATGACGTCATAAATATTGCACAACAATTTGTTTTGTCTAATCTGCACTGTCACCCTCGAAGTAGTCTCCTTGGGAGGTGATACATTTGTCCCAGCACTTCAGTCACTGCTGGAAGCACCTCTGGAAGTCCTTTTCAACATGTTCACAGCCTTCTGCGATTTGCGATGGATGACATCAATGTCCTCAAAACGGTGTCCTTGGAGCAGCATTTTAAATCGCGGGAAAAGAAAAAAGGCCGCTGATGCCAAATCTGGAGAATAGGCAGAATGAGGAACAGCATTCATCCTATTTTTATCCAAAAATTGGCGAACAGAAAGGGCTTTGTGCGCGGGCGCATTGTCATGATGCAGGAACCAGTCACCACTCCTCAATTTCTCCGGCCGTTTGCGTCGCACATTTTCCCTTAATCTTTGCAGCACTTGTTTGTAGAACACTTGATTCACTGTTTGACCCTGTGGCACAAATTCCTCATGTACAATGCCTTTAATGTCAAAAAACACAACCATCACTGATTTCACTTTGGATCGAACTTGTCTGGCCTTTTTCGGGCGTGGAGATGAAGGACTCTTCCATTGTGAAGATTGTTGCTTCGTTTCTGGATCAAACCCATAAATTCATGTTTCATCACTAGTAATAATTTTCTCCATAAACTGTGAGTCATTTTGTAGCTGTTTTTTAAGATCTGTGCAGGCAATCACACAGCTTTCCTTTTGGTTATTTGAAAGCAGGCGGGGCACGAACTTGGCGGCAATTCTTTTCATGTCTGAATTGTCTTTCAAAATGCTTTGAACACTTCCAAAGGAGAGTCCTAATGAGTCAGAAAGTTCTCTTATTGTAATGCGCCTATCATTTAAGATCATTTCCCTCACCTGATTGATATTTTCATCAGTTTTGCTGGAACAGGGTCGCCCCGAACTATCTGCATCTTAAACTGATGTCACAGCACTTTTAAATTTCGAAAACCACTCAAATGCTTGAGTTTTGTCCATAACTTCCTCCCCATAAGCTGTTCTTAACATTTCATAGGCTTCTGTTGCAGTTTTACCGAGTTTAAAGCAAAATTTGATGTTCTTTCTTTGTTCTTCGTAATCTGACATTTTTGCTACACGGAAAAATTGCAGCACATGCAAAACACGTGTTCACTTCAGAGCGTCTACCTCATCACTGCATGGTCACAGGAAGTCACGTGACCTCTCATTTTTATCAGGAAGGAACGCTGCATGTAGTCTGGGTAAGAATTAAAGAAATCTCAGCGTCAGCATTTGTTGTGAAGCCATTCCGGAAAATTTTTGATCCCACCTTGTACAGTCAAACCTCAATCTATTGTTTCCGGAACTAATCATTTTACATATAACTCACGTAAATAAAACCCATGTTCATTAATTCTCAAAGTATAATTTTCCCACATTATTCGTTAAAAAATTTCAGTTCCAAACAACTTCTAACCTTGGATGATAGTTTTTAAGCTGGAAGAATTGGAGTAGTGACTAATTTGCAAGTAGTTGCAAATACTTTTGGAGCAGCCTGCGCCAGCCGGAGTAAGGAATTCAAATAGCAATGTTCACGCTCATTTGGTTGGTGGGGTGGCTGGTGTGGATAGATGCCAGCAACAGATGTATGCCATTGACTACTGAAGTTGATGTGAGAAGCACAGAGGCATGATATCCTCTCCTCTCAGATCTCTTTCTTCTGGTAGCAGCATCACCCATTCATTTTGCTTTGTGAGTAAGGAATTCAAATAGCAATGTTCACGCTCATTTGGTTGGTGGGGGTGGCTGGTGTGGATAGATGCCAGCAACAGATGTATGCCATTGACTACTGAAGTTGATGTGAGAAGCACAGAGGCATGATATCCTCTCCTCTCAGATCTCTTTCTTCCGGTAGCAGCATCACCCATTCATTTTGCTTTGTGATTTGGTTAAGTGTTTTTGAGTTGTGTATTTCACTGTGGTTTTAAGCTATCTTTTTGTTGAGTTTCTAATCTTGTTCCTTTTTTTTTTGTTTGTTTATTCCTTGTTATGATTTCCAATTGTTATTCCTATCATTATTGTTCTTATTAATGTTATTGCTGCTTTAAACATTTTTTTTCTTTTTCCAATTTACTTCCATTCCTATCATTGTTATAACCTGTTCCTTTTAATTCCTCAATTTTTCACACCCTGTTTCCTTTTTTTTTTCTAGTCACTATTTCTAACCTTGTGGTTTTTATACTTATTTTCTTATCCATGTTACTGATTTCCTTCCATCCCTATCGTTATAACCAATGTTAACATGGCCAGACCTGTTAAGTAGGTTACAACACTACAAGAAAGGCTTGAAATTATTGAAGAAGTGGAGAGGACTTTGAAAAGAGTTGATATAGACAAACAGCTGGGTTTGGTTCTTCCTGTTCTGAACTCCATTGTGGCCAAGAAATGTAAGATTTGGGACCAAGTGGACACATTTGCAAAGAAAAGAAAGACTGGAAAGGAATCCACTTACATCAACCTGGAGGAAGTTCTGTTTACCTGGTATCAGCAGGACCAGACATCTAGTATACCAATTGATGGCAACTTCTGAGGAGAGAAAGCATTGGAGGTAGCTACAAGAATGGGATATGCAGAGTTTTCTGCAACCAAAGACTGAAGTTCCTGGTACAAGGACTGCCATGGAATGATAGTGAAAATGCTGGCCAGTGAGGGTGCTGCTGTGGACACCAATGTAACAGAGCTGTGGATGGAGAGATTATCAGTAATTGTAGAGGGATACGAAGCCAGGAACGTTTACAATGCTGATGAAACCAGCCTGCCTGTTCTTTAAGTGCCTCCTGGGCCATACAATGGTTTTGTAACAAGAAGCCTGCCATGGAGGGAAGAGAGCCATGGATAGGGTTACTGTTCTTCTGTACACCAATTGTGATGATATGGATAAGTGGGTCCCAATCATCATCAGTAAATTGTGGAATCCAAAAGGCTTCAAAAACTTAGCTCCCAGTTCAATATTATGCAAACAAAAAGGCATGAATGATTGGCGATATTTTTAATAAATTTCTTCAGGAGCTTGATGCATAAATGGGATTGAATAACAGAAAAATCCTGTTATTCATTAATATATGTTCTGCACATCTACAGGATGTACCATTCCTGTGGAATGTTAAGGTGGTTTTCTATCCCCCTAAGTGCACCAACAAACTGCAGTCATTTGATGCAGGCATAATGTGCTCATTTATGCTGCACTAACACAAACAGCTTGTCCAGAGGGGAATGCGCTTGCTTGATGCTGGCAAAGATGTAGGAATGAAGATGTCTTCTGTTACCACCATCAGGGACTATTTCGATAAATGTGGCAGCTACATCATGCAATCAATTGCGTTGCCTGAAGCTGTTCAGGGGGAGGAGGAGAATGATGGTTATAATAGTAAAAGTGAAGAATGGGCCAAAATTGTAGGTGCCATCAGTTTTGATACCAGTGGCAATGGATGAGGACATTGTCATGTGTGAAATTCAAAATGTAAATGAAGTGTGCAGTTAGTGATACAGTGTGTTTTGTTATTACTGAACCATATGTGCAGTTACTGTCATGTGTGTGTGAGGAAATGTCTTACTGGTTAATTTGTTGTGTGAATGTATGTTTTAAGAGACTAAAATGTTTCTGTATGCTAACTAAAATACAGATAGGCCTAACACGGTTTGCAACTATGAAACTACAAGGCTATAAAGTGGGTAAGTGTACTACAAAATTCATATCCTATACAAAGTTTTGGTAATTTATGTTTGCTGCCAAGGTCATGAGAGACAGGTTGGCAAATTAAAATTAGTGGTGTTCGAGATGGCTCTTACTTTTTTTTTTAAATGCATGGGCAAGTATAATTTCAAACAACTTCAACAAGCATAAACTGGTTCTGTAATTATTTTAAGTGGTTTTAAACTGAATATTCAATAGTATGTTTTCACATTTAACACGTTTTATATTCTTGTCCCCTGCAGAAATGCATTAATGAGGTTTCCTGTAATTGCTTGCTGATTGGCAGCACTGAAAATAGATAACAGTATTCTTTTTTATAGAAATGACAAACTTATATTTAGGTTAGAGCAGCCATTGTCTCTCATGTATCACTTTGTGCAGAGGGATACATATCATTAAAAAATATTTATGATCTTTCTACATTGTTTTGTGAAATATGCTTTGCATAATGCTTCAGTTATGCTTTTACTCATTCTGTTTGCAATATTTTTGAACATTTTTCCACCACTGGTTATTTCCATAAAAAATTCTCAAAGAGACATTGAGAATGTACAGCATCCTGAGGTCTTTGTCACTTAACAGATTACTAGGGCCTAAAGAGCTACTATGAAATTTTAATAAGATGACTGTTGATATGAAATTCTGAATAAAATCAATTTTTACACCTTTCAAATGAATGAGGAGAGTTCTATTCAATGTACACTATCACGTAAAAGTATAGGCATTGTCTGTTTCAAAATACAGCCAAAGAAGTCCAAGAATGAACATTAAATACAATATGCTGCTATCTCCTAATGCTGATTAAAATATTATGTTAAAATTATACTTCAAGGCTTTGAGTAGTGTTAATTGCCTGTTCTTACTGCATATGTGACCACAAGATAGACACTGATGACATATGCAATAAAATGACCGGGAAGAGAAATTTAGGAAGAAAACATTTTAGGTCTGGGTTTAGGGTAGCTCCCTGGCATTTGCCAGTTATTGAGGACTGAAACAAAACCTGAAAAAAATCCCGGTTAGTAAGGATGGTCTTGGAAGTATTTGAACCCTGATTTACTGTTAACAAGTCCATGCATTTATGATCTCTGCCACCTCTGTCAGTTCTTCAAAGCTAAATAAAGACTGAATCCATTAGGAAGTCAACTCTTTGTAAAATGATATTTTTAAAACTACTTCCATAAAAGAATAAAATAATTATTAGTTTAAAATAAAGCACTTATGATCAATAAAGTGTAAAAAGAAAGATGACCAATCATACATCTCAGATTTTAGACAAAATTCCAGTGTCCTGGTAAGTCTGTATTTGTTCACTTCCAAGCATTTATTTAGGTTAAAGGTAAATTATTTATCTAAGAATGAATTCATAATTTGTGAGCATTTAAAGTATAGGATTATTCAAAAAGCAGAGCTGAAACAATTTTTATTATACATTGTCACTTTTGTCTGGCTGGCTATGATCTTACTGCAATGCAGAGTTGGATGCAGTTCAAAACAACAGAGAACGCAATTAGTTAACAATTATGGTCATACTCTTAATGTCATTACTTTGATCAATCATTTCTAGTTGTTATATGTACTATTATTATCAGTGAAGTGTGAGTTATAATGAGAATTGTTTCCTATTTCTAAGCAGTCTGGAAGTGTTCTAGTGATATTATGCAATCTGTGCTTGCTTTACTAATATACAATGGTGTTGCAAATGGGTAGGTCAAATCTTTCTTTCTCTTTTAGGTATCCATTTGAACCGTGTGTGTGAGCGAGAGAGAGAGAGAGTGAGAGAGAGTGAGAGTGAGTCAGAGAGAGAGAGTGAGAGAGAGTGAGAGTGAGTGAGAGAGAGAGTGAGAGTGAGAGTGTGTGAGAGTGAGAGTGTGTGAGAGTGAGAGTGTGTGAGAGTGAGAGTGTGTGTGTGTGTGTGTGAGTGTGTGTGTGTGAGAGTGTGAGTGTGAGTGTGTGAGTGTGTGTGTGTGTGAGTGTGTGTGTGTGTGCGTGTGTGCGCGTGCGACATAAATAGTTCGAAATCTGATGTGTTACATTCACATGACTTTCTCTACCTACTATTATTTATTTTTATACAGCTTATATAAGCTATTCCTACAAAAGTTTATTTTTCTATTTACTTCATGTTAATTGAATAAACCTTTGCAGAAATAGTTTCATTACAGATTTTGTTGTAGGTACAAGGGGGAGAATGGAAATGGAATCAATAGTCAAATGTTTGAAAAAGACTAGCTATATTCCATATCATGAGAAACAAACGAATAGTAACAGCACTTTAAAAATTATGAAAAATTCAAGTCAATAATAGTGAGTATCTCAGAAATGTTGACGAAAAAAAATTATACATATATGTAATATATCGTGTGTATTGAAGAGACTTGGAATCTTTTGTATAACACATTTTTGTTTATCTCTTAACATTTACAAGTTAAATACCAAGTTTGGAATATATCAAGCTTTTCATTTTTGTATTAGGCTGTTAAAAGACACACAACCGGTCCTTTTACTAAAAAATCTTATTTTTTTAATCCAAGAAATATTGATATTAAATTTTTGGTTGGAATGCATTACTTTCTCTACCTGCTAAATATGTGGTGGAGAAAGTAAATAAATCTATCTAGGTTAGGTCGTATTGAATATTGTGTGGAGGATGGAAGTTATGCTCTACAAAATCAAAGGCAACGGTGATTGTATAATTGCATTGTTAATGTGATTTGGGTAAACACCACTGTAATCCTCTGGGGTGGTTTGCTGGAAACCTTTTTGTTTAAAAGTCCAGCTTGATAATATCTAGAATACCTACCAGGTGGAATAAAATATTTTTTAAAAAAATAGTTTTTTCGACAAGACTAGCATTCAAAATTTCTGGAAGAATGTATCACGCCCTGTTCTGCAGTATGTGATTGACAAATTCATGGCACCAAAACAGAAAGACTTAGGAAAGCTATATGAATCCATAATGCGTCAGTGCACTCAACCTAACTCTGGTCCACAGGTGCAACAGAGATGCTTAGGAGGGCTATATGAATCCCCAATGCGTGAGTGCACTCAACCTAACTCTGATCCACTGGTCCAAAACACAAGAGAATTCAATTTTTGTTGAGTCATATATGTATTATATTTACTTTATTTTAAATCTGCTCTCCAATAACTTGTCCATTAAGGTTGTACATCTAACAATGTTACTGTACACTATCTGCATGCTTTAAAAAGCACATACAAATATGTGCACTATTAATGTTGATACTTCATTATTTTATTATGCTCTAAAATAAAAATATAAATCCTGTAGCACAACTTGCGAAGGGCCTGGGCCTGCCAACCCAACTGCCAGCCTCAAGCCCACTTATGCATGGCAGAGTTGGGCGATCATCCAACTGTTACGGGGAGGTGATGTTTTCTTGTGTACTGCTCACTTAAATTTAACATCAAACATTGGAGTTGTTATATCAAATCAATGTAAATTTTTTTAAAATCAAGCAAGGCCCATTTAACATGTACTGCAAAGGAAGGGGCCAACAATGTTGGTTTTAACACTGTATGCTAAGACAATTAATTGTAAATAACTAAGTGGAGCATTCTGTAAAGTAAAGGGCAGCCAGAAGTAGGATCACAAACAGCATTTTCATAGCTAAAAGTAACACATTTATTTCTATCTCATGATTTGCCACTTTCTGCACTTAGTTGATACGTTAAGATTCAACTAAAGCAGGAGACAGGAAAAAACAAAAATAGAAGGAGTGACAATAAAGCTCCAACAACATACAAGTGCAAAAATTAAATCACAGAAAGACACTTACTTAATGGTTATTATTCTTTCCCCCTGACCCTTGCTCTGCTTTTCTACTTCAATATGAGCTCCTGTAGCACCACGGATTGCATTGATATTGCTGCCTCCTCGTCCAATCACTCTGCTGATAGCATTTAATGGTACTGACACCTTCTTGGACCTGAAAGGGGAATTCAGATACCTACTCCTATCATTAGAATGATCTAAATATTTTGTTAGTATACAACTTAATAATACTAATTAGAATTTAATGACTCCATGAATTATTATTTTGCAACAAAGTTATTTACTGCAAAGTATACTGTTTATGTAAGAACAAAATGTTCAATTCCATATCATTGAGATTAAGAAACAATTCTCTGTTTCTCACATACATAAGCATACATCTTAAATAAAATATGTCAGGCATTATGTAGGCATACTGCATTTGCTATTTGCCATCATAACAACATTATAGGGGAACAAAATACAAAAATCATGCTGCTTCCTAAATGGAGGATATGACCTGTAAAATGCAGTGGTAAGATCACTTCTACACATTGCCATACTGTAACTGCTAACATAACATCTCAATCTGTAGACCCTATAGTGAGCTAGACAAGCTTAAAGAGAGCTAGTCTACTCTAGGATGTAGATTACGTCATAACTACATAATTACATTGGTACTTGTATGTAAATAAATTGTAGTTCTTATGTAGAGTATGTTAAGCTAAAACATTTTAAAACAGTATTATTTATACTTAATGTATTTATAAAACTTAGTAACTTTTTATAGTCAGTTATTTTTTTGAATGAAAGAAATCCTCCTCTGTATAGAAGGTGTGAGTGATGGGATATCTTTTCAATGCTAACTTGAATTTATTTTTATTAATTTTCAGTTCCTTAATATATGATGGAAGTGAATTAAATAATACTATACCATTGTAATAAACCCTTTTTGGAATACTTGTAGGTTATTGCTTGGCCTGTGCAAGTCCTGCCCATTTCTGGTTTGTTTGCTGTATATGTCTGAATTTTTTATTAACACTTCTGGGTGGTCAACCATGGTTAAAAGTACAGCTAAAATATACTCACGGGCTAATGGTAAAATTCCAAATGTTTTGAATAGTGGTTTACAATGAGTTGATTGCTTTACACCTGCCATTATTCTTATTACCTGTTTTTGCAAAAGAAATATTTTTTTTTTTTTTGCATCTACTGAATTTCCCCAAAATGTTATTCCACAAGTCATAATTGAATGAAAATAAGCATAATATACTGTTTTTAGGATGCCTTTATTTGTAAAATGAATTAATGATCTAATTACACAACATGCAGAGCTTAGTTTCGGTAGGATGTAGTCAATATGGTCTTTCCAATTCATATTATGATCTATAACAAGGGCAGCCAAAACAGCCTTCAGCTCCGAGTCATACTGGAAATGCAACCCACAAAGCAGTCGCAACGGCTGCACTGTTTGCGCGTAACACAGACAGCAAGAGGTGTCCTACGAGTTCAGAGTGGACGCATATAACTGTTTGAAATGAATGTACTCATTCAGAGAATTGTATTATTTGTAGAGTTATACAGTAGCAGTGTTTAATTACAAAGAAACACTTGCAATTAATATATACAAAACGTTATGTTTCACAAATGTCATGTATCTGCTAACAGCTAATGTACTGCACTGTACACTTAAAATATTTATTTAATACAGCAACGGCTTCTTGGTGTAGAATGCAATGCAAGGTACAAACATTTACTACATCCTTTTCCTTAAGAAAGGCTTTGAGCCTGCCAACTAACCCTTTCTTATCTCCAATCATTGAGCGAGCTCCATCCGTTGCAATTGACGCTATCTTGGACCACTCTAAATTGTGTTTATTTACACACATACAAAAGCATTGAATATGCATTGTACTTTAGTAGTGTCTTCCACAGGAAATAATTCTAGTACATACTCAATGACATTTAATTCTTCATCAACTCTTCTTACAAATATTGCCAACTGAGCTGTGTCAATCAAATCTGCGCTTTCATCAAAAGCTAGAGAGAAGTACACAAATTTACGGATTTTCACATTCACTTGTCTACTTGTATCAGTGGACAACAACTCAATTCTTCGGGAGATACTTTGTCATGAAAGGTGCAAGTTGTTTTTAAAATTAATCAGTTCCTGGGGGCACACAATTTTTACCAAGTCCATCATACATGATTTAACAAACTCCACCTTTTGAAAAGATTTAAGGACTTTACCTAAGTTCCACACCACAACTTAACTAGCTAGTAGTCGTTCTTCTATCATATATTGTGATTTAGTAGTAGGAACAGTGTGCTTCTCCTTTAGCTCAGTTAGTTTCTTGGCTCATTCTAATCCTGAAATAATGAATCAATAAACACCGTACAAATAATCTGCAGTTGTATAGTAATAATAATAATAATAGGCCTACTATTGCAATAACGATGAACGTGACATATAATAATAATAATAATAATAATAATAATAATAGTAGTAGTAGTAATAATACCTTTCAGTTCTGCATATTCAATATGACATGTGCAATAGTGCTGCTGTATATTATTTTGTAGTATGCCATGTATAATTTTCGAACATATCCGACACTTAATGTTTTCGTTATATTCAGGAAAAAAGGAAAGGAAAAAAAAAAACACAGGTATTCCCATTCTGTTTGGAACTTCCTCTTCTTTGATGTTGGAGTTAGCAATGCTATTATTAGTAGCACATCCACTGTTCAATCTGTGTGTGTACATGCCTCTCTCAAGGCTATCGATAGACTGACCTCGGCAGTGTGTTCAAGTAAGCTGCTTGGTCGCGTGCAAAGGGAGGAAAGACACTGGTGATTACCGCACAATGTAACCGCGAGTCCTATTTTAGACGCCTTTGATCTATAATAAGACCAAGAAATTTTATGCTACAAATTTCAGTAATTTCATTGCCTTCATGTTCAACTCTTATGTCTGCAATACTTTTATTTTTTGTGCGAAAGTTAATATACTTGCTTTTTTCAAAGTTTATATGAATTTTGTTACTTTGGAACCAATTATTTAGCACACTGAAAATACTGTTAGATAACTCTGAGAGGCGACTGATGATGTGTTCTTTAATTATAATACTTGTATCATCTGCAAAGAGAACTGGGTAAGCATGTTAATTTATTACTCTGGGGAGGTCGTTGACGTATATTAGAAACAATAATGGACCCAAAATCGAACCTTGTGGAACACCATGCTTTATTTCTTATCATTTGGAATATATTTTGGAATTATCTGCAGAACTTATTATGACCTTTTGATGTCTGTCTGATAGGCAAGATGCAATCCATTGACATGTTTTATTCTTAATGCCATAATATGATAATTTTGATAAGAGTATGTTATGATTTACACAGTCAAATGCTTTTGATAGATCACAGAATATTCCTAGGGTGTTACATTTATTATCAAGCGATTTCAAAATTTCCTTCGTTAACTTGAAAATGGCATCACTGGTTGACATGTTTTTCCTAAATCCAAACTGTTCCTTTGCTAAAATATAATTTTTAATTAGGTGGTGACAGATTTGTTTTAACATAAGTTTTTCAAATAGTTTGGAGAAAGCAGTTAGTAATGATAATGGTCTATAGTTCAACAGTTGTGACTTTTGCCCGTTCTTGTATAGTGGTTTAACTATAGAATATTTTAGCCTGTCAGGAAAAGTCCATTACAAAGGAGAAGTTACATATATGACTTACAGGTTTGCTAATTTTATTGGCGCATAGTTTTAATATCTTAGTAGTTATTTCGTCATAACCCGATGAATTCTTGCTTTTGAGGGATTTTATTGTTTTATTTACTTCTGTTGTGCTCGTGGGTACTATTTCTATACAGTAGGCTGTTCTAAGGTTGCTTTTTTCAAATATGAAATAGGGTCTCCACATGTTGTTTGGACTGTAACAGTAAATTTTCTGCTAACTGAATATAATACTCATTAAATAATGTTGCTATTTCTTGTGGTTCTTTTGTGGTGATATGATTTACTGTAATTTCTTTTATTTCATTTTTTGTGTGACATTTACCAGTCTCTTTTTTTATAATTTTCCATATTGTATTAGGCTTGTTATTTGAGGACTAACTGCTTTTCATAGCAGAGTTTTTTTAGCTACATTTATTACCTTTTTTAGAATTTTACAATATTCTTTATAGTGTTGTCTATGTTTCTCACAGTTGCTTTCTCTAGTAGCCATGTAGAGTTCTCTTTTGTGTTTGTAGGATATCTTAATACCTTGTGTTAACCAGCCATTTCTAGGTGTGTTAATAATTTTCTTTACATGAGATGGAAAACTTGAGTTATGAATCCTTATGAAAGTATTTAAAAGGAGTTAAACTTGTCATTGATGTTTGTTCTTTTTGTATATTTCTTCCCAAGATTGTTCTGAAAGCTGGTGATGAAGATTTTTTATGTTCTCACTGCTAATGACTTGGTAGTTGGATACATGATTCATTATTTTGGAATGGAGAATGTTATAATTGATTTTAAGCAACGTCCATCATGGTCTGAAAGCCCATTAATTAAGGGATGGATTTCATGGTACTCATTTTTAGACATATCTATGAAAATATTATCAATAGCTGTTTTGGAATTTTTTTGAATTCTAGTTGGAAAGTTGGTTGTATGCATAAGGTTGTATGTTCTTAATAATGAACAAATTTGTTCCTTTTGGTTGCTGTCTTTTATGAAGTCTATATTTAAGTCACCACAAAGTATAAATTCAATCTTAGGCTTGAATAGATATTTTAGAGCAGCATCCAGATTGTATAGGAAGTTTTCAAAATTTAAGACCAACAAGTCACAAGAAGCAAAAGTTATAATTGGCCACCAGTTGGAAAAGATACAAGTCATGGCAGAAAACAAGGTAAGATTAGAAACCCTAAATTTCAATACAGATTTCAGTGGAATAAAAAGTGACATCAAAAGATACCAAAAAATTGAAGAAAAGAGAAAAAACACATTTGCGGACATCCGTTTTTTAAACCTATGCATACAAAGCAAAGTCACACCAAAGTTTGTAAGGCGAATTGTAAAATATGACAAAAACAGCAAACACCAAACATCAGCCGATAAAAAAGTAATAATAATTGAGAGAAACAACCACTACGCAAAATTACAAAAATTGGAACTGGAATTATATGCTCTTCACCTTAAATTAACGGACACACTCGGCTACCCACTTTGGCAAAACATGCAATCAAAATTCCTCACTATTCTTAGCTACAGGATGAAAACAAAAATGCTGAAATTAAAGAAAAAACTAGACATACTACGCCGGAAGCAACATTCATATAAACCTAACCTAAAAAATGAAAAAACGACGTCATACCCAGACGTAATTAATCTTTCAAATGTAACTTTCACCAAAGCAGAATTATCGGTATTAAACCTTGGCCTAAAAACATGTGTTGGCTACACAAAAACAACCGATGAAATAGTCGCAGACATTGAGATTGCTACTTACAACCTAAATGAAAATAGTAAAACCACTATAAAAAAAGAATGTGAAATGGTTCTCCAAGAAATACAAGCAGATAAACATAACAATTTCCCAACCAAACATGTGATCAAAACATTAAAATCAAAACCAGTAGTATACACAAAAGCTGACAAGAGAAATAAACTAGTTGTACTGCAAAAAGATGATTATATTGCCAGAGTAGAAAATATGCTGCAACAAGAAAATTACATACAAATTCAAGAAGACCCATTAAAATTACATTTAAAAGCCTTCAATCAAACCATCCAGGAAAGCAAAACTATAACAGACACTGATAAATCTAGATTAAAACCAGATCACCCCACTTTACCAAGAATGTATGCTCTACCTAAAATACACAAACCGGGTAATAAGACGAGACCAATCGTCAGCAATATTGATTCTCCTACCTACAAACTGGCAAAATGGTTAGTACAGAGATTCTCTTCACTACCAAAATTCAATAGCAAAAACATAATGAATTCAGAAGATTTAATACAGAAGATAAAATCCCTGGAACTCGAACCAGAAGACAGATTAGTTTCCTTTGATGTCACTGCACTATTTCCAAGTGTTCCTACAGATCAACTCCTGCATCAATTAAAGAAATGGCTACAGCAGACTAACCTACTTGAAGAAGAAATAGAAGACCTCATACAACTTACCAATTTATGCATTGCACAAAACTGTTTTAGTTTCAATAAGAAGTTCTATCAACAACCAACTGGTCTAACCATGGGCAACCCACTTTCACCCTTCTTGGCAGATTTATTTATGAGCTACTTAGAAACACACATAACAACTTCCTTTCCATACATGTTTAAAGTTTGGCACAGATATGTTGACGACATCTTCGCTGTTGTCCCTAACAGGTTCATACAAGACTCCTTAGCCTTACTAAACCTACAGAACCAATCAATAAAATTCACCATAGAAATAGAAAAAGAAGGCATGCTACCTTTTTTAGACCTAAAAATCATCAGAGAACAAAAGAACCTAACCTTTGGCATATACAGGAAGCCAACACACTCTACTAATTACATAAAAAATAAGAGTTTCAATCCAACCACACACAAACATGCAGTACTAAACAGCCTAACACATAGACTGGTATATACCCCCTTAAATAAAAAAGAATACCAGTTAGAATACCAGCATATAGTAAGACACAGCAATACATAACGGGTACAACAAAACAACTATTGACAAAAAAATTGCAAAATTCAAATGACAGATGCACATCAGAAACACAACAAATCTCAGCCAGCAAGATAAAGAGCTAAAGTTCAAGAAATTCACATACCACCCAGGAACTTTTCACAAATTTAAGAAGATTTTCATGAAACATAACATCAGCCTAGCTCCACAGAACAAATTTAACATAGAGAAATTACTTTGTAACAAGTTAAAAGACCCCATTCCACAAGACAAAAAAAGCTGGAATCTATAAAATCAATTGTTCAGATTGCAATAAAGTATACATAGGTAAGACAAAAAGAAACCTAGAAACTAGGCTAAAGGATCACATGAGATGTATTAAATACAAACAAATGGACAAATCTGCAGTTTCACACCATTTTTGGATCACTAATCACAACATCAAACCCAATATTACATTAGTCAAACCAGCCAAATTTGCAGCCGAATTAGATGCATGGGAGAAGATCACCATTCTAAAACACAACACACATCTAATGAATTTTGATTTGCCGCCACCAAATCCTCTCTGGAAGTACATTTCTCCACCACAAGATGCCACCACAGGATCCAGTCCAAAAAACAGAAACATCAACAACACGGGCCAGTCGAATTAACCTTCTGAGGATGGGAACAACGGTTTCCCGAAACATGTTAAGTGAGTAAACTTAAGTGATGTTAGTGTAACAATTCCAACTCACCTTTAAATAAATTCAATACACATCACTGTTTCTAGCTTCTTTTCATTACAATATCAACGTAACTCAAATGTTTGTTCTATGCAGTATTTATCCAGATCAATATTGTCAAACTCTATGTTTTTCTTAACCAAGATACTCACACCTGCTTTAGAGAGTTTTTTTCTACAGTAATATGCTGCTCTGTGATAGCCTTCCATTGAGATATGTAATATTTCCTGTTTGTCCATGTGATGTTCCGTTATGCATAAGATGTCTGGGTTTTAACTTTCATTTTTGAAACTAATTAATAACTCAGATTTATTTCTTAAACTTTGAATATTTTGATGAAATACTGTTAATGAGTAATGTCTTTTTATTGATTGTGTGCAATATTTGTGTAATTTCTCTGTTTTAATTACTTGTAATGTCCTTCCATATCTCTTATTTAGCCTAAAAAAGAGGAGTCTCTACTGTTAACAATTGCAGGAATACAGCTGAATAAGCTACATAAGCTAAATAAAATTAGCACTGTGTGTTAGAGGGAGCTTTGGGGTTACAAGGCAATCACTGCCTCACATGCAGTATACATTTTCATAAAATTTGTTCCTGCTGGTATTTCAAGTTCAAGAGTAGTGTAGTTTGTGGTGCTGTTTTTGTGTGATGGAATTTGAGTCACTTTAGTATTACACAAACAATGTAATATTGTGAAAAAGAAAATGCCTCTGTGTAATGTATAATGTGAACAGTAAAACACACAGGTGAGCTCATTTTCATAATTTTCCAAATAGAGAAAAATCTCATGAAGATACAGGATATGAGTAGAATTTTGTGAAAAAAAAAGAAAAAAAAAAGAACTTTGATTCATTAAAAGCTAGTGGTAAACCCATTTGGTTGGAGAGGATAATCAGTATGGCTCCCCGGGATTTTCAGCAAAATATTTATGTAGTATATTGTCATGAATTTAAATTCCTGCAAAATTACTGATTTTGAACTTGTTCAGAGGGGTATGGTGAAATGCAATTTAGAAAAGGTTGCCCATGACATGACTAAGCTTGCAAAACAGGAAATGTGTAGAATTGAAGTCTTTCTCTTGACAGACATAAAGCTGCAAATTATCTGTTAAAAACTCAGTATTTAGAGGTTGAACATGAAGAAATTCAACATATGGCACTTGTTTAAAAGTGTAATGAAAAAAATTAAAACTAGAAACAAATACCCAGAGCTGATGGCATGAAAAACAGTTTCAAAAATCATTTATGGTGGGCTGCACAAAACTATAATGAGAACAGTAGTTTTAACTGAAAAATGCATCTACTTTTCATCATATAAAAAAATGAGCATCATGACCAGAAAATGGTGAATGGAAATCTTGTGAACATGATGAATTACTGGAAGAAGACTAAATAAATTATGGATTTAAGGACAGTCAAATGGCCCGAAGAAAATTATTTTGGATAGTACCTTCTTAAAAGATTTGGCTCGTGTTAGACATACACATACTGGCCACTCAGAACATTATCACATTCTAATCAGAGCACTTTGCAATAATAGAACCTGATGTGGCTGGAACTGGCAACAACCATGAAACAGTTTATGAGAAGGATTATACCAAGTTACTACTTCCTCTTTAACTTACTACCCTTTGTAGGACTTAAATCCCCAAGGATTTACAAGCCAATGCTTTGGGTCAGTAGCCTGTCGAAGAGCAAGCAAACTCTAGATCATAGCTTATTAGAATGGGTGATCAGCCCAATTCCTGCTATGGTGGTGAAGAAGGGAAGGGAAGGAAATGAAATGTAGTGATGGAAGGGATGATAAGAAAATTCGTGGATCAAATTATCCAATCCAGCATTCATCTAGCAATTAAGGAAAACTGCAAGAAAACCTGCAGTCAGATTGGTCAGCCACAGGGGTTTGAACCTGGAACCTCTCAAATGTAGGCCACAGATGTTACTGCCCGAGCCATCCTGCTTGGTATGTCAAGTTGCTTATGCACTAAATTAGTGTTGGACAAACTAAACATGGAAAAGATTGAAAATAGAAAAAGTATTATTTTTAAAGCATCAACAGAAGCAGGTAAACACGATTCAAACAGAATGATGTACCTACTGGACAACCTATGCATCAAGATGCAGCTGCCATCTAATGCTCCACACAAGGTAATGACATCACCTAGGATGGAGAGGAAAAGAGAAGCAGTTGGCAGTTCCTTTGCATAGTGTGTGCACAAAACAGACCCAAAAGCAGAAATATACCATCGTAGACCTCATAATCCATGGATTCCACTATAAGCTGTATCTAAGCACTAAATTGTAATAACTAGGACATTCATGCCTGCCCTCAAAAAGGGCATTTGGACTCCCAGAGAAAGTATTAAGTCAATGAGTGCCATTACTAACATTATCATGTTTCCCCCCCTAAATGTGGAACTGTCAAGAGATAGGGGATGATTAAAAGACAGAGACAACACAGCATGAAAAAACTGCAACTTAATTGCAGCTCTCAATAAGTCAATGCACGTAGACTGCAATGAGATGAACTACAACATTGTGCACTTGTTCGAGAGGAAGTCTTACAATCTTGACATAGGTGTGAATTATCCAATAATGACTAAAGTAGTATCACAGCAGAATGAGCCCTAATGGACTAAACGTTGACAAACCTTAACTCTAAGATGCTGCGAAATTATTATGCAATCTCTAGAGACCAGGTTGCAAAAAACATTGAAACTTTGTATTGGTACAAAAGATATACTGAAGAAAATGCTGAATATGCCATTCACAATGATGCTGCAAATGTTTTAGTTGTAATAATACAGATGTTGTTACCATGCAAACTCTGTAAAGCTGATTGTTAAGTGACGAATATGTTGGTTTGCATCACTCTTTTGTGTTTCCTTTGTGGTTAATGCTGCCTTGGTAGAACTATTGGCATTTAATAAATATTAACATTTCAAAAGCAGACAAAAACCAATATGTTTATTTCAAAAGCAGACATGTGACAACTCTAATGTTATTTTACTCCATAATTGATTGAGTTATTTAAAAGCAAGGTGGTCATTTGTATTTTTTCAGAACCAAAACTCTGTCATCTAGAGGTGCCTAAAACCAACTGTCAAAATGCATATGTCAAAAGAAAGGTTTGTATTGTAAAATTTTGTTCATTACCTTCGTCCATTGATACTAGGCTCTTCATATAACACACAATAAACAGGACAACTCTATGCCTGAAATGTTGTCCTGGAGCAGACTACTTTTTCATATGTAGTATGCAGGAAATACAGATGTGTTTCTTACAATTGGAGCAGTACACAACTGTTTTATTTTTGAAACTGAAATTGCTAAAATTATTAGTTTAACTAATACCTCTTTATTCCTCAAATAGTACTTTTAAATTGATTAACAGGGGAGATACAAAGATCTAACTGGATAAAAACTGCACTCAAAAGAGGATTTTTTTTTTTTGGTCTTCAATTTTTTTGAGTATCTGCTTATTCTGTGTCTTCCAATGAATCAGGGACTGCGGTCTTCTTTTGTACCCACATAATCCATTCAATATTCATCTGCAAGACTCAGGATGTGTCCTGCAAGAAACTGACTGACTAGAATATTTCCTTGCCACTGATCCGAAGCATAATCAATGTCTCACTTAGTTTTGTTGAGAAAAAAAACTTGCTCTTTCAGCAAACTTCTTTGCCATAGTTTCTCCAGTGACTGCAGAGTACACAGTCATCAAAATCACAATTATTCCTTAGTCTTCAGATTAGCTGAGAAAAGATCACCAGGAGTTACATTCACACATTTATAAAGATATGGCTCAGCCATATAATGACAATGTCGATTACTGACCAAAATAACAAACTTAATTGAGTTACTTTTGCAATTTCAGCACAACAATTGGCGGGATTCCATTTAATGAATTCATAAATGCTTATAATGAAGTTTTCTTTTAGGTTATTTTTTATTCCAAACTGTATTATATTCTGTATTGTTATCCTTACAATACAATTTTTATTGTACCAGGTGTTCATTTTGTGTCATTTAGCATACAGCACATTAAGGCCCTGTGCATGCATTTCCTGTGTACTGTTTTTTGGAATCTTTCTATTTCCAGTTTTGTAAGCTACAAGGGTGCTCTCTACGCTATCATTCAAATCTCAGTAAATATGGCTTTGAATTTTTCTGCTTATGACGCCATTATTCTAATATGCATTTCATAACATTATATTCCCCCAGTTATATATATCATTACACATGATAATTTGGCCATTTTCTATTTTTATAGATGACAATCTTGTAACTAATCAAAGCTGGGATTTCTATAATTAGTTTTCTTTTGCTCTGATAGATTGTCAGTAACAAACCAATTTTCAGTAACAAATAAAGAAAATTATTCTCCATTATAAGGATATAATTATTGCTCTACAATTGGAAGAAAATTTATGATGCTCAAAACACATTATCCAGTATGTAAGGTAGTCATTTTGGTATCCTATCTACATAACTGAACACACATTATTCAGTTTCTTAATCACATTTGTTTTCAGACTATAATTTCAGGCCTTCCCGAGTATGCTGTATTTATTATTTATATTGAAGTTGAAACATAAGAACAATAAAGGTTAGTTATGTACAGTGACATAAATAAAACCAATTTAAGCTTGTACTCTTTCTTTGTGTAAAACAAAGAATTCAACATTCTACAATTTCCTTGAGTGTTTAGGTATTTCTTCTACTCCATTTAAAACTAAACTGAGCTAAAACTTGACTTTCACTGAATTGAAAGTCCATTTTCTCAACCTGCAAACATTTGATGGAGTTCCTATAGAGCTAATTCCATTCTGAATATTTTAACTTTTGGAAACTTATATATGATAAGACTCGTGAACCAAAGCCATCTGTAATGTGCCAATACTGTACCTAATTTGGCACTGAGTGACATGAAAATACATACAACCCCTTCCAGGACCCTACATCAATATCATCAAAGCAGTCCATTTATTTATGGTTAGCTTGCATTATCCCAAGAGCCTGCCTTGTAAGCTTAACCAGAAGAAAAATATTTATGCTAATGCAAGAATTTTTCTTCTTAAAGACCACAGTTTTAAATGTTTAAGATATGCTATGTTTCACTCAAGTACTCACAGTAACCATTTTATCTCCCCTTCCACTCAACAATTGCTGTTCAAGTGGCCATCTTACTTCCACAATGATCATGTTATCTTGATACTTAAACTGTTAGAAGTATGGTTACTGCAGTTTTGATTGAAGTTTGCAAATAATATCATTTTGTGATTAAAAAAAAATGGCAATTTGCACTAGGTATTGCTGACCACATCAGCATAGCAAACAGCAATTTGTAACATTGGAAATGATGAAATCAACGAACTTACAGACCCTGTTAGCAATTTACAAAATTAATTAAGTCGACTTTGTCACACAACTTCACATACACTTTTTTAAAACTCACTCTGTTTCAAGAGCTATCACTCTCATCCTCAGCTGGAGGACGACTGGTGTCGGTAGCATCAGTAGGACTGATGAATCTGCTGAAACTATCCATTAGCAGGATTTTGAATTTCATATTTTGGTGTTTGTATTTTGTGATGTAGATTTTCTCCCAAGCGGCTAGTTCTAATGGACACCTGGCAAGTTTTACTACTACGATTGTATTTACATCTATTTCATGATAGAAGTCCCAGAAATGTGCAGCAACTGCAGATTTATCTACTTGTTTATATTTTATATGGTGAAAGTATTCATTAGTGTGGATTATGAGGTTCCTTTTTGTTTTACCTATATATACTTTATTGCAATCTTTGCAGTTGATTTTGTATATTCTGGATTTGCAAATTTTTGGTATCAGTTCTCTTGGTGGGGCTTTTAGTAGGTTCCTAAGGTTACACTTGTTCTGAGGGGCTAGAATGACGTGTTTTTGAAAACTGTTGTGAAAACCATGGGTGGTAGGTGAATTCTCCAAGATTTTTGCTTTCTCCCAAAGTTTCCAGTGTGGTGGACTTGGTTATTTCCTTTTGCCTTTTATACTTAATATTGGATTGAAGCTCTTGGTAAGAGCTGTATTGATAATGTGATGGTATTCGTTGTTGTCTTCCTCTTCATCCATTGGTATGCTGATCAGACGATGGACCAAACTGTTGAAAATTGCATCCTGATGAAATTTGGGGTTGTAGCTGTTGTTTTTTATGCAGCTATCAGTAAGGGTTAGTTTTCTGAAGATGCCGAAAGAGTTTGGGTTTGTGTCTTCTGATGTGATGTCTAAAAATGGGAGGCAACTATCTTGTTCTATTTCTAGAGTGAAGTTTGTGTTTTGGTCCTTTTCATTTAGCAGGTTAAGGCATCTTTCTTGGGTACTATTGCAAAAATATCATATACACAGTGGTACCAGGTTTTGAAAATGGTTGAAAGAGATTTTGTTAGACGTGTTTCCAAGGCTCCCATGAACAGGCCTGCTAGAAATGGAGAATGTGGGTATGGAGAAAGTGGGTTGCCCATAGCTAAACCAGATTTTTGTTGGTAGATCTTCACATTCAGGCCAAAAAAGTTTTAATACACAATTCTGTTAGTTGTGTATATTCTTGTGTTTGTTCCGGGGGAATTTTGATTGATTGTAGCCAATTCTTGAGAAGTGGGAGGAGTTTGTTGATTGGAATGCTCAGAAATAAGGCAGATACATCAAAGGAGACTAATGCATCTGTTGAGCTCACTGTGGTTTCTTTCAAGTGATCTATCAGGTCAAATGAATTTTCTGATGTTTCAGTTTTTAAATTTTCAAGACTACTGAATTTGCAAGAGAGACATTTTGCTGGCTGACAAGTGGGTAAACCAATGTTGTTGACAATCGGTCTCAAAACTATTGTCTGGTTTGTGGATTTTGGGGAGATCATATATTCTTGGTAGAGCTGGGTCGTCTGGTTTTATCTTGAGTTTGTCTCTCTGTGAGAGGATGTTGCTATCTTTTAAAGTTGTGTTTATCAAGTTGCAGTACTGTTTGAGGGATTCTTCTCTAACTCTATGTATTCTTTGCTACTTAAAAGGTTGTCCATTTTGTTTACAAATCTCGTTCATACATTATAACCACATATTTTATTGCCTTTATCTGATGTAGTGTATATTACTGGTTTGTTGTGTAAGGATTTTAGCATCTGTTTGTCTATATGTGTTTTTGGGCTGATGTCTTTATTTTATCCAATATCACTTCACATTGTAAAATGTAGTTACAATGGAGAAAATCAATAAACACAAATACAAATTGTGTTTTAATTAGTTTTCTTTTTGTTTCTGGTAGATCGAAGGTGGCTATTTCAATGTCATATAGTCCTGTATGTTGGAAAATTCAATGCACATTTTTAACCCCTTGTTCAGGAATTTAATTTCTTTTGGAATCAAAGCGCAGGTGGATAGGATTTATGCATTGTTGGATTTTAACAGGGGAGGAACTTTAAAATTGTCATGGTTCTTTTTAAGCTCAATTTTTGAAGATTTAGAAGCTTGTAACAGTGATGTGTCATAATTTAAAATAGAGAGTTGAGGGTTGTTACACTACATCACTATGATATTCTTACTTGAACGCGTTTCGGGAGACGGCTTGTTCCCATCGTCAGCATTTTCTCTCAACTGATTTTTGCCGGTCATCTTCTGGGGGATGTGTGTGGTTTGTGGTGTTCTCTGGTGCTGGGCTGATGAACCTCCAAAGGCTGTTGGGTGGCGGCAGTTCAAAATTCATTAGGTGATTCCTGTGTTTGACAATATGTATTTTTTCCCAGATGTCCAATTCATTGCTGCTGTTGATCGGTTTTAAGAGTTTTATGTTTGGAGTGATATCATGGTTTGAAGACCAGAAATGATGTGCTACTGCTGATTTATCTTGCTGCTTTTGGTAAATGCATCTCATATGCTCTTTAAGTCTTATTTCAAGATTTCTTTTTGTTCTTCCTATATATACCAGGTTACATTCATTACAATCAATTTGATATATACCAGCTGATTTATCGTTGGGGATAGGATCTTTTGTTCTGTTGCATAGTAGTTTCTGTATGTTGTGGTTATTCTGTGGAGACAGGGTGATGATGTATTTTTTGAAAATCCTTTGAAATTTATGTGTCCAAGGGTGATAAGTGAATTTTCTATATGCTTGTGGTTTTTGTTGTCTGAGTAACGTAGTCATTTGTTGGATGTATTTCTGTCTTTCAAACCTTTTTATCTTCTTATCTATTGTTTTTTTCTGGTATCCATTCATAGTGGCTATGTTGATAATGTGTTGGTATTCTTTCTGGTATTCCTCTTTCTCCATTGGTATATGTACTAACCTGTTTGTAATACTATTTAAAATTGCATGTTTGTGGCTTGTAGGATTGTAGCTATTATTTTTAATATAGTTTTCTGTGTGCGTTGGTTTTCTGTAAATGCCAAACGTTAGTTTGTTGTGTGCATTATTTCTGATGATCCTGATGTCTAGGTAAGGTAATTGGCCATTTTCTTCTTTTTCCATTGTGAATTTTATAGATCTTTTTTGTAAATTTAATAATTTCAAAGCATCTTCTGAAAGTTTTTTTGGAACAATAGCAAAAATATCATCTACATACCTATACCAGGTTTTGAATAGATGTGGGAAAGATTTAGTAATATGGGATTCAAAATGGCTCATATATAGTTCTGCTAAAAATGGTGAAAGGGGGTTTCCCATAGTTAGGCCTGAGGTTTGTTTAAAGATTTTGTGATGGAATGAAAAGAAATTCTGGTCCAGACATAATTTTGTTAGTTTCAGGTAATCTTCTGTTTGTGCTCTAGGTGTGCCATTGTTTAATATCCAATTTTCTAGGAGTGGTAATAATTCTTCTTTTGGTATGCTTGGGAAGAGTGCAGTGACATCAAATGATACCATCATGTCTGTGGGTGATATAAAAAAAATATATATGATATATAAAAAAAAATACATATTGTCAAACACAGGAATCACCTAATGAATTTTGAACTGCCGCCACCCAACAGCCTTTGGAGGTTCATCAGCCCAGCACCAGAGAACACCACAAACCACACACATCCCCCAGACGGTGACCGGCAAAAATCAGTTGAGAGAAAATGCTGACGATGGGAACAAGCCGTCTCCCGAAACGCGTTCAAGTAAGAATATCATAGTGATGTAGTGTAACAACCCTCAACTCTCTATTTTAAATGGTTCTTTTTGTTGGGTATTCTTTTATCAGTGGAGGTTATCATATTTCCTTTTTAGTTCCAAGGTTTTCTTGTGCATATTATGATCAAGTACCTGTTAGAAATGTTATAAAATTATATAAAGGAGTATAAGAAAAGTGGAAATCATTATTCCTCTGGTTATGCAAATAATGTGGAAAGCTTATTTCAAAATCCTGGTGAAATTCTGCAACAAATAGGACTTGACATTTCTGAAAACAAATTTTAGAAATAGGAAATAAAAGCCTTAGGGAAATTTGGAATCAAAAAGACTTGAAAGCCACACTAGAAATATCTTGACTGGGTGTGCAAAAGCAGTAGAAGTCAAAAAGTGTCGGAAATAAGTTCTCTACAGTCTTTGATATTATTTTATCTGCTCTACCAATGTGTCCAATTGGTTAAGTCATATCACTTATAATCGCTGAGTAGAATGAATGTGCAATGGGAGATATGTCAAGAAGTCCTAAATTGTGGGTGTGCAAAGACTGTTAAGTCTCTGACTTATGACTTAACTTACTGTGCACTACACACTTAAATGACTCACCCAACTTGACATTGCACCTGGCTGGTGACCAGATATTTATTTTCATTGCAGTAATGAGAACACTGAGTAATAAAAAACAACTCTGATTTATCAACAATACAGACGAGGAAAAGGAATTATTGCAACTGTATATTATTTCAGTAAAGTATTGCCACCTAAAACCCAACAATGACCGTTTGCAGTTCAAATAATGTAGCATTGATACTGGCAGCATTTTCCTCACATTTTAATAGATTAGTGGCTCATCATCAATGTATATCTTGTGAGGTGAGGTGTTACATGATGAGTTCAAGAAGTAGGAAACTGGCTGAACTGGCTACTAAGGAAGCTACTAATCATAATGGTAAGTTTAAATATTTATTTCACTACTTTTACGGTATGATCAGATCTTTATAATTGCCTCAAGACTGGCCCCATAACTCAGTGGGTGGTTCACTGGCCTGTTGTGCGATGTGTCCCAGGTTCGATTCCTGGCTGGGGGTGGGAAGTTTTCTCTAGCCGAGATTATTCCCTATCCTCCACAGGGTCTAGAAGTATGAATGAGTGTGAGTGATCTAATGTACAAAAACCCAAAGTAATCTAGAAATCCAATGACAAGTGCATACGAGTCATTCCACATCAAGTTGCACAAATGTTCACAAAACTTGACCATCATGTCTCCGATTCACTTCAAATTTTGTCCATGGATTACAGAATCAAAGTGAATTATGTTTTATATTCTTATTTTTTTAAATCACAATATCTTAAAAAATATTGCGCAATTCAACTTGTGAAAAGCGGCACACCTCTCTACCTTTAAATTAGAATATCTCACAGGTGATAAGTGATAAAACTATGTTATAAAGTGCAATGCATATCTTAATGTTTAATCCTATACTTAATATTTATTATACATGATATAATTAATTATTTACATCAATTTTTAAAATTCAAAACATTTAAAAACTATATATCCCTATTAACCCGCAAGTTTAAATTTCTATAAAAATCATAAATACACTCCTTGTAGTTTTTTTGTATATACAGTAAAACCTGTCTTCAGCGGAACTGAATGGGGCTCTCGAACATTTCCGTTAAAGATAGGTTTCCGTTTAACAAAGGTAGGCCTAGGCTATTAACAAAATTAAACCATAAACATACATAAATGGACATATTGGGACAAAAAAAAAATGTATGTACCTTATTCAGTTGTGTATTTAGATATTTCTGCTACAATAAAATGCACACCAAAACTTAATAATGAATGAAAAATAGCCTGTATACATGATTCATTTACTTTTTCCAGTAGTCAAGGTGAGCTTTCTGCACACATTGCTGCTCGGCCTTCCACCAACACTTAGCCTGAGAAATCATACCAAACATACCCGCCATAGGGCGAATTGCTGCAGTCCCTTTAAACTTTGAGAGCATCTTGATAAGTCTTTAGCCTACACTCTTCTTCCAACTCAGGGCTGTATTCCTCTTCATCTTCCTCCGTCTTTTCTTCTTTTTTCCGACTTTGCGTATAGTTCTCAGTTAAGGCATCTATATCCACTGTGTCCGTTTCAGTTTGCACATCACTGTCTATGTTGACATATTCCATGGCATTACAATTGAAAGCACCTTCATTGATGTAGTTTTGTAGTTCTTATTGCTCATCCTCATTTTCTTCACTATGAACAACAACTTGACCCGTTGGAAATCCTGCTTTTCCGTAACACTTTGTCACTGTTTCTGGTAGCAATTTCTTTACAGCTTGGCTTATCCAAACTACCGCATCTAGAACTGAGATGGTTTTGGCTAGCTCAGAGGCAGATGATGTGGAAACCATATTAGCAAGCAAAGACTGCATTAACAGTTTACAAAAATGTAAGCAAGGCGGACATTGGAAAGTTTGATGTGTGGGCAACATGTTGTATTATCCAAAAAAAGAAAAGAAAAAAAAAGCAGAACATACCTGTTTTATCTCTCTATTCTTTCATTAAATGCTGTTAACCATTCTTCCATGATCTGTGACATCATCCATGCCTTTTGGATCTCCAATCAACAGGCAGGTTCTGAATATCGATGTTTTTGAAGCATCTTGGCTTAGCAGCCAAGGGGTTTTACCATTTCACTTGACATAAAACCACATAAGGAAACAGTCAACCTCTCCTTGGACATTTTTCCTCCCGAACATTTCTCACCTTTTAAACACAATGATTTATTTGGTAACGCGTGGAAGAATAGTCCCGCCTCGTCGCCGTTTGCTATGTTTTCAGGTTCGTATCCTTCGATTACTGAAGGTAGTTTAACAATTCAATCAGCGATGGTTTCAATATTAACGTCATTCATTTCACCACAAGGTTTGGAAACTCTCCAACCATCCATTAGATGCTTATAATTTTGTCTTACCCAGCTTTTCAGTTACATTTTTAGCATATTCCTGTAATGTAGGCCCAATATGCGGTGATTTTTTTCTCTAGCACTAACGAACCACTCCCATACTATTTCATTAATGTCTTAGTTTTCAGTTTTCTTAAGTTCTCTCTTTATTTTTCCATTACCACAATTTTCACACCATTTCAGAATTTGTTTTCTTCTTTAGAATGTCATAAACTTGAGTTTTGTCTTGAACACCTCCATAATCTGCTTTACACTCAATTTATCATGTTCACTAGCATAAATCACTTTCACTCTCGTGTTAAGATCTAGCACAACTCTTGCTTTGGATGCCATGGTGATTACTGTTGAGCTAAATCTTCACCTATGCAAGTTTAGAGGTGTACTCTTAAGAGCTGTATTCTATGCTGTCTGACAAGTCATTAGAGCAGGCAATGGAAAGGGAAGAGACAGCAATAAAAGAAATCAACCGTGCTTAACTATGCAGTGAAGGATGAGTTTGACAGGTTTTTCAATATTTGGACCATCATTAGTGCACCCCCGCCTTGACTGGTCAGGTAGCAGCAAAATGGTCATGTTTCAACTTAAACATTACGTACTTACAGCAGACTTTCACAGGGGGCTTGAAAATTTTCTAAACTCTGCATTCTGGAACTGAAAAGCTTCTGTTAAAAGGCATACTTTAATTTCCATTGTCCACATAAGACAGTTTCCATTTAATAAAGGGAATTTAATATGTTTTTCACCCCAAAATTCATGGGACCATGAAATATTTCTGTTTAACAAGGGGTCCATTGAAGGCAGGTTTCACTGTATTTGTATAAAACAAAGATTGGGCTCCCGTATAGTTAATTTTAAATAAAATAACTTAGAAAGTGGTGCATAGCGGGATTCCAGCACGGCATGGCTGGGTGGTGGTGGTTGTGGTAGTGGTGGTGGCGGCAGTCTGTCATTGGATGCCTTGTCAATTGTTTAGAGCACTTTAGTTGCACTAGTTTGTTCACATGTAACTTAAATTTGGCATACAATTGAGAATCATTCAAACTTTCAATCTTATTCTATGAGAGGCAACTTAACTACAATTTAAATGCACACTTTTCCCTTCAGGCTCAAATGAATACCATCTGATTATCATTGCATTATTGGTTGTTGGAATAAATGTTTTTTACATGCATCACATAGTTTTAGGGTCTGGTGACAAGTTCTCCATTTTAAGTTTGCAAGCATATTGCGGGTAACTAAGCTTAATGATTTCTGCCTTGTATTATGCTTGGAAACATTATATAGATTGAAGCAACAGCCATAGGTCCATTTTTTTAGTTCACTCATTATGCACTTTTATAAACCACAGGGCTAAAAATGAACTAACGCAAAAAGCTGAAAACAAAGTTACATTTAAAATGAAACGGTGGAGAGAGGCTTCATAGAATATCAGATTCCAGTTGCTGCTCTAAGTTACACCATAAGTGATAGCCTATCACATTCGTACTGCTTAACGCATTGGCCGGCATGCTGCTGCGGTGTGGAGCTCTCAGTCAGAAAGCAGTCTCTATGTTCTAAAATCCTACGTGCTAACACAAATAAACTGTTTAAAAGTGTACTTCTAAGGAAGATCCCTTCCTGATATTAACAGGTTTAAAACAAAATGTGATTCCTTCTGTATTTTTTCCAGATTTTAATATTAGGGATTAAATACGGTATTGCGGTTTAAAATATTTATACTTAAAAAACTGATTGTCTTTTTTATTCCAATTAAATGGTATTTTAAATTAGGAAAACCACAATGTTTTATCTACAAAAAAAATCTTGTTCTTATCCATGACCATTCTGTGTTCCGAGAATAAAGTGCTTTTATGTAATGTTGTGCGCATAGAAGAAAAATGTTAAGTAACCAGTAAATTCTAAAATTTGATTTTCCGAAAACTATAAAATACATGTCCATTTATTTAATGTATGGAAAACGTAAACTAAAATTCAGAGAAAGCAGTGTTTTGTGTGTGTTTGGTTTGATGTGGAATGACTCATATATGTTAACACCATGGCCAACAAGGCAATATGTTCCAAAGGTGAAAGACCACCCATATGACCATTACAGTTAAAGGCAGGGTATGAATGTAAAAAAAAAAAAAGAGAAGACGACCACTCCCCTCTCTCTCTCTCTCGTCAGAGCTTTTACTAAAAATACATTATTTGGGTTCAGGGAGTCTCAAACGTGATTTCTGGTGAAATTACATTGAAGTTTTGAGTGGAATACAATATTTCCTCTACTTACTGTAACAATGCAGTAGAAAAAGTAAACATGCTTTCTTTGGATTCAGGCAGTCTCAAAACATGTATTTTATGTGAATCTTGTTACTGAATTTTTGAGTGGAATACAATACTTTACCTATTTATTATAGGTAAGCAGTAGAGACAGTAAAAAGAAGAGTTGTAGTATAGATAAGCAGCTGTTTGTCATTATGGCATCTTGCAGGCAACCAAATAGGGAAAGGTGTAACTTAGACTGTAACTTGAAATAATTTCTGGCCTAAATTGTTGTCATGATTAAGGTAAAGTGCATGGAAAAATCATACTTTATAAGGATATTATGATAAATAAAGACCATGTTATTTGATAATGAGTAGACAAAATAGTCAATATTGAAAACCAAACATTTTGTTTTAACACTTATTTATTATATAATGATATGATGTCTTTAATTCCAAAAACTTAGTTTGTTTACTGCTTATGTCACTGTGCTGCAATGTTATTGCTGTTTTTTTTCACAGTTATTACTTTCTTACAGCCAAGTCTAAGGGAAATGCATTGGAATGATATTTTCTTTAGCACTATTACATTCCCTAACCTTAGAGAACAGGTATGAGCTAAGGCACCTGGCATAACCTGTCCATAAGATGCCCTGCGGTTACGAGCATGTGGCATGGAAAACATTTGGAGCAATCTGTACCAAATATGTGACCAGGGTCACTCTTGTACTTTTGTTATTAAATTGAAGGCCAAGCAAGCTACTGTAAATAAAGATAAACATGATAACACTTAAAATAGAGAGTTGAGGGTTGTTACACTACATCACTAAAATAAATTTTGAGGATTAAAAACAAAACTTTGTGTTTTAAGCAAAGATTTAGGAATCTTATGTTTGCAGCCGTGTTTTTCTTTTTGATTTCTAGTTTTAAGTATAATTTTATGTCCTGTTTTATTCCAAAGTTTCCGTTGAATCTGTGTAAATCTGTGCTTACCTCCATATTCTTTAGTTGTTACGTGCGGCAATATCGGTGTTTAATCTTTGCTTCTTATAGACTTGTAAGTCCAAATTATTGACTAAATTTGAAGATTTAGAAGCTGGTAACAGTGATGTGTCATAATTAAAATAGAGAGTTGAGGGTTGTTACACTACATCACTAAAACTCTCTCAACTCTCTATTTTAATTATGACACATCACTGTTAAACTAGTCTCGGGCATCCTTTCCCCAACCGGCTACAAAGCGAACGGAAAGCTTTTAAGCCTGACCATAAACCCATCAGTAAACGATTAGTAGGGTCTTCCCATCCCTTAAATACAACACGTGGTCCTTTCTCGATCTCCACCAAAGCAAAGCGTTGTTGCAATGTCATTTCTGCTGTTTCTTCGGTTTTAGCAGCTGTGACTGTTCGCTCGTGCTTTTCTTCCATGTTCAGCTAAGCTTCTATATTACTTCTTCAGAGAAGTTATATAGTGTTTTACTTAGTGCAGTTTTGTAAGTTTAGCAGTGTTTAATAGTTATTAGCGTTTAATAGTTTAATTAAGATGCGGAGACCTTGGGAAACGAACCAAGTTGATGCCCCTCCGGTCGCACCAGCAAGTGACCCTCTGCCGAATATCAGTAATGCCAAGACCACGAAGAAAAGGGCTACAAAAACTGAATAAGCAAAGCCAGATTTTTATGTGTAATGTTCAAGAACATGTAGAAAAGAACCTTTTATGTGGAAAAATGTTTGTTATTGTTTTGAATTTCTCAAAAACAGCTTAACGATTTTTAGTAAAATACCGCAGGTTTAAGATATTTGCAGGAAAAATAAAATTTGTATCATGAATTTTATATTCTGGGAATAACTTGTAAAATTTTCCTCGTTCTCAACTTGTTGTATTACTGGTAAATTCTAAGAGAGAGACAAAATCTTACTCTGCGTAAAATGCAATCTCGGTAAAGGACAAATTTTAGGTCAAATTGTGTTAACCATTTCCGAGAAATTTTTTGTTGTTGGTTTGAATTTTGAAATACAAGTTGGAAGTCTCTGTTTGTATTTTCCTCGTGGTCATGCTAAGAGCATGGAATTTCAAAGTCATCATATAGTCATCTGTATTTTAAAAATCTGACTATCGCTTTAGCCCATGTATCCTTATATTTACAACGATATGTGCAATGAAATTTTATCTTATTATTTAAGAAGTAGATAGAATAAGCTTTTGTGAAAGTAGTTTGTAGAAGAGTGAGTAGAGATAATCTTGTGAATATAATACATAAGATTTTTTTTTATTTTCTTTCTTTTGCCTTTGTATTTTTACTTATCCTGCATTTTATAATAAAGCTATTCATTTAAGTAAACAGAAGATGTCATGCTTATAAATCTTACACCTTAAACAATACACAACTTCTTGTATTAGCTTTATATTAATAAAACATTGTTGTGATACAAGTGATAAAAAACTTTTTACCATAGCTCCGCGCACAGCATAATCAAAAATGATGCTTTGATTTGGGAGTAAGAGTTCCTTTCAAAATAAATTAATATTTATGTATTTTAATTATTTAATGATAGTCCAACAATGTATAGTTTATTCGGAACATGTTTCTAAGTTTCTCTCGGATATGTTAACATGCATTTCTATTCTTGTAGCGCAGTATATTAGTTCAGATCATTCATTAGTTCAGTTATATTTTAAAGCGTTTGCAACTTAAATGTAATTACTATGCGATTCATAGTTATTTACATAGTTATTTTGTGTGTAAAGCAAGCAGACAAACTGCATGATTGTATTCTGTACATGTGGAAATCACCTGCAAAGTTTTGCTTTTAAATACTACTTTTAATTTTGGCAACAACGCGCATATGCACATGGATGTCACTAAGATTTTATGGTGCTTGCGGTTAGGGAGGGTAGGGAACAAGTGTTTGGCTACTGCACAAAGGTCGCCGCTTGGGGATCCGAAGGCTGCGATGACCATACTAGCTTCTAAATCTTCAAATTTAGTCAATGATAACACTTGTTATGCAGTGTGTGGTATGGTTATTCTCCCACAGATTCACATTATTACAAGCAGCAGCATTACTTAACATTGGTGGAGTACTAAGACCAGCATTTACTTTCCAATTTTGTTACTTCCTGCAGAGTTACCTCATTGCTCTCTGCAGCAAAAGAATAGGCTTTTGTTGCAGGTTTTGTCTTGGAAAAAAGAATGCAGGCATTTACTGTCATAATCCTGCCTTAGGACATACCTTAATTTAATCAGTTTTTTAATTTAATTCTCCTAGCTTGACAAAAGCATCACAAGAAAATGCGCATGCATGCACGCACATCCATCCATCCCTTTTTCTGAAAATCCTTTTTGTTCACGGTATCTTAAAACATGCATTTCTGGTGAAATCTCAATATTAATTTTAAGGTGGAATGCAATACTTCCCTTACCTATATAACTAGTGCTAGAGAAGGTAAAAAGCATAATGAAGAACCGCTTGCGCTTAACTCACTTGCAAGGCTTGCTACTATTAACCTTGCTAGCATACAAAAGACTGAGGAGAACAGAAATAAACATGAAATACAAGTTTACATTGTGTCACGGTGCTGAATTAGCCTATTTGCTGGCATCATTACCAATTATCTCCAAAACTATGTAAGATATTAGACTGAAATTTTTATAGGATGTAGACGCATGCCTTCTGAAGTTGTTGATCTACCATTACACAATAATGTGGCTTATTAAAGATAGCATTTTCATTGTTAATTATACATATTTAATTAAAATTTATCAGCAAGTCAGTTTTTAAAACAAAGTTATTAACACCAACATAGATCAACAGCAGCAGTGTTATCCTATCATCTTGAAATTTCATTTAGCTATCTCCAATATTTCCTGAGAAAATGGGTATTTTATATCAGAAAATGTCATTGACAGAAAAAGCTATGAAAAGTAAAAACAGTTAAAACCTTGCACACATTTATAAAGCAAAAATCCACATTCTTGGACATACAGAAGTTGCTGTATCTAGCAGTGTTACATATATTGCTGTGCTAAATAATACAATGTGTTAAAACTACAAACAACCAGATAATATCACTTTACCCACATTACCACCTTCTCTTACTAATGCTTCAGGTTATTCCAAATCTAGTATTTTAGTTTTGTAAATTCCAAAGATGCTCAAAATAAGTAAAAACTCTATATATCTTTTTATAAATATTATAAAAATTATTATTATAGTTGTAATAAAGTAAGAATCTATAGGTACAAAACAATACTTGGTTCAATATTCTGAAATAAAGGGTTCCAGAGTTACGAGCACACAAAATGACATAAAATGAATTCATGCACTAAATTTATAACTGAAAGTTGCAACAACTGTTGGGTTTTAAATGCTGTTATTTAATATATATATATATATATATATATATATATATATATATATATATATATATATACCTTTCTTAGCACCCTTTATTAATAGGAACAATTACAATAGAAACAAAGAACATGAAGCTTTTTGCCATTTGATTTCATATGGAATGTCCAATACCTGGATCAATTCAAATTCCCTTATCTATGATGATGACCATCACTACCACTACCACCACCAATAATTTAAAACACTTACTTTCTGACAACTTCCTTCCATCCTTCTTCTCTTTTCCCACCTTGTTTTGGACTTGTTGAAGAAATACCAACCTTTGTAGAATTGGAATTTGTATCCCCCTCACAGAAATGGCTCCTGCAAAACAGAGAAGTAAATAAACAAATGAACTAAATAAATCAATTTGAAAAATCTGTTATGACTGCCAGGAACTTGTGTATCTTGAATCCCCTATTGGTGGATAAAATGTCATGTAATGAAGGAGAACTCTGAATTACACATATTTCTAGGAACCTAAAGACTAAACAATACAACATATAATTTGACATGACGTCCGATGCTTTGGCTTGTGTGCAATATTCCTCTTATTCTTTTCTAAAATATATTCAACTGTTCTTTCTCAAGCTTGTATGTGTCAAAGGTTACAGTATTATCACTGCTACTGACATTTGTAGGTAGAAATGGCATCAATGTGTGTTCACTGTGTACTTACCAACAATATTACTGCAAACATAATAAAGTTAAACAAAGGCATGTATTAAATATTGAGATTTTATTTGTAAGTAAATTATGTTACTGTTTCCAGTTATCACTACCTGGTTACCCACTGATGTACCTGGCTGTTTTGTTAACAAAAGAGTAAATTTTTTCTTAAGCAAATTAATTTATTTAAGACTGTAGTTAGTATGCAGCTTCACTCCTGTCATTCCATTACTATGTTTTTTCTTCCTTTCATTTCTTCTTTCCTTTTTCACATTTTGGCAGCATATCTTTAGCTGGCGACCTATGAGTATTCTGTAACTCTACCATTTATTTTGTTTAGTACTCTGTAAAAACCTTTTTCTTTCTTCTAATACTAAAGTCTGCAAGTTCTTAATACAGGGCAGTGTTACTAATTGTATACTAAAAGGACAGTAACTGTAAATATAATGCTTATTTTAGTTGGAATCATCTTTGTCGTAGTGCATTCAGAACTTTATTTTTAACATATGGCAAGAGAAGTTACAGAAGTATAACTGGCATTTACACTGTAAATAATAATGAAAAATCACTGACTGTCAAATACTAATGAAATCACAATATTGTAGATAACATAACATACATGTAAACCTGTCATGTGAAGTTCTTTTACATTACACAGTTACACAAAAGACTAAGATGCTTCAATTTGTTTATTTTACATCCTACTGCAAACTCCTCCATTCTGGAGAAAACCTTTATATCTGTTTGTTTGGTTTCAGGGAAGTTAATTACATATGCTAATTTAGGTTATTTCTTTGAAGAAGATAATGGTTGTAGAATTATCAAATGTCTAGATGAATTGTTTAATTATCTCAATCAGTAACCCTCAGCTTAAAAGTTGTAGGAGTATTTCAGTTTTCTTTTTTTATGTATTTCCTATTTTTGTGATCTGTACTGCCTAAGTCATCCTACATTATTTATTTTTTCATTTATTATTATTTATTGTTGCAGTGCTAAGAAATTTACAATTAGATTGTCTACTGAAAATTGGCTCGGACCACTCATTCAGTAGACATCCACTACAGTTTATCTACATTTTACAATTACCCATCAATAAATTATCTTGCTTCTGTTTTTCATGTCCCATTTCCACTTGCTTTTCATTTGTCACTTCTTAATTACTTTACCATCAGACATTCACCACAATTTTCCAATCAAAATTTTAACACTTTATTTCATTGAATTTATGATTTCTCACTAACTCTGTCCAACATCTTATTGGTAAGCTACACTACCTCTTACTTATCTCTATCCACTGTCCAAAGCTATTTATTTTTGACTTTGCACAAAAACTGTCCAATGCTCCTACCGTCTTTACACACCATTTCAATTATCGCTATATTTCTATTCCCCTTAAACCACTTCTTTTTAATAAATTCTCTTCTCCAATTTTCTGTTCCTTGGCACGTAAATATTGTGTGTTCAATGTCTTCATTTCCACCACATATCGGACAATGGTCTTAACCCTCTTAGGCTCCATGCTCCTGTTCTTACCCATGCAATAGATTCTCTCTCTTCTTTATTTACTATGTCTATATATTTTTTCCCTAGCCCATGTGTTTTTCATTGGCATATAACAAACCAATGAACTCTTTTCGGCTATCCCACTAAAGATGTTTTGTATTTCTATATCCTCCAATCTTTTCCTTGCCTTTTCCCAAAAGTTATTCACATTATTCTCTCTACTTCTCCACATTTCTCGTAACCCATTTTTCTCCAAAATGTTCCGTAAACTACTTATCCAGCCACCATTCGTTAAACTATTCTCTTGGTATTCTATACATTGTCTTAACACATTACTTTTTCCTAAGTTTAAAGTTCGAAACCAAAATTTCAAAGCTCTTTCCATTATCTTACCCTTACTTGTCACCCTGCCCATCTCTAATTGTGCTACCTGTCTTACAATTGCATTCAGTAACCCTAGTATTTCTCTACAAAACATCCTGTGCACCTCATCTATACTCTCCCATTATCAATTTAATCCCCATATTTCTATACCATACATCAGGCATGGCGAGACTGTAAGCCTGCCCCGAAGCACCTTGATGCAACCTGGATAACAAAGCTATGGAAGGGGGAGAATTTGGAAGGCGAGCGGGGTAGTGGTAAAGAACGAACTGATTCAGTGGCGTCCTGTACTCTGTATTTAAAGTAGATTAAGCTTCTCCAATGTCATTTACAATGAGAGATTCAAAATCGGGAATTACGTTGTTTACAGCTAGACGTAACTGGCATGAAGATGTTCGTTCGTCTGTCGGGATCTGCATTTGCTTTTTACTAATTTAATCATGGAAAATAACTATTTATAGACGTACGTTGCACAAAATATTGCTTCCATGGAAATTGAATATGATCGAAGCTTCGGATATTTATTGTTGCATAAGATTTTAAAACATTCCACTCCTATTAAATCCTTGCATCTGACTTTCATGATTTCGTCAGACTGTAAATGAATCAGCTCCTCTTGCAGATTGATTCTGGCCTTTCTTACGTCTATGTTTAATGGATAGACATACACTGATATATCATATTTAAAAACCCTGAAATCACGAAATCTGTAATCACAAAATTCACTTTTAAGTGTGAAGAGAATACTAATTTAAGTACTGAATTTATCTGAGGAGAAATTTGAAAGGAGATTTAAACATGGAAAATAGTACACCTGCCCCTCTTTCAAGTGATCTACCCAGAGTGAAAGTGTGTTTACGAACGTCTGCACTGAACTATACTTATCAACAATATTTTGATTGCATCGTTGAAATGTAGTATTCAGTTTAAGTGCGTACATATATCGCATAAGAAAGCTAAGTCGCAGACCCAGACCTCGTTATTTAGTTCCTAAATTCCCATTCCCTAAAAAAAAGAAACAATAAAATTACAATAAAATGACCTTAAAGCATATAGAATAATGTAAATGTAAAGCTAAAATAAATTGCCTTTTCTTTCATGAATCCGGGGAATGCATCTCTGATGTCGAAGAACCGACGTAACATTGCACTCTGCTAAGTCATCTAATATCACACAAATACTTAATATCTTAAATGATTCTCCCATATTTTTAAGTATACATATTTCGAAACTGTCGGTGTTTTAAAGCACTTCCTTTTATTTTGTTCACAACACAATCCATCACTATTGTAGTGTAACTGACTTGGCACAAAGTGCTTCTTGATGCAACAGACAATGGCAAGCATAAAAATTGCTCGAAATACCTTTATCACTGACAAAAAATGTTTTAGCCTGTCAATCAACCCAATTTTTCCCCAACCATGGCCTTTGCTCTGTCTGATACTAATTTTGACCACTGTAAACAATATCTTTCAATACTAATTTTTAGAGCTTTAAATATCTCCTCGCCAGTAGTACTGTCTTTTAGTAGGACTAAATCGAGCAAATACTCTTCAACATTAGGTTCCTTATCAACACCTCGAATGAAAATGGCCAATTGAGGTGTCAGTTACATCTGTACTCTCGTCCAGTGCAAGAGAAAACTTCACAAAGTCAGCCATTTTCAAATCCATCTGCCTTATTACGTCGGCAGAAAGCACTTCAACTTTCTTTGCAATGGTTTGTCGGAAAATATGCTAACACTCGAAATTGAGGACATAAAAACCCAGCAATTTTTATTAATCATGTTTTAATAAATTCTCCTTCCTGAAATGCCTTAAGGCCTTTGCAATTTCCCGGGTAACAATATAACTAGCGTGATTTCTTTTCTCTGCCATAGTTTGAGTCTTTGTAGTTGGTTTAGGTCTATTGTTTTTTTATCAATTTCAAAATTTCTTGCGTTCTTTCGCCTCCTGTGAACATGTGGAAAATTAGCAGTCTGACTTGTAGTTTAAATAAGAATTAAATTCTCATTATATAAAATGTTTAATAATAATAATAATAATAATAATAATAATAATAATAATAATAATAATAATTACAGACCCAACTTGCCTTGTAACTTGGCATATTCGGAATGATAAGCATCGTAATGGTGTTTCATGCTCAATTGCATTACTCCGCTTTGGGACATAAAACATTTTGCATTGCCACCATCCTCAACGAAGAACTTCTGCTCCCATTCCATGAAATGTTCTGCTCTTCGAACGTTGCTTTGCAAGCGGCATTGCTAGCCGCCACTGTTTGACGTAGTACTGACCACGCTGACATGAGTAGGAGGTGGAGGGGCGGGAGAAGCTACGGAGGGGTAGTGCGCGAGTCAACTGAAGCGCAAATTGACTCGCGAAGCACTGTTTCGCCATGGCTGCCATACATCATTTTAGCTTCTACAACCATCTCATAAACTTTCTCCAGCCATTTAACATTTATATTGGGTACTCTATATTTGCAGCTTCTAATTGCTGCCATAGCCCCATTACCAGTGCAAACTTCTTTTGCTTCTCCCATTTGTTACCTCCATCTATTTTTACTCCTAAATAAATACAGTCGTGTACCACCCCTGTAATCTTTATTCTCTCCCTTCCGCTTTTCATATTTGCTTAATTTTCCCCCCTTTTTAAATATCACAATCTGTGTCTTCTCTTGGTTCACTTTTAACCTTCATTCTTTACAATATACATCAATTGCTTGTAATGATTGTTTTAAACCACTTACTGTAATGGATCCTGCCACTAGATCATCTGCAAAAAGAAGTCCTGGAATTTGGATGTTATTAATTACTGGCGCACAATTATTATTCCTTCCAATTTCTAGTAAAACATCTTTTATGTATAAATTAAGTAAAACTGGAATTAACTTACATCCTTGCCTGAGGCCTTTCTTTTGTTGAATTTCTCTTGTTACACAGCTTGTCTCCACACTTACACAGAAAGTGTTCTCAAAATACAATGCTTTAAGATATTCACCCACTGATGACTTACTCCCTTACACACTAATTTGTGCCACAGAAGTTGTAACTCAATTCGGTCATAAGCTTTCTCCAAGTCTACAAAAGCCATATACAATTTACCCCTTTTTTTCTTTTAAATATTTGTCTGCTAATGTTTTTATAATAAATAAATTAACAGTTGTTCTTCCCTTACGAAAGCCCATCTGGAATTCCGAAAGGATATTATATTCAACCCAAATTTGTAGTCTAGCCACCAAAATACCCGCAAAAAGTTTTCCTATATTAGATAATAATGCAATGCCTCTATAGTTATTAGGTTTGTCAACATTACGCTTGCCTTTATATATAGGATGAATAATAGCTTCCCTCCATCGTTTAGGTACATAACCCTTTCTAATAATTACATTAAATTAGTCTAATAAATTTTTACTCTTTCTGTTTCAGTACACCACTCCTTAAGAAACTCTGTTGGGATGCCATCAATTCCAGTAGCTTTATTTTTGTTCAGTAACTTCTTTTATTTCTTCATTCCTAATTTCACCATCCAGTATCTCTACAAAAACATTCGCTATTTCCAGAAATCCTGTGATTCCTATACTCCTGTTTTCCCCATATAAGTTTTAAAATACTCCATCCATTGTCCTGGCTCAATATTGGGTTTAGTTACATATTTATTATAGATCGACTTACGAGCCTGCCATACCTTATTAACATTATTTTCATTTAAAAACATTATCAAATTCCTTTCATTTCTTTCTCTCCAGTCCCTTTTCTTTTATTCTAACAATAAATAATGTGAGTTCCTCCCTTGCAGATAATCGTCCCTAAATTTTCTATCATCTAATTCCCTCCGCCTAACCAGCAGTTGTTTTACTTGTCTTTTTGGTACCCTACATTCTTCATCAAACCAGTCCTTATCATTTATGTAAACCCTCTTATTTTCATTTCCTCTCCCACCCTTTGCATAACAGTATTAAGGATGTCCATTGCACTCTCTATTTGATTATTCTTTACCATGAATGTTACTCCACATTGACATATCTTTCCATAATTTGGATCTAGAGTCTGTTAGTACCTTAAAATTCCTTAAAGTGTGCCTAATTCTACATATTTCAGAGACACTAGCAAGTAAACAAAGTGTTTCTGGACATAGGTTTACTGACAAAATATTAATATGGTACACCATCTACCTAACACAATTGTGACTCATTCATTTGCTCTCTGTATAAACTGGTGAAGTTTTCATCATTAGGACAAACAAAAACTAATTCAAGGGAAAATGTTCCAAGATTTCGAGGGTTCTTCTTTAAATTTTAGATTATTCTAGGTTTTCCCAGGTCTATAGACACCCTTTAAGCATCAGAAAACTGTCTACTTAGCTTAGTGTTATCACTACAGTAGAACTACGGTTATTCAAGGCAATGTGGATATGGGTCACATTGAATAAGTTAACTCTTGTATAACACAGATGAACTGCAAGGGCAAAAGAATTATGTTAACAAATGTAATCTACTACATTGCTAAACATCTTGCACACAAAAATAAAGAAAACATTTTTACACTAATTTTTGCAGTGAATAATGTTATGTAATACTGTAGTCAACACTTCATTTGTTACAATAAAATTAAGGGGCTATATACTGTATTATAACAACTGAGCACTTCATACCTACTTAAAAAGTTCTCCAAAGTTTTTTGATTCATAGCAGCACCTCATTTCTTTGCTGCAACATCCTGCAGTCGCCTCAGCATAGAAATCTTGGCATCTGTAGTGTCATCCTGCTGTTGAATATACAGAAGAGTTGTTTCGACAGAATTTACATCATCTGCATGTTAAATGGGGATTTTTTGTGCTGTCATCATTTTTGTGTCTCACAAGATTAATAACATCATCAGTCATTTTTTTGTGCTCATCATTCATACAGTCATTTTTTTCAGTTAGATCCTCTGTAACTGGTATACTATTTGCGAGGTCTAGAAGTGGTTCTTCTTGTTGGCTACTTCAATTTCCTTGGTACCCTTGTTTTTGCCAGAAATAGTATTCCAACTTTTAACTAGCGCCGATTTTTTCACTTCCTAACAATATTTTGCAAACCAGTAAATTACACTTTTTAAATTTACTGTTTTAAGATTCTGAGCTACAGTGTGGCCACTGTCTAAATCTTGCAGTAAATGTTTCAGAAGTTGCTGTCCTCGATTTCACGTTCTATAGTACAACCTGGTCAAATGCCTGGATGAGAGATGTTACATCAGGAAGTAAGAAAAGAGCATGGATATACCTATGAACTAGCAGTCTTTCATCTGGATGAGATGGAGCATTGTCTAGAAGAAAGATTGCCTTATGCAAAAGGTGGTTGCCATCTGAAAATTGTTTCACACTTGGAACAAGTCTTCATGGATCCATTTGGAAAATAAAGATGAATCCATACAAGAATTCTTTTTTTTATTTATGTACTGAACAGGTAGGTTTTTCTTTTTAACATTTTTTAAAGCTCTCAGTTGCTTTGATTTACCAATGAAAAGGAGTTTAAGTCTGTGAGTACCTGATTTATTTGAACAAGCTAAAATTGTTAACCTCTCTTTGCTTTGTTTGTAGCCAGAAACTGACTTTTCCTCTCTGGAAGCAAGTGTCTTGTAGGCAGCATTTTATAACTAAGTCTGGTTTCATCAATATTGTATATTTGCTGCAAATTTAGGTTTTCAGTTTCAATAATGTCATTTAATTGTGCTACAAAGTTTTTATTCCTTCCGTGCTGGCCGACAATTTCTCTCCACTGATGCTCAGCTACATCACCCTGTATCTTTTTTCCCACCAGTTGAGGCAACCAGAACTTAAGGTAAATTCTTTTTCTCCATCTTTAAATTGTTGGTAAAACTCCAAAGCTTTTGCTTGTAGAATAGGGGATTACTTTTCCTCTCATTGATTAAGCAATAGAAATAATGCTTCTGATGTTTTATTGTACTCGCCCTATTTCACTGATTTTCTACTTACATCTCCACTCACCGACAATCTTTGTGAAACCCACTTCTTAATTTCTGGTCGATTCTTCTCCAGTTTCCCACAGTCACTTCATCCACAACTAAATCAGAAGCTATTGTTTAATTGCTTCTCCCCAGTCTAAGCATTTTATAGTTTCCATGTTTTCTTTTCACGCTCATTATGCCATTCAAAACTGCTTTACATCTATGTGTACTACATGCTATAAACAAAATAGCATACATAGCAGCTATGTCAGTCTGCCAATGTTTTGCGCTGATTTTTGAAAAAGATATATACCCGACAGTGATTCAGCAGGGTTAGGAGTTTTAGGTGCAAATTTCAGATGAAAAAAGGAAGGGAAAAGGTGCTCAAATAAGGTGAAAAGGGACAATAAGGTGGTTTATTTAAGGGGATGCAAAACTGAAATTGCTATTTTCTAAACTATCCATTTAATTGGGCTGAACTTTTAACCACATGTCAGTCTTCTTTAGATATAATTGTTGTGAATTTCAATCCAAAATCTTAATTAGTTTTCAAGTTATTAATTTTCAAAATATAAAATTATGGGTATATGCAAAATGCAACACATGCATTTTTTTTTTTAAAAAAAATCTTATGTTGCTTCTATGTCAAGGAACTACAAATCTGTCATATAACTTTTTTTCTACCATTCTTAGTTTAAGAGAAAAAATGGTTTTGCAGTTTTGTATTTGCATTTTTTTTTCATTTTTTTTGTTGTATACATTGTTATCTTCAAAAATTAGTAGTGCAAAACTATTCATTACACAGAAAAATTATATGACAGTTTTATTTAATTGGGTTTTTGAAATAAGCATAAAAAATGTCAATATGAATGGAAGTAAAAATATCCCATTGTTTTTCCTTTTCCAGACCTTGTTCTTCCAATCGTTTAATAGCTGCAGGCAGGTACTTGTAACTATGGACACAATAATAGTTCTGTCTGCAAATTATGTATTTTCTCCGGTAACAGAAGTTGCTGTGCCTTGGAAATTGCACCTGCATCGGATGGATCCAAAGAAAGCACAAACTCTTTAATTTTGTCAAAATTCTCACACAACATAGCAGCACACTCAATCCAATATCCGCAGCAAGTAATGACCGGGAAATTTGAAAGGGGCAGGTCAGTGATTTCCCTGTAGTAAACGACATGGCTTGGAGCTTTCAGTAGAATCTTCTTCAGGGCAGAGATGAATTGATTAGCGATGTTGTATTCGTTCCTTATGGAGTCAGAAACCCTGTGAAGGGCATGAGCCAATCATGTCACATGCTTCAAGTTAGGAAATAAAGGTTTCAATTGGTTAACAGCTGAAACCATGTATGGAGCCTGGTCTGTAACCACAAGAAGAAGCTTTTCAAACTCGATACCAGTAGGCCAGAGTTTTTGGCAGAAGTCCATAATGGATTGCATTACTGTACTGGCATTGGCTTTCTGCAGCTTGTACATTTTTAACAACATGGGCTTAACTTTCTCCCCTGCTAAGGGAAAAACTAAAATGTTCAAAACATATCGTTCCATTGAGTTTATGGTTTCATCCACAATGATAACCACATTGCTATCAGACACTTTCTCCTTGATTCTATCTATGGTTTGTTGGTAAACAGGCTCCATGTAGTTTTTTCTTAAGTACTCTCATCGGGCATTGACATCTTTGTGTATTTTTCAAGAAATCCCTTGAAGGCTGGATAGTTCACCTTATTGAGTGGAATTCCTGCTTGTGTAAGAGCTGCACACAAATCAATGTTTAATTCCTTCAAATTTTGGCTTTTTGAAGAACTCTGTTGAAACGCATTTCGTAATAGAAGATGCCGTGATTTGTTTGCTTGAAGAGTCTTGTTCATTTGATGCTTAGAGCTGGAAATGTGTTGTCTGATGTGATCTCGCTGGTATTTTTCATCTAACAAAATTCCTGAATCACAAATAGTACATTGCATAACAGTTCCATCAGTGTCTATGAAATCTTGTTTGAATTCCTCAGCCAGAACAATAAATCGAGCACTGAACAGCTTTGGCATGGTAAAATCTAGTACTAGTACACTTGTTTGGTAATGTAACATAGAGCTAACACTAGTTCACTTGCTAACACAATTCGACTGTCACACAACTCACTCTTGTGCCCATTCGCTGTCCACATTCTCTTATAACACTGTGACAATTACCAGAATGTTCTCATTCATGCTGGAACTTCAGTCTCAGCGATTTTTAGTAGTTTCGAGCAGAACCCAGTCTTAATAATTCTCAGAACTGCGCGGGTAAGGTTACTGCTGTCTCTACATGCCCAGCCTTCACCTCCACGCAAACAGATGATGTCTCTCACTGTAATAAACTCACATTCACGAACAGCAGGCTACTGATTCTGGTGGGATAGAATCACTCATTGTCAATTGCATCATTGGTGGTTACTTTATAGTGGTAAAGCGAGAGAAAGAGGTTTTTGTCAAAAACACAATTATTTTCCATTGTTGTGGGTGTGCTTTCAATTCCCGTGCGTCGTTTCTAGTTCTAGTTTGAGAAGGGGTGGGTTTTATGCCCAAGCACTGCGACCTTAAGATCTATTGCGCATCCCCCCTTTCATCAGTTAAGTAGTCTGTTGCTCGATATGAACTTAACCAGACTGCTAACTGAGGCTTTCGATAGTTCATCTATCTTTGGAAAGTGACTGCCAAAAGTACTTGCTCTTTGATTCGCAAGAGCCGTGCGTCTTTTACTGAAAGAGGTAGGCTTACTATTCACATGCACACAACAAGCTGAGGAGACGTTAATTGAAAGTTAAAGAATAAATTGGAATGAAACTTAAAAGAAAAAAGGGGAATATGGGTATGGTTGGGGGAAAATGGATAAAGGTGCCAAAAAGGGGTAAGGTCCCAAAAATGGGAAAAAGATGCAAGAAAAAATGCCTCTTTTCGCAACTAGAAACAAAATTTCACACTGTGATATCTTTCCGCACAGCTTTAACTTACCCTAAGAAAAAAAAGGTGCGCACCTAAAAATCCTAACCCTGGTCATCAGTTTTTGCACATGGAGAATTGCAATGCTTCCAAGAGTCGGGTGTATTGCAATCCTTATCCCATTACTTTTAAATTCCCAGTAGGTATGCACAAACAGGCACTGAGATTTATTTTGTATCAGCAATAACACTGCAGATGTAACCTGTATTGGTCTACTTTAAGAACAAGAATAATAACACTGGTCAACATTGATTCTGTGGTATAAAGGAAAATATGTGACTTTAATGGAAATCAGTGTCCTGATTTCAAAAATGAAGTCTGTTTTTGGTTATCACATCTAGTTTTTATGATATGTGCATATATGTCTATGGTGCTAAATTCATTCAGCTTATACAGCCTACTGCTACATTTCATTATGTTGTTTTAAATCTGTTGGGTTTTTTTCTTTCTAATCAGCTCACTTCTGTCCTCCCTTATCACACAGATGTTTGTGCTTATATTTCCAGCACTTATTAGTTTTGTTCTTGGGCCAGGTCTGTCTTCTTGTGAGGTACTTATGTTTACATTTACAGCTATCATAGATCTCAACTTCAGTTGAGCTGAAAATCTGTGTTAATATGCATGTCAGTCTACTATATGTGTAGTGCTAAAATAAAAGTTCGAGTATGACTTCTACATCAGGATTATGCAGGAGACAGTGTCTACAAAGTCCTCAAGAAGTTTTGTTACATTTGTAGGTGTTAAGTGTTTGACGAGAAGGTACGTAAAATACACTCACAAACAAAGAAACTATACTTATATTTCAAAGAGAAAGTTGGTGATCAGGATAAATCGTCATGCCTAATATTGCATGTAACAGTTATGTTGAGGGATTACGTTATTGGTATAAAGGAAAACGGAAGGCAATGACATTTGCCAAACCAATGATATGGGGAGAGCAGCAGAATCGCCTTGATGATTGTTACTTTTGCATGAGCAAAATTGCTGGACACATGCACGCGCGCGCACACACACACACACACACACACACACACAAAAAGAGGGGGGGCAGAAATTAAATATGCAAATCTGAACTTGGCTAAAGGGTCTATTCCTCATGGACCCAAACTACCCATACCTACACCACCAATAGACCTCAATTTTAGTGAATCTGAAAGCAGCTCCCTGACTTACAACAATGAGTTGGTTTCTGATCCAGAAGAATTTGACAATTCACCCTAACAGTTTAACCAATTTGAGTTAAATAATTTAGTGAGGGATTTAAGCCTCACAAAACAAAAAATAAAATTACTGGGCACAAGACTACAGGAGAAGAATTTGTTATCACCTGGCATTACATTTTTGTGATACAGGAATCGCGAAATACAGTTCCACAAGTACTATGCAGAAGATCAACTTATATTTTGTGTGGATGTGTGTAATCTTATTCAACAGTTGGGCAGGGAAGCATATGAGCCAAGTAACTGGTGTCTTTTTACTCATTCTTCCAAATGAAGTCTTAAGGCAGTGTTACTTCATAATGGCAACAAGTTAGCTTCAATACCGCTTGCACATTCTACAAACCTAAAAGAGTCTTGTGAAACTCTGAAGTTTGTTCTTGGGAAAATGAAGTACCGCGACCATGAGTGACAAAGTGACAACACGGAGGATATGAAAAATTCTCTTGTTTTCCTTGTGAATGGGATAGCAGGGCGAGGGACAAACATTGGGAAACCGACCAAAGGCCTGAGAAGCAGCAACTGGGACTTGGATAAAAAAATGTTACTAATGTGCCTCTTGTTGATCATCAAAAAATTCTACTCCCTCCATTACACATAAAACTTGGCATGATGAAACCATTCATGAAAGCACTTGACAAAAGTTGCCTTTGTTTCCAGGACTTATGCAAAAAGTTTCCATCATTGTCACAGGCTAAAATCAGAGAGGGAGTATTTGATGGGCCACAGATTAGGAAAATGATGAAAGATGTTTACCAGCTCTATGAATGAAATTGAAAAAGATGAGTGGAATGGATTCAAAGAAGTTGTTAAGAAATTTCTGGGCAATGTTAAAGACCCTCAATACAAAGAATCTGTCAGAAATATGCTGGAAAATTTCAGACTGCTCGGCTGTAATATGAGTTTGAAGCTTCATTTCCTCAAGTCACATCTTGACTACTTCCCGTCAAATTGAGGAGCTGTCCATGAAGAGCAAGGTGAAAGTTTTCACCAGGACTTGAAAGATGTTGAATGACGTTATCAGGGACATTGGGACGTACATATGCTGGCCGATTACAGCTGGTGTCTTGCACGAGACGAACCTACCAGAGAATACTCAAGAAAATAAAGTACACTGAAGCTCCATGGGAAAATAAAGAGGTGTACACAAGATAACTAACATAACATTCTGAAATTCAGGTATGCTTTCATGTTCTTCATTTTCTTGAAAAGTTGTATATGAGTGTGTAATAGTTTTACAAATTCTACAATTATATTTTCATTGAACACTGTCATATTGCCAAAACGAGATCTGATACGGAAAAACAGAATGCATTTTTGAATTCTGTGCACCGAAATTAAGTAAAAGTCGCCTATTTTTAATCATACCACAGAAAAAAGTTTTCATTTGTAACCTAGTGTAATTTGTTCTCAATACCTAATGAATTAACTGCATAATCTAATGTCTTTGCAAGTTTGAAACCTTAAAAATATGTGCTCATGTGGCACAGTATCTATGACAAAACATTAAATTACTGTATTAAAAAGTAAGTTATATTATACAGATTTGGTTTGGATAATATGGTGTCTCAGTTTGTTGGAGCTCAGTTAATTGGGTTCTGCTGCGCTTTGTATGTTCATTCAAAGTGCTCTGATGATATAATTTGGAATGGAGAAAATCCTTTTGCCATTTCTAGCATTTTAATCCGAGATGTTTTGGTACATAGACCTGAGCCATCCAAAAACCATATTTGAATAATGATTAGAATCACAAATACACTAAGGTGTTTTGAGGAGATGGGTTTTGTGCGGACCATACTGGCAAACATATGCTTGCTAACAGGGGTGGTTGTATTAATGTATGGCTGAGGTTAACCACTGAGTGGAGAGACCATGGTACATACCTGTGCTGCACAGAAACGCATTAACTTATCTAACAACTGATCTCTTTTCATCGATGAGTAGTGTTGACTTGTAATACCTATGGCTTGTGTTTGCAAGATTAAATTCTTTGGGGGATAAATGAGCCAACCGATAGGTTTTTCATAGTTTTTTCTTGGTGGGTAGGTAAATGCTGGGTTGTTTTATTTGTTTCTGAAGCTTCTTTCTTCCAACATTTCTTTTTTCACCATCATACACTGCTTTGGGCTGGTCACTAGGGAGAGGAACTTCATGCTCTATTAACCCCTTTAATATGCACGCATTGAAAAATTCCATAATATGCACACAAATATCCCATATGAAATGTATTAAGAATCACATTGACAAAACAAAACTATAAGGCAATTTTATGCCATCTGAGATTAAATGAACTAAGTTTCAAATGGAGAACTGCTAACCTGGAGGAATATTTTCGGAATTGAATTTTGGAATGCTTTCCTTTGTGTAAATTGGTAGTTCACATTTTTATAAATCTTAAAGAGACATAAGACAATAAAATTTAAATCAACACTGACTCAATGGCACATATTCAGTAATATGTATTGGTAAATCAAATATGAATATAAAATAAGAAATATTTATAAAATATGCATGTAGAACAAGCAAATATGCAGCATAATTTGCTAACTGCTGAAGTATTATGTTTATTAACCAAACAGGCATAATATGCATTATAAATTCTCATTTAAATTGGTTGGAAATTTAGTAATTAACTTGCAAATTTTTGCAAATTCTTAAAATTTTTGCAAGGGTGCATTCTCGTACACCAAAGCTAGTCTTATAAAATGACAAGTGTTATCACGCAACTGATTTTCCCATAAAGATAGTTTTGTTTTGAAAGTATTTACTCTTTCACAGTGATTGGTAATGATCTTATATTTTCCTAGAAGGGATTAACTAATATCTGTAAGGAAGGCTAAGGCATACACCCATTTCACATTTTTCAATTCAGGTACTGGTTTATCTTTCATCTCCAAAAATAATCCAATTGCATCTTTCAACTCGAAGAATCTGTCCAGCACCTTAGCATGACTGAGCTATCATACTACAGTGATTTGGTATTTCATCATGATTGGCAACTATTTCTTCAAGGAACAGTCTGAACTGAAGATGTTGCAGTGCTTTCGACCTTATAATATTTGTAGTTTTAACAACTATTTCTATTATGTTTCAGAGACTTGACACTTTTAGCATATAAGCTCTGTTGGTGTACGATACAATGGATGGGTCCAATTTCATGCACAATATTATGAAGGGTGATCAGCAATTACGGTTACAAGGCTGATATTCCTGGAGTTTTGAAATTAGTAGTATGCAGTAATTTTAATACATGTCATTGGCAACTGCACAGAGTTTAAGCCACCCGCCACCTACAGCGCCAGTTGTAGGTAAATGCAAATGGTGACTCCTTTGGAAAACTGATCCTGCGAAGAAATCCGCTCCATTATTCGATTTCTGTGGGCGAAACATGTAACCACGGCTGAAATTCACTGGCAGCTGGTAGAGGTTTATGGAGAGACTGTAATGTCTTGTCAGCATGTCGCAGAATGGTGTCGAAAGTTTGTGGCCGGTAGAGAAAACATCACTGACAAGGATAGCAGTGGCCGACCCAGGATGGCATCAACAGATTTGAACACGGCTCACATGGAGGAGATGATTCAGGACAACAGGAGGATCATGTTATGATGTATGACGCTAGAATTGGGAATGAGATTTGGAAGCATTCATCACATTGTTCACAATATTCTGCAGTACTGGAAAGTTTGTTCCCTCTGCCCACTCAACACACGAAGTGCATGGGGGCAAATCTGACATTTTTGCAATGGTTCTCCATGGAAGAGAACAGTTTTCTTCACCACAATGTCACGGGTGATGAAACATGGGTCCACCACTACACCTCCAGCAGTAAGCGGTCGTCAATGGAGTGGAAATACCCCTCCTCTCCAACGACAAAGAAGTTTATGGTGACACCATCTGTTGGGAAGGTGATGGCCACGATATTTTGGGACAGTGAGGATGTCATACTCGTGGAGCTTTTGGAAAGAGAGCACACTGCTGACTGATATGCAAGATCTTAACACGACTGCACAAAGCAATCAGGAGGAAATGGCCAGCACTTCTCACTGAGGGCATCATCTTCCTTCATGACAATGCACGACCTAATACAGCCCAGAAGACCACCATGTTGTTGAAGCAGTTTCGCTGGGGCATCATCGACCACCCTCCCTACAGCCCAAAAGCTCCAAGCGACTTTCACCTTTTTCCTCACTTGAAGGAACACCTAGAAGGCAGACGATTCATTTCAGACAAGCAAGTGAAACACTTCGCAACAATGTGACTGAACACGCAAGGACAGGATTTTTACCGGAGGGAATATTCAAACTCATCCCATGAAGTAACAAGTGCCTAAACCGATATGGAGATTAAGCCTATAAATAACCTAATGTATGTACTATGAGTTGGCTGTATTGGTTGTATGAAATAAAATGTACACATTTCATCGCAGGCTTTGTAACCTTAGTTTCTTATCAACCTACGAAGTTCTTTCATTTGTTGGCACACCCGACAAATTCAGTTCTTAATGTCCAACCATTGTAGGAGCACCATTTGTTTCCACTGGAACTAATTTATTCCATGCATGTCCCAAATTCTGCACAGCCTCATACACAGCTCTGAAGATATTCACGCCTGTTGTTGTTTCTTTAATTGCAACTAATCTAATAACTCCTTTTTAATGTTAAAACCTGTATTCACACCTTGTATAAAAATAGCTTGTTACCCTTCAGTAGGATTAGTCTGTACTACCTGGCATTGGAGATGTTAAGCATGACATAAACAACCTGTAAGACTGATGTTTTGGATACTGGATTGATCAGCACAAACTGATGGGAATTCTCCATACTACAGATATAATGGTTTTCAAAACTGAATATTCTATTTGATGAGAAACATGGATTATCAGTGCTCAAAATTCCTTAAGAACACCTGATTGCTACCCTCACTTTTTCCTAACATGGACAAAATCTCTTCCTATGAAGTCACTTGCTTTTAGATGCTGAACGTGATATATATTGTAAAAGTGTCAAAACCATTCTCTAATTGTTCTTAAACAGCATAATGAAACACACCCATCTCATGAGTGATATTTAGTAATCTCATCTTTCTAGTATCCATGATTCTTTATTCAGCCCACAGAACTTTTGTTGTCATGAACAGCCTCTCCCCTCGAACATGGGCTATAGTCTTCCATTTGTTGAAGTCTCTGAAGCATCATGAGTAAATTTGTCTTATATGGCTGCTGCTGGGGTAACATTCTCAGTCAAGTAGCATTGCCTTTATGGGTTACATTTTGCTTCACCATAAATTAACAACAAACTGCATATCTTATGAAGTTGCACTGGTTACACATCCTAACTTTACTTTTTACCTGCTCCTTATGTAAGAGGTACAAAACATAGCATACTCCTGCCATTGTGGCATGAGTCAGGGATGCTGATTACCTCCTGCACCCAGAATGTGATTGCGCAGTATTTTGCTATAGACCATTCAAAAGCATAAAATAAATTAATTTTGTTCATCTTTTAAAACCACTAAGAAAAGGACAGTTTAATTAGAACTAATTCTATCATCATTACGAAGGATTAACCTTATTTCATTTAGACCCTGCAGGATTAATCATATTGCAATTACTCCCTGTATTCTGCTTGCATGCACATATATTAGGGTGGATCAATAAGTAACACACAGTAATTTTTTCTTGCATTGTTACTGTGGCTAGGACATTTAAATTGCACAGGGATGTAGTTTGAAGTTCACGCTACAGATGGCAATTTTTCAATCAGGTGTAGCTCTTGCAAAAACCATCAATTATGTAGTAAAGGTAGCACACATGTTATTGTCGTCAATTTGTGAAGAGCAACAAGGTGTAGTGCATTTTTTGTGTGCAGAAGGACATAACCCAAGTGGTATTCATTGGAAAATGCATACAGTGTATCTAAACCGAAGCAACATCTCTAGATGGTGCACATTCTTCGAAGGCCACGATAATCTTGCTGATTCATCACGTTCCGGGGCAACCAGTAACAGCTGCAATACAGCAGAATGCCACAGCCATTGAGGAGGCATTTTTGAACGACCAGCAGATCCATCTGCGAACCTTGGCTGAACAGTTCAGCATTTCTCACGGCACAGTGTACAATATCGTGCATAGCACACTACAATTTCATAAAGTTAGCGGCCACTAGTTTCCTAAGAACCTGGCAGATGACCACAAAGGCCAGCGAATGATGAAATGTTTGGATCACTTACTGTGTTACTTGCAGAAGGGAATAACTTTCTGGAAGGAATCTTAGCTGGTTTTGAGTCATGGGCATACTACTACATGCCTGAAAATAATCAAGCCTCTATGGAGTGGAAACACATCAATTCTCCAGCAAAGCAAAAATTCAAAGTATTGCAATTTATGAAGAAAGTGCTTGTGACAGTGCCCTGGGATATGCATGATGTTGTGCTGGTACACTTTGCTGAACAAGGGATCACTGTGAATTCTGCAAGTTACAGTACAACACTGGTTAAGTTAAGTCGTGCCCTTCGTGACAAACGCTGTGACATTAATGCTGAAAATGTCAAACTGCTTCATGACAATGCTTGCCCCCATGTTGAAGCTTCCGTTTGTGAGAAAATCACAAACTTTGGTTGGGAGGTGCTGCAGCACCCAACATATAGACCAGACCTTGCACAATTGGACTTTCATCTGTTTGGTCCCATGAAAAAATTCCTGGGCAGTGGTCGCTTTGATTCAGATGAAGAAGTGAAACTGGCTGTGCGAAGATGGCTACACTCCAGAAAAAATCGATTTCTATGAAGAGGGTATAATAAAACTGGTGCCATGATGGCAGAAATGTGTTGAGAGACTAGGTGCCTATGTAGAAAAGTAGCTAAAGGATGTGGGTTCATTGTGATGTAGTTTAGTGTCTCTTACCTATTAAACTTCTTTTGAAAAAAATTACTGTGCATTACTTATTGATCCACTCTCGTATTTCACTACATTTTCCAAATTCAATAGTATCATGAATAAGTTAAATTAACAGCCTTATGATGTAAATCCTATAGATAAAATCAGATGCATTTAAGTGGCTAGCATGCGGTTCTTTCTTTAGGGAGATAGGTAAGAATAATGCTGGTTAGCCTGTTCTTTCTAAATTGCATATCGATGAAAAATAAGAAAAGGATTATGAAAGTTCTGTATATTTTGTTATATATTTTGTTACGTGAATAATAAAATGTAACTAATTACAATTACTGATGACCCTTGACCAGTAGGCGATTCCTACATGTCTACAAGAATACATAATGCCATATGAAAGAGGAGAAATAAGAAAGGTTGATTCAAACTACTCCCCTTCTGATCAACAAACCTATGACGTGGCTTTGCTGAGCAAAGGCACAATTTAAAATTGCTGTTATCGCAACTAAATTATTCAAACTCAACTAATTACCCACAGCTGGAACCAAGATTCATAGAGAATATCTCAAATCTAGCTACTAGTCAAGATGCAGATAAATGCAGAGAGAGCCAATGAACTAAGAACTGGCTATGCTGTTTCTTCACTGTGCGTGTGGACACACAATTCTGTGCTGCTGCTGCAATCAAGGTCACACTACTGACGTGGCTTTGCTCTGCTCTGGCTCTATGGTATTGAGTTGACAATGATATGGCGTAGTTCAGTTATTACAAATTATTATTTTGTCCTGTATCTAGTCTCATAGGATATTATGGCTCAGCATATGTTTTCTACTGTTCATTTATGATTCGTATGTGTTAACTCAGCCAACTCGTCTAGTAAAAGTATGACTTGCAGAAAGATTTCCGGGTGTAAAAGTTTGTACAGCAATCCATACACTTTATAATAAATTTCAGGCCACAGGAAGGGTTCAGTCTAAGAAACATAAAAGACAGTATAGGGTTCTTACCGAAGAAGCATTAGACAACATCAGTCATCGTTAGGAGACCTCACCCCTAAAATCAAGTCAACAGTTGATGCCTCTACATGTGTGAATACAATTTTGCAACACCCCCTTTTTTAGAGAATTAACAGACAAGGAGCATGATGTTGCCTTTTTTCAACAAGACTCTGCCACAGCTCATACATCAATATTTTGATTAAAACAATTGAAAGTGTTTGAGGGCAAAATTGTTAGTAGAGATTTGTGGCCCCCTCAGTCCGCCGCCTAACACCCTGTGATTTCTATCTCAGGGGTAAATTAAAACAAAGTGTATAAGACAAACCCACACACCATGGAAGAATTAAAACAAAATATCTGCCAGGAAATTGCCAGCATTTCTCAATAAGAACTACAAGTAATGGATAATTTCCTAAAGAGGTGCCAAAACTATATGGACAATGACAGTGGTCAGTTTCAGCACCTCCTTTTATAAAGTTGGTAAGTAAAGCCTTTAAAAGTAGTTTTAAAACTGTTGTACGGTTGCATCCACTCAATTCTATGATAGGTGCAGATGGCAATGAGTGCCGATAATGCAAACAGGAAAAATACTGTATAACCGGTTCTTAGTTCATTGGCACTCCCAGTATATCATATCTAGAGAATGCCTAATTGTAATTTAAGGAAAGCGATGATATACAAATAAGGTAGCTAGTGGAAGTTAGGCGACATGAAACCAAATTAAAAGGAATTACCGTATTACTCAGCTATAGGATCCCTTTTCTTTACCTATTTTTGCTTCCAAATTTGGGGGAGGGTTCTATAGGTGCGAACTTTGCAAAATCAATCAGTTTGGAGAGGAATAATTAAAAAAAAATAAGGTATTTTATTTTAATGCTATTTATGAGATATTTAACTGAAATAAACAAAGTTACATATGCAATCAACAATTCATCTCTAATAGCAAGTCTGTTAACATCCTGCACAGCGATAACTTCTACAAAGATGCATATTGTGGTGGATGGGCATGGCCTGTGGAAACTTAGAGTAACATTTGGCTATCTATAATATGAAAATCCTTGTTTTTAATACCGGTATAGGTAATTATGTTTATGCTTCACTAACATATTTAAGCAAGGGAAGAGTAGTAATACACTACCTATTGTTGTGGAATTACTGCCCAGCACCGGCTTGCTTTAAATTCTGAAGCTGAGATTCCTTGGTTTTTTGCAATCTCTCATGCTTTAAAGTGCAGCATTTCATGTGTTACAGCGTGATCATTATTCTTTGTTAGTAATCCACTCTAACACATTTTTATTGACTTCTTCGTACTTTCCTTTCCGGATTTCACACAAAGATCTACGTCTCTCTTAACTAGCATTAGATGATCCTTCTGATTGCGCCAATATGGAGTCATGTTAGGTTGTATGTCCAATTCATGAGATGCCGCTTCCTATGCCATTTATATTTGCAAACTCAACAGCATTTAATTAAAAAGAGACTGTAACACTCTCTACGAAACCCATATTGATTTTATAAGTTTTCACACTCACAGTACACATCGAAGATAAAGAATGGACATATAAAGAAAGTGCAAATGAAGTGGCCATGCAAGTGGGTGAGAACCAGGAAGGGGTTGGTTTACTGTTCTTTTTCTGTGATTGGCCGTAGCCTGAAAGACTAATTGTTATGGGGTTTTACCATGCCATTTGCTTGTTTCAGAGGCTAATAAGGCAAATGTTGTCAGATTTAGATTGACGTAAGTAAGACATTAGTCAATTTCCTAGAATGTTTAATTTTGACTCTCAAACATTAAGAGGGACACTATAAGCAATGGGGTGCTATAGCCAAGTAAATAATGCTAATTAGAAAAAGCATTTCAGAAATTAAATTAAAACCTTTTCGGTTAGATAAGATAACACTGAATGTAATATCTTAGTACTATACAGAGAAGATCTAAACAACATAGTAGAAATGGCAGAGCATGTATGTGAAATTAAGCATGCAGAAGTGTAATCTGTATCTGCAGCAATAATGCTAGATTTAATTTTTTGTAATGTGGAAGAGACAATAAATAATTCCAGTATCTGCAGCAATAATGCTAGATTTAATTTTCTGTAATTTGGAAGAGACAATAAATAATTTGATATAACTTTTTGATATGGTCGCACATATGCAAATATCGCTAAAGTAGTTAACAAACCCAGAATCCAGTTTCGAGGAATCTCATCATCATCATCAGCTGACTGCAACTGGATAGCCTGGCTTGACGATCATGACTCGCTACTTGTCCCAATGGTGGTGGTTGTAAGAAATTGGTGATGAGATTTTGGTGTTTTGGGTTTTCAACGTTCATTAACCTTGGATGATTTCTGCTAAAAAGAATTTTCCCAATTATTCAGTTCAGTGTATGTTTGTGAACACTTAATTAGTGCCACTGATTTGACAATTTCACGTCCTTTTATCCAAAAATTCACCGCTACTTCTGATTTTTCCTCTTCTCTGGATTTGATGTTCCTAAAATGTTCCTTAAGTCTCGTTTCTAGGTTCCCTTTCATTTGAAATATATAAATACTGTGATGGTTGTAGTTTTATTTAAAAGAATGTGAAAAACATGATTTTTAAATTTTGAGATATTCAGGGCAAACTGTAAGTAAATCTTTAAGGAAGTAGAACTTTAAGGAAATTGGCTTTATATTTCTTATGAGTCTTTTCCTGGATGAAATAAGCAGGGGTTTGGTGGCATGCTGTTTAGGGGAAAGATCACCTCATGTGCAACATGTGGATGAGTTATGTAATTTTTGCTGAAATAAGCTTACATCAGTTACTAGCTAGGCAATAATAGGCATTGTTGGGTATTTAAACTTATTTTTTTGACAGTGGTCTCTCAGCCTATCACTTGCCTAGCAGGGCTGTGTGCTAGTCAGTTCCTTAAATTTACTTAGTGCTCACTTGCAACATCGACATAGGCCCCAGGCATGATGAAGATGGAATACTGGACTACTTCTGTTCCACCTGGTAAACCCATAAGCTGAGTAAATCTCTCCCCCTCATGAAATGTAGTTTGATTTGATTTGTTATTAGAAAAGATTAAAGTGTCTGTTGAGAACAGAATCACATGTCCGATATAATGTTCTCCTTTCACCACCCTTCCAGCTACTGCAAACCTTTCTATGTCATCCTGTGCTATGTGACGTCTGGTGAAGGTGCTGATGGCATTGTCGCCACACTTACATCACAATTTCAGTCTTTGTAATCCTCCTGTTAATCCCAGATTTTTTGTGAGGGGATTTTTATCTTTTAGATTAACTTTTATTACAAATTTCATATTTAATTTATTTTCAGGGATGGGCATTATGTTATAAGCGGTACATTTGTTTCATCTTACTACTAGATTCCAGTGGGTGAAGCAGATAATTAAAGAGCTACCATAATTACTCCCATTGGGTTATCTGAATTTAACTACCTGCTCTTTAGGAATAATAATTCATCATCCACTTTCAGAGATATATTACTGAAATATTACACAATTTAAATGTTTGCTTTGCATATTGGATAATATTCTAGCAAACTAAAAACCCCAGAAAAGCACATTCAGTATTTGTTCATGGTATTTCCAAGTCTGAATAACCTTGGTTTAAGAATTATTTACATAAATTGGTGCTAGTACCAACAAAATATCTTCTCTGGGCAAATTAAAGAGAATATTGATACTCACCCACTGCTATGAAGAGTTAACACATTCAAAATTGTGAAATGCTCCAAACAGTTTAAGAGTTTACAACTTTCTTGCTATTGTATTTTACAGGAGACATACCAAGAATGCAGCTAACAGTGAAAACAAAGTATCCAACAAAATCAACAGTATCAGTACAATATCAACAGGAAGCAGTATCTCTTACACATATAATAGTTGAAACGGTAGCAAAGCATTTTACAAACTACTGAGTTACAAAATCTGGTACTCCTTCCAAAATTATTTCTGATAAGGCAGGAAATTTAATCCCCCCCTCCCAATCACTTACTATAATATGTGCTGCAAACTTTAGCTTACTGCATCTCATCATTGCCAATTCAATGGAAAAATTCTCACTGTACAGTTAAAGCTGCTGTAAAAGCACATAATTCAAACACATGAACACAGATATTAACAAGAGTTATAACTGGTTTTCAGGCTCTGTTATAAAAGATACAAATTGTTCCATTGCATAAATGGTTTATGTAGCATCATTTACAATGCTAGGCAATGTATTTTAGGAACCTAAGCTTAAAACGGATTCAAAACATATATATAAACAATCTGCAAGGCAAATGAATAAACAGAAACCAGCAAAGATAAGCTTTAGGAATTTAACATAATGTTTATTCATAAAACATTTACAAAGTTCAGCTCTTGCATTCATCAGAAAGGACAGATTTAAGCCTTCCATTGAAAAAACCTTACGAGGGCCCACTTCGTATGCTCCATAAATTTAACAAATACTTAACTTTTGCTATAAAGAACAAAGAGGTTAATATTCCCGGTGATTTGCTAAGACTAGGCTGCACACTACTTGGAGATTCTTTTATAAACTAAGAAAATGATGTTTGACTGCCAGTACCAACGTGGGAAAAATGCACATCAGGGCATATTATGCATTTCCCATAAAAAAAAATCTATAAATATTACAGAAACTTAGTTACTAAAGGGAACATGTTGCTGGAATACATTACAATGTTGATTAGCCTGTTATTTTAAAATTACAAACATGTTTCAGCATATAATTAGTATTCCCCCCTCCCCTTGACAAAATACGAAAAGAGCTTTTAAACTTCAGTATTTTATGTTATAAATCATATTACAAATTAAGTTGTTATTAATGTTAAATGATCAGCCAACTTTGTGGCTAAAACTAAAATGCTAACTCTTGATTACTATGGTGTTAGTAGTCCCACTGATTTTCTGCTTCTACCACATGAATGCTCACATTGACTAGTGTTCCTGGGTAATACTACACCAGAAATGTTATTGTCAAGTTATAATTATAAGATTTTCACATTTATGTAGATTATAAAATATGTTATGGTTGCCTATTTTAGCCATAGGTCTTTGATAACCAGGTTGTGTAAAACTTAATATTTTCATTTCTGTTACTTTTACTACTGTTGTCAGTCATGTGCTCAGTTTTCTCAGATGTACTGAAAACAAACATGTTGGAGAAATTTTTATTTTACACTACTCAAGGGCTTTGAGAGCAAAAACTGAAAGGAAAAGACCTTTTTTATAAACTTTTTTATAAGTTTTATAAACAAATTTTGTTTGTTTGCTTTCAGCGTATTTTACTTTTTATTTTCCATAAGTATATTGTCGTGATATAGCTGAATTAATAAATTCCTAAATTCTTGGATTACTATTATTTCAAACATATAAGGTGCACGAGTGAGAGATAAGTCAACACACATAGTGTATCTTAAGGACCCAGGACACTCTCCAACTTGCTTGCAAATATGCCCTTACATACACAGTAAAGTCTGTCATCAACAAACTTCAAGCTAAGCTTAAGGTGGTACAGGAACAAAACTTATATCATAGGCATTCTTGCCATTTTGCAAGACAAATGGATGCTAAGACTTTGGGGTCCTAATTGCTCAGGTTTTATTCTCAATGTTATGTAACTTATTACTTTACTCACCACAGGAAGAAAATGTGCTTTAATTCATGTTTATTTGTCTCTGCAAAACTTAGCTTTCCAGAATAAGAATGGTTAAGCACAATGCCATACACTAAACTGAACTTCAATTATACTATTTATATTGTTATATGGAGAATGTGCTTCAGTTTCTTGCATTAATCTTTTACCTGCCAATGTTCTATGCCAGTTTCCAAATGAGAACATAATTTTCCATAGAAAATTCCGATGGAATAAAATGTTCACTATTGTTCATATTTTTGATGAAGTGATGAAAGCCTTTGCCAAATTGCTTCCAATCTGGCCCCTCTTACAATCTTGGGATTTGCAGATGACATTCCTACAACTGGGAAAAATCAAGCAGCCACCATCAAACTAACATGCATCACCATACAGGCATTCAAAGAAATTGGCCTAGAAGTGAATGTAAATAAACTCACAGAAGTTTGCCTGAATAACAGTAAACTTACAGAAAAAACGCTTTTCGTCAAAGAAGACTGTAAAACTAACACTATTATAAATAATGACTTAAATACCTTGAAGCTTTTTCCTCGGATTCAATCAGCTTTGACATGAATAATATTAAAAAAAAAAAAACTATACCTTTTAGCATCACCACCACTACTTAAAGCTGAACAGAAATTTGTTTTAAATACAACTATATGAATTTCTTTAGTCTACCCTTTCCTAACCCTATTATTAAAACATTCCCAAAGGTTTCTTAATGACTGTGACAAGCTTATCAAAAGCACTCTAAAAGAAATCCTGCAACTCCCAACAGACACAGCAGATAATATGCTTTACCCTCCCAATGAAATACAAAGGACAGAATTCTTCAGAACAACTCTAGAAACCACATGACCTTGAATTTGGCAAGGGGGGGTTGTGTGTTTTTGTGATTCTGTGGGCTAAACTGGAAGAGTTACTCATTCAGGGTGCCACAGGGGAGATACCAGATGAACAAGCAGCTTATCTTCAGCTCAACCTAGGGTTTTACCTTAGCTCAATCCTAAGCGTTTCCGTGCCGATGGAGTGCATGGCACATGGGAGATGTGTCACAAACTGAGCCTCTGAGATACCTGATGACCTCTCAGAGTATATAGCCTTACCCAAGCATGCTTGGTTCTGTCTGGACAGACATGAGTTATCCCCAGCTAATCATGGGAATGATAGTAATTGTAAGTTTCACTAAACCGGAGGGCTCCTTATAAGGGGACCCCGAGAGTTTTAAAACTAAGGTTGAGGTGGCCAGGCCCTCGGAAGAGGATCCTGTTGCCAAAACTAAAGTAAAGGAGACAGGAACTGCAACTCCCGGAGATGTGGAGCAGCAGGCCCTGTATCCAAAGAGGGGAAAGAGGACTACTGGCCAGAATCGTGTGGGAAGCTGGTGTCCTTTGAAATAGGGACCATGCTAAAGCCACAACTGAGCCAGGGCTTGGTCCTTTTGGAACCCTCAATGTTCAAGTGGGGCAGGTTAAAGCTATGGTGATTTCATTCATTCAGGCTAACCTACAACACATTATTACTGCCTCGCAAGTTCTCTCAAGTAATGTAACGAGGCATGAAATAGATGTCGCCATGATATAAGAACGCTGGCTTCAGCAGAGTCTTATCATGGGGCTAAATATAAAAGGTTTTACTGTCTTCAGCACTTTGTCTGAAGTAAAACCTAGAGCATGTGTCCTAACAAGACTCAGAAAATATCTGGGCCCTGCCAGGATTGTTTACCATAGACCTGGCAGCAGTCCTATACCCCTGCTGTACTTGACAGCTAGCAATTAAGTTGGTACACTCGCAAAAAAACAGATGAAAAGCTTTAACCATTAGACTTCCTAAACCAATCACAAGGCAACATTTCAGGTGGTCTATGACAAAGCAGAAGTGGAACTGGAAGCGGCTCTGTTGCAGGATGTAGCTATTTCCAACTGTGTGTTTCAGTTTGTGAATCTCTAGCACGTGCGTCGAGTTGTTCTTTGCAAGCTAGTATTGTCCATTGTTATTTATATTTCTGGTTATTGTTGGTGTTTGTTTATATATATTTATTTATTTCATTCCTATTATTTATAAAAGGTTTGAAGTGCAACAATGTCTCAAAAACAATGCCGATCACCAAGTGATGATTTGCGAAGTGAAAATCCTTTGCATCGAGATGTGTCACTTAATAGTCAGGCATTGAAACCCTTAAGAAGGACCCGGGAATTCTTTGAACAGGAAGAGTACATGAAGGTTCATGGGCATCCCTCTATTCCTGCTGATAAAGCCGTACAATGAACTGCAGCAGCTCTTGAACTAATCATGAGAACTATTATTTACAAGGGAGTGAAACTCCAAGAGAAAGAGGACAAAGTTCCTGAACCATCTGGAATGCAGTATGAGTGAAAATAACTTTGTTATCACAGTTTATAATTTGTTTTATTTCTCCTCATTGCAGCAGGCACGTTTGCATTATTTTGTTTCTATATTGTCAAATGTGCTAATTTATTCTACATACATTGCAATGTTTATGCTAAGTTGTTTTCAATTAGCAATAATAATATAATACGAAATAATTATTATTCAATGACGTATGCTACTTACATACACTTTCTGTATACGGCTTAGGCATGATAGAAAGGAGAAAAATCAGCTGTTGTTTACTAACCATTCTGGCAATGTTGCAACCACAATATAGCCAACATTACGCAAAGTCACACGAACTGTCAAGTGCAAAGATTCAATGGCGGGGTTATAGTGAGGTATGAGGAGGGCAGATCTGAGCCATGCAAGGGGAATACTGCAGTCGTTCTCCTCCACCCTAGAATATCTTCTCCTCTGCATTTCTGCTGTCAGGATGAAAAAAAACTGACCTATCTGACTTTTGTGAATTAACAAAGGGAGGAGATCCTAGACTTGTCACCAGTATCCTTTGGGATACTAAGAGTTTAAGGACTGGAGGGCTTGTTTGGAACCTTCCATGTCCATACATAGACATACATGCTTTGGTCCGGAGGGAAAAAGAAAGGACCACCTGTACAGTAACCCTAGGAGGACCATCTGGGACTCCTTCAGAAGGGAAGGCGGGCTGAGGAATGGACCCCAGATCAAGCTAAGAAATGCGGAGGACCTGGAGGGGTATGTGGGGTATTTTATAAATACCCTGGTGTCCTACAAAAGAAGCTGCCCCCTCGTACACGAGGTTTGGGCTAAAGATAAATTCAGATGGAATTCTTTTTTAAGATCCATTAGTAAAAAGACACAAAGGCTATACAATGCGTAGAGAGCCAACAAATAACAGTTTACTTGGAACTCCTATAAGGAGTCCCAAAGAGCTTTCATGAAGGTTCCTGAGGAATCTTGGAGGCTCTTCTGTGATAAAGTACAGAAGCAGTCGAGCGCTGCTAACTTGCAGAAACTGTTGGTCTCCGTAGCTAATGTCAGTCTGACTCCGGCACTATGACACATCAGAGAGGGACACTCTGAGGCTGTTGCTTGAGACCAACTTTCTGGAGACTTGTATTATGAATCTAACTTGGGGCATACGTTTTCAAGAATGCTGGGCAGAGGCCATTGAGATTCTTACTTTAAAAAACTTAAATGGGTCATTTACACTTTTGAGCCCTATAAAAGTGCAGGTGTGGATAGGATCTCCAATAGGAGAGCTGGGAGATCATTTCATTCCACTTAGAATATTCAGGGCCTGTCTGGCTATGAGGCATGTTTTTCGCCTCTGGAGGCAGGTCAAAGAGGTATTTATACCTAAGCCAGGTAAGCAATCCTGCCATACGCCTAGGGGTTTTCGTCCTATCAATCTAACATCCTTTCTGTTAAAGGCTCTAGAAAGATTGGTAGATAGATATTTGAGGGATGGGGTACTGGCGGACAGACCCATACTTCCCCATCAGTATTCCTACAGGCCAGAAAAATGTACAGATATGGCACTCCATCAGCTTGTGGTGAGGCTTTAGAGGGCACTGGACTGTGGAGAACTCGCCAAGGCAGTTTTCCTGGACATTGAAGGTGCCTTTAATAATATGACTTTAGGCACCATTCAGAAATGTCTGGAGAGCAGGGGAGTCAGTCCAGTAGTCACGGACTGGAATATGACCTCCCTGGAAGGCTGTGGCAAACCTGAGTCTGTGAGGGCAACAGTGCCTTGGGGCTGCCACAAGGGTGAGTTTCGTCACCTACCCTGTGGTGTCTGGTGGTAGATGTACTGCTGGACAGACTCAACAGGGGGGAGGGAAATCATACTCAAGGCTATGCTGATATATAAATTGAGTTTAAATTGAGTTTTATTTATGGACACTGTTTAACTGCTGTGGTTCTTAGCGTCCCATTCTATATTGGGCGTGAAAGACCGGTAATTTTGCTCAGAGGCCTCTTTATCAGGCTTGAGGTTCTTTTACATGCCGTAAATCTACAACACAGGACCACCGGCTTTACTTCCCTTCCGAAGGAAACCATGCTAAGGATTTTTACACCCAAAAAAATCCATTGCCCTCCGCTGGGTTTGAACCCGCAACCTTGGGAACTAGAGACTAGCACGGTACCACTAGTCCACGGAGGACGATGCTATGCTGATGACATATGCCTTGTAGCAAGTGAAAAATTCCCGAGTACTGTTTTGGAGCTCATACAGGGCTGACCACAAGCTCTGGAGGAATGGTGTAGAGAAATGGACTTATCCGTTAACCTGGACAAGACTGAAATAATGATCTCACTAAGAGGAGGAGGAGGAGGAGGAGGGGGCTACCAGGTTTGATAAGAGCCCCACTTGTTTGGGAAGAAGTTGAAGTTTTATGGAGCAGTCAAGTATCTAGGAGCCACTCTGGATGTGCGGCTAGCTGGAAAAAGCATGTTGATTACAAGCTTTGTGGGCCTGCTGAAGACCCATAGGACTGAGGTGGGGCCTGAGATCCAAGGTGGACAAATGGCTTTACACCTTGGTCATAAGACCGTCAATAATTTGTGGCACTGGTTTGGTGCCCTGCCACTCATGTGAAGGTGGTGGCTGCTGGGCTGGATTTGCTACAAAATTTGGCATGTATGAAGATCATAGGGGCATTGCGAACGACTCCTCAGTCTGCCTTAGAGATTTTAGTGGTCCTTTCTCCTTTGTTTTTTTTTGTGGAGGAGGAGCTAGCCAGGATGAGTGTGCACTGCCTCTGGACTGTAGGGGGGTGGTGTTTGGCACTCACTGATGCCTTCTGGATTACAGGAGAAATGTCCTATAGCCAGATGATTGGGGATTTGATGGGGGACTAGGTATAACCTAAATCCATCCTATAGTGTGGAAATACCTTCCAGGGAGGAGTGGGACCCAGAGACTGGATCTTTCCCATAGGCAAGGGGCAGGATGTGGTTCATGGATGGTTCCTGCCTCAGGGGCAGGGCGGAGGTTGGGACCTCTGGCCCTAGAACCAGGCTTGTCATTTCACTTGGGCAATATGCCAGCTTTCCAGACTGAGGTCTATGTGATCTTAGCCTGTGCTGAGCATATTTTTAGTATTCCATGTGTACATCTGTTCGGATAGTATGGCAGCTTTGAAAGCCAGCTAAAACCACATCTAGACTGGTGTGACAATGCTAGGGGATGTAGGATAGACTATGAGCCAGTTGCCCAGTTACACTTTTTTGGGTCCCGGTGGCATGCTGGTATTAGAGGAAATGAGATGGCAGACACTCTTGCGGGGAGGGGATCAGAGCTTGATTTTATTGGGCCTGAGACCTTTTGTGGAGTTTCTGCTAGTAACATCAAGTATGAGATAACCCAGCTCACGGCATGGGCTCATCTTGAGATCTGGAGTAAGCAAATCATGGCCAGGCAGGCCTATGATTTGATATCTGAGCCTGATCGGAAAATGAGCAAGTTTCTCCTGAATTTGAACATGGTTAAGATCAGAGGGGTTGTGGGCATTCTTACGGGCCACAATACCCTGCGCAGACATCCATGCATAATGGGTCTTACAAAGACCCTTTATGTAACCCTATATGTCGGAAATGTGTGAGGGACTTTGAAAACTCACAACATATATTGCGCAAATCGTTTGGTATAAGTATGTATCCTTAGGGTTTTTCTTTTTGGAACCTGAGGAGATAAGAAGGGCAGATATCAAGGACGTGGTCCATTTTATATGGACCATCGAACTTGAGTAATGCCTAAAATTAGGCACAATGGGCTCCAGAGCCTGTGTACATGGCCTCTTTAAGAGGCCACTCAGTTACCACCACCACCACCACCACCACCACCACCACCACCACCACCACCATCATCATCATCATCATCATCATCATCATCATCATCATCATCATCATCATCATCATCATCATCATCATCATCATCATCATCATCATCATCATCATCATCAGAACTCTTCAGAGCAGGATGGGAAGCTTTCCTGCAGCACATTAACTCATGCAAAATCCTTTTACTACAACATTCAATTCATATGTTCTAAACACATGTAATCCTCCAAGTCGAGAGTACCGAAAGTATACAACATGTTTATCTAGAAAACTGAGTCAGAGTTGAAACACTTAACATCACTTACATGTTTTTCATCTTCACTGGTTTCAAGAGCTATTGCTTCCATCCTCTTAAGTGGCTGACCTAGTCTTACCTCCATTTCTGCAAATACTTGAAACAACTGAATCATGTGCTGCCAAAGCGGAGTTTTGCTTTTTAGATCTGACTCAATTTTCTAAATAATTTCAAATTCACATCACTGTTACTAGCTTATCCATATATTATAGAAATGTTAATCTAGTTGAAACTACACAAAGGATTAAAAAAAAAAAAAAACCTACAGACAGGACTCTATGATGAACACTGCTTAAGGAAAAGATTAAGAGAAAAAGAAACGGAATCCTGGCCACATCTACCCCTGGTATCTCTCTTTATCAAGAATATCCACAAGCCAACTCTTGAATACAATATTGCAAAGGCTTAACCTCCACAGAATGGCAAGAAGCACTTTAAATGAAGGCTAATGTTTGGTGCATCTGTGCCCTCCCTGGCAGAACCAAAGCCAGCCACCTCTATCAGCGATGCTGCAGAGAGACAAAATATTGCTCATGTTTGGATTCTTGTCCTTATGAAGAATTACTTTGAAACTCCCGCCATTACAAGATCTGATCAATGATCACACAAGAACTACAATCATCCAAATACCTAGCACATGAGGAAGTTCATGGCCTAACTTCAACTGTCAGCACTATAAGGATCGATATGATAGCAATATCTGCTAACAGGAAAAAGGGATATGCAATTTATCCAATGTCAATTTTGAGATGCATAATGACCAACCTGAAAAAGTAAATGTAGAGAAGAAAAATATATATGATCTCACAATACCATTTTTCTTGGGCAAATACAGACTCCAAGAAATGGAGGTGATGGGGGCGCTTGTCAGATAAACACCAAGTTCTTCCTTGTCTCTTGAAATATGTTTGGCCTGAAGAACAAAATACAGGGCATTGTAATCACCATCTTTAAAGGAATCAATAACTTTGCTTTGTAATCATTTGTACTCAATTAATTTATCATATGCGATTCGTAACAAATTTATCTCTATTGTTATCTGCTCCTTTGTTTAGAACAGCAAAATGTTGGGTGGCAGAATTTAAGCGAGGCCATACAAGCTGCCAAGACAAACATCGCAGTGGTCAACCAAATGAGGTGACCATGCCAGAAATTGTGAAGAAAATCCACAAAAAGGTATTGGATGACCATCGACTGAAACTGCATGAGCTAGCAGACATCATAGGCATTTCAAAAAGTGCTGTAAATCGCATACTAACTGAAAATTTAGACATGAGAAAGCTGTGCCCAAGATGGGTGCCACATTTACTCACAATGGAACAAAAGCAACGTCGTGAGGGTGTTGCAGTTGAGTGTTTGGTGATGTTTCGCTGCAATAAAGCAGAGTTTTTATGTCAATTCATAACCATCGATGAAACATGGGTCCATCACTTCACACCTGAGATGAAGGAACAGTTAAAACAGTGGACTGAAAGGGGAGAATTGGCTCCAAAGAAGGTGAAGACAGTTCCATCTGCAGGCAAGGCCATGGCGTCAGTTTTTTGGGATGCATGTGGGATGATTTTCATTGATTATCTTCAAAAAGAAAGAGCAATCAATGGCAAGTATTATGCAAACTTATTGCAGCATTTGAATGATGAAATCAAGCAAAAATGGCCACATTTAGTGAAGAAGAAAGTTCTGTTTCATCAGGACAATGCACGAGTTTACACGTCCATTATCGCCATGGCCAAAATCAATGAGTTAAAGTCCGAAGTGCTTCCTCATGCACCCTATTCGCCAGACTTAGCCCCCCCTCTGATTATTTTCTGTTTCCAAAGCTGAAGAAATGGTTTGGTGGTAAAAGATTTGCCAACAATGAAGAGGTGGAGTTTGCAGTTGATGGCTATTTTGCAGAACTCGAAGGTTCTGACTATAAACAGCGTATTGAAGCTATTGAACATCGCTAGGAAAAATGTATCGAGCTGAAAGGAGACTATGTAGAGAAATAAAGATGTTTTTTCCCAAAATTTTTGTGTTTTTGTTGTTAGGTCGGGTACTTCTGGGACAGCCCTCATATTTGTTATAAATTTTTATGTTCATTGTTTCTCTCATTTTGATTTTAAATTGTTACTATCATGTATGCTTTGTCCACAGTGGCAGCTTGTATATACAGCAAGCTGCATTTCAATACACAAGTAACAGTGTATACTTCTTAATTTTTGTTTCAAAGTTTTCTTTTTAGTTTGCCTACTGAAGAAAATTAAACATTGTCACATTTGCTAGAAATGTCTTTGTAAGAATATTATCATTTTAAGAGCATTTAATTTAATTACACATCCCATCTTCTGCATTTTTAAAAATATATGCAACATGATTGCTATGTTATGAGCATTTCAGCTAGGGTTTTTAATAGCATTTTGGCTCTTTAGACCAAGTTTATTATGATATTCCCAAATGTGAACAATTAGTATATACACTGGTTACAGATAAATATAGAAGTGGCAAGCTAAAAATTGGAGAAACTTTCTGGTTACATTATGGAGAGTCGGCAGTTTTAGACATTTAAATCCAGAATAAAGGCTCTTTTTACAGGAATGTTGCTTTATATAATAGATTAATTTTTTAAATTTAATAAATATCCTTATGTATAATTGACTATCTTGTATTATATTCTTTCTTTATTACCTTGTATATGTTTAATTTGTTTGATCTATTAACCGCTTCAGCGATGGCCATTTAAACCCTGCATGGGCCGGAATGGATACCCAATAAACAGTGCAAGACATTTAAATGGTTAAATGGGGTAAAAATGCTGCATAAATACACATTCATATCTTCCGTATTTATTAAGTTATCTTAATGAAACAAAAACTGGTTTAAAGCTCATTAAAGGTAGTATACATCTACGGTATCAATAAGGTGTAAACTATTTTAAAAAATGTTGAAATATCACTACTTTGTTTCTCTGTGACCTATCTGAAGAAAACCATTCTGTCACCAGAAGATATTATGCCATCCGTTAAAAAGAGAGAATTCATTAAACATCTACGATTAACTTTCTCAAATCAAATCAATTTTGATTCCCTAGCGACCTTGACCTTAGAAACAGTAATCTGTTCTCCACTTTTACAATTAGAAAATACGTTGTACTGAACTCTTCCATATGTCCAAATATAATATATCAACTTCAAATCATAACAATGAATAAGATTCCTCAGAAGTTCATTAAGGATGCCGATATCAAGCTCAGAGGAGCTTTAAAAGAAATACTACAACTACCTCATGGCATTCCCAGTGATATGCTTTATGCAGATACCACATTCAAGGGTTTAGGCCTACTCTGCTCAGCTTGGGAAATACATCTGCAGCACATTAATACATGCAAGATATTAATGAAATCCAACAATCCACTCATAACTTCAACATGTAATTTAAACAAGGAAATCTCTTCTAGCCTTCAAAAGCTAACAGTAAAAAACGACAACATTCTTGACCAACATGGATATGTCGATACAAGAAAACTGCATGCTCAGTTAAAAACAAAATCATTCAAAAGCTAGAGCAAAATGGACCATAAAGGCAAAGGTAATGTATTATACAAAGAATGTACTCCAGGCAATAGATGGATTAGATGTCTCAGGGCTCTGACTTGTGGAGAATGGAGAGAAGGCATTAAGATGTCGGCAAATGTAACTGCTGTGTGTGATGCACCAAGTAGCTCCCCAGGACAACACCTCTGTTGGTGTTGCCACAGAGAGTTTGAAACTCTTGGACATGTCCTAGGAGCCTGCCCTTACGATGAACTACTACACAACTCACGTCACAACAATATAAGATCTATATTGGTAAATGCCTTAGGAGGAAAAGGCTGTATAGTCTTTGAGGAAGTACATGGTCTCTCCAACAATGGCAATAACCATAGAATAGACATCACAGCCTTTAAGCACACTTCTTTTCATGGTTGCATCATGGACCCCACCATTAGATTTGAGGATCACGAAAACCAGCCTATAGAAGTGGACGAAGAGAAAAACAACTTCTACATACCAACCATAGATTCCTTCATAGATAAATGCCATCTGAAGTCAACTGAGATCAAAGGATTGATGATTGGTGCCCAAGGTACCCTCCCATGCCTGTTGATTAACTTCTTTAAAACCTTTAACATTTAGAGAAATACATTATATGCTTATTGCTATGGTAACACTCAAGAGGTTCAATATCTATATTTAGAAATCATGCATTTAGCCCATAATTTTTTAATCTCTGGATTCACTTATATAATTTCATTTTATGTTTTCTATTTTTAGACATTCATTTTTGCTTAGATATTGATAATCTTCTATAGTTTAATTATTAAATTTTTTTTTAATTTTAATGTACTGTTTTAACATTTTAATTTTTTTCTTCTAATTTGTTATTGTTTTATATAATTATGTTGCATTGGTATTCTATGTCTTTGGCAGCCTACAGTTGTGCAGAAGATTTCAAAATAAAAAAAAAAAATTATCCGATTTTTTGTTTTCAAGTTATGCAGTTCACAGACACACACATGGACCTTTTCTGTTTATTTATTTATTTACTCAGGAGAACTCAAAACATGTATTTCCAGTGAAATTGCAGTATCAAAGTTTTGGGTGGAATGCAATATCTTCTCTACCCAGTATGTACATGGTAGAGAAAGTAACGAGGGATTCTTTGATAGAAATACAAATGTTAACTCTTTTGCTATTCTGTAACAATGTTTTACTTGAAGTGGGAATTATTTCCAAATTCTAACAGTTCAGCTTTCATACAAAATAAATAAAAATGATGAAACTGTTCTATAATTCTCTTAATTGACTACCTGCGAGACTAAAATTACAGTAAACATGCCCCCCCCTCTCTCCCAAACCAACACATGCCAGTTGGTAAAAGTTACGTCACATTGCTTTCTCCTTATAGCTAGTAATTCCCAACAGCTCCATGTTATGGGGCAAGGCGATCAAGTTGCATCATCAACTTCTTTTGGGGTTGATGCTGAATGTGGTACACCACATCATTGATGCGAGTGATAACCTCATATGGGCTATCCCAGGAAAGTTACAACTTTGGCGTCTTCCCTTTAGTCCTCATGGGACAATACAGCCACAAGTCAACCTCCAGGAATTTGGCACTGTTCAAAAAACAATCATAGTGTGCCTTATCTGAACACTTACCACCTTCAGGTGTTCCCTGGCAAGATGGCGGATGAATTCCAGCCCGTCTATTATTGCCCAGACATCTGGTCACTGTGGAGATCCTGGGGGACCCTGAACCATCAGAAGGAGGAGTTCATTTATGCATCAGTCACAGTTAAAGCCTCTTAATTGGGGCATGCACCTCTGGCCACTTAGTGGAATAGTCCACAGCTAGTAACAGCAGGTGGTTTCCTGCGTCTGTCCTATGGAAATGGCCTGAAGCGTTCTATGGCAATTTGAACGGCATTCTGATGTTATACTGCTGCATTCAGCCCCGACTGCATGCCTGGGACGCAAAACTTGCCAAGAGATATTGCATTATTTGCACCAATTCTGCATGTCGCTTTGCAGATGTAACCAATAAAATCAGGGACGTAGCTTCTGCAGGTCTTATTTATATCAAGGCACCCTCCAGTAATACTTTAAGTAGTACATTGAGAACTTCCTTCACCTTGCTCAAGAGCATTAGGTGTTCCACCTTGGTATTCCTGTCTCTAGATTCCCACTGCACCAAATACCTCTTATAAGTCAGGTATCTGGGGCAGGTTGTTTGCTGGATTCTTTATCCATCGGAATCGGCCTATTTCTCAACATTCCAGTTGCTCCCTCCTCAAGGTCTCTTCACTCCAATTGACCACAGGTAATAGGTGACCGGGCATAAGGCATGCAACGTACTCCTTTGCCTTAACCTAAACGACTGCAGTTTTCTTTGCAGTCTTCCATGTTAGACGACTTCTTCCTGCGAGCAATGCCAGTGCTAATGTGATACATCACTATCAGTGAGGCTATCCTTCCGATAAGCTGAAGATCTCCTGGAGTTCTGCATGGAGGCTAAGGATCTGCTTCTTTTCACCTCATGAAAATTCTTAGCCTCTGTCTCCTGCAAAAAAGTTACCCAGTTGCCTATCCAGTTGCTAGGTTCTCGGTTGGCTCTTGATGCCTCTGGTGCCAGGTATTACATAGACAACCAGTTCACAATTCCCAAAGACAATACTGCTAAGCAGCTCCTGGTCCCAGTTGCTGGCATTAAGGACACTCACAGGACGGTCTCCCAAGTTGGAAGTAGCATCCTAGTGATGCAAATCCCATCTTGGGGTAGTCCTTTGTCCAGAATCATATTCCTTATTAGAGGTCTGTCTCTGCTCGCACCACTCGCTCCACACTGGAACCACTTCCCACTCTCCAAGCAAGAGTCTCACTGACTGCATCCTCTCACACAGCTGTCTCAGTAGAATCTCGCCATGGCCCAAGTGCAATATGCAGCTCCTTGGATTCACTTTTGCATGAAGCATTTCCAGACCTAAAATGACTTCCTCAGTGATTGCGGCAAAGAAAACCCAAAATTCCACCCTGCTTATGCCAAGGATCAACTACAGGTCGGCTCTTCTATCACATGCAGGGTTTCCCCAAGGTGGTTTGGAGCTCATAGTGAACAACTGGTGTCCTCTTGGGTAGTCCCTACAACATGTAGAGCCTGGCATCATTCATGATACCCTCACGTCTACTAGCAACCAGCAGGGTGCTGTAATGTTTTATTTTGAACTACATAAATTGAGTATAAGATGTAAATGGATTTAAACTGGTGCGCCAAAACCCATCCATGCACTAGCAGGTTATCCTGGCTGCTCCCAGCCACCTTGTTCAATGTGAAGATGGTCCTTCTTCACATTGGCCATTAGCATTTTACCTGATCTTAGGTCTGGGCAATTTCGCAGTTCATCCTTGGGTGTCTGGACTCTGCAACTCAACACACAGGTCTTCTGCTCCCACTTCTGCAATGATTCAGCTTTTGCTGGCACTGGCCTCCATCATTCGCAGTTGTCAATCCTTTGGTTGACCATCAACTTTGCTGCTGCAGAGGGCAGCTGCCAGGACGTCGTAAATGTTAAAATGTTCAGCTAAACTACTGTTTCACCTCCCGGTCTCTTAAGCCACTGATAAATTTATGGTCTGCCTCTCCAGAAATAAAATCTGGTGTGCCAGCCACTCAAAGTATAGCGAATTCCTGTAATTTGCCAAGTTGTTACACTCTTGTCTTCAGTTGTGCCCGATAAGTGGGGCCAATTGATGTTCTGCATAGTGGCCTTTCAATGTTCTAATTAAGTTGTTGGCTGAGTCTCCGGCAGCAAAAGTAAGAAGAGTTTTGTCTGCTTGCATCTGAAGGACAGCCAAAATCGGCATTGTCTTCTCTGCCTGCGTTCATCCATTGTGAGTAGCAATGACCTCAAACTGCTGCTAAACACCACCCATGACAAGGTGTCATCAAATTTCCGAGATCTTGTAATTTTAGCATTAGTTGGTATCATAATTGTGGGACCCTCTATAACTTTGGCACAGATCTTGGTTTTTAGGTCCCGGCACGTTCCCTCCACTGCAGTGTCCATCATTCTCTTGTACTCCTTTGCTACACTGAAGTGTAGCACACAAGACTCACCTTCCAGCCTCTCTTCAGGCTGCTGACTAAAACGTTGAACACGGGGGTAACTTTCCAACCTCTTCTCTCTCTCTCTCTCTCACTAATGCATCGAACACAGGACTTGCCAAGCAGACAGAAGTTGCTGAAAGAACAGCATACAGCATTTACACTCACAACAAACTAAACTCTCGACAGTGACCACGTTTCCTTTTATTCCTGCACGAGAGCACTTAGCAGGTTCGGTAGGTTGAGGGAAGGGGAGGTCTAAAAGCTGCTCCTTATATACTACCGCTTAGCGTTCCAGACTGTTTGGGCCAAGAACACCTCCTGCCCCTCTCTCTACACTTGAATCACTGCGTGACATATCATTAGAAAACCAATGAAAAGAGAATCACAGTAGAATTATAGTCACACACACAGTGATATTCTGCAACTATCACCATTTATAGAGCCACAACAATTTCACTTCATAGAAGCTAGTGCTTGGTGTGGAGGTACCAAACCATGCAAACTGAAGTATCATCACAACCTTTGACAATGAGTTGTGTATCTCAAGAATGCATGCTCAGACTTTAGGCAGAAGACATGATTGCATTTCTATATTCAAAGTCTGTATTTTCAAATTCATGTGGCTTTACACGGTATTGCTTCCTTAAGATAACTTAATAATGACCAACTGCAAAGAAGATGTGTTGCTTCTGGCAAACACCATTCAAGGCACATTGCTTCTGGCAAACACCATTCAGTTCAACACTGTGTAAACATAATTTTTAAAGCCAAATGGTTATGGTAAAGAGGAGGTTGAACTCATACCATTTAGTATTTTGGGAGTTAAAACGGTTAGTCTGCATTTCATCTTACTCCTATCCTGATTTAAACAGAGCTATAAGGCACAGACATTTTTAATTGGCTTTAGATCAAGTTGTACCCTCGATTACACAGACAATACTCTCTACTTTCAGACAACTTGCATTAAGTAAACATGCTGTTGAATTTTTAAGCCATGAGACAAACCCGGCATTAATTCTAATTCTGAGAATGTAATTACTAAGTGAATGGATCAAGTGATTGACATGCGCACACAGAAATGAAGTTTGGCATAGCTCACGAGTTATGGGACCAAGTTTCAAAATCTTATTTTCATTGAGACTTGCATTATATATGCTTTTGTAACCACATGCACCCAAGCACTTGTGACATGCACAGAAAACTGGAGAACAACATTAAACACAGTGCAAAACTAAAAACTTGAGAGAGAGGGGGAGAGAGAGGGGGGGAGAGAGAGGGGGAGAGAGAGAGGGGGGAGAGGGGGAGAGAGGGGGGAGAGAGGGAGGGGAGAGAGGGAGGGGAGAGAGGGTGAGAGAGAGGGGGAGAGAGGGAGAGAGGGTGAGAGGGGGGAGAGAGGGGGAGAGAGAGGGGAGAGAGGGGGAGAGAGAGGGAGAGAGAGGGGTAGAGAGGGGGAGAGAGGAGGAGAGAGAGGGAGAGAGAGAGAAGCAATTGGGTGCTTTGAGTGGTATTCACGATTCAAGAATAGCAGAATTTCACTGCAGGACGATGAGAGGTCAGCTGACCATTCGTATGTAACACTTCCAAAAATGTGAAAATCATTTTAATTCTTCTCTTTAGGGAAAACACAGGAAAGTTTATGAAAATAATTTCATTGCAACATACACCCAGTCAGTAAATACTATCTAAAAGCCACAGGAGGAAGTGTAGCAATGAGCCTGGAGACAATAGTCTACAAAACATGTTCCATTAAGTTTTTGTACAGAAAGTGCAGCGAGTAATTAAAGATTCATTTTGTGTAGTATGTGAACGTGGAAAATAAAATTTGACAAGTTAGGAATTGTGCATGTGAGTCAAATTGTGAATATTGGCTATACTGTGACGTTCTGAGACATCTGAAGGAGAACATTTGGTGCCAATGATCTTCGGGTTGAAAATAACCATGAGCTCTATGACGACGATAGTGTTCACAGAGCACTCAATGTGCCAAGTTTGCATTTGTATCACAAAGGTTACTGCTCCTCACTCCCCATATTTATCACATTTAGCCACCTAGAACATTCTTTTAAAGGATGAAGTTGAAGCTGAAAGATTTACAATGGAATGATATTTCAGATCCGATAATGTCATAATAGAAGAGGGAACATGATAAACAAGGTTGTGTGTAACAATTTTCCTACTCGGAATGTAAACATCATCAAGTATATGTTCGGACAAAGGGAAGGATTAGAAAGAAGTTACAGAGTGCTTCTCCTTTCCATGTGAAAAGCCAAGCAGTGTTGTACCTCATAATGTAAAGTACCAAACACATTAATGCAGAGGTGTTAATGAGGTACTTATGCACTGTTTTGTAGCACCACTGTTACCCGACTGATACCATGTTCTCATACATGACTAATTAATATTAACTTTTCTTAAGCATTACTTTGTGTATTACATTATACCTATTTCTTTTCCTTCCAATAGGCTCATATATTCTGTAGATCCATTATTTCCTCATTTTTTACCAAACAAATTGTTCTGCTTCATACAAATTTTAAGGTTAGACTATGTCTAACCACCTTTACAGCAGTATCTGAAAATGGATTGTTTAAACAATGTTGGTACTTAACACTGTTTTTGTAATGATTTATAGACTTAAACAATGTATAGGCAGAACATTGTCTAAACACTGGTTTTTCAAGAAGCCTAAAGAGAAAAGAAAAGCTACAAATACTTTTCAACTCACAAGTAATTCTTCTTTCCTTTGGTTGCTGGCATGTAAGTGTCATTACCAGTTGCCTCAAAATCTTCTCTTTCAGCTGGATGGGGTCTTGTAGCCTCAAATACCAAATGACCTTTCAACTTTCTTTCTCCTCCAGCACTTCTACAGCTGGACTTGCCAATAGCAGCTGTACAGATTCCACTTTCACCAACCATTTGATTGCTGTTATGACCAATGTCTATGTCACTTCTTATTTGCCTATCCTTTATATCTTGCGAGAAATGTTCATTTTCATTTAATTTGGTAGATGTTAAAGATGTCATATCTGCTGCTAGAGATACTGAAGATTCTTTTTCAATGGTTCTGCTACTACTGCTAGCAGCTCCAATGCTACTGCTTTTTTTCTTCTTTTTATCCTTGCGTTTCTCTTTGGATCTCACATCACTGCTACTGCAGCTACCCTGACTGTTAGCATCAATTCCACTATCTCCCTCCTCTTTGTCTAGTGTCTCAGCATCTCCACTTCTAATGGGTGAATCGCCACTAGGTGGGCTCCCTTCACATGGAGGTATAACTGAAAATAAAAGGATTTTTATTAAGCACATTGTTGCAGTACAGGTTAAATTTAGTAATCCTGTACCATCTAACTGTTGCTGGTACCATTTCTATTTCAGTGGTTAAACACATGCGGTAGTTGGGTAAGTTTGTGATGATATAAAACTCTGGGTTACTCTAATTATATCTGCACATTCATTTAATTCACACGATAAGATACATGCATTTAAAATATACTAGCTTACAATACAAGATGCTGGCAAGTATTAGTAAAAATAAAAGACATTTACAGCTCTTTTTTTCTTTGTAATTTAACATTTCTGCATTACATGTTATGCCAAAAAATGTTTTGGCGCACACTAAGAGCATGGTAACATGGCTAAAGATATTTCGTTGGTCAATTAAAAGTGTGTTTACTGCACATATTTTAAGAATAGAATATCAAATTACAAATGCATCACAGAGATTTTTACTTATTTTTGAGTGTACAAGAAGCCTAAGATCACCAAGTGTACAAGAAACCTAAGATATCACTATCTACTTCAAATTATATTTTTGGATGCTTTCTGCCGCACGTAATGTTATAATATTTAATGTTAGTGAAAATTTTAGTTTATAAATGGTTAATCATACAATTACAAAGACTGGTAGAAATCTGATTAGGGCATTGTTAATGTTGACATATTGTGTGGATATTTAATTACATTCTTAGATATCTATAGTAGTATGTATAAATGAGAGATAGTGTTTTTAACTTTTACCACTATTGTAGCATTTTCGCAAAATATGCAGATCCATTTCACAAATCAATGTTCCCAAGCATGATGATTCATGTTCAGCCCAAAGGTAATCAGATCTCCTTAGGTTAGCTGAGTGGCAACATTTTCAAGGATGAACTAAAGGTGATATTGTAGTGGTTTGGAATTGCTTTCAACAGGCAGGGAATGAAGATTACAAATGAGGCCCTTAGATGCAAACCTTGACATTTCCACTTTTCATGAAACATAAGTTTTTGACATTGTGCATTCTCCATGTATAAAACTGTCAATAATTTGATAAGAATGATACATGTATCGACCTTTCCCACTAGTGTAAGAGAATGAAAAATGCACTGAGATTCAAATCCAAACATATTCTTGTGGCTATGAGATGCATTTCTCAACATTGCAGCCAATCAACAATCACGGGATGATGTAATTATCACATGCGTAAGTAGTAATGTGCCAAAGACAATGCTTTAATGTGAGTAGTTTATTATTCACATGTGCTGTTAAATTGTTTTATATCAGGAAGACTAATAATCATGATGGAAATGGCTAACATCCCAGCCACAAGAGGATTAGGGCAGAAGAAAGTGAGAAACGCATAAAATTTGAAACGACAGAGAAAAATCCAGCAGGTGAGATGCAATTTCATTACTATATGATAAACAGTAAGGGTATTATTGGTTTTCCATGATGTTATCCGGAGGCAAAATTAATATTTTCCAATATTATTATATTTAAAATTACTACTATACAAAAGAAATTACTTTATTAGCAGATACTCAGCCAAGTCATTGCCAATATTTCATACACGCAACAGCAAAGTTCAGCCTTTCATTGTCATTTGTTAATAATGAAGGACATACAAATGTTTCAATGGTTTTATCAACACAAAGACAAAATATCTCAGACAAAATACCTGTGATTGTGTCTTGAAAAAATGTGTATTTCATTAATGGAATTAAGTTCATTTCATATAATGTGACTCAAATTTAAATACGAAGTGTACTGGATACAACACCATCATCTAAAGATGGTAAGGGAAGCCTGATTAGACTAATAGGGAATGGTTTTTAAGCATTTTTGGATTAGCCGCTGTTTTGATTTATCCATTAAACTTTTGACCACTTTTGCAATGGATAATCGAGAGTACTCTGTTATTATGTTTAATACAACAGTACTTTAAAGGTTATCCTCAATATCAAAACAAAACTATTATTTTTGTTGAATTTATTGTGAAGTATAATTTAAAGTTAAATCAATCCTACATAGTAGTAATTGTAGTATAAAAAAATATATACCATTCACAATAGTGTTACTAACATTAATGAAAACATTTCATAAAACATGAAAATACATAGATATATGTACAATATTATTAGTGTATACAATTATTAAATGTGAAAAACAGTTACCCACTAGTAACTAAAATAAATGAAAAATATTAATTATACCCTTTACTGCAATTATTTCAGTAGATCCTATACATAACTTACTATTCTATTGTTGGTAAAATTAAAATGCACATACTTCCAAATTTCAAATGAATTTTTCTAGAAAACAATTGTTAGGATTTAGAATTAACTAAAACTATAGTGTATATGCAAGTTGCATTGATGTTATGCATTTTTTCCATTTCCTGAAAATTTACTGAAACCAGGATAAAACTCTTTCCAAGGCTGAACAATCTGCTGCCCCAGGCAAAAATCAAACTTGGGTCCCTTTGTAACATTGCAAGGACCACCAAACATCATCCCATAGGAGCCAATATTTCACGGTAAGGGTTAATTGTTATATCCATACACATATCAATATCTTAATATGCTTTCTTAGGAGGGGTGAGGAGGAGATGTGAGGGGAAGGAAGACAATCTTCTCTGCACTGAGAACAGGGTTACAAACCATCCTTCCCTAGAAAAATCAGTTAACTCTGAACAATTATACCCCAAATTGCAATATTAGTCACATGCAATATTTTTGCATTTTCTGAAAGTTTCTTGAAAAAATGCATTGTGGATTAAAATAAAATTATTTGGTGCCATTTTATAAAAAAAGTAGCACGAATATAAATATGATTCTCAGAAACTTTATATCCTTGTTGTCCCCACCCCTGCCCCCTTATAGAAACCTCAGCTTAGAGCAGCATGCTAAATGTTTTATATCTACTTACTTTGATGCCAGAGTTGAAGTAACACTTCAAAGTATTAAAAACCTGGTAAGTGTATAAATCATGTCACTTAAGCAACAAGGTTTTCAAATTTTGAGAAGGAAACATTTCATAGCTTGCAGCACATCTTAAGATCTTTACAGCACACTGTTTCATTCAACAAGATTAGGCTCTAAGCGTCCCTCCCCATTTCTATTTAGCTGATAATGTAATTCATATTTTTCCAAAGATATTAAAGGAATTATTTGGAGATTGTGTATTTCATGTGACCAGGTATAAATAATAGTAACTGTCTAAATAAAAGCGGCAGATTTGTGGATTACGTATGTTTTGGTATAGAGATGTATCAGTTCAGCTTTCTTATGGCAGCTGCTTCATACATTCTCACTCCTTTTTGTAATTAAAATGAAGTAGTTCATTAACTGAAGTACAGATCATTCAAACCTAAAATTGATGGGCCTGTCATTTATGAGTTACTTCACCATCTCACAATAAAGCTTCATAATATATAATGATATTGCAGAAAGCTGGTACAACTATGTGCCATGCACCTATACCCAATATTCATTACCACACCCAAAACACAGATTTGTGATAGATAAGGTAAAGGAGAAAAAGAAAACAGTCCTCTTCTGTCACATAAACATACACTGATACAATAACTTTCTGGTACTATGCCCCAGTACCTGCTGCACAATAAATTAACTAATATTTCTATTTAGCATTCCTTGTAATGTATAGTTTGCAAACCTTTTCTGTTGCAAAATGTATTGAAGGGAAGGTTACAAATTACAAGTAAAATTTCTTATGTTACGAAGTATTACACTTTAAAGCCCCAAAGTCAGTAGGGATATTACAAATTATCAGTAAATGCTGATACTTTTTCTAACCAGTCTCTGATTTGAAGTGGAAGCAGCAATATGATTAATACTTAATTTACACAAAATTTACATGTTTCTACACAATAAAACTTAGGCAAAGTGACTGCCATAAGAAAAACGGGTTGACAGAGGTGCTTCAACGTTTTCACTGCTGGGGTAAGTTCTCCATTATTATCTTTTATCAACTGTATGACAGTAAATTGTGATATATTACTTAATTTTTTCAAAGGTATAATTTAGTTTGTAACTAGTGCTTTTGTTTATGTAACTGCTCGGAACAATGGTTAAAGGGTGCAATTTGCAACAGTTCCTTTAAGACACAGAGGTCAGTGCTGGTAACTTGAAATTTGTATACTGATTCTAATAATATTTGTAAAAATATAATACAGGTATCCAGTAGAAAATAACAGTATTGCCAACAATAAATGATTGTTACAATTTAATTCAAAATAAGAGTGAAAAGGATTACCATAATACACCTACCTTAATGAACTCATTAACCTTATATATATATTTTTTTTTAATTTAGAAATAAATACTTAAAATTTAAGACATAAAATGTTAAGCTTAACATTATCATCATTTGAGGTAAAATCCCTCTCTCCTATATGAGTCATTCCATGTCATATCAAACTATTTTTAAAAACAAATTGACTGTCGTGTGCTTGACATTTTATTTTTAAACTTCTCTATATGCTTTCTTTTGACAAAGAATATGTGTGTTTTAAAATACTATTTAACAGCAGTATTATGCCTGGTACAAAATAACAAATTTTCAGAAGTCGCACTCTCACCAACAGGTTTAAATATGGATAGTTCCGGTCCTTTTTATGTCATTGTAAATATCTCATTTGAAAGCTCAGAGAATGCACTTTTTCCCTGTGTTATATTAATCATTTTAAACGAAACACACTTAGTTTTAAAAAGGGCTTTTACTTTTAGAATTTAAATTTAAGTACATCGATCATTAAAAAAAAAAAACACTCTTCTTCCTCCATGTTTTTATAACATAATGCCAAATATCAGGAGGGTATTATTTCTGGTTCATTTAAAATTAAATTATTTACCTAACTGTGTGGCACAGTGAACATGACTCACTGGTGAACATCCGGAGTGCCGCACTGTCAAGTTGAGCTGGGATCAATGGTAGTAGTAATAGTGGTTTGAGTGGCGCAAAACTACGGTGGTTATCAGTGCCATCCTTTGGCTATAGATTTATTCAGGTCAATACATAAGCAATAAAAACAAAACAAGTACAAGGGTAAGCAACTCAGAGTACAGAAGTAGAAAAAATAAACAAAAAATACAGAAGTAAGACACAAAACAACTCACAAATCAAAAGATACCAGAACCAAGTCTCAACAAACACAAGCAATTGAGTTAGTACTGACACGGTTTGAAAGGCAGTAACACAACAGAAACTACACAATTAAATCATTTTTAGGAAACCACTGAATTTAACGTAGCGATAAAGCTCGGCAATAAAGGCAGAGACCTCCCCTAAGACTTTAATTAAACTAGGAGAGAGTGTCCAAGTTGTTCGTGACGCAGTATTTTATATCACAATAATGTAAATGCCAGAGTGATTGTAGTGTAAATAAGCATTATTGTATGACATTGATTTGAGATGTTTGTTAATTATAAGCATTGTTAGGAAATAAGTTTACACGGCCTCACTGAAACTGACAATAGGAGCGGGTAACAATGTAGCGAGGGGGTAAGTTGTTTATCAATTAGAAGAGACAAACAAATGACGTCAGATTAGCGCGCTTTTCTTAGAAATGGAGGGAATATTATCCCTAGAGCAAATGTGTTCGTAATTTTGATTGGATATAAAAATAGACACTAATGTTGGCGCGTTTTATTAACCAATAGCAGCTCGGTTATAATGTTTAGGCATATTAGGGTGAGGGAGTATAAAAAGCTAAAGCCAGAGATGGGTAACGCTCAGTCCAACAGAAACATTCGTGCATTACACATCATTCAGTTTGACAGAATAATTCACGAGGTAAACGTCGCTCAGTCCAACAGAATCATACAAAGGTTATACGTCGCACAGTTTAAGAGAATCGTTCACGTGTTATACATCGCGCAATTCTACAGAAACTCTCGCGTCTTAAAGTTTGTTATAAATGTGAAATACGCGAAGTAATAACGTGCAGTAAATAAGTGATTATAGTGATATTAGAAAGTATAACAGTTTCAGTCTGGCGTGTATCAAGAGTCAATATGTGAAATTAATTAATTGTGATGGTAATAAAAGTGTAAAAACAAATTCTTTTATAAGTGTTATCTTTCAGTAACAAATCCTTTCCGTTTACACACCCTGTTCAAGAGATATGCTCGACTGAGTAGTAATAATAGCTAGCCGGACAAATAACCCAAAATTCAAACTAGTAATACAATAACAGGCACCCAGCAATAGATAACACGAAGTGACCACGACAAATTGGCTCCCATACGTAGGGCAGATAAACATGAAGCATCTTCCAACTACCAACAAATATTCTACTTCATTCGCGAAGGACAGAATAGAAACAACACTGGGTAAGGAAATGCTTCACTGTTAAGGGCATATTGCAGTGGAAACAGCGAGGTGGAGGTTCATCCCTAAGGAGGTAGCCATGACTATTATAACAGTGGCCAATACGAAGCCAAGCAAGCACGGTCTCCTCGCGACGTGAAAGACGAGAAGAACATTGCCAAGGAAGCATTGTAGCCTTGATCTCTTGAAGTTTGGCGGTAGATGTAAGCCACTATGCATGCCATTGAGAGTGTATCTGTCGGTGCAAAAAACCCTTCAAATCCGTACAAAGGCAGCAGAGAAGCCGTTCATCAGGGTGTAGAAGCATGGCCTGATCTGCCACTTCATTTCCTACAATGCCATGATGTCCAGGAACCCAAACAAAGACCACCCGAAAGCCATCAAGATAGAGATAGTGCAACTGATCATGGATTTTCTGAACAAGTGGGCGTTGGCTATAGAGACCACGTAAACTAACTAAAGCACTGAGTGAATTGGAACAAAGAACACTAGAGCACAGGGAAAAGTAGCGGATGAAAAATGTGGCTTTAAATATAGCATACAGTTCGGCAGTATTAACAGAAGTGCTAAGGGGAAAACAAGTTTTGTGTACATGTGAATCAATAACCACAGTGCAGCCTACCCCTTGATCCGTTTGAGAACCATAAGTATATAGAAAATGGTATCCAGGAAAGTCGTGTTTCAAAGTCGTGAAATGGGCTGAATATATAGGAGCGGCAATAGTGTACTTGGGCAACTGAGCCAGATCAAGACGACACAGAGGGATGTGGCATATCCAAGGAGGAAAATGATGAAATCCCCTACTGAAGAGCAAGGGAAGTACTGCATCCAACTTTGACAGCAAGTTCCGAAAACTACATCCCGCAGGAAGCAGTGCAAACGGACTGTTGCAATAACGAGAATCCAAAACGGCATCAAATAACGTAAAATAGGTGGGGTGAGAAGGCAGTGCACGCAAAACAGAGGCATAATTGTAAAGAAGAATATCTCGACGTATACAAAGGGATGGTTCACCAGATTCTGCATACAAACTACAGGAAGGACTAGTACGAAAAACTCCCAAGGCTAGTCTAAGGCCTTGATGACGAACAGGATCCAATCGACACAGAATACATGGCCGAGCAGAGGAATAGACCATGGACCCATAGTCAAGTTTCGAACGTATTAAAGTCTGGTAGAGATGTAGCAAGAGGACGCGATTGGCACCCCAAGAAGTACCACTAAGGACATGAAGTAATTGCAGCGAGCGAGCACAGCGTGCATGAAGAAATAAAACATGAGGTCCCCAGCAAAGTTTACAGTCAAAAATGAGGCCGAGAAATGTAGCTTCCTCAACAAACGGCAGTTCCATATGCCAAGAATTAAGACAGTGGGTTTTCTCCGCTGAAAATTTAAACCCCATCATCCAAACTCCAAGTGCTGTTGAATAAAGCGTGTGCACCCAGAGCTACAACAAATTGCAAAATCATATACAAAGAGAAACGGCTTATGCCCATTGGAACGTTCGACACTATGGGATTAATGGCTTTAGCAAACAAAAGAACTCTCAACACTGAGCCCAGAGGCACACCATTCTCCTGTCTAAAGACCAGGGAGAAAGAAGATCCCACCCGTACTCGAAAAGTACGAGCATCCATAAACTGCTGCAAAAAGACCGGAAGATATTCAAACGGAAAAGCTGGCGGAGGATGCACATACGCCAGGCGGTACCGTAGGCCTTTTCTAAATCAAAAAAGACAGTGACCGTCTGTTGTCTTCGCAGAAAAGAATCATAAATGTGAGCCGCCAATGAAACCACATGGTCAACAGTAGATCGCCGTGATCGAAAACAGCATTGTACAGGAGTGAGAAGAGAATACGTTTCAAGACACCACATAAATCGCTTAGTGACCATCAGCTCCATTACTTTACAAACACAGCTTGTTAGAGATATGGATCGGTAGAGCTAGTTGGCAACCGTAGGTCTTTTTCAGGCTTAAGGACAGGAATGATAATAGAATTGCGCCACTGAGAGGGGAAAGCGCCATGCAGCCAAATATGGTCAAAGGTGTCTAAAAGAAAGAGCTGACTACTTGGAAGCAAGTGTTTAAGCATTAGCGCATGAACACCATCTGGGCCAGGGGCAGTATTAGGAATGACCGACAAGGCTAATTCCAATTCAGCTAATGAGAAGGGCAGATTATAATCTTCACGATTCTGAGAGGTGAAATCAAAACCAGAGGGCTACACCTGGTCCTTGACAACCAAGAATTGGGGATCATAGTGAGAAGAACTAGAAGCAGAACCAAAGACTCCTTCCAGGGAATTGGCTATATGATGGGGATCAGTAACAATGTCGCCAGCCACAGAAAGCCAAGGGATAAATAAGGAAGAAGGTTTACCACAAAGCTGTCGGATTTTATTCCACACCCAGGAGAAGGAAATGCAGCGGGACAAAGTGGAGACAAAATGTTCCCAAGAAGACTTCTTACACTGCCAAATGATTTTCTGAGCCTGAGCACGCAGCTTTTTAAAAAGTAATCATATTCTCTAGCGTCGGATAACGCTCTAGCACTTTCAAGGCCTCTCAGCAAGCTCGGAGAGCTGCACTACATTCCTCCAACCAGCAGGGCACCAGAGCATGTCGTCCAGTAAACGATATTTGAGGAATGGAAAGCTTAGCACCATCCAGTATCGTGTTCCGAAGATATTGGACTCATGCATCAATATGAAGAAAGGAGGCAGTGTTATCTAGGGCCACAAGTGCAGAGTAAAGGGGCCAGTGTGCCCTTTTAAACACCCACTTCGGTGGGCAAGTAGGGTCAACTCCGTGAACAATCATGAAGGAAAACAGAGTAGTGGTCACTACTGTATCAGAAATCACAGACCAGCGCAAAGAGGTAGCAAGCTGTGGTGAGCAGAAGGAAATATCAATACACGAAGCAGAGCCAGTAGAATCACAAACAAATGTAGGAAGCCCAGAATTGAGCATTACTAAATCGCAAAGATCTCGCAGACCGAGCCCCATAAAGGATGATGGGCATTAAATCACGTAGGATAAGAAACAGTTGGGGGAGCTGGGGAAGCAAATCTAGAAAGCCCTCCACAGCCACAGAAGAATTAGGTGGAAGGTACAAAGAGCAAAGCATGAAGAATAGAGATAGTAAAGTAAAATGCAGTGCTACGGCTTGTAAATCTGCGAATAGCTGGACCAGAGTGCAGTAAAGGTCCCGATGCACCAAGACACAAGTTCCCCCATGGGCATGACCACCATCAGACATAGGGGGATCATTACGAAAAGCCATATAGTGAAGAAGGTGCACATGATCTTCAGGGCAGAGTTTAATCTCCTGAAGGCACAAACACAAAGTGTGATAAGTAGAAAGCAGAAGGTTCAGCTCCTCCTTATGGGAACGGTAACCACGCATATTTCACTGCAAAAAGACCATAAGAAGTAAAGGGGAAAAGGGAAACTAATAACAAACCGGGGAAAAGGGCAAAAACCCTTAAAAGTCAGAGTCTGCCTTGACAGTTCCTAACGATTTCAATATATGTTCATTTTTCTGTTCGTGAACCTTAGATGTCAAGTTCTTCTTTCTGGGGCTTGGCGACAAAGATGGTTCAGAAGGCTTCTGCTTGAAAGAGTTATCTGTAGTGCTGACAGCAGTGGTGGACTTCACAGTAGCTTTGGACTTCTTCCGAGTCGGTAATTTAACACTGGCCACCGCAGGTAAAACTTTTGCTGTAGAAATGTTGGTTGTGGCCTGGCTCAGATTCACAGAAGCAGCCACGCACAACTCCTTAGAAAAAGGAGACGGCACAACAGGAGGTGTGGAAGAAATGTCCCTATCCATACCACTAGTAGATGGAGAACAGATGTCCTCAGTACAGCCAGAGATAGCGGGGAGCGAAGGCACAGCAAAAAGCACTGGTGGATGAAAAACATCCAAGGTGTCTAAATTTCCAGAATTGCTGGACGTCGATAACGGAGTACTGGAGGTGGAAAATGAGGCAGTATTTTCATACCTGAATAATTTCAATTGTATTTTATTATAATTAAATTCAATAACAGCCCGCCTTGAAACAATATGTATGTAATAATTATTTAAATTGTGTGTAACAGTCATTGCAAATGCTTACTTTTATTGTAAACATATTTTCATAATTTAAAATAGAGAGTTGAGAAAATGCTGACGATGGGAACAAGCCGTCTCCCGAAACGCGTTCAAGTAAGAATATTATAGTGATGTAGTGTAACAACCCTCAACTCTCTATTTTAAATTATGACACATCACTGTTACTGGCTTCTAAATCTTCAAAATTTGTCAATATTTGCATAATGTTATGTGAATACTTTATATACTTTAATAATGCAAGAGCTGTGAGAATAATAAGTTTTAAGTTGTTAACAATGAGTAATAATGAGGTAAACTTGTAGCAACGATGACATAGTTTCAGTGATAGTTTTAAAATTAGCCAATCAACAGCAAAGAAAAGTTTTAAGTTAAATACAGAAATTCTATTGGACTAGAATTAGCCAAACAGAGACTTGCAATACCAAACCTTAAGGATTTTAACCGTTTAGAGTTACTCAGTTGCTGGCGAGACTTGATAGAGTACAGATGGGAAAATTTGTTCTCTACGGGTGAATAGTAAAAACAGATATACGCGCTAAGTAAATGTATAAAAGTTTCTCACAGTTATTTTTAAAAGTGTGGTGCTGTATAAATATGTGCAAGAATTTAAATAAAAGAAGTTAATTTAAAAGTTTAATTCTGTGATGTCTACAATAATTGTCATACCGCGCCCTATCCAAGATACATGGCTCTAAAGTAAGACTGACACAGCCGAGGCAAAATTCAAACAGTAATATTACGTAAGCATCAAATTCAAACGACGCCCAAAGCGTGTTACAAACTACATAAAGCAACTATTATTACATAAAACAATTCTTCAAGGTTACGTAAACATATATTACGTAACAACACACTTCAAGTTAGCTTCCAAGCATCTGGCTAACAACAACAACAATCTACTTCAAGTTTGCCGTCCCAAGCATGGAGCTAAATCAACTACTTCAAGTTGACTTTCAACTGCGGGGCAGGCAAAATTAATTTACGTAATTTATTACGTGAACCAAACAACAGTTGAACATTCCTTCTTCAAACACCGTAAAGCTGTGGTAGGAGCAGCGCCCCTAACACACTTTGGAGGTTACCACCATAGGAAATGTAGTGAACAGGTAATTCCATCAAGGGAACCAGGAGCAGCATCCTTCAGGTCGGTATCCATAGTTGGGTCTGCAGGATTATCCAAGAGTAAGGAACTAAATATATTACCCACTTCAAGTGACGGTTGGAATGTCAAAGGTTCCCGACTCTGACGAGATTGAGAAGGAAAACAGTGACAGAAAGGCTTGGAAGATTCCAAAGAAGTGGAAAGGGGAGAGGACTGAAAAGGAAGGATGGTGGGGATATAACTGCCATATGGCTAGCTTGCGAAGTACAGGTACAAGTGCAGGTACAGTTCAACTTCGAAGAAACAGGATATTAGCAATAGCTGCAGACCAAAGAACCCGACTGAAGGATCCGCGAGCGAGCTTCGTGAGAAAGAAAAAGCAAAGTTTCTCCTTTGCCTCCCGATAGCCAATTTTTTCCTTAGCTTGCAGTTCTTGTATGGTGTATTCTTCCTTATACACAGGACAGCTGCGAGAGTATGCAGGATGAGCTCGCTCACAATTCACACATTTGGAGATGGAGGTTTAAGGAGAACCGTCGTGTCGATTTATTCCACACCGAGGACATAAAGGCTGCCGCTTACAGGATAATGCTGTATGTCCGAATCCTTGACAAGAGTAACAACGTAGAGGGTTGGGAACATAATGACGAACAGGCGTATCTCATAGCCAGCCTTAAGTGTGGGAGGAAGCTGCCTTAAGGCAAAAGTCAGAAAGACCGTTCTGGTAGGTACCTGCTCCGCACCCTCCCTCCGCAGGAGCCATTTAGCTGCACTCGCCCCTTGGCTAGAAAGGTAGGCAACAACTTCATCTTCAGAGAGGTCGTCTAAGACGGACGAAGCCGCAACACCTCGGCAGACATTCAAGGAAGCATGTGGCTCAACAATAACGTCTTGGGTTCCAAAGTGATGTACCTCAAGTAAATGAAGGGACTGTGGATCATCCTTATTTAATATCAATAAAGACCCATTGCATTGCCGGGTACAGTTCTGAACTGGGCCAGCGATTTTGTCCAAGGCGGCCTGAACCACGAAGGGGTTCAATGAGCTAAGCAGTGTTTGGTCTGGTGTAGCTGAGCGCATGATAACGGGCAGTGACACACTTTCCTGACATAAACATTTTCTGCCGAAACAAGCTCAACCATGCTTCTCTTTTTAGACATCACTAGACAAAAATCATTAGTAGTGTCCATAGCTCCAGTGAATACTATGCACTGAGAATCTCCATGCCAGGTCGAACCTCATGGCGGTTCCGTACGGGGTTGACCTGAGACCCTGCGCTGCACTGGCTATCCTCCAAGGGAGTAGGGGCAGAGCTTTTTTTACAGGCAGGGTAGTTAACCCTAACCCAACCCCTAAAACCCAGAGGACCGGTGGCTCGGGACCCCGGGAGCGCCAATCCTGTATTTAACGAAGTAAGCCCTAAGCCCTGGAGGGGGGGGGGGGTCAATGAAGGTAGGAATGATGCACTAAACATTCTAGAGTTTTCAAAGCACAGTGCTCGTAGGAAACAATCTATAGGCCCAAATCACACCTAGCACAGTTTGTTTAAATGGAGATCTTTTTTCCTTCACTTTGAAACGAATACAGTTTCAGATATTGATAATGGTACTAAACAATGTAGCTTTAACATGTCTGTTATTGGTTTTTATATCTTCCCACCAAAATACCACTCTCTTGTTTGTTCTGATTAAGAGTAAAAAAAACTAAATGAAATGTTAGTAATATGATTCTGTGTCCAAGTAAATAATTTATGAAATGTTGTGATAGGATCTTTTCCTGAGTGGAGACTGGATTTCACTGCTGGATATTTAACAGCGCCCCAAATTGCATCACAAGGCCCCTAGCCATGTGTAGTGGCAACGAAATGACATTTGGCACTAACTCCATATTCTTCCTCATGATAACTGGTATTTTTTTTTCTGTTCTTGTACAGAGCGCTAGCGCCATAGTAAAAGTAAGATTCCATATCTCTTATTTCCTTCTTTTAGGATGTTTGTTAACTGGTGTTGGAACAGATGAACAGCATATGTATCACGTTTTGAACTTTCTGATATGGCAACACACTTTTTTATGTTTTAAACTATAGTTTGCTTTAAAGTAAATTACAAATGGATGGATTGTTGCCTGATTAGCTTTCCAATGTGGCCCCTGAGCAGAGAATCTTGTATGACAAAGGCATAGTTTTCTGAAAAATCACAGATTACAATACATTCTTTAGGTTTCAAATTTTCTTTCCATTCAGACAAAAATGCTATACAGATCCGACAATTTTTCCAGAAAGTCTTCAACAAGTAACTGCATTATTTGTAAATTTGTGCAATCTCCGGTTACCCACTGTTTTTAAGTCACCTGCTCTATACTCTTTTTCTTCGAAAATGTCCCAAATATTATTGACCAAGTTTCCAGTCCCTGAACTGTAAACATCATTTCCTTAAATAAAAATCTGGTGATGGGGTTACAAATTATTTCAGAAAGATAGTCCTCATTGCAGAGGACAATACCTGAATCTGCAAGATGGAAAATGTTCAGGCCTGAGGAGGGAGTAGCTGCCGGTTGCCGACTTGGGGTTTCTCCTGGGAGAAGTGGAGGAAGGAACTAGACGAAGCTGGGAAGATGTCGTACCCAGGAGAAGTGTGTATAAGACTAATGGGCCCAATGGGGCTCACTGAAGACATAGAAAGGCGTGTCATTCAGGAGTTTGGGAGTTACCTGACTGGAAGACCCAGAGAGAGAGAGAGAGAGAGAGAGCAGTTGATTCTGGACGAAGTGCGACTAGTCGCGCCCACAGACTAAGAGCAGGGGTCACATGCAGCAGTATAACGAGGGAGCACCCTTCGAACGCATCGCCACCGACATAGCTAGACTGTTTCCCATGTCTGACAAGGTAACAACAAGTATCTGCTGATGGTCATAGATTACTTTACCAAGTGGCCGGGGTGTACGCCATTCCTAAACAGAAGGCGAAGATGATTGCGGACTACCTGGTGGAAGAACTGCTCTACCACTTTGGGGTACCGTTGAAGCTACACAACGATCAGGGTCCCTACTTCGAGTCAAACCTGATGGATGCACTGGAGCAACTTGGAAGTGCACAATACCTCTCCACGTGCAGTCAAACATCAAGACTCTTGAAAACACCTGAAGAAGGTCGTGGACAATCACCAGAGGGACTGGTATGTCAGGGTGCCACTTTTCTTGCTGGCCTACTGCCCGGTAATGCACATTACCGGGCAGCTTGGTCTCCAGCAGGGAGCTGTGTCTTCCATGGGACCTAATGTTTGGGAGGCCCCCTGGGGCAGAATAGCCAGCAATCAACTACGTTGAGAAACTCGTGGATCGTCTTCACAAATTGCATGAGATGGCCCGTCAGCACATCCAGGTGACGAGCAACCTGATGAAGACCGGCAAGCCAACAGCAGAGGTTTCTAGCAGGTGATCTGACATGGTTGTATCATCCTAACCGGAATAAAGGGCTCTGCCCTACGCTTCAAGAACTATGGCAAGGACCGTACCACATGGTGAAGAGGATCAATGATGCAGTCTACTGCATACAGAGCCTGTCCTAAGGGAAGATGCTGGAGGTAAACCTAGACCGCCTAGCCCACTATGACATGCTGGGTAGGACAACTAGCTTGAGAAAGGAGCAGTGTGACCGCGCGTGGGGCTACCTGCGGGACGACGGTAAGCGCCTCCCGACCTGGCATCTGTGTGGGGTCTTCGACTGGCCATCTGAACATAGCCCATGAGGAATAATAGCCCATTATGTGCCACTTCCTTGTTCCAGAACATTCCTTTTGGCATGCTCTAGTAGCCTCCCTTTCTAGAACACTCCACTTTGTATATAAGGCCTATATAAGGGGTTGCTCTTGACTGGCAGGCAGTTAAAGGGTTACAAAGTGAAATGTGGACAGCAAAAGCTGACAGTGTCAGTGCAGTTGTAAGTTGTGACTCAGCAGTTCAGTTGTAATTTGACAGATCAGTTGCATTGTGTTCTGAGTGTGTGACAAAAGTGACTCATGTATAACGTTTGCGCCTAAAGTGATAAATAAAGTATGTTTCACAGTAACTGATGTTCTCATTTGTTACTATACTTTTCCTTTCCTCCCCACAGTTAGGTCAACAACAAAGTTTTTTAGCCCGGAAAACATTTGGAGTTGTCTGAATATTGTCTGCACAATTAGAAGTCATCATGAGCTTGACAGATTTATGTATCCAACAGAACTTCTTCACATACAATGAAAAATTTTATAAACAATCACAAGGATTAGTGACTGGAAACTTTTGTCACCCATTCTAGTGGATTTATACACGAGCCATTTGGAAATGCACATAGCTAAAGCCTTTCTCCACATCTACAAATTTTGGGCAAGATAAATAGACGGCCTCTTTACAAACATACCATTAAAACTTAAGGATGATTCTCTGAAATTACTGAATCTACAGGACGGATAAAAAATTCAGAATGCAAACACAAGAGAATAATTAGAGACCAGGACAAATTTCAGTCTGGAATCTAGAGAAAACCCACACATGTGGATAATTACATTAAGAATGGTTGTACTCTGATCTCACACAAACATGCAGTTTTTGAAAGTTTGATTCACAGGTTGAGTAATGTCCTTCTATGCAAAGAAGAATATTCAAAAGAACATCAATGCATACATGACATAGCAGATTTAAATGATTTCACCCCTGGTGCAATAATTAAGGTGTTAAAGCAAACTGAAAACTTAAGGAAATAACAGAAACAACTAATTTAAAGATAATCAATGATACAAATTGGAAATATAACAAATTCACTTAAATCCAAGGGCATTTTAAGAAATTTGGGAATGTCTTTAACAATATAACATCCGGCTAGCTTTGCAAAACTAATAGAACCTGAATAATCTGTCAGGTCAATTGTGCAGATTGTCGGAACAACTACATGCCTACACAAAACTGAAAGAAATTTGAGCATTACAAAAAACACAATCATTAAAAGAACACCACAGGAATATAAAATAGAAACAAACCGATAAAGCTACTGTATTACACAATTTCTGAGAACCACAAATGCGGTCAAACCACAAAACTGTTAAACCCAGTTACCTCTTTACTAGAACTGACTATTTGGGAGTAAATACACACTGTCAAGAATGTTGACAGTGTCCAATTTTGAAGTCCTGCCAACAGGTACTTTGTTAGAGGTTTGTTACCCTACCAAAAGACAGCAGCAGAATCAAACCCAGCCAGGAGAGCAGGAAGAGGAGAGAAGAAAGAACAAGCTTTACTCACCCAACTGCTGATGAGGACAAATGCCCTCAAAAACATTCCAGTTTTTAACAACCTAGTAGGTGAAAGTATGTGTCAAGATAGTATGATTTATTGTACATTCAACTATTACTACTAACATTGCACATTATCTTGTGCTTATTATATGTAATACAACAATGCAACAATGTGATAAATGTAGTCCTATAGCATAATAATTGCAATACTGACAAGATTTTAAATGGTGAACACCTACTAGAATGCCCAGAATTGAGGAAAGCTGTACCAGATGGAAATGATGAGATGGGGGTTATAAGCATTGAAGGTCATCAGCGCCCTTACAACATATACAATTTAAAATCCAAAAACTAAAATATGAGGCACAAACCTGCATCATCTAAAACCCTAAAAAAAACAAGCCAACAAACTCTAAAACCACCACACGAAAACATGGTAAATAAAACAATCAGCTTTCGATCAAAGATCAACCCCAAAATTTCACCTCATCTGCAAATGGAAGACTATCCGGCCCAAGATGAAGAGAGGGCGAAGGGAAAGCCTTCTACTGCCAGAAATTCACAGACGGATTTCTCAGTGGAGAAATTAAAGCTGTTGGCGTTACTCCAGGCGTAGAGATGGTCGATACAGCTCTGGAGATGGCATTTGAGCAGACAGGTCCGCCGTGAACTGCAATAAATGGCAAAATTGTTAATGAAAAGGGACGATGAAATACCAGGTGGAATACACTCAACAATGGGGTTGAAAGCAATCGCAAAAAGTGTGACACTGAGTACAGAGCCCTGCGGTACACCGTTCTTTTGAATAAAAATATTAGATAAAACCAAACCTACACGTACATGAAAGACGTGATCTGTCAAACTCCCAAAGAAATATGGGAAGACGACCGCGAATATTCCAGGAGTGGAGTGTACGTAAAATGCCGCCCCTCCAACAAGTGTCATAAGCTTTCTCTAGGCCAAAAAACACAGTCACTGTACGACACTTTCTCAGAAATCCGTTCATAATGTGTCGACAGAGACACATGGTTGATGGTAGAGCGATGGCGACGAAACCCGCACTGAGCTATCGCCAGAAGGTTCTGAGACTCAAGCCAACATGTCAACCGCTCGTTGATCATGCGCTCCATCAGTTTGCAAATGCAACTGGTGAGGGAGATAGGGTGGTAGCGGGAAGGTAGTTGGCAATCCTTCCCAGGCTTAAGTATAGGGACAATGGTGGCTTCGCGCCAAACTGAAGGAAAAATGCTGTCTTGCCAAATATGGTTATAGACCTGTAAGAGAAAGAGTTTACTTTCGGCTGAAAGTTTCTTTAACATCAGGACATGAATGCTATCTGGCCCAGGAGCGGAGTGCCAAGAGAAATGGAGAGTGTGCTCCAGCTCCCTCATTGTGCAAACTTCATTATAAAACTCCTGATTAGGAGACCGAAAACTATAGGTCACGGAATCCAGCCGGTCTTTGAGAGTGCGAAACCCGACGAAATAATGGTCAGAACTGGAAACCGTCTCAAAGGCAGCACCCAGAGTGTTAACAATGGCAGCCGGATCCACTATGGTGGCATTGGGAACCTGAAGGTCAGACACAGTACAATGCGACACTTTACCGGAGAAGCGACAAAGTTTATCCCAAACAACAGAGGAAGGTGTGAAGCGATTAAAAGACTTGACAAAACGAGTCCAGGACGCCTTCTTGCTATCCTGAATATTGTGACGAGCCCTGGCACGCAATTGTTTAAAGGTAAGCAAATTATCAAGTGTACGGTGTTGCCGAAACACCCTAAGCGCAGCTCTATGGGCACGAACGGCGTCCCGACTGTCCTCAGTCCACCATGGAACAGGAATACGCCGAGGGTGGGAGGACGAACGGGGAATTGTGCGTTCGGCAGCAGATAGCATTGGAGAGGTAAGGTGCTGCACCATTTGGTTAACGCCAGTGAAGGGCTGGTCCACAAAAGACACGAGGCTGGAATACAGTCTCCAGTCGGCTTTGCTGAATTGCCAGGTAGATGTACTGGAATGCTGGACATGGTGAGACACAAGAGAAACGATGCAGGGGTAATGATCGCTGGAGTGTCAGTGACGACATTCCACTGCAGACGATAAGCAAGCTGGATGGAGCAAACGGCAAGGTCCAAGTGAGAGAATGTACCAGAAGAATCAGAAAGAAAAGTAGGCTCACCCGTATTGAGGATACATAGGTTGAACTGAGCAAAAATGTTGGAAAGAAGCGTTCCCCTCGCACAAGCCCTCGGCGAAACCCATAGGGGATGATGGGCATTAAAATCCACCAATAGAAGAAATGGTGTTGGGAGAGCAGACAGGAGACTTTGAATGTCCGCGCTAGCGAGGGGGGACGATGGAGGTGAATAGATGGAGCAAATAGTAAAGAAACGGCCGCGTAATTGGAGCCAAACGGCAACAGCTTGCAAGGCAGATGTGTGAGAGTCTGAAAATGAATGTCGTTACGGATTATTAGCATATGACATCTCCATGGACAGGAGTACCCTCATCCGGTGCAAGATCGTAGCGAACAGGAGTATACCCTCGGAGATCAAAAGGATCGTGAGGGCGAACCTTCGTCTCCTGCAAACACACGACCATAGGTGAATGGGAACGCAATAAAAGTTGCAGTTCCGCCCTATGCGATCGTATACCACGTAAATTCCAGGTCAAGATAGCCATGAAGAAAAGGGATAAACTTCCTACTTAGAAGGGCAGTTCAAAATAACCTTCTGCTTAACCTTGGGGCTCGGGCTTTTGTTATGCAGTTGGTCAGACTCCATAGGCTCCTCGAAGGGAGGGCCCACGCGCTTAGTACCAGAAACCGATTCAAGCGCCGAGAATCGGTTCTGGGTGGCAATAGGGGAGGGTGCCGCTGAGGGCGGCTTGTCCGAGGAGGAGAAAGTGAACTTCTCTTACCGCGAGCATGCGGAGGGTCTTCCTTACGAAGTTCCTGCTTGGATTTCTTCTCAGTGCCTTGAGACTTCAGTACCTTAGGACCAGCTTTAGATGGCTTGATAAGTGTGCCAGAGATGGACGGCCGGATGGTAGTATCGGTCAAGGCAGTTATGGTCCAGGTCTGAGTTTCGGCATCCTTCCGGGGTACTGGCGAGGCAACAACAGAACTGAATGTACCTGATTGCAGGAGCGCAGGCTGGCACGTATGGTAACCTCCGGGCTTCAACGAAGGAGAGTTTTTCCTTTACCCGGATCTCCTGGATCACCTTGTCCAAGTACCGCGGATAGTCGGCAAATGACGCAGAATGAGATCCTTTGCAATTAACGCAGACGGGGCTGATGAACAGGTACCATCGTGTGAGGGCTGACTACAAGAGGCACAGATGGAAACGGCACTCTTACAAGAGACTTGCGTATGCCCAAAACGTTTGCTTTGAAACAATGCAGAGGTCTGGGAATATAGGGCCTCACCGCAATGTGTTCGTACCCTGCTGAAATACTCGTGGGCAGATCGACATCATCAAAAGTTAGAAACAGGGTACGAGAGGGTACCAACACTCCGTCGTGTTTAGCCTGCACTCGGTGAACGCTGTCACCTTTTGTTCTGAAAGATATTCGACCAGTTCATCGTCCGACATACCATCGAGACTATGGGTGGTAATGACGCCTCAACAGGAATTCAAGGTGCGGTGCTTCTCAATACGGATGGGATAATCTTGGAGAAGCGTGGCGCGCAACAAGGTCTTACTTTGTTGATCGGACTTGTTTTGTACTAATAATGAACTGTTTCGAAGTTGAGTGCAGGAGTGAACCGAACCAGCAATAGAGTCAATGCCCTTCTGTATTATAAAAGGGTTCACCTTCTCGAAAGATTGTCCTTCCTCTTTGCGTGTAATGACCAAGTAACAACCATATGTCGGTGGTGCTACTTCTGTTACAAATACTTTTCGGCGCTTGTTATTACTAATGGAGAAAGAGAGCTCCGTAGCGAAAGAAATCCTCCACCATTGCAACCGTCTCTGATCTCGGGCTCTGACTTCCCGGCCGTTATCCTGGCTTGGGTGAGTGGCATATCTATACCAGTCTCACCCCAGGGTCACACCTCCCAGAACATAGACAGAGAGACCCAATGGCAGTAGGGAGTCAGCAGCTCATGCAATGCCTCCCCCCCCCCACGGGAATAGGCATAAAGAATGATGCTTTAAATGTAAAAGTTATCAATTTTTACTTTCACTTGTATATTTATTGGCATTTGAAAAAGCAAATTCAGATCAGTTATTGATGTTAAATTTGAAATTCATAAACATCAAAACACACAATTAATGGTTAACCGGAGAATATAAATACAAAATGTCAATATTTATTGTACTTGTGCATCACTACAGTATTAAGGTGTATTCCCTGAAAAATTTAGCTTTCTGTGTTTATTGATGTTTGAAAAAATACTACTCAATTCTGAATATACCAAAATAATGTGGTACTTTCAACTTTGCTCATCTTGGTATCTGAATTCCGCTTTCACAATCATTTTTTCATTGTATATTTACCAGATTTCAGCACTGGACTCGCAAGCCTTTGTTTTTATGAGGTTTGTAAACTGTGGAGAATTAATCCAAATGTCATAGCAGAATGTGCAAGAAAAAGTAAGTTAAGAAAACTTTTAAGTGGATACAGACTGGAACTTAAGTACTGGAAAGAACTAGAGGGGGGATAGGAAAGCAAGATACCCAATTAATCTTAGAAAGATGACGAGAAATTTCTTAAAAGACATCAGTGACATGACATAATTCTGAGAAAGAATCACTGAGAAGGCAGAATCATTCAATTTTTATGTTAAAGAGCCTTGAAAGAACAGGGCCTCATTAGACAATAGAATGAACAACTGACATTTTAACATATACCAACTAAAATCTGGGAGCAATGGAATGCACAAGTATCTCAGAAATGTTTAACCCCACCTAATAGGTTTTTGACATCAACTGATTTTAATGGAATATACTTGTTTTTAAAGAGTTTCCCAGTGTATGGGATATTTCACAAAAATGAAAATAACCTAACATGCATATAAAATATCTGAAACACACATGCTATCACTCCATTATCTCAAAAACCACATTTAATCAAAACCATTATATCCAATTCTGAAAAACTAAGAGGTGGCGAAAAAATTCTATAAGTAAAAGGGTAGTTGGAATGGGGGAAAATTCCCCCAAAATTTTGCCTTACAACCTTGAAAGAGCTAGGCTTAAAATAAAATAAACCTGGATAAAATATCTATTGTTTATTACATTTTTATTTAATTTTTGGATTGAATCCAATACTTTCTCTATCCTAGGCAAAGGAAGTTAAAAAACATTTTATAAAGTTTCATTTTATTGATGACAGTGTTTACCTGAACATATGATCTATTTACAGACCTTTACAGAGCAGCTCCAGAAAAATCAAATGGCTGGCTGCTGTTGCATTGCATCATCTGCCTGTTATCTATTAAGTGCAGCACTTTCTCCCCCCCCCCCCCCCCACCACTTGGTCACTTGAAATACCTCACTGCCTTGTACAGGCATGTAATGGTTTATGGTCCTGATGTAATCTTAACTCATTTTTCACATGCACTTGCATTTCACTTAACTTCGTAAAGCATTTAATGTTTATATAAAAACAAAAACTGTAAGTCAGGTGACTTTGGCCCTATTGTGAAAACAAATTTCTGTTACTGATGTCGCAAATACTTAACATCTATCCTTCAGAGTTTAAACATATTAAGCCTGCTAATTTATTTTATAATTATTATTCTGGAAGTGCTACTTTCATGTACTTCATCCAGTAGGGAGTTGATTTTGAGAAACATAAAATATTTACCAAATAGCTGATAAGAAAATGAGCAAAAATAGCTTGCTTTTCTGTATACAAAAGTGGAAATTGTGAACAAACTTTAGATTTTAGACATACCCCTTTCTATTGTTTCCTCAGGCATTTCCTCTCCATTTGTTGTAGTGTTCTTGTTACTCTGCTCTGTTTCTTGGAAAAGTATCTCATTTTTTTTATTTTCTTCGTGTAATTTCCTTTTCTCTTCCTTTTTTTCTAGCTTCTTTTTCTTTTTGCGCTCTCTCCTTCTTGCAGCTGCTGCTTTTTTAGATTCTTCCCTAGTCTTTTCCATATCCAGTTCTTCCAACAAAATACTTGCATTTTTGTTGGCCTTAGCTGCTTGCATATCTTTGGCTGCTCGGATTGTTTTTACACAGTCCTGGCACTTTTCCAGAAGCTCCTGTAATTAGTAAATATTGGATAACTCATTATGAATTTGTCATCTAGCTACTGAAGCACAGACAGTTACTTAACTGATGTGATTCCTACCTTGTCACTGACAGTAGAAATGTAGCGAGTCATTTCCTGATCACTTGGAAATTGTGTGACATGGTTTACCATCCACTTGACTACTTTCATGTGACCCTTCCTAAAAGCTGCCATTAAACATGATACCTGAAAAGAAGGAATTCCAGGATCAGTGTTGATGAATCATATATTTCTTAAGAATACCCAACCGGTAAGTAAGGTTTGGTTAAGTAAGGTTCAGATGCAATATGAAATTCCTCCACCATTTCTGCAGGTTTAACTGAATTAACTCCTAGGATATACAGAGGGCTAGTCTGCAACTATATCACACCAGGGAATGAGAATTGGTGGTATAACCATAGAAACTGCTTTTTTATGGAAGAAATTGTCCAAATACCCAGACCAACAGAAAGGTGGGTTTGGGCATTTAAGTTGTCAACCCAACACCAGACTCAGATGCAATATGCTAATCACCTACTTGCCCTAAATATTTATGATTCAGAGTAATAGACATACTGGATGGATAAGCAGGAGACAAACAGGTGATAAAACAGAAATTGAAAATGGGAACATGGAATATAACTTCCTTAACAGTAAAAGAAAGATAAATAACTGAGGAAATGGACCAATTCCAGTTAATAGTATTAGTAATTAGTGAAACAAAGAAGAGCGGAAATGGACATGTACAATTAGAAAAGGATATATGCTTATTTATGCTGGTATAAAAATCAGAGAGCAAAAGGAGGAGTACACATTATATTAAATGAGGAAATGAATAAAAGAATTACTGACTGGAAATTGGTAAATTCAAGGATAATAAGAATAGATTTGCAATTACAGGAAACTGTTTCGCATATTCAAATATATGTGCCTACAGAGGATAAAGATATATTAGAGAAGGGAATGTTGTACACATCACTTCAAAATAAAGTAGAGAATGCAAGAGAAAAATAAGCATATAATAACCATGAGAGATTGGAATGCATGTGTTGGTAAGGACTGGAGAAAAAGTTATGACAGCATGGGAAAGTATGGAGCAGAAGTATTAAAGAATCAAAATGGAGACAGACTGATAGAATTCTGAATACATAACCAACTATTAATAGAAAATACGCTCTTTCCTCATAAACGAATAAATTAAGTTACATTTACAGCGCAGGAAAGAAATGTTAAAAGTATAATAGATTATAGAATGTCGGCCACTTCCGATGATGGAAGCAATTAGCTCTCAAAAACGTTTAAGTTGTAAAACATGTAAGCAATGTTAAGTGTTTCAACTCCGATTCAAATTTCTTATATCATTGCAAACTTACATCACTGTTACTAGCTTATCCATATTTTATAATTACTTTAATTTTACAAAAAATTCAAGATATCCAATATAAGATACAAGAGAGTTTTGAAGTGCTGAAATAGCTATGCAACATAAATGACTAATAATGGCAACTAAACTAAAAAAGCCAACAAAACAGAGAGAAATAAAATATATGAAAAAAAATAGTGAATTCAAAAATGAAGGCAAAGAACAATATAAGACTAATAAATGATAAATTATTACAAGCTGAACCACAATATGTAAAACACAGAAACAGTAAGGAAACAATTAAAAAGATAATTGAAATAGCTGAAGAAGTCTGTGGGTAAAGAGCAGTGGGAACACCATGGTGGAATGAAATACTTAAACGAAAGTTATGAGAGAAGAAAGTGGCATGGAAAGAGCACTTAGATACAAAACAAAGAGAATATTGGAATAAGTATGTTAAAGCAACAAATAAGACTAAAGAAGTAGTTAGAAAAGCCAATCAACAAACCTGGGAAGAATTTGGAAATGAAGTTAAACAAAATTTTAAAGATAACAATAAAGAACTTTGGCTATCAAAAGACTGCAGAATAAACAAGGGGAAAGAATAAGAGTATGAATGAAAATACTAATAAATTAGCCACAAATATGAAGGACTTTCAAAGGTCTGAGAAAATTATTTAAATAGGATGAATAAGCCATGCATTGGAAGAGACAGTCTATATTTAAATACAAAGGGATAACAAATTCAGTGGATTCACAAAAGATATTGTAGTAAATATAATTTGTAAAGAACAGGTAAACTGGTGACGAATTCAAGGTGTAAAAAATTCTTGCCAGGTTAGTTATCCAAAACATAACATAAAAAACCATGTAAAACAGCAGCACTGTCTTCAGACCAACTGGTTAATGCATTTAAACATATAAGGAATAAAAACAAAAGTGGAATCATTAGAAATATTCTTGGAAGAATTACTTTTGATTAATATTCCCATTATTGGTCTAAATAAACACTAGCTAAGTAATCCTGAAATGCCACTAGTAAATACATTAAAAGGCTACAATGTCACAGATCACTACTCCAGAAAAACAGGACTGCGGGGAGACACATGCATATTAGTTAAAAGTTCTTTATGCCAAAAGATGGAAATAAAAAAAGGAGAAGATTTAAAAGCATACCAAGAGGATGTGGTCGAAATGTCCACAATTGAAGCGAGCTGAAGACCGTTGTTATCTTTAATTTAGAGCGCTCTATTACAACACTTTTGAAGTCTTTGAAAGAAATTGAAATTCTGCTAAGAAAGTTGCACAAAGAGAAAGGTTAAACCATAATAATTGCAACTGATTGCAATATAGATACACTAAATTCACATAGCTCACAAAAGAAAGGAATGGCAAATAGGTTTCTTATTATCATGGAAACTTACAGATTCAGTCTAAAGTGTAACGAACCAACTAGAGTAAATATTATACCCTATACTTGTATAGACAATATAAATACAAATACTGCATGTGAAAGCAGCAATTGCAATACAGTAGAAACTAGTCTCTGATCACAAAGCATTTTTCATTACCTTCCTAATGTAAGAATAAGAAATGCCAAAACAAAAAGATATAAGACCGTGGTCCTTGGACGTATCACTAACTGTAAATGAAAATTATAATACATTTCTAACTCAATTTTTTTACCACTTATAAACATTGCTTTCCTAAAATAGCATACAAACAAAAACATAAAAAGCTTTCGCTAAATTGGTGTACTTATGGCATTAAAGTATCCAGTGCATGAAAAGGATTGTTGTATAGACTCACAAAAGAATCAAATACTTTAGATGTAAAAAAGCACTATCTATTTTACAGTGAAGTTTATAAAAAAAGCTATAAAGCAAGCAAAACAAATGGCCAATGAAACAAATATATAAAAGAAGCTCACAACAAAAGTAAAGCAGCATGGCAGTTAATCAAGTGCAAGTTAGGCTTTCAAAATAAACAAAAACCTGAATCACAAGGCAACAATATTACAATACACATGGCTGAATCTGTGAACTATTATTTCACAAATATACCTAATGAAACTTGCAAAACACATCCATGTATGCAAAAAGCTTTTAAAAAAACACATAACGTTGCATTAATTCACAACCTTTTAATCGTGGTTATATAACAACAAATGAGTAAGAAATACTATATCAGGTTTGAAATAAAAAAAACTGAAGTGGATGGCATGAATTGTCACCTAGACTAGTAAAAATAATGAACGATATAATGAGCGAATCACTTGCCAAAATATTTAACCAATCATTTCATTTAGGAATTTTTCCAGAAATAATGAAATATGCATTAATAACATCCCTGCACAAAGGAGGTACATATGAATATAGAAACTATCGCTCTTTATCAGTCTTGACCAGTTTCTCAATTATATTAGAGAAATTAGTATATGCCAGACTGAAAGCCTTTCTAGAAAATAATAAAATATTAAATGACTTGTCAACATGGCTTCAGAAAAAAACCTATCAACAATTACAGCAGTAACCACAATGGTAATTGAAATAGTACTAAATTTAGACACACAAAAATACAGCTGCAGTAATTTGTGATATTTCAAAAGCATTTGACTGCATAAGTCATGAAATCCTCCTAAAAAAACTTCAATATTATAATATCAAAGATCAAAACGTCCATTGGTTTCAATCCTACCTATCAAATCACAAAGTATAATCACTAAATGCAGCTCAGGAACATATAAATCACAATGGAGAAGTAATAAAAATAGTTTTCTGCAAGCATCAGCGTTAGGTCCTCTGTTATATATACTCTACGCAAATGACTTATCTTACAGTATAAGTGGGAATCCAATATTATATGCAGACGACACCTCAGTTATCTTACAGAACACTAGTTATCACAAATTATAAATTGATATACACAACACAGTAAATAACTTAGACTAATGGTTCCCTACAACACAATGAACTTAAATAAAACAAAAAATAGTATTCTACAATTTAAAACCACTGTTAATGCAAATTCAAGACAAGTTAATTTGGTAAATGAAATGACTAAAGACTGCAGCAAACTGCTAGGAATACACACAGATGAATGTCTAAAATGGAACATAAATATTGAATACATTACTAAGAAACTGATCTCAGCCTGTTTTACTATGATGTGTCTGATGTATATAATCAATACAGAAACAAAAAAAGCATTCTATTATAGAGAAGCTTATTAATTTTGAAGTATTAGATGAAGTAGTTGGAAGTAGCCACTTCCCTTTAATATTGACACTCAGGGTAAATGATCAGACATTAAAACATGAACAAATGAATTTGCAAAGTATCAGAATGTTTAAATGGAAAGATGAGGTAGAGGAGAATTTCTGGGAAGACAAACTCAGAGGCAAGGAAAGTTCTGATATGGGGTATTGCAGATGCTTTCAAGGATAATAAGATACAAGCAGCACTGAAAATGCTAGAGTTGTTATCAAAACGAGCAGGCTTAAACAGAGAGATCATACAAAATGCTTATAAAAAAATGATACATTCACATGACTTTCTCTACCCTCTATCATTTATTACTGTGTATTTAAACTATTTTTACTAAAGCTTATTTTTATATCTACTAGTTTTAATCCAAATAAACCTTTGCAGAAATAGCTACATACACATTTGGTTATAGATACAAAGAGAATGAGTCAAATGTTTAAGAACTGGGCGCTATATGCTAGCCTTAAAATTCCACACTGTTTCCATGCAATTGCAAGAAACAACTGTATATTGAAAAGACTTTAAAGAATGACCAAGAAATGAACAATTTGAACCACTAATAACGGATATCTCAGAAATGCCTTATGCCACAAAAAGACTTATTTGAAATAAACTGTGTGTTTTAAAGAGATCTACATTTCTTGTACAGCACATTTTTATCTATCGCTTAATGTTTGCCAGTTATACAAGATTATATAAAATTCTTTCTGAATGAAGAGGACTTCAAAGGCTATTCCCAGAAAATTCAAGATATGCATTTTATTTGTCATGTAAATATCTGTAATATATGGTATTTTAATAAAAATCATTGCAACCATTTTTTTTTTTTTTTTTTTTTTTTTAGAAAATCAAAATATTTGAAAAGTGTTGCATATAGCGCACGTGCGCATGCAGGAACCTTCTTCTAAGAATGCTTTTTTTTTTTTTTTATTCAGGGATCTTCAAAATAGTGAAATCTCAACATTGAATTTTTGGGTGAATACAATACTCCCCCTACTTACTGTATGTAGTAGAGAAAGTAAAAAGGAGGTGTGTTTTGATGAGGAATGTGACAGCAAAGAGGGAAGTTTTCAGAGTTGAGGATATGGAGGGCAGAAGATGATAGGGATAGACAATTTTTTGATAAGCAAATGGGGATACAAATGTTTGTTGGAATCAAAAAGAAAGGAATGGCAAAAAAGGAACAAATAAGGGAGAAAGAGAGTAAAAAAATCTGGGGAGCCCTGAAACATATTTATAGGAAAAGAGAAAGGGAGAATACAATTACACCTAAGGAATGATTGGAATATATGGGAAATTTAGTTCGCATAGAGAACATTTAGGGAGCTATGAAGTGGGTAAAAAGTGGCTACAGATAAAAAATAACTTGGACCAAGAAATCACTAATATAGAAGTAGAACAACAAATAAGACACCTAAAAAGGAATGAAGCAGTAGGCATACATGGAATTCCAAGGGAATTTTGGAAAATGTTTAGCAAAACTGATGAGGGTATGAGAATAATGGTGAGGTTCCTGAATAAAGTGAGAGAGAGTAAAGACATACCTGAAAACTGGAAAGCAAGCATGGTGGTACATTTATACAAGGGTAAGGGAGATCTAAATAAGCCAGATAATTACAGAGGAATTAGCCTTCTGTCCATATTAGGAAAAATATATAACAGGATAATGACTGAAAGATTACAGGAGTGGGCAGCATGGGAAAACAAACTATCCGAGTTCCAAGCAGGGTTTATAAAAAGGAAAAAGACCTGCAGATAATATAATGGTGATACTAACAATTTTAAATAAATACATAAGTCACAAGTGAGAAAGGGTTTATATGTTTTTTGCCGATTTCGAAAAAGCATTTGACGCTATCAACAGGGAGGCTCTAGAATGGAAGTTAAGAAAAAAGGGTGTAAGTAATGTGTTTATTAGAGAGATCAAGAAAATATACGAAGGGGTGAAGTTCTATATCAGATGCGATAGAAACGGAATAGCAGACGTAATGGATCAAAAGCTAGGGCTAAGACAGGTGTGTAAGTTGAGTCCTATACTATTTATTTATTGATGACATTTAAGAGTTGGTAAAAGCAATCCACGTAGTCCAGTGATAGGAACCACAGAGATAACAGAGTTACTTTATGCTCATGGCCTAATGGTAGGTGCAATAAAAGTAGTAGAATTTTACAAAAAGCATGCAATAAAATTAGTAATTTTTGCAAAAAGTGAGGCATAAGAATAAACGTCAAGAAATCTAAAATAATGGTATTTAAAAAATGAAGTAAATTAAGAAAAGACAAAAACTGGTATCTGAATGGAGAAAGACAAGAAATAGTGAAAGAATTTGATTACATAAGAATGAGAATAAGTAGTAACGGGATGGAAACCTACATGGGAGGAAGGTAATGAATGGCCAAAGGAAAACTAGCTAAGAAAAGAGTGAGAAAGTGGTTATAGAAGATATCAGAAATGTCTGTAAATTGGTTGGAAAGGTTGTATGAAGCAGTGGTAGAATCAAAGATGTAATATGTAGAGGAAACTTGGGGTTTATCAGAAGCTGTAAATAAAATTTATGTAATACATACGATGCTTTATAAAGAATTATTAGGCTTGCCAAAATCACCAAGAGGAATGGCATTGACAGAACTAGGTAGAACAGGAAGAAAAGGAATAGTGATGGAAAGAGTTTAGAAAAATGGTACAAAAATCTGAAATTAGATGGTGATATAATTAAAACATGCATGAAGTATTCCCTAATGCATTAGACTACAATAGTTGGGGGAAGAAATTTAGAAAGAGTTATGGGGATGTATGGCAGAGGGGTAAAAATAATTCAATTGGTTTTTGGAAGAAAGTAGGAAGAGATTAGAAGATACTGAAAGGCAAGAGACATGGGCAAGTTTTGAAATAAAAGTTCTTTGAGGTTGTAATAAAGAATAATAAAGAAAGAATGGGGAAGGGAGAAGTATGCTGACAGTTGTGACAAGTAAAGAAGAAAAGAATTTACATGGATGTGATCAGGGGTACTGTATACCAAAGGTTTTAGGAACAATAACATGGAAGTGTGTAGTATCAGAGGGTATGCTCCATTGTTTGATGCAGTGTAAAGAAACAAGTATGTGGTGGGAGGGTATTTGGGAAAAAAAATTGGATAAACTGGAAAATATTACAGTGGCAATAAAAATGTTGACAGAGAATGTGAAAGAAGTAAAAGCATGGGTGAATATTTAGGAAGAGTAAGGAGTAAATGGATTAGAAAGTAAAAAGAGAAAAAGATGGGAGTCAAATTAGGACCTGAATGCATGCAGATGACCTGGGAGTCACAGCATGTTGGACCCTTAGGAAAGTGTGTCAGTCTCAATTACAAGAAATGTATGCAATTGTAAGAAATGTGTGTAATTGTTGATAAATAAATATTCTATTCTAAATTCTTAGTTACTTCCACTCGATCTTGACCTATGGTACAATATTATGAGGAAATGCACCAGGATGGGAAACAGTTTTCAAAATAATATGCATTATGTTACAAGTTGACTTCAAAGACTCGTGCAAACCATTATTTAAAAAACTAAAAATCTTCAACTCGGTCCTTAGTATATTTTTTAAGAGTTTCCATCTATGTACATAAAAATTATGACAATTTCTTGGAAAAACAAAAAACCAACATTACAATACAGGAGAGAATCTATTCTATTCTACAGTTTTACAAAATACAGGAAACTTGAAAATAGGACATGGAGATGAGGAAGAATCAGATGCTGAGAAGGAAATGACTGATGAATTAGACGCTGAGATAGCAGTAGGAACGATTAGAATGGTAAGGCTTCAGGAGCAGAGTAAACATCACCAGAGAAGATCAAGTATGGAGGAAAATGGGTTTTTAAATGGCTTAGGATAATATATCAAATAGCCTGGAACCAAGAAATAATGCCATCAGAGTAGGAAAGGGATATTATAACCCCAATCCATAAAAGGGTAAATACAATAAATTGCTGAAACTATAGAGCAATATGTTTATCCTCAGTACTACTAAAAATCTTCACTATAATTTTAAAAATTAAATTAAAAAGGGAAACAGATGGCAATTTGGATGATGGACAAGCAGCCTTACAATCCGGTCATCAAACACAAGATTACATAAGTTGTATTACAGCTTTGATTGAAGAAAGAAAGAAAGAAAAGAAAAAAAAAGAGAGAACTGGAGAGATTACCTAAGAAAGAAATTTGGATATCTTTAATGTACACCAGAACATTGGAGAAACTCATTAGAATTATCCAAAGGGTACACACTAATATGAGTGGAAGAATATGATTAAATGGGAAACAAGTGGAAATTTTAATATGGACAAAGGAATGAAACAAAGAAATAGCTTTAGTCCATTACTATTTGTAGTATTTATGGATCAAATAATTAAACATTGCAAGAGAATAACTTGAAATATATAAAGTGGGCAATTGGAACTTGAGACAAGTATATTTACAATCACTTGTCTGTGCTGATGATATACTACTAATTAGTACCGAGAGCGCCAATGAACTAAGAACTGGCTGTGCAGTGTTTTTTCACTGGGTGTGTGGACACATGATTCCATGCTGCTGCTGCTATCAAGGTCATGCTAGTGATGTGGCTTTGCTCTGTTCTGGCTGTGCAGTATTCAGTTGACAGTGATATGGTGTAGTTCAGTTATTACAAGTTATTTATTATTTTGTCCTGTATTTAGTCACAAAGTATATTATGGCTCAGTATGTGTCAAATCAGAGAGCTCATCAAGTGAAAATGCGATTTGCAGAAAGATTTCCAGGCTGCACGACAATCCATAGGCTTTATAATACATTTCAGGTCACAGGAAGTGTTCAGTCTAAGAAACCTAAAAGACAGCCTAGGTTCTTACTGAAGAAACAGACATCGGTCATTGTTTGGAGACTTACCCCCCAAAATTGCTTAGGCATATTTCACAACAGGCAGGCATTTCTTATGGCTCTGTGCAAAGAACTATTATACTGTTGAAGTTAAAACCACATGAAATAACTCTGGCACATGCTCTTTTACCAGGTGATCCTGTAATTAGGTGTACATTTTGAGGCTGGAGTTTCAATAGTGTATACAATTGAATTTTATTCATGGACGCTATTTAACTTCTACGTTCCTTAGTGTCCCATTCTATATTGAGCATGAAAGACTGGAAACTTTGTTCAGAGCCTCTATCAGGCTTGAGGTTCTTTTATGCGCCATAAATCTACGACAAAAAAAAAAGAAAAGAAAATAAATATATATCCATCATCCTCCACCGGGTTTGAACCCGTGACTTTGGGAACTAGAGGCTAACATGGTACCTCTCGACCACGGAGGACAAGTATATACAATGGCGAAATAGATCCATATTTAATACTCTTCTTGGATGAGGCTTGCATCCACTTTCATGGATATTTGTGTACACAAAATAACATTGTTGGAGCTCTGACAAGCCTAATATTGTTCATGAAGCACACCTCCATTATGAAAAAAAAATTGGCGTATGGTGCGCCATGAGCAGAGAAAGTTTTAGAGTCAATTTTTTTTTTGGAGTTGACACCCCTACATACATGAATAGAATTTTGCCCCCCCCCCCCTTTTTAGAGTGTCAACAGACACGGAGCGTGATTTTGCCTTTTTGCAACAAGACTCTGCCAAAGCTCAAACGGCCAATATTTCAATGAGAACAGCTGAAAATGTGTTCGAGGACAGAATTATTAGTAGAGATTTGTGTTCCCCTCAATCCACTGGCCTAACCCCTTCCATTTTCCATCTCAGAGGTAAATTAAAATATAAACTGTACAAGATAAACCCACACCCTGGAAGAATTAACACTAAATATCTGTCAGGTAATTACCAGCATTTCTCAATGTGAACTACGGCAAGTGATAGATAGTTTTCTAAAGAGGTGCCAAAAAATCAGTTCCCTGACCTAACCCCCTGTGATTTCTATCTCTGGGTTAAATTAAAACAAACTGTACAAGATAAACCCACACACCCTGGAAGAATTAGCACTAAATATCTGCCAGGATATTTGCCAGCATTTTTCAAGTGAACTACAGGGAGTGATGGATGGTTTCCTAAAGAGGTACCAAAAGTGATGGATGACTGGCCAGTTTCAGCACCTCCTTTCATAAAGTTGGTAAGTAAAGCCTTTAAAAGTAGTTTTAAAAATGTTGTATGGTTGCATCCACGCCATTCTATGATAGCCGCAGACGGCAATGAGCGCTGATAACACAAACAGGAAAAACACAGCACATCTAGTTCTTAGTTCATTGGCCCTTGTGGTAGGAATACTCAAAACCTACAACTAAAGGTAACAAAATAGGCCAGCACATTTTAGTTTCACATATTTTCTTCTATCTTTAAGAGAGCTTTGCAAAAACACTATATCTCATTATCAGTTTGCTCTTGAAGCTCTGATCTGATTCTGCAATGAAACTTGTGTTTAGTTAACCAATCCATCTATGTTTGCATTTAACCCATAGGTTGCAGGTGACTTGTGAGCCACAGTGCTGATGCAGCAGACTGCAATCTGCTACTTACTTCCCATGCTTTGCATCAATTCTCAGTCTATTTTAATGTTTATGTATATCCAGGATTCATGTAAGCAATAAACGTAATGCAAAGAATAGGGCTGCATTCGTTAAGCAAGATAAATGTCAGAGGCAATATTACTTCAATGTTTATGGAATTAAATATATTATTCCACTAATACATATAATTTTCTACTCTTTTCGGTCATTAGGAAAAAAGCTACATTTTCCCAACATATTCCCAACTTTTGCTTCTGATACAGTCTGAGACAATGAACTGTGGCTGCCAAATTTAATAACAGAGAGATAATGTGTGTATAACAAAACACTTTATTAAGGGCAGCTGGTTCATTATTACTTTACAGTAAATAATTATCTATTTTGAACTATTTGTGAACAATTTTGTTACAATGGCATGTTAGTTGTACTATCTATTGGCATATACATGAGGTATGAGATGCTCTCAGCCCACAACAACAGTGGCTGACGAGTTATGTGCAGCTTTGCACGTTCTAGGCAGGAAATGTGAAATCCATCATGACTCGTGCATGTTCCAAATTCATTTTCTTCGGGATTAAGCTTCTACCAATCTACTTTGCTACATTTTTATCCAGATTCACAAATGCAGCATCTTTCTCGAAATAATCTTTGCTGATTGTTTGTAGCAGTCTAACTGTATATATTGGGTTATTTCCCTTCATGAAGCCAAGACCTATAATTCAACTTCCTGTCTTCAAATGTAAGACATTCAATTTAATATTCTCAGGCCTGCTTTAACAACATATGTTATGAGCTAACAAGAAGTTACTGCTTCAAATTTATTTAAATTAACAAAATTCATATTTCATTGACCAATGTTAACATTATTTATCATGTGTTAGAAGTTTATAAAATACTTAAAAAAGCTGCCATTTTTCATGCTGCAGATGAATTACCACATTTGCAAATGCTAGTGAAACCAGTAGAAACAGAAACATATCAATGTCATATTTGAGTACTTTTAATGACTTGACGAAACTGGGCCTCAGTAGAATTTCTACCTGATGAGTTATCATGGTAGCATCATTACTTCAATGAAGTCATAAACACATTCACCATTCTAAAATTGGACTTCTTTCTTATTACAATATGTTTAAAAATACCATTAAGAATTTCATCTGATTTTGTTGCTCTCTTATTCATTTCATTAATGCACTTCTTTCATCAAAACTGGAAATCCTGTTTCATTCTCTGATATGTCTATTTTCATTGTTTCTTTCTTGTTTTCATACTCTATTAGCCAGAATATTCTTTGTAAAGTGTCCAAACATGTTACTTCATTATGCATTATATTGCATATGCCTGTATTAGCCCTCTGCCCTCCTTGTGACATCATCTGAATATCTGCTCTCCGACTTGCCTTATGATATTAAAGAAAGATAATCAGAATAATCCATTCTTGCTTTCGATTGCATGCACAGAAGAGGATGAGGTATATTATTATTTTCTCAGTCCAATAACAAGTGCATTTTAGACAATGTTCACAATAAGAACATAATTCACACACTGTATGGAGTGATTCATGCAAAAGTGACACCAATTCCTGCACGTTTATTTAAAGAAGAATGATGCCAAAATTAATTTGTTGCAACTCAAATGTAGAGTAATTTTGGGAGGTTTAAACTTAATAGTCACACTGAAAATACCTTCCTTTTTGCTGAAGGTACAAAAAGCTGGGTGTTACATGTTACTGGGCGAATGTAGGGGAATTAAAACCATCCATAGATTCTATGGATTGGCAAAAATTTACAAAAGAGTGCGATTGCATCACATCCAGTTAGCCAAATACCTAAACAAGTTATTACACTCATTATGTAATGAATTTCATAGATTTTGTTGATAGATTGAAATCTAAGTAAACTAGTCCTGATGATATTTTGGTAGGTTTTGACATGGAGTTTCTGCTTTGAAGGGTACCCTTATAAGAAAAATTACAACTGACTGACAAAAATTTTCTTCCAGGAATAGTACAATTCTTTAAGCACACTCTAACATCAACCTTTTTCATTTACAAAGCAGTCTTTTATGAACAAATAAATGATCCCATAGATTCCCCACCAATCCCAAGCTGTGGCAAACTTCTGTATGGAATATTTTGAACATAAGGCCCTGGATAGGGAAAAGCAGCCTAGAGAGTTTGAGGCACACAGACACCTTTGTCATGTGGCCACATGGTGAGGATGACATAGTACAATTGTTACGCTACCTCAGTAAATGGAAGTTTGCCGTACCTAAATATTTTGGTCTGTAGAAGTAACAATGGTACCACTGGTCACAGCATCTATTGAAAACCCATTCACATAGACATCTGAACAGTTTTAGTCGTCAACATATCCAAAAGCAAGGAGTGTTGGCTACCTTGTTTCACAGGGCTTTTGATGTTTCTGATGAAAAGAGCATAGAGGCAGAAATCAACCACCTGTTCAGAATGCTAAAACAAAATGTTTATTCAGTAGCCAGTATTATGACAGCCCTTTGAAGGGAAAAGGATCGATTAAATACCATAAATATTAATGTAGCAAAGAAGAAAAGCAAACATTTATTCCATACTGTGGTAACTTGTCATTACAAAACTGGATGAATACTAAAACAATACAAGATTAAAACCAGAAAGCTGAAACACATGTTGCCATTTGTTAAGGATGACCTTGGTTTAAGAACTGTAGGTGTAAATGGGATACCTTGTCCATGTGGTTATGTATACATAGGACAAACTGGCTGGACAATAAAGCACTGATGCAACAGTCACAGACACTATATTAAGCTGCATTATCCTGAGAAGTCAGCTGTGGCCCAATACTGTGCACAAAATATTTTCAAACAAGTCATATCATTGACGAAACCACCACCCATTGAAATACAGATAATGAGGACAACTTCAATCGAGGTATGGAACAATACAGTGAAGCTTAGACGCCAGCATTAGGCATGCTTAAGCAAGGAAGAGAGCTGCAATGACGGGACATCAATGGCAGACCGGTGAGTGAGTGAGTGCCTTCAGCAGTACATCACTTGGTACCAATGGACATGGACCCACACAAAATAGCACCTAAGCATGATACGTGACTAACCCATTGGTGGACCAATTACATAATTTGCTTTTTCTATAACTTTAAGCTCTTTGACACATGATTTGTTTTTCTACCACACCAGTTGCATGATTTTATTTTTAGAGGTATGGCTTTAGAACACATTCAATTTTAGTACACTAGGAAAGGCTATGGAGTTACTATGGCCAAAAGCTTGGTGGAGGAAAATTACGCTCATTTGATAGTCCATCAAACTTCATTCACAACATGCCATTTAGGGCCGGTTCTAGAATGTCTTGATAAGCTTCCCTATAATTACTCTCCAAATAATTTTTTTCTGGTGGAGAAGTAATGTTCTCATTCTACAATCACACAGCTTCTTCTGGATAGCAATCCTATAGGATAACCTGTGATGTGTTAAGTTTGCCATTCTGAATTCAACAGAAATGGCACCACTGGGGAATTCATTAACTAGAACACAAAGAGAATTGGCTTGCAAAGCAGACAACAACAATCAAAATTATAGTTTTTATCATGCAGTTTCTTTGGCGATTGTTTTATAATAAAATAGAAGTGACAAAGTGAAAAAAGTCTCAAAATTTCACTCATGATGACTGTAAAAGACTGTTACACCTCGTAGAAACATTTAAGAATGCACAAGAATTAAAAATCTGATGCGGTAACCTGGAGGGGGAAAAAATGCTGGGAGACAATCCAGTGAAGACTTCTCAAACTCTTGCCTCTGTGCTGGTGACTGCTTGCTGATTTATTTCTCATTTCCTTATGCTCCTTCTGCTGAGCCAAAATCTTTACTATAATACTATAAAGGGAGAAAATTAATAAGTAAGTCTAAATGGTTGACTAATTTTGAAGATTTAGAAGCTAGTAACAGTGATGTGTCATAATTTAAAATAGAGAGTTGAGAGTTGTTACACTACATCACTATGATATTCTTACTTGAACGCGTTTCGGGAGACGGCTTGTTCCCATCGTCAGCATTTTCTCTCAAGTGATTTTTGCCGGTCATCGTCTGGGGGATGTGTGTGGTTTGTGGTGTTCTCTGGTGCTGGGCTGATGAACCTCCAAAGGCTGTTGGGTGGCGGCAGTTCAAAATTCATTAGGTGATTCCTGTGTTTGACAATATGTATTTTTTCCCAGATGTCCAATTCATTGCTGCTGTTGATCGGTTTTAAGAGTTTTATGTTTGGAGTGATATCATGGTTTGAAGACCAGAAATGATGTGCTACTGCTGATTTATCTTGCTGCTTTTGGTAAATGCATCTCATATGCTCTTTAAGTCTTATTTCAAGATTTCTTTTGGTTCTTCCTATGTATACCAGGTTACATTCATTACAATCAATTTGATACTAGCTTCTAAATCTTCAAAATTAATCAATAATTTGGACTTACAAGTCTATAAGAAGCAAAGAATAAACACCGATATTGCCGCACGTAACAACTAAAGAATATGGAGGTAAGCACAGATTTACACAGATTCAACGGAAACTTTGGAATAAAACAGGACATAAAATTATACTTAAAACTAGAAATCAAAAAGAAAAACACGGCTGCAAACATAAGATTCCTAAATCTTTGCTTAAAACACAAAGTTACGCCAAACTTCGTTAGAAAATACGTAAAATTTAATCACAATGTAAAACATCAAACAGCAGCAGACAGGAAAGTAATTGAAATAGAAAAGAACAAACATTATGCAAATTTACAGGACTTGGACCTTAGAATCTATGTATTACACTTATGGTTACCGAAAGTTTTAGGAATACCCTTATGGGAAAATTCACGGTCAAATTTCCTTACGCTACTTAGCAAGAAAATGAGCGCCAAAACAATGAAACTGAAAAAGAAACTAAACAACCTTATATTCAAACAAAAAAACTCCCTGGAATACCGGGAAAAATCTCCTAGACATAACCAAAAACGGAAAGCAACATATAAACATAACCTAAACAATGAACCTACCACAGGCCAATATGTAGTTAACCTCTCAAAAGAAATTCACCAGCACTGAGCTATCTGTCTTGAACAATGGCCTAAAAACCTGTTTCAACTTCACAAAAAATACAGAAAACTTTGTTGCTGATATTGAAATAGCCTCCAACCACCTTACAGATAAGGATAAAAGTTTAATACAATCACAGTGTGAACCAATATTGGACCAGATACAAGCCCAAAAACACCACTACGTACCACATCAAAAAATTATCAAATCTCTAAAGTCAAAACCTGTAGTATACACCAAAGCAGACAAAGGAAACACATTAGTGATATTAGACCAAGAAGATTATGAATCTAGAGTTATGCAATTACTACATAACCCAGAGTACATAGAAATCAGCAAAAATCCATTAAAAGAATGCACCAAGTCACTCCAGAACACATTGATAGAAACCAAAACATTAACAAAAGCCGAAAAATCCAGAATTAAACCAGATTTTCCCATCATACCTAGGTTATATGCACTACCAAAAATACACAAACTCGGCAACAAAATGAGGCCCATAGTGAATAACATAAACTCTCCCACATATAAACTAGCAAAATGGCTTTCAAATACCTTCAACTCCATGCCTATGTTCAAAAGTCTTAGCATAAAAAATTCTTTAGAATTAACCAGTCACCTTTCAAATATAAATATATCACCCACAGACATGATGGTATCATTTGATGTCACTGCACTCTTCCCAAGCATACCAAAAGAAGATTTATTACCACTCCTAGAAAATTGGATATTAAACAATGGCACACCTAGAGCACAAACAGAAGATTACCTGAAACTAACAAAATTATGTCTGGACCAGAATTTCTTTTCATTCCATCACAAAATCTTTAAACAAACCTCAGGCCTAACTATGGGAAACCCCCTTTCACCATTTTTAGCAGAACTATATATGAGCCATTTTGAATCCCATATTACTAAATCTTTCCCACATCTATTCAAAACCTGGTATAGGTATGTAGATGATATTTTTGCTATTGTTCCAAAAAAACTTTCAGAAGATCCTTTGAAATTATTAAATTTACAAAAAAGATCTATAAAATTCACAATGGAAAAAGAAGAAAATGGCCAATTACCTTACCTAGACATCAGGATCATCAGAAATAATGCACACAACAAACTAACGTTCGGCATTTACAGAAAACCAACGCACACAGAAAACTATATTAAAAACAATAGCTACAATCCTACAAGCCACAAACATGCAATTTTAAATAGTATTACAAACAGGTTAGTACATATACCAATGGAGAAAGAGGAATACCAGAAAGAATACCAACACATTATCAACATAGCCACTATGAATGGATACCAGAAAAAAACAATAGATAAGAAGATAAAAAGGTTTGAAAGACAGAAATACATCCAACAAATGACTATGTTACTCAGACAACAAAAGCCACAAGCATATAGAAAATTCACTTATCACCCTTGGACACATCATAAATTTCAAAGGATTTTCAAAAAATACATCACCCTGTCTCCACAGAATAACCACAATATACAGAAACTACTATGCAACAGAACAAAAGATCCTATCCCCAACGATAAATCAGCTGGTATATATCAAATTGATTGTAATGAATGTAACCTGGTATACATAGGAAGGACCAAAAGAAATCTTGAAATAAGACTTAAAGAGCATATGAGATGCATTTACCAAAAGCATCAAGATAAATCAGCAGTAGCACATCATTTCTGGTCTTCAAACCATGATATCACTCCAAACATAAAACTCTTAAAACCGATCAACAGCAGCAATGAATTGGACATCTGGGAAAAAATACATATTGTCAAATACAGGAATCACCTAATGAATTTTGAACTGCCGCCACCCAACAGCCTTTGGAGGTTCATCAGCCCAGCACCAGAGAACACCACAAACCACACACATCCCCCAGACGATGACCGGCAAAAATCAGTTGAGATAAAATGCTGACGATGGGAACAAGCCATCTCCCGAAACGCGTTCAAGTAAGAATATCATAGTGATGTAGTGTAACAACCCTCAACTCTCTATTTTAAATTAAGTCTAAATGGGTTGATCTTAAAAATCACTGAACTGATTTTAATAATTCTTTCACCATTGATAAGTCCAAGTCTTTGTAACAGACATGGTCTATAAAACACCTTATAATTTAAATCCACAAATTAATAGAATACTAACAAGGGTTTGCCTCTGTATTAGTACATGAGCACGTTATAAAAGAACATACTTGAGAAGACTATTGGGGAGGAGATAAGGAAGTTACGCGTTACGCTTATGTGAATATAGGAATTTTTCATACATTATTAGGAATACCCAGCCTGTACAAAATTACAATTATAAGGTGTAAAGGGGAGGGTTAACCATAAAGTCCTCTAAATGATTGTACAATGATTTCATCAAGAATGGTGGGAGATATATGAAATTAATTAAAACATCATTAGAGTTTAAAAAGCTACCCATGAAACATCGGGTAAGTCAGCAAGTGTTTTATAAAAGCATACTTATATATTTCGTCTTCGTCCAATGTTTGGAAATAATTTTCTCTCTTTCTTGTTTCTCTGGTTATACAGTAACATCATTTCTTCATTGTCATCTGATAAATACAATTCTGACATGATTACTATTGCTAGTGATAAGAATTGTGTCAGTCCTGAACGTGAAAACTTATTTGTCAGATAATGGACATATCGGCTACTCCAACTAGCTGAAAACTTATCAGCAAAACTATCTTCCGAGTAGTGCTATCCATAGATTGTAGAATGCCAACTGCTAAGAAATCCGGTAAATAGCTCTATCTGCAATTTATTGGCAGATTGTAGAACCGGCCCTTAGTTCTGTAATATGCTAAAAGTGGGTGTTGCTCCAAAATTGCTGTGAAGGAAAGCAGCATTCAAACCTTTAGTTTCTACTATGCAATTCAGAAATTTCAAATATGGCAAACTCAGTAGTATCCAATGTTTAATTTTAATGGTACATTTAGTAAACTGGAGGATCAAAACTAAATATGTGAACTGTATTTTCTCAAAACAGCAATTTTAATGTGTTTCTGTATTAAAATAGGGCAGTGTTATGTGTAAATTTAATTGATAAAAGCAAAAAATGCTTGCTTGTAAAATCAGCTATAGCTAAACACATTTCTTTCATAGTGCATGAATTCCTGTATTCTGTTGATTAAATGTGTAATAAATGGTAGCATACACATGTAATTAAAGGTAAGAGAGTTCAATTGCTTAGCACACTCATTTCAACCATTCATCATAGCTTTATCTACATGCCAGAGCTTAAATAACAGTATCTGTTGGGCCTGGTTCTGTTTACTACCTGTCTGAGAAATAAGTGCCGAAACATAACACACAGGCCATATTGTCACCACTCCTGGTGCGTAGCATGTATAAGTCTGCAGTAAGGAAAAGCAGCAGTTAAATTCGTTAATCACAGTGGTTGGATTCATAAACAAGTCAAAATGCGAACACACCACACAAAGTCACACGCTCACAAAATGGAAAAACAATATTCAATGGGTTACAGTTTGGTAAAGAAGAGAAACTTGAAGGTCTAACTATTCCATTATGTACATTGTGCTGATGATCAGACTGTACTGTACACTTTACTATCATTTGGACACTATCTCTCTTGTCTAAACCTAACCATGGCACACCAGCAACCTCGCCTGAAAACAGCACTCTTTTGTCAGACAGGTAGTATGTAGTAGTTTGAGTATGGAGAGGGTTACTTGTTAGCAGTGGACATGCTGGCACTGTAAATGGGCAGGTCAAATGGGAGTGTTGGGAGGATTATGTTTCTCTCTACTAGCTGCAGAGGTGCTTCATTAACATTGTGTTGGATGCATGAATGCATATTTTCTATGTTCTGGTACAGCCAGAGAAATAAAAAATGCCTCAATGTGAACAATATTCCCAGATTCTGCCTGAAACAAATGAAAATAGTTAATTCCTTTATCCTTGTCTTATTCCTACAATTACTGGTCAACCGTAACTTCTAGTGGCTTCAGGTGACCATTCTTACAGCTCCTGAAACACTGAGTGAGAGTCTCCTGAAAAAGATGTCTTATGTATTTGCTCAATGGCCACTTCAGTCATCCCCAAATGTCCATAGCAAACCTTCAGCAGTTTGCATTGCCAATGTTTGCCCATTTAAATAACCAGAGATCCAGTTGTTTCCTCTTGCATACATGTGCTGTTTTTGAGAGTGAGTGCCCTTTAGGTATCTAGCTGTAATTTGCAATCAAGGATTACTCCACAGAAGCAGTTGCAATATCTAAAGGTGTGTGTTTTCGTTGACTGCAAAGTAAATCGAAAGTGATATTAATTGCATTTTCCTGCAATATCTTTACATATGAAGGGCATAAGAAGTCTTTGAGTACAAATTCAAATCATAAAATAAAACTATGTTTTTAAAAAGCACCACATATATACTCTTTGGGAAATATTAACAGTTTTAAAATTATGTTTCCTACATTTCGCAAATGTTACTCTCCATCAATTTTTAATACTTGGTGATGTGCACAAAGATGCAAAATTCTTTTTGTTTTTTTATTGAAAATAAGGAATTTAGCAGTTTTATTACCAATTCTTTCTGACCTTTCATTAATTTATGATGGTAATAGTGACCGGAAATGCATATTTAATAGACTTGTAGTTTTGGTGGCTATGTAGGTTAGGCTCCATTTATGCAAGCGATTTTGTGTCACAGGACAAGCGAAATGTTGTCTGAAAGTACATTGAGTTTAATGGAAGCATTTATACAATACAAAAACACACATAAATTACTTAGCCAAAAATTTAAATTAAAGCACATATCCGTACCAGAGAAGCAAAAGAGCAAATGTCCAATTTTGTCAATTTCAAGTTACTCATACTTTTGTGACAAGCATGAATGAATGCACAACATGGAAAAAAGGCGGTTGTCCCCCGTGCATTCCATCTTGTGATTTCGCCTTGCAATTATGGTAGATGTCCAGAAACATTTACAAGAAAACGGTCACATGTGGGACATCTGTCTTTCTTCACCTCAATTCTAGAATAAGCTGTTGCACTTTGCTGGAAATATGTGAAGCCTCAATACTTCTACCTCCAAAATTTGAGTTCAACAATTGCAATAGACGAGACTGCAAGTTTATTATTGTGCTGTTTTCTTGTTTAATGTGTGTGCTCACACCACTGACAGTCAAATCACATGTTACTAAAGCTTTATTAGTGATGAAGAGAGTTACATTATATAAGAATTACAATTTATAATAAAATGAGTTTTTCAGGAGGAAAGCTCATGCTGCATCTTGCCCAACAAAGTTCTTATACAGAAGTTAATTATTATTAATGTATTGTATATTCTATTTATTCTATTTTATTTAATTTTGCTGTTTAAATTTAATAATTTACTTCTTCCACTTAGTATGCTGTGTCATGTTGGGAAACCTTTTAATATAAGGAAGCTACCCAAAAGGTTCTCATACCAATTTTCTATAAATTCTATTTTATTATGAAAATATTTATTATTTTCAGAATAGGAAATTCCTGAATAACATGAACCTGGAAACGAACTTATCCCAGGTTAGAGCTCTCATACCCAGCAAGAAGAGGTTTTAGAAGATATCCACGATTTTGGTTCTGATTTCTCTGATGGGGACCCTAATTAAGAACCTGAGAGCAGTACGAGTTCTAAGGATGGTATGTTTTAAGAAGTTATTTTTTTTTCCCTATAAGCTCATGTAATATTTCAAAATTCTAAATTGGTCCTAAACAGTTATATAATAATAATAATAATAATAATAATAATAATAATAATAATAATAATAATAATAATAATAATCATCATCATCATAGCTGTAAAAAATATTAACAATATCAGTATAATTTATTTCAGAACGTAGAAACAACACACCAATTAATGTTGCCAATCTGGTCACCAACACTGAAAATAGCAATGTTAAAATAAAGACACAAAGCAGAAAGAGAACCTCAGACCTAAGAGAAAAATAATGAATGGCTTGCCCTATAAATCATTCAAGACTAGGAAGATGAAGCAACCCTTACACTCCAACCTTCATGCAGACGTAGACAGCAATGTACGAAGGTGTCTGAAGGTCGAAGAATTTAAATTCTGAATCCATTTTGGAATAACTCCTCCTCTTGGGAGTAAAGGCATCAGGTTGTGGCCCGTCTAGTAAATGAAGTACCCAAAAATATGCCTACGTCTTGAGGAAATGACATTAATTCTGAAAGAAGTAAGATGACAAAACTTTATACACTTGAGTTGGACGAAAAAGTAATCCCAGTGGTAAAAAATGTTTTGAGCACTTTGTCCATAACAGATATAATTGTTAGAATTTCAATTGCCAAAAACAAATTTGGAACAGTAACACCTGATAAAAGACCCAAGTCAGAACCCAGTAATAAAATATCAGAGACTATAAGGAAATCTGTTAGGGAACATACTTCCAGGTTTCCAAATTATGAAAGTCATTATTCCAGAGCAAGAACCAAGAGAAAGTACCTTGGACCTGATCAACTTTTCTATCATGCACAGAGCACACACAACAGAATGTAAGGAAAGCAAAGTTCCTGAGAGGAACATAGCTAAGGAATGGCTTTACAGGAACAAGCTCAATGAGGATTTCAATCTTTCTTTTAAATTCCCTCACAAAGGTACTTGTGATGATTGTGATTGCTACCAGAAATTACTTAAGGATGCCAGTAACGATGAAGCTAACACTGCAGCCAAAAACTCAATTAACACCACAAGGAAGCAGAAAAAAGATACGCTTTGAAAAATGCAGAAAAAGTAGAGACAAAATCAGGTAAAAAGAAAGAAAGAACTGCCTATGGACCTGCAAATATACCTTCCAACTCTTAACCTGAGTAATTGCCAATGATTTTACTTACAAACGCTGTGAACTCAAGTTAACAATCCATTATGCAGCATCTAATGAGGGGTATTGTATGTTATGGGTTGAAACCATTGGTGGAAGAGGAGGGAATGAAACAGCATCTTGTTTGCTGAAATGGGCTCTATTACATTTGAGGGAATAAATGGAGACATTAACCATTTGGTCAGACAATTACAATGGACAAAATAGAAATGTGCACTTAGCATTTATGTATACTTGGCTTCTTTCACAGCTTCCAAATCTTCAGGAGATTAATCACAAGTACCTTTTAAAATGTCATACACACATGGAAGTTGATAGCTTTCATTCCACTATAGAGCGAAAAAGATTGAAGCTCCCTAACTTGTAAATTGTTGTACCTCTGCCTGGGCCCAATTCATCCAAACATGTCACGTAAAGCAACCCTTAATGGCCCATGAAATGCAAACTCAAGATATCCCAAGACTTCTCTTACCTGATGGCAAGCTCTTCAGCTCATTTGTCCAAAGCAAAAGATCTATAATTAATTGAGATGTTTCACATTTCAAAAACAGTTTGGCTTAAAGTCTCTGCTCAAAATCATGGAATTATTTCTTTCCAATGCTTCATTTCAAAAGGTTGATTTCATACGTTAATGCAGGACTGCTCTACAGTTGCCAGACAAAATGCCACTAATTTGGACTGGAATCAAACCTATCAGCTTGGTAAAATATGCAGACCTCCAGACATTGACAAAATGGATACAGAATGTTATGCTGCATTTTATAGAGCTATTCCATATGATGAAAAACAAAGGGATTGTCTCGAAGAAGAGTAATTTATTTGTTATTGTAGAGATTCATAACAACATAAATCTGTTTTTATTGCAGTCATGAGTCAAGAAAACCATTTTACATAATATAAGCCTTTTACTGAAAATGTTTATTTTGTGCAGTTAATGTTATTACAAAATATATTGTGTGTACTGTTAGCTGGTTTGAACAAATGCATGCTTTAGAATATTTAGAAGCTTAGGATAATTTATATTGCCCACAAGAGGACATACCAAAATGTAAACACTTTTAAATTGTTTGTGGAAAAGAGGCATATGTCCGTATTATTCTGAAAAAAAGATATTAATTTTTTAAAGTCACTATTAAATAACATGTTACATAAATCTCTCTCACACACACACACACACACGCACGCACGCACACACACACACACAATGGCCCAAATAACATTATTAAAAGCCACATCTCTTAAGTATTACTTGTCATGAGAAATGTGCAATTATTGCATCATAAAACAGTTTTTTGTTTCTCCTGTAAAGTTATGAAAATGGACATATGTCCCTTTCCTTCTCAGGTATATGAGATAAGAACCCCGTCATGCTGCACAGACGTAAATAAAAACCAAACAAACAAAACCTAAAAGAAGCACATATTTTGCAAATGTGCATTCTTTACTAAGATATGGCATCATTTTCTGTGGAAATTCACCACCAGCAAAACAAATTTATAATCCAAAATAAGAATCATCCGAATAATGACAAGGAGTACAATAAAGAGATTCACGTAGACCATTATTTAAACAATAAAAAATTTTACCATTGGCTTGCATTTACATATTAGAATTACTTTTATTTGCAAAAAGTAATAGCTCATTCTTTCATATAAATGAAGAAATACACAATCAACAAATACAAAACTAATGGAAAATGGAGTACTTCATGTAGCCATAAAAATGTTTAGTGTACTGCCAAATGAAATTAAAGCTGAAGAAAAGATAAAGCCTTTCATAACAAAACTGAGCAATTTTTTATTAGAGAATTCTTATTATAGTGTAAGTGAATATCTTTGTAAATAATGTGTGTTATTCCTTTAAATGTGTATTTTATTAATAATGTGTGTCTATTAACCTGACATGTTCTATATCACATGTAATAATGTACAATATTGATAAAAAAGAATGAATAAACCACAAAATACAATTGTGTTGCCATTTTGTGAGTGAGACAGTGCTGCTACTTTGGGAAACCCAGAGATGTAGTTTTCACTTTTCACTGTGGTTTGTGCTTTCACATGTTGGAGTGATTTTGTTTTCACCGTTGGAATTTTATGAACTATGGATACAGAACATTTTGTAAAGCCAATTCATGTTAGTTCAACTTGGGATGTCACCTCAGAAAATTACAGTTTGTCGAAATCTCCTCTGAACTTTCATATCATGACTATGTCAGGCATGCTGCATATACAGGATGAACCATTTAAGTTGAGACTGTACAATATCTCCAAAACTAAGCATTGTAGAAAGAAATGTCTTTAATAAAAGTTGCTTGATATTATGGGGGAAAATAAAAGTCATTAGTCGTGTTTTGTTTGGAGGGTGTTATGATGGTCATTTTAGGGTCAATTTAATTTTTTTAAATGGGAACCTACATTTTGTAGGTTGTTTTCTCATTATAAAATGTTTTATAAAAAGCTGTTTATTTTATAATGAGAAATAAGGAAACAAAATAAAAAATGTTGATTCCCAATTACGAAATGTAACTTGACCCTCAAATGACCATTCGTGGATGGTCCAACCATTCATTGCGCTCTTCGTACACAGCCATTAAGAATTTTCGTTGTTATTTACATTGGTGTAAGAACAATTGCAAAGTGCTTTATACAAATGTTGTTTAGCTTTTTATGAGTGAGAAAATATAAAAAAGGTAGGTTCCATTTAAAAAAATTAAATTGACACTAAAATGACCATCCCAATGTCCTCCAAATAAAACATGACTAATGGCATTTACTTTCCCCCATAATATCAAGCAACTTTTATTCAAGATATTTCTTTCTACAGCGCTTAGTTTTGGAGGTATTGTACAGTCTCAACTTAAATGGTCCATCCTGTATAAATAGACCACTGAAACTTCTTCCACATCATGTCATACTCTGTCATGTGAAACAAAATTGCTTGTATAAATGAGCGAGCTTTATTGTGCTGAACTCTACTGCTTTGAACAGAAACTTTAACACATGTTGGTCCATTGATTTTTGAATGCAAGAATTATCATGCCAATTAAGTTGTAGAATTTAAGTCAGAAGGGTTCATTGTTCCTGCTGGTGTATTACATTGATTTTGTATTATCAATTAGACTACAAAAGAAGGGATACATTGGTTAACACTGCCAATCTGAAAAACATGCAAAATGTAAAGCGGGTGAAACAAGTGAAACTAGAATGGCTACATTAGAAGAAACATGCAAAACAGGTTAAAGATTTGAAAGAATTTATAACTGATAAAGTGGAGATTTTTATAAAAGCAAACCTTCTGTAGAAAAACTAGATCAGCCAGTGGTTAGGAACTGGATGATTAAATCTGTAATTGGTAGCTGTGATCTGCCTTCAGATTATCAAATTAGGCAACATTACATCCCCTTATTAAGAGAAAACAACAGGGAAGAAACAAAATGTGACTTCAAGAACAATGACATTCTCATCTTTGGTGATGAAACTAGTGACAAAAATGGAAATTATGTTTTAAATATTCTAGTTAGGTCTTTTATCCCTGCAGATCAAGCAAATATGTAGCTTTAGTTGTTCTTGATGAAGTCAACGCTGTTCTAGATACCTTGCAGAAGTATAGCATTTAGAGAGTCTTATTGTCTTATTGCTGTAGTTATTGATTCTGTAATGTATATGATACAATGTGCTCAAAGCTGTAAGGGCTGATGGAAAATTCCTATCATGTGCAGCATTGGGCACAAAAGTTAAACATTGGCAGTGTCTTTGAAGATGAACTGGATAACATGAACACCGCTGCTGGCAAAATTAAAAACAGTTTCCTAAACACCAGAAAGAGAAGAACATCTCGAGCTCTTGAGGGAGAAATATCAAGGTCCAGATGAGCAAATAAGATTGCTTTGTTTACCAAGTCACTATGTATAAAATGGAACTCCTGGTTAAGATCTGTTTGCTATCTCACAAAAAAATACAGACATTGTGGAATTTTTCGTGTCAATTGATGGCAATTCTGGAGTCAACTTTTTCAAAAAACTTCTACGAAACAGCTCAAACAGTGAAATTGGAAGTATGTTTGTTGCTGAAATTTCATTCCCTCTGACAAGTCTTATTACATTCCTGGAAAGATGTCTTATCCAACGTACCAAGTTCTTGCAGGGAAACTCAACAACATTGAGGTGAAACTATATCTTTTAAGAGATGAGGTGGTTAATCAAAGTATTCTGTATAAGCTTCAGCAGCTTCCACAACAACTGAAGGCATTCAAAACAAGCTAAATTTATTAGAGTTTCACGAGCAGCTCTGATGAAATTGAAAAGATACAAAGTCCTAGATCTAGTCAAGAAAGTTTGGAATTTGTAAGTGCACTATTTGACCCTTATAATGCTGCAAGAAGCATATCTGTGGCAGTCTTTCACTTTACAGAAAGATGCACCATTCCAAAAGAAGGTACAGCCACAACAGTTCATTTTCCTGGATGCAATTAAGGAGGAGCTCCAAAGTAAAGATTGTGTTGCAGTAGATGTGATAGGTGTCCTAAATGGACTAAAGTTATTGCAAAAGGAATATGCTGCTGCCATTAAACGTATTTGGTTTCTTTGTTCAAACACAGACTCGAAGAGGTCTTTCTCAAAATACAGTTTGATCGTTAGCAATAGGAGAAGACTGACAGCAACTAATGCAGACTCCCTCACAAAGGTTGAATTTGAATAAGTTGTGCCAAAAACTATTGAGTAAAAACTAGTATATTAAAGCGTAGACAATTTAAAAATATTGTAAACCTTATTTTTCTGTTTTCCAGGATTGGAATATGTCATCTCTATATAAAACCTCATTGTAATGATGACTTTGGTGCTTAAGAACCAGAGCCCATGAAAAAAAACACGTAACACATTTGGCTTTTAACATCAACAAAAATTAAAAAAAAAAAGAAGATAAAACCATTTATGAACACACTTAGTAATGGCCTATAATGCAACTTCATAGCAACAAGCAGAAAATTCAGAAAACTGCTGCCAATACCTATACTGTGAATTCATAGTAACAACAGGAAAATGGATGTTACACTTGCACCATCTTATACTAGGAATCATAGCTACCGAATATTCTACCTAACTGGGAGATGAAATCTGGCCATTGAGAGTATTACCCTCCAAATAAGTAAACAAACAAATAAACAACTACATAAATGTAATATTTTTATATGAATCCCTTTGAGAAACCTTATTAATGGTTTCTGAATAACTACATTTCTGAAAATCAACAGGTTAAGCATTTACCTTATATACCATAACTTCATTCTTAGTACTTGAATAAATATATCATAACACAGCTTGAATTAGTTCCATTTTTCATTTGCAGTTATTGCACATTACACAAGATGACGGCAAGTGGTACGTTAACCCGAGGCATGGTGCAAAAGAATGCATAATACAAAGTTAGAAATAGTGACAAATCAGAAAATAGAAGGAATGAAGTATTATATTGTCATGGAAGAAGCTGTGAAAATAAACATACAGCAATCGAAAATGCTGAGATGAAGAAAAATGGAAACAAAGTGGCATCGCAAACTGAGTATTGAGCATCACGAGAATCCGAAGTGATAGCATCCCCTCAGATAATCATAGACAGCTAAATAAAGATTTAAAGCAAGCACAAGAAGAAATCACCTTGCTAAAGGAGGAGAGGGAAGAAATGAGGCAAGAAAAACAACATGAAGCTGGAAAAGAATTGTACGCCACAGTTACGAAAAGGAAAGTGAACAAAGCAGTACATTTAGTCAAATTACGAGGTGATGCAAATGCCGGAAAAACTACGAACAGATTCCATGTGTTGATTGAAAATAATGGAATCGATGAAGATCAAAGGAATAGTGGAGTGCAACAAGAGAAGCAAAAGAACAATAAAATCCGGGAAGAAAAGCTATGGTTTATGGTGACTCATTACTAATGACTGCCAGAAATGAATGCCGAAAATTTGATAATTAAGTTCAATGTTATCCAGGAATATGTGCAAACGAATTATGCCAGGAAGTGGAAAAAGTGAAGTTAAATGAATTAAAGCCTGAAGTTGTTGTATTACATGTAGAAACAAATAACATACGAAAAGGAGCAATGGCAGATGAAATCATGAGGGACCTTGTTGACACAATAAAGTATTAAAGCCCAAATACAAAAAATAGTAATAGTGGGATATTATGTAGGCCAGATATAACCAAACATAAAATCAGAATAATAAATAAAAAGCTAGATTGGTTATGTTTGACCCAAAAATGCACAATGATAGTTGCTAACTAATGGTTAAGGAGCGACAATCTGGCAAGAAATGGTGTCCATCTCAACAGAAGAGGCGCAGCAGTATTCGGGAGAATACTGTGCGAAGTAATCATCAAATGCCAGGGAAACTACTAACTCAAGCGCTGGAAAGGAGTAAAAGAAACTGAGCAGAAACAGTATATGAAGATACCTACATTAGTGCAACATATGGGGGAAGAGAGTACAATAAAGGTAAGTGTTCCTGGAAGAGTGCCTGAAAATAAAATCCTATTTAACAATTTTTCATCAAGATGCTCAATCTATTAATAACAAAATTAATTATAAAGAAATTTTGCTGGATCAGGAACTAAAAGATGGCAAATATATTAATCTTTTTTGAATATTGGTTTAAAAAAGATGACACACTGTCCAAAACATTTTACATTAGGAAATGCATTCTGCAGGAAAACAAAGAAGGCGAGTAGCTTTGTATCGTACTCCAAATGGCAATATCATAATATTTCAAAATAACCTTGAGAAAATTGTTAAACTTGCTTATAAAACCAAATAGAAAACTTACTCTACTGGGTGATCTAAATATTGATTTTCTCGTTAATCCTCTCAAAACTTAATATCTAAAGTACATAATATCATCCCCTACATGAACAACCACTCATTCAAAAGCAGCTCTTGGCCAAATTATAAACAATACAAATTTTAACTATAAGGTACAAATAATAAGACAGGATTTAATGATCATGAAGTACAAACTGTTCAAGTCTACTCTGATCTCTCCCTTAAATTCAAGCCTAAACTAGTTCAAAAGAGAATGTACAGCAAAGAAAACATTACATACATGAATTACTTACTAGCCAAAGAAACACATGTATTGTACGACTGATACAAATGAGAAATATAGATTTTTTACAAAAGTTTTTTTGTGTAATTTTAATATAGCTTTTCCCTTGAAAACTATAAAACCATGTAGTGAAAATAAGAGTAAAGAATGGCTAACTATAGGTATAAAGAATTCTACAAGCGGAAAAGGTGGCTACCTGAAATAAAAAAGAAATGCAAATCCTGACAAAATTTGATAACTATTTTAAAGAGTATAGCAGTAGCACATCATTCTGGTCTTCAAACCATGAAATCACTCCAAACATAAAACTCTTAAAACCAATCAACGGCAGCAATGAATTGGACATCTGGGGAAAACTATGAATTTCAAACTATTGCAACGCAGCACCAAAGAACACCACTATCCACACACATTCCCCAGACAATAACTGGCAAAATCAGTTGGAAACATGCCGACAATGGGAGCAAACCGTTCTCCCAAAACGCATTCAAAGTAAGAACCTTTTAGTGATGTAGTGTAACAACTTCCAACTCTCTCTATTTTAGAGTATAACGGTATACTAAATAAGGTAATAAGACAGGCCAAACAAAACAGTAATGATAATTACATTAAAAATTCTGATGATAAAACTAAAGTTATTTGGAAAATTGTAAAAAAATGTAACTAATAAAGCATCGCATGTGCTGACGATTTGGGTTGCAAAGTCATACCAATCAAAAATTTACTGATCCAACACTGGATGCTATGCATTTTAACACATATTTTACAGAAATAATTAAAACATTGATGCAAGAAAAACAGTGGACATAGTTGCACTAAAACAAACACTCCTACCAGTAATATAAATTCAGTGTATATAACTGAAGTAGATCAAGAGGAAACGATCTCAATAATAAATTCACTTGGTAATAAATACAGTGCAGAAATAAATGAAATACCAGATGTGATCATAAAAGGATGTGCAGCATATATAATTACATTTTTAGTGCATGTAATGAATGCATGTATCTGTGGTGAAATCTTTCCAAACATACTAAAAACCTTTAAGGTTATACCTCTTATTAACTACCGAAGAAATCCTAAGAATTGCCCAAAGAGAGGGTAGATTCCTTTGTGCATATGCAGATGACATTGTAATTAGCTGAAAGGACATAATGAAGCTCCAGGAAACACTAAATGACATGGAAAAATGGTGCTCCAAGCACAAGTTGGACATCAACATATCAAAAACAGATACAATGATCTTCAGAAATAGAGGAAAAGCACCCACATCATCAGAGATACACATAAGGGAAAGAAAGCTAAAGATAGTACCAGACTTCAAATATTTAGGCATCACGCTACAAACGAGCGCAAAGCGATTTGGAAAACATGTTACAGAAAAGGCAACCCAAGCAGTGACAATGCATGAAATAAAAAACATCAGATCTCTCAGCCTAGAGACGGCAATGTTACTATTCAGAGTAAAAATCCTACCAATACTGACGTATGGCATCAAAATCATCTGGCCACATTTAACAATGAAGAATTCATACACTCTGGAAAGGGTGAAAGCAAAATACATAAAGAAGGTGATAGGAGTGTCAAAAATCATGCGATCAAGACTTGCATAACTCCTGGTGAAAGAAACCTTCCTCGTCAAAGGCCTCAAGACAAGCGTGCCTCTACCCAAATCCGCTCACCAGAAAAAATACTGGCAACACTGATGGGGAAAACAGAAGAAATACAAACAGATTTCTACAGCACAGGAGCCATTATAGACCATTTATGGACAAAGGCAAATTTCAAAATGAGACATGTCATCACTAGGCTGGCAGTCCACAGATTCCACCACCTGATATGCAAAAAAACACGCTTCAATGAACCAAACATAGACTGTGAATTTATGTTATGTAAAAAGACATGTGATCGTTACCACATTGAACTCTGTACATAAAGGACAAAGACAATATGGGAATATGCAAATGTGTAAACCATCAATGTAATCTATCTCCCAGTTATGGTTATTTGGCTGCAATAAATGTATTATAAAAGGGAAAAAAATCTGATGTAGCTAATTACTGTCCCATCTCAATTCCATCTGTGTTTTCAAAGATATTACAGAAGATAATATATATACAAGATTACTTTGCATTATTGAAAAAAATAATGTAATTACTGAATCTAAGTATGGTTTTGCTCATAAAAAATCAACTAAAACTGCAATTTACTCATTTTTGAATAGTATTTTAACAGCAGTAGACAGTAAGCAAAAATCTGTGGGCATGTTCTTAGATCTAAGCAAAGCATTTGATACTGTAGATCAAGGGCAGCCGAAACAGCCTTCAGCTGCGAGTCATACTGGAAACGCAACCCGCAAAGCAGGCGCAACAGCTGCACTGTTTCGTGTGACACAGGCAGCAAGAGGTGTCATATGAGTTCAGAGTGGATGCATATGACTGTTCGAAATGAATGTACTCATTCAGAGAACTGTATTATTTGTAGAGTTATACATAGCAGTGTTTAATTAAAAAAAAAAAAAAAAACACTTGCAATTAATACATACAACATTATGTTTCACAAATGCCATGTATATGCTAACAGCTAATGTACTGTATTGTACACTTAGAAATATGTATTTAATACAGAAGTTCCTCAGCAAATGCAACCAGGCTTTGACCTACCATTGTACATATTTTAAGGTTCCTCCTCCTTATGTATTGTTTGCATTATTATGGAATTTAAGTCAGGGGTTTTGTCACATACAGCCAATCGCAGCTGGTCACACAAATGTCTGTCTGACAGACGGCTTTTGCATTTAGGTTTTACAATTTTCATTTGTGAGAACAGTTGCTCACATACATAGGTTGTTCCAAAAATAGCTTCCATGAAGCACACAAAATTTCTAACTTTACCATATTTTTAGCACACAATCCTGTGTGTAGTTCAGAGAGGTTACAGTTGTATAAAGTTGTTTCATTGATATGTTCTCTTGTAATTCAATGAGTTCCTCCTGAATATCTGTTCTTGCTTTTCTGACATCTACGGAGAATGGATCAATGTACACAGTGATAGGGTTTTCTAAACGTCTAAAATCTGCAAATCGAATCTCTGTAAATTCGACTTTCAGATTTTATAACATTGCACTGTAGCTATTGAGTTTGTGTGGAGGAACACATGTGATAAGAGTTCAAACAGGGAAAGTAGTGAAATTGGGATTCCTGGACATGTTCAGGACTATTGTCTTCCATGCTGCTTCATATATTCATGAATAATGTTCCGAAGATCAAAAAATTTACGAAGCATCTGACCTCCACTCAGCCACTTGACGTCACATAAATATTGTAAATCTTCAAATTTCTGTTTGGAAAATGCTATTAAACGTCTAAATTGATGGTGCTTCAATGCACTGTTCTTTATTATATTTACACATTGAGTCACAACTTTCATAACAGTTGCCATGTCTACAGATTTGGCAGAAAGGGCTTCTTGGTGTAGAATGGAATGCAAGGAACAAACATTTACTACACCCTTTTCTTTAAGAAAGGCTTTGAGCCTACCAACTAACCTCTTCTTATCTCCAATCATCGAGCGAGCTGCTCCATCCGTTGCAATTGACGCTATCTTGGGTCACTCTAAATTGTGTTTATTTACACATATACAAACAGCATTGAATATATCTACTTCAGTAGTGTCTTCCAAAGGAAATAATTCTAGCACATACTCTCCGACATTTAATTCATCAACTCTTCTTACAAATACTGCAAACTGAGTTGTGTCAATCAAATCTGTGCTTTCATCAAGAGCTAGAGAGAAGTACACAAATTTATGGATTTCACATTCACTTGTCTACTTGTATCAGTGGACAACTCAATTCTTCGGAAGATACTTTGTTATGAAAGATGCAAGTTTTTAAAATTAGTCAGTTCCTGGGGGCACAAAATTTTTACCACGTCCATCATACATGATTTAACAAACAAAAGATTTAAGGGCTTTACCTATGTTCCATGCCATAATGTAACTATCTAGTAGTTACGTTGATATTGTAATGAAAAGAAGCTAGAAACAGTGATGTGTATTGAATTTATTTAAAGGTGCGTCGGAATTGTTACACTAACATCACTTAAGTTTACTCACTTAACATGTTTCGGGAAACCGTTGTTCCCATCATCAGAAGGTTAATTCGACTGAATTAACCTTCTGATGATGGGAACAACGGTTTCCCGAAACATGTTAAGTGAGTAAACTTAAGTGATGTTAGTGTAACAATTCCGACTCACCTTTAAATAAATATCTAGTAGTTGTTTTTCTGTCATATTTTGTGATTTAGTAGCAGGAACAGTGCGCTTCTCCCTTAGATCAGTTAGTTTCTTGGCTTGTTCCAATCCTGAAATAATCAATCAATAAACACTATTCAAGTAATCTGCAGTTCGGCGGCGGCGGCGGTGGTAGTAGTAACCATCATCAGCACCACAGGTCTACTATTGCAATAACAGTGAATGTGGCATATAATAATAAATAAATAATATCTTTCAGTTCTGTATATTCAACATGACATGTGCTGTATATTACTTCATAATATGCCATGTATAATTTTCGAACATATCAGACACTTAACCCTTTGCGACGCATAGTGTAGTAAAGCGTAGTGAAATGATAAACACCCTGCTGCGCATAGCGTAGTAGAACGTAGTAAATGTGTTTATCGTTTCATATAGGTTCTGCTTATGCTGACCTCAGCTTTTAGGAGCTGTGTTGATGTAAACGTACTCCTGCTGCATTGTTCCAGCGATTTCGCAAGCCAGAATGTAATACCAAACCATAAATAGCACTGTTTACAGCAGAGTAGAGTTGTGTAAGTAAGCAGTTTCCTGTCGCATTTATAGCCATATCAGTACGATAGAGGCTGTTCCAAGTACATCACGGTCTAGGAAACGTTGTAGTGAAAAGGTATTGGTAACAGACGAGGAAATACTTGCAGCAGTTTACGAGGAATTAGATCGCGAAAGTAGCTCCGACGAATCTTGGTTCGGTGAGTTAGTGCAAGACAGTGAAAAGGAACAAAGTGACAGTGAGAGTGCTGAGAGACAGGCAGTAGAACAGGGGGCTAAAGCTAGTGAAAGACAAATTAAAACAAAAGCAGTACCGGCACAGTGGACCTCTAATTTGACTTTCAATAAGTTAGAAACATTTTCATCCCCTACAGGTGCAAATCATTCTATTCCTACAGGAAGTCCAGAAATAGATTATCTTGAACTTTTTATAGATTCCAACTTTTGTGGAAAAATAGCGGAGGAAACCAACAGATATGCAGCTCAGATTCAAGTTAAAAAGGCGGATCCAAAATGGGAAGTTACAAATTCAAGGGAGATACAGGTTTATTTAGGTATTTTGATATATATGGGGATGATGCATTTACCTGAAACCAGAGATTACTTTTTGGGGGATTTTTGCATTTGTCCAATTGTAAGACAAGTAATGACGTTGCTCCGCTTTCAAAAGATATCACAGTACCTTCACCTGAATGACAAATCTGCTAGGCCACGATTAGGGGTAGAGTCTTGCGATTATCTGTATAAATACGACTTGCTTTAGACATAATCAAAAAGTTTGCGAGTGTCTACAAACCAAATCGTGAACTTTCTGTTGACGAAGCGATGATAGGCTTCAAACGACGCATCTTTCTAAAACAATATATGCCTGCTAAATGTACAAAATAGGGGATAAAGGCATGAGGTATTGCAGACAGTAAAAGTGGGTATTTATTGAAATGTAAAATCTATCTGGGAAAAAAGGAGGCGAGAAACAGCGATCTTCTACTTGGGGAACAGGTTGTTTTAGACATGTGTTAAAAATATACAGGGTTTTGGCATCACGTATATTTTGATAATTTTTTTTACTTCGACGCGGCTAATGAAATTACTTTTGGACAGTAAAATGTATGCGTGTGGTACAACTCGTGCTGGAAGGAAAGACTGGCCAAAACAATTTTCAAAGCCAAAACTACTGAAATTGAAAAGGGACTAATCTCGCAAACTGCAACATGAAGGCGTAACTGCGGTTGTTTGGCATGATAACAGGGACGTTCTTTATTATCTACAAACTCGTAATATGGCAGGGATTGATCTGGCAGACCAAAGGAGGGAGTATTACAGTGTCGGCCGACCCTAAAAAAGGGTGGAAATATCTGTTCAATTTTGTAGTGAATGTTGCTATCGTTAATAGTTTTATTATATACGACATTTCGAACAGACCTACTTCTATAGCTCATGGCAATAGGCTTCTTTACTACAGGCAAAACTTAGTGCAACAGTTAATCGCAGACTTCACGTCGCGTAAGCGAGCGGGATTTCAGTGTAGCCTACCTTCTGCTACTCCTGCACCAAGTTCTCCTCACACCCTCGTAAAAATTTAAGGCCGGGTGAAATCGTGTGCTCAGTGCATAGTGAAGAAAAGGAAAACACCATCAGGTCGTGGCATACAGTCACAACACAAGTGCAAACAGTGTGACATTGCGTTGTGTAGAATTGGGTGCTTCGTCAATTATCATGAGGCAAAGGGGGTGGAAATTCAAAACTAATACAAGGGTGTACATACGCAACCATTTATAATCTTAAGTTCATATATAACATTTGCATGTTGCAAGATAATAGTCTAGCTAACATTTTATGGACATGCTGCAATATCTTCACTGCAATAATGGCAGGGATGTAAACATTTTAAGGGTGAGTACCATAATAATTTAGCAGAAATTATTGCATTTATTTTACTTAAGTATAGCAGATTTTATTCCGGTTTTTAATACTCTAAAGTAACGAATTCCATTGACATTAATATTGCGAAGTTATAAAGATGCATTGCAAAGGCGTGCATGTATATAAGTGTTGTTTGTCTACAAAGGGGTTGATGTTTTGCAGTTTTAAATTATTGAAATAATATTTAATCTTATTTACTTCAAACCAATTTTAAATGAGTTATTAATCAATCAATTTCATTTAGCTACTAAAACATATAATTAGGCGTGTTTATAGGCCACTTTTAGATTAACATCTGTAGTAGCAGCTCAGAATTTAAATGGACACAATTCTGCTTGGAGAACAACTAGCTAATACTCTATGCGCAGCAAAGGGTTAATGTTTTCGTTATATTCAGAACAAAAAAACAAAAACAAAAAACAGCTATTCCCATTCCATTTGGAACTTCCTCTTCTTTGAAGTTGAAGGAGTTGACAATGCTATTATTCATAGCACACCCTCTGTTCAATCTGTGTGTGTAAATGCCTCTCTCAAGGCTACCGATAGACTGACCTCGGTAGAGTGTGTTCAAGTAAGCTGCTTGGCCACGTGCAAAGGAAGGAAAGACACTGGTGATTACCAGCGATTACGGGATGTAATTGCAATGCATGATGTAAACGCGAGTCCTATTTTGGACACCTTTGCTGTAGATCAAATTCTCTTAAACAGATTATTCAATTATGGCATCAGAGGCACTGCTTTTAATTGGTTTGCACCATACCTCTCAAACAAAATTAACACATAAATAATAACACTAACTTGGGCACAAAAGTTTACTCAGATGCACTTGACTTAAAACATTAAGTTCCCCAGGGTTCTAGTTTAGGCCCATTTCTCTTTACCATATATATATATATATAAATGATATAAAAAGTAAAATCCAAACTCACAATACAGTATTATTTGCGGATGATATCAACTTATTAATAACGGGAAAAACTAAAACATCATTAAATCACTCATCACAAAGTGCTAGTAACGACCTGATGTTGTGGGTAAAAAATAATAATCTAGTACTAAACACTGAAAAAAAACTGCTTGTCTTAACTTTCATATTATGAAAAATGAGTATGAACATAACCCGTAATAAAATTAGATCTAAGACAAAAACAGAAGACACAAACAAATCTCTTTGGCATATGGATATAGGATAATCTGAAATGGAAAACACATGTGAACTATCTTTCAAGTAAATTAAGTAGCCTCACAGTAGTAAAAATAGCTTAGTTTGCTCATATACATTCCATAATAAAATATGGCATAATATTTTGAGGTAATTCACCGGAGGCCAAAACAATATTTATTAAGCAGAAACAAGCCATCCAAACAAAATGTGGCGAAAAAAGATTATGTGCATGTAAGCCACTATTCCAAAAGCCAGGCCTACTTCAGTGATTGATCATATTACTAGTAATATGTCTGAAGACATAGTATCTACTCAAGCTGTGAATAGTTATCTGTCTGATCATTTTGCCCAAGTTGTAAGAGTTAAAAGTGAGGATAATAAACATAATGCCTTTAAGACTAAGACAATCCAACAAATAGGTATTGCAAATGTTGAAACCTTAAATTATAGCCTAAATAATGAAAACTGGGAACCTGTTTACTGAGAAAAAGATATTAATAAAAAATGGAATTTATTTTATCAGATTTTCAACAAAAATTACTATAATGCATGCCCAATACTTAAAAAGAGTGATAACATGTAACAAGACACTTAAAGTAGTCTTTAACTCTGAAACTATTACATTAAGAAATACAATAAAATGTACATATTACATAAGTCGACTAAACTTGAGCACTATAACAAGGAATATAAGAAATATTGTGATATGTATCAACATATTCAGAGAGTGCAGTCAGATTATTACACTAGCAAGATTTGTATTTTGTCCAATATATCTAAAACAGCTTGGAATATAATTAATGAACACAGAAATCAAGATAAAAAAAAACATAAAAATATTCATTTGAGTATAAATGGTAAAGTTATTTCTAATCCTGTTGAGGTTAGTAACCATATGAATGAATTTTTTGCGAACTGTGCTAATGAATTAACTAAAAACATGAGTGAACTGTCCAAGCTCAACATCATAGCTTATGTGCCCCACCTTAGAAGAGGAAGTTATAAAAATCCTGAATGCAATGGCTGGTAAACTTTCCAGTGGATGGGATGTCATATCATCTAAAATATTAAAACAGTGCAATAAAGTACTGGCAAAGCCACTTACTAATTTAATAAATGCCAGCATTGAAGTAATGTTTTTCCCAATATCCTTAAAATAGGTGTCATTAAGCTCATTCATAAGAAGCGCAATAAAAACGGATGTCAACAACTATAGACCTATAACTTTAAACTTCTAGTATAGGTAAACTATTTGAGAAAATTATATTACTAAGACTGGAAAACTTTCTACAGAACAATAACATTATTACTGCAACTCAACATGGATGCCGCAAATCCTTCTCTACCTCAACAGCTATAATTACATTCATCCATGACATAATTGTAAAAATAAATAAAAATACAAAAGTAGCCAGTCTAATGGTGGACTTATCTAAAGCTTTTGACTGCATAAACATGATATTTTATTAAATTTAACTTGAATTGCATGGCATTAGAGTCTTACCTCACAAATTAATTGCATCTTATCTAACCGGAAGATTACAGTGCTCAGAAATAAACTACATTAATGGTTGCAGTCTGAATAGAGTAAAATCAACTTTCATACAGGTAAAACATGGAGTGCCTCAGGGTTCTGTCTTGGGCCCTTTACTGTTTATTATTGCATTTCCTTTTATAAAGTTGATAAGTAAAGCCTTTAAAAGTAGTTTTAAAAATGTTGTATGGTTTCATCTGTGCCTTTCTATGATAGCGGCAGACGGCAACGAGCACCAAGGGTGCGGACAGGAAAAACACTATGCAGGCGGTTCATAGCTTTTTTGGCTCAGCCTGTATATACATATTAATGAGAAGGTATGGAATGATCACACGATGAAAATTATGTATTATGGACTTATTTTTCCACAACTCAGCTACTGCTGGGAAGTTTGGGGTGGAAATTACATTAAATTGAGTTTTATTTATGGACACACTTTAACTGCTGTAGTCCTTAGCGTCCCAATCTATATTGGGCGTGAAAGACAGGTAATTTTGCTCAGAGGCCTCTTTATCAGGCTTGAGGTTCTTTTATGTGCCGTAGATCTACGACATGGGACCACCAACTTTACTTCCCTTCCGAAGGAAGCCATGCTAAGGATTTTTAAGCCCGAAAAAATCCATCGCCCTTCGCCGGGCTTGAACCCGCGACCTTGGGAACTAGAGGCTAGCATGGTAACCACTATACCATGGAGGATGACATTTGGGGTGGAGCTGCACAGGCACATATGAATAGAATATTTATATTACAGAAAAAAATGTATAAGAATTATGTTCAATATTAAAACATTACAAACATGTAGAAATGTGTTTATTAAGGAAAACATTCTAAATCTTGTTTCATTATATGCTTATCAAACAATGCTCTGAAATGTAAATAGCTCTAAAGACAACTAACAAACTGTGATGTACATCAGCATAACACCAGACATAGTATGTATTTTCATAGAGTAGCAGTGAATAAAAAGAAAGTCAATACTGATCCTTATATTGTAGGTAGTATACTTTATAATAAGCTTCCTTTAGAAATTAAGTCCTGTAAAAAGAATTGTTTTAACAGAAATCTAAAGAAGTACCTCATTCTCAAATGTTTGCATAATGTTGATGAGCTGTAAATCTATCTATTCCTTACTCATTGTGAATATTGTAATTAGCTCATGACAATGTCAGATGTACTGTATAAATCTATTGGCAGTAATAAACTTACTTAATTCCATTGACATGTATACGTATATAATGGAATTAGCGCTATTTGTAAAAAAGAACGGTCATCATTTCCAAACAAACAATAATATACATAAACATCTCACTAGAAATATGAATAACATACATTTAATTTCCTCCAGAACAAATATATGTAAAAAAAAGGAGTTCAGCATTCTAGCATAGATATCTGTAACTCTCTCCCTAATTCTATAAAAGCAACAGAAAAGTATGATATATTTAAATCAAGGGTGAAGCACTTCTTAAAGGAACACTGCTTTAACACTGTGGATGAGTTTTTAGAATTTAATAAATACCCGTTTGTGTAGCTTATTAGGTTTATATTTGTATAGTATTTGATAATTGTGTACAGTAATACAATAATGTGTAAATATGATTATTAACCTGATGTATCCTGTATCAAAGTACGTTGTATGGAATGACTGAAATGATGAATAAATTTAATTTAATTGAACACTTCTATGAAAATGAGGGTAAATGAGTAGCAACTATTTTTCCACAGTTACAAATTACTACTGTGAAGAGTGATGACTTGATTCATTGTTGCCACATAAGAAATAATACAGAGAGTAACAGTTAACTTTCTGATTGCCATAGCAATGGACTCTATATATACTACTATTGAATGGTGCACAGAACAGTGTGGTAGGGCCAATAGCAGCTAAACCCAAGTACACATGGAATTAAAACATATCACCTGACCTGCTGTTGCGCAGGTCTTAAGTTTTACTTATGAAACAGAAGTGATAAATGTTCATTATTGTGCTTTGGTTTCACTGAATAAAGAGAATGTAGATTACATAATAAAATTTAGCGCTTCCTATACTTAAGCACATAAAATACTAGCTTTTATCAGTGTGTGTTTTTCTATAATTGCGTTTATTGGATAAAGACATTTGGAAGATGATAAAGTTTCACACATGAACACACACAATTGGCAAGTGTGTTGACTTAATTAAGTGCTTGTCATTTATCTGCCTTGAGCTTCTATGGTTGTCGTCTTGCCATAACTGTTTTCTGCAGTCTGGAAAGAAGGATCCATTTTATTATGGCACAGCAGCTTGCTGGCTGGCTGGCTGGCTAACTAGATTGTGCTCCCAAAATTTTATATGAATGCTGATGCTTGTTGAAGTAAGGGAGGTGAGGAGTGTGGAGACTGGCACAGACCTTGATTACTGAGAAAGTCCTCTTTACCTAACCTTAGGAGATTTGAAGACCAAATAAAAAGAAAATGATGTGTCTGGTGCTTGGGTGGGGACAATACTCTTATAAAATAGTATTAACTGAAACTATGCAGACTGCATGTTCAATTTCAGACACTGAAGACATCGTCTTAAAACTCCTGTGAAGATGAAGTAGTGCACATAAATCGATGAAGAGCAACTTTCCAATTAAATTATTTCTGTAAATAGTGTAGTTTGTACTAGCAAATATAACCATAATTCTAATTATAACTGTTTAAGGATCTCTTCCTCATTTTACACTGTGGAGATGCCATGATGAGACAAGGGAGGCAGGGATGTGTGATAGGGTGATGCAAAGTACAAATTGAGTGAAATCAGTAAAATCTCTCTCTCTAAAAAAGCAGATAATGCAGAAAATAAAGTGGCTGAAAGACCATGAGCAAATGAAGATTACAGTACCACAATAGCAGAAGCTGAGAAAATGCAGGGACATAATTCTCAACTGCAGCCAACGGAGGAACTCACAAAGTAGAGGTAATTGTGTCACTGCATGTCATAACTGATATGCTTTAATAAAGATTTAAAAATTGCAGACTGTGAAATTGAAACATTAAAGGAAATGAGAACTAAAAACACAAATACAACTTCAAAATGAAGAAACATATGCCTGAACAGTGAAGGATTCAATAAAGCCTTGCACCATGAGCTATAATGGCATCGGTACTTTGAATAGATTTAAAATGCTAGAAAATTGGAAAACACATTTTTAAGGAAACAGAAAATATAAGAGGGAACAAAAAAGAAGAACCCAAGATATACATGGAAAATTCGAAGACAACTGAATGGAAGTCAGGATTGGGAGCTAAATATGGAAACAGAACATTAGAAAAATGAGGCCTAAGAAGTGCTAGTTTATGGTGATGCAATGGTAAAAATGGTATTAGATAAATCTAGTGTGAAAGTGGAAGTTCTCAGAGGAATGAATGAATACTTGCCAAATATACTAAACAAGGAAGCCCTAAACAAAGAAGCAAAAATTGTAGTGTTACATGTAGGCATGAACAATGTAAAACAATTAAGTGAACCTGACCAGGTTATTAGTGAAATATACAATGTAATAAGATGAGCAAAAAAATGTTTTCCTATGGCAAAGATAGTGGTAAAGAGCATAGTGATGAGAAGAGACATTAGCTACAAACTAATAATTGCAATAATTCAGAGTATACATTGGACATTCCAGGCTTTACAGGCAATTGAGGGACATTTTTTCTAAACTCGATAGATGCAAAATTTTACAAAATTGAGGTATATATAGGGCGGCGCTGTGGCCGAGTGGTTAGACCGCTCGCCTCTCACTGAGGCAGCCTGGGTTCAATCCCAGGGACCCGCATGTGGGATTTGTGGTGGACAAAGCGGCGTCTGGGTGGGTTTTCTCTGGGTTCTCCGGTTTCCCCCGCCATTCATTCCACCAACTGCTCCATCATCACCTTTCCTTTCATCCATTTCACCATCATTTCGTTTCATCTACTTCCTTCCTCCCATACCAGGCATCGGGCTGATCACCCATCCTGGATATTCTGTCTGATCCATGAGTGTCTGCTCCTTGATGGGCCTCTGACCCCAGGCACCCGCCTGTAAGTCCTGGGGGGTGTAAGTCCTACATATGAGGAGGTTAAACAGATAAAGAAGAAGAAGAAGGTATATATAGTATCGGCATAACTTGCACCTCCTGCACATTTCTATTAAATCAGATTTTGCATATCTCGATACATACCCTGTGTAGAAGGTAAGGAATATTAGTAGTTTTTTCAAAACTCAATAAGATGCACTTGCTCAGTTAAAGTAAAAGTCGATAGATGCAATTTTATTATATTCTGGCACAGCATATAGCAACCTTAATTCTATGAAATGTAATGTTGCCATTGACTCTATCTCATTGTTGTTTTTCTTGGAATTTCTGCTCATTTCTGCAAGCTTTGTTATACTGCTGCATCGTTGGCATCAACTGCTCACTCACTGTTATGGTTCTTGGATTTCACATTCATTTCTGCAAGTTTTGTTATATGCAGTATATGTATTCTTAGTTGAGACACCACACTGTGCGCATGCTATGGACAATGGATAGGAGCTCAGATAGTGAAACTGTAAGTGTTATAGAATGTGCAGGAGGCAGGAATCACAAAAACAAAGAAAGGAAATTAAATGTAAGTCAAAGAAGGATCATACTCCAGCAATTACATGTTCATATGGTCTCGAGTGCACTCCATGAAATCCTAAAAGTAAAGGAAATAAGCATTGCGATGTAGCTTCAATGCCTTACAATGATATAAGTAAATTTTACCAACACTTTTCCATGTTCAACAAAATAGATAAACTTCTTGTGAAATATATGACTATTACATCTCCTAATCGCAGAGTGGTGAAGAAAGAAGCTGCAAATAGAAAGCAGACTATAAGTATGAAATACAGTGTGAGAACTAATGATATCCGAGTATTGCTAGTATGTGCTGCAAGCGTCCAAGGAATCACAGGGGTGTCACAAGATAGATGATCTCTTCTGGCTAGATAATTTCACTCATCTGGGAATGTGTCAAAGGAAACTAGGGGAGGTGATCAAACAGGAGTAATATAGAAAGGCATTACTGCTATTGTAAAGGAAGACATTAAAAAGTACAGATATAGGGAGAGCCACTATGGAAGAGCAATATCAAGGAGAGGATCTCCAGCAATGCTCCTTTTACCATTCGTTTATTTTCAGACTCTTGCTCTAGTCAGAACAAAAATTACTGTGATGATGTTCATGCTTATTGTTTTCTTGATGAAGAGTAGAAAATGTTCCCACATTTCACATATCGGCCCAATGCATGGACACAGTTATATGTTTCCAGATAGAGTTTTCGACAAAACTGAAAGAGAGTTAAGGAAAAAAGAGACTATCTTGAGCCTTGATGAGTATCATCAGATATAAAATCATGGCTCTGTGAAAGTGTTGAGCAAACATTGAGGTCTAAGTATCCTTTAAAGAGGAATACATAGAGAATAACATATTCCAAGCAATCAAAAGAAGACCATAAGCTATGCGTAGAAGTTCAAAATGCGTATTCTGCTTTGCCTGTGGAGCTGATGTTACGAAACTGCAGAAGAATTTTATAAGGACATGCTAGGAGAGACAGTTAAAGCTTATACTTATTCATATTCTTATGAATAAAAAATATTTATTTCTCTGTATTGTATTCAATAATGTTTGGTATATAAATAAAATAAATATTGTTATTGTGAATGTAGTTATACTTACTTTCTAAGTTTATACCTACTAACTAACCTGTACAGATATTAATATGGTGGTTGTATAGTACATTATGTATTATGAAAAGGTGAAAATAAAAATTAATACACAAACAACAAAGAATTGTGTAATCAGAAATTACAAATATTGCTGTTATGTTAAATATTGTATCAAATATTCAAAATAAAAGTGAATAAAGTTAAAACGATAAACAAAGCTTTAAAACATCAAATAAACATTGGTCAACATGCCTGCTAAGTATTTAATAATTCTATGCCCATAAAAAAGGTATTCCCTAATGAAGCTAAAAAGTAAACATAATTTTTCCTTGACAATAAACAATAGAACCTCATAATCAACATGCTAATTTCACACTCATGCAAAAAAGCTAATCAGCATCTATCAGTTTTTGAAAAAACTCAAATTTTCAAACCTCAAAATTTCAGTAGTTTAAACTATGCTGTTTGTTTTGCCATGTGTTGAGACAGTTTTAGGAAGGAGAATGAATCATTAAAATATTTGCAGTGCTAACCAAGTGGTGTTGCCAATAAGCAGAAGAAAAAAAAAACGTTTTTCTCAGAAACACAGTTTGTCCATCTATCAAGTTTTGAAAAAATGCTCAGCTTTTACTGAAGAAAATAAATCAGGACAATGCTTGTTTGGGGAGGGATGGACTCCATCTAAACTACAAAGGGTCATACTTTGAAACATTCAATTTTAGATAAATCAATGAAAGAAACTGTCATTCTAAGCACTAATGTGTGCTTATGAAGTCCAAACTTTCCTTAAAAGCAAACAGCAAAAACTTTTAAATTTAACTAAATATTGGTTACTAAAAATACATGCAAGCAATAAAATGCTGAGAGAAATTTTTAGCCTATACTTAACTCTTTGTTTCTAAGTTACTGTTAATAGCCCACAATGGACCACAAATATTCTTAAATAAACAAAACTGATTTAAAAAAATATCATGTGTGTGCTGTTCTGATACTAACAGAAAAATAGAAAAACCTTGTTTTATTATGTTGGCACTAAGACTATGTGTACAAAACTTTTGGACTGCTAGTTAACCCTTTCATTGCTGACATATTAGCAAGCACACAAAACCTCCTTGCTGAGTTATTTTAAGTACACGTTAATTAGTATATTCTATATAATATAGTGCAGAATTAACATAAAATATCCTGAAACACTCACCAAAGTTGTTGTAGATGACTGCTAATGTCACACGTTTAAAAAATAAAGAGTTTTAAAATAGGAAAAAAATACCACATGCAACACACTCTACAAAGCGTTGTCTGTGGGCCAAAATATTAATGAACAGAAATGGATTAACAATTCAGGGGTATACAATCTTTAATGTATAAAGAATTCTTTTTATGAGTATGAAGGAAATATGGCTCTAAATTATACAGAGTAAGAAATTACCACCTCTACATAATACTTTCAAAATCTGACTTGCGTATGGTACACTTCGAAGCAGGGGTGTAAACATAAACTCACTCTGCATTTGACACACATGTACTTTGTTTCTTCTTTTTTTTTTTTTTCTGGCCAAGGACGATGTTGGAGCATACATAGCATCTTCAGGTAGGCTTTCTTTTAACTGGTGTTGCTGGTATAAGTGAGATAAAATGTCTTTCAGTTAGTCTGAGGGGTTGGTCGACAGATAAAGGCCTCCCAGGTTTACTAGTTAGTCTTGCTATATAGAATTCTTGGAAAAGTTCTGTAATTAAAGTAAGTTGAAAATCAACCAATGTAATATTCTTACCAGCTTTCACGTATAGTGAGTGTGAATTTAGGAGAGTAATATCTAATAGACGGAAGAAGAATTTTCTGTACCACTTCGAAGTCTCCATCACACACTTGAGGGAGCCTATCATATATGTTCTGTCTACAGCAATCATATTCTTATTGTAGTCCATAATACAGTCAGGTTTCATTATTTGCACATTTGTCTTTTTGTCAACTTTGCCTGTTGGTCTCACTGAGTCCGTATGGAAAGTAGTTAGCATACACACCTCTCTCATCTGTCCTTCCACTTTAGTGCCAACATATTGTCTGTATGTGCAGATTCTACTTGTCCCTTGTTTAATTTTGCTGCCAGTCTTGGCATTTCTTTTCTGTTCCTTCTAACAGTGCCACAAGCATTTGTTCCATTTGCATGTAACCAGTTATGAAGAAGAGAATGGAGCACCAGCTATCTAACCACAAGTTGTGCCCTTTATCAGGTACTTTACACTTTTATACCCAACCTGTGTCTTTTGCAAAGGATGTATTGGTTGAACAAAAGGCAACCTTTGAATAGCATAAGGCTTTAGTCAATGCACAGGTTTTGAAAAGGTGTGGATAACTCACAGAAAGTACGTCTGAAATTTTCAATAACAGGTCTCAATTTATGCAGTCTGTCTCCTTTAGCCTGTGTTTTATCATCATTGAAGTGCAAAAGTCTCAGAAGTAAAAGATATTGATTCCTGGACATGTAGTTCAAAAATTGCGAAATGGCAATGAGGGGATTTTTTGTACAATATTCTGCTATTGTATGTCATAAGCACCCTGGTCATAAGCCAAAAAAAATAAGTTCTTCAGGAGAAGTATCTGTCGAAGTCTGTAGACGAGAATGGGGGCTTGGTGGTATTTCTCACACAAGAAAGTGAAATACTTATTACTCTTGTTTGCAACATGACACACAATATGCAATAAAATAACTTGAAAATATCAGCCACTGAGAAATGTTCATTCAAATCTCCGTGTATACCTGAATTATCATTAAAAGTATGAATTACTGGCCTGAATATACCCTGTTGCCACTAGAAGAAAGAATCAATGCGTCTTCTTTTAGCATGTTGCATGGGTTCTGATTGTACATCAGTGCCATCACTCTCACTATTTATAACATTATCTTCAATACATTTCACTCTCACAGTTATTAAACTCAAAATATGAAAAATCAGATGATAATGCTTCAAATTCCACCAGTAAATCTGCATTCTTCACAATACACGTCTGCTTGCTGGAATAAGCCATCATTTTGTACACCTGTGATTCCCAGTCACATGATGGGCTTCTACGCGATGAAAATGTTGGGAAGAAAGTTATCATGCACAATTGTAGCTTTAGATTTTCTGCTGTAGATTGCACCACACGACAGAAAGAGAGTTGCAGCTTGAGTAAATATAACCCCAACAGATAGCAGACCAACACTGTTCAGAGAAGACTATGTTAGACCACTTCCTCTATATGCACAACAAGTTGTTTTGTCGATCAATGCATCAGCAATGCTATGTCATTTGCACGGGGAGCAGTGATTAGCGCTGACGGAACTGTTCTGACATCCGCAGTGAAAGGGTTAATGACTCACTTGACAGATGATTCTAAGTTTGTTTACAGATTTCTTATATCATTTTTGGAGCTTTGTCCTGATACTAGCAACTTTTGGAGCAAAACTTTGTAACATGCAGCATGAGTGGTACTGTTTACTTCACATTAATTTAATTTCAGCCAGTGAAATTATTGTTAAGTTCTCAATGATAAATTCTGATATGTTAGCTGCAGAAATTATTTAAATCACTTCTTTTCTTAGAATGTATTGTTTTCAGTTATCAAAACAATGGGTAAAGTAAATTAGAAAGGCAGAAATTATTTATGCAGAAGCACAAAAATGATGAAAAAAGATAATGAAGATGTATAGGGACAAGAAAAACCCAAAGGAAAAAGCAGGAAAAGCAATTATAAGCAAAGCAAAGGAGGCAGAAAGAAAAAGATTAAACTATGCTGCTAAAAAGAGAGCAGAGCGGATGAAGTTAAATAATCTGAAGTTTCTCCATCTTCTGTATGAAAGGCCTATAAGAAAGAGCAATGCCTAAAAATCTGCAGAAAGATTGGAAGTTATTAAAAATACTTGCAACAAATTTTGGAGTACCACTGAAGACAAGTCCTGTAAAAATAGAGGGATAAGTGATGACAATATGCAGCAGGGGCTATAATATTTTACAGCAGTGATGAAATCAGCAAAGTTGATCCTGGAAGAAAAATATTGTGTTAAGAAATCCAGGTGACGACATCACAGCAAGGCATCATTTGCTGTTTCTATAAATGAAGTTTTCAGTTTATTTAAGGAGAGATATCCAAAGACAAGCATTGGCCTTAGTAAGTTTGCTCAATTACATTCATCACATGTTAGACCATATTGCAACATTCTGTATGTCTGTATGTCGCTACCATGAACATTTTTTAAGTATAAGATTGGCAGTTTCTCAATATGTTTTAGGTTTTGGTACATCAAGTAATGATTTATAAAATCCAATGTTAGTAATAAAAATTGTAGGAACTGCAGAATTATAACTGTTTGTTTGATGTCTGCTTGAATGAAGAAGATGTAGCCACGTGGTACAGTACCGACAGCACAAAATTATAGATAAGTGATTTGAAAGGGTGCTAATGAAAGAAACTGTAAGTGATGCTTTAGATAAGTTGAAAACACAGCTGCCACAATTCCTGATGCATACCTACTGCAGTAATGTGGTATGGTGTGGTAGTTATGCTGTAACATATCTCACATGACAGATATTGTATTAATACATTTCTTTGTTCCATCTTAAAAGACCGCAAGTACAAAAATCAGGCATTACTACATCTTCACATATTTCAAGATAGAGCTGCTTCCCAATTCAAACAGAAGTACAATTTTGTGAATATTACATTTTTAAGATAAAAGTACAGCCTTGAGAGCCTAAAGTAGTAATTTTTTCCCTCACCTCATGGCAAGAGTGGCGTAGATGGCATTAGTGCTGTAGGGAAATGACATGTTTTGAATTTGATATATTCAGAAAAAAAAATAGTGTATAATGCTGTAATATTTTCACACACGTCAAAATCTTAAAAAATAGTCATATATAAGTCTTTGTTAGTCATATGGCATTCCAAACTAGACAATGGAATAATATTAACACATTGAAGGGCACACATAAAATGCATTAAAGCCATCACACGTCACTAAATGAAGAAAACTGGACTACAGTCAGTATAGCTTAATCGCATGATGTTCAAGCCAACAAAGTGACTTCTATGACAGTGTATCAACTGGAGAATCCAAAGAAAGTAAAAGCACCATCATTAGGGGAATGGGCAGCTGTCATCTATGATGACCAGTGATTACCAGGACTATTGAAGTAATTAAGAATGACACAATTGCTATGAAGTTCATGAGCTGTGTAGAACAGTATCTTTTATGTGGCCATAAAAAGAAGACTATAACAGTGTTTTCCATACAGCTATTCTTACTACCAAAGAAGCGGTTCCTGATTTAGTTTCATACTCAAGACATTCAGTATACTCCTTTTTTGAAAACAAAAAGAAAGAAAAAGAAAGAAAGAAAAAAAAACATATTGTAACCATATCCTCCATATTGTAATTTATTAGTTCCTGATTATGTTAACACCATATACCGTACTCCACTTCCATTAATTAATACTATGTGCTGTACAATACATCAGTTGCAAGTGATGTAGGATTAAAATATGTTTGTCCACTTGAGTACTGTTTGTCCTGATACTGTCCAGTACTAATGCACAATGGATTGCATTACCGAGTTTTCCAAAATGTTGAAATTGGAATACTAAATTACAAGTACACCAAGACCATCTTTAATAGTTTGTATTTTAATTATGTTAATTCATGAAAGCATATCCCAATTTAGGAGAGATTTTAAAGTGATTCAGCATATCTGTTTTAGCCTCATTTTGCTTGTCCAGATACTCACAAAACAAAAGTGTCCAATTGATACTATATCCTCGACATATTTTTTCTGGTAACTTATTGGAAACAGGAAATGAATGCAATGTTTGGGATATCCATTGCAAAACTCTTTTCTTTTACTACTTTTACTAAAATACCACTTTGTAATACAGATAACATCTAAAATTGAATTAAAGTGTCCCAATATAACAATGAACGGGGGGAAAAAAAATAATAATAAAACACACACACAAAAATAGACTTCTTAGATTGCAACAAACATGCACTGGAAAAACCAAGAGAAACTAAGTACAAGACAATAACAAGGCTTCAGAAATATTAAATACAAACATTTAAGCCAATCACTTCTGGGAAGAAAATCACAATAAAGAATAAATCAAGCTGCTAAATTCAGTGAATAACTTAACTCTGTAGAACTGAGCTTATGGGAAGGGACATATATCAAAAGTTTCAAAATTCAAATTAACTTTGAAAATTCCAGCAGACAATAGTTTTATCTCTAAATTCACCAACCCCGAATCAGATGATACAACAGATACCCAGGGAAAAGATGGGAATTCATCAGTTAGTCAACCAGAAGCAGAGAATAGGGACAAAAGTCTTTGAAACACGTTCTGCCAGTAATTATGCAAGTGGAGCAATATGAGTGCTTAACATCCAATCATTTCCCATTTTGAAATTGTGAGAGTATTTATGACACTTAGTTTCACTTATTAACCAAAGCAACTTGCATCATCAGCAAGAGTGTCATTAATCCACTCCCAATTTCAACGCATTAAAATCAATATCACCTGTTGTCCGTCCATCTATCCATCCATCCATCTTATTGCTGTATTATATTTAGATAAGTTGTACCCTCAAGAATGGTGAAGTATTGAAGACTTTCAAAAATGACCAGGACATTCACCACACATGATCAGTTGCATGATTTTCTTTGTGTCCTTTTGAAACAGTAATTGTGCAAGACCAACCAAGAACCCTGGAGAACATCACAGGAAAAATAACATAAGCTATGGTTCCAAGGTCCCTGCACATGAATTGCAACTGATACTGCATTGCATAATGGCTGTGCATAAATCGTCATATATCTGAAAATTTATTTTAACTGAACTTTCCAAGTAACATTTCAGCAATTTGGTAGGCTCACTCCAAAAAAACTTTCAATTTAAATTAAAGATTAAGAAACAAAAAGTAGAATCTCTCTACTTTACATTCTCCTTATTCCTCATTCCAAGTAAAGTCTAAGGGGCTCCATAGGAACTGATTCCAAGATGGTCTCCATGAGTACGAAAGGTTGAGAATGACTGCACTAAGGATAACATAATGATTTAAAATTCAATGTGTGATGTAATTTTCAAAGAATATATAATAGTATTTATCATATGTTTTATTTTATATAAACTGATCAATGTAATTTTTGCATGCTAATAAACCACCACCATTAAAATAAAAATAGAGAGAAGTTATATATGTTCATTAAGTGAATAATTAACATAATATTTTCACTTGTTTTTGAAGTATAAGGATAAGAAAAATAATTATCTGAAATACACTGTGTGATCAAAAGTAATGTCGTTTTAAGTGTTGCTAAACGGTTATACTGTTATTCACTTGTGTATTCCAAATAATATATTTCTGATATTCTTTAGCTCTTGCTCCTCAACTTTCTTTAGGAATGCAAAACTTTTAAAATGAGTGACAATAAGCACCAGGTGTTGCTTGCTAGTCATGAAGGGAGACAGACATGTCAGCATACATGTTTGCGGTGGAAAAAGATGGGTATGTTTGCGGTGGAAAAAGATGGGTACTGACATGCAAACATACCGAATCAGAACTGGTGCTTTTAACGCAAAGAGAATCAACAACCAGAGGAAAGAATAAGGATGAATAGGAATAAGCTTCTGGTATATTTTTGCGATATGGACTTTATTAGCTATTGGTGGAGTGGGAATGAATCTTGGACCAACAATGGATCAGATAGGCAAGATGCTAGAAACTATCACTAAAGATATAAAGGAAATAAAGAACATGGAAAATAGAATTAACAAGAGAATCAGCAAAGTTTGAAGTGATCAAAACAGTGCTAGGAGAATTTATAGGTGAGGTAAGGGAGTGTAAAAGAAGATTAATTTGGCTGGAAAACTTGGAGGAAAGAAATAGGAAGCTAAATCAGATAATTTTTGGAATATACGAGAGAAGGCATAGACGAGCCTGACAGGATACACAGGACCTCTTTCAAGAGAAACAAACTAAATATGGCTGGATGGGAAATTGCTGATTGTTTCAGAATTGGAAGAAAAGGGCCAAGGCTGAGACAAATGATCGTGAAAACTACTACAATGAAGTTCAAATGGGAAGTGTTGAGAAACAGCAAGCAGCTGAAAGGCACAAAAATATTTATTGAGCTGGATTTGGGAAAGAACGGAATTCAAATCGGTAGCAATAATGAAAATGAAGAAAACGAGAGATTAAGGGGAAAAAAAAAAACTTTTTAAAAGGAGTCAATATGTGGGTCAAGGGAGTGAAACAGGAACACTGTCAGCATTACAGTACTTTGGAGGGTAATCACATTTCACGTGCGACAGATGGTAGAAGAGAAGCCGGGAGATTACCAGAGAGAATCAGCACATACATCACCAGTGATGAAGCCAGTGTCACTGCCAGGCCAGCTGAGGAGGGATGGGGAAAATACATCATCAGTGGCGTCACTGACAAGGTCAGTGCAATCCAAATCACAGCTAATTGAAGACACATGGAGGGAGGCCATGGGAGCAACAGCTGGCTTGGATGTATGCAATCAAGAAGGTTTAAATATTGTGTCAATGCTGTTGGGTAGTATTTGGGAACTGAAAGATCATGTGCGTACAAGAAGGCAGGTGAATCCAGAGAAGTTTAAATTTGATAGGATAGTTTCAGTATAGGGATTCGAGTTATCAATAGTGAGTTGGAATGTAGAGGACCTACTGGAGAAAGTGTGTAGCACTGAAATTCAGCATGTATTAAAATGTGGCAATATGATAATGGTGTGGGAACATGGCTGGAAAGTAAAATTAATATAGAATTACCTAGGTTTGACTCTTATAGTGTAAATGCTGTGAAAAATCAGAATAGAGGTGGAGCTTCAGGTGGGTTAGGTTGTTTTGTGAGGAAAGATAAAGGGTTTAAGTTGAAAGAAGAAAAGGAGTTGTGGAACAAATCAATGTTATGGCTTACACTGTGTAATATTTTCCAAAAAGACAATATTGTGTGTACTGCTTTTGTGTATAACCCACCTAATACATCAGAGTACTTTGATACAAACATGTTTAGGAAAGTAAGTTGGGGCATTGAAGCGCTGAGAAACAAGTATGGTAAAGGAGAAATAACTGTTGGTGACTAATGCAAGGATAGGGGAACATCAATCCAACTCATGAGTTTGAAATAGAGAACAGGCACAGCAAAAATAAGGTTATCAATAATGAAGGGAAAAAACTTAATAGATTTTTGCAAAGAATATAATCTTATGATCTGTAATGGGCTGAAAGGTTCATACTTAGAAGAAATCAGATTTGCAAATAAGAATGGTCAAAGTGTGTTGGATAATATAATGTGCTCATTAGATATGGGCAACTGGATTCTGGGCTTTGAGGTTATGAATGCGATAACATCAAGCTGTCATTTTCCATTAAGATTAAAATTAGGAGAAGGAAATAGTGATATGAAGGAAGATTAAAGAGGGTTTTATATTGTTGTGGAAGTATACAAGTGGAGAGAAGCAAAGCATGTGTTTTGTAAAGAATTAAATTCAGAAAGTGGAAAAATATTACAAGAATAGAAAGCTTATTAAATACTGATAAAACAAATCAAGCTCTAGAAACACCAGAATACAGCATGAAAACGGCAGGAGGTGGGATGAAAACTGTGACTATAAGGATATCAAAATAAAATGGTTTGATAAAGATTGTCAAATGGCAAACAGAAGAGCACAACATTAGTTGTGAAACTGTCAGCAGTCAGCAGAAAAAGAGAGGGAAAATTTTTAAGGTCCTTAGATGGGCATATAGGTGCCTTATTGAGGAAAAAAAAGTGAGAATGGGGATTAAGAATAAGCCATATGTTAAATGAAGTGGGAAAAACCCATGACACAAAGAAAATATGCTCAGTAGTAAAAACTTTATCCTGAAAGGGTGCAAGAGATGGTATAAACCCAAATAAATGGTGTGTGCATTTTAACCCTTTGCTGCGCATAGAGTATTAGCTAGTTGTTCTCCAAGCAGAATTGTGTCCATTTAAATTCTGAGCTGCTACTACAGATGTTAAACTAAAAGTGACCTATATACATGCATAATTATATCTTTTAGTAGCTAAATTAAATTGATTAATTATCAACTCATTTAAAATTGGTTTTAAGTAAATAAGATTAAATATTATTTCAATAATTTATAACTGCAAATATCAACCCCTTTGTAGACAAACAACACTTATATACATGCACCCCTTTGCAATTCATCTTTATAACTCCGCAATATTAATGGCAATGGAATTTGTTACTTTAGGATATTAAAAACCGGAATAAAATCTGCTTTACTTAAGTAAAATAAATACAATAATTTCTGCAAAATTATTATGGTACTCACCCTTAATATGTTTACATCCCTGCCATTATTGCAGCGAAGATATTGCAGCATGTCCATAAAATGTTAGCTAGACTATTCTCTTGCACCATAAAAATGTTATATATACACTTAAGATTGTTAATGGTTTCGTATGTACACCACTGTATTAGTTTTGAATTTCCACCCCCTTTGCCTCATGATAATTGAGGGAGCACCCAATTCTACACAACGCAATGTCAACTGTTTGCACTTGTATTGTGACTGTATGCCACGACCAGATGGTGTTTTCCTTTTCTTCACTATGCACTGAGCACACGATTTCACCCGGCCTTGAATTTTTACGAGGGTATGAAGAGAACTTGGTGCAGGAGTAGCAGAAGGTAGGCTATGCTGAAATCCCGCTCGCTTACGTGACGTGAAGTCTGCGATTAACTGTTGCACTAAATTTTGCCTGTAGTAAAGAAGTCTATTGCCATGAGCTGTAGAAGTAGGTGTATTCGAAATGTCGTATATAATAAAACTATTAACAATAGCAACATTCACTACGAAATGGAACAGGTATTTTCACCAAATTTTGAGGGTCGGCCGACACCGTAATACTCCCTCCTTTGGTCTGCCAGATCAATCCCTGCCATATTACGAGTATAGTTTATCACTGCATTAGGACAAGGTATCTTTATTTGTTCTTTTCCCTTGCCACTCTTCCTTTCTACTTCTCCATCAGTTCTAGGATAGGAGTTTGTAGATAATAAAAGAATGTCCCTGTTATCATGCCAAACAACCGCAGTTACACCTTCATGTTGCAGTTTGCGAGATTCGCCCCTTTTCAATTTCAGTTGTTTTGGCTTTGAAAATTGTTTTGGTCACTCTTTCCTTCCAGCACGAGTTGTACCACACGCATACATTTTCCTGTCCAAAAGTAATTTCATTAGCCACGTGGAAGTAAAAACATTATCAAAATATATGTGATGCTAAAACCCCGTATATTTTTCACACATGTCTAAAACAACCTGTTCCCCAAGTAGAAGGTCGCTGTTTCTCGCCTCTTTTTTTCCCAGATAGATTTTACATTCCAATAAATACCCACTTTTACTATCTGCAATACCCCACGCCTTTATCCCCCATTTTGTTGGTTTAGCAGGCATATATTGTTTTAAAAAGAAGCGTCCTTTGAAGCCTATCCTCGCTTCGTCAGCAGAAAGTTCACGATTTGGTTTGTAGACACTCACAAACTTTTTGATTATGTCTAAAGCAGGTCGTACTTTATACAGATAATCGTAAGAATCTACCCCTAATCACAGCCTTGCAGATTCGTCATTCAGGTGAAGGTATTGCGATATCTTTTGAAAGCGGAGCAACATCATTGCTTGTCTTACAATTGGACAAATGCAAAAATCCCCCAAAAAGTAATCTCTGGTTTCAGGTAAATTCACCTTCCCCATATATATCAAAATACCTAAATAGGCCTGTATCTCCCTTGAATTTGTAACTTCCCATTTTGGATCCGCCTTTTTAGCTTGAATCTGAGCTGCATATCTGTTGGTTTCCTCCGCGATTTTTCTGCAAAAATTGGAATCTATAAAAAGTTCAAGATAATCTATTTCTGGACTTCCTGTAGGAACAGAATGATTTGCACCTATAGGGGATGAAAATGCTAACTTATTGAAAGTCAAATTGGAGGTCCACTGTGCCGATACTGCTTTAGTTTTAATTTGTCTTTCACTAGCTTTAGCCCCCTGTTCTGCTACCTGTATCTCAGCACTCTGTCACTTTGTTCCTTATCACTGTCTTCCACTAAGTCACTAAACCAAGATTCGTCGGAGCTACTTTCGCGATCTAATTCCTCGTAAACTGCTGCAAGTATTTCCTCATCTGTTACCAATACCTTTTCACTACAACATTTTCTAGACCATGATGTACTTGGAACAGCCTCCATCGTACTGATATGGCTATAAATGCGACAGGAAACTGCTTACTTACACAACTGCACCCGGCTGTAAACAGTGCTATTTATGGTTTGCTATTACATTCTGGCTTACGAAATCGCTGGAACAATGCAGCAGGAGTACGTTTACATCAACACAGCTCCTAAAAGCTGAGGTCAGCATAAGCAGAACCTATATGAGACGATAAACACATTTACTACGTTCTACTATGCTATGTGCAGCAGGACGTTTATCATTTCACTATGCTTTATTACGCTATGCGTCGCAAAGGGTTAAAGCACTGTTAGGTCAGGGACATCTTACTGAGAGTAGAGCAGTTTTTGCATGGAGCCCAGCAAGTAATTAATGAATGAGATAGGGAAATTATGGACGTTGAACTGTGCGAAAAAATTTAAGAGGTTAAAAGCCAACAAAGCAAATGGTACTGATGGTATCCCAGGGGAATTTTGGAATGCTTGGTCGATAGATGAAACTAGAAGAAAAATATTGGTAAAATTGTTCAATAAAATACTGGAGACAAAGGAGATTCCTAACGGATAGAGAACAAGTACGATAGTGCCAATATACAGGGTGGGGCAGAAACAATAAGCAGGTTTGAATTAATGGCTGTTTTGAATCTGGCGACTGGCTGTTTGTTGCGACTGTGTAGCAGGAATATAGAGGGCACCTAGGAAATGAGTTTGCCAGTTTGTTTCCTCTCTCCATTCTGTCAGCAAGTCATGGAGCGCTGGATAGTGAGGGAGTGTATTTGTGCCATAAATTGGTAAATCAGAACCAATTCAATCAAAACAAACATAGAGAGCATTTTGACGGGAACTTAATCAATGTGATGCACCATCCAAGGACACTATTCATCGTTGGGTGCAACAATGACTTACAGAAGGTAGCGTCAAAAACTAATCACTGCCTTGGTGACCTCGTTCTGTACATACAGAACAAAACATAGCACATGATTGAAACTTTTCTTGTGCCTCAAGTTCAAGATACTGATGGTCTGTGGTTCCAGCAAGATGGTGTAACCTCACATACTGCAAGAATTAGCATGGCAGCACTACGGGACTTGTTTCCTGGATGTTTGATTTTCAGATTTGGAGATGTGGCATGGCCACTTCATTCTCCAGACCTTACAGCACCTGATTACTTCTTGTAGGGCTACTTAGAGCAGAAAGTGTTCGAGACCAGACCAGCACACATTCAAGACTTAAAACATTGAATTGTAGAAGAGCTAAATGGGATACCGCCAGCTACATTGCGAAAAGTTATGAGTGACTTCGAACGACGTAACAACAGTGCATTGAAAATGATGGTGGACATCTAAAAGACATTGTTTTCAAAAAGTTAAATGTATTCTCCAATCTCCAAGGACTCTGATTTACGCTACTGTAAGAGGAATGCACTAAATATTACCATATAAATATTTTTCATTTTGAAACCAGCTTATTGTTTCTGCCCCACCCTGTATAAGGGAAATGGGGGATAAAAATGACCCAGGTAATTACAGGAGGATAAGTTTACTTTCTATTCTAGGCAAGACCTTTACAGGCGTTCTAGTTAATAGGTTACAGCAGAGGTGGCGAAAACGTGACTCGCGAGTTATTTTGACTCGCAGGCGCACGTTCCCTCTTTGCAACCCTCCGTTTGATTTTCACATGCTGCTGAGTGATGCCGTGCGTGTTGCATATTTGGTGACTCGCGGAAGGAAGTCGTTTTCGCCTCCCTTGGGTTTACAGAATTGGGTAGAGAAGAAGTTATCAGAGTTTCAAGCAAGATTTATAGCAAGTAGAGCATCAGATAATATATTCATAGTGAAGACAACAGCTGACAAATATTTTAGCAACAAAAGGGAAAGGATATATATGGTATTTATTGATCTTGAGAAGGCATTTGATACCATAAACAGAGAAGTATTGTGGATAAAATTATAAAGTAAAAGGGGTAAGTCATACATTTATAGAAATACTACATAAGATACATCAGGAGAATGAGTTCTGTATAAAACTACCAGACAATAAAGTAACTGTGCTCAGAGTAAGGCAGGGGCAAGACAGGGATGTAAACTTAGTCCAGTACTATTTAATCTTTATATTGATGGCATCCTAAGAGGATATCTCGAGATATATGGTCCACTTGCCAGTTATTAATAATAAAGAAATTCCAGGGCTATTATTTGCAGATGACTTAGTAGTTGGGTCCATATCTTGCTGAATGCTAAGGAGGGCAATTGAGACAGTAAGGAACTTTTGTAGGAAATGGGGACTGAAAGTAAATGAAAAGAAAATGAAGATCATGGCTTTTAAAAAAGGTTATCGACTGTGTAAGGATGAGAAATGGCAAATAAATGGAAGAGAAATAGAAGTGCTATAAGATTTGATTACCTGGAGCAAGACTTAAGTTCGAACAGAAGTTGGAATGAACAAAGAAAAAAATGTTTACGCCAAAGGTAAGATGGCCATAAGTGTTAAAGATCATGTTTAAAAAAATTGGCAGACATAAATGTCAAAAGGCTTGAAAGAATTTATACTGCCAGAGTAGAAAGTAAAATGTTGCATGAGGCTAGGTATGGGGAGTAGATGATGCTTGGAGAGAGGTTGACAAAGTCAATAGATCTTTTTGCAAATATGTTTTAGGTCTACTGATAGCATCACCAAATGGGGCAGCATAGTTACAACTTGATAGGTACTCCACCAAGATCAAAATTTTTACAAGAGCTATGAAATATTTATATAGAATTTCCAATCTGGAAGATAGTGATTTTATCAAAGAATGTTTTTATATATAAAGAAAAGTGGAAAGGGTCATGGTTATTAAAAATTCAGGAAGTTATGGAACAGATACGTATGGGAGATGCATGGATAAATGTGGAATACCATATTAGAGGCTTTTGGAAGGAAGTAGAACTAAGATATTGACAAACAAGATATTTTTGGCAGTACAAGAGAGAAAAGTACATAGAGATATGTAATAAATTAGGATGAGGGATTTGCATGGGTGCGAACAGGAGTTAGAAAACTAGAAAGGCATATAAGGCATGGCGAGAATATAGTAAAATGTCCAATGCGTGGTGAAGTGAATATGGATTTCCACTGTATATTATGCTATAATCAAACAAAAACATGGAGAGAACAATTTTGGCAACAGAAACATAAAAAGCTGGATGGGAAAGTATTAATAAGGAAGATTCTGAGTGTAAAAGGGGATAAAAATATAGAAGTACCATAACTATTTGGGTAAGGTCAGCGAGAAATGGTTACAAAGAAGATGGGGCTAAAGGCAGAGAAATAGATGAATAGTGTAAGCAAGTAGACAGTGGGTCATCAATACATGGAAAACCAGAAGTTGTGCATATTGAGACCGTAGATCAGTACAGGCAAGCAACCAAGAAGTGAATTTATAGTGTAAATAACCTAATATTTTCAAATGTTAATATTATGGTCTATAACTTATGCAGTTTAATTATGTAATTCTGAATAATAAGAAATAAATATTATTCATATCCATTTATAAATAGGCACCAACATTTTGAAGTTCTATGCACAAGAATTATGTGAGTAATCATCTCTATGTTGCACAGATGAAAGAATCATTTTGCCAGTTAAATCCACACATAGGTGAGCCAAAACTTGACATTCACTCTCATAAATTTGTATAATACGGAGCTCTAATCACACATTAAATTACTAAAAGATACAGTGATAGTGCAATATTTTGTTTTGTGCTAAGCTTAATTAAGAGCTCATAAAAAGAATGTCTACTGAAAATCAAAATTAGTTACTGCTTAGTTATCTTCTGTAACTGCAGAAGGATGTTCTAATTGTGCCGTTGGCCAAGAAAGTCTTCATACAAACATTTGTAATACTTTGCAATGCATATAATCTACCGTTTTTTTTAAACAGTCATGCAAAAAGAAATGAACAAAGGCAAGAAGCATAAAATATTGAAGACTTTATAAACAGTATGCCCAACGGAAATGCAAGAAGCACTTCCACAATTAAAGTACATTTAAAAGGATTTTAAAAATTAAGATATGCTATTATATGCAAGTGAAGGGAATACAAAGTAAATATTAAGATCAAAGATTTAAAGGAAGTGCAAAGAATGGACTTTTCCTTACACTTCTTAATAGTAAATCATCACATATATAGTCTCCTCTGTGGACTAGTGGTAGTGTTAGCCTCTAGTTCCCGAGGTCGCGGGTTCAAACCCGATGGAGGGCGATGGATTTTTTTTTTGGGCGTAAAAATTCTTAGCATGGCTTCCTTCGGAAGGGGAGTAAAGCCGTTGTTCCCGTGTCATAGATTTACGGCACGTAAAAGAACCTCAAGCCTGATAAGAGGCCTCTGAGTAAAATTTCTGGTCTTTCACACCCAATATAGAATGGGGCGCTAAGAACCATAGTAGTTTCAATTTCATCACATATATACAGGCAAATTTGTCCTTTAGTAACTTTGGCTATTGTGCTGCTAGACTGTCTGGAAACAAATCAACTATGCCAGCAGCAACATGTAGTTAGCGACGTATGTGCTATTATGCTGTGAGCTGACCAAATAATTTCTGGTTTTATTACACTGCTAGAATTTAGATAACTCAGCATACTGCCAGTAGAGCTATCTGTACTTGCAAGTGGCTCCTCTTGTAAACATTTGCATTTGAATGGTGTCACCTTTTAAAGACGATGCAACACAATATTTGGTTTGTTTGGTAGCCCATTGCATCAAAGAGTAACTTAAGTTTGTGCAGCTGATACAATATTCTGGGATAATGCTGCATGCTTTCTCTTGCTGCATTAAATGGATACTATATACTCCCAATTTTACGATATCAAATTTTTTCCAGTGCAAGTTACAGTATGCACCATGCTTCTGTCCTACAGTCCTAAACCAGAACATGAATTCATCCTATTCCATAGAACACTTTTGAAACAAATTTCTTTCCCTGATGTTGGCCTAAAGCAGATAGTCATAAGAACATCCAACTAAAAATCATCCCATTAAATATTTATTGCAACCACACATTTACATTTCAGCACCAAAACAGTCATATTAGTGGTAGTTCTCATTCACTTTTATTCATGCATGTAACATCTTTTGGCATGTGTATTTATTATTCTCTACAGAATACTAGAATGTCTTCAGGTTTACTTTCGTTTGTTTCTCGTTCTTTTTATTGCCCAGCACAGCCGCTAGATGCCTCAACAAATTCACCCATATTATGTTCATAAATGCATTATGGTTTAAGTTAGTTAACTGACCCCTAGCCTACCTTTACACGCTGCTTAGTAAAATTATTGAGTTTGTAGGAAGCTATTTTCTACATGTTCCCTTAATGCTCATTATCAGGGCTGATTCAAGAATGTTGTTGGAAAGAATCTGCATGTATAAAATAAATATAATGAATGCTGCTCCTGAAGGGAACATTACTGATGATGTTCCATAAGACAAACATTACAGTGCAGCCACTACCACCTAGAGAGCAGGCCTGAGCATTGCCATCGCGAAAAAGAAATGGCAGTGTCTGCCTAGGCTGTGCGCGCTAGAGAAAGCATCCTTGACTTTTACAGAACTAAGTAAAAATTAAACATATTGAGGTATTTGTTTTAAGAAGATTATTGTGTAAATGGTGATTTTACATGTTTTCAACAATTGTTTATAAGTGCTGTGTTCCCAACTGCATTGGAAATTATGAAAATAGTAGAAAAGTCTATACGTTCAAGTTCCAAAACGATGAATATTTGAAGGAAGTTAAAATCCATTAAAATGGAGAATTTTTTGCCAACTATAAACTCACTGGTAAGCATACTAGTATTTAGATTAATATGAAAATCTATATGTGCGTACAAATGTAACGTAATTCACTGTGCAATGACTCATGTTTGTGGGCACTGTTTATATAGTTTTTGCTAGTAACACATTTCGTTGATATGTATATTTACAATGCATCCATTTTCTGTTCCCCCCCCCTTTCTTAATCTTAATAGGCAACTTGCTAAATAATAGTTACAGAGGCATATAAAGTATCTTTGGCATTTGGTAATGTATTTATAACCTAACATAACATAAATGAATTAGATTTTCTACTTTTTCCAAAATAATATATGAAAGAATTGAATGCAAAGGGGGGCAATTTGTGTTTCAAGAATAAAAATCAACAATAAATGCAATAGATAAACTAAAGAATATAATAGCTGCAACAAGTATCTGTCAAAAAGTAATTGCCATTTTCTTGGAATTGTCAAGAGATTTTGATTGTGTAAACATAAGATATTTTATTAAGTACTAGGAAGCTACAGAATTTGGGGATTAGGAAATGACTGGACAAACACATATCTGAAGAATAGAACTGTGTGTTGAAAGAAACTACAGGAAAAAAGACGGCATGGCAGATAGAATAAAAATAGGTTCCACAAGCTCTTAAATAGGCTCTATTTTGATTTTTAGTATACATGAACCACATATTGGAGCTTATACAAAGAAATGGAGACTTAACTAATGGGTATGCAGATGACATGACCCTAATAATGAAAGCCAAAATAATGACTAAGGTAGAAGATAAAACAAATTCTGCAAAACAACTTTAAAGTAAAATAAACTTTACTTACAAAATAAACTTAATAAGCAAAATAACTTTATTCTACAATGTAAGTAGGAGTGTGTCAACTATTGTGTTCCGTAACTCCACTTACTGTATAGGCTAATTTTTAAAAACTGGGTTGTATGCGCGAAGAAACATCTATGTTACACTTACTATATATTCAGAAAAGCTGCAATCAAAGTGGTGGTTGTCTACAGGACAGGGCTATGCTGTAAGATATAACATAGACTTTTGTTCTGTAAACCAAAACATTATAAATGAATCAGTTTTTCATAAACTTGTGTACATCACCTGGCAACAGTGGTACATTATGATCACTACTATCATCTGATTGCATGGCCACTTTATCAATGCTAAATTAAATAAGCTTAGTAATACACAGCTGAAAACACCAGAACAACCCTTAACTAGAACGTCTTTATTATATTGGATTCATTTTCTAACACCGCACTCGCCCATTAAGTGATGTAACATCGACTTTTGTTCTATGATTTTTAAAGTGCATTTTGCTTCACAATTTCTGGAATACTACTGCCATTTGTTGTGATATGCTCAAACTACCTGCGAACATGGATCCAGGACACATAATAGATGTTTGTTCTGTGAATATCTCAAATTCCACAAAATGTAACATACGTTTGTTCTTGCATATGCTTCAATTGTAGTATTTTAACTGTTCCCTGTATGTAAATGAGGAGCATTGCTTCTATTCATATTATGCTCCAAAAATAAAACTTTACAGGAATAACTAAAGATGGATTACTCCTAATTTGGGTAATTTATCACAAAGTGAAAAATGTAAAGTTATGCTCGAAGCATACTTCTAGGAACTTGAAAGAATGAAATCACTTTTCAATTGTCTTCTTCAATTTGAAGGAAAATGTATTGGACATAATAAGTTTTGATCTGACAATCATACTTATGTAATAAAAATAATTAAGGAGGCAAATACATGAAAAAGCAAATTATTATTGCTATTATTATCATTATTATTATATTATTATTATTATTATTATTATTATTATTATTATTATTATTATTATTATTAAAGAAAAACATCCTGCTCGTACAATTAATTTCCACATTAAACATTTTGATATAAAGAATGTTTATAACTACTTCATGCTGTAATGTCTTTCATGAGTTAAATGAATGCAATGCAATAAAAACATTAGGACGTTAATACAAAAAAGGAATCAGCATAACAAATTCGGATGTAGACCCACAAGGTGTTCATAATATCCATCCGACTGGATTCATGGTAATCTTTTTCACACTTTTTCACAACCCCCTCCTTCTTCTAAGCAGCCACAATTTGCCATACTACCACCTCATTGGCGTTCCACACATCAACTGCACTGATCATAACATCAAAATCAAAATCTCCTATGCTCCTCCAAACATCACCAAAATGCTTGTTTAATAAATTTTTCACATCCACCTTCTTTTCATCGTTCATTCTCCTGAATGGTAGAATGACTGATGGTTCTCAGGAACAAGACTGATTCTTTTCCCTGTTTAAAAGAACTAAAAATCTTGGATGGGTCATCACAGTGTTATGTTGGCTCCATTTTTATCTTAACTAAGACATTTTCATTGTTGACTGTCTTCCATAACAATTTTTTCCATGTCACTGATACTGTCTATCTTTTTAAAATGTTTGCCGACTGTTTTGTAGTCCCTTGCACACCATTCCTCACATAAAATGTGAATTGGGCTTGTAGCTTTATAGATACTACGGCAGTCTTTAGGTGTCAGAATCTCAGACTTCCTTTAAAGGTGTTTTCCCAAAACTCCAAAGGCCTGTCAGTGGAGAGGAATGAGTGGCCTCTTAACGGAAGAATCAGTGTTATGTTCTTTAACTGCAGAGAGGAACTTTTCTAAGAAGAAAGAAAATCAAAGCATGTACAATACGAGTATTCTTATTTTGCACCATGCAGCCATCCGCAAAATCAAAATGCCTCAAGCTATTATTCTCAGGAGGGAACTCAAAATTTTTCAGAAAATCACAAAGGCCTAAAGCAACCTTAACAGAGTCTCTGCCAGCTAGATCTTCTATCCAGACATAGAAGTGTGGGCTGTATTTTCTGCATCCGTTATACAAAGTATGATAGTTTATTTGCCATGAATAATAGACTTCATTGATTGATAGTTTTGAAGAGCTTGTATCTGCTGCAAATCTAAATGTAAGTCAGTTGAATTGACAGGCTTCTCCCTCATAAGTTCATGAAAAGTTTTCATTCTTACACTATGAGCACCCCAGTTTGGAAGAATATTTGTTTTTTCATTTTGGGCTGTTGTAGCCAATATATAAGACATTTTAAGGCAGTAACTACAAGTAACTGTTGCTGGTGTTCCGAAAGATAAGTTAAATTATGTGCTGAACAGTTTTTGAAACAACCACTTTTTTACATTTAATTGCATTACATATTCTGAACAACATACTGATGCTCAGTTCAGATGAAATGTACAATTGTTGGTTCTTCTTCCTAGAATGACACTCTACCTTTTAGGCTTGAGATGAAGCTAATAACATTCTCTCTCTCATTGCTGCAAACTTCTGTTTTGTGATCCCTTTACACCCTTCACCACTCATAACTGATTTGGCAATGGTATTTACATGACTGTCTGAACCCATACTGCTCTGCAAACATTTAACATATATTGGTTCCATATTCCTGCTTACTAGAATCAGCTGTACAGATACTTTATTCGTCAAAATATGTTTACATAATTTGGGCAAAAGCCCAGTAAACTGGTGATTTGTCAAAGATACAGAATTTTTTCTAACTAAAACATTACAGAAAATATTATAAAAAAAATTACAAAAACATTTATAGATATAAATTTGTACACACAAATATTTACATTATTAATTTATGTTGAACTATAACTAGATTTTATGTCCAAATGGTTTATATGGTCCTAGAGTATGTCTTTAATGTATTATTTTACTGAATAGTATGCTGTTTCTGTGAGGATCCTTTTTAATGTATCGAGAAATACATTTTTGTCTTTTATTGTTCTATATTTTTGTGGCAATTTATTATAACTTTTTATTCCAGAATAGAAAGGGCTCTTTTCAAATAATGTGAATCTGTGGGCCATACATTTAAGCAATTTTGAATTCTAGTTTCATGATTATGTACATTCGGTTTATTATAGTATTTATCAAAGTTTTCATATATATATGTATGGTTAATTCATAGAGATACTGTAAAGGCAGGGTAAGAACAGGTCAATTTTTTCGTCATGACATGGCAGAAATGCAGAGGAGGAGAAAGTAGTCTAGAATGGGGGAGAATGGCTGGCAGTATTCCCCTTGTGTGTGGTGATGTAACTTCTCACATTGTGTATGTGCATGCTGCTTGTTACTACTGACCCAACACCCCTCTCAGAAGATAAATGGACTTGTCAAGCTCCTGAGCATACAGATAAGCATGTCAAGATGAAAAAAAATTAACTTGTATGTTTATTTTTCTAAATAAATTTCTGCAAGAATTTTTGGGACCAACATGTATCATAATATGACTGATTTTTTTTCTGTATCTTAAACATTTTCTTGCAGCCTGTCACTGCTCCCCATAATACAACACCATAGGCCATAAAGGAATGAAAATAGCTTTAGTATACTGTCTTTCTAGTTTCTAAGTTTGTAATTTTTTTTAGACAATGTATATTAAAATAGACACTATTAAGTCTTTTACTGATATATTGAAAGTTTTGTTCCCATTTAAGATGTTCATTTATTTATTTACATATATTAGATTTTTCCTGTAAATATAGGGCTTACTGTAGTGGTATTTGCATTATTTATAGTGTTGTTAGTTCTCGCATGTGTTTTGAATGGAATTAAAGCAGTTTTTGTCATATTTAATCTTAGCTTTTTATTAATCAAACCAATTTTTCAGTACCATTAATGTTTCATTTGTGTTTTGAATTAAATTGTGGTAGTTAGTACCATTTAATAAGATGGAAGTATCATCTGTGTACATAATTATTTTAGCTGTTATATTATTTGGAAGGTTATTTGTAAGTATGTATAGGAGGGGCCATAAAATTCTTCACTGTGGAACCGCTGATTTGATTTCTCCAGTTTGATTTAACAATTTTTTGACCATCATTTAGGACTACTCTTTGTTTATGACCCATCAAATAAGAATTGAACCAGGCTAATGTTTTATTATTTATACCATAGAAATTTAATTTATTTAGCAATATATTGTGGTTTACAGAGTCAAATGCCTATAAAACCATGTTGTGAGTCTGTTAATTTGCCAAAACAATCATTGATATAAATTTCCTAGTATCACTCTTGGAAGGCATATCTTTGAGGAAGGCAAATGTATCATCAAGGGAACACAACAATCCTGCTCAATGTTGCTATGAACCGCAAATACTAAATCCTACTCACTTTTGTTATCAACTGCAAATACTTTAGTTTTGGCTATGAGTAGGAATTGAGCAGGAATATTACAAGAATGCAAATGACTTCTATGCAGGCATGGTGGTTTGAACATGATTGTATCAGAATCTTTGTCCAAGTTTCTATAAGAAGAAAAAAACTGTCTATAAGTAAAGCTTCACACTATTGAACAAAACTATCTTTTTTGTAACTATCCCTTTCTACCTTAAAGTTGCTATAGGTTGTAGAGAGAAATGAAACAGATATATTATAATTCAACAATTTGGGAGTAGCTTTTTAGCTCATTTCCCTTCTCCAATATTAATGTCATACATACCCTTCAAGGAACAGAAAAATATCCAAATGTGTAAGAAAGAGAAAAAACCTGAAGATTTGAATGTTCACTTAGTACTGTATTAAATAAAACTGAAATTATAGGATTTCTATGTTGATTAAATTATTGGCAGGGTGTGAAATGTTTGTAGAGGTCTCACAAAACCTGCATTCCTCATTAAAATCTATTTTTTACATACCTTGCTTCAGATTTCAGTTTATGTGCATGTTTTAGTTCCTTTTGCCTCTTTTGGTTTCCTCTTGAATTGTCACCTACAATAATTTCTTGTTCCAAATTGGAAGCAACTTCCATCACACAAGGAAAAAGACTGTCTTGGCAGTATTGAATAATGTAGCATTCTCGAGAGAAGCGCATCAGATTGTCAGTATAACCAACATAAGTATAATTAATTTTATTTATAATATTCTCTAACATGACTACTGTGTGTAATACAATATGAGACAGATATAATAAAGGATATGATTTGAAACAACTGCTACTTTTAAGCATACATTTACATTGTGAACAAACACAATTTTGTTCACCTGTGGACATAATGTGATTTGAAATGATGCTCCTCATATATGAAAGCATAAAAAATATTTTACTACATAAAGATGATAATATATGATAATGATGATAATGATAATGCCCATATGTTATGAGAAAGAAAAAAGTCTACAACTCGAGCAAAATCAAACTAAATATGGAAGGAATAAATATCAAAAATAAAATGAAAGATGCTTATGAGTTTTATAAATCAACAGGCTGGGAGTACTACAAAGATAAATTAAAAGCCCTAAAAACTGATTTTCAAAATTTACTTGTGAATATTAGGGGTACTCAATATAAAGAAAAATTAAATAGTAACAGTAATATAATTAAAAGTGCCTGGAATATTATAAACAACGCAAAAACACAGAATGGAAAAAATGTAAACATTGTAATTAATAATCAGAGCAAAGTGGAAACAAATCCAGATGTCATATGCAATGAATTCTTTTTAAGTCCACCACTTATAAAAAAAGGTAATGTAAATCAAGTAATCCAAGTGAAAGATAGTGTACAAGTCACTAATAGAATGTTTATGTATCCTACAGATGAAAGGGAAATATTGAAATAGTTAACAGCTTTGACAACAAACAATATAGTGGCTGGGATGATATAGCACCAAAATGTTTAAAGCAATGTATATATGAGTTTTTTACGCCCCTTGTACACTTGATAACTTATTCTTTGGCGTGTGGGGAATTTCCTTCATGCCTAAAAATTAATATAGTATGTCCAGTTTTTAAAACAGGTGGCAAAACTCAAATAAATTATCGACCTATTACACTAACTTCATCACTAGCAAAACTTTTAAAGAAAGCTATACTTGTCAGAATGGATAAATTTTTATCAGCTAATAATATAGTTAGCAATGCACAACATGGGTTCCGTAAGAACTATTCTACCATAACAGCCACCTCAGAATTTCTTGGGGAAAGTATAGCCAAACTTGAGAGCAAGAATAAGATAGTGGGTGTATTCTTAGACTTAACAAAAGCGTTTGATTGTGTTGACCATAAAATACTACTTCGAAAACTTAATAGCTATGGAATAAGGTGGCAAGCAGAAAAATTAATTTCATCACATCTATGTAATCGGACGCAAAGGATGGAAATCCCTTTTTATAATGGATGTCATAAAGAAACACACAAATCAAAAGAAGGAATAGCACAATGTGGAGTTCCGCAAGGCTCAGTATTGGGTCCATTGCAATTTATTATATACAAATGATACCCCATCTATTACAAACTCAAAATTGTTATCATATGCTGATGATACAGCAGTAATGTGCTGGGACACATCTACACAGGGTCTTGCTGAACAAATTAATACTGTCTCGGATCAGTTAATAAATAACTTTAATACTAATAAATTAGGATGCAACATAAGCAAGTCAAAAATACTTAATTTTACTGTATCCCATAGACATAGTGGAAATCAATTTGTTCTGGAAATATGTAATGAATTTATTTAAGAAAGTGAACAAATATTGTTTCTAGGAATACTCTTCAATAAACATTTAACTTCGAATGAATAATAATGTTTATTGCCAAAGAGCAGTGAATTCCTGCCATAAACATGGACTCTGTACATTATGAAAATATGCATGCATATAATTCTTATGTCAACAAACCACATGCAATCAAAGTATATCAACTACATTAAAATACAGAGACTCATCAATAGTATAAAATGGATATTTCAGCACCCAACTGAGAGGCTTTCTTTTAAAACTAGTAATATTTAAAATTCTGGTTTCAATTGTTAAGGTTACATAATTCCATACCTTTAACAAAGCATGTTTCTTTTGTACACATTGATATGTTATGTAGTAAAGTAAATAAGGGTATATTCCTATTAATATATTTCTCAAGATTTAAAAACCTAAAAATTTTAAATACCATCTATTATGGAATTATATATCCACATTTATTATACAGTATAGAACTCTGGGGGGTGCTGCTAATGTACATATTAACAGACTACTTGTATTGCAAAAGAAATGCTTGAGAATCATATGAAACGTTAGCATGGCACATCCAAGCAAAGAATTGTTTATAAAAAATAAAGCACTTACTGTAATATCGCTGTATGTTTATAAAGTAATTATGCTATTACAGAACTCCAATGGTCTTATCAGACATTGTGAGGTACATGAACATAATACTAGAAGTCAAAATGATGTATATAGGTATGCTCACACTAGAACATTTGTTGATAAAGATCTTCCAAATATAGGAGCAACTCTGTACAACAAGCTTCCCAGAGAACTGAAATCTACAAAGGGTAATCTGTTTAAAGCAAAATTAAAACAATATCTTGTAAACAGACCTTTGTATAGACTGGACGAATTATGATGAGAGAGAGAGAGAGGGAGAGAGAGAGGGAGGGAGAGAGAGGGAGAGAGGGGGAGAGAGGGTGTGCGTGTGTGGAGATGTAATTATGTCTTATTGAAACATACTGCTTATCAAATATTGTAAATATTAAAAATACATAAACTTTGTATATTATTGTTTTGTAATTGGCTTACTACATAATTGTAAACTGACAACTGTTTGTGATTAATTTTTTATTTTAATGTACAATTAAACAATGTATATTATGTTTTGGTATGTGACAATGCTTAAAACTTGTGTAGTCAAGTATACAAGCAATAAAGAATTATTATTATTATTATTATTATTATTATTAGCAAATAATAATAGCAATCACATACATTGCTTAAGAAACATTGTTGAATACTTCAGATCAAGTTTGAGGGGTAAATTACATAATCATGATGTAAGAAGAGTGGGGGAAAGAACTATTCCATGGAATCCCACTATTCCCTTGCAAGCTGAACGCAGAAAAAAAAGAAGAAAAAAAAAATATGTATTTAAAGGATGAATAAAATGAGTTATGAGTTATATCTTTCATAGTGCAATCATTTGAATTACTTCTCCACTGTTGAAAACATAAATTCTGAACCTAGTACTTTTGCAATAAATGATAATGCTGCATTTTACAGCTTCTAATCTATGACATCATAATTTACTTAACATTTGTAAACATTTCTTTCTGTTTTGATTTCTTCTTAATAAGGCAAAATATTACTCATTAAAACCTTTCACCATCCGGCACATTTTTTGACCTCGATTCTTAACATTTATCATGTTATTTTTCTCGTTGAAACAACTAATTGGAAAATGAAATTGGTAAAACACGACTGAAGTTTACATTATTATTATTATTATTATTATTATTATTATTATTAACATTGTAAATACACGTAATACATTATTTCAGTTTCAATAGACCGACGGCCAGGAGTTACAACCAAAAATTAAACAAAGCAACATACAAATGCCATTGCTAAACATGGTTAAAATAGTTAGCAGCAGCGGCTATATAACAGTCTTGTCCTTTAATAAATACATGCTCTATTTTAAATTAATATTTTCAATAATAACTAAATGCCATTGCACATAAACAGGATGCTATTTCGGAGCAGAGTTTACAACTTTTATAATCAAGTAAAAAAAGGAAGCTCTCCCTTTTGCTTTCAAATGTACTGTAACTGCTATCACCATTCAAATGAACAGCTAAAAGCAATTATTACTAGTCAGCCATGACATGAGTGAGTTTGGAGGAAGGTGCTATTGTTTTCGTTGACATGTCTAATGCCATCAAGGTCTAGGGATCAGATGGGAGTGTGGGGCAAGACGATAGGGGAATGTACAGTTTGATACGGTTCAACTAGGTTCCGTATTTGATTTAATTGCATATAGATTAAATAAAGATGTAAAATGTCAATTCGGCTCCGTATTCGAAATGCTTGTATATAGATTAAACAGATGTAAAATATTGTATTTAATATTATAACTCGATAGAAAGAAAACCTTAATACAGAAACATTGCAAATTGCTTGAGGAAATAAGGTGCAGGTCACTGACATATCCCTTTCTCTTGGAACAGGATGGGTCCGTCGGCAAAACTGAATACAAAAGCGTACGGCCATTAAAAAGGGTCTACGAGGAAAGTGCTTGTTTCTTTTCAAAGCGGAAGAAACATAAGGTTTGTATCGAGAAAGGTTTAAAGCCATACACATACTACGTGCTACAGCATAAATTAAACAAATTGAAAATAGTACCGTGGGAAGAGAAAGTTGTGCAGAAATGAACATTTTAGCCAGTAAATGGAATGCCATAAATACAAACTGACGAATCCGAAAACAGGAGATCGTCACATGATTGAAAATCGAACGCGGAGTTGGGATGAAATCGGACATGGCAAAATTCACAAAATCCTAGTAACGACACTCTACACTCTTCACTGCAACATGCTACATGTAATTACTCTTCGTTTAACCTTACAAGTAACTCTTAGCTGAACTCTACACTATTCCCTCGTCACTGCAACATGCTACATGTAATTACACTCATCGTTAAACTCTAGGACAAGTAACTTCGCTTCTTCGTTGAACCTTACGACAAGTAACTCTTAGCTGAACTCTGCACCGTACAAGTTAGGCCGCGGCTATGAACGCGGGGAAAATTTATTCAATTACATCTTGATACTGTCGACTACAAAGCATCACTAGGTCAGTCGCAGATAATTAACGAAGTGGAGGTTCGCGTTCCGGAATGCAGAATTATAACAGTATAATAAAGTCAATATTCACCAGAGCTGCTGATGTTATTATCGTAATCGATATAATTTCACCACACCCTGTAGACTTTACAGTCGACACTGCTCAACACTAGCCGGAGAAAGAAGAGAAATACGCATCGAGGAAGCGAACAACTTCACATGCACAGCGTCATGTGCCACCAACGCATATGAACTATATCATATGACACCCAAACTAACACATATGAACAATATCATAAGGCGCCCAACGTTCCATACACAGCAACATATGAACAATATCATATGGCACCCAACGTGCTGGGTCGAGTAAATGCAACATCGCTCTGTAATGTGTTGTGCAATGAGCTCAACTTGAACTCCAAACATCCAACCTGAGACGACAGAGAAGCAGGAACGCGATCAAGAAGGCAACGAGACCAGCGAAACACAGCGGGACCCAGACATACAACACATTATCTCAGCAGTGCCGAGACGCCAGCGTGCCATCTCCCAACCAAGAAGTGACACCAGCACCCCTTTTTCCCTATACTACGAGCATCAATTCCTCCTTTTGTTGTGTCAGTGAGAAGTGTTTTTTTTTATGTGAATTTAACAGCACATCGACTCGTCGAAGCAGGAAGCTCGCAGTACCAACGAGTAAGTCACAAAGACCATATTGGTTTAATGCATTTTGGATGGGTATCATTAAGGCTGTTGTTATTAGCAGGTTAGATTGTTTACGACAGGAAATTGTAGATGAATTATTGCTGTAGGAATAACTCTAGCTGGGGGGGCCACTCTGTCCTAAGCATAAGTATTAGATGAGGCTGAGGAATCACAAATTAGTGGGAAAAACTGTAGAAAATAAAATGGAGAATAACGATTTTGTAGAGAATGAGTGTAGCTTGGAGTTAGAAGGGGACAATCAGAGAAGTAACGCTATGCCGAAAGTGAATGAAAATAGCGACAGCAGGCAGGAGACAGTAAACGCCAGCCAAGTCGCGATGAATGAAGAAACAGAGTCGACCGACCTGGCAAGTGTGGTAAGGCAAATGATGTTACAATTTGGACAATTGTCAAATAAAATCACAGAGCACGGGGAAATGTTACAGCAACAGTTGTCAAATAAACTAGAAAACCAAGTGGAAATGTTACAGCTACAATTGTCAAAGAAACTAGAAAACCAAGGGGAAATGTTACAGCAACAATTGTCAAAGAAACTAGAAAACCAAGGGGAAATGTTACAGCAACAGTTGTCAAAGAAATTAGAAAACCACGGGGAAATGTTACAGCAACAGTTATCAAATAAACTAGAAAATCAAGGGGAATTGTTACAGCAACAACTGTCATGTAAATTAGAAAGTCAGTTAGCAAACATTAAGGGAGACATAATTCAGCAGCAGTTGAATGCACAGCGCGAACTGGAAATACACTTGCAGAGCATGGCCTCTGACATGAGATCCGCGCAGGAACACATGCAAGAGGAAGTATTAAATATCAGAAGTGAGGTAGTAGCAGCTCAGTCTTCAGTAGAAGATGTAAGGGTACAATTAAGTGCTGAAATTGAAAATGTTAAGCGGCAAACTGAATCGGACTGCGAACAAATAAATGAAATCAGGGAACAAATGAAAGAAGGAGCGAGTGCAACTTGCGATGCAATAGAAGGCCCACAGGGTACCTTCGAGGTAGGAGTGAACGCTGAACTGAATAAATTCAGAGCAATAGAAGAAGATAGAGAAAACTTACAACTGTGTGAAATTGCACAGATCGGGGGGGGGGGGGGGAGATGTTGCAAGTTGTCACTGCTCAAAAGGAGGCGGTGCTAACCCTCCAGGAAAAATCAAGGGAAATGACCGAAATGCGCCAGGCAATGGAAAGGATGCAGTTAGGCTCCCAAAACACTGCCACCCATGCACTGAGGTCACCCCACACACCATGTCACAATAGTGAGGAAAGGCCGAGCGATCATACCACTGCGCTCACGGCCTCGCCTCACGGTAGTATTAATTATGAAAATGTAAACATGTCTAATAGTCAAACACCAATGAACGCACCCAGCATGCAAATGAACACACCCGTGCCAATGCTATTTCTTAACGAACTGCCCGTTCCAAAATTTAACAGTAGTGTGGATAATGCAAAACAATTCATTAGTGATCTAGAGGCATATTTTGAACTTAGAGGTATTCCGGACAGATTTCGGATGATTTTAGTACAAAGAAGTTTGGTAGGCCCAGCGCTTAGCTGGTTCCGTCTAACAATTGCCGAATATGCAGAATATGCCCACTTTAAGGCGGCATTTCTAGATAAATACTGGGGAGCCAATGTACAGTACATGGTACGAACTAAAATAACCAATGGGAGGTACCAACCAAATGCCAACGAAAGCCTTGTTGATTACTTCTTGCGTTATGGGCAAATCAGTAGGCTCCTAGAACCCCCACTTGGTGAACAGGAATATATCTCACAGATGAGGCACTTCCCCGATAACATACGACATCATCTGGTGGTAGCGCGCCCGCGAACACTAAGCGACGCGATATCATTACTCACAGCGTTGCAGGGACACGAGGGGCAAAACGTGGGAAACAGACCCGATACGCAAATGCAGGATAGGCCCGGAATGAGGCCGTGGAGTACCCAACACGCAGATGGAGCCAGGGCAAACATTTCTCTGAATCAAGATAGAGGAAGAAATTACGGAGTACGACAGAATCACGACCCCTATTCCAGAAACCACGACAGGTACGCAAATAGGCCCAGAAATGGCCGAAGGGAAACAAATGGTCCCATGGGTGAACCGAGAAGTTTCCCGGTAAATTATTTGAGGTTTGGGAGAAACCAAAACCGAGGTAGGCACCAGCACCATTACGAAGGCCCAAGTGATTACTACAATAGGCCCAGAGTTCAAAATGACCACGACGACAGGGAGGAGAGGCCGAATAGTAGGTGAAGTCCAATACAAGGAGGGGGGCGCAGATCTCCCAATATGGCATTGGACAACCTACAAGCATCCGCGCCATTCAGCGCAGGCCAGCCAGCTGTAACGCCCCGGCTATAGTAGGCCCACCCCCGATGAATAGGCAACCATCACCGACTTCGGAAAACCAGATGCAGGTGGAATCGTAGATACGTCTCCGGATTCAACCCGAAGAGATAATAGTCAAATCTCGTGTTATCAAGGGGACGTAAGTGGAATGACTAGTGCGAATGAAACAGGGAAAAGAGCGGAAAGTAGCTCTCTGGAAATTAATCAGCAAAATGTTACAGCTAACTGTAGGGATGTGACCGTCGCACAAAAATAATGGAAGCACCGCATGTAGAAGCAATCATAGAAAATGAAACATTTTTAATAACCATGGATACAGGTTCATCCATCTCTGTATGTAGCCAGGCTCTGTTCGAGCATTTAAAAACTAGGAATGCAAACTTACAAATTCTTCCAGTAAAGAACACCTTTTGTATTTTGGCGATCGGGAGAGCGAAACAGAGGGTAACGCAGCAGATCTTGATAACGGCAACAGTATGTGAATATAAGCTTGAGTTTGTCTGTCTTGTGATTTCTAAGCTCGCAGTGGAATTAATATTGGGTAATGACGTGCTATTTGCTATGAGAGGCATCATTAATTATGGATGCGCACAATTGACACTTTATGCGCCAAAGACCTTTGTAGCCGTGCCTTTTGCACGTTCGTCAAAAGAGGATAGGGTTATGTTGACTGCAGAAGAAACTATGGTTAACGCAGAAACATTTTTCGTCGAATATTTGAATATTGAAAAGAGCGCCCAAATCGTAAGAATGTTGCCATAGCTGGTCGTACTGGACGATACCAGGTATGAAGCAGTGATGACGTCAGACAAAAGCACAGCTGATAGCAACCTCATACAGACATACGGAATGTTTTGCGAGGCCGAGGAAAATTTCATAATGCGTACTGAGCCGACTCACATTCAGGTAGAAGAGTATTGTAATCTGTAAATCACCGCATGGATAAGGGAGTGGGTTGCCACGACCGCCCATTTAAATGACAGGTAGAAGGAGCACCTGTTTACCATTCTTATAAAACATAGAGAGAGATATTTTCGAAAAAACGGGATTGTGCAAAGGATTCCAATATTTCTTACAAGTGAACAACATTAACACTAGCTATTACCAATCACAAACTAACCCATGTGAACGACGGATTTAATTTTTATCTACGGACTTTACTTTTAGGGTGACGGAACAGATAGGTGACTGTGTTTACCACTTCAACATTTGAAAACTGGCAAAATAATAGGCAGATATAACATAGTTCTAATGAGGCCATATAAAGAGGCAATCAAATCTCCACTAACGAATTGATTTCTGTTAAAAAAAAAAAAAATCCCAATTGGGAGGCTGAAAGGATACACAACTGTTAAAAAAAAATGCAGAAATATGCAAAGGCAAAAAAAGGTAGGATAAAACAGTTAATGGTAATCATACTTTCAAAACTGCATCTAAGAAACAAATGTATGTAAGTAAGAAGTAATTTGTTGTACATACTCCATTTAAAGAAAAATAACGTATGCAGTAATATTCATGTATATAATGTGTCGTATGAATCTATGCCAATGTCCTGTCATATATGTACTAAGTTAAATTACATTAATATAATGGTGAATGGGTTATGTCTGAGATGATGAATATGCGTACATAAATGTGATAGTTATAAGGTTTACACAAAGTGAGACAAATGTACTTTTGAACGTGTATCACAGTGTACAGCATATGACATCACTATATCTGTTAATAATGTCTTGGATTAAGTAAGGTTCTTTACTGTATATATTAATACCAATCTGTAAGTATCAGTATATATATTGACAACGTAGTGCTTAAATCTGGTTAATGTCTTTTAAATGTAATGTTTTAATTCCTAATTAATCATAAGAAACATTTCTAATTATAGTATCCTGTCTAAATCCAGAGTAAAAGTTCCCTTCAGCCTATTGCATTAAATGGACCAAGTGAACGAATATAAATATTTTTAAACGAAATATGTGATGGAAGTGGACAGTTTAAAAACAAAAAAAAAGAAAAAAAAAAGGGGGAAGTGAGGAAGGTCTAACACAATGGTCTTGTATAATGTCTCTTGACAGATGTAAGGTATCTGAAAGAGAAAGTGCTCCCAAAGGTCATACCGATAGAACTGACAGCGTGTGGATGGGTTCAAAGCAATGCAGGGTCAATAACCAAAATAAACACAATATGTAACCAGTAAGTTATGTGTAGTAAGTACGTTTACATTGTAATTTGTCATGATTGTAATAAATGCAGCAGGAACGCTAACCTTCATTCGTAAACAACCGCCACGCCGTAATAACCGTGAATGAATGCAAAAGAGATATGTCCCTAGAACCCACGGCTCTGATGGAGCTTCACAATAAATTTCTAATGTCCTTACAGCCCATTGAGAGATTTCATGTGAGGGCATATGATACGGTTCAACTAGGTTCCGTATTTGATTTAATTGCATATAGATTAAATAAAGATGTAAAATGTCAACTCGGCTCCGTATTCGAAATGCTTGTATATAGATTAAACAAAGACGTAAAATATTGTATTTAATATTATAACTCAATAGAAAGAAAACCTTAATACGGAAACATTGCAAATTGCTTGAGGAAATAAGGTTCAGGTCACTAACATATCCCTTTCTCTTGGAACAGGATGGGTCCGTCGGCAAAACTGAATACAAAAGCGTACGGCCATTAAAAAGGGTCTACGAGGAAAGTGCTTGTTTCTTTTCAAAGCAGAAGAAACATGAGGTTTGTACCGAGAAAAGGTTTAAAGCCATAAACATACTACGTGCTACAGCATAAATTAAACAAATTGAAAATAGTACCGTGGGAAGAGAAAGTTGTGCAGAAATGAACATTTTAGCCAGTAAATGGAATGCCATAAATACAAACTGACGAATCCGAAAACAGGAGATCGTCACATGATTGAAAATCGAACGCGGAGTAGGGATGAAATCAGACATGGCGAAATTCACAAAATCCTAGTAACGACACTCTACACTCTTCACTCCTCGCTGCAACATGCTACATGTAATTACTCTTCGTTTAACCTTACGACAAGTAACTCTTAGCTGAACTCTACACTATTCCCTCGTCGCTGCAACATGCTACATGTAATTACACTTATCGCTAAACTTCGCTTCTTCGTTGAACCTTACGACAAGTAACTCTTAGCTGAACTCTGCACTGTACAAGTTAGGCCGCGGCTATGAATGTGGGGAAAACTTATTCAATTACATCTTGATACTGCCGACTACAAAGCATCACTAGGTCAGTCGCAGATAATTAACGAAGTGGAGGTTCGCGTTCCTGAATGCAAAATTATAACAGTATAATAAAGACAATATTCACCAGAGCTGCTGATGTTATTATCGTAATCGATATAATTTCACCACACCCTGTAGACTTTACAGAGTCGACACTGCTCAACGCTAGCTGGAGAAAGAAGAGAAATACGCATCGAGGAAGTGAACAACTTCACATGAACAGCATCATGTGCCACCAACGCTTATAAACAACTTCATAGGCGCCAACGCATATGAACTATATCATATGACACCCAAACTAACACATATGAACAATATCATATGGCGCCCAACGTTCCATACACAGCGACATATGAACAATATCAAGTTGCACAATGAAAACAGTAGATAATACATTTGCAGGTGTCAGTCACACTAGTAAATGCAACTCAGAACTGCAGATGTTGTCTTTACCCGACTTTCATTCTGATGCCCTGCCCACTTGTTTCATAACTGTTTAGTTCCTCTTCCCACCAAAAGCAATCATATCATGACCAACAGGTATCCTGTTTTAAATTGAATGTTTATTAGAAATATAGAATTAAAAAGCACATTGTGAAGCTCAATTGTGTAATCTAGTTTATTAAGCGAATCAAACACACTGGAATTTATAAAATATGAATTGAATGTGTTAAGAAAACATAGAAAGTGATGTACCTTTTTCTACATAATTTCCTGACGTTAAAAGACACTCTTGCCAACAAAGCAGTTCCTGTATTATTTCTTTAAAAAGTGCTAGTTGCGCACACTTTTCTACACTTGCATCATCGGCAAATCACTGTCCTCCCAATGCCTCTTTAAGCTGTCCACATAAAACAGTCCCAGGGTGATAAATCTAGGCTACAAGAAGGTTGTACAGTGCATCTACTGCAGTTTTTCCCAAAAATACCCACTTGCTATCACTTTTCCAGCTGGCAAGCATCTTTTGACCCTGACCGGCACTGTTTCTCCTTCCTTTTACCACTACATATCCACTGCCTTTGATTCAGGAGTGTAGTGGTGGACCCATATTTCATCACAAGTCACAATATGGTACTAAAAAGCATCCCCTTCCTCATAATGAGCCAGAAGTTCTGGCAAGCTTCCAGACAAACTTGCTTTTGTTCTTGAGTAGAGAGATGAGGAACTCACCTGACAGACACTTTCTGGTACACATCATTGATGGAATGTGCACTCTCCTACTGCTGCTGCCACTTCTGAACCATGTTCATCAACAACATTTTCTGTGGAAATGTTTATCCATGGCCATTGCAGTTAAGGCTCATTTTTTACAGCTTCCTTAAACTTTTTATGCCAATCATACTCCTGACTCTTAGAATGTGTTTCTTCCCTGAACTGTATCTGGAACTTTTTCAAAATTTTGGCTGGTAATATGCCTCGGTTGTTGAGAAACCTAATAATGCATTGTGCAATGATACTCTTGCTGACTCATTGTCATACTTGTGTGAAATACAGCTTGCTGCACCCATTTGCTAGAGGAAGCAATAGCAAACCCCTACACCACTACCCATTCACAACCACAAAACAGTCCATTTGCTATCAAAGGTGTTACAGGAAAGTTCCAGTTTATGTTTTGTTGGTAAAGTAATTTAATTCCTCACAAGTGGCCACACTGGAAAGAAGAACAAAATGTTGGCGGCCTTTTGCTTGTTATTACAGTTAAAACTGTTTGTTTATAGTTTTTTGGTGTTACCAATAAAATACGAGATGTATGCAAATTATTTATTATTAAATGTGGCTTTATAAGTAATGAAACTTATCAATTCTTTGATCCACGAGAACTTTTTAATCTAATGTGGTAGCATCGCTGTGGTTTGTAAGTAAATGAAATATCGTCATGTTGAAGATGTTTGAAAATAAGGAAGAATTTAACCTAATCACTTTTGATGGAACATGCTAAGACAAGTGGAAATACCGTTTACAACTGTATCTTGAAATGAAAGGATGTAGCGAAGTGACAGAAAAATAATTCAAACTGGAGTAGGTAATGGAAGCTGAATGGAGGAAAATAGATGTAAGGGCAAAGAATTATAAAGTTAACAGTGTCAGCAACAATTAAATGGAGATTATTATCATGGAAAATACAGCAAGAGGTATGATACAAAAGTTCAATTCTATCTACTTGGCCAGGTCAAGTGCGAATAAACTGTTAAGCAAGAGAAAGTTACTAAGCTTAAAGATGGAAGAGAACCAAGACCCCACAGAATGTTTGAATATTTTTGAGAAGCAAATTAATGAGCTATGGAATGCTGCTGAGAGCATTTTAGAAGAGGATAAATTGAACTATTTATTGTTATGTCTGCCTGAAAGTTCTGTTCACACAGTGATTATTGTAGATGCCCTACCTGAAAAGGAAAAATCAGTAGAGTATGTGAAATCAAAACTAATTTTGGAATTTAAGAACAGAGCAGTAAGCGGAGAAGATGTCCAATCTTTTGCAGTTAAGAAGAAAACAAATTTGTGTTATGTGTGCCAACAGCCTAGCCATTATCAAAGAAACTGTCCTACAAATAAAAACGAAGTGAAGTGTTTAAACTGAAGAGGTGGATTCAACTCAAGAAGGAACAGCAACTTGATGGGAACCTACAACTGGAGAAGAACAAATCCAAATGCAAGAAGAGGTATGTGTCAGCTAGAGGGACAAGAAGAGGGACAAGAAGAGGAACAATGCGAGGACAATTCCAGATACAAGCACATGAGGAGAGGTCAGATAAAATGTAATTTATTGTTAAATAATGATTAATTTGGTGAGTAAAGGTTATAATGTTAAATTTCACAAAAATGTGTCAGGCTATTACGCAGTGGATGTTCAGACCACATAATTAACAATGATAGATACTATTGTAATTGCAAAAAATTAGATCCACCAGTGATATAAAAGTAGGTGATGGCTTTTCATTGAAAGCTAATAAAATAGGAAACTTGTTAATGTTTTTTAATGTAAATGGTAAATGGCTTGAAATAGCAGTTAAAAAAGTTTGTGCTCCTAGTATGAATCAAGGTTTGACAAGTGTTTCATTAACTTACTAATCAGAATAAATCTGTAATGTTTAAGGAAGAGGGAGTAGAAATTTATGGTCAAAATAATGAACTTATTGCTATTGCTGAGAGAGAAAATAAACTGTTCATATTAAATGGGGAAAGAAGTATGTAGTTATAAAACTGAAAATGAATATGTTAAGTGTGAAGTATGCCAAACAAAATGTGTAATTTACCTTCTGGAAAAAACTGAAGAAGAGCAAGAGATGTATTACAATCATACATAGTGATGTAAATGGTCCACTAAATCCTACACGCTATAACGGTGAGAGATTTGTTGCAAAGTTTATAGATGACTATACTCGAGCTGCAAAACTGCATTGCACAAAGTATAAAAGTGATGTGTTTGATTGCCTTGTGAAATATACAAGATTAATGCAAAACCAAACCGGAAAAAGGATTAAAGAACTTCATTGTGATAATGGAAAAGAGTACTTAAATAGAAACTCCTACAAGGTGGCAAAAGACGAGAGCTTTTATATAAAAACAGCTCCACAATATACTCATGAATTGAATGGAGTTGCAGAAAGATATAACAGGAAGTTGATAGACAGAGCAAGATGTTTAATAGCTTTACGAGAAATTGAACAGCAATATTGGTCAGAATGTATAAAAACAGCAGCTTACATTGGAAATACACTGTTGACAAATACAAAGATAAGAAAGACGCCATTGGAAATTCTTACAGGTAGGAAACCAAATGTAACAAATTTAAAAAACTATGGAAGGACTGTATTTGCAAGTATTCCTGAAGAAAGTAGAACATCAAAGCTGAATCCTAAAGCAGTGAAAGGAAAACTAATAGGATGTACAGATACAGGATACAAAGTGTTAGTTGATAACAAGATAGTCATTAGTAGACAGGCGAGATTCATGGAATAGACTGGAAGATTAATAGAATACATAGATGACGAAAAGAATAGAGAGGAATACAGTGGGACTATTAAAGAAAATGGACATCATGATAAAGGTATAAGAGATACAAATCAAGAGAATTGAGACAAAGATGAAAGTGGTGATGGAATACATAATCAAGAGAGTGAGGTGATGGGAAATGAAAGACCTTAAAGGGCAAAAAAGTCACCAAGAAAATATGATGATTATGTTGTTTATGCACATTTCTGTAATGCAAGTGTTGCAGAAAACTATGAAGAAACAATCAGTAGTGCTAAGTCAGCAAGTGGAAAAAGGTATAATGGAAGTAGAGATAGATAGCTTACAGAAAAATGAATCCTGGAAGACAGTGGATAAGAATATAATAGAAGTAAAATTGATTTATGGAATAAAATCAAATGGAACGTACAAAGCACCAGTCGTTGCAAAAGAATTTCAAAAAATGTATAAGGAAAACAGTTGCAAGAATGACATTGAAATTACTATTATCTACAACATGTGTAAGAGGCTGGCAAATTGAACTAATGGATGTGGAAACTGCATTTTTAAATGGAAATAAAGTGTGCCTAGCGCAAAAGTCACTATATGGACCATGAGAGAGCCCATGAAACTGGTATGGATGTTTTCATAAGTTTATATTCAAAATTCATTTTATATCACCTGGATATGACTATTGCCTATTCACAGGGTACATAGGTGATCAAAGAATATATACATATATATATATATAGATGATTTATTGATTTTTGGAGATGTTGAGTAATCAAGTTTCCTTGAGGACTTAGGAAGAATAAATCAATACCAGGGAATCAATTTTGAAAATATTCCAGAAGAAAAGGAAATGCTCTTGAGTCAAGAAGAATATATTATAAGTATGGCAGAGAAGTATAAAGTTGAGTCGAAAAGGTTTGAAACACCAATGGGAATCAATTTGAAACTGGAACCAGCTGAAAACGTCAATGAAAAACTGAAGTACAGAAACCTAACAGGAGCTTTATTGTATGATGCAAATGGTACACGCCCAGATGTTTCCTATGCAGTATCTGAGTCGTATTCAAAGTGCTTATGATGATACTCATTACCAGGGTTAGGATTTTTAGGTGCAAATTTCAGATGAAAAAAGGAAGGGAAAAGGTGCTGGTTTAGTTAAGGGGATGCACAACTGAAATTGCTATTTTCTAAATATCCATTCAATTGGGCTGAAATTTTAACCACATGTCAGTCTTCTTTAGATATAATTGTTTTGTGAATTTCAATCCAAAATCTTAGTTTTCAAGTTATTGATTTTAAAAATATAAAATTATGGGTATATACAAAATGCAACACATGCATTTTTGAAAAAAAAAAAAAAGAAATAAATAAAAATCTTATGTTGCTTCTATGTCAAGGAACTACAAGTCTGTCATATAATTTTTTTTCTACCATTCTTAGTTTAAGAGGAAAAAAAGTTTTGTATTTGCATTCTTTTTTTCTTTTTTTGGTATACATTGTTATATTCATTACACAGAAAAATTATATGACAGTTTTATTTATTTGGGTTTTTGAAATAAGCATAAAAAATGTCAATATGAAGGGATGAAAACTACATCGTGTGGAACATTTTGAATATGCAGAAATGCTGAAAATAAGAAAAGCCTTAAAATGAAGTTTTAAAAATATAAACAGCTAGCAACCAAATGCGCAAGGGTATTTAAAAAGCCTCGTAAAGATCCTGAAGCATTCGCTAGGTCAAAAATAAAAGTGGATTCTAAAACTACAAGCAATGGAGAATTTTTTGAAAGCATAGCTTTTTTTTTTTGAAGATTGTTTGAGATTTTGGGTTAATTTCAGTTGTGCATTTGCTTAATTAATTCAATGATTTCTCTTTCCTCTATTCTAATTTATTGAACTACAAACAAGTACATCAAATTATCACTCATCAAAAGAAGGAAAAAACATGAAGCTGTTATACTTCAAGACATTAAGCATCTCTACATTTTTAAAAGTAAGTCTGTTTCTATTAAGAGATAGAATGTCTTTGTAGATGCTAAAGCTTCTTTCAACATCCACAGAAACCAGTGGGGCAAACCTTGTATTCATTTGGAATGGCAACTCTACAGATGTGGCGAATTCCTCAATGTCTGGATTCTTCTGAAGACTAGATTCAAGTTTGTCTATGGCAAAGCCATCTAACTGCTCCCTCACGGAAGTAAAAATATCCCATGGTTTTTCCTTTTCCAGACCTTGTTCTTCCGATCATTTAATAGCTGCAGGCAGGTACCTGTAACTATGGACACAATATATTTCTGTCTGCAAATTATGTATTTTCTCCAGTAATAGAAGTTGCTGTTCCTTGGAAATTGCATCTGCATCGGATGGATCCAAAGAAAGCACAAACTCTTTAATTTTGTCAAAATTCTCACACAACATAGCAGCAATTCAATCCAAGTTCCCCAGCGAGTAATGACCGGGAAATTTGGAAGGGGCAGGCCAGTGATTTCCCTGTAGTAAACCACATGGCTCGGAGCTTTCAGTAGAATCCTCTTCAGGGCAGAGATGAATTGATTTGCGATGTCGTATTCGTTCCTTATGGATTCACAAACCCTGCGAAGGGCATGAGCCAATCATGTCACAAGCTTCAAGTTAGGAAATAAAGGTTTCAATTGGTTAACAGCTGAAACCATGTTTGGAGCCTGGTCCGTAACCACAAGAAGAAGTTTTTCAAACTCGATACCAGTAGGCCAGAGCTTTTGGCAGAAATCCATAATGGATTTCATTACTGTACTGGCATTGGCTTTCTGCAGCTCATACATTTTTAACAACATGGGCTTAACTTTCTCCCCTGCTAAGGGAAAAACTAAAATGTTCAAAACATATCGTTCCATTGAGTCTATGGTTTCAGCCCACAATGATTCCCACATCGCAATCAGACACTTTCTCCTTGATTCTTTCTGTGGTTTCTTGGTAAAAAGGCTCCATGTAATTTTTTCTTAAAGTACTCTCATCAAGTATTGACATCTTTGTGTATTTTTCAAGAAATCCCTTGAAGGATGGATGGTTCACCTTATTGAGTGGAATTCCTGCTTGCGTAAGAGCTGCACACAAATCAATGTTTAATTCCTTCAAAGTTTGGCTTTTTGAAGAACTCTGTTGAAATGCATTTCGTAATAGAGGTTGCCATGATTTGTTTGCTTGAATAGTCTTGTACATTTGATGCTTAAAACTGGAAATGTGTTGTTTGATGCGATCTCACTGGTGTTTTTCATCTAACAAAATTCCTGAATAACAAATAATACATCGCATAACAGTTCCATCAGTGTTTATGAAATCTTGTTTGAATTCCTCAGCCAGAACAATAAATCGAGCACTGGACACCTTTGGCATGGTAAAATCTAGTACTAGTATGCTCGTTTGGAGAGCTAACACAATGTGACTGTCACACAACTCACTCTTGCACCCATTTGCTGTCCACATTCTCTTATAACACCGCGACAATTACCAGAATGTTCTCATTCATGCTGGAACTTCAGTCTCAGCGATTTCTAGTAGTTTCGAGCAGAACCCAGTCTTAATATTTCTCGGAACTGTGCGGGTGAGTTACTGCCATCTCTGCATGCCCAGCCTTCGCCTCCATGCAAACAGATGACGTCTCTCACAATAACAAACTCACATTCATGAACAGCAGGCTACTGATTCTGGTGGGATAGAATCACTCATTGTCAATTGCATTATTGTGGGCTACTTTATAGCGGTAAAGCAAGAGAAAGAGGTTTTCATCGAACACACAATTATTTTCCATTGTTGCGGGTGTGCTTTCAATTCCTGTGCGGTGGAATGAAACTTAAAACAAAAAAGGGGATTATGGGCATGGTTGGGGGAAAATGGGATAAAGGTGCAAAAAAGTGGTAAAGGTCCCAAAAAAGGGAAAAAGGTGCGAGAAAAAATGCCTCTTTTCGCAACTAGAAACAAAATTTCACACGGTGATATCTTTCTGTACAGCTTTAACCTACTCTAAGAAAAAAGGCGCGCACCTAAAAATCCTAACCCTGCTCATTACAGATACGCAGTGTGGGTATTAAAATATTTATATCATACAAGAACTTTAAAGTTAAGTTATGAATCAAATTATAATGAAGAGATGAATGCACATGTGGATGGTGATTGGGCAGCAGATATATCTGATGGAAAGTCAACAAGTGGAATAATAATTAAAGTGTTTGGAAATACAGTCATGTGGAAATCACAAAAGCAGAAGATGTCAAGAGCATTTACTCATCAAATATTATGCACTAGTCAACTGTGTTGAAGAAGTGTTACCCATAAGAGGAGTTTTGATTGACATTGATATGAAATTAAATAAAAGTGTGACAATCTATGAAGTTAACAGTGGTGCAATTGCATTGGCCAAGAATGGTAAATTTTGTAACAATTCTAAACTTATAAATATTAGTTATTTTGTGTATGTTGAGAAAAAAGTTGTAATTAATATACAAAAAATTTCAACTGATGATCAAATCACTGATATTTTGACAAAGTCCTTGTGTAAGGTTCCAAAAATTTAGACACTTGTTGGGTATTAAGGAATGTTAGAGTGAGTGATAAAAGAAATGTTATTTCATGTTATGTATTGAATGCAAAAGAGTTGGTAAGTTTAAGTGAGGAGTAAGAAACAAAATTAATGTGTGTTGGTAAAGTAATTTAGTTGCTCACAAGTGGCCACACTGGAAAAGAGTAGAAAAACAAAATGATGGCAGCTTTTGCTTATTATTGCAGTTAAACAGTTTGTTACTTATAGTTTTTGGCATTAACAATAAAGTAAGAGAAGAGGTATGCGAGTTATTTATTATTTAATGTGGTTTTATAAATGATGAGGTGCATCAGTTACTTGATCCTCGAGACCTTTGAATCTAACATGTTTGATTCACATTAACATATTACCCTAAATACCGGAGGGGATTTTATTACTTATTTGTTCCATATTTGTGTTGGTGTTTATCTCAGACATTTAGTGTAGCAAAAGGTTGTGTTTCAGAATCAACATTAAAGTTCACAGTAACATGGACACTAGTGAGATGCTTTTTGCTTGCGAAAGGCTAACTTTATCCAACTGAATTGTGAGATGCTCCTCAATGGCAACTAAGATCTCACAATCACAATCTCATGAGATGCATCAATTTTTATCCACACCACCCTTCAGTGTTGAAGGGTAATCCTTCTTAGGTAATTTTGAAGAATCAATCTAATAATATTTTGTAAAATAGTCTGCAAAATGTCATTATTTGCTATAGTTTGCAATCAATTTATAATTTGCATTTTGCTCTTACAGTGCATCATGCTATACTTATTGTTATAACAGTTTGGTGAACCTTTAACTGATTTTTAAAAATCAGTAATTCAACTCCAGTTTGCTTAGTGTAGCTTCTGTACGTAACATTTTCATTAAATTTTAAAAGCACGGCTGTAACTTATATTTTCTAGTAATCTAATGCCTTATTTATGCAAATCCCCACTTAAGGAAAACAGTTTTTATTCCCAAGAGATTTGTCAAAATGGGGTTTTGCTGTTAACAGTATTTGCATGCCACATTAACTGTTGCCACTTACTGCCACTTACCACCCATATCTGAAATAGGAATATTAATGCATACCTTCCTATTATCCTGAGAATCAATATCTGCACCAGCATTGTAAAGCAGCTCTACCACGTTTAGATGTCCACCATTTGCAGCTAACCATAAAGGAGAGTTTCCTTTTTTGTTTTTTACCTCCACTTGTGCTCCTCTGAAAATAGAAATACATGGAAAACATTAAAAAAATCTCTGTTTTTGATGATATGCAGCACCAACATTTTACTCCCATTGAAACACTATTACGATGGGCATTCACTAAGTCCTTAGAAAATCCAAGAAATGGCACTTGTAGCATAAACAAAAGTTGGCATTTAGTAAGCATCATCTCTTACTAGATGGCAGTTAAAGTTTCAGCTATATCCATCACATGGTTTTGTTGTCATAGTTGACTGAAGCAATAAACTTGTGTTTATTTAGAAAAAAAGGAGGAAAAAAATGAGTTTCTTGCAGTGATTAAATATGTATTTAAAAGGCTTAACACCGAAAGAGATCAAGCCGAGTTGAAGTTCATGGTATATCTGCTCCTGCGTTTGACAGTGTACAATTGGGTAAATGAGTTTAAATGTTGCCGTACATCCATGAATGATGAACATCATTCAAGATGTCCAGTGAAAGTGACTTCCTCTGAAATTATTGACAAAATCCATGATAGGTTTTGAGTGATCGACGAATCAAAGTTCGCGAAATAGTTGAGGCCACAGGCATATCACAAGGTAGTGTTTTCAGTTTTGCACCAAAAATTAAGTCTGACAAAGTTCTTGGCAAGGTGGGTGCTGTTTTGCTCTCAATGGAGAATAAACGCAATCATGTGATTGGTTTGGAGGCTGGTTTGGCACTTTTCTGTCATAATCCTGACAAGTTTCTGTGTCGATACATAACTGTGGACAAACATGAATACACTACCACACTCCAAGAGACCAAAAAAGAAAGAAAGAAAAAAAAAAGAAAGGAAAAAAAAAAAAAAAAACCCCAAAAAAACAGTGGGTTTTTAAAGGTGAACCGGCTCCGAAGAAGGCAAAGATGGCGAAATCGGTTGACAAGATGATGGCCACGGTTTTTTGGGATGCACGTGGAATCATCTACATCGATTACTTGCAGAAGGAAGAATGATAAATGCAGAGTATTATGCATCGTTATTGCACCAGTTGAGCAAAAAAGTCAAGAAAAACTGCCCTCATCCGCAAAGAAAAAGATCCTCTTCCATCACACCTACACAGTTTCAATGGCAAAAATTGTGGAATTAAGGTTTGAATTACTAATCATCCACCATATTCACCAGATTTGGCTTCCAGTGACTTTTTTTATTTCAAACTTGAAAAAGTGGCTCAGCGGAAAACGATTCACATCTAACAAGGTCATCCCTCAAACAGACACCTACTTGAGGACGTTAAAACACTTGCAGAAATGCTGGGAAAAATGTATCAAGCTAAAAGGAGAAAAATGAAAAAAAATCTAACAAAAATAATTTGTTTTTCTATCTTTTTCTAAGGACTTACTGAATGCACCTCATATGCAGTTCTGGTGTCTTGATACAAGTTCACAAACCAAGATGAAGGGAAAAGTATGATTAATTCAGCGAGTTGTAATGGAGCTACCCTTACACTCCCTCCTAACATTCACTGGATCAGAAGTCCGTATTTCCTAGCTGCACAGAAGTAATCATTTTGGCTACTTCTACTATCACTCATGGTACCTCTACATAATCAACACAATTTTGCCATTAAATGCACTTTATACATGTAGATGCCTATGAAGAACCATGCAGAAATCAGCTCTACTGAAAGCTTGACAGTAGTCTCTGCATCATTTAATGGAAATGCAGGGTTCAATGATTATTTTTTTGCAATTTAAATGAAACACCTACTCACTAGACTCAATTACACCAGATGAATATTCTCATCCTGCACATTGGCAACTGTGCAAAACTATTTTGAAGACAATGCATTCAAAGCTGCATTTGAAGATAATCCAAAGTGCAGGTGCTCTCAAGCCACCTGCTGCATTCACCAGACCATGTCATGTGGCTAAAATGGTTTCCTTTGTTAATGTGCTCTGCTACCACAATGATTGCCGTGCTGGATTGTCATGAAGATTCAAGGTTAGAATCATAACTCTACTGTATTTCTTGTTTCTATCTCTATGATTGCAGAATATGTTAGAATAACATGTTATTTGAGGCCGTCAAGTGCAAAACTCGCCTTATCCAGGTAAAACAAATTTTCAGAAAACGCGAAAAACTAAAATTAAGCAAACAGCAGAACATTTGAAAATTCTTTTAATGTAATAATGTCCAGACTAGACCCTTAAATATGCATGTATTCTCTCGAAAACCAGTCTGAAATAATATGGCGGTAAATCCAAATTAAATTTTGAATAAGGCGAGTTTTGCACACAACGATAGTGGATTTGGCGAGTTTTGGTGCAAACACAATACTAAATTACAATTAAGTGCAAACATTTTCGATTTACTTCTCAATATTCATGTTTGACAATATTAATAAATGACTTCTTGCAATGTTTGTATAATTATAACTATTTCTGATTTCATTTTAGTTAAAAAAAAATAAATTTTCACAATTTTTTCACCAATTTCGCTTAAGGATGTCAATGAATCACTCCTTTCATAGTTTGCTCACTAAAATTGACCAGTTTTCATATCACACACACCTTAACTTGTAAAATTTACATATTATGTTTAAAATGTAACACTAATAACTAATGTTCAAAAACAAACATATCAAATTCTAAGTTCCCCTTCCTCACTATCCAAGAAACTCTCACAAACAGCATCTACTTCTTTATCGTCATTGGCAATATTGTTTTTAGATATTAACTTCTTGTAAAATACAGGCTTTCATTTTCCTCCCAGTTATCACCAAATGTTTTTTTAATACATTTTTCACATCTTTAACTTTTTCCTCCTTTACTTTTACACCTACATCTAAATTCCTTGCAATAAGCATTTCTAAGGTTTTGCCTCGCTTCAGAATGGTCTTGCCTACACACATATCGGCCCGATAATTTGTCTCACCCTTCACTAGAACTTTGCCTTAGGTAAAACGTAAAATATGTTTACATGCTTTTTAAAATGCCAGGATCCTGGTGACTTTAATGTTTCCTTTGCAGCATACTTCCAATATTGGACAAATACTTCTATCCCTAGTCTGATTCCCTTTCCATGATAGATTTCAAAATATTCTTCAGGCCTACTGACAGTGTTTCTCATTCTTATTTCTTTCTCTATTAGCCCGAAAACACGATCGGGAGGGATACATGAATGGCCAGGAATAGGAAAGATCATTTCTATCACCTACATGTTCTGCGGTGTGTTGAATAGCAAGCCATTTATTATACATACCTATCATAGTGGTGTTTTTATTTTGCCCAAAGCAGCCACCTGCAAATAGCCTAACTTTCTTAACCCCAGAAAAATCGGATATGCACAAATGACTTGATACTGCTGACACAATTTCGTTTGAACCTTTAGGACCTTAATTTTCTGCCCAAACAGAATTACATTCTGATTTGTCAGTGTTGTCTTGGATAAACCCTGCACAATGGAGAAGTTATACATGTATAACTGCCTGCTGTAGTATGCTGCTTGATCCTGTACTTTTGACAGTACTATATTTTTCTGAGTCAAATGAAAATGTTACTACTTTATCATCTTCTTTCAGGAGAGCAAAATATGCCTTAGCTGTAAGTTTATGTATTCGTTTAGCTATCAGCAAATCAGAACGTTTAGTTTTATCTGTTTCCAATTCTGTTTTCTCGTCATAAGAAAGACAAAGTGAGCATACATCAGAAATAGGGCTTTTGAAGCCTATATTACATTTTGCATTAAACATATTACGAAAGAAACTCTTAGACACTTTCAATGAATTAGATTCTCATGCGTCTCATTTCATTAATGCTTAATTCCCTTGGTAAGTATTTCCGTGTTGATGTTTTTCTCCTACAATAATGGACGTCAAATACTTTAAACTTCTGTATGAACTTAATTACAGATTCTCTCTTATTACTATTTTTTGTGACACACTGTCTCCACCTCGGAGTTCCTTTGGCGCCACTCCAGCTTCAAGGTGTCTTTTGTACTCTGTCTTATGATATTTGCAAAATGTCCAGAAAAATTTTCTGACACACCTGAACTGGCAGACCTAGTACACGTTTCACGTGAGACTTTGTTGTAAAACCCTTCCGAGAATCGTCTTTAACTGCACGCTGCCATTTAGGTATATCAGTTGAACAGTAAGTCAGAATAATGCAGTCTTGTTTAATTTTAGAGCTGCAGCTGTAGGCTTCATGGAATTTCATTATGTCTTTCTGTTTCAAGTTACTGTATTGGAACGACTTGCTGTTGTGATTGCAGGCAGGTAAGCGGGGTCCGAGGCTTGCTAAATGCCTTTAACAATAGAGACTGTATTGTAAACATATCTGTTTATTCCTATATGAGTCATATCTGTCACAATAGAAGAATACTACTTAATTATAGTTCAATCATACATACCTTTCCCTCTTCTGTCTTCCATGTTTCGATTCATGGGATGCCCGTTTCCTAGTTCTACCCTTTCCACCAACTTTGGGATATCAGAGGACTTCATAATAACACGACTGCACCTTCGACTAGTCAAAACTAAACTAAAAACAGTTGGAATCACACAGGACTGCCAAGGTAGGGAAACAGAGAAGCGAAACTGCTGTATTTCTTAGTGTTGGATAAGGCGAGTTTTGCTCTTCACACAGCACAATTGTAGTGAAACAAGTATTGGATAAGGAAGGTTTTGCTCTGAATTGCAAGATGGATTACACGAATTCTGCATCAACCGCCACCATGGATTTGAAGAGTTTTGCATTGAACAGCAGTTTTCTGAGCTCTCTTGAAGATGTATTAGATGAGTTTTGTTCAAACCTAAAGTCACCAGTTTGTAGAGAATTGCAAGACGTATTGAATCCAATGTCTAACGCAATTTTTTTAATTTTTGGATAAGACGAGTTTTGCACTTGACGGCCTCATTTGTCAATAAGCAAGTAAACAGAATATGCCTTTTAACATGTGGTCCTCAGCTGTTCGTGCTCAATGCAGAACAATGTTGCAGAATGCAAGAAAGATACAACCAGCAGAAGTTTCTGCAGACAATTCCTATGGATCACGCATTTTAAGGATTACTTACTGCCTTCTAGAGTAGGGAACGCTATACATCTCATCCATATAGAAATTATCCTGTTTGTGATCAGGCAATGGCAGAATGTAATAGTGGATATGCTCATCATCTGCACTGCAGTATGACGGGCATTTATAGTTGTTTCAATAACAGCCAATCTTCCTTGTGTAGAATACTACAAAACACAAAGTTCATTCCTTACAGCATGTAACTGTAATACGAGCTGCAGCAGCTGGATCATGAATGGAAAAAAGTGATATTTGTAAAGTTGGTATGACAAACTGAACAGGATCCAAACATTTTGTCTACTGTGTTATTAAGAGATAAGGCAAAATTCCAAAACACAAGCCAGGTAAAATGCTATATTAAGTATTATTGGTGCACTGTGACCTTATTGGACGTGAGAGGTGACCTTTCAGACCCAATGGAGTATCAATATTTGGGCTGATATGTTTAAAAAATACCATCTAATACAACAGATGCTTTTATGTTGGTCCCTTTCTCCACTTTGTACAAAATAAGCTGTCTGCTCTGCTGAATGTGCTGCTGTAGACCTGAATAACAATGTGGCACCAATGCAGTTGGTGGCCACCTCATTCTACCCATCATAGAATGCGTCATCTCAATACCACCTACGCAAAATAGTCGACTGAATGGAATGCACCAAATAGTTTGATCAGTCTGACCAGCACATTCACCTGAACAACTCATTACATTCTTTTTTTATGGTCTTATGGGCTACTTTAAGACATCGGGTGGAATGCATAAAGTCAAGCATAAGCTTTACCTTGCTAATTTTCAAGTGTAATCTTGGCTTTTAATGCATAAAACAGCTTCGACTTGACTTAAGTCTAGCATTTGCTTTGGAGCCAGCTAGCTGCCTAGCTTTAGCTTGAATTTTCCAGCAATGACTTGACTTTAAGTGCAAATCCGATGCATAAAACAAGCGAAAGCTTCACTTCCTCTAGATTAAGCTTGACTTTTTTCAAGCTACCTCAGTAGGTGACTTGATTCATACAAGAGAAGTCTTAAGAGTTGTTTTATCACACAAAATGGCACAATTCATGAATATCCGTCAAAGAAAAGTGTAAAAAGTTAAATTAACTGTAACTTTAGTATGTATTTGAAAGTACCAAATTAAAAAATGTCGTGTTAGAAGCTCCCTATAACGGAGGAAGCAATAATGCATACTACTCAACAGCGCTATTAAAATGTTTGCCTCTAGTTTTCACCTATTGTTGCGGTATGTAAACATCACACGTTTCAGAAATGCCGCATGCCACTGACCACCTCTTTCGACTATAGCTAGAAAATGATAACTGAAGGCGGCAAACGTTTTAATTACATTATTATTGTGGCGGACGGTTTAATTAAAGTTTATTATTGTAAGGTATTGCGCAAGATTTCATAATTTAATTATTTAATAGTTTCGTTATTCGAACGGTCTCCCTTCATTTTAAAAATACTTTTATATTCATTAATCTACTCTTATTTGCTTAAATAACCGAATTAGGCACTTTTAGGTTCTATCACAAAAAATAGGTTTTATTAGGTCCTAACGTAAAATTAGGTCAATTTAGGCTCTATAAAATTGAAGTATATTACTAGTTGGTAACTAAAACATTAACATAAACCGAAGTTTGGAGTGTATGAGGTCAGGAATAAAATAGGTCAGAACCTAAGAATCCGGGGCTTAGTTATTAGTAATGTAACCTTCATTAGGTTATTCAGAGGTGATCCTAAAAGTGAAATTTCTTCAGTAGCAGAGGGATACAGATGATGTCAATTGTCATTGTTCTTTCAATAATTAACATCTTACGTATAAATGCTGAGATTACTTTTGCTCATAATAACTTCAAATCTCAATGAAAATGAGAAATTTCTTAAGAGAAATTAGTATAAGCTGGTAAAACTAGCTCCATCAAACAAGAGTTATAGACAGTTACATTTTGGAACTCTTAGAACTAGAGGAGCCACAATAGAAAAGAAAGATTTTCCAATAAAACTTATATAAATGGTAAACTCAACAACGTCCAGTTATTAACCAGAAATAAAGGCAACTAAAATAAGCAATTTTAGTGTTGTTTACAGGAAAGACATGTGTAAACCCGTTTGAAAACTGTCTTGAAGAACCTGATAAAATTCATAATGAAGCAAAAAAAGAATTTGAAACTGTCCTTTTTTGGCAAAGTAGTATCATATTGTTACGTACTTTATCATTCGCTGTAATTTTACGATATATTTATATTTTATAGCAGTTACGTATAACATGTATCACATTACAGAATACGTTTTAAATTGTATTTGATACTACAAACCAAAGCAAAAAAATTACACAGAAACGTCTAAATAATTGGCTCCCGAGATCGACTTGCATTCTTACCTGGAATCCTACCAATGGTTGGGTTGCTTTCGCCATCAAGCAGCTGCAGAAATTCTTCTTCCCACCTTTTTAACCTTATTTTCTGATTTCCCATGGCCTTACGGTCAGTTTTTCTTTTTAATTCAGTCTTCATATTCTGAATCTTTTTCTGCACCTGCTGTGGAGTGAATTTTCTGCCTAAAATTTCTTCCAGTTTGATGCAGGTGGTTTGCAAAGCGTTCACTTTCTCTTCTTTGATGCTCGGGATTTGTGATTTATTCAACAGTATTGGAAACTGCTTAAGAATTGCTAGAAAGGTATTCTGAATATTCACTTCGTCTGCCATTACGCATATAACTTCGATATAGGTTAGGTATCGTATTCGCAAAACACTTCTGTACTCGCCACATGAGACAACAGTTATGAGCCGCATTTGGCAGGCGACAGCTGCGCACGCAACGTATTTCAAGTGTTTGCTGGAAAAACGTCTAGCGAAAGCTTGCTAGATTAAGATTCTTTTTATGCATGAGTTGAACAAGCCAAAGCTTAATCTTGTACATTAATCTTAAAGCTTTCGCTTTAACTTAAAGACTAATCTTCAAGACAAAGCTTGGATTTTATGCATTCCACCCATCCTGTACCAGTAGCAGTGACTTTTCAGTATCTCAAGAAAGGCATTATCTTAGCTTGCTAGCATTACACCCACCAAATAGTGGTTTACATGTGAAATGATATTGAAACTCAAGAAATGCACCTGCCAGAAGGGTTGTCAGTTAACTGGTGTTAATAGTCTACATTAAACCTGTATTTCATCCATTTGCAGACAGTTTTGTCCCAAAATACATTCACAATGGACTCAAGGAAGAACATAGGTGATAAACCATCAAGATCACCAAATTTTAGCACTATGAGAGTTCCATGAAACTGGATTTACAGGATAAATAAAAATCCATAACCAAAAACCAAAAGATGATTGGTGTTACCATTAAAGACAAAGTGAAAACTTTGCAAAAATTCTGATGTGTTAGATACACATTACTTTCTTTAGCCACTAGTTTGTTTTTGTGTAACTTCCACACACTGTACATAGTAAGGCTATTTTTCTATCTACTTCATGTTAATCAAGATAAATCTTTGCAGAAATAGTTATATTATACAGTTCATGGGAATTAGGAAACTGAATTGACAGTCAGATGTTTAAAAGCAAGTAGTTATATGCTGGTCTTGAAATTCTATACTCCTTTGATGATATCAAGAGTAACAGTTGAATAGCACTTTAAAAAATGACAAAAGTATTGAAAAATTCAAACCAATATCTCAAAAATGGCTAATGCCACAACAAAAAAATACTTCAAATAAATTTTCTGTTTAAAAGAATTCTGAAGTTTTTGTGTATCTCTTAAGGGACACTGAGAGTGAATTTTTAGGTAAAAATGACAAAACTTTCGATTTTGGAATTATATCATATAAATAACCTATAGACACTTGTGAATCATTTTCTCGAACATTTTGCACTATCTGCCATTTTTAAAAGCCCAGCGACATGTTTAAATCACCCATGCGCTCCCTTAAAACTCCACTGGACCATATGTTTATGTACCATAAGCAGTATTGAAAGCAAATGTGAGTGTTCAAATGTGACTACAAATTAGAGAAAGACATGGTTTTGTTCAAAAGCGCAATACCCAAAAATATTCCAGTCCTCGTGCCATTACCCCTTCAAGGATACCCGATGAGATGAGGTGAGGTGTATTCCTCTTGGAGTAAGAATAAAAATTAAAATTAAAAAAAAAAAAAAAAAAATACTGTTACTTTGGAAACCGCTTGGCAATCTGAACACATGATAGTTGCAGCATTGTTTGATCTCATTAACTGCGTAATATTGTGAGTGAATCTTTTTTTAAACAAAAAAGGGTAAAATGCATATATGTGCATTCAATCGAAACCCGTCAGCATCCAACCATGCCGTCACACTGCTTGCTTTAGTTGGGCCCTCCACATCCTTCTCCACAGTTTTAATTGAATGCAGAAAATGCATTCTACCGGGTTTTGATACTACGATCCTTGGTTTTGGTAGGTTACCTATTCCTATCGTGCCTTAGACCGCATGGCCATAAATCCAGATGTTGAAGTAAAGAATTTATTTATGTCATTGTCAGGCACTTCATGTCAACAGACAACACACACCAGCATGGCAAATGTCCCATTGGCACCGCCTCCTGGTGCTTTTACAACAAAAGTATAGCTAATGGTACATAGCCTGATACCAGTGATAAAATGTCCATACAGCTTTCTGAGTCAACTGTTTCCAAGATAATGCCTATCTACCAAAGACTAGCCTGTGATGAGCTGCTGCATAAATGTGTAAGAGATATTACACAAAATTAACATGAATCGCTGCATGCCATGATATGGAGGAATGTCCAAAGACATTTTTGTATCAAAGAAGAGCATCACAATTGATGTAACAAATGCTGGTCACAATTTTATATGGGGTACAGAAGAAATTAAATCTAGTATAAAGAGTTCTACAATTTGCAGTGCATCACTGTATTATGAAGAGATGCGACAACAGAAGAAAATATGAGTGTGCTAGATCTTCAACTGAGAAGAAGAAAATTACCAGAAAGAGTAAATTACCAAAAATGAAAAAAGAGGAAGCCAAATAGAAAAAGGATGAGAAAACATATGCTTAAGGGCAGTTATAAGTACCTGATAAGCTGTAAATTTAAAAAGAATGTGCATGCTTTAGAAATATGTATTTTTTTTCAGTTTTTCATTTTTGCACATGAAATTGATTCCTTGCATTTAAGTTTTGCTCTGACTGGTATGTAAATTTGCACAAATCTTCTCAAACGTAGTATATACAGATTTAAGGATGCATTTTTATGATTGCTTTACTCATTGTCTCACAAAAAATTAATTAATACTAAAAATCAAGGAAAATTTTGACAGCAACTTCATAAAAAGAAATTTTATTTCTATACCAATAATATCAACTTCAATGAAATCAAATGCTTAGATTTCTTTTCATTCAACTAAAGTATAGGAAAATGTCACTGTCATACTTCTCTGACAAATGTGAATGTGCATGGTAGTTTTGAAAAGTTTTTGTTTGGTAATGAAAAATATTCAATTGTGTTATCTGAGAAACTATTTGAGCTAGAGCTTTGATCTTTTGCACAGTCATTTCTCTATTTACTCATTAATTCAATGTGCCAATTTTTCAGTAAATAGCTTTCAAACAAGTTAGAAAATTCAGTCCCAGTGTCCTTTAGAGATCAGTCACACCTTGATATAACTCGACTCTACGAGAGGAGGTTTGCTGCTACAGACAGGAAAGGATCTGCAGGTGGCAAAAAGGGCACAAAAGTACAGAAAGACACAAAGGGAACTACAAACACACATGATTATAAATCAAGAGTTCCGATTTGCAAAGCATACAGTTCACTGTTTCCCAGCATAATATTGTGGCATATGGTGTGGTAATACTGTAAGAATAGGTGGTGTGGTAATACTGTATGGTTAAACCTTAGGTTGGCAATGTAAGCAGGTAGGGATGTAGTAAAAGGGGAGGGGTTAACTGGTTTTGTCTTGAGGAAGCGAGTAGCTTGCTTTGTCTTTGAGCCTTGCTAGTGAGTGCAGCAAGTTGTGTTTGAGGCATGGCACTTCGTCAAACAAGAAGGTAATCTGTATCACTTTGTTTTGGTATAATATATTTGACGTCTAACTTTATAATATGTGAATTAATTACATAGGTGGTCCCTTCCTTCCTAATCCATGTTAATTTAATAATATTTCAGTGGTTTTCAGGTGTTAAGTATTTTGTTAGCCTGTCCCCGTTGAACCTCGTGCTAGGAAAATGTGATGTGATGCTTTAGATCTCAGTCCTGTTCTCTATCCCCCAGTAAAGGAGTGAATATAAACGAGGTTCAGCAAATTGGTGGAGGGCCAGGCATAATTTAATATTTTCGCGTGTAGAATTTTTTTCTCCGCCTTGAAAATGTAGTTGTTCATGTAATTTGGTTCTCCATGTGTTCCAATGTAATCTGTAACTTTTTAGTTTCAGCTTGCTGGTAAGGGTTTCTTTTTGAGAATTGTCTTATTGTGGTTTAAATTCATATATAACTATTTGCTTAAAAGCCCCATGTTTCTAGCATTATTGTGAGTACACTTTGAATTTTTACAATGTTTCTGTGTTGGCGGAGCGCTTTTAACTTTGACTTATTAAAAGCTCTTCCCCTTACCATGGTTTAAATTCTTTTCTATGAGAAATTGTCTAGAATACACCCTATAGATTCCTTGAGTTTTGAAGTACTTTTGTGACCTGTGGGAATTTGAGTTGTATCTTGAAAGTTGCTAATGTAATTGCCACATGTTACCTTGTGTTTTTAAATTCCTATTTTCAGTGCTAAATATTAATATTTCCCAGAGCTTCTATTGCCTTTTGCAGTTATTGTAGGCTCCTACGCATTATCATATTTTTGGTGTATTTTTCCTGCCACAACTGTTGTGTAAGCACGTGTGTTACTTTCTGTTACGTAATGTTGCTTGTTTTCGTAAATTAGATGGAATTATAGATTGTGAAGTAAATTTCTTACAGTTTATATGTTTTGTGCATTAATTTGCATTATGCATGTGCATTGAGTTTGTATAGAAAATGAAGTGGACATATTAAGAGTTTATACTTGTGCATCATACTTAGGTACGTAGAAGTGCATTGTGTATGGAGTTTCCTGCTTCTCATATGTTAATTTGAGTGACAGTCACAGTAGGTGTGACTTATTTTTTTTTTTACCTCCAGTTTGAGTTTCCTCGCTGAAGACATTTCTGCTAATTTTTTTTTTTTTTTTTTTTTTTTTTTTTTTTGCTCATGTGTATTGTCTGCTTTAAAATCTTGTATCCAAGTGGCTTAGGTGTTAATTATGAAATTATAGTATGGTGTTTTAGTCCCCTATAAGCATTTCGGCATGGGTGCTTAGTTGTTGTACTACTGATGATATTGATTTATCTTCACCATGATTGGCTTTGCCTAGATACGCAGTTCCTGAATGTATTTCAAATGACTAATCCGAGTGAAAGTTTAATTAGTTTCAGCCACCACCAGCTGTGCCAGTATCTCAAAGACCTATACACTTTCAATGGGCATCCAACATGGACCATCAGGACTTATCAATCTCCAGTGGATGTCGATGGTATAACTACATGTGTATTACAAGAAATTGGAAAGTTGTATTGGAATTTTGTGGTATAAAAAAAAAAAAAAAAAAAAAAAAAAAAAAAAAAAAAAAAAAAAAAAAAGCTGTATGTGCACATTGTGTGTACCAAAGTATGGTATATATATTTTGAATAACTGAAAAGTTTAACAATGAAGTCAGTCATGCTTTACTATATGGGTGTCCTATCTGCTTACAGTTATGTTAAATGTTTGCTTTAATGACCAATGCTTAATTAGGCTTTGATTTTCAGGAATGAAGTGTATTATATGTTTTGCTAAATTGATGGTGTGTCACCATTGTGTGTAATGAAAATTTTGTATTTTGTTTTGGGTAATGGACATTCTTATTTTGTTTGTTATGTTATGCTGTAGTGTATTTCTTTTGATGTGAACTGCTTGTTTAATATTGTTTGACTTCCAGGAATGATATGTGAAAGTGTTATTTTGTCAATGATGTGCTTTATTCTGTTGCATTCTTTTGGTTTGATTTTGTGTTTCATTATGATGCTGTGATTCTCTTTTATAGAACTTGTTACATAAATTTTGTGTGTTTTTGTGTGGTTATGTGAATAGTATATGGAAGATTTGCCTCAGTGGGAGTGCCGAAGAGTAACCCCGATGGTGGTAGTGTTACAGATGTGATGAGGTAATGTTAGCTTCGATGGGATAACTACAATGTACCCTTGAAGTTTAAATGATGCGAGTTTTCTGGAGGGCTAGCACGTCCCTGGAAATTTGTAATGAGCTGAGAGATGTTTTGCATATTGGTGTTGCTGATACGTACCCAGTATGGTGTGTGTGATGTGTTCATACAAGAGGTGTAATACAATGAGAATAATTTTGTTGAGTTTATGCAGCAAGCTTTAGTACCAGTTTTCCAGCTTCTTCTTGATCCTGTAGATGTGGATGCAACAGTGTAATGCTATACTATTTTTGTGTCTTCCTGAAATGCTAATGTGACTTTTTCGGTTTATGCCTATGTCAGGTACTTTTATTTTTTGCACTATGATAAGTGCACTTCTTTATTTTCTCAGTTAGTTTGTACCAGCTGGTTAGATTTAATATTGGGATCCCAAATAATTTATGTCGTATTTGCTATATTTGTATTTTGCTTTATTATGTGTAGATGATGTATATAATCATGTATTTTGACCTTTTCATGTATCTTTACTATGATTCTTAAGAATTTATTGTATAACTTTGACTTGTAATCTTTTGTAAAATTTAGTTTTTATGTCAGTATGTAATCATTTTGTTCTCATTACTAAGAGCACATGTTTATAAACTTTTGCCAAATTTATGACATTTTCTGCTCATGCTATTTTAAATGACATACTATTTTTTCTTTTATGTATGATGTTGTGGAAGCACAAGTTATACCTGTTTGCAATTCATGTTGTAGTGATATTCTGCTGTTTGGAGAGCGCAAGTGCCCATCTTGGAGTAAACCCGCTGTTATGAGACACGCCATATGCTGGATGTAAACCAAGGGGAGCTGCTGCCTGGGTTTTGTTACCTGCACTTTATGTGGCCAAGGGGCCACTTTTAGGGGAGCAATCCAAGACAGCGATTGCCCCCTCATCATCATTGAACTATGTTGGCAGTGAGAAAGGACTTTGCAGCTGATATTTCTTCATTATGGGTGATGTTGGAGGTTCATTCATGAACAAATACCTCAAAAAATTTGTGCACTGCAGATACAGTTTAACAGTGGCAGCAACGTACAATGTGCATGTGCGGGGCTCACTCGGAAACTTGTAATACACATTAGAACAAATATTGTTGGTGGCATTCAAGACTCCATTATTACCTTATATTTATGACAAACATGTTAACAGGCAATAAGACACTGAACTTCTTTTGATAGCCATTTTTGCTCCATTATATCATTTCAAACATCAAGATACTAATTTTTGTAACAACAATTTCCTTGTAAATTATCATGTGAAGTATGTCATTTATTTGGTTTTATGTAATTTTTTTTTATGCCTTTTTGTTTCGACGAGGACGTCGACTTGGGTAGCTAGCGGGAGATGTGGCATATGGTGTGATAATACTGTAAGAATATGTGGTGTGGTAATACTGTAAGAATAGGCGGTGTGGTAATACTGTATGGTTAAGCCTTAGGTTGGCAATGTAAACAGGTAGGGACTTAGTAGAAGGGGAGGGGTTAACTGGTTTTGTCTTGAAGAAGCGAGTAGTTTGCTTTCTCTTTGAGTCTTGCTAGTGAGCGCAGCAAGTTGTGTTTTAGGCATGGCGCTTCGTCAAACAAGAAGGTAATCTATATCACTTTGTTTTGGTATAATATATTTGACGTCTAACTTTATAATATGTGAATTAATTACATAGGTGGTCCCTTCCTTCCTAATCCATGTTGATTTAATAATATTTCAGTGGTTTTCAGGTGTTACTAAGTATTTTGTTAGCTTGGCCCCGTCGAACCTCGTGCTAGGAAAATGTGATGTGATGCTTTAGATCTCGGTCCTGTGCTCTACCCCCCTGTAATGGAGTGAATATAAACGAGGTTTCGACAATATTTTATAAATCAGTTTTTTTCTCAAAACTTCATTTTCACACATTTAAAATGAACTTCACACATGAGGTTGTGTTTAAACACAGCTAAAATTTCTCAGAATCTGCAGAAGTATCCATTGTAAGATTCTAAGTGACAAAAATATGCCTAACACTAATAATATTTTGTTAAAAATATGTTTTATGAAAAAATGGAAAATTTTAGAGATTTAAATTTCTAAAGTATTAAAAAAATTATCATGATTCACTCATCAAAATTTATTGAACTTTCAAATTATTCATTTTTTGTAACTGATTCAAAGCTTCAATTCCAAAAATGTCAACCAATTTTCTCAACTTTTGATGCGCGTGGTTAATTTTGATTATGCAATACATTTACATAATAAAATTTATGAAATAATAACTCCCAAAGTATTTATCCAACTTGAATGAAATTTGGTGTTCACGTTAATCTAACAGCAATAGACACACAGTAAAATTTTCAGAAATATCCATACAATAATATGGAAATCTGAAAATTCACTCCCAGTGACCCTTAAAATTTAGTTATACAATATTACACAAAATTCTTTCCAAATGATGAGTACTTCACAACAGTCTATTCCCAAAAAACTTAAGATATATTTGGCATGTAAATATCTTAAAAATATGGCATTTAAATTAAAATCACTAGATGCATTTTTAAGAAAAAAAAAATTCGCAAAATGATCCATTTAAGGAATAGCTTGGGGTTGAGGCATTTACTTAAAAATATTTGTGTCACATCTATGTTCCCATTGTGCAAGAGGCAGTTTTATGAAAGGAGGTGATAAAGAAGCTATTAAATATGAAATCCTGTGTTTATGTGACATGCCGTTTTTCCGTCTTTAATCATTCACATCACCTATTTTGAAACGTTCCAGTCACATTAAATCACAGAGCTACACAATAGTGTTTCAGGGATACTAGATGTTTCCTTGCTTTAAGGAACTGGAGTTGTTCTCCAGTTACAACTAAAATTGCTGTTACTCTTCCCTTTTTCAACCAGAATCTTAGAAATGAAGCATCGTTTAGTTCAAGTACACTCTTTCTCTCTTCTATTACCGTCTCTGCATTCAGTGCAAATTGACAAACATATTGAAGATACAAATGTAATGGCTAAGCTCCGTTCTTAATTCCTAACCATGGAAAACAGCTCACCAGCAGTGATAAACATTTTACCACAATTAAATGCTGGTGAAGTCGGAACCAACCTTGCTGCAATAGAAATACGACTTTACCCTGGTAAACTAAGAGTCTTACTGCAGTATTCTCTTAACCAGTATTATGCACTCAGCCAATAGCCTGTAAAATGCTGGAACTGTGTAAACCCCCAATTCACAGGTTGAACAGTTCATCTAGTATATTTTATTCTTAAATCAGGACTAGCCACAGAAACTCCTGAATATTATCAGACAAATGGCTATGTCATTAGTACTTTAAAAAGATCTGGAAAGATTGCTTTCAGTATATTTATAGGAATAAAAACAATTTGACTGAAAAAGCTTACATAAAATGGAAGTAAAGGGCAAAGTTGAAGCAGTTATAGCTGATGCATGAAAAAAACATACTCTTTAGTATTACCACCCAAACATCCTTAAAAACATACTAAGTTTGTAAGGGATAGAGAGAACTAATCAGACTAATAGCATTATCACTGGATATTTTAATTGTTCTTCTTCAAGAGTGGACTAACCAGAAATAACACTGAATGGAAAAATGTCTTGAGGAAATGATTGATGATAGCCTCCATAATTTCAGGACATATCACCAACTTTTCTATCATTTTCTGGGCACACATCAAAGCCTGATTCTGTGGCAACTAATCCTCATATTTCTGGTAAAACTGACATTCAGCTACTCCTCAAAGAAGATCCCAGATGGTGTGTCAGAGAGCATTACTTGTTACTAATTCTGCATCCAAAATGTGCTGTTGCAACACCTATGCTCTACAATGGGATTTCAAGCTGGTCAAATGGCATCAAGCAGCCCTTACATACCTCTTATTTATGGAATCATCCAAGGCAGTCAATAAACCAATCTAGACATTGTCCTAAAATGCATACATCATGGACATGAGATGGAATTTAAACTTTTATACAATTCCACACATACCTACGTAAAGAAGAAACAAGATCAATGCTGCTGTATGGCTGAAAAATTCAAACCTTTGAAAGCAACAAGCAAATCTACTTCTTGAAATTAAAAATGCAGAGTATTTTGCTTTTAAGAAATTGGTTTTGAAGCTTGATTTTCTAAAAGATGGCACTACATTGCATTCAAACATTTCTTAATCATTAGTTATGATATCCAGAAAGCGGACTGTACCTACAATAATAGAATACTCCAATTACTGGCCATTGCTTTTAGCCAGTATCAGCCGAGCAGGAGGAGGCAAGTCTGTGGCCAGATGCTACAAAACCAAGCCCTAGGATTCTACCTTCATTAAATCACCCAACACTTTGGTCCCCTTTCATTATTAAAGAAGCAGAAAATGTCCTGTCACAAACCAAAACCAAGAGATCTGCAGGAACTAACAATATATTCCCAGAATTAATTTGTGTTTTGATAACTGTTCTTTCATACTAGCTGTGCATAGGCTCTAATTTGGTATGTTGATTTAGACTTAAAAATGTAAATTTTATGGCTGGGACATGGATCTCTAGTTGTCCTTGCCGATGCTCTTGCTATTTGAGCTACCAATCTCAGATACCCATATGCACATTACACCCCCTCATTTGATTCAAGTATCCTGGTATACCTGAAAGGCAATCTCAAATATTGGAGATATCATACCTCAAAGGTGATTTGCAATGTTGCAAGTACTTCTGAGCTTTACAGTTAACCACAATGGGATTAATTTGTGTTTCAATATTTATTTTACACTAGCCGTGTGATATGCACTAAGTTAGAAAGCCGAATCAACTTGAAATGAATCTCATACAACTGAAAAGACATGGAAGTCAACTGCTGTACAAGCCACAGCCATCAACCTGGAGAAAAGTTCCCTGAATTCAGAAGTAGTTTTCCTAGTTGACCCTCCTGCTGCCATACAGAACCTTTCTTGCAACAAAAGACAGACTGTAAGAGAAATACTGAGTGCAAGAGAATACTGTAAGTTTGTGAACCAAGGATGGTTGCTTAGGTTCCAATGGACACCTAGCCACATTAACATCCTTAGTAATGAAGCAGCTAACCAAACAGCTAAATTGGGAACAACTCTACTGTCCTTCCTCCTTATATTCATTGAAGGTGCAGATAAACTCGGCTGTCAACATGTGGTCCACTGCTGCCTCTCTGAACTGTCTGCTGAGAGAAGATAAAACGCCTGATTACAATCCCTTCTGTGTAGTCTATGTGGCCACCTCCTTGACTACCTTGCCTCATGCATTAACTGCTCTGGTGTTCTATAACCTCCAGTCTATTATTTATGGTATCCCAAGATGATGGAAGCTTAACACCTTTAAGTCTGTGGGTGGTATTCGTAGTAGATTTTGGTTCGAACGAACTTGCTATTTCCGGTGGATTTACAGTGGACCATCGATTTTCTTATTCATAGACCAGGCATTGCGTTGGTCTGGGGATAAATGCCTTGGTTTGGACCAACTTTTGGTCTACCTCAGAGGGGTAAATTATACGCAGATCTTTGCAAAATGGATGGCTATGGAGTGATGGGCATGGCTACTGAGCGTAGAATCTGCGAAATGAGACGGTGGAGTATAACAATCTACCAGGATTAGAAACATAATTGGAAACAATGATGACCTAAGCTTCAAAACAAATATAGGCTTAGTAAAGCACAAGTTAGAAGGCTGAAAAAACTGGTTCATCCTAATCCATATGACAGAGATGATAACCGAGGCTTGAGTATCTCAATTGATACACAAATGCTAATAGTACTTCCGTATTATGCAAGAGGAGGGTATTAAGAAAACACTACTGATCTTAGTAAGGTGTCAGTAAGCCGCATTATAAGTAATGTCTCATGTGCCACTGCTAGACTTCCCTTCGTTAAACCGGGATCACAATGAACTTAATGTAACATGACGGGATATAACGCGAAATTAAGAAATGCTACTATAGTATAGGTCTAATTACAATGCACTTAACTTAATGGGAATGAATCTTGATTATTGTTCTTTTATTACTACATGCTACTGCTTCACATCGATTGGTTCTAATTACCATGCAACATTACACTTGACGTAATGGGAAGGAAAAGCTTGACACTGCCAAATTCTTAAGTTGTCGCATAAAATTAAGTCACTTTAAGACAACCCTAAATAGCTTCATTTAATACAATATTTAAGAACTTCTTGTTATGTTGCGTTGAGTTAAGTCACTTAGGTTAAGTTCAAATAATTCAAGTTTTACTTATGTTTTTCCGATGAGGAGAGGAGGATTAGAATTCCCGGAAAGTTTATGCTATATCAGGATTTCCTCAGGTAATTATTTCTGTATAATTAGTATCACGCAATATTTAATTATGTAGTTAAGATCCAGGGTGACACACATTTTAATAAACAACAGCAAATGTTGCTTGCTATTTAAAATGGATTTCATTCTGTAATTTTAAGGTTATAAGTTAATATTCAGCAAGTTATATCTTTATTGAAATGATTAACAATGCCATGAAACTGTGTATCTGGTAGATAAGAACATTTCTAAAAAGGGAGGGGTAGCAATAAGTTAGTATCATGCGCAAAACTGCCTATATATTATCTCCCTCTATGCCTCCTCTATTTTTGCATTTGCACTTGTCAAAATCAACTTGTTTTGAATAATATCCATCAACTTTTGTATTAAGGAAAACAGGCAATTTCCTCCTCCAACTATTTTAATGCATGCTTCTTGGTTATCTCCATTTTTTGCTGAGGGTGAGGAGTGAGCACTGAACCGATGAAAACAACAGCTGTGAAACGATCATAGAAGATTGAAGACTAGGGAGTAACAGTGGTTAGTTCACTGCTCTATGGAAGCCACGCAGGTGCAGAACTACCTTTCTTGGTCGTGTAACATTCCCTCCTTGCTGATCCATGGCCTTTCTTGGTCCCAGGCTTTTTATCATCTATAAATGTCAAAAACTTGGTCTGCCTCTGGTCCGGACCAAATGAGTTTGGAGATAGTCCAGACCAATGTGAAATCTATGAATACGGCTCTGTGTATCCCAGATTAGCCCCAACAGAATGAGAACCCTCTGTTTGCCAAAGTTCATTTATACTGTTCAACGCATTTTAAAATGGCTCAAAGCCAATGGTGGCTATTAGTGGAGTGAGCAAGTAAAATATTTAGCATCAAGTCTCCAGAAACTTGGAGTAGTCAACAGCTACATTCCAGGTAAAACATGCTTGATCCCTCCCCCATCACTTATTGTGGACTGGCTAATAAAAATGCTTAACTGTGTAGGAATCACCTCACCTTAAAATGACAATTAATGAAACATATGGAACTTAATCACTAACAGCAACCTGAAAATGTTGTTATACCTTGATAGAAGTAGTTCAACAAATCTACAGTGGCCCTTGTCTGCTGCAATGGTCAATGCAGTGTCCCGTGACGAGGGTACAGGAGGAGCATTTACATCTGCACCCTTGTCCAGTAAGACTCTACCAACTTCTACATATCCACCACTTGCTGCTTCCATGAGAGGGGTCAGGCCTGTTTTGGCCCTATGTTCCACATTTGCTTTCCTATCCAGCAGAAGACTAACTACTTCATGTCGTCCTTGGAAACAGGCTAAAGTAAGTGCAGTGTTGCGATTTGTTTCAATTTGAGCATTGATATCACTGCCCATGTCCAGCAGTAACTTCACAGCAGCTGAAATGAAAAAACCACCAATGAAGACAAATAAATAAAAGAATGAGTACATGAATTAATAGTTATTTTTATATGCCAAATTATTGGAAGTCATTATAAACAATAAAACTTATTAAATATTGAAACTGTGAGTGGACTGATGACACTTCAGTTTCACTTACTAACAAGGAACCTATCACTATGCTCATATCAAAAAGGACCTCAAACATTTTACTATACCATCTTTGAGGTATAAGAAGGCCATGTTCCAAAAATTAGATGCTGTTTTCAACTGCAAGTATCCCAAAATGAGTCGAGAATATCTGGGAACACACAGGGAAAATAACATGGCACCACAAGGGATGATTTGGACAACCCTGATGTGCCGATGGTCTGTTGTCTGCACATGCATTACAGGCTCTCTCGTGAGAGTTCAGGATTGATCATATGTGCTAGAAAGACGGTCTGTTTGTGGGCTCTTTCTGCCACAGTAGGTTTTGTTGCCTTGTGTTTGTTTCTTTAAAGAATCTGACATGAATACTGTGCAATACTGCATCATTTTCAAGAACATGGTTTTTTTTCGGGCATAATAAGTTCAAAAGAAATGGAAATTAGCCGGCATATTATTAATTCGCTAGAAACAAATCCCACAGGTGTTGGTGTTACTTCGGAAACAACTCTTAGATGTAGGAAGATGATAATGGCATAAAAGACAGTTTGTCTTCAATCTCCACACATAAAATTCACCCTCCAAGTACAAGTGGTATAACAGAACCAGATTCTAGTCCCATTTTGGAATCTAGTGGCTAACAATAAAGACCGGTCTCCAGCAAAGTCAAACAGTTCTAGTTTTGTTTGCAGACCATAAAAAAAAGAGAAAGGACATATTAGCAACAAATATAAAAGAAATGCGGTATCTTTCTGGTTAAACGATGATGGGAAGAAGTGCATTTCATTGTCCAATGTTCGCAGCAAATTTCATTTGGTGACGTCACTGAGGCAATTATTTGCTTGGAAAAAGCATGTGGAAACCACGCTCTTAAATCCCAATGAACATAAAAAGTATACGTATGATTAATTATTTTCTCGCTTTGTAGAAGCAAGAAGAGCAAAGAAAAGCATAATTGACGAAGATTTGAAGCTCTGGACCTTGGAAATTTCAAGAAAATCTTTATTTGGAAGAATGGATTTTAGTGCATCTTCTGCTTGGTACTCTCATTTCAAACATATTCATAAAATTAAAAGCGAGTAATAATCATAATACATATATTCAAGATATTCCTCCTGGAAAAACTATGCAGTCCTGCAGATTCCTCCTGAAACCATGGAGCAACTTCAGCCTTTGGAAAGTTTTTCTTTCAGCAATGGAAATCATTTCATCATCATCTAACAGAAATTATGACAGCTAATGAGAACATTCTTTCGGGGTTTTTCAGCAGGACAGCATTTTGAAAATGCAGTACTTTATTCATTACCAAATTTCTTCTCCACGGTTCCGGAATTGATTAAATATTCATGGTTCACAACCAAATAGAGTGACCCCCCGAGTTCATTTTATCTGTTAAATTCTGTCTACAACAAGTGTAAGAAAATGTGAAAATGACGCAATTATTTGCTGTGCATGGTGCCAAAAGAACTTGTGTTTTAACCACTGCATCAACACCAGTCACTTTTGTTTTTCTTATGTACCTGCAAGACACTAACAGGGACGGTCGATCGTCTACTCTACATGCATCCAGAATGGCAGATTGCAACTAAGGGATGTCCAACTCTTACGTTTCCACTGCTTCGACCTGACATTTTCCAGCTTCAATCTCAGGTGCTTGTAGTTGAAAACAGCAGCTAATTTTTAGAACATGGACTTCTTATAGCACATAGATGACCCAGTAAAATGTTTGAGGTACTTTTCGATATGAGCATAGTGATAGGTTCCTTTTAAGTTTTCACTCGGAGCACGTTTATAAGACATTTATCTCCATCAGCTGTATGTCCATTGGTATCTGGAAGGGGATCCCCTACTTTATAGTGTAGGTTGTACTGCAATCTAGCTGTTTAGTGGAGAACTTCACTATGTCGTCAACAGGTGAAATGAGTTCCTTTAGTCTTGTTCGTAGGTTTCCACTGATTTTTTTATATATAGTTCATGGCAGTCTTTAGAATCAATCTGGTAAATCCCTGATTTCTTAGTGTTCAGTAGTGTGCTTTAGCGGATGATGAAGTTCCTTAATGCATGTTTATTATGGAGCCAATTTTATGCCATGTTCTAGAAACAGTTTATAGTTGAATGTTTTATTAAAAATGATTTGCGTGGAACATAAATCTACTTATATCTTATCAGTTACTGTTGTTGAAAGTCCAACTTGTTTTGTCTTTTGTATTTTCATAGTAATTTGTCCACTATGTGTGCTGAATCCATTCTGTGTGGCTACTAATACGCTGATACTCCCGGTTGTATTCATCATCATGAGGTGTTAAGTTTACCAAGCTGTAGAACAAGCTGTGGAATATTGCATGTCAGTGTGATTTAGGATTGTGATTATTGTTTTTTTATGTAGTCCACATGGATGGGTTTTTTGTATATCCCGAAATCAATTCTGTTCTGTTATAAATTATGTTATGGTAGATCTAGAAAAGGTAGCCATCTGTCTTTTTCTATTTCCTAGGTGATTTTTTGGTTTGGGAAATAGAAAAAAATACATGGCTACCTTTTCAGATCACAAAATTATGAGACACCATAACATAATTGAGTTTGGGATATGCCCACCCATGTGGACAACTACATAAAAACAATAATATAATCCTGGTTCACACCAAATGTAATATTATAAAGCTTTACCTACAGATTGGAAAACTTACCACTCCAAGACGATGAATACAACAAGGAATATCAACATATCCTGAAAGTAGCCACACAGAATCGATTCAGGGCACACATGTAGGAGGCAAACTAATACAAGTTGAACATCATCCCTCTCAACAGCAGAGATAATTCATTTAAAGGTATAGGTTCACATTCAACACAAAAATTCACAACAGATTCAATAAATTGTTTCTACAATATAACATAAAATTGGCCACATACAATAACTACAACTTAAACTACATCATATAATAAAGGACACTATATTGAACACTAAGAAACCATGGATTTACTACATTGATTGTAAAAGCTGCCATGAAACATACATATGAAAAATTGAGAGAAACCTACTAACTAGACTAAAGGAACACCTAAGAAATTTAAAACTTAAGCAAATCAACAAATCTGCAGCAGCTCACTATTCCTGGTCAACAGAACACAATATTAAAGAGAAAGTAAAGGTATTAAAACATGGTTAAACACCACCAGAGCTCACAGATGGGAAAAAAGTCCACATCACCGAAAATGCACATAGAATAATGAATTCTGAAATTCCATCAGTTGACAACATAGTGAGGTTCTCTACTGGACAGCTAGATGGCAGTACAATTGATACTAAAGTAGGGGATACCTTTCCAGATGCCAGTGGACAACAGCTGACAATGGAGATGAATTTCAAAACCCTTTTGGAGTTAAAACTTAGTAAGTTAAACTAAAAAGCCATGATTCACAATTTTAATAAGTTATTTTTATACTCAAAATGTTTTTTTATTCTATTCCATAAGTCTAGGAAGATTGCATCACTAGATAAGTGTCCCTTTAATCTAAACAATAGTGGTAGTGGTAGTCAAATAGTGCTATAAATAATATTATGTATTAGTACACGTTCCATCATTTTAATTGAAGTCTAGAAAATAATGCAAATAATATTGATACGTCATCTTTAAAATTAACCTTCTGCATCTCATTGATTTTATACATAATAATCTGAACAAATTTAGGGAAAATAACATACTTATTACATAGTAATTATGGAAAGCATGCTTTAAAAGGGACCAGATGCTAAGTGTTTATGTTTTCAGTAACATCCATTTGTTGTGGAAGGTTGCAATTCAGTGAGAAGACAGCCTGTATTACTTCATTTTAGTGCTGTAAACAATTACTCTGACAACACAGGCTTGCTATTCTATTTCAGTCATATGTACTTTAAAGTACACTTTGGGCTGGCCCACAAGGCAGATGCCTTGGGTTAGGGATAAGCTGGGAGGGTGTATATAGATGTTTATCACAGTGTTAGCATTTGGAGCTTCTGGAGTGCTTCTTGATTAGTCTAAACAACACAATTCAGTTCAGAGATTCTGCCTGAAGTAAAAAGCAAGCTCAAGTTAATGTTTCATACCAAACAATGCCTTTCGGAATTCTTATATAACATGAGTTAATTCTACTTCTGTTTCCTCTGGATGCATGTTTCTATTAAGTTATGAGGAGAGACGGAAAAGTAATGCCTCCATGGCCACAACCCTCCTATTTATTAATAAATTTTTAAAATTCTTGTTCTATCCGAACGCTACATATTTATCCTGTGAAATGCACTATTTACTTTTCAACATAGTCCCCATGCTGTTCCTTGCACTTGCACCAACACATGACTAGTCAGGCAAATCTGCCGGAGAAAACTTCTAGTTGTTGTCGACATTAGGTTGTAATAGCAGGTTTCAAATCATCAGAATGAAAGCGATGTCATTAAAATGCTCTTTTATCTTTAGGAAGAGGTGAAAGTCACAAGGTGTAAAGTTGAGGCTGTACAGCAGGTACAGAGAACCACTGTGAAATGCAGGCATTGCAACCTTTCTGGTGTTTTGTGAATCGTGCGTGGTCAGGCATTATCCTGCTGCAGTATAGGATCTGAATTCTTCTGGATGAGAAGCATCCATGCGTGGAGCCTCATCCTCATTCATACCGGGTCAACAGATCTTAGCACACTTGCTTCCTCTCACATTGTGCTCTTGCATCAGCCTCTATAGTGCCAAAGCCACATACATGTTGTGGTACCCCAGCACCTTGGTTATGATAAACTGCACTCTTTCAATTCTGTGGCAATCTCTTTCCGTTTGATTTGACAGTGATCTCAGATCATTTGTTGGCACAATTTTGATGCTCGTCATCTGATGCAGTGAGGGGTCATCCACTGTGGGCTTTATCAAGCACACTAGAGGTTGTAGGATTTGCTTCTTTCAAATTCCTGCCCAACGTCTCACTGACCTGACATAAACAACTGTGTCACCATAAACAGTTTCATTCTATGATGAATGTGGATAGGCTTGCAACCCTCAATTGCCCGAAACTCAATGACACCTGACTGCTTAAACCTTATCCCCATACAGACCGCTATTCTTCAATTCTATGCACACTTATGAAACTTGGGAACAAAGGAAACTAGTACAATGCATATAGGAAAGGTGCAGCTTTCACATATAAGAAGAATTTTAAAAATCAGTTAGCAAATAGGAAGGTTGAGGCCATGGAGACTTTACTTTTCAGTCTCCCCTCATGACGTGGATGCTACCAATTAAATGTAACTCCTAAACTAAACCAACTGTTACAATGAAGGGAAGAAAATTCCAAGTACTTATAAAACAGATTAAAAAAGATTAAGGCAAAAACAACATGCACTCAGTACACAAACAAGAATCATATTTCATCTCTGGTCAAATAACAGATTGGCAGACTCCTTGTAATTTCACTATTAAACTTGTAATTCTAGATATGATGCAGGTTTAAGAATACATATTGTAGGCAATTACATAAGAATGTACCCCACAACAGCAATTGAAGCATTTACAAAATTACCTTCAAAGATTGCAGAAATTTGTACTGAAGTACTATGGAACACAATATTTTATTTATAGAGTGTAACACATCTCTAGTGTAAACTAACATTTTAGCAAAACTAAATAACTACCATGTCATTTTTGTCTTTGTATAATTAACTCACTGTTAATATATGGGATATGTCGTCTGAAGCAAACTTGTGTTGGTTGCAGAAGAAAAGGAAAATTATTGTTTTAGTATTATTTATTTTAGTACATAAAGTACCATGCAGCACATGTGCACACAATGGAAGGGGTATAGATGTGTCTTTTAAAATAGATGGAGATTTTGACAAGTAAATTAATAACTTCTTTTCTTTTATCTTTCCTAGATCTGTACACTTTGCACATGATAACATCACTTCTGTCCCAAAGCTTTGTTTCTGAAGCCAACAGCAAACAGCATTATGTAGAATCGTCACCTGACCAATATTTTTCAGTTTGAGACTTGTTATTTTGGCTTTCATTTTTCTCATGAATGTGCATTCCCCCCTTATTCTGTTTCTTACTATTTCTTAAGTGAGGCTGTCAATACTTTTTGCAAGTAGATAATACTATGCTGCCCTTCTATCATTTAAGAAAATGTTTGCATGTACAAGAGGCAACATGAGGTATAATCATAATTAACAATAATAAAATGGGCTTTTATAAATAAATCAGTAGGCCTGGAACTGAAATAATGTCTCTTTGGAACTTTCAGTATTCTGCTAATGTTAGTAGGCCTACAATTAAATATTAATTTCCAACCTGTGTTATAACTGGCGCAACAGTTCTAGACACATGAAAATCTTAATGACAGCTATGAAGCGAGTTACATACCAGATCAGGTGGTGACCGGTCGTCTGCATGCTGCAGGAGTGCGTGGGACAGTCATTGTCAAATATATCCACACACCGGTTATGCACTGCACTGCACTACACGATAAAACTTATAGTTATATACAGTATATTTAAATCCAGCTCTGTAAAATGCCCTTAATATGAAAACAGTGTCAACCATCTGCCTCCAGTTCTTCCACACCTGACAGCCCTTCCTCTTCTGCGGAATCACTCGCATCATTGCCGCCATCACTGCTGTCGCTACTTTCTGCACCATTATCCTGGATGAGAATTTTTTCTAATTGATTTTCTGCAATTCTGTATTTTTTGAAATAATGATTCTCAATTTATTCAACATGTCGATATACATTTTCCCATTCTGACCTTCCAATTTCTGCAAATCGCTGGCGACATAACTGCTGCACATCTTTTAGTTTAAAAGTGATATTTCTGCAGGCCACCCAGTTTTTGACATCAGCCCTGATTAATTCGATTGGGTTTAGATCTGGGTGATACGGTGGCAGTCTAAGTACATTATGGCGATGTTGTATTAATATCTGGCCAAGTATTATGAGTTATGACTTCTGAAGGGATTTGTTGGCTTTAACTAAGTTATATTTGATTTACTCATGCTTTCATCAAAAGCTATATTATGCCTAAGCAACCAGGTTTTTATTTCTTCTTTCAAGGAATTTGAGGTAGGTTGTTTGTCAATTTGAGTGTTCCCACATTGTGAAGTAGGCATATTAGGTATCAACATGGTGTTGATTCACTTCGTGTAATTTTCTTATTCATTTCTTGATGAAAATCTCCTGTTTTTTGTTGCAACTTGTAAAAGAAGGGCATTTGGAACGAATGGCATGAACGATAATAAGTATTTGCCCTTTGGCAACAGGTGCCTGAAAACCTAATTCGCTATCGTCACTTCAACTTTTAGATGTTGTACGACTGCTGTGTATGTACGACTCATCTTCATACACTATAGTTTGACCCTCTAATTTGTACCTCTGAGTAAGGTACTCTTACAGCTGAGATCATATGTCGTGCTTTTCTATTAGAAATCTATTTGGTTTTGTTTTTTTCCACTTAAAACCTAAATCTTTTATAATTTTTCTGAGATTTGTAGCAGCATCCTGAAAATTTATGCTGATATAAGTACATATAAAATTATAGTCATTTAGAAAGTTAGTATCAGACTGCAAAATTCAGTGTCATAGCCGGGATTTGAGACTTGTAGCACCACCTTGAACATTTATAACATCTTTCAGATTGATGAGCAATCTGCTTATTGTTGGCACAGTTTTTTCTTCCACATAGAAATTGTGAATCGTGCACCGAATGACACATTTGTCGAAATCGGCTATTTCTGTAATACGTTTAAGGAGCTTATGTTTCTTCACAGGTATGTCAAATGGTACTCTTTCATCCATATTGTTTTTCTTATCTTTGAGAAACCTGGAAACGGAACTCAGTGAAACAACAGTTGCTTTGGCTACTCTTTCTTTCACTCTCTTAAGGCTTTTGTGGAACTCGGGTAAACATATATTTTCTTCCTTCATCTCTGCTTCTTGCTTCATGAAGTCGAGGACATTTGCAATTATTTCCCTGCTTTGAATACGTAATACCTTACCATTTAACTTTGAAAGCATAGGAGCCATGGTTATAAATATCACAAATATAAAATAAGCACTATTTACGTACTGATCTCTTTGAAATTACAAGATGCGGACACTTTGTATGCAGACTGTATGTGTTACGCACTGTGAGTAAGCAAAGGTATTATATCGCTTTCGTTGATTAAGCTAAACATAAACCATTCCTAGACTCGGCAGCTGGGTTGGCAATCAAGGTCATGATTCCAGAAGTTTTGCGCCAGTTATATCTATGTTATGAAATGCTTTCTTGAACATTTTCTAGCCAAAAAATGTAAAATTAGTTTGCATAATTAAATAACTTCCAGGGTCACAGCAATATCTTCAATTACTACTGATCACATAGTAACGAATTTACTGAAATGCAACATTAATACCAAAGTCATGAACAGTTATCTGGTTGATTATGCCCAAAAATTGTATATAAAACTTACCTAAAAAATAAAGCTGCATATATAATACAGGAAATTAAAATGAAGTTGCGGTCACAACACAGGAAATTACATGAATACCTAAATGTAATGTAGATAACTCACTACCCAAGTAATGAATATTGGAATTTGTCTTCAACTCTGCTACCACTGACAATAAATGGAATGCATTTAATACACTATTCCTGAACTACTTGAACAAGAGTTGCCTACTAATCAAGAAAAATAAAAAATTGAAGAAGATTCAACCCCTTGTCTTAAATCAGGAAACTATTGCACTATGTAATGAAGTGAAGGACTTCTACCTCTGTTTAGGTTTCTTCATTCTACACATTACCAAATTAAGTATAAAAATGCTCTTAAGGTAGCATCAAGCACTTTTAAGTCTACATCTGTCTAGAATAGCAGATAAATTAAAAAGCTCCTCCTTCCTGGATTTCCTTTTTTCTAAAAGGTAACTTCAAAGCACTGAAATTTAAAAAAGTTCAGATCAAACTTGAAGTGGCCTGTGGAGTTCTGTAAGGATCGGTATGGAGTCCTGTCCTATTTATTCTACATATAAATGACTTCCCTAAACACAATTACCGGAGCACTAAAACGTTTGCTGACAGCACTAACATACTATGCTGGAGTAACACACTAAACACGTTATAATAATTTAGTTCCCAAGCCATTGGGTTACTTGAAAATACCTTTGCTGCCAACAATTTAACTATGAATAAAAGATCATCTAAAATTATTATTTTTGGCATCAGTCACACAATTAAACCTCAAGATAATTACAATTGGGGTATCGACTCAATGACTACAGAAGGGCATTCCTTCCTTGGCATAGAAATTGATAGTGGAGTTTGCTGGGACAAACACACATAACTTATGTAAGAAACTAAGCAGAGGCATATATGTAATCAAAATTATACAAAAGTATTGTAATGAGCAGATAATGACAATGTATTATGGGTTGATATTCCCATACCTAAATTATAGCATTGAAGTTTGAAATAGTGCTGCCAATGTACCTAGTCTTACCATAAATACTGTCCCAAAGTTTTAAATAAATTGACTCAAAATGGTTAGATATATTTTAATATCCTAATAATATGAATTATGTGGATGCATTATGAATCAAAATCACAAATAATTATTCAAAATGGCCACCATTAGCACGCACACAGTCCCTAAGTCTTTGTGACCACTCATCAGTTGAATTACGCAACACATCACGTGGAAAATCTGCAGCTGCCTTCCGAAGAGACCGCTTTAAACTTTCAATATTGGGATGTCTCTTCTTGCAAGCCATCTCCTGAAGCTTGGACCACAATTTGTAGTCCAAAGGGTTTAAATCAGGACTTGCAGAAGGCCAATCAGAAGTGGAAATGAAGTCTGGAACATTTGCCTCCAGCCACTGCTGGGTTGTCTGTGCCTTGTGTGCTGGGGCTGAGTCCTGCTGGAAACTCCAGTTCTGTCCATGGAAGAGGGTGTTGCGATTCTTGACTAGACCCTCAAGCACTGACTCTTGGTATACTTTGGCTGAAGTTTTGACCTCCTTTTCACAAAAATGGAGCTCCATTGTGCCCTTGTAGCTCACACCCCACCACATCATGACTGATGCAGAATGATGACCCCTCTGGACCCTCAGAGCTTTTTCACTAGCTTCCCTAGAGGATTTGGCATATATCTTGTTATTTTAGGCATTAAAAGCCTCCTCAACGCTGAAAATCTTTTCATCAGTGAAAAGGATTCGACGGTGCCCATTTGCTGCGTAATGCTTAAGTAAGTGCTTTGAGTTTAGGAGCCTCTGGCGCTTCAGTTCATTTGTCAGGACATGTCTTTTGCGTCGTTTGCAAGCATGGAGTCCCAGGTCACTGCTTAATGTGCGAGACATACACATTTTCGATATCTTTAGCTCATGAGCCATAACTGACTGTCTCCTTACTGGATTTCATTGCACACCTGCTGCCACTGCTTTCACAAGCTCTGGTGTTCGTACTGTGCATGGTCTTCCTTGTTGCAGGCGATCTTTCACAGTTCCAGTCTCAAGAAATTGCAGGATAGTGCAGTAAACAAATTTCTTGCTGATTTTGAGCTTCTGGAGGGTTTTGAAAATCTCCACCATTGATTTGCCTACCTTGTACAACACTATCGCGGCCACACGATTTTCATAGTCCCCCATTCCATATTGAAAACCTAAAACTGTAAACTTTACACTTCTCCAGCTCATCCAACAATGACTGATACTTCACCAAACCGCTGTTGCAGTCCCAACCTTGAATGTGCGGAACTACACACATCCTCAAAAGTTGGGACAGCATTTATGGTAAGACTAGGTACATTTAAACGGAATCTTCATTTTACAAAAGAAAACTATTAGAACATGCAACAGGAAACCAGCTGAATTGTGAGAGGAATCCTCTGCTTTAAATGCATACTTAGTATCTATTCACTTTATGTATATAAAGTTGTCTCACTAGAAACTAAAAACCTCTTGCATGGACTAAAGAACAGTGAAATCCACACCCATTCTACAAGAAATAGTAGTAACATCCACAGAATATCAACCAATAAAAATAAAATAAACTGTGATCCCTATATCACTGGCTCAATGATGTATAACAAATTACCCTCCGATATTAAAGCAACTGAAGGCAGCATATTTAAGAAAAAACTTAAATAATTATCAGGGCAGCATGCACCATGTTGGAGTAAATTGCTTCTGAAGCAACGTTTACTAAAGAAGTCCGTACTATGGAAGTAGGTTACTATGGGAGCAATTTACTCCAGAAGTAATGTTGGGAAGCTCAATTACAATTTACTGTTTTAGTTACAGCTACAGAAGTAAGAGCTCATTACTCCCAGAGGCGATGTTTTGTTTGCACGATTTACTTGATACAATCATGGATAAGGTTATGTGCAATAGGAAAAGGAGGGGGGGTATCAGAGATAAATGTTTGTTGCTAGAGATAAAGAAAACCCATTTAAACAATATGAGTATAAAAAACGAGATATAAAGATGCTGGAAGAGAAATGCTGGAAAGGGATGACGGACAAGTTTAATGCTTCAAGTGACGGGAAATGTACTGCAGTGAGCTTAAAATTATAGAAACAGTGTTTCAATCATCATTATGCAATGTAGATCACTTGCGCGTTGGAGAAATACCCTCTCCAATTTCGGAAAAAAATTCACCATATTCACAGATGCGCACAAAATAGGAACATGGGTGCAGTCAATTGCACCCACAATGTGCGGTAAATCTGCTAAAGTGAAGAATTGCCTTTTATTTTCTGAACACTCATGCATATTTATTTATGTTGGTACCATGCTCTTAACCTCAAAAGTGCTCTAATAACGCGATTAAAGATACAACCAGCAAGCGCATGGCAAACGTTTATTTATAGATCACCTGTGATGCCTGGATTATGATAAACTTTACTTAACGTGACATGAAGTTAAGAGATGCTGTAAACTAAAGGTCTAATTAGGATGCACTTAACGTAATGGGAATTACTCTTGATTGGTAGTTCTTTTATTACTTTGAGCTAGTGCTTCATGCCGATTGGTTGTGATTACCATGCAACATCAAACTTGACATAATGGGAAGGAAAATTTTGACATTGCCAAACTATTAAGTTACGTTGCAGTAAGTAACCCTAAACATCTCAATTTAATTCCAGCTTAACTATCTAAAATGTTCCAGTATAAAACACTCGCATGATGCATAACAATAATTGCAGTTTGGATTATAGAGCTGAATTCCTGTCCGAGTTTTGTTGTAAATGCTCTCCAAGAAGGTTAAAAAGGCTTTACTAATACCGAAATGTTCATTGATTGATTGATTTCTCTCTCTCTCTCTCTCTCTCTCTCTCTCTCTCTCTCTCTATCTATCTATCTATCTATCTCTCTCTCTCTGTATAAGTATCAAATTATTCTCAAATATTCAATATCGCATTCCCTTTGTTTTCTTCGTTGAGATCAATGTAATACAAGTAATCCTTGAACACACAAAAATATCTTCCTCCAAATACAATACAGTATTCTGGTTCAATCGTAAGGTTAGTTGCCCCAGGTCGCGAGAATAAATTCTAACCTATATTTGTGTTCTGTTTAATTCCGCAGTAACATACTACATAATGGTTCTCTCTGACATCGACCTCTGCGGTAATTTACTCTGGGAACATCTGAAAGGAGTAAAAACCTTCGGAAGTAAACTAGTTTACTCTCATATGGAAGTTGCCGAGTGTTGACTTGAATAGTAGTTTACTACGTACGTAAAGCTTACTCTAGGTTGGTTTATGCCGCCCTTAATATCAAAAGGTTTATATATGCTAGATGAAATGTAATATATAATATTTAATTTTACTGCTAACTGTTTTATTTACTATGACTGTATTAACCAGAACGAGGTACAAAACTGATCATAACGTCTTATTTTTCTCTAATTACTTATTGTATATAATGAATATAGTGTGACTGTATATATTCCTTATTGTAAGTGAGAGTTTGGATATCTACAAGGGTATATTGAAAAGTTATGCACACTGTAAGATAGAAATAAAGAAAATAATTTATTTTACAAAACACCTTTACAGGCCTTCAATACAATCTCCATTCTTGCTTATGACAGCTTCCCAACATTTCGCTAACTTCTGTATTCCGGATAGGGCACCTTCATTGTTGAATTTTTCTGATTACTCAGGTCATCTCACTGGAAGCTTCATCAATTGTATCAAAACATTTTCCACAGAGTGGTTTCTTCAATTTGGGAAACAAATCAAAGTCTGGTGGGCTCATATCAGGACTGTATGGTGGGTGGGGAAGTATTTCCCATCCATATTTGTTGAGCATTTCTCTCACTGATAGTGAGTATGCGTTCTTGCATTATTGTGCAAAATGAGGACACCAGCTGCAAGTATGTCAGATTTTCTTTGATGAATTTTCAGGCGCAAAACATTTTGCAGAAACAGCTTGTAGTACGAGCCTGTTACACACGTCCCCCTGTTGTAATACAGTACAAGTGTTCTATTTGTAGCTATGACTCCATTCATGTCATACACAAAGATGATCATCAGTTTCACCTTTGATTGTTGCCAGCAGAATTTTTTAAGACATGGAGAGTCAGAATTTTTCCATTGTGATGACTGAGACTTCAGTTCTGGCTCAAAGTTTCATATACAGGTTTCATCAAATGCAACAATCCTTTTCAGAAACCGTTCTTCTTCTGTGTTCGATAATACTGAAGCAATTCTTCGTTATTCTTTTGCGACCTGCTTTCTGCTCTTCACTCAGATCATGCAGAACCCATCTGGCAGCAACTTTTCTCATCTCTAACTTTTCAGTAATGATTCCGTAAACCAAAGTAACAGACATTCTAGCCTCATATGCCATTTCCTCACATATTTTTAGTTGGTCCTCTCTGAAAATGTCATTAACAATAATCTGAGAGGTGTAGTCTGTTGCAGTTGATGGCCTTCCACTTCTTGGGTTGTCCTCAATGCTTACTCAACCTTCACGGAAACGAGCAGACCACCGTGATACTGTGCTATGATCCACTACACTATTCCCACAAAGCGTTGTAAACTTCAGTTGGGTTCTGTCCACGTAGGGATTCAATTTTGATGTAGGAATGCTGGTCACTATGTGTAATCCGACCTGACTTGGTTTCAGCTTCCATTTTAAAACTGAATTACTCACGACACAGTCAAGCGAACCAGCAAACGCATACACAATCATCAAGCCTAAAGTCTGACTCATAGCGACATAAATTTCAACTTTATCATGCCACCGTAATGGATGCACATGCACCATGTGCAGGACTTTTTAAATGACCCTTGTAGTTACTAGAATAGTTTAATCCAGAAATACAAAACATTTTGAAATCACTAAAAACAAAGCAACAGTTACACATCATCAGATACCAATAAAATTGTTTAAACATGTAGTAATGCCCTATGTAAAGCATTATACTATTTAAATAATAAGTCATTTGAAGGGGAACAGTTTCCTGATATGTTAAAAATTGCAAAAGTAAGGCCAATTTTTAAAAAGGGCTATAGAGAAAAAGTAGAAATCTATAAGACAATATCAAATTCTACAAGCTTTGTTCAAAATTATGGAAAAAGCAATGTTATAAAGATTAATCGTTTTTTTTTGGGGGGGGGGAACACAATGTAATTCATACCGTACAGAATGATTTCTGTACAGGAAAACACACTATATCTGCAATCTTTGAGTTCATGGATCAAATTTTGGAGGCCACTGACAAGGCTAGCGACTTCACAGGTTTATTACTAGATCTAACCAAGGCATTTGACATGATCTAACACGAAATTCTACTGCAGCAGTTGTGCTCATATGGGATAAGGGGTATTGTATGGAAATGGTTTCTGCCTTACCTAAATAATCGCAAGCAAATGGTCGAAATCACCAAAATTAATGAACAAAATAATTACTCGAATACACGAGTAATTAACATGGAGTTTCCTCAGGGTTCCATACTGGGACCTGGCCTTTTTTTTTTATTATTCAAAAATGATTTAGCAAAGATTATGATTTAAAAAAGCTAGAAAAGCTAGATTGTGGCAAAACTAGGCACTTACGAAAGTGAAGATAAAAAATACATCATAATAGGATTTACCTTAATTGTCCTGAATTTGAATTAATATGCAATGAATTGTGTGCAAAACCTAGTTTTGTCAGCTGAAAGTGCTCAAAGAATTAAATTGTATTACAGTTTTTCATTCATCACTGCACATATAATATCCACCAGAGATGACATAAAAGTGTCCTTTCACCCAATATATCTTGCAAAAATGCATGCATGTACAAACATGAAGTACTGTACAATGCTGAGGTATATTAAATATAATTGTTAGTATGAATTTCATCATAATTAAGCACACTCTTTGCTATTTCTTCATAGCAGTGGTGGTGGTGGTGGTGGTTGTTAAAACTTAAAGAACTATACTTTACCTGTATGTCCATTCATTGCAGCTAACATCAGTGGAGAAATCCCTAATTTACTTCCAGTTCTGGAGTTTATTTCTGCTCCATGTGCCAAAAGCAATTTTATTATGTTAACATATCCACCAGATGCTGCAAGACTCAGAGGGGTATAGTCTGAAACATTGCGATGCTCTTTGTTGGCTCCTCTGGTAAGCAGAAGTTCTACCACCTGCACAGAGAGCATATATCTTGAGAATACACTGCATGATTAACTAAATCTAGAACTCTGTGCAACTCTAGTATGTTAAGATTGGGGGGAAGGAGGAATTACGTGTATAATTCACATAAAATATTGATCCATTCAAATTAAAATACATGTATGCCACCTTATTGATGTTAGTATTAAACATAAATAAATATGTATGACAGCTTAAGTTTTAAAAAATCTGTATCAATGTAGATACAACAAAAATGTTTGTTGTATCCACTTGCATATTTCTGTACATTGCATGGACCAAATTTCTGTAGAAACTAATGCCGAGTGTAGCACCCAAATCAAACAAAATAAATTATATAAATAATGCTGAAAGACGCTGTTAAATAGATAATTATAAACATATTGGAGGGGGTGATGTGTCTCACCCTGCCTGAGGTTCATATATAAAATTATGCCATATACCACTCAGAAAAGCAGCATCAAACAATGGGTAGTGCAGATAAAACAGATGCCTCCCACAGTCAGTCAGATAACAATGCTTTGTCTCAAAAGTCATCAGAGCCTGTTCGGACAGAGCTCTAATGGAATTCTGTTAATGAGATACATCTCAAGTGTGGGTTGGATAAAGCTCATCTTGGTCTCACAAGGTGAACATGCATCACACCATTTCCTGAGCAACCCAAGTAGCTGTTTCAAGGTTTGAGATGAAAATGTAAAATCACAATTATAGAGATGAGGACAAAAAAAAAGTCATATTCAACTGTAGCTGTAATAAACTTCATTTTGAGTATTAAACTACAAAGAAGCATGCTAGGAGATTTAGCAAACTTTAGGAAGATATATGGGTCTGAATAATTAGAAAATCTTGAGATGTTTAGATGACCTAGTTTACTGACAATGCAAAAAAATGCCTCAACACACACACATGAATAAAGCAGGGCTTCTCAAAGGTTGTTCTTTGGCAAACTAGTACGCCCACTTAAAAAAAGGAAGAAAAATGAAGGGGAAAATTATAAACGCGCAAAAATTCTTGTGTATTAAATATTTTAGTAGTGTTATTTATTAACCCTTAGGATGCCAAGATCCAACGTGAGTCAATTAAATTTGCACGCATAAATTGCCAAGAGCCAATCAGATCCGATACACAGAGATTGTTTTTATGTTCAAACAATTTATAATTTGTGCAACAGATGCCGTAAGTGCCTACCTCTAGCTAATCCACAATATTTAAACCGTATGTTGGTAGTATTGTCTGTTTGTTGAAGTCCATATTTCCTTTTTATTTAATTCTCTTTCTGAGATTGTCACACATCGGCCATTGTAACGTGTCAACAGGCGGTATACATGTGATGTTTGTTTCATGCCAGGCTTGTTTGTTTCATGTAACTACGGTGATTTCTTGCAGTTTTTGCTTACTGTACATCACAAAATGGCATACTGGAACAATAAGTTAATGACAGAGAAGGAAATTGAGGCGGCACTGCTGGAGAGCAATAGTTGTAGCGACATTTCTATTAGTGATGACTAGGGCTAGGAAGTTGAGGACAAATCCTTTTTTTATTTAGTGTACGAAGACGAGGCCCAGCAGAAAGTATGTTCATTATAGGTCATTGTAAGCCAGAAAATGGTGTTTTATTTGCCCTTTTTTGCATTTTTTGGCTTACAGGTCTTTTTTTTACTTTTTTTTTTTGGTAACTTTACCTCTTTCAACTGCGTTTTTTCTATCCAGTAGAATCTAGTCTAGTCTCAGTTCCAATTTCTTTTAACAAATACACACTAGATTTGTATGCAGAACTGTTAAGACTGGCAACAGCAGATATGTTTCTTTAACAGTATATTGAGAGGACCATTTCTATCGTATTCATGCCATTAGACCCAGCAGAGGGGTGCAGTTTCAAAGTTTGTGGAAGAAATCCAGACCGTAAACATGCCTAAATCTAAGCCTAGCAAAACGTTTTTTTTTTTGCAACAGCTTGTACCTGAGTTTGGGGCTGAGGTATTTTCCACTGATGGAAGTATTCTTTTCTGCAAATATTGCGAGGTAAAAGTTAGTGTGGAAAAGCGGTTCCATGTGTAACAGCATATTAGGTATGAGAAACACGCAAGAGCAGCCTCCCAGGCCATGGACAAACGGAAATTGCAACTTCTGTTAGGACAAAGTGGTAGTGAATGTTTTAAGTCGTCTCTATTTTACAAATACCTTTGCAGTGCCTTAATTTGTGTGAATATTCCATTAGCAAAGATTTGCAATGAATCCTTCAAAACATTCTTAGAATGGTATACTTATTGGAACATTCCTGATGAGTCTACCCTTCAGAAGGAGTATGTGCCCTGCTGCTAGGAAGACACAATTGAAAAAATCTGTGACTACATTGCGGATAAGTCAATATTTGTGTCTATTGATGAAACAAGTGATGAAGTGGGTTGCTCCATTGCAAATGCGATTGTTGGTACATTAGAGGAGGATAAACCTGGGAAAATATTTCTCCTCGCAATGGAAATCCTGGAGAGAGTGAATCACCAAACTATTTGCCAGCTGTTTGACAAAAGCCTCTCTCTCTTGTGGCCACAGGGAATAAAACACGACTATGTTCTGCTTTTTCTCACCATTACAGCACCATATATGGTAATGGCAGGAAAGGCAATTAAAGCATTTTATCCAGTTGGTTCATGTAACATGCCTCATGCATGCTTTGCATCGAGTTTTCCAGATGTTGACAAACTTGTGCTCAGTGTTAAGAAAGTGTTCTTAAAATCCCCATCTAAAGTGTAACATTTTTGCAAGAATGCCTCTGGCATACCTCTACCTCAGCAACCAGTGCTGACATGGTAGGGTTCTTGGTTAAGCGCTTGCATATATTACTGCACTAATTTTGATGTGATTGATAGCTTGGATAGAGAAGATACTGCTTCCATTGCCATGTCACAGGATCTAACGGATATACCTCAGCTGAAGGGCAGCCTGGCGTACATTAACAGCAATTTTGCTCATTTAGTGGCAGCCATAAACTATCTTGAAAAATGTTATGAAACCATTCATTCAGTGCGCTCAAAGCCGAAAAATCCAGAATTAAACCGGATTTTCCCACCATACCTAGGTTATATGCACTACCAAAAATACACAAACTCGGCAACAAAATGAGGCCCATAGTGAATAACAAACTCTCCCTCATATAAATTAGCAAAATGGCTTTCAAATACCTTCAACTCCATGCCTATGTTCAAAAGTCTTAGTATAAAAAATTCATTAGAATTAACCAGTCACCTTTCAAATATAAATATATCACCCACAGACATGATGGTATCATTTGATGTCACTGCACTCTTCCCAAGCATACCAAAAGAAGAATTATTACCACTCCTAGAAAATTGGATATTAAACAATGGTACACCTATAGCACAAACAGAAGATTACCTAAAACTAACAAAATTATGTCTGGACCAAAATTTCTTTTCATTCCATCACAAAATCTTTAAACAAACCTCAGGCCTAACTATGGGAAACCCCCTTTCACCATTTTTAGCAGAACTATATATGAGCCATTCTGAATGCCATATTACTAAATCTTTCCCACATCTATTCAAAACCTGGTATAGGTATGTAGATGATATTTTTGCTGTTGTTCCAAAACAACTTTCAGAAGATGCTTTGAAATTATTAAATTTACAAAAAAGATCTATTAAATTCACAATAGAAAAAGAAGAAAATGGCCAATTACCTTACCTAGACATCAGGATCATCAGAAATAATGCACACAACTAACGTTTGGCATTTACAGAAAACCAACGCACACAGAAAATTATATTAAAAACAATAGCTACAATCCTACAAGCCACAAACATGCAATTTAAATAGTATTACAAACAGGTTAGTACATATACCAATGGAAAAAGAAGAATACCAGAAAAAAACAATAGATAAGAAGATAAAAAGGTTTGAAAGACAGAAATACATCCAACAAATGACTACGTTACTCAGACAACAAAAACCACAAGCATATAGAAAATTCACTTATCACCCTTGGACACATCATAAATTTCAAAGGATTTTCAAAAAATACATCACCCTGTCTCCACAGAATAACCACAATATACAGAAACTACTATGCAACAGAACAAAAGATCCTATCCCCAACGATAAATCAGCTGGTATATATCAAATTGATTGTAATGAATGTAACCTGGTATACATAAGAAGAACCAAAAGAAATCTTGAAATAAGACTTAAAGAGCATATGAGATGCATTTACCAAAAGCAGCCAGATAAATCAGCAGTAGCACATCATTTCTGGTCTTCAAACCATATCACTCCGAACATAAAACTCTTAAAACCGATCAACAGCAGCAATGAATTGGACATCTGGGAAAAAATACATATTGTCAAACACAGGAATCACCTAATGAATTTCGAACTGCCGCCACCCAGCAGCCTTTGGAGGTTCATCAGCCCAGCACCAGAGAACACCACTAGCGACACACATCCCCCAGATGATGACCGGCAATATCAGTTGAGAACATGCTGACGATGGGAACAAGCCGTCTCCCGAAACGCGTTCAAGTAAGAATATTAGAGTGATGTAGTGTAACAACCCTCAACCCTCTTTATTTTAAACTAGAGATGACTGTTGTGATATACTGTAATGCCAACTGAGGTAAGGTTTCTGAAATTCCAATTTCTTTATCCAGGATGTCCATTGCAGGTTCGCTGAATTCAAAAGAAACATTTCTTTCATTTCATTTTTTTTGTTCACTTTATATTATAGTTTTGTATTTTTGAAACATTATATTTATTAAATATATAATTGAAACTAAAATTATGAATTAATTTGGATCGTCTTTCATGTAGTTTTGGTTTCACACTGTATATAATTTTGAATTTTTGAAGCTTTATATCCATTAAATATATAATTGAAACTGAATTTACGAATTAATTTGCATTGTCTTTCATGTAGATTTTTTCACATTCTATATGATGTTGTACTTTTGGAACATTATAATCATTAAATATATAATTGAAACTGAAGTTACAAAACAATTTGGATAATGGTTTTACGTCTTTTTTTCCCCATCTTTAGGTCCTTTTTAGGATATTTTTTAGGTCTGTTTAAAGGTCTTTTTAGGCTATTTATAGGTCTTCAACTTCCGAGCTCTAGTGATGACGATAATGGAACACGCAGTGATAAGGACTAAACAATCCTCCTGTATTGCCTATGCAGTCTCCTGCAGGGAATGCCATTGATGAAGATAAAGAACAAGATACTAACTAGCAAGATATAAGTAACCAGGACACCCGACCTAGTCACCCTTTTCAATTACAAGAATATACTGGCTCAAAGCATGCACCACCAAGAGATGCCTCTCCCATTCAATGTGACTTTCTTTTTTTCACTGTACAGTGCTAACACTTTTTATTACTGAAACAAGCAGATATGCCAAGCAATTCACTGAAAGCAAGAAAGATCTGTCCCCATCTTCAACAGTGAGAAGCTGGAAGAATGTAACCATTGCTGAAATGAAAGGCTTCGTATCATGCATACTAAATATGGGATCATCAGAAAGCCTTCTTTAGAATCCTACTGGTCCACTACTCCATCTCAATACTTATCCTGGTTCAACATGTTCTCCAGAAATATATTTCAACATATTCTAAAATTTCTTCCACATGGCAGACAGTTCCAAATTCCCATCTCCTAGCCAACCTGACTATGATCCTTGAGCTAAATTCCCTCCTCTTGTAGAACATGTTAACAGACTTTTTCGGCATCATTATGTACCACATGAGCAATTATGTGTAGATGCAAGTCTCACTAGTACAAAAATTCACAGCCAGTTGCAATAATATTTAGCTAACAAACATCATCATCGCTGTGGAATAAAACTCTGGAGTTATGTAACACTCTGGTTCTCTACTCCCTTAACTTTTTTTGCTTATAGAGGTGCTAAATCAGCAGTAGATAAAGAAGGAATAAAACAATTATGGACTAGCTTTTACTGTAGTTATGAAACTTCTGAAATTGGGCAATTATCTGAATAAGGGCCTTCACATTTTCATGGATAACTTTTATATTACGTTTCCTCTAGCCAGATATCTTTACAATTGCTGCACTTTTATAACTGGTACAATTAGAATAGGAAATTCATACCCAGGGGCTTTTGGCTAAATTCAAAGTAGATGAAAAGAAAATTCTTAGAAGAGATCCTATTTTGACAGCAGGACCTAGAGAAAAACAAACACAAAAGCAGCAAGTACTTCATCTACAAAATCTAGTACCAGAGATGGGGGGGGGGGGGGGGAAATTTCAGCCCAAAGAGATTGTGAAACCCGAAGTTGTTTTATATTACAATAATTATATGGGTGGCATTGACACATCAAATATGTTATACCCTTATCTTGATGAAGAAAAACTGAAATACTGGAAATATTTTGGGCAAAATATTCTAAACTGTCACATTTTATACAAAGAAAATTCAAACCAAATAAGCAATGACCAGATTGCAATTCACTGTCAATAATAGACGATTTTGCTAATGAGTGGCTAGAGGGGAAAGCAGTTGCACCAGGGACTTCTGAACTCCAATGCAAAACTGAACCAAAATTGCTAAAACTAAGTGGAACCAAGGAAAGAGAGTGTTGTGTGTGTTCTAGGAGGGATGGGAAGAGGATAATCTAAAACACTGTTTAAAAATTGTGTAAAGGGACTGCATACTGATTGCTTTTTAGATCAGAAGTGCTCAATGGTGTTCAAGACAGAGCTATAATTAATTTGCAGTGTAAACACACAGCTTCTCCATTTTATAAATTTTAAACATAGAAACATCAATTTTTTTTATCTATAGTGCCAAAAATGAACTCAAAATTGGAATTAAAATTTTAAAAATTAAAAATTGACAATTTAAATAATTTTTAATACATGATGACTCAAGTAAAATCCTTAAATGTATATGAAAATGTTAAACAATATATCAAGAGCCATTGCAAAACATCTCAACTCAAGAACTTCAAAATTGAGGTTAGTGGAAAACTGTGAAACCTTACATTTCACCTTGCTTAGGGCTGGCAGTTTAAGCAGTAGCTGATATTTTAGCTTGGTAGTGAAAGAGTTAATCTTAGAGTTAGATAATACATTTAATACAAACTTAAAAAATTAAAAATCCTCAGGCAATATTACATTAATGCTGCAGTTTAGTGGAAATGCAGCTTGTTTACTTTTGCACAAATGTTCAATCTGGGGAGGAATAACAAACAAAAACATTAATATTTCTTGGTCCACAAAAAGAAGTTACTCATGTTTTTATTTTTAATGTTGGTCAGAGCCAAAAACAACAAATATGTTGTTAAAAATGGAGGTAGTACAAATATGGCATTTTCTGATAATACTGGCAACCTTCTTTTCACTGAAATCCAGTAATGAAAGTGTTTCTACCCTGTTGCAGTTTATCCTCCAGAAATGAAAGAAGGTTTAAAAATGCTGTTAGTCGTGTTTTATTTGGAGGATGTTGTGATGGTCGTTTCAGAGAGGCACAGTAAAATGTAGACAGTATGAAAATAACCATACTTCAGCTTTTTGAGGTACTGAGGCAAACACAAAACCAAAATGCATCACAAGCATGATATTTTCAGCAGTATGTTACAACCAGACCTACTCTGTTGATGTGCGTCTAGAAAATAGCGAAGAACTGACCTCATGGCTATTCTGTAGCATCTTGTTAAAGCAGCTAACCAGTTGCTATGTGTTAGTGTTGTAACTGGAACATCTTGTTGAGCAAAAGAAAATTATTGTTAAGGATACGAAAGGCCAAGAACTGTTGTTAGTGTAGTAATACTATTACTACTGGCTGAAATATTGATGCAGTTTCAATGCTTCTGGATCTTTAATCTCAAAGGAATGAAGAATGACCCAGGAGGTAGGTAGCACAGAAGAAGTGTTAATGTGTATGTCAAATTGTGAAATATACACAAAGTGCGTATCTAAATTCCTCGAGAAGTAATGCAGTCTCCTAACATAACTTTTGATAAACTATTTTATTTTCATAATAGCAAATACTGCATTGCATGGCAGAAGTAAAGAATTACCATTAATGTTTTACTTATGTATTGCCACTGCATAATGTAGCAATTGCTTCTGCTATAAAGTCCTTTAATTTCTCATCCTTTGGAAACGTAATTTTTAAAATTCCTTCTTTCTCAGATATATCTGTATACTCATGGTATTGCACCTAATGTTTCTGCTATCTTTCTTAAGTATTTATCTCTGAAAATTTGAAGTGGACCATGAAATCTTATAGCCTATAACTAGGGACCCCAGATTGTCGGTAAATAAAATAATGTAATATCGGTGTAAAAATATTATAGTGAGCGGTGTTTTGGGCGGTAAATAAAACTGCTTAACGGTGTTATCTCATGCAAAAAAAAAGGGAAAAAACAAAAACACAGTTTAAACTATTTTACTGTGGAACAAAGGGCACCCTACATGTAACTTAAAAAGGAGGAGCATGAAAATATTTACATAGTATACATTTCGACTGATTTACTTTGTTAGAGACAAAGCCACCATAAGTTCGGTGTTCTCTGGCTTAAGATTTGTTCTTAAGTTTGTCATGTTGTTCCCATATGCAGAGAAAAGTCTTTCACTGTCCACATTGGACATGGGTACCCACAATAGTTTCATACACTTCTCACTGAAACACAAGTGGTCACATTGAAGTCCAGAAAGTAAATCCATATGTTCACTTCAGCAGCATCATCTAATTTCTCACACACTATGTTCTTAAGAGCAGCATATCCCTCCTTGAATGTCTTCTCAGGCAAGTCTCGCAGAAAAGGTAACACTCTTCTTTCTTTTTCTATAGTTATATCAGTAGATGCCTCATTTGATACTATTTTTCGTACATCAAACAATTTACCTGCAGAATGAATATCAGCAGCTGGATCAGCTGACATTAAGGAATTCAGCTTGGTAACTGACGTTATGCCCAATTGCTTGAACTGACTGATAACATAAGACTTCTTGAGGGTTGGCAGTCTCTGAAGAAGACTTGAAGTTTTCTCTCCAAACGAGCCCTCAGCTACTATTGTGAAGCCATTTGATTTATCATTAAGATTGCTATATAGTTTATGAACAAATGGATATTTAGATCCCTCAAGCACTTCAATAAGGAAAATGGTGTCTTTGCAGTGTTCAAGAAGGAAAGATGCCTGGCAGTTTATTATATTTTGAGACCGCATCAAAATACTATTGTGGAATCGGTTTGAATTCCCGCGTGCCGCAAAACTAAACTGACCTGGCAACATCTTCCACATGCTGTCTGTACGGCGCGCGAACGGCACATTGCCAACTCCACCGTCAGATGAATTGTGCATGCGCTAGCTTAATTTGAAACGTGGCTCCGTTGGCATAATTCCTTTTGTTTTTCAGAGCAGAAGGTAAACAGACTCCTTGCGCTAAATTGTAATGTAATTTAAAGAATATAACTTGACTCCAAAGGAATCTTTCAGTATAGCGGACACAAAATATACCTAGACATGCGTTCACATTATGGCAACGTCGCGAGACAGCAACAATTTTCGTGCGAGGGGTACAGGAAACGGAGACAGTGATTGGTAGGAGAGGCTGTCTACTGTCAGAATTGACTTGAACCAGACTTAGAAATTCATGCATTATTTAACGATACTTTTGCGAGTCTTTTCCAGCCGGCATGAAATGGGGCAATGCAAGTACGAATCGTTAAAATACGGCATTAGAGAAGAATTGCAGGTAGTATTGTCATTTAAATCCAAAGAATAATTTGAGTGGAATGAGAAATCCGTCACTGATGCGGTGTTGCCGAGTTCTGATAAACATGACATTCCTTTTGTTGTGCATGTGATAGGTGAAGAGTGAAGGGGACGGGGTAGTCGAAGCTCTGGTTAAATCACAGTGCAGTTTGGTGTTCTGTGCCGTGCAGCATGGCTGTAGCGAATGACAATACACGTATCCGTAAATGATTGATAAGCCAAATATCTGATTGTTTATGTGAAAAGGAGAGAAAAAGAAAAATTTCGGGTTTTTTGCACATTTTTTTTCATAACGGTGTTATTTCGCGTTTTCGCGATATAGAACTAATGTCGCATTATTTCGCGACTCAGAATGGATATATATGTGGAATTTAAAAATAATTGATTAAAGGTTTTCCTTATTGTTAATTTTCGGCCAATTTCGCGAATTAACTACTCGCGAAAAGTCGGGGTCCCTACCTATAACTCTCATTCCTCACATCATCTAGTGTGAAATTAAACAATTACAGAAATATGTGCAACAATATGTGAGCTGATTTCTTTCAAGCTTAAGGCTTGGCACAAATATTAACTACAGAGTGCATTTTAGGCTTCACCAGAACCTGTAATTCAGTTTATTTGTGGTAGGGGATTAAAAAACAAGAAAGGCAAATCATTTTTAATTTTATTGCTACACTGCAGCATATTGGAAGAAAAGCACTGTTTTCATTAGCATTTCTATACACTTGTCCTTGTAAAAGCAAAATACATTTCAGCTGTCTCTGATAACAAACCATATATCCAAAGGAAGAATGAACAGAAGCAATTATGTGGAAATCTTTTTATATGTAAAGAATGGTTTTATATACAAGTGTGGTGGTGGCGGTGGCAATTTGTGTGTGTGTATGATAATTCCTAGCAACCCTTGATTAATTTCTTTGCAGGCAAAAGCAAATCAGAAACTTTCTAATTTAGTATAAAAGACATGCAATGAACACACATGGTATTCATAAACTATACGAGTAACTTTTAGGAAAAAGAAACAACTTTGCAAACACTTTATGAATACTGAATACCAAATGTAAAATGAGTTATGCTACCCTTTTTTTCTGCTTTCATAGCTTATTTATGCAAATTATAATATGACCATGCTGATTTTGCAATGCAACTGTTACCACGTGGCCAAGTATTTTCGTGTATTATTTTAGAAATAAACAGGGCTTACAAATAAAGAAGTATGTAGGACTCTCACATTTTTGGTACTGTTTTACTAGTCTTCACTTTCCATAGTTTTTAATCGTACAATTCAATGACCATGCTACTTTTACAACATGTTGTTACCATGTGTAAAAGCATTTTATGTGGATTATTTTAAAATAAGTTCTAATGACTAACAATGTGTTGCACCAGCCTAACAAATGCAAATGAGTCCATATAAAATATAAAATACATGAAACACACACTTTTCTGTGCTCTACAGCCTTTTGCAGCCCACTGCCACAGCTGTTTACAATTTAGATGTGCTCTTCCCATTTACATTTCAGTTCTTTCATGTCCAGATTTGGGTTTAGTTGCCCAGTGTTCATTACTGGGTTTCTTCTCAAGCATTTCACATATATTTTATACTGCTCTGGAATAGCTTTAGTGGTTTTCTTCCCTCTTGCACAGATCCCCAAGAACAACACTCCAGAATTACAACCAAACAAAAAATACACGAAATAAATATGCCAAGAATGGTGGGAATGATGGGAAAAACAAACATACTTCCAAAGCATACGAATTTGCAATTAATTGCTTCAGGTGCTTAACAATATGGGAGACAACAGCCATTCTCATAAGGCAGATACAGAATATCAAATACCACTAAAATTGTTCAGGGTTTATTGTTAGCAGTAACAGTCTTTGTAACAAGAAAGTTACAGAATGGCTGTGACTGTTCATTGCAAGAGTATACAGGATTTAGATACGTGCAGATTAGTAGGAGACAACTCTTTATATGCAGGTAACACTGTGTACATAGTTCCACCATGGCTACTGGTAACAAACATATCAAGTTGTTATACCAAAACAAATCTTAGGTAATACTCTGATTATTGTGTGATGTGTTTCAATCCCACCATATTGAGAAGTTGTCTGTCCAGATCTATAAGCATGGAAATGTTGAACTTGGCGGCCAATATATGATAAATTATTATCGGAAAAAGTTTAAGAATATTGAGAGTATATTTATTTTCAAATCTTACACCGTACGTTTACTCAATATAAATAAAGCTATAATACTGAAATATTTAATACTAACCCTTCCAATGTAGAATTAGTTTGGGGCAGTTTTAACAAAATTTAAAAATATTGTTTATTTACACTTACTCATGCACATTAAAAATAATATTGCATAAATTTAAGTGATGATACCTGATTTAATGCCAACTTTGGAAAATTGACTACAATGCTGGATGCAAAAATGATCCACGTGCTGAAAGTTATTCTAAGTTATATACGACATACACATTTGTATTACACACTCACAGGTTCACTTTAAATAGGCTTTATGCATTTATAAAATTTGAAACAATTATCTGGATGGAGATAAGACTTGTCAACTCAAGTACTGGTAAAGTAAATAGCATGCATAATGTTAAAATTAGGGCACTCATCACTGTCATCAAAAGAGGAACTATTCACACGCATGTAAAACTTCATAAACAAGCATCCTTGCATACTACCAACATCTGATGATGATCTAATGCAAAGCATTAGATAGATCCAGCCACAAATGCTCCCTTGATAAGTAAGTTTACCTCACCTCTGGACCCCTGCAGTTATACCTGCGCCCCAATCATGAAGGGTTAACTTACTGAACCTTGTGGAACATTTCTTATTCAACACATTGGGTGATATGAATAAAACGAAGAGTTTGCTTTTTGCTCCAATTCTGGAGAGAGTGCTTACATTCATATCAATAAGGTTTACTCCTTCCTTGAGTAATATTCCTGTCCAACGGATGTTGCTCCATGACCTTGAGTTGGCAGCAGTATTCTCCACTTCCGTATCAATAAGAATTATAACTTGCTGCTCTGTGGGAGAAGTTGCTCTTGAATATTGGAGCTATATCAATAGGTCACGCCTGCTTCATAGAGCAACAAGTTTCAAGTACATGATGGTTGTTTGTCACATAAAGGTGTGTAAGCTCTGCCGAAATGCATTATTATTTAACTATAAGCAACTTTACCAATTTGAGATGGTTAGCGGAGCATTTCCTTGAAGAAGATTGCAATGAAACAAGAGGAGGAACATTGTCTAACAAAGAAAAGATGGAGATTTTTCTTGCGTTATATAGGAGATTCTGGATTTCAAACTGGTGTGGCTGAAGATATGTTGGTGCGTGTCAGAGTGCAGTGTGCCTTACAATTATAGTGTTATGGATGCTATATTAAGAAAAGCGAATATTTGGATAAGGTTCCCTAAAACTACCCATAAACTTGAAGCTGCAAAAGCTGAATGGCAGAAGCGTACACATTCCCTCCTGCAATAGGGGCTGTTGATTGCACTCTTGTTGTGATTAAGAAACCCAGTATATATGAAGATGACTATATTAACCGAAAAGAGGTTCCCAGTATTAATGTACATGCTACACAGGCTACATGTGATTCTAAAGAGATGTTTATCAGTAGTGATGCTACTTGGTCTGGATCAGTACATGATTCACATATATGGGCAAATTCAGATGTCTGTAGGGTTATGTGTGGAAATGGTGCTGCTGCCTTAATTCTTGATGTTGGATACGCAATTGCTCCATGGCTCATGACACCCTATTACAATGTACTTACCCCAGAAAAGGGATCTTAAAGTAAGTGCTTGAGTAAGGAAGATGTCACAATAGAAAGGTGCTTTGGTCAGGTGAAATGTTTTCCTATCTCCAAGGCAAAATAAGACTAGCAACAGAAAAGATTCCTTCCGTTGTTGTCTGCTACTTTGTCCTACACAATATGGCTAAACATCTAAGCGATGAAGATTTTGTAATTGAAGAAAACAATAATCAGGAATAAAACGCTTGGGAAGGGGAAGGTGTAGGTGCCATTGTACGTATTCAGAGAAAGAGGACAGAGAAGAAGAGAAGGGATACCTGAAGTTATACATGGCTTCCAAAATTAAGTGAGTAATATATGGATTTTGTGAATACATTGCGCATTTTAGCTTTAAGATTATTTTGGTCTTTTGTTATAGCAATAACATGAAAACCTATATTTCTTTTGCATATTTGCATAAGCAAATATTACCACGCTGGGCTTTCAAACACTTATTTATAAAGAATCACTTTTTTGTTTAATAAAATACTTATGCGACAATTTATTCCAGGATGAAAAGCTTGTACATAGTGCTAACATATGTACATGCTTATACGTTTTATTTAAAAGTTTATCAAGACTGTATTAGTGAGGTGGTAACGTGCCTTCCTCCCATGCAAAGATGTCCCTAGTTCAAATCTTGATAACGGTGGGTTTCTAGATAAGATTTTTATCCTCATAAGGCAAATGTTGGGCAACTCTAAGCCCTAGGGACTCTGGGCTCGTATGAGTATTATTTCACCCATTTCATTCATTCATTGTCTCTAAACCAGTGCAGCTAAAAGGAATTTAAACTAAAAAATGCATTTGTTCATAATTACAAATTTTAGCGTTTAAGACAAAAATGTTGCTACTTTTTTTTTTTTTTTTACGTTAATGTTAGTTGGTATAACTCAAAAGTTAACAGCTCATTTGAGAGAGAAATTAATAGTACATTTCGCTTCCATATACAAACCAATTAAAATTGTGGCATGAGGAACATTGTAAAAAGAAATATTCATGAATTAAGCTACTTATAAAATGCACACTATTTATCGCAGAAACAGAAATTTAAGTACATACCTACATGGTGAATGCATCGGTTGTTTATGTGGCCGAGAGGTGGCGATAAGAGAAGCGAAGAAAATTGCTAGCACTACGAGAAAATGCTCTGCACACGTAAGCAGTTTTTATTGATACGAAACAGAGATTTTGCTCTTGCAGAATAGTTTACTCCATTTTGCTCTTGAATTTTCTCTTGAGAGATTGCTCACTTTTATCGATATCACCCATTAAGTGTCTTATTATGGAGCATAAAAGTGAAAGGAAATTTTAGACAAACTGCTTGCTCAAGTATGTTCACTTCATACTGATACCATCCGAGTATATTTTAGCTGTACTTTTATTACTCGCGCAAAGGAGTAGCAAGCCAGCAGCGAGAGGGGAAGGACGTGTAACGGAGCAGGAGGAGTAGAGCAAAACCCGGGACCAACAGAGATGAACGAAATAATGGAAGAAATAAGAGAGATGGGAATGCAACTAGGAAAAAGGATGGATAACAATACAAGAGAGCTGAAAGAAGCAATGAAAATACAAAGAGAGGAAATGGAGAAACAAATATCAGAATGCAAAGAAAGAATAGTTGGGATGGAAAAAAGACTCGAAATGGATAAGAGAAGAAAAAACTGCGTAATATTTGGGGTGGCAGAGGACAGAAGAAATCTGGAAGACATGGTGTATGAAATTATAGAAGATGTGATGGGAATACAGATGTTCGGCTGGGAAATTGAAGAAACGTTTAGGATAGGAAAGAAAGGAAGGAAGCCGAGACCTATTATTGTGAAACTGACAACAATGAGAAAAAAGTGGGAGATTTTAAGACAAACAAGAAGACTAAGGGGGACAAAAATATTCATAGAACAGGACCATACAAAAGAAGAACAAGACCAACGGAAGGAATTAATTAAAAGAATGAATGAAGCAAGAGCAGTAGGGAAAAAAGCATATCTAAGAGGGCTACAATTAATAGTGGAAGGTGAAAATTGGAACATGAGCATCAAGAGAAACGAAGCTAGAGGAACATATGCACTGCAGCAAATTATAGACCGACCGGAAAACACAGGACAAAGACCTGAACAGAGAATGAAACCATCAGCAGAATTTCAGCAAAGTCAAACATGGGTGAGAAGAGGTCAACAAAATGAAAGAGCGACAGCTGAGCAAGAGGACAGAAGAACCAACTTTGAAGGGAGAAGAGAGGAGGTGATAAGGGAGATATATCAACAAGAGACAAGGGGAAGGCAGGAAGAAGAGTTGGCAGTGGTGGGAGAAAGCGAAGAGGCAACATTGGTGAATGAAATAATCGAGAGGGAGGAGCTAGAAGAAGGAGGGGCGGCAGCAGGAATTGTGCTGAGAGAGGGTAGGGAGGCAGGGAAAAGTGAGAGTGCAAGGAGGGGAAAATCACAAAGTGGAGAAGTGTTACCGGTAGGGTCCATAAGTGAAGCAGATGAAACAAAAAAAAAAGAAAGGTTCAAAATTTTTAGCCAAGGATTATAATCAGCTTAAGGATGTAAGAGAAGAAAAGGAAATGGAACCGCAAACTACAAGATACAGGAAAATGTTGGAGAGTTTTAAATTCCAAGAACAGTCAAAGAATAAATAGGGAAAGGGGCTAAAATTAATGTTTTGGAATGCGGAAGGGCTAAGAAATAAGATAGGTAGCGGGGAAATGAAAAATGTTATGTGTTCTATGGATCTTGTAGGAGTAGCAGAGACATGGTTGGGAAAGGATGAGGTAGTAGAAATTGCAGGTTTCAAGTTTCTAGAGAAAAAGGCAAGGTAAAGATGCGGTAGGGGAAGAGCATCAGGAGGAGTAGGTCTGTTTGTAAAGAATGATTCGGAAAAAATTATTGATATAGAAAAAATGGAGAACAGAGGTACCAATGTGCTATGGTCAATAATTAAGCAAAATAATGGGGTAAGATTAGGAATATGGGTGGCATATAACCCACCAGAAATATCATTTTTTTACGATAGTAACTTTTATAGTAAATTAGAAGAAGAGATGGAAGAAATACAAGAAAAGATGCCAGAGATAGAATTTATTGTGATGGGAGATTTGAATGCGAGAATAGGAGAAGAGAATGGAAGGTTATTAGGTAAAGAGCAGATACAAGAAGATAGGGATGTGATAAGGCCAAGGAAAAGCAGGGACGTAGCTATAAATAAGGAGGGAAAAAAATTACTAGAATTTTGCGAGACAAATAACATGCTAATATGTAATGGATTAATGAAAGGAGACGAGGAGGGGGAGTTTACATTCGTAAACGCAAACGGTCAAAGTGTAGTAGATTACATGATATGTAGTGAGGAACTGGAGGATAGAATCACCACATTTAAAATAATAAACGAAGTAGTAGGTAGTAGTCATTTCCCACTAATGATGGAAATGTTCTGGAACAGAGGGTAAAGAATAAAGAAACAGTTAAAATAAAAACAATAAAGGTGTATAAATGGAGAGAAGTATTAAAAGAGAAATTTGTGAAAGAATTAAAGTCAAAGGCAAGCCAGATTGTGGAGTGTGGTATAAAAATGGCTATGGATGAGGGAAATTCAGAAAAAGTGTTACAGTTACTAAAATTATTACTAACAAGAGCAGGAGTAGGGATGGAAAGAAGCCATAGAAAAGACCAAGAAATTAAGGGGTGGTTTGATGAAGAATGTAGAAAAAAAAAAGGAGGTATTTAAAGAGCTTATTAGTTGGAGGAGGTCAGAGAAAGAAAGGGATAGACAAAATCTGGTGAAACTTAAGGGGGAATATAAAGGTTTGCTTGAGGCCAAGAGGAAAGAATGGCAGAGAAGTATAGAAAAGAATCTAAAGGCAGCAATAGAGAGTAAGGATAGTAAAAAAATATGGGAAATAGTGAGGATGATGAATAAGAAGAGAGGATAAAAACGAAATTACACCAAATGAATGGATAGGGTACTTTAGAAGGCTAATTGGCGATGGGAAGAGAATAAAGTTAGACATGAAAGAGGTAGGACAAGGAGGAATATTTAATGAGAAATTAGACAGTAAAATCACAGAGCTGGAAGTTATCCAGCAAATAAGGAATATAAAAAAAGGTAAGGCAGTAGGAATAGATGGAATACCAGGGGAATTTTGGAAAATATATGGGGAAATGCAAAGTGGGCTAATAATGATGACAAAATTATTAAATAAAATTAAAGAAAAGAATGATGTACCAGAATGTTGGAAAATAAGTATGGTGGTACCAATTTACAAAGGAAAGGGAGGAGCAAATAGACCAGAGAATTACAGGGGTATAAGTTTATTATCAATATTAGGAAAAATATACACAGGTATACTGGCCGATAGATTAAGAAGCTGGGTTGATGAGGAAGGAATACTGTCAGAATATCAAGCTGGGTTTAGGAAAGGTAAACAAACAATAGACAATATATTTATAATAAAGACTATAATAGATAAATACTTGAGCAGGAAAAGAGGAAGGATATATATGTTTATTGCAGATTTTGAAAAAGCATTTGATACAATAAATAGGGAAGCATTAGCATATAAATTAAGCAAGAAAGGGGTAAGCAAAAACTTTGTGCAAATTGAGTCCTATACTATTTAATATATTCATAGATGACATATTAGAAAGAGTGAAACGAAAAAATCTGCACTGCCCCATAATAGCAAATACAGAGATACCAGGTTTACTATATGCGGATGATCTTATGGTTGGGGCTATAACGGTAATTGGGTTACAGAAACGGAATACAAGAATACTGCGAAGAATGGGGAATAAAAGTAAATATAAATAAATCAAAAGTTATGGTATTTAAAAGGGGAAATAAACTAAAAAGAGAAGAGAAATGACAGATGGGGGGGTTTAAAATTAGAAGTTGTCAAGGAGATGGATTATTTGGGGGTGAGGTTGAGCAGTAATGGCGAATGGGGGGCGCATAGCAGGAAGGTTGTGGCTAAAGGAAAGGCAGCAATGACAGGAGTAAGGATGTGCAAATATAAATTGGAAATGCCAACTAAGTGGCTAGAAAGAATGTATGAAACATTGGTGGAAACAAGAATGTTATATGCAGTAGAAATTTGGGGAGGATCTGAATTAAGCAGGAAAATAGACCAGAGCTACGGAATGTTCTGTAAAGAGCTATTGGGGCTAACAAGATCAGCACCAGGGGAAGTAGCATTAGTGGAATTAGGAAGAACAAGAAGAAAGGGAGTGATACTGGAAAGGATATTAAAATTTTGGTTTAGGTGCCTGAGAAAAGATAAAGAGGAAATTTTAAAGATATGCATGGAACAACAAAAGAGTATGAAAAATAAAAATAGCTGGTGGACAGGGGTAGAAAAAATTATGGAGAAGATAGGATGGGAGATATCTGGAGAATAGGAGAAAGAAATAGCGATGGTTTCTGGATAGCAGTAAGAAACAGAGTGGAGGATATAGAAAGACAAGAGATTTGGGGAAGCTTAGAAAATAAAAAGTCACTAGGGTTCTATAGATTAGTAAAAAGGAAATGGGGAAGAGAAGGGTATGTAGATTATTGTAATAGAGCAGGAAAAGGAGCGTTTGCATGGATGAGAACAGGAGCAATGTATTTGAGAGGGTTAAGAGGTAAAAAAAATGGAATTTGTGAATTATGCGACGATAGCGAAAGCACAGAGCATTATATGTCAGAATGCAAAGAATTAGCAGAATGGAGACAGGAAGTATGGGAAGAAAAATGGGAAAAAATGGATAGGAAAATAGTAGCAATTAAAATGCTAACGAGAAAAGAAGAAAAGCAAATTAAGAATATGGGGGAGTTCCTAAAGAAAGTAAAAGAGAAATGGAGTAGAAAAGTAAGAGAGATAAGAAAGGTAGAAAGGCAAATGGAGGAAGGAGAAGATGGGCAAATAGGGATAAAAGGTAGTAAGGAATGTTTAGAGGAGCCAGAAGGCCAGGGTGCCAGGCAAAAAGAGCAGCATAGCTGGCAAGGAAATTTGTACATATGTTAAGTTAGTTTATAAGTGGAACATTGTAAAAAGAAGTATGTAGGAAAACGTACAAATAAATTATCTATCTATCTATCTATCTACTCGCGCAAAACTTCTGGAATCGTGACCTTGATTGCCATCCCAGCTGCCGAGCCTAGGAATGGTTTATGTATTGCTTAATCAACGAAAGCGATATAATACCTTTGTTTACTCACAGTGCGTAACACATACAGTCTGCATAGAAAGTGTGTGCATCTGGTTGTAATTTTAAAGAGAGCTGCAGTATCTAAATAGTACTTATTTTATATTTGTTATATTTATAACCATGGCTCCTATGTTTTCAAAGTTAAGTGGTAAGGTGTTACAAGGCAAAGTAGGGAAATAATTGCAAATGTCATCGACTTCATGAAGCAAGAAATTATATCTGAGTTCCACAAAAGCCTTAAGAGAGTGAAAGAAAGAGTAGTCAAAGCAACTGGTGTTTCACCGAGTTCCGTTTCCAGAGTTCTCAAAGATAAGAGAAAAAAACATATGGATGAAAGAGTACCATTTGACACACCTGGGAAGAAACATAAGGTCCCTAAACGTATTACAGAAATAGACGATTTCGAATGCATCATTTGGCGCACGATTCACAATTCCTATGTGGAAGAAAAAATTGTGCTAACAATAAGCAGATTGCTCATCCAGCTGAAAGACAGCAGAAACTTTCAAGGTGGTGCTACAAATCTCAGAAAATTATTAAAGATTTAGGGTTCAAATGGAAGAAACCGAAATCAAATAGAAGAGTTCTAGCAGAAAAGCAAAATAAATAAATAAAATAAAAAAATAATAATAAAATAAAAAAAATAAAAAGTAAATGTTGCCATGATAGCTTAGTCGGTTAGAGCAACGGCACGGAAAGCCTAAGATCCGTGGTTCAAATCCCGGCTATGGCATTGAATTTTTCAGTCTGATTCTAACTTTCCAAATGACTATAATTTTATATGTACTTATATCAGTGTGTACTTATATCAGCATCAATTTTCAAGGTGGTGCTACAAATTTCAGAAAAACACTATAATGTATGAAGATGAGTCATACATACACAGCATCTAAAAGTTGGAGTGACGATAGCAAATTGGGTTTGCAGGCACCTATTGCCAAAGGGCAAATACTTATTATCGTTCGTGCTGTTGGAAAGATCGGCTTCGTTCAAATGCCCTTCTTTTACAAGTCGCAACAAACAACAGGAGATTTTCATCAAGAAATGAATACAGAAAATTACATGAAGTGAATCAACGCCATGTTGATACGTAATATGCCTGCTGGGTCTGTTCTGGTCATCGACAATGCTTCACAATGCGTCAACACTCAAATTCACAAACCACCTACCTCAACTTCCTTGAAAGAAGAAATGAGAGCTTGGTTACTTAGACATAATAAAGCTTTAGATGAAAGCATGAGTAAAACAAAGCTATATAACTTAATTAAAACTAACAAACAGCTTCAGAAGTCATACATACTTGACCAGATAGTAATACATCGCCATAATGTACTTAGACTGTCATCGTATCGCCCAGATCTAAACCCAATCGAATTAATCTGGGCTGATATCAAAAAATGGGTGGCATGCAGAAATATCACTTTTAAATTAAAATATGTGGAGCAGTTATAACGCCAGCAATTTGCTGAAATTGGAAGGCCAGAATGGGAAAATGTATGGCGACATGCTGAATAAATTAAGAATCATTATTCCGAAAAATACGGAATTGCAGAAAATCAAATAGAAATAATTCTCATCCAGGATAATGGTGCAGAAAGTAGTGACAGCAGTGATGACGGCAATAATGTGAGTGATTCCGCAGAAGAGGAAGGGTTGTTAGATGTGGAAGAAGTGGAGGCAATGATTGACAGCGTGTTTTATATTAAGCACTTTTTACAGCATGGATTTTAATATACTGTATATAACGAAGTTTATCAGCGCAACGCAGTGCATAACCGGTGTGGATATTTGACGATGACTGTCCCACGCATGCAGACGACCGGTCACCACCTTATCTGGTAAGCAACTCGCATCATAGCTCTCATTAAGATTTTCACGTGTCTAGAACTGTTGCGCCGATTATAACCGTGGTTGACTACCCAGAAGAGTTCATAAAAAATTCAGACATACACAGCAAACAAACCAGAAATGGGCAGGACTTATACAGGCCAAGCAATAACCTACAAGTATTCCAAAAAGGGGCTTACTACGATGGAATAGTATTATTTGATTCACTTCCATTATATATTAAGGAACTGAAAACTAATAAAAATAAATTCAAGTTAGCATTAAAAAGATATCTCATCACTCACACCTTCTATACAGAGGAGGATTTCTTTCATTCAAAAAAATAACTGACTAAAATGTTACCAAATTTTATAACTACATTAAGTATAAATAATATTGTTTTAAAATTTTTTAGCTCTAACGTACTCTACATAAGAAATACAATTTATTTACATACAAGTACACAATGTAGTTATGACGTAATCTACATCCTAGAGTAGACTAGCTTTCTTTAAGCTGGTCTAGCTCACTATAGGGTCTATAGATTGAGATCTTATGTTATGTTCTGATTAGTTTCTCCACTTTTAGAATGCCTAAGCAGTGATCCAACCACCTTGGGAATAACTGAAAATTCTGCATTTTACATGTTGTAATCTCTGATGTCATATATTGCTTAAATTTCATAAATTTTGTTTATGGGTACAAAGGAAGATCCTTTTTGTTATGACTTTTAAGTTTTTACCCTTCTTTCTTTTCTTTTTAGTTTTTGAAAGATAAAGCACACTATGCAATTGTCTGTCAATTATTCAGAAAACTTTTCATCCCTTGAGACATTTTTGCCATAATTTCCCAAAAGTATCATGTTCCTCTGTAGTGAAACTAGTAAATGGGAAAGCAAAGCAGTACTACGCAGCCACCTGTTGCAAATACTTGTAATATTCTGCTTCAGTTACCTAGATCCTGATATATGTATATTACAACCCAAAAATTAAGCAATAAACTTGCATAAAAATGGTACTGCTAAACACAGGTAAAATAATTGCTGGGGGAGGGGCAGAACCTTATCCTATAATGAAATAAATAAGACACAGGTAAAATAGTTGCTGAGGGAGGGGCAGAGTCGTATCCTTTAATGAAATAAATAATTACATAATTTTACATCAATATTTGCAAATTAATATGTTCAACAACTGACACTATTGCCTATAAATAGGAAACTATTTCAGCACAAGGTTGAAAACCAGTGCAACAAAGTAGACAGGCTGGCTTTCTTTCTTTGCCTTCCACTTGCTGCTACCAGACACGAATGTTCAGGCAGCGTGATAAAACCAACTATTATGTTGTTTTATATATAGAATTTTTTGGCATTATACAGTGTGTTTCAAAAACAGAGGGCATAAATTCAGGTATGCATTCCCCATTTGTAGACAATAAAAAAGTCCATTACAAAATGTCTCTGGAAATGCTTGATTTCCGAGTTATGGCCTTCAAAACAGTGATATTCACCAAAACATTTTTTTCCGGCAGGTAGTTGCCATGACAGAAGATATTAACAGGACACACTGACAGTTCATTTTAAGCGAAGAGTACATTGAGTGTTCAACTGAGTGACATATATTCAAATCAGGAGCTGGCAGAAATGCACTTCATGCACGGTAAGACGGACGGCAATGCTGCACTGGCTCATCATTTGTATCAAGAGAGATACCCACAGTGAAGATGTCCAGATCAGAAGACATTTGATCATCATCACTGTCTGTGTGCTAATGGGAAGTCTACATCTCCTGGTTTGGGGAGGGGATGACCAAGATCTATAACTCCAGATGTTGAGGAGGAGATTTTGGATTCTGTGCACACAACTCCTCCTATCAGTACACAAAGGTTAGTGTTGCAAGTGAATGTTCCTCATACAACTGTCTGGAGACTGTTGCGAGAGCAACAATTGTATCCTTATCATTTGCAGCATGTACAGGCCCTGTCACCAGCAGATTACCCTGCTGGATTGATGTTCTGCCAGTGGTTCATGCAGCAGTCTGCTACAAATCCAAACTTTCCTGCCTCAGTATTATTTACAATGAAGCACAGTTCACATGAGATGGCATTACAAATTTCCACAATCAGCATGTATGGGCATATGAAAACCCACACGCAATTGTTCCATCTCATCACCAAATGCGGTTCACTCTCAACATGTGGGACGGTATCATTGGTGATCAGTTAGTTGGACCCCATGTACTCGTAAACAGAGTTACAGGGCAGGCATGCAGGCATACACAAACTACCTGGAAAACACCATACCTCATGTGTATGAATACACTCCACTGAGCATTTGTCAACAAGCTCTCTTGTATGATGATGCTCCTGCACATTTCAGTCATACCACTCACCGGTACTTGGATCAAAGGTTTCCTGATTGATGGATAGGTAGAAATGTCCTAATTTCTTGACCACCACACTCACCTGATTTGAACCCTGTCGAGTTCTACTTATGGGGCCATTTAAAAGCATTGGTGTATTTGTCTCCAGTGACTGACATGGAATCCCTTCAGAATCGAATTGTGGCAGGTTGTGAGGAAATACTCAATACTCCTGGAATTTTGGGTCATGTTCGCACAGCCATGAGACGTCGATGTGAGACCTGTCTTCAAGCAGGAGGTGAACACTTTGAACTCAGTAAAGAAAACTTTGAAGGCCGTAACTCAGAAACCAAGCAGTTGGAGACACATGTAATGAACTTTTTTATTGCCTACATATGGGCAATGCATACCTGAAACTATGCCCTCTATTTTTGAAACACTCTGTGTAACCAGAAAGCAGAGTGAAGCTTAATTATGTGGTCATGAATATGCATGCCTATTAATGGATTCGTCCCCTACTTAACATTCCCAAGGTCGAGGGTTCAAACCCGGCGGAGGGCGATTGGGCTTTTTTGGGAGTAAAAACTCTTAGCATGGCTTCCTTAGAAGAGAAGTAAAGCCGGTGGTCCGGTGTCCTAGATTTATGGCACGTAAAAGAACCTCAAGCCTGATAGAGGCCTCTGAGCAAAATTACCGGTCCTTCACATTCAGTATAGAAAGGGATGCTAAGGACTGCAGCAGATGAAGAGCATCCGTAAATAAAAAAGTTTTTTTTTCCTACTTAAAAACTACTAGAGGAGTTTTATTATGCATTTGTCCCAAATCTGAATTCATTTTCAACCTATTTCTCGGATTAAAGATTTTTGGCAGTAATACTTTTTTTTTTTATGACAAAATTTCTTCTTAGCATGCATAATAAATTAAGCAAGCACATTCAGGGCCAGTGTAAATTCAGAATGAAATTGATTTCAGACATTTAGCATAGTAGTAGGCTTGTGTTAAAGGAATTAACAATGTTCAATTTTGCAGTAAAGTGAACTAACATTTCATGCTAGAGAGATATGCCTTGCTAACAGAAAGCCAATTTTATCCACCTGATTTGTGAGATACAACTCAATTTTTCATTAGACTATTACAGTGCTTTTCTTCACACTGTGGCCAACACATGGTGGCTCGTATGCCAGCTGCTGCAGCTTGGACTCCTACCAAAGTAGCTCTAATATCCCCACAAGTGCCTCACGTTTTCATACTTACAATTACAGTGATAAACAAATAGCTTATCATAAGAAATGTTGTCCTCTATATGCATATTTCTGGCAAATTTTCAGGAAATTTTCATTCACACTGGAGTGTTCAATATCTGAAATTGAGTGGATTTCCCGCTTTTCTTCTTTTAGTTCTTTCAATGCATGGGATTTCTATTCTAACAAATTCCAAACAATGGAAGAACTAAAAGACAACAATTCACTCATTATGGATATTGAACTCTCCAATGCAAATGAAAAATTCCCAAAAAGGTTCCAGACATATGCGGATAGAGAAGGATAACATTTCCAACATCTCTTATGATAAGATATGCATTTATTATCAGTAATTGTAATTATGGGAACATGAGCAGCTGCGGGGACATAACTTTTGGTGGGAGTTCAAACTGCAGCAGCTGGTGCAATGTGGTGGCCACAGTGTGAAGGTAAAACACTGAAGATTTGTTGTCTATTAATTTGTATTACATAAACCTAGAATGTCACAAGAATAATGGGGGAGAATTAAAAGGCTGCAGTATGTTGGCACTATGAAGCACAAAATTATATAATACTTAAAAAGCTTCAATGCACCTTTAATTATGGAGTACGGATAACATGAAGAAAAGGGCAAATAAATCAATAAGGTTTTATTTTCTTACATTAAGATGGCAATGATGATAGGTGATAACCAGAAACGTTAGTTACTTAGTAGAGAATAATCAGATGTTTTGATTTTTACCATATAGTTTGGCATGAGAATCTTTGGATAATATTGCATTTATTACTACTTTTTATCAAATATGCATCAAAGATAACTTAGATGTTAAATACTTTTTTTTTAGAGAGGTTGTAAGTGACAAACAAATGGTTCCAACAACTTGACATTAGATGAAAATTAGGCATAAAAACACAGAAAAAGCTACTATATGTGCAACTTAAGTACAGTAAAATCTCATTAATAAGCTTTTTCAGTGACACAAGAATTTGGAAATCATAAATAGGAAAACATATTAACAAAAGGACAAAATTAGTACCTTAAAAATGTTATAATTATGTAAGAATAATTTAATAATACATCTTGCCCTAGAATCAAATACGAAATATGTACAATATTTACACTGATTTGAAATACATATCTATGGTTGATTGCTTTGATGGTTTTAATGCCAAAATCTTAATTTCCAAATTGTTTAGCAAAGTTATTACATCATCATCAACTTTGGAACTATCGCTTCACTACATTCATTGTCTCCATTGCTTCTGACACTGTAGGAATTGGCTCAGGATGTGGTTCATCATCACTTTCATCTCAAACTGATGCTTCTTTTGTCATCCACTCAAACATTTCATCTATTGTAACAGTTTCACACACTGGAATTTCATTGTCAATGTACACATATGCTTCAAAAGATGCCGTCTGCTATTTAAGGCCATTCTTCACTCTCGGAAAACTCATTTCCTAGTGTAACATAATCAAGAACCCAACAAAAGCAAATTTATTGAAGCAGTTCTGAATGGTATCTTGTGTCACAGAATCCCAGGCAGCCTTAATGAAATGCATGACATCTAAGACAGTGATTTTTCTCGTCATCCATTCTATTGCAGTCAACCTTCTGTTCTACCCTCTACAATATGTTTTGCTTCATGCACTGAATTATGCCTTGGTCTAAAGGTTTTAGCGTACTCGTGCAGTTTGTTGGGAAGAAAATGATGTTTATGCTTCTTAAATTTGAAACAGTATATGGCTCAATGTCACACTGATCAATGAAAAGGGCCATTTTTCCTGTTTTTTATGCCCAGTCTTGTGTTCCAAGCATGTAAGAAATGTTCAAATACTGCTGAAGTTATGCAGACTTTTGTGTTGGAAGTACACTTACATAGAAGAGAATGCACATTCTTGAAGCATAACGGACTACATGCTTTTCCAATAATCAGTGGTACCAATTTCTCTGTTCCATTTTCATTACGCACAGCAGAACGTAAACCTCTCCCTATGAAGTTTCCCACTGTGACACTAAGTGCCCTTCAAAATCTGGCAGAAGATGGAAAAATAGTCTGTTCCATCTAAATTATAAACATTGTCAGGGCTATTCTATACTTTCTCGAAGTGTAGCTTTATTCTTTAGGGTAGCAGCCTCACCTTGCCCACATCTGTAAACTAAGTTATGTTGATTCCCGAATCTTTCAATCCAGCCATTGGTCGCTTTAAAATCATTTAGTCCCATCTTCTGTGCTGTGTTGTCTGAGCATGAACCATAGTACCGTATGCTACAGAGGTGGGTAAAAGTCAGTTCTATGCTGTCAACATAACACAATGCAACCCTCACAAGAAACATGGAAGGCATTCTGCAAGGAAAGGGGGGAGTTCCGGCTGTAGAGCTCCTGCAGTGATGGATGATAGCAGTTTATTCACTATTATATTGTTTTTAAGTTTGACTTTCTACAGTTTTTGAAAGGATTTCACTCTCCTTAAAATGGTTCTTTGAGATAAATTAGTATTGTTAAAACTTCTTGAGGTCAGATAATTTCCACAGCTTTTGTCAGACAGTTTCAGAAATTCACCCTCTTGAAAAGGTTTTAAGGACCGAGTGATATGCCAGGTAAGTGTGTAACTAGCATATTTAGTTTTGTATTTTTCAGCCATCAGTTTTCAGAACTTTGTCATTGCAGTAGCTCCTGCAACAATAGTTTCTCATGCCCAATTCCTAAAGAAGCAGCAGCAGTAGTAATAACAATAATCTACAATAACTTCATGTAACACATACCTTTAATTTCACCATATGAAGCATGCATGACATCTAAAATAGTGTCTTTGGATGTTGCCTCTAAATACGCCATGTAATGTTTTTGAGCAAATTAGACATTTCACATCCTCTCCTTCTGGGGGGGGGGGGACATTCTCCCAATCTGTATGAAATTTCCATTTTCCGGAAAACTATGGTTTAGTAAACAATGTCATTACAAAATTCACAGCTGAGTTGAAAGAGGAATGTTCAGGTTTTCACTGTTTGTTATTTGCTGCACTTTCATTTTCTCTGTTGCAAACATAAATAATATGAACTTAAAATATGATGTATGTTTAGACAACACTAGAAACTGTCATCAGCATATACCATGTTTAAACGGCACTTCCGGTTACTACAACCTGAGAAACTGCACTACAGCACTCTACTGTGCTGTAGTGTAGTAAGATTTTGTCTCTCTCTCTCTCAAGCACCTTGTACACGATCAAACTTTTTTTTTCAATATGCGACAAGATTGGAAAAGACTTGGCAAGACTTGACAATGTCAAAAATGTGTATTTACAAGTTCACTCTTCGCCAAACTGAAACCCTTCAGAACACATTGATAATTTATCACACGCAAAGCAATTTAGTATTTGCATTACAGTATAACAATTCACAATGAAATATTGTTCTTTACTAATATTATGTAGCACTTTCACATATTATATCCAATGAAATCACATTACGAGTGTGGAATACAATGAAAATAACACCAACCGATAGGTTAATTACACTATATAGCATTGCATTAATGTATACTTAGTTTGGAAAACTGCCTGGCAATTATTTCTTCATAATCCCCTTCATCTGCTCCATCTTGTGGTAATCCATGGAGCTCTTGATGTATAGACATGGCCAGCTTATGTATAACCTAATCAGTTTGCATACCACATACCTTTGCCAGGTAGCCATTTTTGTTTACTTTTCGCTTTCAGCCACACACACCCACACCCACACCCGCCCGCCCGCCCACCCACCCGCACGCACGCACACGCACGCGCACACACACACACCTACCTTTTGCTTAAGATGCATTTTTGGGATTCAGGCATTCTCAAAACACATATTTCTGATGAAATCTCGATATCAAATTTTTGGGTGGAATGCAATACTTTCTCTACTTACTATACATAAGTAGTATAGAAATTAAAAATTGTTTCAAGATACAAGGACTTGGATGTGAGCAGATATAAACATTTATTTAAAAGAGAAAATGTAGACTAGCTTGGGCAACATTTTCTTCCAGAGGCAAAAGAGACATGAAGAGGAGTGCTAAACAATGCTGAAAAGATTCTGAGGTGTTTTCATCTTGTGTGGGTATGATAATGCTAAACAGAATGTGAGGTCATAGTGATCCGCTCTCATTACCAGAAGATTGGTAACCATGGTAACATGATCAAAGCGAGGTGCAAATATGAACAAGTACATAGAGCAGAATGTTCGTACAAATCAAAATCGGATAATAACTAAAGAATTTCCTATAAAACCAACCTTAAATTTAACTTTCAACAAAATACAACTCTTTCATCCAGTATAGCTTTAATTATTCATAACACTTTACAAAATCTTAGAATTACTTATTGTGATATTCTACATAGATGCAGAGAACATCAACATAAAGGTGCAAAAACAGAAGTACAAGTAATCTACTTTCAATATATCAATTGGTGGCATGTTTGTAATACTCTCAAATAAGGAAATGAGGGATTGAATTTATAAATGTGATGAACATAATCAGTTGAAAGTTGAGTTAATTTCAATTTCTATTTCATTTGTCAAATCTTTAATTATAATTGTGTTATTTAAAATCTGTATCTCTATTAGGTTTCTTAAATGAGAGATGTTTAACATGAATAACTATATGAATATTTAAGTGCAGCAAAGATTTAAATTGCCTCCTGACAAAAGAATACACATATTTGTTTACTCAACCAATGTGTAGTGGTGAAGGTGACTGAGCAATAGCTTGGTAGGTGATAGCAATAGCTCAACAACATGGAGAAATTTTTGTTTATACCAAACCACAACCTGATGCTCATTTCTCAACTTGCTTGTTTTTATATATATCACCCACTGTATATCTTCATTAAGAGTAATGCGTACTTTTTGACACAATATTGGTAGTTTCTAACACTTTGCTTCATACTACTGCTGAATTACAGATTCGTAAGTTTCCATTTATTCTCTTATGGAAGTTGCTTTGCTAGACTCATTTGAAATTGTAGAGGTCACTATTACATTGCTTGAAGTCCTCATGATATATCTCGATAACGGAAACCGGCGGATAACAACTCTTTCATCCAGTATAGCTTTAATTATTCATAACACTTTATAAAATCAGCCAATGACCATCTTGTTGGACATAGTCTTCTGAGAGTTGTCGGTTATTCTGTTATTCTAATTCTTGTCATGTTTTAAAAAAACTGGAACTGAAAAACCTATATATTCTTTCAAGCCAGCTGTAAAACGATGTTATCTGTGGTATCTTAGCTGCGCCTCTTAGGACTAAATTGAAGTTGTGGGCGGCACAATGTACATAATTGGCAGTTGGCTCCAGTCCTTTGATCCACTCTTACACTCCCAAATATATTCCACTCATCCCTTTCACTTCATCGTAATCTGGAATTCTGCATTGTTGTATGGAAATTCCATTGTTTTCAATGAATTCTAAAACTGTAGTAACTAATCCTTATGCACTTCCATACCCAAATTTAAAAAAATCCTAATAAGCTTTACTGTATCATGAGCTCTATAGATGTGTTATTTACATTCTCCTTTACTAAGATGTATCACAAAATTAAACTTAATTGATCATGCTTAGTTGCGTCTTGGTAGTATCCACATTAGGGAATAGAATCATCATCATGTATTTCTGCGATTACTCTTTTTCTATTTGTGAAGACAGCGTCTGAATGGTTTGTTTTGTGCTTGTGGACTTCAGTAGGTATTTTTGGTTATTTCCTTCTCATTCATTAATCGGATAAAATGAGATCATATTTATTAACAAGTTCAATAATAGCACGGAAATTATCACTGTGTGATACAACTAGTCTTTCTTTATTACCTCAAAAGACTATAGGTATTACAGGTTGCTAAGTTCAGAGACACAGCAATTACCCTTCTCACCATTTCTTACTATATGCCTCTTTTAAACTACCTGTGATTCCCTCATTAAAATGACTTCAATCAGTGTGGTTCTTGTGAGATAAATTTATATAATCTTCCACATTCGTATGAGAAATGGATGTCAAGGGAAGATTATTGCTACTTTCACAATTTATTAATTCATCTTCATTATTATTTAAACTGTAACAAAACAAGTGCTATGTTCACATTTTATGGACTCGCCCACAAAATTAGTGAAATCGTCTATTTCAGAAATGCCACCATTTGCACATTTTCTGCAGTTTCTATTGGAACACTTTGTCGATCTCCTTTTTAACAGTGAAATATATGAAAGATTTTTTTTGGAGTTTCATTATCAAGGCAGCCCTTTCTTTAGTTTGTTTTTTGTTTTCATTTTGTCACTTCGCTAAGGTACTACTTGGCCAGATTACATTTTCTTGCATGTTCCCAATTTGGGATAATTCTAATAAACATGTGGTATGAATGATTTGTCTATTTTGTACTTACATGCAATTTATACAATGCTTACAATACAATGGAGTTGCTTATTATTTCTCTTCCCCTTTTATTTAACATTCTATTGTATATGTAATAGGGAAGTATAATTTTCCACTATTTACTTTTTTGTCTTTTTACCCTTTTTCTGTATTTTCTCCAATTTGCTTCACATCTCTCTTAACCACTTTAACCTAATTTTTCCTAAATATTTTCCTGATTTCTTCATATATTCATTTGATCTTGTATTATAAGTCTTCCTAACCTTTAGCTCTATTGGTAAATTTTGCCATTTCTCTAGTATTAAATTCTCTCTTCCTTTATTCGTGTTGTTGTATTCCAGAATATAATGCCAATTGTCATGTAATCCATTACATTTAGCAAATCTCTTCCCCTTTCTGGCCTCTTTGTGGCATACTGGATGTATCTTTCTTTTCCCCATTCCATTTTTAAATGTCTATAATCTATTAATGACCTTTTTTTCTTGAAACTATTCACAATTTCTTGCTTTTCAATATCCTCCACTCTTGTTCTGATTTCTTTCCAGAAACCCTTACTTTTGTTGTTTCTTTCTGCCCACATTTCCCCCATTCTTATTTCTTCCTATGTTATCTGTATATTGTGCATCCAAGTTTCTTTTTTCCTCATTTTCTCCTGTATAAACAAGCATTGCTTTAGTATCTCATTTTCCTCCAGTGGCTTTATTCCGAACCAGTATTTGATTGCCCTTTCTACCATTTTGCCTTTAGCTCCCACCCTCTCTAGTTCTGCTTGTGCTACTCCATTCAGTGAGTTGCTTTGTAATCCCAGACTTATTTTGTAAAAATTCCTATGTATATCATCTACATTTTCCTATCCTTTTTCCAGCACCATATCTCTGCTGCGTTTAACAATCTTGCTTCCACCACTGTGCTATATATCATTTCTAGCCACGCAATTTACATTTTTGGTATTTTGTTCACACATGCTCTGATTACCTGTATAGCTTGTTTCCCCTTTGCTAGTACTTTTTTCTTCTGTTCCCCCCAATCCCCTGCACTATTGAGCCTTACTCCTGGATAGTCAATTGTCCTCGCTACTTCCAGCTCTGTTACTTCCCAATACCACTTTTTAGTCTTTCTTAGTTTATATCCTTTCTTAAAAATCATAATTTTTTATTTCTTTTTAGTAATACTATGCTAGCCTCTAGTTCCTGAGGTTGCAAGTTCAAACCTGGCAGAGGGCAACAAATTTTTCTTTCAAGCATAAAATTCCTTAGCATGGCTTTCTTTGGAAGGGAAGTAAAGCGGTGGTCCTGAATTGTAGATTTGTATTTTAAAGGAAAATTACTGTGATATTAAAATCACATTTGTAAAGGTTTAAGAATGAGATAAAAATGTGTGAAGTAATTGGTGAATTTATTTTAAATTAATACGTGCTAAAGCAACATACACAAAAACAAAACTTATAATGTTGCAAAACCATAATAATAAAAATAAAATACATAGAGTAAACTTAAGTTATGCAAATTTATGAATCAGTAACACTGTTGAATGGAATCCTTGTGTTATCTGGACACATTTGAAAACTGTATTTTACTGAAATATCTATCAGCATTTATGCTGCTGTTAGGACACAAATACATTACAGAGCTGCTTGGGCAATCTCTTGGTATTTGAGCTTAACAGCAAACAGCATTTGCAGGGAGTCTACATATTTATTTTCTGCAGAATATGTACCATTTATAAATGAAAATATTCATATACCTCAACAAAAGTATCCATATTTTTTATTTATTTCCAAAACTGTCAAACTTATGTTACATATATCTGTATATTAAGGTTATAGTTTACAATAAAATAAAAGGTAAATGCTAAAGAACATTAACTATGACATTACAATCATTTAGCATGAATGCATTGGATAAAACATAAGAAACTGTTATAACAACATTGCTTTTTAAATAAATGATACAGAGATGTATAAAATTGATTATTACAGTATGATAAATGATTAATAAAAGAAATAACTTTTAATTTCAAAGATCGGACAGTCCAATAATAAATGTTGCACTGTGTGTTCACTGCCACAAAGACATTGTTAAGTACTTCCAACAATGTGGAATATTTAAAAACAATCTTATGACAATTTGTTATGTTTTTTCTGATAGCTGTGGCCATCAGATGAAGATGGAGTTTATCTTTAACAACATGCAATAAAATGGTGATCCATTTTACAGCCTGCTGAATAGCAAATAATTCAGCTTGAAATATAGAGCATAAAGGAGCCAACTTATACGCATCTGAATGTATTTCACTGTTACTGGAATATACAATAAAAGCATATCCTACCAAATCATCTACATCTCTTGCAATTTGGAAACCATCTGTGTACACTTGCAAACTGTTGCTTGGTAATGAAAATGGAAACTTGATGAATTTTGGGAAATAGTGAGGGTGGCTCATCTGTAAAAAGTTTACATTATTTTCCATTTCAAGATCTAGATGTTGACTTAATACATCAGTTCCTTTCTTAACACAAGTGAACTCAGCTTCGGCTATAGCATTTATTTAGGTGTAAAGAAGGTATTCCAGCTACGATTACAGCTGCTCATTTGAAATTGTGCGGTATCCTTACATATGTAAAATCAATCCATGCTGAATCTGTTAGTTTTTGTTGAGCCCATTTTTATCTAGGATATGTTTGAATGCAGACACACAATAAAATACTAGAGGTTCAAAGGCCCCCCTGATAAATAATGTATAGTGCCTCAGAATTTATGCCCCAAGTAGGCTAAATGCAGAAGCTAGAGCAGTCTGGAACTGGCTGCCTTTTCTTTTGTAATGTTTTGAGGTATTTAAACATAATTTTCTCACCTAAAATAACGTCAAGATATTTAAAACAAAATTATTTACATCCTTGATTGTTTGGCCATTCATAAAAATTGTTAGGGTATCCGCTGATCGCTTTATGGAGAATAGCACTGCTTAAGTCTTCTAAGGATTAAAAGTCAACTTGTTGGTACATCCCCATTTAAATATAATTTGATGAGCAGTGTTTACTGTATGTGTCAAGGAGTTTGCATTATGTACTTCCCTCTATGAGAAGCAAAGCATCACCTGTGAAAGTAAGGATTCTACAGCTTATGATAGCTGTTGTTTCTGAAGATAAAAAATACCCATATTAACAACCTGAAAAATGGGATCTTATTTTATTTCCATTTAAATGTTTCCAATCCATTGACAATACTTGGCAACACAGACAAGATTAAAAAGCTTATCAACCTTCTGGAAAAAAAGTTACCTTTTGCTCCAGGCAACTACTCAACTTTTTGTTGCTCAAAAGCGTAGTCCAGGCTGCAAACAAATGTTTCGGAAGTGTTCATGAACAATGTTGCGCAGCTCAATTTTGTTTTTGGTTTGTTTCGGAACTGTTTCACTAATGTTGCAAAACAATAAAAGCCCCATTCCTTGATTTCCAATAAAATGGAAAAAATTGGGAACACTGAAGAAGTGTGGACATGTTCTGAAATGGTTTAGTCAACCACAGACCTCATATTTAGTTTCATATTTAGTTTTTCATACATTTAGATTATTGATAGTTTTCTCAATTGATTTCAGATTTTGATTTGTTTACCATGTGGGATCAAGAGAAAACGTTACAACTTATAAAACAATTGCACAGTGATCTTGTTTGTGGGATGTCACATGTGGTGAATACAAAAATAGGAATAGAGGGAGGGATGCTTTTGAAAATATTGTGCAATCATGTGGTTTAACAGTTGCTGAAGTTGAAAAGAAAGTGCACATTGTAAAATTTCAATTTCAACAAGAACTACAAGATGCTATGAAAAGTGGTTCTTCACTGAAGAAGTGCAGTTGATTTTTATATGGGCATCTTTTATTTGTTTTGCAAGGAGATGTACCAAGAGGGATTCAAAGTACTGATGGCAATGACACAGAAGGGGTAAGTAAAAAAACCTTCATTACACTATTTTATATTTAAAAATTTCATGGATTAGTTTATAACTAGGTACAATCTTTCCCAATTAGTTTATGATTTACGAGTGCTTACTAGTGTCAACAAAAAACGCTAGGTATTATGAAGAGGAATATTGCCATGGAACTGATCCTTCAACAGACATGAAATAATCCCCAAACTCATTATGGATTTTCTGTGTTTCGCTTGCTGCCTTCCTAGTAAATTCTGTAAAGACATTAAGGCATTACAATCGTCAACTTCTGTCCTACATATTCCGGGAATAAGATTGTTGGAATCCTGAGAATCAAATGTACCAGGAGGTGAATAAGAAGTCCTTGAAGCTGCATTTCTTTGCAATAAGTAGTGCAAATAAATACATATCAAAGTTATAGTTTCGACTTTATTCGGATGCAAACAAATAGTTTTGAGAAGAATCGTAAACTTGGCACTCATTATTCCAAAAAAACATCTTCAGTTATTACCTTTGCTCTGCTCAGTCTGTAGTTAAATACACATTCTGGCTACGCACTCCCAGGTTTGTGACCCGGATAAGGCTTCATAATATTGTCTGATAAAGCAAATGCATCATAAGCTACAACAACAAAAGGAACAGGTTTCTCTCTCGATGGTATCACTTAAGCATCTGGCATGCAATGTTCCTTTTTGCACTTTTTTCGTAAAGTAATGTGTATTTGAACACACAACCATAATGCAACCTTGACAACCAACATCTGCATATATGATGATATAATTTGCATTGCAACAGCCATCAACACAATGCTGTGTGATCCTTTATAGTTGAAATACAAATTTCCACTATGCTCAGGCGCAATTATCTATATATGTTTTCCATCAATACTGCCAATACGAGGAAAATTCCATCTGTTTGAGAAATTTTGTGCAATTCCTTTCTACTCATCGTTCATATTTGTCATCTGCAAAGAAGCATATATATTTTTATATATTTTTAAAAATGTTGGTTAATTTCAGTGTGCTACTTAATTTTATGTTTCATTTCCATGTTGTGTTCAGTGATGACAAATGATACTGTTGATGTGGATGAACTTGAAGAAGGGAAAAAAGAGTACTATCAGTTCACGAAGCACTGAATTTCAAACTCCTAAATGGCATAAGAAGAAGAGGAAAAATGATGATGACCTAAAGGAAGCATTTCAGTGTATGAAAACACTCAAAGATAGTGTTTACAAATGAGATGCTTTCTCTATTTATGGAGAACATGTGGGAAAGAAACTGCGAACCTGCCGTAGGAGTGACATAGATTGCCAAAGCCCTAAATTATACAGATGATATTTTATTTATGGGCAGGTATGGCCAACAAATGAACAAATCTTTGGTTGTGGCAGATACTTCAACGGCATATAATTTAATTACATTTTGTCAGCACCACCTAGTGCTTCATCAGTTAGTTTCCAACAATGGAAGTCAGATTCACCAACTCAAACTTCAACAGGCCACAGAAATACTAATGAACCGTGTAATAATATCATTTTCTATTCCCCACTGTTTCCATGATTTCCAAATTACAAAGAGTGAACTTAGCATACAAAAAAGCTCTTAATAGATTTGTACTCACCTTGACAAATTGTTTTAATGCTGTTATAAAGAGCCTCGCACAATTCGGGAACAATTCCTGATATTGATTGCTTTGATATTCTGAAAGTGTACATGAGACTTGTAAAGCAATCTTCACTAGCAAAAAATGTTAAGTTTAAGTTTTATTTATGATGCTCTTTAACTGCTGTGGTCCTTGGTGTTCCATTCTATGTTGGGCGTGAAAGAACGGTAATTTTGCTCAGAGGCCTGTTTATCAGGCTTGACGTTCTTTTACATGCCGTAAATCTACGACACCGGACCACCGGCTTTACTTCGATTCCTAAGGAAGCCATGCTAAGTATTTTTACATCCGAAAAAATTCATTGCCCTCCACCGGGTTTGCAACCGCGACCTCGGGAACTAGAGGCAAGCATGATAACCACTACACCACGGAGGACGACCATTTAAGTGTCACAGCTAGCCCAACTGATAAGAGAGTTTGAATGTTTAAGGGCTTATATTACAATCTCAGGTTAAAAGCTGAGGTTTTCTAACTTGTAGTAACTTTAACTTGTAGTAATTTGTAACTTTAACCTGTTGGTTAAACGGAGTGCCCCTATTACGAATGCAAGGTAACTGTAAGGTAGTTAATCTGGAGTTGGCTAACACTTTGGTATGGTTGGCAAAATTTTTGCGCAATTTCATGCCACCTAGGTGGAAACTTGAAACCATTAGATCTTTAAAATAAGCTTTCTGCTGTAATCTTCTTGAGTCCGCCATATGATTTCTGCGTATAATAAAATCTAAAGGTTCTATTAAATTAGTTTGAGGAATTTCATGATTAATATGGATCGTTTCTTAAGGCTGGATGCATTCAGGATCATAATATAGCATACTTGTTGCTAATATTACACTTTGTATAAGTTAGGTAGCGGTACATTTCTAAGGGTTATGCTGTTAGTTTAGTTCACATTGCAATAGGTTATTAGCATTTTGGATGTTTAAAAAAGAATGATTTGCAGTTAATATAGTTCTTGCAGGTAGTGTAAAATCGGATAGCTATACGTGTGGTGTAGTTAGAAAATAGGTTAAGAGCATTTTGGAGTAGTAGGTTATGTGGGATTTCACTCTCAATATGATTTAGATTAACGGAAAAATAGATTTTGCATATAAGAATGTGTTAGTAGTGAAGAATGTTGTAGTCTCTCTTGAATCTAACATACGCTAACACGTATTGTATTGCTATTTCTGTTAAAACGTTCAAAACTCATTAAAGCAGTAATGAATTTGTTTACCTGATGTGCATTATATCATCATACATACTTTATTACTGCCTGGAGCTTGATGGTAAGGAAGAATTAGCCTAAGGCTTACTCCATTACATCGAAATTTGTGATGGTTACATTTAAGAAACAATTCCGACAGTTACAGAGCATAAGTATGATAGAAAACAGAGTGATAGTGCAATTTTTGTTAACCTGAATAATTTCCTAACTTCCTCATCCCTCTTCTCCAATTTATTTCTGCGACATATTATTCCTATTACATAAGTAACATCTGAGCATTCATCCCAGTATCGCTACAAAAGGAATTATGTAGGGCTTTTGCTAGTTTAAACATTTCAAAATATTAAATTATGTAGGTTTCGTTGTTAACACGCTCGTGTAGTAGTTATTAATAAATGCTTACGTTTAAAACCAAAAAAAAAAAAAAGAAAAAAGAAAAAAAAAAAAAAAAAAAACCTGCTTAAGTAGGATTTCACACTTAATATGTTCTTATAGATTAGTGTGGAAATATGTTGGGTGATTTTGGAGTATTAACTTATATGGATTTTTGTTTTCGGCTTCATGTAAGTCACAAGGAAAATAGGACATTTTGGAATGTAAGGTTAAGTTTTACTGTCATTTTCTACAGGCTATTTGCAAAATAGGTTAGATGCACAAATATTGGATTAATATCACTTACATTGTATATTTAAGCCAACACTGCTGTCATTCATGTTAAAGAAAAATACAACAATATGTGAACAATATCTAAAATAATGCTGGAGGTATTATGCAGCAGAAATGTAATAAAAATTAATGGAACCAGTACAGCTTTCGACAATCTAGTAACATTTACAAAATTCAACCACGTCCCAAACCTGGGAATTGCACTTGCAGAGGTCTTATTATTTTGGCTTTCCTCCTTTTATATAAATATTGCTGTAATATTTCACCTTGGAATTGCTATCAATCGAGGTGGTAGGTATGCCATTTTTGTATGGTTACCTCCTAGTTAGTACCCTAACCGCTAGGAACCCCAGATTGTCGGTAAATAAAATAATGTAATATCGGTGTAAAAATATTATAGTGAGCGGTGTTTTGGGCAGTAAATAAAACTGCTTAATGGTGTTATCTCGTGCAAAAAAAGGGAAAAAACAAAAACACAGTTTAAGCTATTTTACTGTGGAACAAAGGGCACCTTACATGTAACTTAAAAAAGAGGAGCATGAAAATATTTACATAGTATACATTTCGACTGATTTACTTTGTTAGAGACAAAGCCACCATAGTTTGGTGTTCTCTGGCTTAAGATTTGTTCTTAAGTTTGTCATGATGTTCCCATATGCAGAGAAAAGTCCTTCACTGTCCACATTGGACATGGGTACCCACAATAGTTTCATACACTTCTCACTGAAATACAAGTGATCACATTGAAGTCCAGAAAGTAAATCCAGTATGTTCACTTCAGCAGCATCATCTAATTTCTCACACACTATGTTCTTCAGAGCAGCATATCCCTCCTTGAATGTCTTCTCTGGCAAGTCTCGCAGAAAAGGTAACATTCTTCTTGCTTTTTCTATAGTTATATCAGTAGATGCCTCATTTGATACTATTTTTTGTACATCAAACAATTTACCTGCAGAATGAATAATATCAGCAGCTGGATCAGCTGACATTAAGGAATTCACTTGGTAACTGACTTTATGCCCAATTGCTTGAACTGACTGATAACATAAGACTTCTTGAGGGTTGGCAGTCTCTGAAGAAGACTTGAAGTTTTCACTCCAAACGAGCCCTCAGCTACTATTGTGAAGCCATTTGATATATCTTTAAGTTTGCTATATAGTTTATGAACAAATGGATATTTATATCCCTCAAGCACTTCAATAAGGCAAATGGTGTCTTTGCAGTGTTCAAGAAGCAAAGATGCCTGGCAGTTTATTATATTTTGAGACCGCATTGAAATACTTCTGTGGAATCGGTTTGAATTCCCGCGTGCCGCAAAACTAAACTGACCTGGCAACGTCTTGCACATGCTGTCTGTACAGCGCCACTCCACCGTCAGCTGAATTGTGCATGCGCTAGCCACAGAACACCAGCGCTAGCTTAATTTGAAACGTGGCTCCATTGGCATAATTCCTTTTCTTTTTCAGAGCAGAAGGTAAACAGACTCCTTGTGCTAAATTGTAATTTAAATTAAAGAGTATAACTTGACTCCAAATGAAGCTTTCAGTATAGCGGACACAAAATATACCTAAAAAAACACCGTGCAGCATGGCCATAGCGAATGACAATACAGTATCCGTAAATGATTGATAAGCCAAATATCTGATTGTTTATGTGAAAGGGAGAGATAAACGCCAAAAAAAGGAGAGAGAGAAAAATTTCGGGTTTTTTGCACATTTTTTTTCATAACGGTGTTATTTCGCGTTTTCGCGATATAGAACTAATGTTGCATTATTTTGCGACTCAGAATGGATATATATGTGGAATTTAAAAATGATTAAAGGTTTTCCTTATTGTTAATTTTGGGCCAATTTCGCGAATTAACTACTTGCGAAAAGTCGGGGTCCCTACTAACCGCTAACCAAGGTGGCAGTTAGTTCATTGCTAAGAACAACTTCTGGTTGGCTGTTAACCTAAGATTGTAATACGAAAATTTGCCCCGACTCGCAGTTAATATCTAACCAGAACCTCAACCGCAGATCATAATACAGGCCCTAAATGGAGTATTTCATCAGGATATTTTTTCTTCTAATATCAAGCAACAGAACCTAGAAATCTCTTGACAACATTCCAGTAAAATTTTCTAAAACCTACTCCATCTTCAAATTTTAGGTCTGCAAAAGCTCTTTGGCATAACTGGCCCTTCCATTAGAGCTTTCCCTATCTACCGCCTTCTGCTTTTCTTTCCTTTCCTTTGGCCATTAAGTAAAATAAATAAATTGGTGGCACAAATTCCTGCAATAGCCTCACAAGACATGATAATCACTTGAGAAACATTGACTTAAGTATGGACACAGAACAATGTATATAGATTGTTCCAAAACAATGCTTTCCAACTGTTTAAAACAGTGTTCAATATTGTTTACAGTCTGGACTGCCATTAAGCATGCACTGTATAAAAATATTTTTCATTTTGCTTTATACACTTTCATTTGAACAAGAGTCCATGAATTGCTAGACATTTTAACTTTGTATCACATTTTAGTCTAATTTTCACATTTTGAATCAGTTTCACATTTTATTGCTTTTTTAACACACATTAAAAAGTGGTTTACACACAATACCTAGAGCCTGGAAGTTAGGCAAAATGCCTTTTCTATTTGGATGGACATAATAAAGAGCTAAATCGAGATATACATGCCTCCATACATTTAGGAACGGTAGGGCAAATTTTTTTCTTCTTTTTTCCTATTTTGGCTTCTGTTTTCTATTTAAAGGCTTAAATAATTTTTTTTGGGCATGTTTTGGGTCATTATGGCTTTTTGCTGTGATTATTTACACATTTTAAAAAGCATATAAAGAATTTCAATGTATGAAAGTGTAAACAGTTACGCAAAATATAATGAAATGACACATTCATGTAACAAAAATATGTATTGAGGATCTTGTTACCTATAAATGCATCTATTTGTCTTCAGGCAGTAGAAAACTTACCTCCTCAAACGATTCAATTAAGCTCTTTAAATAGCAGAACCTATGAAAGGAATGCAGGCACCTTATATGAAAAAGCCTTTAAAGTTCTCTTCCCAAAAATACTCTATTTCATAAATCTAGCCCACAGGTTACACAGAATTGCCAAAGAAGAAAATCCTCTTTTGTGTAAGTTGGTTTTCAACACCAAGAAGGTCTTCCTAAAACCACCCTCCTGAATGCGGGTTTTTAAGGATATGGCACCAGAGCTTGCTTTACCTCCAAAGCCAGTTTTCAACAAATTGATTCTCACCTGGATCTCTGCAGCCATATATTACAGCAACAATGTGGGCAAGATATGAGAGGTATTTGATGCACTATCAGAAGACGAAGCTGCTTCAATTTGCAGGGTAAGGAAATTGTGAAATGAAGAACTCAGCAATGATATGGCATTTATAGCAGCACATTATAAAGTGCTAGCGGAAGCAATCTTGCAGTTGTAGAAAAAAGTGATATGTTAGAATATTTGTGATGTCCTGAAAGGTGAAAGTTCTGTGGTAACTGATATGAATCCTTCCGAAACAGCTTGTTTTAAATATGGTCCAGTTATTTCAGTGGAAGTAAAGCGTTCTTTATCCAAGATGAAAAGCATTCTGACAGGAAGCTGACTATGACTGTTGACACTTTGAAAAAAACATCTTGTTGCTTGTAATCAAGGAAAGTAAGAATAAGTACTTTTTGTGATAAATTACTAAATATATTAGATAGTTATTTTCATCAATAAAGAGTGGGATTCCTCTTGGTTTTCACTTTTAATAAATGCCTATTTTCAGTGTTTTAAGTGCCTCTTTACCTGCCTATTTTAACCAAAACAAATAGCTGAACTTCAGGCTCTAGTCATAGCAAAAAATGCAAGAGTACAAAGCTTTGTGAGCAATTCACACTATATTGCATTTGCATAACATCACCACTCCCAGACATTAAAGATAATCAAGGGAAAGTTACTGTCTGAAGGTTCCACAAATTAAGTAGTCCTATGGCTAACTAAAGATAATTTGATTAAGATGGTAGCTAGTTGCTATCTGCAATAGGATTTTGTTTGCTCTCTGGATGATAGATGAGCCTTACATATGGTATCCACAGAAGCTGCTGCTATAAATCTTGATGCTGAATCAGGTGCAGAACGTTCATAAAGTAAAAGACTTTTCCAGTGCATTTTTCAAATCATAAGCTTTGTTCTCCACTTATTAGAGAGAGAGAGAGAGAGAGAGAGAGAGAGAGAGAGAGAGAGTGTGTTGCATAACATACTCATCCATTCATGGAAAAATCATGCAAGTTGCTGCTATTATTTATGATTATTAATTATTATTATTATTAATATTATTATTATTACTACTACATATAACTGAGGTTTACAGTAAATGTTATTGAGGCCATATCTAGCATCCTTTTTTCCATACTTCAGTAATTTTCTGCAAGTTTTAATCCAAATACCTTTTTTGTATGTCCTTCAGGACATGTTTTGAACATTCTATCATATGGAGTGTCCCCATTCTTTTTCCATTACCATATGGCATTATTTTTCTTTGTTCTATTTGATGTATTATGTTGTATTCACTTTTCATTGTGCCCTATATTTCTTGATTTCTTATGCAAAGCAGTTTTAAGAGCCGGTATTTTCTTCTGGATGAAGAACCACCAACAACTTCTTTTAAAGTAGTTTTCTACTTAAATGAGGTATATTTTAGTAGGAAATAATCTTTGTGGTTTGAAGAATATAAAAATCTTAATAAATGTTTAAGTTGTAACCTTTAGTGATGCAAAATGTAAAAGAAATCACGTTCCAGATGAAGGCATTTAAAGTTGAACTTAACAAGATAATAAACAAATACAATAAAAATGGCTACCTGTTAAGGCGGTGAGGGGTAGATCAGCTTTAAATGATTTGCATTATGATTCAGTATACCAAGGAGAAGCTTACAGCTAAAAACAGGAGAAAAAAAAAATTAACCTTTTACTATTCTTGCCACTTTTGGAGCATACTCTTCCCCTTAAGCCAAAAGTGAAACATTAAATGCCTAACTCTGTATTTTGCTTTTTGTTTCAAATAGGCTGAGTTGGAAAATAAAAGACTTGGTTCTGCTACGACTTATGGGTAGGAAAAGAAACCATCATGGTACACTATTCACACTCAAAAATACACATATTACCCTGTTCGGAAGAATGCTTGAATTGCTTTATCAGAGAATAAGTGCATTGTCAACTATTTGGTTGTTAAATGTGATTATGAAATATTATATGACAAACAGTGCAGAGAAAACATGCAGAAATTTTAAGTTACCTCGTAACGACCCCCTGAGCAAGCTAATGAAAGAGGTGTATCCTTTGTTCTTTCCGACTGTGCCTCTATGTCTGCACCATGAGTAAGAAGAATTTCCACAACCTTCTCATGGCCAGCAGTAGCTGCTAATATTAGAGGAGTGAAACCCTTCTTGTCACGATGTTCTGTGGAAGAAGAAAACAATCTTATTTATTTTATACTCTTTTATTTCTATTTATACTGTTGCAAAAGTTCACAAAGTTCTAAGCACAATAAAATAGTGTTTTATCTTTGTGGAGCATGAGTCTATAAGGATTCCATAATTCTTATATAACCACAATGCCATTAGGTAGCAATGTATGTAAATTTTTGACAAAACAAATTACAAATAGGAAATCTGAACAGGTGATTCTTACTCTGTATCAAGCAACCATTAAAATGGTGGTATTAAATGCAGATTGTGTTTGTTCATAGAAATACTGAATGTAATAATTTTACACAGCATACTACACATACAGAATGGATTCCATTGTCTTTATCAAATTTTTACACCGGTTACACTTATGAGTAAGTTAAGTGAATTCTTAGCCCAGAAATATATATTTAGTTGATAACAATAACCTGGAAGAAAAACAAAATTGCATTTACACAAATTGTTAACTGTATGAAATACAGCAATCACTTAAAGTGGTCAACTAAAATAATAATACTGAATAAATAATTCAGCAGCATTCAGTATCCATTAGCTAGAAGCTATACATGGAGAACGGGCAGATGCTAACAATACAGAACAATAATTGAAATCCAATGAATCCTTTATCCTTCTAGATGATGCAATTGATGATAGCTGTTACTTGTAAGCTTATTTAATGCTTCTAACAACTACAAAGGACATAAAATTCAGTGTGTTGGAATACTATCTGTAGGAGTTCTTTTGCTGGCCAGTAAAGCTACTGACATGAAGCTGACACATCTGCAAACACTTAAAACACCATCATCCTGGCACAGGATGGAACCTGCAACTTTGGACCAGCTCTTGTTAAAGATCACTTCACTTGCTTAACTTAAACAGCTCCTGCTGCTTAGCATCACAGTACACTGACCAGTATTTAATTTCTTTTCTCCCAAAAGAAAACAAGGTTTGTTCTATAATTGTTTCTTCATTACTAAGAATCCAATGTGTATATAAGATGACAAGAAAAGTTTGTTTTTTAAGTTTTTAACTTCTTAATTTGCATATTGCAATAAGTGACTTTTATAATAGTAAAATGTTGCAAATAAAATTCTTTTCGTGAAGTTACATATTTTATGTGTGAAATGTCAATAAAATTTCAGTTTCCAAATGCAGCCCCATCAATATGCCTGTCTACAAATATAAAGTGTAGTGTTTGAAATTATGGTTTTCAACCCACCAAGAGGTATAGGCTTTCCTTTGAATCTATTCACATCTTTTCAATGTCTGTATCCAGTACATACATTTTTACTAGGGAGCAATGCGGACAGTTAATAGGTGTATGAGAATTAGCAAGATTATGGCTCTTAATCCTGTAAGCTATTACTAGGAGCTGCATCAAATTATATTATAAAACATAATCAGATTTTTCAGCTAGATAAAATATCTTGTGTTAAATATGATATTCATCAACAACTTAGCTATCACGATGCAGCACTATCAAAATACGTTGTCATACTATGTTAACGGAGGTGGTGCAATAAGTCTATATGCAATGAATAATACAGCTCAAAACCATCTGTGATATCCAATCCTTCTGAAGAACTTCACCACATGAGAATTAAGAGCAAATGATTAGTCCTTATTTGAGGGACACTCCTACTTAAATCTCGCTTGAGTGACAATATCAGATTCAGAAGCAAAACTCAACTGAAAAGTGAGTGGGGAATGGGTAAAAATCGAGTATTTTTCAACTGAAGTCTGGTGCAGACTTGAGATTCTCTCAAAGTACCTTTTGAGGATTTGTTATTAGAAAAAAGGTTCAAAAACATTATTAAATGTGTTAGTAACATTATTCAAGCATTTAAGTAATAGCTATCAGTGTTAATGTTGCTGCCATCTATGTAATTTGCTAATTTAGAATTTGGAAGTTATGCATATATTTAACAGCAAAAGGTCCAGCAGACTTGGTGATGTAGGGGGGGGGGGGTGCTGGAGATTACTGGGCTTCTAAGCCTTCTATTTCTAACATAAATAAATTATTTGAGAACGATTCATAATTGTGCATGTTTACAATGTGGGTTTACTTCAAACGAAATGCAAAGAATGAAATGCAAAGAATGAACTCATTGTGACTATCACTTGTCCGGGTACAACACAAATGCAGTTGGATGACATTCAAAATTATACTGCTTGTTGTGGTGGAAAAACAGAGAACACTATCAGTAATTAATAATGCTCTCAGTCTCATTGTTTGGATTCAACATTTCTAACTGTTGCATTCAGTATTGCTATCATTTAAGTGTGAAGTATACCGAGAGCATGTTACTAACATCTTGATCTTAATTAGCATTTTAATGTGAAATTAAAAATGATTAAATATTTAAAACAGAGGAACATGGTAATCAAATTTGTTAATAACATTTTTTGCTCAACTTACTTCTCAAAGTAAGGCAGAACATGTTTCAAGACGATGCCCTCCTCATCAGCTGATTGGTTGAATGATTCGCGTCAAGTATCTGCTTTCCCCTTTCCCTGTTGTTTGACTTGCTATCGTTTCCATTGGTGACACACACGATGTCGTATGCCGGAATTTCAAAATTCATGACTATTCGAATTCTTGGTAATGTATACATTTTCCAACACTATTACTTCCAAATGACTGTTGGTTAGTTTTATAAGTTTTATTTCTGTACTGATGTGCTTATGTAACAAAAAAAACTGGTGTTACATTCACATGACTTTCTCTACCCTCTATCGTTTATTGGTGGGTATACAAATTATTCTTACAAAAGTTTATTTTCCTATCTATTTCATTTTAATTATGATAAACCTTTCCGGAAATAGCTGCATTATACACTTCATTATTGATACAATGGGAATAGCGATAGTTAAATGCTTTACAACTACACAATACATGCTGGCCTTAAAATTCCATACTCTTTCCATGACCTCATGAGAAACAAGTGAAAATTGACAGTACTTTAAAAGAATGGCTAAGTATTGAACAATTTGAATCATTAATAATGGATATCTCATAAATGATTGATGCCACAAAAAAAGTCATTGGAAATAAATTGTATGTTTTAAACATATCAACATTTCTTGAGTAGTACGTTTTCATCTATTGCTTAACGTTATCAGTTACACAAGATTATACAAAATTCCTTGCGAATGACAAACTCAAAGTCTATTCCCAAAAAATTCAAGATATACATTTTATTTGCCATATAAATATCTTTAAAATAAGATACCTTAATCACAATTGTTAAGAGCCATTTCAAAAAATGTTCCATATAAAGGGTAGTTTGGGGTGAGGTATTTTCTGGAAAATACTTTGTCGCATTTTTGGAAGGTACTCAACTTAAATATCAAGTGTGGTGTTTATCCAACTTTTCATTTTTGAGTTACGTTATTCTCTCTCTCTCTCTTCTCTCCCACACACGTGCACGGATGGATGTTTTTCTTAAAATGCTTCTTTTTATTTATTTAGGGGCCTCAAGACCCGTATTTTTTTGTGAAATCCCTCTAAGATTTTTGGGTGCAATGCAATACCTTCTCTACCTACTAGGTACGTGGTAGAAAAAGTAAAACTAATAACCTATAGCAGATTTTTCTGTATGCTTGAATATTATATATCTCAAGTGTTCCTCCAATCTTATTTCCAAATTCATTTTAGTTTTTTCAATGTATATTTTTTGACAATGTTTACAATTAACATGATATATTCCTGATAATTTATTGTTAAGAGTTAATAGTTTTTAATGAGTGAGAGAGCAGATTTCTTACACTTTATTTGTTTTGGGGAGCCAATTTAATATTATGATCTTTAAAAATCTTGTTGACTTTGTCTAACATTTTTGGATGAAAAGTAAATTTAAAGTACTTTTTCTTTTGAATCTTCCATTTTTAACTTGCTCACATCTCCAATTGCTTTATACCTTCTGTATCCGTTAGTCAATTTAGTTGTAAGTTTGATTTAAAACCATTCAAATCTGCAACATGTTTAATATACTCCTGTTCTCTGTTATAATCATTTGTTACAGGGATGTTAACCAATCTGTGAATAAGACTATGAAAGACGGCAAGTTGATATGCTTTTGGGTTGAAATTACTGCTTTTAATGTAATTGCCTAGATGTGTTGGTTCCCTGTATATGCCGTATTGTAATCTATCCTTACCTGTCACGATTTTTAAATCCAAGAAAAGTAACCATCCACTTTACTCTATTTCCACATTAAACTTTATTGATCTACCTTGCAAATTCTACAGTTTCAGAGCATCTTGAGCTAATGTTTTAGGAACAATGGCAAAGATGTCATCCACGTATCTAAACCAAGTTTTAATAAGTGTGGGAATGCTTTTGAAATACGTATTTCCAAATTGCTCATATATAGATCTACCAGCAATTGAGACATGGGGTTACCCATAGCTAAACTTGATGTTCTGTATTAGTTTGACAAGTGGAGCAAAAGGTGTTTTTAAAGGTTGACCAAATTTTTAAGAAATTTGATAACATTCTAATATTTTATGTTTGTTGATAACATCTGTATATAAAGTAGTTTACCTGATCCCTGTGCAGTGATTCAGTTATATAAAGTTGCTAATGATGCCAGCTAAATGTAATTTTTGAATCTTAAATTAATAAAAGCTTTTTAAGCAGCACAATGACAGAAGCAAGTTTAAGTGCTTCAGCTGTTGTGAGCACAGGAGATAAAATATGCTGCAAATCCAAGTCCAATATTTTAAAGAAACCTAGTATTTTTTTAATGAACCAAGAGCAACAACACATGTCTTCTTGCAGGCCCCCAATAGTTTACTTTTACCACTGTATCCTTCTTGTATACTTTTGCAATTTGCTTCATACAAAAGCTATGTTTGCATTCATGTTTGCATTTTAAATCCCTGTCCTTTTAATTTACAAGGACATCCAGAAAGTAAGGAACAATTGCACATCATGTGGTGCCAGTCCCCCCACCACCACAATTGCATGCAGGAAAGTTAGCTCCTTACTCCACCTCAGTGTGAGCCAAGTTTCGTTGCTGTGAGGTAACGCCTGCCTGTTCTACAACATATCCAAATGGCGGTGCCAATTGAAAATCCTGCCAAATGTGAAATACGTAGTGTGATCCATTTTCTGAATGCACAAAATGTTCGGCCCATAGAAATTTATAGACTAATAATGCAAGTGTATGGTGATAATGCTATGAATGAGTCTTCAGTGAGGAAATGGTGCATAATGGGTGGTATAAATAAAAGCAAGCATTAGCTCATTTCTCACTAATTCCAAGCATTTGCTCGGTTTCGTATAAATAAAACTTTTCTGCTCAACCTCCTCGCGAGCAAAAGCTTGCTGACCTTGATCGCTGAGCTATTGCTCGCGATATGGTATAAATAAAAACAAGTCCTGCTCGCCTTTAGTAAGCTTTTGCTTCCTATTTCTTGAGGTACCTCTGTAGGTACCTCAGCTTGCTCAACTGTGTTTTAATACATTGGTGAAGTTCATGATCATGGTCCCAGAGAGGAAAATAAAAATGACACGACTTTCTCTATCACTCTTTTTACAAACAATTCTTACAAAACCTTATTCTTGTTAACTACTTCTTGTTAATCGAGATAAACTATCATTGTAGGAATAGAAGAATGCAGTAAACTAAAGGGATAGTCAAATATTTTAAATGTGGGTCGCTATTTGATGGATTTGAAATTCCGTTCTTTTCAGATGATTGCGGAAAAACGAAAAAAAATCCTGATGTTCTAATTCACATGGCTTTCTCTAATCATTCTGCTACAAACTATACTTACAAGAGCTTATTAATCCAGCTTCTTCTTGTTAATCCAGATAAACGTTCAATTTACATTTACAATTTTATTATACGATACAGTAGTAAAGTGAGTCAGCTTTTTAAAGAGCGCCTGGCTATATGAGAGCTCTGAAATTCGATGCTCTTTGCATGATGACCACGAGAAATTATTGAATACCGACTTCCCATTTGAGAGAATTATAAGTAATTATTTAAAAGTTTAAACCAATAACAAGGAATATCTCAGGAATGATTAAGTTAAAAAAAGAAAGTAAAAAAGAAATGCTTTGACATAAATTGTGTGCTTAACCAGAACAATTTTCTTTTTGTAGTAAGATTTTTGTAGATAGATTTGCCTATCTTATGGTTTACCAATTGTGCAAAAGTTACTGAGAAATAAGAGGACTTTGGAGGATATTCCGAGGAAATGCAATATATGCATTTGACATGTAAACATTTTCAACATGTGGTTAATCAAAATCGTTAAGAATCATTTTTGAGAAAATAAAGCTTTTGGAAAAAGTTTCCATGTTAAGGGCAGTTTGGGGAGGGGGGGACTTTCTTGAAAATCTTCCTGACGCATGTTTGGAAGGTGCTGAACATAAATACCAAACTTGTTATTTAACGACTTTGCCTTTCTGAGTTTGCTGTTCAGACACAGATGCGTAGGACTCTTGTAGTAGAATCTCTTACAGTTTAGCGTTACATAAAAGTCATTCAGAATGAAGAGCACTTCACTGGCTATTCCCAGAAAATTCAAGATATACCTAATTATATTTGTTATGCAAATGTCTTAAACAATAGCGGATTTTAATCAAAATTGTTGGGAGCCATTTTTGAGAAAAGGGATAGTTTTGGGGTAGAGGAATTTTCTTGAAAATCTTATCACATTTTGGAGGATACTAAGTTTGAACAAGTTTTTTTTTATTTATGCTGTTCACATACACATTTGCTAAAGATGTTTCTTTTTAATTCAGGCACTCTCAAAACGTGTATCTCTGATGAAATCTCGGTATGGAATTTTTGCGCAGAGTGCAATATTTCCTCTACTTGATATACGTAAGTGATAGTGAAATTAAAAATTGTTTCCAGACGCAAGGACTCAGATGTGTGCTGATATAAACAGTTATTTAAAAGAGAAAATGTAAAAGGCTGCGCAAAATTTTCTTCCAGAGGCAAATGAAACACGAGGTGGACCTTCTAACAATGCAGAAAAGATCCTGACATGTTTTCATCTGAGTACTATAACACTAAACAGAATGTGAGTGAGGTCATAGCGAGCCGCTCTTATTACCGGAAGACTGGTAATATAATCAAAGCGATATACAAATAAACACTTACATAGAGCAGAATGTTCGCACAAATCAAAACCGGATTATAACTAAAGAATTTGAATTAAAACCAAACTTAAATTTAACTTTCAAATGAAACTCTTTAATCCAGTTTAACTTTAATTCATGATAACATCTTATAAATTCTTGCAATTACATAGTGATATTTTATATAGATGCAGAGGATATCAATATAAAGGTGCAAAAACAGAAGTACAAATAATCTACTTTCAATATATCAGTTGGTGACACGTTTGTAATACTATCAAATAAGGAAATGACGGATTGGATTTAGAAAGGGGATGAGCGTTATCTGTTAAAAGTTGGGGAATCTCAATGTCTGTTTCATTTGCGAAATCTTTAATTATAATTATGTTATTTAAAATTTGCATGTCTATTAGATTTCATAAACGAGAGTATCATTAACATGAATGAGTATATGTATATTTAGGTGCAGTAAAGATTAAATCGCCTCCTGACAAAGAATGGGAGTGTTTGCTTACTCAGATGATGTGTTGTGGTGAAGGTCACTGAGCAAAAGCTTCGTAGCTGATAGCAATAGCTCAACGAAGAGGGGAAATTTTTATTTATACCAAATCACGACCTGATGCTCGTTTCTCAACTTGCTTGGAGCTACAGCTCACAAGCTTTTGCTTGTTTTTATTTATATCACCCAATGTTTAACCAAGGAAGAACCAGTGTGCACAACGAAGACTGATGTGGGAGGCCATCACTCATTACGGATGACTTGAAATCAAATGTTGATGAAAGAATTCAAGATATTCACTTGTTTCTGAAACTAAAGATCTCCTAGGGTGGAAAAGAGTTTCCAACCGATGAAGACCTCAAAGAGGCAGTGACAATCTTTGGCAGTAGAAGATTATAACATTGGCATTGAAGAACTGGTACCACATTACAATAAATGCCTTGATCGCAATGATTACATTGAGAAATAGAGTAAGGTACTGCATCTTTGTAAATAAAGTTTGGTATTCGTATCTTTCACTATTATTTAGTTATGCCAAATTGTTCTTTACTTTCTGGATATCCCTCGTAGATTAACGTATTTTCTTCACATGAAGTTATAGATTTCCAGTCTACTTTCCATCATCATTTATGTCGTAACTTACGTTGACTTAATTTTTACATAAAAATACAATGATCATATTTTTAAATTTATACAAATACAGATTGATCTTATAAAATAGTAATAATGAATGCATAATTTTCTATCTCACTGACATGTTCAATTTTGGCCTGAATGTACACTGTTATGTAAGTAGAAATACTAAGAAATAGAAATAACCAGGGTTAGGATTTTTAGGTGCAAATTTCAGATGAAAAAAGGAAGGGAAAAGATGCTCAAATAAGGTGAAAAAAGGGACAATAAGGTGCTGGTTTATTTGAGGGGATATACAACTGAAATTGGTATTTTTTCTAAACTATCAATTCAATTGGGCTAAAATTTTAACTACGTGTCAATCTTTTTTAGATATAATTGTTTTGTGAATTTCAATCCAAAATCTTTATCAGTGTTCAAGTTAATAATTTTCAAAATATAAAAGTATGGGTATATGCAAAATGCAGTACTATCATCGGGCATTGACATCTTTGTGTATTTTTCAAGAAATCCCTTGAAGGCTGGATGGTTCACCTTATTGAGTGGAATTCCTGCTTGTGTAAGAGCTGCACACAAATCAATGTTTAATTCCTTCAAATTTTGGCTTTTTGAAGAACTCTGTTGAAATGCATTTCGTAATAGAGTTTGCTGTGATTTGTTGCTTGAAGAGTCTTGTTCATTTGATGCTTAAAGCTGGAAATGTGTTGTTTGATGCGATCTCGGTGTTTTTCATCTAACAAAGTTCCTGAATCACAAATAGTACATCGCATAACAGTTCCGTCAGTGTCTATCAAATCTTGTTTGAATTCCTCAGCCAGAACAATAAATTGAACACTGGACACCTTTGGCATGGTAAAATCTAGTACTAGTACACTCATTTGGAGAGCTAACACTAGTTCACATGCTAACACAATGTGACTGTCACACAACTCACTCTTGTGACCATTCACCATCCACATTCTCTTATAACACTGCGACAATTACCAGAATGTTCTCATTCATGCTGGAAATTCAGTCTCAGCGATTTCTAGTAGTTTCGAGCAGAACCCAGTCTTAATAATTCTCGGAACTGTGTGGGTGAGGTTACTGCTGTCTCTGCGTGCCCAGCCTTCGCCTCCACGCAAACAGATGAAGTCTCTCACAGTAACAAATTCACATTCACGAACAGCAGGCTACTGATTCTTGTGGGATAGAATCACTCATTGTCAATTGCATTATTGCGGGCTACTTTATACCGGTAAAGCGAGAGAAAGAGGTTTTCATCGAACACACAATTATTTTCCATTGTTGTGGGTGTGCTTTCAATTCCCGCATGGCGTTTACTGAAAGAGGTAGGCTTACTATTCGCACATACACAACAAGCTGAGGAGACGTTAATTGAAAGTTAAAGAATAAATTGGAATTAAACTTAAAAGAAAAAAGGGGGAAAAAGGAGATTATGGGCATAGTTGGGGGAAAATGGGATAAAGGTGCCAAAAAGGGGTAAAGGTCCCAAAACAGGGAAAAAGGTGCGAGAAAAAATGCCTCTTTTCGCAACTAGAAAATTTCACACTGTGATATCTTTCCGCACAGCTTTAACTTACCCTAAGAAAAAAGGTGTGTACCTAAAAATCCTAACCCTGGTAATAACACAGGAGAATGTAATAAAGTACCTGTTAGTGATTTCTCTTTGCAAATAGCAAGTAAATATGCATTTATTGATGTTAAATTCATACATATAGAATTATTTTGCCAATATTTTCTAAGTGGATTTCTTTTTTGAAACTCTAATACATTCCTACTATTTATTTTCCAAAACATTACTATGCTTCTTCAAACTGTGGTATGTGCACTTACTTTCTGCAGATAAAATCTTGATTGTCCATATTTTAATTCACAAATGAACAGCATGGAACAAAACAGCCCATGCAGAAGACTGTGAATCCAGTGAATAAAAGGATAACCGCACAATTCATAGCCCACACTAGCATTCAGATTTAACGCTTGCTCCAGAAAGGACAACATTTATCAACCTATTGAAGTCTGTCCATGGTTATTTAACTGTCTTGCAGTGAGTGGCCACTCATCTCATACTAATATCTCTGTCAAGTAAATGTCTGGTTACAAAAGTGATGAATGAATTGAGAATGAACGACCCTCAAGTAAGGACTATGGATTTGCCCTAAGTTTGCTGGAATTCCTATTAGTATTATTTACAAGTTTCTTGCTATGTCCTAATCATCTGACCATTTTGTTTTGAATTTTTGTAAAGTTCAAAGCTGTTTCTATGTTACCAACAGTTTTATACCATTCATGTCCTACTTCTTTGAGATTTTTTTCTCCTATGCAGTCTTTTTGATGTTACCCATTTCCCATTTATATCCTTTTTAATTTCATTTATTTATAGACCCCTAATGGTGTACCTCTAACGCAAACATAGAAATTGTTGTATATATATAACAAAAAGTACAACTTCTCCTTGAATTTGCTGTGAAGGTATAATATTGATGAACATGAGAGTCGCAAGTGAACATTCAGTGCTTTTAAAGTGGAACATCTATTGCCAAGTACTATAATGATGCAGCAATATTAGTTAATAACTAACAAGTATGAATATTACACACTTCTCTGATACTATAGATATGATAACCAATTACCTAAGAAAGATAAATTATAACACTATTGCTCAAGGCCATCAAATTACATGTACAGGAAAGCTAAGAGATGACAAACAGTAAAATATCCTGTGATTTACAGCTATTTTCAAGAACAGCTGAACCACATGCATAATCTGCACTGTGTAACAAAAAGAGAAGTATTTCCTTTTGGTGTATTATAATCTGATGAAATGTATTTCAGATGTTTACAATTATGTATCCAATCTCTCCAGACTATTTGCAGTTTGGGAATAAAACAATGGGTGCCATAATTTAAAGAAAAGCAAGAGGAACAATTCATGATACTGATTAATGAAAAATAATTATACAAGTTAAATTTTGTTATGAGAATCTTGCAATATCACTTGTTAATTTACCTTTCAAATACTCATTTACTAAAATGGTGCACATTTCAATCATCGTTATCTAATGGGAAGTATTCATACTACTATAGTGTTGCTACAAATTCATATTGGGCAAGAAAAAAATATAACCCACTACTGAAATATTTTCAGTTATAATGTTTGGTAAATACACATACAAAATTCCTTTACATATCCAAAGCTCATAGAACTATAAATTTTAACTTTAATAAGTAACATTTTAGTTTAATTTTAACACTTTAATTTGCTTCACTAACCATATTTACAATAAGAAATGTTTCACAGACATGTTGTTTGCATCCTAGACTGATTTTTGACAATATGTCTATGAAACATGCCCTATAATAAGTAAGATTATGGAGCAAGTTAAGTGTTAAAATTTGACTCAAATGTTACTTGTTCAAGTTATTTCGCTTCATTATGTACCATTTACAGTTTGGATTCTTTTGCTGTACATTTTAAGTTTGAAGTTGACAATTTGTTTTTCTGTCTTTTTAAAGTCCTTGCTCTCGTGTAAGACTTCAAAAAATTCTTTGCATTTCCATGTGAGCGTAAATTCAATGCTTTTCTCACTATGATACTTGAATACAAACTGAGCACAACACTCACTGTTGATACATATAGAAAGGCAATGAAAAGTCTTAACATGTTTTGATACCAGTTTTCTTGGACACCCAACCATTTATTTAGCTTTAAAAATGGCAGCTTTAACATGCAATGAACAATGGTAAAATGGCTAGTGTGGAAACCTACCCATTTAATCAGAAGATAGATACAGGAAAATGTAGCCTTATACTGTTTATTTGACTTAATGTCTTATATCACTGAAGCATACAAAATTATACATTGAAAAATTAAATATTTAATTGATAACTTCTTTCCTGTGGCTATTTCAACCCTCTACCTTCTTTCTCCAGGCATTTAAGCCATTTAAGATTCTGCTTTGTAGGAAAACATTTCTCTCTTCCTTATTTGCAAATAAAATAACACAGAACTTTAGTTAAAAAACTAAAATATTAAATGCAGTATGCACCAACTATAACAACTAATTATGGTCTTTATTTGTAAAATGCCAAATATTTAACTACTAGATATATTGTATGTTTTTCATTCCAATTTAAAAAACTAAAAAGCTATCTACTTCTCCCTTGAATGCTACTATGTTGCTTCTTGCCTCTGCATTCTTATTGTGTCTTAGAATCAGCAACTGTAATGATAAAAGATATCATCTTACTTCAAAGACTGTCTCATAAAATTCATGGCTGCTTATTGCCTACTCTGCACCTAAATTACATGCTTAAAGAGGAAACATCTATACTATTATTCACACAAGGAGACATGCAGAAGCATTACTTCCTCCCCTTCTTCCTGGTTAAAGAGGACTATGGTACCTTTCATTTTGATTCTAGTTATGCATTTATATATTTTCAACGGCTTTTCTGCTGTATAAGTTTGTTTTTAGACCTGCTAGAAATCAAATAGAATATCATGTTTACTTGAAACAATAAGCACATGTTGTTGTAACCTAATTAATGGAAGTTGTACACAGAACTATATAGTATGAGTTAGTTGTTTTGTATGTTATCCTAACAAAAGTTTAATTTTTTAAAGCAGGTTTCAAGACCTTTTGCTCTCATCATCAGTTCTAGGCTAACTGGTTGTTTTCCAACAACTTGCACTCTGAAAACAGTTTATTTTACTAATAATGAAACTATATATTTTTGTAATCAACATTTTGTGCAAATAAATTCCTTCCATAATCTCGTTCTTGGATTAGTGGAGTCTTCTGATGGGTGAATGATGTATTTGCTTACTTCACTTAGGACAGCATGCACCATGTTGGAGTAAATTGCTTCAGAAGTAACGTTTGCTAAAGAAATCCGTACTACAGAAGTAGGTTACTACGAGACTAATTTACTCCAAACGTAATGTTGGAGAGCTCAATTACAATTTACTCTTTTAGTTACGACTACAGAAGTAAGAACTCGTTACTCCCAGAGGTATTTTTTTTTTGTGCGATTTACTTGATGCAATCATGGATAAGGTTATGTGCGATAGGAAAAGGGGGGAAATGTAGCGAAAGTGATCCATGTTTATTGGTAGAGATACAGAGAATCCATTTAAACAATATAAGTGTAGAAAATGTGATATGAAGTTGCTGGAAGAGAAATGCTGGGAAGTCGTGATGGATGAGTTTAATGCTTCGAGCGATGGGAAACGTACTGAACAGCAGCTTAAAATTCTGGAAACAATGTCTGTAATCTTCATTTTGCATCGCAGACCACTTGTATGTTGATGGAGAAATACCTTCTCTGATTTGGAAAAGTTCATATTCACAGATGGGCACAAAATAGGAACATGCGTGCAGTCAATTGCACCCATAATGTGTGGGAAATCTGCGTAAGTGAACAATTGCCTCCTATTTTCTGAACACTCATGTATATTTATTTGTGTAGAGATCTTGCTCTTAACCTCAAAAGTGCTCTAATGCGATGGAAGATACGATCAGGTGGCACACACTGAACATTTATTTATAAGTTCGCCTGTAATGCTAGGATTGTGATGAATTTCACTTATCATGACATGAAGTTAAGAAATGCTGGTAAATAAAGGTCTAACTAGGATGCACTTAACGTATTGGGAATGACTCCTGAGTGGTAGTTCTTTTATTACTTCTAGCTAGCGCTTCACATCAATTGGTTGTAATTACCATACGACATCATACTTGACATAATGGGGAGGAAAAGTTTCACATTGCTAAACTCTTAAGTTACGTCGTGTTAAGTCAATCCTAAATATCTCAATTTAATACAGTGTTACACGTTACGTTAAATTCATTGTAATGCTGGCTTAACTATATGAAATGTTCTGGTATGAAACACTCGCAGGATGCATAACAATAATTGCAGCTGAGTTCCTGCCTGAGTTTCGTTGTAAATGCTTTCCAAGCAGATACAAAAGGCATGTAAAAGATTCTTTCCTAATACCGAAACGTTTGTTCCTCTCCCTCTCTCTCATATAAGATAAGGCATTCTAGTTCAATCGACAGCTTAGTTAGTTCATCCAGATCGCGAGAGTAAATTGTAAATCTATATTTGTGCTCTATTTGATCCTGTAGCAACATACTACTTGCTCTCCAAAATTTACTTCTGCAGTAATTTCCTCTGGTAGTATCTGAAAGGAGTAAAATCTTTCGGAAGTAGTTTACTCTCGTATGGATGTCCCTGAGTGTTGACTTGAATAGTAGTTTACTATGAAATAAGGCTTAATCTGGGTTGCTGCACGCCAACCTTAGAGTGGGAGATCAAAATTCATGACTTGATTCTGGTTTTTCAGGATAAAGGTATTTTTGCACAAAGAAAAATCTCAGATCCCTAGTAGATCGGAGCAATTTGGATTCCAATATAATTTCATGGTTTAGGTTCCAGAAATGTGTTGCAACTGCTGACTTTTCAAGCTGTTTGCATTTTATGGAACTAAAAGTGTCTCTTCAATGTTGTATGCAGGCTTTGCTACTTTTTGTTTGCAAAGCAATCGTGTACAAAACAAATGACTCAGATACTAAACAGCTTTTTTGTTCAGGTCAACAACAAAGTTTCAGTTGCTGAAAGAAGTAAACTTAAAGCTTTGTTTTACAAATTGCAAGCCTTTGTTTGCCTCTCTCTTAGAATTTACAGGAGAATGTTATAATTTAAGCTAAAACCTATTGAGACAAGGGCTCCTTGGAAAGGAAATAAAACTGCTATACCCAGTTAAAATTATGACCGCAACTAGTGATGTAGCTTCTAAGTTATGTCTTGTTAGAAGTATTCAAGCTTCTAAAATAACCAGACATTTATCCATTTAAACAGTAATGTGGATATTAATGGGGAGTTCTCCAATTTTTAAGCAAGTTTTAAGGATGTGACAGCAGTGACGATGTCAACCATTCCTGCAGATGTTAGTTAATAGATGGGATTGTGCAGTGCTGAAAATCATTTTAGCACAAATCAACATGCTTACAGGAGTAAAACCTGGGAGGCACAAATTCATACTTGCTAAATGACAACCAGTAAGCTGATTTCTTCTTAGAATTAATTACTGTTGATTTATTAACTCCAATAATTACTGAAACAAATGTATATGAGCATAAAGTACAGGATATCAAAAAGGCATATTACAATTAGAGGAAGGATAAGTTGTCACATGTATACTAAAGTACTAAAGGAGATAAACAGGCTACCTGGTCTAATTACTCTCACAGATACTGTATGCAAACATACTGGCCTATAGATAACATGCTTGCAATCTGAGTTTTCAAAAAATGCACGCCAAACAAAAGGTTTTCATCATTATTGCAGCTTTTCATTTCACAAGTAACATAGCTGATAAATTCACAAAATTGGGCCAATTTTTTATTATCTTACTTAAAAATTCAAAGAAAATGTATTTTAGTGTAAAGGTCCTATGGAAGCTTGATGCTTTGGAAGGTCTCCTTAGGTTGGAAGCAACATATCAACACAAACAGACCAAAACTGGCATAAAGATTTTTTATCTTTATGAAAGTGATACAGGATGTGTCTCCAATAGCTGCATTTACAGTAGCTGCTGGGTACAAACAGTTGGAGTTGTCTGGATCACTGGTAATTTACCTAATGATTTGTATTTAGTCAGGGCAGAACTGTTTATTTGAATAACTGGTGCAGTAGACAAATTCTATTGGAACAGTACATTCAAATCATAAGAGACTGCCAAGCAATGCGAATGCACAAGATCTAAAGAGAGAGTATATGTAGTTGGAGCAGCTCCCTCCTTTGGTCTATACTATTGGAGAACAGGTATAGTCACATTTTTATCAAATTGCAGTTCTGAAATGCTGATGACTGAACATTGAAAATATATGTCCAAACCAAAATGACAAGTTTTAGTTATGATGTTATAAATGACAAATCTTACGAGTTACATTCACATGGCTTTCTCTAGGCACTATTATTATAGCTTCCACAAACTATTCTTGCAAAAGCTCATTAGTCTACTTCATGTTAATTAAGATATATGTTTGCAGAAATAGTTTCGTAACACATTTTGTTGCAGGTAATATGAGGGATACAGCAGATTAAAGAGAGTCAAATATTTAAAAATGGGTCACTATATGCTGATCTGGAAATTCCATATTCTATTCATAAAAGCACAAAACACATAATTGAATCATGAAAGCACCACAAAAAATGGCAGCGTTGAAAATTTCAAAACCAATAATAATGGCTATTTTGTTTGCAAATCACAAATGCTACAAAAGACTTATTTGAAACAAATTGTGCTTTTTAAAGAGATATATATTTTTTTTGTGCAGAACGTATTTTTCTATCACTTATTACCCTTTGTACAAAATTCCTTGTAAGTGATGAGGAGTGCACAGACTCTTTGCAGAAAATTCAAGATATGCATTTTATGTTATGAACATCATAAATATATGTATTTCAATCAAAATCATTGGAACCATTTTTGAGAAAATAAAAAATAACATTTTCCAAGTACAGAGTTTTTTGGCGTGGGGAAATGTTCTTGAAAATCTCAGTGTAGCAATGTAGTTAAACTGCAGTAGAGGTCTTTTAACATCCCCCATATTGTCATGAAGCAAGTAGTCCTACTTAATACAGTGATACTCCAGTAGAGGTCTTTTAACATCCCTCATATTGTCATGAAGCTAGTAGTCCTACTTAATTCTAAAAATGCTTTTTTTGTTGTTGCATACAGTGGTCCTCAAAACGTGCATTTCTGGTAAAATCTCAACATCATATTTTTTAAGTGGAATGTAATACTTTATCTATTAGGTATTTTGTAAGAAAGTAATAAAATATGCATATGGATGGTGCTTATCTAGCGGGTCAAGCATCACAGGCATATCCCCCTTTCCATAAAAACTGTAAAATGGTAGTACAAATTATTTTTCACATGCTGGAAATCACCATATACAAATGCTTGGCAAGTTGCCTTTCAGTAATCATTGGCAACATTTTGATTCAGAGAACTATGCTAGAGGGAAAAGTAAAAGTGACATAAGGAACATGCTTGATATGGTACATACAATAGGAAGTGCACTGGGCTGTTCCAAGTACTTAAGGCAGAGACGAAAGACATGAAAAAATAAAGAAATATGGCAAATCACATTGAAAATGGTAATGACCATGCTACTGATAGGAATGGAACTAAATCCCACATCTAATGTAAAATTAGATGATGTAAGGGAAGTAAAAGCAATTATTAAATGCTGTGAAAATAATTTGGGTCAAGACATAACACAACGGCAAGATGCTAGAATTCTGCAGCAAGATATTGGTGAAGAAATGAAGAGAACAAATGCAGAAGTAGGAATACTGGATGCAAGAATCAGCAAGATTGAAGACAGTATGAGAAAATTTAAATGCCATATTTCTGGGAGTTCCATAGATATCAAAACTCTGCAGCTTATACTGGCCAGCTGAATGATGAGGTACATAGAGGACTATAACATTCTTTCCTGAGTTCAAATGGGTTTTGAAAAAGGGAGGAGAAATGTTGACAGCATAATTACCATAAATACTCTGATTGCATAAAATTATGAACAAATTCTACAAATAAATTCAATTCAATATAAATACTATGGTAAACAAATATCTAAGGGATATGAGGGGAAAGTTATTACAGTCTTTGTTGATTTAAAAACCGATTGAGACTCACTTGGCATAAATTATCATTAAAAGGGGCCAGTAAACAAATTATTTTCACATTCAAAGCTTTTTACGGGGCAATTACAAGAAATAGAGAATGAGAACTGACTAATAACATTGATCAAAACAAAGATTTGAGTCAAGTCAGTTTTATTTAATTTATACATTAATGATATGAAGGGCTGAGAGCCAAAGTGGGCCAACTTCATTTTTCATGTTTTCTGCGCTGACCACATCTTGTGATAGAATGCTGACTTAGGTACTTGATAAATAGCTTTGTCTGGTGCAAATCGCTCATATTATGATCAAACTAATGACTAGCAAAAACGCTCTCAAGCAATTTACAATTTGTTTGAGAGCTATAGTGGGCTAAATTCAAACAGCCAATAAGAACAGAGGTGACTAGGCCGAGAACATGACAGACATAATGGAGGTAACCAATGAAAGTTCTACAAAATGTTGGAAACGTGCAAGAAATTGTGATCAGTGGGCAAAAAATGAAAGAAAAACAAAAAGAAAGAAAGGTAATGAATATGTGAATGTAAGTGGAAAACTTGTATCGGCAAAAATGTACACTGACAAAGACTGTAAATGTGGGTTACTATGTTTCGAACGTTTGGGTGATGCAAGCGATTGAGCACATGTCTACATACATTCTGGTCTATTGGTGATTTCAACCAACAAAATACACATCTTGCTGGATTGGTTCAAGTTTTTAATACAAGGAGGTGCCGAGGAACTGATGATGCAGAAAAAAGTAATAAACAACACTCATGCGCATATTTTATTAAGTTTAAGGTAAGTAGGCCTATCATAACCTCTTATTTTCTGTAAAGTTATAATACGGTGATTCAATAAACATGGCAGTTGATACAAATTCTTTGCAATTTTAAAGGTTATATTAACTTAGCATTTAACTGTGGACCTAACCTCACTCTTGATTTAAATTATAAACAATTTTAGTTTCCTGTATCTCTATGTATACTGATACCTACAGTAGGTACTTCTGTTGTTCTAAGGTGAAACTATGTCAGAGTATGCAAAACTACATTCCTATATATTCATGGCATTAGTAATGGGCAGCTATCACGTATTTTCTCAAAGCCGCTGAGCACAACTTCTCCGGTGATTCTCCAGGATGGTCGTGGAAAGCATGAGACAGGAAACAAGATACCTGAGAGTAGTACTGAAGTGGTGGTAGAGCATATACAATGTTTTCCAACTGAGATAAGCCACTATAGTCGTTCAGATAATGACAAACGCCAACACTTGTCACAACACTCCCTTAGTAAAATGTATCAACTCTACTATAAAATGTGCATGGAAAATAAATTGTCCCCAGTTAAAGAGTGGTGTTACAGGCATGTATGTAACACTAAGTTTGATTTATTTTTTAAGAAGCCAAAAAGCGATACTTGCTCTATGTGCGATAAAATGAATGTTAGTGTGACTGTGGGAGAAGAAGCAATCACATCTAAAAGTTGAATGGGAGTTACACAAGAGGCATGCAGAGAAAGCTCAAGGTGAGACGAGACAAGACATTAAAAACTCAAAAAGTGGTAGTATTCATACTATAACTTTTGATATGGAGCAGACATTGCCATTACCCCTTCTCACTACCAATGTATACTTTTACAAAAGGAAATTTTGGGTATACAATGTAGGTGTACATGATTGTGAACATGATTCTGGACACTGGTACATATGGGAGGTAAACACTGCTCAGAGAGGTGCTTCTGAAGTGCGATCATGCCTCTTATCACATCTTAAAAGTGTGAGCACTAATGCCGGCCATTTAATTTCATATTCTGACACCTGTGGTGGCCAAAACAGGAACCAGTATATAGCTTCCTTGTGGGCCTCTCTTGTACACCATTCACAATTCAAAAAAATCATTGATCACAAATTCCTGGAATCAGGGCATTCATTCCTCCCAAACAGGGACTTCAGCAGTATAGAATCTGCCAAATGCAAAGCAAAATCTCTTTTTGAATTAAATGATTATCTGAATTTAATAGAACACTGCAGACGAAAAAAACCCTTTGTTGTAAAGGAAATGAAAAGGTCAAATTTGTTTTATATCTAAGGTATTACGAAATCATATTTCTAAGTGTGCAAGGAAATTGTAGATTGTGGCAAGGTTCAGGGGCTGAAAATTAAATGGCTTAGATTTGAAGCTGCTGAACCAATGAAAATTAAATTCAGATATTCATTAAATGACATAGAAGAGTGGAAAACTATTGACATTTCACCAGTTAAAAGAGGTAGAAAGGCAGTAAAAGTTACATCTACAGTGCCATCTCTATGGTTGCTGTCACCAGCTTATAATGAAGCTGTGAAAATTAGCAAAAAAAAAAAATATGAAGACTTTATGTCTCTTTTACCTTACATTCCACCAGTCTCTCATAACTTTTTCCAAAGTTTGGAGGTGGAAATATAAGCAACAACATACAGTTTGGAGATGGCCCACTTGTGCTGTTCTTGTTTAGATAAGATAAACTGAGAGCCATAGTGGACCAACTCCACGATTCTGATTTTCACATAACTTTGTGATTTTATTTTTAAGGTAAGATATATCTTTTTTTCCCTTTTATGTCACAAATATAGTCTCATCTGTATCTTGTTTACACACTAGTATAACTGATTTTAGTTAACATGCATTGAGTGAATTGTTTAATGTCCTTAACTTTACCTCAATTTCTCTAAATTTCATTAAATGGTATTTGGCCCACTGTGGCTCTCAGCCCTTCATATACACTATGTGATCAAAAGTATCCAGACACCCCCACAAACATACGATTTTCATCTTAGGTGCATTGTGCTGCCACCTACTGCCTGGTACTCCTTATCCGCGACCTCAGTAGTCATTAGACATCGTGAAACAGCAGAATGGGACGCTCCGTGGAAATCACGGACTTCGAACATGGTCAGGTGATTGGGTGTCACTTGTGTCAGAAGTCTGTACATGAGATTTCCACACTCCTAAAGATCCCTAGGCCCACTGTTTCTGATGTGATAGTGAAGTGGAAATGTGAAGGGACATGTACAACACAAAAGTGTACAGGCCGACCTCGCCTGTTGACTGACAGAGACCGCCGATATTTGAAGAGGGTCGTAAAGAGTAATAGGCAGACATCTATCCAGACCATCACACAGGAATTCCAAACTGCATCAGGATCCACTCCAAGTACTAGTTAGGCGTGAGGTGAGAAACCTTGGATTCCATGGTCGAGCGGCTGCTCATTAGCCACACATCACGCAGGAAAATGCCAAACGATGCCTCGCTTGGTGTAAGAAGCGTCAACATTACACGATTGAACAGTGGCAAAACATTGTGTGGAGTGATGAATCACGAGACACAATGTGGCGATCCGATGGCAGGGTGTGGGTATGGCGAATGCCCGGTGAACGTCATCTGCCAGCATGTGTAGTGCCAACAGTGAAATTCGGAGGTGGTGGTGTTACGGTGTGGTTGTGTTTCTCCTGGAGGGGGCCTGCACCCCTTGTTGTTTTGCATGGCACGATCACAGCGCAGACCTACATTGATATTTTAAGCACCTTCTTGCTTCCCACTGTTGAAGAGCAATTCGGGGATGGCGATTGCATCTTTCAACAAGAACAAGCACCTGTTCATACTGCACGGGCTGTGGCAGAGTGGTTACACGACAATAACATCCCTGTCATGGACTGGCCTGCACAGAGTCCTGACTTGAATCCTATAGAAAACCTTTCGGATGTTTTGGAATGCCAACTTCGTGCCAGGCCTCACCGACCTACATCGATACCTCCCCTCAGTTCCGCACTCCGTAATAATTTTTTTTTTAATTGAGTTTTATTTATGGATGCTCTATAACTACTATGGTCTTTAGTGTCCCATTCTATATTGGGCGTGAAAGACCGATAATTTTGCTCAGAGGCCTCTTTATCAGGCTTGAGGTTCTTTTACGTGCTGTAAATCTACGATCTGCACTCCGTGAAGAATGGGCTACCATTCCCCAAGAAACCTTCCAGCACGTGATTGAAAGTATGCCTGCGAGAGTGAACGCTGTCATCAAGGCTAAGGGTGGGCCAACACCATATTGACTTCCAGCATTACCGATGGAGGGCGCCACGAACTTGTACGTCATTTTCAGCCAGGTGTCCAGATACCTTTGATCATGTAGTGTATTAACAGACATTGGGTAGAAGGGAGGCAGTGTCAGTATATTGCTGAGCAAATATATCCACGATCATGCACATCATGTCCTGACCATTTTGAACAAACAAGATAAACAATGGAAATAGAACAAGATAATTTGCTACATTTTTGGACTTAACAATTAAAAGAAAAGGGAATACCTTAAAATTTGGAATTCATAGGAAGCCTACTCATGTGGATAATTATATTAAAAATAATAACAGCACCCGTATATCACATCAACATGGCAGTATTTCGAACTTAAGTTCATAGATTAATAAGTATGCCTCCTGAAAAGGAAGAATGTAGCTATTGAAAATAGTTTTATTTCACAGTTAGTTAATACCATAATTTAAAAATATAAGAAAAACATATGCTGCGGGCTTCTACTACTTTACAGAACCCAAAGCCTACAAACCTGGTTTATAAAAAAATTAGATACCATCCTGCTATGTAGTTTGAATAGTTTGAAAAGATTTTCAGCAATATAATATTCAACTTGCAACTCAAAACAATTTCAACTTGAGAAATATTTTGAATACACTGTTAACTAACACTGTAGAAAACAAAAAAAATCTGGAGTTTACCAGGTTCAATGTCAAGTCTGTGAAAGTGTATACATTGGTTAGGACCAAAAGAAATTTGAAAACACAGTTGGAAGAACATCATAGGAATATTAAATTAAAACAAATAATAAATCTGTTATTGCTAATCATTTTTGGACTTCAAATCATGAGACAGGCCAGGAAATCAAGCTGCTTAAAGCCATTCAGATTCCTTCACAATTGGATATATGGGAGAAAACATTTATTCATCAGAACATTCATATTTTGAAATTCTGCCATTTGACTCCTTGCTGCAATTTATTCTATCAGCCCATAGGAGACAGGAAGGTAGACAGAGGAGTTCACCATCCAAACTACAGAAAGCAGCTGTTCCAGACCAAATGAAAACAGAAGCAGACGAGCCAAGTAGGAATTACTTACAACAGACAGCAGTTATTTCACCTTATACTGCACACATGGAGGACAGGGGAGAGGAACTGGTATGTTTAGTCATCCCAAGCTGAAGTTCTTCCCGAAAACGTTTCTGAGGCTAATGACATTAAGAGCCGATTGATGAGAACTGAGAAAGCTTGACCAGTAAATTACCACAATCCCTCTCTCTTATGATTTCTTTTTTCTCTCGTCTCTCTTTCAATTCCATTACCAGCATGTATAGTTTACATTCCAAAGTGACTTCTTAGTAATATGTACCTCTAAGTGTTTTGGACTGTAATTTGCTAAGGACCGCAGAGTAGCTCTCCCGAGTAATCCTTGCTTTTATGGCACTTTATTCTTCTCTATCCATTCCCTTGGTCCTTTGGTCAGAATATGTAAAGGAGCAGAAACATGTAACCTGAGCTTGTGCATTGTAAGTTGCAGCCAGCTGCAAAAATGTGGACAGTGAGAACACTGAATACTGGTTTGCAGTAAACTGATACTTCCAGGTTACTTAAGTGCTGGCTGATGACTTTAGATATGCACATGGGGCGAGAAGAACGACAGTTTAGACAAATCCAATGATGACTATCCTCCACTCATCCCAGAAAGTCACATCTGTCATCATTCAGGAGCTCTTGAATGGACAATTTCAATTCAATTCTTTATTGAACCCATTGATCACATACATGACTTACGGAAAGTCAGAAATAAATCTTACATTACAAAAATCTCCCACCCCCCCCCTCTCTCTCTCTCTCGCACGCACGCGCACACGCACACACACACACACATGAAAAAAATTATAATGGCAAGGGATAATTTAAAAATTAAAGCAAAATTAACAATAACAGAGTTTAAATTGAAAAACATATTCTCATATATACAGTTGACTTATTATTTAAATTTGTGGTTAATATTTATCCATGTTTATATATTCATCCAATGTATAAAAGCTACCATTTATACAGAATTTCTTCAATTCTTTTTTAAATCTACTTATTCTCTGTATTTTTTTGCTAGCTTACTCAAACAATGGGGGTTTCTTGCTGTCTGACAAATAATTCGTAAAGAAGTGTGATATGAAAAAAAGAATGCGCTTCTTTAAAACAAATGTCAATAGACTTTTGCAGGAGGATTTGAAAGATCTTACTGGTGTGTTTGTGTAAATAGAGCAGAATACGCAGTACAGTTTTTACGAAGTGTAAATAGCTTATTTTTGGTAAGAAAGTACTACAATATTGTTAAAAACGCTGGCAATTTCTGCATTGTAACTATCTAGGTATAAACAAACCTCACATTAGTGCATACTATAGGGTTTAGGACAATTTTTTGATTAACCATTGTTTTGCTTTATCTGTGGTAGTACTCCCCTCCATTACTGCAAATAATCAAGAGCCTACTGTAAAATATTGTTTCCAATATCACTGTGGTTGTTGCTAAATTGCAAGAATGTAATAAACTTTACTAGTGGTGTTTAATTCTTAACACAACACTTTTGTATATTTTCAATAAAATGTTTGATGTTCCAAATTATAGTATCATATAGTTATTAGATACAAAAAGTTCAGATTCTAAATACAGCATTGAGTGAGATAAAATAAAGTGACTGATTTTGTTTGCAAATTTAATAAACAAGACTAAAAACTTAAATATCTCATTTTTATTCAAACATTCAATAAATTGAAACATAAATGTACAATGTTAGCAACTACAACAAAGACAGAAATGCCTGATATAAGTGGGCAGGAAATAATCACAGCTATGTCACAGGTGTGTGGGGTCAATTATTAAGCAGTTGCTGAATGTTGTAGCTTAGCAGTAAATTAACAGTTGTTCAACAAAAAATGTAGTTCAGTTCAGTTCTGTTCTATATACAGGGTGGACCATTTAAACTGAGACTGTACAATTTCTCCAAAACTAAGCGTTGTAGAAATAAATGTCATTAATAAAAGCTGCTTGATATTATGGGAGAAAGTAAATGTCATTAGTCATGTTTTGTTTGGAGGACGTTATGATGGTCATTTTAGGGTGAACTTAAATTTTTTAAATGGGAGCCATCAATTAGGATCAATTTAAATTGACCCTAAAATGACCATCACAATGTCCTCCAAATAAGACACGACTAATTGCATTTACTTCCCCCCATAATATCAAGAAACTTTTATTCAAGACATTTCTTTCTACAATGCTTAGTTTTGGAGATATTGTACATTCTCAACCTAAATGGTCCACCCTGTATACATTAATAATAACATTTGCTTTAATAGTTTTGTGTGTAAATTATAAAACAAAATATACAAAAAAACCTTTCTTTTTCTGCAAAAATAAATTCAAAGACTAATATAGTATGATAATTTTTCATTTGCATTTATACGGTCTCACTAAACTTGAGTGGAGCTGATGTCAATGTTTAGATAAGGCACTTTCTACAGCAGAGACATGTGAGGGCATAATTGCAAACTAGCAGAAAATGTTCATAGTTGTGTGGGTTTGGAGATAAATTTTGCCCAGTGCTATTTTCACCATTCATCCTTGAAGTATCCAACATAGTAAGTGTTCAAATAAAGACAAAGGCCCCCTGCATATAATTGGTAATTCAGTATTATTACTCATTGATAATTAGGTGTCCCTGATAAAGCTTTGTAAAAATATTGCCTAGAGCTATTATGACAATACAAGATGCATAACTAGTGAAAAACAAGTTTCTTGGTTAAAAAAAGCCATTGTTTAACTATTTGTTGCTGGTCTGATCTTGTAAGGAGAGGAAAACTTTCAACATACCCCTTTTACTACCACATGTAGAAGGCATATAACAAAATAAGAGTGTGAGAAGAGAAGCATTTGAGTAATAGCATAGTTCTGAAACTAAGAGAATGTGATGGTGTAGGGGTAGCATACCTGACGCTTGCGATGGGAAACCTGGTTCGAATGCTGGGTTTAAAACTGCCACGTTTTTCTTTCCTTCGTTTTCTCCTCACTCTTACGACAGCTTCAGAACTTATTTGCGTTATCAACCGAAAATGTTAAAGTATGTGCTTTATTTTTCAGATTTTGTTTATATATAATACTGCTGTATTATCTATACATACATTTTGATAAGTGACTTAGAAAATAAGCATCATATTATTAGTATTTTGGTTAGGCTTAGAATACCTTAGTATTCATATCCACAGATTAATTGGATTACAAATCAGAATTGCTTTATTAACTGTTCCAATAGGATTCAAATCTAACCTAGCTGGTAAGGCAATACATTATAATACACTAAACATTTCACATGTCATTTAACTAAAGCTTTTGATAACATATCACACAATATTCTTATAAAAAAATTAAAATTTTATGGAATTAAACACTCTGAGTTATTGTTATTAAAATCTTACCTGGACAACTGATTTCAGATTGCCTCTGTACATAATAAATATTCTAAAGCCTTAAGAGTTAGAAAAGGTGTACCTCAGGTATCTGCATTTGGACCCTTTTTGTTTTTTATATATATAAATGATTTAAAATAGAGAGTTGAGGGTTGTTACACTACATCACTATGATATATAGTGATGTAGTGTAACAACCCTCAACTCTCTATTTTAAATTATGACACATCACTGTTACTAGCTTCTAAATCTTCAAAATTAGTCTATAAATGATTTACCTGAGTGCCTTCCACATAAATCATATGCTGACGATACTACCTTTATTACTACAACAGAAAACATGGACACTATTGAGCAATTTAACAAGTGTATGTGGGAAAAATCTACCTACTGTTTAAAATGAATCAACTAGCAATTAATAATATGAAAACAGAAAAAATTGTATTTACTCTCAGACATGAAGATTGCAATATAAATAATGTAAAGCTACTTGGATTGCATTTACTTAGTAGATTAAACTGGGATGTACATACAAATAAACTTTTCTCGAAACTGGCTAGAGTTATGTATGTACTTAATAGATTAAAATTCATTATTAATGAGAAATCCTTGTTGAATATATATTATGCCTTATTTCATTCTTATCTTAATTATGGAATCCTATTATGGGGCAATGCAAGTGGAGCCAACACTGTCCTTAAGTGGCAAAAGAAAGCAATTCGTTGCATCAAAAGCTTAAAAAATATAGATTCATGTAAAAATTATTTCAAAGAATTAAAGGTTTAAACTGTCACTAGTCTTTACATACTCAGTTGTTTATTATATATAAAGGAAAACTATCAAACCTTACCTTCTAGAAATACTATACACAATTATCATACTAGAAACAATAAAAATTTACAAATGCCTAACTTTAGACAGAGTAAAACTGAAAATCTCTATTTATATTCAGGTCTTAAGCTTTTTAATATATTACCTTCTAGTAACCAAATACTTCCCTTAAAGCAGTTTAAAATATATCTTGATATCTTTTTAAAGGACATGGCTTTCTATAGTATTAGTGAATATGAGGACTGTATGTGGCAAATGCCATTGCTATAAATTTTAATTTTAATCATATGTAATCATAAACGTTTTATGACTATGTCTATAGCAGTTAGATGCTGCTCTTTGACAATAAATATTATTATTATTATTATTATTATAATTATAATATTAATTTCTTTAACAACAACTGTATCACGTAGCACAATGCTACTTATAAGTACTAGGTATATTCTGAATATTTTTCAGCTGATTCTATTTTCAAAACAATCCCTAGGCCAGATAGGCCTTTAAAAAAAATAATTAACATATACATTTAAAAAAATGTTGTAAAATGTTTTGTACAAATACATTATTGTTCAAAACAAACTTAAATAACTTTACCTAACCACTGACACACAGTACATTCACCAACCATCCCTTAGTTTATTATTTTATGTTTCAAATTTGGCGCATTAGATTTGCATAAAAATTGTATATATGTTTATTTAGCTAAACAATATTGTTCACCTTGACAGAAATAAAATTGATTTAAGTTTTGCAAATATATTATGTAATTGCGCATTATTTATACTAATACAAAGCTGTGTGAAGCAGAATAGTGCCCATAGTACAACACTGCACATTCCTCTCCACCATCTCTCTGTAATGATTTACAGATGAAGTATCTTTTATATCAATATACAAAAACAACTTTTATGTGAAATTTCTTTATTGTAATAATAAATTTCTGTATTGTAATAATAAACTTGCATAGATGGGCCATACTGAAAGTCATAAGTATCACAGTATATCTATTAATTATGAAAAACCATAAATACTGTAAGAATCTACAGACTATTTCAGCACCTATGCAAGTTGTGATGTCATTAGCTTCCATCACATTGTATGGTTAATACAAAGCTCATACAGAATGGCTACAAATGATGCTTCATTTCAACAGTGTGCCGAGATTGAATTTTAAAGAGAGAATATGTGCTGCAGGTAGAGAAGTGTGCATCATATCTGCAATGTAAGAAGGCTTAAACATTCTGAAGATGGAGAAATAAACACCACAGATTAGCAGCAATTGTCACAGACATTCACTATCATTAACAAACACAACAAGAGGTGCTGAGGTCAAGAGCCATTTTCTCCAAGATTATTTAAAGCTGGTACATACAAAACCAGTATGACATCAATCATCATTTTAAACTAAGATCCATCCTCTCACCCCCAGGTATTTCTGGTTTTTCTTTACTTTAAAGAAACACTCCTGGTTTAAACTTGAGCTGCTTGCACAGAATTACCCTATTGACAACCAAATGAATAATCACAGTAGTATTTAGTGCTTTGAGTTTTTACTTCATTACTTATGGTACAAAAAACGTGAATGCTGTGAACTTCAGATATAAACTTCAAAGTGAGAGACTTCTCTAAATAGATGTATTCAGGATGTGGTTCATAAATCATTCATAATTTGGCTTGAAAAGTTGCATAACCTCATTTAGATTGTAATGTTCTTGAAATCCTGGTAAGGCGTTATCACCTGGTTATTTTAATGTTAGAATATTAATTACTTTACTTTCTCTGAATAACTCTTAAAGAGAGTACTGCATTGATATAAAAATGCACATCTGTTTTATAGTGCCTATATCACGTGCCATGCAGAACAATTTTGTGAATGGATTCTGTTTAACAGGCTGTTCCCTATGAACATCTGCTTTACTATTAAACTTGATGCATATAATTCTCTTTCCATTTTATCTTTTACTACTCTTTTAAACTGCCAAATAAGATTATGTATGCCATAAATTTCTCTGAGATTGATGCTTACATCATCCTATTTCAGAGCATTTAATATTCTTCTACAGTCTGTCTACAATGTGATAGTATGCAATAGTTTTTTAATTACAGCAACTTACGAGGGTGGTTTGATAAGTTCTTGGAATCACCACGACGGGTCAACACTAGCACAATGAGTTGTTCACTCGATATTCATTGGACTATTGCCTGTAAACACGTGCCACGTCAGTGCTCTTGGAAGAAAGCTGTGGTGGTGACGTGGCTCTGTTATTGTTCCCGCATAGTGATTTGTGAAGATGGGAAAAAAAAAAAAAAAAAAAAAAAAAAAAATCGAGATTCGAGCAGTGATTAGTACTTCGTAAAGAAAGGTATGAAAGCAAAGGACATTCATGCCAACTTCCAGAATACACTGGGGACTCTGCTGCTTCATATTCAACGGTTGCTAAGTGGACAAATGAATTTAAATTTGGTCGGGAGAGCTTAGATGATGATCCGTACAGTGGTCGGCCAATATGTGTCACTACTCCAGAAATCATTACGAAAGTGCACAAAATGGTAATGGAGGATCGACAATTGAAAGTGCATGAAATTGCTCATGTTTGCCAGATGTCATCTGAAAGGGTATATCACATTTTAACTGAAGAATTAAAGATGAAAAAATTATCTGCGAGATGGGTGCCACGACTCTTTACTCTGGATCAAAAACGCATGAGAATGGAAATATCGGAACAATATTTGGCCTGTTTTAAGAGAAACGAACAAGATTTTTTGCGCTGGTTTGTGATCACAGATGAAATTTGAGTGCACTACTATACTCCAAAGACAAAACAACAGTCAAAGCAGTGGAAACATGCTGATTCTCCAACACCAAAGAAAGCAAAGGCAATTCATTTGGCTGGAAAGGTCATGCATGGCATCAGTATTCTGGGATGTGAAGGGGATTCTGTTTGTAGATTATCTCCCCACTGGGCAAACAATTACTGCAGAATACTATGCTAACCTCCTGGACAAATTGCAACAAAAGATACACGAAAAAAGGCCAGGTTTAGCAAGGAAGACAGTCATCTTCCATCAAGACAATGCGCGCGCGCACACATATGCCGTCGCCATGGCAAAATTACACGAACTAAGTTATGAATTGTTGCCACATCCACCTTATTCACCTGATATGACTCCATCAGACATCCATCTCTTCCTACAACTGAAGTTTTTTCTTGGTGGATGAAGATTCACTTCAAATGAAGAATTGATAGCCGGAGTTGTTGACAACTATTTTGCAGGCCTGGAGGAATCTCATTTTCAGATGGAATCAAGGCACTGGAACATCACTGGACCAAGTGCATTAAATTACAAGGAGACTACATTGAAAAATAAAAAAGGTTTCAGTGATGCAAGTACTTTTTTTCTATTCCGTTCCGAGAACTTATCAAATCACCCTCGTATTTTTCATTCTCATCAGAAGAGGTGGAGTCTGATTCAGAAAAGGTGTTCACTCTTCAAAATAACATTTGTATTAATCACCTAATTAAATATTCGAGTTGACAATTTTCGCTTTCATGATTTATATTAAGCAAATTAGCTAAGCTGATAAGTTTTGTGTTCAGAAATGGAACATTAAATAGGAAGCACAAATTTTAACCAGAAAAAGATGACTTACTGCTGTCCTTGGTACATCCAAGAAGATATGCAGGAATGAAAGCAGACGAACGTGTTTATCTGAGAAAACTTTAAAAGTTAATTAACAGGTATGCTGGCATTCCCTATTTTAAAAGCTTATTATTTATTTGAGAAGTTGAATTCTGAAATATGCTAATTTGCAGCTTTCAAGTTGAACTGCCACAATCATTTACAATGTTCAAGCTAAACCACAAACTCTGGTGTAGAAGGTTTGAATTATTATGTTTTATGAACTTGAGGTGTTTCCAGCTAAGAGTTACACATGTTGTTGGAAATGTTTTCTCTGGTCAATGGATTGCATTATTCAAACTCTTCAGTTCATATTAAAACGCATCCAGCTACTCACTGCAGAGGATTATAGTGGTGTTCACCCAATACACATACAATATGCAGATCCACAATTAATTATCATTATCTGCAATTTTGTATAGTAGAACTGCAACCGTCCACATAAGATTACATCCTAACCTCCTCAGTTTATCTTTTTTACGCCAACAGAATTCCCATTAGGTAGGTCAAAACATATTTATCATAAGACTAGTAGCTAAAACCTACAGATCTGGTGGTAAAACTGCTAAATTGGCAACCCCTGACATGATAGCAAAAACATATATTCAAACACTTCAAGTGCTTAACTTTACGCATGAATCACGGAACTAGTGAAATAAAATCAGAATGACAACCTGCGCACTGAGATATTTCCATAAATCTTTGTTTCACTGTAGATGATAGTAAGCACCTGATTTGTTTATGGATAGAATGGGAGCGTAAAAAGTTAATCAAAATAGGATAGAAGCTTGAATGTATGATATTATTGTTAGGTGCAATAAATATCTCAAGTAAATCTAAAAATTTGTATAAATAGCCAGAATATGAAACATTTGTGATTACATAGCATGTCAGAACACATCTTAATATATAATTTTTCCTGTTACTTTAAATATGTTTACAAGTCATTAAATTTCTGTGTCCATAAATCTGATTAGCATTAATTAGGGCTCTGCCTGAAACATTGCTTCTGGTGAAACAGCATTGACTTTTGTGGTTTGTTTTATTTATGTCTTTCATGCGATACATTTGTTGTGTGTTTATGCAGTCCTATTGAAAATCTCATTTTTCAAATTGAGTCACCTTGTAAATTGATTCTAGGTCTTGGGTCTGGGTAATCTCACATCCACATCATTATTACCTTCCTCTATTTTATTAAAGTCTACAGCAGTTGCTCATTTTTTTTTAAGCCATGCTATGTCACTTCGTATATACAGAATATATAACTAAACTGGAGTAAAACTGGCTTTCCACATAGAAATCATGAGCACTATATACACCACTCCAGAAGGTTTACTTTAAATATGCTTTAAAACTATCAGAAGAAGTGTTTTACTTACATAATAGTTTGAACCCATTATCAGTTTAAATCAGAAGTTTGAGAAAAACATTTCTTGTTTAAATCCTCTCTTATGCCAGTTTTAATCAAATCTATGTAAAAGGCAAAACGAGTTTCAAGAGTGACATGTAGCTATGGATGAAACTGTGGCACAATTTGGAATTGGATATAGGTAGTAAAATATGACGATCAAGTGTATAAGGCTATCAGAAAGTTTGAGCCCAAAGGGACTGCCAATTACTGACTCACGATCACAAAATAAAGGAAACATGGAAAATGGGCTTAGAAATTCTTGCACTTTCTGCGTGCAGGTTGATCTGTGCAAAAAGACAAGACGACACCAAGAGGGTAGTACATTGGTTTTTTTATAGTGCTGGAATGGCGGTTGTATATTAATGGTGTTGTCAACTTTCACAACTGTAGGAAAAATGTGTCTGTAGTAATAGAGGCTATATGGAAAAATAAAGAACAGTCTAATGTAGTACAGCATATTTGCTTTTTCAAAAGTAAATTCATGTGATTTGTAAAAAAAATTGTTGCTTGTGAGCCTAACATGATGGTGGAATATATTGAGAAGAAAATCATGCTGCTTCCAAAATTAAGGATATGTCCTGTAAAATGCAGTGGTAAGACTATTTCAACACACTGCCTCACCATTATTGCTGCATAAGCTAAATAAAATCTACATCATACATCATCAGTGCATACTGTGTGCTGGAGGGAACTTTAGGATTACAAGGCAATCGTGGCAGCTGTCAGTAATAGGCTTTAATAATTGTTTTTGGTGGTCTATCAAGTTCAAAATAAATATATTTTGTTGTGATCTTTTGGGTAATGGTGTTACAGAGTCACTTTAGTATTATACAAATGAAGTAATTTTGTGAAAAAGAAAATGCCTCTGTGTAGTGTATGTGGCAGTAAAACACACAGGGGAACTTATTTTCATAATTTTCAAAATAGAGATATGGGTAGAATTTTGCAAATGCAAATGCAAATGCAAAAAAAAAAAAAAAAAAAAAAAAAAGAAATTGGGTTTATAAAAAAGGTAGTAGCAAAACTATATCGTTGGCAGGGCATGGTCAATATGACTCACCAGGATTTTCAGACAAATATTTACTATATTCTGTCATGGATTTAAATTTCCACAAAATTATTGATTTTAAACTTCTTCAAAGAGGTATGGTGAAAGGCAATTTGGAGAAGGCTGCTTGTAACAACATAACAGCTAGACTTGCAAAAGAGGAAATGCGTAGAATTAAAGTTTTTTCTCTGACAAAGGTGTAAGTTATCTTTAAAAAAACTCAATATTCAGCAGATGAACATGAATAAATTTGATGTATATTATTTGTCTAAACATCTAGTGAAAAAAAATAAAACTACAGGGGGGGGGAAGAATACCCAGAGCTGATGACATGGAAAGACAGTATAAATAATAATTTATGGTGGGCTGCACAAAACTGATCTGAATGGTACCATTTTAATTAAAAATTCACTACTGTTTTTCATCATGTAAAAATGAATACAAATGGCCAGAAAATCTGAATGGAAATCTTGTCAACATGATGAATTACAGAAAGAAGACAAAAGAAATAAATTACAGATTAAAGACAATCAAATGCCTATAATGGTCTGAAGAAAATTATTTTGGTTTCTACCTTCTTAAAAGAATACGTTATTCATATTATGGCCTTCAGCTTAGATCTATGATTGCAATGCTAGAAGAAGAAGAAGAAGGAGAAGGAGGAGGAGGAGGAGGAGGAGGAGAAGAGAGAGAGAGAGAGAGAAAAAAAAAGAAAAAGATGGGTTTTAAAAGTTAGTACTCCAAAGTATCTGGGTTGTAAATAAAATGAGAAATCTAACAAAGAATGGAAACTGCTGATGAGTTGGGGGGGGGATGTGCTCCAAATTTGTGTATGTATTACTAGACGCAGCAACTGATATGTCACAATCAAAGAATATTAATCTACATATACTCCACTGGGTTCTGGAAATGCATTTTTAATATTTAACGCTACACATGATGGTATGATGACTCGTCTTCTGTGTCTAATAGCAGTCCATGAATTAATCAATGCTGTAAACTGTTTGAGATAGGAATATCTCCAGGTCATATTAGCACAATTATTGGCAGTGAGTAATTTCTTTTTAAGGCCATGTACTTTATGACATCACTCGATTTGTAGAAAGAGAATACTCAACCGCTCTAGTTGTCTCTGTCATCCTTGGGTATGTCCAGCTAATGGGAGGAAAACAGAAACTCCTTTCAAAGAACAAGATGGACCAGTGACAAGTTCCTGATTGTTTGTTGATGCATATTCCTTCTCCTCTTCAATATCGGATATTTCAAAATTTTTCTTGCTGTCATTGTCACTGTCTTGAGTCTCCTAAATTAATTACAAAGTGAACACTAATCTCATATCTTAAACCATCCCTCTCCCAATAAAACTTACAAATAACTTCAACATTTGAGTATCCTAAAGGTGCCCCCCTCCCCTTAGTAAAACTGTTCAGGCTTTTAAACATGTTAGCAAGCTTTCCTCTGCTTTTCTATTGTTACTTTTTGCACTGTAGTATCAATCAGTTCCTTTATATTGCCACCCTTAATATATTGTGGTTTGCAGCAATTTTTATCTGTGCCCATATCATCTGTACTGTGTTTAAGTCACAATAATATGGTGGTAGTGGTATAATGGTGTGATCATGTATTTCCTCTATGTGATCTATTTCATCACGTTTGAGACAGCCTTTTTTCAAAGTTATAAGTTAATATAACTTGAATAGAGTCTGGATCAAATTCTTTGTTATTATCATGGAGCCAAAAGTGCACTTCTGATTTAAGGGATGCCAAATTAAGAACCTTGTTTATTTCTATAGAATAACGAGAAGCATTATCAAAAACACTGACCCGTTAGAGGGAACATTTGGCAATATTTGGTTAATAAACCAGTCCTTGAAGGTTCTACTATCCACTAGTTCATGATTGTCTATGATAGATTTTGAATTAAAACTCAGCCGGGCAATGGGAATAAAACCTGCTGAACATAAATAAGAAAGTGTTGGCCTTTTTATATGGGGGTTTGAAAAGGAAAATTAAGTTCTTCTCCCTCTCAGATCCAAACTTTACTTTTATTGTGGTTAACATTAACCTATGTTTCCATTCAGGTAATTGATTGGACCACTAGTGGATCTCAATTAACATCACTGCCCTTAAAAACTTTATATTGTTTCAATACATTGGACCCCTGAGTTTGTATCTTTTTACAAATCTGAAATTTATTTTACTCAGAATTTTATTTGGAGTACTTATGCTTTCATAAAACGGACTGCTTTCTTTTGCTGTCTTATCTGTATCTTCAAAACTTGGTAGGCCATCTGTCCTGTACACTGAATAGACTATCTTCTACTTGTTTTGACACAAAATGAGTCGATCACTGCCTTTTTCAATACTCTATTAGTATGTTTGTCCCCAAGGCTCTAAAAAGCTGTTGCTTTCCTGCACTTTTATTCTGTTTGAATCCTTTTCACAGGGTGAGGAAATACACCTGTAATGGCAGCAGTTCTTTCCCTTAGTTCGTCACTGAAATTGTCTATTTTCCACACATTTCAGGCTTCACATTCATCACTAAAGAATCTATGGACATTAACTATTACTTCCATGCCATCTATTTTATGGGTTTTCCTTTCCTTCCAATACCGGCTATAAAAATATTACTGACAAAAACAAAATTGAAAATGCAACATTCACAAAATAAAAAAGGTTTGTAGGTTAATTTGATAACACTACTAATTTATTTCTTACACTCTTAAATAAACAAAAAAACAGTCTCAACGCACCACTGTTACTTTTGCTGTGAAGCAGATCAAACAAGCAGCTGAATTTTGTAAGAGAAAGGCACTGCGAGATGATGGTCATTCAAAACCATAAGGCTTTCCTCGCCCCTCTTATAGACAAAGGCAGAAGAAAATGTGACAAGTTAAAGAAGTGCTACTTTATGTCTATGTTCTGTTCTTAATGCTAAATTATGCCCCACAACGTCCAAAGAATTATGATCTACACTTAATTTGTGAAAATTAGGGTGCTTTGTTATTCAAACAGAGTCACCAATTTTGGGTTTTCATAGTCCAAGCAACACTTTCCTCATTATTCATAGGTGTATATTTATTACACTTACAACAATAGATAAATCCAACATGTTTACCAGTGTTTCACACTGTCTCAAAATTGCTGTCTTTGAAATCAGTTTTTTTTTTCTTGGTGGGGGGAGGGTTAAAACTGATAACGTTGGATACCGCATTCACATATTTTAAAAGTATATGCACACTAATGCGTATCACCTAGTATTAAGTGTTATGAGAAGTGACTGGTTAGATTTTAGGTCTGCTCTATGAAGATAAATTGTAACTTCCTCCAGTTAAAATCACATGGGAACCTTGTTTGTAACTTAATGTACTTTGTAATACAGCATATCTGTTTATAAGGCTTATCTTGTTTCCCAACAGTGAGCAATCTGATGACACCATGCATGTATTGAGAAAGATAATGTAACATGACAACCAATGACTTTAGGATGATGCCAGTGTTGCTAATTATTCCTGATGTCATATACTCTAATATGATGAATGAAATATTCATTTTTGTGTTTCGTTCTCCTATAAGGAAAAAATCATTGCCTTCATCTACCGAAAGAGGCAAAGAACTAAAAACTGCCTGTACTGTGTTTTTTCACTGGCTGTGTGGACACATGAATCTGTGCTACTGCTGCTGCAATCAGAGCCATCTACTAAAGCGGCTTTGCAGTACTGAGTTGACAGTAATATAGTACGGTTTAGATAATACAAGTTATTTATTATTTTGTCCTGTATTTAGTCGCAAAGTATATACTGGCTCAGTATATGTTTTCTACTGTGCAGCATGTATTTATTTATGATTTGTACATGTTAACTCAGTCAGCTCATCAAGTTAAAATTAAGATTTGCAGAAAGATTTCCGGGATAAAAGTTCCCGGCCATACAACAATCCATACACTTACATATTTTTCTCGTACAAGGCTTGGTTTCACCTTCATGGATGTGTGTGTACACAAAATAATCGTTATTGGATGGTTAAAATGCACTGTCGACATTTCTCATATCACAAAGACACTTGGTGTCAGTGACCATAGCAGAAATGCTTTTGAAAGGGCCTACCTTTCATCCTCAGCTAAAACTTGTTGACTATTTTAGCTGTCTCCCCTGACCTCTGGTGCTACGGCCACCAACACCAAGTGTCTTTATGATGTGAGAAATAAGAGTCGACTCAGTGCATATTAACAATGAACATAAATTACACTTAATAACACTTTTTATAATTTTATTATATCATTATTAGAGTTCTGACAAGCCTAACATTGTTCATGAAGTACCCCTCCATGTTGAAAAGACTGGTGTATGGTGCACCATGAGTGGAGAAAGAGTTTTAGGGCCAATTTCTTTCAAGTTAGCAGTTGATGCCCCTACATACGTGAATACAATTTTGTGTCCCTTTTTTTTTTTAAAGAAGGGAGCGTGATTTTGCCTTCTTTCAACAAGACTCTGACCACAGCTCATATGCCAATATTTTGAAGAGAACAATTGAAAGTGTGTTTAAGGACAGAATTATTAGTAGAGATTTGTGGCCCCCTTTGGTCCCCTGCAATTTCTATTTCTGGAGTAAATTAAAACAAAGTGTACAAGACAAACCCACACACCCTGGCAAAATTAAAACAAAATATCTGCCAGGATATTGTCAGCATTTCTCAATGTGAATTACGGCAAGTGATGAGGTTTCCTAAAGAGGTGCCAAAAATGTATGGACGGCAGTGGCCAGTTTCAGCACCTCCTTCCATGAAGTTGGTAAGTCAAGCCTTTAAAAGTAATTTTAAAAATGTGTATGGTTGCATCTGCACCATTCTATGATAGCTGCAGACGGTGAGTGCCGATAATGTGAACAGGAAAAACATGCTTAGTTCATTGGGTCTCTTGGTATATAAAAACATTAAATGATATAGAAAGCCAAAAAAAAAAGAAGAAGAAGAAGAAGAAGAAGAAGAAGAAGAAGAAGAAGAAGAAGAAGAATGGGGGAATTGGTAGCACTAGGAAACCCCAAGCTTGCACTATCCATTTTAGTTGGAGGACAGCAAGAAAAAGTATTTCACTTTAGTTTTCAATGTGGCACAACAATTAAGAATGTAAACAAACAAGCTTTCATTTTTACAATCCGTTTAGCATCAACTGTAATCTTCCAGTGATACATTGATTAACTTAAAATTACCACCTACTGGCATTTTTACCCTCTTTCCTCCATATCAAACTGGTATTACTAAGGAGCGCAAATTTTAAAGGTATACTTTAATCCATTACTTTATAGTATGTAAACATAAACTATAATCATTAACAATAGGAATTTACAATGTCTACTAAATGGTAACCTATAACATAGGGCAAAAAATAAATTAAATGATTCACCTATTTCACAAGTATTGTTCAAAATGTACACCATTTACACAACTGGAAGCTTTAAATCTCTTTAACCATCTCTTCATACTCTTGCAAACACTCCTGCATTGTTTTGTATTTTCTCCTTAGCCAGCAAAATACATTATCTCAAGAGTTTCAACAACAGGATTTTATGCTTTATAGATCCTGTTTTTCATGTCCTCCACCAGAAAAAAACATCTAGAGGATTCAGGTATAGCAATCATTCTGGCTAGTTGATGGGCACTTAATGTCCAAAACACATAATGAGGAAATCTATGATTCAGGCAGTCTTAAACATTACAAGTAATCTGAAGTGGAACAACATCTTTAACTGCCACATGCTGCTTCTGGTTTTATAAACAGAAATTTTCCAGGAAGTCTGCAAAAGTCTCTTGCAAAAATATCAGTTAACTAATCCCTTCAAATGCTCAGGGGGAATGTAGTGACCTATAAGGCGATCATCAACAATTCCTGCTCATTCTTCAAAGCACAATCTCAGTTGAAAATGATGCTCTCTAGTACAGTGAGGGTTTTTTTGGCCGATATATGGATGTTATGGAAGCTGAAAACTCCATTCTTTGTGAATGCGTCCTCATCTGTTGCCAACATTACTTGATTATTTGTGTCATATCTGCATCTTGCTCTAGGGACCAATTGACAAAAGACAGCCTAGGTGCAGGATTCACTTGTGAAAGATGATGTAACCCACAGGATATGATATGGTCAAAATAACTGTTGTTTTAACATCCTGAGAACAACAGACTGGGATACACTGACCATGCAAGCTATTCCTCAATTACTGCTGCTGGATTATTGATTTCGAAGATTTAAAATAGCTCCTCCTGTCTCGCCAGTATATCTTGGTCAATCTGCTTCATACGCTGACTGTATGGTCAAAACAAAGTTTCTTGGGTTTGGTAACCTTTGGTGGTATAATCTGGCAGTAGCTGCAGCATTGAGTGTTTACGATATAAATTAATAGCTTATCAAGGTAATCAAGATTGGAAAAGTTTGTTTGCAACCTTCTTATGCTGTATAATTATCATCAGGTTATGCGGTCATTTTACCTGCTAATTTCAATACGTGTTACAGCATTTATTCTAGGAGAAATCAAAATTTTTTGGAGCTGACCAAGCACATTTTGCAGTAGGAAATATTTAAGTGAGACAGAGAAACATTCATTGGAAAAAATGAACATTTCATTCCTATTACACTGTCCTTGTGTTACCAATGGTTGACCATTGTAACATTTACTTAGGTTAAGCAGCTCATTGGAACCAAAACTGGCAGTCATCCTTCAGATACCTGACCTACCTCCTACCTCATCTACTTGCAATATTGCCAACATTCTCAAGCCGCATTACCTTCAATAGGAGGTGAAATCTGTAATTTCTTTTCAACCAAATATTCCAAACCAGCATTTTCTGTGGAAAAGTTACTATAAAAGATGTGTCATGAAGTATACTGCACTACTCATCTTAAAATAAGTAAAATATTATCTTGGTGCATTCTCATAGAATAAAAAATTTAATTTTCATTATAGCAGCTCATAAAGGAACGAAATGCTCCCATACTTTTTTGTTTGTAATGCTTCTATGAATCACTTCTTAGAAGAAATGTAATAAACTCCACTCCTCCCTTCATAAAGTGGTGATTAATGAGTACTTCCACAGCCTGGAATCCATAGGGCTGAGAATTAACCAATAGCTCTCTCATGATATGAGAATAAGAGATTAGAGTGGGCCCAGGATAAAGATATGAATTTGCGATATTTACAGTGGAAAAAATCCTTTCAACCTGGCTGGAAATTGAAGATGAATTCAGTAATCTTATTTCATAAAATGCTATCATTCTGTGCAAATTATATTACTAAAACAAAACATATGAAAACCCCTTAGTATCACTAATTTACTGGAGTGCCATCATTGCTAGAATGCTTCTGCAGGCTTGCAATTTATGCAGGTGTTTTGTTTGGGAAAATGTAATTGGCATGCCAACACTATACAGGGTCATTTCAAATAATTGTATTTACACAATTTCTTTAACAAGTGTATGGAAATTTACAGAAACAAAATGGATTAAAATGTGAATGGAACAGATTTGTTTTATCCTCCAGTTCCATTTGCCAATATCTCTAGAAAATGTTCCCCAAAATAGAAAAGGAGCTTTCAGGAATCTTCATTTTGTGGATGTTCAGTATGCTGAATTAATTTACATAGGTTTTGTTTTAATTTTTTACTTTCTTTTCACTGATATTTACTGAATATAGAAGTGCTGAGTAAAAGGCCTGGGATTTTCGAAATAAGAATGCAAGGTGAATTCTAAGTCTAGGGATATCATGTGAATGTCAAGGAGATGGTAGGGGTTTCAGTATCCCATCTGCTTCAAATAAAAAGCATTTGTTTCTTACTTGAATGTTCCACACAATGACTACAAAAAAGGAAAACATGCAAGATCACAGTATTTTCAACAACATATAACTGCAAAACTGGGAACCCTACACCTAGATATTTTAGCGAAGTTTGTGCGTTGAGTTAAACTTAACCAAAAACAATCCTCATAAAACACAATAGGGAGCAGTGATGAGAACTAAAAAAAATTCCAAAACTCCCAAGCATTTTATATATAGTTAAATAGGTTTCTGCATTGCTTTTTTTCTGCTGCAATCCAAGAAAGCAACAGTGAGACTGAAATAAAATTCCAAGCTTAAGACTGTTATAATTACTTTCATTGCATTTGTACACTGAATTGCCAGGCTTTACTGTAAGCCCTGATAATAGTTGACCCATCATATCATGGATAACGTAGTTTCTTGCTTACCAATATCAGCACCACGAGACAGTAGTAGTTCTACTAGCTCTTCATGACCACCTGCACAGGCCAAAGTTAATGCAGTATCATGATTACTATCAGTTTCAGAGTCCACATCCATGCAGGAGAAAGGCGCTTGTGGACACTGAGTTCCTGGGTATGAGGCACCTGTGGTATATTGTCCTGTGGATAAATTGAAAATTTTATTATGAATGAAAAAGCCCATCTAGACTTACTCTGAAGTGTTAATAACTGAAGGATCAATCTGGGTAAAATCAAATCCTTTTAGAATTACAATTGTGCTGTCTACATTAAGATCCAAACATTGACATCATTTCTATTGACTGCATATTTAGCTATCTCCATGCTAAGAGGTTGTATGCAAGCAGCAAAATTACTGTAGTGTTGACTGCTATAGGTTGCCACATTGTATGTTTGTAGTCCTATATTTGGAAAACAAAATCTCTTTTCACTGGTTTCAGAAATGTAATCCAAATAAAATGATTTTAATCCCTTTATCTTAAAATAGCTGGAAAGAAAAGCTTCTAAACCAAATATACTTAAAATATTTCTACCTTCAATATTTCAAAAGAAATTGTGATACCCTCCCCCACAAAAAAAAAAAAAAAAAAAAAAAAAAATGTTTGCTTTACCTACCTTATTTTTTATGTAAAACTTTTTTGTCAGCAGCTCATATAGAACACCAGAATGCATAAAACAAAAAACACATCATGCAGCCTTTAAGATATACTGAAAGCTAACATTAATGAGCGAACTAAAATCGCACTGTTTCAAAACCCCACACAGCTTCATATGGTCTAATAGTGAAGTGTAACCATTTCCTTTTAAAAAAAGTTATATTAGATACAAGAATGAGTACTTCATGGTATAAATTTGAAAATGTAGTTGAACAGAAGCTATCCAAAGCAAAAGTTTTTGAGTGTTTTTAAAGATACAAAAATCAAGAGTGAATAAATTGCATAAAAATTGTTGTCATTCAGTAACTTAATTACTAATACAAAAGTGCTTAATTAACATAAAATAGCTTGATGGTAAAACCAAATGTTAACCACTGAGCACTTATGTTAATTGGGGAGTCTGGTGTTGACAGCGGTAGGAGAAGATTGTGTGGAGCGAGAGCTGACGCAACAATGGGTATAGACACGGAAGCATACAGAGTGTGGATAGGCAGCTTCGGGAGAAGAAAAATCATGAAAACGGGAAAGAATGATAGATTTCCAAGTATGAGTGGCAGCAGTAATCCTGATGCTGCTAATAATTGGTGCATGATCTGGCTGTGGGCAGGGCGGGGGGTGGTTGCAGAGTGACGAAATGGTGGGAGAAGAAAGCATTGTGTCGACACCCAATGGGAGTTTACTCATTTTGAACAGAAATATATCAAGGGAGCCAACAGGAAAAAAATTATAGAGTAGGAAAGTGGCATAGATATAGAAATAGAGCAGGCTCAGAGAGAAGTACAGGAATACGGAAGTAATAATAATGGGGGATGTTAATATTAGAATAAGTAAGGGGGATGTGAATATAGAATGAATATGTTGTGGAAATGAAACATGTTCTAGAAGGGAACAATTCAGACAAAGTAAAGACGAGTGTATTGATAAGTCAAGTGATAGATTTATTTGAATTTGTGAAGTGAATGCTCCAGATATATTGAACGGTAAATACGGAGAAGATTTTGGAGGAGGAGTTTACCTTTGTTAATATGAATGAACAAGGTTGTTATGGCCAATCAGCATGGGGTACACAATAAGTATTCTTTAAGGTATTATCTAATAGTTGCCACTTCCCGCTGGTAGTGAAGATTTAAAGACGATCAGAGGAAGTAAGGGAAGCGAGATGGGAATGGGAAAAGAATATTAAACAGTATATTGAATTTAAATGAACTGTTAACGTAATGAAGCAAACTCAACACACATGATTGTTAAATGCTGTAAGCTTGGGCATGATCGGCAATAGGAGGCAGGGCTTGACGCTGATCATGTCCAAATGAAATGTAATAGCTCAAGACTCAATAAAGATCAATCAATCAATAATTGATGGAGTGGAGATGAATCCAGGACACGTAGAAATGATCAGTTAATGGAATATCTAAAGGCACTTGGAAAAGAATTAGGCAAAAAAAGAATAAAAACACAAGACGACTCGAAGTTATGAAGATGCAGAGAGAAGAGATGGAGCAGCAGATAATGGATTGCAGCAGAAAAATTGAAGATACAGAGAAAAGATTTGAAGCAGGACAGAGAAGAAAGAACTGCATAACTTTCGGAGTGACAGGAGGAAACAGAAGCCTAGAAGAAATAGCATAGATCATGGAAGGACTTGGTATAAAAATGTTTGGTTGGGAGATAGAGGGCATGTTCCAAATTGGAAAAACAGGGAAATTTTAAGGAACGCCAGGAGGTTAAGAGGCACAATAATTTTTATAAAGCAAGACTACGCGAGAGAGGAACAAATTTTGAAAAAAGAACTGATATCCAGAGTGAAAGAAGCAAGAGCAGCTGGGAAAAAAAGGCATTTTTGAAAGGTTTAAAATTATTTGAATGTGAAAAATGGAGTATGAGTATACGGAGGAATGAATGAGAAAAAAATGTGCGAATGTCAACAGAAGCAATGGCCCAGGGCACATTCAAGTCAAAGAACTGAGGCAATAGCTGAGTCAGTAGGCTTGGGGAAAGGAGGAGAAAACAGCTGATCAAACCACAGACTCGACAGGCGCAGGAAACAGTCATAGGAGTGCAGAAGAAAATAGGGAGGAAGAACCAGCAGTGCAGGAGGAGCTAACATTGGTTGCAGCAGGGAAGAGATGCAAGGAGGGAGAAGTGGGGAGCAGCCAAGAGGACAGAAGACTACCAATGCAGTACGAAATTCTTATGTGAAGGAGGGAGAGATGCAAATGATAAGTGGGAAGTAATAAGAGTGAAAAGTGTTAGTGAAGCGGAAGAAATTGCAAGAGGGAGGGGGTTAAAAATAATAGAGTTGAGGGAAGGGAGCGTATTGCCACAGCGGGAGGAAAGTGTCAACCCGGTACCCAGACTTACTACTTAGAAAAGCAATGGAGAATTATACATATCAGGATAAAACAAACAACAAATAGGGAATGGGGTAAATTTGATAAACAAAAAATGGGATTAAAACAGGGATGTAAGCTGAGTCCAATATTATTTAACCTATTCATAGATGATTACAAGGAGTAAAAATAAGAAATCAACATTATCCAGTAATAAGGGAGGAGGAGATTCCAGGTTTATTATATGCAGACGATCTTATGGTAGGTGCCATATCGATAATAGGGTTACAAAAAGCAATAAATGAAATTCAAGAATTTTGTGAAAAATGGGGAATTAAGGTAAACATAAATAAATCCAAAGTGATAGTGTTTAAAAAAGGAAATAAACTGAGGAAGGAAGAAAAATGGTTTATAGGTGGTCAAGAACTGGAGGTAGTCAAAGAATATGACTATTTAGGAGTAAGGTTGAGTAATAGCAGGGAATGGGGAGCACATGGCGGGAAGATGTTAGCTAAAGGGAAGGCAACTATAACAGGAATAAGAATATGCAAATATAAATTAGAGATGTCGACAAAATGGTTGGATAGAATGTATATTGGTAGAATAAAAAATGCTCCATGCGGTAGAAATATGGGGGGAGAAGAACTAAGTAAGAAAATTGACTAAATGTATAGAATGTTTTGTAAAGAATTAATTGGACTACCAAGAGCAGCACAAGGTTGCATTAGTAGAACTAAGAAGAACGATGAAGAAAGGTATAATAGTAGAAAGAATTTTAAAATTTTGGTTTAGATGTATGAAAATGGTTTGGTTTAGATATGCCTGACTCAGCAAAAGGTTCTAAGAAACAAAATCAAGGGCATGGGAGAATTTTTAAGGATGGTAAAGGAAAAATAGCCTAGAAAAGTAAGAGAAGCAAGGGCCACTCAGTGAGCGATAAGGTCAGGGAGCTAAGCAATCTGAGTGGCTCAATAAGAAAACAAGCACCAGACAAATTGTACAAAAGATGTAGGGGTACAGTGATATATAAATATACATTGTATATATTGTAAACCAAATTGTAGAACAAATTGTACAATAAATTCAAATTCAGTTCATGTTAATTGAATAGTGATAAATTATTTTTGCACCATGCACAATGTATAAGCACTTAAATGCCAAACCACTCTTCACATTGTTTTATCCTTTGTTTTCATATAATATTTTACAAGCACTGAGAAACATGGTGTCATGCATCTGCTTGCAAACCAGGAATACCTTAACTTCTGAAACCTTAGAAATGAAGCTTAAAAATGTATAAATTATTTCAATTTCAGGAGCTATGTCTATGGAAAATCTCTTTGTGAACACTCATCTGTTGTGATGATTTCTGATAACTGAAGGCAAAAAGCGTTCCACTGCCAGAAAAGTTAACTTATCAAGTGGTTGGATCTTTCCCATAGTACCAGGAGGAATCTGCAGCAATTCTATGGTCTTGCCTGGAAGAATATTTTCAAGACAAGCCATACTGCTGTATGAAGTTCAGGAATCGAAGAGTGGGGCACAATTGTCTGTAGGGAGTGAAGGAAAGCCTCTGTAAACCATTGTTTCAGCTCTCTTCCCATTTTTCCTGATTTCATGACAGTAACAATAATTTCAGCTTCAATTAATCTTTACCAACTGAAAGTTTTTTTGCCAATTGTTAAATCTAGTCAAGTAGTGGGTGCAAGGTGGAAAAAGAACCACTTCAGACTTGGTAAATTAGGAGTAATGAAAGCAAAGCAGCTTCATAAATTATGCTACTCCATCTTGTAAAATCTGCATTTAAGCACATCTCTGAAAGCAAAGAATACTTTTAATCTTCATTTTTCCCTTACATTATCCTGATTTAAAATCTACTAAAGTTGTGTTAGTGCAAAGCTAAAAGGAAAACGCTATTTGAAAAGGTTTACTTATATTGTTTGCAGAAGCAAGCATGTAATCCTGAAATATTATCACATATGAAGTATGTGAAGGCTGCCGTTTGTATTCAATATATTTTAAGTTAGGATATAAAAACAACATATTAATTGAAAAACAAAGACAAATTAATAGCAGCTGGAATTAGATGTGATGGATAAGCTCATCATTTTAAAAAGTGTATGTACTGGATCCTATTGAAAAGGAGCTACTTTTGTGAATTACCTTATGGATTTAGTTTTTAACTGTAAGAATTCTCATTTTTGTGGAAGCATTTAAGTACATTCCACCATAACTTTGTGCATAATTTTGGTATGAACAGCATATTGTCTGGTATAGCTAATTAATGCGGTATATAGCCTGGTAAATTCCATCCTTGTTCAATTACTCTTATCTTTCATAGCACCTGTTTAATTCACAAGCTCAAAATGAAGACCAAGCTGTTTGCTTTGAAAACTCTCAAAACAGCTGTTTGCCTGCCTGACATAACAATGCAGCAGTTACTATTTGTTCACATCTTCACCCATTTGTGTTGCATTGCTTGGATTCCAACAGAATTGTGTAGACTGAATGACCAATGCTGCACCAGCTGCTCACAAATAGATACTGGTTTTCCATAGACTCCTAAGACTCTATAAAGTCTGACAGAGCACATCCAGGGATAACTTGGCCTTAGCATTCCAAAACCCTCTGGTTAACATGCACTCTTTTCCTTGTCCCTTCTCCACCAAATGACAAGACGCTGTAGTAGACAGCATCACTGTGTGTGACATGCTGTAGTCCTTTCATTACATCAATAAAAGGCATATGAATACATGAAATATCACATAAGCAGCACAGGGTCTTACTGATATAGGTACTATGCAAAGAATATTTTAATTTTAAACCAAATATTTAAATGCAAGACATTCTGGGACCCCCCCCCCTCCCAGATGCTTGCACTGTTTTAATTTCCTGGATTTGTATGGAAATTGTAGGATGTCCAATCATCCTATAAGTATGACATCTATTTACAGATTCAATGACTGGAAGTTGCTATAGCAATTCTAATGTTTTTCAAATAGAACTTTCAATTTTTGTATACCTATTTTAGCCCCTCTCTTTTTCTTTGTTAGATTCCCCCCAAAAGTAAAAATGTTATATAATAGTCTGTTCACATAGTACATCAGTGGATGGCTAGTTTTGCAAAAGACAGGCATATTCATCTTAAATAATTGTAACCATGTTGTATGAATCATTACTGACTTGACAGCCACTTATAAAAATCATTGCATCTTTGACCCAATACAGAGTGTATTAGCAAAAATTAACTTTCTTTCTATAAAAATTTTAATTACTTCTCAAATTGTATTCATTACAGCAAAAATGCTCAATAAGAATGTAAAATGTAAAGCTGTATTTACTTATACCAGTTTAGGTTTAATATTACTCAATACCGTTTAAAAGTAGAAAACCAAAAGGTGCAGCACTTTCATCCTAATGTATAGCATATGCTTCAGTGACCCATCCCAAACTAAATCAACGTAGAAGATTTATCGATGATAAACAAGAGAAAATCTACACGATGAGTAAAAGTTTAAGTCTTTCCTCTCCTTATGTTATGCCATTTGACTCAAGCAGACATTTGTATAACTACTTGCACAGTTTATCAAAAAAGACCACTGAACGAGGCAAAGAAACTACATAATAAAAGACTTCTCTATAATGCCAGAAATAAAATAAAAAAAAAAAAAAAAAAACACGAGACATAATAAAGACAATGCATAAAGAAAGCCCCCTCAAGATGGGTAGAAAATCTTAAAATTATGAAAGAAAATACCTTAATATTGAATCCAAAAGAAATAAGTAACACCTTTACTAAATAAATATTGTAACAAATATGGGAATAAAGAAAATGAAAACTCAAGTAACAAGCAAATGAACAATATGTAATAGTAATTGCAGTAACTACAAAAGAAGAAGTTATTAAACAAATAAAACAATTAAAATGTAAAAAATCTTATGGTTTAAATGAGTACTGTAATGATACGTTAAAATATTGAAAACTGAGATCTTCACGCACATCATAAATGAAAGTTTTTACTCAGGAATATATCCAAATAAATTAAAACAAATAATAGTTACAACAATCAATAAAAGAAGGGCTGCAAACAGATGAGTGAAAATTATTGGCCAATATCATTATGCTCTTGATTCTCAAAAAATAGGGAAGGTATACTTTTAAAATTGTTCCAAAAATTCTGTATCAAATTTAAGATTGGATCAGAGTAATAGTTTGGATTCCAAAAAAAGAAATCAATGATATATGCAATTAGTAAAGGAAATGATTTAATTATTAGGGCCATGGACCAAAAGGGTTATGTGATTGTAATATTTCTTGAACTTCCAAAGGCATTTGACTGTGTGGACATTGGAAAGTTAACAGGAATATTAGAAAACTATGGGCTTCGAAGTATCCCATTAGAGTGGATAAAATCCTATTTTATAGGTAGAGAACAATGTGTAGAGATAGTACATTTTATGAAAGGAAATTTGACCAAAGTTTGATCATTTGAACATATAACACATGGTGTTCCATGGCTTGAAGCTGGGGGTCATGCTTATTCATTTTGTACATAAATTCATTTGAAAAGATACACAAAGTAGGAGGATTAGCTGTTGGATATGCAGATGATACAACAGTTGTAACTGCAAATACACAGGCAGAAGTGCAGAGCAAAGCGAGCACAGCATTAGAGATTGTAAATATACATTTAGCAGAACTAGTAAGGGCATTAAACATAAACAAAACAGAGTGGATGCAGATTAGTTTAAGCAATAAAGAATAAAATCCAATATCACCTTGGTAATACAAAATAAACAAGTCAAACAGGTAATGCAAACTAACTTTTTAGGATTAATTATAGACAAAAATTTAAAATGGAACAAACACATTAAAAAGATCTCAAAGAAAGTAAACAGTAGGATATACATACTAAAACAAGCGGCACAAGTCATGGATGAGGAACTGTAATACAAGTACACTATGCATTTATACATTCACACTTAAATTATGGGCTAATTTTATGGGTATCAACAAATATGAAATACATACTCAAAATATTTAAATTGCAGAAAAGAGTGATAAGAATTATAAGAAAATATACAAAGAAGTAGTTTGCGTGGAAATGCATTCAAAACACTTAATTTATTAACTTTCCCCTGATTGTACATATATCAATGTCTTAAGTATGTAATCAGGACCCATAAAAGATAAAAATCTGAACATGCATGAGCACAACACTAGAAATAAAAAAAAATATTTTAGAAGTAGATTAAGAGGTTCTCTTGGAAATAAATGTACCAAGATTAATGCAAAGGATTTATATAACCACTTACCTTGTGCAATTAAAGCAACATATGAAGACGGAAAATAATATAAGAAATTAAAACATGTCTTGTCAAAATGCCTCCTATTCAGAAGAAGAGTATTATAAAACAGGAATTACTGCACATATTTAGTAGATCCTCTCCTGTAAATACAATTTGTTAAATCTTCGTAAATATATATTTTATGTATTGTTGGCGAACCTTGTGACTTTTTTTTTTTTTTGTTACATTGGTGACTAAATCTGAATCCGAGATCTGAGGGGGTGGGGTGGGACAATGAGAAAAGTGCACCACCATCTCCCATCGCACCTATAGTATAATGTAAGTTATTCCTCTGGCATCCATGTAACCAGAATTTAGTGCCACATTTTTAAAATATCTTTAATAATCATTTTGTCCCTGAAGTAAAATCCTCCTCCTCCTCCATTCAATTGGTTATGCATGCTTGTCTGCTCCAGCTTCACAGATCCCTCCAATGTTTACGGTTTGCGCTTTTCTATTTCCAGTAGTTAAGGGCTACTTTTGAGTATACTGTTATTTCTTTCATTCACGTTATATATTGTTCACAAGAATTTTGGTGTTTAGTATAGGTTTTTTTTCAATGATTCTATTTTTAGTTTTTCTCATAAATTAATTTCTTATTCATTCTAATCTGGTGCAGCTTTAACTCATTTGAGGAATTTTGTTTCTGTGGACTGCCGTTTTGTAGCTACCCCGGTCTCACTGCCATGCAACAATGTATGCATTGTGGTTACTTTGTATAGTTTCACTTTCGTTTCTTTTCTGGTTTTATTTTTCAACATTCTTAGTATTGTGTGAAAAAACTGCTTCATATCTGTTGGTTATATTGAAATTTCGAAATAATTAAAGTATGTATCACAGCCTAGATACCTCATATGTGTAGTTTCTTCTACATTATATTTTCTATCACAACTTCACACCTGACAGTTATTTTTCCTTAAATGCCATTATTTTCATCTTTTTAGAGGACATTTTAAAATTGTAAGATTCAATGGCTCTTCAATATATGTATTGATTTCTGTAACTTATCTTCAGTCTCATCTAACAGTACCCAGCCATCTGTAAATATGGCATTGAGCCATTTTCTCACTTTCTTATTCCAAAATATACTTATAATTTTATTTGTTAAAAATATTGTCAACATATATGAGGTGTATTCCAAAACTAAGGTCCGGTGAACAATATTTAACGGATGGTACACCCCCACCGCTGTATCTTTGCACTTGCCAGTTCGTGTGGCTTCGCGTAAGGTTGGCTACATTGTGGTTGCGACGTTGCCAGAGTGGCTAGTAAACAACAACAGCTGATTGTTCTCCTTTCTATCGTGTCTAAGCCGCATACAAAAAAGTGTACGTAAGTAGCGAATGTCAATGAATAATAACTATTTCGTATTATTATTGTTAATTGAAAATAAGCGATATAAGCAGCTTTGGTATGGTCAGATACTCCTTTCTATGATAATAGGCATAAATGTGTCTACATATGGCGTCTAATTGGAAAGCATCAAGATTTGTGACTGGACGAGGCTGCTTTCTTTTCTTCCCTGGAGTTGATAGAAATACCTGTTGCATTCCAGATGGTTCAGGAATTTTGTTCTTTTTCTCTTGGAGTTTCACTCCCTTGTGAATAACAGTTCTTGTGCTTAGTCCAACAGCTGCTGCAGGTCGCTGTGCGGCTTTATCAGCAGGAATAGAGGGATTGCCATGAAGCTTCACGTACTCCTTTTCCTGTTCAAAGAATTCCCGGGTTCTCCTTAATAGTTCCAATGCCTGACTATTAAGTGACACACCTCGACGCAAAGGATTTTCACTTTGTGAATCATCACTCGACGATCGGCGTCGTTTTTCAGACATTGTCGCACTTAAGTTTTGTTTAAATAAATAATATGAATGAAATATATATATATATATGTATAAACCAACAATAACAAAACTATCAAACAATAACCACAAATATAAATAACAATGAACAATATGTAACTTGCAAAGAACCCGACGCTTGTGCTAGAGATTCACAAATTGAAGCACGTGGTAGGGAATAGTTACATCCGGCAACACAGCCGATTCTAGTTCCGGTTCCGCTTTGTCATCGACCATCCGGAATGCTGCCTTGTGATTGGCTTAGGAAGTCAAACGGTTGAAGCTTTTCATCTGTTTTTTTTGCGAGTGTACCAACTTAAACGCTAGCTGTCAAGTGCAACGTTACAGCGGTGGGGGTATAGGCCTGAATGACATTTCACATCTGCAACGCTGTCTACCGACTCCTGAGGAACCTACTGCAGTGTTGGTGTGACGCAGTAGATGTTTGCCACTCGGTGAGAGCAGATTGCAATGGCCGTGACAATCGTAGATCCTGTCAGTTGTGAAGTGCATGGTGTCATTAAATTTTTGCTGGCAAAAGGATAGTCCGCTGCAGACATCCATCATGAGTTATGCCTCATATATGGACCAGACATGAGTGACAAACACAAACAGGTTCGACACTGGTGTCGAGAATTTCGAAATGGCCGCACAAATGTGCACGATGAAAAATGGAGTGGTAGGCCCAGTATTCGAACTGATGACATCATTGAGCAAGTGAACCAAAAAATGTGAACTGATCGGCATTTGATGATTAGTGGTCTGGCTGATGAATTCCCAAATGTTGTTCAAATCTCACTTTATAACATTGTTACTGAACAGCTTGGATATCTGAAACTTTGGGCGAGATGGGTGCTGAAACTGCTCACTGGTCAGCACAAAGAGCAACGAATGCATAGTGCATGGCAGTGCTATAGACAAGATGGAGATGGTTTGTTCTCCCACATTGTTACAGGCAATGAGACATGGATAGTGTATACCAACACAGTATCGAAACAATAGCCAATAAACTGACGCCGTTTTGGTTCACCCAAACCAAAAAAGTGTAAGCAATTGCAGAGCACAAATTGCAAAATGATTGCTACCATGTATTGGGACAAAAAGGGCATCCTTTTGATTGATTTCATGGACCATGTGTCAACAATTACAGCTGACGTGTACTGTGCAATGCTTACCAACCTAAGACGTGCAATCCAAAATCGACGCCACAGTAAACTGCCATCTGGCATCATCATCCTGCACAGCAATGCATGCCTGCACACCACTGCCAAAACCAAAGAGAAGATTCAAGAGTTTTGTTGGGAAATCTTGTACAGTCCTGACCTGGCACCAAGTGACTATTTCTTCTTGTTACATTTGAAACAGTGGCTGGGTAGACCATGATTTCAAACAGACGATAAACTCAAGACAAGCCTTACCAACTGGTTCAAGTCCCAGGCGGCAGACTTCTATACCAAGGAGTTAAAAAAGCTTGTGCAGCGTTACAGCAAGCGTATAGATGTGAATGGCAATTATGAGGAAACCTAAAATATATATGTAGGTCCACATTACTGTCGATTAAAAGCCTTGTCTCATGAACAATGTACTTATTATGACCAAACAGGCCTTAGTTTTGGAATACATTTTGTATGTTATAAAAAGGGTGAGAGATTACACCTTTGTCTCCAAACCATATGAGTTAAAATCTCTCTTGATCGGTTGTTTCCAGTGTTTTTTATTTCAAAGTCTCAGAAATACATTCTAGCCTAATGCTTGTAGGGTGCAGGGGGCTGACTTCATTATATAAAAGAAACTTGTTCAGAAGCTTATCAGTGTAGACCAACAAGCCAGCTGATGCATGCTGAGCTTAAGTAGAATCCATAGAGCCACTTTTATTTTTCCACGAGGAATGCAATCATAATATGTATTTTATGATATTTACTTTAAATAGCTATTTAAAGAGAGCAACATTAGGGTTAATGCTATAGCCTGTGCCACTTGCATCAGAATTGATTCAAGCTTTTTTTAGTGGCCAATTCTTACTGTAGATACGTGAAATGAAATGATAATTGGGAAACTTTGGGAAATAATGTTCCAGACCTAAGTTTACGGTAACTATGGGATTTGCCAGTTATAAGTGCTAAAGAAAGCCTGAAAAAACCTCAGTCATCAGGGAGAATGGTCCTGACAGAACATCCAAAGGTGCTGCTGCCTGGTCTTGCATCACTGTAGATTATCTGAATCTGGCAGTTTATGAACTTGTGATGTGGCTGCTTCACTATTCCATCACTCTTAGGTTACGTGGAACAAGTATCAAGAAAACTGACAAATATTGTATAATGGGACTTCCTGGCACATCATTTCCATAATGTGTTCCACACATTAAGAGTACGTTTGCATAATGCATGTTATTTTTCTTATTTTTGTTTTATTTTAACCTTATTCTTTTTTGCTCTAAGAGTTAAGGAACGGGTATGGTTAATGTATTTATTTTACAATTAATAATTTACAATTTTGTAAAAACTAAAAATTCCTCCAAGTCTTCATCAGTCTGCATCCATTTACCACTAGATGTTTGCTTAATATTCCTCGTTTCCTTCGCTTTTTTTTCAATTTTCATTTTGTTTATTTTGAATTGCTGTAGTAAAGCTACTCTCTGCAATTTTGGGACTGATAGCAGCGTTGTTTCTTCTGTTTCATATGCTGCAACTGTTGCTGTCTTCCTTGTTTTGGAAGATGCTATTTCCATACTGTCTGCTGTGTTGTCATTTTGGCAACTCATCCTTTGACCTGCATCATGTTCTACTACTACTGCTGCTGTGGTGTTAACACTTCTTTTGATCCCAGCAAATAAACCATCTAATGCTTTGTGGAAAACTGGATTTTTGTTGGTGTTATCAAGAATCCCCAATATCTGCTTTTCCCAGTGCTTCAGTTTTATTGTTTTGTTCCCAATAGCCTGTAAGTTTTTTTGGGGGGGAGGGGGTTCCAGAGTCGATTTCAGGTTATTCAACAGTTTCTTAAGCTGGTCAACTTCTACCTTCTCTCCAATTGTATTCGACAACTCTTCAGTCAACATACACCAGGCTCTTGTTTTTGATGAAACAACAGCAGTTTTCTGATTTATCTACTATGACAGAATATTTATCAACCAATGTCACCGCCAAAGCCCTATACGGATGTTTTGCATTTCCATTTTTGCATCAAAAGTCTCATCAGATAATGCCATTGCTCCAAAACTAACACATGTTGCACTGCAGTAACTCAGGTTCCTACTGTTGTCACGGAGGCAAAATTTTCAGGTTTAGTGTTAACTTTAACCACAGGTGACAGTAACAATGTTACACTGGTTCTATGGACAATGCAAAGACAATGATCTCTCGGAGGTTTTAATGTGGAAATATTTGCAAAACAAAATTAATATATGCACTATTGCATAAACAAGTACATGTTACTATACATGAGAGCAATTATAAAGCATAATTTGGGAGGGAAATTAGTAATTACTACAGGTTAGTAAATACTAGGTCTTAGTATTTGCCAAGGTTTTTTCTGGGCAGCCTAGCATTTAGTACTTGCTTTTAGTAAAAGATCATTCAGCTCATTTTTAGCAAGTTCAACTACCAAGCATTTACTATAATATAACAACTTAGTAAAATGGCTTGGTCTACGGACTGCACGAGCATTCAGGTAGGGATAAATTGCCCCTACTCTACTCGTCTTTTGCTTTTAGCTACTGAGATTTCCAATGAGGTGTCTTAAAGAGGAAGTGGGCTGATATCAAGAAACAAGTGTCACATCACGTTTGTGAACACAGCAATTTTATAATGTAGAAAAATTTAATAGGATCTTATTAACATTGTGATAACTCAAAAACTAAAATCCTTATTCCAGTTCTGTAGGAGGTATGTTAAAGAGCACAGTTTCAAGAGAAGTGATTGATCTCCTTGTAAAAAAAAATTAAAGCTGCTAGTTTTCTTTGTAAAATATCAATTGAAATAATTTGTATTATGAATATCAATCATCGAGGGACTTTTTTCTTTGAAGAGATAGATGGGGGAGTGAAGGCTATGAAATACCCTAAAAAGTGTGAATTAGCTTTTGGAAGATATCCCACGACAATATGCATATATGTGAAATGCTATCGCCAGTTATATACAAACATTTGCTTTTAAAACCCACTGCATCTTGCTCTTTGCGTAGCCTGTCACAGCAATCTTCAAACACTACATTTTTTTTGCAATGCTCTTGTATCTTTAGTCCTGCCTCAACAGTTGGATAGTTACAACAGTGGTGTGATTAAGTAATAAATGACTTTGTGAGAATAAAATAAAACACAGGCTATGCAAAATTATGGTGTGCAGTGCTTAAGCAGCAACTCAAGAGGCAGAATAGGAGAGGCATGTCCACACAAGGTAGAGAGGGGGAGTACATCACCAGGTGAGTTACTCCTACCAAGGATTTTTTTTTTTTTTTAAATTGCGGAAGTATAGCTAGCATTTACTTCTTCTTCACCCAGTAGCTCATAAAATACCTAAAATATCTTGAAAATAATTCTGCCCAGGAAGGGTTAAAAGAGAGTATTATCATTTGCACAGAAAATACGATTCATGAAAATTTCAGAGGCAGAAGAAACAAACATAACTAGGACTTTATCTTGATAATATATCTGACATTCACTGATTGTATTCTTTATACTGTCTAGAGTTAGTCTAGACCAGAGAAGGCAAACTCTTTCCAGCGAGTGTGTTAGTTTAGTTCAAGTTCATCATCTTTGCTGTCTGGTATTTTCCTTCTATCAGCAGGAAGCTTTTCTTTGGCTTCCATTTTTAATATTAACCTTTACATATACAATAAACTGCATCACCTGCAAACAACTTAGACAGCTCTTTCTGTGATTTTATAATGCAAATACTATTGAACCACATTTAAAAGCCTTAGATGGAAAGAATAGCCATAGTTTCTAAAATAATACTTTCATAGAATTGCAATGCAATTCTTTATTTGAACATAATCTTAGAAATAAACTCAGAAAGCAATATTGGCAGTTGACATTATGCAAAATACATAGTCAAATTTAGTATAAAACTTTCAGTTAGGTCTCATTAGCAATGTAATTTACAAAGGGACTTGTTTATTTTCTGCACCTTGGGCCTTTTAGTTTAGTTATTTGTTTATTTGATGGACCTTTCAGTAAGTGAACTTTGTTTCTTTATTTGGCACTGAACAAATTACCTTATGACTCATCTCCAAACGATGTCAACATGCATAATAGTACTGTCTCCAAATATAATCAGCCTTGGACTGAGCAACAATTCCAATAATAGGTTCATTCCCAAGCTCAATGCAAACAACATGTATGATTATCAGCCAGGTTCTGACAGTTGCATGGGACAGAAGTTTGCTGCTCATAAAAAATAAAATTTTATTCTATGTTGGTTATAGGTTATTCATTATGGCTGAATATACCTTATAATGTATCTTTTTCTGTACCTACTGTATATGAACTACTCTTCTGGAAAACAATGCCTTACAAAGTTCCATTGAAATTTTCCAGATGTTACAATTCTTAGCAGGGCAGCTAACCATAATCTTGTGAATGGCAAGCGTAGAGCGTATTTTATGCAGAGATGGAATTCAAGATGCAACTTCATGTGTTGCATGAAGATCAACTGGATAATATAGAAGCCAGATAGAAAAACTCACCCCCAAAATCACAGACATTTAGTAGCCGTTTCAATAGCTTAATAACTTTTATAACTTAAGGCATACAAGGTGACTGAAGTTTTGGTTTACAACCACAAAACCTAATTATAGAGCTTATTTTTGAAACTGGTTATTGCAGTCCATTATGTTGGCAATGTAAACCCACTTTTAACCTCCTTCACAGAGTTTCATCTTCATAGCTACATTTCTACTCACAGCAATAGATACTATATATAGTAATGAAAATCCCTGTACAGTCTGTGTAGTCTAACTCCTAGACTCACTGTGTAAACTCAATGTAACACATTTGTTCCTTTTCTGCTACAGCTGCTCCAGGCACGAGGTCAAGCAGAAATAATAACTGAAAAGCTGGATTTCTAGCACTTTCAATACCAGCGCCTTCAAGGAGCAAATCTTGCTACCTCCTTTCACCCCCTCTACTTCAGTCACACATGCCATCCCACCAACCCTTCATCCTGTCTGCTAGTGGTTAAGCCTTATCAAGGACAAATACACAAACAAATAACAAGAAGGAGTAGGAATGCAATATATGCAACAAGCGTGTATGTCAATGGATAAAAAACATGGCTTGTGAAGTATTTGATCCTAGTTTAAATTGGGCATTCAATAATACTAGGTATGTGAGCAGCTAATAATTTATAAGTTTAACACTTATAGTGTCATTTCCACTAACATATCTAAGCACAACAGAGGGGATCTGGACCAAAGGGTATTAAGATTAAAGAAATTATAAAATCACTGACCATGCATAGTATTCATCATAAAATATGTAGCAACACCAAGTACCTAAATTCTAATATCTGTTTACATATGTTATGAGAATGCATTGTGTCAAATAATCTTAAACTGAAAAAAATGGTTAAAATCAGTAACTAATTACAGCATCATTGCCATTTCACCATAATCCACCAATGCTTGTGATATGTAAGAATTGATGCCGATTCCCATTTACATAATCTCTTTATGGTATGCTACTGATAAGGGTGTCAGAGAAATATAAAATAGAATATTTCTTTCTTTCTGTCCTTCATTGAATACAATAGCACATACACACTTAGAAATCTGGTTATTTATGGATAAAGCCACAGTAACACCTCTCCACTTTCCAGACCACACATACTCTTGCCCCTTTTTTAGGCTCCTTGTCCATTTATCTTACCATTCCTAAAATTATTGCTTTCATTTTAACTTCTTTCTGCCCTTGGATTTGCTGCATTTTAATTGCAATGATATGTTTGGTTAAATTATTCCATTTTGCGTTCCATGTATCATCGTGTAACCATTTCCAAGTAGTATATACCAGTACTATGAAATGTTTATAAAATGGAATTTCAGTTTGTTAAATGCTATGATTAAATTAAGGAACACTGGTACTTAATACAGGCAAAGAGACAGAAAAAATGTCACTTGTTCATGAAGCCCTAACTTAGCTATTAACTTACAGATACATTTGTTTTCAGTTTTTTTTTATTTGTTTTTTTTAAATTTGCACTTGCACACTGTACTTTAAAATATGCCCCAAAACCATTTGTTACACAACACATTGTTTGGTTGGAAATAACCTTTTAATGTTTAAAGATTTAGGGAGTTTTTTTTTTATTTGTTTAATTTTTGCCAACCTTGTCTAAATATAGGTACACATCATTACATTTGTTTCTTAGATTTCAATGACATTATGAGAAATTTCTAACAATAGGTTCCAAAATCTATCTTACCACTATTGGTGTAACATGTACGATATTACTGCCCAACAAAAATAGCATAATTAAACAATGAAAAACTGTATATAAATTTTTCACTCTCAACACGAAAATATCAATTACAACCTTAAATTGGATTACAGAATACAAAAGAGCAACAATACCAAACATCCAGGGAAATACTTGATAAATTAAACTGGAAAGAAAAAAACTTGAGGGTGGATCAAATGGAGTATGCCAGAGTAAGCTAAGCAACATTTTTTTCAAAACATAGAATTTCCATGCCAAACATAGGTATTATACATACCTTGCCAATGTGGGGAAGGTTAAGACCACATTGAATGTATTTAAACTATTCTAGGTAAATTACATTTTGGTTAACTAGCTTTTGGCAACACTGGTGGTCAGGGAAAAAGAACTAAGCAGGCGGGAAGATACGTAATGAGTACACTATCCCAAGTTTAATTATGGAAAGTGATCAAAATAGTAGCACCCCTACAGACTTCTCATCATTTACAAATGAAGATTATTCACCGGAATCCGAGATGGGTAAGAAAAACTGCTATTTGTTTAAATACTGTGCATAATATTACCAAAATAATTAGGCTATCAGGTTATGCAAATTTGTAAATACATGGTCAGGCTAAGTGAACTATGTGACATGAGTTTTGGTTTGTTCTGTAAGTGAAGTGTAGTCTCTTGAGTGTGATTTCAACTACGTACTGGCTTGATTGAATGTCTCTGTGGCTCAGCAGCTTGTACCTGACTCAACTGTAGTTCACTGTGGCTGAATATGAGGCCATATTTAAATCTCATAACAAGCTAACCTGGTATATTTGTGGTTCACTGAAATGTTCATTAAAATTATTTTTGCAAAAGAAGATTAAAACACGATAAATAGTTTCATTTCTTTTGTAAATTATTTGGTGTTGAATAACAGTAATAATTATAATACTAAAAAAGGTTATTTATATTATAAAAACTCCATATTATTTTCAGATTCCTCATCAGCTACTATAGCTGTCTTTCAACAAACAGATGCAGGTAAACAGAGCTTGAAATGTGGAATTAGAACATCTTGGGAAATGCAAACAGCTAAGCTAGCAAATGCCATGAAAATAGTTCCTGTTAAGCATCAAAGAAAAGAGGAAGACAACTGTAAAGGACAGTCAAGAGAATAGTATTTGAATGCAACCAGTGAAACTGTTCGCATATATATAAAACCATGTTTATGAATACTTTGCAAGTTAACAGTGCAAGAGTTCACTATGCCCCGAAGAAAGCCAGTTCAGTTACTTTTGAAGGCAAATGAGGTAAACATGTACCTGAAATGCTACTTTAATGAAATGCTTACCAGCATTCACTATCATATCCAGTCATTCCACTGCTACTCAAGACATTATGAATGTAACAGGATTCCAAATTTGAAGTACTTGCCATACGAGCTTAATCTGCAGAAAATGACAATCATGCTGACAGGGAGAAAAGATGTGCAAGTGAAACTTAACTATAAATGCATATTCTATTGGGATTTTAACCTGAAGTTCAAATCTCCCAAGGACACATGTTAGACAAAATTCTGAGATATAAAAATAACTAAAGGACATCTAAAACTCTGCCATTTGATATAGTTATAATAAATTAAAAGGTATTATATTGTATCTATTTCATGTTGCTCAACTGGCAGGAGAAATTAGCTATAATCTGCTGAAATATGTATTACAAGGTACTACAGTGATACCTTGGAAACGAATATAACAAATACTACATTAATAATTGCAATGGATTTGATACATCTCAACATCATAATCACTAAATAATTATAATGTATTCAGAAAGACTGAACTATACACTCAATATATTGAAAGCTGTTCTGTCAGACTGAACTATGCACTTGCATTGTAAAAAATAAAACAGCATTTCATGTACACTAAAGGAAACAGGATCAATCAGATGACATTGCAATTATTTACCAAGGACTAAAGAACATTATTCTTGAGTTTAATATAGTTATGCTTCCTAACAATGCTATTGTCTCTTCGCAAACTTCAGTGCCTTGTTCTAAAAAATATCCTGACTGTCACCTAGTTCACACTTGTCTAACACTCTCCAAATATACATCAGAATTTTCTGCTAATGGTTCAGACAGTGAGCAAATTGGTTAGTGACCTTTAATTGGCAGTTATGGGGATGTCTGGAGGCATTTCTCTGTTGGTCAAATAAGGCAAGTCGCTTCTCTCATATTCACGAATGAGTAGAAGGTATACACATCTGTTGAGCAGCACACTCTTCTTCAGTTTCTCATCAAGGCGTATAAAGCCACTGGAGATTATGAAAAGATTGTAAGCACAATTTAAGGAAGAAACATATTCAGAATCTGAAGTGTGTGAGTAGCACAAAAATCTTTCAGTGGATGGGAAGCTGTGGAAAACAAGAGGCACCAACAACAATCACAGAAAGCATATCTTGCTGTTCAACGCCTGTCAGCTGGAAAGGTGCTTGTAACCGTTTTTTGGGACACCAAGATCATTTTTGCGGTGGATTTTCTTCATGCCCCTACTACTGCAGACTAGTGGTTTGGGCAAAACCTCTTGTAGCAAATGCTGTCAGCAACCCATAGGAGACATCATTCTTCTCCAGACAATGTGAGACCATATGGCTACATTAATGTGTGAAAAGATGGAAACTATTTACTGAACAACTCTGGAACACTCTCCTTACAGTCCAGATTTATTCCCATGAGACTATCATTTTGGTACATAAAGTGGCACCAGGGGGACAGCAATTCACTGATAATGCAAGTGGATAAGTTCTTGTGCAACTATGGATACTTCTTCTTTCTTCAAAGAACTCAAAAAACCGCCAGTTCTTTAGGAAATAAGTAATCTGAAGTAGGGAGAATTTTTAGAAAAGTGATACACTATTATTGTACCTTTTCAGTGGATTAATAAATTACTTCAAAAAAGTTCTTGTTTATATTTGGTCCACTGTCATAACAAACAAATGAAAAGGCAAATAAATAAATAAATAAATAAATAAATAAATAAATAAATAAATAAATGAATTTAATAGTTAGATTTGTAAGTACTAAATGGGAATGTACCCAAAGTAAACTTAACATTGCATAAAACACATATGTAAAACATATAATAGTATACAGAAGTGGGGTAATCATTACAACCAATAAAAGATGCCTGGATCAACTAGAAATAACACAATCAAATGCACTAAGACTAATTTCTGAAGAAGTGAAAAGAAACCATGTTATGACATTACAACTCTATTTAGATAATCTGCCAATCAAGAAATAAATCTGTAGTGCCTAGTAAAGATTTAAGTTTCACAATAAATCAAGACAGGTACTTCAAGTAAACTTTAGTGAACAATTGAAAATTAAATAACATCCATAACTGAAATGAAAAGTATCTTAAAAACACTAAGTAATGAAGCTGAAACAGAAGCTATAGCTGAACTACTAAATCCAAAAGATTTCACTTCAATTAATGTCAGTCTTTTTCTTCAAGACAAAAAAAGGAATCAATCCAGCAATATCAAAATGCTATACTCTTACCATGCTGAATAAAAAACACACTTAAAATCAATGGCTAAGAGAATACACTAACAGAACTAAAATCAAAGATATAGGTGGAATATTTTGCAGATTGTCACAATATGCCACATGGGTAGTTAACAAAGCAGCCTTGATGGAGAAGTGAAAGGCATTTCTATAGCTCCACAATACTTAATTTCACAGAATGTATACATTCAAGACAGCAGTTATACTTGAAAACTTGAAGGCTGCCAGTCAAGCAATATCTTCAAACAACAAAATCCACACTAAAAGAATCAAGGATATTATACCTACTTTACAAGAATTACAAAACTTTAAAGAAAACTATTACATTCCAATGATTCCTGCCCAGGTTGGGGTTGAAGACAATGACGTTGCATATGCTAAAAAATACATTACAATTTACATAGTTAGTACCCCTGATGATTAACTTAGCCAGAATACTCAACAGAAGAAAAACTCTTAAAACATGGAGGGGGGTACCGATAACAACAGAGAGACTGAAGAGTGTACCATCTGTATAAAATCAATATCAGTAATGGAGATCACCTTCTTCGCTGCACAAAACTTAACAACAAATACAAAGACACTTATTAGCCAGAGGGCAGTTAAAATCAAACCAAGTGGTTTCATTTTTCCAGCCATATATTTAACACTAGTCCCTTGAAAGAAATGTCCACAAAAGTTTAAGTTACAAAAGAATGAAGCATTTGATGCTCCTTTAACAAAACTAAATATGTAGGTTATCATGAAATAAACGTACTGATGCGAGAAATACAGGTATAGTATGAAATATATGGCTGACAACCCCCCTTAAGAAGGAAACAAAAATTAAACACTCATATTACACTAACTGGTAAATTAAAGTAAAAAAATCTTGGACATGCATGTTAACTCTTAACTTCTGTATTTTAATTTACTTCTACTAAATTAAATGTTTTTTGAACATTGTTAATCATCTCTGATGCAACATAACAATAACAATGCTTTTATGTCATAATTTTACATAAAAGTGAACATGTATCTTACTTTTAACTACACAAACCTGCAGTGCTATCTATTTGATAGTTTTGCGAAGCAAAAGCGGATGCAGTTTGCTGATTTTGAGTTTGTCTCTGTTGCAGCTGGTATCGTGCTTTCTTCCCTTTCCCTCCCCCTGAGCCTGAGCCTGCACTGGACCCCAAAACAGATGAAGTGCTGGCTGTAGCTTTCTTGTCTGAAGGTGTCTGTGTTGCAACTTGCACTTGATGGGCTGCACACGCAGGTTGCACATACTGTGCTGTGCTACTAGGTGTTGCAACAGCTGGCTCGGATGGAATTCCTTGACCAGGAAATGCTGCAAGTTGTTTTCAACCATTTCACCAAAAGGAAAATACTATGGTTATATTTATGGAGAATACTAACATCACAACAGCATGCAGTTATTGTGTTAATTTCAACTCATTCACAGTAAGTTAATGCATTGCCACTTACCAAGCTGAGGAGTCTGTAGCAGCAGCTGGGATTGGAAGGCTGTCCCTGCTACATTTTGCAAACCACTTAATCTAGGATTAATGATCTGAGTTGTTTGTAGAGGACTGCTGCTACTACCCGAGATCTGGATACCTCCAGTTACTTCAAGTCCACCACCAGTCTGAATTTGTACCCCACTTGCTGCCACTTGAAGCCCTGTAGTTAGCTGATATTGCTGGTACTGGAGATGCAATCCTGTTCCATGTTGCACCTGTTCATAGTATTCCTCTTCATTAGTGTTTCTAAGAGGTTCAGGCTAACAGCTACATGATACTGTTATAAAATGAAGCACCCCAACAAAATGTAAGCTTGACTTATAACATACTGTTTTGACAATTTTATTCCAAATCATTGTACATTCCAAATACATTTTTTGTGAATTGTACAAATCTGTCTGGTTCCCAGCAAGTGCTCCCAGTTGAGAGTAAATTCTTTAGCAGACATATCAAAGGAACTCGTTAATAGCAGAGTATCTAACCTTCAGCAGGAGCTCAAAGCTTTACCAGCAGAAAGAGAGAGAAAGTTGGGTTGGTCATGTTACCTGACAAGGTAGTAAAAAGGTGTGGACAAAGCATATGCCATATTTAAAGAAAGAAAAAGCTTGCAATACTTTAATCATCGTTGCAGCATTTTATTTAAATTGTGTTAAGTGGTGGGAATGTCCAATGCAATATGTACAATAAATTTTGTATGCTCTCAGTGATGACAGCTCTTATATCTGCATGAGGGAAATACAAACCAAAGAAATTATGTTTATTCCCTGCATTTATTCCATTTTATAGTACTTTGTTCCATTTAATCCAAATCAGTGCAGACAGTTAATTATTATTCTTAATTGATTGCACTCCATGAACCTACTGCAAATGACAAATCACAATAGCACACAGAATTGTTTCTGCCACTCATTTCCACAAATTTTTACTGCAAAAATACAATTTACTTACAAGCACAGAATGATACACTATTTAAATCAATATAAATTTTATTAAACATTGAATGTCTAAGGTCAGGGTCCTGCGTCTGTTGTTAACATCTCCCCACACATTATGTTGACATGGAAAAAACCTTACAAGTATGTAATTAACTGTGTGCACTTACATCAGCATAGACTGTACTAAATGAATGATGGTCCCCTCAGGCCAGTGTTAAGACTTTTAAGATTTGCTTTCATTTATGTGCATTCATCCCAAGTGCTGATTGCTTTTAAGGTTAAACTTGCTTGTCCAGACATTGCATGCCCTAGAGGTGTAAGTATGGCGGGATGAGATTGCATGACTCAACTAACTGTGATTTACATCTTCCGTTTTGAAAATTCTGAATGCCCAGAATAACTAAGTGGACATGAAATAACATACCATTTTCAATATGGATAAATCATACGTCAGTCATTAATTAAATGCATTAAGATGTCAATATTGTTACAATTTTATTATTCTGAAGCAAAGTTTACAACTTACAGAACACGAGCACTTTAGATTTCCTCAAAAGCAAATTGTCCCACATTTAGATTTCAGGTACCTGGCAACTCTGAGTTTGGTGTAGGTATGGATGAAATATAAGGGATATTAGCATGCAGTTTATCATCTATACTTATAAAGAGAGAAAATCTGCATGAATGTATTTGTATGTAGGATCTCACAAACCATTCAACCAATTTTGATAATTCTTTCACCATTATGGGCTGTAACACACCTCCTAATTGCAATTCATAAATTACTAAGACTAAAAAGTATTTACAAAGCCTTCATTGAGTATGCCATGGAACACAACTAGAAAATACAGTAGAAATAAAAGCTAGTTGTAATTTTTTCCAAGAAGTATAAATAGATGGCCATAAGGTAACAATTACACAAGCATAAGACAGAGCTTAAAAAGTGACAATTGATCCGGTTTATAATGGTATAAATCATAAGTTATACTTATTTCCTTAATTGCCATTTATCAAACACTCAGATGTGTGTATAATGAAACAGTGTCAAAATCACTGAACAGCCTTTGTTCCAATTATTGTAATGCAGCAGCTTTGGCCTGGGCTTATTGGGAGGTTGGTGCCACTCATGCAACTTCAAGTGCTGTTTTGACGACAATTGTGACACACAATGCATACTGCTGTTGCGAAAGGCTATAGAAGTATTGTGTTTGAAACACCTAGTGAAGCAGACGGAAGAGGCGGTCACACATGTTTCATTCCACTACTATGTGCAGTTGCAAAATTAAAGTGACAGTGAAGCTGAATTGAATCACATCAGTGAATTGGCAGTGAGAACTAAGTGAAGGAACGGTGACAACTGGACCTTATATAGATGTATGCATTGAAGTTTCTGGATACCAAAATTTTGTAATAACCCTCAGGTAAGAAAGTTTCCTTTATTTGCTTTGTACTTATGTCATAATAATGTTCATTAGCATGGCATGCTAAATAACTGCTAATATTATAAATCAGTAAACCTTATTTTATAATAGAAGATTCTTTCTCTTGATGGGCACAGACTGTCTCTCTTTAACACAGAGGTTAACTAGGTGGCCTGGGAGTGTGGAATCTTCATATTTACCAGTTTCACCTCCATTTGGTTTATATGTTAAGGGCTTCTGCTTTATGTGAAAACTATGTAGCCTTTATGTTATTAAATAACTACAGGACCTACGAGAAGCTAAAATGGACTACAATTTCAATTACTGTAATTATCAAGCATAGGAATTCTTATGCAGTTGGTTTAAGTTAGTTACACTTAAAACATATGTCAAAACAAAGAGTGTAAATAAGAGTGCCAAGTGTTGCTGACAGTAGGTAAAAGACAGTCTGATGAGTGTTGTCTGCAAACGCCAACAGTGTAAGATGGGTAGGGGTGGTTTGTTACCTGTGATGTCAGTATCTTAAGTTCATAGCAATTCAACTGTATTTCCTTTCATCCTGGCTTTAATGCTTGAAAATCCCTATGCCTGGCAATTATCTAAAATATTACTCGACCATACCAACCTATGATTGTTCCATGGCCAAAACATAGGTACTTGTAAACTACACAGCTTCCAGAACTTGGAAGACTGTCGGAGGGAAGTTAAGGAAGCCATGTTTTGCCGATGTTGAACATCCTTTTGTGTGAATATTGGGATTTTTCATCCATTATTAAGAATAACCATGGCTGTACTAAATCACAATTACAAAAGGTAATGGGGGGCATACAGATTAACATCCTCTAGATCATTGTATAATAGTTTCATAAAGAATGGGGGGAGTTTAATGAAATTAATTAATCCGTCATTCGAGATTAAGAGGCAGCCGTGCAACACCAGGTAAGCCAGCTAGTTAAAAATATTCTGAAAGTTACATGTTGCATGGGAGTAAAATAAAAAATATGCCAAAGTCAAGATTAAATGGCATGTATTTATGAGGAATTGTTATGGTTAAAGACTTGTAATTGGCAATAAAATTAATAGTGAATCAAAGAAATATTTATATATCCTAAGATAACTTTTGTGATGTTATACTTTTAGCTATTCAGTTTACAATACACGTAATTTCTGTGGTTAAGTTTGAAAACTGCTTGCTGCAAGGTTACCAGCTGAGAGGTGAGAGAACTGACTAGACATATAGTTCATATCTCATTTCAGGTTGTGGCAAGTACAGTGTGAGTTGAGCAGTGGAAAAAGGTTGTGTCTGCAGGAAGCGCTGTCAATGAGAAGAAAAGCGAAATAAGTGACAATGGGGGTAGATCTCACTGTTTATAGAATGAGAATAGGACTATTTAGGATAATGAAAATAAGGAAAGGCAAAATGGAAGAAAATATAATGATGAACTGGTTAGGAATAGGAAGCATAATATTTATATTACTATTGATTGGACGGATTGAATCAAATCCAGGACCTGAAGGAATTGAAAGAATGTTAGAGAAACTAGAAAGAAAACTAAGTAAAATGGATGGAATGGAAGAACGAATAAGACACAACCTAAAGCAAGTAGCTAACGAAATAAAAGATATTAGAAAAGAAGTGCATGAAATAAGGAGGGAAATAAATAGAATCAAGGAAGAAATGAAGGGAATGGAAGAGAGGAGGAGAAGACTGAATTTGGTTTTCACAGGGGTAGAAGAAAGAAGAGGTATCTGGCCATCAGAAGAAGTAAGAAAAATTCTTATGGACAAGCCTAGAAATGGATGGGAGATTGTGGAGGTATATCGAGTAGGAAGACAAAAGTAGGAAAAGGCCAATTATAGTAAAATTTGCAACCACCAATCTAATCTATGAAATTTTAAGAAGAGCAAAGTGGTTAAAAGGGAGTAACATATTTATCAACAAGGACCTGACAATAGCACAGAGAGACCTGAAAAGGGGCTTAGTTAAGATGAAGGAAGCAAGATCACAAGGCAAACAAGCATATATACGAAATCTACATCTCTGGATAGACGGAATAGATGTAACGTATGCGAGGAAGAGTGACATATGGATGAAAGGAGCGTATTGGAAGGAAATAAGTCAGCAAAAAAGAAGCGAACAAAGCAAATCAACAACCGTGGCTGGCAGAGGAAGTGTAAAGTCCAGCATGGAGGCAAAGGATAAAGAGGTATCAAGATCATGAGAAAGGAAAATGATGTAATCTGAACAGATAAAGAAACGTCACAGAAATTGAGGGAGCCAACAGGTGTAATGAAAGAGAAAGAAGATATGACGATAAGGGAAATGTCACGAGATACGTCATCTCCAAAGAAGGTGGTTTCGCCAAGGAGGGAAGAGAGTGTAGCAGCACATGCTTTAGCAGAAAAGGGGAAGGTGTGGCGCCAGTGCAGTGAATTGTCCAATGAGGAAGATGAGGTGGGGAAAGGAGGGGAGTAGAGGCAGAGACTCGGCTCAGAAGGAGAGGGAACTATTATGTCATCACCGCAAGGAAGCATTTTGGTGTTACAGAAAGGAAGCCAAAAATCAATGGAAGGTTACAGACTGAGAAGTAAACAAAACCTAGATAGGTGTAGAGCTATCAGAGACAGAACAGGGGTCCAGAATAAAATTAGTACTATGGGTTACAATCCAAGATAAATAGCTAGATGACTGAAACATATGTATAGGTATAGTTATAACCAACCAGTTACCTTATAATACCACAACTCAGATTTAATAAAATTTTATAGAAAGATATAGAGAGGCTAAGGGTTAAGTATACACATATTGAGATAGAAATAATGGGCGATTTTAATGAAGAATAGGAGAAAATTATGTAAAGAGCTGATTAGGGTATGAGGCAGTTTATATCAGGGAAGTAAATGATGTATCATCATGCCGTGATGGAAGTAGGAATAGCACAGTTCGTAAATTGGACATAAGGACTTAAGTAGTGGAATATAGCAAAGCAGACATAACCTAGTAAGAATATTAACGGAAAGTTTACAGACAGAATCGTCACATTTAAGTAGCAAGAGGTTAAGTGGTCAATGATAGAATCTGTTAGTGAAAAGCAAAAAACTAATGTTAATAATTGTTAAATACTATAAATGTGGGTATGATCAGCAAAATGAGCCAGGGCTTGATGCCGATCATGCCCAAAGGAATTGTAAAACCTCAACACTCAATAAAGAATTCAATTCAAAATTGTGGCAAGTGCAATATTGTCATTTTTTCTAATTAAAAATACTGACAATAAATTATCTAATAAATGCAGAGAAAGAGATCCAAACTATAAAGTGAATTTTTAAGCTCTGCAGCTCTCACATGAAAACCCATGTCATGGCAGGGGCACCTGGAACATACAATGTATATATCTACACAATCTGAGGAAAAAGTAAGCTTAAAATTGATTTGTTTCCAAAAGATATAATAAAATGGAAGCTCTGAAATGAATTCCATTTATTTACTCTCACAAAAAATTTTGTCAGATCCTTCTCCATACCCTGAAAGATGTCCAAGGAGAAAAGGTGCTTTAGAATTTATTTAGAATTTTACAGAAAACTATTGGAGAAAAAATTGGTATAGAAAAGTGGAAAACTAACAGAGCTGAAGTAACTACAGTGAAAGCTTATATTAAAAACTTGAGTAACTTATCAATTAAATGAGCAGAAATTCATTTTGAATGGCCAGCCATATAATTTAAAATGTGATTGAACCTCACTTATGCACAATTAACTTCATAACGAATGATGCCACATCAGAAAATTCTTGGTACCCTGTTCTGGTCACTAGGCTCTATCTGCTGCATGTTTCTTCAGCTAACTTGCACAAACACAGTCCAAGCAGAAGTGATGTATGCAACAAGCTTCTCTACATATTATGCCCGATTAGCTACCAAGTTTTCAGGGGGGAGGGGGAGGTGTCTTTTATCAATCAAATACAGCTGCAATCAATGTTTACCTTTAGTAGAATTATCCTTATGGTTATTATTTCAGTAAATATATTTTTTGTTTCTTCAGATATCTTAAAGAATAATGGAATGATTTGCATTTTAACCATCTCACATAAAGTTAAATTGCCAGCTGGGATTTAAACTGATGCTGGCCGATATACAGCCGGCATGTTTTAAATGGCTGATGGTGAACAGTTTAAAATAGCTTACTTTGCTTGCATACATGCCATATGTCATGACATTTTGCAGTAATTCACCAGAAACTGAGACAATATTTATTAACCAGATACAAGCTATTCGAGTAATGCGTAGTGAAACCAAGTTATGCTCATGTAAGCCATTATTCCCTTAGTTAAATATACTTCCATTGGGAAATATTTATATTTTACAATTAGCCTATCTATGAAAAAAGACCATCTGCAAAAAAATAAAAATACACACAAACATTTTACTAGAAATACTAATATGCATTTAATCTCCTCCAGAACTATATTTTGTGAAGAAAAACAAAATCGAGCACAGAAATGATAATTTCCTTCCAAATTCAATAAAAGCTACAGAAAAGAAAAATCTATTTAAATCAAAAGTGAAGGCTCTTTTGTAGAAACACTGGCTTTACTTAGTTAGGAGTATTTGGAGTTTAATAAATATCCATTTGTATGGTTTGTAAGTTTTATATTCATTAGAAACACAATTATACTTTAATTAACTAAATGTCACAAATAAATTGACAATATTAATGCTAAAATTCTTTGTATACTTATATGATTGATAACTTTGCTTATTGATTCAGAAAACATCAAAGCATTTGCCGACGCTGTGTTCCCAATACACAACTTAATACCACCCCACATTCATTTCAAAGCTGCACAATAAGTAGGAAGATGCCTTTCGGTCTAGTTGTATGCATGGCAGCTGAGCGGTGAAATGCATGCATTTGGTAACTGAAACAACCTAGGTTTGAATCCTTAGTGTATGTGTTTTTGTATTATTACATAAATTTTAATTTGTTAAATAAATGGCAATGCCATATGTTTTCCATGCATAAGATATCTATTAATTTTAAGATATTTGTGCATAAAAACACAAACTAATTACTCTTGTTTTCAAAGTAAGTGCCATATTAGTAAGAATTCTGAAGTGAAAAACTAAACCAAATATGTAATTCAATTTATACTGGATGTGCAAACTCACTATCTCATTCTTCAGTTATGAATGACGCTGGCATGCTCATGCATGCACCCCATAGCCTTTGAGCTCTGCATGATGTTAGCAATCATACCGACTTTTGCTATGGCTGAGCTCACACAAAGCAAAGCTATAAGGAAATCCCTCCTTACGTCAGTGAATGTTACTGGATACTCTGTGTCTAAGGTTGCAACAACACTTAAAATCCCTACATCTACAAGGTGGGTGTGGTTAACCAGAGAAGCGATTGTTCATCAACCTGGTTCAGGTCGCAAACATGTGTCCACTCCTCAGCAGAACACTGCACTTCTAGAAGAGGCAGAGAGCAATCCCTTCCAGCATGTGACTACAATTAAAAGTAATCATTTGACTACAGCAGGACTCTTTGCTTGACCGGGAACTATGAAGCAGAGTATTACAGACGATCACAGATTATGTCACTCATATTTCCAGAAGAAAATGTCAACCATGACTGGAACAGGGTTATATTCTCAAGAGAGGTGACATTTTGATCTACAAATGGGGAGAAAGTAATTGTCTAACACCTCAGAGGAAAATTTACGATGCAAAATATGTGGCACAAATGGATTGCCAAGATAGTGCATTTGTGTCGTGTTGGGGTTGAATATCACGAGATGGTCTAGGTGCGTTGGCAGCTTGGTGGCACATTAAATAGCCAGTAGTATAAAGGCATCCTCAAAAACATCATGGTTCCTTCTTTAAGGATTAGATATCCTGATGAAATGATCAAATTCCAGCAGGATAACCATCCTTCCACACAAGTCAGCAGGTTTCAAACTGGTTCTCACAAAAGCAAGATATCACAGTGATTGATTGACTTCCTTGCTCACCAGATCGAATCCCATTGAAAATGTGTGGAGAGGGCAAGAATGTTTTGGAGTTAAATTGGCCTTCAAGGCAATGCAAGATAATAGAGGTTTTGTGGATCAAATACAGGATGCTTGGGAGGAAGTGTCCTCTTGTAAAAATTCGACTAGACAATTAGATATCACCCATGCCCCATAGAATGAGGGCATTAATAGAAGCAGAGGTTTACACACCCAATATTAAGTTAATTTCTGTTTTTATTTGTTTTCTCATTTAGGAATATAATCTTTACTTATTTCATGTTTAGTTTAAAAACGAAAAGGAGAGTATTTCAGTTTTTATGTGTGAGCATAAATGCCTTGAAATCAAAAAGGCTCAGCAATTGGAAATTATATTATAATCTGTGTAGTAAACAAAAAATAGAATAAATAAAACAAAAATAAAATATGCTTGGGATACGAACCTCAGTAGGCCTCACTGCTACATACCTATGTATACCCATTTGGCTGTCAGTGTGCATTCAGTAGCTGGAACTCAATATGAAAGGTGACAATAGAATTAAGCTAAAGCACACAATCCAAGACACCATTGTGAATTGGCCGTGGAAACGATTTCGACTTCAACAAATATATGCTTCATGAGTCTTCTAATTTTTATTCTCTTAGGGTGTACCCTAATATTGAAAGGAACAATGGCTTAGTAGAGGTATTGTGCTTTCTTCACATTACTCCAGGAAATTCACCATTTTTAGAAAAGTAGAGTAGTATTGAAAATATATTACATATTTCTATTTAACAAATTTCATAAAGTATTATACTTTTTTCTATAAAAGCAACATTGATTTATTTTGAATAATGCAGTTATTATTACAGGGAAATGATATTAAAGAATTATCTGATCCACAATGGATCAATGGATTTAGAAGGATATCATTGGACATCCTGTTAACTCAATGTGTAACTACAAGACAAAGAGTACACCATAGTAACCATGATTGATAACAAGAAGGCATTTATGAGTTAACTATACCTTTGGCAGCATCGAATAACATAAATGGCCTCATACCATCTTCCTTGTTTAGATTCACTAGAAAATAAAATCCTGCGTCAAAAGTACACCCTAAAAAAAAAAGCAGACCTGGAAGTGTATATTTGTGTAAGTCCAAATCATTTCTGCGATCGGTTCACAATGATGTCTCAGATGCCTGCCTTTAGCTTCAGTCTATTTTCACCTTTCATAATGAGCCCCAGTCACTAAGTATGCACCGACAACTGGGCAGCTATAAGCAGGTACTTAGTAATGAGGCCTACCGAGGTTCGTACCCCGAGCATAACTTTTTTTGTCCCAGAAAAAATGCAATGTTGATTACATATACTATAACACAATTTCCAATTGCTAAGGCTTATTTGATTTTATGCTCACACATAAAAACTGAAACACTCTCCCTTTCATTTTCAAACTATATAAGAAATAAGTAAATGTTGTAGTCCTAAATGAAAAATTTAATGTAATAAATTTACATGACTTTCCCTACCCTCTATCATTTATTAGGTATACAAGCTATTCTTACTAGAGCTTATTTTTCTATCTACTTCATTTTAATACAAATAAACTTTTCAGAAGTAGCTATATTACACATTTTGTTACAGATACAAAGGGAATAGTGATAGTCAAATGTTAAAAAACTGGACACTATATGCTAGCCCTTAAAATTCGGAAACAGTATAAAATACACTTTAGAATACTTACTAATATGCCAATGATTTTGAAAATGAAAAGAATAATTTGCTTTTTTATACATAAATATTTTAAAATTAATAGATATCTAATGCATGGAAACATACATCTTTGCCATATATTTAGGAAATTAAAATTTAAAAAAAAAATAAAAACATTTATGCCAAGGATTCAAACCCAGGTTGTTCCAATTACGAGACATGTGTTTCACCTCTCAGCTGCCACGCACACAAACAAACTGTTAGTTATCACAGAGCTTTGAAGTGAACACAGGGTGGTATTAAATAATGTACTGTGAATGCAGTGTCAGCAAATGCTTCCGAAATTTTCCGAATTGAATTCCCTCTCTTACTGTTGCTCATTTGTTTTGTCTTAGGCTGTACATATTAACCCAGTTATCCTGTAAAATGAATCTGAAGGAAGATTTACAGAAACAAATAGTATGGAAAAAGATAAACAACTATTTTGCAACCCATTTTCTTTCACTAGATGCCCTTTTGAGGTTACAATTACAACTAATTACATTATAGCACAGTACTCCAATTAAAACAACAGGGAAACACAGCTTGCTACTCTGCAAAATGTTTAGTGCCGATACACACCTTAACTTGAGAAACTTTGCAGGCCATATTGTTGCAATGTTTGGTTCAACATTTATGTACGTGAGGGCAAATGTTTTCAAAAATGAATTATATATGCTCCAATTTACATGATGATACACTATCCATAACACTAGTCTGCACGATATCGGATGACTGAAAACTAATAAGTGATTCTGACTCACTTTTTTATGCTGATTTCAGAACTGCTTTTAGTTTTTTTCTATCACATACCGATTTTTCATAATTTCACTTCAAAAATATAGAGATATAAAGATATTGCTTCCGCCACTACACACAAAATTGGACTTGATGAAGCAATTTGTAAGGGCTCTACCACAGGATGGACCCTGCTTCAAGTACCTTTCCAAGAAATTTCCCTTCATTACACATGACAAATTAAAGGCTGGAATTTTTGTTGGTCCTCAAATAAAGACATTGATGAAGGATGAAGATTCTGAGAAGACATTAAATGAAAGAGGAATAGAAGCATGGACCGCCTTCCAATCAGTTACTGAAAACTTCTTAGGCAATAACAAAGATCCTAATTATAAGGCCATTGTCGAAACAATGTTGGAAAATTTCAAGAAGATGGCTTGTAGCATGAGTGTAAAGGTGCATTTTCTGCATTCACATATTGACTACTTTCCAGAAAATCTGGGACATTATAGTGAAGAGCAGGGTGAACGTTTTCACCCAGATATTAAGGAAATGGAGAGGAGGTACCAGGGGAGATGGAATGAAACTATGATGGCCGACTACTGTTGGATGTTGAGGAGGGACAGTCATCTTCAAGGATCTGCAAGGAAGTCAAAGAAGAGAAAGTTTGAAAAAAATTAAATGAAACAGTTTGGCTTCTTGTTTTGTTAAAATGTAGTCATGAAATAAATTAGGGGAGTTCTTGAGAGTATTCTTAAAATGTTTCTTGAATAAAAACTTACCTTGATGGTATTTGAATACTTTTCTATACTCATTAGTAAAATTGTCAAAACATTACTTATTTTGTGTAAAAACCTGACGTGATAGAAAAAAACGGAAGTTATTTCCGGAATCACCATACAACTTCATTCAAGAACACCTACTTTTAAGCAATCATCTTACAAAAAGTTTGAAAATGCAGACTAGTGTAATAGGTTTATCATCCCAAGTTTTTATCCCAAATGTTTGAGATATAAGCAATAGACTTTATCCAGCCAATACTTAGATGGGAGAGCTCTCATCACATTTAAAGACCTTCTGGTTGAAATAAAAATATGGCACACTAAATTGGATTATCTAAAGAAATGCCTCAACATGGTTATGGTAGCTCTGAAAACAGTTGAAATAATGTACCCAGCAGTAGGAAAACTCTCTCTTGCAACTTGCATTACAGAATGGTCATCCACTTTAAGTGTCTTGAAAAACTATTTCAGAAAGTCCAGTGAAAAAAAGGAATGGACTGGCAGGTTCTGTTCATATATTAACACTGTAGTGAAAATTAATGGAGTGTTATATTAAATTGACAAGACACAGGGACTTGGTATAAAATTACAAATATATTAAATTGTCTTGGTTAATTGTTAAATTCCTCTTATAAGAGAAAAAAAGAGGAAGAACCATGATAGAGAATCACATTTTTATCATTCTGTATTAATTACATTGTCATTAGTGTTTGATATAGTTTGCCTGTTTTTATTTACTGCAATTATTACTTACATTTTTAATGTTAATATTAGTTATTCTCATTTGGTCTCCAGTTCAAGAGACATGCTTAGCAGAATGCAAACAGATCGTTGCTGTCCCCTTCAAGAATGAATTTCTGGTTTTGCGACTGTTACAGCATACTTACACACTTGCCAAATTCCTGAAATTGAAACCCTAAAACTCTCCCTCATCCAGCAAATAAATAAACAAACAAATAATATTAATATCAATAATAATAATAATAATAATAATAATAATAATAATAATAATAATAATAATAATAGTGATAACATGAAATTTAAAATGCATAAAATGTTCTGTGCAGTAAATGTACTAAAATTACACAAAATAAATGAGAATTCCATTTATAACAATCCTTGATAGCCTGGTACTATTGCTTCTTTCTGTTACACATGCTAAAATTCTTCTTGGTACCACAATGAACATCTATTAAAGCAAAGAACACCACTTCCTAGGCTAAAACGGATTTATACTCCATATTTTATACTTCATAAACAAAATCTGTAACAAAAATTGGAAACAAATCCTGCAGCTATAGAAAGTGAATAATGTGACTGCGCTGCAGGCTACCAGTGAGTGCACACCAACCTTGCTGTTGGGTATGGCCGGCCCCCAGAGGAACAACAGCCCATTATGATTCCTTTGGGCAGTTTGAATAGCTTTCCTCTCTAGAACACTCTACTTCGTATGCACGGCCTGTATAAGGGGCTGCTCTTGTCTGTACATACAGTTCCGTTCAGTTCATTCAGCTAAGAAGTTACAAATTGAAAAGTGGACATGAAGGTGGACAGTGCCAAATGCAGTTCACTTGTGAGTTGTGACTCCGCAGTTTAGTTGGAATTCAATTTGATGGATCAGTTGTGTTCTGTTTTGAGTGTGTGTCAACAGGTTCTCAAGGGTATGTTTGTGGTACACTGAGAACCTAAGTGATAAATAAAGTGTGTTCAACAGCAACTGGTGTTCTCATTTGTTACATTGGTGTCAAGAGTGGGATATAAATGTGATGATGGAGGAAGTGCTTAAGAGATTTTTGGACATGTAGAAAAGATGGTGACAAAAACAGAATCTGGGATGGAGAAAATTAAGAGTGAAAAAAACAACAGTGAATTCTGGAATAGAAGAAATGAGGACAAAAATCTCCAAGATGAAAGATTGATCAACAACTGGCCGGCATGAAGAAAGATGTGGAAGAGCTCTGCAGAAAGATGAAAGACCTTGGCATACACGTTAATGCCCTGGATGACTTTGGGGAATAGCTTAGTATGCTGGAAGAAGAGTTGATGGCAGTTCCAAGGAACTAAATGCAATGATAGAAGAAATGCTTAACGTAAGAGTTAAGGACTTAAGATCGGGATGCCAGGACGCGACACAACATATGACATGTCAAGCCACCCAAATATGATGGAACGCCAACTTTTGAAGCCTTCTGCTGCCAATTTGCGGCTGTTGCATCCACAACAAAGGTTAGTAGAGGAGGAAGCCAAAAGATATAGCCAGTCTCCAGCGATGGGAAGCATAAGTTTTGAATGAAATTCCGACGTCAATGGTGTCTGGGACATCTGGGAGGCCCTCGAAAATTGGTTTGTGGTCAGGGTGAATGACACCAAGATGCAACGCCTAATGTTCGGAGACTACAAGGCCATCCACGAGGCGCTAACGGCCACGTTGAGGATGGAGACGACCAAGGTAACAGCTGCCCCACCTTGAAGACCAAGAATATTCGATACGATGAGGGAAGAGGTTCAACAAGGGATGTAGATGAAGATGATCTGGTGGTGTGTGTTGGGTGTGTGGCTAGCCAGGGCACCTATTGAAAGGCTGTCCACACCAACAGATGGAAGGGATAGCGCAGGCCTGAGGAGGCAGCAGCTGCTCCCACCTTGCAGATCAAGAGTATTCGATACGATGGAGACAGAGAATCAACCTAGGGATGTCTATGAACGTCATGTGGTGTGGCCAGCCTGGTCACCTAGCAAAGGACTGTTCACAAACTAGCCGGCAGGCATCAAGCAGTGTGTGTTGGGGGTGTGGCCATCCAGGACACCTAATTAAGGGTTGTCCAAACCAAGCCGATAAGCATGCGGAAGACGAATGAAGACTGGCATGGTGAGGAGCACATCGGGGCTGTCATCGCCACTAACTATAGTGATGTTGTGTGGCTTGAACAGAAGGGATGACAGCCCGTTGGAAATGGCTGGATACAAGTGAACGCAGGTGCACCCATGACCATAATCAGACCAGACATGGTGGAGGGCTTGCCATCAAGGAAATTGGATTGGCCCCATTAGATAGTGGCAGCATCAGGCAACACCTTGCCTGTGGAGAAGGGGGCCTTGCTTGATTTGACCTTGGGACAGAGCATTGTAAGTCTCTGGGTGTTCGTTGCAAGGGTGGCCGAGAATGCAATACTGGGATTGGATACCCCCAGGAACCATGATGTGGCAGTAGACACTATTAGTTATTAAGTTTCAAAGAAGCCTCCACACTTAGCTGACCATTAAGAAAACAAGATAAATTTTGCAATACATTAGTCTTCAAGTATTAACTAACAATGAGCAGGCTGTTTCTAATTACATTCATCTACAATAATGAAAAACTAATGAAACTGATAAAAAAACAGATGTGCCAATTACTGCATAGCCTTAATATCAAAGCTTTAATTATTGTCTGTTCAGAGGTTTTGAGCCAGTGGAAGGGGGAGATAAGACCGTTGCTTGGGCAGAGAGTGTGTATAAAACAACCCAGACAGGGTTGCACGATTTAAGCTGTCATTCAGACACGAGTAGTTTGCACATCAGAGATATTGCACAAAGCTCTTAAATGTCTATAAACATGTGGCAGCCATGGGGAAACAGGTAATGCATCCACTACTTATAAGGCAAATTCCTCGTCTATAAGAAGCGGAAAACCACTCCATTAGCAGACAGCACATATTATTCAAAATGTGTACAATTATTTTAAGGGAGGAGACGGCAAGTGTAACTTGCCAATAGCACATTATGTAGCTGCAACTGGCATTCCCAGATGTACAGTAAGAAGAACTATTAAACTGGATATTCAACACTATACAACTCTGACAAAGACAAAATGCAATGAAAACAAAACAATTCGTGAATTTCATAAGATTGATAGCTTTACTATGGATTTAATAAGAAGAGCTGTATATCAATTTTACACAAATCAGACTACTCCAACACTGAACAACATTTTGAGTGCAGTTCATGAGAAAATGAGAAACACAGAGTAAAGTTCCCTTATCAGAGGACGACATTGTTTCAACTTCTATAGTCTATGAATTTTAGGTTTAAGAAGCGAAGTCGCCGAACGCCAGTAATGTAATCAAAGCGAAAACAAATATGGTGAGCCGATTATTTAAATAAAATTGCCCTCTATAGACAGTTCAGGACATCTATCTAGACGAGACATGGTACGATACACATGATGGTGCCTTCCAAAGATAGACAGATGAATCGAATTACAGTGATGCTCAATTTTCAACTGATAAAGGACAAAGAATAGTGATTTTTCACATAGGAGGATGAAGCAGCTTTGTTCCAGGTGCTATGTTTGTGACTCATCAAAAGCTTATTGGATGCCCCAGTTGATTATCACTGGACAATGAATGCCAAATTGTTCGAAGAATGTTTGAAAACACAGCCATGCTGCTAGAGGAACCCTCGTTGATTGTCATGCACAATGCGAACTATCATTCACACGTTCTCAATCCCATGCCTAAGAAACGGGAAGAGATAGTAAAATTCATAGAGGATCACCACATCAGGCTTCCCAGTCCACCACCGACAACCCTGCTACAACTGTCTCAAGTCATCAGGCCTAGAAGGTAAAGGTGTATGCAGGTGATACTATAGCAGTGAAATACAGTCATATCATTCTCACACTAGCTCCGTACCACAGCTATTTCAACCCTATTAAATATGTTTGGTCAGAACTACAATGCAATGTTTCCTCAGAAAATGCCCTTGGAAAGAAACATGTAAAAGAGGTTCGAGCACAATCGAAATGGCTGTACAAGAAATTAGTAAAAATAACCACTGACCAAACTAGATTACATATGCTGAAAAGAAGGAAGAAGAATACAACTTGCATAGCACCCTGGACAGCACATCATTCGTCTTAAATGTAAATGGTCTGGCATTGTCTTCGTCAACAGAGGAGCAGTAAGAAGCAGAGCAAGGAAAAAATAAATTATTAGAAACTAAGATTGAGAAAGATCGATATACATATCTATGTCAATGTAAATAGCGTTTTGTTTATCTGCTTGTTTTGCCTCCTTTCGGTTTTTTTTGGGGGGAGGGCCCCTTACGTAGTACCAACTGTGTTGATATATACAGGGTGGACCATTTAATTTCAGACTGTACAATATCTCCAAAATTAAGCGTTTTAGAAAGTGATGTCTTTAATAGAAGTTGATTGATATTATGAGGGAAAGTAAATGTCATTAGTCGTGTTTTGTTTGGAGGATGTAATGGTCATTTTAGAGCCAATTTAATATTTCTAAATGGGAACCTACATTTTGTATGTTATTTTCTCATTAGAAAATGGTTTATAAAAAGCTGTTTATTTTGTGATGAATACGTAACAAAACAAAAAAATGTTAGTTCCCAATTACAAAACGTATCTTGACCCTCAAATGACTATTCATATATGGTCATTGTGCTCTTCATGCACAGCCATTCAGAATTTTTGTTGCGATTTACATTGGTGAAAGAACAACTGCAGAGAGCTTTATACAAATGTTGTTTACTTTTTTATTAGGAGTGATAAAACAACATAAAAAAGGTAGGTTCCCATTTAAAAAAATTAAATTGACCCTACAATGACAATTACATCCTCCAAATTAAACACAACTAATGGCATTTACTTTCCCCCATAATATCAAGCAACTTTTATCCAAGACATTTCTTTTTACAACCCTTAGTTTTGGAGATATTGTGGAGTCTCAACTTAAATTGTCCACCCTGTATATGAGGGGTGATAGAAGCTAAGGTTACAAAGCCTGCAGTGAAATGAGTATATTTTATTTCATACAACCAATACAGCCAGCTGATAGTACATACATTAGGTTATTTTTCGACATTAGTTTCCATATTGGTTTAGGCTTTGTCACTTCGTGGGACGAGTTTAAATATTCCCTCCTGGTAAAAATGCTGTCCTTGTGTATTCAGCCACATCGTCACAGTGGTTTACCTCCTTGTCTGAAGCGAATCATCGGTCTCCTAGATGTTCCTTCAAGTGAGGAAAAAGGTGAAAATCGCTTGGAGCGAGGTCTGGGCTGTAAGGAGGGTGGCCGATGATTGCCCATGGAAACTGCTTGGTCTTCTGGGCTGTATGAGGCCGCACATTGTCGTGAAAGAAGATGATGCCCTCAGTGAGAAGTTCTGGACGTTTCCTCCTGATTGCTTTGTGCAATCATGTCAAGCTCTCTCAGTATCGGTCAGCGGTGACTGTGTGCCCTCTTTCCAAAAACTCCGCAAGTATGACAGCCACACTATCCCAAAACACTGTGGCCATCACCTTCCTGGCAAATGGGGTCACCTTTAAACTTCGTCTTTTGGATAGGAGGGGTGTTTTCCACTTCAAAGATGACAGCTTACTGCTGGGGGTGTAGTGGTGGATCCATGTTTTTTCACCCATGACAATGTGGTGAAGAAAACTGTTCCCTTCCATGGAGAACCATTGCAAAAGTTGCAGACTTGCCCCAATGTGCTGCTTGTGTTGGACAGATTTCGTGAAACCCATGAGAAACTAACTTTCCGGTACTGCAGAATATCATGAATTGATGAACTCTTCCTAAAAGCATCCAAATTCCACCGTCATACGCTATAATGTGATCCTCCTGTTGTTCCTGAATCAGCTCCTCCACGCGAGCTGTGTTCAAATCTGTTGATGCCATGCTGGATCAGCCACTGTTATCCTCGTCGATGACATTTTCTCTACCGGCCGCAAACTTTCAACACCATTCTACAACACACTGACGAGATATTACAGTCTCTCTGTAAACCTCTACCAGCTGCCGCTGAATTTCAACCGCAGTTACATATTTCGCTCACAGAAATCGAATAACACAGTGGAATTCTTTGCAAGACCAGTTTTCCAAACAAGGCGCCATTGGTGTTTACCTACAACTAGCGCGTAGGTGGTGGGTGGCTGAAACTCTGCACAGTTGCCAACCGCATGTATTAGAATTACCGCACACTACTAATTTCTCTGTAACCCCAGGAATATCGGTCTTGTAACCTTAGATTCTGATCACTCCTCGTATATACTAAATAAACGAATAAAAGTAATGTATTCAAAGTAAATATGAACATGTACTCTGGGGTTTGTTTAATATTAAATGTATTTATCATCCCAAAGTGAGAGCTTTTGAAGCAATGCAAATGAATTAAGTAAAGAACAAAAATGAAAACAGAACGCAACAGAAGTATGAAAGGGATGCAAATGTTGTAACAGCGCATTTTGCTATCGGTACACAGAAGTGACCTATGGCACAAGCAACCTGCTTCCTTCCCACCCTTTCCACTAGCTCAAAAGCCAACGATTGGAGTACCAAGAATAGGATGGTTTACCCTATGCCATGATTTGTGAAGTATCTATTACAAAACTATCAATATTTGTTTGATTAACTTTTTCCCATTGTATATGGGTATTCTACTTTATTTTCAGTATGTGGTTATACTGATCACTACCACTAGATTTGTAAACTAAGAATTCTGCTTTAAGTTTTCATACCATTAAAAAAAAAATTTTAGACTCATGATCAACATAATAAATGACATTAAGTTAAGTCGATCATGAGTCTAAAAAGTTTTTTTTCATGGTATGAAATAAAATTTTCTGAAATATAGCTATTAGCTAGGTTGTAGGAACATTGTACTCGAACTGGCCCTTAGTGGGGTTGATTTTTTCGTTGTGATGTGGCAGAAATGCAGAGGAATAGAAGGTAGTCTAGGGAGGGGAAGAATGGCTGACAATATTCCCCTTGCATGGAACAACACTTGCTGGGAATGCATGGTGACGTCACCTTATCGCACGTTCTGTATGCACCTGCTGCTGTTACTACTGACCGAACACCCCTCCCAGAAGGTAAATGGACTTGTCCAACTACTGCACATACAGATAAGCATGTCACAACAATAAATAAAAAGACCTGTACATCAAGCCTATTACTTGTTTGCAAGGAAGTGAGGGAAGATGCAGGTTATCCTGCACTGACTTCTGACTGTCTACCTGAGTATATTGATATACACTCAAAGCACATGCTAATTTAACTCACATTCCCTTTAACTTTTTTTGTGCACCCATGTGCACTCAGTTCCAGTGTGACAACTGTTGTATGCCATTATGCTTCAAAATCTTAGAAATATGGCAATATGGCACTGATGGAAAAATTCAAATTGTCATTTTGATGACATTTAGTTTTTATCAGTTCACTCATTTTGAGATTCAGTAGGTATATTTTCTTAGTACATATTTGCTTTTAATGTGTTATTTTGAATTACAACATTTTTGTAAATGTATCTATCTTTTTTCCTCCTCTCCAATGTTGCAACACCATTCTAAGCTGCTGTTGTATAGTGCACATTTTTGCACAGAACACAGTAGAAATGCACCAAAAAAATGTGTATAAATAAGGCTTATACACATTAGCATTACCTGGTATTCATTCACTGTCTCTACCACACAGTGATTAAAGATAACAGGACACCTGAGCTGCAAGATGAATGTATTAAAATGAAGCTGAGAGAAATACCCATTCCTTAACTACTTTTCAAACAGATATTTTGAAATCTCATACTAAAAGTCAAAATGAAGCTTTCACAGCCCATACAATACAGAATATGTCCAAACCCTAAAAGGGAGCAGTTCAAATGACTATTATCATGGCATATTATAATATGCTATGTTGTAATAAATAAATAAATAAATAAAATAAATAAATAAATTAATTAATTAATTAAATAATAATAATAATAATAATAATAATAATAATAATAATAATAATAATAATAATAATAATAATAATTTGGAAGAGCATTTTCAACACTTGCCTGCAATGCTGGAATTTGTGTTCCATTTGAAGATACTGGAAAGTACTCAACTCTTGCCATGTCTGTCTGTGTTGTTCCTACTTGTACAGGAGCTTGAGAGGCTACCATTACCGAAATAGCCTCCTCCAGTCGCACAGCCTGCCTTCCACTAAACTGCTGCTGTTGTATTTGTAGTTTCATTTCTTCTCTGTCAGCCAAAGTCATATCTTCAATACTGAAACCACTTAATGTTTGTGCAACCTCTTCCATTGCCTCATCTAAGTCGATCCTTGATGTTTCGTCAGATTTTATTAAATTTTCTCCTTCGGCCTCCTCAGCAGCAGCAGCAGCAGCGGCAGCAGCAGCAGCAAAAACATGACAGCGCTGTTGTTGGTCTGACAAGAGACCTGCCAAATCTGCATGTTCTATTCCACTTGAAGGTATCTAGGAGGAAGAAGAAAACCATATGAAATAATGTCTTTCTTTAAAGGGACTTATCTTTTAACAAGCATTATATGAATAAGATTTTTTTCATAACTGTTTGTTTAGTCATGATTAATCTCCCAGATACAAAATATAGGTGCAGGGAGTATAGATGTGCACCTTTAAATGTGATTAAACTGTGAATATATGCCCTAAAAGGAGAAACAAATTCTTCATAACCTTTTGCCCATCTGTAAGCATTTTGTTAAAAATAAATAATTTGCAATGCAATGTTTGGCAACATAGAACATGCTACACTGCCTGCCCAGACAACCCAGCTCTATTATCCATAAAGTGAACATCATTCTCAGAGTAAGGGATAGTGTGTATGAAATTTTTTACATTTCAAACGTATCTAGCCTAATATTTTCCTTATCAAATGAGACATGTACACAGAGCTGTACAAAAGAGTGTTCTCTACACTTGTATTAGGTCCACGATATCAGAATAAAATGAGCAAGGAAGTTATAAACACATGTCTCCTGGATTTGTTCACATAGAGCCTTGATGCGAGGTTAAAATGTGTTAGAACTCTTGAATGCAACTTAACACACTCTGTATGGCAACCAGAAGCTACTCCAATTCTGGTTGCAATGAGTCAAGTCCTATAAAATGGATTTAACTCACTTTACACAAAAGTTATGCTGTAAATATTGTTATTTGCCTCTGATTTGTGTACCAAGTTCCTTATTGTTGGTAACGCCGCTTACCAATTGACCCGCATTTAAAGAAAATAATGGTTACACTGTTTATTCTCTCTATTGTTCTAAAAGAAGAGACTGAACTTAAAAAAAAAAAAAACATTTATCCAACCCCCACAAATTATATCATACAGATGCACAGCAAGCATGTCATTGACTGCCAGTCCCCATGCCAACTGGTCTTACCAAGTTGATTGTAACACTACATCACTTACACGTGAGTGAGTGAGTGAGTGAGTGAGTGAGTGAGTGAGTGAGTGAGTGAGTGAGTGAGTGAGTGAGTGAGCGAGCGAGTGAGGGAGGGAGCGAGCGAGCGAGCAAGCAAGCGATGTAGTCTTACAATTGACTCAATAATTACGAATTATAGACACATCACTGTCACAAAGTCCACCATAAGCAATTTTATATTGGTCTTATCAAGGTTTGACCAAAATATGAATGAGGACATCAAACCTCGAACATAGTAAGTGGGAGCAGGTAAACATGCTAAAGAAATGTTTTTTATGGCATTTGGGACTGGGACTTTTGTAACTCGACGTCATATATGGGAAAATGTGCTACTGAGGAATGTACTAATGATATTCCACAGTATTTTCCATTACAATATTAAAAGTTGAGTCTGGTAACCACCTTGGTGGCAGAGTACTTGACTTTCATTCCAGCAGTCTGTGGTTCCGTATCCATAGCCGGTAATCTTAGCTGACATTTTTCATGGTTTCCCTGCCACACAACCTCATCATGGAATTGCACCACAAGCATCCCACACCCACTTAAACCTTTTAAAGCCTCATTCAAGATAAAAAAAGAAGTATAAAACTGTACTTATAAAATGATCTTGGATATAACTTTTAATTATTCTGGAGGAGGTTACATTTTATGAAATTACTGTGCATATTTTATACATTTTATTTTTTAACCACAAGATTGCATAATTACAAATCTTTGCACAATGTATAACCTAAGACCAAACTAATTACTGCAGCTTGCTAATTGCATTTAGTTTGTGTGTGTCTGGATTAGATACATGTAGATCTTTCCTTCTTTTACCACATTTAGCTTCTTCGGAGAGCGAACTTCCATCCAATTTAAGGGATGCTTTCTTCGTCTCAGATGAAAACTAAAACAATCCAGATTTCCAGCCTATACCTTGGAGTTCTGATTGATTTGAAGAAACATCTGCATTAAAGAAGAAGAAAATAAAAAAAGAAAATCAGCAAGGCATTATGAAATATCGAGAGTACATATGTACTGTAAGTGAAACCACAGATGACAATGTAGCTGAAAGCAAATACAGCATAAATGAAGATATGGCTGATAACACCACTGTAACCCATTGAGATTACAACCTTAGGGCTGGTTGTACAAACTTGGAATTTATCTTGGGATAGTTACACTTGGAATACCTTAACTGAGTATAAATGAGGCGATAAGTTGCATCTCACACTTTTATTCTTTCAATAGTATTCCACTGTTGGCAGATTTAAAACTAATGTTGGTTATATTGCAAGTCATTCATTGCCAGCTTGATATGTAATCAAAGCTGGTTTGAAGCTTTATTTTGCTGAATCTATGTATTGACCTGATATTCCAGGAATGTTATTCTGTTTTAAATAATAACTTTATTTTACCTATTTGCCTGTCATATGTCACTAACCATCAAACCATCTCAGCACAGCATCCTTTGTCAACTTGAACCTGGTTATTGTAATGCTCATTAATTGGATCACCTCCAAGACATGCTGTCTTAAGCTATTTGGTTCTCAAAAATATATTAAGAAATTCATTGCTTATGTAGGACAATTTGTGTCCAATACCCAAGGAGTAATTTTCTTTTTATATTTGGAATATCAAGTTAATCCTGCATGAAAGTATTAAATAATTTACTTGGTGCTTATACTCTTGAAAGGCTCTACTCTGGCATTGTGCTATTTTTCACAAAAGTAAATGGTCAACTTCAGTGAGACCTGCGTGAAGGATCACCTAATTCTCAGGCATTCTTGCAGAGATGGTACGAGAATGAAATTTGTCATATGCTTCCTTGCTGTGCAGAGTTGTATGATCATGGCAGCCATTGGCTCATCTCACAATTTTGAAAAGCAATATTTCAGCAATCACTGTAAACTAATGGGCAAATATTGCAAATTCAGCTTCAATACACCTGTAGAAAATATGTTATTGTGTATCGATTAAGTAGTGGACCAGAAGTAAAAACGATTCCAGTGTTGGGTGCTTTGCTTACAAATGTAAGCTTAATCAGTAACACATTGTTAGCTGAGCTCATTAAAGCGTGCTACTGGTGATCAACAGAGTAGGCAAAATATGGATCGAATCCCATGTAATGCATGGTTTTGTTTGTTTTTGTAACATCATTATTTATATAACCTGTGCCTAATATAAAATTATACAAACTAATGGAATCTGTTTCTGGTAAAGCTCCTCCTCGAATGGTGTATTACATAGCTACTTTTATTTTGTCTGCCATCTTATGAACGCTGCAATACAATTGAAATTTTACAACTGAATGCTTTATAAAACATTAATTGCAATTGCTGCAAACAAAACAGGAAATATACCTACTTCAACCATCAATCATTCCTCCCAAAATTAATATTTTCCTTTAAACACCTACATTCAAAGGCATCTCTCTATAAATCTCGAAGACTATCATCATCTTACAGAATTTACTTTGGTAGTGCACTGTTAATGTTTACATTAGCTTACAATAGATATAAGGAAGCATTATATCTGCTTCATGTTAGAAGGTCTTGACAAGTAAGGGAATTAAAGTGTTTCAGGCACAAGAAATGAAAATAATTATTTTAGAAATAATCAGTGAACCCGGCTTGTTTACATTCCTTTATAGCTAATTATGCAGTAATATGACACAAATACCACACCATGTGAGAATAAGACTTAAAAGTATCAAAAAGGAAATTAATTTAGTACATTACATATCACAGGAAAACATTTAATAGTAAAAAGAGGGCATTAATGGTCACAAAAATGCATTATTACAAGAACTGGATGCAGTGAATAAAGTAATTAATGATATATTAAGCAGAACACAATGCAGTTGTAGATTACTTGACCATGGAGCAACCGTTTCACCTAGCAGCATTGCCACTTTGTTTATTTTCAAGCACTAAACAATGTTGCCATGTCCCCATTAACTCAGTTTCTATAAGTGTGCCTTTATCCTGATTCTCCATTCCCAATAAAACAATCTATGAATTAAAGATGTTTGTTAATTTTCCATTTCAGGAAATTAGCATGCAGCAGGCTAGGATGGAACTACCAACAGCTGGCACTTTTGAATTCTACGGATAGCAACGCAACAATATCGGCTATTCCTCAGTTGGGTAATTTGCACTCTATTCATATGTTAATTAAGTTTTATTTTGTCACTAACTTAACAACACATTTCATTGCAAGGCGGAAAGTTCATAGCACCCTGAGAAATGGTTTGCTTTTGTTTCTAGATAATCATTTACATTTATTTAGGGGATAAAAAGAGAACATTATATAGAACATACATGGGTATCACAGCATTCAGTGTGGAGTACAAGTTATTTTGGTTGCTTTTTTTAATGACAGACAAATGAAGATGGAATGATTAAAACAATATTAAAGTATTTACACAATCCCGTTGATAGGCATTTGAAACTAGTGTCCTTCAGATTCACGTTCATACATGAAAAAGGATTGAATACTGAGTATGCGGGATTTACAGGCACCACTGATGTTATAAACTTAAAATATGATATACCTAATAGGCATTATAGTTCAATAATATTAACTTGATAATCAAACACTCCACCGTGGTGTAGCAGCAGAGTGACTGCTTTTCAAACTGTAGGTCAAAATGGAATCTTGTTTGCAATGAATTGGTAACTTTGTCTTTTTTCAGGGTTTCCATTTTGGCTCAATTTATTTATTTCAGGCACCCATAATCATTCATTTTGTTAGATCCGAGTTGTTTCTAGATATACTTAATTATCAAAACAAAGAATCAATGGTATTATTATATCCAACAGGATAGTTAAGAAAAAAAAATTAAGAGTGCATGTTAGTCTCAAATGCATGTTTTGTAATCAGTGATAAATCATGACCATTACACCAACAAGATAACAGCAATCATTTCTGTAGCTGATAATTTTAGGTGAGCCTAAAATTTAAGGATCATCTGAAAAATAGTAAAGCATCTGTATTAAGACAACTTCGTCTAACTTTCAGGAATTTTAATTAAAATAACCTTTTCAGGGTGTGATGCTTTTAAAAAATCTAATTGAATGCTATATTCTAGATATGTATATGAAATCAAAGCCATTTTGGTGCTCTGTGTTTACAAGATGTTAATAAAACAAAACTTTGTCCTGTGATAACCACTTTGCACAGAAGACCAAAAATAACTGAGGCACTTGCATTAAAGCACCTTCAAGTGTTAGAAATGTTGATTGACATAAAATTTTTCAAACATGATACTTTTTAAAAATGTTCTTGAAGACAGTGCATATTCTGGGTAGGTGATAAATATAACTTAATCATTGATACTCCTTGTTTCCAATATGCAAAAATGAGAGAGAACTGTAGGATTTAAAACACAAAAAGCATTTTTGGCTGTAACTGAAGCCATGTAAGTATAACGCAAAAATAAACAATTAAACACGCAAGGGCTACTTAAAACATTCTTCAGCATTTGAAGAAGAAACATAAAACCAAGTATCAACTTAAATTGAGATCCATAATGCACAGGGATGTATGACAGGTTAATACCTAGCATAATCACCGCCACTGTCAACTATGCCTTGCAGCCTTTCTTGTATGTTGGATACAAGCCTTGAACACTGACGAGAACGTAATGTTGCCACATTTCCAAGACAAGGCTTCTAGAACCCCTCGCACTCTGTCTTCTTGGCGCATCTCCCACTCCTGAACAATGAATGCCCACATGTGCTCTAAGGGGTTCAAATCAGGAGACTTTGAGGGCCAATTGATGCACACAATTTCTGGGTATCTTATTAACCAGTTTTTTAGTGAAATTGGATGTATGCACAACACTGCTGTCATGCATAAACAAATATTCCTCCTGTTCCAGGAAATTAGCACATAGAGATGGCAACAGTGCGTTCCGGAGGATATCAATATAAACTGCACTGGTAAATATAACGGTACTCTTGTCACCATAATCAGTTGTCCTGGTCCAGATGCTGTAATATATGCCCAGAAGTGAGCTGATGTTATTCTAAAGTGATTTCCATGCACAACATTTCTGGGATCATATCTTGTGCAACGCCACCTATAGAGATACACCCTATCTTGCTAGTCAGATAGGAACACCTTATCTGATCAGATCATTAGATCCTAGTAGGCCTGCAGTAGCTGGGTGTCTCTTTGGGACCATTCCAATATTTTGGCTTTGAGAGCTTTGGCGAGGATTGTCTTGGTGGCTGGATGATGAAATTCAAGGTCAGTTTCCTTTAGTCTCTGTCGTATAGTTTCATGAGAACATATGTATTCCACAGCCTTAACCAGCAAAATGGATCTGTGTATAATAGGATGCTCCCTCACCTCTGCCACCAGTGCCTTATTCTGTGCAGCGGTAATTGACCGAGGCCTTCCTGACCTTGGTAGCGACTTGGCCCATTCAATGTCTTCCGCTTAATGTCGGTCTTACAGTTGCGTGAAAATACTCCAAAGATCTGAGAAACACTCTGACCCTATGAGAAACATCCTATGATCTTGTCCCTCTTTGCTGCTTTCAACTCTTGGTAACCATGTGGACAAGGCATATTGCATCGTTTTGCAATGACTGTAAGGATGACACAGAGAATCCTAGAATAGTGGAAGTATTTTTCAAGCACAAGCTTTTATCAACTTTTATTAACAAGGAGAAAACAAAAGTGTTGTGAATCCTGTATGAATTTGAATATCATTTTCATATGCCCATTAAAGTGGATGTTTAAGAACTGTTATATCATTTTAATGATTTCATGATCATTTGTCTATCATTAATAAAAGCAACTAAAAGAACTTATACTCCATACTAAACACTGTGATGCTCATGTTTGTTTTAGATAATGCTCTCCTTTTAACCCCTAAATGAATGTAAATGAATATCTAGAAACAAAAGCAAACTATTTAAACCATTGCTATGAATTTTCTGCCTTACAATGATATGTGTTACGAAGTTAGCAACAGAATAAAACTTCATATCACATGAATAGAGTGCAAATTACCCAAGTGAAGAATAGCAGAGATTGTTGCGCCGTTATCTGTAGAATTCAAAAGTGCCAGCTGTTGGTGGTTCAATCCTCACCTTTCACATGCTTATTTCCTGAAATGGAAAATTAACAAACGTCTTTATTCATCTAGATTCTCTTACAAGGAATGGAGAATTAGGACAAACACACTTCTAGAAACTGAGTTAATGGGTACATGGCAACATTATATAGTGCTTGGAAATAAACAAAATGGCAACAGCTGCTAGGTGCTAGCTGCTTCATGTTTAAGTAATCTAAAACTGCATTCTGTTCTGTTTAATAAATCATTAATTACTTTATTCACTGGCGTTCAGTTCTTGTAACAATGCATTTTTGTGACTATTAGTATCATCTTTTTACTATTAAATGCTTTCCTATGATATGTAATGTACGCATTAACTTAATTTGCTTTCAATACTTTTGAATCTTATTCTCATATAGCATGGTATTTATGTCATAATACTGTATAATTAACTATAAAGGAAAGTAATCATGCTGAGTTCACTCAAAATTTCTAAAACAATTATTTTCGTTTCTTGTGCCTGAAACATTTTTTATTTCCTTGCTTGTTGGGAACTTCTAAAATGAAGATATAATACTACCTTATATCCATTTTAAGCTGAGGTAAACATTAGCAGTGTACTACCGAAGTAAATTCTTTAAGATGGTAATAGTCTTTGAGATTTATAGAGAGATGCCTTTGAATGTGGGTATTTAAAGGAAAATATTAATTTCAGGGGGAATGATTGATGGTTGAGGTAGACATACTCCCTGTTTTGTTTGCAGCAATTGCAATTAATATTTTATAAAGCATTCAGTTGTAAAATTTCAACCACATTTCAGTGGTCGTAAAATAAAAGCCAAAATTAAAACATTATGCAAAATAAAAGTAGCCACATAATACACCACTCCAGGAGGAGCTTTACCAGAAAGAGGTTCCATTAATTTGTATAATTTTATATTCGGCACAGGTTATATAAATAATGATGTTCCAAAAACAAACAAAACCATGCATTATATGGGATTCGATCCATGTTTTGCCTACTCTGTTATCAGCAGTAGCATGCTTTAACGAGTTCAACTATACTAAGCACAGAAACAATGTGTTGCTGATTAAGCTTAAGCTTGTAAGCAAAGCAGCCAGCACTGGAATCATTTTTACTTCTGGTCCACTACTTAATCGAAAAACAATTACAGCATATTTTCTACAGATGTAGTGAAGTTGAATTTGCAATATTTGCCCATTAGTATGATTGCTGAACTACTGCTTTTCAAAACTACAAGGTGAGCAGATGGCTGCCATGATCATACAACTCTGCACAGCAAGGGAAGCATATGCATTCTCATACCATCCATGCAAGAATGCCTGATAATTAGGCAACCCTTTGCACAGGTTTCACTGAAATTGACCATTTACTTTTGTGAAAAATAGTACAACACAATTTAGCACCTAACCACGGAATAACATTTAACAGGATTTATTCCAAGTTTGCACAACTGGCCCTTAGTGGCATCTGATAACAGAACAACTGAAGTAAATAATGCCAACACAGATATCATACAAGAAAATCAGAGATTAACCGAGATTCTTGAAAACTCAGAACTTAAAGAGAAATAAGGAGAAAGGCAGGCAAAAGGTATAACACTAAAAAAGGAAAAGCTGTAACTGAGAGGCAAATGATTGCCTTAGAACAATGTAGAAATACCATTAGGGATAGGATAAGCTGAAACAGAGAGAGTATTTCTTGAATACTGGAGTATGGGAGTATTTGAAAGGATAGTTTATGCTGCCAGTTTATGGAAATTGAAGACAAGGAAAGACACAGGTCCAGAAATATTATTGTCCCAAAAAGAACCACTTTTGGCAAATAAGTGTGTACTATTCATTAGAAGGAAATGGAAGGAACATATCAGTATGCAAGTCATGTTTCCAGAAAACTTTTGGTGAATCAAAAAGATTTTACAAAACAGCAAGTCAGAAGAAATTCGCCCAAACCTCAGCTACCCTAACCTTAGATACTAGGGGAATGAACCTGAAAACAAAATGCCACAGGACATGAGAGAATATGGCAGCACTTCATTTCCGTTCCAACTTAAGAAAGTCATTACTCAAAGAAGAACTCTTGAAAGAAGTATTTGGTTCCTTGGTAACTCTTGCTAATTTATACACCGAGTACAAAAATAAATATCCAGAAAACTATGCTAATGCAAGATATACCTATGAGAGGACATTCCAAGACTTAAATGTGGCCACTAAGTCACAAGCAAACACACTTGTCAAACATGTGATGGATTGATCATGTGTATAAAAGTTTCAGAAGATAAATAAAATTAACTTGAAAGAATACAAACAGCATTTAAAAAGGCAGAGAAAACATACTCTGCAAAATCTAAAATCACAAGGTGTTGAAAGAGGCTTTCTCAAGGAAAACTATTGTTGCGACGCATTAGTTTTTAGTACTATTTTGTATTATTATCACATGTATTCAGTAATTTAAATGCAATTTAAAAATCATGGAATGTAAGGCTGCCATATAGTAAGTCGAGAGCTAAATTACGGAAGTAGCGGTATCAGGAAACATTAACCTTTAAGCCACTTAACAGAATTTCGCTGACATTCTAGAAGGACATAGATATGGGTAGTGAAGCTCTGCTTAGCTGGCCAGGATTTGCTTTAAATACTCTGGGTTCCAGATATTGTGGTTAGACTTGAACCAGTTGCTGCCAGAATCTATGGGTCAGTCTCTTGAAAACCCATGTGGTCTAAAGTATTTCTAAACCAGTAATAACCATCATGCACCATGCAACATCATCCTTTAATCCACATACATTCATTTAATTAACTATTTACAACTCCTTTTCCGGCCTCGAGCCATGTCGTAATAAATTCTATTTTTCTTGTGAGGAAACTATGTAAATGATTAGGAATAACCTGCTCATATCCACACCTTCCTTTTGTATGTTTTACAGTGTAGGATCCACAAAGACCTTTCCTCATCCTGACTCCTCCCCACTCCCTCAAGTGAGTGGCTCAAGTTCAAGATTCAAAAAGAGAACAGTGACATGTGTGGGAGATGCATGGGTCTCCCATCACAGTGTAGGAGTCAATTTTGAGACCCTTAGCTACCTCCTTAAAACATCTGTGACATCTAGCATAGGCACTCAGGTCTAGATCATGGTGGGGTAGTTACCCTCATGACCCGCCATAGCAGTGCCCCTATTTGACCGGACATGTGGTGAAGGCACCCTTACGACACATATGAGCAACCCCTTATTTGGTCCATGACATGTGGTTGAGGTGCCAGTCTCTCCTTATCTCTAAGGCGAGAGACATGGTTTCAATCCCAGTGCTGCCGTTTTCCTCACTCACCCATCCTCTTAAGATGTGAAGGTCCTGTACTACTTTTCTCCACCCTCATTCCCTCACTGCCAGATGCAATATGGCCAGTTTATAAAACTAATGCCCGTGTACTTTAGAGAATAGGAGCAATGTTTTCTTAGCAATTGGGTAGTTAACAAAAGAATTCCACCCTCCATAATTGTTAAGTAAGTCTTAAAATTATAGTATTTTTATGTTATTTTCAATTTATTTTTGGTGTGGCCCAACTGGGACAGTTGATTTTGAAGACCCTCATAGTTAAGGAGGGCTAGGTAAGAAAGAAAAACAAAGGAACATTTTCTTTGGGCATTGCACTGAGAGGCTGGTATCATTATATATGCAGCAAAGAGAAATTAAGAACCGAAGACTAATCCTCGGCCAGTGTTGTGTAAGAAATGTTTTTGATGAAAGCACAAGCATGCACTTCCGGCCGCTGAACTCTCATCAGGCGAGTAACAGCAAGAAAGGGAAGGGGAAAAAGAGAGAGAGAGAAATTTATGCTAGCTAATGTGTTTCTACCCTGTTTGTTTACTCCATGTGCATAGTTTAAGCCAGAGCCTTGTTGTTAAGTATTGTCATTAATTCTAGTTTTCAGACATGTATAACGGTCTGTGCTTAGCTTTTTCAGCTTAGATAAAAACAAGCCCTTTTCCCTTTGTTGTTTGCTAAAGATAGTAGGAGTGATATGTATTTGGTTGCCCCCCCCCTTTAAATCTACTTGAATTCTAAGTTCATGAGCCCTAGAAATTTTATGAGAGCAGCATACAGTATCTTAGTATCTTTTATTCTTTCTTTTTTTTGGGGGGGGGGGCGCATAATAATATGTAGTTGCACATGTATGTTGATGGCACACCAGGAAGTGTGTAGTATAAGTCTGGTCATTTAGTTACTCTACTATGCGGATGAGGTTAGAGCCCTGCCAAAGACTTAGTAGAGCTTGTATTTAGTGTGTTAAATGTTGCATTAAGGTTATCATCGTCCAGAGTATCTGAGTGACAATGGAATTCTTCAGTGGAGTTCTATTTCCAGCAGAGTCATGAGGCCCTGGAAGTTAGGAATTCTTGTTTAAAGTTGTGGTGGTTGGAGTCCTAGGTTACTCTAGTTTATGCTAGCTAGCAGTTGAGAGTAAAAACCCATGAGGAGTTGGGCGCTAAATTTATTGCATGTGCAATGTGTTAGCACCAAGGGTGTGCTAAAAGTGGTAGGTTCACAGAATAGCCTACTGGCGATGGTAACTATAATGACAAATAGGTCCGCGGAATAGCATAATGATGTTGTAGCATGACTAAAATTTCTCCTGACCCGCCTGATAACTACGGATATTGGGTGCACATTTTTGGATGTTCCCTGTGTTAAAATTCGTCAAGTGATGAGGTACTCAATACTTTTTTAAACCCCGGGCTCGAAATTGCAAGTTAACCCTCTATCATTTTGGCTATGTTGGAAATTAAATGTTTATTTCACGTTACACTGATGATACAAATCGTCATGGAATCTGATGAAAAATATTACGTTTAATTACAGAAATAAGTGTGGTTCAGTGAGTACATCAAAAGAGTGAAGAAAGTCTGACTGCACTATTATTGCTCAGCCCATACACCAGTATAAAGCTTACAACTCCTCCTCAGGACATCTGGCAAAAGAAGAAATTACTAGTTCTGGTACTGATCCATAATCCCACCCCCCCACCTGTATGTATTACAAATTTTGTTGTAATGCATGTCGGTGTCTAACATGTGGAATTTGTATTGCACACTAGTTTGAAATTGTTTTGAAAATTTTGGTATTAACTTTAGAATTATTGTTATTATGGTACATGTGGTACACTATCATGTTAAATTTCATTTCCAAATTTTGATCTCTCTCATGCAAGTAAATCTGAATTTTATAACACACCGCCAGGCATAATTTCAGCCATATGCAAGCTGACAACCTCATCTCATCAGTGTGTGCACTGTTTTAAAGAAACTCTTTATTGTTTGATAATTAAAGACGAGAATTCCATGCAAATGCATGTTTTTATAGGATCATTGGACATAGCTCAAACTTAGTACTTATCCATTTCATTACTTTACGACTCCAAATATGTGCATTTTTTCTGTGAAAATGTGGTTATTTTGACCTTTTTGGGGATAAAAACAGGCATAATGCACATATAATGCATTTTTAGCTTAATTATGCATATAACATTATTTTCAGTTTAAATGCATGTTTTAATGAGTCTGAGTAGAAACCTCAGTTTTTCGATTTTATGATCCTAATTTTTGCTTCAGGATTGAAGAAAGAAAAGGGAGGGGTAACAAGAGAAATAGAAACTTAAGATTCTCCCAATATGACGACTTTCCCAGAATTATACCGACAGCTTTCTGCAGAGACCACCTGCCAAAAAGATTTATTTATCCACAAAATCACCAGCAAGCCTTTGATTTCGCGACAATGGAAATTTGCCTTCTAAGTCAGGTAGCACGGCTAACATGAAAACACACAGCTGCAGAGCGGTCTTGTGGAATATGAACAAAGCTTACTAGGAATTTTGATTCTTCTAAAACTGAAATCATTCTCTATCTTCAGTGAGAGAGAGAGGGAGAGGGGCGAGAGAAAAATTTAAATTGAGTTTTATTTATGGACGCTCTTCAACTACTATGGTTCTTACCGTCCCATTCCATATTGGGCGTGAAAGACCAGTAATTTTGCTCAGAGGCCTCTTTATCAGGCTTGAGGTTCTATTACGTGCTGTAAATCTACGGCATGGGACCACCAGCTTTACTTCCCTTCTGAAGGAAGCCATGCTAAGGATTTTTACGTCCGAAAAACTCTATCGCCCTCTGCCGGGTTTGTTGGGGGGGGAGGGAGAGGGGGGGAGAGAGAGAGAGAGAGAGAGAGAGAGAACCTCGTAAGTGGTAAATGTCTGTTATCCTGTTTGCGCGTGTTGATGTGCTTCTAATGTGTCTCCAATTAAAAGCTCCAGAAGTGTACTCCTTGCACAGTGGCTAAAAGGAAAGGATTTTATTAGATCAGATGGAGATGTATTCTGTGATTGTTGTAGTAAAGAGGTAAGCTTTTCTTTTCCGAAAATTTTCTATGGCACTTGTTCTTTATAAAACATTACTTTTGTAGGAGCAAATATACCACTTGAGAAACTCAGAAAACCAACTCTTAAGGGTTTTTTGGATAAGTATACATCAAAAGATGTCCCTGATCCCTCGACAATGAGGAAAATTTATGTTCCAAAATTTTATAATCAAGTAGGCCTACATAATGTATTTGCTAAAATAAATTTAATTTTGTGTAAAAATAAACTAAAACTCTTTATCACATACATAAAAATACTTGTTTTGCTAACCAGGTATTGGATAAAATTCACGAGGACATGGGAACTTCAAACATATGAACATCTATAGATGAAATAACAAATCCTATGGGGTACTATGTTGCTAAGCTAATTGTAGGAAAATTGACCGACGATGGGCCTGGTTCAACCCCATCTACTGTGCTGTAAAGTCTTGTAAAAAGCAAAGAACTCCACAATTGTTAGTTTCTTTGACAATGGAATGCGCAAGTTTAAATGAGATATTGCAACTGAATATAATTTTAAATAATTATTGAAGCAGAGTTCTTTTTCTGTTATGTGATGCTGCTTCCTACATGCTGCAGACCATGAAAGCAATTAAAATATTATACCCAAATATAAAACACATTACATGTCTTGCTCATGAGCTCCATCGTGTTGCAGAAGCAATATGCTGTAATTACGACAATGTAAATAATTTGATATTCTCAAATAAAAAGGTATGTGTAAAATTTAAGTTTGTATCAGTTTTAATGGTCCCAAGGCTGTAAAAATAAATTAGTCATTTTAATATTTTGTTTTATACAGGCGTTTTCAAAAGCCCCTGTACATGTAGCTGCTTAAAAAGAGAGTCTACCTGAGTACCGTTAGCCCCTCAGCCCATTCTTGCTAGACGGGGTGCTTGGTTGGAAACTCAATGTTTTACTCTGACAATTTTGATGTCATTAAATTGGTATGAAATACAATTGATACGTAGTTAATAGCAATAAAATGAATACTTCAAATTTAATTCTAAAGTAAATACTTCTTTCATTTTAGGTATTAAACAGTTTCTTGACAGATGATGCTGTATGTATCAGAGACGCACAAGCAGAATTTGAATGCAAAAATGTGCAGCAGGATTTAATTTACATTAAGACAAACTTCTCTAAATTGCCCTCTACAATAACAAAATTAGAAGCCACATGTTTGCCACTGATAGACTCAATGTCAATTGTTGAGGAATTCCATAGATTCCTCAGTCATGCGCAAGGAAAGTGGGAGTAGATGCACAGAACAAGCTGGACAGTATCATAAACAGGAACCCAGACTACGGATTCTTTTGTTCAGTGAAGGTGTTTTGTGGTGAAAAGATGTATGAAAAACTTGACATGACACTGTCATAAATATGTTTGTTCAAATTTGCGCCTATAACTTTCTGTGACTTAGAGCGGTTAATTTCTGCCTACAAAAATATTTTGACTGATAAGCGCTGGAATCTCACAGAAAAAGAAATTTAAAATGTTGTTAGTTGTTAACTGTGCAAAAAGGGAAGTGAATTAATGAATTGGGAACAAAAATGATAGTGCATATTTTAATGTATTTTTCACTTGATTGTGCTTGTATTGTAGTTTCATAGTGCATGAATACATATTTTGGGATTTTATAGTGCATGGAATTCTTGTCCTTAATGATAATAAAAGTACAATTTTAATTTGCAATTCTTTTTAGCAGTGTGATTATTTCAAATTTAATTCCACACTGTGTAAGCATTTGAGGGCAAGCCCTTACTGAGTTGCTACCCTAGCTTAATAAAAAAACTATTAGTTTACGTTAGTTTATGATGTCTAGTCAGTCATTTTAAGAATTTCATTAAAATTTGTAGTACAAAGAATAACTTAATTTTTTTGAAGTAAGAAAATCTTCTTCTTACTTGCTGATGGAATTTAAGGTACTTTAGGTATAGCATTATATTTCTTCTATGTACCGTCAGTTTTATAGAAACCCCCACCATGTCCTCATCTATACTAGTGTTTATAGAAACAAACATTTTTCTGCTTTCTCTTTGCAAGTGTTATGTATCCATAATTGCTTTCCTTTATCGAATTTGTAACTAATACACCCTCTTGTTTGTTTCTGCTTTACACATCACCTGACTCGGGAGCTGGCACAAGAACCGGTGACTTACATGTTCACTGTGTCAGCTGAGCTTTACACACATGCTATGGATGAAATGAACACAATTTTGCCAATGCTGACGTTGCAACAAAAATTCTATGCATGGCAAACAACAGACACACATCAAGGACACCTTGCCAATCTCTGGAAGACGGCTAAGCATAAATCATTGTTAGTAATTTGTAAGTACAATTTACATAAATTGTTTTACACACGTGCGAAAAGGACAGAAAAACAAACTCTTTTCAGTAACTCTCAAACTTGTCACTCGTGTAGTGTTATGAAGTTTCAGTATTAATTCTCTCTGTGATGTATAATTAAGATTAAGTTAGTATTAATGCCCCCTCCTTTTTCATATAAAAAAAATACTTCCATATGCTCTTATAGATTTAAGATGTGACCTAACAGAGACAACACTAATTTTCTGTTTTTTGTGTTTTTGCACGAAAAATGCCTTGCAACTCGTGCGTAATTATGTACTTCTTCTTGGAGAAAGTACGAGTTTGCCTTTGAACCGAGTTTCAAACCAAAAGGTCTCGGGTATCAAATGTCTTGTTAACACAAGGTGTTCAGCTTGTTTTCTTCTGAAGTTTTAACAGTGTAGTAGCCCAAGAAAGGAATACTATAGGCTTTTGTTGCATGCCAGTTAAACCTCACGGTCTGGGTTCTGTGTTATGTGAATGGTATTGAGCTATGCTGAGCCCTTACATTGCTGTTGTTGAATAGTGAATCTAAGGGCCCTTAAATTTGTATACTTATGTGTTGGTTAGTCTCCCTGATAGTTTCCTGCATTTTTAGTGACTTGGGAAGGGTGTGTGAGCTTCATTTTAGATAGTTGTTCTTGCTATGTATAAGATACATTTTCCATCAAATAACTTGCTTACCCCTTGCACACATTTGCTTATGGTGAATACTGCTCCATATTTTAGTTTATAACCACCTAACTTCAATTTGTAATTATTGTTCTCCTCTAAGAATGTATAATGTAAGTTAGGGGTGCGTGCCCCACTGTTTATATCTTTGCTATTACATGTTTACATTGTGTTGTCTCTTACCTCGCGTGTTCTTAATACCTATCCTTGTTTACTCAGCATATTAGGTTTCAGCGAGCAGAATGTCTCCCACTGACCTTGCTATCTCACGTCAGAAGGTCATGCATTTTCCTCTCTTGGCATTGCTTCTGTCATACAGGCAGTGTAACTAAGTGGCTGCTGCTGCTGCTGCTGCTGCTGCTGCAGCATTTATACATGTTTATATTCTTCCTCCTATTGTGACCTCTCCATCCCTCCCTGCCCATCCTCACACATTACTCGCCTTGGTCCCATTCTCTTCCCGATTGTTCAGATGTGTTTCCTTTTCAGGTTCCTTTTTTTCTTTGTTTACTCCTTTGCTCGTACTAATGCAGCCTTGTTTGTTTTTCATGCGTCCCCTGTTCCTGCGCATCTATCGCCACACTGCCACCCCTATAATCACATGCACATGGGAACCTAGAACCTATATTATGTTATCGGCTGTCCAGAATAATGTTGGTGTCCCGAGGGGATGCCTGGTTTCATCTGGGTACCACTGCTTCAACATATTGTGGCTGATGAATGGGATTCCATTGATATATCCACCTTACAACCTTTCTTCCATCTTGTCATCCGCTGGCTCCTGTGAAAGTCCATAGCTGGTTTGTTGGTTCTCCTGTATGCTATATCAACTTGTTCTTCATCCTGTTCATCCTGTTGCTCCAGTGTCAACTATACCTAGTCTGGCCATAAATATGTCGCAAACTAATTCATAAATACATGAACCAAGGTTTGAGGTTTATAAATTTCTTTTTAATATGTTATAAATACATACATTATACATAATTTGCACCCATCAGACTTCAAAATGTCCACCTTTAGCATACACACAGGCTTTGAGTTTCTTTGGCCAATTACAGCACAGATAGAATTAATCGGGAAATCTGCCACTACTGCCACCAAGGAAGGCTGCAAACTTTCAACTAAAGGGCATCTTTTCACGCAGACCATTCTTTCTAGCACTGACCACAGTTTGAAGTCCAGGGGGTTTAAATCGGGACTACCAGAAGGCCACTCAGCAAAGGAGATAAGAGTCTTGTACATTGGCCTGTAACCACATTGGGTCATCCTTGCCTTATGAACTGGAGCAGAATCCTGCTGGAAGGTCCAGGGCTCATTGTTGAACATGGTGTCACTGAAGTCCTTCACAATAGGGTCCAGAGCAGTTACCACATATATTCTGACACTCGTTTTTACTCCTATTTCACAAAAATGAAGCCTGGTGGGACCTTCATAGCTCATCCCTCACCAATCCACGACTGAGGAGGGGTGGTGACTTCTCTGGACCTTAGAAACACTCTCATGAGCTTCCCTAGAGCTTGCTACATATATCCTATTGTTTTAGCAGTTAAAGCTCTCTTCAATGGTAAAGATTTTCTCATCGGTAAATAGAATTCTCCAATGGCCATTGTTGGAGGTCCATTGAAGGTATACGACTGCAGGAGCTGTTTTGATTTCAGTTTCCTCTGATGCTTGAGCTGTGGTGTTAGGAAATGTCCGGTACTCTGCCAATAAGCTCTAACCTCAAAGTCTTCAGAAGATGCCCTGGATATCGATCATGGGAAAATCCTGAGCTCCCATGTGATTATCTTCTGCTTACAGACTGGATTTTACCAATACAAGCCGCCACTGTTCTCACACCGCAAGAATGACCAACTCTCAGGCAATCTTTTACACTGCTGGTCTCAGTAAATTGCTGGATCATCCGATAAATTAACCACTTGCTGATTTTCAGCAGTTTCAGGATTTGGAAAATCTTAGTTGGTGACTTTCAAACCTGTGCAAGGCAATTACTGCTACCCTGTTTTCATAATCGCCCTACTCCATGCTTAAGTGAAGAAGATCTACTCTTTCTCTTTCACTGTTGAACACACTGGTCAGGACTAGCCTCCTGCGCAAGCATTGCTTGCTACCTGCAAAACTGGTTCTACAGTCCAAGCCAAAGGTTTGTGACAGCATTTATGGCTAGACTAGGTACTCACTACTCGATTCATCAACCCTTCAAGACTCCTTCAACATGCTCCTTGGTACCCAGATGCTCCTATAGATCCATCCACCATACCCATATACCGAGTGTGTCTTCTGTGTGTGCATGCATCAGCTTCTTCAGTTCTGGTTTGTGCGTGGATGTTCCTATCTTACCCTCTTCTCCCCTTCTCTTTGGTTTCTCCTGCCTTGCAAGTTTCCTTCCCTTCCGCCCTCCTCTTCATCTCTACCTCCGTGGCTTGTCCTACCTCCACCCCTAATAGTCAGCTTCCCACCCTAGAATTGTGGGGGAAAAAAAAAACCACTCTGAAAGGGTATTCACCTGGGCAGTGAAGCTCTGCTTAGCTGACCAGGATTTGCTTTAAATACTGCGGGTTCCAGACTTTGTGGTCAGACTTTGAACCAGCTGTGCCGAAACTTATGCCAGTTGGTCTCTTGAAAACTCATGTGGTCTAAAGTATTTCTAAACCAGTGATAACTATCATGCACCATACATCAACCTTCAATCTAGGTAAGACATTCATTTAATTAACCATTTGTAACCCCCTTTCTGGCCTTGAGCCATGTTGTAATAAATTTTATTTTTCTTTAAGTGTGGGACACTATGTAATTGATTAGGACCAACCTGGTCATATCTGCACCTTCCATTTGCATGCTTTACAAAGTGTAAGAACCCTCAAAGACATTCCCCCACCCTGACGTACCCCCCTCTGCCCCAAGTAAGTGGCTCAGGTTCATGGATTCTAACCACAAAACAACAGTGACATGTGAGGGAGATGCACGGATATCCCGCCACATAGGGTGGAGTGCACCATGTTGGAGTAAATTGCTTCGGAAGTAACGTTTACTAAAGAAGTCCCCACTACGGAAGTAGGTTACTATGGGACCAATTTACTCCGAAAGTAACGGAGAACTCAATTACAATTTACTCTTTTAGTTACGACTACGGAAGTAAGAGCTAATTACTCCCGAAGGTATTGTTTTGTTTGCGCGATTTACTTGATGCAATCATGAATAAGGTTATGTGCGATAGGAAAAGGGGAGAAACGTCAGCGAAAGAGAGAAATGTTTGTTGGTAGAAATAAAGAAAATCCATTTAAACAATATGAGTGTAAAAAACGAGCAATAACCTGCATTACGTTGGTCTTCAAAGCCAGTGAGATACCGCCATCACTCACAAAGTGCGTTCTTAATTCTTTTTTATTTTAGGTTGATTAGTTTTTTACGTTTCTGATTTACAAAACAAGTACAAGTTAAGCAACTCAGATTACAGAAGCAGCTCTGGTTATATAGATAATCACACACTGGTACAAAACCAATACAGCCAGAGCATTTACAGAGAGAAACACCAGGATTACGAAAATAGAAATAGTAAATCAACAAATGCAAAAATTAAACGATATCTCACAGATTATGGTAAATAAGAACCCTGAAAAATGTGAACTTACAATGCAATTCTACACAGTTATAAAAAACAATAACACACGAGAAACTTCCTTCCTTAATAATCCAATTAATTCCAATCACAAACTGTCCATGCAAGGCACCAACCTCAACACCTAGTTCATGCAACACTTGCCTCCCCTCCACTCCAGCACCAAAATCACCCAAGAACATCAACATATCCTTAAACTCCTTCACCACACCCTCCTTCCAAACTTTCACAAAAACTCTTCCCTGTCAACTCGTCCTTTCCTCCACAGATGCGTACACAGAAAGTATAGTCACATTTCGAAATTAGACCATAAGACTATTTTACACAATCCTTCATTAACTGAGTCCAACTCTATTAGGCTCTTCTTTATCCTCTTTGCGATAATAAATCCTATCTTGTGTCATCCAGGCTCAGTTGATCCACAATACAATAATGTGTAATCCTGTTTAGCTATTCTTCTTTTCCACTTCAACTTATTTCTTGCAACACTACTGTCCAGCCAATACCTTAAGAGTTATTTGCCACTTCTTTCATTTTTCCAGGTCATAACATACTTTGAACAGTCCAAGTCGCCAACAACAAACCATCCTTCTTAACAAGGTTTTTACAAGTGGGTTTGAGAGTCCCATGATTAACCCCCAACCTGGAGGACCAGGTCTCCTTATTTCTGACCCCAGGAGACAGGGTGGACTGGATATACCCCCAGACACTGGGTGGCTCAGGTACCTTGGGTGCACCACTCCTGTACTCACCAAGGTGAGGCCCTGAGGGCACTTGGTAATGATTTCACATTCAGTTCTGTGAATCTTTGAAGAACTGTAACAGAATAACAAAAGTTCAAGGCTCTGAAAAAGTATTCTAGGCCTAATTCAGTATCAAAAGAAAAGAAAGATCTACTTAAACTTCAGCCCTTAATTTTCAATATTTTCTGGGGCTTCTACGAAAATCTGGTGATAAGTGACAGTGCTCACGACATTATTCCAAGTACTGACAATGTAGACTATGGTATCGAGTTGTTGTGTTGGTATGTTCTGGTTTTGGAGAATGTTTCTGAGTAATATGCTTTAATAAAAGTTATGTTAACGAAAGTGTGTATGAACATAAACCTTTTATTGTGAGATGCAAATTATTGATATAATAATCTTGTTTAAATCACACATTTTTAAAATTCAAGATAAATATCTTTGTTTGTGGTTCCAATTATTGCTGTTTCATTTACTGCATCACAACTATAGTTTAAAATGTATTTATTATGGATATTAAAAATACTAGCATTTATTTATAAATTCAACAGAGAAATGTCCAAAACATGATTGTGTATACCTTGGAAGGTCTGCAAAACAAAAACTACACTACATGATCAAAAGTATCTGGACTACTGGCTGAAAATGACGTACAAGTTCATGGCGCCCTCCATCAGTAATGCTGGAAGTCAGTATGGTGTTGGCCCACCCTTAGCCTTGACTTGATTGGAGTAATTCACCTGTCAATTGAAATACAAAACCGTATTTTATTTGGAGGGAGATATTTTGAAATGCATTACTAAGATCACACTGATGATCTCAGCGGAGGAGAGGGATTTCCATATCTGCTCTAAGCAATACAGATCATCCAAAGACATACGTTCCTAGTTCACTCTCTCGCGTATGCACACATACTTATTGGCCAATAGCATTATTACTTAGAATTGGCTCCATTTTCACAATAAAAGCACAGTTAAAATATATGTCATATAAATTCCTCAGCATTAAAGAAGGCCTTTACATGTTAACTGACACTTAAAATACATTCAACCTTACTAAATGTATTGTTACAACAGCTGTTGGAAGTTCATTTTAACATTTTATGCCAATATGTTTAAGACCATTTTAATATTTTGTTGATCTTCCCTCAAGCTTCATAAAATAAGTGATAGTGCACCTTAAACTTTACCGTATGTCTGTAATGACTTGTTGGGTTATTGTCTGGATTCAAATGACTAAATATAAGAATACTTTTCTAGAGGGATGGGTCATCGATACCTTGATACCTTGATACCCCGATACTCTGTTATATCAAACTATGTGTAATACTTTGAGATAAACATTTAATACTTTTAAATGCTCAAGTTTTGCATTATTGAAAGTTATTATGTTCAACTTTATGCTAGGTAAGGAGGAAAGGAGTCAAGACTTCATTTATTGCCTCCCATGTGTTCCCAAAGAGTTGGACTATAGTTCTTGATAGACCTTGACTGAGTCTCCTATGGCTGAATTAACATGAACATTCCCTAGACTCCTGTGTCTAACTGACAACATGCAAAACCATGGGGAAAGGAGAAGAGGTACTCGCATAGCATGCAGCATTAACTGAGTTGTGAATGAAGCTGATTTAGCCGATGCGCTAAATAATGTTTCTGCAATAGCCTGGCTTGATGACGCACTCTCAACCATTATTACATTTACCTACTCCGGTGATCAAAATCTGTGAATCCAGCAGAAAGAAATCAGAACTTTAGATGTGAGATGATAATAATAATGGAAATATTTATTTTTAGTTGTTTGAGTTTCATTAAAAAGCTTATATTACTATATATTTTCAAGATTGTAGAATAAAGAATTGCTAGTATTTGTTTTTCTATGAGTAGAAAATCACTTAAAAGAAAGTTTTCAGCATAAAATATAGTTACACAAAAAAGGAAGCAAAGAAATTATTATTATTAATTATTATTATTATTATTATTATAATTAGCAGCACCATTGACTAACAATAGGGGATATATAATCCCTGGAATTATCAAGATAAAAAAATTACCGACAATTGAAGGAGTAGTCAAGTCTATTACTGGAGAAGGTCAAACAGGAACGATTTTGGAATTAGCATACAATACAAAACTGGTTACATGCTTTTATAAACAGAAAACTACTAATAAGAACACAATTCAGTGAACAAGCTATCACGTTTACAGTTTTGTTTATAAAGTGAGTATTGAGTATTGGTGCTCAAAAATCAGTATTGCTATTGAGCATCGAGAAATGGTGGTATTGTCCCATCACTACTTTTCTGATATTTTTTAGACATAGGCAATGGTAAAACAAAGGCTGTATTATGTGCTGCAAACAGTGCTAAAGAACACCTGGCACCAGTATATGATATTAGAAGATTACAACTATACAGCAGCTCATTAGCTGATACCTAAACTATACACCTTACTCAAGAGATTAACTTGACCAGAAATTATATACTGGGAAAAGTACTACTGGTTGCAATGACCTCTAATGAGAAAGAATATCAAAAGAAGGCAAGAAAAGAGAACTGCAGAAAAACACAGAACCAGACAAAGGAGGATGCAGCTGAAGTTATTCAAATCAACCATAATGCTTCCCCTACAGTCAGAATGATAACATCAATAGTGAAGAACGTACTTATCCTTAGCAGTACATTCATGAACTTTGTCCTCAGAGTTAAACAGTCTTCGAAAATCATGTAGAAGTGCATTTGAGTTAGCACAAACAAATGAATATAGTGTTACACAAGCTTAAAATGGACTCGTGCAAGAACAAAATACATAGAAACTGGTATTTCCATCAGTAATCTTACAGACAGTAAGGCCTTTCAGCATATAAAAAAACGACTGTCGTACTATCCTTCATACATAAAAAAGGCAGAATTGCATTGTCTTTTATAGATATGCTAGCTGATTCAAATGCAATAAGGCATAAAAATTCAGTAACTATTTGGTTAATGGATACCAAATGCATACATTTTATTTCATGAACTACCACTGAAATAGGAACAAGTGTAAAACAGAAATCATTAGTTTTATTTCTCCAATACTTCACTTGTCTAAATTTAATTACTGAAACATATAATTAAACTTCAAATAAAAGCAGCCATCAATCTACACACACAAATACAAATCTGAAAAATAGTTTATCATAACAGAAATGACACACTATAAGCATTATTTTATTTCTGTAATGTATCTCTTATTAACAGGCTTCTCATCACAGGGAGTGATAACAAAAGTTGACTGCACTACAGTATGTAACCTGTTTCACTCCTGGCTACTGGGCTACATATACCATCACTCCATTAAGGGTGCAGTTAACCTGAAAGTGGAGAATTCCACTCTATTGGCTATGAACATTACAAGCCTTCTCATTAAGTCTCAGAGAAAAATTCCTGGTCATGATAACCTCAGAGAAAAGAAGCGACAACATAATTACCATGGATCAATAAATGGAGAAGCTTAAGTTATTTCTGAGCTCAGATAACATAGAAAAATCATTATTGTTAACCCATTGGCTGATGGCCATTCATATCCAACAGTGGGTGTTCCAAGATATCCAATAAACCGATGTAGTTATTTAACCTTCCGTCAGTCGCTAGGGGCCTGAGAGACCCCTGGCATTATATAAATGTTATAATTTTCGAACGAACGCACCTATGCAATTGCCTGACTAGGACATCTAACATTACACCTTGCGCGATTATTTGCTGCAGCGATAACCTTATCTGTTTATTTGTTTGGCTGGAGGAATGACTAATCAGCAGTTACTTATCGCACAGGTCAACCAGGCCCCGCGCGCCTGCTCTCGTTACATATTGTTGACAGATTTGTTTCTCATTAGCTTTTGTGCAATATTGCTTTGCTATTGCAAGGAGCTGTTACTGCTTCGTCATGAATAGGAGTAAAAGGTACGATCTAAAGAATCCGAATAATTTGGAAGAAGTACATCGCCTACTTTGCGATTATGATGCCTCGCCCGTGGATGACAACTTATATGAATCAGATGATTCTGATTCATCATCTGATTCAGAAGATAAACTCGAAACGAGATCTTTAGATTCAGAAACTGAGCATGAAGATGAAGAGGAAGACGATGAAAGCAGCTTGTGTGATAACGTGTATTTTATAGGTAACATCATATGCTTATAGTAATTCTTCTTCTTCTTCTTCTTCTTATTATTATTATTATTATTATTATTATTATTGACAATTCATTCTGTTGTTATTTCCAGGAAGAGATGGAACAAAATGGAAAAAAAAACCACCTTGGAATATAACACAGACAAGAGCTCATAATATATTGACCAAAATTCCTGTGTGGTAGGAGCTGCCAAAAATGCGAAAACGGAAATTGATTGTTGGAACCTTTTTGTTATCGAAGATATAGTTGATTTGATTGTTGAAAGCTCAAATACTTACATTAGCAGTTTGCAGCACAAATTTGATCGTGAAAGAGGCAGCAGACCTACAGATGTAATAGAAATAAATGCTTTCCTAGGCTTATTGTACCTGGCAGGAATTTTTCGTGGTGGATGCCAGAATAATCACGATTTTTGGATAACCGATGATCTTGGAATTCCTCTATTCCGAATGGCTATGTCCGAAAAGCGATTCAGTTTTCTAATACGCTGTATTCGCTTTGATGACAAAACCTCAAGACTGGAGCGAGGAAGATTGGATAAATTGATTGCTGTTAGAGAAATGCTTACATTGTTTCTGAACAACTGTCAGAACCATTATTCTCTTGGACAAAATATCACTGTCGACGAACAGTTGCCGGCATTTCGTGGTCGATGTGGTTTTCGACAATATATACCATCCAAGCCAAACAAGTATGGCATAAAGATATTCTGTTTGAGTGATGCAAAACTGTTTTATACAACTAACATGGAGATTTATTGTGGACAGCAGCCGGACGGATCATATTTGCGCACTAACTAGGCAGATGTAGTGCTGAGACTAACTGAACCAATCTCTGGCACTGGACAAAACGTTACTGCAAATAATTGGTTTACCACTGTATCGCTGGTGAATGAATTACGCAAAAGATAACTTTCTTTCGTTGGTACACTGCGAAAGAACAAAAAAGAATTACCCACTAATTTCACTTCTCCAAAAGATCGCAGTCAGTACGAAAGCATATTTGGCTTCACAAAAAATGAAATGCTTGTTTCATATGTTCCAAAAAAGGGTAAAACAGTAGTTTTGCTCTCAAGTCTACATGTTTCATCCACACAGTTATTAGAAGGTGCTGAGAAAAAGCCTGAAATAATCCTGCGTTACGACAGTAAATCTGGAGTTGATATAGTAGATAAATTGTGCGCTACATACAATGTAGCAAGAACAACAAGAAGGTGGCCCATGGTAATTTTTTACCATATCTTGAACACTGCAGGTATTAATTCTAGGGTTATCTTACTTGGAAACCAAAATAAATATTCCACAAGGCAGGAGTATTTGAAAGCACTATCTTTAGCTTTACTGTTGCAACAGCTACAAAGGAGAGCAACAGCATCAAATCTACCCGGTGATTTGAAACGCCTTTTGACAAAATATAAACCTGAAGAATCCGCGGTAGATGAATTGTCAAACACACCACTATGCACATTGAAAAGGAAGCGATGTGAACCCTGCAACAAAGACAAAATGAACTACAAAACTAACTATGCATGTGGGAAATGCAACACCCCCCTGTGTTTGAGCAAATATGCTAAAATTATTTGCGAAAGTTGCTTAGTCAGGGAAAACACGGGTGAGATAGTAGATGATTCTGAGTAACTGAACATTTGAAATTACAAGTTGTATGTATACCTGGAAATAGCAATGTATTTCTTTATACTTACTGTAATACAATTTATAATGTATATGTACTCATATTTTAGCTTGTATTTTTATGTTGTAACATAATACCTACTAATGAAAGCCTTGTACGCTTAATCTAAATAAAGGTAAACACAGGAAAAAAGAAAATAAACGGAAGAAAACAAAAATACAAACAATAACAATAAAAATATAGCACGGGTCTACTAGGCCCTGTGCGACTAACGGCGTTCTACCAAAGCGCGCGCCTGACGGAGGGTTAAATCGGTTGCAACTTAAAACTTCTGCTTTGCAGAACAAGCCTTTATACTTTGCTTATTGTATTTTAATGATATAAAAATTGAACTAAAGCATATTAAATGCAGTATACACAAACTACAACGATATATACTGTATTTATTTACGTAATGGCAAAAAAGCATTTCAAATGTGGAGTAAATTTTACATGTCATTGATTGCAATTTACAGAGCTAACAGAGGTCTTACCTTTTTCCTCTAGAATGCTACCCAGATTCACTCTTGTTTTGCTTTGCAAGCAAACAGCTACTAGTAACGGAGTATACTGGAATTAAAACCTTATAAAATTACATTAATCCATGGATTGCAACTAAGCAATCAAAAGATTAAAGTTTGAGTCTATATCTGGATGGGAGTGCTAAGCCAACAGTGAAGGAGGAAGGTTGTGCTCATGAGGGGCTATTGAGTTTGAAGGAAGACGGATCTAAGGAATAATGGGGGTCGGCATAACAGTGTATAGGATGAGAACTGGATTGTTTCGGAAAATGAAATTTGTGAAAAACAAAAGTGATTATGGGGAGTCAATGTCAAACATACTGGTTATAGGATGTGTAATAACAGTATTGCTAGTGGTTGGATGAATCAAAGTAAATCCTGGCCCTAAAGAAATTCAGGAACTGCTGGGAAATCTCAATGAGAAAATGGATAAAATGGAAGGCATGAAACAGCAATTGTGTGATAAAATGAAAATGATGGTAAAGGATATCTTAGAGGATGTCAGAGATCAAGTGCAGGTGACAATATGGGAATTAGATATAGTTAAAAGAAAAATGGAAAAATTGGAGGAAAGGGAGAGAAGGTTTAATTTGGTCTTCTTAGGAGTAAAGGAGAGAAGAAAGATATGGCTTGCAGAAGGGGTAGCACAAATAGCCACAGAGACGCTAGAAATGGAGATGCATGAATGGGAAATAGTTGAGGCTTTCAGAGTTGGAAGACAAGTTGTGAAGAGGGCAATAATTGGGAGGCTAGCAACAGTTCAGCTAGTATATGAAGTGCTCAGAAGAGCCAAGAAACTAAAAGGAATGGTTATTTTCATCAATAAAAATCAGATACGGATAAGATGGATACACGTGTTTATTGGTGTGACAGAGAGGAAATTAATCAGCAGTTGTTAGTGGCGACTACAGGAAATGACATAGGAAGATCAAAGTCCATGAACATGGGGGAAGCAGCAAATATCGGAGGTAGCAGTGCAAAGCGAATGGCCAGCAGGGATGAGAGAACACATGACTATGATGATGAAGTCAAATAGAATAACTGACCTACCAACAGAACAAGGAATGATGACAGAAATGAAGGCAGGGATGACAGCAGTGAACAAAGGAGGAGCCAAGAGACTGACGTCGCCCAAGAAAATCGTTTCACCATGAAGGGGAGAGACAGAAGCAGCATGCAAATTGGCTGAGAAAGAAGGTATGGCAGCAGAATAGTTAAGAGAATGCAGAAAAGGGGGAAGAGGACAGTATTGTTTTATCACAGCACGGCAGCATTTTGGTGTTTTGGTGACAGAAATACACCATCTACATCAAAAGAGGGAATAGAATTAAGAAGCAAGAAAATATTTGACAGATTTAAACATAGAGCAGACTTACAATTGGTCAAAGGAAAAGTAAAGAGGTTGGGTTTTTGGAACTGTGAGGGCCTTAAAAATAAATTATATGCGGGAAGTTTGAAGCAGTTGTTAATAAAGTTGGACTGCTTAGTGGATGTAGAAACAGGGTTAAAAGAAGAGCAAATAAATATAAAGGATTTTGAATGTATAGGAAGAAAGGGCAAAACAGTGGCAAGGAAGGGGAGGGTTTCTGGAGAGATACGTATTTTTGTAAGGAGTACCTTAAGTAGAGAAATAAGAGAAACATGGTCCAGAAGTAAAAAAAAAACATTATGGATTATAATGGAGGGCAAGCAAATAGAAGAGAATGTATGTATAGGAATAATATATAATCCCATGTCATCGCGGTTCCATAACCCTGACCTCTTTAAACAAATGGAAAGGGACAGAGAAGATAAGAGAGAAATATGTGAGCTTATAAGTAATAGCAATGGAAGACTTTAATATTAGGACTGGGAAAAGTGATGCAAATGTGGAAGGTGATTCGATGAGTGGTGAAATAGTGTCGAAAAATGAGAAGTCTAAACAAAGTAAAGACAAGGTTGTTGACCAAGAAAAAAGCTTGAAGAATAGTGGATGGGTAAACAGTGTACGGAGTAATTTGCAGAATAATGGGCTAGGGAAGACTTGGAGAAGGGAAAATAATGTGAATAACTTTTGGAAAATGGCAAGGGAGAGATTTGAAGATATAGAAATACAAAACCTATTTAGCGAGTTAGCTGAACAGAGATCTCTGGTGATTTATATACTGATGAAGGGAAAAATGTATAGACATAGTAAATAAAGAAGAGTGAGAGAGCATTTCATGGGTAAGAACTAGTGTGTGGGAGTTGAAAGGTTTAAGGAAACGTATTCCACAAAATCAATGCCCCGTATGTGGAGATGATGTTGAACATATAACATTTAATTGCAAAGGAACAGAAATTTGGGGAAAAGAGTGTATCAGAAAGAAATGGTTTAAGATAGGTAGAAATTTTGCTGTAACTGAAATGCTTTATAAGGACAATAGGAGATTAGGGCAATTTTTAAGTTAAAAATAAATGGATTTGGACAGTGAACAGAGATAAATAAAGTAAGAAATTAAGAATTAAAGGAAGTTAACTAAGGAATTTACTTAAATTTATGAGTATGACTGGTAAAGAGCTAGGTCTAAATGCCAGTCTTATTTTTTTTTTTCTTTTTTTTTTTAATGGCTTAGTACAGTAAATTAAATTATAACATAACTGGAGATGCTGGATAGTATTGTTGCTTGCTAAGTAAATCCATTATTTATTACATCCTCAGATGATGCTTGGTTCAAACTGAATGGCCAAGTTGGTTGACTAAACAATTGATACTGTAGTGCAGAAAAACCTGACCTTGTGCACAAAGTTTTGTTCCATCCTGAAAAAATTGCTGTGGTCTGAATGTACATGGAATGATAGAGCCAATTTTTTATAAGTTACTATCAATTGTCAAATATATTGAAAAGACAATTACAATCATTTTATGAACAGTAATGGACAATGAACGTTAGCAACCATTCCAGGGCTCATCACAGGTTAGGGCCTTAATAAGAGCTGAAACTGACCAAAAGCTAATAAATAAAAAAAAGTTGGCAATAGTGATTTTTAAATAGCTAAAAAAGTGACTAAATAGTGACTACTACTCTGTATTTCTATGAATTTGCAGAAGTTTCTTTAACACAATCAAAATTAGATATAAAAATCAAAGAAAACTTTTCAGCAAACATATGTAGGTATGAGTGCACTAAGCTAATTTCTTAATACAATGCTTTTTTTTTTTTTTTAATACATATTCCCCAAACAAAACATGGCCAGTTGAATAAAAGCTGCAGCAGGCTGTAACTGACACTAAACATGGCTATAAAAACACTATTGCAATGAATATGGTACTAGTGGTTTTAAAAATGCTTGACAAGTTTTGTATACATTTATTACCATGGGGGAAAAAAAAACCATGGTAATATGGTCAAAATGGGCTTATAACGTTACAAATGGATGTATTTCACTTCTTGAATGCTTAAGCTTCGATCCGGTTGGCGTAAGGCCCTTTTTAAGTTTATTGTGGGAACCAAATGCTAATATTTAATTATACAAAAATGATTAATACAAAGGGTTTATACAGAAACATGTCATTCTGATTTAAATTTTAATGTCTCATAAACTGATCAACTTTAATCTACTTTTCTTTCTCCACAAAAAACTGGGTGATGAGACCTGTTTTATTTTTATCAATTTTAGTTTGAATTCTATCAGTCTTTTCCTTATCTTCTTCCTATTCTTGGAAGAGAACTTTTTTCAGCCCTTCAAGCATCCCTTGTGCTACATGTACTTTAGACATGTCATTGTGTTTAATGGCAGTTTTAATCTGTATAGCTACTTCTGTTAAAAGGTCTTCTTCTCTTTCCTTTTCACAGCTTCTTCTGTTTTTTTTCTTCTGAAGGTCCTTTTTCATTTCCTCAATCCCAGTCTTCTCTTTTAAAGATTCTTCTTTGCTTCTTCTTGAGCCACTTTCTCTCCTCTTCCATTTTTTTCCTTTCCTCTTCGGCAGCCGCTTCTTTCTTTTTCTTTTGTAAGTATTCCTTATAATTACAACTAGCACATCTTGCTTGTTTGAGAAGCTCAAAGGCAATTGGTACAAGCTCTGGTTTGTTCCCGTATTTCTTCATACACGACAAATTGTCAACTTGGCATTGAGTTTTCTGGAGCACATTGCAGCACGATCTTCTGCCAACAATTGGCCAGATAAAGAAAACTATCTCTCTACACCCGCACTTCCATGACTTAAAGACAAGCATGCCTTTACTACTTTAGCTATGTTCTGGTACTTTGGAAAAAACTGTCCCCAGCAGTGGTCAATTCATTGATATTCTTTGGTGGTGATACATTTTCTTCCAACTGCAACAATTTCCATTCATCAAGTAGTAACTCAATGTCAATTGGCAGGAGATTTCCCAACTTCATGATATACACAGAACTGTTACTTCACTTGATATTGCCAGGATCAAGAAAAGTCAAATATTTCAAAACAGCCTTTGAGATAGAGGTTGTTTATAGACAACAGCATAGTGATCTTGAACCCCCTTCCTTATAAAAAGTTGTTGCTTTCCTGGCAAATTTTTTAGAATTTCACTTGCCTGCTGGCCACACTCAATTTCTGAAAATTTAAGAAATTGCTATTATCTTTAATAACACTGTCATCAAATACTTAAGATGCAGATAACACATTCTTCTTAGCAAAGTGAAGAAGAGGAGTTTAAGCCAATTTTTCCGGTTTACAGTACATAACATGCACAAGAAGCTTGTTCTTCTGAAGTGTACCCATAATGTTGGTAAAAACTTTAGCACTAGATATTACAAAACTTATCTTAGCTTTTGTTGTAGGATCTTTCAGAAGCTTATACACTGGTACTTGTGAGATGCCATTAATTGTGTCTTCTTCACAGGTATGAACTTCAAGAAGTACTCCATCTGAGCATTCCATTGCTCTAGGATTCTTTCACATGTTTTTGTTAATGTGAGCCACATTGAAGTTACATGTTTAATAAACTTATGTTTACCTAATGACAGTTTTGAATGGATTTGGGAAAAGTTCCCCATCTGGAAGGCCAGTCTAAAATAATAGTATATGTAGATGCTTAAGTCACTGATATCCAACACAAATTCCATAAGTCCTTTCAAGAAAGCATTATTAACTGTGTGAATTGTACACAAACCTAAGTCAAGGAGTCATTGCTGCGTATAGCTTTTACATCCTCATCCAAGATAAATATTTTTTTATTTACATTTGGCCCATCTGACCCAATAAGGAGCAATCATGGGAAGCTGAGTATTGTAAATTGCTAAGTTGATGTATTTGACGAGTTCAACTGTTGCTTTGCCCATGAAAAATGTCTCCAAGTGACTTGACACTACCGGATTACTGGAATGTGACCAATATCTGACCATTACTTGGAGCTCTTTTTTACCAGCATAGTTAATCATTTCATCATACTGGATACTGTAACAAGGGGGTTGAAGTACATCTAAAACAACCTTTACTTTGAAATATGGTCCAAGACCATCTGTTATCAAGTACCTCACTTTTCCTGCAGACATAGAAAAATCACTAGGAACTGATCCAGAAAACATAGCTTGAAATATACCATGAATGTCATCAGAAAAAGCCGCAGAATAATTTGAAATTAAAGCCTTTAGTCCAAATTATATCTGCTCTTATGGCAGAGTCTTTTGCATTATACAATGTTATTCTACTAGATGCCAAGTAAGATGAATCTGATGTCACAAAGGAATGTGAAGCAAATTGTGGCACCATATTACACGTGCTGGAAGCAGGGATTTCCTCTGCAGGACTGACAGTAGTAAGATGAAGTTGACAAGCTTGTAGCTTTATCCTAGCATTTTCCTTATGCCTACTAGTTGCAGCATGCTGATACAAACCCTGTATTCCTTTGGCAACAATCTTTGAGGTACAAGCGATAAAAAAAACCCTCATTATCACTAAATTTTTTCACCCATTTGGAATTAAGAACACCATTACAATCAGTTTTTAAAAGCCAGTGTTTATTAAAATTGCACTTCCCCAAAGCTAATATCAAAGCAAAACAGCACAAAATCAGTTCATAAAGGATCACTCCTCAACCCTTTAATCTAGAGCCACAATTATTCAATCCACTGCAAAGCCTGAAAGAAGAAACCATTATTAGACATGCACAGGTAATATTCATGTATATATTAAAGGGAACTAAAGTAAAAATATAATTTTTTATATGTTAAAGGGTATTTTAAGACATAATACCTTTGAAAAACCACTCTCCTACTTGTATAGTATTTACTTGGAAAAATCAGCTTCAATCCTTGTGCAGGAATGAAAGCGTCAGACTGCAGACCCTAGCACCTGGCAGGGCACTGAGCGGCAGCATGATGTTGCTACATCAAAGCACTGTGATACATAAAGCTGACTAATACGACAACCAATGGTCCTAAAATTATTTATGTATGATCCACCGGGAAATTTTACAATTTCACCACTTTGCCAAGAGTGCAGTAAATATTCTCCTAATATTTCTGAATCAATGGGTTATGTTAATGTCAATGTTAACTTTTAGATCAGTCCCCTTTAATGTAATAGTAAAAGTGCCCAGTATACACGGTATATACAAAAACAAACATTAATATTCTAGCCTAATGTAGTCTAGACTACAGTAAGGCAAGGAATGCCACCACTTTCAAGCTTTTAGTATTCACGCTTAATGGTTTCAAAACACAAAGATATTAATTAAACTGAAAAATCCATAACTGGATGCCATTGCTAAAAACTTGCTGTAGCCCACGCCTTAGATTCTAGAATATTTTAATGTAATTACATATTATTCTTAAGGCACTAATAATCTTGTAGTTGAGCACCCTTAAACATTTATTATTATTATTATTATTATTATTATTATTATTACTACTACTACTACTACTACTACTACTACTACTACTACACTAGGTCCTATTATGAGCGTCTCTATTATGAGAGACCGAAAAGTATAATAGTGACTTTTAAAATAGCAAATTTTCTTGAAAAAAGCAACTGTAAAGCTCCTTGTACATGGTCAAATTTTCGTCAAATTCAATGCTTTACAAGACCTTCCAAGAGTTGTCACAACTTCACAACTTTTGTCAAATTACCTCCAATACTTTTAAAGTCTTTGGAAGTCTTGAAAGCAAATAAGGAGAAGCTTTAAACAATCAAAGGTTTCACAATGATTTGATAGCTTTGGTCAATGAAATGCGAACATTTACAGTGCGTCACGAAATCTGCAACATGATGGAATGAGAAAAGTAAAAAAAAACTGGCTACCTGGGTAAGGAATGTCATATGCAAGCTGATTAGGTTATACGAATACCAGCCATGTCTGTAGTCATGGGCTTTGTTAATTACCACAAGATGAAAGTGAGAGCATATAAAGAAATTAACGGGTAGATTTCTGAAGTGTACAGCAATGCATTAATGCAATGCTATACAATGTAGTTAATCTATCAAGTCATACTATTTCCATTGTATTCTTTAATCATAGTCTGATTTCATGGGCTATAATTTGTGAAAGTGCTGTATAATATTACGTAGAGAGAAATATTTCATTTATTTATTTATTCATTTAGTGCTAACTATTACAATATATAGGGTTGCCTACTGAAAATTTGGCCCTGGCCACTTTATTTCAGTATACAAAATTGTTTATATTATGTTTACTGTCCATACCCATTTATTTTTCACTTTATTTAGGGAATTGTCCAATCTTCTGTCTTTTTAAAACATTTCCACTACCGCTATATTTCTATCTATCTTGACATTAACATACTGTTTTCTCTAAACTTCCGACCCTTGGCATTTAAATATCACTTCTTATTTCATCATCCAACGTATCTACATAGATATTACTTATTTCCCAAATTCCTATCTCTTTTTTTTGCTCTTATCCTCCCGATACAATTCATTGAAATATTCCATACAATCTCCTGGTTGTATACTGGGTTTTATTACGTATTTACTATACATTGATTTTATAACCTTCCATACCTCATTTACATTCGACTCCTTTACTCAATGTCTTCTTTACGAAGAAGAAGCCTATACCTCCAGATGCCATCCCCTTTCTTGCTAACATATCTCCTTTTATCCCTACGTACTCGAATTGTTTTACACAAAATTCTTTTACCTAAAATCTGATCCTTTTTAAATTCCATTTCAGCTACCGCAAGGTAGTCAAGTTTCGTAATTATCTAATTTAAACTCCCTGCATATATATATTTTTAAACTCTCTCACAGTTCCAGAATCCAGGCCTCCTTATATTTTCTCTTCCGTATTGCAAGTCTGATCTAAATCTAAATGGTTCTAGTGTTTTTTGCTCCTTAATTGTATCCCTTCTCTCGAAGATGATGGTTTACTTTTACCCAAAACTAAAATACTGCCATGTTCAGATGTTATGATGCTATCTTCTTCCTCTTCTGTGCACTCCTCACTACTCAGTTGCCATACCTTCTTTCTCTCCAACACCAAATTACGTGCCGCTATTATTTTCCCTCTTCTCGGTGACGCTATTTTTCTAGGTGACGTCCCTCCTGATGTCACTGCCTCTTTCCCCTTTGTTGACATCATTATTGCTTCTTCCCTGCGTCTCTCTCTGGTCAGCTCTTCTCCAGTGAAATTCACCAGTGTGATGTCATCGGGCCCAGCTATTCATCTCCATGACCTTGATCACTTTGCTGAACGCTTCTCTGTACATCCACATGTTCATCCATCATTTCCTCAAACTTTGGACTTCCGCACCTATTTTGCTGTGGTAATGATTCTGTTTCCTGCCTTATCCTTCTCGTTCTGCTTAAATGATCTCATTGCCTGTCTATTATGTCCATTACACCACTTTTGCCATCGTCTATCACTTCCTCTCCTGCTATCTAAAGTTTCATGTTCTTAATATACGCTCTCTTGGCCGTGGCTCTTGCTTCTTACATCTGTTGGATTAACTTGTATTTCTTTACTCTTTGGTTATAAGTCAGATCTTTGTTAATAGATATATTAGTCCCTTTTAGTTTCTTTGCATTCTATAGTATATTATATATCAGTTGCATTGATGCAAATTTCACAATTAAATATTTCATTACAAATTGTTATATCGTGACGCTAATATTAATTTGCTTTGTACATGATAAATTATCAATGTGTTCTGAAGAGGTTAAGTTTGGCAAAGAGACAATGTGTAAATACACATTTATGACAATGTCTAGCCTTGCCAGTTCTTGTCAAGTCTTTTCCAATCCTGTCAAATATTGAAAAACATTTAACAATTTTTCTTCTAAACTCTTGAATTGGAAAAAAAGTTTGATAATGTACAGGGTGAGCGGAAAGTCCCTTTACACTGCCTTAACCTGGTTCTATGAAGCAAAGAAGGAACGAAATGTGTAATACAAATACGAATTACCGAATGTGTAATCCATTATTGATAAGGTCGGTAGATCTGACAACACCAATAGTGATACCAGAAGCAATATGCAACAATACTCGCTCAAAATGGCTGGTAAAGTTTTGGCCGATACAAGTCCGTTTAGTGTGGAAGAGCATTTTGTGGCTTCTGTATGGGTCCACAAAATGCCAAAACACTGGACAAACAATGCAGGGTATCCAGAATAACTTCATGTCATGTTTTGGCAAAGTACCACCAACACGTCCAACGTTATTGCAGTGGGCGACCGAGCATTTGAGTTGAAACTTGTGCTTCTGTGGAAGCATCAATTGAATATTTTCTGGTGAAATCATTCTGCAAATGTTCTGATTAGTTGGGCATTCGGACATTGCTAATGTGAGACCACATAAAGAAAGATTTAAAATTGAAATGTTTTCGTCCAACCACTGTTAATGAGTTATCAGATGCTAACCTGGATCAACATGTGCACGCATGTCAGTTATTGCTTGAAACCTTTCCGAGTGCAAATGACAAAAAGAATGCCATGTTTTCTGACGAGCCGTAATGTGTTTTTTCTGGGTGAAAGACAATCCTCAGTTTTATGAAAAGATTCAGGATAATCCACTTCATGTTATGCTTTGAGCAGGGATGACAGCGGATCATCTGCTGGGTCTCTATTTCTTCGATGGACCTGTCAATCAACACACTTATTTGAAAATGATCGGAGAGTAGTTACTTCCAGAATTGAAGACACGAGGAATTGCTGACACCGTCTTCTTCCAGAATTGAAGACACGAGGAATTGCTGACACCGTCTTCTTCCAACATGATGGGGCACCAGGACATTTCGCTATCTATATTCACCAATGCCTGGATGAAATTTTTCCAAATTGCTGGATTGTACGTGGCTCAGAACAATCCACGGCTCCATTACCTCGACCTCACCACACCTGATAATGCACTGAGGGGTATTATGAAAGATGTGAGAAAACGCTGATATGTAAACTATGAGAAACTGAAAAACGCAGTTTATGCAGCATTTCATACCATCACTGCTAATCTACTGTTGCAGATGAACAATCACACATGGAGGAACCCACACAGACGTTTTGGACCCATAGGAGGTAAGTTGTACTAACTATATAGTTTCAAAGGCAGTGTAAAGGGACTTTCCACTCACCCTGTACATGAGGCTTTAGTGACAAGCTAGGGGAAAAAAACAAAAAAAAAACAAAGTGACTAAGTTGAAAAAGTGACCTGTTATGAGCCCTGTCATTCTTTCCATAGGATCTGCTACTGTTCATACTGTTTATGAATTACTTCATCTAATTGAGGAGATTTCTGAGGGTAGAATTATCAATAGTGTTTTTGACCCTCTAATTGCCGCAATCGACACCCTGCAATTTTTGTTTATGGAAAAACCTAAAAGATAAAGCATACAAGAATAATGCACATACAATAAAAGATCTAAACAAAATATCACATGATAAATTACCAGAATTATATCTGCAGAGCTTATGGATGTTCACTGGAATTTCATACGCAGATGTCACAAATGTATTACTGTTCAGGGAGAACGTTTTCAACACCACATATAACATATGTTAGTGGTTATTATTACAAGGGCAATACTGAATATTTCTTGGAAAATCATGTTTTTAAAATCGAATGAAATTTGTTTATTTTTGACAGCTAATTTCTAATGTTTTGCGAGTTGATTGCCATGTAGCTTGTTCAATTTGCTCTAATAGTTTGTTAATTATCATCATTTACAGATTTTGTGTTCACCCAAAAACGAATTTGACTAGAGAACATTTGCGAGCTATGACTTTCTTTGATTTTAAATAGTCATTAATGCCTAAACTATGTAAAGATCAGCTTACAAATTAATTTGGTGAAGAAACCCCATCTAAAGCAACAATTTATAATTGGTACAGAGAATTCAAGACAGACTGGTTTTTTTCTTAGTGATGAATTTCATGAAGGACGCCCCAGAACTGCTGTTACTCATGAAAATGCCAATGCTTGAAGATGATCAACAGACATCTTATGAATTTATTTGAGCGACATTGGGCATTGGTATGAGTTAAAACCAAAACATATTACAACAGTTAGACATGAGTGAACTTTGTATCAATGGATTCCACATAAACTGAATCCCAATCAAAGAGAGATTCAGATTGTAATGATTTTACAAGGCTTTCTCATGTATATAAACAAAGTATACATAAAGTTACTCTTTAACCATTAATATTGGAGAGGTTCTGCTATCTTTCAAAAGTCAGTTCAAACATTACATCACTATAAATATTATAATATTTGAGATAGGAAGAAGAACAAAAACATCACAACATTCAGCAAACAATGGTGTTTACAAAACATTGGGAAGGTGTCCACCGTTCTCTTATTCAACATATAGCATTCTGTCTGCGACACCATGCACAGCATTTTGCAGATGTCTTGGACTATTGGCAATTTCTTGCGAGATGGCACCTTCAGTTACAGTGGGGTTGTTGGACGTGTCAGGAAAACTCTTTCTTTAAGGTAACCTCACAACCAAAAGTCTGCCGAATTGAAATCTAGAGATTGCGGAGGGCACATTGTTGGGAAGTGCCTACTGATAACATGATCGCCAAACATAAGCGTAACTAATTGTTTTGCAGGGGTATAGATATGGAGAGGAGCACCATCTTGCATGAAGATTATGTTTTCCATATCATGATTTTAATCATGATGGCAAAGTTCTTTAACATGCTGTAGTAACGCTCCCAGTTTACTGTAACAGTCTTATCTTATTCCATTATTGCCTTCTTTGAAGAAATATGGACCAATGATGAATTGTGAAATGAAGCCACACTATACAGTAACTTTTAAATCATGAAGACTTTGTTGAATTAAAGTCTGAGGGTAATTTTCTGGCCAAAGTCTGTGATTACGAGTGTTAATCTACCATTAAGAAAAAAGTGTGCTTCGTCTGTCCAGGAAAGTCCAACCAATTATTATCAATTTCAATCTCTGCTGTTACAAATAAAGCAAAATCATAATTTTCCCACTTGTCACTTAAACATTGCTTTTAGCTTATATGGATACAAAGATGTTTTCTTAGAATTCTCCAAATTGTGCTATTACTCATCTAAGTTCCCTGGACACCTGAGCAATACTATTAATTTCTTAAGTATTTCTACTTATTTCCATGAAGTACCTCAGCAATAGTGACATCACTGATTACCTTTGGTACTTCAGATTTCTTCTTATCAGCAACAGAACCAGTTTCTTCAAACTTCCTGATTAAATTCCGAAATTAAGAATAAAACATGGCCCTACTCTTAAACTGTTAAAGAGTTCTAAATTTTCTCAGACCTTGAGTAAGATTCCTATTGCTTTTATAACAGCAATGAATCAGCTGTAATCTAACATTCAGTGATTGAGCCATGGTTCGAAACTTACAAATTCCTGTAGTAGTAGGTAAAATCACTGATGTTCAAATCAACAAAATGATAGCAACTGTGAAATGCAAAAACACACAACTGAAAATCAAACCCTATTGTTTGCTCAATACTGTGATTTTGTTTTTTTTTCCTGTCAAAAATATTATAATATTTATAGCGGTTCAATGTTTGAACTTATTTTTGAAAGACCCTATAGATGTACAATTTTAACATTAAAATTTTAATAAGTAAACCATTATTTGTTTCGCTATTTTATATTCTTCTACTCTATAGTAAGCATTCTTAATAAGATAAGTTTAATTTGTTTTGTTTTTATTCACTCATCTATTTCTTTAATCCAGTGAGATAAATGATTGTACAGGGTCATCAGATTAAGCATCCTCACGCGAACCGCCATCTGCATCGAAACAAATGGGATGAAAGGGCAAGGCCAACTATTAGGCACCATTATTACTTCGCAAATTACAATACTGAATCTCCCTTACATTGCTCAACTTTTGAAATATGGTGTTGGAAAAGTTCACCTTGTGCTGAAAGACAGGCATTGCAGCATCTTAACAGATTATGATTCACATAATGCAACTCTTCTTCGGAAATGTTAGTTATTTATTCCCGTATATTACTTTGCAGCTCTTGTAATGTTTGGGGATTTTGGTTATACATCTAGTCTTTTAAATTGCCACAAATGTAACAAATTTGCAGGACGCAAGGTCTAGGGATCGAGCAGGACTCAACCTTACACTGATCACTCCATCAGCAAAGGTGTCAGCAATTGTATCCAAAGAAGTCCGAGCTGTAGCCCTGTCTTGTTGAAATATGCTGTGCAGTCACTCATCTGTCAATTGAAGGAAAAAGTGCTCCAAAACTAAGGATTGGTACTGTGCAGCATTAATTGTTTCTTGAAAGAAAATAAGGCCAATTATTCTAGCCGCACTCACAGCACACCAAACACAGACCTTAGGATCCTGTAGTAGACTTTATGTGCGACTATAAGGGAAGTGACGCATAGCAGGGACTGCGACCCAGTGCCACTAACAGCATTGCTGATTTATCTGATGGCACCGTATAAATCTTTTACATTACTTTCAATACATTTATTTTCTAATGAGTCTCTTAATCTATTTCTAAAGCAATTTTTCTTTGTTCTAGTGTTATGTTCATGAATACTCATATTATTGGCTTCTTTATGGGATTTTACACAAAAAAAAACACCCACACCCACGTGCACACAATATAGCGCTAGTATACAGAGTTATTTAAAAGCAGTTATGCGGGTGTTTCTCTTTTGGATACTTTTAAGAATTTTCATTGCTCTTTTCTGCAGCCTAAGTATTTTTAATATACGTTTCTTCTCTGCAGATCCCCATAAGATAATCCCATAACTCAAATTTAAGTGTATAAATGTGTAATATACTTGTGCTGTGCTGTCTTCATCCATGATTTGTCTGTTGTGTTTTAGAACACACATAACCTTATTGAGTTTCTTATAAAGCTTTTCTATATGTCTGTTCCATTTAAAATTGTTATCTATGACTACTCCTAAAAAATATTGCCTTCCTAACTTGCCTAATTTGTTCACTTTTTATTTCTAAAGAGATGTTAACTTGTGTATTATTACTTATATCAATTTGCATCCATTTTGTTTTATTTGTATTCAATGCCATTCCTAATTCTTCCAAGTATGTACTGACAGTCTCTAACAGTGTATTTGAATTACTTTGCGCCGCTGTATTGGCGGTTACAATGATTGTTGCATCATCTGCCTATCCAATGGCTAATCCTCCTGTTTCCTGAATTATTTTAAACAGGTTATTTACGTACAAAATAAAATAAATAAACAAATAAATAAATGCATACATACAGCCCCAATTTTGAACCTTGTAGTACACCGTAGATTATACATTTCAACAATTATTGGATTTTGGTTAGTTCTCAATCTATATTATGCAGTACCTCTACACATTGCTCTCTGTTTGTTAAGTATTATCTTAGCCAATATAATGGAATTCCCCACATAACATAGTTTTCAAGCTTTACCAGTAATTTTCGAATATCAATGCAGTCAAATGCTTTACACAGGTCAAGAAAAATTGCTACCAATAATTCTTTTCTATTTAATGCTTTGATACTTACGAATTACGTTGTTTCCCTTACTTATTGCATGTATAGTCAATTTCATTTTTTGAAAGCCAAATTGGAACTCTGACATTACGTGTAATTTTTTACAATAATTCTGGAGCTGTTATAGAAAAATTCCATCCATCACTTTGGAAAACACAGATCATAAAGATATTGGCTGGTAGTTTCCCGTCATTTGTTTACAGCCTTTTTGTCTGTAGATTGGTTTATCAATTTTTTTTAGCTTATTTGGGAAAATTCCTGAATTGAAGCATTCATTTATTATATATGAGAAGGTCTCAGCTAGTTCATATTTGCAATATTTACCCCTCATTTGAATACGAGAGTGGTCAGAAAAGTTTCCGACCTCAACATGAAGATGGCAGCACTCTTAAATAAAAGCTAGTGAATTTTGTTGTTCATCTGTTGACAGTTACTCACCAAAGTTTCAGCCATTTTGGACGCTCAGTTGTTATGTAACAGTCATTTGAGTGGGGTGATGTGAGTGTTTTTATGAAAATGGACATAATCGAGTATCGAGCTGTCATTAAATATTTGTTTTTGAAAGGCAATATGCCTACGCAAATCAAAGATGAGTTGGATTCTGTGTATGGGGACTCTGCACCATCATTTACCACAGTGAAATTTTGGGCATCTGAACTTAAACGTGGCCGTAAGAGCTTGGGAGACGAACGTTCGGGACGTCAAAAAATTGCAACTACCGACGAAAACATCGCCAAAGTTCACCAAATGGTGCTAGACGACTGCCAAATTAAAGTGAGAGATAGCAGAGGCTATGAACATGTCAAAAGAACATGTTTGTCACATATTAAATCAACATTTAGACATGAGAAAGCTGTCCACGTGTTAGGTGCCGCGTTTGCTCACATTGGACCAAAAACGTGTTCGAATGAACATTTCCAACGCTCTGTTAGCACAGTTTAGGCACAATAAATTTGAGTTTTGGCGCCGATTAATTACTGTAGATGAAACTTGGATACACCATTATACACCCGAAACAAACATACAGTCCAAACAGTGGACTGTAAAGGGGGAACCGCCTCCAAAAAAAGCAAAAACTGTTTTTTCGGCTGGCAAAGTGATGGCGACTGTTTTTTGGGGATAGTCATGGAGTTATTTTAATCGATTATCTTCAAAAAGGAAAAACCATTACAGGAGCATACTACACATCATTACTTGACAAGCTGAAGGCAGAACTTGCGGAAAAACGGCCACATTTGCAGAAAAAGAAAATCCTGTTTCACCAAGACAACGCACCGTCTCACACCTCAGCGGCTGCAATGGCGAAAATCCATGAATTATGGTTTGAACTGCTTGACCATCTGCCTTACTCACCAGATCTAGCCCCAAGCGACTTCTTTTTGTTCCCTCATCTGAAAATTGCGCTCGGAGGACAGAGATTTTCGTCAAATGAAGAGGCAATCACCTTCGTGAATAATTATTTTGCAGAGAAAAATGCAGAGTACTATTTGGACGGGTTACAGAGATGGGAGCATCACTGGGAGAAGTGTATAGAGTTACAAGGAGACTATGTTGAAAAATAAAGTAAAAAAAAAAATAATCTGAAAAAATGTCTTGTATCGTTTATTAGGTCGGAAACTTTTCAGACCCCCTCGTATTCATTTAAGCCACTGGAATCTTTTGTGATTTCCCTGATTACCATAGAGTTATATATGCTTTCTTCATTAGTAGCTTGGGGCCTCAAGTTCTTAATTCCCATATTTTTTATTATATTTACAAAGGTCATTAAAAGCGCTACTTGCTCCTTCTGGGTCTGTGTATTGGTGTCATTTTTTTCCAATTTTAACATTTTCCACCCATTTCACAGCATTTTCTTTCTGTAGAGTTTTTATAATATTCCCTGTATTTTTTATCTTATTATCAGCTTTTTGGAGAAGCCTTCTGTTATGCAACATCTTTGCTTCATTCATTAGTTTATTTAGTACCTTTTTATAATTCTCTATGTATCTATGTGATTTTTCCATGGAGGGTTATGAGTATTTTGGAAAACACGGAATGAAAAAGAAAATGAAAGGCAGGGTACCAGGGGGAATACGAGTGTTTATTAGAAGGGACAGGAACTTAGAACAAAGGAAATAATGGGTACAGGATTAGATAGAATAAGAAAGGACGTAGAACTGCCAGTTAATGAAAGGAGGAAGAAATTAAATTGAGGGAATAGGATTAGTTAATTTGCAATAGTTAAACATGATTCTTATACACCAATAACCAGGGTGTTAGTGTGTATAAGGTCCAAAGGAACAAACAAACAACTCTTAAGGATAGATTTTAGTTGAAGGTGTCTAACGAAAAAAGAAGGAAAGTTTATATTGTATAAATGTAACCAGATATTGTACGTGATTAATGACAAATAAATTTCATTCTTTCATTCATTCATGTGATTTTTCATCTAGCTCGAGAGATTTTATACTTTAGGAACTCCCTTCTCTTTTATTGATTTATTTATGCCTTTCGTAGACCAATTGCTAGTTTTATGTTAGTTGCAAACAACCTTGCATAGTGAAAGTGTTTTTTTTTTTTAAACACGATGTTAATATATTCATAAAGAGCTCAAATTTATTGTGTACATTTGCCATATCATATACTTTGCTCCATACCGTCAGACTGAGATTGAGGCCTCTGAGCAAAATTACCAGTCTTTCACGCCCAATATAGAATGGGACACTAAGGACCACAGAGTTAAAGAACATCGATAAATAAATAAATAAAAAAGAATGAGATGGGATCTTAAAGCACTTAATGTTGCTTTATTTACAATTATTTTTGCTTCTGTTAGTCTTTTTATTTTTATTCTCAGTGTATTTATTGTTTCACTTCTTTCGCTATGCCCTCCCTCAATTATGGATATCTTTAAATCTTCCTTCCTAAAATTTGTGTACACATGATCAATACAAGTAAACGAGTGATTTGTTAGTCTTGTTGGGCCCTGTTTATTAACTTCAAATTCCTCCTTTTCATCACTTCTATCAGTAAATGTTTCTTCATGCTATCTATATTGAAGTCTATCACAATAATTTTGTTACTGTTTACCAAATTATTTAGACATAACTGTAATTTGCTCAAGAAAAGTTTTATATGCTTTTGGTGGACTGTAAACCCCACTACAATGAGCTCTCCTTTTTTAAAAATAATTTCAATTGCAGACAGTTCACAACCATTTCCTCACAACAAAGATTACAGTTTATTGGTTTATATTTAGTATCCTTCTGTGCATATATTGCAACTTCCCCACTTATATGTATTTCTCTGCAGTAACTTGAAACCAAAACACAATCCGCAAGGCAGTTTGCCTCAATTTCATAATTTTCTAACCCGTATTCTGTAGAGATTAATACATCTGGCTATAGTTCTACGATTGATTGTTCAATTGCTGCTCTTTTGTTAGCTAATACTGCATATTTTGATGAAGAATGCTAAAATATATTTGAGTGCACCTGTTTTCTTCTTCTTGTAATTCAACCTTTAAATGTTTTTCTGAACTGACAATTTATCACCTGTTTTGACATAGTTTATACAATCATTTACCTTACCTTCATGTGTTTGCATTTGAAATATATGACCATCTTTCTTCTTTCCTTCTGTTTGATTTGCTGCAACCCCTCCCTCCCTCCCTCCCTCCCTCCCTCCCTCCATGACTTTAGTTTTCCCTGCCCCATACAAAGATTTATTATATTTTTCATTACATGTTCTATTGTGAAGGCTCCCTTCCTATTTACGTGTAGTTAATCTCTACCTAAGCAGTCCATTCCAATCTGTTTTTATCTACAAATATACATTTTAATGCCTCACAAACCCATCATATGCTTTCAGTCACCATGTTTAAATACATGTGGTTTACATCCCTTCTTCTCACAATACTGTTGACTAACACTCGTGATTTCGGATACTTCCCCTTAACACTTCTTACCAAACTCTAAATTTCTCCCATAACCTCTTCTGGTGACTTTTTAAGTCATTTGTGCCCACATGGAGAAGTAGTTTTGGATCACTATGTTTGATCACTTCTCGTTTCTCTATCACATTTTCTAATTGGCTTGGCTTTACACCGCAAAACACATGCATTTTGAAACACCATCCAAATTCACATGTTTAACTATAGAGTCCTGTAACAGCACTGTTTCTTCTCTGTTCCTGCTGCTGACTGATGTATTTTCTGCGTTCCCTAAATATTTTTTCTTTTGTTTCTTTTCTTCCAAGGATTCCATTGGCTCTTCTCGTCTCTTGTAGCTCTCCATAGATATTACTGTAGAAGTTGGACCACGTGGCCCTTTTTTTTGGGGGGGGGAAGGCACTCCTCTCATTGACTTAACTTGACTTATCAGGTTGCCATTTTCGATCCTTAGCATTTTTATTTCTTGTATCTTTTTAAGATCCTTGATGAGTATATCTATGAGGTGTGATCAAAAAGTTTCTGGAATTACATCATAAGTACTACACAACAGTTTGTTTTGTCTAATCTGCACTGTCACCCTTGAAGTAGTCTCCTTGGGAGTTAATACACTTGTCCCAGCGCTTCTGCCACTGCTGGAAGCACCTCTGGAAGTCCTCTTCTTTCAATATGTTCAGAGCCTTCTGCGATTCGCGATGGATGACATCAATGTCCTCAAAACGGTGTCCTCGGAGCCACATTTTAAGTCGTGGGAAAAGAAAAATGTCCGCTGGTGCCAAATCTGGAGAATAGGCAGGATGGGGAACAGTATTCATCCTATTTTTATCCAAAAATTGGCGAACAGAAAGGGCTTTGTGCACGGGCACATTGTCATGATGCAGGAACCAGTCACCACTCCTTCATTTCTCCGGCTGTCTGCATCGCACATTCTCCCTTAATCTTTGCAGCACTTGTTTGTAGAACACTTGATTCACTGTTTGACCCTGTGGCACAAATTCCTTATGTACAATGCCTTTAATGTCAAAACACACAATCATCATTGACTTCACTTTGGATCAAACTTGTCTGGCCTTTTTCAGGCGTGGAGATGAAGGACTATTCCATTGTGAAGATTGTTGCTTCGTTTCTGGATCGTACCCATAAATCCATGTTTCATCACCAGAAATAATTTTCTCCATAAACTGTGGGTCATTTTGTAGCTGTTCTTTAAGATCTGTGCAGGCAACCACATGGTTTTCCTTTTGGTCATTTGAAAGCAGGCAGGGTACGAACTTGGCGGCAATTCTTCTCATGTCCAAATTGTCTTTCAAAATGCTTTGAACACTTCCAAAGGAGAGTCCTAATGAGTCAGAAAGTTCTCTTATTGTAATGTGCCTATCATTTAAGACCATTTCTCTCACCTGATTGATATTTTCATCAGTTTTGCTGGAAAAGGGTCGCCCCAAATGATCTGCATCTTTAACTGATGTGACACCACTTTTAAATTTCGAAAACCACTCAAATGCTTGAGTTTTGCCCATAACTCCCTCCCCATAAGCTGTTCTTAACATTTCATAGGCTTCTGTTGCAGTTTTACCAAATTTAAAGCAAAATTTGATGTTCATTCTTTGTTCTTCGTAATCTGACATTTTTGCTACGTGGAAAAGTCGCAGCACATGCAAAACACGTGTTCACTTCAGAGCATCTACCTCATCACTGCATGGTCACACAAAGTCACGTGAACTCTCATTTTTATTGGAAAGGAATGCTGCATGTAGAGTCTGGGTAAGAATTAAAGAAATCTCAGCGTCAGCATTGTTGTGAAGCCAATCTGTAAACTTTTTGATCACACCTCGTATTTTAATCCGGAATGATGCTATTGTCTCATATTCTTGCGCTTTGTGGTTGCTTGTAGTCAGTGTATTTTCTTCAGTCATCCTGTCCTGGGTTTTGTTGCTTTCATTTATGTAGTTTTCTTTTCTTCTTGGTTTTACATTTTTATTGGCTCCACTCATAGTTTCAATTTTTTCCCCAATTTTTTTATACAAATTCTGGAGTTTACTATGAGTCATCAGCAAGCACACCATTGCCATTTTGTGGCATTGATTGGTGCAGAAAAACTCTGGAAAAATTCCAAGGACACACTTCAAATTTGGTTGGAATATTGTTACTGGTGATGAAACTTGGATTTATTGTTATGATCCTGAAAAGAAGCTCAATGGGTCTTTTGAAAAGAACCTAAGCCTACAAAAGGTCGATGAATTCGTAGTCCTGGTAAGAAGATGGTTGCATTTATTTTTTATTTTCTAAAATGCTTTTTCAAACATTAAAGATAAAATATGTGGAATTACTTGTTCGCCATCAGATGAAGCAGTGGAACATTCCAAAAATCTGGTTTCTGAAGTGTATCAGGAAGAAAGCCACCATTGCTTTAAGGACCGGTATCATCGAATGCAAAAACGTATTGATATTAACAAGAATATTTTGAAAAACAATAAAATCATTTTAATTTTTTAAAACTATTCCATGTCTGACTTTCTAAAAATTTTCAGTGTTGCCATCATATCACTTTTCAGTATATTTCTATGATTTTTAAACATCATTTATTCTTTCAGTGAAAACCAATTACTTTATGCACATTAAATGCTGTCTCTCTACTCCCCAGCGCTACCATCTTGATCCTATAATGCATGGCAGTGCTCCTATGACCCTTAACCCAAACAACCTCCCTGTAGAAGAGGACTTTATGCAACTTATTTTTGTACTGTTATTTGTTTTATTTGAGGTGTCATATGCATTTGCTTAAATTACTAAGAAGTATTTAGATTGTTTAAAAAATAGTTCTTCAAACAGCCTTCTCTTGTCCTGTTTGACTAACATTTCTACAATAATTTTACTCACTTTTTAACATTATAATTTGTGTACACTTTCTCACTCTCTAATTGGCATGTTGTGAAAATACTTTTCCACAAAAATAAATTACAGGAAATAACTTAAAGAGAAATTTACATTAGGAAGTTGTTTCACTAAACTTCATTTCTTAGCTATTGGTACAATTTCAGAGGTATTCTTCAGCACTTAATTAACTATGGCTAAAATTATGTAATACTTCTAAAATAAAACTGAAAAAGAATAAATGAAAAAAAAATCTAACTTATTAAAAGAGGTCAGTAAGTATTATTTGATATTCTCCTGGTATAAAAATGTTATGAAAAACAACTTGAATGGAAGAATATGAATAGTGATGTGTTATTCAATTTAAGAATTAAGTTGCTATTTATCATCACTTATGTCATTTATTTGAGTTTATACAGAACATGTTTCAAAAGCAAAATTGCTTTCATCTGCAACCAATGAATGAAGCTAGAATGTCATCTGAAGCAGAAACACGCACCTAATAATTATTTATATATACATGGATAATAAATAGAATAAATACACATAAAATTAGTCATATTTGTAGCATAAGGAATGAAATTTCAAACGAGCTAAAGTTTGCAGAAGGGTAGACCGGAACATAGCTGTTAAAAGAGCTTGAGGCTATAATGGGACACACCGGAAAGGTCTCCTGTCTCTAAAGAATTCTGCCAAACATGTGGCTTTGCGAACAAAAGACAGTACATTTCAACGTGACCAACAGGCACCAAGATGCACGTGCTTAATCGGTCTCCAAATTCACAGAAGCAGAAAAACCAACGCTAGAAATGAACGACAGGCCATAAAATATACCAGATTGAAAATAGCAATTCGCACTAGTCTTGGTAGGAGAACCGCCAATAGAAATTAAGCGTAGAAAAGAAAGTAGCAAATAACCGACGTGATAAGCCACGTGGTTAGAGACCAAACCAAGTCACCTAGAAAATGGGCGTGAAATAGGAAACGATCCTAGACAGAAAGAGGTAGGAGCTGAGAAGACGAAAATCACTCTCTCTTGGTCTCTCGTTCCGACCGGCATCATGTTAAAATGTTAAGTGTTGCATTTCTGATGCATTGGCCAGCAAAATAACTAAGTCTACATTAACAAAGTTCAAGTATAGCGTCGTGCAAGAGAATAAGTGAGAATCGTAGAACTTAGCGTGTTATAGTAAGGAAAGACAACTTGTTATCCGGACGTAGATTAGGTGACAGCGACTTAATAAATCATCATAACTGTAGCAATTGGCTTGTGTCTTGTGTGCGGGACAGAGGGAGTGCATTTTTGGCAAGAATAAAGTGACCAGCAACCCAAGGTCATCTACTGGTTACCTGTGCCTTCTCTGCTTGTATACCTGAGATAGGAATCCTTCCCCGGTCCCATATCACATTATCACTGAAAGGGGAACGAACTCATGAGGGGCTAAGAACCTACGATCATAACACCCACACCCGCACCCACAACGAACCTAGCAACCCAACCATACCACATGCATGGTACCCAACTTCTTGTAACCTGTACTGATGTGTTTTAATACCATACCCAAAATGACGCCTGAAGTATCCATACTTTTGTCATCTATTTAAAGTGCCGTCACTATTCAGTTGTTTCTTGTGGTAGAGGAGAAACACCACCACATCAAAATAGCACCCAACATGTTAAACTCCCACACCACATCCTGCTCTGATGTTGGTCATGTGCTGCTGTGGTCTGATGGCTTGTCTAGGAAGTTTTTGTCCTGGTTGTTGCTTGGCAGCAATTTTAAAATGTTAAACACACAATCCTTGTTCTTCAGGAGATATTTGTTTCCTCAAGCCATTAGCTCTTGTCTGTGGTTCCTTTTAAGATTAACAGTTAATTTTGTGGTTCTCTGGCAAAAAAGTGTACTGCTATGGCTGACTTCTCTTCCGGCTTTCATCTTGTGTTTCTGAAATGATATTTTACTCTTAGTTTTCATTTTCCAATACAGAATTTGTCACAATCTTTGCAGTTGATTTGATAGATGCCTAATACTTCTTTGAGTACTGCCTCATTTGGTTAGGCTCACAGCGGGTTATGGAAAGAATATGTGAAAGAGCATACCTACATGGAATCATTAAGACTACTTTTACTAGCCTTGAAGCTCAGGATCCTTATGATTAAGACACTTCTGAAAAATAAAAATCTTCTGCCAAAAAATATCCATCCTCTTCGTATCTCTTCCTCTTTAGTACACTACAAACCACATAGAATAATGACACAATGTAATACTTTCCAATCATCCACATTAAAGTCGACATTGAATGCTGTCATAATTTCACAGCAGATGCATGCTACTTCTTTGATTTTAGTCAAAGCATCACATGTGTTGAGATTCAAGAAATGTTTCCTTTAGTTCCTTTAGTATAAAACTCTTTAAATGTAGTCCTTTTACCAAATGAGTGGTAGAACTTCTGCAATTTCAAACATTTGTAAACTGTTATGGTCTCATTCCCAATTTTAAAGTCATTCCTATGTTTATCAACCCTTCAAGGGAACTGCAATGACTACAGTTCATTAAGGGATTTCTTCCTCTATGCCTTTGAGGACCAAGAATACAAAATGTATTATCATGAACATTTTATTCAATAATTCTTATTATTATGCAGTCCAAATCTCTTGATGTTTGAGGCATGTCCAGTAGTGAGGCAGTAGCGAATAGCAGCAGTGCGGCATTGCCTCATTACGTACTGTACACCTCGCCTATGGTAAAACTAAATGCAATATCATGGGTGCGCATGCATATTTCATATTTCAGAAAAGCAAAAAGTAGCTAGGGTAAAAGGCAATGTTTTCCTGAACTAGTACAAAAAAGAATCACATTTTTATGCCCAATGGTTTGCCATTAATTTATATTTATCTTTCGTGATGTTTAAACACAGACTTTTAGTTATAATTATGCTTGCAATAGTAATAAATCCATTGTTGTCACAGTTGCCTCATATATTGTTATGTCAGACATAATTATCACTTAATAATGTGTAGTTCTCCATGTCTTAAATAAATTTAAAAATAGTTATCCCATGAAGTTTTGTAAGACAGCTACAAACTCGTCATGAAAATCCTTTCAAAGCCCTCTGACGCAGCTCTAAAAACCATACATGATGTTTTTTAATTAACGTCATGCATGTTTTGTTTCACAGAATAATACAATTGGAAAACCAATGATTAAGTGCATTTTAATGGTTATAGAACCAAGCATGTATCCATTATATGAGAAGAGCATGTTGTACTTTTTACAACATTTAACACCTCATTACTTGGAATGCGCTTCAAAAAAAAATTAGCCAACTGAAAACTTTAAGCAAAGAATCAGCAAATTTCGTCACATTCTCGAGGAAGCATCAACAATGGAATTCATTACGCCATTGACGCAATAGTTCAAGATTAAAGCATTGTTAAAAACATTGACAAAGCAAAAATACTGCTGGTGAATTTTTTACAGCACGCTTGGTGGAAGGTTAAGTGACTCGGTTGTGAATTCAACTGCGGTGTACTCAGTTCTTACAGTGATAAGACTTATTCCTAGCGTTTATAAAGTAAATTCTTTCATGAAAATGTCGCTTAGTAAGCAGCCCAGTAGTACCAGTGGATATAGCAGTAAGATTAGGGTGGTTGTCTTTAGTGTGTATAATTTCTTTAATATGTATGCCAATGAAGAAAACTGCAAAAATCTTAACTTCACGAAATGCCAAAAAATTACGACTGAGGCATGCTCATTAAGTAAATCAACTGTTTCACTTGTGTGTAGGGAAGTGAAAACAGATATGCCATTATCTGTGCCACTTGAATAACAAAGGACGCATAGAAAGGTATGGTTTTTATTTCTCTATTTGTGTATTACTTTTCCATTAGTATCTCTCTTCTTGTTTTCTTGTAGTTTTTAAGTGAACATTGCGATGGCATAACAAACTCTTAACGTTCTGATGAAGTGAAACTAAGTGAGTTTGGCAACTGCGCGGTCACTCCGTATTGGTTGTCACGAAACGTTAAGAGATTTGTACCGCACAGTAGATGTAAGGTATTTAAACTGCTCATGGAGATATTTTTAATTTTAATTGTCACCTTTTTAACATATGGTTACATGGAGAAACCACTGGTACATAAAGAAAGTCTTTACATTTTACTCCTCAATTGCACTGATAATACTTTGTGAATCAGCTTCTTCTTGATATCAAATAAACAAACAGCAACACTGCATAATGTACAACTCCATTTTGTGTGATGAGGATTGGATGCTGTGTTACAAAGGGCACATCTGTGAGATGAAGGTTTCACAGGCAAGTGTAATGCCTTGTCATAACATTTTTCAGGTGTAAAATAAGGCTTGGTGTTGTTCTGCTTCTTTGGAAATTTTTTTCCACTGTGTGGAGATGTCTTGCAGGTTTCTATCAGACCTGTTATTGCAAATAGGTGAAATTCTTTGAGACTCATAGACACGCTCTCATCACATCTTTCTTTGTACATCACAGAAACATTGACTACTGTTACATTTAAGAAGTGTCAGAGCATCTAATCCCACCACTTATTACTCTTTCAATCAATTTCATGTACAGATTTCAGCTTACATATCTGCTTTATCTACATAGCCCATGCAGGTGCTATAAACCATTACTGAGGGAATGGAATTCCAGTTACAGATGCATCTTTGCTGTTTCTTCCCACAGCTGAAACATCATCCACATCATGATAATTGGAGATATACTGTACTGCTCTTTTAACCTTCGTGACAGTGTTATTAGTCACTGATAAATATTAAAAATATAAACAACTGCAACAGTGATTAATAACCCCTAAGAATATGTAATCATCGGATATTAAAATATGTAAGATAATATCAATAAACCTAATCGTGTTCCTGTAATTTTAATGTATATGTTAGATTATAAGTATGTTATATGTTTTGTTGAGGCTGTTAACTAGAAAAGTGCGCAAAGTTGCATTTTCAGTTCGAAGGTGTAAGAAACCAAGCAGTAGGTAAGTGAATCATACAAAAGACTTGTCCTTGAAGTATTGTATATTAAGCTATCTGAGCTAAAGGAATTTTCTACTGGCAAACAGATGAAGCAGCAGAAGTTGCTGCAAACACAACAATTACAAAGTTAGTCATGTGCTAAGAAGCAGAAAATGGCTGCTTGAGAGTTAAATTGAAAAGGTTTCCAGTAAAGACAATGTAGCCAATGAGATTTAAATGTACAGATTTTTAAAATGTTTGAGTGTAAGGAGTAAGAAGTAGTGTCACGCTAAAGTTAGTTCTTTGGTGCTCATAAATCTGTGCAGATTGTAGTTTCCTTTACACTAGTGAAGTCAGAAGGCATTCCATAACGCTTCTGCAAACTATTGTAAAGACCTACAGCTGATGTTGCCGTAACTGCTTCATGAGAGACAAGGAAGAAAATAATTATCAACGATGACTTTGTAATTCCTTACTGTAATGTTCTGTCATTTATTTATTTTTTTTTTTAACACTCTGACACCTAAGTTTTTTCTGCAGTGTTACCCACCTTTCCTGCATATAACAATGTAGCCATTTTGATTGGCACATACCTATACCTTGTAGCATCTCTTTATTGGTTTCTGAGGTAAATATTGTTTAAAACTTTGTCGATCTTGGAACTTAATCATGGACTCATACACACTCTTGATAATCTGTGGGGCTGTATGAATCATGGAAATGCAATGTAGAAAATTAAGAGGAGGATGCATTTTGCATAATTTTTCGTAACCCTCTTCCACCCTTTTTGGCTGCCTATATTATCATTTATAAGTATGTTACTAAGCAGCAAAATGACCTATTTCTGGACATCATGGATGAAATAAGCACATCCCTCAATGCTGGATCTGAGCTCCAATAATCCTTGTAACTTGGAGATTTTTTAATGCCCGTCAACAGACTGACAGCAAGAAATTATTTTAACTCATCTTGATTTCTGTATAAAGCTTATTGAACCATCTAACTTCTGTGTCACGTACAGATTTGCCCCATATGTAATATGATTCAACAAATCTGGAGGAAAAAGCATTAGAAAGATGTTTGTGGAACTTTCCTTATCATCTCCAATATTGGGCCCACATGATTGCAAACATTGCTCACATTATTATATATAGGTAGCTCCTCTCAAATTACTGTTTCATCATCTTAATTTTTATCATTTACATGTCTTATTTCCTGCTCAGTTTGTGTATCATTGACAGCTGAATTGCTATGCACAACTTCCTCAATATCTCGGATAGAAGGCGGAAACTGAAGATGAAATTAATGCATCTCGTCAACACACTCACTGTCACTTCCCGAAATATATGACTAATTGTCACTAGGCAAGATTTGCTGCAAGCAATTCAGGTGTGAGCTCATCAGCCCTCAACTTAGTTTTAGAGTTCTTTGTCACTCACAACCTAAAATAAAAGAGCATGCATCAATATCGCGAGAGGCCCCGTGGTTTCTGAAACCACGTAAACATTTAATAACTATAACATATTTATTTAATCCCAGTGAATGTGTCTAATATTGCAATTTTATATTATGTTTGAATATCATATTGTTTGTTAAATTACAAGGAAAAAGGTGGGGTATATAGTAGAAATCAAATGCCTGTTAGATTTAATATAGTCGATATGCGCCCAAAAGAATGAAAGCTAACTACGTAACACGGTTTACAACACCAGATACAGTACAGATTATTATGGTAAGCATGATACACAATTATCTGCTTGTAATTCTTGTGTCTTTGGCTCGCAGGAGAGTCAATAACAAAAGTAAATAAATCAGTACACTAAAATACAGAAAATTAACACAAGCAGAAAGAAAAAAAAGAATCAAAACAATTCGATGTTTGTATTAGATTCGAACCTCTGAAGCTAACCTTTGCTTCACCACATTCTGGCAGCTAACCCACTCGGCCAGCACCCATGTATTCTGTCCTGCTCTTCGGGAGAACATTCCTCTACCTCCTTCCAAACATTATATCCATGAAATACCATCTTTAAGGCTTTTGCAGCTCCTTGGTTCTCATTCAAGCCTTTAATCATTAATGCTGGTTGTGTATAGTACTGAATAGAAGGGCAGAGCTACAATAACAGTTTGTTTGCTAAAAGGGTCAATGTTTTCACAGTCTGTAAACTGCGGGTTGCATAGATACGAATACCTAGGGGCAGCTGACTCACCTGGTATATAAAAGCCTAAAAATCCAAGACCTACTCATGATGTAGTGACAGCAGAATAAATGCTCAACTTGCATACTGCATTGTTCATTTCTCATTTTAGACTGAGCTAAACTTTCTTCAATCCTGCATACAGGCTTCTGGACACTTAATATAAGTAATAAATGACTCTTTTGTGCGAGACGCTCCTTAAACTTAATGTATGTTACTATAAATGTTTTTCACCCTGAACAAGCCTTGCCATATGTAGTTAATACCAAACTACAGAAATGACTGTCCTAATAGCTTTCAATATGCCATGGGTGATAACATTACTATTTAACATGTTTAAAAGCATTCCTATATCACTACACTAAGTTGCCAAGTTCTCATTAAGACCAAATAGACTAGAACAGAGTGGTTGTGTAAATTATGGGCTCTATTCTCTCTTTAAATTTAATATTCAATTGTTGTATTTATTAAATCTTTACTCATGAGTTTAGTTATCTCTAACATGTAGTATGAAGCGTGATTTCTGGAACTCCCTATGTTTAAACTGTGAAATAAAGGCGTAAATCTCTCGAATATTTAAATTACTGTAATATATACATATATAAGCAGTATGTAAACAACCCTTATTAATTTTACATTATTTTACTGTTTAGCCTGCAAAATCACATTTAGCTGTTAAGTATTCTTTCTTCTATTCATTTAAGAGTGGTACATCGAATGGTTACACAAATGCATGTTTTATTGTGAAATGTTATAGTATTATAGTATGTATGTATGTAGAAAGTGCAACAGTTTTCTTTCATGTAAGACTATTTTGAGGGTTTAAATTTTCATGTAAAAACTGCAGTAGCTACTGGGACTTCGCAGGTGCAAAGGGGAGAAATTGCAATAATGTCATTTAACAATGAAATCTAGAACTGAGGATGTTTATATAACTCAATAATATGTTTTTACCATCTAGCATTCAGAAACATATTTGATTTGAAACTATCCTTATACACATTTTCTTCAAGCACTCCAGAAATGAGAATCTTGAACAATTTGCCAGGGAACACTGAAGGCACTGATGTTTCACATCTGAAGCTCTCACAGCTTCTTGGGGCATTAGGAATCTTTCATGTTTTACAAAGGAATGCCATTTTCCTCTTTGTCTTAGGATCACAAAGCATTCTTCTTGTCAAGGCCGTCATGTTACATTCACAAGGTCAATTTATGCACAAACCCCCACAACTCTCCCAATACAAGCCCTCAGTTCATGTTTAAGGTGGATATTTTGAATTCTTCTTTTGATGTGAAGAATAACAAGCTGTTTTACAAGTTCCTTCATGTTCAGACGACTCTCATGCACATCTGGATTGCTGTCACACAATACATGTGCTTTGACACAAATTACATCTATGATTTTCTAAAATATTCCTATGGGTATTGATGAATTCTCCTTCCTGAGTTGTAAACGGAAGACTTTTCATCAAGGGTGTCACTCCCCCTTTAGTGTCATTATAAAATTAAATAATCTCCGGCTTCTGTGTTTCCTCACTTGTGCCTAGCATGTGATGCATACTGGAAAGTAAAATAATAGCTCTGTTTTTATTTGGGATGTAATTTTTTTCCATTACTAATGCAAGTTCCATAAAAGAATATCAATTTTCAGTTGTCGCATTTCAATGAGCATATTTGACTGGTGTAAGAAGTCAGATAAATGCTTGAATGGGGAATGAATACTGTCTATTGATGCTGTGAGGATACTTCAATCAGAATCTTTGCCTGTGTAATTACAGCCATTCAGAAAATATTCTGGAATCCATTAGGCCATGAATTTTTATGTCATATCTGCATGGTTTCTTTTGCATGTAGACGTTGAACGTACATTTCCCTCTGAATTGTAAAAGCATTTCATTGATGGTAGCACACACATCAACGGCATAAGCCATCTGACCATTTTCAAGGAACATCGCAAAACTGTCATATATAGTTGCTGCTGGTTAAACTGCCACTCATTCAGCTCTATCTTGATAAACAAAATGGAGATTGAAAAGGAGGATGTTGAAACTGTTTCAACAGATGACACACTAAAAAATGTCTCTTCTATTACCATCTGTTTCCAAATAGCAGTGATGTCCTCATGGCTGGATTTCAAAATTAGAGTTAAAATAAATTTATATACCAGATGCCGAAAATATTTTGAGTTCAGTAATATTCACATACCCCATATTCTTGGCATTTGTATTTTTGCACTGTGCTTGATTTCAAAGTTTGTGAATTGTATTATTCTCTCAAACATTGTCAATAATTTCAGTCAGTAATCAATAATTTGAGATTTCTTCAATCTCCATATGACATGTGGTGGCAGAAAGCTTTGGCTGTAGGACGAAGCTCAGGAAGCTGCAAGACAATATTGTATCTCAAAGACCATTGCCTGCATGTGGTTGATCCCAACTCATCTGAGTCCAAAGAAACAGAAAGACCCACGTCATTACTGTCCTGACCTAATTCAGACTCTTGATCACTGGCAGAAGTATGACGACTAGGAATCACAAAATCATCATCTATTTCTTGCTGTACATCAATATTTTCCTCCATCCAGTAAGTGACAATTTCATCATTGTTAGGATTGTTAATGTTGAAGCATTCTCACAAACACAATTTGTACAATACAAAAGAAAACTTATACATTACATGACTCCCAGTCTAGGAAACCTCAGCACATGTCAACAAGAAATTTAGGATACAAAAAATACAACTGACTATTATATATTGTTGAGCTAGCAATTTAAGGAGGACAGAGATAGTAGAGAAAAACATTTCAATGGAAATGACCTTGAAGAGCAGGTTTGAAAATTCTTGTGTGGTCTGTTAGACCACACCTCACAAGTTAAAGGTTAACCTCCTCCTTTGTCTTGCTTGATAATTTTTCTGAGCCATTTCAATCATATTTGAACTAAATCATTTCCTACTTCCTTTATGTAACCACAAAGAACTTGGAGGAATCATTCCATTCATGTGTGGAGGGTACTGAAAGTTGGCAAAACAGTTCTAATAATAATGCTATTCATTTTTTAATAACAAGTTAAACATTTTAATAAACAGCAATGCAAGAGTGAGAAGTCACTTACAGAACTTACAGTAGTTTTTTGTCTTACTTGCTGCTGGAGAGTTCTAAGCTGCTGATGTTTTTGTTGCAACACTTGAGTAAGCTGTTGTGGAGTTGCTGGATCCAGCTGTTGCAAATGTGCCATAAGCTGTGTAGGTGTCATTACAGGTGGATTCTTAGCCAGTGACTGATGGTGCTCTTGCAGATCCAGTGATTGTTGCTGCTGTAACTGAAAAAATACATTGGGATAGTTTCAGCAACAACACCCATTTTAACAGCAATTTTACAAAAGGCTATATATATGGCATTGACTTTGTTTCACACATACATTATTCTTGCTTAACCTTCCAAAAAGCTGAAAACCAGTGTCTCTTGTTTATATATGCTATCCATTATGATGAATCCAAAAGTAGTGGCTTGAAAACATACTCATCAAGGCTTCCAAGGTAATATATGTTAAAAGAGGATACATCCTGAAAGTTGCAATTCACCATCAACTCTATGACAAAAGTTACTTTTTATTTTATGGGAACAAATGCATGGTTTCACTCACATTCTACATAGAGCAAATGTACCACTGCAAGTAATAGAACACAAACATTTTAAGAGTGGTTTCTCATGACGAGAGAAAGCAAAGTATAAAACTTCATTTTTCTTGTCACAGCTGCTAGCACTTTGGGGATGATGATTTTTCAGAAATCCAATGTGTAGAATTCAATTCACATATTAAAACATTCCTCTTTCTAGTACATCTTTACATTATTTAGATTTAAAATTTTTCCCTTTTAAAAATAACTTTTTTTTTCCCCCTCTTTTTAAATTTTGCTTGAGTTTTTCTCCTTTCCTTAGTTTCTATCAGCAATGAAACCGGCTTTGCAGATATACCAAGAAGTTTTCGGGAAACACGTCTAAAATATTTAATCCACTCTTTCCAGCATCAGTCAGGTAACAGTGACTAGCTGTTACACTACACCCTACAAGTGCCCCAGGGAATTTGCTGTCTAGTACACAAATAAGCAGAGGAAAACAGTGCTAAATAAAGCAGTCAAGAGTGACATTCATTTGCTTTGTGATCCAGGCTGATCTAGCGATACTTTTCCATTTAATGTCTTTAATAAACTGATGGATCATCCCTAAAAATGGAGTTCACAGATGGGCAACTGAGTTTAATTGTTTCAAAATAGATAGAAAGATTATGTGCACATATTACAACAAAAATGTAGGTTTTGACTATAGTACTTTTATGCAAACAATTTTAACAGTTATTATAGGTACTTATGGCATGGAAGAAGTTTACAGTGACATAATATTACAAAATTACAAATATGAATCAGTCTTAGAAAGTACTGTTTAGGAAGCATGTTGCCTGTAACACATGTTCTATATTTTAAGAAGTAATAGACTTGCAACATTTCCTAAAGTTGACTTATTTTCTCATTGCAAAGGAAAAGTGAACGATACCCTGAATTTTAAAGAAGCAGTCCTATGTAGTGCCTTGGGGGGAAAAAAAAGCACTTGAATAAATAAAAATACTTTAAATAGCAAGTAAAATTTTTAGTATATGCTTTTGAGAAACAAAGCACAGTGTTGAATATACTGAAATCACTTTCCACTGTTTACTAACTCAGCAGTTGTGTGCATGCAGCAAGATGACTGGGTTTAGTTATAAATTATTAAAAAACTAGGAATAACAAATATTCCTGTTTTTGATTTTCTAATTGTGTTAACTTGTCCAAGTAATTGAAACTCTAAATCTTAAAGCGGAAAGAAACACAAAAGTGAATATGTCATTCACCACATTAGTTTTTCGTCAGGAATAATCAGCAATACACTCAGTTCCACCATTCAATTAATGGTTATAGTTCAATGGTCATCATTGGTTATCAAGGTATTCATGTTAAGACTCTTCCTCAGTATATGCAGGGCATCATCACACCACAAAGCTCCAGCTGCTGAGAAACAAGATGTAGCTTTACGAGATACTTTAAATGACAGGCCAAGGTCCCTATGTGATTTTAACTAGAAGAAGTCATAATTTATCTCTATAAACAAAGAGCAGAGCAAAAACTGACCAGTATTTCTCATAATCCACTTAATACTAGATGACGGAAATCAGTCTGCTACATGCTTTAAAATTAAAGATCATGGCATCCACCTTATCAGTTTGAACCAAGAAAATGCAATTTTGAAGAATTACACCATTCTAACAGTGATTCTGCAACAGTGTGAACACCATTAAACATGCTGTTTTATCCAATGTTATAAGTACAATGAATGTACAGCTATGAATAATGCTGAGTTAAGTGTTTGTTGCTCGGGCAACAAAAGTACACAATTGATGAAGAGCGACTTTATTTGTATAACAAAGCACTATAATTTTCACATATTGATTATGGAAAGCAATACTTTTAACTCTGTGGGGGCACAATTTAGCATTAAAAACAAAAAGCACAGCAATAAAGAAATGATCCACTGCCAATGAACCTGCTAATAAGACTTGGCGATATTCCTTCTACAAAAGTTTACAGTGCATTTCCAGAACCCAGTGAAATATATGCACACTTGAAACTTCACTAATAAACCGACAAAAGAAAACTAAATGTAAGATTATCACCATCATAATATAAAATTGTCAAGTGTTGAGCTCACAAAGCAAACTATTATACCAGTGAGGAAACAGTAAAATGAGAAAAAAACTTTACAAGCAAGATGCTTTTCTTGTTGGAGGAGTGCATTTTGAAAAATGGAAAGACAGAGTTGCAGTACAAAAGGTAAGGATGAGTAGTGCTTATGAGCTTTTGAACAGTCTCTTGCTTCTTGGAACACTTTAGCAAGTAAAAATAAACAGGAATTAAAAGCTACTTGACACTGATATTTTTAAGACCATTACAGACTTTTTGAGGAGCTAAACACACAATATGGTAGACATAGCCTTATACATGAATGTTTGAATTTCTTTGCAGAGCAATCCATAGGTTCCAAAACTAGCAAATAAAAAACTTTTCTTTTGAAGAGTACTTAATGCCCATTCTTACTACATATAGCTCCACAGGCAGTGGACATTGATGATAAATGAAATAATTTAGGAAAGCAAATGCACTATACCTAAGTTTAGGGTACCTCCCTTGCAAATGCCACCTATATGCTGGGTACTAAAATGACCAATTACAGTCTTGGTGCTAGGTATCACCAAGTATAAAACAGATGCCCTTGTTGCCAACCCTTTAGCATTTTACTTCTTTCAGGGAGTGTATGTAATATAGAGCCCCCACTTCATGTGTAATCTTAATACGCTAGGTGCATGGATATATATATATATATATATATAAAAACTGAGCCCAAGGAAGATTTGATTATGTATCAATATTTTAAAACTAGTATTTTATAAAGTAAAATTAATAAGAGCTACTGCCTGTCATGCTTAGTTCAATTGTGCTTTATGCAAAATGCATCCTGGAAAGGCCTACATTTTACAGTTCATTAATTTTGGGAGAAAAAAAATTGTTACTAGATTTTGAATTTATTAACATCTGGGTAATCAACTTCTCTGGCAAGCACTAAACTTTAAACAAACTAATAGTATTTAGCATCTTACTCCTGTAGTTTTCTCATTATCACCAAAAAAAAAAAAAAAATATGCATATAAAAACAACAAATATACTGTATTGTACAAAAGAAAAAAACAAAAAATATACTGTATTGCTCAAAAGGAACTCTCCTTTTTTTATTATTTATTATTTACTGCTTTAATTAAGGATGGTTTGTGCTAGTGAAACTGCAAAATTTGTTAGGTTCAGTTACAGAAATGTCTTATTTCTTTATTTTGATTGTTTCTTATTCTGATATTTAAGACATGATACATGAAATACTGTGATTACACAATGCAGTAGGTTAGCCACATTGTTCAGTGGCAACCAAACTCCACTAGCAGGAAGTTCCCACTGCCACGTTCTAATGCCAGAGTACTGCTTTGAAAGCCTAATTTACAATCCAGGTTCATACTGTTACTGCACTGTTCTTTTGGAACATTTTGTGATGGCTGAGGAACTCACATGTCAAAAATAATTTCTTTCCGTAAGACTTCTGCTGGTAGTTCTTTGGGAATACGGTTCTTCCACTTAATGTTCATTTTCAGATCAGCTCCTCATTTAGAACCATTTTCATCACTTTGTCCATTATTTTTGCTCCCACTTCAGGTTATTGATACTCTGGACTACATATGATAAAGATACAATCCATTAACCCTTACCCTAGTCACAGGACTATGCATTAAACACTAGGCAAAAATACAACTGAAATCAGGGTAAGCTCTCTCTCTCCCTTTGTCTCTCTCTCCCTCTCTCATGAAGCTAACCATGAAGCATTATATTCTACTTCCAGCAATAGTAATTTACATAACCACTCCCTGGTAATTTTTTATCCACTAACTTTTTGCATTTGCTCTTAACATTCCACAAAATTTCTAATCTCCTCAGCTGAGTTTGCTAATGAGATGCTTCCTTTCGAATATATTTCTATTGCTCTTACTCCAATTTTCACTACAAAAATTCTTATTTCCTCAGTTGAATATATACTAATCTCCTCAGCTGAGATTGTAATTCAACATTTACTTTATAACTATATTTCCATTGCCCCTCCAATTTTCTCTAACCAATGTTTCTTTCATTCCAACAAAATATGCATCCCGCCTTCATGTCCCCAAGAAACTGGGAATGTGCCTTGTGAAACATTAATGCTAATATCTCTATTTCCACACTCCAATCAAAAACAAGCAATGCCCTCTCTTTCCTTCCTGTTGCAAATGTCTAAAGGCATTTCTCAATTTGAATCAATTTTGATTGTTTTGAAAAAGAAATCAATGATCTCTTCTAATTCATCCCAGAACATAACTTCTGTCAATCTAATCTTTGTATCTAAAGTGAGTTACCTTTTTACCTTCCTTGCCTCGAGTAAATGACTGGATGTATAAACTATGACAAATTTACATTTTAGTCAAATTGATGCAGACTTGAACTAGGGTGAACTTTCATCTGAATTAAGAAATTAAAAAAGTTGTATTCCAGATTACCTGAATGCAGTGTATTAAATTACCTGTTGCTGAAGCTGCTGACTATAATGATGTAGCTGATGAAATTGCATTGGTGGTTGTTCCTGGTGTTGAAGTATTTGTTGTTGTTGTTGCTGCTGCTGCTGCTGCTGCTGCTGGTGGTGGTGGTGATGGTGGTGGTGGTGGTGATGATGTGTCTGTTGCTTTGAGAGCTGCTGCTGCTGCTGCTGCTGCTGCTGCTGTTGTTGTTGCTGTTGTTGTGACTGCTGTAGATGATGATGGTGATGCTGCTGCTGCTGCTGGTGGTGGTGGTGGTGGTGGTGCTGGTGCTGTGGCTGCTGTTGGATTTGCAATTGCTGCTGCAGTGCAGCTTGATAGGCCTGCTGTTTTCTAACACTTTTACCCTCCTTCTTTGAGACTGGCTTAGCCTTTGGGCGATCACTTATAGCAGTAGTCTGCAAAAATTGGTAAGCATATTTTGTATAACAATTCTAAATAATGTACTATAATACCAACTACTAATATGATTAATCACGCATTTCCTTTCTTATAAGCTCTTTAGTATTCAGGCACCAAATAAATTTATTCTCACTATTCAAATCTGTGGCTTATCTTCAAACTTGCTATTTCCAACTTCACTATCACTCCTAAGAAAAATCTTGGCTACAATAATGCTGGAAATGTCAGACACAAATAAAAATTAACACAGATTGATTCAGAGACTTTATGAATCTTTACCTACATTTTACTATATCAGAATAATAGTTGACAACTGCATATTCCACAATTTAATGGCAATAAGCACATAGACAATGCAGTAACAATCACATCTGTTTTCACAAGGGCATGTATGTGAAAGATCATAAATATTAATTGTTCTTACAAACATGCTATGCGTAGGCTTAAGTTAAAATTTGTAGGCTCAAGTTCCATAGCTGGAATGTGAACCACAGATCTTCGGCTTACCGTGCAGCTGCTATGACAAACCAAGCTACCATGGCACAAACATTAAATTTCCAACCCACTCACATTTTTTCCAGTAAATCACAAGGTATTCTCAAATTCATTTTGATATACCATACCTCAATGGTGACTTACAATTTTGTAAGTAGTTTTAAGTCCTGGGCTTCATAGTTAACCATATTAGATCAATCACTGTTAATTGCTTTCCACATATGCCGTGTATAACCTAAAGTTGGAAAGGTAGAAACATACTAAAAGATTCAATGACATAGGCAGGATTTAAACCACAGAACTTCCGCTTAGTTGCTGCTGCTCTAACCAACTTATCATGGCAACATGCCAGCACAACATTAAATTCCTCAACTGACTCAAATTTCCAGCTATGGCATTGAAGTATTCGGTCTGATTCTATCTTTCCAACTTTAGCCTACATTCAGCATGTATGGAAACACAATTGAGACGTTGACATGGAAAAGCATATAAGTCACAAAAAATTGAAAATTCATTTCTTCATAGATATGATAGTAGGAACCCATGCCAGCAGTTACAGCTAATGCCATCTTTGAGGAGCTGCTGAAAGTATGAGGTGTTTGGCACATAGATGGCAGAAAGTCCACATCATATGACAACAGATTGGTCGAATGTAACCTTACTTTTCATTGCTGTCCCACAACAGAATTTCTGATTGTCAACCAAAGTGATATGTTTCAAACTCGTAATTAGGCACATATAAGCATTATCTATATTTATGTATTGATTCATGTTTTGCTCCTCATCAAAGCTTCATTATTTTGTCTATTATCTTTTGTCAGGTCACCTGCAAGTGTCGCTACAAGTGTTGAGAAATCACAGAAGCTGATGGGAGTACGCTGTATCACGAATTCTGAAAACAAATAGAAAATCAAGAGTTTATTTTTGGGAAGGGGAGCTGCCAATACACCTTGCAGAAATAAAAAAAAAAGATGGCCATGCAGTGACAATCACAAATCTCAACCATCTAGGAGACAGGTGTCAGTCAACTATTATTTACCTATGCCTTGTTGTCACTTTCAAATATGCAGTAGGTCATTTAAAAACATGTTGGGTCTTCCTGGCAATCATGTTAACACCATCATACAGAAAAGCAAGGGAGGGGACTTTGTGTATCAACCCTCTGTCACACTGCTACAAGTTGAAATACACAAAACGAGATCTTGATCACATCAAAGCTCATATTTTCTCTCTACTGACAGAAGAAAGTCATTATTCAAGATGTAAGTCGACTAAGCTATTCATGAGCCCAGACTCAAACATTCACAGGATGTACCGCACATTCAAAATGGCTCATGCCACAAAGAACGCTGACCATCAGTTCTATAAGCGGGTTTTCAAAAATAAAAACACTTCAAGAAGCTTTCATTTCCCCATCCCTGTTTAGATACTTATAAAGCCTGTGACCTACTGACCAACAAAGTAGGTAGCTGAGAGATCAGAGAAGCTGCATTTGATGAATAAAGAAGAACCACATCTACAAAAGCAGAGAAAGCCATGAAAACCCTTGATTTGGACTGAACTCAATCTGGAATGTCTTCAAATACCATCTACACACTTCCTATGGACATACAGCATTGCAGTGATATTCACACCAAAATTGACTCATTCCAATATGTTTTATAGCAGACAGCTGCCAAACTATAATCTATGCAGGCACATAGGTGATACCAAGCAGTTACATGTGTTTGTGGCATTAGGGCACAGTAGGATGGGGTGGAAATAAGGTCACAACTTGTCTATTAAAAGCTACTGGATCACCTGAATTTACTCATATAAAATGCCCTGAAGATTTAGTGTGGTAACTGTCAAGACATAACTGGGCTGTAACTAAGAGGCACTTCAAAACAGTTGACTTTTAATTTCTGGTGTCTGGACCTTCTTATGTCTTGTGACTGTGTGTTTGGCATTACTGTGAAAAGTAAGAAGGCATATAAAACAGTGGTGCCAGAAAAAGTTAAAAGATATGATAACAGCTGCGAAGCGTGTACAATTATTCAAGATTATCTCCATGGAAATCTGCGATGTGGCAAGGGCACATGAATAATACCTGAGTACAACCATTCTGAGCACCCTATCTTGGATCACGGCATCAAAAACTGATGTGCCCTTCATAAAGCCATGTCTTACATTCGAGCAGGAAACGTTGAAGGAGATCAAGATTACCAACAGAGGACATTCCTTGAATGCCATAGCTGATTCAGGACCCCTTCCACCTGTTGAGACCAGACCATTGAGTAGTGAACATAAAAAGAAAGATTTATTGGCCATGTTTGACTTTTTAGATCAAAACAATCATGCATTTTATAAAGAAGTTTACTCTTGAGCTTAACAGGAGTATTTATAGGTACAAGTTGTTTGTACAATTTGTTTTCATTCCATTCTGTATTGTTCACATGAAACACATGTTCAAGTCATATTACGTATGTTCCATAGTTTGACGTTTGTTTCGCACAGTTTGCTACTAGTTTATACCAGCAAACAACCTTAAGGACCACACACATTTTCTGCTTCTCCTATAAAACTATTGTTGGTACGATTTACATGCCTTTCCATGTCAACACCTCAATTAATTAACACTGAGTGATCCAATAGTGGTTAATTATGAAACCTGGGACTTAACTGCTTAGGAAACTGATAGTCATCATTAGGTCATGGTATCTCAAAATGAATTTGAGAATGCTTTGTGGTTTATGAAAAGAAAATGTGAGTCTCTTAGGGATTTTAATGTCATGCCGCATGTTGACATGCAAACTCAGAGCAGCAGCATGGTAAGTCAAAATTGGTATTAAGTTTTTCAGTCTAATTCCACCTTTCCAGGGTTACAAATACCCTAAGGATGATGAAATTTAAACATAAGACAGAATCTAAAAATAAAAGCCTTAGTCACATAGATACACTAAATGAGTTAAGTTATGGGAAATGCAGATGGCAAATACTGCCATAGTTAGATCTGAAACTGTTCATGAGAAAGAAGTGAGCATCAGCTATGTTGGTTTTGTGAATTCAACTGAGTGTGTTTCCATTCCTTCCATTCATGTCATTTCAGGAGTGTTTCTAAGGAGGCATGAAAATGATTAAACTGTTGATGGTGGTAGCCATTATAGCAAATTAATGGCTATTTAATTCCCTTTGTATGTCCAAGTATGCATTAAATATCACAAAACTGTTTAACATCTATCCATAGCTGAATCATATACCACTTATTGAATAAGAAAGAGAACATGCCATTCAAACCAAACTAGTTTAACAACCAGCTACACTGTTAATAGCAATATGCTTGCTCTTCGATTCCCAACTAATTTTTTATTCAAGCTACTTATGGCTTACACTTCATTCACATTCACAAAATATCACTGTCTAATCCTCGTGGTTGTGAAGAAGTGACAGCTGCACAACAGAGTGGCACTGCAGCTTGTGCTTATCAAGGCAAAAATTCATCCTCAATCACTAGTTTATGTTCACTTTGTATGGTGGCAATTCCTCTTTCCCCACTCACCCAATAAATGTAGTAATTTTCTGATAATGCTGAATAGAATCACCCTGTTTCATTTGCTTATCTTACATTTATTTCACTTTATTTGTAACGGTATGTTTACACCTGGACTAATCATTTTTAATTACTTTTCTCAATCCCGTGTAAAATTCTAAGTTCCTTTGTCATTTTAGTAACTGGCATTTGAAGTTAAATAGAATCTTTTTGTACCGTTTTTCTATTTATGAGCTACTTAGAAACACACATAACTTCCTTTCCATACATTTTTAAAGTTTGGCACAGATATGTCGACGACATCTTCGCTGTTGTACCTAATAGGTTCATACAAGACTCCTTAGCCTTACTAAACTTACAGAACCAATCAATAAAATTCACCATGGAAATAGAAAAAGAAGGCATGCTACCATTTTTAGACCTAAAAATCATCAGAGAACAAAAGAACCTAACCTTTGGCATATACAGGAAACCAACACACACTACTAATTACATAAAGAATAAGAGTTTCAATCCAACCACACACAAACATGCAGTACTAAACAGCCTAACACATAGGCTGGTATATATCCCCTTAAATAAACAAGAATAACAGTTAGAATACCAGCATATAGTAGACACAGCAATAAATAATGGGTACAACAAAACAACAATTGACAAAAAAATTGCAAAATTCAAACGACAGAAACACATCAAAAACACAACAAATCTCAGCCAGCAAGATAAACAGCTAAAGTTCAAGAAACTCACATATCACCCAGGAACATTTCACAAATTTAAGAAGATTTTCATGAAACACAACATCAGCCTAGCTCCATAGAACAAATTTAACATAGAGAAATTACTTTGTAACAAGTTAAAAGACCCCATTCCACAAGACAAAAAAGCTGGAATCTACAAAATCAATTGTTCAGATTGCAATAAAGTATATATAGGTAAGACAAAAGGAAACCTAGAAACTAAGCTAAAGGAGCACATGAGATGTATCAAATACAAACAAATGGACAAATCTGCAGTTTCACACCATTTTTGGATCACTAATCACAACATCAAACCCAATATTACATTAGTCAAACCAGCCAAATTTGCAGCCAAATTAGATGCATGGGAGATCACCATTCTAAAACACAACACACATCTAATGAATTTTGATTTGCCGCCACCAAATCCTCTCTGGAAGTACATTTCACCACCACAAGATGCCACCACAGTATCCAGTCCACAAAAACGAAACACCAACAACACGGGCCAGTCGGATTAGCTTCTGAGGATGGGAACAACCGTTTCCCCGAAACATGTTAAGTGAGTAAACTTAAGTGATGTTAGTGTAACAATTCCGATTTACCTTTAAATAAATAAAAAAAAAATAAATAAATAAATAAAAAAAAAACTTCAGGAAAAAACACAAAATGACATTCGAAACATTAAAGCGGCTGAATTAAATTGTGTCAATTGGAATGTGGTTACCTGCTACAGTACCTGCTTAGCTGAGGCAAGTCCACATTTACAACATTTACTGTAATGCAAGATTTCATATCCAGTTTTAAGAAGACAAGTTATAACAGCCACAGCCGGCTGTGGTATGCCCAATCCTCAAGGCATGAACTCTGAGAGTAGAAGGTCATTTTCTGGAAGTGCTGTATACTATATACGCACACATTTTTATGTAAAAGGTACCCTACATATGATGCATTAACAGTTTCCAGCTTAAAGGTAGGATTGTATGTATTACTCTAGTTTGTCATGCTTATTTTATTTTCTACTAAATTTGTTCATTCATGTAGCAGCTCAATTAATTCAGATCTATTTAATACAGAGGCTATGCAAAACGACCATTAAATCATATGTTATTTAATAAAAATATATGATCACCTTATTGCTTATTTCTATAGGTACTTACAAGTAGGAAAAACTTAAATATTTGAATTCTTAGAAGTTCAACTAACCTGCAACACATCTGCACTAGCTGAGAGCGGTTGAGGAGAGACAGGCTGTTCCTCTCCATGATGCTGAGCCTGTGGATGTTGGACTGCACAAGTGGTTGTACTGATTCCAGGAGCTGCACACACAAATCTGCTGCTCATTTCTTCATTTGGTGTTATAGTCAAAGTACTTTGAGGTAAAGGAAAAGTGGTTTGGTAATTCACAGGGTTTGTTGTATTTGGAAGTTGTAGAATGTTACTGGTGTTAAACAAAGTATGGATTGAGAGGCTGGTGTTGGATCTAGAATGGATCACAGGTCCAGATATAGCAGAACCACATACCAAACCTGTCAGCAAACAACACAGAAAAAATAAATGAGATGGGAATATACAAAATATATGCTAGACCTCAGTTCTTTATGCAACAAAAACAAACAAAAACAAACTTGGAAAACTGCATGTTTTGCTAATTTTCCTCAATTTCTGTGTTGAATAGCTGGGATTCTATGTGGTTTGCTAACATCATGGAGTGTGGCTTTCTAATTCTGTTGTAAATTACTGAAAATACATGTTCTTTTGCTTTTTAAATTTGATCTTAATTCCAAAATTGTTGCTATGAGCTCTCCATTGCTTGTAACACCACGGAGGGGGAGGAAGGGGAGGAGGAGAATGATGCCAATATGATGGTAAATGTGATTTTTCATTAATGCATTTTCAGCTTTCTCAGTCACAATTACAACACACACAGGCCACTTTGACATTCTTAATAGTTATGTAACACTGAGATGCATCAATGATGTGTTACCTTTGTAGTTTACTACAATTCCTTCTGGTCATTTCTTTCAACACTGATGTCTATTGTTCAATAAACTGTTTTTTCAAACAGCTTTAACCTAAGGTTGTTACAAATGAGAATATTCAGTTTTCATAAAATTTAGAGATATGTTGCAAAGAGAAACGATAACAAAAGAATTGGAGCACTAGCAGAACCCCTATTGCTGCTAGCTACAGGTTCTAAAATTTGGCAAATATAAGGGAGAGGCATGAAAAAGTGTTGATGGTTTTCTAGAATTTTAGATGTCTGTGGAATGTTAGAACCTATATTACGGGACAGTGGGCGTGGTCAGCTAGCCAGCTGCACAATGTATGTGTGATACAAGACACGCAGAGACAAGCCAACAGTAAGCTAGTTGAGAACTGATAATACCAAGGTAGAAAATGCAGAAGTTAAATTTGAGCAGTGATGATAATAGGTGAAGCAAGCAAATACAGTAATGTACTACATAAGAGTAGTAACACATCTCTAGGAGGGGGTTCATGGGTTCATGTTTTATTCACAATGAGTGCACACCAGAAAAGACTGAAACTTAAAGACACAGCGTTTCAAGACTTGATTCACACAGGTGCTGAGTCTTCATTTTCTTTACTAATTTCACTTTGAGTAATTAACATCCTTGAGTGGATGTTATTTCACATTATTACAAAAATGATAATGTGGCTGCACTCCTGAAATATTTATTCCCTGGTGTATTTTTTTCGTATGAGGTCAATAGCATCCTATTGAACATACCAAGTCCTTGCAAATCTAACCTCTTCCTATATGTACATGGTATTATTACTAGACCTCAGATTTTTAGGGCTATAAAAACAATTTTAATCATCTCCAATAGGCTGTAAAATAATCAAAATACACAGAAGATATATTTTTAGGAATTTAAGAATGACATTTTCGCAAGCTGAATTTCACCTTACAGTGGTTTTCTTTCACACTGCGGCCACTGGACAGCTGCTCGCATACCAGCCACTGCAGCTCAGACTCCTGCCAAAGGTGATAAGTAATATCCCCAAAACTATCTCATGTCCTCATAGTTACAATTACAATGATATGCACATACCCTATCATAAGAGATGTTCTTCTCTATCCACACATTTCTGGCATCTTCTCAGGAAATTTTCATTCACTTCGAGAGTTCAATATCCAAAATTGAGTGAATTTCTAGCCTGATGCTTTCTTTTAATTCTTCCAATGCATGGGAGTTTGTTGTATACGCTTTATTTTTCCAAGTCCCTCCAAGATAAATACTGCACACAGTTGTATCAGCAGATCCTGAGGGCCATAATCCTTTATTAGTTACTGTTAATTTAATTTAATTACTCATCAGCTTGCATGGTAGCACAGTCTTGTTGGAGAAATTCAGACTGACATTCAATGTAGATCAGTTGTTCAAAAAATTGTGTAAGTCATTCCTGTATCTCTCTGTGTCATACTATTCTATATGCATTTATTGCAAACTACACACAATTTCGGCATCTGCAAGGGAATCTTGTGTGTAGAATCAGGTATCTCTGTGCTCCAATATCTGTTATTTTGCAACTTAACATAACCATGTAATGGAACTATGCTTCTTCAGAGAAGAATCTTAAGCATGAGTCAATTACTCAATCATTGACATTTCGCGTAATCCAATTACAGAAATTTATCCAACTCTGGTGATCACTGAAAAATAAAACGTATATAACACACACCCAACATTGGAATAACTAACTATAAGAAAACATGAGGTGAGATATTCACTCAATTTTGGATATTTAACTCTTATGTGCAAATGAAAATTTCCTGAGATGATGACACAAATGCTTGGATAGAGAAAGAAAGCATTTTCAACATTTTTTTTATGATAAGGTATGTGCTTATTATCATTGTACCTGTAACTGTGAGAAGATGAGGTGTTTGTGGAGATATTATAACTGTTTTGATGGGAGTACAAGCTGCAGTGGCTGGTGAACAAACCACCGTATGACGGCCATAGTTTCAAAGAAAAGCACTGTACATAAGTTGAACATATATGGTTGAAAAATGACACCTTAAATTTGTAATATTAGGTGATTTGGTGGGAATGCACCGTACACTTTCAAAATATCACTTAACTAAAACAGTCTAGAACTGATATAGGCCCATCTTCCAAAATGTTTGCAAAACACAATATATTGTTAAGAACTGCTATGTAAAGTATTTGTTTGAGATACCATTGAAAAAAAAGAAAGAGAAAACCTAAATTATGCAAACATATGCATAACGTGCAAAGTTTTACTGGGAGATGGGTATTTTAAAATCTGATCTCTTCGAGTATCCATCTCCCAATATGCAGAAGTGGATATATGAACGAAATTCTTGAAAATGTTAAATAATTTTTTGTTCTGTTGTTTTAGTTTCTTAACCATTGAATACAACATTCTTTATACAGAAATTTAACATTTTGTATTTTATATTTGTAATTTCTAACAATAACGAAAACTCTGCACACAGAAGAAACTTTTTCATCAGTATCTGCTTGGTTGGCATCCTTGTAGTTCTCCAAATAAGTTACTCATCAGCAGGGATAGGAATTCTTAAGTAGTTGGCTTCAAGTTAGCTACACTCAAACCATCATCAATACACAGAACCTGCACAACAGTGACCATGAGTCACTGATGGCAGTAAAATGCAGTCTCATGAATGGTCCGCATACACCAACAGACTGTACGAGGGATGGGGAGGTTTGTTATCTGTGATGTCACCTAATTTCCTTTCATCCCGGTTTTAAAGCTTGGAAATCCTATGCCTGCTCATCAGTAAGGCATTGTCTATAATACCAAGATTTACAATAAAGGAAATTCAAAAAATGTAGTTTCCAGATGAGTTTATTTTGTATGTATGTTGCTATTTTGTGACAAGGTATGTATCATTCACACTCATAACCAAATAAAGGCAACAGTTTATTTAACTCAATATTGAGCTGTACATGACTTCCACATGTGAATGTAAGGTTAAGTTTGCTATACATTAATAAAATTGTGACCATAGATTAATGAGGTACAATATTCCTTAGTGCCACAAAAATTAAAGCTGGTCTGTCACACCCACAACACCAATTTACATATATATTTTTAGTTGTTCAGGTGAAGAATACTTCGAGAATTAAATAATTTGAAAATATCTTAAGCTTACAAAACAATATTTTTTAAACTCTGCATGACATCTGTGATTTTTAAAGCATTATAAATGCAGGTAAGTAACATCAAAGAACATGTTGGTAAATTAGTAAATGGAGAAAGCAACTGAAAGATGATCCAGAAAAATGGAAGAAACATGCAAACAAACAGTTTAAGAAGAACGGACCATAGAGATGTATTTCAAAAAAGCAAAAGAGAATTGAAATTAAAATCCACAAAGGATGCCAAGTGGCAAAGGAACACAGACAAAAGATAAAAGATAGACAAAGCAGGACAATAGGCCTAGTCCAGTCATCACCTCTAGACTTATACAAATATCCACAAACTTTAGACAAAGCGGTCCAGAAGCTAAAAAAATTGCTTCCAATTAAGTCCAACAAATACAAAGTTGTATTCAACAATATAATTCAAGGCCTATCTGTTTTGGTTTCAGCAGAATCAAAGAAATGCATGTCCGCAGCCATAATTTAAGGAACTAAACTGAGCTCATAAATACAATTTTAATTCATTCATTTTTATTTTCAAACAAATGAGAAAATAGCATTCCTTGACTAACTTTATACAGGATAGAAGCATTATGTACCATCCTTCTCTTACACACTACTCCACAAATTAAACAAGCATATCATTAAGTATGCATAACCATGGTACAATGGCCATGTCTGCTACTGCAGCACTTTCAAGAAGAGTAAGAATAGTAGTCATTGCCATTGTTATCCATAGATTTCCGACTATTTGTTCTGTCCTGTCTTGCTCTTGGTAAGGATAGGAGGCAGTTTCATAGTATGAAGTGTATGCATTCACCTACATTATTACATAAAATAATGACAAACGCTACACAAACTATGTGTGATAAAATTTTCAATTTTGATACTAATCATGTGAAAATATATTTAAACAAAACAACAAAATTAAGCTTATGATAAATTGTTCCTGAAAATGCATGTGCCAATTCATGTTCACATTTTCCTCTTATCAAACATGTTTGTTTGAAAACAGAAGATAAGTTTCGTGAAACATACCTAAATAATCATATCAACATTGTATCTGGTTCAGGTAGTAAGGCAGTGATGAAGCACCCACAGACAAAATCCCTTTGGTTCTACTGCGGTATTGGATTATATATTGAGGCGTTTTACTTATAAAATCAGAATTTTTTATATTCAGAGTAATCCTTGTATTACGAAGAAAGTTTTGGTGTATTAGATATTGCTGTGGTGGAATTATTGGTTCCACCCACCCAACGTTTATGCGACCATTCTTATATAGTGGGTTCTGGCAGTTTTTGGCGACATTTTGAAGTGCTGCCAATGTAAGTCATTTGGATTTTAGACGTGCAGATCCTATGGCTACGCCCTGTTGTCGCACTGCAGTTGCCGCCTCTGCTACACTCCTCTAGTTTTAAAAAACATCCCTTGGCTAAGCTGGGCCTTCAACGTTCGGCTACACCTTGCGGCTTAGGGCCCTCAATTGTATTTTCAGCTATGTTGACACTAGAATGGCAATGCAACCAATGTTCCCATGATGCCATAGGTGAGATGCCAGCAACGCGACTTCTGACAGTAATATGGAACAAAAGTGACAAAATATGCCATAAATTCATGAAAATACCTAAAGCACCAGGTTCATTGTTTATTATGTGTAATGATGGTATTAAAGAAATAAAATTAGTGCAGTGTATGCATGTGTTACATATGTATAGTGATTTTGCACATAGCCCGATACTGCAGTATATCCATCCCTTTCATTAAGATCTGAACTGTACATAGAGAGAGATTATTATTTCACAATTAACCCAGTAAAAAACTACTACTCCGTTTCAAACTTGTTCACCGGCTACTAATGCATTATCCTGCTTTGAGAATTTTGGATGCACTTTAACATCTCTCTCTTAGTTACTATCATACAGAGACTTCATTGTAAATTGTGTGATATCAATAACCATGTTTAATGGGTATTTAGTGGACAAAGAAAAAAGTTTACTACAGTATTTCATTTAGTATAACATGCAGAGTCACCCCTTAAGATCTGGACATCTATACCTCCTCCACCTATACTATTCAGTATTTTCTCTTCTATCTTAAACAAAATACACATTATTATACAAAAATGATGGTGGGGATACTCCAAAAAATGTTTTTTAAATGTGTTAAAATCCACTCATTTATATACTAAAACTTAATTGAAATAAAAGCATTTGATGTTTTAATTACTCTAATGATTATACGAGTAACTAAATTAATTTTATTATTATATATATAATTAATAGAAATTAATTATACTTTTTACAGACCTTAGCCTGGCCTTGGCAAGCTTTTAATAAAGAGTCAACTGAAAAATTCAATGCCACAGCCGGGATTTGTACATGGTTCTCCCGCTCTCTGTGCAGTTGCTCTAACCATTGAGCTACTGTAGAACATGCCGATGGGACATTGAATTCCCCAATTGACTCAAGTTGTTTCCCAGGTTCCATTTTTTCATAGTACATTTCATTTTGACAATATTGCAATATTCAATGAAAATATAATTGTAAAATTTGCAAAAATATTGCATACTGATATACAACTTTCAAAGAAAATAAAGAAAAATAATAACATGAAAGCATACATGAATTTGAGAATGTATGTTAATTATCTTGTGTACCCCTTTTTCTTTTCCCATGGAACTTCAGTGTATGTGATTTTCTCGAGTGATCTCTGGTAGGTTCGTCACATGCAAGGCACCAGCAGTAATCGGCCATCATATGTGCGTCCGAATGTCCCTGATGTCGTTCAACATCTTTCAAGTCCTGGTGAAACCTTTCACCTTTCTCTTCACTGACAGTTTCTAAATTCGACATGAAGTAGTCAAGATGTGACTCGAGGAAATGAAGCCTCAAAAACTCATATTACAACTGAGCAGTCTGAAATTTTCCAGCATATTTCTCTAACATTTTCTTTGTTATTGGGGGCCTTTCAAAATCTTCAGAAATTTCACCTCTCTATATCCATTCTATGCACCTTTTTCAATTTCATTCATAGAGCTGGTAAAATCAACATCTTTCATCAATTTCTTTATCTATGGTCCATCATATACTCCCTCTCTGATATTAGCCTGTGACAATGATGGAACTTCGTGCACAAGTACTGGAAGCAAAGGCAGCTTTTGTCAAGTGCTTTCATGAATTGTTTCATCATGCCAAGTTTTATGTATAATGGAGGGAGTAGAATTTTTGACTATCAACAAGAGGCACATTAGTAACATTTTTTTATCCAGGTTCCAGTTCTGTCTTCAGCCCATTGGTCAGTTTCTCAATGTTTATCCCTCGCCCTGCTATCCCATTCTCAAAGAAAACAAGGGAATTTTGTGTATCCTCCCTGTTGTCCTAGTAAGAGACCAATGACCTCCAAGTCACCACATATTTGCCACTCATGGTCACAGTACTTAATTTTCTCAAGAACTCGCTTCAAAGTTTCATAAGACACTCTTAGGTTCGTAGAATGTGCAAGAAGTACTGAAGCGAACTTGTTGCCATTATTAAGTAATACTGTCTTAAGACTTAGTTTGGAAGAATCAGCAAAAAGATGCCAGTTACTTGGCTCATATGCTTCCCTGCCCAACTGTGAATAAGATTACACAAATCCACACAAAACACAAGTTGATCTTCTTCTGCGTAGTACTTGTAGAACTGATCTCCATTGAAGTCACATATTTTCCTTTATACCACAGAATCAATGTTGACCAGTGTAATTCATGGCAGACATTAGGACATTTCATTGGAATATCACTAAATGGAATAGTATGCATACCTGTTTCCTGTTCCATTCTTCCCAGAAATTCCAGCTTGCGACTGGATACCTTATTCTGATGCCCCAAAAACTTAATGTTTCTCATGTAGAGAGTTGGGATATCAGTGCAGTAAACTGAAGTCAGGGGAGTACTGGGAGTTGATTATGTCTTTTTAGCAATGCTCTGAATAGTGTGTTTCCCCATTTTAACAATAACCTGATAAAACTTAATTCACAGAATGTTTTGTACAGAGATATTGGGATTACCTAAAGATTCACTGAAGGGAATGGCATTGGCTGAGTTAGGAAGGATAGGGAAGAAGGGCTTTGTGATGGAGATAATTTTAAAATATTGGCACAGGATTTTGAAATTAGGGATCACAATGTTTTAAAGGAGTGTATGAAATTCAAAAGTAAGTAATGAGAAATAACAACTGTATGGGTGTAGTATGGGAAATTTTAAAAGAAATTGGGATGGGGGGGGGAGCTGTGAAAATTTGGAGATGAAAGTAGAGTAGGTTTTTGAAAGTAAGCTAGACAAAGAATATAAGATATAGAAAGGTAAGGGATCTGGACTAGTTTTGGAGGTAAAGAGTTCTTTAAAATTATATAGAATAATTAACAAAGATTGGGGGAGGGAGAAATATAAAGATTGCTGCAATACATTTGGGAGGGAAGGATTTGCATTGATGTGATCAGGTGCACTGTTTTTAAAGGGTTTGAGAAGAGATAATGGGGAGGGGTGCCTTATGTGTGGGGTGCTACAGGGAATATTTCATTAGTTATTAGAATGTGATAGGGTGAAGATATGGAGTGAGGAGATATGGGAAATAAAATGGGGCAAAGCACAGAAAGAAACTGTAGCACTTGAAATGTTAACTGGTATGGGGAAACACAAATAAAATGTGTGGAGCGTACTTGGTAAAAGTATGGGAGAAATGGATTAGAGCAGTTAACCAAGATGAGAGAACTAATATACAAATTGATAAAATAGTTAAATGGGGGGGGGGGGGGTTCATTATGCTGTTGACCCTGCAGTTATGTATAGGGAAGCCACATATAGATGGACGTTTAACTTATTACATTGTAAATTTAGGTTTAGCACATTAGTTGTAATTATAAAAATGTTTCTGTTGTTTTACTTGTGTCTGTATATTTATGGAATTGTATCAAGGATTAGAATAAACATGGTAACATCAGAACACCAGTCACTGCAAAACACACTTTATTTATCCACTGGTCACTCAGCATAGTTCAAATGTTATACTCAAGTCACTTTTAACACACACACTTGGAACAGAACACTACTGATCCATCAAATCAACTCTCAACTGAAGTGCTGAGTCACAACTCACAAATGAATGGCATTGACACTGTCCACTTTCACTTCGTAACTTCTTAACTCAACCCAACTCCTGGGCATAAGCAACCTCTTATTTAAGCCTCACATACAAACGCAATGTTCTAGAAAGGAAGGCTATTAGAACATGCCGAAAGGAACATGGAAGCAGCACATTGGCTGACTATTGTTCCCATGGCCGGTCAAAGGCTGGGCCGGGAGACACTTACCAGCAGCCCACAGGTGCATGCAGTCATACTACTCCCACCTTAGGACTGGCCATCCCGACCAGCACTGTCATAGCACACTGTACAATCTAGATGTACCACCAGCATCTTCCCTTGGGGCAGCTTCTGGATGCAGTAGACTACAACATGGATCCTCCTCACCATTCGGTGTGGTCCTTGGCGTAGTTGCTAAAACTGGAGGCAATGCTCCTTGGGGTATGGGTAGGGCCATACAACTACACCAGATCCTGATGGAAGCCTTGGCTGTTGGCTTGGCAATTGTAACAGGTCATCATCCAGTCACGCGCTAAATGCATGTGTTGGCGGGCCATCTCGTGCAAATCATGAAGTCGGTACGCAAGTTCCTTGACTGCTGAACTCCCAAACACATCCCCACAGCCACCTCGCTCTTGCAAGCACCACTGCATCTTACTTCGGGGTCACCCTGCATATCCCCAGATATCCACTGGGGTTCCAGACATTACCTTGTCCTGGCCATGCCACAAGGCACTCTTGCCGACATCAACTGTCGTGTCGTGGCTCCTGAGGACATCCAGTGTCCCAGTATCACATCCTCCCCCACCCTTGCAATGAAGAATCAGACTTACAATGTTCCACCCAACTCCAGCAAGGCCTCTTTCTCCACAGGCAAGGTGTCAGCTAATGCCGTCACTATTTGGCAAAACTAATCCAGTCTCCTTGATGGCAAGCCCTCCACCATGTCAGGTCTGATAACGGTCATGACTGCACCTGTCTCCACTAAATGCTGCATAGTTTTAAATGTATCCAATTGTCCACGATAAAGCTTTGATCCATTCTTCTGTCCAAGGTGCACAATGTCACTCTAGGGGGTGGCAACGTCAACTCTGACATATCCCCTGCCATGCCGGTCCTTATTCATTTCCCACCTACTTGTTGGTTTGGTTATGAACAGCCGTTCACTAGGTGTCCTGGCTGACCACACCTCTAACAGACACCGCTTGACACTCATTACCTTGTTTGTGGACAGTTCTTCACTAGGCGACGTGACTGGCCACCATTTGACGATCTTCATCGATGTCCCTGGGTTGATTCTCTGTTCTCATCATATCGAATACTTCTGATCTCCAAGGTGGGAGCAGCTGTTACCTCAGCTGCCAGCTGATTCATCTTCGGGCCTGGACTAAACCATCAATCTGTAGGCACCTCTCTTCAGCTTTCTGTGACAGCCTTTCACTAGGCGTCCTGACTGACCACACTCCCAACACACACCACTTGAAGATCTTCATCTACGACCCTGGTTTGAATCTGTCCCCGCTGTGTCGAATACCCTAATCTCCATTGGATGGACAGTTGTTACCTTGGCCGTCTTCATCCTCGATGCGGCCGTTAGCGCCTGGTAGATGGTACTCACCGAACATCAGGCGCTGTTCGTGCCTCGGTGTCACGCACCTCTTCGACAAAGAAGTAGGCAACTTCCTGGGACATGTAACTGGGCGGGAGGTTCACCAAAACTGTTCACCAGTTGTTCAATTGCCAGGGCGAACTCCTGGAGTGTCTACCCTGCCTGTTGCAGCCTTGACTTGAGCAGAACGATGGCCAAGCGATGGTTCTCAAATCGGTTTTCAAGGGCCTCCCAGATTTCTTTGGACACCGCAGACCTCGGAATTGCATTCAAAACTTTTGCTGCAGCCCCTGGAGGCTGGCTATCAGCTGTGCGGCTTCTTCCTCTGCTGATCATTGTGGGTAGCGGTGGCGGAGGCGAATTTTCAGCGGAAGACTTCGAAAGTTGACGTTCTGTCGTATCTGGTTGGCTTGGCACGTGCAGATGTGTCGCATCCTTATGTCTTCGACCTTCAAAATTTTAAGTCTCCCGTCAAGCATTTCTTCCATAATGGCATTCTGTTCCTTGGTGCTGTCGTCGACTCTTCCCTACAGGATGCTAAGCCGTCTCCCAAAGTTCTCCTAGGTGTTAACGCGTTAAATTAAATTCAGTGTTATGTATGGACGCTCTTTAACTGCTATGGTTCTTGGCGTCCCATTTTATATTGGGCGTTAAAGACCCGAAATTTTGCTCAAAGGCCTCTTTATCAGGCTTGAAGTTCTTTTACGTGCCGTAAATCTATGACATGGGGCCACCTCCCTTCCGAAGGAAGCCATGCTAAGGCTTTTTAAGCCCGAAAAAATCCATCGCCCTCAGCCGAGTTTGAACCCGCGACCTTGGGAACTAGAGGCTAGCCGTTAACGCGTTGGCCAAGATCTTTCACCCTACCGCCGAGTTTTTTCATGTCTTTCTTCACGTCGGCCAACTATTCGTCAATTTTAGCCGATAGCTCCGCCTCCATTTTAGACAATTCGGTCTTCATTCCTTCCTTTACACCCTTTATTTCTGTCTTCATTTTACTCCATTACGGAATTCACTTACATTATTTCACTTCCCATCTTGTCCATCTTCTACATCCCGGATTCCAATTTTCTGCCCATCTTGGCCAATAATGTTTTAAATATTTCCTACATCTTTGCTTTTATATCCCACTCCTGACATGAGTGTACCAAATGAGAACACCTGTAACTGCGAAGCACATGTTATTTATCCACTAGGCACTCAACGTAGCACAAACGTTACACTCGAGTTGCTTTTGGCACATACTCGGAGCACTACACAACTTATCAGTCGAATCACAAATGAATTGCATTGGCACCGTCCACTTTCACTGTCCACTTCTCATTTCGTAACTTAACTAAACTCCCGGGCAAGAGCAGTCCCTTATATATGCCTCGCGGAAGGTTCTAGAAAGGGAGGATACTGGAACATGCCAAAAGCAATATTCTGGAACAGGGAAGCGGCACATAATGGGCTATTGTTTCGTACTGGCTACTGTTCCGACGGCCGGTCGAAGGCCCCTCCCAGGTACCGGCTCAGAGGGCGCTTACGCGGCCCGCGGGTAGCTTCGCAAGCGCGGTCACTCAATTCAATTAAAAAAATAACCTTTGAATACCACAAAGTTCTTTGAAGAAGTTTTCTTACACTGCGCATACGGTCTAAATCTCTTTTCAACCCCTTAGTCTCCGCCAAATTGCAGAAAGTTTGTTGCTGTCACACAAGTGAACCCTCCGTAGAAGCCGCATGGCATAGTTGGTGGAGAAGTCTGTCTATCTGCAAACCTGTGGACTGCAATGGAGGTGGTTATCACTAGTAGTCACTCACATGGCAGGGAGATCACGAGGAGGTACCATGCTAAATAGTGGTTTACCATGCCAAAATCCAACTCTATAGGGCACCAGGCAACACTCTGTACAGCCTTCGCAGCAAAATAGGAGATCTATGTCGTGACATTTATTTAGCCGGTACTTGTAGAAACCATATCAAAAACACAAGCAAAAGAATTAAGGATGACAGGGATCCTCCAATTGAGGGAAACCTATCAACTGACAAGAACAACATTTCATTATCTATAAATAGGTTGCAATGAGGCCAAAAGAAGCCATCAGGTGCAGCAAGAAGGAAATTAAGGAATTCTAGGAAAGAAGAGAGAACTGGAAGTAATATACAACCAGGATCCTCTTCTCACAAAAGCCAAGGGTCTTAACTTTAAAGACTCCCAGAAAACTAGGACCAGTGCAGACACCTCACCTCTGCTAAACCTGAACCCCTCAAAAAACAAAGGGACACTGAACCTTACGTTCTTTACAAGGAAGCTCTACCTTCTTTTAAGATGGTCATTACCAGGCGATCTTATGCAGATCTCAACAGCAGGCTCAAGAGTGAAGATGTCTAGTCCATTTAAACAGCAATCCTGAGAGGGATGTTTGAGGCACAACCTGGCAAATCATTACCCTTGCACAGAATCTACTGGCTTCAGGATGGAGTCCTGGTCTACCACTTTGATAATTAGGACTGTATGCAAATGGCCAAAGAAGAAAGTTGATGGAGTTCAACTGGGGGGAAACTTAACCCTTGTGGTAATGGAAGCTGAAGACCTTCCCAAACCAGTTAAGGTAGCACAATTGACTAGAGACCTAACAACTTGTAATCACAAGTTACTCCTTAGTTGCAAATTTTACTGCTGATTCACCAAAGGTGGCTGAACAACTCAAGAATAGAAGCATGACTGCCTACAAAGGAGTAGACAAGGTTCTATTCAAGATCCTGTCTGATCCCAATAAGAAAGCAGTTTTGAAGGCTCAAGCAGAAGAAACAGGAGTCACAGGGAAGCGACTTTAGAGCTCATGGTTGTTCAAAACTCTGAAGAACCCCCAACTCAGGAGACTGCTTAAGGCAGGTTGTGTGTTACCTAGCTATGAAAGTAGTTCAAATTAGCTTAAAATGCTGTGAAGCTGCCTGTCACCATAAGTAAAAACTGGTGGATGAAAGTATATATATATATATATATATATATATATATATACCTTCAAGGGTGTATCGACAGGTCAGGGGGGGAGGTGTAACACCCCAAACCCTTGGATATTTTGTTGGTTTTTTTGTAGTTAACATCTATTTTGAGATCTCAGCTTTACAGCAGGAATGAATGAATGAAAGGGGTGAAACAATGTTCAAATGAGCCCAAGGTTCACTGAGCTTAAGAGTTACCTGACATTTGCCTAATGATAAGTGAAAACCCTGTAAAACACCTTATCCGGACAACCCATCATTATGGAGATTCGAACTTCGGACCTCTTGCAAGGAAAGCAGACATGCTAATCACTATGCTAACAGAGGCTGGAAACCCAACAGGAATTCTAAATCTCTTTAATATTATACTTCGAATTTCTCATCAATGTTTAAAGCACTGCATCTTCTCTTGTTGCCATTACTAGTAAACAAACTCCATGGAGCAAACATTTTGATTGTTACAAGAATGAACCACAGAACCACGTAAAACACATTCTATTAAGACAACAGTCGATTGGTTGTGGTGTATCTAAGTAATAATATTGCACAGCATTCGGCACTGCACAATTATTTACGAATGTGGTCATTTGTGATCCAACAGAACAGACTCACTCATTAAATCAAGCTTCAATGGATAGGTTCCTTATTAAAAAGTATTGAGTCGATGCTAGTGTCAGCAATGGGAACCATAGTGCTGCACCATCCACATCAGAGGAATTGCAGAAGGAAGCTACAGCCACACCATCCACAGCAACACCCCAATGCAGTCTCATAGGAGTCAATGCAGGCCAGCAGGTTTGTTTATTGCATTATTCAGTGTAATTTGTCATGTTAAACAAGCCAATATTGCCCTTCAGAGGAATAATGTGATACATAGATTACAAAATATAGAACAGTTTAAGGAAACGTCATAAAGAAGGGGAGAACTTGATGCAGACTTTTTATTTTTTTTTTTTTTCCTCTCTCTAATTTTGTTGCCTCGCAGGCCAAGTTTTCTGAAATTAATCCTGAATACTTTTACTGTTTGTTGCTGTTTTAATGTTTTACTTTCCCAAATAGATATACTTAAATACATACACAACTCCCAAACCTGGGAAAAGGAGTACCTTTTGCCTGAGAAGCGCATGGGAGCGACAACCTATTCTGTAAGTTGGATCTAATGCATATTACCAAGTATCCTAGCAATCACTTCAGTCACTCCTACATTACTGAGATAACACGCATGCATGTACTCACACAACACATCAAAGAATGATTTGAAAACACTGTTTGCTTTCACAATAACCTACTGAACATACTAGCATCAGTTATGTACTTATGTTTCTGAAATTGAAAAGTATCAGCACTTGTCCGATTACAGCTTTACTATAAGCATAATAGATGAGGAAATTCCTCAGAGGAATATACAGCATAACTCATTAAATAATGATCATATTTATCTATTTATTTATTTATGCTAAGCTATATACAGGTGAATATGTCCGGTGTTCAGCCCCGGCTCTTTACCGGTCATACTCATATTTTACAATAGTTTATTAATTATAATTTATTACTCCATTTGTCTATTTGCTGTCCATATCCATTTATTTCTCACTTGGTATAAAAATTGTCCCATCTTCTGTCTTTTTTAAACATGTCAACTACCGCTACATTTCTATCTATTTTAAACCATTTCTTATTGATATACTCTTTTCTCCACAATTCAGTCCCCCTACATTCAAATAAAATGTGTTCCACATCCTCCTTTCTGCCACATATAGGACATTGGTTTTGTGAAATACCTTTCCTTAAGCCTTTTAATCTCCATACACCTGCTTTCAGCCATGCAATACCTTCCTGCTCCTCTTTATTTGTCACTTCTATATACTTTTCCCTTCCCATGAGTCTTTCATTGGTATATAGAAGACTAAAGATCTAATGTCAATTATCTCACTGAATAATTTTTGTATTTCTATGTCCTCAAATCTTTTTCTTGCCAACTTCCAGAAATTATTCACATTATTTTCTCTTCTTCTCCACATTTCCCCTAACCCACTGCTTTCCAAGTTGTTTCTGAGACAGTCTATCCATCCCTTATTCTTTAAACTTTTCTCTTGATATACTAAACACAATTTTAACAAATTCCTTTCTTCCATTTTCAATATTCTATACCAAAATTTCAATGCCCTTTCCATGATCTTTCCCTTGCTTGGCACTCTACCCAGCTCTATTTGTGCTACCTGTCTAGCGGTTGCATTTGGTAGCCCAAGTATTTCTTTGCAAAATTTCCTATGCACCTCATCTATGACTTCCCATCCTCCTCCTAATCCCCATACTTCTGTCCCATATAGCATTTTTGCCTCAACCACCATATTGTCTACTTTTTCTAACCATCTAATATTTATATTAGGTACTTTGTATTTGCACCTTCTAATAGCAGATAGAGCTCCTTTTCCTTTTGCCAGTGCAAATTTCTTTTGTTTATCCCTATTGCCCGCACTGTCTATTTTAACTCCTAGATAAATACATTCTCTCACTACCCTGTACTCTTTTTTATTCTCATTCTTCTATCTTTCATACTTGCTCAATTTCCCCCCTTTTTTGAACACTACAATCTGCGTCTTTTCCTGATTCACTTTTTAACTCCATTCTTTACAGTAATTATTTAACGCTTGCAAAGGTTGTTTTAGGCCATTCACTGTAATTGCACCTATAACTAGATCTGCAAACAGTAATCCTGGAATTTGAATATTACTAATTATTGGCAGAGAGTTATTATTTCTCCCAATTTCCATTAATACATCATCTATATATAAATTAAATAGGACTGGACTTAACTTGCATCCTTGTCTAAGACCTTTCTCTTGTTGGATTTCTCTTGTTACAACCCCTTCCTCCACTATTATACAAAAGGTATTTTCCTTATATAATGCTCTAAGGGTATACACCATTTGTAAATCTTCTCTCCCTTTCTTCCAATCTTTCCATTCTTTCCTTAACCATTTCAAGTTCCCTTCTTGTTTCCTGCACCTCAACTCTGACATCTTCTTTGATATCTATTGCCATCTTTTCCAATTGTTTACCTATGCGTTGTTCCATGCCTTCTATTTTGTTGATTTTCTCAGTTAGGTTTTCCAGCATTGTTATTATATCAGCCGGGCCGGGGATTACCTCAATTCCTCCAATCACTAACAAGAAAGTTATAACACTTGCTAGAACCAGTATGTTTGTAATCTCTCCAAAATTGTTTTTACTATTCAACAATTTTACTATTCTGAATCGTCCAATTCTTGCTCTATACACTGCAATGTCCACTCCCTTTGCGACTTAGATCCTTCTTCCTTCACCACAGGAGCACCTCTCAAACACAACCTTTCTCTACCACTGCTGGCTTAGCACTCTCTCTAATGATCATATAGAAATATGAACAATTGTGAATTATAATGTATTTTGAAGAAAAACAAATTCTGTTCTTTTCTTCTCTACTTCGTTCTGAGGGTTGCCATGTCAATCTATTTTATAACGAATTAATAGGTTTGCACCTTTAAGTCTGTAATTGAGGACTACTATAAATTTAATATAGATTCATGTCTTTTGCAACTGACACAACAGGAAATGTTATAGTTTAGAAGCCACTTTCATTTTTAACAAGATAATCTTTAATGTAGGGGCATGGGAGGTATTTTTAATAAATGGTTATTTATTTCTACTTCTTCCATTGTTTTCCTTTCCAAATTGATGACGATGCTTTAAAAAGGGAGCTGTTGGAAAACCCATGGGTACCTGATATGAGTTACAAGTTTCCTTCTTCGGGCCCAAGAAATCTTAAATTTCAACTCAAATGGCTACTAGAGTGGAACTGGTTGGTTTACTCCCCGATGAAGAATGGAGTCTACTGCAGATATTGTTGTTTATTCTCTACAGTTGTGGGAAAACAATCTTCTTTAGCAGGAAAATTAGTTAGGTCTCCATACTCGAATTGGAAAAATACACGGAAAGATTTTAAAAAGCATGAGCAAACACAATACCTTGCCACGTGTAGAGAAAGAGCTGCAAACTTTCTTGCAACATATGAGGGTAAAATTCCTGTGATTGATGTCAGCATAGATAGAAATATTTAATCCACTATCTTGAACAACCGAGGAAAGCTGAAACCCATAATACAATCTGATTTTTCTTGCTCAGTTGGGAATTGATTTTTATGGCCATAGGGACTAAGGATCTCTAAACTTAGAAGAGCCCCTGGAGAGAGGAGAGGTTAATTTCCGATCCATGCTGAGATTTTGAAAAATCATTTGACCACTGCATTCTCAAATGCAACTTACATAAGCCCACGTACACAAAATTAAATTATTTCATCCTTCAACACAATTATTCTAAAAAAGCTAGTTGATACAATTAGCAACTCCAAGTACTTTTCTGTGCTAGTTGATGAGACCACAGGCCTAAGTGCTGTACAACAAATGTAATTATGTGTTCGTTTTGTTGAAGTTTACATAGAGCATGAGGAATTTCTGCAATCTATTCCCATTGAAGACGCAACGGGATTGGAACTTGCAAATGCCATTTTATCTGAAATTTAAGATTTAGGGCTAAACCCTGAAAATCTCATAGGGCAAAGATACGAGTGCAAGTGCTATGACTGAAGTTTACAGGGGTGTCCAGGCCATTATACCGGGGGTGATTCCCTAAAGCCCAGTATGTACACTGCAGTGCTCACTGTTTAAATCAGGCTATTTCTGATGTCTGTAGCTTATCAGAAATTAAGAACTGCATGGGAACAATTGAAAAGGTGTATGTCTTCCTTCTTTAGTTCTTCCCCAAAGAGACAATGTGTATTAACACAAGAAATTCAAAACTTGGAAGAAAAACCCAGAGTGAACAAATTAAAACAATTGTATGCAACCAGATGAATAGAACTGCACAATTCCATTCATTCATTTACAGAGCTCCTCAATCCACTCATGAAGGCTCTAGGAACCATAGCAACATGGGTGGATAAAAAACAAAAAGCAGCCACAGATGCAGAACTTCTTTCCTCTGCCATCTGCAAGTGTGATTTCTTGTTAAGCTTGTATACTATTAATTATTTCAAATCACACTTCCCCTTAGTAAATACCTCCAAACTGAGAATCTGGATCTCAGTCAAGCTGTAAATACATCTATGGGTGTTGAAGTATCCCTTGAAAAAATTAGGAAACATGCAGAGGCAAAGTTTTCGTGCATAAATAGTAAGGTAATGGAATTGTGCATAAAGCTAGAAATTACTGCAACTCAGCCCCGAATCACTGGTCGGCAAGCAAATGGGACAGACATACCAGCCAATAATCCATAAGATTATGGTTCATACCACTTCTTGATGAAACACTTCCTTCACTCGATGACAAACTTGTATCTCATAAAGATATTTTGCACCTTTTCAGAAGTTGATTTCCAATTCTGAAACAGAACTTTTAGAGGAGACTGTATCTAGTACAGAAAAACTAGCAGAAGTATATGAGCTTCCACTGAATATTAAGGGCGAACTACTTTTGTGGTATCATACACTGAAATGTTTGGATAAGAAGCCACAAAGTGCCAGATGCTTTGCCAGTATGCAAAAAGATTGTTTCCAATAGTGTACGAACTACTCTCAGTCATGGCTACATTGCTGTTAAAGACTTGTTCATATGAAAGATCTTTTTGTCACTAAAACTCTTAAGAAACTAATTAAGGAACACAACTGGGGAAGAATGCCTGAATGAACTAGCACTGATGTTCATACACAAAAACAATGTTTCAGCTGAGGAAGTTATAAATGACCTGGCACTCATACTATGAAGACTAGACATAAGATTAAAGTTATTGTGCATCTAAAATTCACACACATTAATAATGTTCTGTAACTAATATGAATATTTTGTGTACATCTACAGGTTGTTATGGAATTCAGATGATAAACTAATAGCAAATGCAGAATGAGTGAAGGTAATGCACGTAGGCCGCTAAACTGAACCATGATAAACTGGGTAATAGCCTAAGCTTTCATCATCTATATTGTTATGATTACTTACAGATAAATTTTCTTAGACTCTGATTATTTCCTTCTTGATTTTGTGGAAAAGCTACATTTTTAAATCTCTCACTTATCAACCATTTTTTCAAATTAACATGAAGTAGCATATTCAACTTTTATTGTTAAATTATAGTTTTATTTTCTTATGTAATGCAGTCTCAAGAATGTTAAATATGTTTCATGTTATTACAGTATCTACCATAAGATGGTTGCCCAAGTTCCCTATGTCCTCCTGCTATGTTTGTCAGGCAATGCAACATGTTAGGTACATGCATATCACAACCACTGGCAGGTCATCAGTCAATCATTACTAGTATTAATTAAGGTTAATCTTCAATAATTGTATTCAGAATTTTGCTAACCTTTTGTATTTTATATTTGTTCCACTATGATACGGTAATTTGTATCACAAATTACTTAAAGGTAAATAATGATTGTAATATAAATATGTATTTTTATGTGACATTGATTTCAGAGGTTTATTAATTGTAATTATTATTGGTAAATAATAATATACAGCTTTACTGAAACTGTCAATAATAACGCAATAATGCAGCGATGGGGTGAGTTGTTTATCATTACCGGGAACCAGGAAGTTACGTAATGTTTCGCGCCTTTTCGGTAGAAGCTTCTAGAACATTTCCTAAAGCAATATGTATTAGTGGTTTTCATTGGATATTAAAATAGACGCTAATGTTGGCGCGTTTTATTAGCCAATAGCAGTTCATTTATAATCTTTAGGTGTATCTTGATGCAGGCCTATAAATAGTGTAGGTTCGACGTAGCTTGTCCCCAGTTCAAAGGAATTCTCAATACTCTACACGTCGGTCTCTCAGTTCATCGTCAGTCAGTCCTTCATTTCGTCCAGTTACACGCAGCATAATTACGAGAATTATTATAAAGTTAATTCTACACAAAGTTGAAATACATAGTTAAAAGTGATAAGTAAGAAGTTATTACAAACAGTTTCAGTTTGGCGAGTATCCAGATTAATATGTAAAAAGTGTTAGTGAACGTGTTCGACAATAAAAGTTATAAAACCAATTTCTTCATCAGTATCATTTCTGGATAAAAAATTCCTTTCCGATTCACACCCTTACATAGAGATACATGTCCTACCAAGATAAGATGATAGCTAGCCGGAGGACAATATACAAAATTTTGAATTCTCTCGGAAACTAATTGATACAAATTGCTACGCCAGAGGGAGCTACGAACCAAACGAATGACGTCACAAGATGGCAACACATGAAGTCACACAACCTTAATACCGCATCAAATTGGCTTCCAAACGTGGTGCTATAATAATGTTAAACACATTGTAACATTAATACTACTCCAACTATCCTGCTGTTGTGTTGTATAATAGTTCCATAAATGAGCTTAAAATGCTATTCATGAGGAAATTATATTAATTTTGCTATTACTTTCAGCAAATCATGTTGTAACTTGTATCATTAATTCCAAAGGAATTGGAGTTAAATCAAGATAAATTACATTATTTGCATTTTATATTTATGTTTCACTGAAGACCGTTGTACTTGAATTGAAGTTTAACTTTAAATCTAATAAAGAAACGACATGGGAAAACTAATATTAACCAGAAGTGTTTAGTTGGAAACTACATAAAAAGTGGCATACAAATGTAAGCTTTCTTCCTTATCAACATTTTTTATGAGGAAAGCAAATTATTAACACCAGAGTATTCAGTTTTCAATATGGAACGTTTTCTACATTGAGAGCTATTTGGTTGAAGATGCGGACCTTAGGCAAAGACAATAAAGACATCTTATGCAACAACACTAATAATAATAATAATAATAATAATAATAATAATAATAATAATAATAATAATAATAATAATAATAATGATAATAACAATAATAAATAATGCCTTTGATTTCTTACAATAAATTTAAGCACAACTTCCAAATTTAAATTTAAAAATCGCTAAATAGCTATTGGAAAAATAATTCTTGTAAGCATATCTATGCACCCGGTTAAAAACCAGAAATAAATTCTCTGTATGCCATTGTACACTTTCATACAAGAATCCTGCGTGTAGAAGGGCTCATTGAGGGAAGCATTAGGGGCACATTGTTTAGACCCAATTTTAAGACTGGTGAAATGCCTTACTTCATATTAGGTACTGTTCTAGGGATGTGACAACTATTGAAACATCTTTAACATTAGGGGCAGAAACAGGACCGCAGTGTTCTCATCTACATACCTAACATATGAATCCATCCCACTAACAGACTGTCAGAACTAGTGGCTCACTGTGAAGTGACAGGCAAGGAAATTACTCTAGGGACCGATGCCAATGCATACCATGCTTTGAGCAGAGCATATATCAATCCAGGAGGGAACAGTTAGTAGAACATTTGGCTAGTACTAAATATTCTTAATAAAGGCAGTGAACCACCATTCATCACTAAATGAATGGAGGGAGTTATTCTATGATCCTAGAGAGCAAAATTTTTGAGGACGTAGATTTAAACTGGCATGTATCCTCAGATATTTCGGCATCTGAATAAAGATACATATCCCTCAAAATGAATCCAAGGATTATACATCCAATGATTTATACACAGATTGGGACGATTACAAAAAGGACATAGTAATTAAACTAAAGGAAAAATCGTAACTATAAAAATGCTAACAGGTAAAGAAGAAAAGAAAATTAAAGAGATATGGGGAAGTTTTTAGGGAAAGTAAACGAAAAATGGATTACAAAAGTAAGAGATGTAAGAAAAGAAGGACAACAAAGGGGAGGGGGAGAGGAATGAGTAAAGGGGTGAAAGTCAGTAAAGGGGTGCTCAGTGAGCTATAAGACCAGGGAACCAAGTAAACTGAGTAGCACAAAATAGGCTTACAGTCCAGACAATTTGTATATGGAATCCTTAGTTCTAGAAATAGTGCATATTGTATAAATCATGTAAATTAAGTTGTACAAACAAATTCAATTCAACAAGAGACCACTGTCACATTAATGCTACAGATTGTGCTGGGATATTTTTTTTAGTTAAAGTAGATCAAAAATAAAAGTATCTGTCTCTCAGCTTTCTCTCCCATGACCCAAGTTTGAAAAGAAAAAAATGTGTGTTACATTCACATGATTTTTCTACCCCCTTATTGCTTATTAGTGGGTGTACAAATTATTCTTCAAAAATGTATTTTCCTATCTACTTCACTTTAATCCAGATAAACCTTTCTGGAAATAGCTACATTACACATTTCATTATAAATACAAAGTGAATAGCAATAGTCAAATGTTTTAGAACTGGATGCTACAACTGGCCTCAAAATTCTGCATTCTTTCCACAACTTTGCAAGAAACAACTAAAAACTGACAGGACATTAAAAGAATGGCCAAGTTTGGTATTGGTATTTATCCAACTTTTTGTTTTTGAGTTATGACAATCTCTTGCATGCAAACACAGAGGATTTTTATAAAAATGCATTTTGGGTTCAAGGTGGCTCAAAACATGTATTTCTGGTGAAATCTTGCTATCAAATTTTAGGGTGAAAACCTTTTTACCTACTATGTACATGGTAGAGAAAGTAAACATTATATACAAATTAAGATGATTCACTAATAATATCTAATTCCTTGCATATATTTGTGTTTAAAAAGTATTAAATGAGAGAGCCTACAAAAATGTGCAATGTTTATGTCTTCAGTTTTTTTCTAGGAAACACCTATCACTGGGGGGGGGGGATGTAACTGCAGCCAATTTTGTCTTCACTACATGGAATCTCGGTTTAAGTTATCTTTATTGCGGTATTACACACAAATACTTGTAGCCTCAGTACTAGGCAAAATTTATTATCCTATTCCATCCGCAGCTATGTTGATAGATTGACAAAGGAATACAGTATTTTCTTTTCATTAGTTCTATGTCTCCATGCAGTGTGGTGTGTGTTAATTCTGCTCAACATTAATTGGTGAATAAATGTAAAAATTATGAATGATCCAACTGCTGGAATATCTGAATGTGTATGTATGTTTACGACAATTCAAATAACAACCCTATTTCTTTACAAGGACATATTATAAAGCTGTGTCTAAATTTCTTTCAGATATAAACTATATTTGAAATAATAGTTTTTTAAATTTATTTAAAGGTGAGTCGACTCACCTTTAAATAAATTCAATACACATCACTGTTTCTAGCTTCTTTTCATTACAATATCAACGTAGTTTTTTAAAGTTTGGAACAATATGAAAAGTATTTGTAATAAAGTCTCTTATGTTCAAATTATGCCTATGTTCTCATATGAAAACTGTTTAAACATGCATATCATATTTTTAATTCACATGTATTACACATTTCACTTGTCAGTTCTAAATTCAATATTCCAATTCATGAGAAATATGACCATTTCCCTTATGGCAAGCTTGCATACATTTACTGCGTGTGGCATAGTACCAAGAAGCTGATTGTGAGCAAAAGACAGACCTAAAGTCAGATGTTACAACTTAAAACTTTATAATTTTTTCCTGGCCAATAGGGACCCTATGGGGGAGAAAGCTAAGACCAGGTTCTTTTGTGTTCAATTTTCACTATAAAAAAATTGCAACTCAATCTGCGACATAAGTGTGACAATGGCCCCTTATAAGTTTAGGGTACCTCCACAGCATTTGCCGTTTATGAGAACTGAGAAAAATCTGGAAAATACCTTAGTCATGTAGGATGGTCCTGGTGGGATTTCAACTATGGATATCCCATTCACAAGTCTAAGCTTTAATAACCTGGGCCAGCCACATCGGTAACAACACTGTATTGCCAGGGTATAGAAAGTACTACAAGCGGCGCAAAAGTCACGAAAGTATTGACCAAAAATACTGACAGGATAGCACAATTAAAACTGCCTAATTGCATTTACATCTGGTCAGGAACGGAAACAATAGAACAATGTCCATTTTCCTGACTCACAAGCAGTCAATTACCAACCGATCAACTGGAAGCAAAGCAATCTGCACTAACTGGGAAGGATTGGAGTGAGACCTGATGAAAGTTAGGATCAATATGACCAAGGTAAGATGGGCTGTTGATTCATTTGAACCTATAAAACAGCAGGAATGGACAACATGATTGTATCTTTAATGTATTAATGCAACAAGAGATTGACATTAGACAGCTGCTGCTTTACAGCATTTATAGAGCTTGTGTGGTCTACGCCTATGATTCATTGGCAATGGCAGCAAACTCACGTGACCTTCATATCTAAGCTTGGCCATCTTAGTTATGCTGAGGCTAAGGACTCGGATACACGGGATACCATCCTACATGTCTCCTTTCTTTTCTTAAAGGTTTGGGTAGAAGTCACATCAGTGAAAATGTCCTGGAAGATTTTCAGTAACACAAGTTAACAACTGGCCATTCAGTCTGGTAAACCTACAGAAGCTGCACTTCATCATGTAGTTTCCAGTATTGAGAAGCTGGCTTTTAAGGAGAGTGCGAGTGCTATTGGAGCATTTCTTAATATGGAAGGTGCTTTCAACAAAGCCTTCAAGAGCACGAAGTTACACCTTTACTTCGTAGTTGGATACATACTGAGGATGTCTATTACATACTAGGGGCTGTCAGGAGGAGGGGGTAGAAATTCTCTCACACCTGCTGTGGAACCTGATGGTGGACAATCTGTTGTGGAAGCTCAATGAAGCTGGTTATAGAGCTACTGGTTTTACCGGATAACATTCATACAGTTTCTGAAAAATATCAATATGCACTTGTAAAAATAGACTTGGTGCAAGAATACATGACTCGGTGTCAATCTGAGAAATACTGTGGTGGTATGCTTCACCAGAATGAATAAGAATATTTATTTCCACCTTCCTTTGATATAATGTTACAAAACCCCTAGGTTGTATGTATGGGATAAAGCTACTCTCTTCACTTTCCACGCTCAAACCATTCTGTTGCTCCTTTCTTAGGCTCCTTGTCCACTTACCTCTTACATTTCCTAAAAATGTCCCCACCATTTTAATCTTTTCTGCTTTTGGGCTTGCCAACATTTTGCATGCTACTATTTCTTTGTTCAACTTATCCCGTTTTTATTCCAAATATCACCTCTCTTTTAACCTTTACACATTCTATTAGCCAATGGAAAATACTTCCCAATTTATCACACATAATACATCTCCCCAAGCAATTATTTCCCACCCTTTTTAGAAAATATTACTCCTGTGCACATCCAAGCAAGACCCATTCTTTCAATTTGATTGCATGTGTCGACATACTTTTCGTTCCCCCAATTTCTCTTAAGCAATTTATACAACGCCAACGAACTTTTATCCTTGGAACTAGCCAATATCTCTTGTTTCTCTATGTCTTTCACTCTCATTTTCACTTCTTTCCAAATTCCACTGCTATTTTTTTTTTATCTAATAGACAAATATTCTCCATGCCAATTTCTTTTAACACATTTCCCATCTCCCCAAACCAACTTTCTCTTCCTAAAACATCTTTTTGGAACTGCATGCATTCTTTTATTATGTTACTGTCATCTAGATTAAGCATATATACCAATATTTCAAAATTCTCTCCACTATTATACCTTTTCTCCCTACTCTTTCTAGCTCTGCCAGTCCACGTCCCTTGGTGAGCAATTGGGTAGACCTAGAACTTTTCTACAGAACATTTTATGAACTACATCAATCTTAAAGCACCCCTTTGTCACTTCCCAAATTTCTATTCCATATAGCATCTTTGACTCGAATGTTTCATAAAGTCTTTCCAACACATTGACAGTGTGCATGTTTTGTATAAGCAGACTCAACAAATGGCTAATTTTTCTTTCAGCTGTGCACATTTGGATTGTGCCTCCCATTTCCTATTGCTTGAGAATCTGATCAAGTAATCAAATTCTTTTACTGCCTCTATTGGCTCTCCATTTAAAAACCATCTTTCTCACCCATTCAGCTGCTGCCAAGGTCATCGCCTCTTGCTTTTCACATTCGCTCGGTGTGACGTATCTGCTTGGTGATGTCATGGCGGTTGCTACTTCCCCTCCAAACTCTTCTCCACGCATGTGTCCAGCTTGTGTTTCTGTGGTCACATCTGTCTCCATCACTATATTAGTTTTCTCTGCTGAATCTGCATTCCTTTTGTTTCATTAGTCTGAAATTTGTCGCTGACCCAAGCCTTGTTTCCTTCCATCTATCCATAATGCTAGGCTTCTTGCAAAAGATTTTTTCCCTTCTTGTCTGGCTTGGCCCATTTTTGCTAGTAATAATCTTATCTCTCTCGCTTCATTTCCGTAGTCCTGTTTTACAAAAATTTTTGTTACTTTCAATTTCCTTACATTGTTCAAAACTACCCATCTGATTTTGTTAGTTGGAAATTTTACTACTATAGGTCTGACTTTATTACTACTCCTTCCAGTTCTAAAACATGTTATAATTTCCCAGCCTGCCAATTTTATATCCATGCGCTTTTTTAATATTTGAGGCCGACAAGTGCAAAACTCATCTTATCCAAAAATTAAAAAAATTGAGTTACACATGGAATTCAATACTTCTTGCAGTTCTCTATGAACTGGTGACTTTGGGTTTGAGGAAAACTCATCTAATACACCTTCAAGAGAGCCCCGAAAACTGCTGTTCAATGCAAAACTCTTCAAATCTATGGTGGCGGTTGATGCAGAACTCGTTTAATCCATCTTACAATTCAGAGCAAAACTTTATATTTGATCCACTATAATTGTGCTGTGTGAAGAGCAAAACTCGCCTTATCCAGCACTAAGAAATATAGCAGTTTTTCTTCTCTATTTCCCTACATTGGCAGTCCTGTGTGATTCCAACTGTTTTTAATTTAGTTTTGACTAGTCGAAGGTGCAGACGTGTTATTATGGAGTCCTCTGATATCCCTAAGTTGGTGGAAAGGGTAGAACTAGGAAAAGGGCATTCCATGAATCGAAACATGAAAGAGAGAACAGGGAAAGGTATGTGTGATTGAATTACAATTAAATAGTATTATTCTATTGTTGACAGATATGACTCGTATAGGAATGAACAGATGTGTTTACAATAGTCTCTATTGTTAAAGGCATTCAGCAAGCCTCGGCGCCCGCTTGCCTGCAATCACAACAGCAAGTCATTCCAATACAGTAACTTGACACAGAAGGATGTAAGGAAATTCCACGAAGTCTTCTACACCTGCAGATCTAAAATTAAACAAGACTGCGTTATACTGACTTACTGTTCAACTCATATACCAAAACAGCAATGTGCAGTCAAAGACGATTCTCGGAAGGGTTTTACAACAACATATCACGTAAAACGTGTACAAAGTCTGCCAGCTCAGGTGTGTCAGAAAATGTTTCTGGATATTTTGTAAATATCAAACGATAGAGTACAAAAGACACCTTGAAACTGGAGTGGCGCCAAAGGAATTCCGAGGTGGAGACAGGATGTCACAAAAAATAGCAATAAGAGAGAATCTGTAATTAAATTCATACAGAAGTTTAAAGTACTTGACGTCCATTATTGTAGGAGCAAAACATCAACACCGCAATACTTACCAAGGGAATTAAGCATTAATAAAATGAAATGTATGTATAATGCAAAAGCATCTAATTCATTGAAAGCATCTAAGAGTTTCTTTCGTAATATTTTCAATGCAAAATTTAATATAGGCTTCAAAAACCCTATTTCTGATGTATGCTCACTTTGTCTTTGTTATGATGAGAAAATAAAATTGGAAACAGATAAAACTAAACGTTCTGATTTGCTGATAGCTAAATGAATACATAAACTTACAGCTAAGGCATATTTTGATCTCCTGAAAGAAGATGATAAAGTGGCAACATTTTCATTTGACTGTCAGAAAACTATGGTACTGTCAAAAGTACAGGATCAAGCAGCATACTACAGCAGGCACTTATACATGTATAACTTCTCCATTGTGTAGGGTTCATCCAAGACAACAGTGACAAATCAGAATGATTATAATTCTGTTTGGACAGAAAATGAACATCCTAAAGGTTCAAACAAAATTGTATCAGCAGTATATAGTCAACTGTGCAAATCCAATTTTTCTGGAGTTAAGAAAGTAAGGATATTTGCAGATGCCTGCTGTGGACAAAATAAAAGCACCACTATGATAGGCATGTATAATAAATGGCTTGCTGTTCAAGCACCACAGAACGTGCAGGTGATAGAAATGATCTTTCCTATTCCTGGCCATTCATTCACCCCTCCCAATCGTGTTTTCGGGCCAATAGAGAAAGAAATAAGAATGAGAAACACTACCAGTAGGCCTGAAGAATACTTTTAAATCTATAAAAATCTTGGAAAGGTAATTAGACTAGGGATAGATGTATTAGTACAAGATTGGAAGTATGCTGCAAAGGAAACATTGAAGTCACCAGGATCGTGGTATTTTAAATTAAAGGCATCTAAACATATTATTTTACAGCATTTCACCTCAAGCAAGGTTCTACTGAAAAGGGGAGGCAAATTATTGGGCCGATATGTGTGTAGGCAAGACCATTCTGAAGCGAGGCAAAACCTTAGAAATGCTTATTGCAAGGAATTTAGATGTAGGTGTAAAAGTAAAGGAGGAAAAAGTTAAAGATGTGCAAAATTTATTAAAAAAACATTTGGTGATAACTGGGAGGAAAATGAAAGCCTGTATTTTACAAGAATTTAATATCTAAAAACAATACTGCCAATGACGATGAAGTAGATGCTGTTTGTGAGAGCTTCTTGGATAGTGAGGAAGGAGAACTTAGAATTTGATATGTTTGTTTTTGAACATTAGTTATTAGTATTACATTTTAAACATAATACGTAAATTTTACAAGTCATAAGATGTGCGTGATATTAAAACTGGTCAATTTTAGTGATCAAACTATGAAGGGAGTGATTCATGGACAGCCTTATGCGAAATTGGTGAAAAAAATTGTGAAAATTTAGTTTTGATTAACTAAAATGAAATCAGAAATGCTTATAATTATACAAACATTGAAAGAAGTCATTTATTAACATTGTCAAACACGAATATTGAGAAGTAAATCGAAAATATTTGCACTTAATTTTAATTTAGTATTGTGTTTGCACCAAAACTCGCCAAATCCACTACCGTTGCATGCAAAACTCGCCTAATCCAAAATTAAATTTTGATTTACCACCATATTATTTGAGACTGATTTTCAAGAGAATACATGCATATTTAAGCGTCTAGTCTGGACATTATAACATTAAGAGAATTTTCAAATTTGCCTAATATTCGTTTTTCACATTTTCTGAAAATTCATTTTACCTGGATAAGGCGAGTTTTGCACTTGACGGCCTCATTCTCCCACTATTTGCTGTAAACATTTCTCTCCATTTTCCTCCACTCCAAACATTATAATGTTGTCTGTTCTTGACTCTGTTTCCGTTTTCTTTTCCAACTTATCCAACCTTTCTCTGCAGGTGTGTAGTTCTTTGTGTACTTTCTTAGTCGTAGTGTACAGCATTCCTTTCTTTGTTCTTTCTGTCAATATTTAATTCTTTTCTCCTTTCTATTTTCTTCAGGTCCACTATGTCCTCTGAAATTATTTTTAACATTGCCATTATCTGTGTCATATCTTCAAGTCCTAGATTTAATTCTACTCCTTTGATGATCAGTAGTACAGCCAGTATCGCCAGCAATCACAAGTATTCCTTCGTCACTTGTTTTCCTATCTCTTTCTTTTTCATTTTCCCATTTATATAATGCCAAAATCTGGCCTGATATCTTTCAAATCTACATCCATTTTTCCAGTCAATCTTCTCCTAACAGAGAGTTGCAACTGCTCATTTCCACTACTCGCGCTAGACTACGCCACCAGAATGGGGTGAAGGAACCAACTCTTATTCTGTGCGAGAATACCCTATTTATTACAATTCAAATAACTTGGCCTTCTTATAGACAAGAGATTGACCTGGAGAGAGCATTTAAGCTACTGCCAAAGCCTGTTCTTCTGGACCTGTAGAAGCATGTTTGGCAGCACTTGGGGGCTGAAGCCTAATATTATGTACTGGAAGCATACTACTATGGCTAGACCTCTACTCTCTTATGCCATACAAATGTGGCGGTCAAGATTTACAGTAATAAATACAAGGTTGAACTTAGCAGGTTGCAAAGGTGTCCTGCATTGCAATTATGATGGCAATAAGAAAAACCTCCACTGTAGCAATGGAAGTGCTGTTAAGATACATTTCACAACCTAACTGGATTGAGACTGAAGCCTTTTTGGCCTTCTATGACCTGTCACTAAACAAAATTTCCTATTCAGGGCACTTAGATCATCTTAAGTTCTCTTGGGATGACAAAGTTTATTAGATATGCAATATAAGGACTGACATTCTGAATCCAAGGACTATGTTAAACAAAACATTCACTTTCACTTTTTCCAAAATAAAGTGAATGGGGTAGACTGTACAAAAACTGAGAAGAATGAAGTTCCAGTAAGGTATACTGATGATTCCAGAACTAAATCAGAAAGAGGTGCTGAAGTGTATGGGAATGGGGCCGAGCTTTCATTTGAGTTGGGCAAATTTCCTACCGTCATTCAGGCTGAGATGTCCACTATCTTAGCTAGCACTTGCGACAGTATCATGTAGGGCTGCAAAGGAAGACGTATTCTGATACTCTCCAATAATCATGGAGGCCTGAGGATCTTAGTTTCTTGTCGAGGCCAAAAACTGGTTCTGGAGAGCTAAGAATCCCTCATGATATAGGCTGAATATAACTCATTTCATCTGAAGTGACGCAAAAACAAGTAGTGGTTCCAGACAAGGAAACAGCAGACTAGGCCTCCAAGAAAGAAACTGAGATATCATTATTGGACCTCAACTAGCTCTGGAAATGTCTTAAGGCCAGTTAAGCTGCCAGGGAATGGATACTCTGAGAACATAAGAGATACTGGAATTCCAAGAGAGTCTCATCTGATATTTGGAAAATTGCTAAAATTATACCTGTTTTCAAACAAAGGGAACAAAGAGGACATTAATAATTACCAGCCTATATCTATCTCATCTGCCTACTCTAAAATATTTTAATGCATTCTATACAAAAGAATTATGAATTATCTGGGAAAGTACAATTTACTGCCCAAACATCAATATGGATTTGTGAAAACTAGCTCTACCATAAAATGTATATCAGATTGCACTGAAGAGATGATAGCCAACATTGCTTCAGGTAATTACAATGCTGGTGTCCTGTTAGATATAACAAAAGCCTTTGACTGTGTAGATAAGTCTATATTGATAGACAATATAGATTTTTGTGGCATTAGAAGCCGCAAAAATCCTAAAGTCATATATGACTAACCGAAAGCAATCCGTAATATTAAAAACAGAACATGGTGAATTTACATCAAAAAAGTAAATACTAACTCATGGCGTACTACAAGGATCCATTTTAGGGCCTACATTATTTATTCTTTACACGCATGACATTAAAGACCTCATACCTGCAGATGTCAAATTATTTCAATATGCAGAATGATTCCACAATCACTGTACGTCATAAAGATGTCACTGTACTGGATACCACTTTAAATGACACTATAAATAAATTACAGCAATATTTTAGAGATTTGAATGTGTTTGTGAACCCCAGGAAATGAGAAATAATGTTATTTGGAACCAAAACAACTAATTTTCAGATAAGCTTAAACATTGGCAAAAACCCAGTTAAAACAGCAAATGAAGTAAAACTATTAGGAGTCACACCAAATAAAACACACTCATTATTCATATATCATGTTAATAAGTTAGGAAATAGCATCATCAAAGACCCATTTGCTCTCAAATACTTGTTGAAATACGTACCCAAAGATATTGCCAAAATGATTCATTATTCTCTTATCCATTCACATCTTTCATATGGAATTGAACTATGGGGAAATGCAACAGTAGCCAACTTTAACAAAATCTTTGTATTGCAGAAGAAAGCAGTCAGATACCTTGGTAACCTTAAATATAATGAGTCTTGTTACAACACGAACACGCACACGCACATGCACACGCACACACACACACAGTAGATCCTCATTTAACTGAATTCCAAGGGACCGAAAAGTAGCCAATTCGGTTTAACGAAGTTTGAATTAACAAGGTTTTCTAAAAATAGTCCCGTGTTATCTGAAATGGTAAAATACGACTGTTGAGTTCACTTTCTCTCTTGTTATGCGTACCAACGAATGAGGGTGAGAAGTAAAAATAACTATTGTATACGGTATATGCGGCATTTGTTTAATTGAGAAAGTATACTGTCAAATGCTTGTCATAATTGTTTTTAAAACAGTACTATTTGGAACAATATTGTACTCATTGAATTAGTGAATCGTATAATACAACAAAGAATAACCTTAAGAAACACTTTAAACATACCGTTCTATTAACACTATGTTTTAGTTAAAACTCTTATCCATTACACATTTTAGTTCTACAATTTGAAAAAGAAACAAACTGTTGTTGGTGGACCGTTGGTCGTAATATTATGGCACTCTCTGAAGATACCTCATCCAGGGTAGCCTGAAATGCCATGGAGGCATCAGAAGTGGCAGCAAATCTCTCGAGAACAGAAATTACAGCTGTAATGTCAGCGCAGGGTCTCGGTGTCGTATCTTCATGTTCCTCCTCAGAAGATGACAGTAAAGAATTATCATTCTCTTCTGCATCATCAGCAAACGACTGGTTCTTCAGCAGCACAGACGTTGTCTACCTATGTCCATCCTTCCATAATAACGGTACAAGAGGACACCAACCGGGTGTAACCGTGTAGAAGAGCATTATCAAAATCCCAATTGTATCCACATTATAAGTTCACATGTGGATCATCGGTTTCAGATTCAGTTTCAGCGGCATTATCAGCTGCTGTCCAGGCCTTCTTAAAACAGTTAGTTATGGTGTCTGTTGTAACTTCATCCCAAGCAGCAGATATGTTGCGGATAACTTGCAGTACATTCCAATGTGGAACTGTTTCTTGTAGTTCTATTGCACTGATGGCAGCCTTAACCAATTGGCACCCGTAATTACGCTTCATTGAGGCGATTATTCCTTGATCCAATGGTTGCAGACAGCTCATAGTGTTAGCTAGTAAGAAGACAACTTTTATGTTCAGAAGTTCCAAGTCATTGAACTGATGTGCTGAGCAGTGGTCCAAAGTTAGCAAAATATTCCTTTTTCTCGCAGCCATTTGTTGTTGAATCTTCAAGAGATTTGGTCATTCTAGCTTTATTGTTATTCTCATACTGACTTGGCAGATTGAATAGGTTGACCTTTTTAAAAACAGCGTGGATTTTTGTGTTTTCCAATGACTAATGGTTTGAGCTTCTCAGAACCATCCGAATTACAACACAGGACCACCGTCAGTATCTCCTTGCTGCATTTTCCTCCACGGCATTTTCCGCCCTTGGCACATAGTGTTATTTCAGGCATCAAGTTATAGAAAATGCTTGCTTTACCCATATTAAACACATTTCTTGGGTGATGATGAGAGAGCTTAGATTGAAACCCCTGCACGCACTCATTGGCATCTTCCTCGTTTACTCTATGTGCCTACCCACAACACTGACAGCACTGATTTTATGCCTCTTCTGAAAACGCCATAGCCATCCCTTAGAAGACACAAACCCAGAAATTCCTTCTTTCTTGGGGATTTTCCGAGCCTTCTTTTGAAGCACAGATTCTAGTTCTTGCAGAGCAGGCTGCTTTAATAATTTGCATTTTGCAAAATCACCTCCATGCATGTATCCTCTTCAATTTTGACATGATTTTTAACAATTGTATTCAACGTAGATACTGGTTATGACCTTAGCTGTTTAGTGCCCTTAACCCCCATATCATCAGATACTGGTATGTCAAGCTGCAAAAAGTCATGTGCTCCAAAATTTACATCAACCTGATTTAAAATTTTCATTTTCTCAAACGAAAAAAACTTTCCGTTTTTTGTCTTATTTCCTTCCATTCTTCAATACACAAATTGAAAATCAAGTTTAAATAATCACTGATTATGTGGATTCAAAAAGATTTGCAGCGATTTGATTTCAACCTTTATAGCTTCAAAGCAAATGCAAAACAGATCACAATACATATGCGGATATGGCAAAGCAAAACAGATGCCAGCCAAGATAAATTCCAGCAGCAGTGGTTGCATCTTGTTGCCATCTGTAAACATGTTTTGAAAGTCACCGGACAAATGAATGACAAATTGTGCTAGTTGTATGATTTGGCCAGAGATTTCTGTACTCTCTGGGTTAACAGAGGATTTGGAAGAATAGGAAACTTTACATAAATTGCAATAAGGTTTCAATGAAATGTACCCTGGATATATTGCCATGTGTAAAGAAACCGAAATGTTGTCTTCATGCATGGCCGCCATGTTGGATGTATACATCGCCACAAGATAATTGTCTTAAACTGTATTTCTATACTCAATAGAATTCACAAACAGAATCAAATACAGTTTTTGATTGTTTAATATGGTTTCAAGAGTAATACTTCTGTATACCCATTACTTTTATACATCCAGCATGGCAGACAACAGTTCAATTTGCTTCGTAACCTATAAAGCCATTCCTTCTCAAGCTCTCTAGCAGCCTGTCATTTTGCCATGATCTTATGAGAATCAACTATTATGACTCGAGGGCAAAAAAATAGACAAATCAAACAACATAAACTTGAGAGGAATATTGGCCATAAAAATCATTTCTGAGGTGCACAATCATGGAAAACATAAAACTGAAAAACCTGGATTCGGGTAAAATTTAACATTGTATTCCTATGTATTATTGGTACAGACTATAAAATATTTTTGTAAAATCCTGATTAACATTAATTTAAGGACTATAAAATCCAAGTTTCACTGTAGTACACAGTAAAGCAAAATGATTTTGTAGAACACTACGTTTTGAGTCAAATTTGCATTTAACTAGCTTCATTAACCTTTGTTATTACACATGTTTTTGAAACATGTAAATTTGACAGCGATCTACAAATTTTTTTTCACTAGTTTCAGTGCTAATTCACCTTTGATGGTGCCGTCTACTTATGCTTATCCCATCGCCATGGCTTGTTAAAATAATTCCTAAGTTAACAAATTCCTTAACTGTGTTAATATTTTTAGCTATAGGATTCCATTTTTCCAAGTTTATTTTCCTTCTTAAACACAATTATTTTAATAATGTTCTTTCACACTAGCTGTTTGTAGACACTAAGGGTGGTATTCATAGTTGATCTTGGTCCGGACCAACTTGCTACTTCCAGTGGATTTACAGTGGACCATCGATTTTTTTATTCGTAAACCGGGACTTGCGTTGGTCCGTGGGTCAAATGCCTTGGTCCGGACCAAATTTTGGTCTACCTCAAAGGGGTAGATTATAGGCAGATCTTTACAAAATGGACAACTATGAAGTGATGGGCATGGCTGCTGTGCGTAGAATTCACAAAATTAGAAGGTGGAGTAAAACTATCTACCAGGATTACACATAATTGGAAAGTATGATAACCTAAACTTCAGAAACAGATACAGGTTTAGTAAAGCTAAAGTTAGAAGGCTGATAGAACTGGTTCATCCTAAACTATATGACAGAGACAAAAACCAAGGCTCGAGTATCCCCACTGATACACAAATGCTAATAGCACTTCCATATTATGCAAGAGGAAGGTATCAACAAAACACTGCTGTGTCTGTAAGCCATATTGCAACTAATGTCTCACGTGCCATTACTAGACTTCCCTTTGTTAAACTGTAGCTTAAATTAGTTTTATTTATGGACATTCTTTAACTACTACAGTCCTTAGCATCCCATTCTATATTGGGCATGAAAGATCGGAAATTTTACTCAGAGGCCTCTTTTATCAGGCTTGAGGTTATTTTATGTGCCCTAAATCTAGGACACGGGACCACCGGCTTTACTTCCCTTCTGAAGGAAGCCATGCTAAGATTTTTATGCCCAAAAAATTCATCGCCCTCCGCCAGATATGAACCTGCAACCTCAGAACTAGAGGCTAGCATGGTACCCCCATTCGTTAAACTGGGATTACGATGAACTTAACACGAAGTTTAGAATTGCTGCTAAGTAAAGGTGTAATTAGGATGCACTTAACATTAATGGGAATGACTCTTGATTAATTGTTCTTTTATTGCTTAATGCTACTGCTTCACACCGAATGGCTCTAATTACCATGCAACATTAAACTTGACATAATGGGAAGGAAAAGTTTGATACTGCCAAATTCTTAAGTTACATTGCGTTAAATTAAGTCATGTTAGCACAATCTTAAATAGCTCCATTTAATACAATGTGTAAGACCTTCACGTTACGTCACATTGAGTTAAGTCACTTAGTTTAAGTTCAAAGTAATTCAGACTTTACTTACAGTTTCCTTGCAAGGAGAGGAGGATTACAACTGCCCGGAAGGTTTATGATACATCCGGATTTTCTTAGGTAATTATTTCTATATAATTAATATCACACAATATTTATTCGGTTAAGATACAGGGTGAGATACATATTAATAAATAACAGCAAATGCTGTTTGCTATTTAAATTCAATTTCATTCTGCAATTTTAAGGTTAAAAGTTAATATTCCAGCAAGTTAAATTCTTACTGAAATCATTAACAATGCCATGAAACTGTGAATCTGGTGGATAAGAACGTTTCCAAAACGGGAGGGAAGTTACTAGGTTACAATCCTGCAGAAAACTGCTTATATATTATATCCCTCAATGCCTCCTGTTTTTTTGCATTTGCCAAAACTGATTTGTTTTCAATAAAATCCATCATTTTTCTGTATTAAGGAAAACAGGTATTTTCCTCCTCTGATCGTTTTAATGCATGCTTCTTGGTTAACTCCATTTTTTGCTGAGGGTGAGGGGCGAGCACTGAACTGATAAAAAAACAGATGTGAAATGACCTTAGATGGTTATAAACTTGGAAATAACAGTGGTTAGTTTACTGCTCTATGGAAGTTGTGCATATGCAGAACTATCTTTCTTCGCCGTCATTTATCACTTTCTCCTTGCTGATCCACAGCCTTTCTTGGTCCAAGGCTTATCATCATCTATGAATGTCAAAAACTTGGTTGGCCTTTGGTCCAGACCAAATGAGTCTGGATATAGTCCAGACTAACGTGAAATCTATGAATATGGCCTTAAGTTTGAAGGTTGAGTCAGGTTTAAAAAATTCAATGCCATAGCTGGGATTACAACCACAGATTTTCAGCTATCCACACTGATTATCTTACTGAGTTACCATGGCGAGATACTGTATGCTCATTAAATCTTCTCATTCAACTCAAGCATGCCAGTAAACCTCCAAATATTACAGATATCACACCTCAAAGGTGACTTGAAATAGTACTTCAAATTTCTGCTTAATGCTTAGCCATTATAGGGTAAATCATCATTTAAAAAATATTATAATTTCATTAACAGCATTGTACAATCCATTAACTAAAGATATTTATAGTCAAATCATATGCAGAGCAAATGCAGAATTTTCCTATAATTAATTTATGGCATTTGTTTATTTACCTTTTTTAACCCACCATAAACAGCTTAAAAAAGAATATGGCTCAATTTCCTGCAGTAACTAGGTCCTTGATCTTAATTAATCTTAATTAGTGATTTTAACTCACCCTGTGCTAATAATGTGCATAAATGTTATGCGCTTTATGACAAGAAACGAAGGTATACCTCAGGCATGAGAAAAATGGTCCTGAAGAGCCACTTCACTGAAAAGCATTCCTGCCTCACTCCACCACCCATCCCCTCACCTTCTCCCACCGTCTGCTTCACCTGTGCTTCACACACACTTCATTCAGTGGCAGGTATGTCTTTGAACTCAGGATGCCAGTTTCAGGAAGAGTGGCAGAGAGAATTTTTTGTGACTTACAAAAACAAGAAAACCTGCTGTTGAATATGCAATGTTAAAATTACACATGTAAAACACTTCAGTATAAAATACCACTATAATCGGAAGCATAAAGCAGACTTGGTTATCTTACTGGTATTTATTTACATGGACTTAGGCTATCATACAAATATTTATTTACCATTTTAAAAGTATTTTCTTAATGGTTTTGAAAATATAAACAACAAGCTATGATTCCGCTATTTTATGGGTTTAGTTACTTGTTATTTTATTAAGTATCCAGAACTGAATTTACTTATCTAAAAAGTTGAGTGCATTAGATCTATTTGATGCAATTTAATATATGTAATATTTATTAAAAGTATATCAAGTATATTTTTAAATCTATTTCTCTTAGGGTTGGAGAGAGAATATATGCTTAATGAACTGAAACTGAAGTCAAATGCACCTATGAATGAAACCTCCAGAGAGAAAATATTGTGCACAAGTTATTGCATATCCTGGCTTATAACACACAGAATTCACTGTTTTTCGGAAGGGGAATTCATTAAAGAATTCTTAGTGGATGCTGCCGAGGAGGTTTCTCCAAATTCAATGAACAATGTAAACTCAGTTGCTCTCTCTTCGGACGGTCACCGACAGGATTACAGAAATTTCAAATGGCATACAGGATCAGTCAGAAAGAAAACTGGGGCACCTACTTTTCTTTTCTATCTTCCTAGATGAGTGCACAGATAGAAAGATACAGCACAACTATATTAATAAGCGATGTGGACCAGAACTTTAATATTTTAGAAAAGTTACTGGATCTCGCTTCCTTACATGACAGTGTCTGTGGTAAAGACATTTTTAAAGCTGTGCTGAATATTGTTTATAAGCTTAATTCAGACCAGTGAAAATTGGTGTCAATTGCTACAGATGGGGCACCACAATCACTGGAAGGTTAAGTGGTTTTGTGGGAATATTGCAAACGTGCTTAGCAGGCATATCTTGGTCAGAAGATGTAAAAGCTATTCATTATATGATACCCAGAGAAGCTCTTTGTGCTAAAACAGCAAATCTTGAAAATGTTATGAAAATAGTGACAAGGAATGTTAACCTAATACAAGCAAATACCCTTCGACACTGACAGTTCCAGAGCTTCATACAGAATGTGCAATTGGAATTTCAAGATCTGCCCTATTATTGTCAAGTGAGATGGTTAAGCAGAGGGACGATGTTACGTCGTCTTTTTTTTTTCAGCTAAGGAATGAAATAGATAGCTTTCTAAGAACAAAACTGAGTAATGTAAATTATTTTAAGAACCACTTCTTATTTTAAACATGCTCATGGTACAAATATCTACCATGACATCATGTAAATTATTACAGGGAATAGTGGCACCTCAGGTAACACAATCAGGTTGGATCCAAGATTTAGCTTTTTACCGTGACCTGATTCATAGAAGTTTTCATAGTTAAATTAAATCTACTATCAAATCAACTTGAAAATAACAATACAATAGACTCTCAATTTTACACAGTAATGGAGGGGAATGCCACTGCTGATAAAAGCAAAACAGCAGTTGATCCGTTAAGGGTCATAACTTCTATGGTGGGTATATGTAGGTACTAATGTGAGGTATGTTTATAAATATTAAGATGGTTATAATCAGGGTTAGGATTTTTAGCTGCGCACCTTTTTTCTTAGGGTAAGCTAAAGCTGTGCGGAAAGATATCACAGTGTGAAATTTTGTTTCTAGTTGCGAAAAGAGGCATTTTTTCTCGCACCTTTTTCCCTTTTATGGGACCTTTACCCCTTTTTGGCACCTTTATCCCATTTTCCCCCAACCATGCCCATATCCCCTTTTTCCCCCTTTTTTCTTTTAAGTTTAATTCCAATTTATTCTTTAACTTTCAATTAACATCTCCTCAGCTTGCTGTGTACGTGCAAATAGTAAGCCTACCTCTTTCAGCAAACACCATGCGGGAATTGAAAGCACACCCGCAACAATGGAAAATAATTGTGTGTTCGACAAAAACCTCTTTCTCTTGCTTTACCGCTATAAAGTAGCCCGCAATAATGCAATTGACAATGAGTGATTCTATCCCACCAGAATCAGTAGCCTGCTGTTCGTGAATGTGAGTTTGTTATTGTGAGAGATGTCATCTGTTTGCGTGGAGGCGAAGGCTGGGCATGCAGAGATGGCAGTAACCTCATCCGCGCAGTTCCGACAATTATTAAGACTGGGTTCTGCTCGAAACTACTAGAAATCACTGAGACTGAAGTTCCAGCATGAATGAGAACATTCTGGCAATTGTCGCGGTGTTATAAGAGAATGTGCACAGCAAATGCATACAAGAGTGAATTGTGTGACAGTCACATTGTGGTAGCAAGTGAACTAGTGTTAGCTCTCCAAACGAGTGTATTAGTACTAGATTTTACCATGCCAAAGGTGTCCAATGCTCGATTTATTGTTCTGGCTGAGGAATTCAAACATGATTTCATAGACACTGATTGAACTGTTATGCAATGTACTATTTGTGATTCAGGAATTTTGTTACATGAAAAACACCAGCGAGATCGCATCAAACAACACATTTCCAGCTTTAAGCATCAAATGCACAAGACTCTTCAAGCAAACAAATCAACGGCAACCTCTATTACGAAATGGGTTTGAACAGAGTTCTTCAAAAAGCCAAAATTTGAAGGAATTAAATATTGATTTATGTGCAGCTCTTATACAAGCAGGAATTCCACTCAATAAGGTGAACCATCCAGCCTTCAAGGGATTTCTTGAAAAATACACAAAGATGTCAATGCCCGATGAGAGCACTTGAAGAAAAAACTACATGGAGCCTGTTTACCATGAAACCATAGAAAGAATCAAGGAGAAAGTGTCTGATTGCAATGTGGCAATCATTGTGGATGAAACCATAGACTCAATGGAACGATATGTTTTGAACATTTCAGTTTTTCCCTTAGCAGGGAAGAAAGTTAAGCCCATGTTGTTAAAAATGTACGAGCTGCAGAAAGCCAATACCAGTACAGTAATGCAATCCATTATGGACTTCTGCCAAAAACTCTGGCCTACTGGTATCGAGTTTGAAAAACTTCTTGTGGTTACGGACCAGGCTCCATACATAGTTTCAGCTATTAACCAATTGAAACCTTTATTTCCTAAATTGAAGCATGTGACATGTTTGGCTCATGCCCTTCACAGGGTTTGTGAATCCATAAGGAACAAATACGACATTGCAAATCAATTCATCTCTGCCCTGAAGAAGATTCTACTGAAAGCTCCGAGCTGTGTTGTTTACTACAGGAAAATCACTGGCCTGCCCCTTCCAAATTTCCCGGTCATTACTCGCTGGGGTTCTTGGATTAAGTGTGCTGCTATGTTGTGTGAGAATTTTGACAAAATTAAAGAGTTTGTGATTTTATTGCATCCATCCGATGCAGGTGCAATTTCCAAGGCAGAGCAACTTTGTTATCGGAGAAAATACATAATTTGCAGACAGAACTATATTGTGTCCATAGTTACAAGTACCTACCTGCAGCTATTAAACAATTGGAAGAACAAGGTCTGGAAAAGGAAAAACAATGGGATATTTTTACTTCCGTGAGGGAGCAGTTAAATGGCTTTGCCAAAGACAAACTGAATGTAGTCTTCAGAAGAATCCAGACATTGAGGAATTCGCCACATCTGTAGAGTTGCCATTCCGAGTGAATACAAGGTTTGCCCCACTGGTTTCTGTGGATGTTGAAAGAAGCTTTAGCATCTACAAAGACATTCTATATCCTAATAGAAACAGAATTTCTTTTAAAAATGTGGAGATGCTTAATGTCTTGAAGTACAACAGCTTCATATTTTTGCCTTCTTGTGACGAGTGATAATTTGATGTACTTGTTTGTAGTTCAATAAATTAGAATAGAATCATTGAATTAGTTAAGGGAATGCACAGCTGAAATTAACCAAAAAATCTCAAAAAACCTATTAAAAAAAAAAATTATGTTCCCAAAAAATTCTCCATTGCTTGTAGTTTTAGAATCTACTTTTATTTTTATTTTTGACCTAGCAAATGCTTCAGGATCGTTACGAGACTTTTTAAATACCCTTGTGCATTTGGTTGCTAGCTGCTTATATTTTTAAAACTTCATTTTAAGGTGTTTCTTATTTTCAGCATTTCTGCATATTCAAAATGTTCCACATGATGTAGTTTTCATCCATTCATATTAACATTTTTTATGCTTATTTCAAAAACCCAAATAAATAAAAACTGTCATATAATTTTTCCGTGTAATGAATAGTTTTTGCGCTACTAATTTTTTAAGATAACAATGTATAAAAAAAAACCAAAAGAGTGTAAATACAAAACTGCAACGCTTTTTTTCTCTTAAACTAAGAATGGTAGAAAAAAAAAAATTATAGGACAGATTTGTAGTTCCTTAACATAGAAGCAACATAAGATTTTTTTTTTTTTTGAAAAATGCATCATGTGTTGCATTTTGCATATACCCATAATTTTATATTTTGAAAATAACTTCAAAACTAATTAAGATTTTATGTTGAAATTCACAAAACAATTATATTTAAAGAAGACTGACATGTGGTTAAAATTTCAGCCCAATTAAATGGATAGTTCAGAAAATAGCAATTTCAGTTGTGCAGCCCCTTAAATAAACCAGCACCCTATTGTCCCTTTTTTCACCTTATTTGAGTGCCTTTTCACTTCCTTTTTTGATCTGCAATTTGCACCCAACAATCCTAACCCTGGTTATAATGTATAAATTGCCATTTAACTCTCAATTTTGTAGAAGACAACTCAATCGTGCGACCGAATTAGCATTGTTGACCTGTTTTTCGTTTTAACAATTCTTTTTTTCATGGTTCCATTTATATGCCGCCTTCAGCTACAATGGTCATATCGGCAGCCTTGATTGTATATAGTTGTCATTTGATTTCTGTACTTGGGTGTCACGTGCACACACTTCCAGACTTAAGGGAGAATAGGGATTGATCTTGGCTAGAGAGAACAATCCCAGCTGAGAATTGAACCTGGGACCCCTCACAGGCAGGTGCTCTAATGACTGAGCTACGGGACCAGCCTTTAACAATATTGTGCTAATTTCCTTACAAAAATAAGCCATTTAAACTGCACAAAAACTATACTATGTATTCTGCTCTATTTATGCACAAACATACCAGTAAGATCTTTCAAATCCTAGTGAGAAAGTTTTTAATCAACTTTAGTAGTTGGTTTTTTTTGGGGGGGGAGGGAGGGGTGTCAAGTCTTAATTTATGAAACCTTAATTTGTCAAACAGCAAGGAATCCCCTTGTTGTTCTAGGTCATCTAGCAAATTTATATTAATTCAAGAGCTGCTGAATGATAGATACGCTTTTGTGGGATCATCATCATAAAGTGTATACCATTCTTCTTGCCTTGTGCACGCATAAAAATTTCTTTATCAGTACCAAACACATCACCCAGCAATGTCTGTTAACCACAAAGTATTCAACGTTCTCACTGTTCATGTTTTTGCAGGAGGTGCAACTTTTAATGCAGAAGCATTAACTGTTCTTTCACATATTTTGACCGTGCGATTACTGTTTCAAGGGTGAATGGTTGGAGAAGAATGAAGTACTGTAAAAGTACTTACTTGGGGAGACCTATTGTACAGTCAACAATTCATAGTCGCTGAAACAATTCAAGAATACATAGAAATCACTTTGTAATGCAAACTACACAAGCTGGTAATGGAACTTAAAAAAACAGTGGATAAATTGCAAAGTGATAATCAGTTATTTTGAGGTCTTTAAAATCCCATCGGTTATGTACATGGCCATTACAAAAACATACTTCAATCCCTTAACTAATCTTTCCAAGAAAGTTCTTCAGAAATAACTGTAATGGAGAAGGAAATGTGCTTGTTCAGTAATCCTCCCATACGGGGACAGATTTGACCCCTTCAGCTGCTGTGGTGCAAGCACTGCGGACACCCTTAGCACTTGTGGTACTTCTGAGGCTACTAGTAAGTATGCTGGGTTGAACATCTGAGCCCCTCCTGGAAGGGAGTCGTTCGGATTGGGTTGGACTCAGCGGGGCAATGGTTCCCAAAACCCATGGGAGAACGGGTACATCTGGGCCAAGCCTAGGTGGGGTTGTGAGATGCCTTAATGTCCTCCAGCACCAACCTGGAGGGCTGGTAGACAGTGGCTAGATACTGTCGCCCCCACTGAGGTTGTTTGGTAGTCTTCCCCTATGGGTAGTCTTCCATTCCTGATAAAGGAGGGAGACATTTCTAAAATTTCTGATAGTGGCCTACTGGAAAACCCATGGGAGGGAAGGATCCTTACCCTGGGTGGCTGAGGAGAGTAGGCTCTGGGTAGACCTCCTGACCATATATTCAATAATCCATCCATATTTGATGTCAACCAAGCAGCAGAGCCACTGCAGCTAGAACTTATAGAAATGCAAATGAACACACCACTAAAGTTTTTAAGAAAAACTGGATTAGATCTTTTTAAATGCCTACCAGAGGAGCAATTCCCTAATATACACACATTTGCAGAGCATACTGTAGTTATGTTTGCTCAACTTACTGTTGTGACCAGCTTTTTCTACAATGAGTAAGTCCAAAAGTGTCTTCGGGTCTAGAATTAAAGACATGCATTCAGTTTCAGTATCACAAATGGGTTGTTCCACTTTAGAGTCAAATATATATATATATATATATATATATATATATCATATACTGTTTAATGTGTTCCATAGTTTAAAAACAATGAAGCTTGCTTACTATATTTATTGATTTTAAAACCCAACAATTTATTATGTTGATCATATACTTTTAAAATATATATTAAAACTATATGGCAATGCAGCTTTGTTACTTTATTTATTGTTAAAAAGAAACAATTATTAAGTTGATCACAAGGCAGTGTAAGAAATTCACGTGCACAAGGTAAAGGAATGGTTATAAACTTGAAGATTATATAATTTGCCTAACAGGAAATAATTAGCTGTAATAATTATTGTATGAAACATATGCTTAATATAAACAAAATACTTTAAATACCAGCAGCGAAATTATTACTAACATGCAGAGTGGGACAAATTCACCACTGCACTTGACTTGGAGCTAAACAAGTGCATTACTCCTCACCACTCAACAGAATGTGGGGTGCTAAAGGCACATTCCCTCCCTATTTTGCTGGCCATCACCATGCCTGGTTTAACTCCTAGACAAAGATTTTTTGAGGGCAATTTTAGCACATTGTATGCTCATGCCATCTATTGCCATGAAAATGAAATGTCCATCAGTGTTATATGTCTTATGCTGCTCTCTTGAATGGAATATTTGAAGGTCTGCGCAATGCATCTGTTGTTACGCCATGAGCGGTGCAACCCTGGTATCATGTGATGCAGGGAATTACTGGTATTCAATGGTGCATAAAATGGCTTCCTCAAGCAGAGTAGGATGTAATTTGGGTGATGATGAGATATTACAGATGTTTAATGCATTACCATCCGATTTTCTGATTAGAGTAACAGTGAAAATCATCAGGATTATGCTGAAGCAGTTTAGAAAAAGGCAGCTATTGATTGTTGAGGCAGTGAAAGTGAAGAAAGTGATCTCATTCATCAAGGTACATTGACCATTTGTTCCGGTAGCACTGTGGTGACTTCAGCCCACATTTCTACCGAACGATCAAAATTCAGGTATTTCAGCAAATATGAATGATGATTGCACCATACTGGATATTTTTCAACTATTTTTTTCTGTTTCACATCATGCAGCACATAGCAGATGAAACCAATAAATATTACATATGTCAGAAACTACATCCATCCCAAAGCTCTCATTTGCAAGCTTGGAGTAATATTACCCAAGAGGAATTATACGTATTTTTGGGATCAGTGTGTTCATGACCAGAGTAAAAAGAGTGCACTAAATGAGTACTGGTCAGAAGATCCTGTTACTGTCACATATCAATTCTGTAACTTCCAGGGATAGATATCTTTTACGTTTGAGGATATTACATTTCAATGACAATGAGACACAAGTACAGGGGGAAAGACTGCATAAATTGAAACCGAAATTGACCATCTGAGGAAATTCTTCAGGGAAGTATTTTATACTTTACAAGATGTTTGTATACATGAAAGTCTTCTGTTTTTCAAGGGGTGATTACAATTTTTATAATATATCCTATCTAAGATACATGGGTTTGGTGTAAATGTGTTTTTGTGCTGATTGTGAAACAGGGTACATTCTTGATTTCATTGTACATACAGGGGCAAACATATTTACTCCTCCTGGGCATGAATTTGGCATTTCAGGAGCAGTGGTACAAACACTGATGCAAGGTTACCTACACAAAGTCACACTTTATGGCTAGATAATTGGTATTCCAGTCCTCTACTGTACAATTGGCTACATCAAAATGAAACCAACGCTTGGGGTACAGTGTGAAAAAATAGAAGGGAAATGCCAAAAAATGAGTGAAAAATTGAAAAGAGAAAAACAGACTAGATACACTCAAAACACCTTAGCACTTGGATGAACAGACAAGAGGTCTGTATGTTGACAACACTCTACACAGATTCAATGAAACAATCAGGGAAATTTATAGGCTAACACAGAGATAATGAAGCCTGACTGAGTCGTGGATTATAAAAAAAATATGGGTGTTATAGAAAGGTCAAACATGACAATTAGCTCTCTTGAATGTGTCAGAAAGGCTTTGAAATGGTATATGAAATTCTTCTTTCATCTCTTAGATACAACTCTTAAATTCTCATCATTACACAGAACGAAAACAGGTAGGAATACTATTTGAGCCGATTTTCAGCTCTCTATGAAATGTGCAAGCAGTACCACTCTCTCAAAAGTAACTAAAGAAGGACAACCAACATTTGGTGTCCAGGTCAGATGACCTTTAGACTCATTGAAAGAGCTCCACCAAATGCAAAAAAAAGCAAAGCTTGCTAGGATGTGTCATGTATGTTATAACACAAATTTTGAGCCCAAAAAGGTACAATACTACGATTGTGCTTGCTAAATGTAATGTGGGCTTGTGTGTATAACCCTGCTTTGAAAAACATCAAACACAGAAAAGTACAAAATTCATTTCAGGAGGTTGTACTTTCATTCCTAAGTTATATGTAATATTTACAGTGAAATGGAAGTAGTTCTCAATAAAATCAATTTTGATTTCCCATGTCTTGTGAATAGAAACAAAACATGTAAACATATTTTGTACAATGCATCACCCTAAACTGAAAGTGATTATTAAAATTGCTATTATTTTTAACCACTTTGTGCCCTAGCTATCTGAGAAGTGGTATGAATACATCATATTTTTTTTCTTTGCATTTTCTAGTCACTGATTATTACTTAGGTGTTATTTGTAGCAATCATATTAAAAAACATGCAACAATGTGTTTAAACAACAATGGGTTTTAGTGCCTTTTCTATTATCCCGAGTATTCTCACGTTTCTTACATTTTACTTTGTGTTAAGAGTATTTAAAAAAAAAAAAATGGCACTTCTGGGAAGGTGTTTCATAAACCACACTTCACCACTTAAATGTTAGCTACAGCATGATAGACTTGAAAACAAAGTGTCGAACAGAGTGTAACATTGCAGTCTGGGCAATAATTCAGGAAAATGCCACTATGTTAGGCACAATGGATGTGGTGTTTTCCCTGGTCGACCTGCTTTAGGGGGCATTGCACATAGGACATATGAATTCCATAATGTCAATTCAAGTGGAAGAAAATGTTCTTGTAGTAATCTCTTTCCTCTTTTTCATTGTATAGGTTATGCTGCTAGGTATTGATCTATTCTGTCGATGCTCCTATTATGTAGTTGTAATTTATAACAACCTGAGGTTTCCCTTTGGCATTCTTCTTCACCATCTTTGGATTATGAATGGTGCTGAGTATATCATTCTTGCCTTTCTATCTTAGGGCCATTACTTTGCCCCTTTGACAGGCGACTATTTCTCCTTTCTTTAGCTTCTTGGTTTTCAGAAACTTGAGGCATTTCCTTCCTTGACAATCACAATTTCTCATAGGATCAGTTCTGTCGTGTATAAGGATGTCTGCCAGCTGGGTTGATGTGTAAAAGTTGCCAGGTGTTAGATAATACTCACTCCCCAGCAATGGTTTCCACAAAGTCATAACAACCTGGGATGACAATGGCAAATCCTTGTTGCTGTTCTAAAACTGTTCCCTTTCCAGTATAAATAATACTGGACCATACATATCCACTCTTTGATTCACACAGCATGTATGTCTTTACACCAAGCTTAGCATGTTTCAATGGCAAATATTGTACCCATCCTAATCGTCCCTTATACATCATCAAACTTTCGTTCATTGTAACACCTCTCTCTAGTGTATACAACTGTTGAAATTTGCTCTAAATGCTTGTACACATTCTAAATTTTATTCAATTTTGGATTAGGATGTGTTTCAGGGTCATGAGCTTCATTGTTGAAGAAGTGTAGGTTTCTTCAATGCAGCCAATATCTTGTATGACATCGTTGCCAGAAAAAACTCAGTTACAATCATAAGATATTTTGACCAATACTGTGCTTCTTCTGGTTTCCAGATTATACTCTACAAATTAGTTGCCAGGAAAATGTACATTTCATTACTTGAAGTGGGACTCCAGTTGTTTGCTTTCCACTATTACACTGATGTGCAAAACGATTTCTCTCTCTTGTTATTACATCGAGTAGCTCATCATAAAAGAGGCTGAAAAACTGAATGATATCTATATTAGGATCCACTGAAAAAATTCAGGCCAGAAGTAGACGTAAATGGATATCTTAGTGGAGCTGGAGTTACATTGTCACCCATTTGCAGTTGCACCAATTGTCTTGCTGCGCTTAGATCTACAGAATTACTTGCATCTGAATCAGAATCACTTTCATAATACTTCTGAAGTATAGCTGCCACATTCCTCATGGGAAACAGTATCAGAATCACTGTTGCTTGACATTGCAATATGGACACTGTACATAAATAGCCCCGGAGCATCTACAACAGAAGGACAGTATACGCTCAAATTAAGCCTACAAAATATGCTAAATTATCTCTATTCCAATCTGGCATCAAGGCAAAATGCTAATTCTAGATTACACGAGCATAAAGATAGTCATTCCATTTAGCAGTGAGCATTAAATGTTCCGAACAAGAATTCATTCATTCATTATCTGTTTACCCTCCTCTTAAGTAGGACTTACACCCCCCAGGACTTACAGGCGGGTGCCTGGGGTCAGAGGCCCGTCGAGGAGTAGACACTCATGGATCAGACAGAACATCCAGGATGGGTGATCAGCCCGATGCCTGGTATGGGATGAAGGAAGTAGATGAAGCGAAATGTTGTCGAAATGGATGAAAGGAAAGGTGATGATGGAGCGGTTGGTGGAATGAATGGCGGGGGAAACCGGAGAACCCGGAGAAAACCCGCCCAGACGCCGCTTTGTCCACCACAAATCCCACATGCAGGTCCCTGGGATTGAACCCGGTCCGCCTTGGTGGGAGGCAAGCGGTCTAATCACTCGGCCACGGCGCCGCCTCCGAACAAGAATACTTGGGGTAAAACCACAGAGAATTAAGATTTGAATGTATATGAGGTAACTTGGGTTTGAAAATTTTGACAATTTCTTAATTACAAGTATTCTCGGGATAATAGGTGAAGCGGTTAAAACATTAACAATGTGCATTAGTGACCAAACATGTGAGTCACCTATAATTATCTACAAGAAGTTAAGTGAGTGTTTTAAAACATATACTTTAATTTTAAGCATTGTAACATATACTTTAAATAATTTAATTATTACAGAAATAACTCAGCATGGAGGGGCTGAAACCCATCCTAAGTAGTTTAAACCATACTGAAACACAAATAATGCTGCCATATACCTTGTCAAGGTTCACAAAAAACGGTAGAAGGTCTTCTACATTTATGTTAAAGATATTTATCAAATGGCATTTTTAAAATTAGTATTTATCTATTGTCCATTACTAAAACTATACTGACATGGCAAAATCAGCTGTTTGGTATCTGCCAAGCACTGAATTCTAAGAGATAGAATTCCTGTGAGCATACATAAGCGGAAACTTAATAAAGTAAAGTGATTAGTAATAATATTACAATAAGCCAAATTACATACTCAAACTTCAGTAAAAACCACATGTTTACCTTGCGTAACTATAAATGAGGAGTGCTACATGAGCACTGAAAGAGGAAGGACATATTTACTGTGAGCTGGAGAGTGAGAATGTGGAGTGGAGTTTAAGGGCCTGTCGACAACTAGGTCATTTGGACCCCAAGTAAAAACATAAAAAAAAAAAAAAAAACCAACAACAACTTAAAACGGTCGGGCTAAAATTGCAGAAGAATAAGTTAAAAACGAAATAGCCGTAAGACTATAAATGAGGTTAAAATAAAATAAAATCCAGGACTAAAACATGATGGTAAAAAGGAAGAAAATCTAGGCTAAAAAGACTAAAAACCTCCAGAACTAAATGACAAGGTATACTTGTGTAAAAAACCTGATTCGCCTAAAACTGAGGGCAGTGTAAAACCCAGACCAAAAAACTGACTATCACGCGTATCTCGGACAATCAAAGAAAACATGTGACACGGTAAGCGGCACATCACACGCTGAACAGACAGGGGCCGCGGCACCACGCAGAAGATGACTGTGTGTAGCGTGCAAATGGCCGATTCTTAGGCGGGTCAGAACTACTTCTGACCACCCCGATTCCCTGCAGGAAGTGGACCAGTGTTATATCGGTGTCTTTGAGTGTCCGGAGTTGACTGCCAGCCAGTGCCTCCCATGATTGCTGCCAAGCTGAAAACAGAGTACGACTGAAGTACCGCTGAACATCTGTAGAAGGCACAGTTTCAGTGGAAAACTCCGGCAAACGGCATGCAGTCTTAGCAGCTGCATCTGCCTCATTGCCAGGAATTCCCACATGGCCTGGAGCCCATGTAAGAACGAATGGAGTGCGAGAAGAAAAGTAGCACAAACAGCAATTGGAGTGGACCTTTCAGGGTACAGGGTCAGGATAGGACTATTCATGAGAATGAAATTAAAAAAAAAAGGGGAACAGAGGGAAGTACGATAATGAACTACTTAATAATGGGAACCATTATTCTAATTTTATTAATGATTGGTGTTGGACAAAATCCTGGTCCAGAGAAAATAGAGGCAATTTTGGAAGATTTTTGGGGAAAAAAACAATAAAATGGATGGAATGAAGCAACAAATATGCAATAATCTGAACAAAATAGCTAAGGAAATAAAAGATGATGTTGGAAAAGAAATTCAAGGAATTAGAAGAGAAGTAGATGAAGTGACACTGAAAATGGTAAGAACAGATGAGAGGAGACCTAAAAATGGAACTACAAGGATTGGAGATTATGGAAGCATACAGCGTAGGAAAACATATGGTGAAAAGACCAATGATCACAGTTTTCAACAATGCAACTAATATGTGAAATACTTGGGAAAGCAAAGATGCTGAAAAACACAAATATATTTATCAACAAGAATTTAGCACAAGTCCAAAGAAATATAAAACAAAGTTTAATCTGACATATGATGGAAGTGGAGCAGCAGGAAAACTTGCATATATTAGAAATCTGCAGCTTTGGATTTAAGGTGTAAATGGAACTTCTACAGGCAAGAGAGACATATGGAGCAGTGGGCAAAGTCAGAAGGAAATTAGTCAGCTAACTTTGAGCAATCTACAGGATGCATGCAGCTATGGCAAGTCCAAGTGAGACAAAGTCCAGCACAGAAGAGAGATGCTGCAACACAGGATATGATGATAATGGCTACATCAGAAGATATGTCTACAGCAGAGCTGAGCTGAAAGACAGAAAAACTTAACATGCACTTGAGAGATAACGAAAAGTGGTTATGACAATAACAACTACATCACGAGAAACGTCATCAGCAACAGAAATAAATGCAGTGTCACCCTCGAAGAAACAGCATATGGTTTAGCAGAGAGGGGGAAACAGGTATGGAAACAAAGCAGTGCAAGCAGTCAAGAGGAGGGGGGAAGAAAGCAGCCAATGTGGTCAGAGAAGAGGGGTGGATATGGGAAAGGGAGAGGACAGTATCATAACTTCACCTCAACGCAGCATACTTATGCTGCAAAAAGAAAAGCAGACACCAACAGAGTGTATCCAGTTGAGAAGCAAAAGGACGTTACAAAAGTGTCTTTTACCAATGGGGAGAACAGGACTGCAAATAGCACATAATTAGGCAATTACAATTTTGGAACTGTGAAGGGTAAAGCCGTTCGTGGTGTGACACTTTTGAAGATGTACCCTTTGCTTCAAATTTTGATGCTGCTAACTCGAAGTTGCATCCATTAGATAATGTTTAATGTTACCCACTCTGTTGACGAGTTCTACAATGTTGTCAACTCGCAGCTCATTCTGCATTGCCTAGTCTGCCGGCTACTTCAATGGTATAGCTATGAGTACTTTGTCTCAGGGTATGCGCGAGTGTAATGTCAAAGGATAACACCAGTTTAGTTAGCTCATAAATTTTAATGTTGACTCAAATATTCTGTTTGAAAAGAGCCACCCACTGTTGAATTAAAGAATTAAATTGTTCCTGTGATAATAATAAGTGAAATGTCAGTTGCCATAAGCTGCAGAAATTTACTTAGAAAGATCCCTCACAATAGCCACTAAATCTTTCTCACTCACGTGAGTCACTATGCAACATACAACTTAAAATGGAACTAACTACCACACGAGTAATTACACGAGCCGTTGCACAAGTCAAATGATTTAGTAAGCAAAATCAAGTAAGTAAGTCTGATTTAGAATACATGCTCTTTTTTTAAGCTCTGCCTACCTATTGCTACCCTTATCAACATTCCTCTTTATATGGTCCAATCTTAAAACTTTATTTATGTGTATCTGACACTGTTTCCATATGGTAGCTCTTGTATCTCAGAATTTCATTGCCTTTCTAATTTACAGAAATCCTGCCTACATGACTTTTCAAACACACTGAACTCACCTCTAACTGTATTCCAGGAACCTTTATGCTAACGCATTCACCAATGACTTTTTTCTACAGACATATCTTTCAACTCAATCTTATTACATTATACATTGATTTAATATACGGAAATTATTTATTGCAATTATTTCTCTATCTTAATATTACTTCTTTATTTAATGATTTATATCTTCCTGTCAATATTTACAGTATCAAGGGCTAAAAAATAAAATATATATGGGAACTCTACAACATATACTGGGGACACTTCACTATTTGGCTGTCATGGAAACATGGTTAAAAGAGGAATATGTTGTATTAAAAAATTTTAATTATGAAGGAAGATAGGACGAGATGATCACAAAGAAAGGGAGACCATCAGGAGGGCTAGATTTTTTTTTAAAAAAAAACCCTCAGAAAAACAATTAAAGAAACATGGTCCAGCTACAAGGAAGTAATCTGAGTAATAATAGAAGATAAACTGTTAAGATGACAGATAATATGCACAGGTATAGTGTATAACCCCCTGGCTACCTCAACGTTCCATAACACAGAATTGTACGAGGGTCAATCCGAAAGTAATGTCTCCCATTCTTTTGTGTTGCCGAACCAGATTATGTTGGTGTAGTATTAATTGTTGAACTTTCCTGCTAGTGTCCTGCTAGTTTCATTGTCCTATGACAGATAGCAGCAGCAGCAGCAGCAGCAGCAGCAGCAGCAGCAGCAGCAGGGGAGCATTCCAAAATGGCTACTGACATGAGGTGCATACAAAACAGGGATGTGTAATTGAATTCCTTACCGGTGAACAAATTGCGCCAATTGAAATCCACAGACTCTTGCTAAAGGTGTAGACGATACAGTAGATGTGAGTTAAAGTGAGACAGTGGGTACAGCATTTCAAGTGGTGAAAAGGATGTGCAGGACAAGCCAAGCCCTGGTCAAACCTGCTCAGCTGTCACAGTAAATAATGAACAGCGTCTCAATCAACTCATCGGTAATGATCGGTAGATTGCGACCAAGGAATTGTATGTAGAGCTGAATGTTGACTGTTGCATAACAGCCTACATGTTGAAAAGAAGTTATGCAACCTTAATTATTGCAAAATGTGTGCGAGATGGATCCCGTGGATGCTTTCACAAGACCAAAAAGCTCATCGAATGGAAATTTGGGGGCCTGCTGGACCAGTACGAATTGAAGGTGACAATCTTCTGAACTCTAACATCACCGGAGATGAGACGTAGTGTCACCATTATGAGCCAGAATCTAAACGACAGTCCATGGAGTGGTGACATCTGACTTCTCCAACAAAGAAGTAATTCAAGACATAGCCATCTGCAGGCAAAGTGATGTACACAGCCTTTTGGGATAGACAAGGTGTGGTTCTTTTGAATACCTTGGAACGTGGAGCAAATGTCAATTCCGAGCGCTACAAGATGAAACTGATTAGGCTGGAAGCCCAAATTTACAGTCAGGTCAGAGAAGAAGACAAACTTCCACCTGCAGCATGATAATGCCAAGCCCCACACCTGTTTTGTAACCATGGAGCTCATTACCAAATTTGGCTGGACTGTCCTACCACATCCACTGTACAGTCCTGATTTTAGCACCTTCGGACTTCCATCTCTTTGGGGCTTTAAAAGATGCACTACATGGCCAACATTTTCCAGACTCAGATGTTGTTGTAACAGCTCTAAAACAGTGGCTAGCCTCAGCTGGTTCAGATTTTACGACCGTGGCATGCAGGCTCTTGTTAATTGTTGGCAAAAGTGCATAACGAATGGTGGTGATTATGTGGAAAAATAACAGTATGTAGCTGAAACCTTGTTCTAGTTAACTGTGTTATTGTGCTTTCTGTATCTGTTATAGTTTCCATAAAAATAAATAGGAGGCATTACTTTAGGAATGATGTAATATGATCTCTTAGATAAAGATATAGAGGGGTTAAGAGACAAATATCTAAATATAGAGATTATATTTACGGGAGATTTTAATGTAAAAATAGGGGAAGATGATGTAAACTTAATGGATGGTTCAGTAAATAACAATGCAACAGGAAAAAATTAGAACAGTAGGCACAGTAAGGACTAGGTTGTAGAGAGAGGAAGTGACATTGATTTTGTGAATTAAACGCTCTTGAGATACTTAATGGGAAATATAGAGGGGATGAATATGGAGAATTCACATTTATAAATAAAAATGGCCAAATTAATTGGTTTTGTATTATAATAAAACCATATTAGCTACATGGTGAAAGATTTCAAAATATGTGGTCATTTTCCACTAATAACTGACAAAAATTAAATTGCAAAATGTAACGACTGACCAACAAGAGGAAAATAACACAGGAAAAAGAGAATATGTTAGATTCAAATGGAAGGATGAATATAAGAAAAATTTTGAATATGCCCTTTACTTTGAAATAGGAAAAATATGCCCATATTGGATAGTAAATAATTTAAAAGAATATGAAATTGAAAATGGAATAAATATTGTAAATGTTATGTGCCAGGCAGAAGAGCAAATGAAAGTAAAAAATAGGAGAAACACTAAGAGTGATGATTGGTTCAACGATGAATGTAAAATGAATAAAAGCATTGTAAAGGCAGAGTTAGTCAAGTGGAGGGAATGTCCAATCTAAAGAAGAATATCTAAAAAGTAAATATTAGTATAATAACTTATTGAAAAGTAAAAAATATCTATGGAGAATAAAAATACCAACAAGCTAATTAACATTATTGCTGAAAATATGGCAAACAAAATATAGAAGGGCATAAAAGCATTCCATAAAAAATATGTAGTTAAACCTGATATAAATCAAGAAGAATGGTTAGGTAATTTTTCAACTCTGTATGCATATGAAAGTTCTTAGGATGCAAAGGTGATTCCAGAAATAGAAAACAATTACATTGATATTTTGAATAAAGCTATAACTGAGGAAGAAGTAATGAATCAGATCAAAAAAATTAAAAGAAACAAAGCACCAGGAATAGATGGCATACCAGGGGAATTTCAGGCCATATATAAAGGCACAGGGGATATGGACAAACTTATCGGGGCATGGCTTTACTATCAAATGTGGGGAAAATTTATACAGGAATTTTGGCCGACAGACTACAAGCATGGGTAGAGAACAACATTCTCTCAGAATTTCAAATGGGCTTTAGGAAAGGGAGGCAAACTGCTGATAATATATTCATTATAAAAACTCTAATCAAGAAATACACAAATAAAAAAGGAAAAATATATATGGCTTTTATCGATTTATAGAAAGATTAAGACTCAATAGAACTAAAACTAATATGTACAAACTATTAAATAAAGAGGTAAGTGATCAAATGGTGACTATTTTAAAAGGATCATATAAAGAGAACACTTTCTGCATAAAATATGAAGGGGCAATGATTACAGAAATGCCCCAAGAAAAAGAGCTATGCAAAGGGGTTCAAGTTAAGCCGCCCAATTTTACTCCGTTTATTGATGACATAGTTCAGAACATAAGTAATAATAATAACCTATTGCCTGTAATAAATAATGTGCAAATCCCGGTCTGCTCTTTGCAGATGTTATGGTACTGGGTTCTATTACTGTAAATGGTTTAAAACCATCTTCACAAGAAATAGATAATTACTGCTCAGAATGGGGACTAAATGTTAACAGAGAAAAAAATCCAGATTGTATTATTTAATAAAGGATCTAAACTGAGTAAACATAAGAAATGGAATAAAGGAAATAAAGAATACAAAATGGTGCAGGACTATACTTAGGAATAAATGTAGATGCAAATTCGAGAAACAAGAGAGATCAGCATTAGCAAAAGGAAAAGCAGCAATGAATGCGGTGATAAGGATATTAAGAACTTCATCTTACCTTGTGTAGCTAAATCTATGTTCAGACCTAATGGCTGCACCCCAGGAACAAGTGTTGCTGTAGAAACAGTAACTCCAGGTACAGTTGCTACAACTTCAGGCAAAGTAGAGCTGAGAACCACTTGGGGATTTGGACCTTTCTCTTGCAGTTCACGTTCAACACGCTAAAATCCAAATATGCATTAGATCTTACATTGTGATTTGTTATTATATATTTCACATAAAGCTTTTCAATACTAGAAAAAATTAACCGGATATGACAAGAGCTCAAGAGTCTATGATATTTACTGTTCTTAGAAAGTTGTCAATGCATCAGTTCATCATACACATGTTCTAAGCTTCAGTACCGCATCAAACACCACTATCAATTGAGACACCATGGCACGAATGAAACAAGGACACAAATCAGCTAAGACCACTTTGGTATCTTAAGCCACTTGGTAAAAATGCTAAGGACCGGTTTCAAGTATTAAAAATACTGTAACTTCTTGTTTGCTAACATTAACTTAAATGCTTAAAATAACACTAAAACTCTTGCAATTTATCAAGTGTTTACAGCAAATTGTTAGCTAACATCTTGTTAAGATAAAAGACAACTGCAAGCAACAGCTTTCAAGGAATCAGTGTTTGAACTATAGGGCTTCTGAATACATTCTGATGTACTTGTCTATTCATCACAGCACACACTGTTTCAGTAGCAATCAACTATATTCATGAACAGTTGCAATGTGATTTTCCTGATTGAGGTTAGAACCCTGATGTCAAATGAAAAACCTAGGTGCACAGGAACCAATTTTTCTTCATTTGAAAAGGAATTATAGAAGTAGTTACCAAGTACAGAAGAATTATCTAGTACAAAAATAACTAACATTAAGTGAACAAGAATGCGGCTTCTGAGAAAATACATAGGGAATTTAACTGCAATGCACACATTTCTCCCAGGTCCAGTAAGAAACTGCAGCAATTCTATGCTAATATAAAATTGCAGCATCAAAAAGGGCACATGCAAAGAGCATTTAGATTGGTTTAAAACTGGTGGTGGATACTACGTTGAAACTACAGCATGCAAAAGTGTATTATTACTGTTTGAGGACAAGCCAGACTATAACAAAAATACTTTCACTTCTTGAAGCAATTACTTCTGAAACCTTCCCTGATAAACCACAAATGGCAGCTTTGGAAATTCCAATATTATCACCAGAGACTGGAAGTTTAGTAGGCAAAAAGGCAATGTAGAAAAATCTTGCATTAGGCCTATTTACTTACTTGATTGTGCTACTCAATCACTTAATCAGTGTATTTATGTTATGTTGGATTACTTTCTTAAAGTAACTTTAAAGTTTTAAACAATATGCTAGTTGTATTAGGCAGAAAATACAAATGTTTCTTGAAGGACTATGCATAACAGTGCCTTATCAGCTTATTGGTTGCACATGACAAACATTTTTTTTGCTTTCTTTGGATTTTAAGTTTTTTGAGGTCATGTCTCTCCTGTCAAATAATACATTTTTCGTATGAGAAAATGACCTCTCAACATCTACAGATGTTATTGGAGCAAATCTAAAACATAGCACTATCATAGGGTCCATTTCTACAGCAACAGCAACCCTGTACAATTTTTGAAATGTTTTTACGTTTGTCAAGTTCAGAATTTTTCAAAAACCGTGTCGTAGATTTACGGCACGTAAAAGAATCTCAAGCCTGATAAAGATGCCTCTGAGCAAAATTACGGTCTTTCACGTCCAACATAGAACAGAACGCTAAGGACCACAGCAGTTAAAGAGCGTCCATAAATAGGACTCAATTTAATTTAATTTTAACACTCATTGTTGCTTTCGAAGGAGGTATGAGCCAATCAGAAGCTAGCTTAACACAAGTGATAATTAAAACCCTTAGGGCAGGTTTCACCAACCGATGTTAAAAATACTCTAGCATCTTGTATGTTAACAATGTGTTCAAAGTTTAACATTATGTTAAAACTTTTGCATTTCATCAAGCTTTTACAGCAAATTGCTAGCTAACATCTTGTTAATCTCAAAGACAACTGCGAACGCTAGCTTTTAAGGTGGTGACTGAACTACACAGCTTCTGATGCACTTTTGTCTATGTATTGCAGCACTCTCTGTATCAGTAGCAGACAACTATATACATTCATGGCATTTGCCACGAGATGTTTTCTGATTGTTTGAGGTTAGAATTGCAATGTCAACTGAAACAAATGTTTCACAATTTGAAATGCATTAATTAAGAACTGGTTAATAAGTATAGGCATATTGTCAACTGCAAAAAAGCTGACGGTCTTACATTAAAGGATAAGATTGCAGCCTGGGAGAAAATATGCAAGTAATTTAATTGGAATGAACGCATTTTTCTTAAGTCCAGTAAGCAACTGCAGCAATTTTATGCTAATTTTAAGTATTAATCCATGTTCTAAGTGCAGCACCAGAAAATTTTGGGTGCAAAGAACATTTAGGATGGTTAATACTGGTGGTGGACACTGCATTGAAACTAACATGGATGAAAATGTGTTATCGCTGATTGATCAAGCAGTTCCGAAGAAAAATAGCTTACTTCTTGAAGCAATTGCTTCAGAAAACTTCCAAAAAAATCCATAAATGGTAACTTTGGAAATACCCACATTAACACCTACCAAGTAAATGAAAAAAGTCAGTAGCTTAAAATCTCTATGCATGTATTTAACATTTGCAGCATAGGAGAAAGAGGCATGCTTCTGTTGGTAGTATTTTAAACTCTAGTATTTCCCATAAAACCATGCTCATGACCCCTTTACAGCTGTATCGCTTTAAAAATTCCTCCTTTCACAGGGTTTCAAATTTATTATGATGCACGACTGCTCTTTCATTAGAAATGGCATTTAAGAAGGCATTCTGCATAAGTTCCGGCCTCGGATTATCTCCTACCATTAACTCCTTCACCTGTTATGGATGGAATGGTTCTGCATATGAATTATAGCTATATTAATTTAAATAAAACCTTGTATTGCAGTTAATTTATGGATAATATCATTAATTGTTATATGCCTAATGTAACTGAAGCATGCTGTGAAGGAGTTTTGTCCCTGTTAGCGTAATGTTTCATGTAATTTTACGACTTATATGCATTTTTTGCTCCTCCTGATTATATTGCAGTCTACTTATTCTAATATACTGCAAGACAAAATCCATTAGAAAAGAAGTTTGATTTATATGTGGTCCCTGTGATGCCCCATTGTGTTTAGAGCCTTGTTTTGAAGTGTATCTCAACAAAAAGAATTACTGGAAACAAGGTAAGTATATCTGTGAATTTCTTTGTCTTGTGAATGTTGCATAAGCTTTACACAACATGGAACTTCACTGTTGTTCACTGCTGAATTATGTACCTATTGAGAATTAAGGTTATGAAGATTCTACTCTTCAGTTATATTTGTGTGTAGTATGACATTCTTTATGATTCACAAAGGTTAATACAAGAAGGTATATCTTTGCCAGTAAACAAGGACAAATAATGGCACACAAGGAAATTCTTGGTACTCTGTTCTAGTCATTAGACTCTAGCTGTTGATTTCCCAGCAGAAGTGAACTATCTAACAAGCTCCTCTGCATATTAAACCCGAATTAGCTACATAATTTTTTGGAGGAGAAAGAAAAACTAAATAAAATTTGTTTTGCCAATATATAATACAGCCACAATCGAAGCTTAATTTAATAGATTATCCTTATTGGTTACAATTTCAGTAAATACGTGGTTTTTGTTTGATTCAAATATCTTTAAAAGTAATGGAATAATTTGCACTTTAACCAATTATTGCAGAGTTAAATAGCCAGCTGGTATTTAAACTGATATTGTCTGATGCACAGCGGTCAGGCGTGCTTTAAATGCCTAACAGTGAACGGGCTAAATGAAAAATGCCAGTAGCATATTAACACTTGTAGCAAAGGAGAAAGACCTCTCTCTTATTTCTTCTAAATCCCTATTCATGACTGCTTTGGATAGTCTGTATCACTTTAAAAATTCCTACCAAGCTTTCAAAATCAAGATGATGCTCAGCTCCTCCTTGGTTAGCAGCAGCCATTTTCTTACATCTAATATTTTTTAAAACAAACAAATCATAGACTGTAGAAAGACAACCTATTCCTTTTCCTCCCTCTCACTTCTTTCATTATTTTGTGACCCTAATTTAAGTGGGCAAAAGAGTTGCTAGATGCCCCATTCCTTTCAGGACATTCCAAATTTAACTCTTCGCAAGCAAAAACCCATATATGGGTGACCTGTCCAGACCCTCACGAGCAAAAACCCATACATGGGTGTGCAGTTGTAGAGCTATTGTGGTCGGCTCTTCTTGCTCAAATAGTTCAGATGTGCTGCCAACAGATGGCAGGAAATGTTCTTTCAGACCTTGGTGGTCAGTAAATCCCAGAGTTTGCTTTGTCAGGAATTTCCCTCGTAGTTCTCAACAGCGCAACAATAAACAGTGCAGCGTTTGTAACTATAGTCTATTCCAAACCAGAGTTCCCTCTGATGTAAACAGAAGCACGTGCTTCGGCTTATCACGAACCCAAGAATATACTCTTACGCCAACGTAAGTAGTTCCTTAATACATGTATTGTATTATGAAATATTCGAGCAGGAAAGGTATAGAACTGCACATTTTATTGCTGTTATCATAAGAACTCGTCGTTAAATGTAATGGATATATACTAGATGTTAAGAGATTACAAAATATGACTTTCGCCTGCTGTTGCGCTAACGCCGAGAGCATCTTGCTTGTTAATACCAACTGTATACACGAATGCCGATCTCTTACATATACAAGAAATGCAGCAATGAATTCCCAGAGGTGCTATCTGAGTACCGAATAAACACTTTGCGTAATACAGGATATATGATAAGCGAACAGTCATTCATAATACGACCTCTGCGCTAACACACATATGCTCAGCTCAGATCAAATCTTGTGATTTAGTCAGTTGGTATTTGAGCTCATATGGCAGAGGAAGGTGCGTGTAGTGCGAATAATCTGGTCAAACACAGAAGGGAAACTGTTAAAAAGTGGCTAAAAACAAACAATACTTCATAATTCAACTCGGAATACAAACAGACATAATACAACATAGAAGAGGATAAAGTTTTAAGTGCGACAGTGCTGTGGAATTGTGGATAAGCTTGTCATTATTTTGGAGAGTAGTTCTGATTCCGATATGTCAGCTGAGTTACCTTCGGAGAATTCGGATTTGGGTGTTGCACTTTTGCCCGAGGATTGTGATTAACGTAAGTGTTCATTGCCGCATACTTATAAAATCGATTGTTACCTCAGGTTGCATTTTGAACCATGATTCTCACGCAGGGCGCCTTTTTATAGATTAAATAGTGTTCAACAAGCACGCGGGAGGGGAACAAGCAGACATTATGGGCGGGGATTGCGAACTACTTTCGCGCGGATAATACAAAGAGTTTGTTTTCAGTGAAAGGCACTCTGGTTTGGAATAGATAATAGTAAGCCAGATTTTATTTTGATTTTCGACATAATGGCAAGATAGAAAGGGTTGAAGTACAAAGAAATTGTAGCTTTGTTGAACAAAAGTGATAGTAAATTGTCAGATTTTGTGTTCAGCGATGATGAAAGTGATATATGCGACAATTCGTGTATAAGTGCAAGTGAGAGCGAGAGTGACACAAGTGATACTGCAGACAACAGTGCACCTAGCTAGGCAGAGGTGAGCAATTCTGATCCTGGCTCCACATCTACTATATCAGTGCACAATATCCAATGGGGATCAATACTTCCTTCTCATTTTTATGAGAATACTCTTCCTATAGGGCCAAAAAGCAAATAAAGAAAACAATATGCTTTTTGAGACTTGCATTTCCAAGCCTTCCCTTCATCCAGATGCTCGTTACAAAATATATCACTCAAGAGGACATTTTTAGGAAACAGGCGCACATCTTTGAACATTATAATGTTATTCATATACTTCCTGGTGTAATTGATATTGAGATAAAAGAATGGGTTTCAAAATTATATATATATATATATATATATATATATATATATATATATATATATAAACTAGATACCCTGCCCTAGCTATGTGTAACCTCATATTGCCATCAAAATTATTTATCATCCTTTTTTCCCTTTCTATCTTTCTTTCTTTCTTTTTTAACAAATATAAGCATTACATATCATTATGCAAGAGTAATTAGTTCCTGGTTTATTTCTGAAAACAAGCAAGTATCTGCACAACTAAGTAATACAAATTAGAAAAGTGCTACTTATGCCGTCTTTGGAGCGATATTTTTAAGCAGATTAACAAAACTTAACTCCAGGAAGAACAGCAATGGTGCAATTCAACAAAAACCAAAGTATAATATGTTTTTTTTAATACATTTGAGCATAAGTGTACTTTTAGTTGTATTACAAAGTTCAATATTTTTATAAAATTACCTTCTGCTCAGAGCCATAAAACACGTCCACTCGGGAAGGGTTAAGATTGTTGAATCTTGTCCTTTGTTATCCTCATAAGGAATGTTTAAAATTTTCTAGTTGTGGACAATTTAACAATAATTATTACTTTCATATTTTCTTCTAGTATTTCATTCCACTCCTATATGTGTCACATTTTGTTATATCAGTGATATCAAATACCTTGTACAGTCACTGGTTGGGATGATATGCAAAACATGAAGCATACATGAATTATCTTCAAGTGCTCCATTCGAATGTCAACCACCAAGAATGACAGTTGATTGTAAAGCTCTTTCCACATATCCTGGCAGAATACCTGCAAAGGGGCACAGATAAATGGTGGGAATGCTACAGTTAGGAGATAGGAACTCTCAAGATAGTGAAGTGAAAACTACAGTGTAATGAAATAAAGAACACATTACTTCATGCTTCATGGCGACAGTTTATCATGGCTAATTTGGAATGCCTGTAATCTAACAGGTTGACTCCACCAGTACCATACGATATGTATTCATTTTCGTCCTTTACTTGATGTTCAGGTTCATTTTTATGTTCTTCCGTGCATCTACACTGTCACTGTCACCACTGTCCCCATTTAAATTATTAACTCTTCTACATCATTTGAAAGATCTTCCTTTATTATAAATTTCATCTCAATGTTCCCCATATGCCTACATCTTTCTTTCCATACATCTGGCATAATTATCTGCAAGTTGAATTACATTGTCCATTTTAAACATTATGTTATCTCAGCAATCCATTTTTGTAGTGTGGCCGATATTAGTTCTATTGGGTTCAACTAGGGATGGTAGGTTGGGAGAACAAACTTTGCGACCACATTGTTCAAGGATTTTATTAATTTTTTAGGAAGCAGCACGTTAAAGAGGCAGGTTAATTTGGTAAATCTCAAAATTAGTTGCATGTAGAAGTATATGACTGAACTCCTCTTCAGACATACATCTCTGCAGCTAGGATATCATTTGGTCTCTTTTAGTGAGTGAATGTGGAGCTTTGTCAAATTGGAAATTGTGATAAAAGACATTATCAACAACTAGGACAGATCTTGCAGGAAGGTAATCAATAAGTTTTCTTTAAGCCATTTTTTTATAATTGGCATAGTTCACTTCATGATAACACATTTTTTGTGCCTTAAATCTTGTGCACGCGCGTGCGGGGAATAAATCAGTGTTCTATGATAGCATACATGATTATAAGACTTTCAAATTTGGACCTTGGCGCATAAAGTCCTTGCATTGAGTGATCACTCCAGAATGTGGTGTGGCATGAGAAGTATAAAATATAAATCTTATCCATGAACAAGCACTATGCTCTGACCTTCATTAGATTAATTAGAATTTCCCTCAAATATGCTCATATGGCGAAATGTTTAATCACCATTTGCCTGTTTTGCTTTGCTTTTTACCATCTAAACCTTATTTCCAATAAAGTACTCATGCTGCCTTGAAAATTGGTTTACCCTAATTTTACCAGTACTTTCTTAAGAATTGGCCTTTCCTTGTCTCTGATATAGAAGTTGTGGATAGTTCTGCTAACAACTTCATTGAAATTATCCAATGCTGATTTTGTGCAGGTTCTAATTCTCTGCCTACCTGGCATGGAAAATGCTGCCAATTTGCGCAAATCAATTCTATTTCTTTATAGTTCTCCACACACTGCTTTCTGAAACACCTGTTGCTTCTGTTATCCTCTTAAAGAGCTTCATTGCAGATTGTGCACCTGCTACTTTTTTGATAAACTTGCACATGTTACTTAAAAGTTCTCTTATCTTGAGTGCAACACACTAGCTTAAGTTTCCTAGCTTACCAACAAATGCCATTTCTAACACAACCATGAATGCAAATACAGACCTAGCTACTTCCCACTTTTCACTATACACAGACAGTGCACTGTTAATTGACACCAAAGGTGATGACCAGAAGACAGTCAGCCTGCGAGCTACCAACATACCCCTATAAATGCTTTTCCACAAATTAACTCTTCCTAAAGAACTACTGCACACCTTTCTGCATCTGTCAAGCCATAAGAGAACCACTGTACATGCTCTCATTTGTCAGTGTAACAACCTATTTACGGCCAGTTTTATACAGTGGAATCCCTTTTTAGCAAATTTCAGGGAGATCAACAATTGTTTTCCTTAAAATCAGCCCAATATGGAATGGGACGCTAAGAACCGTAGTAGTTAAAGAGCTGCCATAAATAAAAATCAATTTAATTTTTTTAAAAAACAGGTTTGCATAAATTGGGCATTATAGTGCTAGAAAATAATTACTGTTACCTATGCTTTTGAATTGATTTAATGAAAATTTTAAATGTACAAGCTTCACTTAACACACCAAATTACATAGAATTACAAGCTTTAAAAAGCAGCAAAATGTTAGTCGAACTATTATAACAAATAGTACAATAATACAATGTAAGAGCAAAATACAAATAATAAATAATGTATAAAGCAAATGATAATACCTATTTATGCGTATCTAATGCGCACCCCATATTTGAAACTTAAAATTATGAAAAAAAGGGTTTGTATTGAATGTAAAGCACATCAATGACAGAAAATACGTGATAGGTATTTTATTTAAATTTATTTAATACAACACTATACTTATTGTATATATAAACCATCAGATTATAGAATTTAAAGTGCCCTATAGTTAGGTGACATTGTTAAAGAACAAAATTAGTGTTACGCACTGTTTTTCGCACCCTGTTGTTTTGAAAACTTAGTTTGTCCCCTTCTCAGTAATAGTGTAGTTCCACGGCATCAAACCATATTGGCGTCTCGTCAGCATTGCCTATTTGCCACACTGAAAATGTTCTTTTCTTCTGAAGTGAAATGACAAACCGCGAAATGTTTGTAGTTTGTCCTCAAAATCTGCAGGAAGCTTCTGGCAAATTGTCGTATGGCATCTTAGAGATAAACCCGTCCACTGCATGAAACAATCAACCTATCCACAGCTAGCCTTAAACTCTTGTTTCGGAATACCAGGAACTTCAGCCTCCTCTTTAGCTTTCTTTCGTATAGCGCCACTAGTCACAGGTTGCCACAGGTGCTCCTTTCATGCACAAATTCTGACACTTTTTCTTCAACTTCAGGATGTCTTCCTTTGCGAGGACCCGTAAATTTCTTCCTACTAGCTTTAGTAGCAAATAATGCCAATTTCTGTTTTTGCCACAAGTGAATATTGCTCTCTGATACATTGAACTTCCTTCCTGCCTTTCTATTACCATTTTTTTTCAGCATAAAGGATTACTTTACGCATTAAAAAAGCATCATAAGACGTTTTTCTCTGTTTGCCCTTGCCCTCCATATCGTAACTCAATAATAGGCCTATGATAAATAAGTGGCTAGCTTGTTGCAAGTTTCCGGATGCATGTTAACTATGCAATCCATTGTGACATAATAAATGAAAATTTGAATAAATATACTGGTGTTCTACAGAATGCATTTGCACTCGAATCTAATGCACCAGCAAATCTAATGTGCACCACGATTTTGAATACTACATTTGGTCAAAAAAGGTGCACATTAGATTCACTTAAGTATGGCATTTTGCTAACTATATACATAATTGCCCAAAATAAAAATCATTACTGGCTCAACATGAGCTCAACCTGCAAAAAATAAAATTACCCAGTAGCATTGGATTTTTTGGCATAAAGGCTTGTAGGTTGATTCTTCAAAATTTCCTAAGTAGTAACAAGTTATCAAGATAAGGTACTAACTTTACTTTTTATTAGTCCTGTAGTGTAACTTGATTCCTCTTTCCCTGATGTGTGTCACTGAAAAGCATCTGTTTAGTGTGCTTAATGTGACTGATCAGCCCTTCATTAACAATGAAAGAGCAAAGATAATGTCTCACAGCATCCAGCACCAGGCCCTCCACTGCGTTTGAATATGTTGCTGGCACTGATTCCTTCTCCTCTTCTTCTTCACCTCCAACACATCACTAGTATCTTAAATATTCTTGTGTGTTGCCAAAGTGAGAATTTCATCAAAAAAGTTCACAAAAGTGTTATGTCCGTGTCCTGGAGCATCTCTCAGTTTTTTTTTGCATTTCTTCTTCTTCTTCCTCCTCCTCCTTGCTTTCTACAGGAGAGGTCCCAAAACTGGCCTTGTAGCAGCAGTTGCAATGGTCCGTTGCAACGCTGCTATAAACATGTGCATTGGCTATAGTATATTCAGCCTCAGCTCATTTTTCCCATATATGAAATGGTTCCCTGCATCAGGGATTTTCTGTATTTCGGCTTCAAGGAACGAATTATTCCCAAATCCACAGGCTGCAGATGAGTGGTGCAGAATAAAAATAAAGTTAACATTTCTCAAAAATAACACATCTGTAGCATGTACCAATCACCAAGATCTTTCTTCCTTTGGAACCCATTTTTAGAGTCTACACGTGTAATATTTTTTACAAATGCTTCTGAACTTATCCATAATTTTTCTGAAAGTTATAATTGCACAGAAGCATGTGAATATATTTAAAACACCTATTTCATAGAATTATCAAGGGAATTTGCTCGCTGCTATTGATGTTAGTGTTCACTAGTGGTGTAGATTGCTGCTTGCCGCCCCCCCCCCCAGTTTACATTTGTTTTATTTCAAAGCATATTGAAGAACACTGCCATTTTATCAGCACTGAGAATGTCCTTTAAATACTAGCCGTTTTCAAACATATATCTTGCCATTGTTCACTTTCTCACTCTTACTGCACACAATATTAAACTTAAGTTATATTGTTTCTTAAATCTATCAAGCCACCCACTGGAAACAGAAAAGCCATTTATTTTGAATTTTAATAGAATTGTTCTAGCCTTCTCCTTTAAAATGCTACTGTAAATACATATACTTTCTGTTCTTGCTGCAAACTGTTTCACTAAAACTTCTTTCACTTGCACAAAAGGCAAAGAATAAAATTCTTACATTTTGTAATAGCAGTACCATGCTGTACTGCTTCTTACTACTTCTTCACATAGGATTGCATCATTTTGCTTCAAAATTCCTGTCAAGAGTGGATGGAGCCAGCTCATATTTCCTTGCAGTGTGCAACAAAGAAATTGCAGAATTATTTTCCACATTTCAAAGTGCTGCTACTTTCCGCTTTGTAGCTATTTCATTCTGGAAACTAGCAATTAAAATAAACTTTTGAGCATCATACACAGCTGTACATGTTTACATTTGCTCTGTACAAACAATTAAGTGATGGAAATCTTCAAGACTGAGCAGAAGCTGAAGAAAATGAAAGTAATGCACATGTGTGACATTGCAGCAGAAATACAGGTTGACTGCCAGCAATCGTTTTTGCTATTTAGGGTGCATGTTCACAAATTTGGGGTGGGGGGGAGTTTCCTTAAAAGTGGACTTTTTGTTAAACCAGCTTCTGTAGAATGCGGGTTTAAATGACATTGCTCTTGTCATCTTTGCTAGAACTTCTGAATAATTTATTAAAAGTAGAATTTTGTTACATGCAGGAATGCTAAAATGGTGTTCTACAGTACTTTGCAAAACAGAGCTGTAATAATGGATTATGCTTTGCTGACTGTAGGCAAGTACTTACAAGGGATGTTTGGCATTTTGCGTGTTAAATCTTTGCACTGGAAATTAAAGAATGCTAATGTTGTACAACTTTTGGCATTTTTTACTTTTTCTGTATGCTTATCTCTCTAAAATTTGCTTGTGAACATACGTCATGCGTACAGCATACAACTAAAACAGCCGTAATGTGGATCTTTTTTGCTACACAGAAGGGGAGAGAGAGAGGGGGGGGAGGGAGGAAAAGAAATCAGCTAACATTAGGCCAAAGTTTTAAGTCAGACTAATGCATTAAAAATAAAATATACCTTAAGACAATATGTGTGTCTGTAATGTTTTACAATTATCTATTTATTTGGATACAATGTTAATTGACTGCAGTTTGTCTTCATCCTCTGATTGGTTTCTAACTATGTACAGTTATGTTTATTATTCATCAATAATTTAAATTAGAGATCAGTGGTTCTCCTATCCACCAAAGATGCAGTATAGCTGTATTTTATATACTTTGAATACATAGAGAAAATAGGGATGTTGGGTTACATTCTCAGTTTGCTCCAATAAAATCCATTCTTCTATCTTGTCCTGCATTGGCAATCACATTACCTCATAACCCTGGTACACAATGATAATACAGGTATTGGCAAGAATTTAGTTAAGTAGACATTGACATGCTGGTTGTGTAGAAGATACAGGCTATAAAGGAATTTTGTTAACCTCAGGAAATGAGAAACTTAAGAAACAAATTTGTAGGGCCACTCATATGTGTAATGGTCATCAAAATGAACAAAATGATATACTTTTTCTAAAATGTTAATTAAATAATATTGCAATTCTTTCAATCAACATTGTAGTATTAAAATAAACAAATGAATGAATAAATTCAATGTAAACATCATATCAAAACATATGGCAATTGAGCTTAGAAATAGATTTCATTCTTAGAGGAGTAATCATTGCTAATTCCTCCAGAAGAGATCTTTGATGTACTAGTGTTCCTTTAGAGATAATACACTCTCCCCCGTTAAAAAAAATTACAGCATCTTCCTGGTCCTCAAAATATTGTCTATTAGTTTCACTTAATTGCATAGAAATGCTATAGTAAAAGATAAAACTTTAATATTTAAATTTTCCTTCCAGGAAATTCAGCACAAATGTTCCAGTGTGAATGTTAAGAACTTCCAAAACAGCAAGGTGCTAGGAAGAATGGAAAGATAAAGCAAACGCTGCTAAGAGGAAGTAAAGGACCAAACTTAAGAAAACTGAAAGAGAAGTGGTAATAAAAGCTATAGACAGAATGTATAATCAGCCTGAATAAATGAGGCACCATATCAAATACAGATTGACAGAACAGAAGTGTCTCGACTAATCACACTATTTTAAACTGACAGCAATTTTTTAAAACAAAGCTATCTCATGCTACCAGTATACAGAGAATACTGCATCTACAAAATGGCACAGGTATCTGTTGTAACGCGATTAGCGTGTCCGAATTTAATACCTAATATTGGTGAAGCTGCAAATTATGATCAAATGGAGGTGATAAATGAAGAGAATAACAGACAAGAAAGCACTGTGAATGAAAGCAAAACTGAGGAAAAAGTTGTTGCCTCAAATCACAATGCAGAAAAAGCACACGTACTGCGGCAACATGTTACGGCACCAACGCGGGAAGGCGAAACAATTTTATTCCTTCAGACAGTGATTTCTCTACTGAGTACGGATCTCCGTAAAGCCCATGAGGAAATAAGTACACTGAAATAAAAAAATGAGCTACTTAGGAAAAAACTGTTAGAAAAGGATCTGAACGAAGTAAGTATAGAATATGAGCGAAATAACGGAAAACAGCAGGATAAGTGTCATACTCAAATCAGGTTAAAAGAAAGTGAAGCTAAAATTGAAATTCCTGCACAAGATTCAAGATTCGAGAAGTGTAGTGCAAGTGCAATGCAGCAGGACAAAAAACAACAGGCTGAATTGCAGATGGTTAGTGAAAACAAGGACGAAGATAACCTCTGGACCGATGTACAAAGGAAATATCGCACTAGTAAGAATAATAAACAACCCATAAACACAAATGCGATTCCTTTGTATAATAGATTTCAAAGTCTTGGTCAAGAGATACTGGATTATGACCAAAATAACAAACAACCCAATCTACACAGATTGGGACGCCGTAAATGAATGTTTGGCTGTAAATAGCGCAACGGACTACCGCTCGGAAATCCCAGTTAGTAGTTTAAGCCAGATGTATGAGAGAAAAAACGCTGTCATTCTAGGTGACTCAATGATTCGACATGTGAGTGAACATTTAAACGGAGAGTCAATGGTTTATTGCTACAGAGGAGCAAGGACAGAACTTATTGAAAAAAAATTGGCGGAAAACAAAGATGATCCAGATATACTGCTGTTCCATGTTGGAACAAATGATTTACAAACATCCTACACCCCAGATGACATAATGGATAAAATAGATAGTTTAGTGATAACAGCAAAATGCCTCTTTCCACGTGCAAAACTATGTATAAGTGGAATTCTGAATCGGAGGGATGAAGATACATTATATTGAGGCAATAAATTCCACCCTTGACTGGTTGTGCAAATGTCATGGGTGTAGCTTTGTAGATGGCAATAATTGGATAGGAGAGCAGGACCTAGGACGAGATGGGATCCACCTAAACAAGAGAGGGATAAAAAAGTTTGTAAGCCTACTGGACAGGGTTATATCATGGCTAAACCTAAAATGCAAATCTCAGGAAGAGGAAGTACCCGAAAACAGTACACCCGCACTGAACAACATTGAAGAAAATTATAGGCCATGGAGCCCATGGACACAGGAAGAAAAGGGAAGCTCACACCAGAGCAAAGTTTCAGAAGACCAGTTAGCAAGAGAAGAAAAACGAGGAACAATACCAGGAACTTCCTTGATTCAGAATGAAGAAAGAAGCCCACAGTATAGTGAGGTTCCAAAGGACCTCCACCTAGCAAGGGAAGCAGAACGAAGTACACCAAAACCAAGAACTTCATTAACACAGAGAGAAGAAGGAGGCCCACATCAAAACGAGGCTCAAGAAAACCATCAATCATCAAGGGAACCAGAACAGCGAACAAGGAACAGTAAACCAACAGCGAGGAGTGAGGATTTTTGGTGGATAGGCCCAAGAATAAAGCAGTAGCAGAGGTAAAGGTATGTAATAGCAGAAAGGATCTATACACAAATAAACTGCATGTTCTGCATCAAAACGTACAAAGTTTAAACAATAAATTAACTGAACTGGAGATATTGTTAAACACTGATTTTAAATTCATTGATGTCCTAAGCTTTACAGAGCATTGGTTAAATCATGCACAAATTTCGGTAAACTTTATTGGAAATTTTATTTTAGCAGATAAATATTGCAGGAAAAGCTTTGCACGTGGCGGCTCATGTATATATGTCAGGAAAGAGTTAAAAATAAAACCATTAACAAACTTTGAAGATCTAAAAGAGGACAAAAACTTTGAGCTGTCTGTAGTCGAAATTTATCAACATAATATAATCATTGCTTGTATATATAAATCTCCATGTGGAGAATCAATCATATTTTTAAACAAATTACAACTCTTAATAAGTAGAATAACACAGAAGGGAAAGGAAATAATTTTAGGCAGCAATTGGAATAGAGATTTTGCACAAGAGCATGCAACACTTAGAAAACTAAAGAATATTTTAATCAGACATAACCTCATAAATATGGTTAATACAGCCACTAGAATTACAAAATCAAGAGAATCCCTATTGGATGTCATGGTAGTACATAGAACAAGAGGTGATACACCAGCATTAGTTATAGATACAGGTTATTCAGATCATTTAGCACAAATTTTAGAAATAAAGCTAAACAAAAAATTAACAATTAAAAGCCATGTTAGGATATGGAAAAGAAGGTTCAACGAACAAAACATACATCTATTTAAGCATCTTCTGGAGACAGAAGATTGGATAGGGGTCTATTCAAAAAATAACGTAAATGAAAAATGTGAAGAGTTTTTAAATATTTTTTTGCATTGGTTCAATATTGCATTTCCACTAAAAATAACACAATTAAAAACAACAGCAAAGCCAAGTTGGATTACGAAGGGCATAATAGTGTCTGGAAAAAGATTACGGTTTCTTAATAGCCTGGAGAGACAGGGTCTGGTAGACAAGGACACAAAATGCCACATTCATAAGTACAAAAGTATTTATAAACAGGTAATACAGGAAGCAAAAATGAAAGAAAATGAAAAAAACCATTGCTGAAGCAGGAATCAAAACAAAAAAATTATGGCAGATAATCAAACAAGAAACCCCAAGACCTCCTTCACAAAATGATATAAAGCAGCTGATTAATGAAAATATCACTGTAACTGAACCTGAGAGTATAGCACAAACCTTTAACAAATATTTTTCAGAGATTGCAGATAAGTTGGTGGAGGAAAATATCACAAAATACAGTAATCAAAGCAAAGTATCAGACAAAATAATATCTTGTAAACAGAGTATATTTATGCCACGTATTACAGAATATGAAATAGAACAAGTAGTTAAAGGTTTAAAGAACAAGTACTCAGCTGGAATTGATGAGGTACCAGATATTGTAATTAAGAAATGTATCAACTACATTAAATTTCCACTATCTTGCATATATAATGCTTCATTAGAAGAAGGAGCTTTTCCTGAGAGACTAAAAATGTCAAAAGTAAAGCCACTTTTCAAGAAAAGAGAGAAAGGGAAGGTAGAAATGAAATTGAGTTTTATTTATGGGCGCACTTTAACTATTATGGTTCTTAGCGTCCCATTCCATATTGGGCGTGAAAGACCGGTAATTTTGCTCAGAGGCCTCTTTATCAGGCTTGAGGTTCTTTTACGTGCCATAAATTTACGACACAGGACCACCACCGGCTTTACTTCCCTTCCGAAGGAAGCCATGCTAAGGATTTTTACACCCGAAAAGGTAGAGAATTACAGACCTATATCATTAATATCAATCTTTTCGAAAATTTTTTAGAAAACAATGTATCGTAGAATAATGAATTTTATTAAGAAACATAATATATTTTCAGATGCACAGTATGGATTTAGAGCAGACAGGTCAACAGTCAGCAATAAGTAAATTATTAAATAACATACAAATAGCAATAGACAAAAAGATAAATATAATAGGCATTTTTTTAGACCTAACTAAAGTGTATGATGTTCTGGATCATGACATCCTTTTATCTAAGCTTAATAAATATGGTATCCAAGGAGTATGGTATCCAAGGAGTAGTGAATGAATGGTTTAAGTCCTACTTAACAGACAGGCAACAGGTAGTACAAATTAGTATGGAAAATGAAACAAAAATAACTAAGCATGTATCTATGCCAAAGAAATTAAAACGAGGAGTACCGCAAGGTTCAGTACTAGGCCCATTATTGTTTTTGCTGTATATAAACGATTTACCCTTGTATATTCAGGAAGAAGTAATACTATATGCTGATGACAATGTTTTAGTACAAGGTTTGGATCAAAGTGGCTTACAAGACAAAATCAATACAGTTGGGCATGATTTGTACATGTGGTTTAAAACTAACAAGCTGATCATTATTAAAGAAAAAACTATAGCCAAATCATTTCACACATGGCAAAATAAAAATGTAGACAAATCTATGATAGAATATAATGACAAAACTATAACGTATGGTAAAACAACTTTTTGGGAGTGTACATAAATGAGAACATGAAATGGGATACCCATGTGAAATTATTAGCTTCTAAACTTAGTTCTGCCTATTATGTGTTAAAATGCTGGAAGAATAAAATAAATTTGCATGCTCTAAAAGGAGTGTACTTTTCATATTTTCAGAGCTTGCTAAGCTATGGTGTAATGTTTTGGGGGGGAGGTCCAGAAAACAAGGAAATATTTAAGATACAGAAAAAGACTATAAGATTAATGTATGAGGCAAATAGAAGAACATCATGTGGACATTTATTTAAAGAGTTAAAAATCCTTCCATTAGCCTGCATATTTATAATGGAAATAGCTTGTTATATCAAACAATCTCACCAGTGCTTGGAAGTAAATGCAGATGTGCATCAATATAACACACGACAAAAAAACAACCTACAATGTAATTTTGCAGCACAAATATCCTGAAAACCAATGCTGTTCATAGGGGTATTAAAATATTCAATAAATTACCACCTGACATAAAAAATGTGAAAAGTTTACCATTGTTTAAGAAAAAGATTAAATCCTTTCTGCTAAGACATGCCTTTTACTCAGTAGCTGAGTACCTAGACCATAAATCATAATGTGCTGTAATGTAGTGTAGTTTAGGTAAAATATTATTGTGTATATATGCTTTAATAATATCTTGTATGAATATTATATTTGACGAAACCATAATTTCTGTAAAGAATTACTACAGTGAATAAAGAATTGAATATCAAGGCATGAGAGTGGCTTTGACATTAAGTCCTAGTAAATCCACCAGTATCCTACAGTATTCTCTTTGGAGAGAAGTTCATACTGACTTGAAATTATTCCCATACAAAATGATAGTGTTGCATAAACTGACAGAAAATGACAAAGTACGGCAATGAAAATTTGATTACAGTTCTTGCAACTGATGGCATGATTTGTAATGTATTGTTCTCTGATGTAATGTGCATTCATCTGAACAGTAGCAGGATGTCAGATTTTGGGCAAAAGAAGCTCTTAAAGTTATGCATGAAATTGGAACTTATGGAGAAAAATTGTATGGGGTACTATTTCCAGCTAGAAACATAGGAACAATGTTTTTTCAATGATATAGTTAACACTACACACTATATGAACTGTTGGAGAACAATTTTCTTCCACAACTCTCTGCTACAATGCTACCAATTGAGCCATGATGGTTCATGCAAGACAGAAGTCACCCTCATACAGCAAATGTTGTTTTGGATTTCCTGTATGAAAATTCTGGGCACAGTGTGATATTCCATTGATATCCGGAACATTTTCAGGGTGGATCAGTCAATATGGAAGACACACGGCCTATTATTAATCCCTTTGATTATTTCTTATGCTGACAGTTGAACAAGACATGTCTACCACAGTAAAACATGTAATGTAATGGAACTGTGAGTGGTTATCACAACAATTTTTCATGGAAACATGGTAAATTTGTATAATAGGGTGGTTAGAAACATAACAGTTAGTCTAGAAGAGGTGGTACGTACTGCGTGCAGGCTGATCACACACATTCTCATAACAAATGTAAAAAAATTTCCATGTTTTGTAAATTTAAAGTTATATAAACAATTTTCAATGTATCACATTTCATGTGCCACCCTGTACAATTTTAAAATGCTGCCAATGAAGTTTGTGTTGTTAAGGCAAATTCAATTTAAAATGTTCAAACATCTTAATTATGCCTGCCCATTGTCAGCTAACACTTACATGCAAACATAAACACTGTGTTCTATATCAGCTGAAACTGCAGTAACATATCAAGAGCAGAGTAATTAAATAGTATCAAAATGTTAATGTATCAAGGTAACGCATCTGTGAAATTTGATGAAAATTGTGAAAAATTACACAAATTATGTTTTTAACAGTAAAATAATATAAAATTCCCAAATTTAAAAAACATTGTTTTTTCCACTTGGCACATTTAAACTACCAATAGCTGAAGCTATGAATGGTCAAGCGCCTGTTTATTAATAGGCATGCCCTACCGTAAAACTTGATTTCTTGCAAACTTTTTTTCAGCATTTTTCCGTACTCAAAATGCTCCACATGATGCAATTTTTACTAATTTGTTTCAAAAGTTTTATACTGTTTCTCAAAAGCTCATTAAACAAAATGACCATATAATTTAAGATAATGCTCCAATTTTGAGATATAAATTTTAAAGATCTACGATTTTGGAGAATACAAAACATAATTGTTCTACATCAATTAGGGTTAATACAAAAAATCCAATGTTCTTTTAATGAACTCATTTACTATATAACCTGAATTGTGTGGATGTTTTTAAAAATCCATTGTGTAGAACATTTTATTAGAACAATGAATTTACACAATAAAACATTTATATACCTATTAATATAGCAATTTAAATAACCATGCAAGTTGAAATTTTGAAACATGGCAAAAAACATTACTGTTATTATGTGTAATAACTGCATAAATTTCAATAAGTTATCTTAAATACTGTGAATTTTTCAAATTTCACAGATGCATTACCTTAAGTTGTACAATGGAATTTTCATTTTTGCACATACCGCTGTAGTTTTGGTGGGCCAAACTTCAAATCTCTGTTGAGATGATTTGCTGGGATAGACCATTATATGGGAGGTATACTTTACTCTATATTAGCCAACAGAAAGGATAAAAAAAAAAAAAGGAAAGAAAAATAAAAAAAGAGGCTCCCACTTAACATATTCAAATTTTGACAGTACTCATTCAATATATTGACAATCCTTTGCAATTATCTGTCAAATTGGATTGGCAGCCACTGACAACACACACACACACATTATCATAGTGATTCAACGTACAGTGGAATCTCATTAGCATGTCCCTCAACACATTTTCCTGTGTATGACAAATTATGAAAGTTCTGGCACCAACTGTAATAAATAATGGAATTAATTGTTCTTTCACACAAGCCGTGTGTTGGACAGGGTTGGAAAGGTAGAATCAGATGACTGAAAAATTCAATGCCATAGCCGGGATTTGAACCACGGATCTCCCAGTCTCCATCTGGTTGCTCTAACCACTGAGCTACCATGGCAACATGCCGACACGACATTAAATTCTCCAGCTGATTCGCATTTTTCCCGGTAAACCACAAGGAGATCTCAAATTGTATTGAGATGCCATACCCCAATGGCGACTTACATTTATTGTAAGTACTTTAAGTTCTGGGCTTTATAGTTGCAACCACTATTAGGTCAATTAATGGAATTAATTGTTCTTTCACACAAGCCGTGTGTTGGACAGGGTTGGAAAGGTAGAATCAGATGACTGAAAAATTCAATGCCATAACCGGGATTTGAACCACGGATCTCCCGGTCTCCGTCCGGTTGCTCTAACCACTGAGCTACCATGGCAACATGCCGACACGACATTAAATTCTCCAGCTGATTCGCATTTTTCCCGGTAAACCACAAGGAGATCTCAAATTGTATTGAGATGCCATACCCCAATGGCGACTTACATTTATTGTAAGTACTTTAAGTTCCGGGCTTTATAGTTGCAACCACTATTAGGTCAATTAATGGAATTAATTGTTCTTTCACACAAGCCGTGTGTTGGACAGGGTTGGAAAGGTAGAATCAGATGACTGAAAAATTCAATGCCATAACCGGGATTTGAACCACGGAATAAATAATGTTTGTTTAGTACTTTTTCTCACTCCTGCATATTATGTTCTAAGTTTGACATCCTAATTCACCATTTTGGCCAATCCTTGGTCAGTACAGTCGGGTGGGTGGGTGGTTGGGTGGGTGGGGTAGAGAATGTTTTAGCTTGACATGGTGAATGCAGACGATAGTTTCTACTGTCGAGTGTTGACCAAACATACCTAGATTGTGTTTTAATTTTTACATTGCAATGGAGAAAAAGAAAGTGTGGTAAATAACCAACACTGAAAAACTGAAAATCCTTCATGTAGAAGATCGCAATCCAAATATGAAACATGTGGATATAGCGTGGAAGTTAAGCATTTCTCTGTCAAGCTTAAAAATGATTGTTAACAAATGTAAACTGATTGAAACTGCTTTTGAAGGGAAAAATGCTAAAAGAAAACATAATCGGCCTGATCCATTTCCAGAATTAGACGATGTTCTACTAAAGTGGTTTACACAAGAGCTTCAAATATGCCAATAGATGGTGCTGTGGGATTCGAGCTCAGGCAGCACAGAAGATTGGACTGGACTGATTTCAAAGTGTCCAATGGCTGGATTGAAAGATTCAAGAATCAACATGGCTTAGTTTACAGATGTGTGCGAGGTGAGGCTGCTGCCCTAGATAATGATGCTACACTGAGAGAAAATATAGAAATATGGAAAAATGCTCCCACAATTTTTGAAAGACTAGAGCCCTGACGATATTTATAATGCAGATGAAACAGGCCTATTTTCCCATATTTTGCCAGACAAAACCCTGGATTTTAAGGGTGCTATGTGTCACAGTGGGAAACTAAACAAGGAGAGCATTACAGTTTTGTTGTGCTGTAATGAAAATGGCACGGAGAAATTGTTACTGCCGGTTATTGGAGAAGCACGCAATGCACGATGCTTCAAGAATGTGCAATCTTTTCCACCTATGTACACTTCCAACACAGAAGCCTGGATAACTTCTGCGGTATTTGAAAATTTCTTACGAGCATGGAAAGCAAGACTGGGCATAAGAGGCAGGAAAATTGCAGTCTTCAATGATCAGTGTGCCAATAATCCACCAACTGTCTTAAATTTAAAAAAACAAGGATCATTTTCCTCGCAGCAAACTGTATTAGTAAGTTACAACCTTCTTATCAAGGCATAACTCAGTGCATGAAGCAAACGTATCAGAAGAGACTGGTACAGAGAAGGTTGGTTGCACTGCAATCGACAAGTTTTCCGAGAGTACAGAATGGCGCCAAATAGCAGATAGTGCTGGCATTACCATTGAAACATATGTACACATTAACAATGAAATTCCAGTGTGTGAAACAGCAACGATAGATGAAATATTTGAACAAATGAAAGAAGAAGTGGGAGATGAAAGTGATGATGAGCCAGATCCTGAGCCAATTTCTACATTGTCGGATGCAATGGACATAGTGAAGTGATATGTGTGTAGTTTCAAAGTTGATGACGATGTAATAACTTTACTGAACAAGATGGACAGTAAAATTTTGGCATTAAAACCAACAAAGCAATCAACCATAGATGTGTATTTCAAACAAGTGTAAATAGTGTTACATATTTCACATCCATTTGGGAGATAAGATGTATTATTAGATTTTATTATATAATTATGTTCTTAAATTGCAGATCTTGTATTTTCATTAACACATTTTCCCATCTATGACGTCCAAATCCTTGGGTCCCTGCAAAAACATACTAACAAAATTCTACTGTATATGAGTGAGACAGAGAATGCTTTAGCCTGGTGTGATAACACAGTTAAAGGTGTTCAGCAGATGGAGCATGATATTCCACTCAGTGATGGCTATCTTCAATTGTCGACTATGCATTCAGTGCATTTTATACTTGATATTATTCACAGGTTTACAATGGAGAAAAATATGTGGCAAATAAACAGTGAAAACATGAAAATCCCTCAAGGAGTAGGTCATAAAATGAATATGAAATGCGTGGTTACAGCACAGAATTTGAACATTCCTCCATCAACCTCAAACATTATTTTTAGTTAAACTGATTGAAATTGCACCGTAGAAGGTAAAAGTTGTAAAACAAAATATTAAATAGAATCCCCAGGATCAGGTTCCAAAATTAGAAGTTAAACTAAAATTGTTTATAAAGGCTTTAAATGTGCCATTAGACAGTACTGTGGTTCAGCTTAGGTAGCACATTTAGCATGGCACTTAATGATTTGAAAGCAATCAAAGGCTGGAGTCAAGTATTAATACAGCTTAGTTTATAGATGCATGCAAGGAAAAAGCTGCTGCCCTGTTGGCAAACTTAGCAAGGGTAGGCTGTTGTGCTAAAACGAAAGTTGAACAGAAATTGGTACCACTAGTTATTGAAAATGTTTGTTCTCCAAACTATTACACACTTGTACATCTTTTCAATGCAAGTGCACCTACAACACAAAAGCATGGATCATATCTGCAGTATTTGAAATCATCTTATGTGGAGACAAAAGACTGGTCATAAGAAAGAGGAAAGTTGCACTCTTGATTGACCTGTGTTCAGTTGATTCACCAAATATGTTGAATAACATTATAAAGATAATTTTCCTTCCAGCAAACTACACCAGTCAGCCTCAGCCATTAGATCAAGGCATATTACAGTGCATGCCACAATCATATGTTAAGATGCTGGTAAATAGAGTTGGCTGCACTGCAATCGATGAGAAAAGTCACTGTCTTAGGTGCAGCACATTTCCTTAGACTGGCTGGGATTTTGTGAAGCAACATACCATTCACAAATGCTTCAATGTAACTGACTTTAATAGTCAGTTTAATATTTTATTTATTTGTACTCTAAGTATATCACATTGGAGTCTACCTTTTTGGACCTGGCCATTCTCATGTAGATCTTCCTATTTCTTTTAACGCATATTCTTATCTCTAAGGGACTAATACATTGACTTATATCATATTATCTACTCTTTGCCTATTTATCTCTGCCATTTCAATTTCCTCTCCATAGGAATTCCCCTAAATCTCTTAACTGACTTTTACCTTTAAAAATCTTATTTAATCCTACTACCTTATTTATCTTAAGCCATTTCTTTTTTATCAGCTCATTTCTCCATTCATTAGTGCTCAAATATTCAAATATTATGCGAGATTCATTTTCTTCTCCTCCACAAATTGGGCAAAGCCCCTGTGTAAACTACCCCTTCGAACCTTTTAACTTCCAAATCTCTAATCTGAACCACGCAATCCCTGATCACTCATTTCTATTACAAATTTCAACATACAATTCCTTTTCTATGCCTTCTTTAACTCTGTTATAAAATTGTAATAATAGTCAATTGTTTAGTGATATCAAGATAGGTGATTAGTTTTCCAATGGCAACAAATAACAGGAAATGTGCATCAACATTAATGATGAGCTTCCAGTGCATGAAAAAATGATTGATGAAATACTTGAATAGAAGGTACAAGAAACAGCAGTGCAGGATGAAGGTGATGTAGGGCCAGATCCTGATCCAAATTCCTATGGTGTCAAAAGTGATGGAGACAATGGAAAATAGTGAAGTGATATGTTCGAGGATAACAACTTTACTAAAGGACACAAATTTTGAAGGTGAAACAACAAAGCAGTCACAGATTAATATGTATTTCAAATCAGTGTAAGTGTTCTATTTCATATTGGAATATACATAAGATGTATTATTAATTTATACTGTTATAAAGTTCATATATTGCAACTATTGTGTTTCTGTAATCACCTTTTCCCATCTATGATATGCAAATCATTTGGCTCCCTGCAAAAGTGTACCAATGATATGGTGTATGTAATGTTTGTGGTCAAATGTGCGACTTTTATGGATGAGAAATAAATTCATTCAATTCACATACAAGAAATTGCAATAAAACACCATATCTCACATTCAGTGAATAGAGGAACTGAAGTTATGCCCTCAGATTCTTATTCAATGGGGTGCTTCCTTTTCATTAATCAGAACAATACTTCAAAAGCTTTCGGTGCATAATTATCTTGTGTATGACATGGGTGAAGTCTGAATAATAGTTTTTCCTGGATAAATCTGAGCTATCCACTGAATAATAAATAGAACATGCAGAATTAAATTAATGCAAGGTCAACCAGGTTTTACCTTGACCATAAACATCTATGGAAATACCTTTCATTCTCCAAAAGGATAACACTCTAAACCATATGTTGATTTTTGTATCACAGAATACAAACCAGGTCAAGGAAAACTTGTTTTGAAATTTCCACCTTATTTCATAGCATATGAACTACATAAAATTAACTGATCACCAAGCAAAAAGGAAACAATTACTTAAAGGGGTACTAAATACAAAAATCATGTTGCTTCTTAAATGAAGGATGTGCCCTGTGAAATGCAATGGTAAGATTATTTCTACACACCACCACACTGTTATAGCTGCATAAGCTAAATACAATCTGCCTCCCACATCTTCAGTGCATGCTGTGTATTGGAGGGGGGTTTGAGATTTCAAGGCAATCACTGCCACACATGCAGTAATACATTTTAATAATTTTTCTTGATGGTAATACAAAATTTACGAGAAGTGTGTCTCTGGTGATGGGGTTACCGAGTCACTTTAGTATTATAAAACAACGTAATATTGTGGAAAACAAGATACATTATGTAGTGCATATAGCTGAAATGTGAAAAGTAAAACACACAGGGAAACTCAATTTAATAATTTACCAAATAGAAATAAGATTCCCAAAAGACAGAGATATTGGTAACATTTTACAAAAGAAAAGCTTTTCACTTGGTCCCAGAGCTCGTTTTATGCTCGTTCATTTTAAGCACACAGATTATGGCTAGTGACAGATTTTTTTAAAAAGCAACTAATGCCAATTGAAAACTGCAGAGGGTCATCATTAAAACTGGAACTATTCCTTCTTTATGGACACCAAGCTCTTGTAAGCCAATTGATCTTCATCCCACAGAAAAGACAAAGAACTTAACAATATGAGACTGGAATTCATAGAGGCATAATTTCTGAACTATGTGATAATATTGTTATTTACCATTACACTGCTAATGAAGTCAGTGTTGGTAACAGTGGGGAAGAGCATTCAGAATAGAGGACAATGAAAAAATAAGAATTCAGAAATACAATGCCAGAAAGGCACTGAAATTACAGTAATACATATTGTTGGAATCTGAAAATATGTGTGAAAAATCAATGAGGTAGATCAGGATAGATTGAATGAAAGTTCCTATGAACCTGATACTTCAGATTCTGATACAACTGATAGCAAGTAAGAAGAGGAGCTTTTCACCACACATGGAAATAAAACTATAGCAGAATATTTCATTACTGGACATCTCTACTTTTATTTTTCAAGGTGGTTTTTGTAGACATTAAGTCAAAACTATTTCCACATTACACTACAAAGACAATGTTGTATGTTTAAACAATGTGTTACTGTGGTAATACATTCACATGGAACTAAAAAGTGTATCAGGTAAGAAATCGGAAGGAAATACTTTATATACTTTAATATATATTTGTGAACCTGAATAAAAAACATCAATGTTTAACCCTTTCACTACCAAGATAAAATGCTGTCCTACTGCTGCAAATGCCAGCTGTTAGTAAGGGTGGTGGTGGTGACCTAATGTGAAGGATTTTATCCATCAATTTTTCCCTTGCTAGCCAATATAAATTGTATATCTTCACAACTGGTACAGCTTTCCTCAAATCTGGGCATTCTAGTAGCGTTCTCCATTTAAAATCTTGTCAGCATTTTATTCTTTTAGTAGCCTTTTGCCTGGCATTTTGTACATGGTCTTTCATTTTTAGTTTTCCATCTAGTGCAATTCCTAGATATTTAATTTCTTCAGCATATTCTATTTGTTTCCCTTGATTTCAAGTTTTAAGTTTTTTCCCTGTCATCAAAATGTTTCATGGTGTAAACTTGATATTTAGTTTTTGCTACATTAATGGGCATGTTATTTAGTTTTGCCCAATTGGTTAATGTGACTAACACATTTCTTTATTTTTCCTTCTAATCTGGTATATACATTCTTGTCATTTTTTTCAGCCGTCCACAGAACTACATCATCTGCATACATTGCAATGTTTATTTCGTTTTGTTTTATAAAACTGTTAGTAAGGTGAAATGCAAGGTTTTACATGAAGGTTTGCACTCACTATAATTTTTAAACTGTGGAGTTAGTTTGCGATGGTCTTTATGTATTGTTTCTCATTTTGCAGCAGTCATCTGGTTGTTAATGATTACAAATGTAATTAATTAGCGTTTGATTTTATATAAGAAACAGGTAATATGGCATTTTATAATAGTGTCAATTAGTGCTGGATTACTTATCCTCGTGATCCCTGCTTCTTCTTCCTTGCTTAGCCAACTGTTGTCGTACATGTGATGAAGCGTGATTAGGTGGAGATCTCAGAGCAATGAGACAAGAGACAATATATAATATAGTCATATATTGACTGATACAATATTTTCAACAGTTACATTAACACACACTGTTCACAACTGCACTTGTCCCCATTTTTTTTATTTATATATAACAATTATATGTTGTTGTTGCTATCATCATCATCATCATCATTACAATTGAGGATGATACTTCCACTGTTCCACTGAAATTGCCACTCATAACGTGCAACATCTATTAATAGTCTTAATTTACATCACTGTTCTTACTATCCAAGTGATATGTTGCTTGGAATATGAACTCAAGTGAGGGTGCCCGACAACGACCTTGGATCTGGGTTGACATAAAAGTATGGTACCGTTACTTGACCATGCCACCCTGGATTCTCCTTTGCATTCCTTTTACCCCTAGTGGAAGTTGCATCATCCGTTAGTGGAAAATTTACCTACTATGAAATCTTACTATTACATGAAATATATACACATGAAACCTTATCTTTCCTTCTCCCCTCTTTCTCCATATATAATTTATGTGCATACAATAATTTACTTGATGTCTACTTATATAATGTATTTCAATAATTGATTTACCAAGACTTATTTATTTGATAACAAGTAACATCTCATATGCCCTTATAAGTCAAACTACTAACTTTATTACATGGTTAATAAAATTCTGTTTGGCTTATAATCTTCCTTACTTTAAAAATAACTTAAATCAATTAACGTCCTTATAATTTAGTGCACTGCTCATTAGTCTACTATGCTTATTATCTTTTATACACTTTGTGATTACTGAACGTGGCAACATTTATTCAAAACTTATTTCATTTTCACTTGATCTACTTTTAACAGATACACAAGATAAAACTGCACACCCCCCTTAACTATGACGAGAGTATCCCTTCAAACTTATGTTTTTGGTAGTAACCTCCTTTTCATTCGGAAAACCAGCTGTTGGGTTTACCTTTAACACTCTGCCTTCAGGATTCGTCATGTACCAACCTTGATTTGAAAAAAGACAATCATCTTTCATATTCACTACTTTAAACCTACGAGTTTACATTCACATATGTAAGCAAGCTAGCCTAATAACCTATATTTAATAGCAAAAGAAAGAAAAAAAGACAAATACAGTGGAATCTCGTTAGCACGTTCCTCATTAACACGTTTTCCCGTGTATTACATTCAATTATAAAAGTCCCGGTACCAAATCACCAAATGTAATAAATAACGTTTGCTTAGTGCGTTTTCCCGGTCCCGCTTACTACGTTTGAAATTTGATGTCCTCATTCACTGTTTTGGCCAATCCTTGATCGATCCAGTGGGAGAAGGCACTTAACATGTTCAAAGTTTGACGTCCTCATTGGCTACTTTGGTCAATCCTCGGTCATGTGGGGGATACTGGCAGCCAATCACATGCATGTATGTAAATATTTGTGTGACACGATTTGTGTGGGCGGGATAGAGAATGCTTTACCTTGGCATGGTAAACGCCAACGATAGTTTCTACTGTTGAGTGTTGACCAAACATACGTAGATTGTATTTTAACCTTTCATTTGCAATGAAAAAAAGAAAGTGTAGTAAATAACCAATAGTGTAAAACTGAAAATCCTTGAAATAGATCACAATCCAAATATGAAACATGTGGATATAGTGCGGAAGTTAAACATTCCTCCGTCAACCTTAAACGCAATTGTTAGCAAACCTAAATTGATTAAAACTGCTTTTAAAGAAGGGAAAAATGCAAAAACAAAACTTTCTTCTTGGAAAATAGGATCAGAAGAGGATCAGAACGAAATTTGTTGCATGGAAACACTTACCGTATTCAAATCGTATTGAATACGCCAAAGATACATTCGCCTATTGTACTTGTAACATGATACACGCTCATAATTTTTTTTTCTTTTTTAGCGGAAATTGTTATCACATGTGTAATAAAACGCACAGCAAAGCCACTCTTGTCGCTTCCATAATTCGCAATTTATTTTCTCAAAAACATTCATATCCTCAAAAATCCAAGTTGACCAACATAAAAGCTTGAATTATTTATTCTCATGCTTTGTGTATCCAAATCCATTTGAACACATTGAATTCAACACGAATTGTACTCAAAATCGATTTCAATTACCCATGGAGATGTAGTAATTATTAGATTTTATTATATAACTATGTTCTTAAATTGCATATTTTACATTTTCGTTAACACGTTTTCCCGCCTATGACATCCAAATCCTTAGGTCCCTGCAAAAACGTGCTAACGAGATTCTACTGTATCTCCTCTGAGATATTATATACAGGGTGAATCACCTAAAACTTGCACCGCAAATATTTCGGAAATGGAAAGTGCTATTGACGTGCAGTTTTCACAGCATTGATTGGTAGTCAAGGGCTCGTACATTTAGCCTATAAACAGATTTTAATAATACTGAGAAAGTTTATTTTTTGAGCAAACGGACAATTTTTTAAATGGAACAATGCCTAGTTACACCAACAGAATAAAGTTAGGGTAAATTAGAATGAATTTTAACCTTATCACATTCTATTAGCCAAGTATATATATATAATTTTTTAAGACTGGTATTTATTACTTCCACCCTGGTAAATTTCAGTATTCATTTTGATTATAAGCATTATTTTCCTTACTTATTCTCTTAACCTCTATAATGACAGCTTAAAAAAAAAAAAAAAATATATATATATATATATATATAAAATATATATAACAGGTTTATTACACGTTAATAGTAATGATTTCTACCTAGAGTGTAGATATGCATCAGGACTGCTAACTTCGTTCTCTCTTATACATTTTATTTTTCTTTAGCCTGTCCACCTTCCTCTCCTTCTCCCTTTTTCTTTATCTTCCAAAGAGTTCTGCGGGGTTTGATATTTCTTGAACAATTACTTATGAAATCTCCCAAGGATTTTATTAGTTCTTTCATCTATAATTTCAATGGTATCAGTCAAGAAAACTTTTGTAACATTGTACGAGCCTATATTACAGCATTAATCTCTGTTTCTTCTTTAATTTTGCTTGAAAGTGTTTCATTTCGCAATAAAATTTGATCACCTTCTTGGATCTTTCACTCTATTCCTTTCTTATTCAAGTTCAGTTTTAATTTCCATTTGATTGCTTTCTTCTTGAGTCTTTCAGCTTCGATATTGCGTATCTCCTCTGCTTCTATTTTAAGAGTGTCTTCTATCTCTATAGGTGGTGGACCTTTAACTTACATTGTACCAACTACTGTTCCTTTCATTATTTCTACAGGCTTAAAATCTGTCACTTGACTCAGTGTTTTGTTCAATATTCTTTCAATTAATGGAATGTATGCAAACCATCTACTATGATGAGATTACAAAGGACCCTCAAATATGTAACAATATCTTTAATTGATTTTTCTGCTGGATTGACTTGTGGTCTATACCTTGAACAAAAATAATGCTTAATCCCTGCATCTTTAATTCCTATCATAAATTTCTTTCCTGCAAATATACTTGCATTGTCTATCAATATAGCTTTCACCTTTCCCTCTTGTGGAATATACTCCTTTATCAATTTGTCTAGGCAAGTCTGGATGTTGGCTTTTCTAAGTGGAAAAGTTGACACATACTTGCTGAAAACATCGAAACACACTAAAATATATCTCTTACCAAATTTTGACTGTGGAAGCTCACCATGTATATCCAAAAAGATTAACTCTTTCGGCTGCTCTTGTATGATTGAGTTTATATGTTCTGGTATGCAAAATTGTTTTGTTTACACTTCTGACATATGTCACATCTGGCTATCATCTTTCTAACCTTTTCTCTAAATTTGGGAACGTACAGGTCTTCTAGGATAACACTTGTGGTTCTTACTGTTCCAGAATTAAGGCGATTAATATGAAAATATGTAATTATACCTGATTCCATGCATTTATTTAGGAATAAAAGCTTTCCATTTCAACATAGTATTTCCATGTCTCTTATACAGCAATCCATCTCTTATGGTAGTGCTGGAGCCATTTTCTTCACCGAACTTTGGTGGCAGTTCTAGTATTTGCTTATTTTCTCATCTGTCTTCTGCAGTTCGCCGATTTTCTTAAACTGATTCGTCATTTCTTTACTTAAACTAATATCTAGTTGCAGCACTTTTATCTCTTGTTTCAGTTTTATCTTATTCTCTGGGATTTCACTGACAAAGTTCAGTTGGGAGAATAGGTCACTAAACGTGTTCAATTTTCCTGGAATGTGAACTACTTCAATATCGAAGCTGGTGATGGCATGTACATATGAAGATATTTTGGTGGAAGTTAATTTGCATTTATTAATGAAGGTTAGGCTAATGTGATCAGAAAATACTTTAACCTTCTTCTGATAAATGTAACTTTTAAATTGAGTCAGAGTGAAATAAAGAGTGCCCAGTTCCAGTTTAGTTACTGAAGCATTCCTCTCAATAGAATTTAATCCTCATAAAGCAGTGTCTATGACATGAAAATTGCCATTTTCTTCTTGTAGGTCCAACAAAGCACCACATACTCTACATGATGCATTGACAAATATTTCATATTTCCAGTCTTCATGTGGTCGTTCCAACAATATAGATGATGCAAAGAGTTCTTATACCTTCTTGAAGCATTCTTGAAATTTCATGATCCATTTCCATTTCTGACCTTTTTGCAACAGCTGACACATTGATGCTATTTCCTGCATGTAGCACGAGTTGAAATGACTGTTGAAATTAAAATACCAAAGATTCTCCTCAACTGTTTTAAGTTTCTCGGTGGTGGTATTTTCAACATAGTTTCTATTATTTTGGATGTGGTTTCATTCCTTTTTCATTAATGACGTATCCCAGAAATTCTACTTCTTTCACACAAAAAATTGAGCCTCATACCACATTTATGCAACCTTTTAAATGCAAAATTTAAATTTTCCAAGGGTTGCTGGAACTCATCTTCAATTATGAAAAAATCATCTATATGTCTAAATTAAAAATCAGTATGCACTGTTTATGAAAACTTCCTTATGTAAGGCTCGAAGAAATTCACATCCTGAGATTTTCAACCCAAAGGGTACATGTTGATATCTCATCTCGATATCTTCAAAAATGAACATAGTATTATCTCTTACTGCTTTGCCTAAATTTATTTGTCAAAAAAAGATGCCAAATAGATCGACAATATATATTTCCTCTGGATAGTTTTGTAATTATCTGATTTATGCTTTCATTTTAAAAATCGTCATATTTCATGTGTACATTTAACTTTCTACCATCTAAAGTAACACAGAGAACATTTTTGTCCTTTTTATACATCCAACATGAGAATTTATAGTCTGACTCACTAGGTTCAATGACATTGTTACTCATCATTTTGGAAATTACGCTTTGAGCTTGTCCTCTCAGTGCAATGGGGAGATTGCTGTATTTGTATGTGTATGGTTTAATACTTTAAAATAAAGAGAGTTGAGGGTTGTTACACTACATCACTATAATATTCTTACTTGAACGCGTTTCGGGAGACGGCTTGTTCCCATCGTCAGCATGTTCTCAGAAACGCATTCAAGTAAGAATATTATAGTGATGTAGTGTAACAACCCTCAACTCTCTTTATTTTAAATTATGACATCACTGTTACTAGCTTCTAAATCTTCAAAATTAGTCAATGGTTTAATACTGTCTACCTTGAAAGTGTTAAGAGTATACTGTAGACAAACCTGGCTTTTCACTGAAAACTTTGGCATTGGCTTTCACTAACTGAAATAATAGGCTAGTTTGCTGTGCATCCAAATTATAAGATTCAGTGCACTTTAACTGCATTAATGACAACTTGTCCTGATGGATAAATTTTGTTGTCACATTTGTATATGGTAAGGTTGGGTCTGTCCCAAAAACAGGTTTTTGTGACAGCTGGTTGGAGTAATCCTTTTCTTCATTACAAAAAAGCGTAATTACTTCTTAGTCCTGGTCAATAAACAGTTGAACAAACAGTTCAGTTTCTGTTGTCTTCCTTCAGGTGTCATTTTAATTGGATACATCTTTTCCTGAATGAAATTAACATATACCTGTTTTTCATGTTTATAGAGAACAACAACCTTATTTTCAAAGTCTACTTTCACTTTATTCTCATCTGGAAAATCACAGACAAGTAATGCCTCGCCATTTAGATTATTTACTACTAGAAAAACTATTTCAAAATGCTCATTCTCAATTTCAACTTCTAGCAACTATTGTCTTTTAATTAGTTGTACTAATAGTCCAATGGCTACTCTACATAATAAGTTTGATGTTCGCTGGTTCATGATTTTGATTCTTTTATTTATTAAATGGAGGTATAATTTTTGCAAGCACACACTAGCTGATGCGCCTGAATCAACAATAACTGAATACTCTTCCTTATATAATTTTATTTTGATATATGGGGTATTGGAGTCACTTTGACTTTAATTTTGCCAGCATTAATTCTTACTGCAATAATATTTGGGCCTATTTGAGAGTCCTTTGGGATGCCCCTGTGACCCTCGTACATTACATCACGATTTAGTTTTCCCATTGCTGGTTTTCGCCTATTTGTGGTTGGCCATTTTTGATAGGAGCTACAGTGATCTCAGTCCCTTATGCTTGAAAAGTTTGTCCATGACCTTGGTTAGAAACTTCATCCTTGAATCTACATCCAATTTACTTCTCCATTCCTGGCTACATCTTCCTCAACAATTATTATACTGGTTATGCCCCCATTGCTGGTTTCTTGATGGTGTTCTTTGCTCTACATGCATAAAACTGAATGTTTCCCTCCACTCATGTCTGATCATTCCTACTTTGATTATGTTGAAACTACGGCAAATGATTTTGATACCTTTCTCTTACAGAGTTGTGATGTCAAAACTGGCCTCTGTGCTCCAAGTTTCTATATGTTGATTTTGGTTTCTTCTGAAATTTTGTTCCTGAAGGAATTGATTTCTAGGTTGATATTTTTCTCCTTCCAGATTCTGTAATGCAGATACTAAATCATTTCTATTATTATTGTCCTTGGTTTCACTATCAATAGATAGCTTTGCATTTGAAGGGAAAAGTGATTTGTCATCAAATTAATGAAGTCCTCTTCAGAAATTTGAGGTCTATGGTGTTTAATGTACTTAGAACGGTGCAAGATTTAATCTGCTATACTTAGGTTCTCCCTAGCAGAATACTGTCCACAATTAAGTTTTGCACATAATTTATGTTGCTTACTGACGTTTCAAAATTGATTTCCTAGCAGAATACTGTCCACAACTAAGTTTAACACGTAATTTATGTTGCTTACTGACGTATCAAAACTGATTTAGGAATAAATATTGGAAGTACTCAAAACTTGTTTCATGCTCCATTGATATTTGAACTCAACTTGATGTATGGTTGTCTAAGCATCTCCGAAATATCATAATTTTGAATGTTGCTAGTGCATTTTTTAATTTGAAATATTCTTGGAGTTCAATAAAGTATACCGGACTGACATTTAATTCAGAAAAACTAGAAAGCAGCTAGTCATTTAGCACACTACTGTGATACGTTTGTGACTGGTTCTGCTAACGTACTGTTTCTACTAATTGCATTGTTAAAGGTATTTGCACTGGGCACTGATGGCACCGTTGCATCACCTGTTTGATTTGAACTAACGGAGTGAGTTCCTCCCTGGTTCATATTTTCATTTACATTCACAGGTGGTACATGACTATTACTAACATTAGCATGTAACGTATTCACCTTGGAAATTAAAGTTTCAATTATTTTCTGAGAATTTCAAGAAGCCGAATTGTGACATTGAATTTTTGAGTCGACTCTATTAAAAAGCTGAATCCTGTTAACTTATTTGTAATTCTAACTCTGCATTCATGGTCTTTACTTCTTGGTCTACTTTCACCAAAATTTTCTGATTTACGGAACTTAGCTTCTCTTCCCAGAGTTGTTCACTATCTGTCTATTGCTGTTCGACTCTTATCTAATTGAGATATTATCACATTTAGTGTGCTTTTGGGGATTATTGTGGTATACCTGGAATAATTAAATATTTGTATGTTGGCAGCTTGTCCCAGTAGTGACGTAGAGATTATGGGCAGAGTTATTGCATAGATATTGGAGTGCATACAACATTCTTCCTCTTTAGAGTGCAGTGTGTCAGTAGGTCAACGTGTGGGTGAGGAGAAAGCAGTCATCTGAATAAAAGGTAAATCATGTGTTTTATAATTTTCATTTATAATAAACCTACTAATTTTTTTAAACATGTTTATCTTTTACAAGTACAAACTATTCTCTTTGAGTTCCTGTAGTTAAAATCTTTTATAGTTTAGGGATGGGTTGGCTGTGGCCGGATAATTCTACCATGTGATAGGCTTCACTCCCAATGTCGCACAGCTTGCTTTGAAATTTGTAAGGTATTCCCGGCTCTACCATTGAGTTTTCTTAGGTGTGCGACATAATTGGTTTATGTCGGGCAGATTATGGTTTGAATATTTGTTGGAAATTTTTCACGTCCTGATGTGTTTTTGGGCCACCACATGCTTGCTTTAGTAACATATTAGTTTGGTTTAAAGTGTCTTTGTGATTGCTAATCTCTTGAAACTACCTCTTTTATTACAATGTGATCAATTTTGAAAGTATGCGGGATGAAATTCCTGGGTTTCTGCTGTTATTTTGGACTTATTATAAACTTTAATTTGAAGATTGAGAAGCTAGTATAAGTGATGTGTCATAATTTAAAATAAAGAGATACGGAGGTTGTTACACTAAATCACTAAAAGGTACTTACTTTTACTGATGTAGTGTAACAACCTGACTCTCTCTATTTTAAATTATTGTGAACTTTTCGTGATTTCCTTTGTTCCGGCTAGCGTCATAAATTCTGTTGTGAGATTGGCACTGGGTTTTTTTTTCTTCTTCTTCTTTTCTTTTATGATAGCTTAAATAAATTCAGATTACAATATTTTCAGAGTGTTAGCCTGTTTATTTGCTATTTGGTGGTGCATTTTCCTTGTTTGTGTGACTTTCATCGCTATTTGTGTCTTAGAATTTATACTTACTACATCACCACGTGTTTATCTACATTTTCTAAATTTTGGTATAAATTTCATAAGTTCTGGCTTTACTTTAGGCTTTGGGTGATAAATTCAAACATTTCCTTGAAATTCATATTGTATTTTTGATACTGAGTGCAGTTTTTGAAATTTCTACGATACTTCTGTGCATTTCTGGTGTTTCATGTTTTAGGTACTGGTGGTGTTTTCAAACACGTAATTTTGCTCTTCTTCCCATGTTGTGAATAAATAGAATGCTTAAAGTGTATTAATTAGTGTTTACATTATTTAATGTAATAATTTTCGTGTGGTTACAAGGAAACTAAAGTGAATGTGATTTGCAACACACAATTGAAGTGTAATGAAATATTTTTCTATGTGCTGCATTTGCTTAATAAAACAGCAGTTTGTGAGGTGATTTCACAAAGGTAGGTGTAATGTGGTGATTTCTATGTGTTAAATGATTGTTGTTTGTCGTGTAGGCACGACTGGGTGGTTTTTTGTTTCTTTCTTTCTTCACCTTGTAAGATTATCAGTGAAGACATCAAAGTTGCAATATTATTTCCATGTGTTCATTCTATATCAAAATCGTGATGTAAAATCAAATGGCTTGTTTATGTCTGTGAATACATAGCACTGTGATTAGCCCCCTTTTAGATTCTCACCATGGCCATTTACTTTTAATAAAAGTGATTATTTCCATCTTATTTGTTTAACTTGTGGCACACAGTGTTATTTCAACTGATGCTTTCCATGCTGCTTTCTTTTGGTAGGTGTGATTTTATTGGAGGTTATGTTTTTGTAGAAGTTGTTAGTAGTAATGTTGCTTGCTAGTTTGTATTTTTTATATTTGTATTATGCATTTGAAAGTTATAATTGTTGGTGTTCTATTATGCCTCAAAGACAGATTTTTAACATATCTGATTATATACTTTAGTTGAATTGGATGGAATTAAACATGATAATCTTCAGATTTCGCATTAAATAAAGAAGTCAAAATTGCTTTTTCTATGTTGGTAGCTATGTAGCTGAAAGTATATGATCATTCGCCTTAATGTTTCCAAAGTAAGAATTTCTAATTGACATAAATAAATAAATAAATAAATAAATAAATAAATAAATAAATAAATAAATAAATAAATAGTTTATTTGGCTATAGACATACAATATGTTTCAAGCATTGTCACAATCTAATATACCATATTTACGCGAATCTAATGCACACCTTTTTTGACCAAATGTAGTACTCAAAATCATGGTGTGCATTAGATTTGCTGGCACATTAGATTCAAGTGCAAATCCTTTCATAGAACGACAGTAACTTCACTCAATTTTTCGTTTATTATGTCACAATGGATTGCTGGAGTTAACATGTATCCGGAAACTCACGACAAGCTGGCTGCTCATTTATTAGTTTATTATGTCACAATGGATTGCTGGAGTTAACATGCATCCCGAAAGTTGCGACAAGCTAGCTGTTCATTTATTATTGACCTATTATTGAGCGTTTTTAGTTATAAGTGGAGGGCAAGGGCAAACAGAGAACGTCTTAAGATGCTTCTTTAAAGTGTAAAGTAATCCTTTATGGTGAAAAAAATGGTAATAGAAAGGCAGGAAGGAAGTCCAATGTATCAGAGAGCAATGTTCGCTTGTGGCAAAAACAGAAATTGGCATTATTTGCTACTAAAGCTAGTAGGAAGAAATTTACGGGTCCTCGCAAAGGAAGACATCCTGAAGTTGAAGAAAAAGTGTTGGAATTTGTGCGTGAGAGGAGGAAGAATGGGCAACCTGTGACTAGCAACACTATATGAAAGAAAGCTGAAGGGGAGGCTGAAGTTCTTGGTATTCTAAACCAAGAGTTTAAGGCTAGCCATGGATAGGTGGATCGTTTCATGCAGTGGATGGGTTTATCTCTAGACACCGTACAACAATGTGTCAGAAGCTTCCTGCAGATTTTGAGGACAAACTACAAACGTTTCAGTGGTATGTCATTTCACTTCGGAAGAGAAACAATTTTTCAATGGGGCAAAATAGGCAACGCTGATGAGACGCCAATATGGTTTGATATGCCGTGGAACTACACTATTACTGAGAGGGGGACAAAAGAAATAATCATCAAAACAACAGGGTGCGAAAAACAGCGCATAACAGTAATGCTGGCAATCACAGCAGATGAGTGCAAACATCTCCCTTTTTTAATCTTCAAGAGGAAAACGTGTCCCAAAACCACTAATAATGAAAAACTGTTTCCTGACGTCATTATTTGAAACTAGGTGAAGGGATGGATGGCCGAATCATTGATGTATGATTGGATCCAAAATGTATGTAAATGTAGTCCCGGTGGGCTTTCCAATCCACCATCAAATGCTTTGTATGGTTGCATTTCATGGCCATCTCACCGACGATGTAAAAAAGAAGGTACATAGCCTAGGCAGTGATCTTGTTATTATTACTCCTGGAGGGATGGCATCTGTATTACAGCCCCTGGACGTTAGTATAAATAAACCTTTTAAAGGTTCTGTTCAGAAAATGGTTTTGTGAACCAAACCGTGAATAGACTCCAACAAGAAAAGTTAAGCGTGCTGCACCACATACCGTTGCACACTGGGCTTCTGCTGCCTGGAAAAGCATTGAGGCACCATTGATTGTAAAGTCATTTAAGAAATGCTGCATTTCAAATGCTTTGGATGGCAGCGAGGATGACGTGCTCTGGAACGACGAGAAAGACGGGGAGAGAGGAAATGAACCGTTTCTGATGTGGACCTTTCCGAGGATTCCAGTGATGAAAGCATCAGTGAATAATAGTGATTCACGCTTATAATTTATGGTATTGTATTAATAAATCCATTTTGAATATGCACTTTCCTTATTCCATGTTCACTAATTTTCTTCTTTAACTATGTGTCACCTAACAATAGGGCACTTTCAATTCTATAATCTGATAATTTATATGTATGATAAATCCATTGTTGTATTAAATAAATTTAAATAAAATACCTATTACCTATTTTCTATCATTGATGCACTTTAGATTTGAGGCAGTATTTTAATGCCTAAATGATATTAATTGTATTTTTTATTAATTAAATTCAATAACAGTCCAACATGAAAACAGTATGTATATAATTATTATTTATATTGTATGTCAAGTCATTGTAAATACTTATTTTTATTGTAAATGTATTTATTAGTAATATGTAAATGTTTATATACTCTAATAGTGAAAAAACTGTGAGAATACTATGTTTTAGGATGTTAATAATGAGGCAATAATGTAATTTTGGTGACGATAATGTGTTTGGAGTTTTAAAAGTACTGGTTATGAAAAAGATCGGTAATAACGTAATTTCGCTTACAGTTTGGAATTAACCAATCAAAAGTAAAGAAAGATTTTTAGTTTGAATACTTAAATTCTATTGGACTAGAATTAGCCAGTAAGAGAATGGCATTACCAAAGCTAAAGGTTTTTACCATTGAATCTAGTCAGTCTCTGGCAAGATATTAGACAGAGCACACGTGAAAGTCATGGGTAAAAATGTAAAGTATAAATGATAAAAATTTGTGTTCTCCGTCAAAAATGTATTAAGTGCTCACAGTTTTATTTTATAAAGTGTTGTGTTTATAAAAATGTGCATATATAAAGTGAAATAAAAAGAAGTAAAAATTAAAAAGTAAATTGTGTGGCTTCTTATAATTTGAGTCTTATCACAACCCTGCAAGAAATCGTGTTTCTATAGTGCGACTGAAAGCAGCCGAGGCAAATAACTTTAATAATATTACGTAAAAACAAGCATCATCTTCACTATAAAGTTTGGCGTCCTAAAAATCAACATCAAAGTGTATCTTCATTACGTAACCTTAATAACATTTTACGTAAACAAATAACCTTCTGCAAATTGGTGTACAACTGTGGGGCAAACTCCTAAAAATAATTACGTAACCTACAAACTGCAAATTGAAGAATACTACTTCAGATTCGATACAAACCCTTTTTTGCATAATTTTAAGTTGCAAATATGGGGTGTGCATTAGTATACTCATACAAAATTATTTATTCTACATTTATTATTCATAATTACAAATCAATATTACAAATCAACAATTTAATATATAAAATAATGTAAATTCTATGTCATACAACATCACTATAACTCATCTATTCTATATGTGCATTTTTCTATTGAATACTTTTTTAGTCAATTTTTAAATGTATTTCCATTTAATATCCTTAAATAATTGGGCAATTTATTATAAAAACTAATTCGTTTTAATAGAGGATCTTTTTCTGCTGACTTGTTCCTTACAGTATTTCTATGAAAGTTATCGCGGCCTCCAGTACTGTATTCATAATACTTGTTTCTGTTTACACTCTCAATGTTATATTCATTTTTATGTACAAGTAATATCAGGTTATATAAACATACGATGAAACTACAGTGAAAATCTTTTCCTTTATAAAAGTTGGTCTACATGAAGTTCTATTTTCAAGTATGAATATAGATCTTAGGCACATCTTTGTAGTTTAAATACTCTGTTTATATTTGTAGTTCCGAGTACTGAGAAACTATCTCAATTCCGTAGCTGAGATGGCTATGTATTATAACACTGTACACTAATTTCATCACTTCAGTATTCAGTATTTAGATAAATTTCTTAACAGATATAGGCCACTACTAATTTTGTTACACATACATTCAATCTGTTTGTGAAATTTTAAGTTTTTATCTACTTTAATACCCAGAAATTTTGTAGAATCTTCCTGTGCCATGTCTTTGCCATCAATTACTACATTATCTAATTTTAAACTAGTTCAGTGCTCAAACAAAATTAATTTACTCCTTTTTATATTAACATTTACATTACCATTTTTATAATATTCAGTATTTTTGAAGTTTGATTTAGTAGGTTTTGTTTTAGTTGATCCTCTAATTTATTCTGGAATAGTACAGATTGTCATCAGCATATGTGATTGTTTTATAATGTATAGAGCCAGGTAGGTCATTTATATAAATCAAATATAATAAAGGACTGAGGACAGATCCTTGCAGCATGCCTACCTTAACAGTATCATACCTTGATGAGATCTTATTAATTACACTTCCATTTTTGAAGTTTATTTCAGTACATTGGTTACGATTCGTAAGGTATGATTTTATTATCTAAAGCAATTTTCCCCTAACACCGTAATATTCCAGTTTATTAATCAATAGAGAGTGTTCAACAAAATCGAAGGCCTTTGATAAATCTAGAAACAATCCTGTCACTTTTTCACTGTTTTCAAGATGTGTGGTTATTTCATGAATAAGTTCTATCATAGCAGCGGTACTTAATAAATCTTTTTAAAACCATGCTGTGTTGGTGCTAGTATGTTATTTTTATTAAAAGATTTCACCATCTGATTAGCTATTATGTTTTCAAACAATTTTGCAAAAATGGAGGCAAGCATTATTGGTCTATAATTGTTTTATCATATTTATCACCTTTTTTGTTGATTAGTCTTACTACACTACTCTTCAAGCAGTCAGGAAAAACACCTTCTGATATGGAACTATTTATAAGATTTTCAAAAACTCTACCTATAACTATTATACATTTCTTCAAAAGATCCAGAGATAAGCCGTCCCATCCAGAGGATTTTTTTGTTTTAAAACCTTTTACTATACTTTGTATTTCCTCTTTTGTTGTTGGCATTAGGTAAATTGTGTCTGTTACATACTTATTTACATCAACTTCAAAATCATTTTGATTCTTCGATACCCCAAGAAAATGCACATTTAGTATTTTGCAAAATTCATCTGGATTTTCCACAACATTTTCGTTGTGTTTTAATTTAATGTTCTCAAGCATAAACTTAACTCTTGTTTTGTTTTTATTATATCCCAAGCTGTTTTAACCTTAACAGACTGTATTATTACAGTACCATATTTTGGGGATTTTAGTGAAGCAAAAGCAATAAAATACTATTTTTTTTAAGAACCTGTATCTGTCCTTATATATACTACAGCCAGTCATTTTGTAAAATTCATATATGCATTTTATTTATCTCCTTAATACTTTATACTCATATGGCAACTTAATCCGTCTTTTTCACTATTCTTAACTAATCTTATCGGGAAATTGGTATTAAAATAATAACTGAATGTTGCATAAAAAAGTACTTTCTGCTGTATAAACAGCTTCACAGTTTTCTTGAGACAAGGTTTCTATAAAATTTTACATTCTGCTATTTGTAATGATCCTATAAAAGGTATAAACATTAACTTTTGTTTTAATTTCACAGTCATATATATGATTTCATCTAAATGGTCTGATATATTTAACTCTTGTGCAAAAGCTGAGCATTCAGATGGTTTCAGATGTGTTATTACATGGTCAATTGTAGTAGCAGAGTTATATGTAATTCTAGTTCAACAATTAATTACTTCATGTAAGTGATAGCTATTCAACAGATCTTTCAGCTTATCTGCACTTGTTAGATTTCCTAAGTCCATATTTATATCTCCCAGCACAATAATCTTAATTATTTTTTAAATTATTTTTCTAACACATTTATTTAAGTGTGCCAGAAAGTCATCAGTCCCTGAGCTTGGGGATCTATATTTACCTACAAAAAGTTGAGTTTTATTTATGGACACTCTTTAACTACTGTGGTTCTTAGCATTCCATTCTATATTGGGTGTGAAAGACCAGTAATTTTGCTCAGAGGCCTCTTTATCAGGCTTGAGGTTCTTTTACATGCCGTAAATCTATGACACGGTACCACTGGCTTTACTTCCCTTCCGAAGGAAGGCATGCTAAGGATTTTTATGCCCGAAAAAATCCATCATCCACTACCGGGTTTGAACCTGCGACCTCGGGAACTAGAGGCTAGGATGGTAACCACTACACCACGGAGGAAATGATATATACCTACAAAATATACTTCTCCAATACTTAATATAATTTTAACACCAGCTATTTCACAAGTCATTTCCCTAATAAAACACATAATATTATCAAGTGAGATATACTGTAAACAGTTTTTGACAAGTATTACCACACCACCGTCTTTGTGTATTTTTTCTACAGTAACTGCTACCTATGTTATAATTATCCATTCTAGTAATTTGTAATTGCAGCTCATTTAGCCCATGTTCAGTTAAAGCTGCAACATGCAGATTAACTCTCATTAACATATCAACTACATCAGTTTTATTCTGTATATACTGCACATGTAATGTTAGCAGTTACGTTACCTCCATTGTATTCTGGGACTTGTAGTTTTGCAACTATTTAACGCTTCCTCTCCTAGCATTATTGGGGTCTTATTAACAAATTAGCTGCTTTGCATCATTTGTTCACTAGAAAGATTTTGCCTGCTGCATTCAAATGCAACCCATGTCTTGTATGCATATCACTAGGTAATCTATCATAACTTTAGGAAAATTTCCAACAACAATTTTAACCACTTATTTGTTTTTCTAATTTATGCATGAATTTCTATCAAGATCATGCCTACGTGGGATATTGGTAACTGTAACGTTCTTATTTTTTTAAATCGCCCTTTAATAATTCTTTCATTCTTTTAATCACATTTCTTGCCTCATTTTTGTAGACATCATTCGCACCACCAATAATTATATTTACGTCTGGTTTCTCAGATGTTATGCCTTTTGTCGCACACACTAATTTTGCATTTGACTTTACAAACCTATTACTTTTACACTGTTTACACTCACATGCATCTTTACCGCTACTCCTCTTGCATGACTATCCAGGTGTATTATGACTTTCTTCTTATTTCTTACCCTCTGTGTTGATACTTCTTCTTTGGGATATACCCTATTATCCGAAGGCTCATTTTCTTTAGCTAAAGGTGTAAATAAATTTTAAATGGAGGTTTGATGCTGAATGTTTAAAGGCCATGCTGAGTGTCTTGCTGGTTTTTGCCATTTACCTGCCCTAATATCCTCTTTTTATGACTCAATTATAGCTTCGCATTTTCTTCCTTTAATGTATTTATGTTGTTATATGACTCTTGTAACTCCTTGTGTAGTATTTCTATGTTTTTTTGTAATGATGAAATTGTTTCATTATTGCTATTTTTACTACAGTCTGGCTTTCCTTCATCATTTTGTTTATCACTATGCTTCTTTACTGTCTCTGCATAGTTTTCTTCTTCTTTATATTGTTGCATACATCTATCTTCTTATTGTTTACCACAGTTTCAATATATTTATTGGGAAATTCAATCTCAGCTGATAAATTCTTTTTCACCATGCTCCTAGTAGTTACATTACTGGTTGCCATCCCGGACTTGGACGTGTTACTTATTGGCTATGTTTTTCACTTCAATATTGTCTGTAATTGTCTCTTGTTTTTCCTGGGGTGTGTTTTTCAGGTTATCTCATTTTTGTTGGTATATTGTGCTGAAATGCAGTGCTTCTTTTTAATGCAGTTAATTTCATTGATGTTAAACTGATACTTCCAATTGTTTCTTTTATAGCAGTGGCTTCTTTGTGATTTTCCAAGTGACACGTTGCCTAGTAGTGTGCTTTCTTCCAGTTATATGTAGGATGTTTGAATTTCTTTTTTTTTTTTGGAGGGGGGTTTCCTGGTAGTGGCACTGTGGGACAGTTGTCACTATTTCAGAGGTGTCTAGTGAATCTTCCAGCAAAGGACTTCATTATGGCAGAGGTTATGTATGCTTGTTTAAGTGGTGTGGTTCCTGGTAGTAATATGTGACAATTATTGCTATTTCAGGAGTGTTGTAATAAACGTACCAGTTAAGGACTTTATTACCTAAGGGGATGTATGTGTATACATAATGAATAAGTGCTATACTCTCATTATGGTACATACGTGTATATAAGGGCATATTTTCTGATGTGTCAGTGCACCGCTAAGTAAATTATGATGTAAACTCACAAAGTTTACAATCACCTGGTTTTTGTTATTTAAGATATGTTGCAGATTTGCTTTGAGCATTATTCACTGTGCAGTGTTTCAGCCAGGTTTGTAATCATACATCAATTCATTGACTTTATTGTTACCAGTAATTTGGGAAGGTGGTATACAGATATCCTGGAAAACAACTAATTAGCGAGTTTTGGATCTTATGTGTACCATACTATATCACATGTTTTGGACAAGCAGAATTTTTATTAATGTATTGTGTGATGATATTCCCTGACTCTGAATTTTTGGTAATGAAGTTTTTTTTTTTTTTTTATGCGACATGTATTCCTTAAATTTTGCTGTTTTGATGAGCAATTTTGGTTTAATTTTGCTTGAAGTGTGAGAATGTTTCTTTGCTTATTATGATGATTTGATGTATACTGCTATTTCACTGTTTTGTTTTTTATGTTTCATTCTGATGCTGTGATGATTTTCTTTTGTAGAGTAGTTGCACAATTTTTTGTTTTGTGAGCATTGTGTTGTTGACGTTTGCCTCAGTGGGATTGTGACAGAGTACCCCCAATGGTGAGAGTCTTTGTGTGTATGAGATGTTAAGAGTGCACTGTTTTGTTACGCTGTGGGCTTCGATGGGATTGCTACAGTATACCCTCAAGGTGTTTTAGTGTTTTCTAGTTAATTTGCAGGGTTTCTGTATGTGCCTGTGAATTTATTGAGATGTAAATTACATATATATCTGGCTTAGTGGTGTTGCTGCAGCGTGCCCATCATAGCTGTGTGTGTTGACACTTTGATTTTGGTGTTTAAGCAAGTTTTTCTTTTGCAGCTTCATATTGACACTTATTCTGATTATTGATACAGCAGTGCAATGAATCTATATAGTTATGCTCCTGATATCTTAAGGAGGTTTGTATATGAGGATTTTAATATGATTTAATGATTACATATATGCATGAGCTATAACTTTGTGTTCTCTACAAGCTTTGTTCCAGATATTATTCCCATGGTTTATATTATATGACGATTTCATATTTCTGCGCAGGATTTCTATTTCATATTATGGACAGGCATTTGCATTGCATGAAGTATTTTATGTTGCATGTTGAAGTACTGAGTAATTTTGACGATAGTATGGGTAATAGCTATGGTGATTGTTTTGCATTTTGTGGCCTATAGTAATTTTAAGTAGTTGTTTGTTCTTCCTTGGTATAAATGCGTATGAGTGATAAGTGCACTTCTTTTGTTAATCATTTTATAAGTTTGCAAAGTTAGTACCAGTTGGTTAGGGCAAGTTTTGGGGATCTCAATTATATGCCATGTTCTACTCGTAATTGCATTGTTTGTATTTTGCTTTTGTATACAAATGATATAAGTGGTGTACATAAATACTATATATTTTGCTACTGTTATATATCTTTGTTATGTTTTTTTAGGCATTTACTGTCACAGTGTTGCTTTTAAGTTGTCTTTAAATTCATTGCTTATGTCATTGTGTAATAATTTTTGTCTGCATATTGTATTCATTTCTTTTTTTGTAAAATTCAGCTATATTTTTGACACTATTTTTTTTTAATATATATCTTAAAATGCCTAAACTCAATGACATACTACTTAATTTTTCCTTACATTTGTAACTTTGACTTTGGAGTACACTTTATACACTGTGACACCATTACTGTTCTAGTTATATCTGCTATATGGTGAGCATGAGTGCCCAGTTTGGATGAGCCAGTTTCTGGAATACTCAACTTTGCGGGGATGCTTCCCTGCCTTTGTCACATTGCCTGGTCAGCTGAACCCATTTTCTGCACCATATTGTGGCAATGTGTCACTTTTGCAGGCACAATGCAATTCAGCGATTGCCCCCCGTTGCTTTTGCTGCCACTACTCAATTTTGATGCAGTAAGATATTGAGTCTATAAACATTTCATCGCTCAGTGTAGTCCGTGCTAGCCTCTAGTTCCTGAGGTCGCGGGTTCAAACCCAGCGGAGGGCGATGGATTTTTTCGGGCGTAAAAATCCTTAGTATGGCTTCCTTCGGAAGGGAAGTAAAGCCTGTGGTCCCGTGTCGTAGATTTACGGCACGTAAAAGAACCTCAAGCATGATAAAGAGGCCTCCGAGCAAAATTATCGGTCTTTCACGCCCAATATAGAATGGGACGCTGAGGACCACAGCAGTTAAAGAGCGTTCATAAGTAAAACTCAATTGCAATTAGTGTAGTGAACAACTGTGGTGATAATGGGGTAACAAACAAGCCATATTGTTAACCTCATAGTTTCAGTGCAGTGTGTGTAGATCTCTTATTTTACTGTTTTCCAGCTATATGTTACGAGGGCTGTCCCAGAAGTATCCAACCTAACAAAGAAAACACAAAAATTTTGGGAAAAAACATCTTTATTTCTCTACATAGTCTCCTTTAAGTTCGATACACTTTTCCCAGCGATGTTCAATAGCTTCCATACCCTGTTTATAGTGAGAACATCGAGTTCTGCAAATTAGCCATCAACTGCAAACTCCACCTCTTCACTGTTGGCAAATCTTTTACCACCAAGCCATTTCTTCAACTTTGGAAACAGAAAATAATCGGAGGGGGCTAAGTCTGACAAATAGGTGCATGAGGAGGCAATTCAAACTTTAACTCATTGATTTTGGCCATGGCGATAATGGATGTGTAAACTGGTGCATTGTCTTGATGAAACAGAACTTTCTTTTTCGCTAAATACGGCCGTCTTTGCTTGATTTCATCATTCAAACGCTGCAATAAGTTTGCATAATATTCGCCATTGGTTGCTTTTCCTTTTTGAAGATAATCAATGAAAATTATCCCACGCGCATCCCAAAAAACTGATGCCATGACCTTGCCTGCAGATGGAACTGTCTTTGCCTTCTTTGGAGCCAATTCTCCCCTTTCAATCCACTGTTTTGACTGTTCCTTGTCTCAAGTGTGAAGTGATGTACCCATGTTTCATCCATGGTTATGAATCGACGCAAAAGCTCTGCTTTATTGCAATGAAACATTGCCAAACACTCGACTGAAACACCCTCACGACACTGCTTTTGTTACATTGTGAGTAAATGCGGCATCCATCTTGCACACAGCTTTCTTATGTCTATTTTCAGTTGGTGTACAATGTACAGCACTTTTTGAAATGCCTACAATGCCTGCTAGCTTGCGCACTTTCAGTCGACGGTCATCCAATACCATTTTGTGGATTTTCTTCACAATTTCTGGCATGGTCACCTCATTTGGTCGACCATTGCGATGTTCGTCTTTGCAGCTCGTAAAGCCTCACTTAAACTCTGCAGCCCAATGTTTTACTGTTGTAAACGAAGGAGCAGACTCCCCCAGAGTAGAATCTAGCTCAGCTTTATTATTAGTTGGACTAAGACCTTTCAAATGAAAGTATTGTATCACATAACAATGGCTAGTTTTATCCATGTTTACAAATTCGCTGAGAGAGTACACTATTAATGGCTGCCAAACAACGAGCATCGTCAAACTTCAAACTTAAGCTTTGTAAGGGTGGTACTTTCTACCATAGACATTTGTTTGAAACAACAACAGCTATATATACGTCAGGTCGGGTACAGCTGGGACTACCCTCCTATGCTGTACGTGTGTGGTGCTCATCTCGGGATTTGTTGTGAATTTTTTTTAAAACAAACACTTACGTTTTCTGTGGCACTCAGCCTCCTATTATAATCTAATCTTCATTATTTTTATGTAAAATCTCAACAATAACAGAATTGCATGAATTTATATTGCCAAATACACACTTCGTTATTCACCTTATGCTTATCTTCTTGTCACTTTTTTTACATTGTATCACTTAAATCAATTGTGTAACTATACTACAGCCAAAGTAATTTTTATAAACATTTTGTGAAATATGTCATTTCCTTCTTTTGTTTCGATGAAGATGTCAACATTAGTGGCCTGGGGGAGGTGTCACAGTTAGTATGCTTTTGGGGATTATTGTGGTATACCTGGAACAATTAAATATTCATATGTTGGCAGCTGGTGCCAGTAATGACATAGGGATTATGGCCGGAGTTATCTCATAGATACTGAAGTGCATACAGTATTCTTCCTCTTTAGAGCGCAGTGTGTCAACATGGGGGGTGGGTGGAAAGAAGTCCTCATCAGCATAAAAGGTAAATCATGTGTTTTATAATTTTCATTTATAATAAAGCTACTAATGTTTTGAAATATGTTTATGTTTTAAAAGTACAAACTATTCTCTTTAAGTTCCTGTAGTCAATATCCTTCAAAGCTTTGGGGTGGATTTGCTATGGCCGGATAATTCTACCATGTGGTAAGCTTCAATACCTATGTTGCACAGTTTACTTTGAAATTTGTAAGGTATTTCTGGTCCTCTAGGCTCTACGTTGGTTTTTCTTAGGTGTGCAAGAATATATCATTACTCAAGCTTACATGCACAAGTTGTAGATCCTCATTAGTTTTCTCAATTATTTCATTTCTTCTGACCCATCTAAAAATGCTTGACATTAGCTTGTTCATTTTGTTCCAATTTTTTCTAGACCAGTACAATATTTTGAGAACTTTTTTTCAATTTGTTCTAATAGTCTATCATCTCGGATGAACATTCTTTACAAATTTCACTTAGTCTTTTTGAAGCTTTTCCTGCTTTTCTTTAGAAACCTCTTCTAATCTCTTTTCTACTTCATGCAGCCTATTGTTTAACTGATAAACTGTTTTATGTATTCCTTCCTTTGTTTATCTGTAACTATTTCCCTTTCTTCCTTATTTTCTTGACTCTGTTTCTGTAATTTTTCATCTAATTGCTTCACCCTGTTTTTCTAATTTCTCATCTATTGCTTTCATCTTCACTATTAATGTAAGTAAATCACCTATTGACTGATTAGCTACTGGCTGTAGATTTAACCTTTCTATCTGGCAATTCATTCTGTCATATTTTCTACCACTTGGTTTGGGTTAGCTAACTGTTAAGTTTCCATATGTATGTCTGCAGTCTGTACGTTGACCCCTACTACCTCTGTTATTGAAATATCTGACCCTTTCGTATCTGTAACTATGTCTATAATATTGGTTTGTCCATAACCATGTTCCTGAGGTTTTTCTTCAATTTCCCCTGTATCACCTAAATTTGTATCCCTAATTTTCCTAAGAATTATTTTCGTATTTCTGAACATATACTACTACAGAAAACAGTATTACATGAACATAGCTTTATAAATATTTTAGATCTGACCTTTTTATTTTTTCTGTGTGTGCTTTTACCCCCTCCATTAGTAATGATATTCGCTGGACCTCAATGTACATTCACACTAGTGTTAACTCTTCTGCCCTTTTCTTCCTTAAGTTTTGAGATGTTCTTTGTTGCAGATGATGAAATGTTCTTATGTTTTTCCACTATTCATCATTCCTCTTGTTGTTCTTGTAGTTGGCACTTCCCTGGAGTCCTCATCATCTTCATCTTTCTCGTTCCCATACTTGGCCTCTCCAAGTCCAGTAAATCTTCTTTCTTCTCACACTAATTATTCAACACTACTATTTGCACTAATTGTTGCTTTTGTGGTTGTTTTTACAAATTCTGCTGCCTAAATGGGCTCTCTTCTGACAAATATCTTTTCACATACTTCGAATTTTGCCAAGAGAACTTTGGATACGAATTTCCTGTTTATTGTAATTGTACCAGTTAAAGAAGTACTGCAATAATGGTAATGATACCTGGCTAGAGGAATGATGGTAAAAAAGTTATCCATAAAAGTGTGAAAGGCCTTATTCAAATAATTATCATAATCTTCTATTTTTAATAGTTTTAACACCACAGGGAAACAGAGTTCCATATTCGTTAATTTTTTCTCTATCCACTGACGATTTAGCCACTCCATAAACAAACATGCAAGTAGTTAACCACTGTCACATAACATCCAGTTTTATTCCCCAGTGATGGCAATGCTTGTTAGGTAAGTACTGTTGTGACTGGGGCGACTCTTTGCAACAATGAGACTCATCTATCCTTAATTGCTCCTGTGATACATATTGATACAAAAAAGCCTGTTAGGATGTTCTACAAGAAAGAATCTAGCATAAGGATAATAGTCAGGTAGCCAGGTGATGGAAGTTCAACTATCATGTTTAAAAATTTCAGAATAATGAATTCAAATCTGTTTGAGAAAATACGGAAAAGGGCAAGTACTGTGATGGAGAAGTAGACCCTTATGATTCTAGGGAACGCTTTCTGACTATTCCTATTTTTATACATGCTAAGAAGCCTTCTATTTCAGCAAGAGTAACTTCTTCCAGCTTCTCACTCTTGAAAATGGGAACAGATCTTTCTTGCTTTCAACAAATTGCTTGACACTTCCATTTTTTAAGCAACAAAAAGTATAGGCAGTAAAAAAAGGGCAGTCTGTATGGGAAGGGCATCTCTTGGTGGTGCATATTTTGGACCAGTATTTTCTTGGAACTGAAAAGGGCGTCTAGGTGGGATGTTGTGGTTACTTACATCTTGCCAGTTCATATCTAGCTCTTTACTTTCATCTATGAAATAACCTGCAGGAGACTGCATAGGCATTACAGAATTGTTTATCTCTCACTTTGCATCACTATCTGTTCCATCACCATCATCATCCTCACTAAATGAAGTTTCTACAACTATTGCTTTCCAGCAACACTAGCATAATTTCACCCTCTTATCCAATTTCTTGTTCTAGTAAACCATTCCCTGCGATACACAAGAAATGACTGTAAACTCATTAAAAAAATGAACCTGGCGCAAAACAATGTGCTTTTCTGTTTACAGCTCACTACAGCTGACATGCTACAGTGGCTTAATGCATGATATCCTCACAGAGAAAATAAATTAAACAGGAAATGCAGACATTAACAAACAGAAAACACTACCAACATGCAGTTTAACTATCACAGATCAGCTAGATGTACGAGGTGTGATCAAAAAGTAATGGGAATTTCGTTTTTCTTAAAGAATTTTTATTTAATCAACATCAACTTTGTCCCTTAAAAGTAATCCCCTTCAGATATAATACACTTGTACCAGCACTTTTTCCAATCTTGGAAACACTTCTGGAATTCACTTTTCGTTATGGTGTTCATCAATGGTGGCAAAATGGTGTCCTTTCATGGTTCTCTTCAGTTCGGGAATAGAAAGTAGTCACAGGGGGCCATGTCAAGCGATTACAATAGCTGAGGCAGCGTAACAGTATTTTGTTTTTGCCAAAAAGTCACGAACAAGCATTGAGGTGTGAGCAGGAGCATTATGGTGATGGAATTTCCACGAGTGGTTTTGCCACAATTCTGTTCGTTTTCTTCAGATTGCTTCATGCAAACGGCGCATAACTTCCAGGTAGTATTCCTTAAAGGCAGGAACTACTGATGCACTATCCCACTGTAATCAAAGAAAACAGTGAGAAGAACCTACAATGTGATTGAACTTGTGAAATTTTTTCGGTCTTGGTTTTTCAGGCAGTTCCCATTGGGACGATTAGGCGTTACTTTAGACATCATAGCCATATACCCATGCTTCATCACCTGTTATAACCTTCTTTAGAAGCTCTGGATTGTTTTCGACTTCAATCAGCCATTCCTGAGCAACGTCATTTTTGGTCAAAATTCAATAATTTCTGAACAAACTTTGCTGCTACACGTTTCATGCCCAAAACGTCCAAAAAAATTGCTTGGCATGAGCCAAAGGATATGCTGACATCATCAGTAACCTCTCTGATGGTGATCTGGCGATTTGCCAGAGCCATTTTCTTTACTTCTTCCACTTTGTCTTCAGTAGTTGATGTGCTAGGGCATCCAGGGCAGTCGTCATCTTCGTCTTCTCAAACCTCTTTGAAATGTTTATACCACTTGTAAACTCTTGTTTTTCTCATAGTAGAATCGCCAAAAACCACAGTCAACATTTCAAATGCAGTGCTGCACTTTATTCCGTTTTACAAGAAAAATTTAACGCAAATTCTTTGATTCATCTTTTTCGAAAGTAAAAATTTGCTGAGCACTTGAAAACACACATAACATTTTTGACTGTCAACAATTAACTAAATATTCAAAACAGCTGAAAATACAAACACCAGGAACATGTGTATCAACAAGATAAAACAAAAGTTTTTAACATCAGATGTATAAGGCTTGCAAAATAAAAAAATTACCATTATTTTTTTTTATCACACCTCGTATGCACTTACAGCATACGTTGCATGAATAATAAATTATTTGAACATGAAAACCAACCTCTGTGGGTTGGAACATATTGGTTCTTGGCAATTTATGTCTGCAAATTGCACCCCATCTCAGTGGATCATGGCACCCAAAGGGTTAACTTTTCAAGAGTTTGTACGTAGGACTTATTCTTCCTCTATGGTGTTATCACTCTATTGCCTTCCATATAATACTTAAAACTAGCAGTATAATCCACAAAAGTTTGTTTTAATTGTGTATGTCTGCAGTATAATATAAGTGGTACAATACTATGCCTCAACCAAATTATACACAACAAATACTTATCACATAAATATAGTAATCTATATGAAAGTGTTGTATTTAAATGAGAAATCTGAATTGGAGTCCGCGTGTATGCCATTAAAGAATGTTTCATGTTATGAAGCATGTCATGTAATGGCAAATGGGACAATAACTATAAAAAGAGCATTGCCTGCATTGAGCAAACAGCCATGGTCTTTCACAGCTCAGCTTAACTAACAATTCCCAGTGTATCTTTGCAAGTGTGATAAACATTACCTGTAGTTCTTCTAAGATAGCCTGTTTCTGTATAATTGTACTCTCTGCACACTGCTGTTTTCTAGCTTTCTCTCCATCTGCATTTGTAGATGTAGAGCTCTCATCCTTCTCCAGAAGACCAACAGATGTAAGGCTTGCAACATTCTCATTTACTGGCTGGTTACGTACCTAGAAAGATGCATACTTTGCATATCATACTGACAGTCATTATCTACAAGTAGAGAATCTGATGTATTTACCTGCTGCACTTCTGCAGATGTTAGGTTGTTCTCAGTCATCACAGCTGTTGAACGGTTTTTACGGAGCAGAGACTTTTGAGTACTGTGCTTTTGCTGGGACAAATGCTCCACAACACGACCTGAAAATAAGCAACATGTAGCTTATTTCAGCAGAAAGAGTATGCATTATTCAAACAAATTGTTATTTCAAAATAAAGTCGAATTACCTTAATTTTTATATTAGAATATTGAATTCTAATCACTGAAAAAAAAAAAAAAAATTGAGTTTTATTTATGGACGCTCTTTAACTACTATGGTTCTTAGCGTCCCATTCTATATTGGGCGTGAAACACCTGTAATTTTGCTCAGAGGCCTCTTTATCAGGCTTGAGGTTCTTTTACGTGCCGTAAATCTACGACACAGGACCACCGGCTTTACTTCCCTTCCGAAGGAAGCCGTGCTAACGATTTTTACGCCCGAAAAAATCCATCGCCCTCCGCCGGGTTTGAACCCGCGACCTTGGGAACTAGAGGCTAGCACAGTACCACCAGTCCACGGAGGACGACTAATCACTGAAGTTCCCACTGATTAGCTTACCTAGTTCCCACTCACATGGGCAGCATGCACCATGTTGGAGTAAATTACCTTGGAAATAACATTTATTACAGAAGTCCATACTATAGAAGTGGGTTACTACAGGAGTAATTTACTTCAGAAGTAACATCGGAGGGCTTCACTGCAATTTAATCTTTTAGCCAGGTACTACTACATTAGTAATAGTTCATTACTCACAGAGTATTGTTTTATTTGCACAATTTACTTGAAGTGACCCTCGATAAGCTTATGTGTGAGGAAATGGTTGAAAAATGTCAACAAAAGATATAAATGTTTGTTTGTAGAGATAATGAAAATCAATGTGAACAATATAGAGTGCAAAAACACTATTTAAAGATGCTGGATAAAAAGAGAAATGCTTGAAAAGTCATGACACATGAGTTTAATGCTTTAAGCAACCGAAAAAATACTGAAGAGCAACTAAAAATTCTTGGGAAACAATGTTCCTAATCTTCATTTTTGCATCACAGATCACTTGAGTGTTAGAGAAAATTCCTTTCCAATTTTGGAAAAGTTCACAATTTTCACTGTTTGGGCACAAAATAGGAACGTGTGCGTGCAGTCAATTGCATTCACAATGTGTGGGAAACTTGCAAAAGCGAAGAATTGCCATTTATTTTCCGAACACTTATTTGAGAGCATATTTAGGTAACTTGCTCTTAACCTTAGAAGTGCTGTAAAAACATGATGAAAGATACGACCAGCAGTTATACAATGAATGTTTTTAAGATCACCTGTAACTACCTGAAATGTTCCAGTATACAACACTTACTGGGCTCATAACAAATGCAATTTGGGCGATACAGCTGAATTCCTGTCTGTGTTTTGAAATAAATTAAACTCCAAGTAGGTTCAAAAGGAATGTAAAGAATTCTTTCCTAATACAGAAATATTCCTCTCTCTTGTCAAGATCAATGTAATCCCTGGGCACGTCAAAACATCTTCCTCCAAATATGATACAGTATTATAGTTTATCAACAGGCAAGTTACTCCAAACAAGTCACGAGAGTAAATTGTAACATATCTTTGTGCTCTGTTGACTTCCATAGTAACATACTTCATGACAGTGCTCTCCAACATTTACTTCTGTAGTTACTTACCCCAGGAATGTCCAAAAGGAGTAAACTACTCTAGTATGAAGCCACTGAGTGTCGACTTTAATAGTAGTTTACAACAGATGTAGAACTTATTCAAGGTTGGTGCACATTGCCCACTTTCTCCAACATGGTTATCGAGCAACTTCTTAATCCAATTAAAACATTAAAAATGCCAAAAGCTTAAAAGATAAGTTCATTGTTCTATTAAGTGTTATTTGTTCCAGTTTTATGGAAAGTAAAGCAACTAAATATATTTATTTTTTCATCACAAGGAGGTCAGGGAGGGAGGGGGAGAGAGTGCGTGCATGTGCGTGGTTCTATTTCTCCTATGGCAAAGCATGTTCATTTTTAGCCCATAAAAAGCTGCTGCTAAGAACTCTAAGGAGACTTATTTTGGTCTTCTTACATTCACCCATTTACATACATGCATCCCAGGATATATAATATTACATTATAAATATATGCTGCAATACCTTACTTGCATTTAAACATTCTCTAAATTACAATTCAGCTGCATATAAACAAAATATTTTTGTAAAATTATTACATTTATCATCTAATCAAGTCACACCTAACGTTCAATTTAGCCAACATGTGATAAAAGTAAAAATATTGACATTATGTGATCTTTGTGTCTAATGAAGGCTGTCTCCAATGTATCTAGGTTGGCTGTACACAGGGGATTTTAATGATGAGGTATTTGGTGAGATTTCACATTTGGAGCACAAGTGGTGTGATCCTTCTCCTTCTCCTCCTTTCTCTTCCTCTTCCTCTTGTAAAGGCAGGAAAAATTTGTGATTGTATTTTGCAGACGTTTTGTTCATGTTGAAAGCTTCTTCTGCACACTACCACAGAGTGGATGTGTAGGCTCATACTTTTCTCAGAAAGGTTATTTTGCACCACACCTGCCCAAGTTATTATTGGTTGATGGCTTACCAGTAGTTTTGTGCTTGGCAAGCAGCATTCTCCAAAACACTAATATATATATTATACGAAGGGCATCCAATAGGCAAGTTTCCCTATTAAATAAACATTTTTATTTTGAAACAAATTCAGCAATGTTCTACAAGTATTAAACTATTTTTCTAAATAATCGCCATTTCTTTCCAAAAATATTTGGTATCACAGCACTAACTTATCAATTCCTTGTCTGTACCAAGCAGTGTCCTGTTTACACAGCCATCTATTCACTGCAATTTTCACTTCATTTTCAAATCACCAGCCTCTGAGTTGCTTCTTGAGTTCTCAATAAAGCTGGAAATCACTCGAGGCAAGATCAGGAGACTATGGTAGGTAACAGATAATTTCCCATTTGAACTTCTGAGGAAGGTCCTGGGTTCTTTCTGATGAGTATGGGCGAGTGTAACATGCAGTTGCAAACTTTACAAGTCAAAAGCCCTGGGCATTTCCGTTTGATCGCAGCTCTAAGTTGTGTCATGATGTCACAGTACATTTCGGCATTCTTGTGGTTCTGCATGGTAAGTAGTGCATTAACAAAACCCCTTGACAGTTCCAAAACACTGTTGCCAAAGTTTTCCTGCCAAATGCATGACCTTGGCTTTTTTTGGGAGCACTCCCCCCACACCAGTCTTCTTACCATGCTTTGTCATTTTGTCTCTGGAGTTCAATGATGCACACAACTTTCACCTCCAATAACAATACGTTCTATGAGTAGAGTCCCCTCTCTTTGGAACATATCCCAAAAAAATTATGGCGGAATTCACGCGCTCTTTCTTCTGAGAATCAGTAAGCAAACAAGGCACCCATCTTGCACAAACTTTCCGATATTACAGCTGCTCGGATAGGATTTTTCAATGGATGAAAGTCCAATTTCCATCTCAGGAAACAAACGCATAAGAATTTTGTCAATAGTCACACTACGATCCTCTTCAACAATGCTGCGAATAGTAAGAAAAGCATTTTTATCTGTCAATGCAGACAATTTTTGTCGTGCACATTTTCACGTCCTTCAATCAAACATGCACGCCAGTGCTGAACCATCTGAATACTCATACAACCCTTCTCCATAAACAGAGGTTAGTTACTTATGAGGGGTATTCGTTGCAATTTCAGTTTTTGCAGTGAAAACCTGTATGACTGCATGCAATTCATAATTGGACACGCTTTATAGTGGCACCTCCATGGTTTCTTAAACACTGCTGAAGTATAGTGGCTTATTTATTCAAAACAATTCAAGGCTGTCAACACAACATTATAATATTTCTCATCATCCAAAAAAAACATCAGTGCTGCTCTTTGTTTTTCAGAGAAAAAAATAACAAAACTTACTTATTGGATGACCTCAGTAGTGATGTTGAACAATAAAATCGCAAAAGGAGAGTTCCCTTCTTTCTATAGTTGTGCTACTTGTATTTAAGCATGCAATGAACATTATAGCTAATTTATAGATATATTACCTGTTTGGCTTGATGATGATTTAGCAGCTCCCACATTTTGGCTATTGCTGACTAGCAAATCATCCTGCGAAACTACTCTAACTGCCTCTGGCACTTCATGCAATCCTCCAGTACCCGTCCCACCTGTATTCACTGACTGAGCCTGTGCACTATTAGCACCTGCTGGAGCATGAGTATGAGGTGTTGTCATCATGATTGAATGTGGATAATCCAAAAGAAGCTGGACTACATTTGTGTGGCCACCTTTTGCTGCTTCAATCAGCATTGTGGAATTGTCCTATTGAACAACCAAAATACATGTTATTTGCTTCCAATCGTAAACTTAAGATTGCTATTTCCCTGACCCTTTTAGAGGAGTTAAGGCATTAATTTAACATTTACCCTTCCTGGCTACTTTATAATTTTCACATTATATTGCTTATACATAGTCTCTTGATTGCTACTTTTGCTTCTCCCAGTTTCTAGGCTCATTAATCACATCTGGAATTCATTCTTATATCGTAAAGTTCTATATTTATGGTTCTTCTTTAGCCCGACAGTTGTAATAAAGACCTATATGCTTTATTTGAACATTACAGTGACTAATTAGTAACAGAGATTAATGTAAGAAAATTGATGGATGATCAAACTGTGAAGCTGTACAATGTTGGTAAAATTCAGTGTATGTGATTCTAAGTAAGAAAATACTAATTTTGAAACTACTGGAAAATAGCTAGTGAAAAAATAAAGAGAGAGATTAAGAAAATGTAAAGAGCTTTGATGAAATATACAGTGTGTGCCTAGTTGCCATTTTCACAAAAATGCTAAAATGTATTGGGTAGCAATTATACGAATACATTTTACTGTGAACCAAAAGCAGTTGGTGATTGGAGAGCATTTATTTACTTCTTTTCCTCTCTTATGGATAAACACAAAAATCTAAGTTTTTGCCCCTATTTTAATTAATTGTTTGCTTGCATTCCTTACAGCATGAACAAATAAATGTGGCATTTGTTTTAACTTCATTATATGCATGGTCATGTTTTAATTGTTATAGCACTCTTGAACAAGTAGACACTTAAAAACTTAATGAGTAGATTCTATTTATTATATTAACAAATCACAATGTAGAAATTGAAGTAGTTAGTTTGTTACGTAATATATTTACATAATTTATTAAGCTTCATGCATTGGAAGTCTACTTGAAGTATTGTTCTTGGAGTTTACTTTAAGAAGTTTGCAACACGCTTTGGGCATCGGTTTGAATTTGTTGATTACGTAATAGTTAATAGTAATAGTTTTATTACGCAAAATACTGCTACGTATGAGAAGCTGATTTAAAGATGTGTTTTTGTTGTTACACTCCAAGTATTACACTATAATATTTAACTTTGTTATTAAAACTGCTTATATATATAATATTTATGTTTGAATTTGCCTCGGCTGCGTCAGTAATGTTTGTAGAGTTATGTATTTCTTAGGCAGGGTGCGGTACGACAATATTTGCAGACATACACAGAATTTAAGTTTTTAAATTCACCTCTTTTATTAATCCTTGCACATTTTATTAAAGCACTACACTTTTTAAGAGCTGTGAGATTCTTTAATACTTACATTTAGCAAACGCATAGACATATTTTTCGATTCACGCGTAATATTTCTGTAGAGAACACATCTTCCATCTGGTCACTACCAAGGTTTGCCAGCAACTGAACATTATTTCAACCATTAAACCCGTAAGCTTCGGTATTTCAAGTCTGTGATTGGCTAATTCTAGTCCAATAGAATATCTGCATTTTACTTAAAGCTTTTCTTTGCTGTTGATTGGCTAATTTTAAACTGTTATTGAATTTTACATTATCGTTGCGCTAATCATGACTAGTAACTTTCAAACTCTCAAACTCATTATTGCCTCAAGGTTACCTCATTATTACCTCATTGTTAGCAACTTAAAACTTATTATTCTCACAGCTCTTGCATTATTAAAGTATATAATGTATTCACCTAACATTATAAAACATGTTTATGATAAAAATAAGCATATGCAATGACTGTTACATACATTTTAAATAATTATTACATACATATTGTTTCAAGGTGGGCTGTTATTGAATTTACTTATTACATAATACAACTGAAATTATTCAGGTATTAAAATAGTGCCTCAAAATTGCAGTTAATTTGCTAAGAATTTAATATTACATCTTATTTTTGCAACACTTTCATAACTGTTTTAAGTCCTCATACAACTTTTCAGAGTCTGGAAAATCATGTTGACAAGCCTTGCAATTCTGGTGAGATGAAGCTGCATAGAATTCAATTCTAACTTGGCATCCTGAACAAACCACTAAATATTCTAATTATAATATTACTGTTTTTTTATTAACTTGCTTTCTAACATGGACACGAAGAATACTATCTATCAAGAAAGTAAATGTATACCTTTTGCAAGTCAGGATCATTCAGGGGTGCTTCTAGGGAGGTTATAAAGTTAAATCGATCATGCTCATAGCCATCGTATCAGGTTACTCACTTCAAAGATTTCCATGCATTTATTTCTCTTTTTATGTCCAAGTAGGCACTAAATAATGCACAACTATTTAAAATTGACCTGAAACTGAACTGCTGATTATTTAATTTATATAAATACTGAATTAAAATAGACCACAGCAGTGCATTTCTAGTAGGATGACCACCAATCCCAAATTCTGAGAGACAGTCCCGCATTTTGGGACTTCAAAAGTTATACCTCATGGGTAGAGACCCGCAAATTTGACTTTATACATAAAATGTATCGTCATTACGGTAAAAGTTGGTTTTCGGGTGTCTCAACCCGCGAACTACTCGCGAATTTCTTAAAATATTCAACTATATACGAATTTTGACCTTTACCCGCGGATTTTAACAAAATGTATGTACATTACACTTTCGACAATGCAGGCATAAATTTTTTTATGGTAAAAGAAGAAAAAAATGCGAATGATTGGCTAAAACTTGTCGGGTAAATCTTTATTCAACAGCGCTTGGAGCGCTAGGCGGGAAAATGAGAAAAGCTGGTTGGCTGCGTGATGGATCGTGTAACTAAGTTCAAGCTACAGCGTGGGACCGGTCAGAAGGCAGGTTACGCATAATTCCAGCTATCGGCCTAGGCATAGTTGACCAGGAATCAGTCCATATACCACAGGTGTTGCGTGATTGTGTGCACTGCCCTATTTTAAGATTAACAATGCCACCAAAAGCGAGCAAAACAGTTCGCTAGCGACGGCATGATAAAATCAGGAGAGGTAATGTTATGTCGATTCTGCAACAAAAGAGTTTCATGGGATACTAGTGATTCAGTTAGAAAACACATTGCATCCAGAGCCCACGTGGAAGCCACAAAAGCAGAAAAAGGCAAACGACAAATTACTATATATGAAGCTGCTGATGGGGCTAAAGAAGCAAAGGTATGTATATTAATTCATTATTGAAGCCACTTCTACATGCTGCATTTTTTTGTTTTGAAAATTACTTTCTGATTACTTGCATAATAGAAGACTAGTTTGCATGGTGCAATGGAATAAATTTGAATCCGATCTGCGTTTACGCATTGAAACTGATTTGCTATCTGACCTACGCAGATCGTATTCTTATAAATGTGGTAATAACTGCGGTGATGTTGGAATGCTGGGGACCGCTAAATCCGTCAAGTGGTGAGAAGTCGCAACAATGGTAAAGGTCTCGTCATGGATATTGGCATATGTTCTTGAAGGCTAGTCCAATCAGCTAAATCCTCACGATGTGTTTCCTTCCCACAAGTACGTGGTGCTGAATAAACGAAACCAACACATTACAATGTTTATACGGTACACTGAGCAGTCTGGCAGTACATTCTCTATAAAGCTGTCGTACCCGCGAGTGTGTCCGGCTTTATTAGTGCATTCATTTACATTACTGCCTTGCATTAGTTCAAAATTGAAAGGGGAAACCTTGCACAGTCAGGAAAAGTATCGAACGTTTATGAGTTTATGAAACAACAAGAAGTAGTCTGTGTATGGTCTCCACAGGTTACAATGTTTTATATGTACTGCCAAATACGCTACGTTGTATATACATCTGCCGAGCAACTTGCACCATTCTTACAACTGTCGAGTAGCAATGCCGGGATTACGATGAACTTAACGTAATGTGACTTAACTTGACGGAACGTAATGTGAAAGTCTAACACATTGTATTAAATGGAGCTATTTAGGTTCGACTTAACATGTTTCCTTCCCGTTACATTAAGTTTGACGTCACTGGTAATTAGAACCAATCAGTGTGAAGCAGTAGCACGAAGTAATAAAACCAACTACCAATCAGGAGTCATTCTCCTTGTGTTAAGTGCATCCTAAAAGATCTTTATTTCATAACTTTATGTTACATCCCGTTGCGTTAAGTAAAGTTCACCGTAATCCCAGCATTAGTGACTTGCACCATAGCACTCGATAACATGTTCGCATGCCAAAATCCCTGGCGCTACCTATACCAGTCAAGTTACAATCTATTTTCATGATTTGGCGACCGGTGGCATGCAAAATGAAATTAATGTTTCGACTATGGAGAAAAGCATTGTTGTACGCTATCGGTGGCTGGTACCATTGTTCCGGTAGTTACAATCAATTTTCATGATTTGGCGACCGGTGGCATGCAAAATGAAAATGTTTCGACTATGGAGAAAAGCATTGTAAGCTATCGGCAGCTGGTACCATTGTTCCGGTAGTTACAATCAATTTTCACGATTTGGCGACCGGTGGCATGCAAAATGAAATTAATGTTTCGACTATGGAGAAAAGCATTGTTGTACGCTATCGATGGCTGGTACCATTGTTCCAGTAGTTACAATCAATTTTCATGATTTGGCGACCGGTGGCATGCAAAATGAAATTAATGTTTCGACTATGGGGAAAAGCATTGTTGTACGCTATCGGCGGCTGCTACTATTGTTCCGGTTTCTCGCCAGCTCCCTTAGCGTAGAAACTGAGGGCAAGATTATTCAGCGGTTGGCGGATTTAGCAGTTCTTGGCATTCAAGCATTACCATAACTGCATTGAAGAAATGTCATTTAAATGTGTACAAACATATACATAAAATCTGAATTTTAAGTGGTATTATATTTTAATTATATAATTTATTTATGGTTTTTAATGGCTTATTAAACCATTTTTTTTTTAATTTCAGGCTGCCAAATTGGATTTTATTACCAGCACAGTTGAAATGTTTGTGACTACAAACATTCCTCTTGAAAAAGCAGACCATCCTGCATTTAGAAATTGGTTGCATCATCATGTAGTAGGAGGAGGTGAACTACCATGCAGTGATAACCTTAGAAGGCAGTATTTACCACAGCTGGCAGATAAAAGAAAAGTTACCGCTGTTGCTCCTTTAAAGAACAAAACTGTTGCTATTATGAGCGACGAAACAACGGACAAGAAGGGCAGAGCAGTGTTTGTTGTTATCTTATCTACTGTAGAACAGCAGACCATCAGGAGCAGTATGTTGCAGCTGTAACATCCCTGGAGGCTGTTAATGGACGAAATTGTGCTAGAGCGATTTCTAATGCCCTGCAGGATATGGAGGTTGGGTACAATCAGGTGGTGGCATTTGTCAGTGACTCGGCAAGGTACATGAATACATGCTTCCAGGATCTCTAAATTCTTCTGTCTGATCAGGTTGTTCAGGTTCAATGTTGGGCACACAAAATTAATTTGTTGGCTGAAATTCTTCCATGCAATCTCACGGAACTAAATAGAGTGTTTGTGTCAAACAAATGTTTTTGAATGCAAGAAAAAGGCGCCATGCATTCAAACAATACCTTGACGAAAGAAGTTCACCAGCTGGCCTCTTCCCCATCCCTGTTCCAACACGTTGGAACTCTTGGTTAACAGCAGTTGAATGGCTGACAGAGAACTGGGACATTTTCTTTAATTTCCTACATTCAGGAAGGGCAGAGGAATGCAATTTCAACTCTGGCTGCAAATTCCTGAGCAGTCTCAAGGAGGAGGATCTAAATGTGTTACATGTTCATTGCTTGTTTGTGAAGTCACTTAGTACACTACTGAAGCCATTTCTCATTCAATTGGAGACTAGTAAGCAGCCTCAGGCGGGGGAACTGTATCCACGACTTCATCATCTGAAGAAAAGACTTCAAGTTGCTACTGGAGGTGTTTTTAGTGATCAAGTGAATGATGGCATGAAAAAACTTAAGTGTGTTCAAAGAGGAAGGAATATAGAATCTTTGAAGAACATTGCCGTCTCTGTGTGTGTGAAATTGGACAGTTTAATTTCTTCTGATCCAGCCAGAACAATCTTGGAGCCTGTTTCCGAGTTATTCTGCAGGCAGAATGTTCTTATTCAGAACACAGATAAGCTGAAGTCGTCCCTGATGTCTAAAGTGCCCTCTTTAAAAAAGTCTTCCAGCAGACGAAGCTGTGCATGGATATCTGGAACTCAAGGAACTCTTGCAGAAAACTGCTAACCTGAGTGTCCTTGAAGCTCTGATATCCATGCAGAGTACACATAAAACATTTGTGGATGGAGCATTAAAAGCACTTTGGATACCAGTTTCCAATGTCGACTGTGAGCGATTTTTTTTCAAGTTTTCTTGTGTTCTTACAGATCGACGAAGAACTTGAGCATGACAAATCTGGAAATACTCTCCTCCTATACTTATGAAAGTAGCATTCAGAAGTGAGTGGATATGTATTTTATAAATGCATATCGGGGGATAAGAACAGAGACTTTGTAACTGACATTTTAGAAAATTATAGGTTTTAACACAAAATACGTTGGAGAAACATTGCAAATGTTTCTGTGGAGATCTTGCATCTCAACACCAATCATAGACTTTAAAATACATAACTAGCATTATCTTGTATGTGAAGAAAAAACTAGTTCCTTATTTGAAAAACTCGTGAGGAAAATACACATTTAATAAATAAACCAAAATGTAAATGTTCAACTTATAATTAATATAATAAACACACACCTGCCTAAAGATTACTCTTATAATTTATATAGAAACTGATTATTTTTTCTCTGATGTTACCCAAGAATTTTCACGTATTTACTCAAGAATTTTTACCTTTATTGCCCAAGAATTTTAAGGACGTCTACCCAAGAATTTTACGGGTCCCTACTAATGGGATAGATTTGTCTCAAGTTTTTGTTAATGTTTGTCTTATCTTTCTTTAGTCAAGTTTTAAAATGCTTCAACAATCTATAATATGCTCTCCATGTTGCCAGCTAAGTAATAACATTTTCCATATGAATTTAACCGAAAAGTGCCATTGGCAGCATTGCTTTTGTTGCTTGTTGGCAGTATTTATATCACTTTCTCCATCATATTGTCTTCCCATTTGTTTTCGTTATTGGTTCAAATGGTGGTGTGGTGTGTTGAAGCTGTACAGTAGTGTTGTAAAAATGGATTATTGTGATAGTTCAATGTGTAGTTTTGATGAAGATTGCAACAATAAGATGAGGGTGAAATCAATAAGTACCTCTAAAACTAAGAATCTTCTATGTGCATACTGCTTGTTCAGAATGACATGACACATGGGCTACGCAGAACCAACGCATAAGGGGAGATAGGAAGGATTTAAGAGGGACAGCAAACAGCAACTAGCTGTGAAGAAGTGTTGTTCACTCCATCCTCTTCCTCTGGGTACTGGAGGAATTGTTTTCCATTTAGTCTACTGCGCATCATAAACCCATGTGTCATGTTATTCCAAACATTCAGTACAAGTGAGGATTTAGTTACAATAACAGCACAATTAGATTTGTTAGTTTTTCTCAAATTGAAAGATAAGTTTTAAAATTGAACTAAACAATAAGCAATATTTAAAGCTTAAAAGTTACACATCATACTCAGCAACTAGGCCAGTCATTTCTTTTTTAAAAAAAAAGTTCCATTTATACCCTGCCTTTTACAATAATCTTATCGGCAGCCTTTCATTTGGAACAATAATTGCCTGTTGGCAATGGTGGTAAATTGTATTTGCTTGTCATTGGGTGGTATAAATAAAAGCAAGCATTAGCTCATTTCTCACTAATTCCAAGCATTTGCTCGGTTTCGTATAAATAAAACTTTTCTGCTCAACATCCTCGCGAGCAAAAGCTTGCTGACCTTGATCGCTGAGCTATTGCTCACGATATGGTATAAATAAAAACAAGTCCTGCTCGCCTTTAGTGAGCTTTTGCTTGCTATTTCTTGAGGTACCTCCGTAGGTACCTCAGCTTGCTCAACTGCATTTTAATACATTGGTGGAGTTCATGATCATAGTTCCAGAGAGGAAAATAAAAATCACATGACTTTCTCTATCACTCTTTTTACAAACAATTCTTACAAAACCTTATTCTTGGTAGCTACTTCTTGTTAATCGAGATAAACTATCATTGTAGGAATAGAAGAATGCAGTAAACTGAAGGGATAGTCAAATATTTGAAATGTGGGTCGCTATTTGATGGATTTGAAATTCTGTTCTTTTCAGATGATCGCGAAAAAAGAAAAAAAAATCCTGATGTTCTACATTCACATGGCTTTCTCTAATCATTCTTCTACAAACTATACTTACAAGAGCTTATTATTCCAGCTTCTTCTTGTTAATCCAGATAAACGTTCAATTTACATTTACAATTTTGTTATACGATACAGTAGGTAAAGAAAGTCAGCTTTTTAAAGAGCGCCTGGGTATATGAGGGCTTTGAAATTCGATGCTCTTTGCATGATGACCACGAGAAAATATTGAATACCGACTTCCCATTTGAGAGAATTATAAGAAGTTATTTGAAAGTTTAAACCAATAACAAGGAATATCTCAGGAATGATTAAGCTAAAAAAAGAAAGTAAAAAAGAAATACTTTGACATAAATTTTGTGCTTAACAAGAACAATTTTCTTTTTGTAGATACATTTGCCTATCTTATGGTTTACCAATTGTGCAAAAGTTACTGAGAAATAAGAGGACTTCGAAGGATATTCCCAGGAAATGCAATATATGCATTTGACATGAAAACATTTTAAACGTGTCGTGTTTAATCAAAATCGTTAAGTCATTTTTGAGAAAATAAAGTTTTGGGAAAAAGTTTCCATGTTAAGGGCATTTTGGCGGGGGAACTTTCTTGAAAATCTTCCTGATGCGTGTTAAGAAGCAGCTGAACTTAAATGCCAAACTTGTTATTTAACGACTTTGCCTTTCTGAGTTTGCTGTTCAGACACAGATGCGTAGTAGGACACTGTAGAAGAATCTCTTACACTTTAGCATTACATAAAAGTCATTCAGAATGAAGAGCACTTCACAGGCTATTCCCAGAAAATTCAAGATATACCTATTTATATTTGCCATGCAAATATCTTAAACAATAGTGGATTTTAATCAAAATTGTTGGAGCCATTTTTGAGAAAAGGTTTAGCTTTGGGGTAGAGAAATGTTCTTGAAAGTCTTATCACATTTTGGAGGATACTAAGTTTGAACTAGTTTTTTTTTTTTATTTATGCTGTTTACACACACATTTGCTAAAGATATTTCTTTTTAATTCAGGCACTCTCAAAACATGTATCTCTGATGAAATCTCGGTACCAAATTTTTGCGTAGAGTGCAATACTTCCTCTACTTGCTATATGTAAGTGATAGTGAAATTAAAAATTGTTTCAAGACACAAGAACTGGGATGTGTGCGGATATATAGAGTTATTTAAAAGAAAAAATGTAAAAGGTTGCGCAACATTTTCTTCCAGAGGCAAATGAAACACAAGGTGGACCTTCTAACAATGCTACAAAGATCCTGACGTGTTCTCATCCGGGTACTATAATGCTAAACAGAATGTGAGTGAGGTCATACCGAGCCAGTTCTTATTACCGGAAGACTGGTAATATAATCAAAGTGATATACAAATAAATACTTACATAGAGCAGAATGTTCGCACAAATCAAAACCGGATTATAACTAAAGATTTCAATTAAAACCAAACTTAAATTTAACTTTCAAATGAAACCCTTTAATCCAGTTTAACTTTAATTCATTATAACATCTTATAAATTCTTGGAATCACGTAGTGATATTTTATATAGATGCAGAGGATATCAATATAAAGGTGCAAAAACAGAAGTACAAATAATCTACTTTCAATATATCAGTTGGTGACACGTTTGTAATACTATCAAATAAGGAAATGAGGGATTGGATTTAAAAAGGGGATGAGCATTATCTGTTAAAAGTTGGGTGAATCTCAATGCCTGTTTCATTTGCGAAATCTTTAATTATAATTGTGTTATTTAAAATTTTCATGTCTATTAGATTTCATAAATGAGAGTATGATTAACATGAATGAGTATATGTATATTTAGGTGCAGTAAAGATTTAAATCACCTCCTGACAAAGAATGGGCATATTTGTTTACTCATATGATGTGTCGTGGTGAAGGTCACTGAGCGAAAGCTTGGTAGGTGATAGCAATAGCTCATCGAAGAGGGGAAATTTTTATTTATACCAAACCACGACCTGATGCTCGTTTCTCAACTTGCTTGGAGCTACAGCTCACAAGCTTTTGCTTGTTTTTATTTAAATCACCCATTGGGTTTCTAACAAACTTTGGGTTTTAATCATTAGATCACACACATGCACACACTTATTCATACTTCCAGACTCTGGGGAGGATAGGAAATAATCTTGGCTAGAGAAAAATTTACACCCCCCAGCCAGAAATCATACCCGGGACCCCTTGCACAGTAGTTAGGTGTTCTACCGACTGAGCTACAGGGCCAGCCCTTAGGTTTGTATTCAGTATCATTAGATCACACACACTCACACTCTTATTCATGCTTGCAGACTCTGGGGAGGTTAGGAAATAATCTTGGCTAGAGAAAAATTCCCGCCACCCAGCCAGGAATCGTATCTGGGACCCCTCGCACAGCAAGCAGGTGCTCTACTGACTGAGCTATGGTGCCAGCCCTTAAAGTTTGTATTTTAATATTATGCACACATTTTGCAAACTTCTGTTGGGAGTTCCTCAAAACACAGCAAACACAGGATCACTTTTAGAAAATGGGGAACATCAATGTGAAAAGTATGGTAATGGAAAGAGTATTGTAATACTGGTACCAGAGAAGCCAATTACCAGAAGAAAATATTTCAAAATGTTGTCTTAATTATCAGGAAAAGTACCAGAGTACTGATAACTGGCTGAGTAAAATTAAGTACCAGTTGGAGAAGAATGTATTAGTAGATATATGAAGGAAAAGACATGGAATGGTACAGGAGTTTTGGATATACATCCGATCTGTGTTTAAAGATATGGATTAGCCAGTCGGATTAGCTTCTGAGGATGGGAACAACCGTTTCCCGAAACATGTTAAGTGATGTTAGTGTAACAATTCCGACTCACCTTTAAATAAAATATATGGATGTTCAAATCATTTGGGCTGAGATGAATGAGAAGAGATCATTAGCCTTTTATAAAATGATTAAGATGGAACCAAACAAAGAAAAAACATTTAGATATATGCAATAAAAAGGAGAGGAAAGCCATTGCATGGTTCCAGTTAGGGGTGTGAAAATTAAGGTGGCAAAGCGGAAATGTTGTGTTGGAAATGTGTCCAATCCGTGGGCATAACAAACACATGGTGCATATTTTGATGGAATATAGAGGAATCAATGTGTGAGAAAAAAACTAACCAGGAAGAATGGCTTAGATGTTATAGAGCTGTAGTGATTACGAAAGTGTTCACAGATCAACCACAGTTAACGTAATTAGGAGAATTTCTTTGAATAGCAGGATGAAATGGAAATGGTCTGTGACAAATGTTAATTTGATAATCTCATTACCGTAAATAGATTATCGAAAACAGTACATAGGGAAGACAAAAATGTAAATAAACTGTAATCACTGGATGCGTATGGGATAAGTGGCCAGGACCAGTTCCCGTAGACTCCATTATGTAATGAACTTGGAACTGAATAAATTATGGTTATTGTTTGTTGTTATGAATTATTATGCGCTGTTGCTTATATACAGTAATTTAAATTTCCTTAGTATACGCTGTTATTTCACGGAGTAGAGAAATACTGTTTAAATACAAGGAATTTTGCGATGTGTCAGTTGAACATGGATGAAATAGTTATAAAAACCAGGTTAGGATGCTTTCTGAATTAAGCTAATTAAGATCCAGCTTTAATACTTTATTTCCCTCATGCATAATTCCAAATCAGACACACATTCAGAGCTTTCTGATTTGCACAACTAAAACACTTACATTCTACATTTTCTGGTTTCAAATACATTGTTAAGGATGCACATCAGCCCTCTTTTGTGCTTTCATACCGGGCTTTCGTATATTATTCAAGTTTAATTCAATGTATGAGAAGAATTTAAATTTCTTGTTTAGAAGCTCAAATGGTTGAAGGTTTAAGGTATATGGCGTATTCCTGATACAGTACCATTTTTATAATAGAACTTCTTAAATTTTTTAATTCTAAACTTGTAACTTTTGCAGTAGGTGCCCTAAGGAATATTGGCTTAAGTGTAGATGGCCATTCTCTTAGGACCAGTATTGTAAACAAGGTTTAAATCCCCAGTTAGGTTTAAATCATAATTTTAAGTTTCACTTTGTATTGTTAACTTTAATATTCAGTTAAATTTCAGTTTAATTTACTAGAACTCATCCTCCGTTTAACTGCAGGTTAATGCTTTGTTTTAAGATGGCAGGCACAGCTGCAGATGTGGAGTTTAGGGAAGTATTTAAAGAATTGTTGAGTGATGAAGTTATTCAGATAACTGAAAAACCTCGGAGACCCAGAATTTTCTGAAATAGGTATGAAATGACCATGAATTGTTAAACAGATTTAGACTCTCAAAGCAAACATTCCTAACCTTATTGATCAAATTCAAAATCAGTTACAAAACACAATGAGAAGGTATAAACTGCAAAACCATGTTTTTTATTACTGGCTTTCTATTAAAATAGCAATAATACTCAAAAATTAAGAGTAAACATAAAAGCTAGGGGCCACATGATGCAACTGAGTCGTCCATTTACAAACCACACAAAGTACAAGGGACTTTTTTTCCAGAAAGAAGGAAAAACCGTCACTCCTCTCCTGTAAGAGTTATTAGTTTACTTCATATTTTATGTGAAATCCCTATTAAATTAACACACTTTGTAGGGGTCGTGTGAAATCATATCGCAAGAAATGTTTTAAAAAAAATAAAATGTGTTGGACATAACTTTTTTTGTTTCATGGACATGAAGGACTTTGGAACAGCAATAATGCCAGTGTGAACGTTTGCTTAAGGGGGATACGGGTGAAAATCCGACCAAAAATGATAAAATTTCACATTTTGTTTTTGTTTTGTACAAAAAATACTAGGCGGTTTGAGGTGCATATATACAAAGTTTTAAAACACTACAGTGCCTGGAAGTTGCTCTGATTACGTCACGTTTAAAGGTCTGCGCTCCTCAAATGTCCCCGAGATGGCATGGCAAGTGATGAAATCACTGCATGAAGCAATTTCTTTTTTTTTTTTTTCCCCCCCAGATTTTTTCCGTGAAGGTTAGCTTCTGATTTGTCATTGAACCACCATGATCGCTACGGCATAGTAACAGCAACTCTGCTGGTAGATATTTCATATACATGAGCCAGAAACAAGTGTAAATAATGTAAATAATACCATGATGAAAGGTTAGATGTGCAAGAATGTGGTGTACAAAAGAAACATTTAAGACAGAAATAGCTGGAGGATAATTGTGAACATATACCTGCTGTAAATAATGAAGACTAAGTATATATTATCGGTGGGCACCAGTTTTACTGTCATCATTGTTATATTCATCAACATGGCGGCGGTTAGTATGGTGACGCGATCCAGCAAACAACAAATATCATTAAAAAGTGGTAAATGCGGAACTTCAAGGGAATCAAATGGAGAAGGCATAACAAATATGACTCATAAAAGTGGAGGAAATAAAGTCAGCAAAGGGGAGGAAGCTGATCATGGAAATTCTACGGCAGAAACATCGCTTGCGAAGCAAGACGCGGGAAAAACAGGGACGCCATGCAACATACTCAGACTATCATCAAAAAGCTGCAAGGAAGGAACTGCAAGAACTTCAAATACTTCAATTACAGAAAGCTCATCAAATATAAGTAAGGAAATCGACGGAAAAGACCAAATAATCAGGAGAGATGCAAACCATGAAAACTCAGACTCGGAAACAACGTATGCGACTCGGGACGCGGAAACAATTGCATCCCTGCACATGGTGATAAATCTATTAACCAGAGACTTACAGAGTGCCCAAAGAAAAATAAGTGCATTAAATCAAGAAAATGAAGAACTTAAGAAGTTAAATGAAAATTATGAGAAAGTATCATTTGCAACTGTGACCAAAAATAGTAGAGCCGGAATAAGAGTGAAACCTAACCTCAATGGAAATTACGGAAATGGAAACATGTATAAGGTGCGCGAAATAGAAGAAGGTGAAGATAATATAGTGGTAAAGAAAAAGAAAAGTGCGCAACCAAGTAATTCAGAAGGGAATAACAACGAGAAACGAGTACTAGTGATCGGTGACTCACTGTTAAAATTTGCTGGGGAAGCCTGCAGGGAAAAAGGGTATGAAGTGAAATGTTTTCCAGGAATAAAAATAGGGGAACTCCAACACAAAGTGAGTGAAATGAACCTGAAGGAAGAAATTCCTGAGGTAGTTCTAATACATGCGGGAACAAATAACATCAAAAGGGGAGTGAGGGCGGAAGAATTAATGGGGGAAGCAATGGATCTGGTCAATTGGATCAGACACCAAACTCCAGAAAGCAAAATAGTAATAAGTGGTCTATTAAGAAGGCGTGACACTGGGATAGGAAGAATTAATACAATAAATCAAGAACTGGACTGGTTATGTGAAACGAAGATGTGTTTAATGGTGGATGGTAATTCTTGGCTAAATGATAATGATTTTGCTAGGGATGGAGTACACCTAAATCGAAGGTGATCCTCTATATTTGGAAATTTATTGTGTAATGTTGTGTCTTCCTTAATAAAGGAAAACTGATAGGCAAAGATGTGGATGACAGGATGGTAAACAATACGCGAGTAAACCCAGGAACGACCCAGTGCCGAACAGAAGATTCAGGTAACATGAACAGAACAATAGAAATAGGGGTGTTTAGTGCATGTAACAACTCAAACCTACGCTTAATGCATCAGAATGTTCAATACATTTCAAATAAACTAGTGGAAATCGAAGTAATGTTAAGAGAATGTAAACCTGATATTTTGGTGCTGACAGAACATGGTCTAAATGAAATGCAGATTAAATATCTCAATATGCAAAGCTACAAACTAGCATCTAGTTTCTGTAGACAGAGTCACAAAGGTGGAGGAGTCGCAATATATATAAAGAATGGGATAAATTTTGCTTTGCAAAACTGGGTAGGGGGTCATGAAATGGAAATGGTTTTTGAAGTTGCAATTACAAAAATACAAACAAAAGCAGAAAATTACCTAATTATTGGTCTATACAGATCCCCAGGTTCTAAGGTAGAGGATTTTTTGAATAGACTCGAAAATCTTTTAAATCTAGTGCATGAAAAGAACAAAAATATCATACTTATGGGTGACCTAAATATAAATTCATTAGCAAATACAGGGGATTATAAAAGCCTGTCCGACCTACTTTATAGCTTCAATTTACAAGACACTGTTAACGAACCAACAAGAATCACACTAAGTACATCATCTGCCATTGATCATGTGATAACTAATTTAGAATGTGGTAGGTACGCTGTGACTGTGCAGGAGTTTTTTATATCTGATCACTGCGCTCAGGTAATGGATATAGTAAATGTTAGCAAACTCTCTGAGCAATTAAACTATAAAACAATTAGACAAACAACAGTAAAAAATCTGAACCGGATGCTTGAAAGCCTAAAACAAGAAAAATGGAAAGTAGTTTATGAAACGCAAGATAGTAACCAAAAATGGGAACGTTTCTTCAAAATTCTAACAAAACATCTAAATAATCATTGCCCCATAAAGAAAGTCAAGGATAAAGAGAAGGGAGACCAGTATATACAAATACCAACAGAAATTAAAAAATTGCGGGAAAAAATGAAAGACTATTACACATTTTATAAGTCTACAAAATTAGAGCTATTCAAATGCAAATATAAAAACCTGAAAAACCAATACTCAATAGCACTAACTAACCTAAAGAAGCAACAATATGGTAATAAAATAACAAGCTCAAACAATAAAGTTAGGACCATATGGGGAATAGTAAAACAAAGTAATATTAACAAAAATAAGCACGAGAATATAAAATTAGTTGAAAAAGGACAAACAATAGATAATCCACAAGATGTATGCCAACATTTCAATACATATTTCCTAAACATAACAAGGGGGGAACAAAGCGTGATAGAAAGCATTCAAAAAGAACTTCCAGTTTGCATAAATTCAATATATTTGGAAGAAACTTCAGCCGAAGAAGTGGAAAAGATAATAAATAAATTAAAAATAAGTCCTCTTCAGGATGGGATGAAATATCACCGATAATCTTAAAACATTGTAAGACGGCGCTTACTACTATTCTGGTACATCTAATAAACTCTTCGCTATACAGTGAAAACTTTCCAGATTCCTTAAAACTCAGTATAGTTCGGCCAATCTTTAAAAAAGGGGATAAAGCACAAATAGGAAACTATAGGCCAATCAGTCTTACTTCTGTCTTTGCAAAAGTTTTTGAAAATATACTGAGCTGCAGACTGATACGATTCTTAAATATATATAATCTGCTTAACTCATCACAACATGGATTCAGGAGAAAATTATCAACAACCACTGCTATTGCAGAACTTTATCAGGAAATTCTCGAAGCACTTGATAAAGATAACAAAGCTGCAGTAGTTTTCTTGGATCTATCCAAGGCGTTTGATAGTGTAGCACATGATAAAACTACTGGACAAGATTCAGAAAGTGGGCATCAGGGGAAAATTCTTAGAAATCATAAAATCATACTTGTTAAACCGTATGCAATGCACAGAAATTTATTACCAACAGCATCACATGACAAAATGTGCAAGATCAAATTATGAAACAATGAAGGTGGGTGTACCTCAAGGATCTGTACTTGGACCAATCCTATTCATATTGTATGTAAATGACATTCCTAAATCTTCAGAATATAAAATAATATCATACGCAGATGACACTTCAGTTATATTGACAAGTAAAAATATACATAGCTTAGAGAAGTTAGTAACCACAAAAACACAGGATATATGTGAGTACCTAAAATATAACAACTTAAAGGTAAATTTACAAAAAACAAATATGATCGTGTTCCAGCACCGAAATAAGGGATACACTCAAAGATTACATGCAACACTAAACGATGAGTATATAGAGCAAATACAGAGAATAAAATTTTTAGGGGTAATGATAGATGAGAATATGACATTCAGAAATCACATTGACCTTGTATGTAATAAAATTAGTACTGGTTTATATCTGTTAAGAAAGATGAAAAAATATTTAGACATTGATTATTTAAAGCTAGTATACTATGGTCTAATTCACCCCCATCTTCAATATGGGATTGAAGTCTGGGGCAGCACAGGTATTGTAAATATGAACAGAGTACTGTTAATGCAGAAAAAGTGTTTAAGATGTATCTATGGTCGAAATAGTAGAGAATCATGTAGACAAATCTATGTGGAGGCTAGTGTTTTAACAGTCATATCACTTTATGTGTATAAAGTAATTATGTATGTAAGTAAGTCACATTCTGTAAAAATAAAAGATAGTCACATATATAAAACTAGAACACAAAATAATTACTACAGAGATAATGTAAATAAAAAGGCCACTGAAAAGGATCCAATTACGATGGGTAGGATACTATATAACAAATTACCCAATGACATTAAAAGTTTAGAGGGCAAAGAATTTCAAAGGAGGTTAAAAACATTCTTAATTCAGAAATGCTTGTACAGGTTGAATGAATTGTAAATATTGTATACACATGTAAAATTTGTAACTTTTCATTGTATGACGATGCTTGAAACTTGTAAAAGTCTATAAGCAAATAAAGATTATTATTATTATTATTGGTGAAGGACCTGAAGTGTAATGACCACAATAAAAAGCATTTGTACATAGGACTTGGCACTGAAAGGCTTGGCTTATGCCATAAATTAGAATGATTTGCGGTGCTTGTAATGAAAAAGAAAGAGTACAAATTACACATCTAAGCTGGACACTTCTAGAAAGGCCTGCAAGTCATTATTTCTGGTTAACTGCGTGCAAGCTTTTAATCTCATTTTTCCTCACTTTTATTCATTCATTCAAAACAAAATTACATCCCAAATTAGGTGTTAGACAGGTGAAATTTTTACTGTACATTCTATAAAACATAACAAAAAAAAACTGATGCATGGAAGCCAAGGTTAACTTAGTACTTTTTGAGATAAAAAATAAAATGTGTGTAATGATAGCAAAAACTTTGGAATTTTTGCTATACAGGTCATATCTTTTTTTTTAATTTTCCTTACAGTTAAGATATTACAAAACCCATGTATCAAGTTTTTCTAAATGAGTTCCTGGTTTTGTAAAAAAAAAATTTCAAACTTTTTCCAAAAAAGTGTGGGGTGAATTTCATTTTGAAATTTGCAAATTGTTTTGAAAGAAAATTTTCAATAATTCAAAAACTAATTTGCATACAAAAATGAAACTGCCAAATAGTTCCACATAAACACCCCAAATATGTGTACAAACAATTAAATACGTAGCTTTAACATTGTGCAAAATAGGTCCTATCCTATTTCTTCTTTTCATAAATGATTTCCACATAAATGATCCATCTACTAAAACCATTTTATATGCTGATGATACAAATATCCTGATTAAGGCAACCCAAAAAGAAACCTTTTTAACCTCTATTCACCAAGTCTCAGAGAAAATCACGAACTATTTTACATTGAATAATCTTATTATAAACACAAATAAAACTGTAGCAATGGATATACACACAAATATCAACAAAAATTATCTTGTCCCTCAAATACAACTCTCTTATCAGACACTTAAAAAAGTAGAATCTATAAAATTTGTTGGGGTTTGCGTACAAAGCAATCTGAAATGGGATGCCCACACTAGCTTCATAAATAATAAACTCAGCTCTCTATGTTATATGCTAAGAATATTGACAACATGCACAAGTAAAGAAACAGTTACAGCAGCACATTTTACACATGCACTCACTCCTAAGTTATGGAGTAGTCTTCTGAGGTGAGTCTCCAGCAAGCAAGTCAGTCAACCTTTATTGCACAGAAAAAAATTATCAGAACTATTGAAGGAGTTGGCCCAAAGTCATCATGTAAACCTCTTTTTAAAAAACTGAGAATCCTCCCACTTCCCTGAATTTACATATATGCTGTTATTCTACTTATAGTCAAGAGCATTAATGCTTCTGATTCACTATTCGTAACTAATAATACGGTGCATGAACACAATACTAGAGAAAATACACAAATACATGTGACCAGCTGCAACACCTTGCTCTACCAAAAAAGCATTTTATACTCTGGCATTAAACTTTACAATAATTTACGAAGTAATATCAAGGCAATTAAAAAAGTAAACCAGCTGAAATCCAGTCTCAAGGCACATCTAATTAACCACTCCTTTTATTCTATCAATGATTACCTTGAACACAAATGTATGTCATGAACCATAGTATTTAGCATGTAAAGACCTATTGCATATAACGTAAAAACATATTGTATATATTGCAAAAACCTATTATTGCTTACGTTTATAGCTTGACGTGTCCAATAGTGAATGTACATTGTACCAAACCACTTTAACGGATGAATAAAACTAACTAACTAACCAACCAACCCTTAATTTTCAAATTGTCATCATGAATGCCCATGTTTCAGAACATTAACTATATGATTTTGTTTCAGAAATCATCTATCAGCTACTGATCACTTTACCTTTTTTTTTTTTGTGCCCCTTGGCAGTGTGCTGATAATGACGGGCTATTTTGGAGGCATATACAAATACACTGTATCACGCATTGTATCTTATTTAGCACTAGTGTTAACTTCTCTCGCTCCACAGTACCTGGCACTAGCACAGGAGGAAAACGAGCTCTCCACTATTAAGATGCAATTTTATGAAATTGCAAGGTTTCCCAGGGCTATATGTACTCTAGACTGCAATCACATTAAAATAGTAAGATGGACTGGCAACTAGCTACTCACATTTCTTTCTCCCCTTGCAATGAGATAAAATGTAAATAGTTCACTTTACTTTTAGGATTAGGAGTAAATAATGCAGAGCAGTACAGGAACAGGCTTCTCTTCTATAAATGTGCAAGTGATGGCATATGCTGCATTAAAAATTAGGAATGTTTTAACAAACTGGCCAGAACCAGTACATGATGCCACCAAATTTAACAATTCACAGTTCGTGGTAGAGTTTGAATCAGCTACCTCTGGTGATTCTCTGCTACTGGGTGATTCAGGATGCTGTTATAACTTATTTAACCCATTAACACCCAGCAGTGTATTTATAGATTACTGCAGATATTTTTTACTCAAGTCACGTGAAATATCAAGAGCCAGCTTTAATATATCATCAACAATATTGTCCAATTTTGTAAACATGTTCTCATCTTTCAAATAGAATTGAGCGTAACTTATTGACTCACAGTAAGGTGCAAAGGAATGCAGCATATGGGAAAGAACATTGTTTTTCCTTATTACATTTCCCTCATAAGTTCCTGTGTTACAGCAAACTTGTCAAATAAGGTTCTTTAAGGTCAATTGTTTACAGCTACAATTTCTTTGTGTTGCAATAATAAGAATTGTGATGCTTCTTATAATGGACGAACTAAATGTTCGTTTCCTATTTTGATTAGGTATTTCGACTGTGACAAGGGTATTGTACATTTTTTGTTAGACTATTATAGTGATAGTCATGAAACTTCAGATGCTATTTTTGAACTTAAGAGCAAGTTAACAATACAAGTTTAAAGAACATCTGCACTCATTCTGCTGATAGCTCAAACATTAACTTTAGAGCCAAAAATGTAGCATTTACATTCTCAAGGAATAGGTATATAGCTGTATTCCTAATACAGTACCAGTTTTATAATAGAACTTCTAAAGTTGTAAGCTTTTGCAGTAGCTGCCCTAAGGAATATTGGCTTAAGTGCAGATGTTGCTGGCTATCATGCCACGTGAAGTTTTCCAGTGCTGACACGAGGATACCAAGTGCCCAGCGGTCTATAAATAAATTCCCTGACAAGAATAATAGTAAAATGTATTTGCTTCAAAGTTTGGTATAGATACATAAGTTAGGCATATATTTGCGATAGTAAAACACAAACACACAGACGCCACTCTCAAGCTTTTAAACTTACAAGAACCATTCATTGAATTCACAGCAGAAACACCTAGTAACAACTCAATAGCTTTCCTGGACCTCAAATTAACAAAGATTACAAGACAGAAAACCCACACACAAATAATTATCAAAGCACATATTACAACCCTAAGGCATACAAAGCAGCAGCATTCAACAGCATGACTTATAAACTAATCAACATCCCCCTCAACAAAACTGAATACATATAACCAAGAATATCAACACATCAAATCAGCAGAAGAGGATGGATTCAGCCAGGAAATGGTAGATAGGAAGATACTGAAATTTAAAAGACAAACATGCATCAAGCAGGTCACAACACTATCAAACACAGCAAAAAAGATCAACTTCAGAAAACTTACATACCAACCAGGGCTCTCATAAATTTCAGGAAATTTTCTAGAACTATAAATCACCATGGCACCTTACAACAAATACAGCATCAAGAATATCATTAGATCAAGAAAATCTGATCCTATACTACAGGAGACAAAGTCAGGGATCTACCAAATTCCCAGATTGAATGTAAAAATTACAAGAAGGTTTAAATTGGGAAAACAAAAAGGAACACTGGCATTACATCAAATTCAAACAGACCAAAAAATCAGCAGGTGCTTCACACTTCTGTACTCAAAACTACAAAATAGGCACCAACATCAAGTTGCTGAAGCCAGCTCAGAAACTCACAGAACTTGAAATATGGGAGAAGATTTATATTAAGGAATTTGAAAACTGGATTATGAACTTTTCATCCACAAGCCACTAGAGGGCACCCCAGGCTTTCAATAAGACTCGAGGGTTGATCCAGTAGTCAACAGGCAGCTGACAATGTGAGCTCATGCTCACAATACATGTTCTGCATAATAAATACAGATGTGTTAAGCTAATAAGAGAAATGTATCGGTTTATTATTACAGTGTGTTTTTATAACATTAATGCCCAGTGGTCTATTTAAAGATATGGTGACTTTGGGCTACTGGGTGCTTGGCAAGGAGAACAAAATATATTGACATATTATAGACTGAACTAGTATGTTTTTTAATTTTTTGGAGAAAAAATAAGTTGAACTTTAATAGGTTAATCACACCTCTGCTGGATCCTGGAACTCCTGCATAAGCACTATATAATGAGTCTCAAATACGGACAAGGAATGCTATTGAAAGAATGATGAATGGAAGCAACAGCCTCCCATATGTTTATTAAGTACAAAGATGAAATTGACACAGCCAAATTAATTATTATTGCAAGTGCAGTTTTGCATAATATTGCTAGAGAATTGAATAACCCTGCACCCGAATGTACTTACCCTGGACATGAAGATTGGGCTCTGAGGAACAATCAGCGAAATGCTATAAACAGAGGAGGTGACATCACAAGACAAATATTCATGCAAGATTACATTGAAAATTATTTGTTTCACAAATTAATTCAATTTTTATTGTTTAGCTGTTTCTTTAGTAATAAAATTTCTAGTTTGAGTTTCTCCTGAACCAGTTCACTTTCAATGTTCATATAGTGTAATTTTCTTTTGTGTTCTTCCTTTCTAAGTCTTACATCCTGCTTGGTACCTTCTTTCTGTAACTCAAAGAGAAACATCTGACAGCTTGCCGTATTTCAGGCAGTAATCTGTTGTGAGGTCAAGCTTCTTCCTCTTCACATTTCTAGGTGAAGGAGTGGCAGCAAAATCTTCTTCAGGAAAGTTATTCACCTCTTCAATCTCGACAATGGCAAGAAGAGTTGCCAAGATGGGCTACTCTAATACTGCTGGATTCCATATGCTCCTTTTTTGCAATGTATTGCTTGTACTCACTCCAACAATATATCAAGTAAAGAGGTTAATTCTGTGCAGCTTTAACCTATCACATTTTTGACAAGATTGACAGCTGCTGTGATATGAGTAAGCTTTGGTGCATCAACATCAAACATCTCTTGCCTTTCTTCTATAAATTTCTTTTTGCTACATTGTTTTATATTTTCATATTTCATTTGGAGGTGTTTTAGCAGGCCTCCAAGTAACACCGCTATGGCTATTGTATTCTGCACATAGACTTTACCACATTCCATTTTCTTTCCATGACATGGAATCAGGTTTTCTGGATTCAATCACCTCACAATAGTTTTAAACAAAGTTCATCAGAAATTCTACCTCCTATGGAAAAATTTGCAGATCTCTTTGCTATCTTTTGGTTCATTTCAGCCGTTTTCCCTTCAACTGCACAAACAAATATTTTCCTAAGCCGGCAGGTCTATCAACAGCATTTAGTTGTAATGGAAGAAGATGAGGAATCAGCAATCTTCTCAACCTTCAGATATACCCAATTCCATTGCACTGCAGTTTAATTTAACCAGAAGATTATAAAATGGTGCCTGCAATTAAACTTTTGGCCTGGATTAAATGAACTTCCAGTTAAACTATGCTTTTAAGTCATCCTTATCAAATTAGCTGACATACAAGAAACAAAGGATTCTGGATTTGTTCCATAATTTTTCATTATATAAACATAGTCTTCAACGGTTTCAATGTCCTCAACCTGTTTTAAAAGCATTAGGTGTTTTTCAAAATTTCTATCACATTGGCTAAACGAATGCCCTCTTACAAAAAAATATATTCAATCTCTTATGTTTAAGATTTTTGACAGCCAAGCACAGAATGTCATGAAAATATTCTTGTTCTGATCAACCACAAGAATCGGATGGCAATACCTTTTTCCTGTTGGCATTTTTTATAGTTTCTGATTAATAAAATAATATAGAAATGAGCAAACTGAATTTGGATGTTTTTTTGATTCAGATTCTAAAAATAATAGAATGTAGTACTTTCATCATTTTGATGGTGCACAGTGAACATATAACACCATAGTTGACTAAAAGTTGGAAAAAGAATCAATGTTAAACATTCATACTGTTCCACTTAGCAAATTGGCAGGGCATGTTACAAGGACCTAAAGCATTTCAATAATCATCATATTTTTTATGCTTTTATTTTTTATTTTTTTTTTTTTTTTTTAGCAAAAACACAGAGCCACCATTATATGAAGAATAAATTGTGTAAGACTGGCTCTGTCAACAAATAGCAACTAGCTTATAGTAATGAGAGTGAGTCTGGGCATATTCAAGCATGGCCATGTTAGATTGTTCATAGTTAAAAAGAAAGGAGTGTTACACTGTTCATAGTTGAAAAGAAAGGAGAGGGAAGGAGGGGAAACAAAAGTACCGTGTGCTGCTGAAACCGCAACGCAAATGCTCAAATTAAAAAAAAAAATTGTTTTTATTGAACTAAAATTGTCTTTTATTTACAAAAGCATTTACATACTGTTGAATTGCATGTGCGTTTTAACTTGAGTTTGACATTATCGGACTACTGAGCAAGTTTCCAGAAAGGTGATTTGGCTGGAAAAAAGTTAAAATACCTAATAAGTGAAAGTTATTTTAACATATGCAAGAACTTTCAGTATATATTGTGAAATAACTTACATGACAAATTTGCTATTCATCTGTGCTAGATGATTCTCCACTGCTTTTGCCACTGCCCATGTCTGACGTATTGTCCTGCCCTCCACTCGCAACCTTGCCATTCCCAAGTCTGTCACCCTCTGTACCATCTAATGCGTTTGAGATCTTGAAACTTATAACAACAGCCTCGTTATACAGCTCCAACACCAAAGCACCCATGATGAAATCTAGTCCAATAATGGACACTTGACTGTACTTCTAGGAGTCACTTCATGATCACCCTTTTGTCATCCACTGGTAAACATGAAGTTGCCTTTGAATGTATTATTATTCAATACATCAAGGGGTTGCAAAATTGAAGTTAGGCCTCCGGAAATAATGGCTCGTTGGGTGCTCTAGTGTTGTAACAATTCCTTCACTCTGTTTCACTTATGGGCACAGAAATTGTCCAAAACAAGCAATGCTGGTTTCTTCAACAGTATCCCTTGTCTCCTATTCCAAACAGTTTGTATCCAGTACAGCAATAACTTTAAGTCTATCCCACCCTTCTGTTGCATCCTAATGTCCTGGCGACAGTAATTGCAAACATTGCAGTGCAGCGAAGTTTTTCATTTCCAGTTGTTCTCAAACTAACTGTAGGTTATCTGTTTTGCGTAATTGTTCTATTGCTTGGCATGTCAAAAAACATTGGTGCCTGACTGTATTGCCGATTTGCGACATTAAGTAATCGGTTTCTTGGTTCATGTATACGATATACCAATGGAAACCCACAATTTTTTTTATGTATAATCAGCAGACAATCTTTGGTATATAGTGGTTCTTCCTTGCAGAGAGGTTGTATTGGCGCTTTAAACTCGTCTGTTGAAATGTTGAGTTGCTTTGCTATTGCTTGCACCTTCATTTGCAGTATCTCATACTGAACATCCATTATTCCACAACTCAACATATGCTAGCACCTCAGTATTAGTTTCTAGGAACTTTCCGGTTTTAGGGCCACTAGAGCCACAAAAAGAGTGCCTTAAATAGCTTGTAAACTCCAATTGCACTTTCATTTTGCGTCAATCACTTACAAGTTTTTCACTAACTGAAAACTCCCTTTCTGCAGCTCAATTACACTAGGTTATAAAGGAAAGTTTTTTTTTTCTGCAGTACGATTAAAAATAGGTAACTTTTACTAATTTCGGGGAGCGGAATTCAAAAATGCATTCCGTTTTTCTGTAGCACAACTCGTTTTGACAATATCACAATGTTCAATGAAAATATAATTGTAAAATTTGCAAAAATATTACACTCCATATACAACTTATAAGAAAATAAAGAAGAGTAACATAAAAGCGTACCCGAGTTTGAGAATGTATGTTAGTTATCTTGCGGTACCTCTTTCTTTTTCCCTGGAACTTTAGTGTATGTGATTTTCTCGAGTGTTCTCTGGTAGGTTCATCATGTGCAAGACACCAGCAGTAATCGGCAATCATATGTACATCCCAATGTCCCTGATAACTTCGTTCAACATCTTTCAAGTCCTGGTGAAAACTTTCACCTTGCTCTTCACTGACAGCTGCTAAATTCGACGGGAAGTAGTCAAGATGTGACTTGAGGAAATGAAGCTTCAAACTCGTCTTACAGTCGAGCAGCCTGAAATTTTCCAGCACATTTCTGACAATTTCCTTTTTATTGACGGTCTTTCACATTGCTCAGAATTTCTTAACAACCTCCTTGAATCCATTCCATACATCTTTTTCATCAATTTCATTCATAGAGCTGGTAAAATTAACATCTTTCATAAATTTCCTTATCTGTGGTCCATCAAATACTCCCTCTCTGATTTTAGCCTGTGACAATGATGGAAACTTGGTGCGCAAGTACTGGAAGCAAGGGCAACTTTTGTCAAGTGCTTTCACGAATTGTTTAATCACGCCACGTTTTATGTTAATGGAGGGGGTAGAATTTTTTTGACGATCAACATGAGGCACATTAGTAACATTTTTTATCAAGGTTCCAATTCCTGTCAGTTCCCCAAAGCTTGTCCCTTGCCCTGCTATTCCATGCACAAAGAAAACAAGGGAATTTTGTGTATCCTCCCTGTTGTGCTAGTAACAGACCAATGACCTTCAAGCCGGCACATATTTGCCACTCATAGTCGCAGTACTTAATTTTCTCAAAAACATGCTTCAGAGTTTCATAAGACTCTCTTAGGTTCGTAGAGTGTGCAAGCAGTATTGAAACTAACTTGTTACCACTATGAAGTAACACTGCTGTAAGATTTTGTTTGGAAGAATCAGTAAACAGATGCCAGTTGCTTGGCTCATATGCTTCCCTACCCAACTGTTGAATAAGATTACATATATCCAAACAAAGCACAAGTTCATCTTCTGTGTAGTATTTGTGGAACTGTATTTAGCAATTCCTATATGACGAAAATGTAACGCCAAGTGATAAATTCTTCTCCTGTAGTCCGAGTCCAATAATTCACCTTTTTGTTTTGTGAGGCCTAAATCCCTCACTAAATCACTTAACTCAAGTTCATTAAAATGTTGTGGTGAATTGTCAAGCTGTATCAGAAACCAACTCATTGTTGGAAGTCATGTAGCTGCTTTCAGATTAACTAAAAATGAGGTCTGCTGGTGGTGTAGGTATGGGTAGTTCGGGTCCATGAGGAATAGGCTGTGTAGCAGAGTTCAGATTTGCATATTTAATTCCTGCCTTACTTTTGTTGTTGTTGTAGCCAGCAACTTTGCACATGCAAAACTAACAATCGTCATGGTGATTCTGCTGCTCTCTGCATATCACTGGATTGGCAAATGGCATTGCCTTCAGTTTTCCTTCATTGTAATAATGTAATCCCTGAACACAACAGTTATATGCAATATGAAATGCAAATGATTTATCCTGATCAACTTTCTCTCTGAAATATGAGTAATATAGTTTCTTTGTTTGTGGGTCTATTAAACGTACCTTCCCGTCAAACACGTTACACCCACAAATGTAACAAAAGTTCTGAGGACTTTGTAGACACTGCATCCTGCATAATCCTGATGTAGAAGTCATACTCAAACTTTTATTTTAGCACTACACATATAGAAGATGAATGTGCATATTAACACAAATTTTCAGCTCAACGGAAGTTGAGATCTATGATAGCTGTAAATGTAAACATATATACCTCGCAAGAAGAGACACCTGACCCATAGAACAAAACTGGTAAGTGCTGGGAATATAAAAATAAACATTTGGGTGATTAGGGAGGACAGAACTGAGCCAATTAGGAAGAAAATAAACAACAGATTTTGAACAATAACTTAGTGAATCATAGCAATAAGCTGTATAAGCTGAATGAATTAAGCACCATAGACATATATGCACATAGCATAAAAACTAGATATGATAGCCATAAACAGACTTCATTTTTGAAATCAGGGCACTGATTTCCATTAAAGTCACATATTTTCCTTTATACCCAGAATCAATGTTGACCAGTGTTATCATTTTGTTTGGCAAATGCAATCACTCTTAGTTTAAAACATGCGCATAATTTCTGTATTTCCCCATACCGGCATTTTTCAAAGTAAGCACTTATTAGAATAACTATAGAAACAAACAACCGTACAGAACTGAATAATAGGATGGTTGTTGACTTGGCATATGCTAACCACATTTAAAACAAGTTTGCACCCCTTGGCATTCCCATTTGCTTAACACCTAGGCAAGCTGATAGCATCGATGTATTTTCAATGACAGCTTCAATGACCTTAGGAACAGAAATGGTGCCTCAGCACTGAGGATTGGACTACACTGCATACCCTTTACCCTCTCCTGTGAATATAATTGGACTCGAAGCTGCGGTGGCAGCACTTTGCTTTTCAGTAGTGAAAACCTGGAACATTAATGCGACAATTATGCGATAAAATATGGTATTGTCTCGATTTTTAGCTGTTGGTCAACTTACTAAGATTCCCCAAATTGCTACTTCCTCCCTGGGTAACTGTAGTGTCGTCTGGTGTGCGGTTGGTGAATTTAGAGATTAAAATTATCGTCTGCTGGGATTTAAAGTTTGTAATTCAATGTTCGAAACTTCTGATATGTTCTTTTCCCATAACTTCAGCTCTACAGTCATGTACTGATTTTAGCCGCTTGACTTTTTGTTCTATATTGTGGTTTTCTTCCCAGAAGTGACCGACTATGGCTGATTTGTCTGTTTGCATTTAATATTTCTGAAGTGTTCTTTTAGTCTTGTGCTCATGTTTCAATTGGATTTTTTTATATATGTTTTGTTGCAGTCTAAGCAGTCCTTTATATATGCTGGTTTGTTTTCTTATCGGATTCTGTCTGTGTGTCCCGGTTCCAGCATTTTTTTAAGTTGTATTTATTTTGTGGTGCTAGCATTTAGTTCAACTCATTCAAGATCTTTTACAATTTGTGAAATATCCAGGGGTGGTATAAGATTTTTCTTAAATTTAGGTATATCCTTTTTGGAGATTATTGTAGTTATATCTTCGAGCTGTTTCTGCTTCTTGAAAGTTTTTATTTTCTTCTTAATTAGTTCAATAGTAGTTATTTTATTGGACATTTGTCAGGTTTCCCCACACTCCTTTCTAGACCACCACCTGTAAAAAAATATTGAAATGAAAGTAATACTAATTAATTTCTCATAACAATAACATAGAATATGTATTTTCTGAAAAGCACGTAACTATTTACAGAGAATTCTGAACTGTTCTTAATCTCATTTCTTATACCTGGAATATGGAGAGAAGACACTGTCTACTAACAGGCATATCATTCTTCACTTGGAGTACACCACCAGTTAACTCTCTCTTTTACACTTGATTGTTTCTGAGAAATGTTCTCTTTATTCTTCATATATCCAATTAACACTGCATCTTGAAGCAATTTTTTACCCACATCCCAAAATGATTGGAAAGAATCATTTTGCTTCAGAATTAATTCTCAAAACATCTGTAAGAAAATAAAGTAAACTAATTAAAATGTGTGTTGTTTTACCCCAGTGTAAGACATTGGTTTCAATATAATAATCTGGAATATATTATATAACATAATGTGGTACTATATAAGATTTACCTTTTCCTGCAGGATTTACTCATTTTCTGTAATATCTTCTTCAGTTTATTTCCACTGGCAGAAATGTATGCAAAATTTCTTTTCCAGCTACCATGGTCTGTTTTCTTCCCTTTACCAAAACATGCAGATAATTATTATAGGACACAGCTTTCTTTTGTTTATTGGATAGATTTGTTTAGCATTACAAATACTATTCAGAATCCTGATAACATCTGAATCGGCAATATCTGATTCACTAGATTCAGAATTGCCAGTTTTTGTTCAATTCCTCCAATTGCCATTTCATGAGTGGGCATCGTCATCTATTCATGCTTCAGACAGAGCATGACTTCTGTTCTTTGTAAGAAGAGCATAGTGCATGAAATTCATTTTTTTAAGTTCCTGAACTTAGGAACTGCAGATGGAATTAAACTGTAGCTTGCTGGATAGCTGAGAGTTCAAGGCATTTGAAAATGTTTATGCAATAACAGCCTAAGTAGACTAATGCTATTATTGCATCTAAGTCCTCAACTCCAAATGGGAAACAAAGGTAATATTCATTGGAACCATGCTCAACTAACTTATACAAAGCCATGTGCATGATATGTAATAAGATATTTCACAGTTGGTCATGCAGGCTTTGATGACATTACTAAATATGGGAATGGACAAGGACACACAAAGATTATCAGTTTATCAATCAAGAACAAGATGATATATTTATTTTTTGGTTCCAATTCTGAGGGTGGCATCTATAAGATAAAGTTATTGCTTTCAAATTGGCAAATGTTTGTGATAATGTTCTTTACAATGTGCCTTACTGTTATGACTATAACTCCAAATTAGTACCAGTGATATTCCCAGATTTGGAAATACCAAAAGCATTTCTTTGGCAAGAACCAAAGCAATTGTAATAGTTACTAATGTACTTGGAACTTTTTCTGTGAGACAACATATTCAAGATCTTGTTCAGAGAAACTTATTTTATATTCTACAGAAAGTGATACTTCTTATCATGGACGAACTAAAATGTTTCCTACTTTGATTAGGTATTTCAATTGTGATAAGAGTATTTGTACATTTTTTTGTTAGATTATTATAGTGATAGTCATGAAACTTCAGATGCTATTTTGAACCTAAAAGCAAGTTAACAATACAAAAAAGTTTAAAGAGCATCTGCATTTATTCTGCCAATAGCTCAAACAAACTTTAAGAGCCAAAAATTCAGTATTTACATTCTTAAGGAATGAAAATTAATTAATCCCATCAAGCTGCTTAAGCTCAGTTCATAATGCAACAAATATTCAATTTATAAATCCCATCTTTTTGACTTAGAGGAAGTTCATTATCCTGAATGTCTGACATGTGAATAAAAACATTTTGTATATCATTACTTAATCTGCTCACCCAACCTAAAGCTTTCACATCCCAATTTAAAATTAAGATGGCCAGAACCATAAAAAAGGAAAAAAGGAAACCTGAAAACTGGCTTCTCAACTTCCCCAAAATAGAACTCAGTATGTCAGATTAATGCTTCAATCAAACAGAGCAAATACTGACAAAGTAAATCATAATACTCACTTTTAGCTTATGGAATGGATCTGCAGAATGAGACAGCAGCAGTTCCACTACTGTTAAGTGACCACCAGCACAAGCTAAAGACAGTGGTGTGTGGTCATTATTAGTTGTCTGTCTGTTGACATCAGCTCTCTTGGAAATAAGAAACTGCACTGTGCATAAATGGCCAGCACGGCAAGCCTTCATTAAAGGTGTTCGACCTCCTTCAGACTCATGTTCCTGTAAAAATGAAACAGCCCTCAGTGTTTATTTCCCAGACTTCAGACATATTTCTACAAATATAATATATATATTTCTATTTAGTCAATGATTCCAGATCTCAGTCCTTAGTACACATGGTGGGATATTACCTAATAGTCCTTAAATGTTCATCTTGCTACACTTTACATTTGGACAAGTATCTAAACATTACTGAGAACTATTAATGTACACATTTTGTGCTATGACATTCTATCTACATTATTTTAGCTCTTTCTGAAGTTTCCTCATCGGTAGCTGTATGCATGACATTGTCAGTACACCTATAGAGCACTTGGATAATACAGGTATGCAGGTCAATCCTTTAAAATTTTATTTATTAACTTTTGATTTCAGAGCATATGATCTATCTATAAAACTGATATTTGATGCCAATGCTGTGAATAACATGAGGGAACTAAAATTATTGAGTATCAAAACTATGACCTTTCCTGGCTTATGCATTGTAATCATTAAAAGCTTATTTGCCCTTTATTAATAAGGGCAGTATGCACAGTCGTTACCTCAGCAGTTTGCACAAATTTCATATGCAGAGTTAAAATCCTTAAGGAGCCTTAAGGCATCCTCAAGGAACAACGCAGACTAGCCAAAAGTAACCTTGTCGTCTCCTTAAGGATTCCTTCTCAATCACGAATGACTGAGTTTCTCGATTTTATGAAAAATGTAAATTTGGAACATGAACCACAATTGCCTAGAAGGTATTTGTGAGACCACGAAAATGCTATAGATCATTATAGCGATGTACAGTTTTTTTTAAACACTACAGATTCGCAAAGAATACTGTAACAGCAACTATTTTGCCATTAGCGCAATTTCAAGAACAGAGGATACGAGGCCAACCAGTTCATCATATTCTTTGTGCACTCAGATTTTATGCAACTGGAGGTTTCCAGGTAAATATAAGTATAATTAAAACATTATATTTGTTAAGATATTTCAATTATATAAGTGTAATTAAAATATTGTGTTAAGTTATTTCAGAATAAACATGCATAAAATGTGCGCCAATTTAATATCTGAGCAATGCAATTTTTAGCCCCTTACATAGTATAGGATATAAGTAGTAAAATGGGTAGCATATGATGAGCGTAACATTAAAAGGTTAGGTTAAGTTAAGATAATTAGCTTGGCTTTCTTGAAATGTGTTACTAATTGTTTTTTTTTGGGGGGGGGGTGTATATTGCTCATGAGCTGTTTAGGAAAATGCACACTTCTAGCCCAGTCCTGCAAATGTTAATTTATACATAAAAATATACTCCTAAATGGTGTAAAAGCTTTTTTTTTTTAAGCCGCCATCAATGTACTTTTAATTTGTAAATATACTTGTCTTGCATTTTTCAAGTGTCACAGGTAATAATAACAGTTACTAATGAGTTTAAAACAGTTTTTGTTATTAACTATTATTAACATAATAAAGCATCAGACATTGATCATAATAGTAAAACCCAAATCTGAAAATACAGATACAAATTTAAGGGTATGACACAAAATTTTCTCAAGCATGGATAATCACAATTCTACAGGAAAGCATCTCATAAAACCAGTTGAAAAGTGAAAGCATGCCAATAGTAATAAAATCACAAATACTGCATTTTTATTTATGTTTATAAAAGGTTTGATTCACTGTAGCTTATTTCTGCATCTTTTCAGGAGTAAATTTTTCTTTAGCAAAAATTGGATATGTAACATATTATGATATATTTCTTGATGTCAATTGCTGTACAGCTCAAAGACCTTACCATTATTTTTATTTATTATTTATTTAACTGTACTCACATTCCTATTCAAAGTCCCAGAAGACAGTTTGTAGAGTTGTACAGGAATAGGAAGGGCTGGATGTGTCTGAATGTTCAGCTGATTTGTAGGCCTCAAATTGAGATCATGGACATTGTTTCACGTTGGCCAAGACCAACACAAGATTGCAGAATTTTTAAAACTCTATTTGCCAGGAATTTCTTGATGGCCGAGTCCATGGAATTCTACTTGGGGACAATGGTTACCAAGAGCTACCCTACCTTTACACCCCTATACTGGATCACCATGTGCGAACCCCAGTAGAACGAAGATAATTTCTAGTCGAATACTTACCATGAGAATAAGGGGGTAAAAACAAAAAATGTGAAATATACATGTGCAATAGTAAGGAATTCAAAGCTCTATAATAAAAAACACAATCTTATTTTAATTACATATTTATTGATTGATTGATAGATAGCTTTATTGTACAATTTGTTCTACATGTTTACAATACATACAATGTATATTCATTTATACCCCTACATCTATTGTACAATTTGTCTGGTGCCTGTTTCTTTGTTGGGCCACTCAGATTGCTTGGCTCCCTGGCCTTTTCTATACCATTTTCTTCCCTTTACCTTGTTTATTATTCTCTCAATTTCTTGGTTTTGTTTTTTAGAGCCTTTTATTGAGTCAATCATCTTTATGGTTTTTAACCCAATTCCCCACTTTTCACACTTTCTTGAATTTCATTTATCGCTTTTGTAGTCCTATCAACGATATGGTGCCTACCATAAAATCGTCTGCATATATAGAACCTGAACCTGGAATCTCCTTATCTCCTATTACTGGATAATGCTAATACATATTTATTATTATATTAGTAAGGCAGCTGGCATTTTCAACTTTTAAGAACTTAGATCATTACATTGGCTGGTATATCAGCAGATACTCATTTTAACATAATAAATCCATGTTATTCAATTTATACCTCCATGTTTAAAAAAAAAACATAAAATATACCTTATTGAAGCTAAATTTTTGCAACAATAGGCAGCAAAATATTACAATTTGTGCCTTTGATGTCAGGTACAACAGAGCTCATAAATTCATCAGAAATATAACGACTCAACGGTGCATGGAAACAAAAATTCCCTTGTCTAAGGAGGAAATTACTCACAAAAGAAATAACCACACAAGCAGTAATGTGCTATTTTACATAACATTGGCATTCTGAGGTGAGATTACTTTGAGAATGCGGAAGAAGATCCGGTTTCATTTATCCTCCGATATGACCTCCCAGGCTAAAGGATGTTGAACTTCAAGCAATATATATATATATATATATATATATATATATATATATATATATATATATAAACAACCAGTGTTATAATGCTGAAAATCAGAGTGTACGAAACAGTTAAAATATTTTATTACTAGTTTCTGGTGTATCCTTGAACATTTTGTTTTGAAGGAAATGAACTATAAATACCATAATTACATATTACATCAAAATTGTAAATTAATGAGTAATAGGTTTGAAACAGTTATTGGTTTACAAATTATAATTTAATATTGTAATTCATTTCATTTGTTAGGTAGCATTTGCAAAATAATTAATATTTAATATGAATAACTTTAGTAAACCATAATTAAAGGTCCTACAGGTTATATTTAAGTTGGGGAATAGCCACTCAAGCATAAAACCTGATGCACCCATACTGGCAAATCAGGCTACCATTTTGGAAGTGTTCTGAAAACAAAACTGGTTATTAATGTTTATATCCTGAAGTTATTTAACTATTATTGCTGTGTCTGATTTTCATTTATTATAAGAGAGGCAAAATTTTGAAATAACTGGAAAGGACCATAATAGAACGATAACGGTTCAGATATTTGCAAGAATAACCTGTTTAGAAATTTCAACTTCCACCTAACTTATCATCCCTCCTCTTGATATATTAGCGAAACTGAAAAACATGAATCAGTAACGAGAAAATTACACTTTAAACAAGATCCTAATGGTAAAGTAGGGCGTTCTGCAGTTGAAACACACGAGGTATTTCAGCTACATAAAAAAAAAAAAAAATCGATTTTTCACAAGCACTCAAATTTAATTTGGTTGTGGTTTCATTATTTTGCCAGATGTGGGAGGATATACAATGCAGGTTTCTAGTTTAATTTTATGCCAGTTATGCCCTTAACACATTTGTGTTTTTCGAAGTTCCAGTTCCAATAAATGCATTTCCTCATTTCTTCTCTCCTCTGCCTGGAATGTCTTTCTCTTTTTTCTCCTTCCACTTGAAAGCCTGTCTCCTCCTTTCTACTTCCTTCCTAGTGCTTTCTCTCCTCTCTTAAATCTTCTGCAAGAAGTTGCACCTCTTTTCCCAAAGGGAGAAATCAATTACCCTGTGCATTAAAACTGCTACCTGCAGCTGCAGTGTCAAGTACAATTACTGGATTGGTGTCGATAAGACTGAAAAATATCAAGTAATAATAACTATTTAATACATGGAAATAGAGCACTTTTCCCCTACTACTTAATATTTAGAGGAGAAGAGAAAGCATTATTCGCTTTACAAGAATATGTTGTTAAGTGCATAATTAGGTACCTGGAGGTATCTGATAGCCCCAGCATCACTGTCAAACCAGAAAACTCCACATTTTGACCCAAATGGTGGACTGCCAGTTCTAGTTCTGGCATTGATGCTGTAGGAGGTGGTGAACCCCACAAATCCTCATAATTTTTTCTCATTTGCCTTGTCCCTCTTTCTTTTTGTTTTAATATTGTCCCAGCATTTTTCTAGTTGTTGTTTGCTGAAAAAGAGAAAATTGCGTAATTATTATAATAAATATAGCAATGTTTAATTTGAATCAAATGTTGCAATACAACTAAGTAGGGCTGCTTAAAGGAATGAATATACAATTACCATGTTTTCATGAAGTATTCAAATTCAAATGAGTAGAACCGCCATATTGAGTATTATACCTGCGATCTGTGTTTTCATAAGAAATTCAAACTTAGGCTCTCACCATTACAAGACAAACACGCTACCAACTTTCTAGGAAGGTGGGTTCGATACATATTGTAGACTGAATACAGAAGCTAAGGTTCCTAATTAGTTATTGTTGGCCAACATACAATTTCTTGGCATATCGAAATTGTTTCGAATACGATTTACATTTTCATAAAACCTATCCGTATTGAACACCAGGTACATTGACCTTGAGTGACAAATTGTGTTGAGCCTCCTTTTTAAGAAATTTCAATATAATGAGAGTTTAAAAAAATGTGAATGCTCCATGAAACAATGGTGATTACATCTGAGCATATTATACAACAAATGCTGTTTAATATTTGCAGTTGTTGCAATACAGACTTAAACAAGCTTTTATTTCCTTACCCTGGACACAGCATTATTGCTATTAAATTGGCATTCGATTTCCTCCCATGCTGCCTTCTTCTTCGAAATGCTTATAACATCTGTCCTTTTATCTTCTATGATTTGCTTCTCTTTTTAACGATGTCGATTAAAATGGACTTTTACTCAGGAGAAAATATTTTGTTAAGACGCTTCTCCCCCATGCGACTGATATGCTTATAGTTTATGTTTATGAATATTTTCTATTGACTAAAAGTGATGTATTCATATAAGAATTATGAATGCTCAAATAATTTCTCGAACATTTTCTGAGCATTTCCGAAGGAGTCACTCAAGGAATCCTCAAGACTAAGGAATCCTTAAAAATCATCTCTGCATATGAAATCACATCCTTCACCTGTTCTTTTCCTTACCTAAGGAATCCTGAAGGTAACAACTGTGTATACTGCCCTTAGTTCAAGTATATTCCTAAGACAAATATCATAATTATATACTTTTGTGTAATTCAAGTATAGTATCAAATTAGACTTAAAATATAAATTTAAATAAATATATATATATATATATGTGTGTGTGTGTTCTGCAAAAAGGAGCAATCAGATACTTAGGTAATTTAAAATATAATAATTTGAGAAATATATTTTGGCAGCAAAAGATCTATTTCTTTCTGGCACCATACCACTCCTTTGCCGCACTAGGAAACAAAAATCTGCACAGCCTTAGATCAGACATACAGATCAGAGTTCACAATCCACAATGGAAAGTCAAGTCAAGTCAAGTCAAGTCAAGTCAAGCCAAGCCAAGCCAAGCCAAGCCAAGCCAAGCCAAGCCAAGCCAAGCCAAGCCAAGCCAAGTCAGGGTCAGGTCAGGTCAATAGATGATACACATTCCTTTGGTTGTAATAGCTATCCAACGTAAACATGAGAGGTAAAACTGTCATAAAACAAATTGATATTCTAACAAACAGCATGAGTTTAATACACCGTCTTAATTATATCCACTGTTTGACAACTGGAATAGATTAATGTCAAATGTTAAGTGAAACTGAATCGCATTCTTTTTTTTTATTTATCTATAGCTACTCCAACTGCTGTCATGTAGGATCACTAACCATTATCGATCTCGTGGAGATGAACAGTTTTTGTACGTAATTCTTCCACAAAACTCCAAGTCTCCTGTAACATTTCCCACAACTGTTGTGACATATTAAATCTGTTATGCAAGATATTTAAGTGCTGCACTTCATGCCAAATGTTCTCAATCCATTTCACATCTGGACTTGTTATTGCATGCACCCAATGGGAAATTTAAGACTATACCTTGTTGGGCTACAAACCACTCTAGAGAAATGTATAAATGGAGTGATGATCCTGTATTAAACCAGCCAAACAAAAAAAAAAATAAATAAATGAATAAATAAATAAATAATAACAATAATAATAACAACAATAATAACTTATGTGCTACGAAGTTATAAAAATTGAATTAATTCTGGATACATATCAAGTCTGTAAACAGACATGAGGCATTCTATGTGGGACTGCACAGACATAAATTGTTATATTGAAAAAGAAAATACATAAAACAATATTTGCTTTGTGTTCAGGAAAGGAAATAACCCCTATGATTTTAGTTTTGATAACTTTGAATATCTGTAATTTTCCTACACTCCTTTATCTTTAATGGTAAATAGTTTCCTTAAAGTCTGATAAGTTTCTTTGTGGTGCTCCAATTGGTTCTGTAACTAAAAATTAAACAAATAAACAGATGTTTCTCTTATCATTTTGCTTACTATGAACAATGAAGAGAGCTGCTTGCTTCGCTCTTCTCAGTACATGAATAATCTGAAAGTCACGATAATGTTAAGAGGGTGGCAACTCAGTAACTCTGGGCAAAAATCACAGTTACTGCCGAGTGATATGTCAAAGAATTTCCTTTGACACATCCACCACAACAAGGAGATCATAGAACACTAAATCAACAATTAGGCATCTGCTATTGCATCGTGATTTATTTATCCGATGAGCTGTTTCCTGTTAAAAGTAGTGTTCACAAAGAGTAGATTTATTCTGCCACAGTATGTCCACTAGCTCAAGATCTCCATGGACTGAAGTTACGAGCATGATAAGAAAAGTTGTCATTGTATTCGCATTGCCTTTAACTACACTGGTCTTATTGGCCGCCTTTCCTTTGGAACTTATTGCCCATTGGCAATGGTGTTAACTTGTATTCTCTTGTCATTGGGTTTCTTGGACTTTTGGATTTTAATCATTAGATCACACACACATTCACACTCTCATTCATACTTCCAGGCTCCAGAAATTGAATCTGGGACCCCTTGCACAGCAGGCTGGTGCTCTACCGGCTGAGCTACAGGGCCAGCCCATGGGACTCTTATCACATGATTTACCAACCTTGAACAACTTCATTCCTTATATGCATAATGAATTAATGGAGAGACTCCATGCTTCCTCAAAAAATGATTTTGAAGTCAGCAGTAGAGGAAATTCTCTTTGGTTTCCTGTATACCATTTAAGACATTAATAGTCTTCTGAACATACAAGAATAAAATGGTTAACTAATAAATGAATTACAACTATCCGGGCTTGTAGGCCATGGTCTAGAAACCCAGATAGTTGTAATTCATTTATTAGTTATGAAGCCAGCCATGAAAGCCTCAGTATGTATATAAAATAGTTAGCTTATCAGGCAACAGATTGTAATTTTGAGAAGGAAGTAAATTTGCATTACCAAATTCACATATATCATAAGGAAATTCTCATTATGAGATTAACACTAGACCAAAATGAAGCACTTAAATGCTGTGGCATTTTTGTGGCTGCAAGGTTTGAAAAGATGCTTACTTCAGCAAATACCAGAAACATTTAAAAGCTGTCTGGGTTTGAGTTTTAGCAAATGGTTTGATTTTTACCAAATGTTAACCATTTTACTTTTTCATTCATTGTGCAATCAGATACCCAGTACATGTAGTTCTTAATTTGGCAACTGGGATTTAGGACTGAAATGTAAAAACAAATTACTACCTTAATTTTAAATAACTCTCAAAAGTGAAACACTATTCCTTGAGCAGTGGCAGCAAGCAATTGGATGCCAAAACTAGTAAAACAAAGATATGCCTTATAAGCAAGGGAAGGTGAAAATTGAACTACAAAATGTAATAAGACAGAATACTTAGATAAAGCATATTGTTACATAAAATATTTAACACGAATTCACACATACTGTGTTTAGGCTTAGTTTGGAAAGGTAGATTTAGGTTGAAAAATTTGATTTCAAAGCCAGGATTTGAACCATGGATCTTTGGCTTTCCGTACCATTGCTCTAACCAACTAAGCTGCCATGGCAATATGCCAGCACAGCACTTAATTTCCCAACTTACTCAAATTTTTCCCAGTAAACCACAAGTCATTCTCAAATTCATTTTGAGATAACCAAGGCTCGGATTTAGGGACCAGGTGTGCTGTCTGTGCAAGCAGTGCTAAAGGCAGGACGTAAACAAAGCACATGCCATGGGTACTCAGTGATAGTCTTATCTACTGAAAAGGTGGTCACATCTAGTCAAAGGAGAACAGACCATCAAACTTTGTCACTGAAGCCAATTACATTCACATAATTACAGATAAATGCTCTATTTAAAGGATTAGAAAATACTTGTTATTTGAATGGGTATTATAGACATAAGAAAATAAATATTTTCAATTGCAGGTAAATAATTGCTTTTGTGGAGGAATACGGAAATACATTTTCTGCCAATGAAGAGTTTATAGTTTGTAAGTTATGCTAAACACAAGCTAGAGACTGGAAACGAGGCTTCATTGAACAATATTGTGATAGCAAAAAGCATAAGTCACATGTAGCATTGTTGGAGCAGGAAAGGGGAGAACAAACAAGAAATGGTTAGATGCAAGTAGAAAGCCTGCTCTTTTTCATGACATTTGTTACATGATGATGAGGGTCAATATTCCATTCCATAAAGTAGAGAACTTTACTTCAGAAGGTTTGTAGAAAAGTACACACAAAGAATAGTTCCATCTGAATCAATACTTCCAAAATGTTACCTGCCAGATTGTTATACTGACATTTTAAATTATGTAAGGAAAACAGTAGCAATAATAAAATTTGGGTTTCTCTGGATAAAATTATAAAATGAAACAAGACAGATTTGCTGCACATGTTATTGTGGGAACACTGCTTCCTGATGGACCAGGTAAAAACGTTTTGTTAACTTCAGAGGTACTTGAAAAAGTGAATCATGCAACCATTGTAACAATATTTGAACACTCTCTTTTATGAGTAGATGGAATTAAATATGGCAATATCCTCCGGCTGATGGTGCTTCTTGTATGATTAATAGGGACCCCGACTTTTCGCAAGTAGTTTATTTGCGAAATTGGCCCAAAATTAACAATAAGAAAAACCTTTAATCAGTTATTTTTAAATTCCACATATATATACATACATATATATATATATATATATATATATATTCATTCCGAGTTGCGAAATAATGCGACATTAATTCTATATCGCAAAAAATGCGAAATAACACCGTTATGAAAAAGAATGTGCAAATAATCTCTCTCTCTCTCTCTTCTCTCTCTGTCTCTCTCTCTCTGTCTCTTCTTTTCAAATAAACAATCAGATATTTGGCTTATCAATCATTTACGAATATGAACGCTGTGTATTGTCATTTGCTACGGCCATGCTGCACGGTGTTGTATGCTACATGGCACAGAACACCAAACTGCACTGTGATTTAACCAGAGCTTCGGCAAACATCGGTATTGCTTCGGCTATGCCGTCCCCTTCACTCTTCACCTATCGCATGCACAACAAAAGGAATTCGGCAACACCGGATCAGTGACGGATTTTTCATTTCACTCAAATTATTCTTTGGGTTTAAATGACAATACTACCTGGAATTCTTCTCTAATGCCGTATTTTAACGATTCGTGCATGTATCGCCTCATTTCATGCCGGCTGGAAAAGACTGTCGCAAAAGTATCGTTAAATAATACATGAATTTCTAAGTCTGGTTCAAGTCAATTCTGACAGCAGACAGCCTCTTCTACCAATCACTGTCTCCGTTTCCTGTACCCCTCGCACGAAAATTGTTGTCTCGCGATGTTGCCTTAATGTGAACGCTTGTCTAGGTATATTTTGTGTCCGCTATACTGAAAGATTCGTTTGGAGTCAAGTTATATTCTTTGAATTATGTTACAATTTAGCGCAAGGAGTCAATTTACCTTCTGCTCTGAAAAAGAAAAGGAATTACGCCGATGGAGCCATGTTTCAAATTAAGCTAGCGCATGCACAATTCAGCCGTTCGTGCGCTGTATAGACAGCATGTGCAGGACATTGCCAGGTCAGTTGAGTTTTGCGCCACGCCGGAATTCAAACCGATTCCACAGTAGTATTTCCTTGCGGTTTCATTACATGCTTAACAGTGGCTAACTGGATTCTAAAAATGGACCAGGTGATAATTTACCTTTTGTTTTTCGTATTAACTTGCGACATGACTATAAGAGTAAACTGAACACTAGAACTGTGATAAAACGATTCATTCATTGCTACGTGAAACCAGCAAAATGCACTAGTCAGGACGAACTGGTTTGTCCGATCAAACCTTTCCGTCAGAAAACACATATTATCAATTATTATTACTATAATTGAGAATAGAGTTCTTTGGGAACTGGAATTATGGGGTAAATGTCGTAGGAAAAGTTTTTGAAGAACTTTATTAGTTTTATTAGCAGAGTTTAAAGGAAAGGTTTTGACCGTTGGGACCGCCAAATCGAACGATAGATCAAGTTGTACAGTAATACATATCATCGCTCCGGATATCTCGAAGTCGAGGACTTCCGCTTCCATGCTGCGAGCCATGAACCTGAATGTGCTTGCATGTGTATAATCGATTCATTTTATCTGAAGAAATCATTGTTCATCATGCCTAAAGTGATGAGCATTTATATCCGTGAGAGTGAATTTAAAGATGAAGGTTTCTATGTTTCCTATAAAGTGAAGCAGATACTGATGAGCAGGTACTGCAATCTGAGAATTGACTGGATACACAGAGACACGTGCATGAAACACTGCAAGGAAAGTGCAACTCATAAAAAGAATAAGAAACGAGCAGAACTGTAAGTATCTGTCACAGATGCATTTAATAAAGCTAAAAAGGCCAAAATTGATAGGCATGAGTTTGTTTCTGAAACAACAAAGGCCTTTATGGAAGCAAACATCCCCCTAGAAAAAGTTGGATCACCCTAGCATCCGTGCTTGGATGAACAAATATATAGAGGGTAATTAACATTAATGTTACTATTTTTGTACGTTTATTTCAGGAAGAATTATAAATAGAAATTAGTAATCTTAGGCATCCACAACTGGAGTGAGATAAAAACTAGATAATTATTTTCCATGCTAAAATAATATTAAAATTCTCTCAAAATTAATATTCGGTTGGCAGCTTTTAATTTACAGTATGTTCTCATTCCCTAGGTGCAGGAGATCTGCCAAATGCAGAAACTTTGAGTGTGTCATACATACCAGAGCTGCAGGAGAAACATGAACAGCAGTTAAAGGAGAATATCAAGAACAAGGCGTAGGCAATTCTCTGTGATGAAACAACAGACAGAAAAGGGCAGTGTGTTTTTGGGGTAATACTTAAAACTTTACAAAATAAAGTTGAACCTGTAATGTTTGTTGCTGGCATCAAAGTGCTACAAAATGCAACTGCTACAGAATGCAACAGAGCCATTTTAGAACTGCTGAATAAGTACAAAATTCAGTTTGAAAATGTAATCTGTGTGGTTAGTGACTCGACAAAATACATGACTAAATGTGTTGACTCTCTAAAAGTGTAGATTGGCGACAACCTCGTCCATGTGCAGTGTTGGGCACATAAACGTAATTTGGTAGGAAACCTGTGGAGTGCTGAGCTTCAATTAAATGAAAGTGTAACAAACATAAAATGTCTTTTTGAACGCAAGAAAAACGAAGCACAAATACTTACAATATCTCTGAAAGAAATATAATGCTGATAAAGCCCGAGCATTTCCATCTCCCGTTTTGACAAGGTGGAACTATTGGTTCCATGCGGTAGGATATATTTCTGAATATCTGAATGATATATGCGAATTTTTCAAAGACAGCAGTGAAGATAGCTCTTCAGTTCAATACATGAAGAATATGACCACTGAGTCTCAAAACATAATAAACTGCCAGGCATCTTTCCTTCTTGAACACTGCAAAGACACCATTTGCCTTATTGAAGTGCTTGAGGGATCTAAACATCCATTTGTTCATAAACTATATAGCAAACTTAAAGATATATCAAATGGCTTCACAATAGTAGCTGAGGGCTCATTTGGAGAGAAAACTTCAAATCTTCTTCAGAGACTGCCAATCCTCAATAAGTCTTATGTTATCAGTCAGTTCAAGCAATTGGGCACAAAGTCAGTTACCAAGCTGAATTCCTTAATGTCAGCTGATCCAGCTGCTAATGTTATTCATGCTGCAGGTAAGTTGTTTGATGTACGAAAAATAGTATCAAATGAGGTATCTACTGATATAACTATAGAAAAAGTAAGAAGAATGTTACCTTTTCTGCGAGACTTGCCAGAGAAGACTTTCAAGGAGGGATATGCTGCTATGAAGAACATAGTGTGTGAGAAATTAGAAGATGCTGCTGAAGTGAACATACTGGATTTACTTTCTGGACTTCAATGTGACCACTTGTGTTTCAGTGAGAAGTGTATGTAACTATTGTGGGTACCCACATCCAATGTGGACAGTGAAAGACTTTTCTCTGTATATGGGAACATCATGACAAACTTAAGAACAAATCTTAAGCCAGAGAACACCGACTTATGGTGGCTTTGTCTCTAACAAAGTAAATCAGTCGAAATGTATACTACGTAAATATTTTCATGCTCCTCTTTTTAAAGTTACATGTAACGTGCCCTTTGTTCCACAGTAAAATAGTTTAAACTGTATTTTTGTTTTTTCCCTTTTTTGCACGAGATAACACCGTTAAGCAGTTTTATTTACCGCCCAAAACACCGCTCACTATAATATGTTTTACACCGATATTACATTATTTTATTTACCGACAATCTGGGGTCCCTAATGATTAAGGCAGGTAAAACAATAAGAGCTCATTATCCTAACATGTCATACATGTCTTGCTCATTGTCTTCACAGCGTAGCCAAGATAAGAAGTTCATTTCCAGATGCTGACCGTTTCGTTGCAAATATGAGAAAAATATTTTTAAAGGCACCTATCAGGATAGCAACTTTGAAAGAAATAGCACCATTGATTCCCCTGCCTCTGAAGCCAATTATAACATGAGGTAATTGGTTGGATACTACAACCTACTACGCAAAATACAGTGAAATCTCGTTAACACGTTCCTCATTAACATATTTTCCTGTGTATTACGTTGAATTATAAAAGTTTCAGCACCACAAAATACACCAAATCTAATAAATAACATTTGTTTAATACATTTTCATGGTCCTGCTTACTACGTTTGAAGTTTGAGGTCCTCATTCGCTACTTTGGTCAATCCTTGTCACGGGGTGGAAACCGGCAGCCAATGACATGCATGTATGTATACTTGTGTAGTGCAATTTGGTGGGCGGGATAGAGAATGCTTTAGCTTGGCATGGTAAGCACCAACGATAGTTGGTACTGTTGAGTGTTGACCAAACATATGTAGATTGTATTTTAACTTTTCGTTTACAATGGAGAAAAAGAAAGCGCAGCAAATAACCAGCAGTGAAAAGCTTAAAATCCTTGAAGTGGTAGATCGCAATCCAAATATGAGCGTGATGTAGTGCGGAAGTTAAACATTCCCTTGTGAACCTTAAACACAATTATTAGCAAACATAAACTGATTGAAATTGCTTTTGAAGAAGGGAAAAATACTAAAATAGAACTTTCCTCTTGGAAAGTAGGATCGGAGGAGGATCTAATCAAAATGGATACGCCTACCGTATTCAAGTCGTACTGAATACGCCAAAGATACTATCTTCTGCTGTACTCTTAACATGTTGCACTCTCTTCATTTTTTTTTTTAGCTGAAATTGTTATCACAAGTGTAATAAAACACACAGCGAAGCCACTTTCATCGCTTCCATAATTCGCAATTTATTCTTCTCGAAAACATTCGCTAACCTCAAAATCTGCCTAAATTATACAGAGAAACTAACATATGTTTAACAGGTTCGCCAACTAAATCCAAGTTGACTAACATAAAAGCTTAAATTATTTATTCTCGGAATTTGTGTATCCAAATCAATCCCAACACGTATTAAAATTAAACAGGAAACGGACTCAAATCGATTTCAGTTTCACATGGAAACGGAGTAATTATTTTATTTTATTACATAATTATGTTCTTAAATTGCAGATTTTGTATTTTCGTTAACATGTTTTCCCATCTATGATGTCCAAATCCTTGGATCCCTGCATAAACATACTAACGAGATTCTACTGTATTACAGCAAAATAATAGCTACATTAGCATTGCTGGACAATGAAGAAAGTTCTGCAGTTCTAAATGCCAAAGATTTAGTGTCAGAACAACTATTCGACCAATTATTGTACATTGAATGCCACATCTAGGATCTGACAAAAAGTATCACGCTGCTGCAAGCAAGTTTCATGGAAGTCTCCAAGTCCCTTAAACTGGTAGAAGATTTCCCCATAGCAGGCTACCAGAAATTTTGGAACTTAAACTGGGACACATCATCACAACAAACGAATTTGATATCAAATTACAAAGCACTAAGGAGGGAAAGGAACTCATACCATTCTCTATGAACCCATAATTTATGATTATAATTACACCATAACTATCTACGGCTACTACTGATAGATATACAACAACATTTCACAGGCAAACAGTTTAAATTGATAGCACAGAAATTATTGCACACTAACATTTAACATACCTCTGCACTATTTGGGACAACTAGAAACTTGTGTCTTTTTTATACCACTCATACTTGTCAGATTTCTTTACTGCTTTCAAGATGCCTGGCTTTTTTGTACAAACATATAAAATTCTGAGCATGTCATGTTAAAATTGCAATGACACTGCAAAATACTTTCTATTGTGCTATATTTAATGTATTACTTTATTGCATCCACTATGCTGCTATCAAAGAAAATACTCAAGTTACACATTATGTCCAGGCACAGAGAAAACATAGTAACAAATTTTCAACAATTGTGATGTTCTGTTCAGCCATTTCAGTCATTCAGCCACTTGTGTTGAATGCTTCTGATTTTCTACTCATCTGTAGCTGTATTCAGATTTGTATTCACAAAATTTTTCAAACAAACAAACTGATCAAATGCTTCAGTTTCTAAAAGCTGCACTTATTTTGCTGCTAAATACACCAATGTGTTTTGTACATCACTCCACTTCACAGGTGTGTTTAAGGACATCCACTTGAAACTGTCCACAAGTCCCATTAATGAAGACCACTTCTGAAAATATTTGAAGGCTGTATCAAAAAAAAAAATCAGCAGTTTCAGCATTGAATTTACAAACCAAATGTTCACTCCTTCTTCCTTTGATAGTATTTGTGGCTTTAGTTCCCACAATATGTTCTTCTTTCCATACATGTAAAATATTTAATGTTTCATTTAGCACCAACTTTACTTCAATCACATACACACTTGAACCTTGCATTTTATTGATTTGTTTGTTGGAAACTGCAAGCTGGTTAAGAAGAAACCAGAAGTAAGCTTAACTCAGTGAGCCAGAGAAAAAATTTAACAGCATCTTAGGTGGTTTTTCTTCCTTGAGAAAGTAAGACTTAGGGTCGAATTCATAGTCTTCACTTATTCCAAGGGAGTCCTTAAACAGCAATTTTCAATTCACAGATTCTTTCAGGTGAATAAGGAAATGCTTATTTATATAAGGAAGCTTGGACTTCCACTTATATGCAATAAGGAGAACATGTACCATTTTGAAACAACTGCCTACGACAGAGGTTAACGATAATAGCGATTTCATGGAGTATATGGAGTTTCATAATGAAATTGTACTGTGCAGTAATAAATAGCTTTTGCATGATTTGCACGCGCCCGTCCACCCACCCCCACCCCCACCCATACACACACAGTTCGCAGATTGTTGTACTAAATACTTATAACGCTTCACACTAGAAAGTCAGGTTTTCAGTTTTAAAACAGTCCATGAATGAATACCAATTAAGGTTAGTACATCACACAAAGTCCAACTACCTGCATTCTGCTATGTCTTTGTATCTCAGTTGGTTTCTTTCCTGCTCGCAAGGTTTTCCTTTTCATATGATTTCGGCCTAACTAGTGTAAATGTGAAACTAAAATAGTGTAATACTACAAACCACCACAAACTCTAACTAAATTTACAATCTACTTAATTTTAAACTACAGTAAACTAATTAATATATGTACTATTCAAAACTCGTAAACGTTTTACCACATGCTCAACTGCTGTTGTGAGCAAAACGATATGGAGATTGCAGCTGGCTATGTGGTCATCTGCATGTTTGTTTACACATTCCTTCGTGCATCCGAGTGACTGTGAAACAGCTGAACCATGTTGGCACATGTGCTTCAGAAATAATAAGCGTTATATAAGTACATGTATACCATATGGTAATAAGCATTTCCTTATTAAAAGGAAATACTTATTGCTCAAGCATCTCATTTACATATAAATGACAACTATGAATTCGACTCTTAGGGGCTTCCCAAAGATGTAAAATTCTCTCCACTGCTGGCATGAGGGACATCCATCTCGTTTTAGAATGTGACTGAAAAGTTTTGTAGGTTGTGCTGACAAAATCACAAAAAGTTTTTAGTTTTTCATTCCTGATGGTATAGATGGAGAAGTAGTTAAAAATCTTTACCACAACAGCTTCAACACCCGTTGTTAAGCAATCTACTGCCGTAGATATGGTATTGTGTAAACCATGAGTAGGACATCCTATGTCTTCTATGTCCTTACTGATTTTCACTTTCAGCTTATGGAGAATGTTATTGGTTCCATTGCACATCACTCCCCCAAAGTTGGTATTTGTGTTATCTCCACAGAACCCTATACACTTTTGTAGTGCAATATTTAATTGTTTAAGTGTGTTTATATAGTAGTTTGTTACAGTTTCAGATGTTTCATTTTGCAATGCATCTACTTTTACCAGTCTGCATGTGATTCCATTTTTTTTATGGTGAAATACTGCGCGACCAGCGGAAAAACTTTTCCTGCTTTATGGTTACTTGCATCAGTGGCGATTCCATCAAAGGGTATATCTTGCCAATCAGTTGTACAAGACAAAACTGTATGAGGAGCAAGAATGTGTTTCATTATTGCAGTTGCTTTTGTGTGGGTTAGGGAATGCTTAAAAGCAATTTTCAAATAACAATAAATAAGAGGGTGTAGCTTATTATTGTACTCCAATGAACTAAATGAGTGGTGGTGTTTCATCACTTTATAAGGCCATTGTTAATTCTGCAGCAGCAACAAGATTTTGTGCCTTACTGTCATTTGCTTTGAAGATGAGGCTCCCCGCAAGCTGGATTTGTTTCATCGTCTTGTGGTCTTGTATATCAGATTTTGCTCCATGTCTCACAGAAATATAACAGTTGCACACAGAACATATGTTTTATCATCTCTCTCTTTTTCTATAAATGTCCACTGTTTGGTGTAGTCATCCAGAAACCAGCACTTTCTTTCAAGCATGTTAACAGCCTTAGGTCTCATATCTCACATTCACTAAATACTAAAATTATTAGCCTTCTTTAGTTCTTTACATTACAGGCGATGAACAGACAATTATTACACAGAATGGCAACTCATTGTCAGCAGGAAATGGTTGTGCCAGGTTTGCTAACTTTTAAATGTAAATAAACCCATACATTTCGAAAACAATTTAAATCCAAACAACTATTTATGGAGGGAATTTCTTTAGATTAACTTAGTAATAGATTGTATTTATTGGCACAGTTACTATAATATACCTGTTAACTAGAAACAGAAAGTACTATTTCTAAAAACTGAGACATTTGACCGTCCCATGCAAATCTATCAGAACACCGGGACAATGGGTCAAAAAATGGTGACAATCCTGGAAAACAGGGACGAATGGCAACTATGATCCATAGCCAAAGCTGAAGCCTTAGAGGGCCCTGTTCTAGTAGTGAAAGAAAAGTTGAAAAATATTCTCGAGAAGATTTCTGGATATTGTTACCTTTCAAAGCTACGAGACCATCTAGCAACTATTGAAAACAGAACACCAAAACAGCAAATATGAAAAAATTCCGTATTTTAAGTTTGCCCATCACTTCATATGACTAGAAAGAAGTTTCTCCTGGCTCAAATTCTGTTTAACTAATAATCGAAGAAGTTATAGGTTCAAAAATCTTTAAATGTAATAGTCATACTCTGTAACAAATTGTACAAAGACAGGCCAAAACATTAAACAGTTTGTTGCTTGTGTTTATTTTGTATTATACATATGGTATAAAATGATGTGTAAACAGTATGTGTATATCCTAATTAAGTATTGTACCTTATCCTTTATTTCAATCTGCCTACTGTAGATATTATTCATATGATGTTCCAGCCAGTGACCACTTTTCTAGCAGACCTAAGTGTACACACCTGCATGTTGTGGAAAGGATACTTGTTGACATAACAGGCCAGTCGCTTAGGCACATGCAGTAGGTCCCTAAATCCGAGCCTTGGAGATAACATACCACAATGGTGAATTATAATCCCCTAAGTACTTTAAGTTCCAGGCTCCATAGTTAATGAATTATTAGGTAGATCAATGTTAATTGTTCTTTCACACATGCCATGTTTAGGCTGAGGTTGGAAAGGTAGAATCAAACTGAAAAATGCTAAGATTGAAAGTGTATTCTGAAGAAAGAAAAAAAAAAAACAAATTTATTTTGTTACTTTGAGGGTTTGCAGTTCCATAAGACTTAGAAGTAACAAGAAAATGGTACAAAATCACTATTGAAAATGAAGCCATAAAGACTACATAATTTTCAGATTCTTATCGAATGTCTCACCTGAATTTTTTGGAGCTCTAAAAATGCTGCTTTTTAAAATGTTCAAAACCTTCAATTTTTTTTTTATATCTGGAATGATGTTTTTTTTTTTTTTTTTTTTTTTTTGTGTACACATTACCTGCATTCAACAGAAAAGAAAGTTGGCCTGTTACAAGTCCAGAATTAGGAAAACAACCATATGTTTGTAATTTAAAATACTAATCCAAAATCTATGCTTTTAATTAAAACATATTTTGGCCAAAATGGACTAAAAATCTCTCAAGCATAGCTTAACTGTATTCAAAGGACTGTACTTATAAAAGCAAATCCAATCCACTTGTGCCTGGAAATACAAATTACCAATGAATAGGGCTTCGAAGTTGATGTAGCATCATTATCCTGAGATATCACAGAGAATGCTGGATATGATATAAATCCCTTTCACCTCAAAATGAATGAAAGGGATTGAATTTTATTTTGCATTTTTTGGCATTTTATTATCTGCTGATCATTTTTAAGGAAATTTTCACTCTTGTGTTGCATCTTTTTCTTACTTCGCCATCAGAATAGGCTTTTCCAACATTGCAGACAAAGTATTCTCCTAAATCCTTAACAAGGAGGTGATGTAATAGCTCATGTGCTGTTACTTCTAATTGCATCATCCTGACCTTGGCCCTGTTACACAAGCTACTGCGAGACTTCCCCTTACTTCAGTCCAACTAAGTGTGCTATTACATAGTGCTTGGCAGTCGGTGCTCTCTTTCTGATGAGTGAAGTCATATGAAAATTCTGAAGAGAGGAAGTTTTCCAAGACAATTGGTGACTGAATTAACTGATAATGTATTTTCCATTGATAGAAGTATATTATTTTTATAAGTTGTGCAACGTGTAAGTATGGAAACGTGTTTTACTGTGCAGCAACATATCGAACATGTTAGACACTTCATCCCATTACTTCTTAGTCGAAGTACTGGAGAGTCTTACAAAAACTTAACATTTTAAAAACATATTTGTCAGGTTTGAGTTAGTGCTAATACCCCACTTAAAGGTTACTTGGAAGGCTGTTACGAAAATACGACAAAGAATTTGCAGCTATGAGGAAAATAAAGAGATCTTCATTTCAATAGATGAGACAACTGATCAAGAGAAACGTTTTGCTTCAAATTATAAAGGTACATTGAAGTACATACCACTCCAAAAATATTTCTTACAACAAAGGTGCTTGAGAAAGTGAACCATTAATCTATATGCAAACTATTTGATAAAAACACATTTACTTTTTGGTCCAGGGCATAAAATATGACAATTCTTTTACTTTCCCTAACTGATGCAGTGCCATATATCATAGTGAAAGTGTACACAGGAACGATAACATTTTACTATATTTCATATAACATGCCTGGGCCATGCCCTTCAGAGTGCATGAACTACTGCACGCAAAATGTCTACAAGTTGACAAACATGTATCAAACATGAAAAAACGGCTTTTGTAATTTCCTTACAGTGCAAGGATTTTTCCTGAAAGTGCACCTGATATACAATTGCCTGCAGAGTCTATATTAATACACTTGGATGTTGAATCCATGTGTGTACCTATTGTTCTGACAATCTTGCTGTAGTGAAATCGGTGACTGACAATCTTCATAGGGAAAGTGTTGCATCAATAGCTATTTGCCAGGACTTGGTGGTTGATTCCAACTTGAAGGGAAGTTTGGCATGCATCAATAGCAAATTTTCCGCTCTGACAACAGCACCAATGTGGCTAGAAGAAAGAGGTGAGGGTGCACTTTGTTCTTGACAAGATACAGAGTGCTGAACAGCATTGTGCAGGAAAAATCATGGGACATTGTGCAGGAAAAATCGATCAAGATATTAGTGAGAAAATGAAAAATGTACTGCTACAAAAATTGGTTACCAGACAAAAGGTAAAATCGATAAAATTCTACAAGGTAAAAACTTTGACTTAGGTGTAGTCATGGAAGATTTTTTTTGGAAGGATTTGAACTATGCACCCATGACATCACCTGAAGTGGAAAGAAGCTTTTCAATGTACAGAAATGTTCTTCAGGACAACCGGCAATACTTAAGGTTTGAGACACTATGAATGTCTATAGTTCTTTACTGCAACTACATAAAGTATGTCTACAATTTTCAATTGACATTTCTTGTCATAACTTCATAAATTTAACTTTGTTTTGCAGGTCATTTTCCAGTAATTTTAGGTCATATTTCTATACATTTAAAGTCATATTTCTATACATTTGAAGTCATTTTTCAGTAATTTTGTGTCAACTTCCAAGCCCTACCGATGGATCAACTGTAAACAAAACTTGTAAATACCAGCATATCTATACAGAGAATTACTCAGGAACTCTTGCTCAGGACCAATTACCTACTAATATTAACATACATTTGCATTTCAAATCCTTCAAACTCAATATATAAAATGATTCCAAAAATAACATGAAGTTCACATTAGGTGATAGTAGATTTAATGGTACAAAATTCCTGCACTGCTAATTATTAACCAATAAATAAAAAAATCAAAAGGGGACCGATGAACAAAATTTCTCAAGCACCTTCAATAACACAATTTTATATTAAAACTTCCAAAGTGACCTCTGGTATTTTCATACCATTTGTAAAGGTTTAAAACTTTTAAAACATCTGAAACAATTCTCTGTAACAGCAAGCAAACATCCACAAGATTTTAGACAAACCATTTTGCACCTCGTAATTCAGCATTTTAAAACCATTTCCCAAGATTAGGCTTCTAGGATATTAAGGTACCTATTGGGTATATTAAAATCAGTTTGGCAAATACTTCTATGAGACACATGAGAACATCACAAATAAGCAATTAAACATTTACATTCAAAACAAATGTACGTACGCATGCACGCACGCACCCTCCCATATGTATTGGTTTTATTCTACTGCTTAAAAAGAAATGGAATTATATGACAAATTAAAAATAGTTCCACATAATGCATTGCATAAAAGCTTTACAATATACCGAAATGCTTTTATTTCATCCTGTGTTGCCCAACATTTGAGACCACTAATTATTGACTTATTTTCATGAACTGATAATTTATTCAGCTATGTATTAAGCATGAAGTAAGGGTTAACCTTATTTATTTATAATTAATTTTATATTTACCAGATCTGCTCCATATTGCAGTAGCAAGTCTGCCACATCTGTATGTCCATTTTCACAAGCATAGGTCAAGGCTGTGTCCCCTGTCTGCGTCTGAGCATGGACATCTGCTGCAGCTTCAAGCAAATACCTAGAAATATTGATTCCATAATAATTACACTAACTAAACTTGCTATTTGCTCTGTTATCTTGAAGTACCTTTATGAATCTTACATTTAAAACAAACAAAATGAAGAAAGAGAAATGTCATCTTGTTCCAGGTATATATCAATTTAATGCTTCAGGAGCTTAGCAGCTAGGCAACTGGAGTGAAGTCCCATTTAATGTTCCTCTGAGGGCGAGAGAAGGAAGGGGAAAAACAGAGAGGAGGAGAGGCAGATACTTGTGCTATATATGAATTTCAGTCTAATATTTATTGAGTTATGATAGCAATGATGCACATCACATGCTATTTTCCTAGGATGGATTGACTGCAATGAGAGAGATTAATTTTGAAGTTTTCTGACTAATGGCAGGGCAAGAGGGCGGCATCATGGAATCTTAATGGAGGGGAAAGAAAAAAAATCCTACAAAAGATCTACAAGAGACTGGTAACTTGTATAAAATATATTATTTCCAGAATAAATTGAAGTATCTACTTTGTATTTTTGTAATGAGAAGAAATATATGAACATATTTATGTCAGTCCTCGGCTTGTTTGTGATGCTATTCAGTAAAGGTGAGTAAATAATGATTTGCACATCTTAGCTCAATCTCATAACCCAACTCATTTTGTTTTGCTGGTATGCCTTTAACACTAGCATGTATGCATTCTGTATACACCTTGGAGCAATATTGGTAAATGATCAAGCATGTAGTCTGTTAAGCTCCATATTTTCACTTCATGTAATCACACAGAGCTTATACAAAAGCTTATATCATTGTCATTTCTCCGCCAAGTTTTACATAATCATACTGATAAGTGATCCTAGACAAGACTGCTCTTTTCAGTCTGTTGATAGTCATACTATTAAATGCTTTCTGTACAGGAAAAAGGAAGTAGACCTATTACCCCCACACGCACGCGCACACACACCCACACCCACACACACACCCACCCCCATCCCCAACCCCACACACAAAAAAAATAAAAAAGCCAAGAGAAATTAATTGGAGAGGGATATACCCTTAAGTTCTTAAGTAATTTTTTTCCACATGGAAACTGTTCATACACAGGCACCACATATCTTGTTGCCTGCATAACAGATGGCCTGCATGATGATGATGATGATGATGATATGTGGTTTAAGGGCGCTAAACAGCTAAGGGATGGCCTGCAGGTGCATGCAGCAATACTTAACATTAATCTCAGAATGTTTGTTGTTGTGCATTTAATTTGGAGTGCAACAGAAACACTGGTAGGCAAAATAAATGTAATGTGGTGTTAAAAAAAACCTCAAAAGTGCACTAACACAAACACAGTTATCAGAAAAAAGAACATAATGAAAATAGGGAAGGTAGAATCAGATGACTGAAAAATTCAATGCCATACCATGGATCTCCCGGTTCAAATCCCAGCTATGGCATTGAATTTTTCAGTCATCTGATTCTACCTTTCCAACCCAGTCCAACACACAGCTTGTGTGAAACAACACTTAATTCCTATAATGAAAATAGTTCTGAAAAAAGAAATATGTGAATGAGGATCTATTCAGCTGAGAATTCTCACATGGCACTTGTGCTCCTAATGGACCACAAGACACTGAGTAATTAAGATCCCAGAAAATCCTGAACTTCCTCACAAACAACACTCCCTGCACCCCACTATAAGATGACTACATAATTACTTTTAGTCCATATACTGAAAAAATCTGTTACTTGTTTTCTTTAGTTTATTTTTTCAAAACTCTACAACACTACAGCCATTGCTAACCATAATGTTCAAAATAAGATATCAATATTCAAAATAACTATCAAAACTTAATCATGAAATGTTACAGATTTGAAATTCCCTCCTAAATCACCAATTTTCATACTTTCATAGTTATAAACACATTCTTAATTTTAATAATTCAGAATAATGCAATCATTATTTAAATGCATTAAATTATTCTCTATGAAAAAACTGCAGTTTAAAAGCAATTACAGACATGTAATAAGAGACTTCTCAGTATTACATATTTTGTCTCCTATTTAAACATCACTGACAACTGTAGGTCTCCATGACTAGTGGTAAACCCTGAAACACTAATTTGTCATACTGTAAAGTTTAGTGACAATTACAGCAGAATACTTCCTCAGAACCACAGATTCATACTCATATATTCACTACAGTCACACCACCCAAAATCAACACTGAAATGCATATGTTCGAAAACAAGGGCAAAATGCATAGTCATATCCAGGGTTAGGATTTTTAGGTGCAAATTTCAGATAAAAAAAGGGAAAAGGTGCTCAAATAAGGTGAAAAAAGGGACAATAAGGTGCAGGTTTATTTAAGGGAATGCACAACTGAAATTGCTATTTTCTAAACTATCCATTCAATTGGGCTGAAATTTTAACCACATGTCAATCTTCTTTGGATATAATTGTTTTGTGAATTTCAATCCAAAATATTCATTAATTCTCAAGTTATTAATTTTCAAAATATAAAATTATGGGTATATGCAAAATGCAACACAAGATGCATTTTTCATAAAAAAAAATCTTATGTTGCTTCTAAGTCAAGGAACTAAATCTGTCATAATTTTTTTTCGTTTTTTTTTTTATGCATTGTTATCTTCAAAAATTAGTAGCGCAAAAACTATTCATTACACAGAAAAATTATATGACAGTTTTATTTATTTGGGTTTTTTAAATAAGCATAAAAAATGTCCATATAAATGGATGAAAACTACATCGTGTGGAACATTTTGAATATGCAGAAATGCTGAAAATAAGAAAATAAAATGAAGTTTTAAAAATTTAAACAGCTAGCAACTGAATGCGCAAGGGTATTTAAAAGGTCTTGTAACGATCCTGAAGAGCTCGGTAGGTCAAAAATAAAAGTGGATTCTAAAACTACAAGTAATGGTGAATTTTTTGGGAACATTTAATTTTTTTCTTTCTTTTCTTTTTTTTTATTCAACAATTTCTCTTTCCTCTATTCTAATTTATTGAACTACAAACAAGTACATCAAATTATCTCTCATCAAAAGAAGGAAAAAACATGAAGCTGTTGTACTTCAAGACATTAAGCATCTCCACATTTTTAAAAGTAATCTGTTTCTTTTACGAGATAGAATGTCTTTGTAGATGCTAAAGCTTCTTTCAACATCCACAGAAACCAGTTGGGCAAACCTTGTATTCACTCAGAAAGGCAACTCTACAGATGTGGCAAATTCCTCAATGTCTGGATTCTTCTGAAGACTACATTCAAGTCTGTCTTTGGCAAAGCCATCTAACTGCTCTCTCACGGAAGTAAAAAATCCCATGATTTTTCCTTTTTCAGACTTTGTTCTTCCAATCGTTTAATAGCTGCAGGCAGGTACTTGTAACTATGGACACAATATAGTTCTGTCTGCAAATTATATATTTTCTCTGCTAACAGAAGTTGCTGTGCCTTGGAAATTGCACCTGCGTCGGATGGATCCAAAGAAAGCATAAACTCTTTAATTTTGTCAAAATTCTCACACAACATAGCAGCACACTCAATCTAAGATCCCCAGCGAGTAATGACCGGGAAATTTGGAAGGGGCAGGCCAGTGATTTCCCTGTAGTAAACAACATGACTCGGAGCTTTCAGTAGAATCTCCTTCACGGCAGAGATGAATTGATTTGCAATGTCGTATTCATTCCTTATGGATTCACAAACCCTGTGAAGGGCATGAGCCAAGCATGTCACATGCTTCAAATTAGGAAATAAAGGTTTCAATTGGTTAACAGCTGAAACCATGTATGGAGCCTGTCCATAACCACAAGAAGTTTTTCAAACTTGATACCAGTAGGCCAGAGTTTTTGGCAGAAGTCCATAATGGATTGCATTACTGTAATGGCATTGGCTTTCTGCAGCTCGTACATTTTTAAGAACATGGGCTTAACTTTCTACCCTGCTAAGGTAAAAACTAAAATGTTCAAAACATCATTCCATTGAGTTTATGGTTTCATCCACAATGATTCCCTCATCACAATCAGACACTTTCTCCTTGATTCTTTCTATGGTTTCTTGGTAAACAGACTCCATGTAGTTTTTTCTTAAAGTACTCTCATCGGGCATTGACATCTGAGTATTTTTCAAGAAATCCCTTGAAGGCTGGATGGTTCACCTTAATGAGTGGAATTCCTGCTTGTGTAAGAACTGCACACAAATCAATGTTTAATTCCTTCAAATTTTGGCTTTTTGAAGAACTCTGTTAAAACGCATTTCATAATAGAGGTTGCCGTGATTTCTTTCCTTGAAGAGTCTTGTACATTTGATGCTTAAAGCTGGAAATGTGTTGTTTGATGCGATCTTGCTGGTGTTTTTCATCTAACAAAATTCCTGAATCACAAATAGTACATCGCATAACAGTTCCATCAGTGTCTATGAAATCTTGTTTGAATTCCTCAGCCAGAACAATAAATCGAGCATTGGACGCCTTTGGCATGGTAAAATCTAGTACTAATACACTTGTTTGGTAACATAACATAGAGCTAACACTAGTTCACTTGCTACCACAATGCGACTGTCACACAACTCACTCTTGCGCCCATTCGCTGTCCACATTCTGTTATAACACCACGACCATTACCAGAATGTCCTCATTCATGCTGGAACTTCAGTCTCAGCGATTTCTAGTAGTTTCGAGCAGAACCCAGTCTTAATAATTCTCGGAACTATGCGGGTGAGGTTACTGCCGTCTCTGCGTGCCCAGCCTTTGCCTCCATGCAAACAGATGACGTCTCTCACAGTAACAAACTCACATTCACGAACAGCAGGCTACTGATTCTGGTGGGATAGAATCACTCATTGTCAATTGCATTATTGCGGGCTACTTTATAGCGGTAAAGCGAGAGAAAGAGGTTTTCGTCAAATACACAATTATTTTCCATTGTTGCGGGTGTGCTTTCAATTCTGCGTGGTGTTTACTGAAAGAGGTAGGCTTACTATTTGCACGTACACAGCAAGCTGAGGAGACGTCAATTGAAAGTTAAAGAATAAATTGGAATGAAACTTAAAAGAAAAAAAGGGGGAAAAAGGGGATTATCCCATTTTCCCCCAACCATGCCCATAAAGGTGCCAAAAAGGGGTAAAGGTCCCAAAAAAGGGAAAAAGATGTGAGAAAAAATGCCTCTTTTCGCAACTAGAAACAAAATTTCACACTGTGATATCTTTCCGCACAGCTTTAACCTACCCTAAGAAAAAAGGTGCACATCAAAAAATCCCAACCCTGGTCATATCAATTGGTTTGTGCTTCCCTGGTAGCAGCCAGTGCACAATAGTCCAGATGATAACTGCAAGCACAGCAGAAAAAATGGATTTGCTGTGGGAATCACGATATACATTGGTACCACCCCCTCTCCTCTGATTTTGGGTTTGGTCTCCAAAAATGTCAGCATTTTCCTTCAACAGAGAAGCTATAAATCCTGCAAATCTCAAGTTGGTGTTGCATTATTTCCATAAAAAGGCGTTGCTTATACATGGACAAACTTCAAAAGGGAAATGGGACAGTATGTGATAAAACTAATAGAAAATAATCCCACTACATATCTAACCAACCACACACTGTAATATTTTAAGGCAGGCAAAATCACTGTGATGTCAACGAGTCCGAGAATGATGGCTATAAAGAACTTCGCTTATATTTTAATCTTAGAAAAACTCTGTTTTCTTTGTGGGAAGTGGTGTAAGAAATTATGGGCCCAATTCACAGTCATCACTTACATGGAAAGGAGATGCTTAAGCAATAAGTATTGTTTAACAACCCTATCTGTAGTAGATGCCTAGAAGGAGATGAGACTGTTACTCATCTGCTATGTGATTGCCCTGCTCTTGCGAATCAAAGAGCAAGTATTTTTGGCAATCACTTTCCAAAGATAGATGAACTATTGAAAGCCTCAGTTAGCAGTCTGGTTAAGTTCATATTGAGCAACAGACTACTTAACTGATGAAAGGGGGGATGCACAATAGATCTTTAAGGTAGCAGTGCTTGGGCATAAAACCCACCCCTTTTCAAACTAGAACTAGAACATGGCTCAGCTGCTCCACTCGGATGCACAAAGGAATGTGTAAACAAGCATGCAGGTGATCACATAGGCAGCTATCATTTCCATATTCATTGTTTTTTTTTCACAACAGTTACCTAGCATGTGGTAAAAGTTAGTAGGTTTTGAATAACTCATTTATTAGTTTATTTTAAAATCAAGTAGAGTAAATTTAGTTAGAGTTTTGGGTACTGGTTATACAGTCATAACAGGTCAAAAACATGCCAAAAGGGAAGCACTTTGGCAAGCAGGAAAAAATTATGCCTCAACAGATGTTAAAACTTCTTATGCCTACCAGGCTTCTGTTTCCATAAAAGCTACAAATACCATATAAGGTATGCCTTACTAATAACACATCTAACCTTGAATACAAAAACAGAATATTTTAATTGGTTTGAAATACCTATCCATGTGTGATTGCTTTGTTGGTTTTAGTTTCAAAATTGCAGTGCCCATCTTCTTTAGTAATTACATCAACAACTGTGAAATTACACACATATCGCTTCACTATGTCTGTTGCCACTTTTACTTTCAATACCATTACAATTAGCTCAGGAACTGGATCATTCCCATTTTCATCCTGCACTGATGCTCCTACTTACTGTTCAAGTATTTCAACTATCCTCATCATTTCACACACTGGAAGATCATTATCCATGTTGTTGTATGTTTGAAGAGAGAAATCTCCTGCTTTTTGGTTCAATCCTTTAGTCTCAGAAAATCCTGCTTTTACCAAGCAGGCAATTAAAGCCAGCTTCACTGAAGCAGTTTCAATTGGTATCTTGCATCACAGAATCCCAAGCAGCCTTAATTATAGTACCGCCATTTTATCTCCGGCTCTGACAGTTTGCGTGACTGAGAAAGGCAGTGTTACCAATTCTTGCCCCTACTGTGAACACGTGTGTATACATGTGCCACCTCTTCACAAAGTGCAAACAATGAAATAGTTGCCTATATTAGAGTATTTAAAGTATGGGGATAGCATTTACAGGAAACTTAAACAAAGAGATTTAAATTACTCACATTTAAAATGTCAATAGTCCAGCGGAAAGACGCCACACTCCTCATAGATATCCATTTCTTCATCATTAGCATCACTGGAGTCACTACTGTCGGCATTTAATGAAATAATCAATTCTTCTACGCATTCTTCCAAAACACCTTCAGCTTTTTTTGCTTGAAGTAGAAGTTCCCACATATGTTACACAACACTCTGCCACTTTTCCACTGACACCTGTTCGATTCCTGTTGCACCAAGCACTCAGCCTCAGTGATGCGGAAAGTCTTGTTGTGTTCTGAAACATACCCCTTGACTTATGCCCAGATAAGTTCAATGGGATTGAAATGGCAGTGATATGGTGTAAGCCTGATGACAGTGTGCCCATGTGTAGCAGCGATGGTGTCTATCTCGTATGTGCAGAAGCTTAACAATTTGTAAGAGCTCTTCTTTGTTCATTACTGCTGACACTTCGCAAACATTATTTTCCAACAGCCAAGTATGACTTGCTTCCTGTCTTTGGCTGTTGGTGCTTTATATAACTGCACCTAATGATAAGGGGCATTGTCCATTACAATAATGGACTTTGGACTCAGTGTGGAAGTAAGGCTTCCTTAATCCAGTGTTGAAAGTTCTCCCATTCATTTCATGATAATCAAGCATACTTTTTGACTTAAATAGAAGCATTGCTCCAGGAACAAACCCATTTACTCTGCCAGCATGAAGCAGAGTAAGTCTGCTTCCCTTCCCAATGGGCACCTTCATTGTTCCTGCTACTGTGTCGTCTGTCCAGGCCTTTGATTTTGTATGTCCTACGTTCACCCACATTTCGTCCAACCATACCACTTTTTCGGGACTAACGTTTAGAATTTCCCACAGAAATCTGCCACGCCATGCCACTACATCACCTCTATCCATTACGGCTTTCCTACCTGAAAAGTTCTTGAATTTAAAACCAAGTTCTTTTAGCACCTTGCTTAAACTTGTCTTACTTCCATCAAATAATCCAGCTTGTTTCAAAGAACCCAGAAGTTTCTCTCAAGTAGGAAATTCTTTCCTCATACGAAACTGGTAAATATGCTGCCTTATCACATCCTTCTGAAAGGCATCCAGTGTTGTCTTAGGCCTGACTTTAAATCTCGATTTTCCTGGTGATTGCAATTCTTCTGATGGCGTATTCAAATCGGCCAGGCATTTTTCCTTCGTCACACTTTTCACAGTTGTTTTACCCACGTTCAGTGCATCACAAACTCTATCCACTACTCTTGCCAAAGGAAGAAGAGGTGCCCCGTTGTATCGCTCCTTTTCAAAATATTCACGTAAACTGAATATGTTCACAGCTTTGGCTCCGGTAAGACCCGAATTTTTTCTTCGATTCTGAAGAACCACTAGCCATAGCAATATAACAACTATAACGATAACCATAACAACTATAACAAGCGATAACTATAACAACTATAATGATTACTATAACAAGAATAACGCAGTAAATCGCACATGCACAAAAAACCAACTTCACCTGAACTAAAGCAAACGGCTACTGACCACACGTGTTTCACTTACAAGAGTATTGGCAACACAGTCCAAAATGCAGTGGACACACACAGTGAAGAAGGCTGTAATTGGTCCTAGCAGACAACTTCCACCCTTTGCTGTGTGAGTCAACCCAGTACTGCAAACCTTGCCAGATTTTAGATTCTTTTCTTTCGTGTTGTGTTTTGCGTGTAGCAAAGCTCTAAACAACAACAGTAAACCATATTTATTAAAAACGTTAGAAGAAATCAAATTAGAATCCTGGTTTATCTGTTGAAAGAGAGAGAATAGCTTCCTTTACTGTTGAAATTCACAGCACTAGTAGTTAGAGGTGGCCATTCTGATACATACCTCTCTCTTTCTTTACCCTCACGAAACGTCAGGGACGGAGATACAGCAGTGTGATTATAAATGCATGCCAGTTTTTAAGAATTTTTCTGTCAATCAACTCAGTAGTACCAATATTCTCTGTACCAGCCTCTTATGATACTATTGCTTCATACACTACATTATGCCTTGATCTAATGGCTGAAGTTTACTCGTACAGTTTGCTGCAAAGAAAATTACCTTCATATTTCTCAGCGTGGATACCTTTGGTGAATGCGCTGGACACTGGTCAATGAAGAGAAGAATTTTCCTGATGACTTCTGGAGCTGATCAAGGAAACAATATAGTGAAGACTTTCAAGAAATGCTAATGCCTTCCCTGCATGTAGCATATTATTAACATTGTTCTCAGGCAATTGAAGACTTTCAAGAAATACTAATGCCTTCCCTGCATACAGCATGTTATTAACATTGTTCTCAGGCAATGTTAATTCAGTCCTTTTGACAATCTGCTTGACAGTGGCTGTATGGGATTCCACCATGTCTATTATAGCATACTTCTCAAGACAAGGTGTATGTTTAAGATTGCAGATATCATTAAAATGGATGTGACAGTTGCTTGCATATACTGCAGTCAGCACATTCACAGACTGATATTGCTAACGTTTTACAAGATAAGGGTGCTTCCAATAAAATTATGGATTATGATCATGAAATTGCTGGTCAGCTCATGGGGTTTCTTACAACATTTAATGTGGAATGGAACACCAAAGTTAATATTTCATTCATTACATTAGTTTATCTCTTATCAGGAATAAATAACTAACAACACACACAGTCCCATCATCCTAAACATTACAGTATCTTCCTCAATACACGCTTGACATCATCAGATCATCCAGGGTGCAGGAAGAGAGATAAAATACTATAAACAGATATGCAGCATTATGAGGTGCTAGAAATGACAAACAAGTTTCCCATGTGAAGGTAGACATAAAAACTAATCAACCACTTCTCATAATGCAGTTAATATTAGGTGATAGGCAGTAGTTCGGCATCTGATTTTAAAATGAGTTAATGTAGTAATCCAACCTTATCAGTCTGAACCAAAAATATGCAATTTCAAATATTTTACACCATTCTGGCAGTAATTTTAATGTGTGAACACTAATAAATGTACATCTTGATTCATTGGTTTTATTTTATTTATTTGTGGTTAAAAACCATTCTTACTACACGCAGCACCACAGGCAACAGATACTGATAATACAAAAAAATGAAATGATAATTCAGAAAGGGAATTTGGGAAGGAAATGTTCCAGGCACCTCCACAGCATTTGCCAGTTACGGAACTAAGGTAAATCTGGAAAAAACCTCAGTTAACGAAAACAGTCCTAACAGGATTTGAATTGTGGACCTTCCGTTCAAGTCCAAGCCTTAACCTTGACCACCCATGTCAGTCTATCCGCTGATGCAAGTGCAAAATCTATTAATAACATAAGGAAAGTATGTGTTGCTCGGACTTTGAAAAAAAATTTGGTGAAGGGTGACTATTTATATAACAGACCACCCTAATTTACATAAATTAAGATTGTAATGCTCTAAACAATGTGAGGCATAGTTTAGCATTAAAATAAGAAAAAAAAAGAAAACAGATAAAAAAAAACCCTACTTATAAATTACTCAAATAAATAATAATAAATAATAATAATAATAATAATAATAATAATAATAATAATAATAATAATAATAATAATAATAATAATAATAATAATAATATACATGGTAATAATACTGGCTGATATTCCTGCTACAGTTTACAGTGTGAATTAATTCATGGACTGCTATTAGATACAGAAGAGAGTGTGTGTCTCTCCCTCCCCATACACATATGCACACTACACACACATGCATGCATGCAAATGGACACTAGTGTAGGCGGGATGCGGTTTAAGGGCGCTAAACTACTAAAGTCATCAGCGAGCGCTAGTGTAGGCGCTGATAACCTTCTATGAAACATTTTTTATTATGGCAAGGATGGGCTCTAACACTTTATTTCAGTGCAAGGTGATTTCGGGGATTTATGGTGATTGAATTGGATTATCTTAAAGAAATTATTGAAGTAGTTAGACATGTGGAACTTGTATAGATAAATCATTGTTATAGATATTCTGTTTATTGGCTCAAAAATACAGAACACAAACAAATGACTAAGGAAAAGGAACAACAGTCTTTGCAGTGGAGTACGTGTTTGTCATTAATGCTACCACCCAGTTATTCTTCAAACCCATTTCGTTTACTTCTGGAGTTTTATCATAAATTCACCCTAATACTGTTCATGATCAGTGGGTCTTTACTTCCATTTGCCGACTTCTTATGCTCAGTTTCCTTTAAGCATTAATTCTGTTGACTACTACTCAGAGCACAACTTTTCCTTGCTTACATGGAGAACAGTGAACTTTACTATGATAAAACATGAAAAGCTAACTGTAGAAACATGAGCGGGTGGCAAAAGGTACCGCCTAGGAAATAATAATAATAATAATAATAATAATAATAATAATAATAATGATAATAATAATTAAAAATTATTATTATCATCATCATCATCACTTAATTCATTAAACATTGACATTATTTCATGATCTGTTAGTGTTCATTTTGAAGCCATCTTTGCACATCATGCGAAAAGCTGTAAAAAAGGAGACTATTTGCACATGCACACTCTTGTGGCAGGAAATCCCCTTAAAAATCCTTTAACATGCTACAAAAAGCATCCAGCCACAGCTGTTTATGTCCAGCCACAAATGCTCAGTTGATCACCAATTCACTTCACCTACAGACTCTTGCATTTTTAAGATTGCATCTCGACCATTAAGGGTTAACATATTACTTTAATTCAACTCAGTTTGGTCAGTTGCTAAACAAGTGAGATAATATTAAACAGAATGGTGCAAAAAGCAGCTCTTTTTTTAACAGAAAAATAAAACAGCTGAGCTTCTTGCAGGCCTGCAATAGGAAGCTCTGGTTCATACAGAACGAATGCCCAGACTTCAGAATTTTGGAGGTTTAAAGGAAACAGAGATGGCATTGCTCATGAATGTTCATTTAGCATATAGACACAGTACTCATGAATTTATGCTTATCTCTGTCAAGATATGAGTAGCTAAATGCCAATCATATTGCAAAGCAGGTCCTATTTTCATTTAACCAATTTAATTTTCCTTTAGAGTACTTTAACCTTTGATGAAAATTTAATTCTGAAGGCAAGAAAAATCCTGCCAAGTTTGAGCATACCTATGACACTTAGGTCGGGTTCTTTCAGAGTTTGTAGTTTTGTACAAGATTTATAAGCTGTAGAGTTGAAACAATACAGAGAAGCAGAGGAACACCATTTCCAATTGATATTCAATGAGTGTTTTAGTGTTTAAAGACAGATTTTGTATGTGTTGCAGATTTATGTTGATTTTACAAATTATACATTATGCTTAAATTAAATAAATGGGTGAAGATTTTCTTCACAGTTCTCCTTACCTTGAAATGGTGAATAATATTGGCTACCTTATATGGATATGAAAATACAGTGCTTATTTTACAATCACTTTATTTAGCATCTGGAAAAACTTTGGAGGCTGACAGCTACTGGGTGACCCAGAGCACAATTCCCCCCAAAATAATAAATGAATAAATAAATAAAATACAATGTGAAAATTGGTATGAACCACTGTAGCAATAATTTTGGCTATTCTTAAATAGGGCATCTCAACATCAATGTTCATTTCACTATAACAGAAGCAGCTGATTCTTTATTTTTGTTATATACTATGTGGAGAAACATAACCTGTATTTATGTTTTCTAAGATTGTTCCCCCAACCCCCTCCTGAATCAAACGTATTGTAAAATAATGGAGCAAAATGGGTTTTCTTGAATACTGTGATGCAATATGACCCAAGGTTATCGGGAGATCAGCACTAGGCAAACAGAGTAAACAAGATAGGCCGCTCGCCAGCTTAAACACCGGGCATGCAATCAGCAGTTAACTAGAACCTTCTGGAAGCTTCTTCATCCCCCCCTCCTCCTCCAGAAAGTGTGACAACATAATTCTAGAATGTTCAAGAACCTTGTGGAAAGATTCCACTGTCTATATAAGGGAGTTCTCATGAGAGAACGTTGAGTCAGTCAGTGAGCGAGCGAGCGAGGTAGCGAGTGCATCTCTGAAGCAACAATCAAGAGTGATTCTCCAAGCGAGTTGGCAATGGCTGTTGTGATGTGCATCGAGTGTTACTGCAGAGCTACAGGTTGTGGAGGTCTTGTGTTTGACTCCCAATTGAAGTGAACCATCCGGCGCAAAGATGCCACATCATGAAGGAAGTGAAGGGATGGAGAATTGAACTAGTTCACCTTAGTGCAGTGATAGTGTGAATGAATTGAACTACCAGTGAAGTTGAACCGGATAAAAACAAAAATTGGACAATATAACAGTGAAGAGTGACAGTGGAAAAACTGAACAGTCAAAATATTCATAAATTAAAATTGCTATGATTTAAACCAATACTAGCTGATTTTCTGCTGTGGCATTGGCATATAAATGGCTGATAGCAAAGGAAAATATGACATATGTGGAGATAAATTATTCATTCAACTAAATTTAAACCATGCTTATGAAATTTCAATCTTGCTAGTATGTATAATATTGTTCAAGAGGAAAAGTACGTTAAGCCACCATCCATTATTTCAATGAGCATTTATGTTTTGTATTTTTCTATGTACCAAGTCCTTGAGTAACTGAACACAATTTCGCAGAGAAAAATTCACTTTGTGCCTTCATACTTCATTGTATTTTCTGTAGTGCAGAATGTAGTGCTTCCTTTGGACTGCTACTGCCATTCCTTCCTAAATAAAGATCATATTTATTATACTTTTTCTTTTAATTAAAATGACCATTGCATTATATAGGATATGGGTAATATTTGAAATTAAATACTAAACCAATGCCCTGTGGAAATGAAAGTTACTGTAACATAGTTCATATGGCCAAAGATAGTTTGAAAGTGTGGAATTTCAATACCATGGATTTTCAGCTCTGATTATATCATCTCAAAACAATTTTGGTATGGCTGATAGTGTAGCTATATTAACAGCAGGGAGAATGAAACTAAACGACCTTGAAGGAACTAATGTAAAACTATGGGTGAGAGATAATGCTAGACATACTTTTATTAGTTTCGGTACACAAATATTCAAAATTGGAAGATTAATCACTACAATACTATATGTGCAATATAGCAGCAGTTGTGCATCACACAAAACTTCTCCCTTTATTGCCTGTAAAATTTCATCCAATGGTAATGACATACGAAAAGTTTTGCAGCATATCACACCAACACACCTTTTAACACAGGTTCATCACAAAGGATGAAAGGAAGGAGATGAGTGCTTTGATAGGAAATGACGGGTGTTTTGGTAGCAGCTTTTACTTGTGCAGATCAAAAGAATTAAGGTCAAAAACAATCTGAAAACAAAAATTCCATACAAACTTCCTTGTTCAAGATATTTAAAGGCAAGGAATTCTTGCATTGAATTGCCAATATAATAAGAAAAAAAAAACAGAAAATAAACATATAGTGTCAGATAAAATAAAGTAGCAGCCTGTGAGCACATTCACTGTTCCCAACTGCAATTGAGTCAAGCACTGGCATGAGCACCACTTGCTGACACTGTTCAAGTATACATTAATAGAATGATATTAGCAAGATCTGGATTACCAACACTGAAGCTTTTACATACATTGGTTATATATTTGACTAACTGGCTTACCCAATGTTGCACCGGTAGCTTTTTAAACTTGAATCATGATTTAATTAATTTTGTTTAATTCCTGCTTTTCTATATGAAATTATTCTACAATGATCTAGAGCAGAGGTGGCGAAAACGTGACTCGCGAGTTATTTTGACTCGCAGGCGCACGTTCCCTCTCTGCAACCGTCTGTTTGATTTTCACATGCTACTGAGTGTTGCAGTGCGTGTTGCATATTTGGTGACTCGCGGAAGGAAGGCGTTTTCGTCACCCTTGATCTAGAGCAAGGGTAGGAAAATGCCTTCCTTCCGTGAGTCACCAATATGCAACACGAACTGCATCACTCAGCAGCATGTGAAAACCAAATGGAATGTGGCAGAGAGGGAATGGCGCCTGCGAGTCAAAATGACTTGCAAGTCACGTTTTCGCCACCTCTGATCTAGAGGATTTTTATGGTTAATTCTCCACCTTAGTTTACCCTTATAATTGTAATTTTGTACAGCCCGGACTTATCTTAATAATGGATAAAAAATCCCTTATTATTCACAAAAAAGAATGTGAAACATCAGAATGTATCACTTCCTTAACCCCCTTCCCTAGTCTTCCAAGTTCTGGAAATGTTGCATAGCTATATGTATCCTTTGGTGGATGAACAATCATGGAATGGTCAAGTAATTATTTAGATAATTCAGTAGGTGAAATGTTAAACCTTTGCACCTTCTCTTTGGTCCGATATTTAATAACATAAAAGCTACATGGTTCTCACGTAATGCAAAAACCCTTAAAATAAATAAATAAATATATATACAAAGAGGTGAAGCTGGTGAATATGAAGACTCCCTCTCCTAGGTCACCAAGCTGCCCTCTTTGGAAAAGACAAATAGTATGCACCCATTGAGAAAAATAAACTACTCAGTTGTTCATTATTATAAAATATTGATTCACTGATTTCTAACGCCAACAACTTTCTCTCTATACAATTATTTAGCATGCCGTGCTGACAGACTTGATTACAACATACAAAAGAAATAAAGCAAAACATTCATACATGAGGGTTATTAATCTTTTTTTGGCATTGGTATCATGTGTATATCTTAAAATTTAAGCAGATTTGACTGTCTTTTGTTTTGCTGCATCTCCCGTTTTCTTACATTACAACATTGTGACCATTAATATATAAAGTTTCTAATGGCATATTGGTGGTATTTATCTTATTTTACGTGTATTTTCTGAGTAACAACTATTTTCTATTCCATGGCACTCTCAACGAAAGTCAAAGCTTTCTTTGCAAGGACGTTGTTTTATAACTCCCTGTAAATGTATGTTAGGTTTATCTATATCATCACCTAATGGAGCAGCAATGTTGGAGTTGGGAAGAGTAGGTAGCAAGGGCATGATAGTAGAAAGGATCCTTAAATATTGGCATAGATTGAAATCATTGGACGAGCATAATATCTTGAGGCAATGTTTAATACAAGAAAAATCCAGTGATGGGATGAACTGGGCTCAAGGAATAAGGAGAATTTTACAGGAAATAGAAATGGGTAACTTATGGGAGGAGAGAGAGGGGTAGTTAAAGGTTTCTGGAAAGAAGTGAGGAACAGAGTAGAAGACATAGAGAAACAAGAATTATTTCAAAGTCTGGAAGGAAAGAAAAGTTTGGAACTATATAGGCAATTAAAGTGGACTGGGGAAGAGTTTTTTTTTTTTTTTAATTTATTTATTTATTTATGGACGCTCTTTAACTACTATGGTTCTTAGCGTCCCATTCTATATTGGGCGTGAAACACCTGTAATTTTGCTCAGAGGCCTCTTTATCAGGCTTGAGGTTCTTTTACGTGCCATAAATCTACGACACGGGACCACCGGCTTTACTTCCCTTCCGAAGGAAGGACTGGGGAAGGGAGAAGTATGTGGATGTAGGTAATAGGTTAGTGAGAGAAGGGTGGGCCTGGTCCAGATTAAGTGCATATAGGCTAAAGGGAGATAGGAAGGGAGAGAATTTGAATAGGTGTCCTCTTTGTGGAGAGGCAGATAATGATTTGCATTATATAATTCAATGTGAAGAAACTAAGTTGTGGAGGGATCAGTTTTTACCTAAAGAATGGGAGAATGTTAACAAAGAAGTATTAAAAGTTAGGATAATGAAAATACAAAAGGAGAGGGATATAAAAAGAATAGGAGAATATATGGTAAGAGTAAGAGAAAAATGGTTTAGAAAAATAAAGCAATATGAATCTGTTTGACCCACCATGCATAAATAACCATGGTGTTAAAATGCATGATGGACCAAAGAAAGAAAAAATAGCAACTCAAAGTAATGTATTAAAACTTGTAAGAATTTTGTATAGCATTATAGAAATAAATATACATATACACAACTCTAATGTGTTTGTATTCTAGTATATAGGCTTCATAAATCCTTTTTAGTCTCTTCGTAATTTAAGAATTGGCATTCTGAACGAAACCCTAAGCCTTTTTCGCAGGAATGTTGTAACTCCAATGTGTTTGGTTTGTACATCGGCTTCGTAAAACCTTTTTACCCTTTTTAGTCTTTTAGCAATTCATGAATTCAAATTAGGTGTTTTACAGCCCAAGTCTGTCAAAAAGAATAAGAATTTTCAGTGGTGAAAGAATTAACTAAATCAGATGAGTGGTTTTTGAAAAAAATCAACTTAAGATAAGTGACTGAAGAAAGGAACTTTCATCAGAGGGAAGGAACATCAAGGTTTAAGAATGAGGCTGTGATACAGAATACAACTGAAATGACTGCAAGGGGTATATGACTAAAACGGTTAGTAGACCAAACATAGTTTTTGCTGTCACTTTTATAGTAGATATGTGAAAAAATTGCAGGAAGATGGTGTGGTAAAATAAGTGCTCAAAATATAAACATATACCTTGTCTTACCATAAATACTGTCCCAACTTAAGAGGGTGTGTGTACTTCCGCCCGTTCAAGGTTGAGACTGCAACAGCGGTTTGGTGAAGCATCAGTCATTGTTGGATGAGTTGGAGAAGTGTAAAGTTGTCAGTTTTAGGTTTCCAAGATGGAATGGGGGGACTATGAAAATCATGTGGCCGTGATAGCGTTGTACAAGGTAGGCAAATCAATGGGGGAGATTTTCAAAACCCTCCAGAAGCTCAAAATCAGCAAGAAATTTGTTTACCACACTATCCTGCGCTTTGCTGAGACTGGAACTGTGACAGTTCGCCGGCAGCAAGGAAGATCACACACAGTACAAACACCAGAGCTTGTGAAAGCAGTGGCAGCACATGTGCTACAAAATCCAGTAAGGAGACAGTCAGTTATGGCTCATGAGCTAAAGGTATCGAAAATGTCTATCTCGCACATTAAGCAGTGACCTGGGACTCCATGCTTACAAACGACGCAAAGGACATCTCCTAACAAATGAACTGAAGTGCCAGAGGCTCCTAAAATCGAAGCACTTACTTAAGCGTTACGCAGCAAATGGGCACCGTCAAATCTTTTTCACTCATGAAAAGATTTTCAGTGTTGTTGAGGCTTTCAATGCCCAAAATGACAGGATATATGCCAAATCCTCTAGGGAAGCTGGTGAAAAAGCTCCAAGGGTCCAGAGGGGTCATCATCCTGCATCAAGTCATGGTGTGGTGGGGTGTGAGCTACGAGGGCACAACCAAGCTCCATTTTTGTGAAAAGGGGGTCAAAACTTCAGCCAAAGTATACCAAGAGACAGTGCTTGAGGGTCTAGTCAAGAATCTCAACAACACCCTCTTCCAATGACAGAACTAGAGTTTCCGGCAGGACTCAGCCCCAGCACACAAGGCACGGACAACCCAGCAGTGGCTGGAGGCAAATGTTCCAGACTTCATTTCCACTTCCGATTGGCCTTCTGCAAGTCCGGATTTAAACCCTTTGGACTACAAATTGTGGTCCAAGCTTCAGGAGATGGCTTGCAAGAAGAGACATCCCAATATTGAAAGTTTAAAGCAGTCTCTTTGGAAGGCAGCTGCAGATTTTCCACGTGATGTATTGCGTAATTCAATTGATGAGTGGTCACAAAGACTTAGGGACTGTGTGCATGCTAATGGTGGCCATTTTGAATAATTATTTGTGATTTTGATTCATAATGCATCCACATAATTCATATTATTAGGATATTAAAATATCTCTAACCATTTTGTGACAAAATGTTCAATATGTATAGAACCTTATTTTTCCCAGCAAAAATCAATGAAGTCTGGGAGACTTCCTTCGGTGCAGATGTGGAGGGGACATTCATGTGCATTCATGAATTTTTCCCCATCCGAAGAAAGTGTCAGTCAGAAGTCGGCCTACAAGTGAATATGTGTATTGAGCGGTCATCGGATTTCATTTTTGTAAAATGATGGAACAATTAAATCAGTGATATTGCATCAAATTTTGCTAAAAGCTTGGCAATACCCAAGTCAAAATCATTCGCAACATTCAACTGGCTTTCAGAGACAATGCCATAAGCACCTCACAGATAAAGGAGTGGTACAACAGCTTCAAAGACAGGCACACATTAGTGGACAGTGAACCATGTTCAGGAAGGCCCTCAAAAAGTCGAAATGACAATGTCATTGAGCAAGTACGGACTCTGGTCTTGCAGGACTGTCGTATCACAGTCCGAGAACTTGCAAACAAGATATGGGGTAAGCACTGGATCGGTACATTCATTTTGACAGAGGATTTGGGCATGAGGAGAGTGTCCACAAACTTCATACCAAAGCTGCTAACAATGGATCAGAAGCAAAGGCATTTGGACATTACATAGGACATGCTGGCCAATGGAAACAGTAACCCCAACTTTCTGAACACTGTGATCACACGCGATGTGACATGGGTTTATGGCTATGACCCAGAAACCAAGATGCAGTCATCACAGTGGCAACATCCGTCATCCCCGAGGCCCAAAAAAAGCACATCCAAAGCAAAGTCAAGGTCATGTTGACCGTTTTCCTTGAATCCCGTTGTGTGGTGCATCACACAAAGGATTATCACCAGGAGGTCCTTTGTTGCCTTTGTGATGCTGTGCAGTGCAAACAACTGGATCTGTGGGCAGCAAAACTTGGCAGCTCAATCATGATAATGCATTCACCCATTCTACACATGTGATTCGGGCTTTCTTCATCAAACACAACATTCCTGTGGTTCATCAGGCTCCCTACTTACCTGACATGATTTCGTGTGTCTTTTGGCTATTTCCAAAGCTGAAAATGCAGTAAAAGGGATCCGATTTGAGTCAAGAGGAGACATCATGCAGAATGTAATGGCCTGGCTGCTCACCATTCCAAAATCTGCGTTCCAGAAGTGTTTCCAACAATGGCGGGAGCATGGGAAAAGTGTGTGCTTCACCAAGGAGCCCACTTTGATGGGTATTAGTGTTTCGGACCTCCAAATCAATAAATGTTATTTTCCTGACTAAAAGTTTGACACTTTTTGAACACACCTCGTATATATCTCTGAAAGGTCAGGAACTGAGTTTGGACATTTTTTGGTGCACCCATCTGATTAAAGTACACCACAGAACATATATAGAACTACATTTTTTGTCATCTTACTTAACTGCTTAGTTTCCACACAATTTTTGTTTTGTATAAATCATAATTATTATTTTTATGACAAGAGGTGTGTCAGTGGTGTGAAGTGGAAAGAGCTGAAAGGATATGTGGGAAGTCATTTTGCTGGCACGCTATTAAGAGACTCTACTTTGATTTCTAAAGATTGTGGGTACTTCCTGATCTTGGGTTATTTGTGATGAAGGAATGGTACAATGTCTGTGGTTCGATAATTTTTATTATTAGTATTTTATTTCATTTTCCCCCCCTTTCAACAATGCCCCCCATTTGTCACCATAAAATAGCTAACCTAATCATATGTTCATAGTTGCAAGGAGCGTGATGTCACAACAATCGTCAGCCACAACCTTCAACTCTTCATTTACTACAGAAATGCAATTACATGTCTGTCCCATTGCAGAAAAGTCTTAAGAGTGCATCATGTTTGCTTACTGTATGTAGACGGGTGCCTTCACTCCTACTCCCACTAGCATTTTGTGTGTCCTTTCTTTCTTAGTTCCGTTAGTTTCACAATACTTTAAGAATAACATGCACATCTGCTTATACAGCATGGGTCTGACTGCTACTTTTCATGTTCAAACACCACATTAGTGCAGCAGACTCCTACAGTTTCCGACATGATACCCTTATTATTCTGCACAATTAATTCTTTAAGCTTCTTTAAATTTCTGACAAAATGACCACATCTTGCAACACGTGTATCGCAGCTATACAACCCCCAATTTAACTTTGCTCTACAACAAAATATTCTGCTGAACTTGGTTTAACCTTAAGATGCTTTTAAGCCTCTTACTTACTCATTCTACATCATTCAATTACACCGCTACCATGACTCTATAAATTTTTTCATCTTTAAGCATTTAATTTACACATGATGCTTATCGGTCACATGAACCATCTCAGAGAGTTAATAAGTGGCAAACAGGGCTGAGCTCTTGTGCTGCCATGATCTAGCACTTCCACACACTTGTAGTACCACTTACTGTAAGAAGCATAATTAATCTTTATGCCCAGTCGTTGTTGCTTTATTTTATTTTGTGTTCAAATAAAAGCAAGCTAGGGTAATTTTTAGTCCCTTCTATTAAGTGTTTCAATAAAATAAATAATTCTGAACTATTGTAATCCTATAATTTGAGAAATAAAGACACCCAATTAAATAATTCTGAACGATTGTAATCCTATAATTTGAGAAATAAAGACACCCAATTTGCATTTATTTGTTTTTTGCTGAATGCTAACATAAGCAGGTGATGTTAACTACCGTACCAATTTGGTTTTTACTTTAACAGCATGTAAATAAATGTTTAAGTTAAAACACTTATTTTTCTTTAGTTTGTTCATTAGAAATAAAGCAAGTGTTTGGCTCTAGTTCTTTTCATCAATTTGTTGTAAGTGCATGAAAGAACTGCCTTGAGAGCTAAATACCACCCAATAGCTAATATTTCTGTAATGCACCCAGCCACTTTCAGAAACTCGCCACACCTTCTGTTGCAAGGCAAACATGACCTATCCCTCCAACATAAATTACACTGTAAAACAAGAGATTTGCAATCTTTATGAAAATAGGTGTATTAGGTAGAATGTTTAATGATAAACAAATCTGTAATTAGATTTTGTCTGACATGTACCATTTTTTCAAAAGCCAAAAAAGGAAACTCTTTACAAACGTTATTTTAACATATATGTATCATATTAATTGAGTCTCCCGCTTTCCACATACGTCAATTTTGTGTTTTTTTTTTTTTCTTTTCTTTCTTAGGATACGGGTTGACATCTGGTGATAAATATTACAACTAATATATTGGCATCCCATTCTGTGCTGCCATCTGTATTTAGCATTTTATAACTTATGATATTTCCATTTGTTTTCAGTTTGTTGTTGGTTCCCTATTGGTGTTCAAGGAGTATGTTAGTGTTTCATAATTCTTCTTCAGAAGAGTTTGAAGGATAGTAATTATACTATACTGCTACATCAGTATAAAATTCATCCTAATTCTTTTTGTTATGTATGCACAGAACTAACCTTCAAGAGCCAAAAGTGTAAAATTTCACCTCTAGTTTGAAAGGCATACGAACTGTATTTTGGATGTCGTGTGGGAGACCAAGATAAGTCATTTGCACCTCAAATATGCTGCAATTCATGATCTAGAAATTTGAGAAACTGGCTACAAGGTAGCAATGAAATTTGGTGTACCTATGGTTTGGCGAGAATCTCGGGACCATGTAACAGATTGTTGCTTCTGTTTGGTAGATATAGAAGGATATACTTCAAAACCCAAAGGGCAGATCCAGACCCTAATTTACCTTCAGCCACCCAAATAGTTCCTCACAATGAACATCTTCCTGTACCTAGGCCTCCACAGCAGTACACCGTTTCAGAAGAAGACACACCTAACATCTCAGGCTGTAGTAGTCTCATTCAAGATCCAGAGTTTCAGACTTCTACATCATTTTTACCCTATAATCACCAGGTGTTCTAACAAAACACTCTCAATGATCTTGTGAGAGACTTAAACCTTTCCAAACGTCAAGCAGAATTGTTAGGCTCTAGACTGCAAGAGTGGAATTTTTAGATATCCATGTTAAAATAACTTCATTTACAAAACAACAAACTCATTTTATTGAATATTTTTTCTGAGAATGAAGGAATAATTTTTTGCAAAGATATGAAAGGCTTATTTCAGGCTTTGTGACATGAACATTATCCAGAAGACTGGCACTTATTTATTGATTCCTCCAAACTTAAGTCTAAAGGCAGTACTTATCCATATTGGCAATATTTTCCCAACTATTCCTATCGCATATGCCATTCATACAGGAAACTTTTGAGGTTATGAATGCAATACTATGGAGACTTGAAAGTTATTGGATTCTTAATGAGTATGCAACAAGCGTATACTAAATACTGTTGTTTTTTTGTGCGAATGGGATAGCCGCGACAATGCAAACCACTACATTTGTAAAGAATGGCCTGCAAGACAAGCCTACATTCCTGGAGTCAAAGGTGTTTCCCCATCAACCACTTGTGAACCCTCAAGATGTCTTCCTACCACCTTCACACATTAAGCTCGAACTGATGAAAGTATTTGTGAAGGCACTAGACAGGAAAAAACAAGCTTTCATGCATCTCAAAAATAAATTCCCAAATTTAAGTGATGCAAAGAGTGTTTATTGGTCCACAAATAAGAACAGTCTTCCAATGAAGACTTTGAAAATAAATTGTTGGAAGCAGAGAAAATGGCTTGGCTTGTATTTAAATCACTATGCATGAACTTCCTTGGGAATAAAAAATCAGCGGACTATGAAGTAATTGTAAATGAATTATTACACTGCTTTCATGTTATGGGATGCAATATGTCATTGAAACTACATTTTCTGGACTGTAATCTGGACTTCCTTTCAAAAAGCCTTGGTGTTGTTAACAATAAACATGGCTAAAGGTTTCACCAAGAAATATCAGCCTTTGAAAAACGATTCAGCAGAAGATGAAATGCAAGTATGCTTGGTGAATATTGCTGGCCAATCATCAGAGACAGCCCAGAAGCTGTCCATAAGCGCAAACGATCACCACAGACATTTTAATTTGGTGTTCTTTGCAATTGTTATGTTTGCCATTGTAACAGACATTTTAATTTGGTGTTCTTTGCAATTGTTATGTTTGTCATTGTAACTAACTTATAGAATTAAAAAGTGTCATTAAAAACATTGGTGTGTAATAGAACATTTTGGATTTCAGCATTAAAAAAATTAGTTCCTGGTAGAAAATTTTGGATTTTAGAAATGATTTCAGCACATCTCAGTTAGTTAAAAATCACATAGTTTCATCTAAAGGACAGCAAAAAAGTTTAAATTTGTTGCACAGTGTTATCACTCACCTGCAATGTGAGGTACATGGTTGCCAAACATCTCTTTCCTAAGTGTCTTTCTATATAATGATGAAAGATAGAAGTAAAATAAAAGGCTAATAAATGTTCTTGATGCACTTAGGATCTCTCTCTGGATTAAAAGAATGAAGTCTATACCCTTTCCAACCAGTGTACATCAAACATGGTGCAATATAGCCTATCAAGAATCCAGAGTTTCATACATACAGATATGCAATACCACTTATTTGTAAAAAATATATATGAAGTATGTACTGCAAGAGAAAAGCTGATGCTTTTACCTAAGCCTTACCTAAAGAATGATTCATAAAATTGTGAAATCAGTTAAATGTGTTTCAATTACCATAACAGTCATATTAAAATTTGAATACTAGTTGAACTAGATGTGTTAGCAACCAAACAACGCAAAATATAAACAAAACCATGAAATAGTGGAAGTCCTGAGTGATTTACTTTAAATTTGTATTTAAGCACATAGCAGTACGGTGGCATGGTCTCAAAGGTAGTGTGCAAGTAATTTTGTTGCGTATGAATTAATTGGAAGTTTCTTGATTTATATATTAGTTATGCCTATTATTTACCTAATAGAGGAACATAATTAAACTTACTATATGTGTGCTTTATTTAACCCCGTAAAGCCTAGCGGATTTACTTTCAGGAAGAGGCATGAACATTTGAGAATGTGTTTTATTGTATTTTTTATGTAACCATTTTTTAATTATTGCTGGAAGAAGAGCCTTATCAGATGTACCAAGTAATATGAGTATTTATTTGAAGTGCTTCTATTTTGTATCATTCAAAATGTGTTTTTTCAGGATAAATGGCTTGTATTGGTGTTAAGAGGTATTCTGATGTACGTGCTGTTGTAACTTTCATTAATCAAGTTAAATGCTTATAATGCTACGTTTGTTTAAACACTGCTGTTGTCATATGGCAACTGTAGGCATTTCCACCACCTAATACATTTCCTCTTCACTACTACATCTTAGGACTTCAGGTCCTCCCCCTCCCAATTCTTACTTAAGCATTACACCTCTGCCAACAACACATTGTGGTAAACAATAAAATTCAGCTAAAAATGATGGAGCCTCAGCACACAAAATGTGGATATTCAGTCAGTCATTAACTTTACTGGAGTGAAGATCCTAAAAGTAACACACAATATAGGAGACTTCTGCAAGGCAGCTAGCACCTTAAAATACTATTTGATAAAATTGCAGTGCAGAAGGGAAATTTCAATTATATACTTCTTGTATACTATCTATTTTCTGGTGGTGCAACATACTTTTCATTTTCACCATTCCATGGATATTCAGACATTGGAACTTCAAAAAGAATCTAATTCCAAAAACAGAGCTTTAAAAAGTAAACAACAGTTTTTAACAAACAATCATGGCTGCTTTCAAATAGTGATTGAGGAAACATGGATTACTGTATGTTTGCTGGATGGACTTGCAGTAGTCACAATGATCTCGTGTGGTACCCAACCAGCATGAAAAGTTGAGATGTTTTTTCAGGAAGGAGCCCCACCCCCAAAGTAGTCAATTTTAGTAACACACCATGTGCTTACAACCAGCAATTTCTCCCATTAGCTACACGTCAACTGCCAGGTGTTCCTGCACATGGTCAATATCTCTCTTTCTAGTGGCAGCCAGATGAACATTTGCATTAAGATATTGGAAGGTAGGATTTCAAAATTGAAGACTTGATCCTATGTTTCCAAATTTGGACATTTTCCCAAAGTTCTGTTCTGTCTGCAATGTCTTTGATGAGTTTTGGATTTCTGTTGATGTGCTCTTATTTCCAAAAGTGCCCAGCTACTGTCTTTTTGCTTCTTGTTTGAGATTTATGTTCCTGCTGTGTTCCTTTCCTTTTGCTTTTCTGTTTCTTTTGGTTTTTCCAATAGATGCTTTTACACAATCATTGCAATTTATTATTTCCTAATTTATTGTCCTGAAGGATCTTGTCTTTCAATTTAAAGTTTAGTACATTTTTAATGAAATAACTGTTTTTGTGGGCCAAGCTGATGTGCTGTTGGAAGATACTTTTGCATTGTAAAACCTGATGGGTGCACACTGAATTTCTTGAATATTTGGTTTTCTTCTTTGATTGAAACTAGTGTGTTGGTGTCCATCATTCTCTTCCTAGATTTTGCTATGTATTACAAGTACTTGCAATTCATGATATATATATTGGGAGGGATCAACAAAAAGGATCAAAATATGGGATGCTATTGAATTAGATTTCAAAGCAATAGTGATGGTTAATATTGCTTCATACAGGTATGCAGAACAGTGAATTCTTGTATAATAAAACAGGCACACTACAACCTAGCCACAATTCAGGTGGGAAGTGGCAAATATGCTATTATGAAAATGTGAAGTCCTACCTATAGGATCAGAGAGACCATCTGAAACAAGAGCATCTGCAGATATATATCAGATTCCATAAGATTTATTTTAAAAAGATTAACCTGCTCCAAATACTGAAGAGAAAAAGAGAAACTCTGCATGCCATAAACATCAATAGTGCAAATGATGCAAGCAAAATTTGTGTTGCGTTATGCATTGACTGCTTCATTCTCTTCCATTCACACCAGGAATAAAGCATTTATTTATGCATACATACAGTAATTAATTTAATGTATAGTTGTGTGTGACTAATTGCGTCCATTACAATGTTTACATTACTGACTTTTAGCATTTTAAGATAATATGTATTCTTTTCTACAGAATTATTTACAAATTCTATGTTTTGCAACTGAATATTTTATGTTCTATATTCTAGGTACAAAATTAGCTTTCATTAGCCCGTAGAATTGCTGTAAAAAACCAAAATATTTTCAAAACTGTAAAGCCAATAGCTATGCTAGCCTGCAAATTTACACTTTGATAGTTTCCTAAAGAAAATGAGCTGATTTTATGTAACTTGATGTGCTGAATCCGAATGTTCAATCAGTTTACTTCTACCATCTCAGGATTTTCTGCAAAATCACTTTAAATGTATTGTATAATTACGTGAATTTCATCATAAACGTCTACATTTCACTTTTTTATTTCAAATATAAAAACAATATTTGAAGAAACACAACTAGTTGAAGTTAGGTGTATTCTTGTTCATACATGTCCAGTGTGTTTTTGCATGGTTTTGTCTTATTTACCTCACAATTGGATGTATAAATTAGCACAACGTATCACACAAAATATTACACCCACTGTAATGCAGATACTCTGCGCTGGAGAAGCTGCATGCAGAAGGATTCAAGGGCATGCAATTTTATTTTTTATTTGTGTTTTTGTGATAAAACTACATTACTGAATCCTGAGATACAAATCATATGATGTTTATGTACTTAAACCCCTCTCCAAAAAATCCCCAAGCTAAATTAAGTTAATTACTCCTTATTAGTTTATTTACAAACAAAACTAATTATGGCTCAAAGTAAAGATTAAATGCCTTGCAAGATTCATACTTCACAAGTTCTAAATGTCCCTCCTGAGCAGCCTCCATCAATGGTGTGGAAGCTCCAAGCTCAATATCAGCCCCTGCCTTGATTAAAAAGTCTGCAACATCCGTAAAACCACCACAGCATGCCAAGGTTAGTGCAGTTTCTTGGGTTTCTTCAGTCTGCGCATTGATGTTGGCACCTGAAAATTCAGCAAATCCGTTTTAGACAATTTAAATAATATGAGCTATATTCAAATATTCATTCCATTATATACACATTTTTAGAAATATCCATAGTAAGCTGTAACCATCATGAATGTGTAACTGCTCAGTGAACACTTTTATTAAACTTTATTTATTTCCACAAAATTTACTTATTTCACTTCAGTGTGACCCTCAATGAATGTCCCTTATGCTTTAAGCTATGTTGTTCAAGGATTCTTCTTTACCTGAATAAAACACAAATCTATGAAATTTATGTTGTTTTCCCATGCATTGAGGCTTCATTGGCATGATATTTTCAAATCTGTTTAGCACTTTTCCCTATCAAACAAAACCCTATTTATATTATCAAAATTATACATTAAACAGTATTGAGCAATTCTGAACAAATAACTACCTATCATATATGCAAAACATTTGCTAAAATAGTCAACAATTTTAAGGAATTGGAATCAGAGCTTTTAAGAAATTGAACACACTTGAGATACATTTGAATGTACTCGAGATATATTTGAATGTACTCCTAATTGTTTTCTTGGGGGCAAGGGGCAAAAGACTTCTATGCTGACTGACTACTTTTCCTTTCACATTCCAGATGAGAAGTAGTCAGCCATCATGGTGATGTCTCATTAATTCCTTTTTATCTTATTTCCATTTATATTTTGATGAAAAGTCTCTTCCTGCTTTTCATTTTGTAAAACTAAATGTTCTGGAAAACAGTCAAGATGAAAAAGCAGAAAATGCAACTTTAAGCTCATTCAATGCAACCTCTCAAGCATGGTTCCTGTAATCTTCTCATTATGCTCATTTGTAACATTACCAAAGATCTTATCAATGACGTCCCTGAATGCAACCCATGCCCTAAGCTCGATATCCCTACAATGTGCTTCTAAATGCATTTACTGAGCTGCGGATCATCAAAAACAATTTCCCTACTTTTACCTTGTACAATAAAGGACATTTCTTAATAATGTGCTTAACACAAGGTCCAGTTCTGTCTGAAACATTACATTCTGATTCAGTTTTCCATTATTGTGCTTAAATTAATGAGATCCTGGGAAAAATCTTTCTTTTTGAACCAATCTGTAGCTACGGTGCTTTTTCCTGCTTTACATACCCTGCTTGCTGCCCCAGTAAAATGTGACATATTTTCAGATCTCGGCACATAAAACAATGCCTGCTTATGGTATACTTATTTGAAGATCTGAAAATGAACTAAGCACTCTGTTCATAATGAATAAGAAAATAATTACACAAATGCTTAACCTGAGCAAAATGACACCCTGCAAACTGTACTTTTGGTAAAATAATATTCTTACTCTGCCAAATCCGTATATACTAGCAACTGTATGCTTTATTAGGAACATTAATTTATTCAATATCAATAATACTGTACGTGAACATGTCACTAGCAATAAAATACCATACTTGCCAACTTCCTGAAATTGAAACCAGTAAAACTTTTCCTCCTCCAGAAAAGTGTAATAATTTTGCAATGACATGAAATTTAGAATGTGTTCAGTATAATAAATGAAAAGAAATGCACAAGAAATATGTCATATAAGCCACAACTCAAATAAGAATAAAACATTCACTAACCTTTCTCAAACAGAATACAACTAGTATATATACATGCTGCAGATTGTGGAAATCAAGTTTAATACAGCACTATTCACAAAATTAACAAACTCGGAAGTGTTGTTTACAGGTATCATCCAACATGATGGCACATAAAAGTTACGTTTCATGTTCTGGCAGCAGATGCACTAACTTTTAGGCTTTCCACTATAGCTTTGTTGGCTCGTCAAAGTCTTTATTGAAACACTGCTCATAGCATAAAGTAGTACTGTTGCATTTCAACTAAGAGATTGCTTATTACACATTATGTCTTATTACACATTAGCAACCTGAAATTGGTTCTATTCTTTCTCACAAGATGGACAACATGTTCAAACTCAGCACCACTGTGGGGGAATAGTTAAAATTGTCAACATAATTTATGCTATTTTAACATTCCATCTGACCTATAAATACAAGCTAATCCTGCCCATGTATTTATCTTCCTGAACAAATGGGATGGCTCAGGCAGTGGGTCTGAGGCTCATGTTTAGGTCATCCCATGTTTGATTTCTGTTGGACTGACCAACCTGACTTTAGGATTTTTTGTACCTTTTTCAGGTTTGTAGGAAAATGCTGAGATGAGTTTTATACTACCACATATTTTCCTGTTCCTCATTTAATTTACTTTCAGGGGTTGCAGGGCTTGACATTATGGTCAGTGGTATGTGACACATGCAGTGAATGTGCTTTAAGGAGAGATCTGTTTATTCTCCAGCATGGAACCTTCTTCACAAGCCTGTCCATCTATTCTTCTGGATGAAAGAGGAGCATCAAAGGGGCATCTGGGGATGGTCCATCTGGAAATGATAAGAAAGCCCCACTGCACCACCCTTTGCACTCTGTCGCCTCATCACTTCTTCTGGAGGTTTCTGCTCAACCCTAACATCATCTCCTACTTCCAAAGAAATCATCAGAATGCAAATGCTCCTCTTTACTTGCTTAAAAATAAAAGAATTCCATTTTACAAGAATATTTGAAGACCTGGTAGCATTTCTTTTTGTCTGACATGCTGAAGTTCTTCCTGGTACCACAGATAAGCATATATTAAATAGAAAACACATCACTTCCTAGGCTATACACGGATTTCTAGGCCATATTTTATGCTTATGACACTACGAATAAAATGTGTTACAAAACTGGGAAACTTACATCAGGTAGCCATAGACCCTGATTAAGATAAATTATGTGAGGGATTGATTTTGCAATTCACATCATCCATTACTGAATTTTCACATCCATTTACTTTTCATCAGCTATTGCTGGTTGTGCTGCAATTAAATTTTAAACACCACAAATTGAAGTCCACACTTTGTTGACGTCCAGTTCAGGGGGGGGGGATCATGATGAAGGATAAATGCATAGATAATTTTGGCCTATCATAACACTGTATACCAATTAGCATAGTACATCCAGTTTATAATCTTAAATTAGTGAGAAATCTTGCATCATAAATAAATTGCAATATAATGCAACAGAATTTAATGCTTGGTCATGAAGGTGATGAAAATCTAACATTTTAAACCTTCCCTCAAAGCCATAATAAAATCTCCATTGATGTAAAGCCGTGAACAAGCATCCCCCTCCTGTACATTTTATGGGCAAACCGTAAAAGTTGGGAAGTATGAAATGCACTTACAGGTTGCCAGAACAACAATAATGATCAACTCAATGTTACACAAGGATATGCCTATGTACAAACTAATTACAAATAAAGTGAATAAATGTAATGAAAATTCCAGGAAAGATGTTTAAAAAAATGAATTAAGGAGGCCTTTTACAGTGCACAAGAGTTTTCTAGATACTGTATTACCAGAAGTTATCTAATTCAGTATAAATAGTTATCATTGATTAGTTCAGAACTATTCTGTATAAATGGGTGGATCATTTAAGTTGAAACTGTACAGTATCTCCAAAACTAAGCATTGTAGAAAGAAATGTGTTTAATAAAAGTTACTTGATATTATGGGGGAAAGTAAATGCCATTAGTCGTGTTTTGTTTGGAGGACATTAAGGTGGTCATTTTAGGGTCAATTTAATTTTTTTAAATGGGAACCTACATTTTGTATGTTCTTTTCTCATTAAAAAATATTTTTTAAAACTGTTTATTTTGTGATGAGGAATAAGGAAGCAAAATAAAAAAATGTTGGTTCCCAATTACGAAACATAACTTGATCCTCAAATGACCATCCATGGATGGTCCAACCATTCATTGCGCTCTTCGTACACAGCCATTCAGAATTTTGTTATTTACGTTGGAGTAAGAACAATTGCAAAGTGCTTTATACAAATGTTTAGATTTTATGAGTGAGAAAACAACATAAAAAAGGTAGGTTCCCATTTAAACAAAAACAAATTGACCCCAAAATGACCATCACAACTTCCTATAAATAAAACACGACTAATGGCATTTACTTTCCCCCATAATATTAAGCAACTTTTATTCACAACATTTCTTTCTACAACTTTAGTTTTGGAGATATTGCACAATCTCAACTTAAATGGTCCACTCCAGCTTATGTCAAGTGGGATAGTAACTTCCGGTGCAGCATCGATGTTCGCACATCGGCCAACCCGAACCAAACATTTTGAGCGCTGCACATCAATATTGCCTCAGGTTGCTGTCAACAGATGTCTCTCTTTACCAGATTTCAACGGATGTATAGTAAGTATCAGTGATACCAATATCCATTAATATAGTAGCATCGTAATTTCAACAGTATAGTAGGAAATACTAAATAAAACAATAAAACCAATGACTGAATTACAATTAAAATTCCACACATTCATACATTACGAAACTGAATTGTGAAATACCTTTTACAGGTAGTCTGTTCTCTAGCATAATGGGGTACATGTTGTTCACTTTGATGTGTACTACTGCCATTTGAAACAAGGGATAACAGCATAGAAAAATACTGGATAAGTTTGCAATTTCAGAATACGAAATGTACAAATATCTGGTTTTCGAGAAATGTGCTGTTCTTGGTTGCCCGGTTACAGGAAGAAATAAAGAAATTAAACTGTTTCATTTCCCGAAAAATTCTGAAAGGTAAGAAAAATTTCTAAACACGAGAATAAGTACAGAAACAGTAATTAAACTTGCACCTTGCATGACGAATTTTGCTGTGTATTATTATAGTGTGTGTGTGAAAAGGACACTTAAAGATAAATCATCTGGGTAATGCAAAAATTAGCTAACAGATACACACATTATATAGATAATTTCAATGAAACCTAAGGTATAAGTTTTTATGTTGGACTTATATCTCCAGACCATAGAAATGTATGCCACAAGTTCTACTGTTTTGCTTTGTTAGGTCCCATACTAAGCAAAGCTCGGAAAAATAGAACACACCATACATGTGGCATATGCCGACACCAACACATGTAATGAAAACATAACCTCCAAACCATGGCCATTAGTGCACTTATTTTACTTTATTTATTCAACATGCTGTCGTGCATATTGAAACACACGTTTTTTAGATATCACCATTTACAATGTTTAAGATAAACTCCTATCTATAATGTGACACTCTAAAATATCCTTCCGAGCTGTTGGGAAAGTATGTATTAAGAATAATTTTAATTTAAAATAAAGGGAGTTGAAGGTTGTTACACTACATCACTAAAATATTCTTACTTGAACGCATTTCGGGAGACAGCTTGTTCCCATCGTTAGCATGTCCTCAACTAATTTTTCCGTTCATTGTCTGGGGGTTGTGTGGGGCTAGTGGTGTTCTCTGGTGCTGGGCTGATGAACCTCCAAAGGCTGCTGGGTGGTGGCAGTTCGAAATTTATTAGGTGATTCCTGTGTTTGACAATATGTATTTTTTCCCAGATGTCCAATTCATTGCTGCTGTTGATCGGTTTTAAGAGTTTTATGTTTGGAATGATATCATGGTTTGAAGACCAGAAATGATGTGCTACTGCAGATTTATCTGGCTGCTTTTGGTAAATGCATCTCATATGCTCTTTAAGTCTTATTTCAAGATTTCTTTTGGTTCTTCCTATGTATACCAGGTTACATTCATTACAATCAATTTGATATATACCAGCTGATTTATCGTTGGGGATAGGATCTTTTGTTCTGTTGCATAGTAGTTTCTGTATATTGTGGTTATTCTGTGGAGACAGGGTGGTGATGTATCTCTTGAAAATCCTTTGAAATTTATGATGTGTCCAAGGGTGATAAGTGAATTTTCTATATGCTTGTGGTTGTTGTAGTCTGAGGCATTGGCATTGCCTCACCTATGGAATCTGCAGCCAAAGGCAGACAAAAAACAAAAATCCACATGTAAGAGATAATATTTACAGTTATTTGAATTTGCATGTAATTCATGGGTTTAATATAACCCTGCTTTTGCATTCTCTGCTATAAGAAAGTATACAGTCGGTGCTTAGCTTCCTGAAAGTGGTGATAATAATACAGTCATATGTTCAGTGTGTTTACAAATTAAAGCTTGCAGAAGCAATTCTATAATCAGTAGTTAATATTTTGTAGCACTTCCCCCATTTTTCATGCAGTATCTATTTTGTAATTCCCTGCTTTACTTACACTACATACTGCATTGCAGACTCTTATCACTAATTTATTTACGTGTATACAGTTTACTTGCTTACTCCAGTAACCTTCACTCCCCAAAGTTAGCACATCCATATATGCGTGTTGGCATGCGGGCAACCCAGCAGCATTTCTTTACAAAATTATACAAATTTTCATTTAATCCACATTATTTTTTGGCTGCGATTAACATATTTATAATAATTTTCTTGGATTAGCACTCTAAATAACATGAAATGCTCATGAATGATATATAGGCATGTATTTGCAACATTTCCTGTCAATTGTTTCAGGGTAGCCTAATTGGATTTGGCATCACCTAGTTGTACTACCTGGGGCAGATAGCTTTGCATTTGTTTATGTGTGGCCAAAGGTGGAACTACGCTTATTGTGAATGGTGGCTTACCAGCTGCTACACATAAGCACAATAACAGCAACACCAAACCGAGCACAAAGTAATATGCCCCATGAAAGAAGTTATACATTGTATGTAGTTTATGCATTACTTGTGCTGTTGATTTCCATTGCATCATCTTCAGTCAAACAATCTACCTAAGGTATGTGAACTGTAAAAGTGCTGCACATAAGTAGTGCAAAATATGTGAAAAGTGTTGTTGATGTAGGTATACTTGAATTTGAGTTACTTATCGTATGGTTGTCACATTAAGAACCTATAGTTATAAATATTTACTTTATATTATTAGTGTGGTGTTTATTATGGTGGTAATGTATACCAAGGTAAAGTTTTGTAAATCAGTTAATGAACTGTATTTTTGGTATTTTAACTGCTTAACATGATGTTGGAGGAATAGATATTGCTGGTGTTAATTATGGTTTTGCTGAAAGATGGTTGTATTATTGTAAAGGTGAATAATAATGTTAGCCATTATCATTATTATTATTATTATTATTATTATTATTATTATTATTATTATTATTATTATTATTAATTTTATTGCTCTAAATCATACTTTATGCAAATAATAAAGTTGTGCTCTGCTTTGCATTCTTCCATTTGGTTTTAAATGAATGAATGGAATATACTTCTTGCTAATATTTGTAACAAGGCGCAATTAGAAAATTCTTTTTGTATTTAGTATACTGACAATTACAACAAAGCAGTTCATCCTTTTTTATTTCAGTAGCATTGTTTTGTTTATAATGCAATACAACATACAGTTAATAACGGTACATAAAAAGTTAGTTCTGTCATGTTATGGGCACCATGTGTGGCTAATGACATTCCTGAGCTCAAATTAAATTCTTGGGAAGAGTTGCTTGGATATGAATTTTTACAGTTTTTCTTTATCATGCAGTGATTAATATTTTGTAACTTGGAGTTCTTTGGACTTAGCTCATCATCTCTGTATAGCTCACCTCTTCACTGAAATAATGATAAAGGATACCACAGCTTTTTATTTTTATAGTCATAAAAAATATGAGCTGAGATTACATAAATTCAATTAGTCATTACTTTGTCATATGTATGCATGGTTTTTTCACTGATTGGAAATTTGTTACTATCTCATGGCTTCATCAAGTACAACAGAATAATCTACTTCTACAAATAATTGCATCATTAATATTAACAATTCAATTACTTACTATATACATAAAAAGATTGTTAAACATTGCTCTAAGGATTCTATTTACATTGGTGTCTATACCTTGTAGCTAAATAACTCAACTCTTGTATACTATGAAAATAGTGATCAATTAAACACCTCTTAACCTGCTTTCTGACCCTCAGTGGGTGCTTGTCATTAAATGTTGTCGTAACTAAATTATACATCAGGATTCCTGTATGTAATATAGAGTTAACCTTTTTTGACGTTCTGGCGGTTTGTAAGTGAATGTTATACCTACTTCCACTGGAATGCTCATGTATGGTTCTATTTGAGTAGAAGTAGGTAGTGAATGCTGTTGTTGTAAAGGAAACCTGTTTCTAAGATATACAAACAGGGTAGGGTGAGTGTATTGTTTTGTTTCAAATGTGTTTTACAGTTCTCTTTAAACTAAACTTGTTTGTAATTTTTTTTTTGTATTATAAATAGTTTATTTACATCGGTAGAATTTCCCCAGAACTTGCAAAAGGATCTTAACAAAAATTATGTGGTGATTAGATTTGGTGCACAAAAAGGGTTTGCTAAATTATTAATAATGTGAGAGACAATCTCAAATTTTGGGTCCTTCTCTGAAGACCTTCTTTTGTAATCTTGTTTCAGCAAATAATGTGTGCATGTATTTATTGAAATGCAAATGATGTATATAGAGTGCTGTTGTTCAAAGCTTTTTTGTACATAGTTGTTGGTATATCTTCATTTTGAATATATATGTTTGCTGTTGTTATCATTACAGTTTTCTTCAACGGAATTTGTAAATGTTATTAACTTGTGTACAAAAAGATTGCATTACACACAACCCTGTGGTATCCCTTCCTGTTTTCCTCTACCCATAATATGTAATAATTCAATGTAAAGTTATAATTAGTGTAGTCATTAGTGTAAAAAGGTTTGAAATTCTAACCTGAGGAGGGAAAGGGGAAGAAGATATATTTGCATAATCTTAGCTACATTTTTGAGTGCTCTGCCTCACTTCACCTATTAATTAAAGTTGTAATGATTAATTGAAGCCATAATCATTGATCTGCAGCAGAAAATAGTTCTAGTTTAAAAGCTTCTCCCTGCCGATTTTCTTTCAGGAATTAGTTGAACTTATTTGGAGCTCCACATCTCGCACAGTCATGAACAGTTTACGGCACATTTCAATTTTTCACGTATTGGCATAATACGCATTCCATAGCTACGTGGAAATGTGCCTATACCATTCATGTGCTTGAGATGGGCCTTCGTAAGCTCAGCATCTAATTCCCAAATGGAAAGCAAGCGCACAGGGGGCTGGGAGCAATGGTACCGTAACATGCGCTCAGTCGAAATACAGGTTGACTACATTACCGACTCAATCGTTAGTTCCAATTAGTGCTATTCCAAAAAATAGGGAAAAAAGCGCCCTATGCAACACCTTACTCCCACCATTGAGTTGAGAATCTGGTTAATCTGTGGTCCACCCTGTATAAATGATCATTCAATTATCATCAGATCTGCACGATAGTTGACGATCTGCATCATAATTGCCTCAGACAGGCTGGGCGTTGACCCTACATTATAGGTAGGGATGGCGATGTTTCAAATGCCATATTGCCCAAAATGCTAATAAAGGCTTATACTCTTGTATTTTCATTTTTCATCACCTGTAAACCACTTTTTAATGCGTTTTGAAAATGCGATCAAATGCAAAATTGGCTCAAAGTGTGAAAATTATACTAAATTGCAATATAAATGTGAAATGCACAGTTCTCCTTCCTTCCTTCCTTCCTTCCCTCCCTCCCTCCCTTCCTTCCTTCTTTTTCTTTCTTTCTTTTTCTTTCTTCTGGAAACTTCAACTTTGGAGTTTATACACTCTTGGAATGCTTATGTAGCACTTGACCACCATTCTGGAAGGCAGAATGGTAATGTGAAAAAGGGAGTAGTGTCCTTTATTTGGTGAAATTGGCATAATTAATCAATTTTATTTACTCCATTGTGATATTCAAAATAAATTAAATCAGTTTAGAATCTTAATTTTTGGACATGGAGAAAACTGTGATGCTAATGACAATGTATTTGTTTTTAAGTACAGAGTCAGGAAAAACTTGTGACTTACATATCAATCACAGAAAATTGATTACCCAGCTGAAGGGCTCTTTCTACCCTTCTGTACTCAAGTTGTAGGATGAATTGCTAACATTAGGCATGATGATAAAAGGTTCGAGTTTATGCTTAAGTGCAACAAAAATTTGAGCTGTCACATGGAGGAAAATTCTACAAGAGGTTGCTAAGCTTCTTAATCCTGACACTAATGACCAAGTATGGTAAATAGATTTGAAAGATCAAGTGTAAGTAAAAGAAAGATGGCATTTTTTGGGTTGTTAAAATGGGTAGTTTTGGTGAGGGATATGAATCAGGTGTTACAAATTATTTTGACTCCTGTTAAACTGAAGTACAAAGAGTTTGCCCTATCAGTTCTGCAGAGATGCTGTAACATATTTCAGCAATCACAATTTAATTATAAGTGACAGGAGAACATGAGACACAGCAACATGTTGAGGTATGTTCTATGATTTCATTCAACAGTGCTACTCATTCGTGAAATTATGTAACTTAATTTATTTTTATTATTCTGGTTTTTTATCAGTATAAATTTCTCTTTTTTCTGTGGTATGCTCTAGCCTATATCAATTTGTCCAATTTTTTCTTTGTGTAGCTTTAACCTATATTAGTTCAAAATAAATTCAAAATTTAATTTGTGCACGTTTATCTCACTAACAACCCTTTACTACTTTGAAGACATAACATATTTATCACAATTAACTCAAATTATATGCTTTCTCTACAAAATACTAAATTGTTAATTCATAAATGCTACAAAATGCTGAAAGTAGAAATCAAAATGCAAAAAAATCACCACCCAATTATGGGTTAACTGATCAATGCATCAGCCAATGTTAACATTTTCAGACTAGCAGTGTTAGAGTTAAGAGAAGGTGTTTGGTCTATGTTTCTGTCTTGCATCCATCAGAACTGGCTGGGAAAGGAATGTCAGATTTGGCAATGATACTGCATTGGAACAAATTTACCCGAAGTAAAATATTAACAGTAAAAAATGTAATAATGAATACAATTAACAACTTTGATAAAATGTTTCCAGAGATACATACACGATTACCATACTGTCTTACATACCATTCTTAATACAAAATAGAGTACTGTGCACAAGCTACATATGATACACAAAAACTAATATCACTTACGATACCGAAATCCTTTTTATGGATTATATCGCAAACATCATTGCATGCATGAATCTTCACAGGGCAATGTAATTTAAGTTTTATCACATTAGTTATGAACCAGTGATGTGATTCACAAAGTGAGCTGAAGTAAAGGAGACCATAATAAAAGAAAGGAGAAAGGAGAAAGTAAAGAAAATAAAGTCAACAAAGTACCAAAACACTATCCCAGGCATGTTATCAGTCTATCTCTCACCTTGGCTCAATAGCAATGCCACCATTTCTTCATGGCCTTCCCTTGATGCTTCCATTAGTGGCGTATAACCTTCATCGTTAACCTCCTCAATATTTGCTCCTCGCTCTATTAACAGCATGGCAAGATCAACATGACCTCCACATGCAGCTAATGTTAATGGAGATTCAAAGCTATCTGTGGGCATATTTACCTGCAAATAAGAATGAATTTTGTTTTAATTCTAGTTTATAACTACTATGTTATGAATGCAACTTACATACCTCCTAAAATCTTTGGGTTACGTATGACAACAATTTATAGATAAATATGTTCAGCTTTTATCTGTAAATTCGTGTTTGCATTAACAGTGCGACATGGGTTCTCAAGGTCACAGATGTGAGGTGACTCATCTTGGTAATAGAAGCTGCCACCATCTTCTTTCCAGAGCTCAGTAACTTTGGTGGGTGGTTTCTCTCCTGGAAAGCACCAGACAGAAGAGTGTCTCTAAATTTACGTGTCATAATGACAGACCCATGTTTCGTCACCTGTGACAATATTATAAGTGTCTTTGGCCTGCCCTCCATCAATTTTTCAAGAATAAAATAACACCAGTCCACCCATGCATCCTTTTGTTCTTCTATCAGGGATTGAGGCACCCAACAGGCACATCTCCTTGTAAAGCTCAACTAATTCTCAACTGGGTGTGCAAAAGCAGTTAAGGTTCAAACCCGGCGGAGGGCGATGGATTTTTTCAGGCATAAAAATCCTTAGCATGGCTTACTTCGGGAGGGAAGTAAAACCGGTGGTCCTGTTTCATAGATTTATGGCATGTAAAAGAACCTCAAGCCTGATGGAGGTCTCTGAGCAAAATTTTCGGCCTTTCACGGCCAATATAGTATGGGACACTAAGAACCATAGTAGTTAAAGAGCGTCCATAAATAAAGCTCAATTTAATTTAAAAGCAGTTAAATCAAAACGTGTCAGAAATATGTTCTCCACAATCTTTGGTATTATTTTATCTACTCTACCCATGTGTCTAAAGGTTGGTTCACAACAGCCTGAAAGTAGTAACCAAAATGGAAACTAAAATGGGAAGCAAGGCAGCACACAAAACATTGGTTCACAAATGCCCGGTAACAAGAACGGCAATGCATATCGATGAACATGTCAATCACAAAGTGAAAGTTGATTTTGGCATTGGTATTTAATTTGTTTTTAACTAACCAATGATATTTTTTAACCAACTTCCAATTCAGCCAATATAAAGCGGTTAGCCAACATCAAAATTTGATAAGAGCAAACATTATCTAAATGCATATCCATTTCATTTCTGATCCCTCATGTTGTACCGAGCTTTCATTCCTTCACTTAATAGCATACATTGAAGTTTTTTTTATTGTTCTTTGATAATTTCCACCAGTTTTTGCTGTTCGTTGTAGCTTTTGCCATTGTTTTTGAGGCAATAGCCAGTTTTGAGTTGCACAAAAACAAACTACAAACTACAGATGATCCTTTCACCAGAGGAACCAATGCTCAATGGTGAATGGATATGTGGGTGTCAGGACCTGAGGTTAGGAAGCACATTTACTACTAATTTCTTCCAGTTTCATGTTTTCAGCTTGCGACTACAGAGAGCACTAGCGGCTGTTTCATGCCATGGCTGCCTAGAATAACCTTTACAGTCAAGAGTCTAATATGTACAATATGGATCTAATATGCCGTGCACAGGAACGAGAACGAGGAAGGTGGGCAAGTCTTCATTCCCATTCCCAGGGTGCGGGAAGGCTTCTCAGTCACTTGTGAACATGTATCTCAACTTTCTCGTTCCCATTCTGGTTACCATTCTTGTTGGCTGTGAACCAGCCTTAATCGGTTAAGTCATATCACTCATAATAGTCTAGTAGAATGAATGTGCAATGGGAGGTTATGTCAAGAAGTCCTAAGTTGTGGGTGTGCAAAGACTGTTAAGTCTCTGACGTTTGTCTTAACTTACTTTACACCATCGAACTAGCAGTGCAAAATTGGGTAAGTCAGTTATAGAGTTGACTTAACTTTCTGTGCACTAAACATTTAAATGACTCGCCCAACTTGACACTGCATTAATGCAAACACCGAGGCAATGCGAACACTGAGTAGCAACTAACTCTGATTTATCAACAATACAGACGAGGAAAAGGAATTATTGCGACTGTATATATTATTTCAGTAGGGCATTGCCACCTAAAGCCCAACAATGACTGTTTGCAGTTCCAGTAATGTAGCATTGATACTGGTGGCATTTTCCTCACATTTTAATAGATAAGTGGCTCATTCTTAACATGTATCTTATGAAGTGAGGTGCTACACAATGAGTTCAAGAAGTAGGAAACTGGTTGAACTGGCTACTACTAAGAAAGCTATTAATCATAAAGATAACTTTAAATATTTATTTCACTGCTTTAAGAAAGTGATCACGTGTTTATAACTGCCTAAAGACTGGCCCGTGGCTCAGTCAGTAAAACACTTATCTGCTTTGCGAGGGGTCCGGGTTCGATTTTCAGCTGGAAATGGGAAATTTTCTCTTGCCAAGATTATTTCCTATCCTCCACAGGGTCTGGAAGTATGAATGAGAGTGTGAATCTGTGAGTGATCTGATTTACAAAATCCCAAAGCAATCTATAAATTCAACGACAAGTGCATACAAGTTAACACCATTGCCAATAAGGTGGCCACCTATATGACCATTGCAGTTAAAGGCAGATATAAATGTAACACAAAACAATGCCTCAAATACAGTGCAACCTAAAATAAATTGCTTTACTCTTTTAGAGAAGAAGAGCTATTTACTACCCTCAGATGTTATACAAGCTGCTATAGAGGATTCAGATGACAGCTGTAAAGATCCAGACTTCGACATTGAAGAATACACCAGCTCAGATTTTCAAGATGAGGGGATAAGGAAGTAAAAATCCAAAATAATGCCGGACTTGCCAATAAATCTAGTGTATATTATGAACATAATAAACTGGAAGGTGAAAATCGTGAAGTAGTAAATGATTTGTCTGTTACTGAAGGAAATAAATGATGTGGAAGCAATATTAGTAGATGAAGATATCAGACTTGTAGTGAAAAAGCGAGGATTGAAAGGGGGTGTGAGAAAAGCCAAGCAAGAAAGGAAATGTGCAAGAAACAGTGGAAAAAGTTACACTACTTAGAAAGGAAAAGTAGTAGAGGCTTAAGTTATAAAGCCCCTTGAATCATGTAGGATGAAGTGGATGACACTATAAAACAAATTAGTAATGATTACTCAAAGATGGGTAATTTTGATAAGAGGGTTTTATACCTAAGTAATTTGATACAAATAAAAGACAAAACTACTAAAAGACCAAGAACAGGGGATATACAGGAGCAACATTTTTGACAAATTACAGTTGATTATCACTTATACATAAGTGGAAAATTGGAACAAGTCTGTACACCTTGTTTATTGAAAGTATTCTATGAGACTAAAGGGTTAATAGAAGCAGTAATTCCAAAGAAATTGGAGTAACATTTCTGGTTTTTTAGATGATGATGGAAGGGGCAAGCATAAACCTGGTAACAAATTTGACAATGAGGTAATTATATCGGCCCGTAATCATTTGCTTTCCATTCCAACACACAAATGCCATTATTCAAGAAAAGAAAAGTGCATTATATGAAGAATATTTAAATGCCCCTCCTAGAAAACGTGTTAGTAAGATGATCTACGAAACTATTTTCCATGATCTTAAGCTACAAAAAAAACCAAAAGTGGACACATGCCAGGCATGTGATAAGACTTCAGCTGAAGATAGAGATTTCTGAAGGTGAAAAAAAAACTTGGATTCCAACGGGATAAAGAAGTGCACCAGGAAAAGGCTGACTTAGTATATGAAGAAAAGGCAACTGACAAGTCACTCTCATGAAATGATCCTGCTACAGAAACCATAACATTCACTTACAATAATGCTTGCCAACTCCAATGGTCAGTAACTCCATTGCCTTTCATAAAAGGCAGCTATGCATCTATAACTTGATCGTACACAATTGTGATTACCTGCAAGCATACTGCTTCATGTGGCATGAAGGACAAGCCTTAAGAAGGGCTAATGAAATAGGTTCCTGCCTTTACAAGCACCTTAAACAACTTCATCTAGATGTAAAATATATGTCATGTATTCTGATTCTTGCCTATGACAAAACAAAAACACTTACATGGCAGTAATGTGTATGATCACACTTAAGGAACAACCAATCCTCCAATCTATTGAGCACAAGTTCCTAATATCTGGTCATACACATACGGAAAGCGATGGAGATCATGCGATCATAGAGAAACTGAAAAAGAAGTACGGTATTCTTATGCGTCACCCTCATGACTGGATGCAATTCTTCGCCTGTCAGCTAAGAGTAAGCCATTTGTGGTAAGCGAAATGTCTATAGAGGACTTTTATGACTTTTCAGCATTTTTGGGAAATGAACTTGTTACGAAAAGTTGATCAATAAATGGAGAAAAAATTGTTTGGAGGGGCATACAGTGGCTCTGTTTTCAAAAGGGTTCCTTTGGGCAATTCTCTTTCAAGCACATGTTGAGGAAAGATGATGATTTCAGACTTGCCAGTATTCTCAGAGGAGGAAAATCTACAGGTGTCAAACCACTTAAGAAATTCCAGTCCAAGCGGAATAAACCCTATAAAGAAGGACTTGCTGGACCTACTTCCATTTATCTCACCTACATTCTGGGAATTCTACAGAGGTCTGAAAACGTCCAAAAGTGTTCTTAATACTTTCTCAGATGGTGATACCGATGAGGATGTTGAATGAATTTATTTTTAGTGTCCAGTTAATATTCTGGATGATGAAAACAATTTCATGGAAATTTAAAAAGAAGGAAGGAAGAATGCAACATTAAGTCAATGATAAAATATCTTGTTTCATTACTTTGTACCATATTATGTTATATTTTCACAAATTCTGTTCCTTGTATGTTTTTATAAAAGGCTAAAAAATTTAATACTTAACATGTGTGATTGATTATAAGGTATTATTTTCAAACATTATAATGCTATGTCTTGTTTCATTATTGTGCACTATTTTTATACTATATTCTTTTGTTATGTACTGCTAAATGTGAAAATGCATATAAATGTGTATTGTTTTATCCCTGAGAAAACAACCAGATTTGCTTCATACTTAAATATGTCATTTTCACTGTAAATTCTAGTAGTATACAATAAATCTTCTGCTGATATTATATAACATTTGTGTGAAAGTGGATATGTCAAAATGTACTGTGCAAAATCGGGGAAAGTCACATATCCACCCTCCAAACTTTCAGATAATCTTTAATAAGGGATGAAGTTCTACAGGGATTAAAGCAGCTTCATGTGTATAATTATAGTATTAACCGAGGAACTTTTTTTTTTTTTTTTCAAAATGTGTAGAGTTTTGGCACACAGGAGATTTGGGAAATTTATTTTAATCTTTAATTTAATTTTTTTCACTATAAGGTTTTTGACTTAACTGCTTTTGCACACCCAGTTGAGAATTGTGAACTGTTCTGCTCTCATTGCCTCAATATTTAGAGTCCCTTTAATATCACTAAATGTGATGTGTGGATCTTCAATAATTGTCCTCAAGCATAGTTTTCCTGAGTCACAGTTGTTGTTGGGCGACTGGAAAGAGGTTTATCTTCAAGACACTGCCAACTCCTTAAATATTGCAAAAACTATTTCTGACTGCGGCCCTGGAAGGGGCAGATGCATCAAAAATATGTACCAATGACAAATGACATTCATCAGCATTTAGATTCGTCCTGTAATCATAGTAAATCAATGTCCAAAGTCGCAGTGAGAGAGATCAATCTTACTCCAAGTCTGTCTCAGCACACACTGTGCTTTCTCAAACCCAGGAGTGAAAACCAGTGGAGGGAAAAGTGACACATGCATAAGGTCAAAAAACATTGCTCTTTAAAAGGAAAGCAGTTACATTATCCTGGGAATTATGGTTTAGAGGCTGTTAAAAACTTTCAGCATGACTCTCCTAATTATGTCCTAGCATTTAAAAAAAAAATTATAATTTGCAGCACATAATCTAACACTCCTACTATATGAAGGTTTAGGGCATTAAAATACATTAATTTTAACTCCTTTTGAAAATATATGGGTCACAAAGAGAAAACATACTATGTGAAACAAGTTAGGCAAATTGTGTTCATGTATATCAGTTTTTCAAGCCTGAATATGAAGAATCAACTACAGCTGAATAGGGCATATCCTCCAAGATTGTCAAGTGTCAAGATAAGCTATGTTGCAATATGGTATAGAACTGATAACTGTGCAACAAATTTCCCATGAAGCAAAGGCTTCTACTGCAGCCAGGTAAACAACACAATTTTATTGCAAAAGAAATGAACTTCTTTAAAGGTAATTTCATTATGCAATAGTTTTTAAGTGTATACTAAAGGAATGATGACTGAACAAGAAAGAAGTCAATTTACATGGAAGGAAATAGAGAATGCTAAGGATATTGAAGGATAAAGGCTTCATTTTCATAGAGCATATTACGGTAGGGAATTGCTAGTGGGGAGGACTCCCATTATAGCTGTAATAAACCTGGCAAGATAGAATTGAGCCAATTTTTCTTTCTTTCTCAAATGACACAAGCTGAGTCAGAACCATGAAAAGATGACCTGAAACATAAATACTAGGTCAATAGGCCTTCAATTTCCTTTGTAACTTTGTAAAGACTGTTACTTTAGTTTGCTTCATACTATGTTGGCAAACACAGCTTTTATTCTCAACGCAAACTCATTTTATGGAATCTAAGTCTAAGAAATACATTGATCATCACTCTGAAATGACTTACACATTTGAATCTGCTTTCAGAGTCTGCCGTTGTTATGAGCAATGACAGAATTCACTCTTAAAAGACTCAACAAAACTTAACGTTCAAACACCAAAATGTCTGACATTATTACATAGTTATCTTCAAATCACATTGCTCGCACCTAGGGTTACCCATGTATTTTTTCAAGGAAATAATGCAAATCCCAACTTTTTTTAAGGAAATAAGGGAGACAAAGAGTGGCTACAAATTTTCACACCCAAAATAAATTCATCGTACAACACAATTTTCTAAACCAAAGATAGATTTATTAAGAAGTCAATCATATTTTGGTACTGATTTACCTCCATTTAATTTTTTTCACAGTTTTTTTACTATCTGTAAAAATCTTTGCAAGAAGCTTGAAATTTATTGATATGCACACTATGCTTTAATTACCTGCATACTACTCAAATTTCTTATATCAGCCCACTTATTCACAAGAGAAAATACTCTGTATGAGCATTACTGCCTGGTATGCTCACAATAAAACCAAATAAGTTGTTTAAATTTGGCACTTCTAACACGGCACTTTTAACACTATTTTTGTCTTGTTTTTTTATGTACTGAATACTGATACCCATTTTAGATAAGTACAACCATCTACGGATACTTTATGTTTCAAAACATCCCTTGAACTACATAACTCTTCACAAAACACAAATCATCTTCCATTACAGAGTCTAGTTTAATAAATTCCACGTTTCATAGATCAGTGAGTTCCACTTCTCAATCACTTGAAACTATGTAGTAATGTATCAAACTTATTAACTAAATAACAGTATAAGGTATCATCAGTGAAATTATCTTTGTAGTTGGATGTTAAACTTGAATTCAGAACGCTGTTTTAACATTCACACTCAAAAGTACCAGTCTTCTTTCCTTTTTCTTTTGCTAATTAATGACCATACTGAGTCCTCAGTTTCCATTACATCAGATCAGGGTTTAGTAAATATTTTTATGACTGAATAAAAATTACCCCAGTGCGTGCTTCAATTATTTTTCCCAAAAGCAGTGTTATTTTTCATATCTACAGAATGTTAACTAGTATTAAACCTACATTGTTTGGAAAGTCATCAAACCCTTAAGGGTGTGAAAATAATGTAAACAAGTAAATCACTTTAATTCCCAAACACTATCAAGCTATTCAACAACATATTAAGAAATAAATGGGATAGGATGAAACAACACTTGCGAGCAGAACAAATTTCAATCAAGAACATTATTGTAATCCTGTATTTCTTTTTTATATACATAGTTATAACAAATCAATAAAAATCTTCACTTGCAAATGAAACTGCCATCATAGCTAAATTATATCATAATTTTCCTTATTAAAATGAGATGCATATTAGGGAAGCTATAAGTATCCTGCAAGAAATGTATTGCATTGTAATGTAATGTATGTATTGTATGTATGTATGCTTGAAAATACTTCTGTAGTACAGTAACTTTGAAGTGGAATAGAAATTAAGACCATAGTGATTTTGTGTAGAAGTTAATACCACTGTAAAAAATTTTCCATAGCTTGTACAACAAAAGGAAACCACTGAAGAAAAACAAAACAGGGAAAAAAATTATGATTTAATGACCAGTAATGATAATTTTAGATCTAATGCATGCACATTGTTGTATCATGTTAATACTTCACACAGGCCAGGTTCAAGGGAGGGAAAAACACAGCTATCTAGTTTTTTTCTGCACCTCCATCAGCCTTCATATACTACATACCAGAGAAATTTACAAATGTGTGATCAAGAGAAGTCAAGAGGGGTGGGGCAGTGGCAGTGTGATCAAGATAACATTCGCTATCATATAAATATAATCACAATAAAAAGATGGCATTTTCATATTGCATAATACATGGAACTGAAGTGGGAAACAATATGGACTGCAAATTGTGCCTCTCATAATTCATCATGAGTTTTATCAAAATATGTATATTATTCTCAAAGGCCCACTATACCTGATATCTGTTTCTTGAATGTTGGGTTGGGTCATAGATTATGGCCATAGCTGGTAATTTTGATTTCCAGAAATTAATTGAGCAGTGTAATGGATTCAGGCGTTTGAACATACTTCTGCTCCCATATGAGACTGCCAACAAGTACATAATAAATATCATGTACCATTCTGACCAATGATTGATGCCAAACCAACACATGCACATTAACCAATAAAGGATCATCGGAGAATGGTGTGTTGGAACAAATCTATTTGGTTTGTTCCAACACACACTTTATGCCATCGCCAGACAAGCATTTAGGCATAGACTTGGCCAGAACGTGATTGTCTAGCAAGTTTACATCATGGCAGCCACCAGCTATGGGAAATGTAAAAATGTAAGAAAAATAAAGACATGAAGCTCGTACTCCTTGTAAGGCATTTCATTCATGTTCATTCGATTTTGAATGTTTTTAACTGTTTTCTTTGCAAAATACTTTTAGTACTTGCTAAAATCCATGAGGGTTTTTAACAGTGATGGCACGACACCACTATTTCTGGATACTCGATACTCATATTAAGTTTTGAGCACCAATACTCATTTTATAAAACATTTTCTTAGTATAAACGCATATAACCAATTTTGTATTATACACCAATTCTGAAATTGTTCCTGTTTGACATTCTCCAATCGGCAGCAATTGTTTTATTTTGATAATGCCACAGGTTATCCCTATTGTTAGTCAAGATAATAGACCACCACCACCGCCGCCGCCGCCGCCGCCGCCGCCAACTTTGCTTCCCTTTTTATGTAACTGTATTTTGTGGTGGAAACTTTCTTTCAAAAGGTTTTCTATCCATAGAAATAGAAGTACTAGCAATTCCTCTTTATTCTGAATTCTTGAAAATATAGACTAATATATATTTTACATGAAACTCAAATAACTAAAAATGACGAGTGTGTTTCACCATTCTACCAATATTCTCATAACACATACATTTTTCATCCGATAATAAGTAATTAGCAATATAACACTCAGAAACAGAGTAAATTTGCAGATAAAGCCTCTCTACTACCCACCCTCATACATTAGCATATACATGTTTAACACAAAGGTTTGACTAGTATAAATACAAACACATGGAAGGAAAGAACAAATATTTTCATGCACTTCATTATCTCACGTCTGAAGTTCTGATTTGTTTCTGCCTGATTCACGGATTTTGGTCACCGGATTAGGTAAATATAGTGAGTGAGAGTGAGTCACCAAGGCAGGCTATTGCAGAAATGTGATTTAGTGCTTTAATTAAATCAGCTTCATTCACAACTTGGATAATGCTGCATGTTACACGAGTACCTTCCCCCATTGTTTTGCATGTTTTCATTTAGACATAAGAGTGTATGGAATGTTGCAGTCATCATTCACCCACAGGAAATGCAATCGAGGCCTATCAAGAATTATAATCCAGCACTCTTTGGGGACATGTGCAAGGCAATAACGTGAAGTCTCGACTCCTTCCATTCCTTATCTAGCATAAAGTTAAATGTAGCAACTTTCAATAACACAAAATTTAGAAGTATCGAACGTTTATCTCAAAGTATTAGGCATACTTCAATACCACCGAGTATTGAGAGTATCAAGGTATTGAGGTCCCATCGCTGGTGTTTAACGTTTGATATGACTTTCTCCACCCATTATCATTTATTTGTCTACAGCTTCTGCAAACTATTCTTGCAAAAGCTTATCGAATTCAAGTTAATTGTGATAAATGTCTGCATAAATAGTTTCATTACATGTTTTCTTGTAGGTACAAAATGGATAATGATAGTCAATGAATTCATCCACATTTTTTGTAAAGTAAGTTTTTGTCCATCTCTGAATGTTTACCAGTTATACAAAAATTCCTTGTGAACAAAGAGGACTATACAGGCTACTCACAGAAAATTCAAGATGAACATTCTGTTTGTCATGTAAATAACTGAAATATACAGTGTTTTAGTAAACATCATTAGTAGTTTTTGAGAAAACCAAAAATTTACCTCCATGTAAAGGTAAGCTTGTGATGCAGAGATTTTCTTGAAAACCTTTGTGTCACATCTTTAGAAATATTGAACTTAAATACCAAGTTTAGTATTTTGAGTTTCATTTCCGAGTTATGCTGATACACATACTGTGCTTGACTCAGGAGTTAAGCTATGACCTTGCGGTTGACGTAAGTGAACTTAAGCCATCATTGTATTGTTCGTACCTCTCCCTATATTGTTTAACACCATGCTCCAAAGGTACTTATCCTTTCTTTCCCAGAACAATTAATATTTTGCAATGTAGCATCAGTAATACATTATATTACTACACGAAACAAAATAATAATGATCATACTTTCAATAAGTAAACCTGTAAAAGCTGATACATGCAAAACATAATTATGACCATACACATGTGAAACTGCAGTTGTTGACAATACTTTTGAACTGCTGATGTTACAGCATTTGCATCATAGGCAAGAAGCTACCAAGTCCACTGCACACTTGCAGTCCAAGGACAAAGCCATTCTCCTGAGTCAACCACAATATAGACCTTTTTCTAAAAATGCTTTTCTTGGATTCAGGGGGCCCTAAAATATGTATTTCCAGTGAAATCCTAAAATCAAATTTTTGGGTTTAATGAAAACCTATACCTACTAGGGTGGTAGAGAAAGTAAAAATCTGGTGTTCTATTCACATGACTTTCTCTACCCTCTTATCAATTTATTAATGGGTATATAAACTGTTCTTATGACAGCTCATCTTTCTATACACTTCACTTTAATCAAGACAAACATTGCAGAAGTAGCTGCATTACACACATTATAAATTCAAGTGAATAGCATTAGTCAAATGTTTAAGAACAGAACACTATATACTGGCTTTAAAATTCCATACTCTTTCCATGCAACTGCAAGAAACAACTAAGTGTCAACAGGACTTTAAAAGAATGACAAATAATTCAATGATTCAAACCATTAATTATGGATATCTTGAAAATGACTGATGCCATCAAAAAAAAAATCAAATAAATTGTGTGTTTTAAAGAGATCCACATTTTTTGTGTGGTGTGTTTTTGTCTATCACTTAACATTTACCAGTTATACAAGTTATAAAAAATTTCTTTCAAATGAACAGGCTATTCACAGAAAATTCAAATTTACATTTTATTTGTCATGTAAATATCATTAATATATGGTACTTTAATCAAAATCATTAAGAGCCATTTTTGAGGAAGTAGGTTTTGAAAACTGTTACATGTAAGGGTAATTGGAGGTAAGGGGGTTTTCTTGAAAATTCTTTGTCAAATCTTTGGAAGATAATGAACTTAAATACCAAAGTTTGGTATTTATCCAGGCGCGGCTTGTCAACATGTGCTACAGTACAATGGTTATTTTGCTGAAAATAGTGCCCTATCACGTGCTAAGCATGTCTTCAATTATTAATCCTTATTTCCTATCACTTTTGTAATTTTAACCAATTTCATATTTGCCGTGTACTAGCATTGGATGCTTATCATGTGCAAAGGTAACGCATGCCTCACATACAGGATAGGTGCTGCATTAGGTGCTACACAGATCTTCAGTTCATTGGCGGGAATGCAGACCAATCTACGCACATGACACATCAATGTGCTACTTGAAATCTCTTCTCCTATTGGCTGCATTTATCTAGAATTGTGCTAACATCGACTGGAGCACAAAAGCACTCCTACTGCTTGCCATAGTATAACCACTGCCATCTATGTGGTGTTGATACAATTATCTTTGCTGTCATGCAGGATACCAGCGCCAATAGATATTGTACTGCAGGACACAGCTCAGAGAGAATAAAGCTCTCCGGAGATAAACATATGGAGTTGATACAATTTTAACTGTTGGCACAGTTTGTTTTCGATAACAAATAACCGCAAAATATTTGATTTAGCTCAAAAACTCGGGTTATGTCTGACAGTAATAGTTCTGTTGTGTCACTAACATGAATTCTGTGAGCAGCTTGATGAATTATCCTTTCTCTAGGAGGACCCTAGAGGAAAAAGTGCAAGTGAAGTAGCTAGGGAGGCAAACTCCAGCTCTAAACATTACACAATCTGCAAAAGAAGGGAGAAATAATTCCTACATTAGGTGGTTTAATCCCAAAATCTACGAACATCCATAGCTATGTGGATGCTAAGAAACAAATGCCCTTTTCTGTTTTCCATTCTCTTTGGACACAGTGAATGTTGGAGTACAACGGGAGTGACAGCTCTAGGACATATTAATGTTCTTGTTAACAAACAAACAAAATGTAAAGCATTTAAACAATGTTTTTGATTTACGTCCTTTAGGCAATATAAATATTATGACTCAGTTAAACCATGTTTATCAAGAAGCGAACCTGAAGCTTAACCAGCAAGTTGAAAAAAAATGGGTGTGTGCTGTCGTGCCTAATTGACTGCGTAAAGTTCTGCAGTGTGTTTGAGCTGCCTTTAAGAGGACATGAGACTGAATCTTCTGAAAACCTGGCATGTTCTTAGGATTAACTGATTGATTTAGTAAGTAATATTGACAGTGCTGTGAAGGAACACATGAACTCAAATCATATTTTCAAAGGGACCTCCAAAACCATCCAAAAAAAACTGCTGAATTGTGTGCTATGAGTTTGCTGTGAGGTGATTCTGGAGGAAATGAAAGAAGCTGACTTTGTGGCTGTTATGGCAGATGACACCACAGATGTTTCCGATCATTCACAGCTTGTGTTAGTATTTAGATATGACAAACATGGTTATCCGTTTGAGAGATTTTGGATTTCTTTTGAGAGGGACACAATGCAGAGGCAATTTCTGAAAGCATATTAAAAGTTTAAAATAAAGAGAGTTGAGGGTTGTTACACTACATCACTATAATATTCTTACTTGAACGCGTTTGGGGAGACGGTTTGTTCCCATCGTCAGCATGTCCTCATCTGATTTTGCCGGTCATCGGCTGGGGGATGTGTGTGGTTAGTGGTGTTCTCTGGTGCTGGGCTGATGAACCTCCAAAGGCTGTTGGGTGGCGGTAGTTCGAAATTCATTAGGTGATTCCTGTGTTTGACAATATGTATTTTTTCCCAGATGTCCAATTCATTACTGCTGTTGATCGGTTTTAAGAGTTTTATGTTTGGAGTGATATCATGGTTTGAAGACCAGAAATGATGTGCTACTGCTGATTTATCTGGCTGCTTTTGGTAAATGCATCTCATATGCTCTTTAAGTCTTATTTCAAGATTTCTTTTTGTTCTTCCTATATATACCAGGTTACATTCATTACAATCAATTTGATATATACCAGCTGATTTATCGTTGGGGATAGGATCTTTTGTTCTGTTGCATAGTAGTTTCTGTATGTTGTGGTTATTCTGTGGAGACAGGGTGATGTATTTTTTGAAAATCCTTTGAAATTTATGATGTGTCCAAGGGTGATAAGTGAATTTTCTATATGCTTGTGGTTTTTGTTGTCCGAGTAACGTAGTCATTTGTTGGATGTATTTCTGTCTTTCAAACCTTTTTATCTTCTTATCTATTGTTTTTTTCTGGTATCCATTCATAGTGGCTATGTTGATAATGTGTTGGTATTCTTTCTGGTATTTCTCCTTCTCCATTGGTATATGTACTAACCTGTTTGTAATACTATTTAAAATTGCATGTTTGTGGCTTGTAGGATTGAAGCTATTGTTTTTAATATAATTTTCTGTGCGCGTTGGTTTTTTGTAAATGCCGAACGTTAGTTTGTTGTGTGCATTATTTCTGATGATCCTGATGTCTAGGTAAGGTAATTAGCCATTTTCTTCTTTTTCTATTGTGAATTTAATAGATCTTTTTTGTAAATTTAATAATTTCAAAGCATCTTCTGAAAGTTTTTTTGGCACAATAGCAAAAATATTATCTACATACCTATACCAGGTTTTGAATAGATGTGGGAAAGATTTAGTAATATGGCATTCAAAATGGCTCATATATAGTTCTGCTAAAAATGGTGAAAGGGGGTTTCCCATAGTTAGGCCTGAGGTTTGTTTAAAGATTTTGTGATGGAATGAAAAGAAATTTTGGTCCAGACATAATTTTGTTAGTTTTAGGTAATCTTCTGTTTGTGCTCTAGGTGTGCCATTGTTTAATATCCAATTTTCTAGGAGTGGTAATAATTCTTCTTTTGGTATGCTTGGGAAGAGTGCAGTGACATCAAATGATACCATCATGTCTGTGGGTGATATATTTATATTTGAAAGGTGACTGGTTAATTCTAATGAATCTTTTATACTAAGACTTTTGAACATAGGCATGGAGTTGAAGGTATTTGAAAGCCATTTTGCTAGTTTATATGTGGGAGAGTTTATGTTATTCACTATGGGCCTCATTTTGTTGCTGAGTTTGTGTATTTTTGGTAATGCATATAACCTAGGTATGGTGGGAAAATCTGGTTTAATTCTGGATTTTTCGGCTTTTGTTAATGTTTTGGTTTCTATCAATGTGTTCTGGAGTGACTTGGTGCATTCTTTTAATGGATTTTTGCTGATTTCCATGTACTCTGGGTTATGTAGTAATTGCATAACTCTAGATTCATAATCTTCTTGGTCTAATATCACTAATGTGTTTCCTTTGTCTGCTTTGGTGTATAATACAGGCTTTGACTTTAGAGATTTGATACTTTTTTGATGTGGTACGTAGTGGTGTTTTTGGGCTTGTATCTGGTCCAATATTGGTTCACACTGTGATTGTATTAAACTTTTATCCTTATCTGTAAGGTGGTTGGAGGCTATTTCAATATCAGCAACAAAGTTTTCTGTATTTTTTGTGAAGTTGAAACAGGTTTTTAGGCCATTGTTCAAGACAGATAGCTCAGTGCTGGTGAATGGTTCTTTTGAGAGGTTAACTACATATTGGCCTGTTGTAGGTTCATTGTTTAGGTTATGTTTATGTTTATATGTTGCTTCCCGTTTTTGGTTATGTCTAGGAGATTTTTCCCGGTATTCCAGGGAGTTTTTTTGTTTGAATATAAGGTTGTTTAGTTTCTTTTTCAGTTTCATTGTTTTGGCGCTCATTTTCTTGCTAAGTAGCGTAAGGAAATTTGACCGTAAATTTTCCCATAAGGGTATTCCTAAAACTTTCGGTAACCATAAGTGTAATTCATAGATTCTAAGGTCCAAGTCCTGTAAATTTGCATAATGTTTGTTCTTTTCTATTTTGATTACTTTCTTGTCTGCTACTGTTTGATGTTTTACATTGTAATTAAATTTTACGTATTTTCTAATGAAGTTTGGCGTAACTTTGTGTTTTAGGCAAAGATTTAGGAATCTTTATGTTTAAAAACAGAGTACTTTATATGAATACTATTAGAATATTTCAGTATATATATAAAATTTTCTACATTGCAGTGTATGAATAGCAATTTCATTTAAATTTTATCAAATGTTTTTGCCCAATGCACGTCTACAAAATTCTACACAGATATAGATATTAAACAATTAACTAAATGCATGTGTGCTTATTGTAAGTCTGTAATACTATAAACATATGTATTTATGGAATTCTTTACCAAATAACCGATATTCCAGAAAAAAATTATATTCACCCGCATTAATTGCTTAATTTTCTTTATGGTTTTTTGGCTTTTAATTACACTTTTTAAAGATACCAGTTGTCACAGACTTTTCTGAAATTTTAATGTATACCATCAAGCCTAAGTAGATACTTTTTTTTATTCATGATTTGTCAATGTTCAGCTTTAGTTCAATTCTGTGGAAATGTTCTGGTATCATAACAATCATTGAATGAAAATCATTATTGGTTCTGATAATGTCCATATTTATTTGTTTGTTAAGTTGGTCACAGTGAAAAGAAAGGTTAGTTCCCTAGTTGTGTTTTCTGGGGGAATGTTGCAATTACAAGTATTTTATTTTGGATTATTTTTCATGTGCAAATTTAAGTATAAATTATCACTCTATAAACCAAATGTCTGCCTTCTTTATGTTCTTCCTATTCCAGCACCAGTATACATTCAATTTTCTATGGTTACGAGAAGCTGGTAAATAGCTTCCTGCTAGACACCTCTTTTAGCAGATTGGAAATTATCATAAAACGATTCTGGGAATGAAAACACATTGCTGTAATATCACAGAGCTCTCAAAAGTGCTTAATTCCTAATCTTAACCTAAAAATGACGCAAATACATTCGTGAACCATGCAAATCAATACAAGATTAATCACCATTTGAACCTAACATTCTTAAATCAATAACTGGTAGTTTATTATGGTACAGATTACACAACATTTATTTTACTATTAAAATTAGTCTCTTAAAAGTTATGTTGGGAGCATCACTTACCAATGTTATCACACGGAACATTACTTACTCAAGTACTGATTATAGTACTGGTTACAGATTACTGTAACATTTATATTTTACACTAAAACGAATAAATGAACACTGATAATTAAAATGTCAAATTTCTAGCATGATTTTCCTCTTACAGCAGCATTAAAACGATGTCGATGTGAATCTGCTGTGTAATAAATGCATTTGCAAGAGGTTCTTGGCATTTGTTGCACTCTACAACGAAATCTTTATTGTTAACAAAATTTTGTGTTATTACAAAGTTACATAAAGCTGAACAATGGTTAGCGGCTTTAACAATTTGTTAAGCCCTATCAAAACGTTACAGAATAGCCCTGATTGGAGTTTTTATTAGTTTATATTGTAACACAGTTAGGGGAGCTAAGACTAGGATTGTCAACAAATCCGTTGGTTTTTAACAAATTCTGAGTAGAAGTATCGGGGGGGGGGGGGGGGGCAAAATAGGAAGGAACTAAATTACAAAGATTATGCATATCCAAGAACAGCAGACATACACAATTAATTTTTTATTCCACTCACAGACACAAGTATGTGTAATTATGGTGTCGTAGAATTTGGTCTGCATGCAGTATGTAGAATTTATTTTGGAAACAGCAAATATTTTTATTTTGGTAGCTGGTACACGATGACTACTTGGAGCATAATATTTATTTTTTCCCTGGGATTGTAGGAATGAGTAAAATGGTTATTTATTATGTCATGAATGTATGGGTGATAATGTGTAGGTGAGATAATCTTATGCGCCTATATCATCGGTGTCCTGTGAAAAGGGCAAATCAATCAAAACATCATTTTTTAGAAGAGAAATTTTAAATTTCAACCTCTCTTAAAAATTATAAAAACAATTAAAGCAACTCGTATTATTCTAGTTTTGTCTCTTTTCAGATTACTTTTCATATATTTCTTCTCTTTTTTCTTTTTCATTCTTTGTACTAAACTATGCTGTTATATTTCTCAAGGTTCTTCACTTTTCCTTCTTATAATAGACTTGGTTGTCTTCTTGGATCTCTTCTCTGTTGTTTCTTGGTGGGGAAGTGCTTCATAATACTTGTGATGGTGAATAGGAATAAATCTGGTTTTACATAGGTCCATCAGGTCCTTGTATTTGGGTAGTGATATTGGCAGTCGATTTTTGTAGGCCTTAGGAAGGTTGTCTACACTGAAATGTTGAGGTCAGTCAGCACATCTTGTCATTTTTATTTCTTGGTAGCCATCAGCATCATACTAATACTTGAAAAATATTGAGTCTGGGCTCCGTGTCTTGTATCTAAACCATTTTATCTTCCAGCAATCAACAACATTGCCTGTCACAGTATGGTATCTTTGAGTGTGTTTGTTATCATTAGCTAGTAAATTCCAGTCAACAAATGAACCATGACTTAAATGAACAACTTTATAAGGCTTAGGTGTTTTCCTTGCAATCTGGCAAATGAAACTCCATTCAGATGTACATTAATTTGTACACTGTTAGCCGCTCTTTCAAAGGCAGAATGAATAGGATCATCCTCTTCCTGGGAGTGTCCTCGTTCGTAAAACACATGATCCACAAGTTTACAATTGGTCAGTTTAACAGCATTTAGTAAAGCTGTTGAGAAGTATTGGTTTAAATTTTGCCCTCCATAACTATCATTCATTAAAAAAAATCTGTATTTGGATAGTCATTGATATACTTGAAAATACAAAAGCCTATTTCTGTTGATCCTCTGTTTCCTTTTGTTTTGTCCCAAGTATTACATGTGCCTTTTTTGGTAATAAGATCAAATACTGCTAAGTTTCTTTTTTTAAAAAAATAAATGCCATTTCTCCCTTGGGACTTTCTAAAACAGCCTGCAGATCAAAATATATCACAGTTTTCTTCTCATTACTGTCTTTACTGTCTTTTCCTCTTTCAGTTCACAAGTTCTTCGTTTGTTCATTAAATGCCTGTCATGTTCTTTCTCTGCTTCTTTTTCTTCCTGATTCAATGTTTCATAGTAGCTGCATTTGCCACACTAGTCTTTTTTTGGGTATATGGAACCTTAAATGCCCATATGAATAAAAGTATTCTTTATACTTTAACCTAGAGAAAGGCTGTATCAATGGTTTCTTGTTTCCTAAACTTCGCTTTTCATTTTCCTCTCTTGTTTTGAAATTGTACTCATTACATTTTTCCAGGTAAAGACTGTACAGTTTCTGTAAATTTAGTTGTGAAGACAAGCACAATTTGTTAATTGATTTTCTACAATAATGTGATTCTACTATAGGTATTGATAAAATGTGCTAATGAGCCTTCTTCAGTTATCCCCCATGGTCTAGGGGTAACATGCTAGCCTCTAGTTCCCGAGGTCGTGAGTTCAAACCCGGCGGAGGGTGATGGATTTTTTTGGGGCATAAAAATCCTTAGCATGGTTTCCTTCAGAAGGGAAGTAAATCTGGTGGTCCTATATCATAGATTTACGGCATGTAAAAGGACCTCAAGCCTGATAAAGAGGTCTCTGAGCAAAATTTCCGGTCCCTCATGCCCAATATAGAATGGGACGCTAAAAACCATAGTAGTTAAAGAACGTCCATAAATAAAACTCAATTTTTAATTTTGAGCATGCTCTTCTATCCTTGAAGTTTTGTGTTTAGGTGTCTATTTTTACCCCTCCTATCTGCTGATACAACTCCAGAATCATTCTTTTTTGACAAGCAAACACTAACAAATTTTTTTGGATCTTCCAAAAACTGATAGAAAAAATGAACGGCAAACACGCACATGCTTATTACTGTTTTCTACATAATAATGAAAGCTATGTTTTTTACGAAGAAATGTCAACTCAGCTTCTTTTGGGTTCCACCTATACCACACAGTTTGCTATATACTGCCATTGTCTGTCTGGCTCTTGCAAGTTTCACCATTTTTCCAAAAGTCACAGAAGATGTCAGCTTTCTCATTATTAGAGAATGTATCACTGCACTTAACAGTACACTTACAACAGGAAAAATATTGTTTTCTTGCTCTTGCTTTTACTTTTACTTGCCTCCTTTTAGGGCCCATTCACAATGAAATGTAAGCGCAGATGTAGCATAAGCGCAAGACTTTGCATTCATGTTATTTAATGGAAGCATTCACATAGTCACGCAACGCAAGACTTTGCAAACTCCAAACTTTATGCTTGCATTGCGTGCATAGAGCAAGAATTCTGCGTTTCTTTCTCTTTGCATTGCGTGCTGTTCAACAGCAGACGACCACGATGCGAGACTTTAGCCATCTAATGTGCGCTCTTCCATTAGGCCATGCCACACGAATTTTGGGTCACCATCTCTCATTTCTCTCAAGAGGTTATGGTAACCTCCTTGCTGAATCCTCTTTCATTTAGTGGATGAACCTGGCATCATTGCCTAGATTTCTTGCTCAGGCGCAGAGAGATAATGAACATTGCATTAATATGACTTGTGCAGCTGTAACATCACATGTATAACTTGCTGCAGTTATCGGACATTATTCCATACGTGGGAAGGAGGCATGAAATTTTAAGAAACTTACAAAATCAGGGTTTTTTAATACACAGAGTTGATTGTGTAGTATCCTGGATTCTTAAATTGTGTAGTTGCTGCTTTATCGAAAACATTGGGCCCTTCTTGGCGACCGTTTAGCTTTTGCGGAAATCTTGTCAGAAGAAATTGCGAACGTGATGAAAAAAAGATTATGGCTAAGGGAATGTCGCGAAGCAAGGAAAATGTAGCTAAAGTGGATTATTCGAATTTAGACGCACAGATCCTACGGCTATGCCCTGTCGTCGCTCCATAGCTGCGGCTTAGGGCCCATGATGTTACAATTTTGGCAGCAGAATGCCAACAACAGCAACGCTAACATGATGGAAGTGCGTATGTTACATATTGATAGCAAAAGTGCTCACTACCCACATATGGAATACTGGCCCTGCTTCCATTGTACTTGCACAACTACTTTCAATGTTTTGAGTAAACAGTTTTATTCTACCGTTAAAGTGGTTTGTACAATGTACATTCACTATTGGACATGTCAAGCTATAAACATAAACAATAATAGGTTTTAGCAATATATACAATGTTTTTACATTATATACAATAGGTCTTTACATGCTAAATACTTTGGTTCATGACATACATTTGTGTTCAAGAAAATCAATCATTGATAGAATAAAAGGATTGGTTAATTAGATGTGCCTTGAGACTGGATTTCAGCGGTTTACTTTTTTAATTGCCTTAATATTACTTGGTAAATTATTGTAAAGTTTAATGCCAGAGTACAAAATGCTTTTTTGATAGAGTGAGCAGTCATGATGTCACAACACTACGGGTGGCTGTTGGACGTATGTTTGTTTGTTTTTTTGGTGACCTACTTATTTATAAAATATTGAGTTAACTTTCACATTTGGTATTGTTGGTTATATTATTCAATTTGAAACTTACGGTGCACTCGGAACATTTCCAAAATTAGTTTAAGGATCTAGAAGCCCGTGCAAACTTCTTGCGTTACGGCTGCATTGTGAATGGTGTTCCCACACGCCTGCGCTTATGCTGCATTGCGTTAGCACTTACATTTCATTGTGAATGAAGCCTTACACTTTTGTAGGATTTCCCAGCAACTCTCAACCATTTTCTTTCTTGTCATTTTGCTGAAGCTGTTCCCTTTTTTCATTTTTATGTTTCTTTTTCTTATTTTGCTGGCATGTGTCTTTACTTTCTGCTGAATTGTCCTCTGAACATGATTGCTTTGCTCCCCTATTATGGTGTGCTGTTATATGATGTCGTAAGTCTTTTTGTTTTTAAAAACTAATGAACACTGATAGCATTGAAATCCTTTTTCAACACTATTTAATTTATCAGGTCTGTTAAACACATTTTCTTGAGCAAGGCCATGCTCAAATTGAAGTTTAGAACTTGGGGGTAAATAGAAATTACTTAGCTCTACCTGAGGGTTGACTGTAACATCACTTTCTAAATTAATTGCATCAATAGAATTTGGTGTTGAAGCAGACAGGTAAGGGATCTTTTGTTTTCAATTAATGTATTTTCATTACTTACCACAACCAAATCATTTTTGTTTGGCAGAAAGAAAGACTCTAGTGGCTCCATAACATGAGGAGTTTTATGTAGTTGATCACTGGAAAATGAATTTTTCAATAAGTTTTCATTAGGCCATGACGACAAAGAAGATTGTTGACTCTCATGTTGATTTTCATTATTGGAAGTTTGCATGGAGTTACTGTTGTTCATTTTTTGTGCACGCTGCACAATTCTCTGCGTCCTTGGATAGCACATCCTGCCCATGTAATTAAAAGTCTCTGAATTACAAGAAGCACTAGGGGAATGAAACATGCATAAATTTACAGAACACCTAATTAGAATAAACCGACCATAATCTCGAAACCGGAATGCTTTTATTTTGTGTTAGATGTAGGTATAAAACTAATTGTGCTTCGTTATTTTCTGAAAATAAGTTCAGACAACTTAAGAGTACTCACCAGGTCAAAATAGCAGCAATATAACACCAAAAAATCCTTTAAATTTATAAACCGTCACCAACCAGTAATCACATTATTCACAGCAATGCTGGATGCACAATACAAGAATTGCTGGCTGATAACAGCTTCTTAACAGTTTTGCCACTCACCTTTCGTGCCCTCTTAGCACAATGTAAACATGATGTATAAACCTTACATTATTAATACTTTTTTAGTATAAATAATTATTTTTATTATAAACATGTGTTTAACAGGTTTACCATTAAGCTAATTATGTGCATAAAGGTATACAGCTATGTGTAATAAGGGCAAATAACATGTTCGCCCCTTTTACTTTAAAGGTTTGCCTTTCTTACACAGTTTATTTCCAGTTAATTCGGTGAACTGATATGTAGGAGGAGTGAATGAAACCATTCACCTTTTCAACATGGTTGAAATTATATTTGCCATTTTCTTATGTGCTTTTTCTTCAGAACCTAACGAGCTTACAGCTTCGCCATTCTACATACTGGTAGTCCTTAATAACGGGAAATTAAGAAGGTAAAAATCTAAACATCACTAATTTGGTTGACTCACCCTTTTCACATAACATTGATGAATATGGGTATATATATATATATATATATATATATATATATATATATATATATTTGTATGTACATATGTATATACCTTTAGAGTAAGATATCAACTCATTTTGTAGGATTCCCATAATGTTTATTTGATTATATTTGATTATTATGTGCACAATGATGATATATTTCACGGAACACGGTCAATTTTGTTTTTGTTATTTACTGATATGGTGATAACTCTATATTGTTTTATGATTGCCAGTGTAAGATTATCTTTCAGTGTGAGGTATAACAGCCAGCATATTAAAATGTTTATTTCCATCACTTATAATTTGTGAAAACATGTAGTTAACTACCAGATGGAGAACTCGAGCTAATGCCACAACCAGATTGCAGGCAGGAGCAACCTAAAGACTGAGTTGGCATCCTGCGTTTGCACCTCCCATGAACTATATCAGCACTCCTTGCTGAAAGAAGTCAGTTGTTGAGGCTAATCAGGGCCAGTGGTTGTCCCACCAATACTTCAATTTGTTGGCTGTTGGGTGAAGGGTCCACTCAGCAGCACAGGACTCACCATAGAGAACATGTACACAAGGTCTGTTCAAAAAAATTTCAGAACTTTGTCCACAACATTTTTCTACTCTTAGCTTTTACTTATTGTGCATGGTTTCCTTTGAAATACTCTCCTCCACAATTGATACACCACTCCCAATACCATTTCCACTTCCAGAAGCAGTCTTGGCACATCTCTTTCTGGATCGCACCAAGCACCGTCTGCAAATTTTCTTTTATCTCATCTATCACTGCAAATCTTCGTCCTTTCAATAGGGTTTTCAACTTTGGAAATAAAAACAAGTCCACAGGGGCCAGGTCTGGAGAGTACGGAGGATGAGGCAGCACAGTGATATCGTTTTTTGTGCAATAGTCATGCAAACAGGGATGAATGTGCGGGTGCATTATCGCCACATTTCAGGCCGTTTCCTTCTCACATTTGCTCGCAGTCATCGCAACACGTCCCGATAGTCAGTCTTCGATTGGCACGCACAATTTCGTTTATGTTCCTGACATGAGCATTGTCAGTAGACATCGAAGGGCGTCCTGAAAGAGGGTCATTTATAACTTCCATCCAGCCATTTTTAAACCATGTGAACCATTCCTAACACCGAGTACAGCTTAAGCACTCATCACTGTAGGCTTCCCGCATCATTAGATGGGTCTCTGTAAAGGTTTTCTTGAGTTTCATACAAAATTTAATGCAGACGCGTTGCTCCTCTAGCTCTGCCATCTCGAAATTCGCAAACTGTGCAACAGAACGTTCTACTCAATACAGCACTGAACAGTAATTAACAGACACAGAATAATGAAACTTCCGGCAATTACATATTAAACATAGGCATGTGCAGGGATGCCAAACACATTTTGCTCCAACACTCCATTGGCGCAAAATTACGAAATGTTCCGGAATTCTTTGAACAGACCTCGTATAAATGTCTGGACTATATCATACTTGAATTTGGTACAAATCACTTGCCTAACTGTATTTCTTTGTATATAATTGTTATTGTACTTATTTCTTCCTCTTTTCAATCAACGAGGTCGTCAATTATAGTGGCCTGGGAGAGATGTGGCATATAGGAGGTTTTATTAGTTTATATTGTAATGACAGGGGAGCAAAGTCCAGGCATTGTCAATAAATCTGTTGGTTTCATAATGAATTCTGAGTAGAAGCATTGTGACAAAATAGCTCTGTTGTGAGAACCGTTTGGAAGGCTCTGAAAACTTTCACTACAAGAAGCCACTCTGTGCATGTGCAAGCATCACTTATGATGTAGTAGTTAATCGAACTCTTGGTCTTACTGTGAAGAGGAAGTGTGTGCCCGTCTGCCTTCCAGGCTCCGGGTTGCTATATTGGAAATTGCCAAGAAACATGTAAGTGTGTAAACTTGTATAATAAATATGGTTTAGATACGAATTCGTTTGCTTTTGTGACACCTGATCCGGCAATTCAATTCCCATAAATTATAAGTATATGAAATTAGGTAGAAACAGAATTTAACTCTTAGTTTTTGGATAGCATTACCTCCCTTGCCAAGCAAGTTTCAACCACAGTTACATTATGGCGTAGTTTGTGTTGAGTGAATTATGGGTAGGTTAAAGTATACTTGAATTTATGTCATACTATAACAATGTAGTGCAACTTTCAGAATATTATTACACAGTGGGAGACGAATTCAATAATAGAAGCTTAATTTAAAATGCAAGCAGCTCAGCAAATGTGAATTCCATAGTAATTTAGGCAATTAAGGTTAGTTATCAAATGCATTAGCAAGTTCTAAAATAGGTACAAACCTCTATCATCAGATACTAGAAAAATATGCCCTTCATCATACATTCTGCATTACATGTTTTGTTTCTGTATAGGATGATGATGATGATGATAATGATAATAGCTTTATTGCTTGCGGACATGCACCATGCACTGAAAAGTGAATATTCACATATATCTGTAGAAAGTTTTCTTCAAATATGCACTTAAAATGGTATAGAGATTAACCTAGAAATAAAAATCTGAAATTAGGTATATAAAGCTATTTTGCAAGTGTCTTACTTAAATGCTTTTGGGGCTTCCAATGTCATGTTTTTCATCTAAATATAGCATATTCCTGCTTTTCTTTGAAAATGATTCTGAAAACGATTTCAGATGATTCTGAGGAATGAGAATAGGAAAACAAATTGTGAGGAAATGAACACTCTATTACATACAACTGCTACATTCTATCACTGAAGCAAGAAATGGTAAGACTGTCTCAAGTTCGATTGAAATAAACTCTGAGAGCAGTGAATTGAAATGCTTTCTTTAAGCAAGAAAATTAGGCTTTGAGAGGTGCATCCAGGATTCCTTTAGAGAGGAGTTAACACATTTTGAAATATACTTTGCCTATGATCAAAATGCAGTCAATAATAGAACATTTTACCTTTCTAGATTTTCAAACATATAAGTGATCAATGGATCATCCTTTGGATGCAAACATTAATTAAAATTTTGACAACACTTAAAAGACTCATTAAATAAATATTCTTTTAAATGTAATATTTTAAGTACAGTAAACTTTCAATTATCCACGGGCAGATAATCCACGGCTATTTTTTTTTTTTTTTTTTTTTTTTTTTAAGCTCCATTACTAACTTGTATAATATGCATTCTAAAGCAGTTTCTATGTATCTCCTCCTTGAGTAAGCTTTCACTTTTACAGTACCTTATTGTTCTCATACCATTTACCCTTCCTACAGGAATCTCTTGGTCAGAATATACAAAAGAACAGAAATAATGCTTCTGCATTAAAAGTTGTACCGACCTGCAAAACGTGGACAGTGAGGACATTGAAGAATACTTTGCAGTTAACAGACACTGCCAGGTCATATGGTTGATACTGATGAAGAAATTTTGATGTGTGCACATGACAAAGAGGATGGTTTGCAATTTACGGTGGTGGTGTTCGCACAAAAGAGTATCTGTCATTCAGCAACTCTTGAATGGATAGAAATTTGCTAGATTACCTTTAACAACAAGAGGATTCCTTGCTATTTGACAAATTAAGGCTTCATAAATTAAGACATGTGATACAAAAACAAACAAATAAAAAAACCGCTTCTTTAAAACAAAAGTTGAATAAAGACATACTTAATAGGATTTGAAAGATCTTACTGGTGGTTTGTATGTAAATAGAACAGAATACATAGTATAGTTTTTGTGAAATGTAAATAGTTTATTTTTGGTAAGAAATTACAATAATATAGCTAAAGACTGGCCCGTACTTAAGTTGTACAGTGGCCCGGATTTGAAAAGTAAACAACACTCTATTCTTGAACCTCATTTTAGAACAACACAGATCAATTTATTTAAAGGTGAGTCGGAATTGTTACACTAACATCACTTAAGTTTACTCACTTAACATGTTTTGGGAAACGGTTGTTCCCATCCTCAGAAGTTAATTCGACTGGCCCGTGTTGTTGGTGTTTCCGTTTTTTGGACTGGATCCTGTGGTGGCATCTTGTGGTGGAGAAATGTACTTCCAGAGAGGATTTGGTGGCGGCAAATCAAAATTCATTAGATGTGTGTTGTGTTTTAGAATGGTGATCTTCTCCCATGCATCTAATTCGGCTGCAAATTTGGCTGGTTTGACTAATGTAATATTGGGTTTGATGTTGTGATTAGTGATCCAAAAATGGTGTGAAACTGCAGATTTGTCCATTTGTTTGTATTTAATACATCTCATGTGCTCCTTTAGCCTAGTTTCTAAGTTTCTTTTTGTCTTACCTATGTATACTTTATTGCAATCTGAACAATTGATTTTATAGATTCCAGCTTTTTTGTCTTGTGGAATGGGGTCTTTTAACTTGTTACAAAGTAATTTCTCTATGTTAAATTTGTTCTGTGGAGCTAGGCTGATGTTATGTTTCATGAAAATCTTAAATTTGTGAAATGTTCCTGGGTGGTATGTGAATTTCTTGAACTTTAGCTCTTTATCTTGCTGGCTGAGATTTGTTGTGTTTCTGATGTGCATCTGTCGTTTGAATTTTGCAATAATAATTTTCCAAGTGTCCCTACAGATCAACTCCTGCGTCAATTAAAGAAATGGCTACAGCAGACTAACCTACTTGAAGAAGAAATAGAAGACCTCGTACAACTTACCAATTTATGCATTGCACAAAATTGTTTTAGTTTCAATAAGAAGTTCTATCAACAACCAACTGGTCTAACCATGGGCAACCCACTTTCACCCTTCTTGGCAGATTTATTTATGAGCTACTTAGAAACACACATAACTTCCTTTCCATACATGTTTAAAGTTTGGCACAGATATGTTGACGACATCTTCACTGTTGTCCCTAATAGGTTCATACAAGACTCCTTAGCCTTACTAAACCTACAGAACCAATCAATAAAATTCACCATAGAAATAGAAAAAGAAGGCATGCTACCATTTTTAGACCCAAAAATCATCAGAGAACAAAAGAACCTAACCTTTGGCATATACAGGAAGCCAACACACTCTACTAATTACATAAAAAATAAGAGTTTCAATCCAACCACACACAAACATGCAGTACTAAACAGCCTAACACATAGACTGGTATATACCCCCTTAAATAAAAAAGAACACCAGTTAGAATACCAGCATATAGTAGACACAGCAATACATAATGGGTACAACAAAGCAACTATTGACAAAAAAATTGCAAAATTCAAATGACAGATGCACATCAGAAACACAACAAATCTCAGCCAGCAAGATAAAGAGCTAAAGTTCAAGAAATTCACATACCACCCAGGAACATTTCACAAATTTAAGATTTTCATGAAACATAACATCAGCCTAGCTCCACAGAACAAATTTAACATAGAGAAATTACTTTGTAACAAGTTAAAAGACCCCATTCCACAAGACAAAAAAGCTGGAATCTATAAAATCAATTGTTCAGATTGCAATAAAGTATACATAGGTAAGACAAAAAGAAACTTAGAAACTAGGCTAAAGGAGCACATGAGATGTATTAAATACAAACAAATGGACAAATCTGCAGTTTCACACCATTTTTGGATCACTAATCACAACATCAAACCCAATATTACATTAGTCAAACCAGCCAAATTTGCAGCCGAATTAGATGCATGGGAGAAGATCACCATTCTAAAACACAACACACATCTAATGAATTTTGATATGCCACCACAGGATCCAGTCCAAAAAACTGGAAACACCAACAACACGGGCCAGTCGAATTAACTTCTGAGGATGGGAACAACCGTTTCCCGAAACATGTTAAGTGAGTAAACTTAAGTGATGTTAGTGTAACAATTCCGACTCACCTTTAAATAAATTCAATACTGTTTCTAGCTTCTTTTCATTACAATATCAACGTAACACAGATCAACTTTTCTAGTCAAGTACATTTATCAGTACACATTAATTTCCCCTTTTTTTTCTTTTTTTTTTTAAACTTCTGCATTTCTCAGATATAATACTGCTGAAGTGACATGTGTCTGCATTTCTAAACTCCTGGATGTTTTTAAAGTAAGCTTTGAAATGCCTTTTTCACCTCAAAACGAAACTCAAATTCTACAATACTATATCTACATATAAACTTTATGATCTTATACATTTATTCACAGCAGAATTTTCGAATTTAGTTCACTTGTAAGGACTGATTTTCATGGCTGTTTTCCTTAAAGAAAAATAAATTTCAATCGACTTATAGAAAACTGTATAAACGTATGGCATGAAACTCATAAAAGTTCTAAAATGAAGTCTGGAAAATATATCCTTAAAACTTTCTTCCCCAGAACATGCCAAATGCAGGAATGAGAACATTAATGTGTGCACTCTTGAATATGACCATTCGCGTGAGATCAGGGCCTACTGAGAGATTTGTTTAAGCTACACACGGGATGTCTCGTGGCCAGCAAACCAAAATAATCTTCAATTGTGAGAAGAAATTGATTAATGTGGTTACTTATGTTGTGAAAAGTGACAAATGGTTTTCACTTTTAGTCGCAGTGAACTTCACAAGAAGATTTGAGAAAACAAAAATGTATTGTGTGCGCAGCAAGAAAAATTTGTGGTAACATATATCATTAATAAATTATAATTAAATGCCAACAGAATTCAAGAAAACTATTTATAATAGTATTAGAAAGTGTTTTCTTTCTGCCTTATTTTGACAGGTGGAAAAAGTGTCATCTGTTACAAGGGATATATCCCAGCTCGAATAGCTAATTCTGACTGGAAATGCATTTAAATATAATACTGTACCAGCTAAAATAACTATTAATGCCATTCATCTAACTATGTGAGTAGCCACTAGCGCCATTGGAAGGTGTGTGTACCAGCCTCCTTTCGTTGTAGCTGTACAGGCAGCAAGAGCGAGACCATTGGGGTATTCTGGAGTGCAGTGCACTTAGTAACAACAAACACGAGTGAGCTGTAGCCAATTAATCCTATGAATATGGTTAACCTGCTGCATGATAAGCCACATCGAATTTACATACTGGATGAGGTTGTAATGTGAGTGGAGAATGATCCTTTTGCATGCATGTTACAAGACATACTGCAAAAATACTATGGGACATAACAGAAATACATACTGACCTTTGCATAGGAACAGTAATTGTGAATCTAATGGTGAAGAAGAAATAATACATGGAATGAGAGTTCCAACAGTTCTGAAACGTCATCTCCAACAAATGAAAGTGATTATGCACCTCCACTCCCTAAAATATGACGGAGTGGCTAATGTGTATGTATGACATAGCATTGAACAATATATAGGAAGATAACTTTAATCGCAGTTACAATTTATACAGGAAACTAATGAAATGTTATAGCTTCTTTCGGTTGAAATCCAACTGCAAGATCATTTTAGATTATGTGACGTGCAAAAGGCAAGACCCAGGCCACTTCAAGAGAAACAAAACATCTAAATTGAAAGCTATAGAAGAATCTGTAAGAGCACAGTTTGATACAGCCAGAGACTATGGATCAGTAATTCACTATTGGCATATTCAAGTGTGGGCAGAGGACGCTGCTAGAGTAATTGCTCTGGACAATTTTAAAGCTTTGTATTTTGTCAATAGCTTCAAAGAAGAATATAAGAATAACATTCTTCACCACGTTCATGGCTCACAAAGACACTGAAGACCATATTATTAGGCAGAGAGCAGTAAAATTTATGGGGCAGATGTGAACATGTTCATTAAAGAAAATAACATAATTAAGGAACGAGCATGAAATAATGACCAGAGCTAAATTTTTATGAACTATCGTCCTCTTCAACACTATTCACACAGGTGAAGAATCAGATGGTGTGTATAATCTGTTCATAACTTCACAGAGTTACACAATAGATGTGGCTGTGTCTATGAATGGTAGATTAGCAAACAAGCTTTACATATTTTGTTTGCAGGAAACAAAGGGGACGTTTGGTCCACAGGTTGCAAAGAAACTAGCAGCGATGTGTCTACAGAATATCCATGTTAAGCGAGTAAAACTGGAAAAATTATCAAAGAGCACATGAAACGCTTTTTACATTCAGTCCTCAGTGAACATGTTGGTGAGAAAGGTCTATTACTTTGTGATTCCTAATCAGGACACACAAACTACAGCCTGATAGAAGAATGTTTTCCCAACAAGGATATTACGTTAAACACACTGCCACCAAAGACAACCAAATACAGGATTATTCAAAATGATGGACCCAAATTAAATACATTGTATTTCACGAAATACAAATTGGACATCAACAATCTACATACTAATGAAAAGAGGAAGTTTCAAAGTTTGTGTACACAGGTTACAAAAGTTCAATGTGTCTTCCCTTTTGCTGCACGGAAAACATCCTCTGGTATATGCAGTCATCCCTGGCTTTTTCCTTTGCAGACGCATCCAGTTTCTTGAAATTGCGTAAACCAACATTCGATGTTTTTCCTAGTTGGTGTGTTAATGGCAAACCAGAGATGAAATGCCCACTGCACTGCAAACTGCCAACTCATGTCTTGCAAACTCAAGAATGCAGAAAACCTTATGCTGCATCGTAACCATCTTACGCACAACTGATGGTGAAATGAACTGTCTGCCTGCCTATTGGCACAATGCCTTATCGGCCATTTATGCAACTATCACAGTGCCAGCCATGGTAAACAACAATGTGGAACATCCTCTTTCCTTTGGTATGTAGACTATTCATATACAATTTACACTTTGTAAAATACAAAGTAATTAAATTGGGTCCATCATTTTGAATAACCCTGTATTTACAATGGATATATATTTTATTTACACAGTGCTAACTCTATGCCGACGTCTTGTTGATTTTGAGTGCTTGGAAATTGACAAATCGGAAGTTACATTGCATGATGGATGTTTTATCATCTGCCTTAACTCTGTCATCTATAACCAACTTTCTACAACCAGGTACAGACCTGTGTATGGCAAGGGTCCAGTTACGAAGTTGATATTCCTGTTGCATCATTTGATGTGATGACTGTGGCTTTTGATACTGGACTATTGCAATGCAGACACACAGAAGACAATGTGTCATGTCCACATATTGCCCTTGTCAAGTGTGCATACTGTTCCATTCCGCTGTGTTTTAATCACTTGATTGAAATGCCACATTTGCACTTTGATGACGAATAAGAATGTACCACAACAAGGCAACTTCCAGTTTGAGAAATATGCACAATACTGCTTCAGGCAAACAACGTCAATTTGTCAATGTCAATTTGCTTTTCACCAAAAAATGCCTTGGTTATGTATTTTGCAGTTCTGTTTGTCATAAACCTCTGTTATACAGTATTGCTTCCGTAGCTACTTGGTGCTTCTCCAGTCTTTAGACTTGTTATTTTTCAATCATGCACATGTTCTACCACCCATCAAGGCTAGCTATCTGTAAAACTCTGAAGTTGTGTATACTTGTCTGTATAGCTACGGTGGAGTGAGTTTGGTACGTGGACCTTTGGATGGTACTAACAGCCGATCACACAGTTTTACATATGACATTAATAGCTATTTGAACTGGTACCACATTATATTTTAAATGCATTTCCAGTTGGATTTAGTCATAATAGTTGGGTATATCCCATTTAATGAAATACTCAAAACTGGTTGAAAAAAGAAATTGTGATTTCTATTCCCAAAATGCCAGGCTCCTCAAAACTCAAAATTAGAAGACTGAGGATGTCCTTCAAAAGAATTTGAAAAGCTAATGGAGAGAAGTAAAAGAAGAAAATTAAAGATTTAAGGGAGAGTGCTGCTTCATCAGAACTAGCCCATCCAACGACTATGAATTTAAGGACAGCAGGAGACCATTCATTAGCTAAACTATTAAAAGAAGCCATCACAACACCAACAAGGGGCAAAGGAATATGCAATGCATGAAGAAAGAGGCGGAAGAAACCCTATCATTCATAATTAAAGCAAAGTTGTCCAAGCACCAGTATGTGACAATGAGAAGATAATCTAACAAACAAGACTTATACCCTAGCTACCATGCAATTTTTAATGTTAAAAAGGCTACTTACCCTCAGAATGTAACAATTAAAGAAAAACATTTAAGTGAAAGTACAGGACTTGGACCACGCTACCCCCAGTATTTTAACAATGTTACCACATGAAACTGATAAAAACTATACATTGTAAATTTTTGGTGGAAGGTCCAGCCATTGCCAATATAAGCAAACCTGGTCAGATGCTGAAAGGAGTGACCAGAGCCTATTTATGTCATCCATCGTGCCTCTGCATCAATATAATTCAATAAAACAGGGATTATTATACGGAAAAATCCAAGGACCTCATCTACACAATTTTGCAGGCCTATTCGAATGCAGTGGGTTCATGAAACATCAGAAATCACCCCAGTGGAAAGAGATTATGTAAATCATCAAACTGAAAATTTACACAATTTGATCATAACACCAAAGTGCAGTATTCCTTAATACTATCAGTGATAGATGGAGAACTGTGCAATGCCTTAGCACAGTCTTCAAGCATGAAAAGCTATATTTGTGGTGCCAAAATTTCAGAAATGAACAATCTACAACAAATGGCACAAAGACTGTTGACAATTTACAGCTTGAGTTTGGATTTTCAGTTCTGCATGCCCCCCCCCCATCTGATTTTTTAGTAGTCTCCATATTTCATACCGTCTCAATTTTAAGAAAGTGGAACGTCAGTGTGAAAGATGGTAATCGGGGCTTATTGGAAAGAAAGAAAAAATAAGCAAGACTAATTAAGAACCAGATTAGGTCTTCTAGTTGGTATTCGGAAACCTGGATATGGAATCACAAATGATGGCAACAATGCCCAAAGTTTTTGAAAAATCCTCAGATGGCTTCTGAAATAACTGGAGGTGGTCTGTGAGCTAATATCTCATTTTGGAATAATTTTAAAAGGAATTTCATCTGGTCATGAAATTAATGCTTCAAAGTTCAACTCCTATTGCAGCGAAACAGCAAGTTTATATGTACGGCTACATCCCTGGTAACACATAGCACCAACACTCCACAAAATACTTATCTATGGATCTTCCATTATAGAAGCAGCTATTTTACTGAATGGGGAACTTTCAGAGGAAGCCCTAGAGTCAAGAAACACAGACGAAAATATAGGGAAGACCATAGCAGAAAATCCTCAAGAATTTCCAATAATTTTGACTTGTAACACAGACTACTGCTTAGCTCTGATCCAAAAATTTCCAACATAAGAGGTCTGCCAAGGAAGAAAGAAGACAGTTGCCTCAGGAAGTGTGTAATTTGTTGTCAATACAAAGGACAAAATGGAGCAGAAAGGACAGAAGCCAACAGCAACACATCTGGATGAGATAATGAATAAATATTAAACTGTAGTTAGTTTTGTCAAATGGAACAAATTTATGTACCAAAAACAACATATCAACTTCAAATTAACATTTCATTTAAAGTTTTGCACAAGATTTGAATTTTTGATGCAAAATATTTTTGTCGGCTTTTTTCGAATTCAGATTACTGAGTCGGTAGAGCACCTGCCTACTGTGCGAGGAGTCCCAAGTTTGATTCCCGGCTGGGGAATCTCTAGCCAAGACCATTCTCTATCCTCCCCATAGTCTGGAAATATAGATGAGAGTTTGAATGTGCAAGATCTAATGTGTAATACCCCCCCCAAAAAAAAAATCCATCGACAATGCTATATGGGTTTACACCACTGGCAATAGGCATTACATTCCAAAAGATAAAAGGCCGCCAATATGATCATTGCAGTTAGAGGCCCGGTATAAATGGAATAAAAACATTTATACATTTTTAAAAAATATCATTTGATGTACAAAATACATCAATGGGAGCTTGTTAAACAGACTGCACTGACAGAGATATCCTCTACAAAATTGTGAGTTAAATAACAATTTATGCATTGTAACCATCTTAATATCTATCAACATACCTCACATTGGTACCTACACACCTACCATAGATGTTATGACCCTTACTGGATTCAGCACTGTTTTGCTTTATCAGCAGTAGCTTTCCCCTTCATTACCATGGATAATCAAGAGTCAACGGTAGTAACAGTTTTAGTTTCACTGTAATTTTTTGCTCCTGTTGTTTCAGAGCTTAGTTGTTATTTAGAAGCTATTTACTAGTAAATGCAAAGCATGTATGTTTCAGCCTATCTGCTTTTTTTCTTTGGTAGAACATCTTTAGTGATACAGTCCACCAGCACAATAAATTCACATCCCAATCTGAATGAATAGATGCTCATCTGGTTTAAGTAAATAGGATAGAAATAAAACTGTTGATTTTTATTTTACCAAAGCAAAGCAACACCACAGCCTTAAGAATGAGAAATGACTTTTTTTTCTTATTTGGAGGGGGGAGGGGCTATAGCTCCTCTCAGACCGTCCCTGGGTTCGCCTATTTATTTCTTTACATTTTCACTGTACACAAATACCTTGGCAGTACTTTCAGAATAAAAGGTATATGTCCCACCTGCAATTTTGTACCCACTGGGCTTGTCTCTTTTACCTTGGTAAACAAAATACTCTTATCCCAACAAACCATTTATTTTTACAATTTGGTGTCGTGCCATATGCTATTTTCCTTTAAACTTCTGCATTTACCATCATACACACCCACTACAATATGATATTTTTAAAACTAAAATACCATCACCACAAAGAATTGTGTTAGCCTGCTCATATCTGGTGTCTATTGTCCTTGGTTTACCGATACTACAGCCCATCACCTTTCCTGCTGTAGGAACACACATGGCCTTCTTTGGTGTGCTTTCACCCTCTTATAACCATTGTTTGGATCCTGCTTCATCTTTGGTTTGTGGTGGTGAATCCATGTTTCGTCAACAGCCAATCATGTTGCATTTGAACATTTCCAAGCAATCCTGTGAGATGTCCATTTGGATGCACTTTTGATCCACAGTTAATAAACGTGGCACCCATCTTGCTTCTCATGCAAAATGTTCCAGACACAGACTAACAAGATCTTGGCAATGTCAGGAAGCTGACGAACCTTGATTCATCTGTCACTTAACAAGGCATTTAGGAATTTTATTATGCTTTCTTCAGTTGTTGAAATAAGTTGATGTCATGGAATATGTTATCAAAATGGAAGAATGCCCACATTTAAACTCTGCAGTCCATTTCATCACAAATGATGACACTTCTGAAGTGAAATAAATTCCATTATTTTGGTTGGTGTTAAACCTTTTAATACGAAGTATTTAATCACTGCACAACATTTGTTTTTATCTAATTTTGGAATAAACTTCTACTTGCTCATTTAGAGCACTATTAACAACCAACAATTGAGATAACATGTATTAAATTACACGTTGTGCCTTTAAAAGGATAGTACTTGAGAGCTATACTTGCTATTTGATACTGTCAGCATCATCCTCAGGTCAGGCTGAGGACTTTCTGAATGGCCCTTGTATGCGAGATTTTGTGAATTCCTAATAGGCAAGTATGTCCAGTAGTAGGAGAGTAGGGTGCTAAGGTGCATATCTATGGTAATTTGCATTCTAAACAGTGTAAACATACTATCAAACACCAAGACTAAAAAGTTATATGACTGTATAGCAGATAAATCTCTAATCCTACCAATAACAATTAAAAACTGGGGCACCGGAGTAGTGGTGGTTTTGTTTTCAGCTCTCGTACTAAGGATCTGGGGTCCAATTCCTAGCTCTTGGGTGACAATTTTAAGTCAGCCCTATCCACACTTTAACCTCTGACTTGCTCATGTGAAGTATCCACAAGGCCCAACATCGTTTGGAGTCCACATTAAAAGCTGTAGGTCCTCTCATTCCACTGCCATCTTCATCATCACCCTACCATCGGAGGCAACAGATTCTGCCCACTGGGTGCCTCCATCTCAGAAATGGGTCATCACTTGGTGGAATGAAGTAGGTCATAGGCCATATGGGGAGCATTAGAATCGACAATTAGAAATAGTGTCAGCAGTTATAGAATGTGTAGTTAAAAGCTAAGTGAAGTAACAAACACATATAAATATAATTATAACTAATATGATTTTCCGGGCTGTTATGCCGTGGTCTGCTGAAGAAAGATTTCCCAGACGTTTCGTCTACAACTGCGGTGGACATCTTCAGTGGCGCGGACGAAGTCTTCTCGGTGAAAGTATCGCAGCGTCTGATGCGTTGGCCGTTAGTGCCGCTCTCTTTATAGTGTGGGCGCTCTCTGCTGATTGGCCCGCTGGTATGAGGGGGCTGGCGCCGGCTGTGTTGTTGCTCTCTTCTGATTGGCTCTCAGAACCAAACGAAACAAAAGCAGCACAACATAACCTTCTTCAAATTAAGCAATACAAAACATCTTCTACTTCTTCAAAAGAGGCAAAGGATCGGAAGACAAGTGACTGTAACTAAAACGGCAATTCCCAAAATGCAGTCTAGCTTATACCATCTCCTTATGACAGAAGTTGCACAAGGATGTACTCCAGGTAATAGGGAGGGCTTAATATCCCAAGTTCTGTTTCCTCAAATAGCAGCCCAATCGTCATGGCAGCATCAGGATGTATAACAGCACTATAATTACTACAAGGAACTCAATAGCTTAAACACAGAGAAGATAAAAGCTGCAGCCTTGGCAACAGAATCAGCAGCCTCAATCCTTGGCAGGTCAATGTGTCTAGGAGACCCCACAAAGTGAAGGCAATCCTGGATGCACTGAAGAGCAACCAAAGGCTGTGAAGTGCACTCAAGAATTGTTGCAAATAACACACACTGCTGCAGATCTTGCTCAGAGATAAAAAAGAAAAGAAAAAAAAATGAACACTGCTGTAGAAAACAAAACATAAAACTCTTGACAGTCAAGAGTAAATCACAGCCTACTATCTCACCAAACTTTGAGCCAACAGTTTAAACAAAATGGGAGTTTCCCCGCTGCTCTTTAAATTCTAAAAATGGCTGAACAAATCCCTAAAGTGGGAATGGTTGATCTCGGCATGGACATCAACCCGAAGCCATGTAGGAAAACGAGTTTCCCCTATGTAAACGTTGCCATTAAAGTGATAACCATGAGCCGAAGGAGTAAACGAAAACGAACACCAAATGGAGTAAAGCCAGGGAGATTGTTGGATAGTGGCAGTCCAATGAATCATTAAAAAAATAAGACAAATTTCCAGGCAGGTTAGAAAGTCTGCATGCATAGCCACAAACAACATTGCACCAATAAGCCAGCAGAGGTTCAGCAGCTTCCTCACACAACCCAATAACTAGAATCACAGGAAAGGCACTGATGCTCAGCCTGATACCATGATGATAAATAAAATTTAGGTGACTGAAAACTGAAGGTCGCACTGAAGAATACAAATGCACCCATAATCAACTTTTGATTAGACCAGTAAGTCATAGTTCTGAAAGTACTGTCTGATCAGCTCCCTGTCCTTTAAAATGCGTAAAAGAACGTTCACACTCCGCTTTTAAGTAAGACCATGTTAAGACCAGCTAAGCTTTCTGTCAAAAATTAAAGCTAAGCACTCCATCTTGTCTGCAAAAGGAATATGATTTCACCTAAAAACTAGAGAATGTGAAAGGAATACCTTCGGTAACAGAAGTTCATGTGGACAGTTTTCTCGATGGAGAAGCTAAAGCCATTTTTGATATTCCACATGTAGAGACATCAACACATGATTGGAGTTGGCATTGTAATAGAGAAGTTCATCGGGAACTACAGTAATTTGAATCATCCATGAATGAAGAAGAAAAACCAGGTGGGACACCCTCTTCAATAGGACTGATGGCAACAACAAAAAGTGTGGCTGAGTACTGAGCCCTGCAATACTCCATTCTAATAAACAGAAACACGGGGTAAAAACAAGCTCACTCGTACATGAAGTATCCTATCCCTCAGGAACAACCAAATAAATAGATGACCATGCATCATTTATGTTAAGTATGTGCAACAGGCTTTCTCAAGGTAAAGTAGAGAAAATGCCTGACTCATCCTCAGGAATGTGTCCATGATGTGCACAGATAATGAAACTAAGCAGTCGGTTGTGATACAGCAGCAAAGAAAACAGCATGCTACTGAAGTATCTGAGGCTCAAGGCACTTTGTCAACCACCTGTTGACCATGCACTCCATCACCTTGCATATGCAACTGGTAAGGGAGATCGGCCGGTGATTGAAAAGTAGCTAAGGATCCTTCCCAGGTTTTAGCATGGGGATGACGGCAGCCTAATGCCAAGCTGCAGAAAAGTTAGCAATTCACCATATACGATTAAACACCTGCAAGAGAAAGGGTTTAACATTGGAAGAGAGAGCTGTAGCATTAAGACATGAATACCATGCAGCCCAGGACTGAGTGCCTAGAGGATAGAGCCTGCTCTGTCTCAGCTTAATATTTAATGATTCTGAGGAATGATAGGAAAACAAATTGTGAGGAAATGAACACTGCATTACTTACAAATGCCACATTCTATCACTGAAGCAACAAGCGGTATAAATTTTTGAAGTTTGATTCAAAATAAGCTCTGAGTGCACTGAATTGAAATGATTGCTTTAAGCAAGAAAATTAGGCATTCAGAGGCAGATCCTCAGAACTCGTGTGATGGGATGGGATAGGCTGGGAAAGAAAGGAGCAGAACAAGAACAAGAGGAAATGCTATACGTTCAAACTGTGTTGCCTTTCAATTTGAAATTGCACAGCAGAGTGAACAGTCTATTTAAACAACTGGGATATTCTGTAACAACATGCCAACCTTATCCTTAATAAACAAAGATTACTGTGTCACTAACCTTGATATTTTTAGAAGTGCAACCCTTTCTTATTGCTATTTGATAACGTTTCTTCATTACTGAGGTATGAGCAAACAAAATAAGTATTGCTGTTCAGCTCTTTGTAATACCTCAGTTCTATGCGTAGCTATTTCAACTGTTTATAAGTCAGTGTTTATAACAAAGCCTAGTATTTGCAACTATAGCCAATATTTTCTCTGTTAACTCTTCTAAGCATATTGGTATACTGTAGCCTTCCAGAAATAAGTTGATTAAAGATACATTATGAATATTCTTTTCATTTAAGCTTTCATTTATTAAATGAAACACAATGTGCTTCAAAACCAGGCTGTGTCAAACTTTTCAGACTTCCTAAGCTTTGCCCTTCACAAGCCTATTATAACACAATATTGATATAAACCACTAATCAATTAGTAGTTTAACTACAAACCTGCCATTCTTGCAGAATCTTTAGTTGCTTCTAATGATATAATTGTTTCCTTGATAAGATTACATTACTATCTTCAGATTATAACAAATTACATGAGATGACATATTGCTGCATTTAGGGAGCCAGCAATTGTAGTGCCACTGGTAAGAACACTTGCATCGAAGGCCAAATAACTGCATCTCAAATTCTAGCAATGATCTAAATTGTTTCACATCTGATTCTTTTCTACAAGGTTTGCACAACAATGGTTAATGTAAAAGAACTACTTCAGCTATTCCATTAACCTTAAATGGTTGGCATTTAAATTAAAGCATGGAGTATAAAAGTGTTAGGATAACGAGTCATCTTGTAGGATTGAATTCACTATTGTTGAGATAACCTTAAGAGGCATCTGGGGTGTAAAGAATCAGACGAGAAATGTTTGTTTTTCTGTTTAGAGAAGTGATGATGGTAACTCAGTTGTTAATAGCATCAGCCAAATAAGTGCTTCAAATCATTTTTGTGAACTGAAGTACCCAAAGCAAATTCTCCATTCTAATAAAGCCTAACAGTTAATCTACATCTGGCTGTAACAAAAAAGCATTAGGTATACAAAAGTCATTGTGTCATCTATCAGATGAAGGTGGGAGAAAGACTTCTCCCGAAAGCGCTACTTAGTAAAAATCAAGCGCAGATGTGATGTGAATTAAAAACGTAACGACGCACCATATTATATAATACAAAAGTCATTCTAAAAGTTTCCCGCCTGACCAAGAAAAACATATGATTCAAGAGAATACCCCGCCGCCAACATTATCAACTTATAAATAAATACACTTACTTCAATGGCTTTCCTACTTTTCAAGACCATCAGTAAAATAAAATTTGGCCAACTGCACAAAACAAGCACCTGTCTCAGCTTCACCCTCATCATTTGATGTGAATCTTCATCTGCCCAGATGTTTCTTTGGATTTGGTAACAAAAGGTAATCATTGAGAGCCAAATCCAGCTAATATGGCAGGTATATGTGGAAATACTTAGAAATGAAGGTCACACAGTTTTGCAGAAACAATTCCAGATGTTTAAGAAGGCACATAATTGTGATGAGAGAGATCTTTCTTTTCTGCAAGGTGAGGATATTTAGCCTGAATAGCATCCTCCAATTAGTCCAGTAATGAAACATAATATCCAGGCAATGGTTCTACCATTCTGGAGATAATCTATGAACACACCATGAGAATATCAGAAAACCATAGCAATGACTTTTCCTGCACCTAAAACCATTTTTGCTTTCTTTGGTGTACTTTCACCTGTTACCATCCATTGTTTGTTTGGACTGTTCCATTTCTGGCATGCAGTGATGTTTCCATGTTTCATTTACTGTTACGAAGCATTGGAGAAACTCACTAGAATTGTTTTGAAATATGTGTACACACACTCAAATTGTGATCACTGAATTTGACATTGTGAATTTTTATCATAATCTCATCAGTTGTAGTGGTTTTGGGATGCCCTGAGCACTCAATTGAATGGATGTATGACCATCCTTAACCCTTTCACTGCGGGTGTCGGAACAGCTTTTAATTAATTGATAAATTTAAAAAAATTTGATGAAGTGTCAAAAACTGAAAATAGGTTAGTTATCATTTTCAAATTAAAGTTTTTGATAAGGTTTTATTTGAGATTAAGAGTTTAATTTTGTAAGAAGTTATGTAAAAATGTATTGTGTTAAATAAATATAATAGGATTGTGCTAATCACTGCTCCCCTTGCAAATGACGTCGCATTGCCAACGCGTTGATCTCGACAAAACAACTTGCTGTGCATAAGGAGCAAGCGGTATAACACAGTCTTCTCTAAACAGTGTTGGTCTGCCATCTGTTGGGGTTGTATTTACTCAAACTACAATTCTTTTTCTGCCTTGTGGCGCAATCTACAGCAAAAAATGTAAAGCTATGCATGGTAACTTTCTTCCCGACATTCGTACGATGTAGAAGCCCATGACTCTGGAAATCACGGGTGTGCAAAATGATGACTTCTTCCAGCCAAGAGATGCGTATTGTGCAGGATGCAGATTTACTGGCGGAATTTGAAGCGTTATCTGATTTTTTTCAGATTTTGAGCTTAATAACAGCGAGAGTGAAAGTTGTATTGAAGACGTTATAAATAGTGAGAATGACAGCAGTGATGCACAATCAGAATCCATGCAACCATTCGTTCAACTCAGATCTCATAAGGAACAGGATAAACAAGAAAAAGCTCAAGGCAATTTCACATTCCACCACTCCAACACCTCTCTCAAACACAAATTGAAAATACAAGAAATTCACATACCACCCTTGGGCCTTTAGAAAATTTGAACAAATCTTCAACAAATTTAACATAAGACTAGCTCCACAGAATAAATTCAGCTTGAAGAACTTGCTAAACACACCTCTCAAAAATACCATCCAAAACACATTAAAATCCGGAATTTAACAGATTAGTTGTGATGAATGTAAGAAATACCACATAGGAAAAACTAAAAGAAACTTAGAAACCAGACTTAAGAAACACCAAAGGAAAATAAAACTAAAACAAATAGAGAAATCCGCTGTATCACACCATTTTTGGACAGAAAACCACAACATTGGCCAAAGTATAAAGTTGTTAAAACCCCTCACCACACCAATAGAATTGAACATCTGGGAAAAAATACACATCAAAAACGGCGTCATTAATTTTGAAATCCCGCCTGTGAACAATGTGTTAAAACTTTGTGCCGCCAACACCAGATGGCAACAGGTTCAGAATCTGCAGGAAGAGGAAGAAGAGGATATGGGAGAAAGAGACCTTTAGTCACCCAGTCGCTGACAATGAGGACGAATACCCTCGAAAACGTTTGTTTTATATAACTTTTAATTAGTGAAGGTGAGTGTAAAAAAGTGCGACTCAATCTACCATCATGATGAATACTTCACTGTGCTTCTGTTTTTAATCTTTAAGAATATGGGTGCTGTAGACAGAACAGATATGATAGGCTCCCTCGAGTGTGTAAGGAAAACTTTGAAGTGGTACAGAAAATTCTTCTTCCATCTATTAGATATGACTCTCCTAAATTCACACTCACTGTACAACGTAAAAACTGGTAAGAATATCACATTGACAGATTTTCAACTTACTTTAATTACAGAACTTTTCCAAGAATTCCATATACCAAGACTAACCGGTAAACCTGGGAGGCCTTTATCTGAAGGCATTTTATCTCACTTATACTAGCAACACCAAATAAAAGAAAGCCTACTAAATGTCATGTATGCTCCAACACCGTCCTTGGCCAGAAAAAAAGGGGAGAGACAAAGCACATGTGTGTCAAATGTGGAGTGAGTTTATGTTTACACCCCTGCTTCGAGATGTACCACACCCAAGTCAGATTTTGAAAGTATTATGTAAAGGTGGTAATTTCTTACTCCGTATAATTTATAGCCATATCTGCCTCATACTTGTAGAAATAATTCTTTAGACATTAAAGCTATTACACGACTGAATTGTTAATCAATTTCTGTTCATTAATATTTTGGCAAAGTATAGCTTTAAAAAGTAAGACCCCAACATTTAGAATTTTGTATAACAGTTTTCTATTTTCTATTAATGTTTTCTTTTTTTGGCCCATGGACAACCCTTAGTAAAGTGTGTTGCGTGTGGTATTTTTCTCCTATTTTAAAACTATTTTTTAAACGCGTGATGTTTGCAGTCATTTACAACAACTTTGGTGAGTGTTTCAGGGTATTTTGTTAATTCTACACGATATTATATAGAATATACAAATTAATTATATAGAATATACAAATTAATGTGTACTTAACTCAGCAAGGAGGTTCTGTGTGCTTGTTAATACCTCAGCAATGAAAGGGTTAAGCTTAGCAGCTCACTTTTTAAACCATAAAAAGAGAAGGGGAAGAATCCTTTAATGTCAAATCTTAACTCCTTTTGTATTCCTGTTGGAGTTAAACTCTTCAAAATAAAGCACTTTACCACAGCTTGTATTTTGGTTTCATTGGTTTCATCCATTTTATAGAAAATATTAGCATTAGTTTATTTACATTATCACAAACATGGGACTACACTGACATGTCTGAAACTTTACAGTGTGCCATTTAAAGGATGATACTTAAAAACTATTATAGCAATTTGGTCATCTTCAGAACATTTCTGAGCCAGACTGAGAACTTTTAGAATGCCCCTGTAATTAATCTGCAAATAGGTTGAAATATTTTTCCCTTACCGAAAACACTAGAAATTTTCATTCTGCAAAGGGCTCTTTAATTCAGGATGCTATACCTAATTAATGCAACTCAAATAGCCTGTGTTGAATCACTGATACTTACCTGTGCCCCTGAATCCAAAAGCAATCTTGCCACTTCCACATGACCATCCATGGAAGCTTCCATAAGTGCTGTATGCATTTCATCAGTTTTATGTTCCTGTAGTGAATGAAAGTGACAAGCAATTACTTCCATCTAGATATCATCTACCTTTCATGCATGCTGCTAATAAACATTATAATCAGAAAGTGGTACAGAAAAACTGCTCAAATGTGGAATCTTTCATCTTAGCTTTGTCAGATCAGCTGGACCTCCATGTACCTCTATGAGCAAGGCATCTGTGAAAAACTTAATACAGTGTGGTCATTTTAAGGTAAGGCGACAGCCCGGCTATATGCATAGCACGCTGTACTGCAATGACCATGGTACTTCTCCGATGTGTAACTGGCAACACATTACGTGTTCAAGGTTATCTTTATCAGGTGTGCTTCAGTCACTGCATTGTGTTCATGCTGTAAAGACAGTTGAGCATTGTGCATCTCAAAGGTGAAAGTTTATTCAAGACATCTCTGTTGTGTGTTATTTGCTTAAGAGTGTTAATTAGTACACTGCTATGCCTGCTGACAAATTCACGCCTGAACAACAAATTTTTATGTGCAATACGTAAGTAAAAACTGAATCATGTAGACAGGTGTGTAGACAACTTCAGGAGAAACTTCCTAGTGGTCCAGTTCAAGGTAGAGAAATGGCTAGACATCTGGTTAATAAGTTTAGGACAATGGGATCGCTAACCTAAGAAGCAAAAATGAGATGTTCTAATAGAGGAGAACATTGACGAAATTGGTACATCTATTTGTGGGAACCCTAAAAAATAAAAGTTTATATGAACAATCCCTACACCACAGTCGAACTTAAGGACAATATAAAAACAGAAATTATGAACATTATGCAAGAACTTATGCATGTGAATGGAAATTTCATCCGAAAATGCCAGGAATGTCTTCACACAAATTGACACCACTTCCAACACCACTTATAACAAGGTTAGTACTCATCACAGTGTATGTTGCCATCACCAGTGAGTAATGCAGGAGTTACAGAATGAGAAAACCTAGTGCAATAGACAGTGTGCAGAGCATGCACGCACACACGCACCCACCCACGCACGCACGCACGCACGCACGCACGCACGCACGCACGCACACACGACCCATGGCCTCAACATAAAATGATCGCACTGTATTATGACATGTGCTACACATATTTCATAAGGTACGATTCAATAGAAAAGAAAGTAGTGCAATTAACCTAACCAGAAGTTCTATCTAAACACACTAACATGTTTTGTTTGGGATGTAAACCCCCACACAAATTGATTGATTTATTTATAAGCACATTTCTCTCTTGTCCATAATTTTTTGCTCCCAGCTAAGTTTCAGAAAATTTCTTCTTTATGAAAACATAGGATTTGGTTTTGTAGTTCACTCCTTTGATGTCAAGAGGAAGCTGTAGCTCCATGTTGACTCCAGGTTGGTGCTATATATACACTGACTGACCAATGCAGCATACAGTTGCCAATTTAGCATTAAAAACAGCTCATTTTTATGTCACCGCGATGGAAAAGGAATTCAATCTGGAAAATGTGCTTGTACAGAAACAGCTATAGTCTTTTCACTCTGACCAGGCGGCTCAAGGACATTTGTCCCACACTCCGCACCTCACTTGACCAGTCCCTCTCCAATGCCCTTTCCCCTCTCCCAGCACAACAGTTCACCCATCTCTGGTTGGTGTGATAAGGATTTTCTCTCAATTGTGCGTGAGTTTTATTTATGCATAACGATGTCAAATTTTAATCATATTAGATGACAGTTGAAAGACACTGTGTATAAAGTGTACAACTTTATTGAGTATCTAGAAAACTGCAAAGAAAAGGTTTGCGATTTGTTTAGAAATATGCAAAAAATAACTGCAGATGCAATGTCAAGTACTTGTAATTACAGTGCAATGTATATGTGAGCAAGCCCAGAAAAGTGTAACTGAAAATGTAGAGGCCTCAGGGCCACGCTTTTTCCTCTCTAAGAAAAAAGAATTACACATCAGGACCCTGTCACAGAATTAGATGATCTCCAGAAAGATGTAATCCCTCGCTCAGTGCAGGAGTTTTATGATTGTGGTGAATACCATACACTTAAAAGCTTAAAGTGGTTTTAAAAGACAAAATAGACTACACAGGGGGTATGACTTCTTTGCACAACATTTGGAAGAAACTTGGCTTTAGATATCAAAAATTTAACAATGGATGATGGCTTTTGATGGAGAGGAAATTATTATTCCGGCGAGAGCCCCATTCTTAAGAACAATGCATGAAACGAGGAAGACCACCCTTGTCCTATTATTTACACTGACCTGGCTAAAAGTTTTATTTGACAGCGCTCCAAAAGAAACGGTAGTCTAAAGATCCCATTAGGTAAAGGACCACATCCAATAATCTGTCAAGCCAGATTGGCTGAATATAGTTTAATGTAAGGGATATTAATGTATCAGTAAAACGAGTGGTGGGCATCATCATAGCAGATGAATAATATAATATTTAGGGAATGGTTTACTGATCTTCGGAGACTGGAAGAAGGATGTGTGATAGTAATAGATAATGCAAGCTCTGTGCTTAAAGAAAAAGTCTCCAATACAAATTCGAAAGCTGTAATTTTTTCACTGCCTCAAAGCAAAAATATATCTTATAATCTACATACACAACAGCCAAATAATAAACTAATTGTAAAACAATGACAAAGCCTATTATTGTTAGTGCATAAATTCACATATCAGCTGTGACCACTGACTGTGCTTGCTTAGGAGGGAGAGGAGGTAGAGTGGGGATAAGACGTGACCTTGATGCACCTGGTAGAAGTGAAAGCACTACAACCTTCCATAACCTAACAAGAAACCCATGTAAAACTCAATGAACTTCCAAGCATTAATCATCTGTGTGTTATCAGCAGAGTTTGTAAGCAACTAATGGATTATGTTGCAGGATAAAATAAGAGTATTCAAACCATAACTAACACAACCTAATGTTTCACTCAATTTTGTCACAAAAACCAAAGGCATTATTTTCTTCAATGGCTAGATGGTATTCAATTAACTTTTCCAATTAAGTGTCTTAAAACTAAGCCTAAACTATATTTTCCTGAACTAAACTTTCCATTAATTTCTCTGCAGAACTGGTAAGCAACTGTTTTCTTAGCTGATACCTGATTAACTACCATTTACTCAAAGTAGTATTACAGGAATTGCATCCAACAATGGCAGACTGAATTTTCATGCAGAAGTAATCGTGATTCTGCGGCACATGACATAATTTTGTAAAATGTCTTCCACATAGGTGATCAGATGGTACACCTGGAGTACAACTGCCATCTTTCTCAGCATTCTTCCCTTGTGATTTGTGGTTTACAAGTTAATTCTTTAATTATTTCTTAGTCTCTATTTTAAATGCACGTATTATGCACATGTTTAGAACAACAAAATACTACTGCCTGCGTTCACAAGTAGTGATCTGCTACCTTTACATATGCCCCACAGAAATATCAGTTTACCAGAAGTAACATGCAACCACCCAAATAAAGCAAGATATTAATAATATACATTTTGTATTCATTTTAGGACATCTACATATATATTCACCAACATTTTAAAAAAATCAGTATTGTATGAAATTATATCTTAATTGTAATTCAAATGTTACAGTTCACGAGTAATCTCATGACCTTAAATAAAAAAAAACAAATAAATGAGCAAATTCACTTTTATAAATTAAAACCACCTAATGAAGTCACAATCTTTATGGTATTAAATATATTACAAGAGTGGGATTCCCAACCATGCCTTATTCCATGACACAATTGAAAAATCCGTAACAAAGATGAACAAACTATGTGCTGGATTATGTGGGATAAAATTTCTTGTTTACTTATTCTGCAGCTGTATACAAAATATATAATGTTATAATAAACAAGCAATATCACACAAAATCACATCCAAGAAAAAAAATATTTTTTATTTTTTAATTGACCACCTACTTCCTTTGAGAGTATACATTCCAGTAAGTAGGTATGTTACATCAAATGTAGTCATTCCAATTTTGTTATTTTCTACATTCCTCATCCATTCTGCAAGTATTTCCAATAGCTTTTCATTTTGACTGTTTTTTGAACTGAAGTTAAGTTCACTCGCCATTGTTAAAAAGCAGAAGGCGAGTCAGATAACAGCTTTATGCCATACATGCCTCAATCTATCAGCCATTTAGGTTTTCATTCATTACTAACTTTATTACATAAAACTGCCCATGCATTTTCAGACAGCCAATAATATGGGCAGATATGAATAAGAATGGAGCATTTGTCACTAACTGCTGCTCAAGAGCTAAAGAGGGGAAATATTTCTCCTCAAATCTATATGCATAAAGATATCTGCATGATAGAGAATGCCTTCTCAGCAACATGAGTTTTAACTCTACATGTGCTATTGCCTTATGTACTCTGCAGGAATAAAAAGCACAGAGATATTAAAATGCAATCTACTACTTACCATTCTTGGCTTTGTGCATACTAAACTCAGCCAGTTTACAAGGTGAATCTTAATGGAGAAAATACAAATATTTCATAATTTTCTAAAAATATTGAAGGAATACCCAATCTCTTTTTCTAAATCTCAGTTACATGATGCATACAAGTATTTTTGCACACTTTATAAAGAAAGTAATGAGGTGCTTGAAATTTACAACTTCCCATTGCTGTACACTGTAAATACTCAGATGTCCATCTAATGATACTGCTCAATTCATTATCAAAATCTCCTTGGAATACAAGTGCCATCATAGCATATTCTAAAGGAATTGAGTGCACATCAGCAGGAGGAATTTAATATATTGTTTTACTACCATAAAATGGAATACAACCATGAAACTGCATTGGGTTATAATGTATTTTTGAAGTGCTAGTAGATGATGGTCAACCGGTGGTCCTAATTGGTGTAGTAATTAGCACGGCCAATTGTCACATGGGGTACCATGAAGTAGTTGTCAAGGGAGTGATATTTCTTAACACATTAAATGTGTTCAACTTGTTCCTAATTTAATGAAACTCTGCTGATAATCAAAAGTCCTATTTTCTTTTAAGTTAAATGCCACAATAACATACCTATCTTTTAACATCTCAGAGTATGCACCTGAGAAAGCCAAGTTTGTTTGAGCACCTCTTATGGTGTTTTCTAAGATTAAAACATATGAATACTGAATATTCGTTTATTTGTACTCAACTCTTTACAGAATTCATATGACCTGGAGCTGACCCAGGGTCTATTCCAGGCCATACAAGATAATTAATAACACTACTTTCTACAACTATTAGTTTTACCACACTATGATTATACTTTATAATTAACAAACTAGTTTGTGCTACGTACTTTGGTTTAATTTACCAATCAAATCAAATTCTTAACTCTAAATAAGAACTCTTCTAAATTATTAATCTGAGATTTACTAAAAATGTTTTTGAATTACTGCTGTTTTTGCCATCTTCAACCACTTATTTTGAATAAACTCTTTCCTTCTGATATCCAAACTTTTGCATTCTAATAAAGTAAGGATTGCATCTTCTTTATCCCTGGATATGGGACATTCCATGTGAAATCTAACGACAAAAATCCTAGCACTTTTTGTTTCTGTTGTAATTTTTCTTTTTAATAAGGGGTACTAAGGAAAGCATATTTGTCAAATATTAGCATCTAAAACACAAGTTGTCACGTTATTGAACAATAAATGTACCGTATTAATTAATTTTATTGCATTTAAAGCGTGCATTGCTCCGGAACCCTTTATTTCAGAATATTGTACCAAATCTCATTTTATAGATAAAAGTCTGCACTTCATTACAGTATATACCAATTATTTCTATAATATTCACAAAAATCTATATACAGTTTTTACTTATTTTAAGCATCTCCAAATTTTTATAAAACTAAAATATAGAATTACAGAATCTTACCATATATAATAAAAAAAATGATTCAGCTAAATACATCCGAGACCAGAGAGAAGGAATGCAGATCGGAAGGAAGTCCAAAGAGTGATTGGAAATCGGAGAAGGATGGACACATGGAAATTATGTCACTGCCATGTGGGGCTGGCGGGAAGAAGATGGTTGTGTCAGAGAGAAGATTGGGAGATGATGTAGTGAAAATGTCATGTCAGATCAGACTGACGTAAGGGCAACAGCTGGCGAAGCCAGGAAAATGATATCGAGGAGGGAGGAAGTTCAATCGCCACATGATATGGTCGTGGACAGGGCAGAGGCATGGTTTCAGAATGGCAAAATGGTGGAAGAAGAAAGCATTGTGTTGACACCCAATGGGAGTTTACGGGTTCTGGATAGAAACAAAGCGGGACCGTCATGGGAGCCAACCGGAATAGATTTATGGAGTAGGAAAGTGTGCCATACGTATAGAAATAGAGCAGGCTCTGAGAGAAGTATGGGAATACAGAAGCAATAATAATGGGGGAGTTAATATTAGAATAGGGAGGGAGAGTGATTATAGAATGAATGTTGTGGAAATGGAACATGATCTAGAAGGGAACAAATTAGACAAAGTAAAGACAAATGTATTGATAAGCAAGTGATAGATTTATATGAAATGTGAAGTGAATGATTTAGATATAAAGGACGGTAAACACGGAGAGGGCTAGGAGGGAGTGTTACATTTCTTAATATGAATGAGCAAGTGTTATGACCGATCAGCAAGGGTTACACAATAAGTATTCCTTAAGGTATTAAATTTGCATCTAATAGTTGCCAGTTCCCGCTGGTAGTGGAGATTCAAAGACGATCGGAGGAAGTAAGGGAAGGAGATGGGAATGGGAGAAGAACACTAAGCAGTATAGTGACTTTAAATGAGAAACTGTTAGCGATATGAAGCTAACTCAACACACATGTTTTGTAAATGCGGAAGCTTGGGTATGATCGGCAATAGGAGCCAAGGCTCGATGCTGATCATGCCCAAATGTATTGTATAGCTCAACACTCAATAAAGATATAATAAAATTCTTCTTCTTAATCCGTAACCACATACTTTTGATAAAATAGGAATTTCTTCACTTAAATAAAAATAAGAACATGTTTACTTATCAGTATGAAATTAAAGTTTAGGGAATAAAAATAAAGCTCAATTTAAATAATTAGATTTAAAGGTTTCACAGTTATAACAGCTTGAATTTGGAAATTTTAGGAACATACAATAAATTTGAAAAATTTTAATTGCAAAACTACGACATTCTAAATTTTTAGAGTTTTCGTAAAGCATTATATCGGCTTGTCTACAAATACAAAAATTTTGTTTCCTTTAAAAAAATGGAAGGTCAATTTTCCTCCTATTTCAGAGAATTTGAAATGGAACATCCCATATATTAAGGCAAATTCCTCCTCCTGTGCCTTCCCTGTAACCTTTTAACCTCCAATTGCACCTCTTGATGTACATCCCTTTCCCATCATTACTTCCAAAGTTAACATTTTAGAGAACTTTTTTTCACCATCATTTCCCATAGATTCTGTCTATCCACATCTTCCAACTGGCATCTAATCCCCAGGATCCTTTCAACATACCATCTCTTCCTAGCAATATATCTCCCATACCATTTGTTTTAAGTTGGTTCCTGATTTCCCAATCTTTGAGTGAAACCCGATGAACCTCAATTCTTTGAGTGAATACACTTTTCTTGTACTTTTAAACACTCTTTCAAGATGTGCCCCTGTGGTGAGTGTCAAATTCTAAACCAATACTTCAGCACTCTTTCCATTATCGTCCCTCGTACACTCACTTTGCATAATTCTAACATATCCTCTTCCCTGCAGAATTATATGAAACTCTTAAAATCAAAGAAAACCTTTTCAGTAGCATGTTCATCTTTTTCCAACCTTCCTCTGCACCCCAGATCTCTATTCCATACAGCCATCTTGACTCCACTAAAGCCTTATAGATATGTTTCAGCCAGGTCACATTCATCATCGGAGCTGTGTACCTACATTTTACTGACCAATTTCAATGCTGATTTTCCTTTTGTCAGGGCAATTTTTTTGTTTCCACCACCTCCCAGTGCTATTAAGTGTTATACACAATAAAATAAAATCCTTCAAAATCTGAACTTCTTTGCCTGAAAAAACCACCTCTCCTCTTTTCTTAATTTGCTACCCTTTTTTTTTTAATACTATAATCTTAGTTTTGTATTAAAACTAAAACACTATTGCTATTGCTAAAAGTAACCATAACAGCGGAGAAACTCACAGGTGTATCAAAATGAATGCTGAGGTACTTCACCAGCCCTATAACAACACTAGACTGCAAATCTGCATTTTGTGATTGGTTTCTAAAGTAAATAAAGTGATATTATATAACCTTGATGTGCTGAATCAAAATGTTCAATCACGTCAGGATTTTTTGCAAATTTACTTTAAATGTATTTTATAAATGCGTGAATTTCATCACAAAATTTTTCATTTCGCTTTATTTCAAATGCAAAAACAATATCCAAAAATTTTTTATGACATGTTAGAGCACTTTTGCTTTGCTTTGTCTTGTTTACTTCACTATTGGAGGTACAAGTTAGCACAATGTGTCGCACAAAAAATTACACCCATTGATTCTTAGTCGGTTATGTCTTACATCTCCTCTTTCTTTTACGTTTGTGTTCAGGTATTTCATGCTTTAACTTTCAACAACAATCAGTAAGTATACTGATGCTGCAGCATCTCTAGTGCCTCCTTTTGTACTCCTGCAGATACTTGAGATATCATTCGCCTTGCCCTTCACTCAAAAATCCTAGATTTTCATGGAAATAATCTTGGTAAGAAAGTAGAAAATGAATTTTGAGATTCATATTACAACTAAGTTCCTTGTATGCTTTAAGAATGTTAGCCGCAATGTTCCGACAATTAGGATACTTCTTGTTACCAAGAAAATTTTAAACAATTTCAGAGAATGATATCCATGCTGCCTTCTCCTTTTCATGCATCCATTGCTGCAGGAGACATCAGTTTTCCTATATTAGGGCCATTAAATATACCTTGTGATTTTGCTTCAGATAGCACTGGTAATGTCCCACATACACACTAGAAACAGTCTCCTTCCTTATTTAAAGCCTTTACAAACTGTTTCATTAAGCCAAGCTTAATGTGAAGAGGTGTCAGCACAACTTGAGAAAGATTCAGAAAGCTTTCGCGAACAACATTCTTAGAACCGATTTCCAAATTTTCTTAACATGGCCAGTCTTTCCTAGTCCAATGATAAATTCATGCCCTGCTATCCCACAGACAAAGGAAGCAGAGAAATTTGGTAAAATCAGATTTTTGAAAATCACTGCAAACTTGCCAGTTGTGCAGTTTGAAATTTCTATGAGATTCTTTGAGGATCACTGAACAGAAAACAAGCATTAAACCAAAAACATTTCCGTTGTGAAAGACACCCTTTAAAATTTGCTTGGAAGCATTAATATGCAGTTTCCATTCACTTGGATCATACATTGGAAGTCAAAGTTTTAGTTTAAGTTCTTTCATACTACTGCAATTCACAAGATGTCAATCTTTGGAGAAAAAGAATTTAAAAACTATTTTGCATTGTCAGTACCAATAGAATGATGTTTTGGGCACAGCAGATCTTTTTCTTGGACTCTAGAATCTAACCACTCAGTTTACCCTTTAGGGTGACCAAGATCCCTCACTAAGTCATTTAATTCACTCTGGTTAAACCACCCACATTTAGCAACAAACAATTCTGGTAGTAGTCACTGCCACTCATCATAATTTCTCTCACTTCTACATCAGACTAATGCAAACTGTTCATGAATTTCTCATCACAGGGATTGGTACATCAGGCCCATGCGGCACAGGTAAAATGGCTAACCAAACAACTGGATACATCATCTGCTTTTTATTTTTAGAACTGTACCTGTTCACATCACATGAACAGAAGTAGCAGTCGCTGCTATGGTTCAAATGCTGTCTCCAAACCATAAGTATTCCAAAAGATAGGAACGGTCTTCTGTTATTAACCCAATGATAAAGTTCTGCAATGCATGCCCTACATACTTTGTGTGATGCCCAAGCTTTATTTTGACCTCCAAGTTTGATTCCAAAATAGGTATATGATATGACTTTTTTGCAAAATCTGTAATATTACACCTCTGCTTAGGCAATGTCTATTTTATGCATACTTATATAGCAAAAGTGGCCTGGATTAACTTATAAATCCTTGATACAAGATCGTTAATAGGTCTTTCTTACTGAATTAAAAGCTCACAATATTCTACTACAAAATACAGCTTCAAACTAATTTCATTTCCAGATGAAACACAGACAAATGAAATGTGAGACGAACCTAAAGGGATGTGTACATGCTTACAAAGATAAGACATATCTCTCACAAAAGAGTGGTTGAAATTCCTATCGCCCACAAATAAACATAATGGCAAGGCTATGCATAATCTCGCTGTAACTTCCTTATGCACTTGAACCCCCTATCAGATACACATTCAGTATCCTCAATTTTTACTATAAACACCTTAAAAATAATTTAAATAAATTTGGATTTCATGTCTTGCATACTAAAACTAAGTCATACAGTTAAAATAATTATGCTATAATTGTCAAAATTATAAGAAAATCAAAATAAATATAAAAAAAAAGGTAATACGAACTTCTTGATTATGAATTTGATTTTAGCATGCTAAAAGTACCCTAAAAACATTCAAACTTTGAAGGCAGGAATTTTACTGCAGACTAGTGTAATAAATCAATATTACTACAATGTAGCAGTGTCAATCAACCTAATTAATCCTCTGCTGTACATATGGTATCAGCTATTTCTTTCCAAGCAAACTTGTGAGGATTTAAATGTTGCGCTATTACCACAGGTGTTAAACTAAAAGTGACCTATATACCTGCATATAATAAATGTTTGTTAATTCAGTTTGGTTAAATTTGGAAGTTAAATAAAATTTGTTTACAATAAATAAGATTTAAAATGTATTTCAAAAATTCATAACTAAAAATATAATCTCCTTTGTAGACAAAAAAATTTGTGGATTACTTTTTTTTTATTAATTATTATTATTATTATTATTATTATTATTATTATTATTATTATTATTATTATTATTATTATTATACTTTTAATAGACCATAGCCTGGTCTAAAAACCCGAAAAAAGTTAAAACCTTAAAAAAAAACATTTACCCAGTACTGAAGTACTTGCGATAGCAGCTCGCCGCTAAGATTGTCAACTCAAGTGAGATGCCTTAGTGGTCTGTCTGGGAAACAACTTGAGACAATTGGGGAATTCAATGTCCCACCGGTATGTTGTCACAGTAGCTCAATGGTTAGAGCAACTGCATGGAAAGCGGGAGAATCGTGTTCAAATCCCAGCTGTGGCATTGAATTTTTCAGTTGACTATATTAAAAACATTTGTGGAACTTGCATTCAAAATGAGAAGTCCACCATTGAAATTGAAAAACAAAAATGTATGATGTGTCTGGTACAATTTACGAATGTTATTGATATGTACAATGATTTTCAATGAAATTTGAACAAATTCCATAGCAAATTGTGCTTAAAATAACACTTTTCAATCAAAATGGAAAAAGTTCAGAAGAAACTTCAAATAAAATAATCCGATTCCTTTTTACACACAATATGAAACAAGTCCCATGTGTACAGTATTCATTACACAATGTTTCAATCAAAACCAAATAAGAACCTTATACTTTATATTTCAGGAACCAAATACTTCCTTTGTGTAAATAATGGTGTGGCAACTAAGAGAGGCTCTAGGAATGCATTGTCTGCCATGCCCATTCTAACAGCCTCCTCAAACCATAAGCTGGTACGGTATGAGCCTTGCCAGCCCTTTTGTGTGAACAGCATTTCCTTGAACAAAACTTGTTTGCAGGGTCAGTGAACCAATCCCTACCGGACATGGGTATTTCCTTGTATCCACTGCTTCAAACATGAGCTGTTCCTGTAGGAATATTTCTACACTTTGTGCATTATTGTGTTATTATTATGGAGGTTTAAAATGTGGTCTCAATAAATTCCAATTTAAACTTGTATTGTATGGCTATCATTTCTAGGTATAAACAAAACTGAAGATGTCCATGCATGTTTTGAATACGGAAGAAGTACATCTGTGTCTATCAAAGTTGAACAAGTCTGAAAGTTTTTTGCAACACTCAAGGCAATATTGTGTTAAAAAAATGCAGCTGACAATCAAATTATACCTAACACCTCAATATAATCACAAAACATGGAAATTATAGTATTAATGTGAGGGTCATTTTTAGTTTTCTTCACTTTCTGTAAAATTAGAAAAGAAGGGCTTATCTTGTTTTGAATGCAAGCTCCACATTTATATGTGCACACCACTTTTATATTGCAATTTTTATTTAATTCCACAGTATTAAATGAATATATATTTGTCACTTTAAGATGTTAAAAACTGAACTAAAAGGTGCTCTACTTAAGTAAAACAGTTTCAGCAGTTGCTATGGTACTCTAATGATGTTTATACCCCAGGTGTTGTTGCACTGAAGATAGATGCTTGTCACACAAGTTATACACTATTGACTTGCAGAGTAAAAATGTTCCATATGCACTTATTAATTATTATTATTATTATTATTATTATTATTATTATTATTATTATTATTATTATTATTATTATTATTATTATTATTATTATTATTAACAGTTTTGTAAGTACACATTTTGAGTCTGGTGCTGACAGCAGTAGAAGGTTGTGCAGAGTGAGAGTTGACGCGACGATGGGTATAGACACGGAAGCATACAGAGCATGGATAGGCAGCTTCAGGAGAAGAAAAATCAAGAAAGCGGGAAAGATAATGATAGATTCCTAAGTATGGGTGGCAGCAGTAATCCTGATGCTGCCAATAATTGGTGGAGTGGAGATGAATCCAGGGCTGGTAGAAATGGACCAGTTAATGGAATCTCTAAAGGCACTTGGAAAAGAATTAGGCAAAAAAATGAATAAAATTACAAGACGACTCAAGGAGGTTATGAAGACGCAGAGAGAAGAGATGGAACAGCAGATAATGGTTTGGAGAAAAATTGAAGATACAGAGAAATGATTTGAAGCAGGACAGAGAAGAAAGAACTGCATAATTTTCGGTGACAGAAGAAAGCAGAAGCTTAGAAGAAATAGTGTACGAGATCATGGAAGAAAGACTAGGTATAAAAATATTTTGTTGGGAGATAGTGGACATGTTCCAAATTGGAAAAAAAGGAAGAAAACCTAGACCCATTGTTATAAAAATAATGACAATGGGGAAAAAAAGAGGGAAATTAAGGAACGCCAAGAGGTTAAGAGGCACAAGAATTTTTGTAGAGCAAGACTACATGACAGAGGAACAAATTTTGAAAAAAGAACTAATATCCAGGATGAAAGAAGCAAGAACAGCTGGGAAAAAGGCATTTTTGAAAGATTTAAAATTATTCATGGAAGGCAAAGAATGGAGTATGAATATATGGAGGAATGAACGAGAAAGAATGTGCTAACATCAACAGAAGCAATGGCCCAGGGCACATTCAAGTCAAAGAACTGAGAGAACAGCTGAGTCGGTAGCTTGGGGAAAGGAAGGGAAAACAGCTGATTAAACCACAGATTCCACAGGCGCGGGAAGCAGTCAGAGGAGGAGTGCAGAAGAAAACAGAGAGAAAGAACCAGCAGTGTGGGAGGGGGAGGAGGAGCTAACATTGGTTGCAGTGGTGAGCGAGGAAGAGATGCAAGGAGGGAGAAGTGGGGAGGAGCCGAGAGGACAGAAGACAACCAGTGCAGTAAGAAATGCATATGTGGAGGAGGGAGTGATGCAAATGATAAAGTGGGGAAAGTGTTAGCCAAGCGGAAGAAAAATTGCAAGAAGGAGGGGGTTAAAAGAATAGAGTTGAGGGAAGGGAGGGTAATGCCACAGAGGGAGGAAAATGACGATCCAGTATCCCGACTCTCTAGACTTAGAAAAACAATGGAGAAATATACATATCAGGACAGAACAAATAAGGAAAGTGGGTAAATTTGATGTTCTGGAATGTCGAAGGCATAAAGAGTAAGATATACAACAGGGAAATCGAAAATGTAATGAGATATATGGACATTGTAGGGGTGGTGGAGGCATGGTTGGGAGAAAGGGAAGAAATAGAGTTAAAGGGCTACAAATATATAAATAAAAGTGCCAGTAAAAAGCACGAGAAAGGGAGAGCTTCAGGAGGAATTGGTATATTTGTTAAAAAAAAGACATGAGCATAAGTGTTGAAACAGAACTGATAGAAAACAAGGCTAACAAGGTCATTTGGGTGTTAATAAAACAAATAAGATAAATGTAATTATTGAAATCAGTGTAGTATATCATCAGAATCATCAGACTTTTACAAGAATAACCTGTATAAAACTATAGGTGAGTACATGGATGAAATCAGAAACAAACAGCCAGACTTAAAGTTTATTATAATGGGAGACTAATGCAAGAATAGGGGGGAAAACTGTAGATTACTAGGAAGTGCCATGATAGGGGAAGGAGAAAAAGACAAAGAGAAAGGAAAAGCAGAGAATAGTGTAATAAATAAGGAAGGAAAAAAGCTCTTAGAATTCTGTGAAATAAACAACTTGTTAATATGCAATCGGAGAATGGGAGAGGACAAAGAAGGTGAATTTACATTTGCAAATGCAAATGGACAAAGTGTGATAGATCATATGCTATATTGTGAGGAATTAGAGGAGAAAATTATGAAATTTAAAATTAGAAATGAGATGGTAAATAGTAGCCATTTCCCGTTAACAATGAAACTAAAGGTAGGAGAACAAGAAGTAGTAGATAAAGGGTAACAAGGATGAGGAGATTAAAAACATACAAGTGGAAGGAGGAACTAGAAGAAAAATTCACGAAAGATTTAAATTCAAAGGTAAGCCAAATTATAGAATATGGAATACAGATGAACCTATATGAAGGAAAAACAGAGAAAGTGGTAGAGTTAATGGGACTAATAGTAAAGAGAGCAGGGATAGATATGGAAATAAAACAGGGAAAGGTACAGACAAATAAGGGATGGTATGATGAGTGTAAAAATGCAAAAAAGGTGGTTTTCAAAGAGCTTATAAAATAGAGGGGATAAGAAGAAGATAGGCAAAATTTGACGACTTACAAATGGGGATATACATGCTTGTTAGAGACAAAGAAAAACGAATGGCAAGAAAATACGGAAAATAAACTAAAGGGGGCAATCGAAAAGAAAGATAGTAAAAGCATATGGGATATAGTAAGAAGGGTGAGCAGGAAAGGAGGGGATAAAAACCAAATCACACCAATTGAATGGGTAGAATATTTTAAAAACCTGATCAGGGAAGGGGTAGTGACAAGGTTAGAGCATAGAAATTTTAGACAAGAGATGATAAACGAAAAATTAGATAGAGAAATATCAACCCAGGAGGTATATTTACAACTAAGAAATATAAAGAAAGGCAAGTTGGTAGGAATAGATGGAGTACCAGGAGAATTTTGGGATTTTTTTTTTTTTGGGGCGTGAAAGACCGTAAATTTTGCTCAGAGGCCTCTTTATCAGGCTTGAGGTTCTTTTACATGCCGTAAATTTATGACACAGGACCACCGGCTTTACTTCCCTTCCAAAGGAAGCCATGCTAAGGATTTTTATGCCTGAAAAAAATCCATCACCCTCCACCGGGTTTGAACCCGCAACTTTGGGATCTGGAGACTAGCATGGTAACCACTACACCACGGAGAGCGACAAAAAGGATTAGAATGACAGAATTACTAAACAAAATAGAATTTTTAAAAAAATGACATACTGGAAAGCTGGAAAATAAGTATGATGGTACCTATTTATAAAGGGAAGGGAGGAGTGAATAGGCCTGAGAACTATAGACGAATAAGTCTACTATATATATTAGGGAAGGTGTATACAGGAATTTTGGTTGACAGGCTAAGGAAATTGGTAGAAACTGAAAAAAATATATCAGAATTCCAGGCAGGTTTTAGGAAAGGAAGACAGGCTGTAGATAACATATTTATAATAAAGACTATAATAGATAAATATTTGAATAGGAAAAGAGGAAGGGTATATATGTTTTTTTGCTGACTTTGAAAAAGCTTTTGATAAAACAAATAGAGAAGCTCTGGAATATAAACTAAGGGAAACAGGAGTTAGTAACAAGTTTGTAAGAGAAATCAAGAAAATATATAAAGATGTAAAGTTCTGTAAACGTGGTGAAAAAAGCAGTATCACAGAGATGATTCAATAAAAAATAAGATTAAGACAGGGATGTAAGCTGAGTCCAAATTCATTTAATCTATTCATAGATGATATATTAGGAGTAAAAATAAAAAATCAACATTGTCCAGTAATAAGGGATAAGGAGATTCCAGGTTTATTATACGCAGATGGCCTTATGATAGGTGCCATATCGATAATAGGGTTACAAAAAGCAATAAATGAAATTCAAGAATTTTGTGAAAAATGGGAAATTAAGGTAAATATAAATAAATCCAAATAGATAGTGTTTAAAAATGGAAATAAACTGAGTAAGGAAGAAAATGGCTTCTAGGTGGTCAAGAACTGGAGGTAGACAAAGAATATGACTATTTAGGAGTAAGGTTGAGTAATAGTGGGGAATGGGGAGCACATGACAGGAAGATGTTAGCTAAAGGGAAGAGAACTATAACAGGAACAAGAATACGCAAATATAAATTAGAGATGTTGACAAAATAGTTGGAGAGAATGTGCGAGGCATTGGTAGAATCAAAAATGATCTATGCGGTGGAAATATGGGGGAGGAGAACTAAGTAAGAAAAGTTACCAAATATACAGAATGTTTTATAAAGAGTTAATTGGACTACCAAGAGCAGCACCAGCGAGGTTGCATTAGTAGAACTAGGAAGAATGAGGAGGAAAGGTATAATAATAGAAAGAATTTTAAAATTTTGGTTTAGATGTATGAAAATGGAGGAAGGTGAAATCTTAAAGATATGCCTGATACAGCAAAAGGTTCTAAGAAACAAAAACAGCTGGTGGAAAGAAATCAAAAAAATAATGGAGTCAATTGGAATGGGGGATATATGGGGGTTGGAGGAAAGAAATACAAGCAGATTTTGGAAAGTAGTAAGAAACAGAGTGGAAGATATAGAACGACAAGAGAGATGGAGAAGCCTTGAAGATAAAAAAATCATTAAGCATTTATAAATTGATAAAGGAGGATTGGGGAAGAGAGAGGTACATTGATTGCTGTAATAGACAAGAAAGGAAAGGTTTAGCATGGATGAGAACAGGATCAATGTATTTAAGAAGGATGAGAGACAGCAGAAGAGGGATATGTGAGTTGTACGGAGGAAGAGAAAGTATAGAACACTATATGACAGAATGTAAGGAAATAAGGAGCTGGAGGTAAAAAGTGTGGGAGAAGAAATGGGAAAATATGGATAGAAAAATAGTAGCTATAAAGATGTTGACAGGGAAAGAAGAAAAGAAAATCAAGGGCATGAGAGAATTTTTAAGATAAAAGAAAAATGGTCTAGAAAAGTAAGAGGGGCAAGGGCTCACTGAGAGCGAGCAATAAGGCCTGGGAGCCAAGCAATCTTAGTGGCTCAATAAGAAAACAAGCACCAGACAATAGTACATAAGATGTAAGGGGACAGTGATATATTAATACACATTGTATATATTGTAAACCAAATTGTAGAACAAATTGTACAATACATTCAATTCATATACACATTTATGTTAGTTTTGGATTTCCATCGCCGCCTTGGTAACACAATGCAATGCCACACTGTTTGCATTGTATTGTAACTGTATGCCCTGACCACCTGTTTTTTCCTTTTCTTATCAATGCACTGAACACACGCTTTCACCTGACCTTGTACTTTTACGAGGGTATCAAAAGCATTTGGTGGAGAGTAGTGGAAGGTAGGCTACATTAAAATCCCATACACTTAAGTGCCAATCCTGTGATTTGCTGTTCTGCCTGTAGTAGAGCATCATGAGCTATTGAAGCAGGTTGTTGAAATGTCCATGAATGATAAAGCTGTTAACGATAGCAACATTCATTAAATAAATAATAAATAAAAATCAAATCAGTTGGGGAATTTAGTGTTGTGTGGGCATGTTGCCATGGTAGCTCGTAACCAGATGGAAACTGGAAGATCTTTGGTTCAAATCCTGGCTACGGCATTGTGTTTTTGTCTAATTCTACCTTTCCAACCTGTCTTACACATGGCTCACATGGCTTGTATGAAAGAACAATGAATTACCATTGACTGACCTAATAGTTGGATAAACAATGAAGTCCGGGGTTTAAAGTACTTGTGACAAGTCGCCATTGGGGTATGTCATCTCAAAATGAATTTGATATCTCCTTGTAACCGGAAAAAATTGTCAGTTAGGGAATTTAATGTCATGTTGGCATGTTACCGTGGGAGAACAAATGGTTAGAGCAACCAGATGGAAACTGGAAGATGTATGGTTCAAATCCCAGCTATTGCATTGAATTTTTGAGTTTGATTCTACCTTGTATTTTTTTGGGGGTGGGGGGGCAGCCCACCCATAAAATTACCTCCTTTGTTCTATGATGTCAACTCCAGCCATATTACAGATATAGTTTGTAACTGCATTAGGGACAAGATCTCTATATTTGGTTTTATCCCCCATCACTCTCCCATTCCACCTCCCTGCCTGTTCTTGAATCAGAATTTGTAGATAGCTAAAGAACATCCCTATTATCATGCCAAACAACTGCAGTCAACTTCCAAGTTGCAGTCTGCGAGATTTGCCCCTTTTAAGTTTATGCTTTGAAAATTCTTTTGGCCAGCATTGCCTTCCAGGACAAGTTGTACCACACATTTATCTTGTCCAAAAGCAAAGCCAGATTATCAAAACAGCCGTGATGCCATAACCCCTTCTGTTTTTTTGCAACATCTAGAACATGTTCCCCAAGTAGAAGATTGTTGTTTCTAGTGACTTTTTCGCCCAACTAAATATTACAGGCCAATAAATGCCTACTCTTACTATCTGCAATACCCCATATCTAACTACCCCACTTCTTGTTTGGTTTAGTAGGCATGTATAGTTTTATAAAGAATTGCCCTTCGAAGCCTATAATCGCTTTTTCAAGAGAGAGATCACAATCTGGTTTATAGACATTGACAAACTTTCTGTCTAAAGCATGTGGTACCTTAATAAGGTAATCATATCTTCCCCTAATTCTGGCTTTGCCGATTTATCATTTAGATGTTGGTATTACAAAATCTTTTGAAAGCAGAGTAAAGACATTGTCCATCTTACAATTGGAAACATGCAAAATTCCCCAAAAAGTAATCTCTGGTTTCAAGTAAATCCACCATCCCCATATTTCAAAATAACTAAATAGGCCTGGATTACATTTGAATTTGTGTCTTCCCATTTTAGATCTGGTTTTTTAGCTTGTATCTCAGTGGCATATCCATTGGTTTCCTTCAAGATGTGGCCACAAAAATCTGAATTTGTAAAACATTCAAAATAAGCTATTTCTGGAATTCCAGGAAAAATAGCTTGCTTTGCAACTGTAAGGGATGACACTCATTGAAAGTCAAGCTGAAGGTCCAATTTGCAGGTGGCCAGTTTTAGATTGCCTTGCATTTATTTCTGCCCCCAGTTCCACTGTCACTTTGTTCCTTATCAGCCTTCCACTATATCTCTGCAAACCAAGATGCATCACAGCTACTTTCATAATCTAATTATTAATAAACTGCTGCAATACTTTCTCAGTTGTAACTAATTTTTGTTCACTGTAGCATTTTCTAGCTCTGACAAGGGATCATCAATCAATGTTAAGAAAACTTGAAATCAATCTATTAACTATCTGAAGAGCACACTGAAATATGTAAAACCCTTGAATATTACATTGTATTGTGCATATGTATACAACTTAAGAATGGTAAAGATGTGGTGTCATCAGTGTGCAATTGGAATGAAATTCTCTTTAACTGCTGGCAGGATACGTTGCTCAGGAGGGTTGGGAGGGGGAGGGGAGGGGAGGAGGGGGAGGGGGAGGGGAGGAGGGGGAGGGGGAGGGGAGGAGGGGGAGGTGGAGGGGAGGGGGAGGTGGAGGGGGAGGGGGAGAGGGGATGGGGAGGGGAGAAGGGGGAGGGGAGAGAGAGAAGTTAACCTGATACCATGAGTTGTGTACAGGTCATTCCAGAGCAAACTTCTGCCTCTTAACGTAGTGAATGTGTTATGCAATCACTTTACAGAAAAGAATTTCCAGCTCTCCGTTTTAACCAAAGAAGATAATTTCAGTATTTAGTAGATATATTACAGTCTGATAAAGAAATAATATATATGCAGACTTTAGATATTAATGAATACAAACCAATATCTGAAGCACTGTTAGTGGCCAATGAATACAATCTCAATCAGAAGAATCTACTTCACTGTCATCAAAACAGGAATCAACATCCAAGGTCTACAAAACCCGGAAAAACAGAGCAGAATGGTCATTAGAAGAAAAAAGGAAGGTTAGAAACATATAGTTGAGTGCAAAGAAACAAAAGCCAAAGCAAACATTTCCTCACTTATCATGGAACTCTATAACAGTTATCCTTGATTGCAGCATGAGATGCAGTTGTATTGCTTTAAAGGAAGATATTGCAAAAGCAGTTTCTATTGGCAAGTTATCCCCTAATTTAATAGTCACAGAAATGTATAAGCAGTTATATGAGTTGGTGTTTATGAAATTTATGGAAGCTCATGTGAACAATTTGATAGTGGACGATATGAACTTACAAAAATGGTCCTGTGAAAAAGTCAAATCACTTTATTTACCTTTGCAAATGCAACAGGGTATGGAATTTCAAGCAACATTTTCACACAGCATCACAAAAACTTAAGCAGTTTGTCACAAGAAATGAAGATGAAACTACTAACAACATACTAAATTCCTGAGCAGAAGAGACAATTTTGCTAACAGAGTAGTATGGTGCTGGCAATGTGTTTATTGCAAATCAATCTGGCAACAATAAAGAAACACATTCTGGGAGAACACTTGATCACCATAAGAAGGTAGTATGTGGTGTTACATAATCACAAAGCACACAGACACATTCATTCACAATTGTGAAAATTGTATCATGCAAGGGATGTCTCCTTCCATGTCTGTTTATCGTGCTGAAGGAATCAATGCCACCAAATCAAGTTGTCCAGCAGGGTATGTTTAAAGCTCCCAATTTACTTATGCAGCAGTCGAAATCTGAAAAAAATGACAAAAGACCTTTTCCATGTATTTCTGGAGGTGACATTTTTACCTCACACTGGTCCATCTAACTGTTTCCTGTTGGATTCTTGGACACCTCACAAAGATAATAATTTAATACATGAAGTACCTTCTGAACCTGAAAAGTGAAGCTGAAAGGTATAAAGTGCAAATCATTGCAGCAAAAACAACTTATGAATTGCAACCATTAGACAGGCATTTTTTCCAAATGTTTAAAGCAATGGACACACATATCTGTGATTCCTTTTTTATAAATAGCATTGATGTGAACTTGCAACAGTGTAACAATATTCTCAAATGCATGTCATCAACCTACAACCAATGTTCACCATGCTTCCATTTACACATAAACATGGGTGAAATTAGCAGGTCTGATCAGCATGAATGTAACTTTTGAAAACACTTTGTGATTTGTTTCCATGCATGCATATACACAGTGCGCATATTGTAAATACTTCTAACACTTTATGCTAGAAAGTCACTTTTCAGTTTTAAAACAGTCCACGAGTAAATACCACTTAAGGTCAGTACATCATACAGCGTCCGATTGCCTGCATTGTACGATGTCTTTGTATCTCAGCACCAACTCTTTTAGTTGGTTTCTTTCCTGCTCACTGAAATGTGTTCCTTTTGGCAAATTTTCGACCTAACTAATGTAACTGTATAACTATTACTACAAAGCCTTAACTAAATTTACAATCTACTTTAATTTAAATGAAAGTTAATTAATAAATGTAACATTTAAAACTCGCATGCTTCTACCACGTGCTCAACAGCTGTGTGAACAGAACAACAACAAAAATGAAAATGGCAGCTGGCTATGTGGTGACCTGCATGATTGTTTACACATTCCTTCGCGCATTCGAGTGGCTGTGATAAAGCTGAACCATGTTGCCATATGTGCTTTGGAAATAAGTAAGCATTTAGCGCTGAGCATATAAGTACCGTCTATGTATACCAAATGGTAATAAGCATTTCCTTATCAGAAGGAAATACTTATTGCTTAAGCGACGACTATGAATTGCACCCTTAGGCTCCTTTCCTGATATTCTAAACATTGGGTGATATAAATAAAAACAAGCAAAAGCTTGTGAGCTGCAGGTCCAAGCAAGTTGAGAAACGAGCATCAGTCGTGGTTTGGTATAAATAAAAATTTCCCCTCTTCGTTGAGCTATTGCTATCACCTACCAAGCTTTTGCTCAGTGACCTTCACCACGATAGATCAGCTGAGTAAACAAACACGCCTATTCTTCTGTAAGGAGGCGATTTAAATCTTTATTGCACTTAAATATCCATTTACTCATTCATGCTAATCATACTCTCATTTATGAAACCTAATAGAGGTACAGATTTTAAATAACACAATTGTAATTAAAGATTTCACAAATTAAGTAGACATTGAGATTTACCCAACTTTCAACAGATAACGTTCATCCGCTTTTTAAATCCAATCCCCCATTTTTTTATTTGATAGTATTACAAAGGTGTCACCAACTGATACATTGAAAGTAAATTATTTGTACTTCTGCTTTTGCACCTTTATATTGATATCCTCTGCATCTATATAAAATCTCACTACGTAATTCCAAGAATTTATAAGATGTTATCATGAATTAAAGTTAAACTGGATGAAAGAGTTTTATTTCATTGAAAGTTAAATTTAAGTTTGGTTTTATATGAAATTCTTTAGTTATAATCCAGTTTTGATTTGTGCGAACATTCTGCTCTACGTAAGTGTTCATTTGTATATCGCTTTGACTATATTACCAGTCTTCCGGTAATGAGAGCAGATCGCTATGACCTCACTCACATTCTGTTTAGATGAAAACGCGTCAGGATCTTTTCAGCATTGTTAGCAGGTCCACCTCGTATTTCATTTGCCTCTGGAAGAAAATGTTGTGCAACCTTATACATTTTCTGTTTTAAATAACTGTTTATATCTGCACACATCGGAGTCCTTGTGTCTTGAAACAATTTTTAATTTCTCTATCAGTTAGGTATAGCAAGTAGAGGAAGTATCGCATTCTACGCAAAAATTTGATACCGAGATTTCATCAGAGATAAACGTTATGAGAGTGCTTGAATAAATAAAAAAAAAAAAACATATTTAGCAAAAGTTGTGTGAACAGCATAAATAAAAAAAAATAGTTCAAGCTTAGCATCCTCCAAGGATGTGATAAGATTTTCAAGAAAATTCCTCTACACCAAAACTATCTCTTTTCTCAAAAACTGACTCCAACAATTTTGATTAAACTGCGGTATTTTTTAAGATATTTGCATGACAAACATAATTAGGTATGTATCTCTCAAATTTTCTGGGAATAGCCTGTGAAGTGCTCTGCATTCTGATTGACTTTTAGTAACTGCTACACTATAAGAGGTCCTACTAAAATAGATCCTACAAAATCGTACTACGCTCCTGTGTCTGAACAGCAAACTCAGAAAGGAAAAGTCATTAAATAACAAGTTCAGTATTTAAGTTCAGCACCTTCCAAACACGCGTCAGGAAGATTTTTCAAGGAAGTCCTGCCATCCCAAAGTACCCTTTACATGGAAACATTTTCCAAAAGCTTTATTTTCTCAAAAACGACTTCTAATGATCTTGATTAAATACCACATGTTTAAAATATTTTCATGTCAAATGCATATATTTAATTTTCTGGGAATACCCTCTGAAGTTCTCTTCATTCTGAGCAACTTCCGCACAATTGGTAAACCATAAGATAGGCAAAATCTTACTATGAAAAAAAACTACTTTCCTTTAAAGCACACAATTTATGAAAAAAGCATTTCCTTTTTACGTTTTTTTTTTTTTTAAGTTAACCATTCCCGAGATATTCCTTGTTATTGGTTTGAATTTTCCAATACTTAATTATCATTTTTTCAAATGGAAAGTTGGTTTTCGATATTCTCTCGTGATGCAAAGAGCAACAAATTTCAGAGCCCTCATATACCCACACGTTCTTTAAAAAGCTGACTCACTTTGCCTACTGCATCATATAACAAAATTGTAAATGTAAATTGAAGGTTTATCTGAATTAACAGGAGGAAGCTGGAATAATAAGCTTTTGTAAGTATAGTTTGTAGAAGAATGATTAGAGAAAGCCATGTGAATGTAGATCATAATTCTTTTCTTTCTTTCTTCCGCGATCGTTTGAAAAGAACGGAATTTCAAATCCATCAAATAGCGGCCCATATTTAAAAGATTTGACTATCGCTTTAATTTACTGCATTCTTATCACTATAATGAAATGTGTAATGAAAGTTTGTCTCGATCAACAAGAAGTAGATACCAAGAATAAGGTTTTGTAAGAATTGTTTGTAAAAGAGTGATAGAGAAAGTTGTGTGAATGCAAGTTGTGTGATTTTTATTTCCCTATCTGGAACTATCATGTTCCTATCATGAACTCCGCCATGGTACTAAAATGCAGTTGAGCAAGCTGAGGTACCTACGGAGGTACCTCAAGAAATAGCAAGCAAAAGCTTACTAACAGCGAGCAGGACTTGTTTTTATTTATACCATATCGCGAGCAATAGCTCAGTGATCAAGGTCAGCAAGCTTTTGCTCGCGAGGAGGTTGAGCAGAAAATTTTTATTTATACGAAACCGAGCAATTGCTTGGAATTAGTGAGAAATGAGCTAATGCTTGCTTTTATTTATACCACCCATTGTCTCAACAGATTTCTTTCATCTAGATTTAATATTCTTAACAGATTCCTTTCATCTAGATTTAATGTTCTAAACCAATATTTAAGAGTTCTCTCCATAAACATACCTTTCCTTCCCACTCTTCCCATTTCAATTTGAGCAAATTCCTTTGCTACTGCACTTGGCAGGCCTAACACTTCCCTACAAAACATCCTATGCACAGCATTCACAATTTCCCATTCATCATCTAGTCCCCATTATTTAATGTCATATAAGATTTTTGCAACTACCATAATATATATTTTCTCTAACCAGTTGACATTTATGTCTGGTACTCTATATTTACACCTTTGCGGCTGGCAATGCTCCTTTCCCTTTCATCAATGCCCACTTCTGTTTCTCCAATTTTCCACCCCCATCAATTTTTACCCCTAAATATATACAATGGCTAACCACTTTATTTTCTTTCTTCAATTTTTTAAACTTAATTATGCCGTTTTCTTAAATACTATTATTGGAGTCTTCATCTGGTTTACCTTCAAATTCCATCATTACAGTACTTATCTATTTGCTGCAAGAATTGCTTTAGACCAATTGTTGAAATGTATCCTACAACTAAATCATCTGCAAATAATAACTCAAGGTTTGTCACATTATTTATTGTTGGCAAAAAATTATTACTCTTTCCTATCTCGATTAGTTTATCATGAATGAACAGATTGAATAACATAGGACTTAACTTGCACCCTTGCTGTAGCCCCTTCTTTTGATTTGTTTTGTTACCATTCTTTCCCATACTCTCACACAGAATGTACTTTCCTTGAACAAGGCTTTAAGGATATTCACCCTATGATGACTGGCTCCCTTCCTCAAAGTTTATACCATAACAATTCTAGGTCAATGTGATCATGCGCTTTCTCAAGTGCCATATACAGTTTTCCTCTTTTTTCCTTTAAGATATTTATCCACGATATCCACATGGATATTTATCCATGTTTTTATTATGAACAAATTATCTACTGTTCTTCTCCCCCTACAAAAGCCCATCTGAAATTGAGAGAGAATGTTACATTCCTCTACCCTCTTCTGTAGCCTATTAGTGAACGATTCCTGTAAAAATGTTTCCAACATTCAATAGCAGTGCAACACCTCTGTAATTATTGGGCTTGTCTACACTCCCCTTACCTTTATATACTAGTTAAATTATTGCTTTCCTCCAATATTCTGGTACACATGATTTAGACATCCCTTTGGTTTAATTGAATTGAAAAAACCTTTAAGTAGCTTTACTCTGTTTACATTACTACACCATTCTTTAATGAATTCTGGCGGGATTCTATCTATTCCTGTTGCTTTATTCTTTTTCATTAATTTCACTTGTTTGACCACATCTTCATCTCTCACTTCACTATCCAATATTTCTATAAAACTTATTCCAAAGTCTACCATTGGTTTTGACTTAAAAACACAGCCCTCAACAAATAAGATTTTAAAATACTCCACTCATTCTTCTGGATTAAATATATAGTTTGGTTACATACTTGTTATACGTTGATTTAAGCATTTGCCTCATCTTGCTAACATTATTTTCACTTAATACCCTAATCAGGATACTCGTATTCTTTTTTCTCCACTCATGTTCCTTTATCTTCTAACAATAAAATATAGAACTATGTACTATTTAAATGCTCTAACAAAATATGAACTCTACTTCTTTCGTTCTTGCTTAGTTTTGTTCACTTTGAGGAACTAAAAACAAATATATATTATATTTCAGCTGAAGTTAAGCCTATTAAGCTGCCCACAAGGGTTGAGTGATGATAGTTGCACTTTTTTAACAGAGCAAGCCCTTGTGCTCTTAAACAGTCAACTATAATTTCTTTAAGAAATTATAAAAAGGAAAAACTATTCCAAGACACAGTGATTTCAGCCAGGTACTTTAAGAATAACAGGCAAACGCTTTATTCATTCAATAACTAAGAGATTTTGCAAGCATTAACAAGGATACCTATCTCACACAATATTCCGAGTTGAATAACAGGGGAGGTCAGAAATGTTAACATGTGTAGTATGCTGAAAGCAGCTCTTAAGAGTCCACCCATTTCTTTATTCCCTTAGTGTAAATATGTCATCTGCCTAAAAATCAAAACTGTGCAACCAACAGTTATTAATTTCACAGCAGTTTTTAAAGGAATAAAGCATGTATTATTTACATTTCAAATACTTTAGTGTGAACCAGCAAGGAAAAAAGAAAGAAATATGGCAGCAGTTGTTAAATATAGGGAAAGCCAAAAGACTACAAACTGGCTGCACAGTGCTTTTCCTGTCCACATCCTCGGTGCTCGCCATCTGCCGCTATCATAGAAAGGTGTGGATACAACAATACAACATTTTTAGAAGTGACTTTATATTGCGAAGCCAGAGGGAAAACAGCTTTATGAAAGTGTGTTTGAGGACAGAATTATTAGTAGAGATTTGTGGACCCCTCGGTCTCCCGACCTAACCCCCTGTGATTTATCTCTCTAGGGTAACTTAAAACAAAGTGTATAAGACAAACCCACACACCCTGTAAGAATTAAAACAAAATATTCGCCACGAAATTGCTAGAATTTCTCAACGTGAACTACGGCGAGTGATGTATAGTTTTCTAAAGAGGTGCCCAAAATGTATGGATGATGGTGGAAAGTTTCAGCATCTCCTTTCATACAGTTGGTAAGTAAAGCCTTTAAAGGTAGTTTCAAAAATGTTGTATGGTTTCATCCACGCCTTTCTATGATAGCGGCAGATGGCAATGAGCGCCGAGGATTCGGACAGTAAAAACACCGCGCAGCCAGTTCATAGTTTTTTGGCTCTCTCTGTACATCATGATGTGTTTCTGGGATAAAAGTGATAAGTTTCCATTAAGCTTGCATGCTTGCATACATGCCAACTACCTAAAATTGAAACAAGTAAACATTTTCCTTGGCCAGCAAAGTGTATTAATTTTGCAACAAAGTTTAGAATGTGTAAAATGTTCAGTACAGTGAGTGTACAATGTGTCCAATCTTTTAGTCCCTCCACAGTAATGAAGGTACAAGCACCCAAACGGTTGGTAGCAAGCCAATGTTTACTGCCTGTCAAGGACATGGTGGTCGCATTCTGTGCCAAAAGCACCATCCCTATTGTAACAAGGATTGTGAATGGGGTCAGTGTCTGTAGGGATGAGCAGAAAATGATGTAATGGTTACAGAAGTATTGGAGAGACAGTAACCGTTATCCATTAACAATTACAAAGGTAACAAATACAAGGCAATTGGTTACCTAATAATGGTTACCTAGTCTGGGTGACATCCATTCACTGCATGTGCATTGGTATCACCTGGAACTACCTAGTCTTACTAAAAATACTGTTACTGGGTTATTAATGAAATACAGGCAAAGTTTTAAAGATATCCTGAATTTATCTTTATGAGAACTTTTCTTATGAGAACACACATTTCTAACACGTCTCCATGCAAAAATCTGCCACTGCTTTCATGACAGCCTGCTTAAGACTCTCAATGTTGGGGTGTCTTCCTGCAGACCATGCCTGCAAGCACTGACCAAAACTTGTAATACAATGAGTTCAAGTCTGGACTGCTGGAGAGCCAATCAGCTGGAGAAATGAAGTCCGGTACATTGCTTTGAAGCCACTCCTGTGCTGTCCTTGCCTTGTGAGCTGGCACTGAATCCTGCTGAAAACTCCACAGTTCATTTTTGAACAGTGTGTTACTCAGAGGCTTCATAATAGGCTCCAGTGCTGTCTCCTGACACACCTTGGCTGATGTTTTCACTCCGTTTTCACAAAAGTGGAGTTAAGTTGCACCATTGTGTGCCATTCCCCACCAAACCATCACTGAAACAGGATAATAGCTTCTGAGGATGCTTGGAGCTATATCATGAGCTTCCCATGATGATGAGACAAATGCTATCATTTTGGCAGTTAAAAGACTCTTCCACTGTGAAGATCTTTTCATCAGAATCCTAATGTGCCCATTGTCCACATAACACTGGAGCAGCCATTTGCATTTTTGTTTCCTCTGGAGCTTAAGCTGTGGGGTGAGGAAGTACTATAAGCCCTTACTCCTAGGTCACTTCTGAGCACACGAGACATGGACATCTTTGAAATGTTCAGTTCACAAGCCATCACTGATTGCTTTTTGGACACATTTATGTGAGTTGCCACTGCTTTCACTAGCTGTTTGGTCCTTACGGTACATTGTTGGCCCTGCCTGGGGCAGTATCAATTGTCCCTGTTTCAGTTAACAAAATGTATAAATGTGTAATTAAAGTTTATGTTGATTAACAAGTAATAGAAGAATAAGCTAGAAAAGAATTGTTTATAAAGGACTGAGAAGAGAAAGTCATGTAAATGCAGCTCATCAGATATTTTCAAAGAAATTTCATTGTGCTAACTAGAATTGAGCACACATATTGTGATTCATGTGTAGAAGAATATTAAGAGTATATTTAATGTGAAATGAATGAACGTAAAAAAAAAGTAAACAAATTCTGAAGAAATGCTGCTAAGAGAACTCTTATGAGCAAAAAGAATTTTGTGCAGTAATAATTACAACAACTTTATTCTCAAAAGTCATTTCACTGCTTAGGCAGATATGTAGATACCTGTCGCTTGGTCCCTGGCCAGTGGACAAGTGGTACAAAAAATCATTGTAAAACGGACATCCTCCTAACTGTTGCTGGTCCCTCATCAAAACATTACTTTAGATGTATGTATCTGTATTTTTTCATAATGTTAAGTGATCTAGGTAATAGGACTATCGTTGCCATGTAAATTTCAATCTAGTAAATTTTAACTTGTCAATAAGGGGTATTTGTAATGGAAAATACTTCTCCCCACTTAAATAAGACAAAACAGAAATTGTCTACTTTTGTATTTTCACATAGATGCTGAAATGTTAAGAACTAATTAATAGACCCAATTCTTGAGAGTGGACAAAGTTTGCCAATGGGGACAATGTTTTTTTGAGAGGAAAGTTCTAATGAATTAGTCACAGTTAGAAGCGAGGGTGCAATTTCTTTGTGGATAAGTCAAAAATGTAGAAGCCAAGAAAAATACAAGTCCAGTGTAGAACCAGAATTTCAGGGTGACATTTTGGTATGAGGAGTCACGTCCCTTGCTAGATACAATTATTTTGGTTTCCAAAGAGGACTCATAAATTATTTCTCAGAATTCTGGAATAATCTTTATGAACTGTGAGTGTGATAAGGTTAGGTTGTGAAGTGTAATAACCAGAAAGGGTTGCAGAAAATAAATTGGCAAAAGAGTGAATGAGTTGTTACCCTTTCTTGCTGGACACTTAGAGGAGGACTGAGCTGAATTTTGAAAGATTTCTAACAAAATATAAACAATTCTGAGCACACTGTTGAAAACCCCATTAGTTCTACACCCTCTTGTTTTCATTCTAGAAGCATTTTTACATTTAAACCTCACCTCTCATGATGTCATAAGGCTAGGATCACACCATGCTACTCATTGTCACTTGCATTAGTTTACATTGCACGCATTTAATTTCGGTTGTAGGACAGTTTTTCTTTCCTAGTGTTCTGTGAGGTGTAAGGTTAAGAATGCCTGTGTGCAGTGCCCATATTGTGCAAATAATTCTGGCTTAAAGCAAAATGTAGGTCATTGTATAATAAGTTGTCAGTTATTACTCATTCCATGGTAGAGATAAGAATCGACATGTGTATAACAAATGGGCTGCTGCTATGAAATACAAAAACTTTGTGCCACCCAAAAGTGCTAGATTATATGGAATTCATTTCAAAGAAAGTGATTTTAATGAATTGGATGCTATAAAAATAAGAATGTAGAACAAGAAATTAAAAAGCCCAAGACAAAGATAATGTGGTGCCTTCGAAATTTTTTGGAGCACTAGAAGAAAAACCTAAAACTTAAATTTTCTTTACAGAAAGCAAGCACTAAAGTTAGTTGATAATTCAGTAAGCACTTATCAGCAAGAAGGTGAAGCTACATTAGTTTCCAAGTCTTTACATGTGGAGTTGAACATTGGTGCTGAAACACAGCACAAGTTGGAAACAAGTTTTTATTGCTATAAACGGCACTAATTTTAAGCAAAGTTTAACTGATGAGGAAGGTGAATCTTCTGCTGTAAATGATGATATGTCAAATGAACATTTGAGGGAATTCAGTGAAGATGGGGAAAAATATGTAGCTAAGTCCAGAAAATATTCTGTTGTGTTTGTACGTAAATGCTCTCTTTGTGATACTCAGCATTTGTCATAGATGTGGTGGGCCTATCACTGAAAGAGCATCTAAATACACATGGAACATTGATGCAATTTAAAACTCATTGTGTGAATGGGCACACTTATGAGCGAGTGCTCTGGAGGCGAAAGTGGAAATCTGAAAAGTGATGTGTGCATAGCTTCAGGCATGTATCTTTGCGGAATTACATTTAACTGTTTCTGCATTCTTAAAAGCTATAAAACTATGTTTTTTCCCAAGTCATATTTTTAAACACTTGTTAAAAAACTTGTCGTCCCTTCTGTACACAAAGCCTAGTTGAAAGAAATTAATTTTGCAACTGCCATGAATCATTCAATGTATGTTTATGTGGGGATGGACAGTATGACTTCCCAAGATTTCCTGCTAAATAAGATATATACCCTACAATGAATTTGGCAACAAATAAAATATTAGTCTCCATAATTGGAGAGAGAGGAACCGTAAATTGTGACATTGAGAAAGCTGCTTATGAAAATCTGCTGGCATCTATGAATTAAAACCTGTCCAAAAATTGTTCCAGACAGATACACGGGTATTACAACTTTGATGAAAAAGAAATTTCCGCATATACACTATGAATTTAATGCAAGACATCTTGCTAAATTCCTTATGAAAATGTTTAATAAGATTCCAAAATTATCGGCCCTTCATGAATGGAAACATTCTGCTTATGGTGGGCATCTGCTACTTTTGAAAGTGACAGTGTACTCCTAAAGGAAAAATTCCCATAATTTCTAATTCACATGACTAACGCACATAATTAGGTAGGATTTGAGAAATTTCATTCATGTGCTCATGGTGGGTTGAGTGAAGAAAAAGTTAAAAACACAAACAGGCTATGTAAAAATTCCACAGAATATGACTTCTGAAGTATCATAAAGAATGCAAAATTTTTAAGTTACATTACGCATATTAATTATTTTCATTATACAGAAAGCCTTGAATTCTATCACAATGAGCGTTTGAAGTATGTCCCAAAACGAACCACTTTTAGTTTCCAGGAATGTGTATCAGATCAATGATAGTTGCTGTAAATCATAATTTTCACCAAGGGAAAAAAAGCATTGGGCAATTCTGTGGAATATACTAATTCCAATGGGGACTGAGTGTATAAAGAAATATAAGAGAAAAAAGCTTAAGATTAGAGACAAAACCTTGTAACAAAAATAGTGAGTGAAGTAAATTTACACAAGTTTCAATACGAGTATGTTGTACCATGTGTTACTGACTGTAGTGACATACCTTGTAATTTATTTAAAGGTGAGTCGGAATTGTTACACTACATCACTTAAGTTTACTCACTTAACATGTTTCGGGAAACGGTTGTTCCCATCCTCAGAAGCTAATCCGACTGGCCCGTGTTGTTGGTGTTTCCGTTTTGTGGACTGGATACTGTGGTGGCATCTTGTGGTGGTGAAATGTACTTCCATAGAGGATTTGGTGGCGGCAAATCAAAATTCATTAGATGTGTGTTGTGTTTCAGAATGGTGATCTTCTCCCATGCATCTAATTCGGCTGCAAATTTGGCTGGTTTGACTAATGTAATATTGGGTTTGATGTTGTGATTAGTGATCCAAAAATGGTGTGAAACTGCAGATTTGTACATTTGTTTGTATTTGATACATCTCATGTGCTCCTTTAGCCTAGTTTCTAGGTTTCTTTTTGTCTTACCTATGTATACTTTATTGCAATCTGAACAATTGATTTTGTAGATTCCAGCTTTTTTGTCTTGTGGGATGGGGTCTTTTAACTTGTTACAAAGTAATTTCTCTATGTTAAATTTGTTCTATGGAGCTAGGCTGATGTTGTGTTTCATGAAAATCTTCTTAAATTTGTGAAATGTTCCTGGGTGGTATGTGAATTTCTTGAACTTTAGCTGTTTATCTTGCTGGCTGAGATTTGGTGTGTTTCTGATGTGCTTCTGTCGTTTGAATTTTGCAATTTTTTTGTCAATAGTTGTTTTGTTGTACCCATTATGTATTGCTGTGTCTACTATATGCTGGTATTCTAACTGGTATTCTTTTTTATTTAAGGGGGTATATACCAGTCTATGTGTTAGGCTGTTTAGTACTGCATGTTTGTGTGTGGTTGGATTGAAACTCTTATTTTTTATGTAATTAGTAGAGTGTGTTGGCTTCCTGTATATGCCAAAGGTTAGGTTCTTTTGTTCTCTGATGATTTTTAGGTCTAAAAATGGTAGCATGCCTTCTTTTTCTATTTCTATGGTGAATTTTATTGATTGGTTCTGTAGGTTTAGTAAGGCTAAGGAGTCTTGTATGAACCTATTAGGGACAACAGCGAAGATGTCGACATATCTGTGCCGAACTTTAAACATGTATGGAAAGGAAGTTATGTGTGTTTCTAAGTAGCTCATAAATAAATCTGCCAGGAAAGGTGAAAGTGGGTTGCCCATGGTTAGACCTGTTGGTTGTTGATAGAACTTCTTATTGAAACTAAAACAATTTTGTGCAATGCATAAATTGGTAAGTTGTACGAGGTCTTCTATTTCTTCTTCAAGCAAGTTAGTCTGCTGTAGCCATTTCTTTAATTGACGCAGGAGTTGATCTGTAGGGACACTTGGAAATAGTGCAGTGACATCAAAGGAAACTAATCTGTCTTCTGGTTCAAGTTCCAGGGATTTTATCTTCTGTATTAAATCTTCTGAATTCATTATGTTTTTGCTATTGAATTTTGGTAGTGAAGAGAATCTCTGTACTAACCATTTTGCCAGTTTGTAGGTAGGAGAATCAATATTGCTGACAATTGGTCTCATCTTATTACCCGGTTTGTGTATTTTAGGTAGAGCATACATTCTTGGTAAAGTGGGGTGGTCTGGTTTTAATCTAGATTTATCAGTCTGTTATAGTTTTGCTTTCCTGGATGGTTTGATTGAAGGCTTTTAAATGGGTCTTCTTGAATTTGTATGTAATTTTCTTGTTGCAGCATATTTTCTACTCTGGCAATATAATCATCTTTTTGAAGTACAACTAGTTTATTTCCTTTGTCAGCTTTCGTGTATACTACTGGTTTTGATTTTAATGTTTTGATCACATGTTTGGTTGGGAAATTGTTATGATTATCTGCTTGTATTTCTTGGAGAACCATTTCACATTCTTTTTTTATAGTGGTTTTACTATTTTCATTTAGGTTGTAAGTAGCAATCTCAATGTCTGCGACTATTTCATCGGTTGTTTTTGTGTAGCCAACACATGTTTTTAGGCCAAGGTTTAATACTGATAATTCCGCTTTGGTGAAAGTTACATTTGAAAGATTAATTACGTCTGGGTATGAAGTCGTTTTTTCATTTTTTAGGTTAGGTTTATATGAATGTTGCTTCTGGCGTAGTATGTCTAGTTTTTTCTTTAATTTCAGCGTTTTTGTTTTCATCCTGTAGCTAAGAATAGTGAGGAATTTTGATTGCATGTTTTGCCAAAGTGGGTAGCCGAGTGTGTCCGTTAATTTAAGGTGAAGAGCATATAATTCCAGTTCCAATTTTTGTAATTTTGCGTAGTGGTTGTTTCTTTCAATTATTATTACTTTTTTATTGGCTGATGTTTGGTGTTTGCTGTTTTTGTCATATTTTACAATTCTCCTTACAAACTTTGGTGTGACTTTGCTTTGTATGCATAGGTTCAAAAAATGGATGTCCGCAAATGTGTTTTTTCTCTTTTCTTCAATTTTTTGGTATCTTTTGATGTCACTTTTTATTCCACTGAAATCTGTATTGAAATTTAGGGTTTCTAATCTTACCTTGTTTTCTGCCATGACTCTTATCTTTTCCACATGGTGGCCAATTATAACTTTTGCTTCTTGTGACTTGTTGGTCTTAAATTACGTTGATATTGTAATGAAAAAAATATACCTTGTAATACTGGTTCACTCCAGAAAATTAAACCTAATTGGATTATGGAAGACCGGTATTTCTCTCAGTTTGGATTACCTTAGTGAGAAAACGGTGAAAAAAGAATAAATTATGTAAATAATGAGACAATTTCAAAAAAGTGTAATTTTTAAGCATGTATATTCAAGGCACTACAGTGACTATACATTCCTATTGAAACTTAACCCTATGATTCAATAGCTGCTCTGGCAGGAGACATCTGCTTCAAGAATACTGGCTAGCTGTATGATGTCACCACAGTGCACTACTGGTGAAGAAAATACCCTGCAAATCTTGAACAGTAAGTCATACATTGTTCTGATTTTCACCATTATTATATACAACTCAAGATCTTGTGGAACATTAAATAAAATAGACATGTGAATTTTTACTTCAGTCCTCCTTTAAGGGTTCACCACAATCCTTTACAGAAAAAACAAACCTGTGAGCACCAATTCATACTTTTAATATCTTAAAATCACCCATCATAAGCTATACGACCAGTGTCAATGGAGCTTTACCAATTGCTCAAATTGCTAAGATCCAACTGGTAAGCAGCTCCAATTGAGAAAGCCAGGACAAAGTGCTGGGGATATAATATGCATGGCTTAAATAGTGATTCTACAAGATATACTGAATGAATTTTTGTGTATGAATTTATCGTCAATGGTTTTGTTACATTATCAAGTTGAAAATCTTGAAGTATCGAAGTGTGTTTTAACCTCCAAAATGTAGTGGAATCACACGCAGTGAAGCAATTTATAAAATACACTTAATGAAAGTCTCGTCAAGCTAAACACTCTTACTAGCTTCACTCACCTATTTATTTTGCAGAACATGTATCATGAGCATGAGCTCAATCATCAGCTGCCTGTTGACTGCCAGATCAACTCTCAAGTTGTATTGTTGAAAGCTGGTGCGTCCTCTGGTGGCCTGTAGATGAACCTAAATAAAGGTTCTAGCAAATCAAAGTTCATGATGCGGTTTTCAAATTTATTTATGTAAATCTTCTCCCATATTTCATGCTCTTTGGTTTCTGGGCTGGTTTCACCAACCGATGTTGGTATCTATTTCATGGTTTAGAGTCCAGAAGTGAAAAGCGACTGCTGATTTGTCAGTCTGTTTGAACTTTATGCAATGCGTCATCCTCCATGGTATAGTGGTTACCATGCTAGTCTCTAGTTCCTGAGGTTGCAGGTTCAAACCTGGTGGAGGGCGATGGATTTTTTCGGACGTAAAAATTCTTGGCATGGCTTCCTTTGGAAGGGAAGTAAAGCTGATGCTTCCGTGTCATAGATTTATGGCATGAGTGTCCATATATAAAACTCAATTTTATTTTCAATTTTTTTATGCAACGCCGGTGTTCCTTAAAGTGAGTACTTATGTTTTTGTTTTTCCAATGTAAATCTTCAATTTTCACATTGGATCCAATGGATTCCTGGGTTTTTGTCCTGGGTTATCATATCAGATTTTCTTGCTTTAACGAGATTCTTGAGACTACATTTGTTTGAAGGTGCCAGGATGATGATGATGATGAAAATTTTCTGAAATTTGTGAAAGAGACTTGGGTGGCATGTGAATTTCCTGAAGTTGATCTTTTCTGTTGTGTTAGAAAGTGTGATGACCTGCTTGATGTGTTTTTGTCTTTTGAGTCTACATATTTTCCTATCTACCATTTCCTGGCTGAATCCATTCTCTACTGCAGATCTAACAATGTGTTGATATTCTTTATAGTATTTAGTTCTGTTGAGAGGGATGTTGATTAGTCTGAGTCATGCTGTTGAATGCTGCTTCTTTGTGTGCTTTGGGGTTGTAACTATGTGTTTTGATGTAATTATCTGTATGCGTGGGTTTTCTATGTATTCCAAATTCTATCCTGTCTGAAATCTTTGTTAATTTGAGGTCCAGAAAAGCTATGGAATTGTTGATAGCTATCTCTATTGTGAATTGAATGGATGCATCCTGTATGTTTAAAAGCTTGAGTGTGTCCTCTATGTTTATAAGCTTTAATATCGCGACTATGTCGTCAATGTATCTGTACCAAACTTTCAGCATATAGGAGAAGGCTTTCGTGATGTATGTTTCAAGTTGACTCATAAATAAATTTGCCAGGAAAGGGATTGGGGGTTTCCCATAGCCAAACTTTTATCCCATTAGTAGAAATTTCCTTCAAAAATGAAAAAGGAATGGTTTAAGCAGATACTAGTAAGATGTAAGATATTCTTCACACTGTTTGGCAGGGATGTTGGTGGACAGTAACCATTTTCTAAGAAATGGATCAGCTTGTCTTTGGGAATGCTTGGAAATAAGATTTTGACAGAGTGTATCCTGGGGTCCAATTTGATCGATTGTAGTTTTTTCCACCAGTTCAAGGGAGTTTTAAATGCTGTGGCTTTCAAACTGTGGCAATGCTTGAAATTGGTGAAGCAACCAGCTGGCAATGCGATAAGAGGGAGTGTTTATGTAACTGATGATCAGTCCCATGTTGTTCCCAGGCTTTGGGATTTTAACGCAGGGTTGTCCATCTTGATATCATAGTGTCTGTCTTTTGGGATGATATTGCTGTTATTTATGGCCTCCTCTACAGCTTTGATTCATTTGTTCAAGGGATCATTGTTCAAAAGCAGGTAATATCCCCTTTCAGCAGTTCCCACATTCTTTCAGAGTAATCAGATTCATCCAAAATGACTATTTTGTTCCCCTTATCTGTCTCCAAATATACCATATCCTTATTGTTTAGGTTTTTAACGATCATCCTATGGTATGTGCCCGGGCCCTTTATGTGTGGCATTTTGCTCAATATTTTCACACATTGAAATGGCCGCAGCAGATCTGAGCAATCACCAGTACACAATTTGCAATAAATGTGCAGAAATATTGAACAAAATGCCAAAGGACCCACGTGCACACACCATAGGAATATTGTCAAAACCCTAAACAATAAGGATGTGTGTATTTGAAGGCAGATAAGGGGAACAAAATCTGTCATTTTGGATGCATCTGATTATTCCGAAAGAACGTGAAACTGCTGGAAGGGGGAAGAATACCTGATTTTGAACAATGAACCCATGAACAAATGGATCAAAGCCATAGAAGAAGCCATAAATAACAGCAATATCATCCCAAAAGTCCGATGCCATAATATCAAGATGGACAACCCAAAATTAGGCAGGATATACGGCCTAACAAAAATCCACAAGCCTGGCAACAACATGAGACTGATCATCAGTTACGTAAACACTCCCTCTTATTGCCTTGCCAGTTAGTTGCTTCACTAACTTCAAGCACTGCCACAACTTGAAAACCACAGCATCAAGAACTCCCTTGACCTGGTGGAAAAACTGCAATCTATCAAATTGGACCCCAGGATACATTCGTCTTATTCGACATCAAAAACCTATTTCCAAGCATGCTCAAAGACAAGCTGGTCACATTTCTGAGAAAATGGTTGCTGCCCACTAGTGATGGAACGATACAACCATTTCTTGATACTCAATGCCAATACTGATTTTTGAGCACTGATATTCGATACTTGCTTTATAAAGGACTGTAAAGGCAAGAGCTTGTTCATTGAATTATGTTCCTATTATTAGTTTTCTGTGTATAAATGCATGTAACCAATTTTGCATTGTATGCTAATTCTGAAATTGTTCCTGTTTGGCATTCAATATTTTTCTTCATAATGCCACAGGTTATATAGCCCCCATTCTTAGTGAAGGTTGATGATGATGGTGGTGAGGACGACGACGACAATGATGACCATGACCACGACCACCACCACTGATGGTTTAAAAGAAACAACCACTTTTCCTGCATAACTTCTATTCTAAAATCTTTGCCCAACACTTCTGCATAATCACAATTTCCTTGATATATTACATATAACAGCTTTTCTTAGAATACATTACAGCAACTCCACTAGTTTCCACTGAGGTGACGGGGCCAAGTAAAGAAGAAAGCTATGGAATCCATCCCATTTGGGAATGGTTAGAAATGATTTTGATTTACTTGAAACTTAAGTACAAAAGCCAAAATTTCTGAAACATTATTGCTACTATTCAGGGGAGACGTGGAAATTGTGATTGATGCCTTAGCCAAAAGTTAGGACCACAAAGTACAAGTAACATTCTCATAGTGGAAGAATGGTCTCTGTAGTGATGTGCAAGTTCTGTGAGATCAAATAGAAGACCTGGGAATAGAAAAGTTCTTGTGAAGTGGCAAGACTTCTTTTAGGCACTCAGATACATCATTTAAGGCATAGGTGGCAAAAATGGGACTCGCGAGTCATTTTGACTTGTAGATGCCGTTCTCTCTCTGCAACCATCCCTTTGTTTTTCACATGCTGCTGAGTGATGCAGTGCATGTTGCATATTTGGTGACTCGCGGAAGGAAGTCGTTTTCACCACCCTTGATTTAAGGTATGACTATCTGTGAATAAATGAGATTGCCTTGAAGACTTACCAACACACTTGAATCACATGATAAAGTCTGTGTGTATTCATGTACCATGGCAGATCTAAGGAAGAGCATCAGCTCATCCATGGTTCGAGTTCTAACCATAGTATTGAGTTTCTTTTACCTCTAGTTCAACTCTGCAACCATAGCCTATATGTGATCAATGAGAAATAACCTATACTAAACAATAAATTAATCCTATTTATGCTTAATATGTTTACCTCCTCCTACTTACTACATTCAAATTTGGCAGTTCCCTTATTTGAATTGAACAAATACAGTAAATGTGGTCAGTTCCAGCAATCAACTGCAATGAACCAATGTAATCTAACTAGTGATAGATTTAATAGCTGAAAGACTGCTTTCGCATTAGTCTATAATGTCCTCTCTCCAATTCTGACATTTCTTGTGGCCGAGAGAGGCAACGTTGCTTGCTCTGTACTACTGCTATGAATGGGTATAAAACATTTATATGTATGTAACGTACTTTCTTAATGTATGCATCTAAATAGTTAACTATTCTTTGGGGTTTTCATCTAAGAGAATAACATTTAAGGCATATCAAAAGAAAGAGAATGCAATGTAGCACTTCAAACAGCACATTAAGATAATTTTTATTTTGCTACACTTTCAATGGTGCTTTACGCACATTCATAGCATAATCTGCTATTGTTAGAAACAACTTGATTGTTTCACTCTTCAAAATATTCACATACTCAGAATACATAATCAGAGCTAAGGCTCTTATTGAGACCTGAGACTCTTCTGTTTTGATTTAACAAGTGAGTTTCCTATTGTTATTACAACTCTAGCAACAACAATACATGGAAACTCCCTCATGCACCAGAACAAACAACTTCACCTAAACTACCACAACAAACTAAAGCTATATGCTTTGCATAGAGTTGACAACATAGTGAAACATGCAGAACATACGCATGCAAAGAAGACTAGTGGTTGGTACAGACACACAACTTTCAACCCTGAAGCCTAAGTCTTCCTCAACACTGCAAACCATGCACTATTTTTTTGTGACTGGTGGATGTTAGTCTCTCAGCAGCAAATAATTGCTATTGAAACATTACAGGAAAACAAAATGAAGTGTCATTTTTAAATATTTATCACACAATTTAACAGAAAAATTACATTTACTACAGATCAGGTTCTTACTTGTTCACCCCCACCAACAGTTTCGAGTAGTATACTACAAGCACATCCATTCAATTAGGTCAATCAATGATAATTAATTGTTCTTTCGCACAAGGCAGTGTGTAGCACAAGGGTTGGAAAAAATAGAATCACACTGAAAAATTCTTCATATCCATCCCATATCACCACACTTTTGTTCCATGCAAACCATAGTAAGTATGAGATGACAATCTTGCTTAATTGTTCTATCCCAAATTTACAACTTCAAAATACAGCAGAATCTCACTGGTATATTTTTGTTGGGACCCAAGGATTCAGACGTCTTAGATGAGAGAACATGTTTGAAGTTTATTCTACCACCACCATTACCACTACTGTAAACATAAATGCTCATGAACTACAGTTCTTCTCTTTTAGCAATCCATTTCCATTTATTTTTAACTTTTTCTAAATACTGCACATTCTTGCAGTTTTTGTCTATAATTTTATTTATCGTTCTTGACCACATACTTGTTCTCCATTTCTCAATTTTCTTACATTCAAACACCATATGTTGTACATCATCTTCTCCTCCACATAATGGTCATTCAACTTGTGGGTGCCAGTTTTTTCCGTTGTCCTTTTAGCCTCCATATTCCTGCTCTTAACCATGTTATCCCCCTCCTTTCTTCCTGACTAGTGTTATCTATATACCATTGTATTTCCCAGCTGTTTTTCATGGTTACATAGAGCATCATGATTTCTTCTGATAGCTGACTGAACAATTTTTTATTCTCTTTAACCTTCGAATCTTTTTCTTATTCCCTTCCAAAAGCCATTACAATTTGTTTTTTTCCTCCAAGTATTGCCTAGCAATTTATTTTCTAAGTTACTTCTTAAGTTACTTATCCAACTTGTACTTTGTAAACTTGTTTCTTGGTACTTTAAACACTGCTTCAGCAAATTACCATCTTCTAAATTCAGGATCCTATACCATTATTTTAAAGCCCTCTCCATAACTAATCCATTTCTTGCTACTCTCCCCATTTCAATTTGGGTTAGTTCATTTGCTGTTGCTCTTGGCAACCCCAAAACTTCCTTACAAGACATCCTGTGGGCAAACTCTACAACTTCCAACCCATTTTCGAGACCACATACAGTGGAATCTCGTTAGCACGTTCCTCATTAACACGTTTTCCCGTGTATTACGTTGAATTATAAAAGTCCCGGTACCAAATCACCAAATATAATAAATAATGTTTGCTTAGTGCATTTTCCCGGTCCCGCTTACTACGTTTGAATTTTGACGTCCTCATTCGCGGTTTTGGCCAATCCTTGATCGGTACAGTGGGAGTAGGCGTTTAACACGTTCATAGTTTGATGTCCTCATTTGCCACTTTGGTCAATCCTTGGTCACGGGGTGGATATCGGCAGCCAATCACATACATGCATTTAAATATTTGTGTGACACGATTTCTGTGGGTGGGATAGAGAATGCTTTACCTTGGCGTGGTAAACGCGGTAAACGCTAACGATAGTTTCTAATGTTGAGTGATGACCAAACAACCGTAGATTGTATTTTAACTTTTCATTTACAATGAAAAAAAGAAAGTGTAGTAGGTAAATAACCAACAGTGAAAAACTGAAAATCCTTGATGTAATCACAATCCAAATATAAAACATGTCGATATAGTGCGGAAGTTAAACATTCCTCCGTCAACCTTAAACACGATTGTTAGCAAACCTAAATTGATTGAAACTGCTTTTAAAGAAGGGAAAAATACTAAAACAAAACTTTTCTCTTGGAAAATAGGATCAGAAGAGGACCGGAACGAAATTTGTTGCATGGAAACACCTCCGTATTCAAATCGTCTTGTATACACCAAAGATAATACTGCCTATTGTACTCGTAACACGATGCACGCTCATAATTTTTTCTTTTTTAGCAGAAATTGTTATCACGTGTGTAATAAAACACACAGCAAAACCACTATTGCTGCTTCCACAATTTGCAATTTATTTTCACAAAAACATTCATAACCTAAAAAATCCAAGTTGACCAAAATAAAAGCTTGAATTATTTATTCTCAGGCTTTGTGTATCCAAATCATTTAAACATATTGAATTTAACATGGAAACGCGGATCATATTCAGTATGAAAAAGTACTCAAAATCGATTTAAATTGCCCATGGAGACATAGTAATTATTAGATTTTTATTACCTATGTTCTTAAATTGCAGATTTTGCATTTTCGTTAACACGTTTTCCCGCCTATGACGTCCAAATCCTTAGGTCCCTGCAAAAACGTACTAACGAGATTCTACTGTATTTCAATACTATATAGCATTCTAGCTTCAACCACCAAATTATATACCCTTCCCAACAATTTCACTTTCATCTCTGGCATTTTATATACACATCGTCATATTGCCATCATTGCCGGTTTTCCTTTTGTTAATGCTGATCTCTTTTGTTTCTCCCATTTACTTACTGCATCCATTTTTACTCCTAAGTGTAGTCATGCACCACTTTGTATTCTTTGCTTCCTTTCTTACATCTCTCATGTTTACTCAATTTACATCCTGTCGTCCTCTGTGGTCTAGGGGTACCATGCTAACCTTAGTTCCCAAGGCCGCAGACTCAAACCCAGCAGAGGGTGATGGATTTTTTCAGGTGTAAAATCCCTTGCATGTTTTCCTTCCCTTGTCGCAGATTTACAGCACATAAAAGAACCTCAAGCCTGATAAAGAGGCCTCTGAGCAAAATTTCCAGTCTTTCATGCCCAGTATAGAATGGGACTCTAAGGGCTATAGTTAGGGACGCCGACTTTTCGCGAGTAGTTAATTCGCGAAATTGGTCGAAAATTAACAATAAGGAAAACCTTTAATCAATTATTTTTAATATCCATTCTGAGTCGCGAAATAACGCGACATTAGTTCTATATCGCGAAAACGCGAAATAACACCGTTATGAAAAAAAAATGTGCAAAATAACCCGAAATTTTTCTCTCTCTCTCTCCTTCTTTTTGGCGTTTGTCTCTCCTTTTCACATAAAAAATCAGATATTTGGCTTATCAATCATTTACGGATACGTGTATTGTCATTCGCTACAGCCATGCTCCACGGTGTTGTGTGCTGCACGGCACAGAACAAACTGCACTGTGATTTAACCAGAGCTTCGGCAAACATCGGTACTGCTTCAACTACCCCGTCCCCTTCACTCTTCACCTATCGCATGCACAACAAAAGGAATGCCATGTTTAGCAGAACTCGGCAACACCGCATCAGTGATGGATTTCTCATTTCACTCAAATTATTCTTTGGATTTAAATGACAATACTACCTGCAATTCTTCTCTAATGCCGTATTTTAACGATTCATGCTTGCATCGCCCCATTTCATGCCGGCTGGAAAAGACTGTCGCAAAAGTATCGTTAAATAATACATGAATCTAAGTCTGGTTCAAGTCAATTCTGATAGTAGACAGCCTCTTCTACCAATCACTGTCTCCGTTTCCTGTACCCCTCGCACGAAAATTGTTGCTGTCTCGCGACGTTGCCATAATGTGAACACATGTCTAAGTATATTTTGTGTCCGCTATACTGAAAGATTCGTTTGGAGTCAAGTTATATTCTTTAAATTATGTTACAATTTAGCGCAAGGAGTCTGTTTACCTTCTGCTCTGAAAAAGAAAAGGAATTATGCCGATGGAGCCACGTTTCAAATTAAGCTAGCGCATGCACAATTCAGCTGACGGTGGAGTTGGCAACGTACCATTCGCGCGCCGTACAGACAGCATGTGCAAGTTGCCAGGTCAGTTTAGTTTTGCGGCACGCGGGAATTCAAACCGATTCCACAGTAGTATTTCAATGCGGTCTCAAAATATAATAAACTGCCAGGCATCTTTCCTTCTTGAACACTGCAAAGACACCATTTGCCTTATTGAAGTGCTTGAGGGATCTAAATATCCATTTGTTCATAAACTATATAGCAAACTTAAAGATATATCAATTGGCTTCACAATAGTAGCTTAGGGCTCGTTTGGAGAGAAAACTTCAAGTTTTCTTCAGAGACTGTCAACCCTCAAGAAGTCTTATGTTATCAGTCAGTTCAAGCAATTGGGCATAAAGTCAGTTCAAGCAATTGGGCAAAGTCAGTTACCAAGCTGAATTCCTTAATGTCAGCTGATCCAGCTGCTGATATTATTCATTCTGCAGGTAAATTGTTTGATGTACGAAAAATAGTATCAAATGAGGCATCTACTGATATAACTATAGAAAAAGCAAGAAAAATGTTACCTTTTCTACGAGACTTGCCAGAGAAGACATTCAAGGAGGGATATGCTGCTCTGAAGAACATAGTGTGTGAGAAATTAGATGATGCTGCTGAAGTGAACATATGGATTTACTTTCTGGACTTCAATGTGACCACTTGTGTTTCAGTGAGAAGTGTATGAAACTATCGTGGGTACCCATGTCCAATGTGGACAGTGAAAGACTTTTCTCTGCATATGGGAACAACATGACAAACTTAAGAACAAATCTTAAGCCAGAGAACACCGAACTTATGGTGGCTTTGTCTCTAACAAAGTAAATCAGTCGAAATGTACTCTATGTAAATATTTTCATGCTCCTCTTTTTTAAGTTACATGCATGGTGCCCTTTGTTCCACAGTAAAATAGTTTAAACTGTGTTTTTGTTTTTTCTCTTTTTTTTGCACGAGATAACACCGTTAAACAGTTTTATTTACCGCCCAAAACACCGCTCACTATAATATTTTTACACCGATATTACATTATTTTATTTACCGACAATCTGGGGTCCCTAGCTATAGTTAAAGAGCATCCATAAATAAATCTTAATTTAATTTTTTTTCAATTTAGATTCTTTCTTAAATACTACAATTTGGGCTTTTTCTCTGTTTACATTTAGTCCCCATTCTACACAGTAATTATCTATATCATGAAGACAGTTTTAGACCATTTACAGTAATGGAACCCTCTACCAAATCATCTGCAAAGAGGAGACCAAGGATTTGTACATCATTTATTACAGGTAAAAGGTTATTACTATTACTTATGTGCTGTAGTATGTCATCAATAAACAGAATGAATAAAATTGGACTTAACTTGCATGCTTAGCGCAGCCCTTTTTCCGGGAGCATTTCTTAGTTATTGCACCTTCATTATATTTTATGCAGAAAGTGTTATCTTCACATAATCCTTTCAAAAATAGTCACCATTTGAGTACTAACCCCTTTCTTCAATAGTTTGTACCATAATAGTTTTATTTCTATTCAAACGCTTTCACTAAATTGATAAAACCAACATATGTATATCTTTTCCCTTTTTATTTCTTAAGTATTTGTCGATTACAGTTTTTATAATGAATACATTATTACCAGTTCAATTCCCTTTCCTAAAGCCCATTTGAAATTCTGAGAGAATGTTATACTCTTCTACCCATGCTTGCAGTCTGCCTGCCAAAATTCCTGTATAAATTGTTTTCCCACATTTGATAGTAACGTTATGCCTCAATTATTTGATTTGTCCATATGCCCTTTACTTTTATATATGGGCTATATGATAGCCTTCCTCCAACTTTCTGGTGTATACCCTTTAGTTCTCATTATATTAAACAAATATGTCAATACCTTAACTCGATTCACATTTTTACCCTATTCCTGGTGCCTTGTTTCTATTAATTTTTGTTTATCTGCTGCTTTACTTCATCCTCAATTATAGCTCTATCCAAAATCTCAATGCAATTCTTTTCTATTTCTAGAATAACCTTTGCATCCTTAAAACATTCCTACGCATAGAGTTGAAAAATTACCTAACCATTCTTATTGATTAATATCAGGTTTGACTACATACTTATTTATATAATGCTTTTATGCCCTTCCATATTTTAGTTACATTATTATTTTCAGCAATAATGTTTATTAGTTTGTTAGTATCTTTTATTCTCCATAGATATTTTTTACTTTCTAGTAATTCATTATAGTAGTATTTACTTTTTAGATATTCTTCTTTAGATTGGATGCTTCCCTCCAATTTACTAATTTTGCCTTTACAATGCTTTTCTTCAGGTTACATTTATCATCGAACCAATCTTCACTCTTATTATTTCCCCTAGTTTTTACTTTCATTTCCTCTCCTGCAGAACACACAATAAAATTCAGAATTTTAATTGCATTTTCAATATCATATTCTTTTGAGTTATTTACTATTCCTTACTGACATATTTTTCCTATCTCAGAATCAAGGACATATTCAAAACTTATAAACTTAAATTCAAATTTATATTCTTCCTTCCATTTGAATCTAATATTTTCTGTTTTACCTGTGTTATTTTCGCATTCTTGATCAGTTGTTACTTTTGCAATTTAATTTTTTTGGCAGTTATTAGTGGAAAATGGCCACTACTACTAATATTTGGTATTTTGAAAATTTTCACCATGTAGCTAATATTACCAGACCGTAATACAAAATCAATTACACTTTGGCCATTTATTTATAAATATGAATTCTCCATGCTCATCCTCCCCATTTCTCCCATTAAGTATCTCAAGAGCAATTAATTCACAAAATCAACAAATCTGCCACTTCCTCTCTCTATAACCTTATTCTTAATATGCCTAATATTTTCATTTTTTCCTATTACATTGTTATTTTCCCAACCATCCATTAAATTTACAAGACTTTCCTCTATTCCTACAATGAAATCTCCCATAATTATAATCTCTATATTTATGTATTTGTCTCTTAACCTCTCTATCTTTATCTAAGAGATGATACAATTCTGGGTTACAGAACTGCGATGTAGCTGGTGGGGGGTTATACCTATGCACATTATACTGTCATCTAACAGTTTATCTTCCATTATTACCCAAAGTACTTCCTTGTAGCTGGGCCATGTTTCTTTAATTATTGTGCTCAGGGTTTTCTGTAACAAAAAATCCTAATCCTCCTGATGGACTCCCTTTCTTTGTGATTATCTCACCCTTTCTTCCTACAAAATTAAAATTTTTTAATATGGTATGTTCCTCTTTTAGCCATGTTTCCACGACAGCCAAATAATCAAGTGTCTGCAATACATGCTGTAGAGTTCCCATACATATTTTGCTTTTTAGCCCTTCACAGTTCCAAAATCCTAATTGCATGCTTGTCTGCTATTGTGATCCCGTTCTGCCCCTTGGTAAAAAAAAATTTCTAATGTCTCTTTGCTTTCCAAGTATTTTATATATTAGTTGCATTGTTGAAAACTGTGCAATGATGGGTCTTTTTTCCGATGTTTTCCTACTCGGTAGACTTCTGTAATCTCCCATCCTTGTAATTCCATTCCTAAGTTGTCTTTCAATATTTGGGATATTTCTTGTACTGGCCAAATACCTCTTCTCTCTTTCACACCTGTCAAAATTAAATTGAATTACCTTCTCCTCACATTTGTTCTTTCCATTTTCAGTTTCACATCGTCTACTTCCCTTCCAATTCCTTGAATTCCTTTTCCAAAATCATCTTTAATTTCCTTAGCTATTTTGTTCAGATTAATGCCTATTCATTGCTCCATTCCATCCATTTTATTCTTTTTTCCAAAAAAAAATTTCCAAAATTGCCTGTGTTTCTTCTGGATCAGGATTTTATTCAACACCTGCAATCATTAATAGAATTATAATTATGGTTCCCATTATTAAGCAGTTCATCATCCCGTTTCTCTGCTCTCTTTTTTTTTCCATTCTCATGAATAGTCCTATCCGTGCCCTGTACACTGAAATGTTTACTCCCATTGCTGTTTATGCCACTTTACTTCTCACACTCCAGGAGCTCACTGTAAACACATCCTTCCTCTTTCAATGCTCACTTAGCACTCTGAAAACATGTTAAAGAAAAGACAAAATCTGCAATTTAAGAACTTTATAATTCTGTAATGACCTAATAATACATACAAAATATGTGAAGTATTTACATTGGTTTGAAATGCTTCTAAAGTTGATTGCTTTATTGGTTTTAATGCCAGAATTTTACTGTCCACCTTGTTTGGTCAAGTCATTGCATCAACTTCAAAACTATACACACATCGCTTCACTATATCCATTGCCTCTATTGCTTCCAATACTGTGAGAATTGGCTCAGCATTTGGCTCGTCACTTTCATCCTACACTGATGCTTCTTTTGTCATCTTCTCAAGTACTTCATCCATTGTCACAGTTGTACATATTGGAATTTTAATGTCAAGGTTTAGTTATGTTTCAAAAGAGATGCTGCCTGCTATTTGCCGCCACGCTTCACACTCGGAAAATTCATCTTCTAACATTATGTCATTACCAAGAATCTGACAAAAGTCAGCTTTATTGAAGCAGTTCCAAATCGTACCTTGCATTACAGAATCCCAAGCAGTTGTAATAAAATGCATGGCATTAAAGATGGTGATTCTTCTTTTCATCAATTCCAGTGCAGCCAACATTCTCTGTACTAGCCTCTTACAAGTTTACTTCATGCACCATATTATACCTTGATCTAAATGCTCTAGCTTACTCATGCAGTTTGCTGGGAGGAAAGCATTCTTTATGCTTCTTAAGCTTGAAACAGTTGCTGGATGCTCAATGAAGCGTGCAATTTTCCTGTTTCTTATGCCCAGTCTGTGTCCTAAGTGCATTAGAATGTTTAAAATACTGCAGACGTTATCCAGGCTTGTGTTGGAAGCGCACTTGCATGAAAAAGATAGTACATTCTTGAAACATCCAGACTGCGCGCTTTACGAATTTCTACATTCCACTTGTGTTGCACCACAACAGAGCTGTAAGCTTATGTTAAGTTTCCCACCATGAAACTTAGTGCCCTTAAAATCCATGGTTTTATCAGGCAGAAGGTGGAAAAATAGTGCTGCTTCAACTGCATTATAAATATCATCAGGGCTACAGTTTATCAAAACTGATGGAAGAGTTGCATTTTTCCAAGTTTCTATATTTTCACAATGTAGCACCATTATCTAGGCCAGCAGCCTCATCTTGCACACATCTGTAAATTAAGTCCAAGTTGATTACTGAATCTTTCAATCCAGCCATTGGATGCTTTAAGGTCATCTAGTCCCATCTTATGTGCTAAATGTGTCACCTGAGCTCGAACCACAGTACCATCTATTGGCATATTTGAAGCTTGTGCTTATGTAAGCCACTTTAGTAGAACGTCTTGTAATTCTGGTAACTGACTGGCAGTTTCGTTTCCTTTTAGCACTTTTCCCTTCTTCAAAAGCTGTTTCAATCAGTTTACTTTTGCTAACAATCATAGTTACATGAGGAATGTTTAACTTCAAAGCTAAATCCACACATTTCATATTTGGATTACGATCTACTACTTGAAGGACTTGCTTGCTATTTACTGCACCTTCTTCTTCATTGCAAACGGAAATAGTACAAAGTTAAAACACGATGTACATATGTAAAGTCAACACTAGCAACTATCCTCTGCATTAATCCCCAAGCTAAAGGATCTCTCCAATCCACACAAATTGCATCACACAAATGCATGCATGCCTTTGGCTGGGTCCCCTTGCATTAAAGCATTCCCTATTCCACCCACACAAATCGCGTCACACAGATGCATGCATGTCATTGGCTCCCAGTCCCCACGCCAATTGGACTGACCAAGGATTGACTAAAATAGTGAATGAGGATATCAAACTTTGTATGTAGTATGCAAGAACAGGAAAACATGATAAACGTTTTTTATAGCATTGTGTGCATTTGGGACCAAGACTTGCATAATTCAATGTTACATATAGGAGAACATATTACTGAGGAACTACTAATGAGATTCCACTGTACATCATCTTAGCATGTTTGCTGTTAACCAATATCAAGCTCTCTAGCCCCTGGAAAAATCTTCTAATATTAAAGTTGAGACTGAATCAGTGAATATAGCTGGAATGCAAACAAGTACAATAAATACGGAGATCAGCATTATCTTTGAAAGAATTAATGGTGTTGACATCTTATTAGAGTAAATATTCTCTCTATAGGAACGCACTGATGGTTGCACAGCTAAAGAAAAATGAGATATTGTCACATTGTAAGGATCGGTTTTGTAAACATCAGCATGAAATACCATTGCAATAGCCTAAAAATTATCTACTTTCACATACTTTTCAGTCAAATTTATTACTTGGATCTCGTAGAAGCCATTCACTACTTTCTAATGACTATCACAATAGGTAATCATAGATAGCAGAGCTAAATGAAGTTTTCTTCCCCAGGATACAAAATTGATTTCCATGGGTTCAAAATAATCCCTATTTAAAACATTACTGTTCGAATCGAACTGTCACACCTCTTACACATCGCTTACTTGAATTACTTTGAAAGCAGGTTGCTCTCATTGTCAAATTTCTCTCAACTGCTGGAACCCGTAAGTGTTACAAGGGTCCTTCTCTCCTTTGGTGGGTTGAGAAACTTCGAGAAGGACGTTGCCAAGCAGGATTTCAAAATTCTTAATTGTTTATATTCTCTCATATGTGGATGTTTTCCCAGTTGCCAGTTCTGAGCTATTTCTCATGCTTTTTAGTAGTCTCCGTATTTTCTTGTGGCGATTCTTCCAGAAATGCCATGCTACTGCTGATGTCTTTGTTTTAATTTAATATTTCTAAAGGGATCTATGGTTCTAGCTGCCAAAAATAAACTGGGGAAATAATAATACCTATCACAAACAATATAAATAGACCAACTTACTAGCTCGGCAGTCAAGACAAAGCTGATAATGAAAGCAACATATTTTTTAAACATGTACTTTGCAATTAAAAATACAGGTTGTACAAATGTGACAATTTGACTCAAATAACAATAATGTATTAGCTTATATCATGGTTTCCAAAATCCTACAATTTACATTTAATGATTTCCCTTTATTGTAACAGAAGCATGCTTACATTACTTTGATGCAAGAATGGTTATCATATGATGGGAAGGTTTCAAGTGCACCAATATGCTAACCAACTGTACCAATATGAATAAAAAAAACTGTTAAATGAAATAAATGAGTACCAGCATTACTATAACCATTAATTTCTAACTCCAAGGACACCCCTAACATCAGCTTTATGTGAAAAAATAAATAATTTATATTTTATATATATACACACACACACATATAAAATATAACATTGATATATAAAAATGTATATAAAATAACTTCTTAAGCCTTGGATAAATTTATTATGTACTTGCTATCAAAAAAGGAGAGAGATGTGGTTACCACCAATAATTCCCACTTTGCAAACAATACGGAGGGTTTCCCCACTTAAGCTCGGACAACTTGAATCGCCATCCCACTCTGTCATTGGTCAAACTGCTTATGTTTATTACTGCATCAGCTCACTGCGAGTGCCAGCTCTCTGCTGGGCCAGTCTGAGGTAAAGTTTACTTGCAATGGCTTCAACAATTGCCGACTTGTGGCAGGGGTACATTGTTGGGCTTTCCGATGCCGGTTAAACCTTTTCAATGATAGTGGAAAGGTGCAAAAAAAAAAAAAAAAAAAGGTCTTACCATAAGTAAGTCATGTGTGGGACATATAACACAACTGCATAAAAATGGATTCCCACCTGAGGTTCAGAGTACAAAAAAACTAGCAAGAAAAAGGCCACAACCAACATAACCTAAAGCAGTAGTAGCCAAGGTGAGTGCAATGACGACTCAAGAAAACCTACCATCCCAAAGCAGCATTTCCAGCCACATTGGAATATCTGAAGAGACCATCTATCGGATAATACACAACAATTTTGGTCTAGAACGGTGCCATAAAACATGTGGACTTGCCCTTAAAAAGCGGCACATCAGAGAACGCTTCACCAATGCAAGAAAGCTCTATGAAAACCACCTGGCAGGTAAAAAAAAGACATAGGTGGCTTTTTTAGATGAAGCATGGGTTTATCTAGGTGACACAAAAAAACCCAGAGCCATTTATTACCATCAAGTGGGCCAAATGGGATGCTCCAACTTTATTCGGGAGAGCTAGGAATAGTTTTCCAAGGTACTCAGGGTGGTTGCAGGTTATTACTCTTAGGGGAAATTCGGCATTCATAGAGTTGCCAACAGTGTAAAAATTAATGCTGCCTACTATCAAAGGAATGTTATGGGCCTAATTTTTGATGGGATTCCTGGTTGTTTGGTGAGGAAGCCCCAAATGTTTGGATCCACATGGATAAAGCATCCAGTCAAACTTATCAGTCTTCCCAACATTTCTACCAATAGAAAGCTATAGAAACAGGTGTCAATGTGATATGATTTAAAAGGATCCCTGTGAAGTGACCAGATGCCTCACAATGGATTTTTGCGAATTTGGTCTATTGAAACAACGCCTTGCTTCTCGGCATCCCACCATAATTGAAGGACTCTGGAAAGCCTGCCAGGTGGAGTGGGCTAACATCCTCCTTCCCGTTCTTAGATGCAGCCTTTTTCAATGGAAATTGTGCTGCAGAGCCATAGTTTACTGCAGAGCCCATGAAAATCACATTGAACACAATAGGTGGTGACGAAAGGGAATCTCGCCATGAAAAAACATAAGCAAAAACGTCTGAACTTAAGTGGGGCAACCCTCCATATTATTCTCTTCTTACCAACTATGCAAGTAAAACTGCACACATACAATTTGGGAGAAGGCATAATGACAGCAGTGTTCTGACTATTTGTTTCAGTGTACTGAAGTAACCAAATGAAAGGGCACGAAATGCTCGCACCAGTTCACTATTAAATAATACATTAGTAGCATATATAAAATTTATCCTAAATAGTACTCTAGGGTTAACATAAACTAAGTAGTTATGTGAGAATAGCCTTACCTGATCAGCTCCTGCTTCAAGAAGAAAGCGTACCATATCCAGGTGTCCCTTGTAGCAAGCCAATGTCAGTGCAGATTCCTTGAATTCATTTGAGTGGGTGTTTATGCCAGCTCCATGCTCCAAGAGAATCTTCAAAAGCAACAATTTAGGATTAGCAAGATAAGATTTCTGCTTTGGTAATTATATTCAGTTTTAACATTCTTCTACTTAATTTAAGGACTGATTATGACTTTTCAACACACTATTTTATTATGTTTACACTGAGATAATTTTGGCTTCATTGAAAAATTTCCTTCCACTATATATGTATGGTATCATCACACCTCAAAAGCTCTATAAGAAGAACGTGCTTGCATAGAGCTATGCTTTCATATATGTGATAGTGTGTATCAGTAGCAACTACACTTCCCTTCAAAGAGATGCCATAGTTGAATGGTTTTGAATCTTCCTTTTGTAGCAGCAATTTATTATACAAGGTTTATACTGTTTTTAAACACATCAAAAATTTCTTTTCTTCTCCTTTATGGAATTTTACATTACATCTTGCAGCATTTTAGCCTGTCATGCCACACTTGGGGGAGTATCCTGCTGCCCATCATTGAACACCTGATAAATGTTTGCAGGTGCTCCTCCCTTACCTTTGTCACTCATTCCTTTGGGCTGCCTGGCTCAAAGATGACTTCTTTGGCACTGATTCTTGGGCCAGCTAGTGTACTCAGGGTCAGCCCAAACTTTCGGCACTGGTGTCGTGCTGTACTGTAATGTTGTTGGCAAAGTGCAAAGGGCAGGAAGAGGGGAAAAAAGGGGGCGGCGAGGTATACTGAAATGAGTACACGAAGGTTGATTATCTTTGACACCGCTCTCTGGCTGTTATGCCCTTTGCAAGATTACAGTTCTGTTAATTAGTCTCACACACGTGCCTGTACGTCTCGAATCTGGACTCTCAGCAGTTACAATCACTACTCTGATTACACCCTGCTTGGCTCTCCTTACACTTGTGATATTCGGTCACCATTCCTTAGTTCACAGGTTCTCTTCTGTGCGGCACTTTTCTACCCTTTCACAATTAGCGATGCTATGATTAATTAGGTATCACAATTATTCTGTGAATTATTGAACGTTATCTTAGTTACCACGCCTCGCATCTAAAGTCTGAGGGACTTTGAGCATCATATTCTTGTGATAACAAGCCGCGAGTGGAGTACACGACAAACTGTAAGGAGTAGTAACTAATCCTGAAAACATCCCCTTAAATACCCAAAACTAACAGCCTTCAGTTTTCTCACATCAAGTCGTTTATCTATCTTATTGGTTACTGTCCTTTCTGCTAGCTTTGAATGCTTCCTCACTGGCTCCAGTTTAAAAGTTTGAATTTCACCATATTTTTCCCCAGCCTCCAAGAGATGCTAACTACTGCATCTTTCGAGCATATTCTCCCCCAAATGCAAGGGGGGGAGGATATTCTACATCCTCAATTTTGAAGTGAACCGGAAGAAACCATTTCTTTGTGTCTATATTGCAGAAATCTTGCAAAAAACAATGTGCAGCTGCAGCGCTGTTTATTTATTAATATTCACATGAATTGAAACACTTACACATTTTTCTAAGGGCTTTAGGATGGTGGTGTTTTTGAGTCGGAGAGGCCAAAAATGTAGAAAATGATTAAGTTAGACATTGGTTAAATGGCAATAACTCAGTAAAAAAAAAAAAAAAAAAATGCACGCATGCACACACACACACACCTTGAAATAATTTGCACTTGCACTGAGTATTTTAATCAATCACATAATTCTGGCACCCTTATAGAAGTATTCCCACCAGAGGACATCATGGAACACTTTCATCACATGCTGACTACCAAATATTTCCAGGACTTTGAGCAAACCATTGGTGTAGCTATGGGTAGCCCATTCAGTCCAGTAGTTGTATATTTCTTTATGGAATTTTTTGAAGTCACTAGAATTAGCTCGACACATACTCGTACTAGTTTCCATACATGAATAATATGTCATTTGGAGCCATAGATAGCCAGCCAACTACTTCCCACAGCATATGAATAGCAACAACTCTTGGATCCAGTTCACCATGGACACCAAAAAAAAGACAACTAGCCTTTTTGGATGTTCATGTCAACAGGAAAAATGATGGTATACTCCATCATACTGTGCGCAGAAAAACCACACATATAGATTACTATTTAAATAAGATATCTAACCACCATGCCCAACCTAAAGACACCATGATTAAGACTTTTGATTAGTCTACATGAATATGCCAGCACACCTACAAGGGCTAAAACATCTGGAACAGATACATACAAGAAATAAGAAGAGCTTTACATCCCAATAGATCCCAGACAAAAACATTCAACAAAGGCAGGATTTGTGTTCTTGCCAAACTTAAAACAGATTGCATCAGTAAAACTTTTAAAACAACTGAACACTGAAACAGTTTCCAAACCAAAATCACAGCTTAGTGCAGTTTTGGGTCATCAAAGGATGTTAAGGGCTCCACTTTCTTTATGTGGAATCTACAGGATACCCTATTCCTGTGGTTCTGTACACATAGGTGACTAAATGCAGCATTAACACCTACCTATTCAAATACATGAGAAACTGTTGACGGGTCAATCCAACAAATCAGCAACTGCGGAACATGCTCTGGTGGTGGAAGGTGATCACATAATCAGGTACAATAACACACACATCCTATTCACTGTATCACATCATTACACTCACCTTCATTGATAGGTTATTGAAATTTACAGACAATTTCAATAAAGAGGGAACATTAAGATTTAATAATACTTAGTATCCCATACTTCACAAGCTAACGAGAAGCACTAGACAAGAGGAGAGCCCACATCTCCAGTCGGTCCAATTAAACTGCATAGCCATGCCCCCACAACACATTTGTAAACCAGTACTAACAGGCACGGCAGCAGTTGCCTTTGAACTCCAGAGAAGGCACCCACTAACGCACGACTGAAGATGGATGCTGCAGATGCATCCGAAGTCTTGAGGAGTGTATACTGTTAGACCACTGCCAACAAGCACAGAAGCTGCACTGCAATACACTGACTAGCCTTGAAAGCCTTCACACTTTGATGGATATTTTATTTCTGCTTACTAAATATATGATACAAAAATGAAAATTGGTTTTATATATAGTTCAATTTTGCATTTTTAAATTTTCTTTTGTTAAGTTTTACGATTTTCATTGCTTAATAGCTAATATATAAAAGCTAAAGAAGTATTTTAAATAAGCATTTCCTAAAATCAGTTGGAAGCCCACACTGCCTTACATTTTGTTTTTGAGTTATGCTGCTAACAAACACACATGGACATTTCTCTAAAAATAATTCTTTTGGATTCAGGGGGGCCTCAAAACATGTATTTTCAATGAAATCCCAATATTGAATTTTTGAGTGGAATGCAATACCTTGTCTACCTTCTATGTACATAGTAGAGAAAACAAAAAAAGGTATTTTAATCCGAACAAAGGCAAAACAGAAAAGTTTACATTGATTACATTAACAATAATAGCAAATTTAACCCATTCACATCATTTGAAGACCAGGGCTCACACATGTATTTTTGGTATATGAATCACATGACAAGCTCAGCTCACAATGCTGCATTGCTCTACATAACTATATGAGTTTAGGTTCCTTCTCACAGAGTTTCGATAAAGTGCTGACATGTGATGTTTGTAATTCCCACAGTATGACCTCACCAAATGTGTTTCAACCAAGGAAAAATAATTTTATTCTTCCTACACTCATGTCAGTAGCCATCATGGCCGCAAAAAGAATCCGTGTGGATGACAGTGAGGGTTTAAGAAAACTGATACAAAATGTATTAGAGAGTGATAGTGAAAGTGGCAATTTTTCTGAATATGATACAGAGACTGAAGAAAGTTCTAGTGACAGTGATAATGAATCTAGTGCAGAAAGCAGAAAGGAATATAATTATGAAACCAATGACGACACGCCAGGCCCTTCAAAACATGTTTGTATTATGACGCAGAAAAAAGTGTGACTGGAATTGGACTAAAACTTACAACCATTCTCTACCCTTTTACTGCAAATAGTGGTGTTTGTTAAGACTTACTAAACAAGCATGTATCACAGATGCCATCTGCACTTCCAACTGTTTCAGAATACGTAAAACCATTGTTTGACAAAAACATGTTATGAAACTAATGCTTATGCAACAAGGCAGCTGAACAATCCAACAGAAAAATGGCCTAACGCTCTGGCAGAAGGACCTATATTGTTATTTTGATGTCGCAAATGCAAAAATTGTGTAATCAATTGTACTGGAGCAATAACTGAGCATTGGACCCCAATTGTAAGTAAAAAAAGATGATGTTGCTCTTCATTTTGAGGATTATTTTGAGGTCTATCACACACAACAGTACTAGGACAAGAGTACTGGTGAGTTTATGCTTTTAGTCTTGTGCACACAAATTTTCAGCAAAAAACTCTTACTGGTTGATTTTAAATTATTTTTTAAGCATTAAACTGTTACCACATTCATTGCTAGAGGATTTAAATCTTGATTTCTTGTTTAGTTGAATAAGCATCTAAATATGATGCAATTGGGTTAAATGGCATATATGAATCTCATTTACATAAACCCACCTACTGGTTATGTCAGACTGCCTGAGAGAGACTACTACCAAGGTCTTACATAAAACTATACAAGGGGGGCCCACTAGCCACAGTCACTGGAGTGTTTGACTTCGGCACCCTGTGGTGAAAAGGGTTGCGGGTTCGAATCCCACCGTGAAGATGAGTATTTGTGTCCGTGAATTCCCATACTGGGTATAAGGGACAGCACAAAAGACTTCTAAAGGTCCAGGTGCGAGGGTCTCTGAATCCTCTAACATCCCTCAAACTACACTACACTAATACTATACAACAGTGTACTGCATCATTGTTATTGCCAAGGTATCTAGAAATAGAACCTTCTTAATGAAACAGACAACTCAAAGTGACATTTTAAACATGTCATCTTTATATGAACACCTTACACCTTGCAAGAAGTCGAATTTTAACAGATGGTATTAAACTCCACTTCAAAGACATTTGCAGTTTCAGAATTTCAAATAATTTAGATCCATTATCTTTAAGCTCAATAATGTCAACACAAATTTGGAACCTTGGCATCACATTCCAAAATCAGGGAGCTAAGCCTACTAAGGTTCTAGGCAATCCACTACACAAGTATAAGGAGATGGTGATCATTTCAACCAAGAATTATTATTGGATGGTCCCTTCTTGCTTATATTATTACTCTGTAGCATAACTGGTTTATGAACATCATACACACATGAACAAAAAAGTAGTAGTTTTGTAAGCCTCAGCCTAAAACTGTAAAAATGGACTGATTTTGTAATTTGTTTCTTTAAGAAACAATAAAAATAAATCACTGGAGATAATATTTTGCAGTTGTACTTATTGACAGAACTAGTTATCCCATAATTATGAAGCAAGACAATGGTATGCCACACTTGGAACATAGTTGCAGAACCATTTTTAAGTGTGATTTTATTAAAATTTAAGGGCAATAAAGTAAATCTCCAAAAACAACTTCTTAAAAACAGATCAAAATTCTTACTTAAGCTCTTAAACAAAGCTTAATTCCAACAACAGGAATTGTGCCAAATTTCAAACCTATAATTTTGCTTGTGTGAAAGTACAGTTATGAGAGTTAACATCTTTCTACTAGACAAATGGTTAACAGACCCTAAAAACCTCTTTCTCCCTGTCAATCAATAGCATGCCCTGTGACGTAATCACTCAGGACAAGTTAGCTCCAGCACCAGAACAAAAGAAAACAACAGTGCAGGCATTGGCATATCACAGGTCTCACAAGGAACCTATCACTATACTCATACTGAAAAGTACCTCAAACACTTTACTGTGTCATCTATGTACTACAAAAACTCCATGTGCCAAAAATTAGCTGCTCTTTTTTAACTGCAAGCACCCAAGATCGAAGCTGCAAAATGCCAGTTCAAAGTAGTGGAAAAGTAGGAGTTGGACATTCCTTAGCTGCAGTCCAGCGTTCCAGATGCACATAGAGTAGACTATCGACTGCCCCTACTAGTGCCTTGTAGGATGAAAGAAAAACAAAAGTGACCGGTGTTGATGCAGTGATTAAAATGCAAGTTCTGTCAGCACCATGCACAGCAAATAATTGTATAATTTTTACATGCTTCTTCACATATTCTTGCACATTTTTTGTAGATCAAATTTAACAGGTAAAATGAACTCAGGTGATCGCTCTTTTGTACATTTGGTTGCAAACCATAAATATTTAATCACGTTCCAGAACCGCAGGGAAGAAATTTGGTAATGAATAAATTACATTTTCAAAATACTGTCCCGCTGAAAAACCACAAAAATGAATGTTCTCATTAGCTGACATAATTTCACTCAGTCAATGATGAAATGGTTTCTAATGCTGGAAGAAAACTTATCCAAAGGCTGAAGTTGCCCCGTGGTTCCAGGAGGAATCTGCAAGACTTCAATAGTTTTTCCGAGAGGATTATCTTAAAGATATGTAGTATCGTTATAACCCGTCCATGAATTTTAACGGTAGAGCACAGTTATTTTCAGAGCAGGGGAAAAAAGGCTTCATTAAACCAGGATCTCAACTCTTTTTTTCCCCAATTTCCCCGATTTCGTCGCATTCAGAATTAAATTTTCCACCTGCTTTGAAACTTTGGGCCCGAAACTGCCGGTATTCTCCCGCAGTACAACAAATAATTTAGGGAAAATAAACTTATCCATTCTAATAGGGGGCATAATAGTGTATGAATGGGACAGTGCATAATAGATTGTGCAACAGTTTGTACACATTTCTCCTCAGCAAAAGATAAAGTCCTTTGTGCTCTCATTTCTCACTAAAAAACCACTCTGGTCAGTGTTACAAATACAGGAAGGGGGATAACTTGACAGTTGCTCTCTAGCTGTTTCCAAAAATCTTTCTGCCGCTTTGTCTTTTTCTTTTTCCTTTACGAATGCCCATGGAACGAATTTTGTTATCTTCCTGCTTTTAATTTTATGAATGCGTTTGAAACAAGAGATCTAAAAAGAATATGGACCAAAATCCATTCTTCCAAATAAAGATTTTCTTGAAATTTCCAAGACCCAGAGCTTCAAATCTTTGTCGGTTACACTTTTCTTTGCTCTTCTTGCTTCTACAAAGCGAGCAAATAGTTTATCATTCATAAATTTTTTATGCTGAATAGGATTTAAGAGCGCGGTTTCCACATGATTTTTCCAAGCAAATAATTTCCTTAGTGACATCACCAAACAAAATCAGCTGCAATTTTTTTTGGGGGGGAGGGCCTTCAAACAAAACTAGAGCTAGTCGACTTCGTTGGAGACCGGTCTTTATTGTTAGAGCCAATAGATTCTAAAATGGGGCTAGAACATGGTTCTGTTACACTACTAGTGCTTGGAAGGTGAATTTCACATGCGGAGACTGAAGATGAACTGTCCCTGCTGCCATTATCTTCCTCTTTTACATCTAGAGTTGTTTCCGAAGCAACACTAATACATTAGGATTTGTTTCTAACAAATTAATAATATGCCAACTAATTTCCATTTCTTCAGAACTTAATACACCAGAAGAAAAACCACATCCTTAAAAATGAAACAATGCAAACTCAAGCACATTAACAGCATTCATGTCAGGTTCTTTAAAGAAACAAACACAAAGCAACAAATCCTACAGTGGCAGAAAGAGCCTACAAACAGACAGTCTTTCTCAGTCTTCCAAGCATACACGATCCATACCATACTCAAACAAGAGAGCATGTAATGCATGTGGGGACAATAAGCTGTCAGCACGTCAGGGTTGTCCTATTCATTCCTTGTGGTGCCAGTTATTTTCCCTATATGTTCCAAGATATTTTCAGCTCATTTTGAGGTAATTGCAGTTGAAAGCAGCAGCTAATGTTTGAAACATGGGCTTCTTATAGCACATAAATGACACAGTAAAATGTTTGAGGTACTTTTCGATATGAGCTTGACTGCTACACATGACAGTACACTGTATTTACAGTGGCTGGACTCGCATAACTCAAAAATACATTCTCAATTACAAATATCCTTGTTTTATGAGTAACTAAATATTTGTGATAGCTATAGCACAAGATTCAAAGGAGGATATTCAATTGTTATTAATGTGAACACCATGACCATTAAAGGAAATGAACTTTATTGTACACAAAATATCCATACTACTACTTATGGAGTAAATAATTTTCACTTACAAAACTTGAAGATCAATCAATAAACCTGAGTTTTGGATTATATTTCTTATAAATTATGAACAAATACTGAAGAAGATATTAAACAAATTCTTTCCTTTTTTTTTCATTTTCTTTCAATAGTTTTTCAATATTGAGGAGGGGGGTCATGTTCCAACTCGAACACAGACAAAAAATGCAATGGTCTGATTGTTGACTTCTGTGTCAGGGTTTACAATTCTTCATCAGTGAAAACAACTTTTCACTTAAATATGTAGATGCAAAAATGTTAAGACCTGGCAGCAAAACAAATAGTCCTGTAAACCATCTTCGAGGGAAATTCCTGTAGAACTCACTCAGATTTTTCCTATTTTGGAATTTACCTCAGAGTTCTATGTCATTCTCAAATCTATTACTTCTAGTTACAATGTGCTAGAAACAATATAAATTACAACAGAGAAAGGTGTAGCGAATAATTGAATGTCATCAGATTCTAGGTGTCATTTCTTTAAATCTAGTGACAAATACTTAAATCATTTCTCCTATGATGTGTGCATACTGCTGAAAGCTCTAAACTGTAATGGACTGGAACACTTTAAGTTTTGGAAAATGTGTTGTGTTCTTGTTGGTTAACTGACATTCTTAGAATACCAGCTTCACTTTAAATTCTTTCACCTTGCTGAAGAGATCACTTACTGTCTTATTTTTCCCCTGTGGCGAAAGATTCAGTGTATTCATAAGGGCTGTTAAATCTTTCCAGAAAGTCAGGTCAACTATCCAATTTGTGTCACTGAATTCCATTTCAGGTGTATCTTGAATCTCAAGTTAAAGTTTTATATATTCACTAAGTTCGAAAACCCAATACTTCTCCTTGGCTCAAACAATGCACTTCACAATGATATGGAAGACCACCATATTCACTTTTATATTCCTGAGGGAATTGTTTGAACTGATGATGGTTCAAACCTTTTGAATGTACTGTGTTCATGGTTTTCACTTCTACAAATACCACATTGTTTAGCTGGATACCTTTAGCACACAAGTGTTGCTGATTAATTATAACAGGAGAGCCAAAAAACTACAAACCAGCTGCGCTGTGTTTTTCCACTGGGCATGTGGAAATATAATGCACTGCTGCTATAAACAACGTCACACTGTTGACGTGGTTTTGCTCTGCAGTGTGAAGAGCAGTACTGAGTTGACGATGTGATGTAGTTCGGTTATTACGAGTTATTATTTTGTCCTGTACTTAGTCATAAAGTATATTATGGCTCAGTATATGTTTTCTGCTGCACTGCATATATTTATTTATGATTCACATGTGTTAACTCAGTCAGCTCGCCAAGTGAAAGTATGATTTGCAGAAAGATTTCCAGGTGTAAAAGCTCCAGGCCGTACAACAATCCATGAACTTTACAATAAATTTCAGGTCACAGGAAATGTTTAGGTTAAGAAATCTAAAAGATGGCGTACGGTTCTTACTGAAGAAACAGATGACATCGGCCATTGTTTGCAGAATTCCCCCCAAAACTCGCTTGGGCATCTTTTCACAACAGGCAGGCATTTCTTATGGCTCTGCGCAAAGAGCTACCAAATTACTGAAGTTAAAACCATATAAAATAACTGTGGCACATGCTCTTCAACCAGGTGATCCTGTAATTAGATGCACATTTTGTGAGTGGAGTCTCAATAGTGTACACAATGGCAAAATAGGCCCATATTTAATATTTTTCACGGACGAGGCTTGGTTCCACCTTCATGGAAGGAGGTCTGATAAACCTAATATTGTTCATGAAGTACCCCTTCATGACGAAAAAATTTATGTATGGTGCGCCATGTATCGAGAAAAAGTTATAGGGCTAATTTTGTTCGAGTCAACAGTTGACGCCTGTACATAAGTGAATACAATTTTGGCCCCCTTTTTTTAGAGAATTAACAGACAAGGAGCATGATTTTGCCTTTTTTTCAACAAGACTTTGCAACAGCTCATATGGCCAATATTTCGATGAGAACAATTGAAAGTGTGTTTGAGGACAGAATTGTTAGTAGAGATTTGTGGCCCCCTCAGTCCCCCGACCTAACCCCCTGCGATTTCTATCTCTGGGATAACTTAAAACAAAGTGTTCAAGACAAACCCACACACCCTGGAAGAATTAAAACAAAATATCCGCCGGAAATTGCCAGCATTTCTCAACGTGAATGTGAGTGATGGATAGCTTCCTAAAGAGGTGCCAGAAATGTATGGACAATGACGGTGGCCAGTTTCAGCATCTCCTTTCATAAAGTTGGTAAGTAAACCTTTAAAAGTAGCTTTAAAAATGTTGTATGGTTTCATCCGCGCCTTTCTATGATAGTGGCACACAGCAACAAACGCCGAGGATGCAGACAGGAAAAACACCATGCAGCCGGTTTGCAGCTTTTTGGCTCTCTCTGTACAATGCAGAGCAATGATATCATGATTAACTTCAGACATTTTGTCCTTAATTTATCCAGCAACTCCACTCTTAGTCTCTAAAGATGCTCCGTCCACTGCCAAAGATAAAAGATTGTACCACTGTAATTGAGCATTCTCTGTAACTTGAACAGCAGTAAAAATGCCCAAACTTGTTGTTCCATGAATTGGAAAGAGATTTAGTACATATCTGGAGATTGGCATAAACATTCCTTATAAAAATTGAGTATTCAGTGGTGTCAGAAATGTCAGTTCTTTCATCTAGGGGCAGTGAAAGTGCATACTAAGTTCTTAGACATGTTTAAAGGTTGTTCACAAACTGTCAGCCATATGCTGAATGCAGCGTGTTACCGTACTTGGCTGCCTCATATTCATGCACTTGACTCAGAAGTTCTACAGCTGTTATTATTAAAGTCTTTGATCAATTGTCCATTATATGGATGCAGTTGTTTTGCAATCTCTAGCAAAAGTTTGAAGCTCAAGCGCATTGCTGATTCACTGACAGAATGCTCTTCTATTTCTCTTAAATTGACTTTTAATTGTGTTAAGAGTTCTACTTCATTCTCTTTCATATGTCTAATCACTAGTACAGCATGCTGAATGATGTAAATTATATTTTTTACTTGCTGAAGCACTTTACAATAATTAAATACTTTGCCATTCCACCATAATAAGTACATAGAAACAGTTCTGCCAACGCTTGCAAAATGGTTGGGGTTGATGGCCTTTCATTAATGCTGGTAGCTGCTTCTGCCATTATTATTCTAGATTAGTATTGGACTTCAAAACATGAACCTCCATGGAGAAACTCCCAACTGCAAATGCTTCCCCATCACTACAGTACATCTACTAATAGCCCACTGCCCTGTCTTTGCTGCTCGCATAGTCAACATTCGCTCCGACATCATTCCATTTTGTATTGAAGGATGCTATCCTCCTCTCCTATATCCATCAAGAGACAACGTTTATTAAAGACAAAAATAAGAATTCAAACTCAACTTGTATTGTTCAGTATAACATAAAACAAAATGCAGAAACAGTGTACATGTTTATGAACACTGTCAGGTACTCAATCTCTCATAAATTTCATATACTCAGAACACACACATACAAACAACACACACAATAAAAACAAAGATGTCATTTGACAATGTCAAAGGTCCTCAAGGTATTCATCCATAATGTAGTATGCTCTGTTTAACAAAGGTTTGATCATTCTAGACTTAAACTTAGCAGTTGGTACAACAGTATTTTTTAAGCTGTATGGAAGTTTGTTAAATAGTTTTGTTCCTACATAATCAGACTTGCATTTGAATACCTTTAATCTGTGCCCTTTAACAGTAAAATTCTGCTTTCCTCTAGTGTTATAATTATGTATAGTAGAGTTTGTATTTGCTGTGCTATCATGTATAAATAATATTGCTCGCAGAATAAATCCAAAAGGGAGGGCGAGTATATTTTTAAAGCAGTAACTGCAGGAAGTTGTTTGTATTACTTTAACTAGGTACCAAATTGCACTTTTCTGTAATATAAAAATTTCGTTAAAATTTGATTTAGAAGTGTTACCCCAAAGCTCAATGCCAGAGGAAATGTGCAAATAAATTAATGCAAAATACACTAGTTTGGCTGTGTCAACTGAAAGAAAATTAGCTATGTATCCTCAGCATAAAAAGCCCTGAGCTTAATTTCCTTTCTAATGTATCAATATGATTATTCCAAATTAATTTATCAACCCAAAATTAAACCTAAGATGCGAACCTTTTTTATACACTAAACTACACTATCACCAAGACAAAGACACACTTAAAAAGAGATCTCTTAAAATCAAAAAGAATTAATTCACATCTGATTGCATTCATACATAATTCTAAGTCACTGAAATACTGTACCATGATATTGGAGGATGAATCTATATTCATTAATAGGTCTGTAAAGTCATTATTACTAAAACACAGTATGGCATCATGTGTGACCACATTACTAGGTACCACAGATTTGAGGTCATTTATGTATAAAATAAATAATGATTCCAAAATAGAGCCCTGAAGTACATCAGACAGTTCTTGCACAAGCTTTCAAACATACTAGCCTTGTTTGCATTTCAAATGTACATACTGCAATCTGTAAGTCATGTAAGGTTTGATCAGATCATTACTTTCCAATTTATTTAGCAAGATTGTTATATCAACACCATCAAAGGCTTTGGAGAGACCTAGTAACTACTCTTGCCGAAAAGATGCTGCATCAATTCTGTGTTCAATAAATTTTGAAGCTGCAGGTATCGTTGATTTTCCATGAGCAACACCATTTTGGCAGTCTGGTATCACGAGAAAACTATCTAAAAGATGACAATTCTTGAGTAAATTACCTTTTCTATTCCCTTAGATAAGAGACAAAACTGAGATGTGCCTATAGCTGTATATTCCTCTATTCCTTATAACCTTTCGGAGTGCTAAGCCAACAGTGAAAGAGGAAGGTTGAGTGTATGAGGAGCTCATGAATGTGAAGGAAGAAGGGCTTAGTGACAATGGGTGTGGATGTTGCAGTATACAGAATGAGAATTGGAATGTTCATGAGAATGAAATTTCTGGTGGTAAAAGAAAACAATTTTGGGGAGGAAATGACTAATATATTGATCATTGGGAGTGTACTAACAATACTGTTGGTGATTGGAGGAGTAAAAATTAGTCTGGGACCCAAGGATATTCAAACATTGTTGGGGAATCTCAATGAAAAAATGGATAAAGTGGAAGGTATGGAAAAACGACTGTGTGACATATTGACTATGATGCTTAAGGAAATCAAAGAGGATATCAGAAGTGAAGCGCAAGAAACTAAACAGGAAGTAAAGGTAATGAAGGATAAAAATGGAAAGAATGGAGGAAAGGGAGAGAAGATTCAATTTGGTCTTTGTAGGAGTAAAAGAGAGAAGAGGGATATGGCCTGATGAAGAAGTAGCACAAATAATGGAGATACTTGAATTGGAGATGTATGGTTGGAAAATTGTTGAGGCCTATAGAGTTGGGAGACAAGTGGGAAAGAGCGCAATAGTGGTCAAGTTAGCAACAATCCAGTTAGTATATGAAGTACTTAGAAGAACCAAAAAACTAAAAGGAACGGATATCTAAAGACCTATCACCTAACAAGAGAATATTACAACAAAATCTTATCCAAAAAATGAAAGAAGCAAGAGCTCTGAGAAAAATGGCATACGTTAGAAATTTCCAGCTCTAGATAGATGATGAAAGAGTTTGGAATACAGACAAGATGGATCCAAGTGTAAATCGACGTGATGGGGTGGAAATGAATGAGCAGACTTCGAGAAATAATACAGGAAGAACAAAGTCCACGAACAAGTCAACTGTGATAAATACAGTAAAAAGAAGTAGATAAAGGTGGGAGGAGTCAAAAGGGAACAGCCAGCACAGATGAGAGAACCGATGAGCGTGCGATGACGTCAAGTAGAATGAGGGAACGATCAGCTGAACCAGCCGAATTAGGTATGACAACAGTGATGGAAGGCAAGTCAGCTGTAGCAGTGGAGTGACATCACCTATGAAAATTGCGTCAACCAAGAAGGGGAGAGGCAGAGGCAGCACGTGGATTGGCGGAGGGGAGAAGAAAGACATGGTATTAGGGGAGTGAGAAGAATATGGAAGAGGGGAAAGAAGACAGTATCGTCTCATCGGAACATTCTGGTGTTTGTTAGAAATAAATTGGCAATGTTGAAAGAGGGAATTGAATTAAGGAGTAAGAGAATATTAAACAAATTTAGAAGAGATCAGGCTCACAATAGGATAAAGAACAAATAAGGAGATTGGGACTCTGGAACTGTGAGGGCCTTTAAAATAAATTATATACAGGTAGTTTGAAGCGGCTGCTGAATAAGTTGGATTACTTAGGGGTTGTAGAAACATGGCTAAAAGAAGAACAGATAAAAGTAAAGGATTTCGAATATATAGGAAGAAAAGAAGAGATAACAGAAAAGAAGGGGAGGGTTTCTGGAGGGTTAGGTTTCTTTGTAAGGAGCACTTTAAGGAAAGGAATAAAAGAATACAATCCGAAAGAAAAGAAATAATATGGGTTATGGTGGAGGCTAAGTATATAGATGAAAATGCGTTTGTATAGGAATTATATATAACCCACAGGCCTCCTCGTGGTTCCATAATCCGGATCTCCTTAATCAGGAGGTAAAAGATATAGATAGCTTAAAGGAGAAGTATGTGATCTTAGAGGTAATATTAATGGGAGAGTTTAATATTAGGATTGGGGAAAGTGATGTGAATGTTGGAAATGAATGGACAAGTGGTGAAATGGTGTCAAAAAGAGAGAAGTTTAGGCAGAGTAAAGATAAGTTTGTTGATAAAGGATGTGAAAAGCTTATAGATTTCCGTGAATTGAATACCTTAGAAATTTTGAATGGAACATATGGTGAGGATGAAAAGGGGGAATATACCTTTGTTAGTAGTAATGGGCAAAGTGTAATGGACTGTGCTGTGACCAAATAATTTAGGACACACTTTAAGTACTAATAGTGTGCACTTTCCACTGATTGTGGAAATTAAAGAGTATTCAGAACAAGTGACACACAACCTAACAGTGGAAAGGTGTTGCAAAAAGGAGTATTGTACATACAAATGGAAGGAAGAACTTTGTGACAAATTCAACAGATACTAGGCTCTAATTATGGGGAGATAAGTAAACATGGAATAATATTTATGGCAAAGAAATATCAAATAGAGAGTACGAATGATATACTTATGTTATGCAAAGGGCTGGAGAGGAAATGAAAACAAAAAAGAGGGTTTATAAAAGGGATGAGGACTGGTTTGATGATGAATGTAGGATAACCAGAAGACAAGTAAAACAATTGGTCAGGTAGAGGGAATTTGGAGACAAAGAATCCAGGGAGGACTATATACATGGAGGAACTCATAATTTACTGCTAGAACAAATGTAAATGGATTGGGGAAAAAGAAATGAAAACAATCTGATCAGGGTTTTAAATGAAAATAATGCAAACAAAGTATGGAAGGCTTTAAAGTAAACTTATAATACATTTGTAAATAAACTTAGTATAGAGCCTGGACAATGGATGGAGTTTTTTAAAGCACTGTATGGGGAGGACAATAGTACAGGAATTATAGGATTTCCAGAAATTGGAAATAGTTCTGTAGAGGTGTTGGATGGTGAGAGAACAAAAGAGGAAATTATAAAACAAGTTAAATCATTGAAGAAAAATAAAGCAACCGGAATAGATGGTATCCCAACAGGGTTTATTAAAGAATGGTGTACTCAAGTAAATAGAGTTAAGGCTCTAATGGATTTATTTAACATGATTATAGAGGGGGGTTATGTACCAAATAAATGGAGAGAAGCAATTATATATCCTATATTCAAAGGCAAGGGTAGTGTTGATAAACCCAATAGTTACCGAGGAATAGCATTATTGTTAAATGTAGGTAAAATCTTTACAGGTATTCTGGCAAGTAGATTACAAACATGGGCTGAATACAATATCCTCTCGGAATTTCAGATGGACTTTCGAAAGGGGTGGAGAAAAGTGGACAATTTATTTATTATAAAAATGCTAGTAGATAAATGTTTAAAAGAAAGAAGAGGCAAATTGTACATGGCGTTTGTGGACTTAGAGAAAGCTTATGACCGAATAGAAGTACAATTTTTGTGGTACAAATTAATGAGTAAGGGGGTAAGTAGCCACTTGGTAAATATTCTTAAAGCATTGTATAATGAGAATACCTTTTGCGTTAAGATAGAGGAAGGGGCAATAACTAGGAAAATCCAGCAAAAGAAAGGCCTCAGGCAAGGGCGTAAGTTAAACCCAATCCTTTTTAACATATATATAATGATATATTACTAGGAATTGCAACATAGTAATTGTGCACCAGCTATCAATAATATCCAAATTCCAGGATTGCTGTTTACAAATGATCTGGTGGTAGGATCAATCACAGCAAGCGGCTTAAAACAATCATAGCAAGGAATTTAAAAATATTGAGAAAGGAGATTAAATGTAAACCAAGAGAAAACAGATTGTGGTATTCAAAAAGGGAGGAAAATTACGCAAATATGAGAACTGGAAGGGAGAAAGCAAAGACTATAGGGTAGTATGAGACTATATTTATTTAGGAGTAAAAATAGATGGAGGTGGTAAAGGGAGAAACAAAAGAAATTTGCACTGGCTAAAGGTAAAGGGGTTATGTCAGCAATTAGAAGGTGAATATATAGAGTACCTGGCATCAATATTAAATGGATGGAGAAAGTATACAGTTTGGTGGAAGAGGCAAAAATGATGTACGGTATTGAAATATGCGGATAAGATAGAGGATGGGAAAGTATAGATGAGGTGCATAGGATGTTTTGTAGAGAAATGCTAGGCTATCCAACGGAGTTACAAGACAGGTAGCTCAAATAGAAATAGGCAGGGTGGCAAGCAAGGGAAAGATAATGGAAAGAGAATTGAAATATTGGTTTAGGATCTTAAATTTGGATAAAGGAAATGTGTTAAGACAATGCTTAGAATACCAAGAAAAAAATTTAGGGAATAGCAGATGGATAAATAGTGTGAAGTACAATATGGAGAACGGGTTAGGAGAGATATGGAGAAGTAAGAAAAATAATGTGAATAATTTTTGGAAAGTGGTAAGAAAGAGATTAGATGATATAGAAAACAAAACATATTTAGCATGATAGCCAAAAAGAGATCCTTAGATTTTTATATACCTATAAAAAACACATGTGAAAGAGAAAAATATGTAGATAATGCAAATAAGTTCGATCAAGAAAGCATTGCATGGGTAAGAACAGAGGTATGGAGGCTAGGAGGTTTAAAGAAGGGTATACCTCAAAACCAATGTCCCATATGTGGTGGAAATGAAGATGCCAAATATATATTATTTAAGTGCAAGGTACAGAAATTTGGAGAAAAGAGTTTATTAAAAAGAAATGGTTTAAGGTAGATAGCAATATTGGTATAATTGAAATGATTCAAAAAGATAGTAAGAGTATAGGGCAATACTTGAGTAACGTTAAAAACAAATGGATTTGGTCAGTGAACAGATCAGCAAATATTGTTAAATAGGATTAAGGAAATGGAAAGTAAAGTAAGTAGATGAAAGGAAGTATTGTAATATGAATATGAACTGGTAAAGAATGCCGGTCATATTACTTGTATTCTACTTGTACATGCCTTAGTACAATAAGGATTATTATATCATTATTATCATCATTATTATTATTACTATTATTACCTTTCTTAAATACCGAAAGAACCTTAGCTATTTTAAATTTATCAGCTCCAGATATAATATTAAGTTTATAATATAAACTAGAGCAGGGGTTCACAATGTATGGTTTGCATACCATCAATGATACATGAGCTACTGATGAGTGTAAACCTTCACAATGAAACAAAAGTTTGAGTCAGAAATTAGTTAAATTTGTAAATTTATTAGCTTTTACTATTAAGTCTGAGTACTGGAGTACCACTATCAAGAATATATGTTTATGTTTATTCATTCACTATATTTTAAACCTAAAGTTAATTTTTAAGACATTTCACAGAACATTTCATTGAATATAAATGGATTGAGCAGTTTTTTTCTCAATAAATATCTAATTTTAAAATTACATACAAAAATAACTAAATAAATGACTATCCTGCACTGAATGTAATGGTACGTCCCTGGAAAATTATGAGAACCCCTGAACTAGAGGATTGACTATACAGGGTTGACCATTTAAGTTGAGACTGTAGAATATCTCCAAAACTAAACGTTGTAGAAAGAAATATCTTTAATAAAAGTTGCTTGATATTATGGGGGAAAGTAAATGCCATTAGTTGTGTTTTATTTGGAGGACGTTATGATGGTCATTTTAGAGTCAATTTAATTTTTTTAAATGTGAACCTACATTTTGTATGTTGTTTTCCGATTCCTCATAAAAAACTAAACAACTTTTGTATAAAGCACCTTGCAATTGTTCTTACCAACGTAAATAACAAACATTCTGAATCGCTGTGTACGAAGAGCACAATGAATGGTTTGACCCATTCCACACGGTGCAGCATAACAACTGTAGGCAAGGAGGCAATGAGACATTGTGTTCATTGTTTTGTTTACTTTCCATAGTAGGACAGTTTCCTTGTATCTGTCATTAGTGTACTTGCAGTTGCCTTCGAGTTCAGGTGGATCCACTGGTAGTATGTACCTACAATTAGCAATCACCGAGTAACAACCATCAGTTCCATTCAAGTCGTTTAACGTTTGAAGCGTACTCAGTTGACTGTGCATCGAAATGGACCAACTTTCTCAACCAGAAAAGGTGGAAATGGTTCTATTTTACGGGGAACCTAAAAAGAGATGTAAAACAGGCTAGAATCTAGGAGAGATGTGGAACAGGCTATTCTTCTGTACGCAAGAGGTGTCCTGATAGAAGAACTCCCATCAACATTTTCATTTTATCATGTGATAAAAAAATTCTCTGAAGAAGGCAGTGTCCAGCCAAAGAAAAGGAGGTGCAGAAGAATAGCGACGACAAAGATAGGGAAGTTGTGGTGCTAGATGCAGTGGATTATAACCATGTCAGTTCTCGCAAATTAGCAATCAATGCAGGAATATCCAAAGGCAGTGTTCTCAGAATATTTAAAGGCATAAATTCCATTCCTACCGTATGTCATTACATCAATAGCTATACATGCTGATGATTTTCTGAATAGACTAACATTCTGTAGGTGGGCACAAGACAGACTGCGGATTAACAACTTTTTTCAGTTCGTATTGTTTAGTGACAAGTGTACTTTCACAAATCATGGTGAAGTAATTCAACACAATATGCACTATTGGGCTGTGGAAAATCTACAATGGCTATGAGAAGTGGATCATCAGTGACCCTGGTCTGTTAATGTGTGGTGTGGGACTTTGGGTGACAAGATAATTGGACCATACTTCATTGATGGCACCCTAACAGGTGTAAAGTACAGAAACTTTTTAACGGAGGAGTTGTCGTTATTGTTAGATGTGCCGTTACAAACCAGGTTGCAAATGTGGTACCAGCACAACGGATGCCCTGCGCACTATGCACGTACTGCTACGGATGTTTTAAATAACAATTACCATGAACGTTGGATAGGATGCGCAGGTCCCATTAATTGGCCAGCTCGACCTCCTGACATTACATCACCAGACTTTTCCTTATGCGGTTACCTTAAGGAAAAAGTGTACTGTGAAACACCAATGACTCTGGACAACATGAAGGTGCACATACAAAATGCTTGTGCCAGTATTGAAAGAGACATGGTTTTATGGACACATCAATCGTTCATTCACAGAGTTGGAAAATGCATTGAGGTAGAAGAGCATCAGTTTGAACATTTATTACCCTAAGGTAGGTGGTGATACTCTGTGTACCTACCTTTCATCAAGGTTTAATTATCTACACCAGTGAAAGAACCATGTACTGTGTAGAAAACAGTTTATAAAAAGCCGTTTATTTTGTGATGAGGAATAAGGAAACAAAATATAAAATGTTGGTTCCCAATTACAAAATGTAACTTGACCCTCAAATGACCATCCATGGATGGTCCCACCATTCATTGCATTCCCAATGAAAAAAATTAAATTGACCCTAAAATGACTATCACAATGTCCTCCAAATAAAACATGACTAACGGCATTTACTTTCCCCCATAATATCCAGCCACTTTTATTCAAGACATTTCTTTCTACAACGCTTTGTTTTGGAGGTCCGAGTCCGAGTGCATCTGGTAGGTTCGTGGTGAACCTAAGTGGATTTTTCCATGTACCTACCCTTGGAAGGGTTTAACCATAGGTAGAAAGGAAATTTTTAGGGTGGCGGTTTGGTTTTGATGTAGAAGGTGTGATGGGAGGTAGCGCTAAGTTTTTATAGGCCCCTCATTGGCTGCCTTTTCAGGAACAGAGCCCAATACCCTGCTCCGCTGCTGTTTGTTTTTGTTTTTAAAATTTTGATTGATGATGAAATTTTGATGACCTCTCTCGAAGGAGGGAGGGGGGGGAGTACTTGTTGTCAGCATGTTCTTGCTGTTGGCTGGTTTAAAGCCTTCGTTACCGGGGATGCCCGCATGCCATGCGAGGAACCCGGTAACTTCTGAACTGGCGTTCTTGAGGTACGTAGTCCCCCAGAGATCTGACAAGGGCGTTCTCATGGTAAATCAACTTTCCGTAAAATTTAGTTGCCCAGTGTCTAATCACCTCCTCCACATATGGTATGGCCGAGGCTTCGTGCAGTAGTCTGATCGGAAAGGCAATACCGACAGAATAGATGGACCGAAGTCCCCTATTCTGTATTCGCTGGAGCCAGAGAAGCCAGCTATCCGCTGCCATGCCCCACACCTCACAGGCGTAGAGCATCAGAGGTAGTATAAGCGCCTTGTAAAGGCGTAACTTTAGGTGAACCGGCATATTGGAAGCCAGAACCGGGTATAAGGCGGCTACCGCCCCCTTAGCCCTGTTCGTTGTTCCCTGCACGTGTTCACGAAAAGTTAGGCCCTTGTCTAGAGTGACACCTAAATAGCGGATAGAATTTCCCCACTCTATCTGTTGGCCTCCATAGGTGAAGTGTGGTCTGTTTGCGGGAATTCTTCTCTTGGTGAGCAGGACAGCTTGGCTTTTGCCCGGATTAACGGACATCCGCCACTGCCTGCACCAGAGTTCAATGAGACGGAGGTGTCGTTGTATGGGGTTGAAGGCTCTGAGAATGTGTCTGTTGGATGTGTATAACAGGACGTCATCAGCATACTGGGCCATTTTGACGTCCTGTGCCACCGGAAAGTCTGCCATGTACAGACTGAACAGTGTGGGGGATAATACAGAGCCTTCGGGGACTCCGCCTCGTAGTGGGTGTTGTGTGGATGTTTTACCCGCTACTGCTACAATGAATGTACGTTGGTGTAGGAAGCTGTGTATTATGTGGATAATCTGATTGTGTAGACCAAGGTGAATTAGTTTAAATAGGAGTCCCTCATGCCAGGTCGTAGAGAAGGCCTTCTCCACGTCCAGAGACACCGCATTAAACAGTTTCAACTTAAATGGTCCAACCTGTATATTCCTTATACTCTTTTATTTAATTGCAATGTCATAGCCAATACTATTTTCTTAAATTTTATGTATAATATTTATAATCTCTTTTTGTTAAATGAATTTAGAAACAGTGTGTGTTTTCTTAAGCCATCTAATGATACCTTTGGAGTTCTATGATACATTAAATTGAGTTATTTATGGACACTCTTTAACCACTATGGTTCTTAGCGTCCCATTCTATATTGGGCGTGAAAGACCGGTAATTTTGCTCAGAGGCCTCTTTATCAGGCTTGAGGTTCTTTTATGTGCCATAAATCTACGACACAGGACCACTGGCTTTACTTCCCTTCCGAAGAAAGCCATACTAAGGATTTTTACGCCCAAAAAAATCCATCGCCCTCCGCTGGGTTTGAACCCGCAACCTTGGGAACTAGATGCTAGCATGGTACCACTAGTCCATGGAGGACGACTAGTACTATGATGAATTGAACCTTTTACAGTATTTTGACCAATAGAAACAAAGGAATTACTAAAGGTATTAGCAACTGCTGAAGGGTTTTTCTCATTACCCTGCCATTTGAATTTAGTTTGTAGTAGTTATGTATTTAAATTTAGTAGTGCATCTAAAACTGTTAATAATCCAGCTTGTTCTACTTTTATTATCTGAAGTTGGTATTTTCCAACTGAAAAAGCCCTGCTTGGCTACCATAACTTTGTCATGTATTTGTTCCATGTTACTGAAGTTTTTCAATTTCAGTTTGCCTGACAGCATTTTCTCATTTGCTATATGAAGGAGTATATAGAGTTGTTTTACTTCCCTTGTGACCCAGTCACTAATTTACTTATTAGCCTTAGCAGTACTGCTCTTTACCAATGTTTTTGGCCTATATAAATGAAAATATGATAATGTACAGTGAAATGCATAGGGTAGAGTATTTATTTGTATCTCTAGCTGAAAACTTCTTTTCATTCTTGCAAACTCAGGCTCTATTTAGGGCAGACAAGGTACATTCACTAAGATACATCACACCAAGCGAACGTAAAAAGCAAGAGCATCAGCCTTTGCATCAGCTGAGTGGGAGAAATATGCTGGCGGGAGTGGACACAATAGTGGTTAAATTAAATTGCATTTTATTTATGGACGCTCTAACTACTATGGTTCTTAGCGTCCCATTCTATATTACACATAAAAGATTGGTAATTTTGCTCAGGGGCCTCTATATCAGGCTTGAGGTTCTTTTACGTGCCGTAAACCTGACATGGGACCACCAACACAAAGTGGTGTCAATCCAGGAGGAAGAATTGGAGGAGAAAGAAGATGCAGCAATGTGTGATAGGAGAACCACATACAGAGAAAGCTGAAAAAATTGAGAGGGGAAGAAGTGATTCAAGATAGGGATTAGATTGGAAGGTGGTATTATTTAATGTAGAAGGTTTAAGGACATAAGAACTAAATGATGAAGTATTTGAAGTGCTAAGTTAGGGGACATGAAGGAGATCTGGTTGAACGACAGTGAGAACATAGACGTGGAAGAATATGATTATGTAAGTTACCATAGTAAAAGGAAGAGTAAAAGAGAAAGGATCTCCGGTGGTATTGGAGTGTTTATTAATATGAGCAGTGGAATAAATGTGTGTGAAGTGTTAAACATAGAAGAATGCCAAGTAATGTGATCAAGGCTAAATAGAGTGAAAGGGGTGAAAGTGAGCATAGAGTTAGGTATAATACATAACCCACCAAAATCAGAGCTCTATAATAATATATATTCATATCTGAATAATAGTCTGAAAGAATTAAGAAGGGAAAATCCTAATATGGAGTTTATTGTAGATGATGATTTCAAAGCCAGAGTAGGGGAATATCATATAAGAGACTAATTTTGAAGATTTAGAAGCTAGTAACAGTGATGTGTCATAATTTAAAATAAAGAGAGTTGAGGGTTGTTACACTAAATCATTAAAATATTTCAGTGATGTAGTGTAACAACCCTCAACTCTCTTTATTTTAAATCATATAAGAGGTTTAAATATAGAAAACAGATCTACTTGGAAAAAAATGACGAAAAGAAAGAGAAAAGTAGGAATAAAGTAATAAATGTAGAAGATAAAAAAACTGATTGAATTTTGCAAACAGAATGATTTAATAATAAGTAATGGTACCAAAGGAAAGGATCAGTGGGGAGTGTTCACATTTGTAAGTGTAGCTGGACAGAGTGTAACTGACTGTGTGTTATGCAGCACAAGGGTCGATGAGGTGATTGAAGATTTTAAAATCACGAACATAACAAACAGTGGTCATTTTCCACTAAAAAATGAAAATGAGATTAGGATTAAGTTACAAGGAAGATGAAATAATAGCATTAAAATAAATTAGGAGTTATAAATGGAAAGAGCTGTATGCAGAATAATTTAGGAGTAATCTGATCTCAAAAAAAGGAGAATTAAGAAAATTCTGTATTATAGAAGCATTATGGTCAGGTAGGATAGAGGGAGCATTGGTAAGGTTAGATCAATGGTTAAGTGGGCAGGAAGTAGGATGGAAGTGAATCTAAAAGTAAATGAAAAACAATGTGGTTGATGATTAAACATTTTCAAGTAACAAACAAGTTCTTTCAGCACAAAAGATGTGTGGCAGGATACTCTGCTCAGCTGGCAGTGGCAGTACTCCTACGACAACATGCATGAAGAAATGGACAAAAAGATGTTTGATCATTTGAAAATACTTTTTAATGTGGCATATTACATAGCAAAGAAGAAAAAGTCATTTTCTGACTTTCAGGACTTATTACAGGTAAATGTAAAACTGGAAGTTGAAACTAAAGAGGAGTGCACCAAAGAAAAAAGGTGCAAGGACTTTATTTCATACATATCACAAGTAATATGAATGAACTGATTTCTGAGATGCAGGATGCTCATTATGTCAGCTTAATTCTTGATGGATCCACAGACAACCAAATGCTGAAGAACAGAATTTTATGCAAAATATTTACAAGGTACAGGAGTGAAAGAAGCACTTCTTTACTTTTATCTCTTGTAAGTGAAACTACAGAGGGCTATTTAAATGCAATCAAAAAAGAAGTAGTTATGCATGGACATTCAGAATGGCTGTCATCTAATTCTAGTAAATTAATTGGAGTTTCTACTGATGGTGCAGCAATTATGATTGGTTCTGAAGATGGTCTAGTACAGAAAAAAAACAAAGTGAATTGTGTCATTAGCATACATTGTGTGGCACACAGATTGTATTTAACTGTACTGAGATCTCTGAAGAGCAGAAAATATATTGAAGATCTTGATTTAGTTTTAAAAAGACTATAAATTTTATCAGTATTCTCCTAAGGGGCTGCAGGAACTGAAACAAGTAGCAGACAGTCTGAAATGCTCCATACATAAATTTCAGTACTTCAACACTGTACAATGGGTGGCAGCAAAGTATATGCAATTTCAGCTCTTTTGAAAGATTGGAAATGTGTTACTGAGCACCTGGAAAGCAATGTTGCAGACAGCACTTTTGTGGCAAAGAACTTACTGAAACAACTAAGTTCAAGTTTCTGCACATCATTAATTTTGTTTTAACACTACCTTACTGTAATTAAGAGCTTCTCTCTTCGGTTTCAAAGGGAACAACTTTTCCTTAGCACAGTGGAATGTCATGTAAATAATAGAATAAGGTAACCAAAGGAAGTTCCAAGAGAAAATAAAGCTAGATTCATTGCATATACATCTTTAAACGAGTGAACCAAGACTTCAATATAGTTAGTAATGCAAAATTACTTATGTATCCTACTTCTGAAGTGCTAACTAATTCAAATCTTAAATGCAACACCTTGCAAGAATTCTTGAGGAAGGGGCGACATCCAGCAGAATCTCACTGTCAGAGACCCAAATGTCAGATGGGAAAACATAACATAAAATTTTCAGTGTAAAAACTTTATAAGATGACACTAATAAAACATCTTATCCTTCAGTTGAATACTACTTCTGATTACCCTTCTGTTTGGAGGACATACAAGCCAATGCCTTGGGTCAGTAGCCTGTCAAGGAGCAAGCAAACTTAGGATCACAGCAGAACCACGAGAGGTGATTTAAGACCGATTTTTTTTTTTCCCCCAGCTTCTTTCTTTTTCATCTATTCTAATGGTGCCAGTCTTCTCTGTACCAGCTGCTTATTATACTTTTGCTTCGTGCACCATGTTATGCATTGATCTAATAGCTGAAGCTTGCTTGTGCAGTTACCTGGGAGGAAAATAATTTTCATATTTCTCAAATTGGTTACACATGGTGGTGAACTGCACACTGTCAATTAAGAATGCAAATTTCCTGTTTTTTATGCCAAATGTTGCATTCCATGTGAATAATTGTCTTTTAACTGCTGCAGATATTATCCACACTTTCATGTAGTAAGTGTAAGTGCACCATAAAGATCACATATTATTGAGGTGCCAGTGATATTAATTTCTCAGTTTCATTTTCATAGCAGCACAACAGAAATGTAAGCCTTTCCTTCCCAAGTTTGATATTGTGACATTTAATGCCCTCTAAAACACAGATTTAACCTTTTGGCACTCGCACTGTTGTAGAAAGTACAACAGTGTGTAATTTTTTAAAAGTTCATTGCCAACAATGGATCTTGCCATGGTATTCATTTACTGGACCTCCCTCATTGTTACTGCTAAATTTGTGGTATTAATTGTTCATTCGTTTAGTTGCAACAGAAGAATGTACAGTAAATGTGTTTCTGTTGCACTTTTTATAATGCACAAGTACTATTCTGCTCTTTTCTCGATTCCATCCCCAACAGCAAATTAGTTGAGATACAGCATGTGTGCAAGTCATAAAAGAGGACGACCTACGTAACACATGTACTTTAGGAAGTCTTAAATGAACAGGATGACAGCAGTGACCTCGACTTTGGTAAATGTGATGGTGACCTAAGCGATAAAAATGTGGAAAACAGTACCATTACTGTGACACCAGAGTCAGATTTGACTGATGATGATGCAGATAGTGAGACAGGAAGGTAAAGAGTAAAGAAATTTTTACGCAGGAAAAGACACTACAAAATGAAAAAATAAATGTGGAATTTCAAAATCCTCAAAAACTAAGAGAAAGACACAATGAATATCTTACCTGGCCAAAAACCAAGCGCCAAGAATATTGTTGTAGAAATTGAGGTGCTCATGAAAATTTAATATTGATGGTGGATGATGATATAAAATGGACTAATGAATATATAATACACGGTGTTCGAGATGTTATTTTCTAGATGTTTACATTCTGTTATGCTAAAACCTTCTATTGCAGCAATCTTGAAATCTAAGAGGACAGATCCTCCCTGGACCATATCAAGCATCAAATATTCATATGGAACTATTACAAAGACTTGTTAAGCTATAGAGAAGTTAAATAGGAATTCAACAGCCAATAATTAGTATGCATGCTTCCCCTTGCAGTCACATTACTTCAAAAAGTGCTCGCATATTGAAACTGCGGAAAAAAAAACAAAAGGGAAATTCCTCTGGAATGTTTACCATGTAAACAAAGGGAAATTGATAGTTCTCTGTTTGGATTTCAAGAGCAGAAAGAAATAAGGCTAAATACTTATATCAAGTATGTATGACTCGGCAGTGATTGATAACACTAAAAAAAAAAAACTCATTATTTTAGACTATAACTTAACAACAGGTGGTGTCAATACTGCTGACTAGTTATGTGCTACTTACTCGGTATCCCAAGTCATTAGAAGGTGTTCACCATAGTAGGTATAAATTCAAGGATTTTAATGGTGTTAATTACCAAGTAATGCACCAGAATGCAGAATCAGTCCAAAAAACCTTTCTTTGGTCCTTACAAAAGCATACCTAATTTCACGTTCTCAAATACTGTCTCTATCAGCAGATGTATCTGTATTTCTTCAGAAATATTGTCCCAAACGCCCGATGCCTGAAGATGGAGAAAATCTCCCAGCAAAATCAGCCAGATAGTGTGGATCGAAAAATAATTCATCTTCCACGAAAAGTGACAAATGTGAAACTTTCACATGCAAATTTTATGCTAAAAGACAGGAGTTATGTGTGTGTTGTGCTGAAGAAAACCTTGAGTGATCAGAAATAGTTGATTTCAGTTTTCTGGATGTTTAATTTTACAAGACAAAATAATCACCAAGGGATGGCTCAGATGGTAACATCTGTGGCCATAATTGGGGGTCCCGGGCTCAAACCCTCAGGACCAATCAATCTGAACAAAGGTTTTCCTGCAGTTTTCCTCAGTTGCTATGCGAATGTTGGGCTGGATAATTTGATCCGCAAATTTTCCTATCATCCATTTCATCACTACATTTCCTTTTTCTTCACCACCATACTAGGCATTGGGATAATCACCCATCCTGGATATGCTATGATCCAGAGTTTGCTTCTCGACAGGCTACTAACCCAAGGCATTGGCTTGCAGGTATTTGGGAGTTCTCCAAAGAGGAAAGTAATCAGTTAAAGAAGAAGACAAATAATCTGTCATATTTGAATACCGATGTTCAGCAGAGATCATAAATATTTGACCTAAAAATTTGCCTAAAAGTTACAATAGTTTATTCACTGTTTCTTCTGTTTATTTTATTTAATGTTTAACAGAAATTATTTATAGAATTTCTGTCTATCTAACTTTATTAAATATTAAAACCTATACATATACCCCCGCCGCTGTATCTTTGCACTTAACAGTTCATGTGGCTTCGCATAAGGTTGGCTACATTGTGGTTGCGATGTTGCCAGAGTGGTTAGTAAACAACAACAGCTGATTGTTCTCCTTTCTATCGTGTCTAAGCTGCATACAAAAAGTGTATGTAAGTAGCGAACGTCCATGAATAATAACTATTTCGTATTATTATTGTTAATAGAAAATAACTCTGCATAAACATTGCAGCATATGTAGAATAAATTACGCACTTTTGACAATATAAAAACAAAATAATACAAACTTCCTGCTACAATGAGGAGAAATAAAACAAATTATAAGCATGCCATAACAAAGTTATTTTCACCCACCAACTTAAAACTGCAATGGCTCAATTCCATCCAAATCCCCATTGTCGTCGTCATCATCCTCGGAAGCATCATTGTCATCATCATCATCATCTTCACCAAGGCATATCATCAATGGTTCACAGTCACTAATAATTCCGTCTATTTCTTGTGCTTTTTGTATTAGCTTATTCACATGATCTCCTTTCTTCTTCCGCGAAGCCGCGTCCACCGTAGCCTTGTGAATAACAGTTCTCGTGCTTAGTCCAAGAGCTGCTGCAGTTCGTTGTACGGCTTTATCAGCAGGAATAGAGGGATTGCTATGAAGCTTCACGTACTCCTTTTCCTGTTCAAAGAATTCCCGGGTTCTCCTTAATAGTTCCAATGCCTGACTATTACGTGGCACACCTCGGCGCAAAGGATTTTCACTTTGTGAATCATCACTCGGCGATCGGCATCGTTTTTCAGACATTGTCGCACTTAAGTTTTGTTTAAATATATAATATGAATGAAATATATATAAAATAGATAAAATATATATATATATATATGTATAAACGAACAATAACAAAACTATCAAACAATAACCACAAATATAAATAACAATGAACAATATGTAGCTTGCAAAGAACAACTCAACGCTTGTGCTAGAGATTCACAAACTGAAGCACGTGGTTGGGAATAGTTACATCCGGCAACAGAGCCGATTCTAGTTTCGGTTCCACTTTGTCATCGACCATTCAGAATGCTGCCTTGTGATTGGCTTAGGAAGTCAAACGGTTGAAGCTTTTCATCTGTTTTTTTGCGAGTGTACCAACTTAAACGCTAACTGTCAAGTGCAACGTTGCAGCGGCGGGGGTATAGATAATGTTCAGTAGAGCTTAGAAATATTTTAGATACCTAAAACTTGTCCAAGAGTTTTTACAGTATAAAAGTAGAAATCATTTAATATTAAGAAAATGTAAAATGATAATCTTATTGAAGAATTAGAATTGTATGATTGAAAATAATGGGTGTTGTAAAAAGTACAACACGTGAGTAGTCATGTAATAGAAATAATCACAAATGCTGAAGGTTAATCTGGCAGAAGATAGTAAAATAGTCTAATTTTATCTGCATTGACTATAGTTTTCCATAACTGATGGAAGCACTGTACGTTTCAACATTTTCATGCAGTGCAGTCATTATCCAGGGCAACAGCTTCACCTCACACACATCTATAAAAAGTTGTGTTGGTACTAAATCTTTCAATCCAGCCAATGTAGACTTGATCTTTTCTAAATGTGCCACCTAAGCTCAAATCACAGAACTGCCTAATGGCAAGCTTAAAGTCTGCACTTGTGTAAACCCTTTAGTAAAACTTCTTTACACCCTGGAAACTGATCATTGTGAACACAATTTGCGCACTTTTAACTTCTTTAAAAAAGGTTTCTAGCAATTTATGTTTACTAAAAATAAAGTTTAAGGCTGATGGAGGAATATTCAACTTCTGTGCTATTTTCACAGATTTCCTATTCATATTACGATTTACTTCTTGAGGAATCTTAATGTTTTCACTGTTTATTTACACCTTCTTCATTGCAAATGTGTAGCTACCAAGTATAAAATACACTGTATGCAGTCAGTACTATATCACCACCAATAGTATACCATGCTCATTCTTCCATTGTTGAGCTCCCTTGACTGTGCTACTAAGTAAAGCATTGTTTATCTTTCTTACACAACACATGCATTGTCACTGACTAATTGTCAACTTATACCACCATGATATATGCAATGTCATTGGTTTATGGTCAACTGGATTGAAAAATGTGCAAGAATTACCAAAATGTTGAATGAGTGCTGCAGTGGCGTGTTTCCATGGAAGCAAGGAAATTTGATTTACCATTTATTTAAAGGTGAGTCGGAATTGTTACACTAACATCACTTAAGTTTACTTAAGTTTAAGTTTACTTAAGTTTCGGATTAGCTTCTGAGGATGGGAACAACCGTTTCCCGAAACATGTTAAGTGAGTAAACTTAAGTGACGTTAGTTTAACAATTCCGACTCACCTTTAAATAAATTCAATACACATCACTGTTTCTAGCTTCTTTTCATTACAATATCATTGATTTACCATGTTTAATTGGCATTCCTAATAGTTACAGAACAGTAAAAACCTAAAACCAGTTTGGGTTTCATATGACATCTATTTTGCACATCACTGCTTCTTATTGGCTTGACTACCACTGTAATCCCCTTCCACTAGACAACACTTCTCCACTAAACATCATTGCTTGTATGTCCCTCACCGACTGCTACTTCTGTTTTTCTTCTGGGTTAGCAGTCTATGATCTTGCTTACTTATATTAATTTGTTATTAACATACTACAATACTTACCGATGGCCTAAAAGTGATTTTCATAAGTGCAAAGCTGCAGTGTTGCACTGTGAGTATTACACAGTGTTTTATTAAAATTTTACTCATATGTTTCAAACATAATAATAGTGTTTAAGCCTGCAAAGGTAAGCAATTCAGCATTTTAGTATGCTAGTGGATATCAATCTTCAACTCTGAACAGTCTTAGAGAATGTAGTACATGCAACTGTATTGTAGGAAGTACTTTAAAACAAAACTTCGCTTCCTGTAATTTTGAAGGGAAAAAACAAATAATTAAAAATGGAAGCCTACACCTAAATTAAAAATAAGTATGCTTGTGAAGACCTGTGTAAGGAAATTCAACAATGGTGTTTACATGAGTCTTGAATGGCTTACTGGTTGCCCTTAACTTCAGAAACTATTCTGTTTATCTTGCCTTCTCTTTTCCAATGGAAAATGTGAGTGATATGGAAAATATACACAAGGCTATTAAAAAGTATAGCTTATCGCACAGCCATCTTCGCACTGTAATTTTGAGAGGGGAAGGGGGAAAAAAAAAATTTGGAAAAGCTAGAAATGAACAAATGTGGATGAACGAGTTAAATAGAATAGATATTCTGAAGCAGTTTATTAACATTTGTTTCTTAGGGAAACAATCATCATTTGTAAACAGTGTTTATAGGACATAATAAAACAAGGAATCAACAAAGGAAATTATGATGAACTAGTTGATTCAATTAGCAAATATGATAAGTTACGGCATCAATTAGAGAATTTTTAGATGTTTACACGTTTATCAAACTTGATTCAAAATTATTTAATTGTTTCCATGTCCAGAGTTCTGCTGGCAGAAATAAGAAAAGGAATAAATTAAACCAAATTTGTTGCTATTCAGCTTGATGAGACTATGCATGTAACAAATTTCTGTCAATCTGTTGTCTGTATATGGATTGTTGATCGAGATGGCCAAGTTAAAATTTTTAGATTTTTGCAATTTCAGAGGATCACTCAGCAGATGCACTATACGTATTTGTATACAATTGCTTCCTGAGCTCAACTGTGGAGACCAAATAGTGGCTCGGACTTATGGTGCTACTATATTTTCAAGTCATCTAAATGGTCTTCAAAAAAAAGTAAAAGAAACTTTCCCACATGCAACTTTCATGCACTGCTATGCTTACTGGTTAAATTTAGTATTGCTTCAGGCTGTTTCACCTATTTCAGCATTACATGTTTTCTTTTTAACATTGAATAGCTGCCTTTTTTAATAAATTTACAAAATGAACCAAGGCATTGCACATAAGTCCACAGAAGATTGCCAAACATTACACCAACCTGCGGGAACTGCAGTTCTCATCTAGTGGAGGTAGTGCTTGATTACAGAAACAGCCTTGTGGCATTGTTCCAGAGAACAACTGATCCTGAAGAAAAATGGGACCAAGATAGTCATTGTGCTGCTCATGGTTTTAGTGCATCAATGCAAGACTTCAACATTAATTTTCTTTTAAATGTGTTGGTAGACATTTTCCTCATACCACCAGAATTGAATTCTTCAGGCTAAAAGTAATGATACAGGTTATTGTACTGTGAAAGTCAAAGAATTTTAAAATTACATCAAAGGGAAACATGAAGAGTTTTCAAGAACTTGGAAAAGACATTCAACTCTAGCGACGTGAACCAGCCTAAAAAATGACAGAAAAGTCTGAAGAATGTCATATCAAAATACTGTGCCAGCATTTGTGCTGTTAAATTGTGGATATTATAGTTCAACAATTACAAGCTAGATTCTGCAACTTGGACACTCTTTGATTCCTAGAACTTCTGAATCAGAAAAATTATGAGAATACAAAAGAAGCTTCCCTGAATTGGGATTCCAGACTCAGAAAGATTCTTATAGGTTTGAAATAAGTTTGACTCTGTATCCTTAAGATCACAGCTTATTGCAATACATAATTCAGAAGAACTCTTGAGACCGAAGTGTTGGTAAGCTTCTTGTGTTCATAAAGTATACCCATCTTCAGAATGCATACTGCGAAGCAATGAAACTATGTGAATTGTTAATATCCATCCCAGCTACAAGTGCTTCAGTACAGCATAGTTCCTTGGCTATGAAGAGAATAAAACTTGACGTCAGAAATTCTCAGCTTCAAGATAGTCTCTCAAATTTAGCCTCCCTATCAACTGAGAAAGAGCACCTTTGTGTTGAAAAAAATGCCTAGACTTGTACAATATGGTTATCAATGACTGTGAAAAAATATCATAGGATACAGTTGCAACACAAATGAGGCAAGTTGAGTATATTCCGTATTAAATATTAATGTGTATTAATGCAATTAATTTAACATTATTTAACATTTCATTCACATTTGCATTTAATTTACTTTTTTAAAATTCATAATGAATAGAATTTTATCTAAAAGTAGATTTTCAGAATGATTTTCAATTTTTTCTTTAGTTAATAAATTCTGTTTTGCTTACCCACAAAAATTATTCATGACACGCCACTGGAGTGCTTTAAAAGTTTTAATGTAGTAAGCAGGAATAGGTAAACATGCTAAAGCAACCTTTCTATAGTATTTAATGGTTTTGGGACAAGACTGTGATCTGCCATATATGGGAAAACATGTTACTGACAAATGTCTATTGAGATACCAATGTAATAAATAGGTACTAAAACATGCAGAAACATAACACTAGGTTTAACACACTTTTATACAATAATGAATAAAAAGATAATTAATAATGACCTGTAAAACTTAAGTATACACAATAAGCTACATGCTGATACTAAATCCTGTACAATTGTTTTAAAGAATTCTCTTATTCAACAATGTCTGTTTAAAAATGACTGTTTTACTAGATGTATTTGCAAATATACGTGTAGTTCTACTAGAATTAACAGAATACTCTAAAATTGTGTGCATATCTGAAGACTAGACCTTGGAACTTTAGACATAAAAAAGGAACATTTTAAGCACCTAAAATAGATCACAAAGGCACTAAATTAGGCACTACTATTAGTTATATAATAATGTACTTTTACATTTTGAGTAATGAATCTTGCAAGCAATACATGCTATTCATAAATAACAACATGGCACATTACCAAGATTATCTTTGAAATATCTTTGCAGAAACCTTCTTAAAAGGACCTTTAAATTGGTACTATAACCCTGCTGTTGAATCTTTGCATTTCACAGTTTGTGTGGCTTTGCGTAACATTGGCTATATTGTGGGTGCGACGTTGCCAGAGTAGCTAATATACAATAGCTGATTGTTCTCCTTTCTACTGTGTCTAAGCCACATACAAAAAGTGTATGTAAGTAGCGAACGTCAATAAATAACTATTTCGTATTATTATTAATTGAAAATAACTCAGTATAAACATTGCAACATATGTCAAATAAATTACGCTTTTGACAATATAGAAAAAAGAATAATGCAAATTTGCCTGCTACAATGAGGAGAAATAAAACAAATTATAAGCTGCAATAATGTTATTTTCACTCATGCTGCATTCCAGATGGTTCAGGAATTTTGTCCTCTTTCTCTTGGAGTTTCACTCCCTTGGAATTAATTGTTCTTCCATGCAAGCCGTGTGTTGGACAAGGTTGGAAAAGTACAAAAGACTGAAACATTCAATGTCATAGCTGGGATTTGAACCACGGATCTCCCAGCCTCCGCCTGGTTGCTCTAACCACTGAGCTACCATGGCAACATGCCGGCACGACATTAAATTCTCCAACTGATTCACATGGTAGCTCAATGGTTAGAGCAACCGGATGGAGACCGGAAGATCCGTGGTTCAAATCCTGGCTATGGCATTGAATTTTTCAGTCATCTGATTCTACCTTTTCACTCCCTTGTAAATAACAGTTCTCATGTTTAGTCCAAGAGCTGCTGCAGTTCGTTGTACAGCTTTATCAGCAGGAATAGAGGGATGCCCATGAACCTTCACGTACTCCTCCTATTCAAAGAATTTCCAGGTCCCTCTTAACAGTACCAATGCCTGACTAGTAAGTGGCACATCTCGACGCAAAGCATTTTCACTTCATGAATATCACTCTGTAATTGGCATCATTTTTGAGACGTCACACTTCAAATCTTGTATAAATAATATGAATGAAATATATATAACAATAGATAAATATAAATAAATATATATGTATAAACGAACACCAACGATAACAAAACTATCAAACAATAACCACAAATATTAGTAACAATGAACAATACTAGCTTGCAAAGAACTCGACGCACATGCTAGAGGTTAAACTGAAACACGTAGTTGGAAATAGCTACATCCAGCAACAGAGCTGCTTCCAGTTTCGCTTCTTCTTTGTCATCAACCACCCAGAATGCTACCTTGTGATTGGTTTAGGAAGCCTAATGGTTAAAGCTTTTCATTGTTTTTTTGCATGTACCAACTTAATCGCTAGCTGTCAAGTGCAACGTTTCAATGACGGGGGTATATGCGAAACTTAAATATTGTTATACTTTTTGTGTCCACTTCTGAAACTTCTCTCCATGCAATTAGCTAATCCAAGACTTTCAAACAGTTGAAAGAAGAAACTTAAGGTATGTCTGGAAACCTAAAATACAAAAATCAGAAAGGCATTTGGGAGGGGGGGGGGGGGGGAAGAATTTTTCACTCTTTTCCCATTTCATCTTTAAGTCACCTAATCACGTATAGTTTTTAAACTAGTTACTGCTACTATAATGAAGAAAATCATTCTTACCTATTAGTTTCATAAACAATTTTTCTGTCTTGAAATAAGATGTTTAAAACCCACCGGCCAGGAATGAATTATAGGCTTTCAGAAGCATCGTTTCTCTAAACAATCTATGCAATCCAGCTGAACACAATAAAGGATATGAGCATCAAACCATAGAAGTGAAATTTAAAGTAAGCATTGCATACTGTCATAGAATTCAAATGGCACCAGAGGCATGTCAATTGTTGGCAGCCAGTCCAGTTTCATTGTTGACTCAATAAAACTTTCTAGTTTCTGCACTTCACAGCCCTTTTGTGAACACGGAAAATTTAAAAATATATAATATGTTTTAAGACTATTTCTCTCAACAGCTCAAGCACCCCCCTCCCAGTAAAATGGGCATCAAACACCCTTTAAGGACATCTTAGACATTATAATTGCTTGTTTTAGGCATAAAGCATTAAAGTATGTGCCACCCTTTCAGGGCATTTTAGATAACAATATGCAATTAGCAAGCTTGATTTTTACAACTTGTTAATGTCTGCAGTTATTTGTTTTCTTAAAGGAACTAAATAGGCATTTGCCTAAAAATCCAAGTTCTACTTATGACAAATTATAATTAATTTCATTCTGTATACGACACTCCTAAAGTGCTTTGCCACTCTGGTTTCATTAATGATCACAAGGAAAGTCTGGTCTGTGTAATTCCAAACAGAACCTGAAGGGATTCAACATATCCTTGGACATAAATCATACAAGTAGTAAAATAATGAAAATAAATTAAATTAAATATAATATAAAAATAATTAAAAATGGCACAAGATAAACAAAATAGCACCAAAATTCCAAACAAAACAAAGATTTCATCTTGAAAGACAATTTTTAAATTTTAGAGGAGCACGTAACCAAACAAATTTTGATAGTAAGATCAGTGCATGTGTGTTTCATTCGCAATCTGTTTTCAAACCTTTTCCATCATCTCCAAGTAGTTGCTATGCTCACCTTTGCTACACCAACATGACCAGCACTGGCTGCTTCCATGAGAGGGGTGTGGCCATTTTCATTATGATCTTCTACATTGGCATTAGCACCAAGGAGCATCTGAACAACATCTTCATGTCCACCAGCGCATGCATACATCAGAGGTGTATTACCTATTCAAAAAGTATTATCTATAGTGTTTCATTTATTTTCATTTTAACATCTTATAAATACCCTGTTAACCCAGATATAAAACTGCCTTAAAATAAGATGAACCTGGATTTTTGATTAGGTTAGATAGGGTTTACAGAGAGTAAAAATAGCCCAAGTTTTCCAATGCTGTTATATGAAACATCAAAGTCATGTGCCTAAGTTGTAGAAGTATGCTATCACCCACAAGAAGCAATGGAGATGTGGAATCAAAATGACAAAATGCAACTGTATTTTTGCAAGCAGGAAATAAAATGAGTTTCTCGTGATGTTATTCATGCTGGGCATTAATATAACATTTTTTTTTTTATGATTAAAACTGTGAAATGTGTCCCGAAAGCTGAGCAAGATTCATAATAAGTCACAGCTTATATATTTCACAATTTTTATTTGTCAGATTCAGTTTTCAATGATGCCAAGACAAGTCAGAGTATGTAAACACCATGAACAATTTAAGAACATAATGCGCTGCAAGTCACACAAATTTTGCATGCATCCACTATTATTTACATATGTATAGCACTATTATATAAAGAAATTACATACTGCTTTCATTGATTTGAGTACACTCTAGAAAAAAGTTTTCCCTATTGCAATCGTCCATTGCCTCTTCTTTCATTAGCTGGAAACCTCGAACCATAATGCTGGAAGTGTGAACCACACTTCCAATGTGTGTGTCTGAACATATGTTACAACTATAGCCATAGCAAAGGTCACCAATAGCTTAATGTCGGTTATTAAAAACATCACATAATATTATGGGCACTGGACATCTGCTAAGCTGTCTGAAATAAACAAAGTGACTACAGTAAGGTAGAACCTCAGTTACTCATCTACTATGTGATTGCCCTGCTCTTGCGAATCAAAGAGCAAGTATTTTTGGCAATCACTTTCCAAAGATAGATGAACTATCGAAAGCCTCAGTTAGCAGTCTGGTTAAGTTCATATCGAGCAACAGACTACTTAACTGATGAAAGGGAGGATGCGCAATAGATCTTAAGGTCGCAGTGCTTGGGCATAAAACCCACCCCTTTTCAAACTAGAACTAGGGTAGAACCTATTAATAAAACGTTAGTAATTTCTGACAATACCATATAGAATTCTAACAATAACGAGAATATAAGTAAGATTTGTTTTATTTCTATAAGCATTTATTACAGCAAAATCAGCACAAAATATGGAAAAATATTAATTATATTTCATTTGTACACTAACATTCCCAAGCTATATAATTTAATTGAAATCTTTAACTCAGAGATGTATATAATCCTTAAGTAGGTAAATTTTAGCACAACTTAATGAAATAATATTTATTTCTACTCTTACAGAAATTCCAGATAAACTTTTGATAATTTATTTGCATTCATAAACTGCACAACAAATCAATCTTCTGACTGACATTTTTAATCATTTTGTGCACCAATATCTCACTTTCCTACATGGCTGACGTCAACCGGACATAACTTGACAGAGAGAGATGTTGGTTTCAAGGACACGATACATTAGCCATGTATGACATTTAGATTCAGAGTTCAAAGCTTCAGTTAGATTTCAACATATTTCTTTTAAAAGTACTTTGCAGACTTAAACCACATTATGCTCAGAATTAATAACTAAGCACTGTAGTAAAAACAGGAACAAAGATTTTGAAAATTTCTCCAGTATCATCAACCTCATCAGTTTAATCTATCTTTCCTTTTGTGGTCCTCTGGATGCTTTTTGTAATGCACTAGTATTCTTAACATATTTCCTCGACTCTCTGTCAACATCAAATATTACATTCAGAAATGCCAAATTATTATTTCACTTTGCCTTATTTACAGTGAGCAATTTAAAGTTCATATCCTAAATTATACTCTGCCTTTCATAATAAATAAAAAGAACTGAAAACACTTTCCCTTTTGACATTCCTTCATGACTGGTCACCAAAACTGTTGCCTGAGGTTTTGTAACAAACCTAAGGTAGGTTAGGTCAAGCAATACTAATGGCCATCTGATGGGACAGTATAAACTGCACACAAATTCAACCCTCCAAGTGAGTCCTCTCCTCTCCACTGCTGCAGATGGTTAAGGCCACCAGTTTCCCTAAACTTGTGTACTGGTCAGATTCATGACTGATTTAGATAACTTTGAGCTTAAATATGAAGCATAATCTCTTTCTCTAATGCTGCATGAGCATGAAAAGTTGAACAATGGTACAGCCACTTGCGCATCTTTTATCTGATTTAATCGCAGAAACCTCTAATTTTTTATATATCACACCGCAATGAAACACACCACATATTTTCCTCTTAGGTGGGAACAAGACTGTGTGGGACTGGCCAGACCGCCTGTAACCTTTTAGGTGGAGTTAACTGTGTAGTTTATGGTAGGGGAGGTAACTCAAAAAGATTTTGTCTGTGTAGGACAAAAGATTTTCAAGGACTGCACGATCAGTGATCTACCAATGATGATCAATTGTTAGACTGTATATATGGAAAAGTGCAGTTTTACATATTAATGTAAAAATTATATCCTGAGCAATATGGTAAAGTCACTCTAAAATATTTTATCCAAGGTGGGAAAACTACCCCCTTGCATTATGACACACACCATACATGATTTACCCGCCAGGTGGGTTCAAGTGGCGTGAGGCAGACTGACCAGGTCCTTAAGCTCCAAGGTTACACACCTACCCTTGAAGTTCTTCAACCTCAAAACACACAAGAGTATCCTCAGCAAGTATTCTGGATGAATTACATATATAATTAAAACTGAATCAAGCCTTTTTGCATAGATATGCTGATTATGTGCTTATTTACCTGGAGATTCTGCAACTTAATAGAAATAAAGTTTTAACCTTCCTTTTGCCAATAAATAGTGACACAAAGTTGCTGCTTTATGAATTAGCTGTAATGGATACAAAGGCTTTGCACTAACCAAAGTAGAACTGAGCACTGCTAGTGCTGCAGGATGTCATTAAGTGGACCCAAAAAGAGCAATGCTATAGGGTGCACCCAAAGAGCGCAATCTTGTTGAATCAGGCAATATCAACAGTAAGGATATTTAACAAGAAAACGAGAGACAGCCATCCACATATTTTCATGGATGCTGCACTAGAAGGTGCCACAAGACAACTCCCATTCAGCACTGCAAGAACGTTGGGTGCACATGTTAACTTTCCAGGACTGCAGAACAGAACTGTTTGTCATCTTTAAACATTAGTCGATATTAATGTATATACTGAGGCTTTCACGGCCGGCATCATGACTAATAATTGAATTACTACTATCCGATACCTTCTAGACCACGGCCTACAAGCCTGGATAGTAGTAATTCAATTATTAGTCAATCGATATTAAGCTTTATCAACTACGTATTAGCAAATGTTCACACAGTAGAACACATTGCATTCTACTATGAATATACATTGGAAAACAGTATCTACAACTAGAAAAACTTTTTCCAACACCAGCATGGTCCTACAGGAATACTGTGTTTGAAGATATCCAAGCAGAATATATAGCTCAAGACAACAAAGAGAACTTATCACCATCACTGTTTGAGAGTGCATTTCTAGATCAGTTGGAGGTCCTGTATAACAAATAAGACCAAAACTTCCCAAAAGTATGTTCATATCCCTGAGATAATGCTACTAAGCAAGCATATGCTGCAGCCATATGAAGAGAGTATTTCCAGCAAGTAAATATTAGCAAAACTTTAAAGCTAATACTCACATTAACGCATTCTAGATTGATTCTCAAGAGTGTAACCATACAACTCATCCTTTAAAATTATTATCTGTTCTTATGGTTGGCGCCCCCACACCTACACCCACACGGGTAAAATGTGTAGTTATTTAAGCACCTTTTTGTATGTTTCTCTCCAGTACATTTTTATTTTCAATGACTAAGATATTCCAGTTATATTACCTACATCTTAAGGTACTAACCACCTGAATTACAATTTATGACAATGGCTAAGCTAGTTATTAACAAAACAAAAATGAAGGAAAACCACAGTCATCAGTTTTAATAGATATTGACATAGTTGAAAACAAAGTATTACACACACAGCATGCAATTAAGGCCTAGGTGTAAACTACATTAAAATAAATTGCACATCTTTATAATCTTCTTATAACATACGAGGTAAACAGATATGAAAATGAAAAAAGTGTTACATGTGATTGCTTAGAATATCGTTAATAAATTTTGTGCAATGGTCACAACAAATGCAAAGTGTTGAAATTAATGTTACTGGCAGATTTGTTAAACATCATTAGATCATTTTTTTGCAGCTACCACCATTCTTTAGATTTGCAGGACATGTCAATGGAGCTTCCCATAATGAGGATTTTCTTCAGATTTCTGTACTTCTTTATTTTCCTTCATCGGTCTTGGTGTTTTAATTATTGTTTCATCAGCAAGAAAATTTTCTCCTGAATAGCCTAAGCCTATTTTGTTTACTTGTGTTTATTGAATTTTGTGTGTCATACTTAGGTTTGCTATCCGTTGTTAGTTTCTGAACAGGTTTATTTCCTTTTCGGTGCATTTTTACATTTGCTTTTCTCTTTTTATCCTCTTTTATTCTTTCTTTTTTCCCTTCTTACAAACTTTTCCTTTTCTAATGTAGACTTCACTTTTTTAGATTTTGTAATTCCTTCCATTTGACTGATGTTAAGTACAAAAGGCATTCTTTCAGTACTCTCTCCCTTCCTCTTGGAGTGTTAGGCCATAGTGGAGTATCATGCAATGGTTATTTATTTTAACAAGTTTGTGTTACTGCAGTGTTAACAACTAAGCCATTGCTTAGACATTTTAATTTGAGTCTGGCTCATTCATTACTTCTGTAACACTTGGGTATGACTTTTGTCTGTAAATACAATGATGTCATCTTCTTCATGCATCAGATTATGTCCAGCTTCAGTATTTTCCTGCACTGGTAACTGATTTTTACCTCTTCAGTCTCATTTCCATGATTTGATTCTAGTTCAGTCCACATTCTATATAATAATTCTGATTCTTCATTCTCCCAAATGATTAATTCATTTGTGTTTCTGCTTCAACAATTTCAGCAGCACATTTTCATCAATAATTTCCTTGAATCTGGTGAATGTAACTAGGTTCAGAAGCTCTCTCTTTATTGATATCTATGGCAAGTAACTGATTTTCCTTTGATTTCTTACTATCTCTCACATATTTTGAATACACAACAGTGTGCTATACAAAGGTTACAGATCACAGGCCCTAAAATCATTCTGAGGCCTTTCAGGCTTGATTTGCCCCTGAAGCAAATTTTCTAGGATAGCTGCAATTTTTTCCTTTGTCAATGTTTGTGATGTATGTTTCCTTCACCATTCTAAAACAGCTGATCTCCATCCACACTTAAGGGGATAGAAAACAGATGGATCAGTGTCTGCAGGAATCTTGATGAATTTGGATCTAAAGCAATTAGAATCATCTTTAATTCTGAGAGCACTCAGCTGATATAGGACATTCCATTTCAAATCATCCGAAATGGAAGGGTAATTTACCTTGCATTTTTTAAACAAACTTTTTATATTTTTAGACAAGCCCGATACAATGTCTTATGCAAACTCTTAAAATTTATATCATAGTTTTGCAATTAAACTTGTTCAAATGTATCCCATCTTCCTAAAATATTCTACTTCACACTATTATAACTCTGAGACCTTTAAAACTATTTAAATCAAGCTTTTTATGATTCTCTAAACTATAGTTTCATACTGATATATACACTTGTTATTTTTATTTAAGTGAAGAAATTTCTGATTTTTAAAGTGTGGGCAGTTATTGATTAAGAAAAATAATTTTATTATATATGTTAAGATTCCGTAATTTAAACACAATCAAACATATATTTTACTATAATGGTTATTGATACAGTTTCATCTAAAATAATTAATGAAGTGAATTACTTTACACACTGCCACACATTTGTTTTGAGCTGAAGGTCAAGCAAGCTGATGTGCATGATTAAGCAATGAGACTGCTCACTAAGCAGTATGCGGCTCTGAATATTTCCCCACAGATTCACAAAGCGCTTGGTGATCATTTATCAAGTACGTAAATCGTTGTGTTTATTCACTTTTTGTGTTGTAACTACAAACACCCAAACACAACCACTTTATCAACACTGCTGACTTCTCTTAATGATACTATGGATTATTCTCAATCTAATATTTTAGTTTTATAAAAATCTGGAGATGTTTAAAATAAGTAAAAACTGTATATAGATTTTTGTGAATACTATAAAAATAATTAGTATATGCTGTAATGAAATGCAGAATTTTATCTACAAAATGAGATTTGGTACAATATTCTGAAATAAATAGTTCAGGAGTTGTGCATACTTAAAATGCAACAAAATGAGTTAATACAATACATTTATCATTCAATAATGTGACAATCGTTGGGTTTTAGATGCTAATATTTTATAAATATGCTTTCCTTAGCACCCCTTTAATAGGAAAAATTACAATGCAAATAAAAAAATGTGAGGTTTTTTGCCATTCAATTTCACGCAGAATGCCCCAAATGCAAGGTGCATTTTATGCCCATCCACAGACAGAATTACTGGGAATTTTGTTGTTGCTGGTAGGATGTGGAAAAAATAATTTGTATTTCATCCAATGATTATTGCAGAGATCCATTCCCCCATTTTGAAGTGAGTTCAATATTTCTTTTGGAAGCTGTTAATAGGGATGGAGCAACTTATCCAGCAGCAGAAAAGGTAAACCAAGCAGTAATGGATGACTGCTACAACTTTACCAATTTCATACATGTTTTGCTCCCTTCAATGCCAGAAACTTAGTCTTTAGATAAACTTGCAAATTTGTCTCTTCATTAAAACCATATGATGGATTGTCGAGAATATTTGCAGAATCCTCTGTTTTTATGTAGTTTTATATTTCATAAAACCATTTCCTAATATCAAATTCTCCCATACAAGCACTAGGAATTGCACATGGATTCTGGTTTAAGAAATCCTGAACACTACTTTCAGCATCTTCCATTCTGTGAGGAAATCCCTTCTTGGAGCAGTATATGATCCATCTGTAGAAGAGTTATCATGTAAGTTCGTTTGCCAACAGTGAGTTTACAGTGAGTGAAAGTAATGTTGATTCTCTGTGACCATAAATTCCTGAAATTATTTCTTAAATTTTAATGAGATTCAGCTTGTATAAATACTACAATATCACACGACAAAGAGTTCCCTTTTCATTTCTGAAAACTGGAGGCAGACCATGTTCAGCTTTGTGTGTGTCACTCATTTATCCGTGGACCACCATATCTAAAAGCTTTAACCTTCTTAGCATACATCATTCTTCACAGCATCCAAAGGTTCAAATCATAGCAATGTTTTGGATTATTCAAATTAGGGGCCCAGATCAAATTTCTAGTGTAACATAGTTGCTGACACTTAAAAAACAATAGTCAATGATACCCATTACAACTGTAAGAAATTAAGTAATCCCTTCTTTTAAAACTAACAAACAATAGAACTTTCTGCGGCAAAGCCCTTTAAAATTCTGCTTTCAGAATCTGCTTCTAACAATGTTTACTCAAAATGACATTGATTGACATAGTTGACATAGGATGTCAATTACGTAATGAACTGTAAGAGACATACAATTATTGCCATCAATAGTATAACATGAAACTATTTTATGTATAGTATTAATATTGCTGTAAAAAAGTAAATCTGTTCTTACCTCATTAAAATATGTATGTACATAAACACCAGTGCACTGCTAAAGCTTAAGAAAATGACTTTACAATCCCATTGTAACAGCAGCCGTTAAACTTGAGAACTGCGCTGTTAAGAAAGAAAATGTTCAGAAAAATCCCTCCACTATACCTTCAATGAGAAGTCTGTTATATCCAGATGGAAAAGAAGATCAATAACTGAAACAAGCAAATGCCAGAGCCCTGATTCTCATGACAATAATTCTTTTAATTGTTGCATCATAGGCATTGCTAACATGTACACAAATCATAATCATGGGTCCCAGAATATAAAAATGCATATTTATTAGATCATTTTTGGTCATTCTCTATTTTTAAAGCATGTTTTGATTTTACGTCATTTTCTTGACCGTAGCATCTATATTTAGTCATTTTTTGGCATTTACATCAAATATATAAAGATTTGAATATTATTGACATTTTACAGAAGGATAGTTGTTCAAACATCAGAAATTTTACTATTCAACTGAGAAATAAAACTAACTTTGTAGGTAAGTCCTTTTACTTGCATACTTGGGGAAAAAATTATATTCATATTTAAGGTTAGTCTGGAAAGGGTTGCTTAAGGGTGGATTGGTGGCTATTGTTTGGGAAGCAAGTATAATTACTGTTATGAATTCATGTCCCAAACTAGGAATTAGACAGGTCAGTTTTCCCGTTTTTATATTGATGAGCATACAGTCAGGTTACTATTGTCCTTGTCCTTGTATAGTGTCATATGCTGTGAAGTCCTCTTCATTTGCTATGAGTTTTGTATGATCTGAAAACTCAAAGGAGTTAATGCTACAGTTTTGTAAAACCTGCTAAAAAAACAATTTTCTTTTCAGTTTCTTCAAACAATAACATACAACAAACGTATTTTGAATTAATTTTTTAATTTTTCTCAATTTTATAACTACTTACCCAAGAATAAATAAATTTATAACTTTCTGCACACTAATTTTAATAAATGAAGTATATCTCAATTTTAGTTCATTGTTTGTAATTAATACGTATATAACGTTTTAAAACTGTTAGTCATTTCATAGGTCATTTTTCAAACCTGTTTAGGTCATCAAAATCCAGGCCCTGGTGATAGCTATACATGTTAACCTATTTATTTACAGACTTTATATGCTTCCAAAATTAACTCGTTTTTTATAACTTAGTACCTTAACAAATATTACATATACACGAATTATTATTCACTGGCTTTATTTAATGCAGGATCTTTCCTGCATCCATATATACTACTTAATCCAAGAGGTGATTTGAGGCTCATCAAGATGTCTCAGTCATCCCTTGGGTCCCTGAATACCCAGATCTCAATTCCAGTTGAAAACATTAGGGCTGAAGTGTAGCGCACAATGAATGATGTCCTGGGCAACACAATATCTAATCCTACAAGGTCTGGATGCGGTCATAACTGCTAGCATCCAGAGGTGAGGCAATCTTAGTTACCAACTGAGCATCAGTGGCAGGGATCTATCCTAGGCTTTGCACAAGTACTGTCAGAAGTCAGAAGTCAGCAGTATGCAGGGATGCCATTTGTAGGCCATTAAAGCATTTCTGGGGATTTACAGCCATAAGATTACAATGTATACATTCATGTGGGAGTAGTTCCATTGTTTTGAAGTGGTTTTTGTATGAAATATGAGGATGGCATCAACATGAACACTTACAAATAGTTAAACAATGTCAATTTTTAATGAATTTGGTAATACTTTCTATTATTTTGAGTCATCTTGCTCAGAAGAACAAAGTAATGTAGAAACCACTCCTCCGCAAACGGTGCAAGATGGCTCAAGTGACTGGAGTGATGAGTTCCCGGATTCACAGGTAATGCATGCTATTACCAACACTGGTACTTGTGGTGACAAGCCTTATCTCCATCCAGTTAAGTGTTTCAAACTTTCTCACATAAAAAAAACATAAGAGTGAACCTATGATTGTGCAATACCAATGTGTATCTGAAAATGAAATTAGTACAACTTTTCCTCCTCCAGCAAAGCTTGATAATTTTCCAATGACATGAATTTTAGAATATCTAAAGTGTTAAGTGCAGTAAATTTACAAAAACTACATGTAACACATGCCACAACACTGAAATAAGAATAAAACATTCACTGGCCTTTTTCAAGCAGATGACAACTAGTACATATACATGCCACAGATTGTGGATATCAAGTTCATTAAGACATCACTATTACAAAACTAAGTGGACTATTTATCTGGAGGGGCTATTTGCTGATATCATCCTACATCATGGCACACAGAGTTACATTTGAGGACACTAACTACTTGTTGCAGTCAAAGTTTTTTTTTTTTTAATGCTTAAAAAAACAGAAACACTCAGCTTTCAAAATACATATGTCATGTTGGGGTTTTCTATTCATAAAGGGCTTTAATTTAGACATTTAAATATGTTGAGTCACTGCTGTTAATGTCCACATCTATCTTTAATTGCAGTTTACTGCAATTTGTATTTTTTCATACTTAGGTGCACGTTTCTCTGCAAACCATTAAGCTACATGGATGAAATTTTTACTGCTCATTTCTCAGTCCAAGAACTACTTATTGCAGTTAAAATTACCCCTCACATTGCAAATGATAATTTATTAAAAATATATACGCTTGTAAAACTTAGCAGGAATTTTATGTTCATAATATAAAAAATTTTGGGGCAGATGTCTTCAGATTTAAGAAGCAAATTTAAGTGGAAACTGTCAAGTAGTGCAAGTATTAAAACACAAAAAAATTCACTAAAAAATAACATGTTTTACAGGAAAGTGCACCTGAATACTCCCATGTGATAAATTTGAAATATTTAATTTTGTTTATGATGTGTGTAGCATTAATTTTTAGCATACATGGGTAATTTTACATGGATTGGTTTGGAAACGATTGGTGTATTCGGTACCAAAGTTTCATTACATTACGTTAAACAGTTGTTGAGAAACTTAAAATCAAAGTCTGCACTCAAACAAAAGTCAGAAACTGCCTTACGACTAACCAGTGTCCTTAAGGCTGTGGCTTTCTTAGCTCAAAAGTCTTTACTGAAACACCGTTCATAGCATGTAGTAGTGCTGCTGCATTTCAAATGGAAAATTCATTCCAATGTCTTAATATACATCAGCAACCTGAATTGGTTCTAATCTTCAAAATTCAAAATGTTTCATGGGATGGCTCAGGAAGTAGTTTCTGAGGTTCAAATTTGCTGACTGGGGATTTTGTTTTTTCCAGGTTGATAGGTGAATGCTGAGGTGTATTTTATACCACCATGTATTTTTCTGTCCCTTATTTCCTCCCATTACCTTTTCTTTCAAGGGTTGCACGGCTTGACACGATGGTCAGTGGTCTGTGATGCATGCAGTAAATATGGTTGAACACTAGAATACCAGAGTTTCAAGTACCCACTAAAACAGCAGTTCTTGGGCATTTTTAACCAATTTTTTTTCACCAAAAACTAGGGGATTTCTTGCCTATCACCTTCTAGCATACTATAATGTAACAGAGAATGACTTCTGAACTACAAGCCAGGTTCGAATCCGGTTTGCATTTAGCTTCTGGAGTAAGTTTATATATACTTGGTTTCTGCTCAGTATAACGTACTAAAGTGATCTTTTGTCTCAAGCTGATAAAATTTCTTACTTGAAACTTACCAGACAACTATAGTGGTATAGAGGAAACGATATGACTTATGAGCTGGGAATCAGGTTTAAATCCAGCTTGAGTCAAGCTTCTGGTTTCAGATATTTTATGTAGTTTTTGCTCACATCTTGCTATGTTTAGCACTTTATGCCACTAAGCTCCTTTGCCTACTCATATAATTTGTTGGTGATTCAATGATGCTTTCACTACTTTTGTTCATCTTTTATAGTTCATCTCAGACAAATGGTTCCAAATAAAAAAGGGTTATTTTATTTTTTATTTCAAGTATATATGCATGTTTTCTTGAAAAGTAGAAGGGCAGTATTCATAGTCGATTTTGGTCTGGACCAATTTGTTACTTCCGGTGGATTTACAGCAGACCAATTTTCTTATTCATAGACCGGGACTTGCATTGGTCCAGGGATCAAACGCCTTGGTCGGGACCAAATTTTGGTCTACCTCAGAGGGGTATATTAACGGCAGACCATCTTTACAAAATGGATGGCTTTGGAGTGATGGACAATGCTGCTTGCATAGAATTCGTGAAATGAGACGGTGGAGTAAAACTATCTATCAAAATTAGACATAATTGGAAAGTATGGCGACAAACTTCAAAACAATTACAAGTTTAGTAAAGCAAAGGTTAGAAAGCTGATAAAACGGATTCATCCTAACCTACATGACAGAGACGATAACCGAGGCTTGAGTATCTCATTTGATACAAAGCTAATAGCACTTCCGTATTATGCAAGAGAAGGGTATCAAGAAAACACTACTGACCTTAGTAAGCGTCAGCAAGCCGCATTATAACTAATGTCTCATGTGCCATTGCTAGATTTACCTTAGTTAAACTGGGATTACGATTCACTTTGCATAAGATGACGGGATGTAACATGAAGTTAAGAAATTCTGCTAAAGTAAAGATCTAATTAGGATGCACTTAACATTATGGGAATGAATCTTGATTGATTGATCTTTTATTACTTAATGCTACTACTCCATGCCGATTGGTTCTAATTGTCATGCCACATTAAACTTGATTTAATGGGAAGGAAAGGTTTGACACTACCAAATTCTTAAGTTACGTCGTTTAAGTAAGCCACGTTAAGACAACCTAAATAGCTCCATTTAATACAATGTATAAGACCTTCACATTATGTCGCATTGAGTTTAGTCACTTGAGTTAATTTCGAAGTAATTCAGGCTTAATTATGTTTTCCTGGCGAGGAGAGGAGGATTACAACTCCAGTAAGGTTTATGATATATCAGAATTTCCTCAGGTTATTATTTCTGTATAATTACTATCACACAATATTTAATTATTTGGTTAAGATGCACGGTGAGATTTTAATAACAGCAGATGTTCCTTCCTATTTAAATATGATTTCATTCTGTAATTTTAAGGTTAAAAGTTAATATTCCAGCAAGTTAAATTCTTATTGAAATGATTAACAATGCCATGAAACTGTGTATCTCGTGAATAAGAACATTTCCAAAAAGGGAGGGTTGACAATAGGTTAGAATCATAAACAAACCAAACTGCCTATATATGTATTATCTCCCTCCATTCTTCCCCCCCTTTTTTTTGCATTTGCCGAAACAGATTTATTTTCAATAATATCCATAATTTTTTTTGTATTAAGGAAAACAGACATTTTCCTCTGACCGTTTTAATGCACGCTTCTTGGTTATCTCCATTTTTTGTCAAGGGTGGGGAGTGAGCACTGAACCGATGCAAAAACAGCTGTGAAACAATCATAGAAAGTTAAAACCTAGGGAGTAACAATGGTTAGTTTACTACTCTATGGAAGTCACGCATGCTCAGAACTACCTTTCTTCATCGTTTTAACATTTTCTCCTTTTTGATCCACAGCCTTTCTTGGTCCGAGACTTTCTATCATCTATGAATATCAAAAACTTGGTCGGCCTTTGGTCCGGACCAAATAAGTCTGGAGATAGTCCAGACCAATGTGACATCTATGAATATGGCCTGAAATGTCTTATTGTAAGTACTGGTTTTGCTCTATGCTATGAAGAAATAAATTACTTATACAAAAAAATACATACATTATACAAATACAGGTTGTATCTACACAAGAAGCTGTTACATTGAAATGTTCTCAGAGATACTGGAATGACACTCTTTGCAGTTTTTTTTTTGTTATAGAAGACCACACATACATTTTTTGCATGTTGAACAACTGCCTTTTGTTTTATTTTTCTTGGACAACCCTATTTGACATGTCTTCAGATGGCAATGAATTTTGTCAAGGTATCAGACAAAACTTGTCTATTGCTTTACATTGCTGATGCATAGCTCTGATATCAAACAGAAGTAACCGCTCATTTCTAAAAATCTGTTTTTTTGCCATTGACTGAAAAAAAGGAGCTCCCAATTCTCAATCCCACAAATCTCTCAATGACAGAAACCTTTCACCATATGCTCAACTGTGCAGTACAGCTCAGCTATGCCTCTAACCCTTATAAGTCCAAAGTTCAGGAATTATCTATGAGCACAAATTAAGCTGTTTTATTTAGGGAAACCCTTTAACTACTACGGTTCTTTGCATCCCATTCTATACTGGGTGTTAAAGACCAGAAATATTGCTCAGAGGCCTCTATCAGGCTTGGGGTTCTTTTACATGGCATAAATCTATGACTTGGAAGCCATTCTAAGGATATTTACGCCCAAAAAAATCCAGCACCCTCTGCTGGGTCTGAACCTGCAACCTTGGGAACTAGAGGCTAGCGTGGTACCCCTAGACCACGAAGGACATCTTTGAGCACAAGGCATGCCTCCGTTTCAATGCATTTCTTTCTCAATTGCAACACAGATTCACTAATTAATAACCGAAGTGCGCTGGCTGGAGATTTTTCCAGAACATAGTGTTTTGCATGCCCTGTAGGACCAGCAGCTTCATGAATAACATCTTGCCGGCCTCTCCTATCTGCACAGTTTGAAGATGTGATGAGTGTCTATTGCAGGCCATCAGCACCATACTCTTGGCCGCCGATGTCTGGTCTTCTTTCAGCATTGTGTTGTACTACCTGAAATTTTTGGGGTACAAAGTATATAGATATTATACAAAAAAATGCATATCTAACCACTGTAGTGATTACAGCATTTTCTTACCTCTTCCTCTTCCATGGAGAGTAACACATACAACTTGGATATCAAAACCACCTCAAACACTTGGTGCAATTGCTTCACCTGTGTACATGAGAAATATTTGTTCAGAATAAGCATGAAGCAAAAAAAGTCTACAATGTCTTGTTTTTTATACGTATTATAATTATTTGGGCTTTTCACTTACCATGCTTCATTATCTGTGTGATACAGAGAACATGTACCTCTGCTGAATCATTATCGCTAACACTGTTCTGAGAAGGTAGACCAAGCTCATTACCAGAACTTTCACTTTCAAAAATTCACGGTCAATCAAATTCATCCACTTTAGATTGCATTGGAGATATATTCTGAAGATTTTCCAGAATTTAAGTTTCAGAAAGACCATATTTGTGAAAGGGATGCATTGTGTGCTTAGTAAATAGCCTGTCCTACTATGAATGTCAAGACAAAGCTCTACAACACGAAAGCTACCTGACAGTGAAAAGCTAAGCAAAATTTTAGACATGGATACAATGACTCACACTACACTGGGTAAGAAAGCAGCCAATTGATTGCCTCCCGGAGCCAATGATAATTTTGCAATTATTTTAAAAAGTTATGCCCAAAATACAAAACAAACATTGGCTAGCTAAATGTCATTGAAAGGGAATTAAAGTTACAAAACCACAGAAAAATGCTTCCAGAAACAGTGACAATATGAGTGTTCGTAAATCAAAAGCAGTAAATTGACCACAATCGGGTGCTCTAATATTAAGCAGAGAACTGTTTCTTCCCCAGCATGTAACCTACCTGAACCTGCATATCCATTCTTTCAAATGGGGGGAAAACACATCAAAGGAACATCTAGGGAAGTTCTTCTGAAAAAGATTGGGATCCCCGCTGTCCACCCTTCATACACCCTCACCTTCTCCCTTCTTCCCAGAGGTTTACAGTTCTCAAACCTAACATCTTCCCCATTTTCCAATGAAGGGGTCAGAATGCAAATTTTATCCTCTAATCTGGTTTTAAAATAAAAAGAAATTTGTTTTTTTCAAGAATTCTAGAGACCTAGTACTACTGCTTCTATCACACATGCTGAAATTCTTCCTTGTACCACGATGAACGCAAACAGTAGCAAAGAACATCACTTCCTAGGCTAAACACAGATTTCTGGACTATATTTTATGCTTCAAAACATAAAATATATACAAAAACTGTCACACAAATGGAAAACTTATCACTTGCAGCCATACAATTTACATCATTACTTAATGTTCATACCCCTTTACCGCTCATCAGTTATTGCTGGGTATCACCAGAGATCACTAGCAGTGCAATCAAATTTTAAATCGCACAAAACAAAGTCTACACACTATGTATTTTGTTGCAGCCCAGTGAAGAGGGACCATGATGATCAGGATAGAGGCATAGATAACATGTGGCCCATCATAGCACTGTATACAACTGTGCAGTACATTCAGCTATAATCTTAAGTGAGCGAGAAGTCTTAAATTTTTGTCATCAACAAATTGCAACATAATGCAATAGAATTTAATGCTTTGTTATACAAATGGTGACAATTTTTAACATTTTAAATCTGTCCACAAAGCTATAAAATAATGTCTCCATTGCCATTAAGTTGTAAAAAGGCTTCCACTATTGTACATTTTATGGGTAAACGTACATACATGCATGCGTCTTAGCATTAACTTCAGTACATAGACAGCGTAGTAGAACGTAGTAAATGTATTAATCGCTTCATATACGTTCTGCCTATGTTGACCTCAACTTTTAGGAGCTGTGTCGATGTAAACTTACTCCTGTTGCATTGTTCCAGTGATTTTGCAAGCCAGAATGTATTAGCAAACCATAAATAGCACTGTTTAGAGCTGAGTACAGTTGTGTGAGTAAGCAGTTTCCTGACATGTTTATAGCCATCAATATCATGGAGGCTGTTCCAAGTACATCTCAGTCTAGAAAATGCTGTAGTGAAAAGGTATTGGTAACACAAGAGGAAATACTTGCATCAGTTTACGAGGAATCAGATCGCGAAAGTAGCTCTGATGAATCTTGTTTTGGCAAGTTAGTGGAAGACTGTGATAAGGAACAAAGTGACAGTGAGAGTGCCGAGATACAGGTAGCAGAACAGGGGGCTAAAATTAAAGAAAGACAAACTAAAACTAAAGCAGTACCAGCACAGTGGACCTCCAATTTGACTTTCAATAAGTTAGAAACATTTACATCCCCTACAGGTGCAAATCCTATTCCTCCAGGAAGTCCAGAAATAGATTTTGAACTTTTTATAGATTCCAATTTTGGGGGGAAAATCGCAGAGGAAACCAACAGATATGCAGCACAGATTCAAGCTAAAAAGGCAGATCCAAAATGGGAATATACGAATTCAAGGGAGATACAGGCCTATTTAGGTATTTTGATATACCAGGTGAGTCAGCTGCCACTAGTTATTCCTATCTATGCAACCCGCAATTTATAGTCTAATGTGAAAACATTGACCCTTTTAGCAAACAAACTGTTATTGTAGCTCTGCCCTTCTATTCGGTACTATATGCAATTAGCATTAATGATTAAAGGTCTGAATGAGAGCCAACGAGCTGCAAAAACCTTAAAAAAGAATGCTTTTCATGGATATAATGCTTGCAAGGAGATAGAGGAATATTTTCCCGAAGAGCGGGATAGACTATGTGAGTTCTGGCTGAGTGGTTTAGCCGCCGGAATGTGGTGAAACAAAGGTTAGCTTCGGCAGTTCGAATCTGATACAAATATCAATTTTTTTTTTTCGCTCCTTGTGTTTATTTTCTGTATTTTAGTGTAGTAATTTATTTATTTTTGTTACTGGCTCTCCTGTGAGCTAAAGACATAGGAATTACAATCAAATAATTGTGTATCATGTTTACCCTAATAATCTGTACCGTATCTGGTGTTGTAAACCATATTACGTAGTTAGCTTTCATTCTTTTGGGCGCATATCGGCTATATTAAATATAACAGTTTTGTTTCATGTTTAAACCCTATGTTTCACTTCTTCTATTGGCAAAGGAGTTGTAAATGTGCTAAGTTCATGGGTAAACAGAATAATAAATTGTTAAAGAGCGTGGATTTCATCAAGGAAGTAAATGTTCAAAATGACGACCCCCTTCATTAATGCACATTTGTGTACGTTGCCGGAGAGACCTTCTTGTATGCCGTAACATGCGCGGTGTAATCTGGCTGCATTCTCCACATATGACTTCCAATAGAGGATTTGGGCTTTGCAACTCTTGAACCTAGACCCATTCCTTTAAATGACCCCACAGAAAGAAATCCAGTGGGGTGAGATCAGGTGATCTAGGTGGCCATGTGATTGGGCCCCCTCGGCCAATCCATTTTTGCGGATATGTTCTATGTAAGTGATTCCTTACAATCAGTGACCAGTGTGGTGGAGCTCCATCCTGCTGGAACCACATTCCTGTCCGTTTCACTAGTGGCACATCTTCTAGGAACAATGACAAATCTTCTTGCAGAAATACAAGATACCGTGGTCCTGTGAGGTTGCCTTCAAGAAAGTACGGTCCAATTAGCTGGTCTCCTATTATTCCGCACCAGGCATTGATGCTCCACTGTACCTGGAATGCAACTTCTCTCATCCAGTGAGGATTGTCTATACTCTAGTAGTGCACATTATGGCGGTTAATGGTTCCATTATTGTGGAATGTGGCTTCATCACTGAAGAGAACACTTCCTAAAACTCTGCATCCATTTGCGCTCGCTGCTGTAGCCATTGTGCATATATATCACTCGCGCTTAAAGTCGCGTCCGTGGAGAGCCTGGTGTAATTGTAGATGGTATGGATGATACTTATTATGATGCAATGTGCGCATCACTGAGGACTGACTTATGTACAGATCTTCTGCTATGGCTCTTGAACTGGTATGTGGATTGTTTTCTATTGCGTTTTGCACAGCTTCATTGCCTCCAGAGGTTACTGGAGCTTCGCGAGCAGGCGGTGCTCTTCCAAATGATGCTGTTTCATGAAGACGTCTTTCAACCTTTCAAAGAGTGTCTGCTGTAGGTGCCCTCCTTCCTGGAAATTGTTCTTCATGCAGGCGCTTTGCTGACAGTGCATTACACCTTGTTTCTCCATAGATTAACAGCATGTCAACATACTCGTCGTTTGTATACATTATGACAGCAGCCGTGTCTCGTAGAAAGGCTTGTGAATTCAGAACTAATATTGTATGTACTGTCTTTAATTGTAAAATTATATTTCAAAATTATTTACTTTTTTTTTATTTTTAAGATTAACAGTGTTTAAAAAAAACTCCAATCAAAATTTACCAAACAAAAATTATGTGCAATCATGTTCAAATATCAGACATTTCCATAATGAAATACATAAATTATGTATGCATTTTGAATCCACATTTACAAGTTATTAAAATAATCAGTGAAATTCTCTCTCATTTGTCTGGCATATTCACTGGAACTGTCGTTCCTACAATCTGAGTTCACATGAGTTTCAGTCCCCATAATTTCTTGGGTCACTTCACGATAGTACAGATCTTTGTCACCATCTTTTTCTCGTATCAGATTATGGAGAACACAAGCACATTTGATAAAATCGTTTGCTTTTTCTACATTTGTCGATATTTTTGTCTAAAAATTGCCATTTAGCATATATAATATTCCAAATGTACATTCCACACATTTTCGGTAACTAGAGAGGAGTTTATTGAAACGATCCCTTCTGCATGTCAATCCTCTGCCCGGATATGACCTATCAGATAAGGCTTTATGATCTCATCAGATAAGGTTTTATAGGGTAAGCTTCATCTCCGATAAGTACCAATGGTACCTTCACATCCAAGTTTGGTAGTTCTTTATCACTAGGCACACTGAAATGGTTATTCTCCAACAAATTAAAAAGACAGGAAGTTGTGAAAATACCTCCATCACTCTGTTGTCCTCTCGCCCCCACTTCAATAGTTAAGAACTTTTTTTCTGCATCAGCAACACCTTGTAGTACCACAGAGAATTATTTCAGGTAATTGAGATAACTGTAGCCGGAATTTGCAGGGCACTTTTATCTGACAATGCTTCCCATCAATTATACCAAAGCAATTTGGGTACCCCAACGTTCGTAATAATCAGTGGCCACTTTGTTCAACATTCCTCCAGTTGGTTGTGGCGCAAGTTCAACCAGCTCATTCCAGATTACTTCACAGGTTTCTTTCATCATCACACTTACAATAGATTTCTCGATTATGATGGAAAATGTCAAGGGAAAACATGAATGGCATCACTGGATACAAGTGTGTGTGTCAGCGCCAAAGCCAAGGGCCAGGAAGCAGAAATTAGACCCTTTCAACCAAAAAATGCTAGAAATCACAGAAAAGGAGCCTTTAATAAAAGCACAGAGGTAACTTCAATAATTCCGACTACTGCTTCTTGATGACTCTTCTGCCGCATATGAAAAATGTAAGTGCACAAGAAAAATTAAAATTACAAAGCACAATGTTGCTTGAAGTGCTGCAAGCTGTTCAAGGACATGAATCTTGTGAAAAACAGAAGTAACTCTAATCTTCTCATGAAGTGATTATAAAATAAAATTTAAGTATGCAGTGGGTTGTGTGATTTTTAGTTTAGTTCCTATACCGGAGAATAGGTTTTTTTTGGGTTTTTTTTCTCCCTTTCTTTCTTCAATGACACCATTCAAAAGCATTGAACATATGCTTTTGATTATAGAATGTACTTACCTCAACGTGCAATGATTAGTCTTTCTGCAGGACCGATTGGTCTGTGGAAGTTTTCCTGCTGTAGCAGAGCTTTAATTAATTTTATTCAGCAAGAAGTCAAAAGTTTGAATAGACATGAGTATACTCAAAAAAATCTATTTGAAAATCTTCTTAACTCCCCATGCAAATAGTGAAATTCCCCAAACATTTCACGTTGTTTATTTACTGGATGAGCACCAAACTCTCTTCTATTCCTATTTCAAGCTCTTCTTTTCAGGTAAGAATTATCTAAGAGGAAAGACAAACATGAAACTTTTAAGAGTGCCATGATCTAACAGGCAATGCCACTGCCACGCCACTTACTATGGCCACACATTGCTCTGCCCTCCCCACTCCTCAATTTTAGAAAGAGGCAATGCACCGCCCACTGCTTGCACTGTGGCCAAGGCCTAAGTGTCAACTGACTGTCAACACTGGAAAAAATCACTTTCTTGTCCATTCAAAGAACACTCATTGAAATCTCGTGGCATTGGAAACTAGAGAGAGGTGAAGCTCTATCTTATCTATGTGCTGATGTTAGAAGTGGGAGGAACATCAATTCTTGTATCCTTGTATTAGCTTGTCTTACAACTAAATCCTGCTACTCAGTTCTTATCCTGGACTGAACACTTTTTGGACAACTCAGCCCAATTTCACCTTCATCTGTTGCAATCTTCTTCTCTACCAATTGCATTAGCAAACTCAGAAATGGGGTGGCAAGCTTCCCAAATCTCAACGATTCTGCCCCTAGTTATGTGGTATACTTCTGCATTTTGGAGACCTTTTATTCCTTAAAAGGAATTCACAATTTTTCACTCCTTTATGCAATCCTTCAAAGAACCTAATCTTCTAGATTAAGTGCTGCTGTCATGCAAAGGAGTTAAGGCTAGCATCTATTTGAGTCGAGGTATCATCTCACTAGTGGACAAAGCACTGAGAGAGCTATCTGATAAGTGCTGTTGGTACCCGTAGTGTGTTTGGTTCCCTCTGGTGAACTTGGATTAGTCTTTTCTCTCCAGTAGCAACTCACTCTCTTCCAAGAATGCTAGTATACCTTTAGAGTAAAGGCATATTTTGCATATCCAGTTTTATAATATGAACAGAATAGGAAACATAAAACTTAATAGCTTAACACGAAGAGAATATACTTTTATGGTAAATATACAATGAAAATTACAAAAACAGGGGAGCAGAATATCTGCTGAATTAGCATGCTAGTGACTTTCAGGGTGATTGCCACCTTATTACAAAACTTGAACTTAAGACCTGCATACAGCATTCTTTTTCTTCTAAAAATGTAACCTTTGGCTTTCCACAAATGAGAGAAATTTTCTGTGAATAATTTATGGGAAAATGTGAATTGAATAACAACAGTTATTGCATTGATATAACAAGGAAAATTCACATACAATACAGCCTAATCTAACTTCAACTGCTCAAAAATATTATCAATGAAATGGTTAGAAAGACTACATGAAACAGTAGTGGAAGCAAATATGATGTATGCCATAGAAATATGGGGAATGATAAAAGGGTGGCAAAAAATGGACATAGTGCACAGACTATTTTGTAGAGAGGTTTTGGGCTTGTCAAAAAGTTCACCTACGGGAATAAGTTTGGCTGAACTAGGATGAGTAGAAAGGAAGGGTGTAATGGTACAGAGAATTTTGAAATACTGGTATAGATGTGTGAAATTAAACAATGCACTAAAAATATGTATAAAATATCAAACAGATGTAATGGGAGAAAAGAGCTGGTTTGGGGAGATGAAACTGGAGGAAGAAATTTGGCTGAACTAGGAAGGGTAGGGAGGAAGGGTGTGATAGAGAGAATTTTGAAATACTGGTACAGATATCCGAAATTAGATGATAATGCACTAAAAGAATGTATAAAATATTGAAAAGACATAATGGGGGGAAAGAGCTGGTATGGGGAAGTGAAGTTGGAGAACAAAATTGGGATGGGAGATGGGCAACAGGGTGAAACAAATTGCAATAGGTTCTGGAAGGAAGTGAGGCAGCGGGTTGAGGATATAGAGAAACAGGAGATATGGGCTAGTTTTGAGGATAAACGAGCATTGGAACTATATAGAAAAGTTACAGAAATTACTGGCGGAAAGGAGATGACTGCGTCAGAGGGAAGATGTGGAGATGATGTAGCGAGAACGTCAGATCAGAGTGACGTAAGGGCAACAGTTGATGAAGCAAGGAAAATGATAGCACCTAGGAGGGAGGAAGTTCAATCGGCACATGACCTGGCCATGGGAGGGGCGGAGGCATGGTCACAAAGTGACGGAATGGAGGGAGAAGAAAGCATTGTGTTGACACCCAATGGGAGTTTACTGATTTTGGACAGAACCAAAGCAGAACCGTCAAGGGAGACAACAGGAATAGAATTACGGAGTAAGAAAGTGTGGGATAGGTATAGAAATAGAACAGGCTCAGAGAGAAGTATGGGAATACAGAAGTAATAATAATGGGGGATTATAATATCAGAATAGGTGAGGGGGATGTGAATATAGAATGGATATGTTTGTTGGAAATGAAACATGTTCTAGAAGAGAACAACTTGGACAAAGTAAAGACAAGTGTATTGATAAGTAAAGTGATAGATTTATTGAATTTTGTGAAGTGAATGCTCTAGATATATTGAACGGTAAATACGGAGATGACTTGGAGGGAGAGTTTACCTTTTTTAATATGAACGGGCAAGTGTTATTATGGTCGATCAGCACGGGGTACACAATAAGTAACTTTAAGGTATTAAACTTGTATCTAATAGTTGCCACTTCCCGCTGGTAGTGGAGATTCAAAAATGATCAGAGGAAGAAAAGGAAGTGAGATGGGAATGGGAAAAGAATACTAAGCAGTGATGATGATGATGATGATGATGATGATGATGATATGCGGTTTAAGGGCGCTAAACTGCTATGGTCATCAGCGCCCTGACAAAGTATAAAATTGAAGGTCCAAAAATAAAATACAAGCAAAAACCCGCATAGTCAAAAATACTCTAAAATCAGTCATCAATAGTTAAAACCACTATAAAAGCCACGTGAAACAATTCAATAAAATAGTAAAACGTGTCAAGAACTGTAGAACGCATAGGACATGAGCGTCATATGTCCACAAGGGAGTAGACCCCCCATTAAAACGGCAATATAAAATCATAATGTTAAAGGACGCTCAACGCATCAAATGCGCCGATTAAAATCACTGTCATTGATAAAACGTAAAAGACATTCTACAGCATGCGCGTTGTCGGCCAAAACGTTAGCTATGCCAACAGGCAGGCCCACACGACTACGCAATGGAGCTAAAACTTGACACTCTGTTTACTAAGCAGTGTATTGAATTTAAATGAACTGTTAGCATAATACAGCAAACTCAAAACACATGATTGTAAATGCTGTAAGCTTGGGCATGATCGGCAATAGGAGCCAGGGCTCGACGCTGATCATGCCCAAATGATATGTTATAGCTCAGCACTCAATAAAGATATAGAAAAAATAGAAGGAACTGGAGTAGGGAGAAACATATGGATAATCCCGAGAAAGTGGGAAGGATTGTCTATGCTTGGATGGAACAGGTATACTATTTCTTAAAAGATTAAGACAAACTTGACAGAAGGATGCAGTATCTGTGGGAAACAAGAGGAATTTACCACTGTCTAATTGAATGCAAAATGGTAAAAGTTAGGGGATGATATTTGGAATGGGAAATGGAATAAATTACCAAAAGATGTAATTTAGCAATTAAAATGTTAGCAGACAATAAAGGAGAAGAAATCAGATGGAGAATTCCTAGGAAGAGTGAGGGATAAAGGCAAGGAGCTCAAAGAAGCAAAGAGAGAGAAGACAATTTGTTATAGAGGCTCTACACCCTACATACAACCAGTGTGTTAAAGCATGTTGAGACTAATTTAGTGTTAAGACACTACTCAAGTATGTATTATTTATCAAGGATGTAATTTATGTAAAGAAATTAAATATATGTCAAATACCTGCTCAAAGTATTGTTTAATTTACACTTAACCTCAGCAGTAAATGCTTTGCAATTATGTTAAAGTAACTTTGTTCATGCAACAGATATTTGCCAGCACTGCGGCACGTAACAGTTTATGAAAATAAAAATGCACTGCAAGAACTTTCTAGGTTAGAGGGTCAGAAATTTTGTTTAGTAGAGGCTAAAAAGCGTAATATCACTTGGCCCTTTATAGGAACTTCTGCTCACATTTTGCTACATTTTTTTTAGCAATTTGGAGCCAAGTAATATTTATTAAGCACCCAAATTGCTCAGCTGAAATTCTTAAAAATATTTGTATTGTTTAGGATATTCAGAAACCGCTCACTAACAACCACAGAAAATGCTTCCATAGCATTTATATTTCTACCCATTCTTAAACCAGCATTTCCTCCTCTTTTGACAGTGTGTCTTAAAAGCATTACAATTATAGCTGCACACTGTTCATCCATTTTGTTTACAGAACATTTATGCTGCACATTTGCACAGCACCTTAGTGGATATGATTCTGAAAGTGGCTATCACAAGTCTATTATCAAGTTCTCTCGAGTGGACACACCTTCTGCAACGACTGTTGCAAGTCACTTTTGCACTCAGCCCTCAAACAGACATGTGCCTTTAGTTACCACAAGGACAAGCTATGTGTCTTGCAACATGAAACAAAGCCTATGCTTGCCACCAGACCCATGCATGTTATCTACTGTTTTCCTTGTAGTGTTAGTGTTGTTTTAGTGAGAGTATTTTGTATATTGTTCAGTTGCTTAATTACAAGTCAAGGGTATCAAATGTTTTTCTTCCATTTAACACAAGCTGTAATTGTTAATGAATGTGCATGTTATTTACTTTCAAATAAACAATTACGTTTTTTTATAGTTAAGTCATAACTTCACTAAAGTCACTGACATTATTTAAATACCTCTTAACTGAAGTCAAGTGTAACTGCCGATTTTCGAACATTAGGAATTTGCAGCAGTAAATATTCATTCTTACATTCTATTGAAGATGAAGCATATAATGATTGTTCATTTATTTTTAATTTTTTTGCAATAAACAGTAAATCAATAGCAATCACAGTGGTGATTATATTTACTTTTTGAATTACATACGAAATGTACGTATAGATCTATAAAGCAGTATTATGTGTAAACAAAATCTCAAAAATATGAATTATATGTACTTTAATATTTTTTTATTGTGTAGAGCCACAAATTAAACTAATAATGAGCTCTAAAGCTACAGATGTTCATTATAAAGACTAGGGCAGAAAGGAATGGGGAAATACAAAAAGGTCATTTCTCACAGAGAATTCAAACCCTGCTTTTCAAACACAACGGTCCTCTCCTTCTCCCTCATTCTCTCTCTCTGTGTGCGTGTGCGTGTACGCTAGTTATGTATCTTTTATTGTCATAATACCTGAAGGCAATATTTATTGAAAGAAAATAATTATCAACGAGTAATATTAGTTTATTTATTATATACGGGAGTCTTTGTATTTATTTGGTAGCCCGCTATGTTGGGCACTTTTAGGGAAAATAGCAAAAACAGTATTGGGAAAAACTCTTAATTCCAACTCCACACCACTATGAAAATAGAGCTACTGGGGTACTCGGGTTTGTTTCTGCCAGTCTGTAATTATGTCTGCATGTCTCTGTGATAAATGGCATTATCTAAACACTGACATCTTCGCCACGGTTTAAACAGTGACACTATACAAATTTGTGCCCTGAATGGTCAGTGTGGTTTTGTACATAAGGGGTTAAAGATAATGGTATAGGGAAGAAAGCATTATTCAGTCTACCAAAACAAGATGACTGATGCTGCATGTCAGAGCTGCCAACATTTTAATTTGAGTCACTATATAGAATGTAACAAAAATGTATGGCACAAACTGCAGGACACATTCCTCCACACGTAGATGAAGAAATTATGTTATATGAACATGGGTCTGGAAACACTTCATTTCCATGTTACAACTCATTTTCTCCAGCTAATTAATCATGGGAAACACACACGAACAGAACGTTGGAATCATGGGGAACATGCACTCTTGGTTATGTCTGGTTACGTTGTCATCGTAGCTGCATCACCAGTGTTTTGTTTTACATGTCCCTGTTGCCATGCGACTTATGTCACTGCTTGTTTACAGGTAACATCAACTGTTCCAGTGAGCAGTGCGACCTTGTCAAGCACACATGTTACTACATACTAGTAGAGTTGATCACAGACTTGGCTCGTGCAATGGCAGTGTACACAAATGCAGAGATGGCAGATGCCCATTTGATGTATGGCTTAGCAGACGGCAATGTGCTTGTGTTCAACGTTTGTACCAGGAGAGATTTCCAGGATGAAGGTGCCCCGACAAGAAAACATTTGAAGCCATTGATCGTCGTCTTAGGGAACATGGGGCATTTCAGCCTGATACTTGTGACCGGGGGAGGCCTAGAAGGACAAGGACACCGCAACAGCAGGTGACAATTCTTCAGGAAGTTGACGACCCTAGTGTCTGTACAAGACAAGTAACTGCAACAATGAATGTTGACCACGTGACTGTCTGGCGAGTGTTACGAGGTCCAGTTGTATCCATACCATTTACAGCGTGTGCAGGCACTATCAGCAGCTGATTTTCCTGCACGGGTACGCTTCTGCAAATGGTTTATGCAACAAAGTGTCAACCCTAATTTTAGTGCAATGGTGCTGTTCACAGATGAGGCGTTGTTTCAACGAGATCAGATTGTAAATTATCACAATCGGCATGTATGGGCTGGCACCAATTCTCACGCAACTGTTGAAGCAAGTCATCAACAAAGATTTTCTGTCAATGTTTGGGCCGGCATTGTTGGTGACTGTTTGGTAGGGACTCACGTACTTCCACCCAGGCTCAATGGACAAAGGTACCATAATTTTGTAGAGAATGTTCTACCCGAGCAGTTAGCAGATGTGCCTTTAGCTGTGCAACAAAACATGTACTTCATGCATGATGGAGCACCTCTTCATTTTAGTGTTAATGTCCATCGGCTTCTAAATAACAGATTCGGTGACAGATGATAGATAGAGGTGGACCAATTGCCTGGCCTCCATGCTCCCCGGACCTAAACCCACTGGACTTTTATTTGTGGGGGCATTTGAAAGGTATTGTGTATCGAACCCCAATACCAAATGTTAAAGAGTCTCCGTGCCCGTATTATGGAAGGCTGCGAAACCATATGCAATACTCCAGGGATACATCAGCGCATCCGGGATTCACTATGACAGTAAGTTGATGCATGTATCAATGCTCACAGAGGACATATTGAACATCTCCTGTGAGAAAGAGTTGCATGTTGCATGCTGGTACATCCTATTCTTGTGTGTTTCCCATGATTAATGAGTTGGAGAAAATGAGTTGGAACATTGGTAACAAAGCGTTTTCAGACCTATGTTCATATAACATAATTTCTTTGTCTACATGTGAGGAATGTGTCCTGCAATTTGTGCCATACACTTTTGTTACACCCTGTATATATAACTACAGAAATTTGTATATATAACTACAGAAATTATCACACAAGCTATTTACAAGAGACATATATTTCAGTTTTCTGCTGGTATTATGAGGTATCATATTTCATGACATTTTGTTAAAATTGTAAATACAAATACATTCTTTGGTACATCTGTATAAATAAAAAATTTGCCTGACACAGTGATTATTTTTTTTCTAGATCATGACTTTAGGCACAATTTTAAAATTTACAGCTGCATACATATTGATTTATGCAGACAAATGACCCAAGTTCTGCAATCTCCTTCCTGTACCATCTGCTTGAATGACCTGCTAAAAAGTGGCAAATGCTATGTAGTCAGCTATGTGTGCCATAGATATCATTGCCATTGATTTCATAGAAGTGGTTGAACTTTGAGTCATGGCACTGAAGTATTCAGTTCCATATTTGCTTGAAATCATAAAAAGATTCCAAGCGGACAGTATACAGGATTTGAACCAAAGACTCCCAAATGCAAGCTATGGACCTGAAATAACTAGGGCAGGGGCATCAACAAATTACTCTATCATACATGGCCATTTTTTGAATTTACAAATTTATTTATCTCCAATAAGCATACAAATATAAATCAATACATACAACGCACTTAAATTCTAGTGCTACGTTCATTGGTCCTGCAAACTCTTCTACCTATGATTGACATAGAAAACTGAGATACATTATAGTGGCTCTATAGGATGTTAAAATATGGGAGAGCCAAGCTTTAGTGGCTACACAGTTGGCATACAAAGTTTGAACTCCTGCATCTCTATAAAAAGGGCTGTAACATAACAGGTGCAACATAATATTCGCAATACATGTAATAAGCATGTATCTGAAGAAGAGTTACCAGTTATGAATGGAACCTAAGAACTCAAATACTACCAGATTCTAGTGACTTATCCTATAATGGTGGACAAATGTCAAAGCTGTACTTTAATAACCTTCAGTAAAATATAACCAGTATACAGTAATTGTTACACATTTCTAGATAATACGGGGCTGAAAATAAATGTGGGGTAGTTTTATAAACTGCTAGGTGATGCATACTTCTTCCATGTTCTATAGTAAGTGATAATATTTTGTCCAGATAGGTTAAAGGGTGAAGATTTCCAACTAAGAGAAAATATATTCGGGGTAGATTTTGAAAATCACAGGGTGGCATATAATCCTCATCGAGTCCTATACTGTAATTGCATAAAACTGTCTAGATAAATCAAACAGTGCTTATTTGTATATGAGAGGTAGAAAATAAGGGCAAGAGAGGTTTCTGAAGATGTCGGGCAGATTATCACTTTTGACAGATTCTAGTACCCAAGTGTACAAAGTTTTATCAAAATCATAGCCAAAATATTTTCTGATTATCTCACCAAATGCAAAGGCCTTAAAAGTGATAACTTACAGACCTTATATTGGAAAGCCAGAGGGAAAATGATGCAGATCAATTAATCCCCAGTGCCATTGGTGAACAACATATTTTCTGATGACAGTTCAATGAAACTGGAAAAAAATTTGGTAATATCATATAAAACTCCTCCCCTCCAATAGCCCAATTTTAAAGACCTTAAACCTTTGTTGTTACCTTTGAACTGGAAGTCATAAAATAATCATGTTCAGAATAAAGGTGAAAAAATAGCATCCAATATTCATACAAAATGAATGTAACTGGGTAAACCACCCTAAAACCCCCAATTTTAAATTCCTTGGAAATGCATAGCTGAATAGCCTAATAAAAGATCTCCAGGTAAAAAATGCTTTCTTAAGCTCAAGAAAATGCAAAAGTATGTATTTCACCTTCCTCAAGGATGCTACAAGGGAAAAGGTAAGGAAAAACAGTTAAATGGTACTCCCTATAACTGTATGCAAAATATGTAACCCATGGTTCAAGTCAGTTTGTTTTATGGGTACTCATTTGAAGGACATAACATTTTTCTAGACTCGATGGTGGAAATGCAGTTGTGGGATACTTCAGAAAGGCTACTTCTGTAGACATTCAACATATCAAGCTACAGGCATTATTTATTTCTGAAATGGGTCCATTCCCATGGATTTCATCACTTTCCTGGAAGATATAACATTTCCTCTCCACTCATCTGCTTATAGGCAAGCTGAGTGAACTAGAAATCAAATTGAAACTTGCCAATAATGGTGTATACTCAATAGAGGCTTCAGAGGAACTAAACAAACTTTCAGCTAAACAGAAATCAGAATAAATAGCAAAACTTTACTGCCCACTCAGCCCTAGTAAAACTGAAACAACTGGAAAGTTGTTATCCAGTAATGAAAATAGTTGATGGTAGATGCACAGTTTCCTAGAAATGCTACAAAGAATGAATCTGAAGCAAAAATAAAATAAGCATTAAGAAAAATGTGCCATTTAAAAAAGCAATAGGTGTACAGTCTTTCTTGGATGGCCACATCTCTTTTCATAACATGGTGAAGGAGGAGTTAGGTATACAGGATTACTTTTCTGCAAATGTTGGCAAACTCCTGAGCACAATAAGATTTCTCACGCGGATTATACAATAGCAGCTCTGAAGAACATGTGGTATCCAGTTAGCAATGCCGATGCAAAAGGGTTGTTCTCCAAGTACAATCTGGTAGTAAGCAACAGGAGGAGGAGGTTGACAGCAAGCAAATACAGAGAAACTTGCCATGATTGCATTTGAATAAGGTAAGTTAGTATTACAATGAAGTGCAATTCATCAATTATTGTAAATGGGCTTTGGATCATGATGCACATATTCAAATAGCCAAAAATAACACACAAATAAAACCTATGACAAGAAACTGGTTTTGGAGGTGAAGATACGACAGTAATAAAACCTTAAGAGGATATATTCTTAAGAGGATATATTCAATCACTAGAACAAGGATCCTGAAATATGAACACTAAACATATTAATTTATCCACTTATTAAGGACACTATATATATATATTTTATCAGCTTAGGAAGTTCAGGAATTTGCATATATTTTTCATGCATGTTACTGATAAATTATGTTCAGGAATTACAAATGTTCTAGTGCCCAAAATAAATTTTATAAGACAAATAATTGCATACTTATGCTCTTTTAAGTAAACTCATCATATTTTACTAATAATATATTGGTATATTTTAACATTCAAGTGGAAAAAAAGGGAGTTATTTTAGTGAATTGGTCAATAATTATATTTTACTCCCAAATGAAGGAAATAAAAATAGGATGCCAATTCGTCCTCACAAGTGTCTCTCAGGCAAGTAAATCAGTGATTCACAATCATGTGAAGAGTGATGCAATGCTATGGCTGACTTGCCTTTGACTCAAGAGATAGGGAAACCCTTGCTGTACTGAAATAGATTAAGCAATAAGGTAGTGTCCCGATAACACAACCAGTTGCTTTGTCAACAGTGATGAGGTGTGACAGATACAGACATTAAAAATGCCAAGCAGGCTTAAGAGTTTACAAAGTGAATTTTCTAGTGATCTTATTAGTACAGATGGTAGTGTTTTATATTGTAAGGCATGTGAAAAAATATTGGGAATGAAAAAAGGTTTCAGACGATTCAAAATATTACTACCATAAAAGACAAGGAAATAATTGCAGAAAATGACGTAAGTAGTAGGTCCAAAGTCTATTAGTTAAGCGTATGAGAAACAGTTACACAGCTTTCATATGATCTTTGTAAAGCATTCCTAGCAGCTGACATTCCTTTATAGCAAATAAACAACTCAATTTTGTTAATTTGAAGATTGAGAAGCTAGTAACAGTGATATATCATAATTTAAAATAAAGAGAGTTGCAGGTTGTTACACTACATTACTAAAAGGTACTTTCTTTGAACGCATTTCGGGAGAACAGTTTCAAAGTAAGTACCTTTTAGTGATGTAGTGTAACAACCTCCATCTCTCTTTATTTTAAACTCAATTTTGCTTAATGTTTTAGAAAAGTACACCAAACATGTGCCTGACCAAAGTACCTTACATAAAACATATGTCCCTCATTGTTATAATAATGTGATTTCAACCTTACAAATTAAGTTAGCAAAGGAGTATCTCTGGATTTCAATAGGTGAAAATAAAAAACTGATGTAGAAGGGTGTTTCACTGCAAACAAAATGAAATAGAATCTCGTTATTACGTTTTTACTCACATCCAAGGATTTGGTTATCATCATTAGAGAACATATTAATGAAAAGACACAATCTGCAATTTAAGAGCTTTATAATTATGTAATAAGAATCTAACAATACATCTTACCTCACAATCAAGTACGAAACATGCACAGTATTTACATTGGTGTGAAATACATATCTATAGCTTGGTTGCTTTGTTGGTTTTAATGCCAAAATCTTACTGTCCATCTTGTAGTAATGTCATTACATTATCAAGTTTGAAACTACACACATTACTTCATTATGCCCATTGCCTCGTCCAGTTCCGACAAGGTAAGAATTGGCTCAGGATCTGGTTCGTCACTTTCATCCCGCACTGACGCTTCTCCCATCATCTGTTAAGTATTTCATCTATCGCCACAGTTTCACATACTGGAATTTCACTGCCAACTTTTACATATGTTTCAAGAGATGCCTTCTGCTATTTGGTGCCATTCTTCACGCTTAGAAAACTCATCTTCTAGTGTGACGTCATCACCAAACCCAACAAAAGTCAGCTTTATTACAACAGTTCCGAATCCATCATCTTCACAGAATCCCATACAGGCTTAATGAAATACACAGCTTCTAAGATAGTCATTTTCCTTGTCAATTCCAGTGCAGTCAACCTTCTCTGTACCAGCCTCTAACAATATGTTTATTTCATGCACCATATATATTTCACATGCCTTGAACGAAAGGTTGTAATTTATTCATGGTTTTCTGAGAGGAATATTATACTTATGTTTCTTAAATTTGAAACAGTTGATGGTTAAGCAGCACACTGATCAATGGAGAGTGCAATTTTCCTGTTTATGCCAAATCTTGCATCCCATGCACTTAAGAAGTTTTCAAATACTGCAGAAGTTATCCAGACTTTTGTGTTGGAAGCATGATTATACATTTTTGAAGAATTGCGGACTGTAAGCTTCTCCTTAAGTTTTCCACCCTTAAAATCCAAGTTTTATCTCGCAGAAGATGGAAAAATGGTTCCGCTTCACTTGCATTATAAACATCATCAGGGCCATAGTTTTTTTTTTTCAAAATTGATGAGAGTATTGCATTTTTCCAGGTTTCTATATTTTCGCACAGTGTAGTGTCATCTAGAGCAGCAGCCTTACCTCGCATACATCTGTTAACTATGTCATGTTGATTCTTGACTCTTTCAATCCAGTCATTGTACACTTTGAAAACATCTATCCAATCTTCTGTACTAAATGTGGCACCCAAGCTCAAACCACAGTGTCACTATTGGCAAGTTTGAAGCTTGTGCTAGTGTATGAATAAATGAAGTGGGATTTCAGGGCATAAAACCAGAAAGGTTATTACTGTCCATCAAAATTAAAAATGGAAATAGAGAAAACGTAAGACTTAAGACCCCAATCTATATGCGCACGATGCTTAAAAGAATACAATCCAAGCAAAGGCACATCTAAGAGAAATGAAAGTAGGCGAGAGCTGCAGAATGTGAAGTAAAACCAAAACAGTGAAATAAAGTGGGTAGAAAACATACTAAAACCCCAGAAACTGCACAAACACAAATCAAATGCTTGCAAGCATATTCCTGGGCCTAAAAAATGTTAAACATGTTCTACTGCCACCAGGTCATCTGCCAAAATGGCAGGCAATGCAGTACTCATTCCCAATGGTAAACAAACAAAAGCTAAAAGCAGACATTTCTCTAAAGGATGCCCCTCCATAAAAGTGCACCACAACAATAAAGTGGCACAGGTTCTCCACACAACAAATGAAGGTGGCTAAAAACACAATGTGCGGTATAAAGGCGACATAAAATAAGCTCCTCTTGACAGGATGACTGGGAAGATATTTTCCAGGTAGAGGGAAACAGTTTAATCTCCCGCAATTGATTTCCTGGATTGAGGGCCATTCAGTAAAACAACCAGAAACGGCCGTGCTGGTGTAAACCACTTTACCAGAACATCATCTAATTCTAGAAGCTGGCCCTGATGATTATTAAGTTTTCTTTTAGCATTTTTCCTTTCGTCAAAAGCAGTTTCAATCTGTTTATATTTGCTAACATACCTGATAGAGGTATGTTGAACTTTCAAGCTATAACCACATGTTTCACATTTTGATTACGATCTCCTTCTTTATGGATTTTCAGTTTTTCACTGTTTATTTGCCACAATTTCTTTTTCTCCATTTCAAATGTAAATAGTAAAAAGTTAAAATACGATGTACATATGTTTAGTCAAAACTAGGAACTATCATCGACATTTACCATGTCAAGTTAAAAGACTTTCTATCCCACCCACACAAACTGTATCACACAGATGCATGCATGTCATTGGCTGCTGGTTCCCACACCAACTGGACTGACCAAGGATTGAACAAAATAGTGAATGGGGACATCAAACTTCAAACGTAGTAAGCAGGAGCAGGAAAATGTGATAAACAGCATTTGGTGCATTTGGGACTGGTATTTTTATCATTTGACATCATATATAGGAAAACATGTTACTGAAGAACGTACTATCAAGATTCCACTGTAATCAGTGCTCCAGCAAGAGGCAGGTGTACCACATCTCTTAAATTGCTGTCAGTTAAAAGCTACTTACAGTGCATCTGTGACACAACTCATGCTTGACTATGAGATTAATTTGGCCTGGTGATCTAAATTATGACAAATGTACTTTTATTTTGAATGATGCAGCAAACTATACGATCAATGCAGGGAAACAGAAGAGAAATTTTACCTAATAGCATTCATTTAACTTGTCTTATTCATGCTCTTCATCAAATTGCAGAGACAATTAGATTATGTTATTGTTAAGTAGATAAATTGATCTCCCCCCACCAAAAAAAAGGAAAAGAAAAATCATTCTTAAATTTGCAACTAGGGTTCAGGTGTTTAAAACGATGGCTCCTTGTACTCCACTAAAACTTACATCTTGTTTTAACTTGCTGGGGAAGCTGAATAACAGCTGCACTGCACTAAGCTGAACATTTGGGGCAGCATGGACCATGTTAGAGTAAACTACTTCAGAAGTAACGTTTACTAAGAGGTCTGTACTACAGAAGTAGGTACATGAGCAATTTACTCCAGAAGTAACGGAGAGCTCAATTACAGTTTACTCTTTTAGTTACGGCTGGGAAAGTAAGAGCTCATTACTCCCAGAGGTATTGTTTTGTTTGCACAATTTACTTGACACAATCGTGGATAAGGTTATGTGCGATAGGGAAAGGGGGGGAAACGTCAGCGAAAGAGATAAAAGTTTGTTGGTACAGATAAAGAAAATACAATTAAACAATATGAGTGGAAAAAAGTTATGTAAAAATGCTGGAAAGTTGTGACGGACACATTTAATGCTTCGAGCAACAGGAAACGCACTGAAGAGCAGCTAAAAATTCTGGAAACAATGTTTCTAATTTTCATTTCGCATCGCAGATCACTTGCATGGTGATGGAGAAATACCCTTTCCCATTTTGGGAAAGTTCACTATATTCACAGTTGGGCACAAAATAAGAACATACATGTAGTCAACTGCACCCACAATGTGTGGGAAATCTGCAAACGTAAAGAAGAATTGCCTTTTAATTTCTGAACACTGATGTATATTTATGTACCTTGCTCTTAATCTCAAAAGCACTAACAATGTGATGAAAGATACAACCAGCAAGCACACAGTGAATATTTATTTATAAGATTTCCTGTAATGCCAGGATTATGATGGGCTTTACTAAATGTGACATGAAGTTAAGAAGTGCTGGTAAACTAATGGTCTAATTACGATGCACTTAATGCAATGGGAATGACTCTTGATTGGTAGTTGTTTTATTAATTTGAGCTAGTGCTTTGCACCGATTGGTTCGAATTACCATGCAACATTAAACTTGACATAAGGGGAAGCAAAAGTCTGGTATTGCATAACTCTCAAGTTGTTGTGTTAAGTCAATCCTAAATATCTCCACTCAATACAGTGTTAGACTGTCACGTTGCGTTAAATTCATCATAATCCCAACTTAACTATCTGTACTGTTCTTGTACGAAACACTCGCAAGACACACAACAATAATTGCAGTTTGGGTTATAGAGCTGAATTCCTGTCTGAGGTTTTTGTAAATGCTCTCCAAGCAGGTTTAAAAGGCATGTAAAAGATTCTTTCCTAATACCAAAACGTTCCTTGAACTCTCTCTCTCTCTCTATATATATATATATGTAAGTATCATATGGTTCCCACATAGAACTATCGCATTCCCATTGTTTTCTTCAAGATCATCAATGTCATCTAAGTAATCCATGAACACATCAAAATATCTTCCTCCAAATACGATACGGTATTCTAGTTCAATCAACAGGTTGGTCACTCCATCCAGGTCACAAGAGTAAATTCTAACCTATATTTGTGCTCTGTTTAATCCAGGGTTTAAGTTACGGTCATTTTTATCACTTTTTGCTACTCAAGGTCGAAGAAGGCAGCTAACTTTAAAACAGCATTTGCAAAAATGTGAGAACAATCTGCCAGAGAAACAAACTATATGCCTCTTCTTTGTAAGAGGCTACAAACACAACCTTTCAACAAGCTGTAACAATCTGCCACAGAAACAAATGATATGCCACTTTCCCTCCCAGCTAGTGGAGCTGAGTTCTAATCTGGTCTACGTGGTTCACTCATTCTTGTCAAATGTACATTGAGTATGTGTGTGCTTTTTAAGAAGTGATGGATAAATCTGTTTTAAAGAAGAAAAGGGAACAAAGTTCTAGTCCCAGTGAAAATAAAAATGGACATACAAAAGAAATAAAACCCGATACTAAAATAAACAATTAGTGGAAAGAGTTATTTAAGTGGTGCAAAGTGTAGTATTCTGGAGAAATTCAACTGTTTGTAGTTTGTGCAAGAACACAAAAAAGAAGAACTGTTTGGCTTCATCAGGTAAGCTGCAGTAACATTCACAACAAATGTGAGAACTTAGATTAAAACAGTGTTTTAATATAGACAGCAACGCAAGCAAATGATAATTGTAAAATCATTGTTTATTTGTAGCTCAAATTAGGTTCCCCTGAAAAAAAATGCTCCTTTATCCGATCATAAATGTCAACCTAATTAATCTGTTAATGCAGTTCTAAATTATTCCTGTGTTGATAAATAATTTGGATTCCATATATTACAAGTACATCTTACTTCTAGTTCTGGCTAGATATGAGTAAATCTGCAACAACTAAATGTACTAATTTTTCTTTTACATTCAGGATATCATGTTGTCAAAACCAATACATTAAGGAGACATGAAATCTCGGCAGACCATAAGAATTCAGTTTGAATCATATTTGAGGCACCAAATTTTGTCAAAGCCTCAGCTGCATCCTGTAAAAATGTTGAGGAAAGTGTAGTAGCCACTATGAAAATCATCTACACAATAACAAGGAAAAATATTGTTACAAGAAAGTTTCCTGTATTAAAAGAACTGTATATAGACTTGGAATATCTTTGACCAAATAAACTTTCAGTGGAAATGCAAATTATGAAAGTTAAGATAGTATTCATGATATGCAGGATGCAGTGTGTAAAATAATTGCTGATAATATTTTATTGAAAATAAAGTCAGCCAGGTGGTTCAATTATGATAGACGAGTCTACTGACATTACTCAAACAGTAACTTTAATCATGTATGTGAAAATAGTGCAGAAAGGGAAAATTTACATGCATTACTTAACAGTGTGTCTGCTAACAGGATGTACTGCAAGAGGTATATATTCATGTGTTGTAGGAATTTTGGATAGGCATGGCATTGATAAGATTAAGTGCTCCTCAATTGCTACTGATGGTGCATCTGTTATGACAGCTTAGTCTGGGGTGGCAACTCTTTTTAAAAACAGTTACCCCATATATTATCTGAGCAGTGCATGGCCCATTGGTTAGCTCTTGCAGTCAGTCAAGCAACAGAATACTGTTCGGAACTTGTGAAGATTCAAGATATTTTAAACAAAATATACAGCTACTTTCAAGTCACCAAAGAATTCCAAAGCATTAAAAATATGCAAGAAATGCTTAATGAGCCAAGGAAAAAGTTTGTTAAAACTTTTGCCATTAGCTGGCTCTCATTGGGAGAGGCGGTAAATTCACAGTATGTAAATTGGAATTCTTTGGTAACTGTGCTGGAAAAAGAAAAAAGACCAGTGGATGCTAGCTTACTAAAAAATGTAAAGTGTCTAAAATTTTTGTCACTATTGTCTTTTATGAAAGACTTCATGTTTCTTGTTAAAAATTGTTTTTGACTTTTCAAGTCAAATTTAGATCCAGAATGCACGCAGATTTACATGAACTCGTGCATACAAGGATTTGAGGACCTTAAATTGAAACCTGGTCCAAATTACAGTTCTTTTCTTGATAAAGTGCCTCCAGAATTTCAAGGTGAGTTCGAGTTTCATGGAAACATAATACAAGATTCACTGCAGCACAGAAGTGTTGTTAAGTCCATGATTTGCAAATTCTTAGATAATTTGCTCATAAATTTAAATAAGTGACTATGGGATTTAGATAAGATTGGAGTATTTAATATACTGTACCCTAAAAACTACAGAAATGATGGCGAGTATGGTAATAAGGAAATCACAGAAATATATGCACTAATTAATTCTGCCACATCAATGAATTTAAGTGATCTGTTACTGAAATGGGCATTGTTTAAGAAGGTGCTGAATAGTGGATACAATGGAATGAATTTCAAAGAGCTGGTAGAGCTCATTTATATTAATACGATGAGTGAACAATTCCCTCTTATGGATTTAATTATAGAATATGCTATTACTATTCCCCTGCACACAGTTGACTGTGAGCGAGGGTTTAGTTGCATTAACAATATAAGAACAGAAATCTCCTTTCTGTAGGAGGAGTTAGCCAACTTCTGATAATATTGAAGGCCACCTCACAATGACTTCGATTTTGAAAAGGCATTCAATGTGTGGAGTATGCATAAAAACCGACATATTCTTATGCAATATAATATAATATAATGCAATGCAATGCAAAATATGCAAATCAATACTGACAGTTTATTGTAGATTTGATATGGAATGTATGGATCTATATGTGCAAAAGTTAATTTAAAAAAATAATAAAATTTCATTTAGCAGATTCCTGTTGGCTTCAATTCAATATACACAAATTTCACTTTTAAAACCCTCATTAATAGCATAATATATTAAATTTTCTACTAGCAGAATTTTGCACAAATGTAAATTTTGATTTGTGCATTTTTACGACATTTTATTTTCTAGCTTAAACCCTGATTTAATCTCGTAGTAACATACTACATGATGGTGCTCCAACGTTTACTTCTGCAGCAATTTACTCTGGGAGCATCTGAAAGGAGTAAAATGCTTCAGAAGTAGTTTACTCGGATATGAAAGTTGCCAAGTGTGGACTTGAATAGTAGTTTACTACGAAAGTACAGCTTACTCTAGATTGGTGCATGCTGCCCTTAGAGTCAATTAGAATAATGAATTCACCAGAATCAGATGATGCATTTCAATTAAAATAGCAGAGAATCCTCTCTCGGGCAAAGAATTTGATGCAAAACTCTCCCTTATATAACCACATATTTCCATTTTGCCTGCTGCATTTAAAACATTGGAAATAGTAGGCCTTTCCTTAATTTAGTCACTAAATGTGTTTGGTACTAGCATTTCTGGTTTGGTGTCCATTCTGGGTGAAGTACGGCAGAAAATAAGACAAAATAAACAATGTTCTTTTAAGAAATTGTGGCTATAAACAAATCTGCAAAATACGAGAGATACTTGAAAAAAAAAATTTAGGTATACAGCGGAATCTCATTACTACTTTCTGAGTAACACATTTTCCTGTATCTGATGTCAAATAATAAATGTCCCAATCCCAAATGCACCAAATCCGATAAAAAAAAAAAAGAAAACACTTGTTTAGGCATTTACCCACTCCTACTTACTATATTCAAAGTTTGATGTCCTCAATCACTATTTAGGTCACTCCTTGGTCAGTCCAGTTGGCATGAAGACTGACAGCCAATGAATGACATGCATGCATCTGTGTGATACAATTTGTGGGGGTTGGATAAATGCTTTAGCTTGGCATGATAAATGTCAAAGATTGTTGCTAGTATTGACTCAACATACAAAGATTGTCTTTTAACTTCATACTATTCACATTTGCAATGGAGAGGGGGGGGGGGGAAGGCAACAAATAACAAACAATGAAAACTCAAAATCTTCAAGTAGATCCTAATCTAAATATGAAACGTGTGGATTTAGCATGGAACTTAAGCATTCCTCTGTCAACCTTAAACACGAATGTTAGCAAACATAAAACTGATTGAAACTGCTTTTGAAGAAGGGAAAAATGCCAAAAGAAAACCTAATTGGCAGGGTCCATTTTCAGAATTAAATGTTCTATTAAAGTAGTCACAAGCTTCAATGTGCCAATAGGCAGTACTATGGTTCAGGTAACACATTTAACACAGAAGACAGGACTAGATGATATTAAAGCATCCAATGGCTGGCTTGAAAGATTCAAGAATCGACATTGACTTAGTTTACAGATGTGTGCAAGGTGAGACTGCTGCCCAAGATGATGCTACACTGTGCAAACATATATATATAAAAAATGCAACACTCCCGCTTGAAAAACTATAGCCCTGACAATGTATAAAAGAAGATGAAACTGGACTATCTTTACCATCTTCTACCAGATAAAAACTGGATTCTAAGGACACAAGTGTCATGTGGGAAACTTAGCAAAGAGAGGCTTACAGTTCTGTTTTGCTGTAACAAAAGCGGAACAGAGAAATTGGTACTACTGGTTACTGAAAAAGCATGCAGTCCTTGATGCTTGCAGAATGTGCAATTTTTTCCATTTAAGTACACTTCCAACACAAAAGCCTGGATAACTTTTGCTGTATTTGAAAATTTCTTATGCACATGGGATGCAAGATTGAGCATAAGAAACCGGAAAATGGCACTCTTCAATGATCATTGTGCCGCTCATCCATCAACTGTTACAAATTTAAGAAACATAAAGATAATTTTCCTCCTGGCAAACTGCATGAGTAAGCTACAATCTTTAGATCAAGGTATAATATGGCGCATAAAGCAAATGTATTGTAAGACACTGGTAGTGAGAAGGTTGGCTGCACTCAACTCTACAAGAAAAATCATCTAGATGCTATACATTTCATTAAGGCTGCCTAGGATTCTGTGATGATGTAATGACAAGAGGGACAGTCAAATTTTGGCATTGAAGTCAACAAAGGAATCAACCATAGACATGTATTTTAAACCAATGCAAATATTGTACATATTTTGTATTCAATTATGAGACAAGATGTAATATTAAATTCTTATTACATAACTCTAAAGCTAATAGCTTTCTTGGATTGGTGATTTACTATCTCTTCACAGGATTTCAGCCAAGTATCAGTTCCATTACCTTGAAGAAGGCCTTGAAGTGTACAGGGCCAAAAGCTTGGACATGGAACCAAGTATCACTTGGCTACAGTCCCATGAAGAGATAGTAAATTATGAAGTTCTTAAATTGCAGATTTTGTCCTCATTAACACACCTTCCCATCTATGAATGTCCAAATCCTTGGGTCCCTGTAAAAATGTACTAACGAGATTCCACTGTACAAGAAGACTTGTCTCTTTCTGTGTAACAAATATCAATTTGTATGAACAAATATCGTGTAACATTGAAACAAGTTTTTCAAGAAAGGTCTTGAGAGACAACAGGCAAAGATTTACCACGGAGAGTCTCAATAGTGGTAAATTGAAATTCATCCCTTATTTTGGATGTGAAGTTCATCTATTTCTCATCAAAAAATATAAGTTTATAGGGAACACACTATGTGAAAATTTTTAGTGCATATTTTACACATTTTATGGATAAAACTTTAAAAGTGGAGAGAATCTGACTAAACCATGTAGTTTAATGCTAAAACGTTTTACATCATCCTAGGTGTTTGCTGCTTATGAGCCACCTCTTCCTATCCTGAAAGGTTGGCACATGCTCCACCATCTGCTAATCAGAAGATGTGTATGCACATGACGGAGTGATACTTAAATCATCGTCTTTCTCTATTTACCCATGGATGTAGGGACTTACATCCCCAGGACTTACAAGCAGGTGCTTGGGGTCAAATGCCTGTTGAGGAGCAGACACTTTGGATCACATAGAATATCCAGGATGGGTGATCAGCCCAATGCCTGGTGTAAGAGCAAGGAAGTAGATGATATGAAATGACAGTGAAATGGATGAAAGGAAAGATGATGGAGCAGTTGGTGGAATGAATGGTGGGGAAAACCAGAAAACCCAGAAGCTGCTTTGGCTACCACAAATTCCACATGTGGGTTATCCAGGATGGGTGATCAGCCCAATGCCTGGTGTAAGAGCAAGGAAGTAGATGATATGAAATGCCAGTGAAATGGATGAAAGGAAAGATGATGGAGCAGTTGGTGGAATGAATGGTGGGGAAAACCAGAGAACCCAGATGCTGCTTTGGCTACCACAAATCCCACATGTGGGTTCCTGGGATCGAACCCAGGCTACCTTGGTGAGAGGTGAGTGGCCTAACCACTCGGCCATGGTACTGCCACAATACATTAAATCAACAGAAATTCTAAGTTACACAAAGAATAAAAACTTTTCCTCCCAAGTAATAATAAATAAAAAAAGGGCGTGTAAAATAATATGTGGAGGTGTAAATTGTAGAAGTCAATACAGTACATCATTACAAGGGTAGATACCATTTCACGATTCCTGTTACAAGGGAAAAAACCATACTTTCTCAATTTATGAATCAGTACCTTATTTTCTTGCTTTGGCTTTTACAATGATATTTATGTGAATTAATGGATCAACACAGCCAGATACTCCATAAACTAGGGGATGATAATGTTTAGAATTCAAGCATACCTGCATGCACAAAAATGTTACCAATCACTGTTCTTTACATGGAGCTTATCCAAGAGAGGAAATATGGAGAATGCATAATTTTTAGTATTCCCAAGGCATCAATGAGCTGTTTTCCTCTTGCTTGCTACTAACTAGTGAATATTTATGGTACCACAGATTATTTCTATCACTGATCTACATGAAAAAGAACGTAACATACTCCTAAATTCCACATCATTTTCAAAATTTGGTGCTAGAAAGCTGCATAATAGCACTCTGCTGTTCCGTTTTGTTATTATTAAAGTGCTCTGCTTTGTAATGTGAGCAGTCATATGAGGTATCACTAACACCTCAAAGAATATTGGATCCAGGGGCATCTCTCTTGAATACACACCTTTATGCCAACAAAATAACTGATGACAACACATTTTCCATTATGTCAATTCAACTTACATAGCTTAAACAGGTATAACATTTACCATTTTTCACACTAAATGTCATTTCCTGCTCATTCTTTAACTCGCTTTCAAGTATATGTAGCAACTGATTCTGGTGATGAGTTAAACTTGACACATTTACTCACTACTGACTACAATGGCTGTGTTATCAGAGTAGCTTTCACATTTTGATATGTTTCAGGTCCGTAACTTCTTGACATGCATCATACCGATTCCATATAATACACTAAACAGTGTTTAGGATGTGAAGGGACAGCATCTCACAATTATCTGATTTGTCTTCCCACTCATCACTGTTTGTCCGGCAATTCTTGCGAATGTTCTGAAAGGATTTCTTTTCTTTTTCATACACAAATTTCGAAAGTCCCTTGACACACAGCAATACAATCCACAATGCCCTTATAGGTTACAGGCAATTTGGTGTACAGGTTTGCATATTCTGCTCAAAAAGAACCAGGATCTTAACTCCTTCCCTTCTAATCAGTACATTGTCATCACACACACTCTAAGGCCCTCATAGCACTTTTTTTTCCCCAACACCACATACTCTATTTTTAGAAAGATAACTAAAGTACTAACACAAAAAGTACTAAAAGGCTTAAAAATACAGCCTCATACATTATGTGAAACTGTATGTGTGCAATGGTTATCACCACCACAACACAGTTCTGTAGACGATATTTTAGGTACCAAAACACTCTTAGGATTTCAGTTTTCTAAGCAATAGTATAGTTTTCTAAGTAGTATAAGCATATGCTTAGAAAAAATATAAAGAACTGATTTATTTGCCACACCATGTAGGCAAAATACAAAATGAATGCAAGTAATACAGAGGCCAAAATATTATCTAATCAACAAAGTTAAAAGAAAATAATACCCACAAACTAAAAATGTCAAAACAAACTAAAAATAAATCTAGCAATTATTCAAACAAAATATAAGTTCAAGAGATTGGGAAAAAGGCCACAAAACCTAGTTTCACACTCTTAATGGAAACTTCAATTAGCTTGCAAAATTTGCTCTCTATTCTTGATTGCATAATTCTTGTCAACATTCTGAAATCATGTATACCAAATGACATAGTATTTCTTTAGGCCTTTATAATACTAAAGCTTAAATTGTTTCACACTATATATAATGGTAACACAGTGACATTACAATAAGTAACAATGTGTCTAATGCTTAATTAATGGCTCATTCCTTTAAAAATAACTTTATCCTATCACACCAATAATGTTTAACTTTAGGCAAGATTTTATATAAAATGCCGAAAAACATATTACATAATTGTTGTTGAATGCCACTACACCTCACGACACTTGCACCTGGCAATTAGATTACATTCACACTTGTCTAGATCAGTTTTAACGTTTTATGATGGCTCTTATAGCTAAAGATGCAGCAAGGGATATGTCATTAATGCTGTATTGATGCAATCTACATTATGTTGCTGACATCAACACTTGTATTCTAACTTATCCAAAGCTGTCCAGAGTTTCAAAAAAAACCAGTACGTAGACAAGGAGGTACAATTGCAGCCATAGAAGGAATACCTCTGATAGTGATGATCATTCTATTATTGAAATTCTATGCAATTCACACATTACACTTGTGGGGTCAAGAATCATTTGCAGCAAGTACAGGTTAGTATCAAAGAATAGTTAGGAAGAGGCTGTATAAACTGAACAAGTTTAGACCTTCACAGCCATTGTCATGAAGACAAGAAATGTTCAGGCTTGTAAGCATTAGTCTGATGGGTCTTGAAGATCCCAATGTTTTGCCAATGCCTGTACTTGGCATCTTTAGAGTAGATTTGGAGTGTGCGGTCATCATAGATTGGATGAACACAAGTGATGGTTGCACTATATTCATACAGCAAGAAGGACTGGTCTGATCAAGCTGTACGCTAATTAGACTCCGGCCACCACAGTAAGAATATAGCACAATCATCACCTTAACTTCATCTAATCTACAACCACAGCAGCCAATAGATTTAATCTCAGGATGTCAAGTGGAGTCCTTGATGAAATGCTGGCATCTTCCAGATCCACTAAACCATGGCCAACAAGTTCGGACATCTCTTTCCATCTATATGAAGCAATTTTACTGGCCAGGACCAGGAATTCTGCAACAAGATGCTGATTGGGGAACCCATGTTGCTCAGATGCAGTTTGTTCATGCCCATCAAAATCCAGCAATGGATCACACTATTCTCAATGGCCGAGGGCAAGTTCCGTTTGAGGCCACCAGATACAAGGGAAAAAATTTGTAAAAAGCTCAGAAAATATTATGCACCCTGCCTTTCTCGACAAGGACTCTTATCAAAAATCTAGTATTAGCATTGGGCAGAGATCAGCACTGAAGCAAGAATGGGACTGTTGTTCATAGTGAATGGGTCATTGACAGCTCGTTACATAGAAGAGATTCTTGTGTATCACATGGTACTTTATACACCCATTATAGCTGATAAAGACTATTCTGATGCACATAATGCTTATTCACATATGCTCTGTGTGATTCTGAGTTACTAAGGTAGTTTCTATGTGATCCATGACAGGCCAAATATGCAATAAAAACTGTCAATTTGTTAAATTTTCTTAAAAACTTACACATATTGTTATGTTTAACAAAAAGGATACTAAGCATTAAAAAGCAAATGTAGGATTGAATTAGTATACTAACACACACCATTTAGGTCATCTAGATAAAAGAATATTGTTAAATAGCTGCAAAATAATTGCGTTTTAAATAATTGTCTTTTTTGTACACAATAGGATTTTTATTGAACATTTTACTTAGGAATAAAAGTGTACCATTTTTTTCTGTTGCTCAATTCTGACTTTTCTTGTTTTGGGGGAGGCATTTAACTGTTATCTCAGGACTGCATAGTAGGCACTAGGTTGCAAGAAGCCTATGCAGCACTAACGCATATCAAAAAGTTAACTTAAAATAAAATGGATGCCAAAGGCTTGATTGGGCATTAAATTTATACGTGTATGTTTAGTTGATTTGTAACTGCATCCACAGTTTTATGGGAGTATTTTAAGAGCAACAGCAATATTTCAATGTTTTGAAATATAGCCAAATTACAAATGGAAATAAACTGCCATTTTTGGACAATCTACCTCTTTCTCAATATATTTCACACATTGTTGCATCAACTATTTTATACCATTGGAAAAAAATATTTATGTCTTCAACTAAGAATGCACCACTTCCTAGTAGTAATAGTGGTTTGAGTGGCGCAAAACTGCGGCGGTCATCAGCACCACCCTCTGTCTATAAATTTATTCAAGTCAGTACATCAATACAATAAAAACAAAATAAGCACAAGTTAAGCAACTCAGATTACAGAAGCAGAAAGAATAAACAAAACAAGGATACAAAAGTTAAGACAAAACAGCTCATAAATTAAACCAGAACTAATTCTCAGCAAATACAAGCACTTGAGTCTGTACTGACAGAGTTGGAAAGGCAGTAACACACCAGAAACTACACAAATAAATTTTATACAGGAAAGCACTGAATTTAATGTAGCAAAAAAGCTTGACAATAGAGGCAGAGTCATTCCCTAAAACCTCAATTAAACTAGGAGAGAGTCCAAATCGTTCGCGAAGGGCTGAACAGAAACAACACTGGGTAAGGAAATGCTTTACTGTGAAGGGCATATTGCAGTGGAAACAGCAAGGTGGGTGCTCACCCCTAAAAAGGTAGCCGTGACTAAAATAACAGTGGCCAATACGAAGTCAAGCAAGCACGGTCTCCTTGCAACATGAAAGACAAGAACAACAATGCCGAGGAAGCGTTGTAGCCTTGACCTCTCGGAGTTTGGCGGTAAACGTAAGCCACTCAGCATGCCATTGAGAGAGGATCTGTCAGCACAAAAAACCCTTCAAATCCGTACAGAGGCAGTGGAGAACCCGTTCATCAGGATGTAGAATCGCAGCCTTCGTGGCCTGATCTGCCAGTTTATTTCCTACAATGCCACGATATGCAGGAACCCAGACAAATACCACCCGAAAACCATCAAGGGTGACAGAGTTCAACCGTTCATGGATTTTCTGAACAAGTGGGTGTTGGCTATAGAGATCCCGTAAACTAAGTATAGCACTGAGGGAATCGGAACAAAGGACACTAAAGCACAGGGAAAAGGAGCAGATGAAAAATGTGGCTTTAAATATAGCATACAGTTCAGCAGTATAAACAGAAGCACTTAAAGGGAAACGAATCTTGTGTACAACATGTGAATCAATCACACAGCGCAGCCTACCCCTTGATCCGTTCGAGAACCATCAGTATATAGAAAATGGTATCCAGGAAAGTCTGTGCTTCAAAGCCGCAAAATGGGCTGCATATATAGGAGCAGCAGTAGTGTCCTTGGGCAACCAAGCCAGATAAAGACGACACAGAGGGATATGGCATATCCATGGAGGAAAACGATGAAATCCCCTACGGAAAAGCAAAGGAAGGACTACATCCAACTTGGACAGTAAGTTCCGAAACCTACACCCCGCGGGATGCAGTGCAGATGGAGTATTATGATAACGATAATCATCCAGCTCGACACAAAAGAACATAGAATAGGCGGGGTGAGAAGGCAGTGCACGCAAAGCGGAGGCATAATTACAAAGAAGAATATCCCGACGTATCCAAAGGGATGGTTCACCAGATTCCGTGTACAAACTACAGGTGGGACTAGTACGAAAAGCTCCCAGGGCTAGCTAAGGCTTTGATGATGGACAGGATCCAATTGGCGCAGAAAGATGGCCGAGCAGAAGAATAGACCATAGACCCATAGTCAAGTTTTGAACATATCAAAGCCTGGTACAGATGCAATAAGAGGACACAATTGGCACCCCAAGAAGTGCCATTAAAGACACAAAGTAATTGCATGGAACGAGCACAACGCCCGCAAATATATAAAATAGGTCACCAGCAAAGTTTGCAGTAAAAAATGAAGCCGAGAAATTTAGCTTCCTCAACAAACGGCAGCTCCACTCCACCAAGAGAGAGATAGGGGGGCAGGAAACTGTTTATGATGCCAAAAGTTAAGGCAGCGAGGTTTCTCTGCTGAAAATTTGAACCCGTTCTCCAAATTCCAAGTGTGTAAGATATCAAGAAAGCATGAAGGTACCGTTGGATAAAGCGTGTACGCCCAGAGCTACAACAAATTGCAAAATCATCTACAAAGAGAAACGGCATGATGCCCGTTGGAACGTTTGACATTATGGGATTAATGGCTATAGCAAACAAAAGAACACTCAACACCGAGCCCTGCGGCACACTGTTCTCCTGTCTAAAGATCAGGGAGAAAGAAGATCCCATCCGTACTCGAAAAGTACAGGCATCCATAAACTGCTGCAAAAAGACAGGAAGATGACCACGGAAATTCCAATGGAAGAGCAGGCGGAGGATACCCATATGCCAGGCGGTATCGTAGGTCTTTTTTAAATAAAAAAAGACAGCGATCGTCTGTTGTCTGCGCAGAAAAGAATTATAAATGTGAGTCGACAAAGAAATCAAATGGTCAACAGTAGACCGCCATTTACGAAAACCGCATTGCACAGGAGTGAGAAGAGAATACGTTTCAAGACACCACATCAATCGCTTAGCGACCATCCACTCCATTAATTTACAAACACAGCTTGTTATAGAAATGGATCGGTAGCTAGTTGGCAACCGTGGATCTTTTCCAGGCTTAAGAATAGGAATGATAATGGAATCGCGCCACTGAGAGAGGAAAGCACCATGTAGCCAAATATGGTTAAAGGTATCTAAAAGAAAAAGCCGACAACTTGGAAGCAAGTGTTTAAGCATTAGTGTATGAACAACATTCAGGCTAGGGGCAGTATCAAGAGTGACCGACAAGGCTAACTCCAATTCAGCTAAGGGCAGATTATAATCTTCATGATTCTGAGAAGTGAAATCAAAACCAGAGGACTCTACCCGATCTCTGACAACCAAGAATTGGGGATCATAGTGGGAAGAACTAGAGGCAGAAGCAAAGACTCCACCCAGGGAATTGGCGATATGATGGGGATCAGTCACAATGTTGGCAGCCACAGATAGCCCAGGCATAGATGAAGGTTTACCACAAAGTCAGCAGATTTTATCCCACACCCTGGAGGAGGAAGTGCAGCGTGACAAAGTGGAAAAAAAAATGTTCCCAAGAAGACTTCTTACACTGCCGAATTATTTTCCGAGCCTGAGCATGCAGCTTTTTAAAAGTAATCATATTCTCTAGTGTCGGATGACGCTCAAACACCTTCAAGGCCTTGCAGCAAGCTCGGAGAGCTGCACTACATTCCTCCGACCACCAGGGTACCAGAGTACATCGTCAAGTAAACGACATTCGAGGAATGGAAAACTCAGCACCATCTAGTATCATGTCCCGAAGATATTGGACTCGTGCATCAATATGAGGAAAGGAGGAAGTGTTATCTAGGGCCACTAGTTCAGAATAAAGGGGCCAGTGTGCCCTACTAAACACCCACTTAGGTGGGCAAGTAGGGTTAACTCCACGAACAATCATATGAAGCAAAATAGGGTAGTGGTCACTGCTGATCAGAAACCACAGACCAGCGCATTGAAGTAGTGAGCTGTGGCAAACAGCAGGAAAGATCAAGACAAGAAACAGAGCCAGAAGAACCACAAACAAACATGGGAAGCCCAGAATTTAGCGTAACTAAATTGTGGAGACCTGCAATTGCAGCAATCTAGGTACCCCTAGGACACTCACGAACTGAGTCCCATAAAGGATGATGGGCATTGCAATCACCTAAGATAAACGGTTGGGAGAGCTGGGGAAGCATATCTACAAAGCCCTCTGCAGCCCCAGAAGAATTAGGTGGGAGGTACAAAGAGCAAAGCATGAAAGAAAGAAAGAAAGCATGAAAGAAAGAAAGGAAGGAAGGAAGGAAGGAAGGAAGGAAGGAAGGAAGGAAGGAAGGAAGGAAGGAAGGAAGGAAGGAAGGAAGGAAGGAAGGAAGGAAGGAAGGAAGGAAGGAAGGAAGGAAGGAAGGAAGGAAGGAAAGAAAGAAAGAAAGAAAGAAAGAAAGAAAGAAAGAAAGAAAGAAAGAAAGAAAGAAAGAAAGAAAGAAAGAAAGAAAGAAAGAAAGAAAGAAAGAAAGAAGGTAAGGTAATATGTGGAGCTACCACTTGCAAATCAGTAACTAGCTGGACCGGAGTAAAGTAAAGGTCCCAACGCACCAAGATACAAGTCCCCCCATGGGCATGACCACCATCAGGGACAGGTGTTGTGATGATGAGATGCGGTTTAGGGGCGCTAAACTGCTAAGGTCATCAGCGCCCTTGCAATGTAGAAAATATAAAGTCAAAATTATAAAAGACGGGTAAAAAAAAATGCATAATTATAAAACGGGACACAAACCCGCGATGTCCAAAAAGCTAAAAACAATACACCAATCCCAAAAGCCAACACACTAAAAGCATAGGCAATAAAAGAGTAAAACGTGTCAAGAACTGTAGAATGCGAGGGACATGAGCGCCATATGTCCACTGGGGAGTAGAGTCCCCATTAAAACAGACAGAATAAAATTACAAAGCTGAAGGACGCTCAACGCATCAAATGTGCAGATTAAAATCACTGTCACGAATAAAATGTAAAACATATTCTACAGCACGCGCGTCATCTGTCAAAACGTTGGCCAGGCCAACACGAACGCGCAACGGAGATAAAACTTGACGCACCGTTAAGGGCGCATCACACTGCTCACACAGTGGTGGGGGTCACCACTGAGCAGTTATCTATGACTAAAAAGGCAATGTCCGATTCGTAAACGAGCGAAAAGTACCTCTTCCCAACGACACGAACGAGAAGAGGTACCCCAGACTAACGGGAGAGGCTTAACCTCCCGCAACTTGTTCTCCCAGAGGGCCGTCCACTCATCCCTCCAAAGCGAGAGGATGCGGCTACATAAAATAACAAACAAATCTGTGGAGGGAACAACAGAGGTAACATATCTGGGTAATAAAATCACCGACCTGGCAGCGGCGTCGGCAGACTCATTACCTGAGATGCCCACATGACCTGGATTCCACATGAAGGAGACGCTGATGCCAGAGACACCAAGCGAGTGGAGCAGGTCATGAATACACTGTACGAGCGGGTAGTAACTGTACAGCGAGCTAATACTTTGAAGAGCACTCAGGGAGTCTGAACAAATAAAACAGTGCGGTAAGTCGTGCCGCTGAATGTATAAGAGAGACTGATAAATGCTAAAAAGTTCGGCGGTAAAAATCGAACATTGCCCCGGTAAACGAAAGGTAAAACTATTTCCACCACAAACAAAGGCACATCCTACTCCAGCATCAGTCTTAGATCCATCAGTAAAGATAAAATGAAACTCCCCGAATTGCGACTTAAGTTCTAAAAATGCTGATCTAAAGACTGAAGAAAGGGTCTCATTCTTTGGCAACGACGATAACCCAAGGTGACAGTGGGCCTCAGCGCGCAACCATAGAGGAGAACGCGTTTCCCCCCTTGGAAGGGCCGGCACTGGCGTAACGTCCAAATGCCGAAGAAGTTGACGAAATCGAACCCCTGGAGGGAGCAATGCACAGGAGCTAACGAAATATTGCAGATCAAGCGAATCCTCGTAAAACATCGCGAAGGACGGGTGGTCAGGCAAGCTGGAGAGTCGACAGGCATAGCTGCACAAAAGCATCTCACGCCTGAAGGGCAGCGGAGGCTCTGCAGTTTCAGCATATGGGCTAGGTACAGGGCTGGTTGGAAAGGCCCCTGTAGCGACTCTCATGCCATGATGGTGAATGGCATTCAATCGACGAATACAGATGGACGCGCCGACGAATAGACAATGCACCCGTAATCAAGCTTGGTTTGGACCAAAGAGCGATAAAGATGTAGAAGGACGGTCCGATCAGCTCCCCAGGATGTGCCACTTAAAAGACGTAAAATATTAAGAGAACGGTCACACTTTGCTTTTAAAAAGGAAATGTGAGAAGTCCAGCTCAGCTTTCGATCAAATATCAACCCCAAAAATTTCACCTCGTCTGCAAATGGAAGGACCTCCAACCCAAGATGAAGAGAGGGCGGAGGGAAAGCCTTCCGGCGCCAGAAATTGATGCAGACGGATTTCTCGGCGGAGAAATTAAAGCCGTTGGTGTTACTCCAGGCTTAGAGACGGTGGATACAGCTCTGGAGCCAGCCTTCGAGTAGACAGGTCCGCCGTGAACTGCAATAAATGGCAAAATCGTCAACAAAAAGGATCGATGAAATGCCAGGTGGAATACAATCAACAATGGGGTTGATAGCAATTGCAAAACGTGTGACACTGAGTACAGAGCCCTGCGGTACTCCGTTCTCTTGAATAAAACGACTAGATAAAACCGAGCCCACACGTACACGAAAGACGCGGTCCGTCATAAATTCCAGAAGAAAAATGGGAAGACGACCGCGGATATTCCATGCGTGAAGTGTACGTAAAATGCCGCCCCTCCAACAAGTGTCATAAGCTTTCTCCAGGTCAAAAAACAGCCACGGTTTGACACTTTCTCAGAAATCCGTTCATAATATGCGTCGACATGGACACCTGGTGATCGACGGTAGAGCGATAGCGACGAAATCCGCACTGAGCGTTCGCTAGAAGTTTCTGAGACTCAAGCCACCATGCCAACCGCTTGTTGATCAGACGCTCCATCACCTTGCAAATGCAACTGGTGAGGGAGATAGGGCGGTAGCTGGAAGGTAGTTGGCGATCCTTCCCAGGCTTAAGTATAGGGACAATGGTGGCTTCGCGCCAAACGGAAGGAAAAAGTCCGTCTTGCCAAATACGGTTATAGACCTGTAAGAGAAAGAGTTTACTGTTGGCTGAAAGGTTCTGTAACATCAGGACATGAATGCCGTCCGGCCCAGGAGCGGAGTGCCTAGAGCAATGAAGAGCGTGCTCCAGCTCCCTCATTGTGAAAAGTTCGTTATAACATTCATTATTAGCAGACCGAAAATTATATGTTGCGGAATCCAACTGGTCTTTAATAGAGCGAAAGCCGGCGGAATAATGGTCTGAACTGGAAACCGCCTCAAAGGCAGCACCTAGAGTGTTAACAATGGCAGTCGGATCCACTATGGTGGCATTGGAAACCTAAAGGCCAGAAACAGTACAATGCGACACTTCACCTGAGAAGCGACGAAGTTTATCCCAAACAACAGATGAAGGCGTAAAGCGATTAAAAGACTCGACCAAACGAGTCCACGATGCCTTCTTGCTATCCTGAATAATGCGACGAGCCCTGGCGCGCAATTGTTTAAAAGTCACCAAATTATCAAGTGTAGAGTGTCGCCGAAACACCCTAAGTGCAGTTCTACGGGCACGAACGGCGTCCCGACAATTCTCGTTCCACCACGGAACAGGCATTCGCCGAGGTTGAGAGGATGAACTGGGAATTGCGCGTTCGGCGGCAGAGAAAATCATAGACGTAAGGTGCTGCACTAGTTGGTTAATGTCGGTGAAGGGCTGGTCGTTAAAATGCACGAGGCTGGAATACAAGCTCCAGTCGGCTTTTGTGAATATCCAGGTAGGTACTCTGGAATGCTGTACGTGGTGTGACAGAAGAGAAACGATGCAGGATTAATGGTCGCTGGAGTAGGTGTCAGCGACGACGTTCCACTGCAGACGACTAGCAAGCTGGAGTGAGCAAACGGCAAGATCCAAGTGATAAAGTGTACCGGAAGAATCAGAAAGAAACGTAGGCTCACCTGTATTGAGAATAGAGAGATTGAACTGATCAAAAACATCAGAAAGAAGAGTTCCCCTTGCACAAGCCCTAGGCGAACCCGACAGGGGGTGATGGGAATTAAAATCTCCCAACAGAACAAATGGTGTTGGGAGAGCGGACAGGAGAGCTCGAATGTCCGCGGGAGCAAGGGGAGACGATGGAGGTGAATACACAGAGGAAACAGAAAAGAAAGAACCGGGTAACTGCAGTCTAATGGCAACAGCTTGCAAGTCGGACGTAAGAGTGAGACGTTGAAAATGAACGTTGTTACGCACTAACATGACACCTCCATGAGCAGGAGTACCCTCCTCCGGTTCAAGGTCGTAGCGAACCGGAGTATATCCTCGGAGATCAAAAGGATCGTGAGGGTGAAGCTTAGTCTCCTGCAAACACACGACCATAGGCGAATGGGAACGCAATAAAAGTTGCAGTTCCGCCCTATGCGATCGTACACCACGTACATTCCAGGTCAGGATAGCCATTAAGAAAAAGGGATAAACTGTTTACTTAGAAGGGCGGCTTAAAATTACCTTTTGTTTAACCTTTGGGCTCGGGCTTTTGGTATGGAGTTGGTCAGACTCCATAACCTCCTCCAAGGGAGGGCCCAAACGCTCAGAGCCAGAAACCGATTCAAGCGCCGAGAATCGGTTCTGGGTGGCGATGGGTGAGGGGTGCCGCTGAGCGCGGCTTGTCGCAGGAGCTTCCTGGGACTGCGACCTCCGAGGAGAAGGTGAATTCTGCTTACTGTGAACACGCGGAGGGTCTTTTAGACTTTGGACTTTGGACCAGGTTTAGAGGGCTTGGTAACAGTAGCTGAAATGGACGGCCGCATGGTAGTGGCGGTCAAGGCAGTCATGTTCCAAGTTTGAGTCCCAGCATCCTTCCGGGGTACTGGCGAGGCAACAACAGAACTGAATGTTCCCGATCGCAGGAGCGAAGGTTGGCGGGCATGGTAACGCCTCCGGGCTTCGGCGAAGGAGAGTTTCTCCTTTACCCGGATCTCCTGGATCGCCTTCTCGTCCAAATACCGCGGACAGTCGCCAAATGAAGCAGAATGTGACCCTTTGCAATTGACGCAGACGGGGGTTGTTGAACAGGCACCTTCGTGTGAGGGCTGGCTACATGTTGCACAGATGTTAACGGCACTCTTACATGAGACTTGCGTATGCCCAAAACGTTGGCATTTAAAACAACGCAGAGGTCTAGGAATATAAGGCCTCACAGAAATCCGTTCGTACCCTGCGGATATGCTCGTGGGCAGATCGACGCCATCAAATGTTAGAAACAGGGTACGAGTGGGTATCAATACGCCGTCGCGTTTGGCCTGCACTCGATGCACTGCGGTCACCTTTTGATCGGAGAGATATTCGACGAGGTCCTCGTCCGATATACCATCGAGGCTATGGGTAGTAAGGACGCCTCGACAGGAATTCAATGTGCGGTGCTTCTCAACACGGATGGGATAACCGTGGAGAAGCGTAGCGCGCAACAAGGTCTTAGTTTGCTGATCGGACTTCGATTGTGCTAATAACGAGCCATTCCGTAGCCCAGTGCAAGATTGAACTGCAACAGCAATAGCATCTATGCCCTTCTGAATTATAAAAGGGTTCACCTTCTCAAAGTTTTGTCCTTCTTCTGTTCTTGAAATGACCAAGTAACAACCAGATGTCGGCGGTGCTACTTCTGTTACAATAACTTTTCGGCGCTTGTTTGAATTAATGGAGAAAGGGTGCTCCATAGCGAAAGAAATCCTCCACCATTGCAACCGTCTCCGACCTCGGGCTCTGACTTCCCGGGCGTTACCCCGGCTTGGGTGAGTGGCCTATCTATACCTATCTCACCCCAGGGTCACACCTCCCAGAACATAGACAGAGGGACCCAATCGCCGTCAGAAGTCAGCAGCTCATGCAATGGCCTCCCAGCGGGACTGCAGTTGAACAGCGGATACGAACACAAACCCTACATGACGACCCCGGGTGGTGGGGATGACGCCATTACCCACTCACCCAGCTGCGCACCTCGTGCGCGGGTATCCGTCAGGCTGTGTCCACGGAGGATTTAAATAAAAAGATAAAAGAAACTAAAAGTGCGTGGGCGTTTCGCACGCAAGGTAGGCCGGCGAAGAAGTAAAAGAGATGTGTAAATGAATGGGCGTGGGGCGAAATGTGCACAAATAGAAGAGAAGAAAGAAATGATGGCGAGGGGCGACACGGAATGAAATGCACAGACGCACGACAGCCTACCTTGAGTCCCCCGGTCACGAGAACGAACCCACCTCGATCGGATGGGGATGAAGCGATGAAGATGGCGATGAGTGGCTCGGGAACCCCCGGGTATGCCAACACCCGTACTCACATAAGGTGAGCCCCTGGGGGGATCAGGGATAGGGAGATCGTTACGAAAAGCCATATAGTGAAGAAAGTGCATATGATCCGCAGGGCGGAGTTTAGTCTACTGAAGGCACAAACACAAAGGCTGATAAGTAGAAAACAGAAGGTTCAGCTCCTCCTTTTGGGAGCGGTAACCACGCATATTCCACTGCAAAAAGCCATAAAAAATAAAGGAAAAAGGGAAACTAGTAACAAACGAGGGAAAATGGTAAAAACCCTTAAAAGTCAGAGTTTACCTCAACACTTTCAAACGATTTTGATACATGTTTGTGTTTGCATTCGTGAACCTTAGATGTCGAATTCTTTTTTCTGGAGTTTGGCGACAAAGATGGTTTAGAAGGCTTCTGCTTGAAAGATTTATCCATAGCGCTGGCAGCAGTGGTGGACTTCACAGCAGCTTTGGACTTCTTCTGAGTCAGTAATTTAACACTGGTTACCGCAGGTAAAATGCTTGCTACGGAAATGTCGGCAGTGGCCTGGGACAGATCCACAGAAGCAGCCGTACACGACTCCTTGGAAAAAGGAGACGGCACAACAGGGGGTGAGGAAGAAATGTTCCTATCCATACCACTAGTAGATGGAGAACGGATGCCATCAATGCTGGCAGTGACAGCGGAGAACGAAGGCACAGCAGAAAGCACTGGTGGATGAGAAACATCCAACGTGTCCAAATTTACAGAATTGCTGGACATCGATGACGGAGTACCGGAGGTGGAACACCGTAAAACTGTGGCAGAAGGAGCGTCCCTAACACAATGCGGGGTTTCCCGCTATAGTAAATGTGGTGAACAGGTAAGTCTCTCGAAGTCAGGAGCAGCATCCTTCAGGTCGGCATCCATTGATGGGTCTGCAAGATTATCCAAGGGTAAGGAACTAAAGCGATTACCCACTTTAAGTGACGTTCGAATTGTCGAAGGTTCCCGAAACTGAGGAGCTGGAGAAGTAAAATGCTGACGGGGAGGCTTGGAAAATTTCGAAGGAATGGAAAAGAGGGAGGGCTAAAAAGGAAGGAGGGTAGGGATAGAAGAACTGCCATTATGGCTAGCTCGCAGAGTACAGGTACAAATGCAAGTACAGTTCAACTTCGAAGACACAGGAGTACTAGTAGCTGCAGACTGAAGAACCTGGTGGAAGGATCCGTGAGCTAACTTCATGGGAAAGAACAAGCAAAGTTTCTCCTTCGCCTCTCGATAGCCAAGTTTTTCCTTAACTCTCAGTTCTTGAATGGCGTATTCTTCTTTATACATGGGGCAGCTGCGAGAGTATGCAGGATGGGCATCCTCACAATTCACACATTTGGAAATGGAGGTGCAAGGAGAGCCATCGTGTCAGTGTGTTCCACACCTAGGACATAAAGGCTGCCGCTTACAGGATAATGCCATATGTCCTAATTCTTGACAGGAGAAACAACATAGAGGGTTGGGAACATATTGGCGAACACGCAGTATCTCATAGCCAGGTTTAAGGGTGAGAGGAAGCTGCCTTAAGGCAAAGGTCAAGACCGTTCTGGTAGAAATCTGTTCTGCACCTTCCCGCAGCAGGAGCCGTTTAGCTGCACTGACACCTTGGCTGGAAAGGAAGGCGACAACTTCGTCTTCAGAGAGGCCATCTAGGGCGGAGGAAGTCACAACACCTTGGCAGACATTCAAGGAAGCATGTGGCTCAACAATAACGTCTTGGGTTCCAAACTTATGTACCTGGAGTAAACGAAGAGACTGTGAATCATCCTTAGTCAATATCAACAAAGACCCATTGCATTGCCGGGTACAGTTCTAAACTGGGCCAGCGATTTTGTCCAAGGTGGCCTGAATCACAAAGGGGTTTAAGAGCTAAGCGGTGTTTGGTCTGGCATAGCAGAGCACATAATTAAATAACGGGTAGTGTCACATTTTCCTGGTGTAGAAATATTTCTTTCCGAGACAAGTTCCATCATACGTCTCTTTTAAGCAGTTATAAAACGAAAATCTTTGGTAGTGTCCATAGCTCCAGTGAATACCATGCACGGAGAGACGTCACTGAACTCATCGATCTCCATGCCAGGTCGAACCTCATGGCGGTTCCGAATGGGGTTGACCTGAGACCCCGCGCCACCCCGCTATCCTCGAAGGGAGTGGTAACACAGCTTTTTTTTACGGGCAGGGTAGTTAACCCTAACCCAACCCCCAAAAACCCGGAGTACCGGTGGCTCAGGACCCCGGGAGCGCCAATCCCGTATTTATAGAAGTAAGCCCCTGGGGGCACCACTTCCTTTACCTTGTCATCACTTCCAAATATTTGTCCTCTCAAGGCATCCTTAAAGGGTACAAATACATGGTAAACTGAGAACAGCAAGATCAGGGCTGTATGGGAGATACTGCAAGAACTAAAATCTCAATTTCTGGATGAACATCAGGAGTTGGGGAATTAGTGTGAAATGTGCATTGCCATAAAGGCTCCTTTACAATGCCTCCATATTGCTGGCTTTGGGTCCTCCAACATTGCACTGTAGCAGCCACTATTTGCTGTTTCACTCCCTTCCTGACAGTGCTCCAAAATCAATGCTTTCATATTCCAGAAGAGATGGAGCGAAAAGAAGTTTCCGTGTGAATGGTTGGGAGATGCATTCTGAAGACTGCCTGTTGCTTTTGGGTTCATAGACTTGGAAGTCTGCACACAATTTGCAAATTTGAGTACCTTTGTAACAATGATTTAAGGTATATCCAGAACTGCTACTCAATTCCCAGGGAGGGAGGGGGAGGAGTTATTTAATTATGGCGTCAGTCTGCAGTGCTCAAAGTGGGCCGGTGGGTACACATCCGAAAGCTAGGAAACAAGCCAGTATGACATACCATTTATAGAACTTGTTAAAATGTTATTGGTTGCTTTACTGATCATCCAGATCATCATTACAGGACTTAGTTTAAGCTTTAAGAGTAAAACTTGCTTGCTTTTTCAACAATGTATACCATTTTTATATCTTTTAGCAGCGCTGTTCGTTTGTTCGTGTAACAGGATGTCTCCCTCCCTCTCCACACCCATCACCAGTGAATGTGAGCACTTGATATTCTGTCCTTGTCTAACTGAAATCTGTTAACTTACTGATGCAATAATGATATTTACAATAAGAATGATATGTTTGAAATTAATAATTTGATAAAATCAACATGTTTGAATCATACATTTAACATTCACAGCTGAACAGAATATTTATCTACTGATTATTAGTTTTATTCCGTTTATTTGGAAACGTATATGCAACAATGAAAAATGTAACCATGATATCTGCTGTATGCAATTTATATGGCTATCTGGCCAGTTAAAATCATTTATTAGCTTTGTTATGTCTGACCAATCTCTATATAACATTGTAGTAAGATATGTACATCGTTCCTTATAATAAACACGTGGTCAGCAGTCAATAAAAACTTGAAAAAAAAAAAAAACAGAACTACAGGTGTTGCTCAGACAGGCTTACTGACGTGCGACTTCAAATCCGAGTGATTCTGTGGACGGTAGGCCTACAATAACAAATGATAAGGAAGTGACAGTTGAGTCAAATAGTTTCCTATGGTGTTGGAATCAAGACCAAGCTAATGTGTTTAAAGAACAATACGAATGTTTAGCCATTTCTACTACTCTTGATGTTTAACTTGTAGTAAAGCAAAAGACTTAAAACTTTATTCAAGTTCCGGCATGCCTTTGTCACAGCAATGCATTTCGGGTGCTATAAAACCTTATAGGTCTACTACAGAAAGCCAGCAGCAATCCTCGTGAAAGAAAATATTCAAACACAAGAAAAGTAATGTTCATTGTACTACACAAAAAGTATTATTGGAGGTTGAAAAACAAACTTTGGAACTTTTTGATAATGAAAATAAATTTAACTTTGAAACAACATGCTACATTTTTTGTACAGCATACTATATTGCAAAACGAGATAGGCCATTTGTGGACCAGACACATTTAATAGAGCTTCAAGTTACCAACAGGCTTGATAAGGATGAATTTTGCATAGCAATGTTGTGTATTGCGACATAATGGTTATGTATATTGAGGAAATGAAGCTTAAGAATTATAGGGAAGATAATTAGTGATAGATCAATGGTGGGTATTATCAATTTGTCAAATGCAATAAATAATAAAGGTGCATTGAATATTTATATACAGGTAAGTATTCCAATCGATGTAAATGATGGTAACAAAGCTTTTGAAAGGAGTGATGACAATGACATCTATACATTGTTTTTAGAATTAATGAAACTTGCAGATCAAAGGGCAGACACCATATTCAACATCCTCCTGGAATGTTCCAGAAGGAATGATTTTGATGAAAATTTTCTTCGAAATTATATGGTTAGCATCCAAGTGGCGGTACAAGTGCTTTATGTGGGAAGAAGTCTGGAGTAGGATCACAATTACATGAAAGTTTTCTAAAATTGTATTGTGTCATTCCCTTAGACACCAATTGGAACTTGCCATGAATGATACATTACAAGCTGTTGATGGAGGTGTGAATCATTTCTGAACGTTTCACCTCTCCAAATAACTGGAATGAACTTGAAAAGTGTGCACAATCTCTAACAATTGAACTTAAAAATATTGATCATATAGATGTGAGGTGGGTTGCCTCTTCTTTTCTTGTTTGAATCGGTGTGATGTTCCTATTCTGCATTACAATGCACACAGTAATGCTGAATCTAAAAACAGTTGTTGCAACAGTAAAGAGCAGAATCAATTTGAAGGATTGGCTAACAAATTCAGTTGTCATAATTTTATTAAACTACTAGGGCTTATGTGTGATGTTCTGCTTGAATTGAAACATGTCAGATGTACTAGAAATGCATCATTGCACCATAAAATATGCATGTGAAAATATAAAACTGTATTTAAATAGAATTGAAAGTTTGAAATCTTTACCAGGTGACTGTGAGGCAGAAGTTATTAAACGTATCGAAGTTGAAGATTTCAAGAGTGTGAAAATGAGTAGTTATGACTATAACTTTTTCACTATAAGCTGAAAGGAGAAGTAAACAAAACTTAAATGTATCACTCCGCCAAGCACATGGCACACCATGTGGAAGATGACATACCTCTGAGAGGAAATTGCTTCAGACAGAATGCGAATACAGTATACTGCACAGCTTGGGGATCATTAGCTTTTAAACATTGTATGTCTTATTCGTATATTTTGCCTTACATCCTATACTTCTAACAGATAATATTAAGAGTGGACAAATAAAAGTTGTACCTGTACAGTTCAGCATCTGTGATTAAACTGTTCTTAACTTCAGGGTTTAGAAATTATTCATTTAATGACTAATATCAATATAACACTTTTGCTTTAACCTTTTACGAGTCAAGTTAAAAAAGCGATTAGCACTGTAAGTTAAAAACAGAAAACAAATGCGACCCAAGCTATCTGAGCAACAATTCTGCATTAATAACAAATAAGTTCAATTATTGCTAAACAATGGCCAACCAAATTCATTGTTGATTAAAGGTGGGTAATTTTCACAGAATTTGTTAAAAGCATTTAACATAATTGTCTTCTTTCCATTTCCCATGTTTGTGTTTTTCACAGTGGCAGAGGAATCTCAGCCATGACACTCTCTAAAGTAATATTCTACATTTCCATGGGGAATTGAAATTGATTTGAGTATACTTCCCGTATTGAATACTACATGGAAATGCAGATCTGGATCGTATTGAGATCGTTTTGAACCTGATGCAATACTCTTAGAAAGTAGGATCGGATCGAAATTTGTTGCATGGAAACACTTACCATAATGCCAAAGATACTATCCTCTACTATACTCATTGTAACACGCTACACGCTCATCATTTTGTTTCTATTAGCGGAAATCGTTAATCACATGTGTAATGAAACACACAGTAAAGCCACTTTTATCGCTTCCATAATTTGCAATTTATTCTTCTCAAAAACATTCACTAACCTCAAAACCCACTTCAAATATACAGAAAAACAAATGTTTAACAGGTTCGGCAACAGAAATCCAAGTTGACCAACATAAAAGCTTGAATTATTTTATTCTCAAACTTTGTGTATCCAAATCGATCTCAATACATATTGAATTTAACATGGAAACACGGATCATATTCAGTGTGGAATTGGACTCAAGTCGATTTCAATTCTCCATGGAAACGGTGATTTTCTCAACACGTTGCAAAAGTACGCTGGCAACTCATCCGGAAACTGGAAACGAACTGCAGCGCCTCCACATAGCCTCTTAAACCCTCTGCTATAACGGTTCATTTAGTTATAGGTGAATCTGAACAAACGCATTTAGTTTCATAAATTGAACTGTTATAATAATGGATTTTTTAAATTTCTCTGCACGAGAATAACCACAAAATGTTCCAATCTGAACTGAGCTGTTTTTCATAGAGGAAAAGACGACATGCTAAGCGGGAAAGGTTGTAGTTTGCCCACCAGGCAATGAGGTGCTCTCTTGTCTACTTCCCCTTTCAGCTTATAGTGAAAAAGGTATAGCTTTCCAGCTGTTGATAGATATCAGTTTATACAGTGCACTGTAGACAATATGAAAATAATGATGAACAGAATGCAAATCAGCAGTTAATTTAACAAACTGACTCAGTTTATAGTGTGTATGATGGTATTAGACAAGGTGAAAGAAAAGTACAAAAACTCACTTCTAGATTTGGATTCAATTCCCAGGATATTCTACAAAATATTGTTCAGTACAAGGCAACAGGAAAGAGGGTTATGAGTGAGAAATTAAAGAAGTGTTTTGCCGCTATACACACCTTATCAAGACTGTACAATGCAGAGGCATAGCGCGGGGGGGGGGGGGGGGGGGGGGGTAAAAAAATGTAAAAACTTGTAGCAACTTCCTAGGTTGGCGTGAATGAGATACTTCCTAATCGTATCACTTGTAGCACTGTATTTATGCTGCATGTCTTGGACAATATGATCAAAGGTGACAGCAAGAGAAATTTTACTTCAGATGGCGTTGGTATAACCATGTTAAAATATCAGGGGCATGTTTTCATTTTAGCGCTAAATTTTTGAGTAGTTTCCAATATCTCCCAGTTTACAACATAACTAGAAATCCTATTTTGTAGTGAAAAAAATGGCCTGCAGCGGTAATATAAAATACTCCACAGTGGTCATTAATTCTCATGCCACAACACATTTGCCGCTTAGAATACGCAAAACATCCTATCCTAACTTTAATTGCAATTTCTGCATCTTACTCTATGAATATAAAATCAACTTATTTAAATACACTGCCATTTGTGAAAATGCAACACCAAGAAAGAGCTTCCCGAATAACTCCAAACTTGGTGGAAGTGTAGAAGAGTGTGCAAGCAATAAGTGATTAGGTTTGCAGAGAGATGGGGTACACGTAGGCCGAGCAGAGCCCTCTTGTTTCAGTCCGACAAGGTCAGTGTTGCCCCAGTGTAGTCAGTGCAGAGCTGTCAAACAAGGCAGAAACAATAAAGCGAGTGCCAGTATGCCTCGTCGACATCAAAGGGAGCCATATCAGCATGTGAGTGAGTTTGAATGGGGCAGAATGATCGGTCTCCGGGAAGTGGACTTGTCATACCATGACATTTCGGCTCTTACAGGGCATGCTGCTACAACAGTGATGCGTGTGTGAAAGCAGTGGATAGGTGAAGGTTGTACGTAGCGAAGAGCAGGTGCTGGACCATGGAACATGACCAAAGCACGGGATGACTGCCATCTTGTCCGCATGGCCATAACAGACCGTACAGCTTCATCCACAGTGTTGGCTCGATGCTGGAGCACTGCAACAGGTGCGAACTTGTCTGCATCAACGGTTCGTCGTCATCTGCTGCACGTTGGACTGGTTGCATGCATGCTATTACATCGGCTTCCACTGTCCAGAAACCACTAGCTCCTCTGACTGCAATGGGCACATGAACACTGTCACTGGGGTGCTGAGTGGCAAAATGTAGTCTTTTCAGTCGAGTCCCGCTTCAACGTGTCCTACAGTGATGACCGCATACGTGTCCGGCGGTACCATGGTGAGCGCAAACCTGGAGGGCTGCATTGTTGAACGGCATAGCAGATAAATACCAGGTGTGAAGGTTTGGGGCAATATTGGTTACAACAACTGATCTCGCCTCCTACGAATTGAGGGCACTTTGAAAAGCATCCGGTACCTAACGGTGGTTGTAGAGCCTGAGGTACTCGCCCTGCTTCAGGCATCTCCACAGGACAATGCCCAGCCACATATTGCGAGGAATGTACAAGCCTTCTTCAAAGAGTGACAGGCACCATTGCTTCCCTGGCCTACACGTTCGCCTGACATGTTGTCCATCGAACATGTCTGGGATATGGTTGGTCGTCACCTGGTGCATCACGGTCCTCCAGTAACTAATGTCACGGTTTTGTAGGCTCGAATACAAACTGTGTGGAGGGAAATCCCTCAGGAACTTATTCAGAACCTTTTTGATTCAATGCCACGGTGTATAGCAGCTCTAATTGCAGCGCATGGAAGCCACACCAAATACTGAATATTAGGGCTCAAAGGTCATGTATAGATTTGAAAAGTTAATCATTTGTTACTTGTCATGTACCTAACGTGTGGTATTGAATTCATGCGTTTCCTTCTTGGTGTTGCAATTTTCACAAACGGCAGTATATTTCAACTCTAATTCATATTTATCATTTGAATCAATATAAATGGTTTAAAAACTGGACCCCTACACATAAACCCCCTTAATTTTCTGGATATGCTACTGATACATTATGTCTAACACATGAAAAAAGGAAGAAAATTTGTATAGGATGTTAGGAAGCATCAACACCTTCTTCAAATCATCTATCTTCCCTTCATTGAGTTTCAAATACTTAGGAAGATCACTTTGTGCTCTACTGTGAATTTGCTGTTACTTTTTAAAACACCCCCATATTTTCAACCTTTATAGTTTACAATTAAATTCAACAAACTCACCTTCTCTCTTGCCCGTTTTTAGTCATTTGCAATCGTATGGTTTCTGTTATAACTGCAGATTGTAAATTATATGACTAGCAATTGCATTCATGGTGGTGTACAGTATCTCAAAGCAATTGTTGGTGCTGTTTATCTGAACTGTTTTGCAGTTGTTCCTGCTTAAAAACAGAAAAGCTAACCACTAAATTTAACACCTAAAACAACCTATAATTTAAACACAAAGATAAATTGAGATGTGTTAACAGAATATCCACCCAGACTACTTTGACTAAGCAGGTATAGCAGTCAAATCTGTTGTGTCCATAAACACTAGTGTGCAGTTTCTGGAAAACACATTGCATTTTTAATGTCAGACTTCCTTTCCTTTTCTTCTTTCTTTTCTTTCTTAGTTTCTCTTTTCTTTATTTTCTGTCTACCACTGGATCAGTACATCTAACTATTCCAATTATAATCCATTCACTAGTTCAGGATGTGTAAGCAGGTGGATCAGGTAGGTGTAGTAATTTATATATTTTCCTCTCCTTCGAAGGATGCCTTCTGGTCAGAGCGTTTGATGTTTAGCAATAAATATGCTCCTTTCTGGTCAGAGCACTTGGTACTTAGCAATAAATATGCTCATCATGTGTCATTAATATTCATTAACACCTTCCTAATTATTATTGTCAGTGGTCAGGTATTAACACTTGCACTAATAAGAATAATGCTGCTCTATAATTACCTGAGGATGATTGTGCATTCACATCCGCACCACTAGCAATAAGGAGTCTAACAAGATCAACATGACCTGCTGATGCTGCTTCCATTAGTGGAGTACAATCTCCCTTCACCCCTCGATCTTCTACATTAGCATTCATTGCAAGCAATACCTGAAAGTACACATTTTAAAGTAATATATTGCAAATTCAGTTATGTATTAATTCCAAATCAAACCTTCGCAATCTTACCATTACCTGAGCCAGCTCATAGTAACCTGCAGAACATGCTAAAGATAAAAGGCTTTCTCCTTCTTCATTCGTTTCATGAACACTACGACCTTCAGTGAGCAATTTCTTTACTGTTCCTACATCACCATCTGAGCAAGCTTCTGCCAGAGTTCTATGGCTGAAACAAATAAAAAAAAATTTTCTGTTCAGAAATGATGTATTGGGCATACTGAATCTTCAGCATCAGCAGAAAACTAACAAGCAATATGATGAAACAGCTGAGAATGTTATAATCTTCTTCTTATAAAGGTCTAGGAAAGTCATGTCTCAGTTCAAATCCACTGCCTATACTTATCTTGTGAAGTGTTTAAGCACCAAGTTCTTTACTTTTCTTTTTGGTTAATTTGAACAATGCTGCTTACTTGATACAGAATTTTGAATAATCTTCATGAAAAGATCATGCTAAAAGAAAGTATATAAAGATATACAGGATACCTAGATTCTGCCTGTGGACGTGGGTTCTCACTCCTCATACGTGTAAGAGCAGCTGCTGCTTCATCTAAAGCACAAGACACACTTGAAGTCAAACGCCGAAGTACTTCTGGATCTCCAAGTTGTTTTCCATCTCCCGTGGAAAGCTTTCCTATTCCTAATAACCAACAGTTCAACCTTTCAGATCATCTGACCATATGTTTTATTGCTTATGCAAATAACATCAAAGTACACACATATCAAGCTGTATTTATATCATACACTAACATCATTTACACTACATCTTAATACTATGAGAGTACTGTTGTAAATGTAATATATACTACTAAAAAGCTGAAAGGCTCACAAAATGAGAAGGGAGATGGGGCATCTCATATGCACAGTGCGTTGTGAAGATAGATGGCTATTAGCATAGAGTAAGAATTTAAGTGTTTAACACAATACAAATCAGCTACCACAGAAATGGAGACCAAAAATAGCAAACAAATGGTTTATGGTTTTTCTTTATGATCATCACGCTATGGGTGATTGGAGCAAATGAGAAGAATCCTGGACCAACAATTCTGAAAGATGACAAAGAATTAAGGAACATGGAGAACAGAACTGATAAGAAAATAACCAGTGAATTCGAAGAGATAAAATAAATTATTGGAAATTGTGAAGGAAAAGCAGAAAATGAGATTGCAGAGTGTAAAATAAAACTAATAAACTTAAAATGTATGGAGGAAGAACTTTTGGAGTTGAAGATCAAACAGTTTGGAAAGATATTTTTATAGCTTAATTTGAATAAGATGGGAAGAGATTTTGTAAACTCCCAATCTGGTTAAAAAATGGAGCAGAAACTGGCACTTATTTTAAGATGGCCAGTGTTACTCACCCCTCCACTGTCTGTCATTTAAATGCCTGGACCATAGCAAAACATTAGCCACTTACACTTTAAATCAATGTCATGTTGTAATTTTAGTTTATTCTTGAAAATATAATTTTTCATTATTTTCAGTGAAATGAAACTGTGCTAGAGCAAATCATAATCTGTTAGAAAAGGTACATGTTATATAAGCATAGGTCACTAATATATTTTAATGCTACCTAAATTTTAAAATCACTTTTCCCAAAATGTTAGCATTTAACACGCCATAAAACAACAAAGCATATAAATACTGCACTTTGTCATGCACTTCACACTGTAGAAGAATGGTGCAAAAAAAATCAGCAGTAGGTATCTAGTATATCATTAGTGAATGCTTATATGATGCATCATCTGTCCTTGGTTTCATACTGAGACACTCTTTTGCCTACTTCACTCATGCAGATGTGTTTCCTGACCCCAAAGAAATAAAGGAAGTAGCAGCCTCTGTATTTATGCTGTGCTCTTCCATAAGCTCAATACTGGATTTTCTTCATTCTAAGACCCAAGAAGACATGCAGCATAAGCCATTAACTGATACCATCGCACAGAACATATCACAGGTTACATCATTGATATTCAAAACATTTAGAAGCAAAGTAAGGCAAATAGCAACAGTTTGCCTTTGCAGTAAATTACTATAAATGTATCAATATGATGACTACATGGAGAAATAATTGAGGAGTTGGATGCAAGAAGGGCATGAGTCAGGAAACATAGTTTTGAGAAATCTTGAGTTAAAGATTTAAGTTACAATCATTTTTATTAGTTGTTTGTAATACATTTTGTAATGGCATAAGCATCAAATTCAATTTTTATAAATACACAAACACAAAACTGAAAAATTACTACTAATTTACAAATGGAGAAACTATGAAATACAAAAACCTTTGCAGAAGCCCTTTTTGCATAAATGGTTTCTAAATCGTGAATGAATACAGAAAGCAATGAAATTGCATAGAACACACATTTCTAACAACCTGCAAATATTTAATAACTGCTATTTTAGTCCCAAATGCTAACATTATATTTATCCACATACTCTTAAGTTATTAACATGCAGTTCTTATCAGCCTATTCTGCAGCAGTGTCATTTCTTTCTTCACTTAGTTAAGGGTTTTCCTCTCTTGGTCTTGCATTTGACGAGTATTCTTTTAAACCACTCTACATGGTCTGGTTCTAAGAAACAGAATAAATTCTGAATGTCCTTTTCCTTCTGTGGTTTTATTTTGCATTTTCAACAGCAGATAAAGTAAAAACAGAAGTTTCTCAAATGCAACTTGCTTCTTTAAAAACTGAAAAGGTATGTCACTGCCACAGTAGGTTGATGAGGCTGCTAATGTCCCGCATTGTTTAAAACATAACATAAGATATGACTGTATTGCAAAAGCATGTCCTTTGGATGTCGGCTCAGAAGAGTGAAATTCTTTAGTTGAACACTCCATTGCTTTAAAATATTTTTAGTGCAGTTCAACCACAGTAAATAATTCACCAATAAGTGTCAGATATTCATCTCCAGTGTAAATATTTTCAATGAACTTCAGCCGTTTAGAGTATACACCAAAATTTCTATCATTTTGGCTATAGCTGTGTCCTTGAATAGGGAACAGATGAGTAACTTTTACTTTGAAATAATTGGCCAAAAATGAGCAGAATCGTACAATGGTAATATTTTTTTCTGTCCACCATGTTTTCAGACAATAACACTATTTCTGAATATTTCCGACCTTGCATCTTCATTAGGAAATCATATAGACATGAGGCAACAGAGTCAGGATTTTTCTTGCATGCAGTTTCAGGGAAACAGTACATTATGGATGTACCATTATTGTGACAATGTACATTGAAAACATTCAACCATAGCAGCCGTTTGTAAAACTGAGCATTCACACTTAGTTTTGGCACAGATAAATTTTGTCCATAATCAAACTCAAGTACCAAACTTCAGAATTTTCTTCTTTGCTTCTATGCAATAATTCTTGTTTAATATTCTTTGTGTTCAACTCCTTTCAAATGTAAGTTAAGTTTAGTTTTCAAAACTGTGTCATTAGGATTACTTTTTAGTTGTTGCTCTGTTGGGGATAAATATATTTAAAAAAAAAAATCACAAGATATCAGTGTGTGGCTTTCTGAGAGAGAACATGATGTTGGAGTGAAAGTATTTAAAATAAGAGGCATGTCAGTCTTTGTTTGTTCTTAGTCTTGTCCTTGTAGTATTTTTTCAGTAAATCAAAACGTTTCCGTATATTTAATGATGTGTTGTCAAAATAATTTGTTTGATTTCCCTGAGCTGTAATGTGGTATGGGATTTAAATGTTCATCAACCATTTCCCTTATGGATGTGTCAATTTTGTTTGGTCTACTTGAATGCTTACCCCTTTTATCTGACATAGCAATTAGACCTTCCACTCTTTTCTTTTGTACAATACAGATCCTTTTTTCAGAAATCTGACAAAGCTTTAAAATCAACTTTCGACATACTTTTACTCTTCCATCTGACAATGGAAGAGAGTACTCCCACAGGTTTTGAACACCTCTATTGGTATTTTGTTTTACACTTCGTATTTCTTTTGAAGTAAAGCAACTATTTAAGAAAATATTTTGTTTGCTGTTAACTGCTAAACCATAAAAATTTAAGAACAAATTATTTTGGTTTTAACACACATTTTTGTAACATAGGACAACACTGGATGATGTGATGAAATGTTTTTTGGGTACTACTTAACCTTTGGTATTGGCGTATGACTTACCAGATTGTCTATTCTCCTTTTTCACATTGTGTTTCCATTTATTACTGTTTATTGAGCACTTTTTACCTTTCTTTTCTAAAACAAAAGTATCATCTTCATCAGCAGAGCTCATCTTCATTAATAGTCTATACTATGAATTTTCAATTGTTGCCTTTAATGCAAACGAACTGAAGTGTAAAAAGAACCAACAAAACAAAAAATTATTTACCATCATTATGACAACTTTAAATTTAATAATCTCATGTAATTTGTATTAATAGCTTGAATCGCAATAAATAAATGCTTTTATTTGTTTTATGCAAAAAGGGCCTGTGATGAAGATTTTTCAAAAGCTTATAACTTAGTCAATTTTCAACATTTTAGTTTGACATTTTGTGGGGATATTCTTTATTGGCTAAAATTCAATATTAGCTGTTTTAAGAAAAAAAGGACTTTAGGACCCCTCACGTCCTTGCATCCAAGTCCTCAACTGAAGTGGGGAATTGCATAAAATATTAATGCTCAGAGGGTTGCAACTTATCATTGGCATACTAGATATGGGGAGCATCGTTTCAAAACATATTATAAGCACAAAAAAACATTTTTCAGAAATGAGGAAAAATGTTTTACTCCTTAACAAGGAAAGCTATCTGCAAAATTGAGACGTCAGGGTTTAGATACTGGAGCAATGTTTGAGGATCGCCAAAAACTAAAATTTGTTTTTCATTAACTAGCATTATATTTTAATTTAAATTTGGCACTTAACACATTTTGAAACGATTTACTGAACTGAATACGTTCTGAACCGTTTATTCAGTAAAAAACAGAGAGGAGGTAAAACACTAATAGCATACCCAAGAAATTTTGTGCAGTTTATATTCAGTTATGTTTTTAAATCGTCTCAACTATACATACACTTCAAAGTAGAATAAATTAGTGTTAATGACACTGATAATCTTTTATTAACACAATAGGTCATAATAGGTACACATTTTGAGGTTACAAATTCTGCTGTTTAAATGCACATAGAAGCAAAAACTTGAATTTTACAGCAGAGATAGGACAACCACAATCTTCCAAGTCCCGTTTCCTCATGCACACAGTCAGAATCCTCAGGATCACAACTGTCAGGTGCTGCATCAAAATTTACAGCTACTTTATACATCAGTAAACTATCAACCTCTCTCCAGTTATGGCCAAATTTTGCTTTCAGAAGATTATCTACATCTGTTTTGTTTGCATCTGATAAAGCTCTCATTTTGTCAGAGATTCAAACACCTGCTCCATGTTTATCCCTCGTTCTAGTAATGTAAACATTTTTGATGGGTCATCACACCTATACGTTGGTTCCATCTTTACTCTGACTAGGGTCCTCCCATTTATCGCAATTTTGTTCAAAATTACCCTCTTCATGTCCTTTATTCCATCCAATTTCCTGAATTGTTTTGTGAGTATTTTGTAATCCATAATAGCCCAATTGTTTCCAAGTGATCTTACTTTTCCCGTCGACTTGTAAATTTTTCTATATTCTCCAGGAGTGAGGGCGTCAGAGGATTTCTGGAGAGCCTTCTCTATAACTCCAAACAAGCGATCTGCAGTAAATAAGAATGCCCTCTCATGGGAAAGACTACTATAATATTTCTGAGGTGAGCTAGTGCTTTCTTTTGGAGCCAAGAAACAAGAGCATGAACTATGTGCATGTTTTTATTTTGGCCGCAGCCATCAGCAAAAAGCCTAATAGTGGTCACTGAATTCTCAAAATGGGCTTCTGCCAAATAAGAAATTACACCTGATGCCACCTCGTTTGCCCCTCTGACATCTTCAGTCTCATTCCATGTAAAGAATGTTGCATTCTTGTTGCTAATGTCAGTGACACATAGCACATAAAACGATATTTGATGGGAGTAGTATGCTTTGCCAATTGATAATTTTGAAATGGGCTGTACCTGTTGTAAATCAAAGCAGAAATTTGTGTCAGCAGAATGCTCCCTCATTAATTTTTGGAACAAAATTTGTGTGCTCACAGATCAGCCAGTAAATGATTCTTTCTTTGAATATCTGTTTCACACTTAACTTGAGATGCCATACAAGCACAGTAACTGCAAACATCAGTAGCAGGTGACCCAAAACCGATCTTAAATTTTGTGCAGAAAATGTTCTAGAAAAACAATTTTTTTTACCATAAGCTGGGCAGAAACACTCGCATTGAATAATTTATTGATGCTTAAGTCAGTTGATAAATAAAGCCTTTGACTTTTGTTTCTACTATAATGTGATTCTCTTGCCCTTAGTTTTGAGATAAACTCTCACGCACTTCTTTTCTTGGCAGTAAACAGAGTATTTTTCCGATTACCTCCTCTCCTCTCTTTAATGCCCTGGCCACCCTTCATAGCCTATGTTATGCTATTAAGTCTGATTTGACTTATCCCAAATAAAAGTTGGAAAAATTTTGAGCAGACTGGTTGTGTTTGGTCACCTGTTTTCAACTGAAAGGAGATAACAGCCAAAGTAAGGAAACATTCTCGAGTTGTTAAAAAATATATTAAACAAATAAATGGGATGATTACAATAATAAAATTTCAAGCTGAACAGAGCAAGGAATACCATAAGTTTGATACAGGTTTTTGTTTTCACAGTAGGCTGTACTACGCATACAAAAGTGCTGCATTGTTATAGTTTAATTGTGAGCTAACATGTGAGCGAGAGTCATCATCATGCCTCCACACCAATCAAATTTTCGCGCTAAGTTTATACAAGTAGTCGAGCCTCACAAAATTCTCAGAATGTATTAATTCTAGAACTTACCTCTTAAAATACAACAATAGAAGTACAACTCTGATTGCCTCCATAATGCTTTGATGTTCTCCAGGGCTTAGGAGATGTAACTTTTAACATGTAAATTAATCGGCGATCTTGATCTAGCTTGTTAGCTACCGAGTATACCAGATTCTTTGTTTTCACTAGAAAGTACATAGGAATGCTGAAACACTTAAACCTTTCTTCTTTGTGAGAACATGGAGGTTCAAAGTCCTGCAGATCTGGATCACGGCTTGTGTACCTATAGAAATATAATGTATGTAACGAGTTATATAAAAACCTAACAACAATTAGGCTATTTATCAGTTAATATAAAATGTCTTGAACAATAAGCATATTATGGATGTTGCCATGTAATTTCTCGCTAGTTATAACAGTATTTCTCATTAGTTCTACTCAAAAGTGAGCAAATTAAAAAATATAATACAAAGAATGCAACAGTGTTGATTAAAATATCATAAAACATAATAAATAAAACTAGCACTTACCTAGCCTCCACTTCATGCTGGCATTTGGTTTTTGCATTCTTGAATGGCTTCCTACTTCCTTTCGATCATTCTGACAAGTTCTCCCTCCATGATGATCACAATGAACTAACATATAACTTCTAAGCTTACGGCCACATCAGCATAACCGTTAGCGGGAAATATCAGCAGAAACACACGTTGAATGCATAGTGTAAAACTTAATATGAAAGTCGCACATAATGTGCTTTGAATCGATCATTCCTGTGCACATAATACGATTTGATCTGATGCATCTACTTCGACACTGAAATACTAAAGGATATATTATGAAATGTTCCAATCTGAGTTGATAGCATTAAAGAGCACTTACAAAATATGGGAAATCGTATCGAACTGTATTTTGACCAAGAGTGCACTTAATATGTTTTGAAACAATGCTCCTCATATGTTCCATTGCATTTGCATGCATTTTGGTCATATTGTGCCTTTTTTGTTCATATTTAGCTATTCAAATAATATAGCAATTATGAGTCATTAAATTTGCATGTATTTGTTTGGTCACATTGTCTTTTTTTTTCATATCTAGTTATTTTTAAGGTCATATTTCATATTTTCCACTTTTTTAAGTCATAAACATCCGAACCCTACTCATAAGCTAGAATACACTTTCAACTGCATGCATAGCTGAGCAGAACCATTCTATCCAAAACGCACTCAAGGTAGGGAGAGATGGCGAACAGTGGAGTTAAGCAACCTCAAGAAGCTAAAAGTTAAAACATATTTATTGAACATGATCTATGAAAAAAGGGGGGGGGGGAATTAGCACTGAAGGAAATGCAAAAATGTAGAGAAAGTGACAGTGCAACATTTGAAAACAGGATGGTTTTGTGGATCGATGTGTGAAATAGGATCTTTGCCAGAGCAGTGTTATTCCAAGAGAAGAAACAGAGTCTGCCTACAGTGGAGGAGGAAAATCTGGTGACTGGTGGAAGGAGCAGCCATTCTAATGAAGAGAGGCAGAGATGACAACCTCTCCACAATGTCACTAAAATCAATGATTCAACTTTCAGCTCAGTTGATTGAACATGAGGATGACCTTGGATGCAGTTGGTTTTAACATTTACAGAGAAGAGGGTCCTAGTGTTAATGGCAACTCAAAAAGGTAGCATTTTGCAGGTTGCTGGAAATAAATGGGAAGCAGTAGATATATCCACAGAAAAGCCAAGAGAAATTTGACATATATAGATTTGAGAGGAAAGGTTCAGTTATATACAGGGATTTGATGTCATTGTGAGCTGGAATGAGAAAATGTAGTACAAAAAGTGCACCAAAAAAGAAAATTATGCCGTTGTTGAAATTGGAAAATGAGGTGGAAGTAGTCCACATATACGGTTAAAGATAGTAAATATAAGAAAAGAAGCATTTAATTTTTACAGTGTAGCCGAGATGAAAAATCAGACTAAAACATGTGCATTGGACATATTCATTTATTTTGTGAAAAGGGTAAGAGATTTAAGGTAAAAATAAGAAAACTGTTAGGAAATAATAAAAGTCATGTGGCTTACTTTTCATAATATGTACCTGAATAATGATTGTATGAGTAATACAATGTGTTTCATTTATAGCCTGGCCATAGATCACATATATGCAGTTTGCTTTCACTGCAGTGACCTCGGTATTTTTCCACAGTGCACTAGTGGTGAATGGCCCACTTTAGACTACATTTATCAGCTGCGTTATACTGTGTCAATTGCTGGCTTCAGTTTGTGCTGTTAAGACTGAATTTGCTCATGGTGCATCTCTAAAGTGAAAGTTTATTCAAGACATGGTTGTGTGTGAATTATATTGGATTATTAGTCTACTGAAATGCTTACCAAAAAATTCATGCTTGAACAAAGCATTTTTATGTATGATACATACATAAAAACCGAATCGTGTAGACAGGTGTGTAGATAAGTTCAGGAAAAATTTCTTGGTATTCCAGTTCCAGGTAGAGAAACTGTTAGAGGTCTGGTTAATAAGTTCACAATGGGAATGCACAACCTGAGAAGCAAAAATATTCTGACAGAGGAAAAAATTGACAAAATTGGTGCATCATTCAAATACTCTTCAAAGAAGTTTACAAGAAGTGTTGCACAGCAAGCAGGTGTTTCAAAAATCTGTTCACAGAGCTGCTAAAATTTTAAAATTGAAACCCTGCAGAGTGGCTATTGTTCATGAATTACAACCTCATGATGATGAGGAATGACAGGAATGTCTCAATGCAGATGGACACCACTTTCAACACAACTTATAAGGAGGTTAGTACTCATTATAGTGCACGTTACTCACAAGTAGAGCTCAGATTTGTACACGAAATGCATATTTTTTTTATATATATATATTTAGAGATATACAGAAATTATATACCTCGTAAGTCACACTTTCACATACCATTTTAGTAGTGTTTGATAATGCATATAAATGCACATTCCAGGAAAAATGCATATTTTAAACTTTTAATACAAAAATGCATATTTTAATCTTGAATGCCATATTAAATTTTAGTTTTTCCTCTTAAGGTAATCAATAATTACTAGTACTTAATTAAATCTCTGCAATCAATATAAAATATAAAAATAGATACTATGCCTGTGTGCGTGTGTTCCAGCATAATTCTGGAATGCCAGGAGTAATTTCAACCAAACTCGGTACTCATGACTTGCAATCCAGAAAACAATACTTTGAAGGAGTGAAGGGATGAAAAGTAGAAATATTAATGTTAAAACCATAGTTTTTCAGGGTCACAAATGAATAGTGACAACTCAATTCCATTAAGTCAAGTTCAGCACCCTTAAGCATGGAAGATAAGTGGTGTAAAAGTTTACAAAAAAACATCAGATTAGTATCGAATCAATAGAATCAGGGCCACTAAGATTAACAGATTCCTCATAACCAGTATGAATCCAGTTCAAACATCCCCCTAACCTAATCTCAGGTTTAAATCCCGCAATCAGAGGACCCTGTGATTTCAATGCGACTTGCTCCATCCTGATGGCCATATGCTAATGCTGGCAAAGTACATACAAGAACCCTTACTCATGTTAGTAAAAGATTACCCACAAAACTAATTTTTTTTTTTTTTTTTTTTTTGCATATTATGTGCATATTCTTTTACATTTTTATGCATATTTTACAACTTGACTATGGATACAAATCCGGGCTCTACTGATAATACACAAGTTTTAGAACAGAAAATCCCCATTGTAATACAGTTGTGGAGGACAGATGTGCAAGATTTGTGGCCTTACAAATAATGAACGCATGTAGTATTCTTTATTAAATTATATCAGGAATGACAATAAGTCGCAAATTGTAAAACCTCATGAAACAAAATTAATCTTGTCCATAGTTTTCATTAGGATGAAAGAAAATATTTTAACTTTTGAGAACTGGTATTTGTATTACAGCAAGTTATTGTAATAACTATAGAGAAATACTGAAATCAGGGAAATTACCAGAATTCTGTAACTAACTTGAAGACCAATAAACAGTGATATTAATGGAAGCTAGGAGAATTTTGGAAGATTTAGTCTCAACTAATTGATACCAGGAAATAATTACTGATTGAACTATTTAATAAAACATTTGAGGTACATATAGCATGGAGAATAAGTATTATAGCACCTATACACAAATTTAGGAGTGATGTAAACAATTTAGTTAATTAGAGGCATATCTCTTCTCTCAGTTTAATGAAAGATCTTCTCTAGAACAAGTGGAAGAGGAAACACACATTTAGAGGGATCCAATCCACTTTTGATATTGTTTACTGATTTGTATTGAATTATTAATGGTGTAAGGGAATTTTTTGTTACATTGTTTTCCAGTACACCATTATTTCCAGGCAAAACTTTCCAATTCCTTGCATAGGAAAATCACTTAGACTATCAAAAAATACATTGTGTAGTAACATTTTGGTAAATTATTTCACTTATTTTATGTGTTTTTATATTTCCTCTACTTTTTTTGTTACAACTTTCCATGCACTTTCAACCATAAAATTGTTTACATTTTCTACACTAAAATTCTGTTGCACTAAATAATACCTCTGTTTAAAGGAATAAGTGTACCAAATTTCATCAAAATCCTATAAGAAGTAAAAGCATGAAAAAATTTTTGCAGAAAAACTAATTTAAACTTAAAATGAATATTTCTTTTATCACTTCAAATAAAATAACCTAATACATTTTCTTGTTATCTTCTGCAAATCTTTTAGCTCCTCTGCTCCTTTCTCCAGCAGTTTTTTCCATATTCTATACTGAAGCCCTGCCTTTGTGGCATTGTTGCTCATCATGATTCACAGTGTCTGCTCAATGAAGACTCCAAGTGTAAAGCTCAATTCCGGAGGATGCACAGCTTCAGGACATCTCTTCCAGATAAGACCACTGAAGCTTTCATTTGGGTTCTAGGTTTTTTTGCATGTAGGTAATTTTCTGGTAGTTCTGGTAATGGGATTGCTACCTCATAAGGAAGGATATTCTTATGGTTATAAGGTTCCTCAGTTTCCTTGCTTTTCATCAACTTGCACCATTCATTAGCACATAGGCCATATTGAGGTCAACAAGTAATGAAACCCAATTGCTCGATCTGCCTTCCACATATTATCCAACTCTGAGCTTATTTATAACTGCACTACCATAATATGTTTGTAGACTGGCATTCTCTTCTTTGTTAGCCTGTTTCTTTTTTGTCCCCCCCCTATTGGCTTGCCATCCTCTAGTAACTTGCCCTTATTTTCTAAAACAAGTGGCCCGAGTCATTTCTCACCCTCTTGTGAATATGGCCTAAGCACTCTTAACATTGCAATACTGCAGTCTTTTCCACAGGGCTGACTTTCAGATACAGTCTTCAAAGCACTAGTGTTTCCATCCCCTATGTAAGTACCTTACTACCTATTTCTGCAAAGACCTATGGAAAATTAGTTTCATACCTGCAGCTTCCATCCCCCCACTGAAGTCTAAATAATTCCTGCTACAAACAGCTTTGCATATTTCTTGCCATTTAGTTTCTTTATTTGTATCATTGTATTTCTTGTGCAAGGAACATATAGAATAGTATTTAAACATTATCTACGTGCCAAGTTATTTTCAAGTGTCAACACTAATGTGTTTTAAAACTCCATACAGTGAAGTATTTCTCCTCTTAATCCAGGAATTGCCACAGGAAACTGATATGACCTTAAATTCTAATGGTGAAGAAGCTAGTAACTATGATGTTATAATTTGAAGTAATGGGTATGTGATGAGTTCCAACCACCGACCCATTAATTCAAATGATGTATCATTGTTATTAGTTGCATCAGATTTCTTGGATAGCCTCTTGAATTGCCAATTCTATACTCTCTTCACTTCTGCAACTGCATTGAAGAAAGCAGTCTTAAATGCACTACAATTTAATGGGAGGAACAGGTGTATTCATCACACCACCTAAAAGGTTTCAACCTTTTCCAAGCCCTATACATCTTAGCCCATAGGCAAACATGTTGGCTTCATACATTCTATTACTGGCCTTTGATGTCCTGAATACCATGTTAACATCATAGTTATCACATAAAATGTGTAATGTGCAAACCAAACCTTCCTCTTTCCATCATTCACTACATTCAAATTTCCACCACAAACATAACACTTGCAGGTTTTTCCAAGTGCTTTGGTTAGCAGTTCCAGAACCATGATTCTGAAACTTGTTTTTCTGTCATTTTTGTCTTCTCCTGGCACAATACATGGCCCAAGCTTTACTTTTGATGCAGCTAATGCTTGCATTTGCAGGTCTACACCTAAACTCTACATAATTTTGACTCTCTATATCGGTAAATGGGATTTAGTATACTTCTTAAATTTGGAGATTGCAAAAAAAGTTGGTCATTTAATTTAAAAATTAATAACTGTGGTTTTTATGGTTTTGGTAGCTTTAGATAGGCAGCAATCAGAATTTGTAACTGGTTTTGTTCAAATGTAGTCATTTACATGACAAAAATAGGCTAAAAGTTTAAATCCCATCAGCAGACCTCGCTGTTTACTCCAAACAACTCCTCAACAATTGGCTCAATAATGAAAACACAATGACTGTTATTTGTAATTTCTTCTGCTTGGATGTTAGTGTAAATGATCAAGAGAAATGGATACTAAAAAACAGTTTGTGGTATTAATTGGTGCACAAGAAAGGAAATGTGGAACACAAAGCTGAGTCTGCAAGGAATCCGAAGTGTCTGTATCTTAATATAAACAAATTAAAACACTCAATACTTGCCTTCATCTGGTTCAAAAATTGAAGTGAAGGAAAAAAGTTTTTAACATTTCAGGCACAGTGATCCCAACCCACATCTACCTAGCTAAGCGCAACTTTGTTCTCAGAACAATAAGATGTTCACATGTTCCAAAGTCTCCTTGGGCAATATTATGAAGAATCACAATAGACTATATAGACACACGAAAGAATCTCAGGATGTTTATTTAATCCAAATGATTTCTCCAGCTGCACCACCTAGAATTCGCCTGGAAAACATTCACCCGGGAAAGGGTAAACCCAGGTCTTTTAGTAATACTCACTTTGCAAGTTCTTTCATGTTTTATTTAAAGTAATATGTAAGAAATAAACAGCATTTTGTTTTAGAACATATTTTGATTTTTAAATCTGTCCAAACGTCCACACAAAGTCAGGTGCTGTTGCAGTATGCCAATATATCTTCCTTTCATCTCTGGGTGTACGTAAACATAGGGTGAACTCTACTGTAAAGGCAATCTTTAATGGGGGACATTACACAAGGAGAAAAGGGGAGGAGACAGAAAATCTGCAAAATCTGTTGTGAAGCGTGATCATGTCAGGACTTTCATTCAGAAGTTTCCTACTAAACAGGGTCATTACAACAGAAGTCAAGAGGATCTACTTATCTGTATTATACAAATTACACAATTTGTATAATACAGTATATAACAGATACAACATAAAGCACATTGTTTTGTAGAGTATTTCTTAATGATTTCAATATAGGGTTTCCTACTCACTCCATCTGATTGTTGCAGCATATGCAGGCACTGAGAAACCAAATTAAAAATTAAAATGACTCCAGAAAGAAAGCGTCACTTATAACTGAACTGAATGTTCATAAAATGAGGACAAATGCATTCTATATGCTTATGAGGGAACAGCCGAAGACTACCTTGTTTTTTTGTTTTGTTTTGTTTTTTTACATGCAGCAGACTCACCACTGCCTCATACTCATACATTTAAGATATCTTCTATGCCAGACAAATAAGCTTTTACAGCTCTGCAGTACTGATGTGCATACAAGAAACCCACATTTCTACTACTGGACTGAACATGAACTGGTGAGCTTCCACAGAAGTTGGTTCTGAAGTATTAGCCCACTTAAATTCTTTCAACTTTGATAGGATATCTCAAGTTCATCTGTTCTGTGAGAGCTGAAGAGTTCAAAACAAAAACTTGCATATTATTCATACACTTTGTTATTGGTTGCTAGCATATTCCCATGCAATGTTAAAGAGAAACTTCTAACCTTTCCAGTGAGAGGCCATAGCTTCCTAGCAACAGACAGGGCATTCCTGAGAAAGCACCCCATAGTGACTACAAAGGAATAATCTATAATCTCAGATGGGTGCAGTACATATTATGTGAGAGGACTGGAAACTTTAAAATTTAAAAATGTTACAAAATGTACACCAAGAGAGGCCCAGTATTCAGGATTTAAACTGAATATATAAGAAAGGACACTTTAAAAGAATGCAGAATTACAGATTTGGGGCATCCAATGAATAATTTTTCAGCCTTACAAAAAGAAGAAAGAATCCTAATGCTGTACAGCTTAAAGAAATGCCTTTACAACACAGAATAAATGCTGAAAAGAAGGATGTGAAGATGTTACTGAAGAAAGAATAATCAAGAATGGGAGAAAATTAAAGACTATCCTTCTACAATGTAATTAAGAAAGAAGAATTTGAAGACAACAGTGACACCTTTGCCAGTACTGCAAAAAAAATTAGATCTTCAATGTGATTGTTTAAAACAAGCTATAGACCTTCATGTTTAAACTGACATGGTTCTTGTTTGTATCATTTTTATAATTATGTAGATATTATTGATTTTGTTTAACTAAGATCTCTCTACGTTGTGCAGGACTTTTTTTTTTTAATGGAATACGTCTAAATCCTTAAAAGGAAAATCAGCATGAAAAAGATGTGACTTAATGTTGAATAATTTTACCAAGTTAAAAATTAAAATGGTTCATACTTTAAAACAGAAAAGTTATTAAAATATAATTCATGTTTGCATGCTTGTTTTTTTTTTTCTCAGCTTAACTCTTCAAATTTATGGCATGCAGACATTTTAAGATGAGGCCACAGACCGGCTATGTGCGTACTAGGCTGTACTGCAGTGACCTCGATACGTTTCCCATGAGAAAATGGCGGCACATTATGCATTCCTGGTTATCTTTTATCAGCTGTGATTCAGTACTTGCTTTATATTCATACTGTAAAGAGAGTTGACATTGTACATCTCAAAGGGGAAATGTTATTCAAGACATCTGTGTTGTGTGTGATTTGTTTAAGAGTGTCAATGTCCTGTTATTAGTCCACCGCAATGCCTGCTGGCATATCACACATGCACACCAGATCATGTAGACAATTTCAGGAGAAATTTCCTGGTATTCCAGTTCCAAGTAGAGAAACTGTTAGACATCTGGTTAATAAGTTTAGGATAATGAGAATGCTAAACATAAGTGAAAATGTAATGTTCTAGCAGAGGAAAACAATTGATGAAATTGGTGCATCTATTTGTGGGGAACCCTAAAAAAAAGTTTATAGGAACCACCCCACACCATAGACAAACTTAAGGAAAATATAAAAGCAGAACTTATGATTATTATGCAAGAAGAACTTAATAGTGTGAATGAAAGCTTCATTCGAAGATGTCAGGAATGTCTTCACGCAGGTGGACACCACTTATAACAAGGCTAGTAATCATAGTGCATGTTACTATTATGAGTAAGTGTCATGGGAGTTACGGAAAGAAAAACCCCCAGTATAATAGTGTGCAGAGCACACATATTCACAATACGTGACCTCGCCATAAAACAATTGCACTGTATAAAACAAAACTGTATACCAAGTTATATTTTTAAAACAACATTATTTTCTGAAGTTGTACCATAATGAAGCTGAAACACATCTATGGTACGCTACACTGTAAGAAATAGGTCAACTTCCAATCAAAAAACATTTCCAATAAATTACCAATCGAAGGTGGACATTTCCAACTTTGTCAAACAAAACCAGATGTTTCCAAATCTTTTCTGCTCCTAATTGTAAATAAAAAGTATGATAAAACTACTGACACTATGACATCAAGGGATGTAAAATGTGTTATGGGCGGTCACCGGGATCAAACTTGGGACAAAATAAGAAGTTTTGTATTTAATTGACAACCTGGTGTAAACACTATTTTGGAAATGAGTGGCTTTGTTTGCAATCTCCACAAATAATCTACCATGCATTGTTAAAAAGGCTCAATAAATTCACCTAGCTCAAAGGTTGACATACCTAACTAGATTCAAACTGCATAAAACTTGAAGCTCCACAACCTTCTGTACTACACTGATTTGATCGCAGAATGGCTTGCAAAACTACGTAAAGACTGCAGTGTACTGCAGATATAGTTTCTAGGCCTCGCAGGAAAAATTGAACAAGAAAATTGCTCCTCACCTAATAGCTTTAAGAGGTTAAAGGCTCTTTAATGTGTTAGGTTTCAAATTTTTATAGCATTTGTAGTTCAAATTCTAAAGAAAATATATGGAAAAAATCGCAAAGATAATATGCATCTTCAAATAAATAAAATTAATTTAATTTTTTCATGATTTCTGCCATCCCCTGTACCAAAAAAAAAAAAAAACAAACAAAAAACTCATTGTGGATAAATGGGTGTCATTTACAGGAGTACTACAGTAAGTGTAGTGAGTTTCGTAAGAAATTTACAGGAGGTAAAGCATGAATGAATGAGTTTATTTATTCATCAGATACACATTTACAGATACTTATGTACAACACATTATGAAATCTAGTATAACAAAAACTTGGCTCTCCCTTAAATTTACTCCTGGTTGCATGTACAGAATGGAACCACACTAAAAATCATTCAAACCATTAATAACGGATATCTCAGAAATGGCTTATGCCACAAAATAGTTATTTGGAATAAATTGTTTGTTTTAAACAGATCTACATTTTTTGTGCAGTAGGTTTTTGTCTATCACTTAATGTTTACCAGAGATTATACAAGGGTTAGTCAGAAAGTAATCCTTTGTTTTTTTTTATCCTTAAATATATTAGTTATGTAAAAAATTTGAATTTGGCGCGATTTCTCAAACCTCCTGCAATCCACTGCAATAACAGCTTCCCAAGTTAATAGGTGGCAGCACTGCAGTCTGTTATAAAATGGCAAACATCGGTGTACGTATCAGATAGTGTTCCATTATAGAATTCTTGAATGCAGAAGATGAAACATTCATTCGTATTCATGAAAGACTGAAAAATGTTTATGGGGATGAAACAGTAGATGTCAGCACAGTTAGATGATGGGCTCGTCGTTGTAGAGAAGCTGAAGGGCAAACATTATTGGTTGATGAAATGATAAGTTCCAGGCCAGCAACTGTAAGTGACCCCAAGCAACATTCAGCGAGTTAACAAGATCATGCATGAAGACCCCCGGGTAACAACAGATTGTCTCTCATGCTCTCCATTGATAAAGGCAGTGTGATGGAGACTATTGGAAAACTGTGGTACTCAAAAGTTTGTGCACAAGGGGTACCAAGAATGTTAACCAACCACAGTAGACAATAAAAACAATAGCCTCCAATCTCTTGAGCACTTCAGTATGGAAGGAGAGGCATTCTTGGTGAAAGTTGTGACTGGAGACAAGACTTGGGTTCATTTTTTTGAACTTGAATTGAAAAGATGGCATCACACATCCTTGCCGAGGAAGAAAGAATTCAAAACTGTGTGATCGGCAGAGAAAGTTATGGCGGCAGTGTTTTGGGATGAGCAGGGTGTCGTTCTGGTGGAATTTTTGTCTCAGGGGTGCACAGTGAACGCTGTCCAGTACATCAGCTCCCTCAAGAAATTTAAAGCATGCCTTCGACAAGTTTACCCATCAATGGCTATGGCAGATGTTCTTTTATACAACAATGTAAGACCACATACCAGTCTTTGCACCACTCATCAGATTGCGCAAATTGGATGGGAAGTCTTGCCCCATCCACCATACAGCCCTGACCTAGCTCCATCAGATTTCCATCTGTTTGAGCCACTAAAGGAAGCTCATTGTGGGATTCACTTTAAATACGAGAACTTAAAAAGTTTGTGCACCAATGGCTAACAAAGACAGTCATTTTTTCTGCACTGTAATACATGCCTGTTTCCAGATGGACCAAAACAGTGGAAAATAACAGATTACATTGAAAAGGGACAAATTAGCCTGAATGTTGTGGCTATTGTGCTATGTAATTTTCATTTAATTTTGTTCAAAATTAAGAGAGAAAAGAATAAGAGGCATTACCTTCTGACTAACTCTTGTACAAAATTCCTTCCGAATGAAAGGACTTCACAGGATATTTTTAGAAAATTCAAGATATACATTTTATTTCTCATGTAAATATCTTTAATATATGGTACTTTAATACAAATTGTGAAGAGCCATTTTTGAGAAAATAAAAAATTTTAAAAAATCTTCAATATAAAAGGTAGTTGGGAGTGGAGGGATTTTCTTGAAAATCTTTCTGTCACATCTTTGGAAGATACTGAACTTATTTTTGAGTTATGCTGTTCACAGGAATACACAGACATATGTACCTTTTTCTGAAAATAACTTTTTTTATTCAGGCAGCCTCAAAACATGTACTTCTGGTGAAATCTTGGTATCAAACTTTTGGGTGAAATCCAACCCCTTCTCTACCTACTAGGTATGTATTAAAGTAAAAATGCTCCTGTGCAAATCCATGTATAACCTATTCTTCCAAACTTATTTCACATGTCTACAAATTTCTCCCTTTCAGTTTATTTTGATTATTTTGTACAGAACTACAGAGCTTATGTCCTCAAAAATAGCCCAAATCTCTTGCCTTTCTTATGTCTTCCACCCATCTCATTTCCCCCCCCCCTTCCAAAATCCATTACTATAGTTTTCACCTACAGTGAAATATTCCGCATATATCATTCTCTTCTAGCAATTTTCCCATCTCCCTAAACCAAAGTTTTCTTCCCATTACATTTTTTTCTAACTTTAAGCATTCTTTTATTTTGTTACCTTCATCCCATTTCAAACATCTGTACGAGTATTTCAATATTCTCTCTGCTAATACCTTTTCTCCCTACCCTTCCTAGTTCTGTTAGTCCTACACCCCTCTGTGAACTCTCTTAATTCCAAAACTCCTCTGCAGAACATTCTATGTACCAAACCAATCTTTAACCACCCCTTTTACACTCCCCAATTTCCTACACCATACTTCTTTGATTAAACTACAGCTTTATAGTCTTTACAGTCATTTTATTGACATGGATGTTTCATATAAACTATTCCAAAATCTGCCATAGCTATGTTTCCTTTCTTTTGTACACAGGACGTACAGTACATACATAAATGCAGAGGAAAGCAGACATGAGACTAGGTAGTATATCAGGTTTAGTGTTACTTAATCTTCGTAATGATATTCTGGAGTAAAACAAATTATGTATCAACCATTAATACGTACAGATGAGAACTCCATGCAAATGCATGTTTTTATAGCAACATAGACATAGCTCAAACTTGGTATTTATCCCTTTCATTATTTCCATTTCCAAGTATTACTGGCACAAAACTTCTGGAATCATGACCTTTATTGCCAACCCAGCTGCCAAGCCTAGGAATGGTTTATGTTTAGCTTAATCAACGAAAGCGATATGATACCTTTGCTTACTCACAGTGCATAACACATACAGTCTGCATAGAAAGTGTCTGCATCTTGTAATTTCAAAGAGATCAGTACGTAAATAGTGCTTATTTTATATTTGTGATATTTATAACCATGACTCCTGCGTTTTCAAAGTTAAATGGTAAGGTATTACGTATTCAAAGCAGGGAAATAATTGCAAATGTCCTCGACTTCATGAAGCAAGAAGCAGAGATGAAGGAAGAAAATATATGTTTACCCGAGTTCCACAAAAGCCTTAAGAGAGTGAAAGAAAGAGTAGCCAAAGCAACTGTTGTTTCACTGAGTTCCGTTTCCAGATTTCTCAAAGACAAGAAAAACCATATGGATGAAAGAGTACCATTTGACACACCTGTGTAGAAACATAAGGTCCCTAAACGTATTACAGAAATAGACGATTTGGACAAATGTGTCATTTGGTGCACGATTCACAATTTCTATGTGGAAGAAAAAACTGTGCCAACAATAAGCAGATTGCTCATCAATCTGAAAGATGTCATAAATGTTCAAGGTGGTACTACAAGTCTCAAATCCCAACTATGGCACTGAATTTTGCAGTCTGATACTAACTTTCCAAATGACTATAATTTTATATGTAGATACTTTATCAGCATACATTTTCAAGATGCTGCTACAAATCTCAGAAAAATTATAAAAGATTTAGGGTTCAAGTGGAAGAAAACGAAACCAAATAGGAGAGTTCTAATAGAAAAGCACGACATACGATCTCAGCTGGAAGAGTACCTTACTCAGAGGTACAAATTAGAGGGTCAAACTATAGTGTATGAAGATGAGTCGTACATACACAGCAATCATACAACATCTAAAAGTTGAAGTGACGATAGCGAATTAGGTTTTCAGGCACCTGTTGCCAAAGGGCAAATACTTATTATCATTCATGCTATTTGTTCCAAATGCCCTTCTTTTACAAGTCGCAACAAAAAACAGGAGATTTTCATCAAGAAATGAATACAGAAAATTACATGAAGTGGATCAACACCATGTTGATACCTAATATGCCTGCTGGGTCTATTCTGGTTATCGACAATGCTTCACAATGTGGTAACACTCAAATTGACAAACAACCTACCTCAAATTCCTTGAAAGAAGAAATAAAAACCTGGTTGCTTAGGGATAATATAACTTTTGATGAAAACAGAGTAAAACAAATATAACTTAGTTAAAGCCAAGAAATCCCTTCAGAAGTCATAACTCATAATACTTGGCCAGATATTAATACATCGCCATTATGTACTTAGACTGCCACCGTATCACCCAGATCTAAACCCAATCGAATTAATCTGGGCTGATGTCAAAAACTGGGTGGCCTGCAGAAATATCACTTTTAAACTAAAAGATGTGGAGCAGTTATGTCCCCAGCGATTTGCAGAAATTGGAAGGCCAGAATGGGAAAATGTATATCGACATGTTGAATAAATTGAGAATCATTATTTCAAAAAATACGGAATTGCAGAAAATCAATTAGAAAAAATTCTCATCCAGGATAATGGTGCAGAAAGTAGCGACAGCGGCAATGACGTGAGTAATTCCGCAGAAGAGGAAGGGCTGTCAGGTGTGGAAGAACTGGAGGCAGATGGTAGGCAGTGTTTTTATATTAAGGGCATTTTACAGCGGTGGATTTAAATATACTGTATATAACTATAAGTTTATCGTGTAGTGCAGTGCATAACCGGTGTGCGAATATTTGACAATGACTGTCCCACACACTCCTGCAGCATGCAGACGACCGGTCACCTCTTGATCTGGTATGTAACTCGCTTCATAGCTGTCATTAAGATTTTCACGTGTCTAGAACTGTTGCGCCAGTAATATGTATGCTTCGTCCATGGTAACTTGCATGTTTTAGCCTTTTTTGGGGATAAAAACATGCATATCTATTGAAGAAACTTTCGGCTTAATCACACGCATATAATGTGCATTACATTCAGTTTAATTGCATGTTTTAATGGTTTTGAATGGACACCAAGTTTCTCAATTTTTAGGTCTCATATTTTAGCTTTAGGAATCAGAATTGAAAAAGGAAAATTAAAAACAAAACCTTCCCTCAATGGAAGTTCACCTATACAACATTTATGATGACCCTTTACAGATTGCATGTCATAGATTGGCTTATTACGTCGGATATTTTGAGAATAGTAGAGGAAATTGGTTCAAGAAAGCTACCAACAAATAATTATTTAGGTCAAAAGCATGCTACTTCAGGGAGGTGGGCTGTTATCGAATACAAAGCTGTTTAGTTACCATTCTGAATACAAAAACTGACACATTTACTATGGTCAACCTTCAGACCTGTCCTTTTGAGTCCAACTTTCCAGGAGGTTATAAATACTTTCTCTCTTGCCCTTTTCCAGTAATAATAGCAATTTTAGTTCTTCTAAAATTGAAATCATTTGCTAAACTATCTTTGCACTGTGTGAACCTCATAAGTAGTTAATGTGTTTTTTCGGTTTTTGTGTGTTAACCCAATCGTGCCATATATAAATGTCTACTCAACTAACAAAAAATAGATTTAAATCCTCTAGCACTGAGGGTGGTAACACTTAATGCTTAAAAAATCATTTAAGGTCAACCAATAGGAGTTTTTTGCTGAAAATTTGTGTGCACAATACTAAAAGCAACAACTCACCAGTACTGTTATCCTAGTACTGTTGTGTGTAACAGACCTCAAAACAATCCTCAAAATGAAGAGCAACATCATCTTTTTTATTTACAATTGAGGTTCAAGGCATCGGTTTTTCCTTCAGTACAATTTGAACACACAATTTTCGCACTTGAGAAATCAAAATAACAATATAGGCCCTTCTGCCATAGTGTTAGACCATTTTCCTGTCAGATTGTTGAACTGCCTTGTTGCATAAGCATTAGTTTTGTAACACATTTTCTCAAACAATTGTTTCATGCATTCCAAAACAACTGCAAGCGCAGATGGTATCTGTGACACATGCTTGTTCACTTGTTCAGTAAATCTTTAAAAACACCACTATTTATAGTAAAAGAGTAGAGAATCAGATCAGTTTTAGTCCAATTCCAGTCATACTGTTTTTTCTGTATCATAATACGAACGTGTTTCAAAGGGTTGGCATGTCATCATTGGTTTCATAATTATATTCCTCTCAGCTTTCTGCATTAGGTTCATTATCACTGTCACTAGAACTTTCTTCAGTCTCTGTTTCATATTCAGAAAAATCACCACTTTCACTATCACTCGCTAATACACTTTATATCAGTTTTCTTAAACCCTCATCATCCACACGGATTCTTTACATGGCCATGATGGCTACGGATGCGAATGCAGAAAGAATAAAATTATCTTTCCTTGGTTGAAACACAGTTGGTGAGGTCATACTGCGGGAATCACAAACATCACATGTCAGCACTTCATTTGAAATGTAATTAATGACATCTGTGAGAAGGAACCTAAACTACATGTAGTTATGCAGAGCAATGCAGCCATGCGAGCTGAGCTTGTCATACGATTTATATGCCAAAAAAGCGTGTGCAAGCCCTGGCCATCAGATGATTCGAATGGGTTAATGTGGTTCTAGTATACCTCCAATTAAAGCTTCCAAAAGTGTGCTCTTTACACAGTGGATTAGAGTAAAGGATTTTATTAAAGCAAATGGGGATGTTGTATTCTGCAAATGCAGTAAAGAGGTAAGCACTACTATTCCGTTCCTTAATGCTTTCTAAGGCAATTTTTTTTATTTATTTTTTTTTGTAAAACATTACAAAGGTTGGTTCTTTAAAGTAATTAAGTTATATCCATTCTTAATCATATCTAGGTAACCATAAGATGTATTATAAGTTCAGATAAAATGTACTCAATTTAAAGTCAAACAGCATGTAGTATCTGCTTACATATTGCTAAAACCTTGAACAAAAATTAAAGTGCTTATTCAATGTATTTTTCGCTTGATCGTGGTATTTCATAATTTGATAGTGCATGAAGGGATCCATATTTTGGGATTTTATAGTGCATGACATTCTTGTGTCTATTAATACAAATACCTGATCTAATTTTTGTAGATATTTATTGCTTAAATCTGCACCAAGCAAGGATTAAGGAAGGCAACTGATGTAAGAAATAACTCCTGTAAGAAATGTTTATGATAAATGAAAGTAAATCTAAAAACATGTGTCTCAAAAAAAGGTATACATAAAAAATGGTAATGGCGGATAAAACGTGAAGAAATAAAAGTGGCATGTGATTATTTAGAAATAAGATTAAGATTTAATAGTTATTGAAATGAAAAGAAAAATGATAACAAAAGGAAAAGTAGTTACAGGTGTTGCAATGGGTTTAAGAAATAAGTCAATTAGCTTAAAATAATTCCTAATACCATAGGTAAAATGTTAAATGGGATAAAAGTCTACCAATAGCATCATTATGAAAAAAACACGCGTGCGCGCACTCACGCACACACACGGTTAGTGAAAGAACCACGAAATACCTAATAGTATAACTACTTTAGAGGAACAAGATATCATTCAAGAGTGTTTTAGAAGGAACAAATATGGAAAGGATCTTTAGTTATTGAATTATATGAAATTCTACACAAGAGATTATTATGAGGTCCGTAGCAAATACAGGTAGACCCAATGAACTATGAACCGGCTGTGCCGTGTTCTTTCTGGTTCACAATGGTGATGCACATTGCCGTCTGTCGCTATCTAGTGTGGCACTGATACAACCATACACTAATTTCCTTAATTAACCTTAAAGGCTTTATACTTACCAACGTTATGAAAGGAGGTGCTGAAGCTGGCCACCGTTGTAGTCCATACATTTTTGGCACCTCTTTAAGGAACTATCCATCATTCTACATAGTTCACTTTGCAAAATGCTGGCAATTTCCTGGCAGGTATTTTGTTTTAAATCTTCCCGGTTGTGTGGAGTATGTTTTAACTTACCCAGGGATAAAAGTCATAGGGGATTAGGCACACTTTCAATTCTTCTCATTGAAATATTAAAAAATGCAAAGACACTATCCCTGTCTGTTAATTCTCTAAAAAATGGAGTCAAAATTCTATTCATGTATTTGGGGCATCAATAGTTACTATAATTAATTTGCACCATATATCAATTTTTTCGTCGTGGAGAAGTACTTCAAGAACTTTATTAGGTTTCTCCGAGCTCCAGTAACGATTATTCTGTGTATACACATATCCATGAAGGTGGAACCAGGCCTCATCCGAGAAAAATATTAAATATGGGTCTAGTTCACCATTGTACACACTAATTCTACACTTACAAAATGAGTGCCTATGTAGAAGAACATGTGCCACAGTTATTTTGTATAGTTTTAACTTCAACAATTTAGTAGCTCTTAGCACAGAGCTATTCAAAATGCCTGTCTGTTGTGACTGTTGGGAGGAGGGGGGGAGTCTCCAAACTGACTGATGTCATCTAATGTTTCTTCGGTAAGAATCCTATGCTGTTTGCTAGGTTTCTTAGTCTAAACACTACCTGTGGCCTGAAATTTATTATGGATTGTTGTAGAGCCTGGAACCTTTACACGTGGGAATCATTCAGCAAGTCCTATTTGCACTTGAGCTGATTGTGCTAACACATACGAATCGTACATAAATGCTTGTTCATTGGGTCCCTTGGTATCACAACACAGATTTTTGGAGCAAGTATTATAGTATTAGAAGATAAAAGAGAGAAGAAATATTTAATAGTTTGAGACAAGAGATCAACAAGAATGCATCCAAAATTAAAACAAAATGTGATGTGGAAAATACACAGAATTTAGTGACTAACAGGCCACAGTGGTTTTGTGGAATAATGAATATAAAAGATTTAAGGGATGAAAGTAACTTAGAAAGGTGTCCAATGTATGAAGAAATGTCTAAGTATTTTCATAGTATATTGCAGCCATACAGAGATATGGAGAGTAACTTACGACAAAAATGGAAGTGTTTCCATGGAAAAACATTAATGAAAATGATTTTGACTCTGAATGATTAAATACCAGGTGAGTATTTACCATGCTGCATATTGATTACTAGTAACATTTGCATTTTGCACCATCCAGAAAATGCAGGTACTAAGTGATCCACTGCATTCACCAGCACATTCGTTTAGGCTATAATGGTGTACCTTGTTAATGTGTTCTGCTAGCTTAATTGTTACTATGCTGACTTGTCATAGTGAAGATGCAAAGACTAAAAGCATGACTCTAGGTGCACAATTGTTTTTATGTCTATGTTTCAGTAATGTTCTAGAATAGCACACTGTTTGTTCAAATGCAAAATACAGTGGAATCCCAGTATGAAGTACTTTAGGAAATCATAAGATTTATACTTCATTTCAAAAAGTACGTTATACTGAAAAAGGGATTTAGCAAATACAAAAATTCATTAGAATCCAAAGAGTTATAATTAACAGATTTACCAAATGCAACATAGATTACATTATAACACATTTGTTTAGTATGTAAATAAGCTAGTAACAGTGATGTGAATTTTAAATTATAGAAAAATTGAGACCCATAATAAACAACATTAATTCACCCATTAATAATTTGGCAAAATGGTTGACAAAGAAATTATCACTACCTAAGTACAACAATTTAAGCGTCAGGAATTCTCAAGACTTAATTACGGAAATAGAATATGCAAAACTAAAACCGGGAGATAAATTAGTATCTTTTGATGCCACAGTCCTCTTTCCAAGTATCGCAATACACGAACTCCTATGTGAAGTGAAGAAATGACTTACCCAAAACAACATACCACAAGAGGAAATAGATGACCTTAGGAATCCCACAGACCTTTGAATCACTCAAAACAGTTTCATATTCAACAATAGGTACTATCAACATACTTCAGGCTTGGCCATGGGCAATTCACTGTCAACTTTTCTTGCCAATTTTTTCATGATTAACTTAGGAAGACACATAATACCTCCTTTCCGCATATGTACAAAAATTTGGTACAGGTACATCAATAATATATTTGCAATAGTACCTAACCAGCTCATCCAGGATTCCCTCAAATTACTCTACTACAGAACAAAGCTAACAATTCACCATGGAAGCTGAAAATAAAGGCACATTACCTTTCCTAGATTTAAAAGTGATTAGAGGCCAAACAAGATCAATTTTGGTATCTACAGAAACCCTACTGATTCTGAAAACTACACAAAAAAAAATAGTTTCAACCCGGTACCACACAAATATGAAGTCAACAGTTTAACCCAAAGATTGGTTTACTACCCCCTTAACAGAACGAAAATACGAACAAAAATACAAACAGATAGTCAACATAGTAATGAACAATGGATTCACCACACAAATCATTGACAAGAAAATAGCAAAATTCAAAAAACAGAAACCTATTAAGGATATAACAAAACTCACGCCAAAAAAAAGTTCACTTTCCGCCAGAGTGCCCATTATAAATTCCACATCATCATCATAATCAAAAACTGCATCTGCTTAGCTCCACAAAACAATTTCAGCATAGAGAAACTACTCCGCAACCACCAGTCATGAAAGTTTGAAAGGATTTCAATACCACCCATTCTCATGTGTGGAGATCACTACATAACACAAGGTTCCAATGCAACTACACCAGGAACTCCAGCAAACAGATGGTGAATGGAGAGTGGCATTCACTAAGTGAGTCATATGACACACCGAACAAGATGCCAACCTTTTTGTTGACACTGTTATTCACAGATAAAATAGGATTTCAACACAGGCCAAGTAAATCACCACAATATCTATTATTGGAGCACTGTTAACCTTCATTGAATGTGAGAGGCAGCCTTTCAGGTGTAATGAGACATCAATATTTGGGCTGATATACTGGAACATGATTTTTTTTTTTTTTAGTGATCCAATTAATAAAGATCACTAAGACCATTTTTACAGTATGGGCTGCCTACTCTGCTGAATGCAATGCCATTGCAGACCTGAATTGCAGTGGGGTGCCATACAATTTGACTCATCATGCAGTGCATCCTTGGAATGTCACATACTCAGAACTATGAATCAGCCTTATCATCATTGCTGCTGCTGCTACCGCTACCATTGCTGCTGCTACTGACGCTCTTTAACTGCTATGGTTCTTAGTGTCCCATTCTATATTGGCTTTGAAAGACCAAAAAAGTTTGCTCAGAGGCCTCTTTATCAGGCTTGAGATTCTTTTACGTGCTGCAAATCTATGACACAGGACCACCATCAGCTTTACTTCCCTTCCCTTCCGAAGGAAGCCAAGCTAAGGATTTTATGCCCCAAAAAAATCCATCACCCTCCACCGTATTTGAACCCGCGACATTGGAAACTAGAGGCTATCATGGTACCCCTAGACCTTGGAGGACATCAGCTGGTATGGACCAACAGCCCGACCAGCACACACATCCGACCTAATCTGATTACACCTTTTCTTATGGGGCTATCCTGTTTCAGGAGTGGTAATAACTCAGCACGTCTGAGAATCCATTTATCATGTTGTGATGGGCTAGGCTGGCAATGACTGTTCCACTCTAGGAATGCCTCCACCAGCAAGGTCGTCAGTTCAAGCATCTGTTACAACCATGGATGCAATGGGTAAATTTAGTGACATTCTATCTGTGTAACAGTGCAGTATAATGCAATAGTCCTATTTGAGTCTACATGAACCACAGAGATTCACAAAATATGGATTTTCTGCAAGTAAAATGAAAGTTTACCTTTATCTGCTGCTCCTGAATTATTTGTCTTCTTAGCTTTATATGTAAGAATATCTACAAGCAATTAAATATTATTCAATGCTTATGTTTATCCTTTCACATAAATGTAATGTTATTCACATTTATTACGCACAATAAAGAAGTTTCTTCCAAGAATGCAAGCAACAGAAATGTGCTACATACACATTTCCTACTGTCATTATGCAAAAGCATACTGTCATAAAATTAGGGTTGCCAACCAAGTGAGAACAGTACACAGCAGTAAATAACTCAACAGAAGTGGATAAAACCAGTTTCAATTCCATTTGGCAGTTGGATTCTGCTAGAGTTAGCAAAATGTAGCAGACTGCTTGTTTTATAGTACATAGTCAACATTAAAAGATACTCTCTCCTGGTCCCTAACCCTGGAGTAACATCATTCTTTTCTGAACTGCACCTCTATGTACCAACATATGAATCCAGACTTTCACCAAAAAAAAAAACCCAGCATGCACACAGGAAACATGAGTCATAACACAGAGGGGCACAGAGGAGCCAACGCATGCAGTTCTGGCATTGTATAGATTTTGTCTAACTTCTCAAACCACAGGATGAAATGAATCCTCCAGTGCATATACCTAAGTATACCATGAATAATTGTTACAAACTTTTGACAGGGACTGTACAACCAGTTTTCAAGGTTGCAATCCATCAGCTTAGCAGAGCATCAAGGGACCATTCAGTTGAGCGCAGTAGAGATAGCATGTACTGCAAAAGTTTAAGTATGGAGTGGGGTGAATATGAAAACTGTGTGGCTGTAATAGCCCTTCATAGAGCGGGAAAATCACCTTCTGAGATTTTCATAAGCCTGAAAAAACTTAAGATCAGCAGGATGCTTGCACATCAAACCATCAATAGATTCAGTGAAACAAGGACAATTCATGACCACCCCAGGCAGCGGTGACCACGCAATATAAGGATCAAAACGCTTGTCAAAGCAGTGGTGGCTCGCATTCAAAGAAATCCAATCTCGAAGCAATCAGTGATGGCTTGTGAGTTGAACATTTCAAAGATGTCCATGTCTCGTGTGCTCAGAAGTGACCTAGGAGTGAGGGCTTCAATAAAGCTCCAAGAATCCTCAGAGCCATCATCCTGCTTCAGTGATGGTTTGGTGGGGAGTGGCGATATGTCAGCCAAGGTTTATCAAGAGACAGTACTGGAGCCCATTGTGAAGCCTCTGAGTAACACATTGTTAAAAATTAGCTGTGGAGCTTACAGCAGGACTCAGCACTAGCTCACAAGGCAGGACAACACAGGAGTGGCCTCAAAGCAATGTACCAGGCTTCAATTCTCCAGCTGATTGACCCTCCAGCAGCCCAGATTTAACCCACTGGATTATAAGTTATAGTCAGTGCTGGAAGACATGGTCTACAGCACACCTGCACAGGGTTTGCACTCCCCAAACTGGCATGCAGTTCAGCAGAGTAAAGATACTAGAAGCACTCTGTGAACAGAGAGGAGAGGGATCGTACAGTATGTACACAAAACAGAAGTGTACACTTTCATAAATGATTTCTCATTTGGTGATAGCAAAATATTATTGGACTAATTTATGGTTACAAAAAATATTTCTTTTGCACAACTTACTGCCTTCTATAGCAGATTAAGTTATGTATTTACAAATACATCAAAACATGGCTTTATGTTGTTGGCAGCTGAAAGACAAAGTAATGACAATGAAACATCAGTCATAGATATTCGATACCTGCTTTTATTGAAATTCATGAAAGAAAACAGCTGTTCACAGGCATATGTAGAACAAAACATTGAATCATTTTTGCAGCTAGCCTATGTAGTTGTGGATAGTTTTGCTGAGATACAGTATTGCAAAATTCATTCAGGTTAGTGGTATTGCTGAAACGATCCTAAGGGTCAAATTTAGTTGTCGCTTATTTCAAGGAAGTCCTTAAGCAGCAACTTTCAATACACAGATGCTACTCTTTCAGGTGAATAAAGATATGTTTTTTCATACAAAGAAGCTCCAATCTCTGCTTATATGCAATAAGGAGAGCCAACACCATCTTGCATCAACTGCCTACAACGGAGGTTAACGATAATAGCGATTTCATGGAATATATGGAATTTCATAATGAAATTGTACTGTGCATTACTAAATGAATTTGCGCGATTTGCAGAATTCACTTGAAACGCATAAGGATGCTGAATTTAAGAAGCGATATTGGTTTACCAAAGCCGCTGTTGTAATAATCTAATGCCTCAGCTAAACAATGTAACCTTAACAGAGGTTATGAAGTCGCAATGTGAGACAGGCTTACTTGAAAAATAATGTATAGAATCTCAGTACTATGACACTATCCATATGTTTTCTGTTCTGACTTTTTCCCATTTATGTTGTCCAAAGTCCTTAGGTCCCTAGAAAACAAGGTTCCGCTGCACTTATCCAGAATCATTTAATAAGATCCTAAAAATAAAATGCGGAAATTCTGTAATAAATTAAAGTTCACCTCTGCAGTGCTTTTCTTGATCAAATTGCCTATTTTGCACAATTACCACCATCGCAATGGATCACTTAACAAGTTCACACCTCTTTACCATTAATTCCCAAATATATGTTGGGTTATCAAGATCTTGAACAGAAGTTTACCGATTTTGCGTGTAAAACCGCTGTTGAAGCCAAACATTTTAAGTTATGGGGTACTTTTGCTTTTCTGATTACTGCTAGATGGTGTAGTAATTGCATTTGTGATTTGTTTCCATGTATGCATATACACAGTGTGCATATTGTAAATATTTCTAATACTTTATGCTAGAAAGTCACGTTTTTAGTTTTAAAACATCCACGAGTAAATACCACTTAAGGCCAGTACATCACACAGTGTCCGATTGCCTGCATTGTACAATGTATTTGAATCTCAGAAGAGATTCATTACCATTAACGAGAAGTGGATAGGACTAGGGATGAGGTGAGAGGAGACAGTGTTCGACCAAACAAGAAGGCACTATAAGACAGGGTCTCTATCAGTACCAACTCATTTAGTTGGTTTCTTTCCTGCTTGCTGAAATGTTTCCCTTTTGGCACGTGTTCGACCTAACTAGTGTAATTGTATAACCATTACTACAAACCCTTAACTAAATTCACAAGCTACTTGATTTTAAACTAAAGTTAACTAATTATAAATGTACTATTTAAAACTCGCAAACTTCTACCACATACTCAACAGCTGTTGTGAACAAAACAATGAAAATGGCAGTTGGCTATGGTGACCTGCATGTTCGTTTACACATTCCTTCACACATCTGAGTGGCTGTGAAACAGCTGAACCATGTTGCCACATGTGCTTCGGAAATAAGCGTTTAGTGCTGAGCATATAAGTACCATCTATGCATACCAAATGGTAATAAGCATTTCCTTACCAGAAGGAAATACTCATTACTAAAGTATCTCCTTTTCACATAAGCGATAACTATGAATTCAACCCTTAGCTCTTATATCACACTGAATATCAATAGTTTAAGTTGCAAATCATTCAACGGATTTCAACTGGTACTGAGAAAGTAATTATGAGAACTTTAAACTCCTTTTCAAGTGAATCAAGGTCTAGAAATCTAGAATCAAATTCATTTTGAATTTCAATTAATACTTGAATGCAATCACTGAACACCACTCCATCACAAACTGTTCGTAAAGTTGGAAAGTGAGCCAAGTTGCCGCCCCATAATTTACTTATGAAAAGTATAAGTTTATGATGGAAAGCCCGTAATTCACTCAACATATCAAGAATGAGCTGGCTCTTTCCTTGAAGAGAAACATTTAATTTGTTGAGGTGTCCAGTAACATCCACAAGAAATGCAAGTTTAGCTATCCAGGAAGGATCACTGAGTTCTGGAGCGGGCTTCCCCGTCATGTCAAGAAATTGACAAATTGGTTCACGAGGATGGAAAAATTTTTCTAACATCTTGCCTCTGCTCAGTCACCAGACCGCACAATAATAGAGAATATCTCCATACTCTACATCGACATCACAGAGATATCCTTGAAATTGTAGGTGTGCGAGTCCTTGCACTTTTAAATAATGAATATGTTTTACCACGGTTTCCATTACAGTAACAAGCTTTGCTACTTTAGAACAGAGAACATGAATGAGACCATGGACTGCAATCACATCAGAGGCACCAGAATTGTTAACCTTTTCCCATACAAGACTTACAAACTCAGATCATTGGCCAGGCATTGCCACAGCTCCATTTGTTGTTAGAGATACCAAGCATCCCAGTGTAGTGCAATGGCATTTACAGAATCCTCAACATTGTGAAAAATATTTTCGCCAGAGCAGTCTCTTTTAATGAGACAAAATCTAACAATTCTTCTGTAACTTGATTGTTGTCTACACCAAGCACAAATATAGCTAGTTGGGCCATTTCAGACACATCTGCTGACTCGTCGAGTACTACAGAATACTGCATGAATGTGTTGCCTTCTGTACGAGTTGTACGTCCTGTGCCATGTCTCTTGATGAGGCAAGCAACTGTGGTGTGCGAGAGTGGGATCACTTCAAACTGATAAAGACTTCATTTGGACACAATATTTCTGCAGCATCAATCATGCATTGTTTTGTAAAATCACCTTCAGCAAATGGTTTTCTTGATATGGCACTGTTATATGCGAGTTTGTAACCCGTGCACAGCATTGTCTCTAACACTGTAGGTTTGTCACACTCCTGTAAAATTAAATACATTCACAATCTAAGTTTTTGTTTTCGTAGTATTGTAAACATGCAAACTAACCCCACTCTTAATAAAGTATTATGAATTCCAACCTACCTCAGGTAATAATGCAACTTTCAACTCCTGAACCTTTTTACTGCAATCTTCACCAACAAGCTCACTGTTAACATCTTTACATGTTTTATCATAATGATGCATATGCTTTTTTCACCTTTCAAAAGTTTGACACATAAGGCACTGTGAATTAATTCCAGCTGCTATGAAAAAGTAGGCATTTTCCCATGCAATATTGAAAGCATTTGCCTGATGGTCACTTTTCCGCCTTATAGATTCCTCCAATATATAAGGATATGTAAGCAGAGTGAGTTAGCAACTGACTACAAACAACACACAGTCCACCAGACAACTGCATGCTTTAAAACCAGTTCAACCCATCCACCTGTGTTAGGCCTATTTCATGCTTCCCTGCCATACGGTCATTGCTCTACGAACTGTCATTGTGGCTCGCCCACTCCTACCGAGTGTTCGCACTCGATGAGCGCTATTTGTGCACCCCTGGTCTACAGAAACACACACCTCAGCATTGAGAATCTAAATGCAGTCTCTCATGAAGGCAGTGGCAGATTTTTCTATGGAGATCCTGCATACCCCAACTGATATATGGGCTCAGAGATTTAAGGACTGTGTGAAGGCAAAAGATGGTCATTTTGAGAAATGATTGTTGCTTTGTGTTAGAAATATATGTGAAAAGTCCTCATGAAAATAAAATCAGGATATTTTAAAACTTTAGCTAAATTTAATTAATAACCTTGTAACAGTATTTATGCTAAGCCTAGGTGGTCACTGGAAATAAAATCAAGATATTTTAAAACTTTAGCTAAATTTAATTAATAACCTTGTAACAGTATTTATGCTAAGCCTAGGTGGTCACTGGAGGATTACCTTGGAGAAGTTTGAGAAAAATTAAGATTGGTTTAGGAGAGAAGAAAGTAAATTAAAAGGATTAATAACTCAGATCAGTCATCAAATGTCTGGTAGTCCAATTTTGAGTATTCACAGCTAGTGAGCAGGTACACTGGTAGCGTCACCTCACAGTTGCTGGTTGACAAGTGTGACACTGAAGGTACATTGTGAAAAACAGTACATTTTATATAAAACTGATGTGGTGCAAATAATGGTAGAAAGATACATATTTATATCATGATTACAGATTATCATTATGCCTTCAAAATCTGCTATTATGCACTTTTTGGTGAAAATTATTTTGCACCAGCAGAGATGGTTTTTAGTCTGTAATTGATCCTGAGAATGCTTATTCTTCTTCTACTGCAGAAAGTAATTCTACACACTACAATGCAAATTCCACTAAGAACCAAAAGCTGTTCTTAAGGTTACACTTGGTGGTAACTAATGCATTATTGTACAAACCAGTAGTATGAAATTATACCTCTGAGCAGTCCAAAATGCTTCATTATCAAGTTAATACAGTTTGATGATTTGAAGAGGGCAGGTGAGATCGTGTCTTTATGTATCCAACTAGAAGGCCTAATAAATGTGTATTAAAAACTAAAAATTATAAATTGAGAATATGGCCAAAGTTAGGCTTTTATAAGTTTTAAGTCTGTTTTCCAACTATCACAATATTCGTAAGACCATTTCTATGAACTATGTATTAACCTTTAACTACAGAGCCATTGTAGTCAGCAGCACACACTATACATATATTTTGCAATCCGGCTTGCCACCCAGCATTTATATTATTTTTATCACAGAACAACATTTTCCATTATAATACCTTATTCAACAACTCCCTTGATTTAAATTGGCCTCTATAGTAAATCACAAATGTTATTTATACAAGAGTTTAGTAACTGCCTATTATTACAGCGCCTTGTCTTTGAAGAAATTCACAGTAATTACGAATAAAATAAAATAGCAAATACTGATGACATAAAATGTTATAATTTAAAGCATTCACTATTAGTATAATTCAAATAAGACAGGAATATGTGGGAGGTGTTTTAATATTAGTGGTCCATCAAATAGCAGCTAGAACTTTTCTTTATATATATCAGGTTATGGAAAGAGGGAAAGTAATGGCGCAACTTACCATGAAGCAGTTAGCTAATGGAAATCAAACTGACCGAAATTCTATAAAAAGTTTACTCCAATGGTATAGTTACCACTGATGATGCTAAAAAATATCCACAGATTCCACAATCACAAAATATTACAGTGGTTGAAATCCAATGTTTTGATGATTTTATATTATTTGAAAATGTTCCTCCATAAGCAGAACCAAGCACAAATTATCCACAAATAATGGAAAATGGAAACAATGACATGATGAGTTGAGAAGTAAATTTACTGTTAATGAACAATTAAATTATTCTGGTATGAACAACCAAGTTCTGACAAGAAAACCAGTAGAATCAAGACTGCAGTAAAACATAATCCAAACAAATCTGCAAGACATGGGGAAAACACCACAGGAAACAAAATATGAAGCTAAGGGATCTGGGAATGAAGTATAAAGGATTTAGAAAAGAAGCCAGAATCTTTTGTAGGCAGAGAAGTGAGATTTCTGAAAACAAGGGAGCACATTCATCAAGAAGTTAAAAACAAGGCTAAGTTTCTGGCGCTATCAAACTGATGAAACAGGAAAGGAAATATTTGTTACATTTTGGAGACACAAAAGTTGGAAGGAGAAGATGGAGTTCTTGAGCAGTTTATTAGATTAAGGGAAGAAAAATCAGTGAAAATAGTAACAGGAAAATGTTAGAATATAATACTTTTTGCCCAAATCTCAGGAACTTCGTACTTGAATACAAGAATGGCTTTTCATTTCTACACTTGATTTGGAAGTTGCATTTAATAACTCCCTAATCCAAAAATGCTACTGAAGATGGCCTACAAATGCAAGACAAAACAAAGCCATGTTTCAATAAGGAGAACAAAGCTTAGATCTGATTTTGTTGAGGAATGGTTGAATCTTATCCTAAAATGTCAAGCTACATATTATTGCCAAGCAATATATTGAAAACTAGTAGAAGCCAGCTCGCAATAAGGCAAACAAAGCTTAGATCTGACTTTGTTGAGGAATGGTTGAATCTTGTGCCTAAAATATCACACTACATATTATTGCCAAGCAATATATTGAAAACTGTTTCATTCGTTTATTTACATGCATCAGGTATATGAAGTGTAGTGCAAAGAACAAAACATTGTATCAGTAAAAAAGAAATAAGTTTTTATAATTCTAATGGAAGAGAGCATGTCTATCTTTAAACTACACAACTACACAATGCAGTAGATGTATAAGCTTCGAGACAAATATTTCAAGAAAAATCTGACCTATACAGACAAAATAGGAGGGAGTTTATGAGGCCAAATCCAATGCTTTCTTAGCCTCTAATGAAATTTTGGTTGTATCTGTCAATGTTGAAAGTACATTGCTATGTCCCAAGCTGTTAGTCTCAAAGCTGTACCTCTCTTAAAATTTGCAAGTTCATGACTACACTATGTTTTAAACAAGGAAGTTTATGCTTGTCTGGCATAAAGAAGGAATGAGTGCAAATGAAATTCCCAACTGCTTGATCCATTTCATTAAGAATGCATCTAGAATGTAAAAAACATCATTATTATTTCAGATTTCAAAACAAGAATAAAGTTTTGACCAATAGTCCGAGTCTACTTTCAATAAGTATAACAGTGAAAATCAGCAACTAATCTTGGAAAAGGGTCATACAATGATGCTGGTGGACAATGTGTACTCAATATTACACGTGTTTTCACTCCTATATATAAATACAGGATGTAAATAAGTAACATCACATAGATTTTACTGGCAGTAGATGGTTCCTAATCAATCAATTTGAGATAAGAAACCAGTTATCTATGTAACCATGTTAACGAGTTGTGTATTCGAAGTAATCAGAGACTGGGATCAATAAAACAAAATCAGAACTAAAATATGTAAATAGTCTGTATTAGAAATGAAGTACAGCTTGTTTGGGACTTAGTTGAGCCTGTCCTTCAACACACTATGTATTTCTAAATTTTGCCGTTACCAAAGTAGCTGAAAGTGTGGACGTAGCATGTGGTTGCACACCACTGCAATGGGTAACAGGTTGTGAGGAACGCCTAAACAAGTATAGGAAGATTTCAATAGCTGTACTGTGGCCAAGTAGTTAGATGGATTTGCTGTGAACTAGAATAGGCATGTGAACTCAAGTTCAAATCTGGAATGGATGAACTTACTTACTTTCTTTCCCCATCCTGGGAAAACTTATGCTCATCCCTTAAACAGGCAAAGTATACCATCACCATGCACAATGCAAAAGGAATCGCTCACTGCTGTCTCTTCTCACATGTAAGCCTGGAAGGTGTAAACCGACACTGGCTTGAACTTTTTGGTGGCAATATTTGCATGCGAGGTCAATAAGGACAATTTGAATACAACAGTTAACCAGATGGAATAAATCAATTCATCTTTGAACCAAGTTATAGTACAAAGTTCTATGACTCCCCAAAAGAGGTACTAAGAATGTGATGATACCCCTGGCAGGATACTAGCACCACCATACTGCACTGTTGTTTCTTATTTTAAGTCATACATACCGCTATATTCTCCAATGCAGTAACATCACTCATACCTCATTTCCTCTTTGCCTTCAGCACACACCATGTTGAAGTATCTGAACACTCAGAGAACATGGAGCAAAAATACAATTTTGCTGAACTCACTGATATGCACCTTGTGCATGGCGAAGCAAGAAGACGTGCTTCCATAGCTGGACAGATTTACAGTGAAGGGTAACCCTATAGACAATCAAACTACTTTCAAGTCTATAGATCGGCATTTGCAAGAAAGTCATTCTGTGGTGCTGAATAAAGCAGACTACGGTGCAAGATGTACTCATTGAGCTCCAAAATTTTAAGAAAACATACTGCATAAGGAACCATCAACCAACACTCATGCCATTGTACATGCAATGGGCAATAGCCACACAAGTGTGACAAGTCTTGCACAAGGAGCAGCTCTACCCCTTCCATCTGCAAAAGGTACAAGCCTTAACTCCAAGGGATTTTGATTTACGGCTGTAGTTTTGTGAATGGGCCTTAAGGCAGGCACAGGAATCGTTTATATTGGTGTTATTCACAGAAAAGGCCACGTTTACCAGGGATGTGCAGATTCTAAATTCAAAGAAGTCATATGAGTCATTCCATATCAAACCGAACACACACAAAACATCACTTTCTCTGAATTTTATTTACGTGTTCGACACATAAAATAAACCGACAGGTACTTTATATTTTGCAGAAAAACAAATTATTTTAGGATTTACAGCTTACTTAACATTTTTCTTATACACGCACAATGTTACATAAAATTAATTTATTCTCGGAATACAGAATGGTCAAAAACAAGAAAATACATGTTTTGCAGATAAATACATTCTGGTTTTTCTTATATAAAATACTATTTTTTTGGAATAGAAAAACAATCACTTTTTTAAGTACGAATATTTTAAATCGCAATATCATATTTAACCCCCTAATATTAAAATATGGAAAAAATACAGGAGGAATCTGTGGTATATTTTGTTTTAAATCTGTAAATATCAGGATGGGACCTTCCTTAGAAGTAGGCTTTTAAACAGTTTGTGTTAGTGCATAGCATTTTAGAGCATAGACTGCTGAGAGCTTTACACTGCGCCAGCCAATGCGTTATGCAGTACAAACGTGATAGACTAATCGCTTCCAGTGTTCGGCGTAACTTAGCAACTGGAATCTGATATTCTATAAAACCTCTCTCCACTCTTTCATTTTAAATGTTACTTTGTCTTTGTGCTAGAAGTTCATTCTTAGCTCTGTGATTTCTGAAAGTGCATAATGAGCGAATTGAAGAAACGTGGCTATGACTATTGTTTCAATACATTTAATGCTTCCAAGCATAACAAAAGGCAGAAATCATTAACCTTAGTTAACCGCAATATGCTTACAAACTTAAAAAATGGAGAACATAACTTTGCCACCACACCACACCACACCACACCACACCACACCACACCACTACTACTACTACAGCACAAATTTTACAGATACTACACGGTTAATCAAAAATCAATTTAGATAGGAAACTTTTGCCTATGAAGGCAAATTACTGAGTTATGCCTTAAAAGTGCTAGGGAGTTTGCATGCCACTGGTCATTTCCACTTCAACTGTAAGGTGTGATAAGAAAATAAATGGAGCTAATCGGAGCTTGCGTCTTTAGAGCAATGAACATGTTAACAGAAAGGCTCAGGTAAACACAGATTTGAATTTCAAGTCCGAACCTGAATAGCATTGGTTCCCCCCCTTTTTTGTTCTTTCTTTATAAGTACATAAATGCTTTTTGTGCCAACTTTTCATGACTTTTAATAAGTCAATTGACAAAGTCTTTGAACAACATAAAACCAATAATTCTATGCCCGTGCTAGCAAGTTTAATTTCATCTGCATTTGATATGTAACACATTGTCAATAGGGACACTGTGTATTCTTGCATTAATTCAATAGAAAGCAATAATGAGTCAATTCTATTAGAATTATGCAAGATAACACAAATTCCATGTGCTGACACAAACTAGATAACACAATATAAATTACTAATTACATCTCGAGCTTTTAAATAAATATTTATGGAAACATTTTTGGCCTCAGAAATGGACTGGCATTTAAACAAACATATCTTTAGAAAACTAATAATGCTACAGGTTATTTTAGTATCTCTCCCCTTCCCTCAAAATTTGGCACATGCTTATATAGAAACAATAGTCCTTAAAATATTGCATTGACTCATTCAATGAGAGAAGCCTATACAATGAATCCAGCTGTATTTTGTAAACAACTGGCTTCCTTATTTGGGGTTCCATCATTTGCTCCAAGTAGCCAGTCATTTGTGAATAATGCAATAATTATAGCCAAGTGTCAAACTGCTAACACAATTAAATTTTTGCAAAATGTCTGTCTTACAACAGTAACCTTTCACCTTCAGTAGATTAACTTACTTTTGGTACTTGAATAAAATACTCCTAACATTCATTACCTTTAAATACTCCACGATATCGTTCTCTGTACTTCTCTTCTTTTCAAATTTGCCCCACTTCCATATTTTAGCACAACATAGATCTGAATACAATGATTAAGCCAATAATCATGTGAGGCACTTGCTGACTGACCTTTACTGTTGCAGTCTTTCCATTGCAAAGAGAAAGTGAGAGCAGTGCGAGATGAGTGCTTTTAACAAACCAAATACTAGTGATAACTTCCAGTCTCTTAGCACATCAAAAACAATATTATTGTAAACTTGGACTTACAAAAAAGAAGGGGGAAAGATGTGTGTTTTTAAAACAGATGAACCTCGATGGCATAATGCTGCTTTTTCTGCCACTTTAACAAAGAGAATCTGAAGTATTGTGCAGCAGTCTGGTTGCTGGTAAGCAAAGCATCAACAAATTGAAAATGTTTTCTAATTATATATGTCCAGACAAAATTGTACAAATGGTAATACAGTGAAAACTTGTTACCATGCTCCTTGTGAAGCTTTCCAATTTAGTATGCCGATTTTAGAAGTCCCAGTCCTACCATTAAACATATATTAAAATTGGAATTAATTGTTCTTCCACACAAGCTGTGTGTAGGACAAGGTTGGAAAGGTAGAATTGGATGACTGAAAAATTCAATGCCATAGCTGGGATTTTAACCACAGATCAGCGGCAGCGATGGTTGTGGCGGAAATAAAGAATAGGGAGAATTTGTCCTGTTAAAAAGTAAGGATCTTCAACTGGATGAACTCCAATTCATGTTAAAAGGGGGGTGGGGGGTGGCGGTGGTAAACACCGCACTGTCAATTGCTAGTCTTAGAAGTAGGCGTTAATAGAGGTCATTCATTTTATTTAATAAGCATCACACAATTACCTGCAGCTTCAAGCAGCGCTTCTAGCCGTGCTTGAGTTTCTTCATCCACCTGCTGTTCTGTATCCTCTGTGGACAACAAAAATTTTGATGCTTCCAGAGGGATTTGTGTTGGTAAGGTCAATGTGTTCTCACCAAATTCACTCTCTTCAATCACAAAGGATTCAACCTAAAGAAAAAAGCACTTTTGTTCAAGTTAGTCATTTAAAGCAGTAAAAGCAGCAATCCATGAATTGCCATCACAGTTATTTTATTATAAACATTTATTTCCACTTAAAGACTCTAATATGGGGCACTGTTCAATGCTGATTTGGTATACCAACACATTAATACACATGAAAAACAACACATCAATCACGAGATATTTTCCTCATTCAGCCAAACACAAAACTGCAGTATACAGAGTATATTATTTTGCCTACATAACAAATGTCTTGGAGTTTGAAGCTAACACCAGGTAATCCACTAGAGATGATATAGGGGATACTGGTGTCTGTGATCTTGTTATTCAAACACAAGATGAGGATGAGCAGGGGAAGCAACTCCAAAAACAATCTGGCAAGAAACATATTAGAGTATTAAAAAAAAATATGGTTCTGCCAGGTATGCAGTAGTAATTCAAGTGGTTTCAGACTCTCATAAAAAAGAATAAGGAAATGATATGCACCATTCCATTCTAAATTTACCTATTGGGAAAAAACCAAATAAATATTTTGTACATTCAAGTAAGTGTTTTATATAAAATGCATTGTGTTTTATAAATCAACAGAAGAAAGGTGATTTCTAAATAATCTGATATATTTGGAGTGAGAAGTATGATTTGGCAGCAGTCGCATTACAGTTGTGAAAACAGAATGCTGCTATTAATGCTGAAATATCTGGGAACATAATTATCCTCTATATATGATGTTGGCTAGTTGTGCAAAACAGAAAAGTCACAGGTTATTTTCAAACTGTAACAGATTTAATGTAGAACTTAAAAGAGTGTGTCATTCACAATCCAAAAGTTATTATTAGGCTAAATTAGTAGTTGCACATTCTGAAATTCCTGGTTTCTATCAATTCATTGTTAATGAAGGCTTGAATCACTGTATTCTGGTAATAGTTAAGCATTTTCTGAAAAGTTACTTATTTTGTGTCACACCTGTGACATTGTCATATATTATTCATGCAGACTACATGTATTCACAATTTATATAATATTTTCTGAAAGATAAGGATGAATGGGTGTATTTTTCACCTCGCACGGCAAACATGCTGTTGATAGCTAAGACATGTATGATGTCAAGCTTTGCCAAGCAGATATTAATGTATGTGTTTATTTTGCAAAAATGCTAACAAACATTATTTCAAAAGAAGTATTGTATTGCTTCTATATTAGACAGAAATACAAAAGAGCAAGTATATCATGTAAGTGAGAGAATGAAGGATATTCATACCACAAAGCGGCTATGATTTGAAGATTACTTCTGTACCTCTATTAAAGAATAGTAATTTTGTAACATGAGCTTTATGTGAAAGTAACAGGAATCCAACTGCATCATATGCATGTAACAATTTGCTATAGAATGGCAGTGGCTTAATAAAATGCACGCTGAGGCAGTATTTTAATACCTGAATAATTTCAATTGTATTATATAATAAGTAAATTCAATAACAGCCCGCCTTGAAACAATATGTATGTAATAATTATTTAAATTGTATGTAACAGTCATTGCAAATGCTTACTTTTATTGTAAACATGTTTAATGTTATGTGAATACATTACATACTTTAATAATGCAAGAGCTGTGAGAATAATAAGTTTTAAGTTGCTAACAATGAGGTAACCTTGTAGCAATAATGAGTTGGAGAGTTTGAAAGTTACTAGTCATGATTAGCGCAACGATAATGTAAAATTCACTAACAGTTTAAAATTAGCCAATCAACAGCAAAGAAAAGCTTTAAGTAAAATGCAGATATTCTATTGGACTAGAATTAGCCAATCACAGACTTGAAATACCGAAGCTTACGGGTTTAATGGTTGAAATAATGTTCAGTTGCTGGCAAACCTTGGTAGTGACCAGATGGAAGATGTGTTCTCTACAGAAATATTACGCGTGAATCGTAAAATATGTCTATGCGTTAGCTAAATGAAAGTATTAAAGAATCTCACAGCTCTTAAAAAGTGTAGTGCTTTAATAAAATGTGCAAGGATTAATAAAAGAAGTGAATTTAAAAACTTAAATTCTGTGTGTCTGCAATTATTGTCGTACCGCACCCTGCCTAAGAAATACATGACTCTACAAACATTACAGATGCAGCCGAGGTAAATTCAAACATAAATAATATATAGAAGCAGTTTTAATAACAAGGTTAAATATTATAGTGTAAAACTTGGAGTACAACAAAAACACACATCTTTAAATCAGCTTCTCATACATAGCAGCATATTGCGTAACAACAGTAACTATTACGTAATCACCAACTTCAAACCGACGGCCAAAGCGTGTTGCAAACTTCTTAAACAACATCCAAGAACAATACTTCAAGTAGGCTTCCAATGCATGAAGCTTAATAACTTACATAAATATATTACGTAAGCACACACCTACTTCAACGCAAGCTCACTAGCAAGGATTAAGCAGGGGTCTCTCCTTATAATTCATATTTTCTGATTTACACTATTTGTGTGATAGAATCTTAGATGCAGATATGAAAAAAGTTTCAAAATAATTTATGTCATAAAGAGAGCAAGTCTATCAGTATCAGCTTCGTTTACAAAACATTCAAGTGTGAAACAATTATGCATTAATTACACACTGTAATCAAATTTTGAAACTTGATGCCAGGTCTCATTGGAATTTGGTTGCACACTGACTAAGCTGAGAAACTGGCTATAATTCACTTACATCAACATCTCTTACCCAATTACTTTCAATGCTTAGAATGCTAAGCCCACGAGCCCTTGTTGGGACATACCACCACATAATAGTTTCTTTTTATTTATTTTAACCCACTTACTTCATATGACAAGCTGTACTGCCATAAGTTAGTAATGACATTTAAACTGCATGATAAGCACAACTTGCAGGTATATATTGGCCAATAAAGCTACATATATTTGCATTTTTAATTAACCGGTGGCATTCAAAGGATCTCCATCTCTCTTTACAAGACTAATGAACAAAAAAAACTAATGCAGTTGGTAACATTAGAGCAAATAGGAATGTATATATTGCCTGATATAACTCATAATAAAGTGAAACGTGGCAAGTATGAATCATGGTCTGCAATGAATGCACCATGTGTGAAATGGAAGGATAATGAAGACATTTCCTATCGAAACACGAAACTAATGATATTACAGCAACTGGTAAGCTGAGAAGGAAAGGTCAGAAACCCAGAGAGGAGGTAAAGAAAGTGTGCTCTTGAGTACCAGAAGTGAATGGGAAGAGTCACTTTGTACGATCAGGACACAGCTTCGTTTCCTATAATGCAACACACAGCCAAAGGTTACAGCAAAATATTTTTCTACTCGCTAAATATGTGCATGTTTAATTGCTTCATAAGATGACTGCTTAGAAACCAACCAACTGCACTAACTTTACAACCAATGTTGCTAAACAGTTGTTTCGAAGTATAACACTACCACAGTTCAATGTTAGAGGTTGACCTTCAGCTGGAGATACCCCATCGAGACTGCAAGCTAAAAAATGTGCATGCCAATTTTCCAATGCACAGTCCACCCAGAGGGAGGGGGAGAGAAAATGGAACTGAAGAATGTGTTTATGCTACAGTAGGGGGAAAATAGTGAAGTGTTTGGAAACTCAAAGAGTGTGTCACCCTTCATTTGGAGAACTGTTCTGAGATTATCTACACCCAAAATCATATTAGGGTATCAAAATCAGCGAGTCAATGCTTTTAGTATCATGCATGCAGAATATTCATTGATTTTATTTGAATTTTGAAAGTTTACAAGGACTTTTGCAGCTGTACAGGGCCTTAAATCAGATTTCTGAGCTAGCCATGATGGTATTTAAACAATATGCCAATGGATTAAGAACATAAGTATTTTCCTGTTTGATACCAGAATTGTTAACTTGTATAATTAATAATTACATGGAGATAAATAATTGCAATAATTAATTTCCATATGTTGAATCAACACATACTAGAAGAATGCATTTCAATTTTATATATGAATAAGGAAGTCAATACCAGGCAGATTCATGTTCAGGAAAAGTAGAGTAGGGTATTAGCTAGAATGTAGAGCAGCTACGGTAATTAAGAGTTTCGGCAAACTCAAGTCAATAAGAAACCTATTAGCTCAAGGTTCAAGAAGTTGGAACTCAAGACGTTAAGAAATAAGAGATGTGTGAAAGTGCACATAGGCCAGTTCTGAAAATTTAGAAAGGAAAAGAATTCTTAGAATTTAGGAAGTCGGAAGAGCAAATGTTGTGTTTCTGACGCATAACATTTGGCAATGTATATCGTAGGAACTTTGGTGGGGTAGTTGCAAACTAGGCGGGACTTAAGTTCATAAAAGAGCATATATTGCTAAGATTAGCATCCTTTCATCTTTTGTGTACAGCCTTAGCAGCTTACAGTATTTCATGGTGATCAACAGTGCATAGCGCGTAAGACCGCAAACGGTTCTCACATACTTAGCAGTAACCAAAGGTGTAATTGTTAATAAGCATTTTAATTACTCCTCACAACTTATGTTTTTAACTTTTTTATTGTAGAAACAGTTATTTCAAACCATAAAGTTGACACTGCAGAAGTTAGCAGGTATAATAATTCAACTGTTACAATTTCTAGTGCTACGATTCTGAACCAGTTTAATTCATCTTTAAATGGTCGGCAATGCACTTCAATAGTTCAGACAGCATACATTAAATTTCTCAGTCAATTTTATTTGTGTTGTCTATCCTCACACCCACCCATGCATATACCGCAAGAAAGATCTCATCACACAGCTGACAGCAGATTCTTCAGCATATATTGGAGACATTAAAAGATGACACACATGGGTACATCATCAAACTTGGCATCCACAATGCAGTAAAACATCAAACTTGGCACCATCACGGAGCATCAAATTGGGGAGGGCCATCAGAAGTTGAGGAGGCCACACTGGGAATCAAACCCAGCAACCAACAGCACGAGAAGGAAGGAAAACAATCCAGAATGGTGGTTGCTCAAGCTCCACAGGTACATGGCAAGCAAGAGAGAAGAAAGAAGACATTAGCATCATTAGACAACAGTGAGTGCATCAGCAAATCAGGTACTGAGTGTAAATTCATTTATTTCTATGTTAATTCATGTAGATGTGATTAACAAGTGGAAAAATGTTAGGTGAAAGGAATTCAGTAGAATTAATGGAAATTCAGGAGGGAGAAAGTAGCAGTAGGCTGGAAGTTGTACAGAATACAGTAACAGAAATGGGAGAAAATAGTCGAAATGTGCTTATAACTTAGAAAGGAAACAATAGAACTCGGGGAGAAGTAGATAATTCAGGAATGGGAAGTGTTTTAAGGATGTTGATGGAAATGTTAAAGGGTCTAGGAGAGAAGGTAGAAAAGGGCAATAGGAGCTAAGAAAAAGAAAATCAACAGCAGGTATTAGAATTATTCATGGAAGAAATTAAAGGAGAAATGAGTAATGCTAGAAGTGAAGTCAAAAAAAAAAGATAACAGGTTAGAAAATACTAGGAAAGAAATAGAAAAATCTGAAAAGAAAATTAGCAAACTGGTTAGTGAAAAATCAGAAATAGAAAGTAGAAAATTGAGGACATAGCTAAGAAATTAGACAGAAATGGAAGCAGCCAGAAAAGAATTAGAAGAAAGTAGAAACAAGATGAAGAAACAGAAAAGGAAGTCGACAGGCTAGAAACTTAGAATTTGCAGACCAGGTTAAAGATGTAGCAGCAGAAATGACGGAAATAAAAATTTGTGTTGGAGAATGTAAGATTAGGTGTGAATGTACAGAGTTCTAGTTGTAGCAATATAAGTGAATCAACAGCACAAGACAAAGCAATGCATCAGCAGACATTATTGACAAATATGGGTGCAAGCACTTCAAATATTGAACCAAGTCATGTTACTGTACATAGAAATGGAGATCAGAACCAAAAATGTGTACTGGCCTAACCATATTCTGAATGAAATTTCACCATCAACTTTTGAGAATGAGGACTCAATCCAAAATCCTTTATTTGAGAGTTGGAGCATTTCACTGTGAAATGTATACCAGAGTATAAAATGACAATTGTTACAAAATGTTTTCAAGGAAATGCAGCAACCTGGCTGAACATAACTATAAGAAATGACAATGACTTCAAGGCCTTTAGAAACATGTTTATGAGTATGTACTGGGGAGCAAATTAGCAAGAAAATATCAGATTAGAGCTAAATAATGGAAAATTTAACCAGAGAACTGGCCATCAATGGTTAATTATTTTATGAAAATCACTAGGAATTCCAGAATGTTAGATCCACAAATGAGTAATAAAAATCCAGTAAATATTGTTAAAACACATTTTCCTGAGACTATTCAGCACTATTTAGTAATTGCAAAACCAAATAGCATTTCTGAAATGACTGATTTATTATTATCACTTGAAAGCAATAAACAGAAGGTAGACGTAGAAAATACAAATCGGGGAAGAAATGAAAAATTGAGATCACACTTCTCCAGGCAAGGGGCACGGTCTCCTAGAAATAGAAACCATGATATTAGGAATGGGTATAGGAGTGCAGTTACTAGATCAGTATCAGCACAGTGGGAAAATAGACATAGTTTGACATGAAAAATCAAAATATAAACTCGGAAAACAAAGTGGAGATGTCAAAGTGAAGTATGGGAAGGTTTGATAGGCATAGAGGGGTAATCAACAGTTCAAAAGTAGGCATAATTCAATTAATGAGCATTGCAGGCCCAAAAACAGCTATGAGTTTATACATAGATTGCCTATAAATGGGGAGAGAAACCGAAGTGGGAGGAATTCACCAATAGAGATAATGCAGAAGCAGTAGAAAAATAAGACAAATGGTAGGAAGTAGCCAAAATCTCACAGCTGACAATAGAATTGCAAATAGTAGTATAGCAGGAACAGATGCAATAAGTAAGATACAGGAAAAAAGATTGGGTTAGATACTGTCCTCTAATAGAGAAAATCATAAACCAACATTAAGAGCAGCGTGCACCATGTAGTAAACTGCTTCGAAAGTAACGTTTACTAAAGAAGTCCGTACTAAGGAAGTAGGTTACTACGGGAGCAATTTACTCCAGAAGTAACGGAGAGCTCAATTACAATTTACTCTTTTAGTTACGACTACGGAAGTAAGAGCTCATTACTCCCAGAGGTATTATTTTGCTTGCGCGATTTGCTTGACGTGATCATGGATAAGGTTATGTGTGATAGGAAAAAGCGGGGGAAACGTCAGCGAAAGAGATAAATGTTTGTTCCTATTGATAAAGAAAATCCATTTAAAAATATAAATAAAAAAAAAACATGTTATAAAGATGCTGGAAGAGAAATGCTGGAAAGTCGTGACGGAGGAGTTTAATGCTTCGAACGACGGGAAACGTACTAAAGAGCAGCTTAAAATTCTGGAAACAATGTTTTTAATCTTCATTTTGCATCGCAGATCACTTGCGTGTTAGAGAAATACCCCTTCCGATTTCGGAAAAGCTCACCATTATCACGGATGGGCATAAAATAACATTCGTGCAGTCAATTCCACCCACAAAGTGTGGGAAATCTGCAAAAGTGAAGAAGAATTATCTTTTATTTTCTGAACACTCATATATATTTATATGTGTAGATATGTACCTTGCTCTTAACCTCAAAAGTACTCTAACAACGCAGTGAAATACATGACCAGCAGATGCATGTCTTTTTATAAGATCGCCTGTAATGCCGGGATTACGATAAACTTTACTTAATGAGACATGAAGTTAAGAAATGCTGTAATGTAAAATAAAGGCTAATTGCATGCACTTAACATAATGGGAATGACTCTTGATTGATAGTTCTTAATTACTTCGAGCTAGTACTTCACGCTAATTGGTTTTAATTACCAGGCGACATCAAACTTGACGTAACGGAAAGGAAAAGTTTGACATTGCCAAACTCTTAAGTTACGTCGTGTTATGTCAATCCTAAATATCATTTAATATGGTGTTAAACTGTCACGTTACATTAAATTCATTGTAATACCAACTTAAGTATTTGAAATATACCGGTACGAAACACTCGTAGGATACATAATTGCAGTTTGGATTATAGAGCTGAATTCCTGCCCGAGTTTTGTTGTAAATGCTCTCCAAGAAGGTTAAAAAGGCATGTAACAGATTCTTTCCTAATACCGAAACATTCGTTGAACTCTATGTATCATATGGTTCTCACATACCACTGTAGCATTCCCGTTTTCTTCATCAAGATCAACATAACCTAGGTAATCAGTGTTTTCTTCACCGAGATCATTCTAATCTAAGCAATACATGAACACGTCAAAATATCTTCCTCCAAATATGGTAAGCTATTCTAGTACAATCGATAGGTTAGTTACTCCATCCAGGTCGCAAGAATAAATTCTAACATATATTTGTGCTCTATTTAATTTAGTAACGTACTGCATGACAGTGCTTTCCAACATTTACTTCTGCGATAATTTAATCTGGAAGTATCTGAAAGGGGTAAAATGCTTCAGAAGTAGTTTACTCTCGTATGGAAGTCGCCGAGTGTTGACTTGAACAATAGTTTACTACGAAAGTAGAACTTACTCTAGGTTGGTGCACACCGCCCTAAATGCCACAGCAGGATTTGCACCTGTAAAACTTATTTTAGGGAAGGAACCACAGCCAGTATATAAAGAAATACCCAAGAACTTAGATGTAAATAAAGTTCAGTTAAGTGAAGAAGATAGAGCTATGATAGCTTTTGAAAGAATTAAGACAAAGGCAGAAAAACAAAAGTCCAAAAGGAAAGAAAGCTTAAGTGGGAACCTGGAATAAGTAATTTAGTTCTAGTCAAAGATAACAAAATTGTCATGTTGAAAGGGAGAAACGGAAGAATGGAGTTATTATACAAAGGCCTGCAGTAATTGTTGGTAAATTTGGAAAGCATACTTATGAATTACAAGATGCCAATACATGGAAAACCAATGGGTAGGTGGCATAAACAATTCATCCACCCTTACAGGACACAGTCGGGTGCTTCTGACTCTTGATAAGTTGCAAGTGCAATTTTGTTTGGGAATGGTTATGGTAAATATGTATGATGTGAAGGACAAGTTTTTGAAAATTGTAAATATAACAAGTTCAAAACTGTAAATATAACAAGTTCAAAATTGTAAAAATTAGTCTTCAGTAGAGAACAGTGAAAGTGAAGTGCAGTGAACTTAGCAAAATTAGAATCAGTGCTTCGACCAAAATACCTAAACAAAGACAAGCTAAAGACCAAATACAGAGAAAACAGACTCATGGAAATTTATATAAATTCAGAAGATAAATTAACAATGTAAAGAAAAATAGCCTAGTAAATCTAGTATAAAGGGTATTGTGTTTATGAATACAAGGTTATTAACTGTCAATGAAATATTTGTATGTAATCTTAAGTGGTACAGAAGAAGGAATTAGTAAAGTATTTTATGAAAATAGAAAGAGTTGCCGATACAGAGAATCAGATAAATTTAAAGTTAGGAATTCATTTGAGCAAACGTATACATTATTTTACTATTGAGAATAATAAACGAATGTAACAGGGATTTGATACCGGAATTAACTACTGTCCATTCCAAACCAGAGTGCCTCTTACATTTAAACAATTTCTTTGTATTATCCGCGTGAAAGTAGTTTGCAATCCCCGCCCCTAATGGCTGCTTGTTTCCCTCTCACGTGCTTGTTGAACATTGTTTAAATCCATAAAAAGGCACCCTGCGTGAGAATCACAGTTCAAAATGCAACCTGAGATAACAATCGATTTAAAAGTATGTGGAAATGAACATTTTGCTTACGTTAATTACAATCCTCAGGCAAAAGTGCAACACCCACACCCGAATCCTCCGAAGATGATTTAGCTGCCATATCAGAATCAGAACTACTCTCCAAAATAATGACAAGTTTATCCACAATTCCACAGCACTGTGGCACACAAAACAAGTTCCGAAATTTTATTCTCCTCTTCTATGTTCTATTATGCCTGTGTGCTTTGGTTACACTTCTTGCTAAAACGCCTGTAAAATCGGATATTAGTTTTGTAATATGCACTAATGCAAGTGTCAGGTATTTTTCTAATAGTGAGCTGAATATATGAAGTATTGTTTGTTTTTCGCCACTTTTTAACTGTTTCCCGCTTTTGTGTTTGAACAGTTTATTCACACTACATGCACCTTTCTCTGCCATGTGAACTGACCAAATCACAAGATTTGACCTGTGTATGACTGTGATTTGACCTGAGCTGAGCATACGTGTGCTAGCGTATTATCACATTTCCTATATTACGCAAAGTGTTTATTCGGTACTCAGATAGCACCTCTTGGAATTCATTGCTGCATTTCTCGTATCCGTAAGAGAGTGACAGTCATGCAAACAGTTGGTATTACAAGCAAGGTGCTCTTGGCGTTAGCACAATAGCAGAGGAAAATCATATTTTGTAATCTCTTAACAGTTAGTACATATCCATTACCTTTAGCAATGAATTATTACAATAACCGCAATAAAATGTGCAGTTCTATACTTTTCCTGCCTTCATGATACAATACATTTATTAAGGAGCTATTTACGTTGGCGTGAGTGTGTTCTTGGGTTGGTGACAAGCAGAAGCACATGCTTCTGCTTACATCAGAAGGAACTCTGGTTTGAAATGGACAGTAGTACGATTAATAACTTTATAAGACATGATAGGGAGATAGATGAATAATTGCAATAAATTTATTTCCATTTATTGAATCAATGCATATTGGAAGAAGATAGGGTTACAATTTTGTAAGTGAATAAGGAAGTAAGTACCAGGTAGATTACATGTTCAGTAAAAGTAACTAATTAGAATTTGGAGCAGCTAAGGTAATTAAGCGTTCCAGCAAACTCAAGTCAACAAGAAAGCCATTAGCTCACGTCAGATAGCTGGAACTCAAGGCATTAAGAAATAAGAGGTGTGAGAAAGTGCATATTGGCCCATATGCAATGGGCATATGTTCTGAAAAATTAGAAAGGAAAAAAATTCTCAGAATTTAGCAAGTCAAAGAGGCGTCTTGTGTCTCGGACACACAAGGTTTGGCAAAGTATAACGTAAGAACTTTGGTGGGGTAGTTATAAAGTAACAGGACCTAAGTTAATAAAAGAGCATGTATTGCTAAGATTAGCATCTTTTTATCTTTTAGCTTTCATGTACAGCTTTATGCTGCTCAGCAGTCCATAGCACCCAAGTCCATGAATGATTCTCACATACTTAACGGTAGCAGAAGGTGTAATTGCCGGTAAGCATTTTGGTGACTCACAACAACTTGCACTTTGTTTTTTATTGCAGAAGCAGTTATTTCAAACCGTACAGTTGATACTGCAGAAGTTCGCTGGTATAACAATTCAATTGTTAGTTTCTAGTGCTACGATTCAAAATCAGTTTGATTCTCTATCTTTAAATGGTCTGCAACTCACTTCAGTAACTCAAGTATTAGCATACCTTAAATTTCTCAGTCAATTTAAATGGTGTTGTCTATCCTCACACCCACCCAAGCATACCCTGAAAGAAAGATCTCATTGCACACCACTGTAGCAGTTGAGCTGGCAGCAGATTCATCACAGATATTGGAGACAATGTCAAAAGGTAATACAGGTGGGTACGTTGTCAAACTTAGTGCACACCGTGATGTAAAATGTTGTCAGCTATAGATATGGTTAAATGCAAAAATGAGGAACAAACATATTATGGTACACAAGTTGGGAACACTAGAGGCCATATTGGAATTATCTATGAGTAATGGTTTAGCTAATATCCTAATAACACTAATAGATGACGTGAAGCATGTTTTCCAACTGGAGAGCTAGGAAAACCCAAGAACTAATTTCTGTGCATGTGAGAAAGAGTCACTGATAAAGGGTAGTTTGGAATGGGAGATTTAAGTATTTTGCTTTGCAATATTGCATGAAAAACGAACACATTTTCAAGGGAGTTTTTAAAACTGCTGTCTGTTACCATTTATCACTTAAATTCCAATCATATTCTTGGGAGGGTATTCACTGTATCCACATACACTTAAGTCAAACAAAAACAAAACAAAAAAAAAAAAAAAAAATGACCAATGCATCATATATAGCTTTTATGGTGTTGGAAAAGATAACTAGAGCTCTCACCTCTCTATACTTCACCTAAAAAGAGGGACAGCCCTTCAGTCTTTCCATAAAAATTCCTGACCTCCAGCATTTTGCTCACGGTATTATTTGAAGCAAGGTTTAGATTACAAGAAGCACAATACATATAAATAGTGGTCTGTTGTTTCTTCTCCATTTGTTTTAACAGCACTTTAAATACCTAAATTACTAGCCACAACATTGTACCCCTGAATTTATTCAGTAACAATTCCTTATCTTCTAATCTATTCAAGTTTCAGCTGCTAATACAGAAACACTTTTATCTGCAATTTCTTTGAAACCTTTGAAATACACGCACATCTTGAGAAATAATAAGATATCTAAACAGCTGACTGATGTGATAAAAGTGCATCACTAACAAATAAAGACTCAATCAGTGCCAAATAGGTATGCAATAACCCAGAATGCCACAATACAAAGACCTCTTGCTAATTGCACAGATACATCTGAAGGAACAATGTGGCACACAATTCAATACAAATTTGATAACAGAATGGCACACAGTGAATCATATGGACACACCTGAGAAAATAGCAAATCAAGGAACCACAGATATGCAATTTCCAATGTCAGACTACATCAACTTTGTCATGCAATTACACAACTACTCCAGAATTATGGTGACAACACAGGAACACAATTATGTGCTAAACATAGCTGCAGCCGACAGTTGTCCACACTTAAGTGAGATAATCCTCAATCTATTGTGCATTTTTACACATTCAACAGATCTGACTATCAGAGGAACTTTTGAGAAACTTAAGAATGTAACAGTGAATGGAAAATCAAAATTGTAGAAAAGCTAGTACTACTGTACATCTAGTGAGGAGGAATGTCTCATACAAGAGATGTTCCATAAGTAATACATCACGCTTTTTTCTTCCCTTGGGCAATTTTGATTTAAAAATCTTTACATTTGGTATGTAATACTCAACATTTCCATCTTCATCTAACATGTTTTCACTAATTTCCAACAGACTGTAGTGCTATAACCAGCTTTCAAAATGGCATCTGTAACAGAAGCACATTCTAAACAAATAGCAGTAATTAAATTCCTTTTGAATGAAAAAAGACCATCACAAACATTCAGCGTTGCCTAAAGAAGGTCTTTGGAAACCTGGCAGTGAACAAAAGCATGGCAAGTCGTTGGGCTAAGCATCTATCATCATCAAAACAAGAAGGGAATCTGTTTGATTTCCCATGTACCAGCCAGCTGAACACAGCTTTGACGCCTGCAAGTTGCAATGTGCTATCTATGTTATTGAAGGAGATCAATGAATAACAATCAAGCAACTCGATGCTGAACTTGACGTCTATGTTGGTTGTACCAACACAATTTCCACCAGAGTATTCAAAGGTTTGTGCCTGCTGGGTTCTTCAAAGACTAATGGAAGATCATAAAGAACAAAGAAGGGTTATCTGTGTTAAATTACTTCTTCATTATGAGGCTAATGGTGATGGCTTTTTTTTTGTCAAATTTTGTCACAGGTGATGAAACATGGGTACATCACTTAGAGCCAGAAACAAAACTAATCCATGGAGTGGCACCACACGTCTCCCCAGGAGAAGTTCAAATCTGCAACTTCAGCTGGTATAAAGCCATGGCTATAGTCTTCTGCAACTCCAAAGTGAACAGTCTGATGGACATACGATCAACTCCAAAGCCTATTGTGAGACTCTTGGGAAACTGAGGAAATAATTCCTGCATATTTGTAGCAAAAAAAAAGTGAAAAACTTCATGACGTGAAGCAACACACCAGTGTGAGCACCTGAGAGTTCACAAAACTTTGGTTAACTGTTCTTCCTCATCCGTCTACAGCCCTTATCTCGTACCTTCTGACCATTTCTTTAGCCCACTGAAGGATGGTCTCCATGGGAAGCACTACAGCAATGATGAAGTTCTTGATGCAGTAGGAAGTTGGCTGAGACAGAACAGTAGCGTGGTATCATGAGGGCATGCAGGTTCTTCCATTAAGGTGGCATAAGACCTTAGACTTGCATGGAGGTTATGTTGAGAAACAATGATTTGTATCCAAAATATTGAAGAACAATATGGTGTATGAAACCCAGAATAAAACCAACCTCCTCTGAGAAAAAAACATAGTGCATAACTTATTGAAAGCCCTAATAAATATTGTAGCGAACTATAGGTGAAGGTCAAACTGAGGTTCGAGGACTGAGTTAGAATTAGAAAACATAATTACAGCAACCTTTGGGTAGCTAGCTCCAGGGAATTCTTACAACAGAGGGGTGGTAGTCTCAGATGGCAGAATGTCAGTATCAGGAGGAGGGGTACATGGCAATAGTGGGCAAGCTAGAGGAAGAGGCATCAAAATGATAACCAGGGGTTGTATAAAACCTAGCAACTATATTTACATGGTTATGGGGAAAGGGGGGTGGTATGGTTGAGAACTTACACACAACACATCTTACCCTATGATGTGTCTTGAGGTTCACTAATTAAAAATGCAAGCTGAATTATGTTGGAGGCGTCAAGCCCCAGACAAATGTGGCTTCAACGTGTCGTAGAAATGGGTCGAGATTGAGGGTGATCTTAAACACTTTTCTAATTCTAACGCAATTCCTGGACCTGGATTCGTACTTCGCCTATAGCTCACTACAATATTGAATGTTTTTTAATGATGTTTATTGCCTGTTCTTATCACATATGGCACCACAGGCAATAGAAACTGATAAAATGAAATAATTGGGGGGAAAAAATCTCCAAGCCAATGGTACCTCCACCAAATCTGTTAATTGTATACAAAATTATAAAATGTAAGATTCGTCATTAGTAGTACACTCTGTTCCATACATTTTTTAACAAAACACTTTTTGAATCAAATACTGTATTTTGAAGCTGTTTATAGGTATAAAGCATTTCCATTTGAAATGCAGAGATTACAGAGATTGAACATTAATAAAAATGCAATTCATTGGACTGAGCATGTGTTATTTAGAACTCACCATAGCTAATATGCAGCATTGCGTGATATATCATTCATTGAAGAATGAGTACTTTATTGATAATTTACATAATTTATGAATATACACAAGTCGTTTCACCTAATATGCATGACAAACAAAAAAGACATTGAATGGAATCACGAAAAGTATGTATTATTGTTTTCCGTTTGAGCTTTATTTATGTTATTGTTTTTTATTGGAGTGTAATGTATCGGTGGTGCATTTACATAATTTAACTTATTTAGTATCAGCATTTAAACTAGTACTCATCATTTTTTCTAAGTGGATTAGGTAAACCATTGCAATTAGATGCCAGGAAATTATGTTAAAAAGCACAAGTTCTGCACTGAAGAATATGAAGCATTGAAAGTGAGAAATCCAATAATCATCAGGAGGATGAAGAGCTGCAGATATCCAACCCCAACCATTGGTTTCTATATACTAGCCTTCCCACTCCTGCTACCCCCTGTGTAAGTGAAACAGAGTTGCCTTTCTTGCCACTGTGGCACTGACAAGATGCAACTTCCACCCACAGCAATTGGTGCAGTATATGGTGTATTAGCAAGCAAAAGTGTATGCTTCTTTTACTCAGTGGTAGTAACTACTTCTCTTTATTGTCTTCTGGCGAGTTACTGTGCATATCCTACACATTTGCCATAATTCTTATTCATGATAAGACAGTATTTAATAGCTTTAGGCTGATAAACAAATGGGAGGTTCTTTTCATGAGGATGTTAGCGCTGTAATTATGAACAAAATACATGTTAATCTTTACATAATATGCAATTGCCACACCAATGAAAACCTAAGGGATATCTCTGCAGTTAACTTAGTGCCATTATAACATGATGCCACAGACCGCCTATATGCGTAGAACGCTGTGCTGCAGTGACCTCAGTATTTTTTTGATGCGTAACTGTAGTGCATGACATGTTCAGCATTATCTTTATCAGTTGTGCTTCAATTGCTACTTTGAGTTACTGATGTAAAGAAAGTTTGTGGATCTCAAAGTTGAAAGTTTATTCAAGACATCTCTGTTGCATGTGATTTGCTTAAGAGTTAATGTCTTATTTGTCCACTGCAATACCTGCTAACAAATTCACGGTTGAACAACATCATGTAGCCAGGTGTTTAGCAATTTAAGGAGAAATTTCCTGGTTATCCAGTTCCAGGTAGACACACTGTGAAACATCTGGTTATTAAGTTTAGGATTGCTAAACATCAACCCTAAAAAGCAAAAATTACATGTTTTAACGGAGGAAACAATTGGCAAAATTGGTGCATCATCCAAACACTCTCCTATAAGGTCTCTTAGCTGTATTGCACAGCAAGTAGGTGCTTCAAAACCTCTGTTCGTACAACTACTAAACTTCTAAAATTGAAACCCTACAGAGTGCCTATAGTTCATGAACCTTGTGACAACAAAAAGCAAGTCAATTTCTGTAACTGGATTTTACAAAATACTGTTGACCTACATTTAATCATTTTTTCAGATGAGGCATGGTTTAATTTAAATGGTCATGTTGCCTTGCAGAACAATATGTATTGGAGCAGAGAGAACACTCATTTAATTCATGAAGTTATGTTGCATGTTGTAAAAAAAATCAGTGTATGGTGTGCTGTAACAGCAAAATGGATAACAGTCCATATTTTTCATGGATACCATAAGTACTGATAGGTACTGCAGAAATATTCTTGCACCATTTTTTCAAATGTCAGATGAGAGAGTACAAATATTTCCAACAAGATTCTGCCACAGCCCACAAAACTCCTTGGAAGACATAAAGGTGGTGTTTGATGACAGAGTAATTTCTAAAGAATTATGGCTGCATCGTTCCCCGGATCGTACTGCGTGCAACTTCTATTTGTGTGGAACCCTAATAAATAAAATTGATTGGAACAATCACCACACCATAGACAAAGTTATGGACAATATAAAAACAGAAATTATGAACATTATGCAAGAGCTTGTGCATGTGAATGGAAACTTCATCTGAAGCTACCAGGAATGCCTTCACGCAGATGGACACCACTTATAGCATGGTTAGCACTCATTATAGTGCATGTTACTATCACTCGAAAGTAATTGGGAGTTACGGAATGAAAAACCCCAGTGTAATGGACAGTGTGAGGAGCACATATGCGCATTACGTGGCCTCACCATAAAACAACCACACTGTACTACCTCCAGCTCAAATTTTTTTTATTATTTTCTGGTTTTTGTGTTGCATGGAATTTTACTTTTAGACATCACACTGTACCCTTTTTTACTCAACACTTCAACATTAAATATCTGTTTATCTACAAAACGAAGCATATAGCTCATCTCTGTTCAACTAAAAATATTTTGTTTGCTACTGGCATAAATAAATTAGCTGGAGATCAATGCCCTATGGTCAGAATTCCGAACACTTCATTTGTGCAGCACTGAAATTAAAATGCAAAATTTGTGTACCTAAAGCTTTGAGAAAAACAACTGGCTTTAACTGCATTTGAAGTCAAGTTTTAACATACTGAGGATTGGGTAGTTGTGATCTTTAAATGTCTGTAAATGGGCACTAAATTACTTTAGACAGTCTTTTGCACTGATAAGTTCAAAGGTTCATATCTATAAAATCTGTTACTTTTATGAGTTGAAGATTTGAGAATATACCCAAGTTCCCTACCTCCCACCTCTGATTTCTTAAATAAAGCATTTTTAACTAATTGTTGTTGCCAGGTTTGTGTCATATTAATTTTCGTGCAACATTCCATTTAAAGGCATGCACTTTTATCATCACCTGTAATAATGGTAAGGGGAATAAAAAGGCTGTTTAAAATTCTGCAATGACAAATGTGGACCTTGTGTTCCAACACACGTTTGTCCATGCAAGTTAAAATGGAGAAAAGTTTTAAAAACTGACTCCTAAACAATATTTCAAAATTGTTTTATCTTGCCAGTAATTTCATTTAGCAATGAACAATAGGCTCTCAATCAGAAATCCACTTCCAATATTTAAAGCCTCTCAAATAAAAATCTTTGAGATTTATAGTTTATAAAAAAAATGTGGATAAAGTTTTGAAAAAATAACAGTTTAGAAACAAAAACCTAATATATTTGAACATGTGTAACACAACACTCAAGTTCAGAAAATGACCTAAAAAATGTGCCTCTGTCATCAAATGCGAAAATTAATCCGTTTTACAGTGCAAACCCAGTATCATCCTAATCACAATAACTTTGATCATCCTCTGCTACATTATCATCTCTAGTAGCAAGCAGCAGCGGTTTGTACCATTCCAAACCTAGTGCTTTATTTTCTTGGCAATTTTATGCTGCAAAACTGCAGAAGCTTCAATACATAATTCCTATCCTATGAAATAGGATGATGGAGTGCTAATTCCAGTCTTCCTTTTTCTAAGGAACAACCTTGTTTCACTATGTTCTTCCATAACTTGGAAGAATCATGCATTCTGTAATAATGTTCTATCTTTACCATGACCACTCAATGGACTCTTGAAATGGCCTTCAATATATATATTTATTATTTTCATATATCTGATTCCCGCTATCTTTTGTAGAATTTGTATCAGACCCATAATATTATACAATTTCTAATCATCTCCTATGACTTTCACTTCAATATCCCTGTAGATTTCCCTAGATCTCTGATGGGTCAGTATAGTAGTTTGTTTTCTTAACAGTTTCTCAACTGCTCCAAAGACACGTCTGCTGGTAAATATGAGTAATTATAGACTAGAAATATTAAACAAATTTCATTTAGACTTTCTGGTGCATCCATATACATCACAATGACATAGCATTAACAATGTGTGTACTTTTGTTCTGACCTGAACATCCATGGCAAAGAATTTGATCATTGTGGTTTCTCACAGTATTTCCAAGGTCCTGAGACAATGTAACAGTGCGGAGTCTACTTCATTTGGCCCTCTTGCAACTTCAGTCCACATATAAAAAATGGGATTAACATTCTGTACATCCATAAGGCTTAAGACTAACAAAGCTGGACTAACAAAGTTTTGAAAAGAAGTACAGGACACACTTAGTTATAAAGGAAACACTACATTCCTCCATTCTATCACTGTGGAACTAATACAGTTATCATGAAAGCTTTCCCTGATGATGTGAATTCCTTTTAACCTCACATTCGCATAGCTAACTCATTTCTGCTTGCGAGTGGATGAACGTGCTTTTTAATGTAAGCTCCTCAAATATCTTTACCCTGCAACCACATGTGCCTGTATGGTGATTAAGCACTTAGGTGCAAAGAAACAAACTCTTGTTATTATCAAGCTCAAGTCACCTCTACAATAGGTAAGCAAACATTTGAAGATGTTTGACCCAGCCGTATTGCATCTTGTACATATAGGAGTAATCAACAGGGCTTAGGAGTAATATAAATATTATAACCCACAACTGTATAATATCTGTTCTCAATGTGTTAAAAGGAGAGGCATAGCTACGGGAGGTTTTGGAGGTCAGAATCCCCCTTGCTAAATATATATATATAGCAAAATTAGCTTCGTTAAAATAGTAGCATCTTTCTAGGTTGGTTGCAATGAGATCCTTCCTAATCATATCACTGGTAGCACTATATTTATGCCGCATGTCTTAGATAGTACAGTAAAGCACCAGTATTTCAAGGTTCCATGTAATTTAAACTGGTCTTAAGAAAATTAAACTTTTACATAAAACTAGAGTAAAATCCTGTTTTTATACGTTGCCTGCATGTACGTTTTATGCACTTCCGAAACTTCCATTTTGAGTTTTCCTTTCAATTTTTCATGTACAATACAGGTAAAACTGTCCCACTTAGGGTTTTCGTTCATAATGCACACAAATAACCTTGGCCTCAGACTGCTAATGCATTTCTATTACAGATGGACAGGTACCATTAGGTTTCAAGGAGTGTGCTTGCTCTTTGTCAACCCTTCTCTAATTGGGACCGCCTGACAATCAGTTGTACAGTGCATACCATCCTTATTGTTACCCCTATTGTTGTTCCTAATCAGCAACAGTGGTCATTAAAATATGCTTAAGTAAAAATACACATTTTACAACATAGGCTGACCGTTGTTTTATGTATATGGTTGTGTAGTAACATCCGTACTGTAGTGAGTCCACCTGTATCACAATTTTGAAGTGTTGTACATATGTAACTGTGTGTTTCTTAATGTTTTAATTCATACATTACAATGAGTGGTAGGAGTAAGAGAAAATGTGTGCCATTGAATGTGAAGCTGGAGGCTTTGAAAAGTCTAGACAAAGAAGAAACATTAAAAAAACTTGCTGCTGAGTATGGAGTCGGTGAAGTGACAGTTGGAGATTGGCGTAGAAACAAAAACAAAATTGAGAAGTTTTCATCTAACAAGCATTCTATTTCGTCATTTGAACGAAAGTCAATGAAGAAATCTGAGTATGAAAAAAGGGGTGAAGCTTTGTTCATTTGGTTTGCTCAAAGACAGAAAGGAAATGCAATTTCAGGGCCTATTCTGCAAGAAAATGCTGTATTTTTTTTAGGAATGAGTTAAAGGAAGGCGAGGATGATTTACTCCAAGTTCAGGATGGTTGGATAAGTGAAAGAAGTGATACAGCATAAGGTAGCTTGAAATTTGCGGTGAGAAACTTTCTGCAGATTCTTGAACTGTTACACAATTTTGTGAGAAATTAAGAAACATTATACAAGAAGAAAATCTTACTCCTGATCAACTATATAATTGTGATGAAACAGGACTAAATTATAAAATGCTTCCACCTAAAACTCTAGCCTCAAAAGAAGAAAAGGCTGCCCCAGGCTATAAAAATCGTAAAAAGAGGTTAACAGTTTTTGTTGCATCGAGTGCAAGTAGAGACCAGAAACTGAAGCTACTGGTAATAGGAAGTTTGCTAAGACTAGAGCTTTAAAAAATATCACTGCTTCTGCACTGCCTGCTACATATGTCCATCAAAAATTTGCTTGGATGGACAAAAATATTTTTAAGAAGTGATTTTTCGAAGATTCTGTTCCAGATATCAAAAGATACCTAAAGGAAAAGTGCTTGCCTTCCAAAGCAATCCTAATGCTTGACGACGCTGGTTCATACCCTGATGAGGAAGAATTACAATGTGATGGTAATCACGCATTGTTCTTACCCCCTAACATGACGAGTTTAATACAGCCTATGGACCAAGGCACTTTACAATGTTTGAAAAAAAAGCATTGTCATTGTTTGCTTTAGACGCTTTTACAAACAACAGAAGGTGAAGCAACCATCACTGAATTTCTTTATATAAAAAAAAAAAATATGATAAAAGAAGCAGTTTACTGGATAGCCGATTCATGGTCTGAAATAAAGGCGGAGACCTAACAAAGTCTTGGAACAGATTTTACAGAAGGAAACGGATACCAACAGTACAGACGAAGATGATCTACCATTGGCAGAACTGATGAAAAACTTGCTGGATGTGAAAATGTGAATGCAAGTGAGGTTTCAGAATGGATGAACAGGGATTAACAATTCAAAGTAGACCGATCTTGCAATTGTTGAAATGTTTAGTGAGCCCGCTGAAGACAGTGGCAAATAGGAATTGCCAGAAGAAATTGTACCTGTGATCATTCATACCGAGGGTTTGGCAGCGCTAGATGTGGCATTGCATTACATCAAGCAGAAGCTACTCCAACCGACACCATGCTTCTTAGAAGATGGCGCAACATTGCTGCTAAAAAACGAGGTTCTATTTTAAAACAAAAGACTTTGGACAATTTCTTTAAAATGTAAATTACATTTTTGCAACTTAGAAATGTGTGCCCATATATGTACTAAATTTATTTTATTTTTTTAACCATTATTGTGCTCATTAAACATTTATTCATAATTTACTCATTGATTTAATGATATTTCCATATGATCCGAGTTATTGTAATTTGAGGTAGCCTCAGTCCCAACTAGCTTGAATTACCAGGGTTCTACTGTATCTCCAAATGTGAGACAGCAACAGAAACTACTTTAGATGGTATGGATACAACCATGTAAAGATATCAGGGGCATATTTTCATTCCGGTGCTAAATTTGAGTGATTTTCAAATGAGTGCAATGTCTTCCAGTTTAGAACATAACAGAAACTATATTTAGAAGTGAAATAATCTGGCCTGCAGCGGTAATACAAAACGCCTACTTCACAGTGGTCAATTTTCATGTCAACACATTTGCCCCTTAAACTATGCAAAACATCCTATAGTAATTTTAATACTAATTGCTGCACCGTATTCTGTAAATATAAAATTGGTTTATTTAAATATTTCAACTCAGGATTAATTTGTATTTATCATTTGAATTGATACAATTTTTTTAAAAACTGGATCTCTATACATAACCCCCTCCCCTAATATTTTTCTGGCTATGCTATTGGATTAGGGATGAGTGAACACTTCAGCTATACAACTGAGGAGCATTTTTTCAAAACTTGATAGATGCACAAACTGTGTTTCTGAAATAAATGGTTTTTTCTACTTATTAGCAATATAGATTGGTTAGCACTGCAAATTTTTAATGACTCATCCTCCTTCCTAAAACTGTCTCAACACACGGGAAAACAAAGAGTTAACATAGTTCAACTAGTGTAATTTTGAGGTTTGAAAACTGAGCTTTTTCAAAAACCAACAGATGTTGATCAACTTTTTTGCACGAGTGTGAGATTAGCATGTTGCTTATAAGGTTTTGTTGTTTATTGTCCAGGATATGCTACTTTTACTTGTTAACTTCATTGTGGAATACCGTTTTTATGGACATAAAATTAAATGCTTGGCAGGCATGTTGACCAAAGTTTATTTGATGTTTTAATGATTTGTTCATCGTTTTAACTTTATTCACTTTTATTTTGAATATTTAACACACTATTTTGCCAGCCTTAACATGCAAGCAATATTTGTAATTTCTGGTAACACAATAAAATTCTTTTATTTATTTTTTTATTCATTTATATATTAATTTTTTATTTATTTTCAACTTTTCATAATGCATTATGTACTATACAACCACCATATTATATTTATGTAGCTTAGTAGGTATAAACTTAAAAAGTAAGTACCACTATATTCACAATAACAATATTTAATTTATTTATATACCAAACATACTAAATACAATACAAAGAAATAATTTTATATTCATAACAATATGAATAAGTAAGGTTAAGCTTTAGCTGTCTCTCCTAGCACATCCTTATAAAATTCTTTTGCATTTTCTTGAATTTCAAAAAACTAGCTGGATTTTGAACATTCTTTTTCTTTCTTGCTTACCCTATTGATTTTGGGAACAGTGTGAGATTGAAACAAGACCTTGCTGTGCGGTTTCATCACATCACTTCCATAGCCAAAGCAGAATATGCCCTTTGTGAACTTCTACACATACCTTATGGACATCCTTTGGTTGCTTGGAATATGTTTACGATTCACTGTGTATTCATCTTGAAAGGAAGCTTTTGATGTCAGTGTTGGCTTTGTACTTTCTTTCAAATCCTTAATTTACCAGTCTTTAAATGACACGTTCACAGAGTCATGATTTTGTAACATCTGATGGTGCTCATCAGGGCACAAGATATTCTTTTTTTTTCCATAACTTTTTCAATTTTGCCAAAAACTCTATTTGGAGGCATACAACTGTGTCCATGCATTGGGTAGATATGTGAAATGCGGGAAAATGCTCTATTCTTCTGCAAGAAAGCAATAAGCATGAACATCACACTATTCCTGTTCTGACTAGAGCAAGAATCTGAAAATAAACGAACAGTAGAAGGGTTGGAGACCCTCTCTTCCAGTAACAAGAAGTGCTGCAATTTGCAAAGCAGAGGCAACCTGGCTGCAGCCTTTAGCCGATTCAGTTTTCAACCATGTATACAAGGAAATATCATTTTTGTTCTGGATTTTAGAAGGAATCATTATGCATCTTGCATAGAACTGAAAGTTTAGGCAGCGGTTGATTTAACTTACATTTTTATTTCCTTTCTTCCTTCATGCAATTACTGCCTCCTGTGCATTCTATGACTGGTACAGTTTCACAATTTGACCTCTAGTCCATTGTCCATAGCATGTGCACCGCGTGGTGTCTCAACTAAGAATAAATATACCGCATATAACAAAGTATGCAGAAATGAATGTGAAATCCAAGAACTACAACAATGAGTTACCAGTTAATGCCAATGATGCAGCAGTGTAACAAAGCTTGCATAAATGAGCGGGAATTCCAAGAACCACAAGAATGAGATAGCAGTGAATGCCAACACTACATTTCATAGATTAAGGTTGCTATACACTGTGTCAGAATGTAATAGAATTGCATCCATCGACTTTTGCTTTAACTGAGCAAGTGCATCTATTAGGTTTTGAAACAGCTGCTAATATTCCTTACCTTCAATGCAGGGCATGTATCGAGACATGCAAAATCTTATTTCACAGAACGATGCAGGAGGTGCAAATTATGCCGATAATATATATAAAACTCTATTTTGTAAAATTTTGCATCTATTGAGCTTCGAAAAAACGCTCCTCAATTCACCAACTATCAACAATGTTATTGGTGTTACTGTTGCTGCAAATAGAGTTTATTGCTTTGTGCCTTTCTGCTCTAGTAAGAGCTGGGAAGTAAAATTCCTGCTCATTCATTTGAGGCGGTATTTTTAACACTTAAATAATTTCAGTCTTTTTAATATAAAAAAAATAACAGCCAGCCTTAAAGCAATATGTGTATACAATATATATATATATATATATATAAAATATATGTAACAGTTATTGTATTATGTTTATATTATTGTGTACATGTTTATTAATGTTATGTGAATGTATTAAGTAATTTAATAATGTTGGAGCTGTGAGAATAGAGGCCGAAAGTTGCTAACAATGAGGTAACCTTATACAATAATGAATTAGAAAGTTTAATAATGCTACTAGTAATTCTTGGAACAATAATGTAATATTTCAAAACAGTTTATAAATAGCCAATCAAGAACTAGAAAAGCTGAAAGTTAAATAAAAGTATTCTATTGGAGTAGGATTAGCCAATCAGAGACTTGAAATAGAAAAATTTACAAATTCAGGCGGTAGAAGTCAGTTGCTAGAAGACAACGTACCTGAGCAGTTCGCTCGGTACGTATTCAGTGCAAGACATATAAAATTCATTACGGTAAAAATATTATAAAGCTTACATGTTAAAAAGCGCAAGCAAATAATAAATAATTTCACAGCTCTCTATATCAGTGAAGTGTTATTTACTGTGTGAAGGATTAATAAAAGGAGTGAAGTAAAAATTATAATTTGTGTAAGCCTACATTCTTCAGCCGCACTACCCCCAGATAAGAGATACATGTTTCTACAAATTAATACTGATGCAGCCGAGGCAAACATAAATACAAATACGTTTAAATAGACATTAAAAAAAATAAAATAAAAGGGATTTTTTAAATGTTGTGGCGAAGGCTACCAGAAAGTAAAACTGGGGTGCAAGGCCACCAGAAACTTTGTATCGTACGTGGGGCGAACACTCCAAGAAACATCAAGTTTGGCTCCCCAACAGTGGAACTATAATACAACTTCTTCAAATTGGCTTTCCATAAGTGAAGCTACAACCTAAATCTCACATTTCATGAATTTCCAAGCCAATATATGAAAACTAAATTACTTCCTCATGTGATAACTGGTATCTCTCCTTGCTACCCATTATATGAAATTCCTGAACTACAAGAAGGGAAATCAGGCAATCCATCCCAGTCAGCAGAGAAATGAGAAAGAAGCAGGTAAGAATATCTAGTGTTTGAGATACAAATTCAGATGACTGTCAAATGAAAATAGTGTGCTGTATGCATTCAAAGACAAAGATCAACAATATTTAAAAAAAAAAAAATGCCCAATAAAGACATTTGGATTAAGGCTTTTAATTGGTTAAGATGGTGTTGGCCTTATACAAGCCCTATAATATTAAAGCCTGAAAGCCTATTGTATTATTTTACCATCTGTGTTAATTTGTGAGATCAAATCAACTCCTTGTATGAAGGTTAGTGGATTGTTCACAAGACTTTTCTGACAAATCTCTTATTCAGGATTACTTTTATATCTCTTCTTCAAACTACTATTACAAAAGTTTATTTTTCTGTCTACTTCATGCTAGCAAGGGTAAATTGTTGCAAAAATATCATAGAAATATCTTAAACATATGGTATTTTAATCTAAATCATGTGCACCATTTTTTGAGAAAATAAATAACAAAAGAATGGTTTGGGATGGGGATTTTTTTGTAAATCATGTCACATCCACATTTGAAAGTTGTGGAACCTTGAAATTGTGTAATGCTTTAGTAAAATGGATAGTGTGGTTCTGCATATTTTCGATGCCGGAAAACTCTGTTGCAATTTGGCTTGTGCAAAGCTTGTTTTCAGTTTTTGCTTCTAAAGAACATAAAAAGGGAAGAATAGGTTTCAGATAACTGTAAATATGACAAGGAAACCTCTTAGGAAGGAAACTGTTTCATTACATAAGGGACACACTTGGCTAAATGGTGTACTGTCTCAGCACTCAGCAGAAAGGTAACTACTACATGATGCTGCTTTCAGCTGAGTGGGAAGGTGGATATATAGCAAATGGCAATGCCTAATCTAAGCTGATATATCTTGCCACATCATCTTTAGGATCTTGAATGAAAATGTGAATGGATCTGCAATGAACATTGTGGGCGAAAAACCCAACACAGATGCAATGAGCACTGCAAGGAGAAAAAACAGCCAAAAAGAACCATCAAAACTTTGTGAATTAATTTACAGCTTCAGCTATAAGAGCAGTTTATACCCTCCATAAAACTACTTTCTACTTCACTTACATGACAAAAAGAAGGCTTTAAGACAGCGGTTCTCAAAATTTCGTATTTCACAGCCACTTTTTTACCTTGGATAATTCTGTGGCCCCCTAAATAACTTAAGACAGAAAGATAATTTAATATGTAGGAATGTAAATGAGTGGGAGGGTGTTCACTCCTCAGTTTGAGAACTACTGCTTTATACAAGCGTAGTACACAGGCTTTATGATAAATGTTAAAAATATAACATTTTGTTTAATAAACAACCAGAGTAGCAAAATTTTAATGGTAAAGAGCGATGTCTGTAAAAGATTTAATTTTCTTAGGAAAATGGATGAGTTACATTCTACTGGTTGGTCTATAGGCAAGATGAATGGATTCATTCCTTGGGCACTTCCCTGTTTACATTCAGAATCTACTAGACTATCAAGAACAAATACACAAGAATATTTTCAAAAATTTGTTTTTACAGCAATTACTTCATAACATTCCCATAAACAGTATTAGGAGTATGATTAATGCATCTGATCTTTCAACAGAAATGAAAAAAGCTCCAAAATTTAATATTAATAGCAGATGCGAAAACATAGCTATGTGAAAACCATTCAACTGGGGTGCAACAATACCAGCAATGTATGAAACAAACATAAAGAAAGACAGATATAGAAAATATTGTGATGCAGCAGATATGGTCCAAGGCAATAGGGAGGTCAGCACCAGGCAGTCCGAGTCAACGATAACAGCCTTTCGCCAGCATAAATACTGGATGCAGTATCGGCAGATAAACAGAACCCTCATCTCCCCCTCCTCCAGAAAGTGTCAAAATAGTTCTAGAACACTGTGGAAGAATTCCACTGACTATGTAAGTGAGCGCTCTTGCAGGAGTGAGTCAGTGGCGACAGAGTGAGTCACATCGGTCAGTATAGTTGAATTGCGAGTCAAATGCGAGAGAGTTGAGTCAGTATGCAAGCAAATTAGTGACTGTGTTTCTGGTGCAACATCAAGAGCAATTCTCCAAGTGAGTTGGTCACGACTGTTGTGATGTGCAGCGAGTGCTACTGCAGAGCAATGGGTTGTGGAGGTCTTATGTTCGACTCCTGAATGAAGTGAACCGCCTGGCATGAAGAGGCTACATCTCAAAGGAAGTGAAATGAAGTCCCAATAAAGGTCAACTACTTAAAAATGAAACAGTGAAAGTGAGAACTGAGAAAAGTGACAGTTGAAAAGCTGGACAAAGTCACGATATGAAATTGACAATGGTGAAATTACAAGGCCATGCTGTAGTAAGGTTAACCTCCCCCCCCTCTCTATCTGGGACTTCAACAGCATAAAAATAATAGAGGGGCATATTAAGCAAGACATTGCTCAACATATCTTTCAAAACTCATGACATTGAAGCTTTGTTGGAAAAATGCATGTGAGAGACTGAAACAGTTCCATTGGGAAAAAGTTCTGCACCGGTTTCAAATTAATTTAGCTAATTCTAACAATGAAAAGGACAAGGAGACTGCAGCAAGAAAGGAAAGACTGCTGCAGTGATTGAGAAAGCTCTGTCACTGCTTCATCAATAAATTTGAGGAGTTTGCCCCTTTCACATCTCTAAGGATTTGCAGGTAGAGAGGGGGTAAGTTTCATCTCTCCCTAAAACATTTGTAATGGGATTCATAAATAGCCTATAATACGATAGGTTTTTTACTGCTTCTATCATTGATAACTTGCCAGCTGTAAACATAACTAGTGCTCCTGCAGATATTGTTTTTGCAGGAGTCATATTGCCCTCACCATGGTTTGAATGCATTTTTCTTCAGTTTAAGCATTGTGCAACACAGTATAAAATGACAATTTCAACCATTTTTAAGCCTCATCTGATCAGCCTGTACAACTTTACTACCTCATCAAAGCATCCCCAATATTTAAAATTAAGGGACATACATGACTTAGCACTCGGAAATTCTCATGTAACTCAACACTTTAGTTAACAAGTTTAGTATAGAATTTGAGTAAAATAAAAAAACATATCTGTATGATATAGAAAGAATATTTTCTACAATGGAGTTTGAGAGAATTCTTCCAGGTGCATAACTGAGAATGGAGATGGAATAACCACACTACACTCAGACTTACTGAGAGAATAACTGAAGACAACTGAAATGCCTGTGATGTCTGTAAGCACACACTAGTTAACAAGGTTTCTGCCACATAGGTGAAAATAGGCATATTGGATGAAGTTTTATTACCTATTAATGAATATGAATACGAAAATGTCCCATCACCCTCCATTTTCTTGCAAATCATTAAAATGTGTTTAAAAACAAATAACAATCAGCAAAAATCTCAGTTAGTGAACCATGGACCTATAAATGCTCCAGATATTCTCTAAACCAGCTTTCGCAAATAGATCTTATCTTTTCCAATGCTTAGGAATCAGAGCTTAATGATAACCTTGTTTACAGTATGTGTGGTTTGTTAAGGGGAGAGAGATGAGCGATTGCTTTAGTGCCCTCAGTGGCAAACCAGCAGGAAATGATAAAGATTTTGGGGGGCCCCTCATCAACAACTACATTTTAGGTTCAGTTCGAATTTTGTCTTGTTTGTGAAAAGTGGTTTCAAGTGGCTTTGTAGTCTGCAATTTCATTTTCTCTGCAACAAGGAAATTTTATCATTCTTATGTAAATTCACTGAACAACTTGTTACATGTGTGAGCAGTTTACCATAAAAGGTGAGTTTTGATCTTTGAAACTTTAAAACAAGCATATTTCAGTTACTTTTGCATCATGTTGGTCAAGAGAAAGAGTGGGCTCCCCATGTATGCTGCATAAGGTGTTATTCCAATCTTAAATGGATGAGTGGTGACAAAACTAACATTATGCCTTTCACAGTGCTAATGGACTGGCACAATCCAACTAGCCATGCAGAATATGTCAAATGTATTTCAAATTAAGCACCAAAACTTCATTAAAAATGAACACAAATTCTTTACAAAACAAGGGGAAAATGTAGTGATTTAAAATCAAACTTTTAGGATGGAATGAAAGGAAACACATTTTGACAATTAAACTCTGATGTTAAAAACAAAACATTTTTAAATATACAGTTACACATGTCTACCATTAAGCTTCAAGCATTTTGTTTGTTTTATCATGCTCTGACAATCTGATCATCTCAAGAACTAATGCTTCAAATTACATTCTGCAGACAGCTTGCAAAGTGCAGTCTTTGATGTAGCCCTATAGTAAAAAAAATTTGGTGGTGCCAAATATAGCTATCTCCCAAGAAAAGGAATGGCATTAATGGAAGTGTACCTTGCTGGAATCAGAGGACCCCCCCCCTCGCCAATTTGGCATCAATCAACTACTCGTAGAAATCAATAAAAATGTCATTCTTTTACAAGTAGAATTCAATTTTCTGTCAAACAACACAGTACTAATAATTTTGCTAAGATACAGCAGCCCAAACTCAGTTTTCAAAATGCTGAACAAGATAATACATTTTTTACCCATATAAACAGCAAATTTAGCGTGTGCATATCCAATTGTGGAACCAATTCCTCTGCAAGCTCAAAATTCACCAGAGAGAAATTTGCAGGAGTTATTGACTGTCAGACCTGGTTTCTCCAAATTATGTAGTAGCTATGCAGTTTTATATGAATGTAAACTGAACAATGTTGTTAATGCTTTCTGGCAGCTTCCAAACAACAAATGTAGTTCTATAATGAGTTGGCAAAAGATTGTTTGAAAGCGATCTCATTATGTCCTGTGTTTCACACAGACGTTTATCTCCCAATTCCATTCAGCAAGAAACCCCCTTTTTACAAGAAACATTTTGTTTCCCAAAAATCAGCAATACATCTTTAAATAAATAAAATAATGGATTAATTTCATTCACCACAAATGAAGTGCCAAGGATGTGTAAAATACACCACAGCAAAGTATTAAAGATTGCCTTCCAACAATAAGGTACTGTAAAAGTAATAACTGCTATTTCCTACGTTTTCTACAAAGATTTTTGAGGAACCTCTTAGAACTCCAGGTACCAGGCCCAAAATTCTTAAATGAATTGGCTCATATTGCACTGATAAGACTTCTGCAATCAGTTTTATGGTTAGGAAACAGCATTCTAACAAATAGGCAGCACAGGTGACAACTTAATATTTGCATCTGATTTCTCCACTTCCATTTCCTACTCAGTGACCGATGTTGGTAAAATGAGTATCAAAATATGTAGATAAATTATTCACTTCCTGATGCAAGTAGTTAAAAACAAAAACACTGCATTGGTGACGTATTTGAAAGCTGGTTCCACAGCGGCACAGCTAAAGATAACATCACCTATTGTATATAGTTAGAAAATGATTGGTACACTATACTCCGGTAAAGTAGGAATTGGCAATGTGTTCCAGTGTATGTGTCAAGACATGCTGTAGTACTACTACAAGATGGTGTTGGTGCATCCCCACAGGTAGACCAGTGCAACAAAAGTTGCTGCAACATGCTAGTGAGATCACGGACAGCACCAAGATAACATGGAAGCAGACAACCATGGTCCATTCACAAGAGGTTAGCCGCTGTATGTGGGGAAACAGCACCAAGTCGCAGATTCCTGTTTCGTTGGATTTGAGAGTTCCAAGAGGGTAAGGACTGAGATGAAAAACACAAAAGCACATAGCCCAGATAATGCCCAAAGTGTGTCTGATTTGATCATGAAGAACAGGCATATCAGATTTGATGAACTGGAGACCACAACTGGGCTATCATGGGGAACTCTTCACACTATCATCTATGAGGAGTTGAAGATGACTAAGGTGTCTGCACAATGGATGCCCCATAACCTCAACAATGAACAGAAACAGAAGCGTGTCGAGGTTTGCCACCAGTTGTTGCAACAGCACAGTGCGGATCCAGCAGTTTTTGGTGCATCTGGTCACTGTCAATGAGTTATGGTTCTTGCACGAGACTCCAGAAAAGAAAAGGCAGTCTATGGAGTGGAAGCAGGCTGGGAGCCCTCGCCCTAAGCAGCCATGGGTAACAGGACCATTCGTCCACAACCAAATGGCCATTGTGTTATGGGATCAGGAAGGAATCCTTCTGGTGGATTGGCTGCCACCCAATATGACTATCAACAGTCAAAAGTACTGCAGTTCACTGCACAGTGATGCATTCAGCAAAGCTGCAATGGGAAATGGGGGCACAGTGTTCTTCTCCAACAAGACAATGCTCGACCACACGTCAGTCGCCAGACCACTGCCACCCTGGGTAACCTGGGTAGGGTTTACCATGTTACCTCATGCTCCATATTTGCCAGATCTTGCCCCTAAACTACACCCTATTTGATGCAATGGAAGAGGGCATGCGGGTTAAGAATTTAACCACCAATGATGAGCTTCAAACAGTTGTCCACAATGACCCCTAATGGAACCACAAAAAATGGTTTGCTACAAAAATAAGGAAACCGCTGGAACGATGGCAACTGTGTATAGACACGCAGAGAATACCTATAATCTTCTGTACTCATGTTACTTCAATAAATGCTTGCTATAAAAAAAGAGAAACTGTAGTGCCAGTCATTTTTAATGTCCCTAGTATTTGTGAGTTCTTTGTTAAGAACTGGTTGTTTCCCCATCACCTCAGATAAATGTTAATGTCTACTCAATATACTGAAGAGGAGGAAGAAATCTAAAAGATTTGCATGAACCAACAAAGGAGTACGACGAGCAAAAATAGTTGGTGGGCAGGGGTAGAAAAAATTATGGAGAAAATAGGAATGGGAGATAAGGCTGGTTCAAAACCAACGAGAACTGTAACCAGAACGAGAAAATTGAAAATACATGTATTCAAATGGGAGTGTTCACAATCCACAGGAAGCCTTCCCAGGCCCCGGGAATGGGAAAGAAGAGTTGCCCAAGTTTTAACTTTCTCATTCCCGGGCACAGAATATTAGATCCATACTGTGCATATTTGACTTTTCACTCTAGAGATTATTCTAGGTAGCCATGACATGAAACAGCCACTAGTGCTCTCTAGTCACACGCTGGAATCATGGAACTGGAAGAAATCAGTAGTAAATGTGCTTCTTAACCTCAACCAGACACCCGCAAATCCAATGAGCATTGGTTCCTCTGGTGAAAGGGTAATTTGCAGTTTGTTTATATGTCACTCAAAACTATTACCTCAAAAACAATGGCAAAAGCTACAAACAGCAAAAACTGGTGGAAATTAAAAACAAACAATAAACAACTTTATTGTATGCCATTAAATAAAGGAATGAAAGCTTGGCACAACTAGAGGGATAAGAAATGTAATGGATATGCATTTAGACAATGTTTACTCTATCAATTTTTTTTTGTCGTCCTCTGTGGACTAGTGGTACCGTGCTAGCCTCTAGTTCCCAAGGTCGCGGGTTCAAACCTGACGGAGGGCGATGGATGTTTTCGGGCATAAAAATCCTTAGCATGGCTTCCTTCGGAAGGGAAGTAAAGCCAGCGGTCCAGTATCATAGATTTACGGCACATAAAAGAACTTCAAGCCTGATAAAGAGGGTCTGAGCAAAATTAACGGTCTTTCACGCGCAATATAGAATGGGACGCTAAGGACCATAATAGTTAAAGAGCATCTATAAATAAATAAAGAATAAAAAAAACATTGAATTTTGACGTTGGGTAACCCACGTTGTGTTGGCTAAATCGGAAGTAGGTGAAAAAATATCATTGGTCAGTTAAAAACAAATGAAATCACAATGTGCAAAATCGACTTTCACTTTGTGATCGATATAATCAATATGTACTCCCATTCTCGTTACTGGGCTGTTATGAACCAATATCTTGTATGGTGTATTGCTTCCCATTCTCATATCCGTTCTGGGGTGGTTGTGAGCCAGCCTATATATGTAGGTTAGGGAGAAACATCAATGGCTTTTGGAAGAACAATCGAAAGTATATAAAGACAAGGAATCTGGAGAAGCTTAGAAGACAAAAACCACTAAGGTTCTACAAGTTAATAAAAAGCAAGGGGAAGAGGGGTTCACCCTTGTAGCAGAAAGGATTAGCATGGATGAGAAAGGGCTCAATATACTTGAGAGGGTAACAGGCAAGGGAAAAGGAATTTATGAATTATATGTTGGAAGGAAAAGTACAGAATATTACATGACTGAATGTAAAAGCATTAACTATCTAGACAAAATGCATGGGAGAAAGTGGGTAAAAAATAGTTACTATAAAAATGGTAACAGAAAAGAAAAATGGAAACATGGACACGTTTTTAAGGAAAGCAAAAGAAAAATGGATTAGAAAATTAAGAGATGTAAGAAAGGAAAAGGAGAAAGAAAGAGCACAGCAGGTTAAGGTTGCCAAAGGGATATTCAGTGGTGCGATAAGGCAAAGGCACCTGGCAAAATGAGCAGCATATATGGTGCCTAGACAGCCACAGTATTTATATATAAGTTAAGTTGGTAACTAGGAAAATATTGTAATAAATTTATGTAAAGTAAGATGTACAAATAAAATTCAAAAGCCCTGAGCTTGGACTTAATTAGAAACTTCACCTTAAAGCAATATGCACCAAAGCGAAAATGGCAATTATTAGTACCAAAAGAGCCTGTGGTAGAACCTGGGGTTTAAGCGCCAGGTGCACCAACTGGAGTTATACCATCATAGTGAGGCCCATAATTAGTTATGGGTCACTGGTCTGTGGAACAAGACAGCACGCAGGGGCTGTCAAGGAACTGGGGAAGGTACAGATATTAGCCTGCTGAGCCATAACCAGTGGAATTGACAGCACACCTACAGCCAGAATGGAAACTATGCTTAGTTTGCCTCCATTGCATCTATGGGTTAAAATGGAGGCAATGGCTGGAGCATACAGATTAAAAACTGGGGGCAACTAGAAACTAACATATGGGGATCATACCAGAATATTAGATAACGGGGTAAATCCAGTTGCAGAAATACCAACAGACTTTATGAAGCCATCCCTCTGCTTCAATTTGTCCTTCAATGTTACAGATGAAGGTCGAGAGCACTGGGAGGCTAATCATTGACACCAACCAGGGGACTCCATATGGTTCAAGGTAAAGCCACAGTATTTCAGTTCAGAAAGAGCCAAACATAAAATTATTGAAAAACAAACGTGTGTGACGTATGCAAGCATTGTTAAGTGCATTCGTGTCCTTGGTCGCCTGGATCGGGGATTACGTAAGAGTGGTGGGGGTAAGAAGCTTAGATAGCGTCCCACGCTTTAGTAGCGTGGCCTGGCAGTCAGTGAGTAGAGGTGCACCGGGCAGGTCGTGTTGTTACGCACTCTCCATACACGAAGATGTATGGCATCCTCGACCAGTGGACATGAAGTCAAGGAGGTAATGTACCCTTTTATTTAATAAACCCCTTACCATCCATTTCTATTCTGTATAATTTACCATAGTATAAAGCTCCTGCCTTCCATTCTGAACCATGTAGGAATCATTTTTAGTAGTTATCCTATAATATTTTTCATTTTCATTTAGCTGCGTCCCTTGTCGTGGCCTCGCCTTATTTAATTTGTTAACTTCCTGGTACCTTATTAACGAGTCGCCTACCTCCCTTTGAGCATTTGTTTAGAGGTCACGACATCTTGGTGTGAGGCGCCGAGTATCTTGGTGGAGGGCCGGATATTTTTGGGATTTTTAACTGCAAAATTTTTTTTCTCACTAAAATGTAACGTTTTTGGTCCTCCACGTGTTCGTTAAAAAATGTAAATCTTTTTCTTGGCTTAAGGGTAAGGGTTTTGGTTGTATAATTTGTGGTTTCTTTATTCTAAATTCCTGTTGTATTGTTTTCTGAAAGTCCCGTGTCTAAATTTCAATTTTAAGTTTATTTTTATATTTTTTCCATTGTCTGTCGGTGGCATAATGCTAAAACTTTTGGCTCCATTTTTCTCCTTACCTTGGTTTCACTTCTACTAAATTCTGTTACTGTGGTAAATCATTCGTGCTGGTCATTTTAAAGTATATATTTTTGTGAATTGTGAAAAATTGGGAGATAATTGCAACTTTGATAATGTGGTCGTCACGTGTTAGCAGTGTGTTTGGAGATGCTGTTTTCTGTGCTCATTGGTAGTAGTTCTGGAAGCTTGTAATTCTATATTGCATTGATTGTGATTTCCTGCTCTTTACTATATTTTTGGGGTGCATTTTTCGTGCAACTTTTATGTACGCAAGTGTGTTACGTAATCTCTGCGTGGTCACACAATTCATCACTAATTCTAGCTTGTGAAACCAATCTTTTCCAGCATGTGTTCTGTGCGTTTATTTGCGTGTGTGTATAATAGGGCAGATGCATCTGTTTAAAAAAAAAAAAAACAAAGCAAAAGAAGAAGGAATTCATTTTTGTGTGTCCAAGTGGCCTGCGTGTCATGTCTGTGTAAACAATATGTTGGTATAATTTTCTAATATTTCGCCGTGGGCGCTTAATTATATTATTCCTGGTATTGGTTCTTATCTGGCTATGTTCTGATATTTCTAGTTACATTCATGCGATGCTATAAGTGCGTAGTTTGGTGTAATCTGTAATGGTGATCTTCCATTCATTTAATGGTTGAGTTTATCTTTGTTTTGTGCTGCCACAATGCCTAAGCGACGTACTACGCAGAAATCTGATGTGGTTATTGCTCCAGTCAGTGAGCATAGTGAAGTAGAATCTATTTCCAGTACTAGTACACCTGTTGTTACCCAGTTATTACCAGTGATGCCTAATCCACCTGTTTCGGTGAGCCCAATGCAGTCAGCTGTGTGTCGTCCGGTCATTGAACCCTCTTACTTTGAGAATTCCAGTAAGTTGTCGGTATATGAATTTCTTCAAAATTTTGAAATGGTCGCTGCTGCTAATGGTTGGTCTGAGGAAATGAAATTGAAACTTTTTCCATGTTATTTACGAGATACTGCTGCATCATGGTTTCAAACTTTTCGCCATCGGCATCCTCGCCATGATTGGCTTTGCCTATCTACACAGTTTCTAACTGCTTTTCAGATGACTAATCAGAGTGATATTTTAGAAATGAAACTCAGACAGCGGGTACAGTTAAATGATGAACCTGTTATTAATTATATCTATGATGTGTTATCTTTGTTTGATCAAGTAAATCCAGCTATGTCGCAGTTAGAACAAATCAAACACCTGCTTAAAGGTCTTAAACCTCTTTATGTACAGCCTTTGCTGCCATTAAATCCTCAAACTGTTGATGAGGTGATACAAATCATTCGACGAGTGGACAAGGCACAGTTTTATATGCAGAACCGAGAACATCTAGTGTCTGCCCAATCTCAGGCTGCAGTGGTTACACCACCCTCTGCTGTATTTAATAATGCATCTGTTCCTGCTGTTACTTTACCAGCTACTGCTCAGCTAACTAATGCTTCTTCTCTTGGGGACATACCTGTCGCTCCCATGCACCAGCTGATTGATCATGTAGAACAGTTATGTAACCGAGTTAACCAGTTTCAGTTACCACCTGCTGTACCATCTTCGGAGAGAAATTCACAGCTTCCACGGTCATCTGACTTCAACCGGCGGGACTCATCCATCACCTGCTATAGATGCAACAGGCAGGGCCACCTGGCTCGCTTCTGCCGTAGCCGCTTTCCTCAGTCAAAAAACGACTGGCGCCGAGCCTCATACGACGAGACTTAGCAGCATCACCACCGCCCACCAGCACGGCTGCACCTCAATGGGATGTGGCTACATTATCAGGTCAGATCTTACAAGTTACTGGTCATATTGCCCAGATAGAGGTTTCCATCTTGCTCGACACAGGAAGCGCAGTTAGCATTGTGAATGCTGCCCATGTTCTTGATCACTCTACATTGAAACCCATAGAGATGTTGCTCCGCACTGCAGGTAATAAGTTACTTGATGCGCCTTACCACACTGTTCTAGATTTTCATATTAATGATGTTCTTTTTCAGGAGGATGTATTAGTTGTGAAAGATCTGTCTCATGATTTAATTTTAGGCAATGACTTTTTGCATGCTCATGATGTAATAATTGACTATGCACACAACTTGATAACTGAATTCTTCCGAGGATGATGCTTTCAGTATACCAATCACCCTAGTACAAGGTCCTTTTGTTGATATGGCAGTGAATTCTTTGCAAGATAATGAACGTAATGATTCTGGTGTTAAAATGGCAATTGTGAATGATGTGAAAATTCCACCTTTGTCTACATGTTATATAACAGTTAAACCCTCGTCAGACATTAGTAATGAGGTTATGTTTGAACCTGCTGTTAATATAATGCAAAAGAAAAACCTTTCAATTCCACCATCGTTGTGTCATTCTGCATCTGAACTTACCATACCAGTGCATAATAATACTGCAGTTCCACAAACATTGTTTGCCAATACAGTTTTAGCTAAAGCTTATGATGTTGCACTAGTTCAGAGTAATTCTGTTTTATCATCAGATGTTACCCCTCTGCCAGCTTCAAATTTTAATTTTAATGTCAATGGTAAACTACTAGAAACTCAAAAGGCTGAATTGCATTCATTGTTTTTGAAATATAGTGATCTTTTTGCCACCACATTGCAAGAACTTGGTACTACTGATGTTGCAGAGTTTGATATTAAAATAACTGACTCCAAACCAATTAAACAAAGACCATACAGAGTTCCCCATAAACAAAAGGAAATCATTGCTGAACAAGTCAAAGAAATGCAAGATGCTGGAATCATTAAGGAATCGCAGTCCTCTTGGGCTTCTCCTGTGGTGCTTGTTAAAAAGAAAGATGGTTCTATGAGATTTTGTGTTGATTATAGGAAATCGAATGCTGTTTCAGAAACCACCTCTTTCCCTTTGCCATTGATAGATGATTTGTTAAGTTATTTGGGGGAGGCTAAATGGTTTGTCTCATTAGATTTGCTGTCAGCATATTTTCAAGTACCTATTGCAGAGGATAGCCAGAAATATACTTCTTTTGTTACTTTTCAAGGTCAATATCAATTCACACGCTTGAGTTTTGGGTTGGCGAATGCTCCTAGGTTTTTCAGTTACATCGCAGACAAGTTGTTAGGTGATCTGAATTTTAAAAAGGCAATTGCATATTTTGATGATATTGTCGTTTTTGCTAAAACCTTTGACGAGTTGTTACAAAATCTTGAAGCTGTTTTTCAACGACTAGATAACCATAAATTCAAGCTCAAACCAGAAAAGTGTTTCTTCGCTATGCAAAAATCAAGCTCTTAGGCTTTGAAGTCTCCAAAGATGGTATTTCTCCTGATTCGGATAAAGTAGTTTCTATTCAGAATTTGCCTCGTCCTAAAAATGTCAGAGATGTAAGGAAGGTTTTGGGATTATTTAACTTTTACAGGAAATTCATCAAAGATTATGCTAATATTGCACAACCACTTATTCAATTGACTAGGAAAAATCAAAGTTTTATTTGGGAACCTGATCAGCAAGCTGCATTTCAAAAGTTGAAAGACTCATTAGTCTCTGCCCCTGTCTTAGCTCACTATACTCCTGGTGCATATACTGAATTACACTCTGATGCCAGTGGACTAAGGGTTGCTTCTGTTTTGTATCAAAAGATTGATAATGTGTTGAAACCAGTGGGCTATGCTTCGAGGACATTATCCAAATGCGAACGTAATTATAGTGTTCCTGAGTTGGAATTGTTGGCCATCTTGTTTGGGCTTACTCACTTTCGCAGTTTTGTATATGGCTATAAGGTTAATATTGTGTCTGATCATCACTCCCTCTGTTATCTGAATAATTTAAAAGATTTGACTGGGGGTCTGGCACGATGGAGTTTGAAATTGCAAGAATTTGATTATACTATTTCCTATAAATCTGGTAAGAAACATCATGATGCTGATGCTTTATCGAGATTTCCTGTGTTGCAACCCAAAGAAAGTGAACTTCAGCAATTTGAGGAACTTCCCACATGTTTATTGTCTTCAGTTGAAGTTGCTGACCAACAGAAAAAAGATCCTGTGTTACTTGAACTTATCAATGCTCTCCATGATCCTCCGTCAGCCCCTGCTAAGATTCAGAGACAAATTTCAACTTATACTCTTAAATCGGGAGTTCTTTATCACAAAAATGCTGGCTCTACTGGCCCTCTCCATCTGCTGGTTATTCCAGAAGCACTGAAACATGAAATTCTATCTTCGTGTCATGATGATCCTCTTTCAGGTCATTTAGGCTTTTCAAAAACATTTGCCAAAATTCACTCCAGATACTATTGGATTGCGATGAAAAAAGATATTGAACATTTTGCGCGTACCTGTCCCAGTTGTCAAACCAGAAAAGGACCTAAGAATCAAAAGCCAGCAGGTTTATTACAACCAATTCCTGTTACTTCTGTAGGCGAGCGGTGGGGTATTGATTTGCTTGGGCCTCTCCCACGCTCTAATTCTGGACACAAGTACATTGTCGTTGCGACCGAGTATGCTTCTCGCTGGGTCGAGTCTGCGTCGCTTCCTTCAGCAACAATTCCCCAAGTTGCTAAGTTTATTTTACATAACATCATCTGTAGGCATGGAGCCCCTGCTGCCTTGTTGTCTGATCGTGGCTGAGTTTTCCTAAGTGAGGTGACACAAGAATTGTTGAGATCTCTATCAGTGTCTTCTAATTTTACTAGTGCTTACCATCCAGCTTGTAATGGACTTACTGAAAGATTTAATCAAACCCTCTTGAATATGCTTAGCCATTTTGTTGACACTAATCAAAAGAACTGGGACTCAATTTTGCCCTATGTCATCTTTTCTTATAACTCAAGTGTTCAGTAGTCTACTAAATTCTCACCCTTTTTCTTGATATATGGTCGAGAGCCTTCTTTACCTAATCAGGTTCAGCTGCAAGCTACTTCTAATGACCTTTGTGAAACAGACTTTACAAGAGATTCAGAAGGCACGTGAGGTTGCTGTTGCTAACATTACAAAGCAACAAGTGAAACAAAAAGAAGCATTTGATGACAAACACAGAGATGTGGTTTACAACGTAGGTCAATTAGTCAAAGTTTTTACTCCTATAAGAAAGAAAGGTAAATGTACAAAGTTGTTACACAGATATTTTGGTCCTTTTGAAATTATCCGACAGATCATTCCTGTTACCTACCTTGTTGGTCGTCCTCATGCTCCTCGTAGCAAACATCAGAGTGTTCATGTATCACGCCTTCACCCTTACTATGATCCTGTGGGTCCTTATAGACTGTAAATTTTGAGTTTGTAATGCTATTTTTATTGTTTGCCTTAATGTTGGCATGAAGCATATATTACATGAAACTGGAAAGTTGCACCATTTTGTGGTAAAAAGCAAAGAAAAACAACCTGTTAGTGTGTACTTAATTTTGTTTGATTTTCAGGAATGTTCTGTGACAGTATTGTTTTGGGTAATGATGTGATTTGTTCTGCTGCATTCGATTTGGTTTGGTTTGGGTTTCATTATGATGCTGTGATCTTTTCTTTGCAGAAAATTGTTGCATGTATAGTGTGTGTATGTATGTTTTTGAGGTTATGTGAGAGATAAGTAAATATTTGCCTCGGTGGAAGTGCCTAAGAGTAACCCCGACGGTGGTCATGTGAGAGATGAGATGAGTTGATGTCAGCTTCGGTGGAAGTGCCAAAGAGTAACCCCAATAGTTGAAGTGTAAATGTTTGATTTTCAGGAGGGCTACATGTACCTGGAAATACGATTTGATGTGATGAGTTGAGAAATATTTTGCTTATTGGTGTTGCTGAAATGTGCCCAGTATAGCGTGTGTGATGTATTCACACGAGAGTAAATGTAATGAAGTGTATGCAATGAGAATAATTTTTTTTGTGTTTATGCAACAAGTTTAGTACCATCTTATTTAGCGAGTTTTAATACCATCTATTTTCCAGCTTAATTTTGATTCGGAGGATGTGGATGCAACAGTATAATGTCATGTTATTTGTGTCATTCCTGAAATGTTAATGTGATTTCTTTAAGTTTATGCCTATGTCAGGGATTTTTGACTTTGCAGCATGTTGAATGAGACACGTCAGTGAAGATATTTTATTTTCTCAGTAATTACTGTCTACGAGAAAGTTGAAAGCTGAGATGATGATAATTGACATGATAATGATGATTGAGATGATTATAATAATGATCATAATGAGATATTAATGAAGAGGAGAATTTCTATTTGACAGTAAAACACGAGTATTGTAGTTGAAAATATGTAATGAGGTGTAGTTTGATATATGTACTGTGGATTTATTTTTGAAGTCTGTAGTAATGCACACAGTAGTTTTGAGTAATTATTTAAGTGAGTGTTGTGTATAATTTGGGTCATGGTCAGTATGAATGATTTCATTTCATTGTCATGTATGAATGTATTGTAAGTGCACTTATTTCTTTTCATTAGTAGTACCAGCGGGTTAAATAATATTGGGATCCCAAATAAGTTTCTATATTTGTGTTGTGTTATTGTATGTAAACAATGAATGTCAGTGATGTAATATTTATGTATTCTGGTCCTTTTGTGTTTCTGTATTTGGATTCTAAAGCAGTTTGCGTTAAATTTTGGATGGTAACTCCTTGTAAAATTCAGTTTTCATGTCAACATGTAGTCATTTTTTTTTCTCTTTGCCCCATACTAAAAGAATTGATTGATTGTAAACCTTTTTATTGTAAATGACATACTACTTTTTTTTTATGTATGATCTTCTGGAGCACAATCACTACCTTTCTGTGATTTCTGTTATAGTGACTTTGCTGATTCTGGAGCTCGAGTGTCAAGAGGAGTACCCCCGCTGGATAGTCACGCCAGAGGTTCCAGAGACACCACAGGAGAGCTGTCGTTCATCCACTACAATGCAGTGGCATAAGGAGCCACTATTTTGGGGGGCAGTCCAAGCTAGCGATTGCTCCCCCCACATCTTCAGCAACCTGCAGCACCTGAAAGACTGCAGCTGAAAATTCGCCGTTGTGGGTGATGTGGAAATCCCACCCACAAACAGTCACGTCGGAACATCCAGGTGCAGTGTAGTGTGCATGTAACAGTGGCAGCATGGTGTAGTGTGCATGTGCGGGGTACTCGTACGTAGGTGATCTGTTAAACAAAAACATCGTCAGAGGCACTCGAGACTCCCAAATATACAATCAGCATTTAATTCTTCCACAGATATGTATGCTCCATATACATTCACAGATACTGCTTGTTGTCCAATTATCTAACCTCCTGTATGTCATATTTTCTTCTGTATTGTACTTTTTTTTTCTTCTCCATAAACAAAATCCTCCTTGTGTCGACGAGGGCGTCGATCTGGGTGGCCAGGGGGAGATGTGACGTATGCAAGCATTGTTAAGTGCATTCGTGTCCTTGGTCGCCTGGATCGGGGATTACGTAAGAGTGGTGGGAGTAAGAAGCTTAGATAGCGTCCCACGCTTTAGTAGCGTGGCTTGGCAGTCAGTGAGTAGAGGTGCACCAGGCAGGTCATGTTGTTACGCACTCTCCATACACGAAGATGTATGGCGTCCTCGACGAGTGGACATGAAGTCAAGGAGGTAATGTACCCTTTTATTTAATAAACCCCTTACCATCCATTTCTATTCTGTATAATTTACCATAGTATAAAGCTCCTGCCTTCCATTCTGAACCATGTAGGAATCCTTTTTAGTAGTTATCCTATAATATTTTTCATTTTCATTTAGCTGTGTCCCTTGTCGTGGCCTCGCCTTATTTAATTTGTTAACTTCCTGGTACCTTATTAACAAGTCGCCTACCTCCCTTTGAGCATTTGTTTAGAGGTCATGACACGTGTAATACATCATTTTATAGCTTGAGGTCTGTATTATTTAGATATGGATAATTCTGAAAAAGGTAACCCTTTAGATGGGAACTTTAAAAATGTTTAATTATTTGTTACATACGGGACAAATTTTAAAATGGTTTAACTGTTAAGTAATTAATTCAAAATATTTCTACCCATGTGTTCAAAGATGTACACTAACAACTCTTTCATGCCATGTCTTTACAAAATGTATCCAGTAAAAACATTGTCCTCCATGGTGTAGTGGTTACCATGCTAACTTCTAGTTCCAGAGGTCACAGGCTCAAACCCAGCAGGGGGTGATGGATTTTTTTGGGTGTAAAAATCCTTAGCATGGCTTCCTTTGGAAGGAAAGTAAAGCTGGTGGCCCGGTGTCATAGATTTATGGCATGTAAAAGAACCTCAAGCCTGATAGAGGCCTCTGAGCAAAATTACTGGTCTTTCACTACCAATATAGAATGGAACGTAAGGACCTAGCAGTTAAAGAGCATCAATTAAAAAAAAATTAAAAATATCAGTGTTGAAGTCCTTCAAATGGGGCATGTCGCATAGGTAACAAAACAATAGGTATTCTTAAATTGTTCTGTTTGTTTTATTAATGCAGAAAAATGTGATTTTTTTTTTTAAGTCGGAAGTAGTACAGTTAATGAAAATAGTAGGGTTAAGGAAAATGGTTTGAGATTAAACATAACAAGTGTATATTAGGCATAAAAATTTATTTTAGAGTTTATTTTTTATCTGTGGAACTGTTTACTTATACATATTAGGGAAATTTCATCTTTTCGATATATTGTTTTCCCCTAAATTTTGAGAATTTATCCAGTTGGCAATGTTTTGGAGGCAGAAGCCAATATGTATTGGCTTTGAATTTAAATTATTAATTAGACTTTGTTTTACTTGATTATTAATACTTGTTTACAAATATACCCGTTTTGAAGTAACAAATACTTGCAGTGTATTACCAGTGATATAAAGGCATGTGCTACTATATAACACTGCTCAGAGTGCATCACTGTCTGCAGGTCAACTAGCTCCTGTTATAACTGCAAGACATAGGAAAAACAAGAAAGAAAATCCAAAACTTTGGGAAGCTGAAAAGAGAGAGAGAGAGATTGAAAGTTAATAGAATACCTAACGAAGTAAGAATGAATAAGAAAGGGCTGATAGAGTAAAGGTATGGGAAAGAGAGAGAAAGAAAGTTGCAAGATGTGCAATTGAAACAACAGAGGCATCAACTTCCAAAATTTCCCCATAAGTATTAGACAAGGCTGTCATGCAAGGTAAATACAATCTTCCATAATCTCAACAAAACAGGTTAATGTTATTTCTGAAATCATTCAAAATGTGTTACCATCAAAAGTACAAACAATTTCCGAACATTTTAAACTAAATTTGACGAATGATCTAAAGGAAAGAAACAGAATGCACGAAGTGAAGAACATGATACAATTCTACAGAAGAGATGACATAAGCAGAGTAAGACCAGGAAAGAAGTCTTATATTTTTTGTGAAAGATCTTGAAAGTGGAATCAAACACAAGAGGCATATTTTAATTATTAAAATTCAAGGGGCATACACTTAATTTAAGATGGAGTTCAATTTCAAAATAGATTATCCATCTGTAAAACACTGAAACCACCAAAGTATTTTCAATAATATGCAAAATTCATGTGCACATGTGCTTTTATCATGAAAACATAAAACTACTTGCGAAAAGCTGAATAAGATAAATGCCAATTTCAAGGTTCCACATAATGCTGAAGAACTTGTCAAAGAAACAGTCCGTTCTTTAGATATACATGACAAAAAAATCTTTGAAGTATTGCACACAATTGTGTGAGGATTGTGGTCCTGAGAAGTGGGTTGAAGAGAGATTTGATCTGGATAATGTGAGCTGAGATGAGAAGGATACAATCATAAAACCTGGAATTTTATTAAAACTTAAATATGCTCCACATACTGTAAATAATAATGGACAATTTGCACTGCCAGCTGATGAAAATGACGATTTGAATCCACAATTCAAAATTTGGGGATTTAAGGCACACTCTGAAACATTCTTTCAATTATTGCTGTGCTAAGTTAACTTAATAGTGATGTGTCTTGTATGTAAGAAACCACTGGTCCCATGTGTATCTTACACTTCTCAGAGATTTATTTATGTGACTGAAGCATGCAAGAGAAAACCTTGAATCAGCTTTGCTAACTGTTAAATACACATTTTTAACTGTGCAGCATAAAAAATATTTATGAACTATAATGGCTTCAGAAAAAATTAAACATAAACCAATAAATGAATGTTGAATTTCTGATGTCCCATACATAACAGGTGTTGATTTCCATGTCAACCTGGCATTGAAATGAGATTTTGAATTTCTGATTTTGGTATAAAGTAAGGAAAAGCATTCTGCTGAATTGTATGCCAGTCTGCAGTTTTAAAGACTTTAAACTACATTCCAGTTCAATGAAATGCATTGCAAAATGTCCCATACATTACATTGAAATATTAATGCTTCACCCTTCACTGATAGATCAAAAACAAAAGATTTAACAGAAGCTGGCATACATGGAAGATAGCCCTAACTGGAGAAGTGGTTTCCCTTCGGAACTTTGAACACAATATTCCAGGCAGAATTATATGCCATCAACAATATCTTATAAGTACTACTGTCCTTCAATTAAGTAGGAAGCAGATGAGGTTCAAGGTGGGTCTGATGACTGGTCATGTGAATTTTTAAAACACACCAGCAGGCAAAGGGGCTCTCAGAAGACCCAATATGCAGCATATGTGGTGTAGAGGAGGAAACATCATCGCACTTAATATTCCACTGTGAAACATGGAGGTGAAAGTTACAGTTACATCAATTTGGAACTATTGATCCAAATGAGATTGTATCTAGTAGAAACCTAATCTATAAACTCTTAGACTTATTAGAGTTTAGGGAGGTGATCATTACCAGAATCAGGGAGGAAACTGTAAATAAACTTTAGGTTTCGATGCAGACAAGAAGGGGTATGGTCCTCCTATTCATCTGCCTGTTTATAATCTAATCTACATATACCATTAATAGACATGTTAAATTAATTTATATGTTATTCTTCAGCAACAGATAAAAGTACTGATATCACAAATACAGCCCAATTAGCTGCTTTATTAGGGGTGTTAACACAACTTGAAATAAGGGAAACATTATTAGGCCTGATTCCAATGGATTCAGTTTTGTTAATTTGTAATTTGCAATGTCTTGTTATTCAGTTATAGCAAATACAAGTCAAATTTATTTATCACTTCACTGTAGTAAGTGCAACATGAAATTAGTATGCATTAAATGCGTGTCTGAAAGTTACCAGAAATATGTAATCGTAGTAGCATGTATCCCAGTCTAAGTACGTTGTGTTGTACTTCTGTATCATATGCCACTGCTCTGACAAGGCCAAGCAGTTGGTCTGCACAACAGTGTCTGCCTGCCTCACTACTGAGAACGACAGATACTCACTATAATGTAAAAGAGCATCTAGTTGGACATCCCTGATTTAGAAGTTAACAAAAAAAAAAACTTATGCGAGCCAGAAAAAGGTGCAGAATCTCTTACAACACTAATCCTAAAAGGGCCCAATGGCAAAGCTTTTAAGATACAACTAGAAATTTTAACCTTAAGCGCAGTAAAGCATATCGGAGAACAAAATGTTATACTGAAAAACCTGGAATGCTTATGCCTAAATGTAATGATGATGATGATATGGGAGTTAAGGGCGCTGAACAGCTAAGGCCATCAGCACCCTTACAATGTATAAAATTAAAAATCCAAAAATTAAAATACGGGACACAAACCTGCTTAGTCGAAGCAATAGAAAACATAAAAAGTCTAAAAACCACCTCACTAAAAACTTGGTAAATCAAACAATAAAAGAGTAAACTACGTGTCAGGATCTGTAGAAGCCAAGGGAACAGAGCATCATATGACCCCGGGGGAGAACAGCCCCCCCCATTAAAATGGACAATATAAAATCATAAAACTAAAAGATGCTCAGCGCATTAAATGTGTTGAATAAAACCGCTGTCACAGATAAAACGTAAAAGTCTTTGTACAGTGTACGCGTCGTCTGCCAAAATGTCGGCTAAACCAACAGGCAGACACACACGAACGCGCAATTGTGCTAAAACCTGACACACTGTTAAAATGTGATGCGCCATTAAGGGTGCCGCACACTGATCACAGAGTGGTGCGGGATCACCACTAAGCAAGTGTCTATGACTAAAAACACAATGTCCAATACGAAGCCGTGTCAAAATCACCTCTTCCCAACAAGAAGCACGAGAAGAGGTGGCCCAGACAACCGGGAGAGGTTTAACCTCCCGCAGCTTGTTCCCCCTAAGGACCGCCCACTCATCGCGCCAACGAGAGAGGATGCTGTGTCGTAAAATAACATAAGAATCTGAGGAGGGAACAACACAGGTAAAACATCTGGGTGATAAAAGCGCCGATTTGGCAGCGGCGTCGGCAGACTCCTTACCTGAGATGCCCACATGACTCGGAATCCACACGCAGGAGACGCTGGTGCCAGAAACACCAAGCGAGTGAAGATCATGTATATGCTGCACGAGTGGGTGGTAATTGTACAGCGCATTAATACTCTGAAGGGCGCTCAGGGAGTCTGTGCAAAGAACAGTGCCGTAAGCCATGCCGCTGGATGTATAAAAGTGATTGATAAATACTAAAACGTTCTGCGGTAAAAATCGAACATTGCCCCAGTAAACGAAAGATAAGACTGTTGGCCAAAAACAAAGGCACACCCTACTCCAAAATCAGTCTTAGACCCATCAGCAATTATAAAATGAAAGTTCCCGATTTGAGCCTGAAGTTCTAAAAACGCTGATCTAAGAACTGAAGAAGGGGTCTCATTCCTTGGCATCGACGTTAACCCAAGGTGACAGTGGGCCTCAGCGTTTCCCCCTGGGAAGGACCGGCGCTGGCGTAACGTCCAAATGCCGAAGAAGCCGCCGAAATCGAACCTCTGGAGGGAGCAATGCAGAGGAGCTAACTAAATATTGCCCACAAAGCGAATCCTCGTAAAATAACTCGAAGGATGGGTGGTCAGGCAAGCTTGAGAATCGACATGCATAGCTGCACAAAAGCATCTCACGCCTGAAGGACAGCGGAGGCTCTGCAGCTTCAGCATACAGACTGGGTACAGGGCTAGTTGGAAAGGCCCCTGTAGCGACTCTTATGTCACGATGGTGAATGGCATTCAGGCGACGTAACACCGACGGACACGCCGATGAATAGACAATGCACCGTAATCAAGCTTGGATCGGACCAAAGAGCGGTAAAGACGCAGGACGGTCCGATCAGCTCCCCAGGATGTGCCACTTAAAACACGTAAAAGATTAAGAGAACGGTCACACTTTGTTTTAAAAAGGAAATGTGAGAAGTCCAGCTCAGCTTTCGATCAAAGATCAACCCCAAAATTTTCACCTCGTCTGCAAATGGAAGGACCTCCGGCCCAAGACGAAGAGAGGGCGGAGGGAAAACCTTCCGGCGGCAGAAATTGATGCAGACGGATTTCTCGGCGGAGAAATTAAAGTCGTTGGCGTTACTCCAGGCGCAGAGACGGTCGATACAGCTCTGGAGACGGCGCTCGAGCAGACAGGTCTGCCGTGAACTGCAATAAATGGCAAAATCGTCGACGAAAAGGGACGAGGAAATGCCAGGTGGAATAAAATCAACAATGGGGTTGATAGCAATCGCAAAAAGTGTGACACTGAGTAAAGAGCCGTGCGGTACACCGTTCTCTTGAATAAAACGACTGGATAAACCCGAGCACACACGTACACGAAAGACGCGGTCCGTCATAAACTCCCGAAGAAATATGAGAAGACGACCGCGTAAATTCCATGCGTGAAGTGTACCTAAAATGCCGCCCCTCCAACAAGTGTCATAAGCTTTCTCCAGGTCAAAAAACACAGCCACTGTTTCAAACTTTCTCAGAAATCCGTTCATAATATGCGTCGACAGACACACCAGATGGTCGACGGTAGAGCGATGGCGACGAAATCCGCACTGAGCGTTCGCAAGAAGTTTGAGACTCAAGCCACCATGTCAAACGCCCGTTGATCATGCGCTCCATCACCTTGCAAATGCAACTGTGAGGGAGATAGGGCGGTAGCTGGAAGGTAATTGGCGATCCTTCCCAGGCTTACGTACAGGAACAACGGTGGCTTTGCGCCAAACTGAAGGAAAAACGCCGCCCTGACAAATACGGTTATAGACCTGTAAGAGAAAGAGTTTACTGTTGGCTGAAAGATGCTTTAACATCTGGACATGAATGCCGTCCGGCCCAGGAGCGGAGTGCCTGGAGCAATGGAGAGCATGATCCAGCTCCCTCATTGTGAAAAGTTCAATATAACATTCCGTATTAGCAGACCGAAAATTATAGGTCTCGGAATCCAGTCGGTACTTAAGAGTACGAAAGCCGGCGGAATAATGGGCAGAACTGGAAACCACCTCAATGGTAGCCGGATCCACTATGGTGGCATTGGAAACCTGAAGGCCAGACGCAGTACAATGCGACACTTTACCGGAGACGCGACGAAGCTTATCCCAAACAACAGAGGAAGGCGTGAAGCGATTAAAAGACTCGACAAAACGAGTCCAGGACGCCTTCTTGCTATCCTGAACAATGCGACGAGCCCTGGCGCGCTATTGTTTAAAAGTAACCAAAATATCAAGTGTAGGGTGTCGCCGAAAGACCCTAAGCGTAGTTCTACGGGCACGAACGGCGTCCCGACAGTCCTCATTCCACCACGGAACAGGAATACGCCGAGGGTGAGAGGACGAACGGGAAATTGTGCGTTCGGCGGCAGATAGCATCGTAGAGGTAAGGTGCTGTACCATTTGGTTGACGTCAGTGAAGGGCAGATCCTCAAAATACATGAGGCTGGAATACAATCTCCAGTCGGCTTTTCTGAATATCCAGGTAGGTACTCTAGAATGCTGTACGTGGTGAGACAAAAGAGAAACGATGCAGGGGTAATGGTCGCTGGAGTAGGTGTCAGCGACGATGTTCCAATGCAGACGACTAGCAAGCTGGAGCGAGCAAACGGCAAGGTCCAAGTGAGAGAAAGTACCAGAAGAATCAGAAAGAAAAGTAGGTTCATCTGTATTGAGGATGGAAAGGTTGAACTGAGAAAAAATGTCGGAAAGAAGAGTTCCCCTTGCACAAGCCCTAGGCAAACCCCACAGGGAGTGATGTGCATTGAAATTTCCCAATAGTAGAAATGGTGTTGGGAGAGCGGACAGGAGATCTCGAACGTCCGCGTTAGCTAGGGGAGACGACGGAGGCGAATAGATGGAGCAAAGAGAAAAGAAAAAGCCGGGTAATTGAAGTCTAGCGGCAACAGCTTGCTAATCGGACGTAAGTGTGAGAGTCTGAAAATGAACGTCGTTACGCACGAATATCATGACACCTCCATGAGCAGGAGTACCCTCATCCGGTGCAAGATTGTAGCGAACCGGAGTATACCCTCGGAGATCAAAGGGATCGTGAGGGCGAAGCTTGGTCTCCTGGAAACACACGACCATAGGTGAAAGGGAACGCAATAACAGTTGCAGTTCCGCCCTATGCGGTCGTACACCACGTAAATTCCAGGTCTGTATAGCCATGAATAAAATGGATAAATTTCTTACTTAGAAGGGCGGCTTAAAATAACTTTTGCTTAACCTTGGGGCTCGGGCTTTTGGTATGGAGTTGGTCAAAATCCATAGGCTCCTCGAAGGGAGGGCCCACGCGCGCGGTGCCAGAAACCGATTCAAGCGCCGAGAATCGGTTCTGGGTGGCAATGGGTGAGGGGTGCCGCTGAGCGCGGCTTGTCCCAGGAGCATCCTGGGACTGCGACCTTCGAAGAAGTGAACTTTTTTTACCGCGCGCTTTGATTTCTTTTCAATGCCTTGCGACTTCAGTACCTTAGGACCAGGCTTGATAACTGTGCCAGAAATGGACGGCCGGATGGTAGTGGCGGTCAATGCAGTCATGGTCCAGGTCTGTGTTTCGGCATCCTTCCGGGGTGCAGGCGAGGCAACAACAAAACTAAATGTACAGGATCGCAGGAGCGTACGTTGGCGCGCATGATAACGCCTCCGGGCTTCGGCGAAGGAGAGTCTCCTTTATCCGGATCTCCTGGATCGCCTTCTCGTCCAAATACCGCGGACAGTCGGCAAATGACGCAGAATGAGACCTTTTGCAATTCACGCAGACGGGGGCGGATGAACAGGTACCATTGTGTGAGGGCTCACTACAAGAGGCAGATGGAAACGGCACTCTTGCAAGAGACTTGCGTATGCCCAAAACGTTGGCATTTAAAACAACGCAGAGGTCTAGGAATATAGGGCCTCACCGCAATTCGTTCGTACCCTGCTGAAATACTCGTGGGCAGATCGACGCCATCGAAAGTGATAAACAGGGTACGAGTGGGTACAAAAACTCCGTCGCGCTTAGCCTGCACTCGAACTGCCGTTACCTTTTGGTCGGAAAGATATTCGACTAGTTCTTCGTCCGACATACCATCGAGGCTATGGGTGGTGACGACGCCTCGACAGGAATTCAAGGTGCGGTGCTTCTCAACACGGATGGGACAACCGTGGAGAAGCGTGGCGCGCAACAAGGTTTTGCTTTGTTGATCGGACTTACTCTGAAGCAACAATGAACCGTTTCGTAGTCGAGTGCAGGAATGAACCGGACCAGCAACAGCATCTATGCCCTCCTGAATTATAAAAGGGTTCACCTTCTCAAAGTTTTGTCCTTCTTCTGTTCTTGAAATGACCAAGTAACAACCAGATGTCGGCGGTGCTACTTCTGTTACAATAACTTTTCGGCGCTGGTTTGAATTAATGGAGAAAGGGTGCTCCATAGCGAAAGAAATCCTCCACCATTGCAACCGTCTCCGACCTCGGGCTGACTTCCGGGCGTTACCCCGGCTTGGGTGAGTGGCCTTTCTATACCAGACTCACCCCAGGGTCACACCTCCCAGAACATAGACAGAGGGACCCAATGGCCATTGGAAGTCAGCAGCTCATGCAATGGCCCCCCCCCCGCGGGACTGCAGTTGAACAGCGGATACGAACACAGGCCCTACATGACCCCGGGTGGTGGGGATGACGCCATTACCCACTCACCCAGCTGCGCACCCAGTGTGCGGGTATCCGTCAGGCTGTGTCCACGGAGGATTAAAATAAATAGAATGGTAAAATAAAAAGCGTGTGGGCGTTTCGCATGCAAGGTAGGCCGGCGAAGAAGGAAAACAGATATGTGAATGAATGGACGTGGGGCGAAATGTGCGTAAATAGAGAGAATAAAGAAACGATGGCGAGGGGCGTCATGGAATGAAATGCACAGAATGCACTAGAGCCTAACCCACCTCGACCGGACGAGGGTGGAGGGATGATGAGAGGCTCGGGCACCCCAGGTACGCCAAACCCATACTCTCATAAGGTGAGCCCCTGGGGGGCCTAAATGTAACAAATCCACAAATTTGTGCCTTAGTAATGTTCTCATTGAGCTCAAGACATGTGGAGCAATCCTTATCTTCCCCAGAAAAATATAAGCATCAAAATACATATACTGAAAATCTTCAGAAATATTTGGTCATATTTTAACAGCAAAAAATATTACTTAACAGCACAGACCTGTGTCCCTTTCATGTGCTCATTACAATACTGGAACATGCAGTTTCCTCATGGTGACCACTATATGTTAACAGCAGCTTCATAATTGAGTCTAAATAGCCTAACATGCATGAATAATAGAAAAATGGATGCAACATAACTGATTTTTAAACATTGAAAATGCCTGCATTAGACGATTTCTTGTGAACATATGATAATACATTTTTATTTGTTACTGTTATACTACAAATAATAATTTCTTATGCTTCACTCTGCCTTATAGACTATTTACTAAATCTCCAAGGAAGCACAAAAAAGTATTTAAAGAAACAAAAAATAGCTGCTCCAGAAATTCACAACTTCAGCGTAATAAATAGCAAGTTTTAGCACCTTATTAGCAAGAATTAAACCCCAGTAATTAAAATGCAAGCTAAAATACCTACTGAAAAGACCTGATATCTGTTATGTTTATCTAATGAAGTTTGCAGCTACCAGTGTTACATCTGCAATGCAAGAATTTTGTGCTAAAGTTTCTTTCTACATGCCAGCAAATCTACTCAACTGAGATTGCATACTTAATCACACTTAAATGTCACTGTTCCAGACGTGGATTAGGTCTATAAACTTAGGTGTAGAAAGCTAGTAATCTACTAACTGCGCCTTCCTCAATGTTGGAGGTATTTGGAATTGCTTCTAAACAATTATTTACAAATTCACAGTAAGCAGCATAACACGAACACACTGATTCCTATTAGTTACAATTTAAGCAAGATACAAAATATTAGTGCACAAAGAACCCAGTTGTTACCCATGTGACATCAATCTCATTCACTACTGGCTATAAACAAGTGTCTGCATGTGGGACTCTCAGGTATAATGAAATGCTGGTGCTTAAATTGAAATTGTGAAATCAGCAGTGAAAAGAGAACACAAAAAGACAATGCAAGCAACTCTTGAGAGTTTTAAATGATATAGCTGTGCAGAAATAACATTGTAAGAAGAAAATCCTTTATGAGAAAAAGCAAAAATGCCATGGTTGAATCTATGTATATCATGTAATTTCCAGAGACCGAAATTATGGCAAAATGCCTTTTGTTATCGGTGACCATCAGAAAAAATTTAAGTGTACAGACATGATATTTGTGATCTGTCAAACATTAAGGAAAGGTTTTTATTTTACAATTACTTTATACAGATATGGAAAAATTCTTTTTTTATTGGTGACCACCAGAAAAAATAGTTTCCAATTTCTCTGTTACTATAATTTAATGTCTGTTTGACAGTAGTAATTAGAATTGCTTGTCCAATCTCAGCTGTTGTCTTGCAGCGGATTTCACTTTATAAATGAAATACACCAACAATGTGTTCACGTTTAATTCACTACCTGATTGTCGTTAATGTTCACACATTTATAACTTTATTGAGGAATTTCTGGAGGCATCTCTGTTTCATTCAATAAGGGATGGACTCACATTTCAGAATATGCTCGCTCATTCTTAATCTAAAAATACTGAGAAGAAAAGTCAGTTGTTCAGTAAATGTCTTTACAGTTAGATTTCAGTTCACAATGACACCATGCCAAAGACAAGTGAGCATTTAAGTTACAAAACTGAATAAATTTGCTTGAGAGTTTGAAGGTAAATATTTTTTCAACACATGGAACCATCTTACTCTGTAAAGTATGCGAAAAGGCTGTAAACCACAAGAAGAAATATTTTATAACACAACATATTGGAACAACTAAACATGTTTCTGCTGTAGCAAACATGGCCAACCAGAAGAAACTCACATCAGGAACTCACTGAATTTGTGTATGCACCATACATCAAAATGTAGTTATCAAGTGCACAAAAAAAGTGTCAATGAGTTGATAAGATGACGGTGTGTGACATGGATAACAGAATATGCAGATTGCATCTATGCAGCAAATGTCCTCCAAAGTTTATTTTACAGGCATTTCTTATGATTACAATTCATGAATTTGGTGTAATATAGTAGGTGGGTATTAACAGACAGGATGGATTTAGTAGCTCAAAGCACCAAAATATCAAACATCATTGGCATGCTTTTGTTAAAATTTGAGAAACCAATGCATCCTTTTACAGTAAAGGCTCAGTCCAGGTGTTTAAAAAGCAAATGAGAAACATTAAATGAAGAAACTGTTGTCGTTTTCATGGATCTTACTGAAAATTTTTCTTTTGTTCAAAATAAAGCTCAGAGTTCACTGGAACAATGGTTCCTGTATCCTTCAAACTGTTATTGCTTATTATAAGAGTAAAGGTGAACTTCTTGCAAAAGGTTTCTGTATATTCTGTGATCTGATCCATGTTTCTATAGTGTTCTAAATCCAGCAAATGATTTTAATATATTAAGGACATGTCAACAGAATTAAAGAATACTGAATATTTCAGTGATGGCTGTGCTGCACAATATACGAAGTATAAAAATTTCTTCAATATGTGCCAGTATGTAAAAGATTTTGGCTTGAACTGCCAATCGTCGTTCTTTGCTACAAGTCATGGAAAATCTCCATGCGATGACATTAGCAGGACTGTTAAAAGCCAGTTCACAAAGTCCTTTAAAGGAGCAGATCATATCTGGCTCTGATATGTACAAGTTTTGTTCAGAAACAGCAAAGAAATACATTCCTTCCTTGTTTTGAAGAATGAAATCACTAACATTTGTTCTGAAATGCTGGATTTTAGAAAGTGAAAGCTGTTGGTGGAACACAAAGTTTGTCAACTACAAAGATTGGTGGAAAGATTAGCCTTGATGAATACTGAATTATTTCAGAGTTCAGTATTCAGGTATCACAAAATGATTACAGTTGTGCTAATTGTTACGTGGGCTCTGTATATGACATGCACTGGTACATATGCTTTGTAGAAAAATGTACATCTAGAAGAGGGCAATGTGCCATTTATAAATCCTTAAAGGGGAACGAAACACAAAAATCATGTTTCTTCCCAAATGAACGATATGACCTGTAAAATGCAGTGGTAAGATTGTTTTCTTACTCTGCTACACAGTTATCAATGCACAAGTGAAATAAGAACCACCTTATACGTCGTCAGAGCGAGTTGTGCACTGGAAGCAGTTGGGAGATTACAAGTCAATCATTGCTGCATGTGCAGAAATACGTTTTCAAAAGTTGTTCTTGTTGGTATTTAAGTTCAAAAGTAGTGCACTTTGTGGTGTAGTTTTAGTGATGTTATTGAGTCTATTTAGTGTTACACAAACATCAGAATATTGTGAAAAATAAAATGCCTCAATGTTGTGCATATGGCTGTAATGAGAGAAGGGAAACATAAAAGAGAACTCATTTTCACGCATTTCCAGAGACAAATTTCCCAAAGGATATAGGTAGAATTTTGCAAAAGAAAAGAATTTTTGCCTGGTCCCAGAGCTTATGTTCCTTCCATTTAAAGGATACAGATTATGAACAGACACAATTAAAAAAGCAGCTTATACCACATGAAAATTTCAGAGGGCCTTTATTAAACCCCGGAACTATTCCTACTATAAAATGAAGACAATTTCCACATATCAAGTTCTAGTAAGACAACTTCACTATCTTCATCCATCTTGATGGTGGCAAGACCATCTGAAAGCAAACAACAAAGAACAGAACAATATAAGGCTAGTCGTAAAAGCAGAGTTTCTAAGCTACGCGTTAGTGTTACTTGCAATAAGACTGACAATGAAGGCGATGATAGAAGTAGTGAAAGAGAATTCAGAATAGAAGGTGATGAAAAAACCAAGAATTCAGAAGTACAATGTGAACTGGATACTGAAATCATAAGGAAATATATACATATATATTGATGGAACCTGAAAATATCTATGAAACAAGCAATGATGAGGAAGATCAGGATAAGCTGAATGAAACTTTCTACGAACCTGATACTTCCAATTCTGATACAAGCGACACCGAGGAAGAAGATGAAGACACTTCCACCATAAATGGAAATGAAGCTACAGCAAAATATTTCAATGTTGCTTGGACATCTCTACTTTAATTTCTTAAGGTATGTGTTTTATGTAGAAATGAAGCCAAAACAATTTCTCATTACATTAAAGGGACAATGCTGTGTGTTAAAACAGCGTGTTATTGCGGTAATACATTCACTGGAACTCAAAATTTAGCAGGAAAGAAACTGGAAGGAAATGCTTTAAAAGCAAAGTTTTTTATTATCTGTTATGCTGCTTCAGCAATGTAAGTCCTGCAAATCGCTGGGTTTGGCAATGTTTACAAGGTGTACATTCGATAAAACGATTTCAAACATGGCAGCACCAGTTGTTAGAGCATTTTGGGGTCAAGAAAGAAAAAATAAGTTGAATTCATTTCAAGGTTGTGGTATACCTATATAGCAGACAGGGGATGGGCAGTATCACTCCCCAGGATTTTCAGGCAAATATTTAGTCTATTCTGTCATGGATTTAAATTCCCGCAATATTATTGATTTTGAACTTGTTTAAAGAGGTATGGTGTAAGGCGATTTGAAAAGACTGCTTGTGACATAAAGAGTAGGCTTGCAAAACAGGAAATGTGTAGAGTTGGAAGTTTTTTTCTCCAACAAAGGTGTAAGGTATCTATTAAAAACTAGGTATCCGGAAATTGAACATGAATTTGACATATGGTGAATCAAACACCTATTCTGCTCTGAAGAAAACTATTTTGGATAGCACCTTTTTAAAAGATTTGGCTCATATTCGACATTATATGCATACTGGCAGTTTAGAAAGTTATCACAGTCTTCATCTCAGATATGCTCCAAAAAGAATACATTTTTCATATAAGGTCTTCAACTTAAATCCATGATAGCAGCACTAGATCACAATTACAATGTAAATAATAATAATAATAATAATAATAATAATAATAATAATAATAATAATAAAAAAAAAAAGACTGGTGTCAAAACGCAGTACTCCAAAGCATTTGGGTCTTGAATCATGAAAAATATGAGGAATCTAACAAAGAATAGAAACTGTTGGTATGCATGAAATAAAAAAATACCCGCACGCACATTGTGTGGATCCATTACCAGACGCAACTGATCTGTCGCTATCAAAGGATATAATTCCCACACTTCAACTTCCATTAGAGTTACTATGATTGAAGCACTTCTCGCATGTTCAGTCACCATAAGAAGGTTGGTCATGGACATGTTATAGAATTTTTAATAATAATAATAATAATAATAATAATAATAATAATGGTTTAATTTAAAACTTAATATTTTTAATTTTTGCATTTATTAGTGAAGTTTGAAGCCTACATATACGTCTCTGGGTTCTGGAAAAGCATTTCTAATACTAAGCACTACACATGATGGTATGAAAACTCCCTTCCTGTGTCCAATAGCAGTCCATGAATTAATCAACGCTGTAAACTGTTTGTAGCAGGAACATCGCCAGGTCTTATTAGGATTGCTGGCAGTGAGTAATTTCTTTTTAGCTCCACTTTTTTGCTTTTAATGCTAAGTTATGCCTGACAATATTCAAAACATCACTATCTTTAACTAATTTGTGAAAATTAAGATGTTTTGTGATAGACAAAATACCCTTCACCAATTTTGTGTTTTCATAGTCCGAGCAACACACACTTTCCTCAATATTATACATATACATTACTTACACTAATGGATGGAACCAGCGCAGTTTTCGGAATCCACACTGTCTCAGAATCACTGTCAGAATGATGTAAATCTTCAAAATTGCTCTTTTTGGTTCAACTGATGTCAAATACCACGTTCAGTCATTTTCAAAGCAGATGTTGGACTACTGTTTTATCACCTAGTAGGTATTAATTGGATTATGAAAAGTGATTGGCTAGCTTTAGCTCTGCTCTTTGTTATTCGGAGAAGTTATGAACTTCTAGTGAAATTAACAGGTAAACTTGTTAGCCATTTAAAACACCTATGCTGTGTATGTCTTGTCTGGGTGCAGTGTGGCTCTCATGATGTAACACAGCCATGGTGAAACAGTGCTTCGTGAGTTGACTTGCGCCTCAGTTGACTCGTGCACTACCCCTCCTCCTCATGTCAGCGTGGTCAGTACTACGTCAAACAGTGGCAGCCTAGCAATGCCGCTTGCAAAGCAACATTCGAAGAGCAGAACATTTCATGGAATGGGATAAGAAGTTCTTCGTTGAGGATGGTGGCAATGTAAAATGTTTAATATGTCCCAAAGCGGAGTAATGCAATTCAACATGAAACGCCATTACAATGCTTATCATTCCGAATATGCCAAGTTACAAGGTAAGTTGGGTCTGTAATTATTATTATTATTATTATTATTATTATTATTAAAATGTTATTTAATGAGACTTTAATTCTTATTTAAACTACAGGTAAGATTGCTAATTTTCAATATGTTCACAGGACGCGAAAGAACACAAGAAATTTTGAAATTGACAGAAAACAATGGACCTAAACCAACTACAAAGACTCAAACTATGCCAGAGAAAAGAAATCATGCTAGTTATATTGTTATCTGGGAAATTGCAAAGGCCTTCAGGCATTTCAGGAAGGAGAATATTGTTTACAGTGGTCAAAATTAATATCAGACGGTGATAAAGGTATTTTGAGCAATTTTTATGCTTGGCATTGTCTGTTGCATCAAGAAGCACTTTGTGCCAAGTCAGTTACACTACAATAGTGATGGATTATGTTGTGAACAAAATAAAAGGAAGTTTCGAAATATGTATACTTAAAAATATGGGAGAACCATTTCAAGATATTAAGTATTTGTGTGATGTTAGATGGCTTAGCAGAGGTGCAATGTTACGTCGGTTCAACTTCAGAGATGCATTCTCCGGATTCATGAAAGAAAAGGCAATTTATTTTACCTTTACATTTACATTATTTTCATATGCTTTAAGGTCATTTTATTGTTTCCTTAGTTTAGGGAATCGAAATTTAGGAACTAAATAACGAGGTCTGGGTCTGCGACTTAGCTTTCTTATGCAATATATGTATGCACTTAAACAAGCTGAATACTACATTTCAACGACGCAATCAAAATATTGTTGATAAGTATAGTTCAGTGCGGACGTTCGTAAACACACTTTCACTCTGAGTAGATCACTTGAAAGAGGGGCAGGTGTACTATTTTCCATGTTTAAATCTCCTTTCAAATTTCTCCTCAGATAAATTCAGTATTTACATTAGTATTCTCTTAACACTTAAAAGTGACTTTTGTGATTAAAGATTTCGTGATTTCAGGGTTTTTAAATATGATATATCGGTGTATGTCTATCCATTAAACATAGACGTAAGAAAGGCCAGAATCAATCTGCAAGAGGAGCTGATTCATTTACAATCTGACGAAATCATGAAAGTCAGATGCAAGGGTTTAATAGGAGTGGAATGTTTTAAAATCTTATGCGACAATAAATATCCGAAGCTTCGATCATATGCAATTTCCATGGAAGCAATGTTTTGTACAACGTACGTCTGTGAATATTTTCCATGATTAAATTAGTAAAAAGCAAATGCAGATCCCGACAGAGGAACGAACATCTTCATGACCAGTTACGTCTAGCTGTAAACAACATAATTCCCGATTTCGAATCTCTTTGTAAATGATATCGGAGAAGCTTAATTTACTTTAAATACAGAGTACAGGACGCCAGTGAATCAGTTCTTTACCACTAACCCGCCCGCCTTTCAAATTCTCCCCCTTCGATAGCTTTGTTATCCAGATTGCATCAAGGTGCTTCGGGGCAGGCTTACAGTCTCGCCATGCCTGATGTAACACATCAACTCAGCAACATGCCATAAACCGCTAACCATTCACCTTGGGATGGTAAAACTGCATGCATTGTTATTTATTCCTGACGACATACTAATGTGGTGAATGAAATATTCATTTTTGTGTTTCATTCCCCTTTAAGGACATCTCCATCATTTTGCTGCTCTTATAATTATGCATGTGAAGTTCCATTTCCAAATGTGCTATGCAAGGCAGATGTTCAAATCATCACGGGAAGAACATACACTTACCAAAAAATCAATTCAAAGTGGCAATCTTACATTGAGAAGAGCAAAGGAATAGTGTAACAAGTTGCACTTTTGGTTTAATACAATTTGCATTGGAACTTAAAGATAAATAATATCAGTGACTAATCTTTGAGTTAAAATATTAATTTTGTTTATGTTCCTCTTTATTCTCCATAAAGATTTGTTGTGCGATAAATATAGAGGTATTGAAGCAAGGTGGGTAATTTTTTTTAGGAAATTCCAGTGTAGAGTAATTCCTCAAACTGACTTTTATGAAAACTAAAAGAATTTGTTTAAAGAACACAAATACGTAAAATTAGCATACTCAAACTACAGAAGATGGTTAATTTTGAGTGTAATGCCACAATGTCAGTATAAACTATTACAATTTAAGAAAAGACGCACAACTCAGGGTATTTCAGCACCAGTTTTATTACTTTTTGTAAAACACTGAACTCTGTTTCAGCAGCAGGCTGACAACATGTTCAATATCAAAAGGTCATTACTCAAACATAGTTTAATGTATAATCAAAGCATTTTCATCATAGTCCTAAAACCATCACAAACATTCATACCAAAGTTTATCAAAATCTGAGTAGGTGGGTTTCATTTTCTAAAATTATTGGTTGATTTGATAGAGAATAACCCTATTTTACTATTTGCCCATAATTTACCCCACCTATTTTATCCACATAGTAGCTTCCGGCATAAACCCACACCATCCTACATCACTTAATAAAGTAACAGAGATATAGGTACTTACATATTAAGACTTTAGTTATGTATTTATGCTTATAAAAGAAGTAAAAATGCCAATACTCTGTGATTCTTTTTAACATGGTAGCATGGAGAAAATTAACTCACCATTCTCTCTTTATGCTGCTATAGGAATCCATTTCAAAAACGTGTCTAAATCATTAAATGATTTAATTTTCCCAGCCATCTTCAAGAGGGTTCCTTAAGTGTATGATAAGTCTAAGACAGTGTGAATATGATATAACTTTTACAAACCATAAAATGAATAAGTAACATATGCTTACTTTTAATGACCTACAGATACAGAACATTCCCCAAATCCCAGAAAGTAATTAAAAAAATAAGAATTTATAGCTCAGTATATACAGATAATAGGAGTTGACACAAGTGCACAATGATCAGTAATCTAAAAGTTCAGAAATTCATCAAGTGAGTTATTGCTATGATTACTGAAGTGTTCAAGGTATACCAGGATAAGCATTCATTTACAAACTCCAAGTGGAAGAATAGAACTGATATTTATCTTACTTAGTTATTACAGTTTTTAAATGCAGCTTAATGATAACAGTAATATTTAAGTATGGTATGTACCTACCATGTAAGAATAGACTAAATTTGTTCCACCATTTTCTTATATAGTTTCTTTTTTTCTTATACTTTATGTGGCCATGTTTAGGACATATGCCCGGAATAAAGTATTAACATGTCCTTTTTTTAACTTCTGATTAGCCCTTCTATGTACATGAAATGAACAAACTATCACTTATTTTTTCTTCATTTTAAAATAACTATATCCAAATAATTTATTTTGTTTCAAAAACCACAGTTGGAAATGTTAATACCCTTAGTGCACAACCTTCAGTTCTTTCATACACCTGGTGAACGAACAAAGATGAATTTGGAGTTCTCTCACCATAAGACTGTATTCCTTTCATTGGTACCTTAGATTCAAACACAGTCATAAGTAGGAGTCAACCATTTAATGTGTATAATTTTTAGTTTAACTAAGAAGTTACACTTTTATTTTAAAGCACAAAAAGATATTTATTTTTAAACTGTTTCATACAATTGGTACGTTTCAAATTGCTCATATGAATAAAAGTGATCACATCAGTAAGTTATGAACTTATCTAAAATACACTGTGTGTATAATACATTACAACTGAAAGCTATAAACAAAGATGAACAAGCTGTTTAAGGTCTTATGGTGTTATATGTTGAAATTCCATGCAATGCTTTTGACATTTCATTTCTAACCAGGTTTGGTTGCATCTCAATATATGAGGGGGTGGTCTGAAAAGTTTCTGACCTCAACATGAAGATGGCAGCACTCGTAAATAAAAGCCAGTGAATTTCGTTGTTCATCTGTTGACAGTTACTCATTCAAGTTTCACCCATTTTGGACGCTCAGTTGTTATGTAACAGTCGTTTGAGTGAGGTGATGTGAGTGTTTTTATGAAAATGGACAAAATTGAGTATCGAGCTGTCATTAAATATTTGTTTTTGAAAGGCAATATGCCCACGCAAATCAAAGATGAGTTGGATTCTGTGTATGGGGACTCTGCACCATCATTTACCACAGTGAAATTTTGGGCAGCTGAATTTAAACATGGCCGTAAGAGCTTGGGAGACGAATGTTCGGGACATCCAAAAAGTGCAACTACCGACGAAAACATCGCCAAAGTTCACCAAATGGTGCTAGACGACCACCGAATTAAAGTGAGAGATAGCAGAGGATATGAACATGTCAAAAGAACGTGTTTGTCACATATTAAATCAACATTTAGACATGAGAAAGCTGTCCGCGCGTTGGATGCCGCATTTGCTCACGTTGGACCAAAAACGTGTTCAAATGAACATTTCCAACGCTCTGCAAAGGGGGAACCGGCTCCAAAAAGTGCAAAAACTGTTTTTTCGGCTGGGAAAGTGAAGGCGACTGTTTTTGGGATAGTCATGGAGTTATTTTAATCGATTATCATCAAAAAGGAAAAACCATTACAGGAGCATACTATGCATCATTACTTGACAAGCTGAAGGCAGAACTTGCGGAAAAACTGCCACATTTGCAGAAAAAGAAAATCCTGTTTCACCAAGATACCTCAGCAGTTGCAATGGCGAAAATCCACGAATTATGGTTTGAACTGCTTGACCATCCGCCTTACTCACCAGATCTAGCCCCAAACGACTTCTTTTTGTTCCCTCATCTGAAAATTGCACTCGGAGGACAGAGATTTTCGTCAAATGAAGAGGCAATCACCTTCGTGAACAATTATTTTGCAGAGAAAAACGCTGAGTACTATTTGGACGGGTTACAGAGATGGGAGCATCGCTGGGAGAAGTGTGTAGAGTTACAAGAAGACTATGTTGAAAAATAAAAAAAAAAAAAAAAAAAAAAAAAAAAAATCTGAATAAATGTCTTGTATCTTTATTAGGTCAGAAACTTTTCAGACCACCCTCGTATAAGCTCACTTCCAGATTAGTATACTGAATATGTAGATTAATAAATTTGTCGCTATGCATCAATTTCTGCTGACAAATTGTTACTGAACCATTTTTGAAGGTTTCAATTTAACAGAGGCAAAATAGTACCCCTACTCATAATTAACATTTGCAGGAGATGCTTTCTAATTCACTTTTGTGTGCAGTAATGACTGTATAAAGAACCATAGAGAAAAAGTTCAGCACATTTTGTTTTGAGAAACGTGAAGTTTTCTCAACCAGAATGCCTTGAGTGAAGCATATTTTGCTAACTTTTACTCCTTTTGCAAAATGGAATAACCGTTTGAAATATTTAGGAATTCTGCCACGTTGGGCAAAAGCAGTGTGCAATGTATTTCTTTTTGTCCAAGGATCTGAAAGTTCATTCATTGTAGTAAGTTGCCTCTGATTATGTCAGTCCCCTTTATATGTCCAAGAAGTTTGTAAGGAAAGTATGAACAAATGGGAAAGTGTTTCCAAAGAAGAAAAGGTGCTTCTATTTAACTTTTAAAATTTTGCTCTTATTGGTAGGCACATAAAGTCACTTCTGAGCTATCTTGCAGATTTATGTAGGCACTGAAACAAACCTTCTGTACATAATAATAGCAGGCATACTTGTGATTTGCACAAGCCAGTAAATACTCTATATAACTACTCCAAAAATATTACCACTCTGTAATAAAAGTTTATAATTATCTTCTCTGTTGGAAAATATTAGACAATCCAAAGCAGCACAGAATTTTTTAAATGAATTAAAGTCATTCTTAAATACTCTTTCTCCAATTAACATGAGAGTGCTTTTAATAAGTCACAGAAACAAATTGTGAATTTAGATGTACACCCAGCAAATGGGACGGATTACAACTTATCCAACATTTCGCGTTTCATTATACATGACACCCCTCCAAAAAGGAACGCACACATTTCATTGTAAATGGTAATGGATGTATGTTTTAGTGGTAGGTGTTTGGTGCAAGTGTCACATATCCCTGAATCTGATGAAAAGTAAACAATCTGTAAAGCCAAACCACTTAGAATCATTAAATATGTCCCTAATGGAAATGTTAACTCAATGAACATTAAATTCCTTCAAAACAACATACATCTTTTGTCATGCCAAACTTCAATGAGACAGTGCACCAAGTGTGACAAACTATTGAGCACACTACCCCAAAGGTTTTTTTTTCCATTACAGCTTCTAAAAATTTTCTCACACACAAGCAGGCATGCGCATGTGCACACACTCACTCTCTCTCCAGATATTAGTAAGTTATGCCACTTTAAATATGAATTACTAGGAGTATAACTTCTATAAGGAATTCCTGGGACACTTCTTCCAATATTCTTTCTTCCATATATGCAGCAAAGTTGTTCAAAATTGGTATTCAATTACAGGAGATTAACTTGATGTTTATTGTACTGAGCTTTAACCAAAATTCAGTGTTATAAAAATATATCCTTTATTGATGTCTTTCCTCTTTTCCATGGAATAGATTTACTAACAATTTCATAGCACATAAGAATTACATCAGAGGAACAGTGAAGGTGCTTCTGTAAATATAAAACACTTTAAAATTTCAATGTATCAGCTACATTAGATTTTTCATAACGTCGTTCTGATTAAGCAGCATGCCACTTGAATCTGTAGTGAACAACATTGATGATATGGTGCACTTATCCTCACAACTAAAATTATAAACACACCTGGTCAGGCTTAAAAACTTAATGTGGCCAACTAAAAACTCTTCTACATCATTACTTTGAATTTCATTAAATGAAACAAGTACATCAAAGTAGTACTTCTCTCTCCTGGTGTAATTTCCTAACATACTTTAGACTTGGTCTACTTAGCTCAAAGAGTTTCATCCCTCTCAAGATGTGTCAAATCAGAAAATGAACTCCTATTCGACACTGTCTTAACCAAAGCATTTCTCTCATTTACACAAATATAAGTCACTATGAATCTCATTCTATCCCTTTATAAGAATTAATAATTATGGCCTCAAAAAAGTGTCATTCCATGTCAAATCAAACAGTGCTTTCCACCGTGATGTCACCAACATTTGTGATTTTAATTGATTTTAACTTGAGTAGTAGACATTATGCAACATAATTGACAACTTATTTTAATGGAAAAAACAGGGGAGTTCTATCAAATTAAATTTCTGAATAAATGATTTCACACAGAAAAGTTAATTTTTCCATTGCTAATCATCTTAAGGGTTATTAAATGTGGTAAAAAGGATACGGTTTATTGTACCAAGTATGCTGGATATGCCCCACCCCCTCATTTATTAATTTTTCTGAATATATCTGCAATAATATATAAGGTGGTCTAAAAATTAAAACATTCATGTGGCACTAATTCTTAACAGCTGGGAATGGAATCAACAAGATGTACAAATATTAGACTGTATAGAAAAAAAAATTATTTGTGGACTTTTACTTCACTGTAGGTATATTTTTTTAACTCGGTGGTATGATACACTTCTTTGCCTAATTTCATATAATGATCTGTTGGTCCATGATCACAGCCTTCTGTATTTCTCTATAGTAATTTTGTTATAAGTTTAAAACAATAGTTTTAGCTCTACATAAGGTGAAAACATGAAAGTAAAGCTTTATGATGTGTTCTTTGAAACTTATAATATAGTAAATGTCACCTACATACACATGCAAGAAAAACTGAGGGGGTGGCCTTGTAACTCAGTCGGTGGAGCATATGCGTGCTGTGCAAAAGGTTCCTAATTTGATTCCTGACTGGGAGGTGAGAATTTTTCTCTAGTCAATATTATTCCCTATCCTTCCCAGATTCTGGAAGTATGAATGTCTGTGTGTGTGATTTAATGTATAAATCCCAAAGAAAAACAGAAATCCAATGACAACTGTATACAGGTTAACACCATTGCTGATAGGCAATATGCTCCAAAGGCCACCAATATAACCATTGCAGTTGAAGAATAAATTAAATAGAATAATAAAAATCAAAAAGATTGGTCTTCTAAATCTACATAACTTCAAGCCAGAAGAGATTATATTATTGAGACTTGCACCTTTCATAGTTGATAAATACAGCAATTAATTGTACTCACCAAAAAAAACTGTTACTTCCTAAGTATGTGCTCCAAACTTTGTGCAGAGATCCTTTTAAAATACACTGAAGGTATGTTAAAAAAAAAAAAACTTTAAGAAAAAAATTCCTTGATGCTTGATAATGCTAAACAATTTAATAAAAACTAATGCACACTGTTCAATAAACCAGGCCAAAAAGTGTACAAATCTTGCAGAAAAAAGGTTAATAAACATGTTCTAACTACTTCATTTACTGAAGGTATGGATGATAGTAGTAAATCAGCTAGTAGAAATGGTTAAGAACTGACTGTTCTCATACAAGAAATAAAGGAGAAATGTTCATCTGCAATGAAGCAAGAATTGAATTACTGAATTTGACATCCAAAACTTGGACCATTAAGAAAACTATCGCTAAATTCTGTTTCCAAATACATGGTTAACAAAGTTTGACAACTGAAAAAAGACAATGGAATTCTTGCTGAGTCTGCTAAATATCCGGGTAAGAACCATACAGAACATATTTTAATTAAAACTCAGGTAGAAATTATTGCTTGTAAATCCTAAGCAGTTATATTTGGAATTCAGAGCATGCCGTTCAATTCAATATGATTTTCCAAATCTTTGCATCCGAAACAGAGAACAACAGCAAGATCCAAGGGCATACATTTTGTATGTGTATATGAGTTCACAAAAATTTAGAACTGATTGTTGCAGCACTGCCAAAGAGAAAAAACTATAAATACCTATTGAAAAATATAGTGTACTTTAAATTCTCAGGACTGTATGTTCGATAGTTGCTCAAACTGTCCTGTTAAAGAACACTCAGAGCATTTTTAAAGACCTCTACTAACAAAATGATATTGACATGGAAGATATCACATTCAAACAGTGGATTCATCATGGACATGTTAGGATCACTTCCACAGTAAACAGTGTAGGAGATTTTATTAAGAAAATCTGCGGAAGCACAGATCAACTAAAAGTACATCACACAGCAAATTCTCTGTCCTCTTATCTCAGAACATAGAAGCATTAGCTGTATCACTACTGGACTTCACAGAAAACTGTTCCTTTGTATGCCAAAATGCTATACAAGAGTTTCACTGGAAAATATTCAACACTACATCGTCTCCATTTGTAGTGTATTATAGACAGGCAATAGGCCTACCTAATGTCTAAATCCATTCTTTAAGTTTCTGTATAACAAATGACCCTCTTTACCATACCTGTATTCAAATAAATAAAGATCTTATAGTTCTCTGCTTCTTGAAAAGTGTTTTACAATATTTGGTGACAACACTTCCTCAGCTGAAAAAAGTATACTCTCTCAGTGACAGTGAAAGTTCTCAGTATAAGAGTTGTATTTATTGTTATTATTATTATTATTATTTGTTACCATGAAACTGACTATCCAATTCCTGCTGAATAGAATTTTTTTGCAACCTCGCATGGTAAAGGCCATGTGATTGTTTTGGAGGCACAATAGAATTACTTACGTCTCATGCTAGCCTACAAGACAAAGTAACGAATCACTCTTTAATCCCAGATGATCTGTATAACTGGGTTAAACACAATGTTTTGGGCATAAGTTTCATAAGTTTCTTTTACAAACATGATGCCCAAAAATATGGTAATAGGTTTGAGTATGCTATGCTAGAGTTCCTGGTACCAGAAGTCACCACCGATTTGTTTTGATTAATGCAATGGAACTAAGAATGTATTTAATGTCATCGATGAAGGAAGAAGTGTACTGAAAGTGACATGTGAAACTGCAATTTCATTAAGTGCTGATACTTTAAAAGTTGGGGAATATGTTGCAATAACGAATGATTAACAACGGTATATTGGATGCATTCTATTATAAGCAGAGGCAGACATTTTTGTCAAGTTCACGGTTAGGAGAGGCAACAGTGAACCTACATTTTTCTGGCCCACAAACAGAAGACCAAATGATGCTACATGGGGTCTGTCCAATGTTAACATCAGGACACTTTCATTCAATTTGAAACTTTATTATCTATATTAAAAAGTGATACTTAAGTAAAACTAAAAAAATCGTTTTAACACGTATATCACAAACATTGCGTACATTTCAGGTTTCCCATAAGTTACCAGAAACATATGTCAAGGATATAGTATCAATTGGCCACTTTTGTTTTGTTAGTATCTGACCAGGAAAATGAGGTTAAAGCAAATAGGATCAATCACTCAAATTATTCCTAAACTGAGACATGATTTTTTTAACACAATTAAAAAACATGCCATTAAAGATGATCTTGGTGTATCTGTAATTCAGCATTTCAATTTTAACATTTTGGAATAAACAATACTGCAATTCCGTGTGCATTAGCATCTGGACAGTTAGTATCAGGCCAAAAAGTACTCGAAGGTGGATAAACATATTTTAATCCTATATCACTTGCAATTGATGTGCTGAAGAGCACATAATATTAATTCATGGAAATGGGCTACAAAATGTGATGTTAACATAATTTGGAGTCCATAAATTACAATGTTGATTGTATTGTTACAATATGATTGTACTCCTTTTCAGAAAAGGAGTTATACTGAATGTCTTCAGTGTGAAATTAAGCCATGAATGTCTACTATGATACTAAGAAGCTTTATACAAAAAAAAAATTATCATAGCCTTCTTTTTAGGGCCACAAAAACCGATTCTGCCTAACACAGCTCATGAACTTTACAACTGTCATTTTTAATTTCAGTAGTCCCTGGCAACCACTGATCGTCATAGATAACAGCTACCCATTCCCATAATGATGGCTGTTTTTCTTTCTTTGGATTCTCCAGTTCACGCACTTGACACACAAGTCACTAAAAGTTTTATCATGCGAATTCGATGTTGAAGTTCTCATATTAACTGTAGTCCAGTCTTCTCCACTTAGTGATGCATGGTGGCAAAAAGGCTTTAATTTGATTTATTTTGTGTGCCCTTCAATATGTTAACACCCTCCCATTGTCTATCATATTCTAGTTTGGAATGCCCTATGACAGACGAAGGCGCATATGACTAATTTTAAGATCTTGACATGTTTGTGAAAACATTTCAGCATTATGCACTTTCTTTTCCAAATGCACCATGTTCCAAACATGTTGTTTCACTATGGCATTAATCCCATCTATGGCAACCTTGCCATGAGAGGCAAAATGACCATTTTAAACTCTCAAGACTGTATTTTGATTTTAAAAATATTATATTCACAAAACTGTACTTCTGTTTGAATTGGGAAGTTGCTCCATCCGGAAGTATGTGAAGATGTAATAATGCCTGATATTTGCTCTTGTGGTCTTCTAGGATGGAACAAAGAAATGTAATCACACAATTTGCCATGTGCGATATTATTTGATGTAACAGTATAATTATCACACCATACCGTACTATTGCAGTAGGTATGCATCAGGAATTGGCAGCTTTATTTTCAATTCATCTAAATTCAACTCATCAATTGAATTCATCTAAACCATCACTTAGCTTATTCCATCACACCATACCATACTACTGCAGTAGGTATGCATCAGGAATTGGCAGTTTTATTTTCAATTCATCTACACCATCACTTAGTTTATTCCATCACCAGCCTTTCATTCCACTTATTTTCTACTAATGGCACTGCACCACATGACTAGTCTTCTTCATTCAAGCAGACATCAAACAAATTAGAGAATTTGGATTTACAAATGAGTTATAATTTGTACAATGTTTAATGAATTGTATGAAATCCTTATTTGATGTGGCAAAGCCTGAAAAATACTGAGAAACGGATCTTACACTTTCTAAATTTTCATGGCAGCCACATACACGCACACATTGTGTGGAACGTCACAATATGGTCTAACATGTGATGGATGTAAGAGCAAACTTACTATGGCCAAAGCTTGCCTGCAGATCTGCCTCCATAAGTAAAATTGAAAGCTTCATTAACAGAAACAGCAAGTGATGCCTTGGCATGATACAGTCACCATCACTTTTGGATCTCTTAACACAATGTTATTCCACCATAATCAACTCTGTTGACGATTTCATAACTGCTGTAAAATGTTATAACCTGCTGCATACTGTCATCAATTATCCTTCTTCTATTTTTACAGGCTTGTCTTCAGAGGTGCTCCAAAATATGCTGCAATTATTTTACCAACTTCCACTTTGGGACCTTTTGACATTGCTCTTTCTTATAGGCTTTAGAAACTTTAGCTACATCTACTGTCTTTTTAGCAGTATAGCTTTATCCTTGCTTTCCTTATAACTGCTTCTCTAGCCGATTCCTTTGCCTTTTTCTTATGCCTATACCTCTTCATTATAATCTTAGTTCATTCATCACTTTTGTGCTTCTGCATAAATAATTTCTGCCTTTCTGCATTTATTACACCCATTGCTTTGATAACCAAAAATACATTAGGTTTAAACTTACATTCTAAGAAAGGAAGTTATTTAAATAGATTCTGCAGTTAACATAACAGAATTTATCATCAGGGACTTACCAAAAATTTCACCGACTGAAATTACACTTATGTGAAGTAAACAGTACCACTCATGTTACACAATCCAAAGTTTCGCTCCAAATGAAATAGGAGTTTAACGTACCTTAAGTGAAACATTTAGGCAATTTTGCTCTAGTTGTGGCCCGTCGAAGTAGCTGAACGTGAATGATTCGAGTTTTAGACGCGCAGATCCCTCGGCTACGCCCTGTCGTCGCTTCGCAGTGGCGGCCTATCGGCCGCAACTTGCTACACTCCTCTCCTTCTAAAAAACATCCCTCGGCTACGCTTTGAGGCTGAGGGCCCTCAATCTCTCGGCTACGCCTTGAGGCTGATACTTCGACGGGCCACAACTGGAGTAGATGTGCGGGCCACAACTAGAGCAAAATGTCGCATTTTTTTTCTATATATTGAGAGCCCACTTTCCTCTTATATACATTTAAAACTTATTAATTGCAATATATCACATCATTATCAAATGATTTTTTTTTTTTTGAGTGAATGGGCAAAAGGGTCTAAGTGAAGAAATATTTTTGAATACTGCAAAATCTAAACATGTATGACAACTAACATGTACCCACCATGAGAGTCACAAATAACATTAGATTAAGTACTATCAAAATACAAAGCTGATTAAATGAACTGCTGTGCTCCTTCAAACCACAAAAGAATTTCAGTACGTTTACATGAAGCATTAACTATATCACTACATAATTTCTCACAAAGCAACAGTAATTCCTCTACCGTCAATGTATGCAACCAAAATTACACATCACTATAAACAAAATGAAAATCAACGGTAAGCTTAAAATATGTTATCAAGTATGATGCACACCAAATGTTAATCTGTTTGGTAGCACTACCTATGAGCGAGGTCTGTAATATTTTCCACGTGCAAAGGTGTAGAGAACGTCTCAAATTCTATAGCTATCCAAATTGTAGGTAGAAATTACTCTTTGAAGGTAGATAATGGTATTCGAAAATATATTTCTGGCACTCATCTGCTTCCAAAATGTCAAAATCAGAATTTTCGTGAGGTAGATATATTACCTTTATTTTCATGATTAAGTCCATTAAATTTTAGACATTCTGCGAGAGGTTAAGCAGGTTCTTCCCAACGTCGACATAATTGTATAATTTATATTACTAAATATAGATTAGATTAATATAAAAACATAACTAAAAGCAAAAATGTTATAACCGCATTTATTTACAAGTGAATCCGTTTTTGAAGAAATTTATAAATGATTTCACATTTAACATAACTTAAAGGAAAACACTTCATCCTATCTTACCCGGTTCATTTTATGCGGCAAAAAATATGTATACCAACAGTCCTTTAGTTCAAAATTTGTATAATTGGCTTTCGAATTCTGTAGCACTCGTTTAAGGAATGTATTCAACTATAAACCCAAAGAAAATTTTGTCCAGACCTACATTCTTCTAGGCATCACTATACCACAAGATGTCTCTCGGAGTTCAATGAAACCTATCCATCTCGAGGCCAGCTATTTTCTATTAATTTAGCATATTCCACGTTTATTACCTCAGACACGTCCTCCTCTTCACTTTCCGATGAATCAGTCATAAATCGAGGCTGTAACTCAGAAAATGTCTCCGTTTCTGATTTGGTCGGGCTAGAGTTAGAAGATATGGGAGTCGACGATTTTCTATCGTGTTGAACGTTCACTTTTTCTAGTTTTTCGTTATCGCACGTCGTTCCTTGTGCTACATTCTGCATTTTTAACTTTACAAAAATGTTAAGGGCATCAAATAGCGGTTTTAAAATTAATGAATCACAGCATACACGATATTTCACGTAGTATCTCTATAACAATTACAATCATTCACGCAACTTCATACCCGCCATGTCTACTATGGAGATTGGAGAACTCCCCGCTCCCGGATGCATTGTCTGAAGTGGCCCAACGCGCCATCTCTTGTCCAAATACATAAGTGGAAGGGAGCTCTTGGGCATTTCTGCTACATATTATAAACTATGGTACTGCTTCCTGTCGATTGTCTTTACCTACTTTACCTATAGATGGCTACGGTTATACGTTTATAGAGAAGACTAATAGACTAAAAACAAAGACAGAATTTTCCATAAGAACTAAAGATTGCACGTCGATCAATGTGAGCTTATTTTTACCTTCTGTACCAATATTATGTAAAGGAAATATTATATTTCACCTAAAAATTCAACATAGAGGTTTCACAGACGTTTTGTGGTCCCTGAAAACCATGTCCCAAAAATTAAACTGTGTTAAGCGTCGGCCACAAGGACTCACTTGAACGGTATAGTTTGCAAAAACATGACGGAACAGTGTACACCGCCATACGTTATAAATAAGTTTGCTTAAACTTCAATGTGAAGTTGATCTCTTATAGCGAGTCTAATGTCGCAAAATAACCCCAAGTGAGCTAAACTAGGAAGTTCGGGTTCGGAGGCCTAGTTGGTGTTTAGACGCATAACCTGATTGCCTGGCTTATTCTCTGAATGTCATATCTAAGTAACCTATTTAGTTATTTCGTTTGTGTAGTTTCTTATTATTTCTTTTTACGGCATAAGTTTATTAATTAATTTTGTATAAATAGTAGTTTTTAACCTGATATTGCCCTTTTGCGGGCTAAAATGGAATTGAATATGGGACCAGGGGACCTTGGTTTACTATGTAATGCTGATGCTTAGATTAAATTGGATTGCATTCTATGAGTTCACTAGCAACCATAAAAGCTTGTGAACATAGAACATATCAAGGAAATGTACAAAAATTACATACAAACATAAATATTACACAGAATATAGAACATTTAAAATAAAATCAAGACCTATTATATACAAAATGAAACAAAGCAGATGTAATTTTGTGCAAAATCGAATACCTCCCTATCGTTATAAGACTAACATATTTATAGACAAGAACAGTTATTTTAACTTTCACTAGGCTTGTACCTTTTGTTTATCGTTTTGTTCAATTTGATTTGTAATGCATAGCGTTTACTGTCAGTTCTTAATATATATATATATATATATATATATATATATATATATATATATATATATATATATATATATACATACATTTAAATAGCTTCATTAATTCTAGAGCAGGCATCAAATCTAATTGGCAATTGACATTAATATTTACTAATAGTACTTACAGAGCTACATATGTATTATCATCATGATATTTTGTCATCCAGATAATCTTGTACAGAATTATGTGAAAGATTATTATCATATGTTGATAATGTTTATCAAGATGTTGATCTTTATAAACAAAGTGAAACTTCGAATCAATCTAAATCAAACGACAAATGCGTATACAATTATAGAGATTCTGGGCCTTTCTTCGTGAATATAGTGAGCGATAATGACAATCTAAGTAGGATGCTACCATGAAATATAGTAAAATGCTGTTTCAAGAAACCTTAAAGTTCAATCAACAAAATCTGCTGGTAGAGACAAACTTGAAAAAGTTTTGATTGCTTCTCTTAGACAAACAAATTTCTTTCCTTTGACGTTGATGAAAGCTTTAATGTCAGGTCTTTCATCCCATTCTATAACATTATGAAAAAAGGAATTGAGAGGAATGGACACCGATCTTCCTGAAGAAGTACAAGAAATGTCCAGAACAGATGCAGATTATGAAATAGTAAATGCACATAGATTCCACCGTAAGGAATCTATGATGAACAAGGTAACGCTAAATTCATGCCCACTCAGCCAGTATTATTAACTTTCAGAACCCAGATGTTACAACAGTGAGTTTTTCTTTATGACTTTCCGGTCAAGTAGACGAATATGTAGACAAACCTCTGCAGTGCAAGAACTGTTTGCAATTTGGTCATCCATCAAAATTTTGTAAGGACCCAGGGTCGTGTCTGTGATGTGGAGACAATCACATTTCTGAATGTGAGGCATCCTTTAATAAATGTATTAATTGTGGATCATCCCACAAGGCCAATGATAAATATTGTAGCAAATATGCAATAGAGCAAGAAGTTCGGGAAAAATTTCAGCAACTTAGAATACCGAGGCCCGAAGCTATAAATATGGTCACAAAAACTTCATATGCTGACTCTGTTATTCAGGAAAAATAAAAACTAATCAGCAATCTCGATATGTTAATCGTAAATATGATTTGATTTTGATTACAGAAACTTGATTAAGAGACAATTCCAGATTTAATATTCCTAATTATAAAGTAATACGTTCAGATCGTCCTTTTAGAGGTGGCAGTATTTTGGTTGCAATAAAGAATGGCTTATGTTTGACTCAATATGAAATTTTAACAGATTTAAATTATTCGGTACAAGTTATAAAATTTGTTATTAGTGATCTTCAATTGTTCCTTGTTTATAAAGTTCCAATCACTAATGTTCTACTCTCACACTGGAAAAACATTTTTAAGCTTTCTTCAGTTCATAAAGATCTGACTTTAGGTGACTTCAATAACACCTTTAGAGTTGATCAAAGTTCATCTGGTGATTTTGACTGTCCTCTTATTCGACACTTGTCGTCGTGTAACATCTATGTTTTAAATGCTGGATCTCCCTCAAGGATTGGATCATATGGTCAGAATGATTCCCCTCCTGATTTAACGTTTGTTTCAGGATCATTAATGAACGCTACTGAATGGGAAGTAACCTCTCACACTCTAGGTAGTGACCATTTCCCGATTAATGTCAGCATAAGAAATAGTAGACTAAATATTCTTAAAAATGTCGTCAAATTTCGCGCTAAAGATAGATAGAAACCAATTCCAGGACTTCGTTATGTCTCCACTCCAGAATAAAGGGAATGTTGAAGTCGAATATTCATTCCAGCTCATCTACGATATACTAAATTTATATATAGACACGTTTCATCCTTTAGTTCGGCGATCAGGAAGAAAGTTCATTAAAAAACCTATATGGTGGACAGTGGAATATAATAAAGCCATAGCTGTTCAGGAAAAGGCCATTTGATCCTTTCAGAAAAGTAAATTCTTAGAAAAATATTTAATTTTAAAAAACTTTACAGCTTCTTTATATGGAAATCCATTCGTATGTTTACAAAAAGGGACAATTCAAATAAATATCCAATTGATGATGATATTGAACTTCAGAATAAGGTTTTATACAATCTTATCCCTGACTTTGTTTTTTAAATACATTTGACAATATTGAAAATTATTCTCATAAGCTTCCTTTTGGCCATGAACTAACTTAATTTTTGATTGAACCTTTCAAATTGGCAGAAGAGTATTATCAAAGGACATACAAATTCAGCCCCAGCACCAGATGAAGTCACATATTAAATAGTCCAGCTCTTACCTTTTGAACATTTAGATCTAATAATTAAAGGCTATACAAATAGTCTAAAACAGCAGTTATTCCAGAAATTTGGAAGCATTTTTATATTATTCCGGTGCCTAAACCTAATACGAATTCAAAAAATAGTGATGGTTACCGTCATATTGCTCTCCCCTGTGTCTCCAAAAAGATATTTGAAAAACTGTTGATGAAGAGATTACAATTATTTCTTGAAAGATATTACTCTTGACCTAAGGAGCAATATGGTTTTAGGGCAGAATATAGAACAGTGAACAACTTAGCTCTCATCTCCATAGATATTCTTTCCGCTTTTCAGAAGAAACAAATGGTCCAAGCTTCATGCATTGATATATTTCAGGCCTATGACTCTGTTCAGCTACCTTTATTGATACAAAATCTAATTAATTTAGAACTCCCACTAGACATAATCCATATACTATATAATCTTTTAACCGCCAGAAGCATCGTATTGTCATGACAGCAGCTCTTATAGTAAGCTCGAAGATGACATGGAAGAAATACGAGAAAAGATGCCAGAGATAGAATTCATTGTGATGGGAGATTTGAATGCGAGAATAGGGGGAGTGAAAGGAAGGTCATTAGGTAAAGAGCAGGAAGAGGATGATAGGGATGTGACAAGGCCAAGGAAAAGTAGGGACGGAGTGATTAACAGGGAGGGAAAACATTACTGGAATTTTGTGAGATAAATAACATGTTAATATGTAATGGAAGGAGACGAGGAAGGGGGGTTTACATTTGTAAATGCAAATGGACAAAGTGTAGTAGATTATATGGTATGTAGTGAGGAACTTGAGAACAGAATTACTATATATAGAATAATAAATGATGTAGTAGGTAGTAACCACTTTCCACTAATGATGGAAATAAATGTTTTAGAACAGAAGGTAAGGACATAAGGAAATAACTAGAATAAGAATAATAAAAGTGTATAAATGGAGGGAGGAATTAAAAGAGGACTTTTGAAAGAATTAAATACAAAGAAACGCCAGATTGTCGAATGTGGCATAAAAATGGCTATGGATGAGGGGAACCCAGAAAAAGTATTAAAGCTATTGAAATTATTATTAACAAGAGCAGGAGTAGGGATGGAAAGAAGGCTCAGAAAAGGTCAATAAATTAAAGGGTGTTTGATGAATAATGTAGAGCTAAAAAGGAAGATATATGAAGAACTCATTAGATGGAGATCAGAGAAAGAAAGTGACAGACAAAATCTGATGAAACGTAAGGGAGAATATAAAGGTTTGCTTGAGGCTAAGAGGGAAAAAATGGCAAGGAAATTAAAGACAGCAATAGACAGTAAGGATAGTAAAACATTATGGGAAATAGTGAGGATGATGACTAAGAATAGAGAGGAGAAAAACGAAATTACACCGAGCGAATGATTAGGGTTCTTGAGAAAGCTAATAGTAGAAGGGAAGCGAGTAAAGTTAAACACAAAAGAAGCAAGACTAGAAGGAATATTCAATGAGAAATTAGATGGTAAAATCTTGCAGAAGGAAGTTTACCAACAAATAAGGAATATAAAAAAGGCAAGGCAGTAGGTATAGATAGAATACCAGGGGAATCTTTGAGAATGTATGGGGAAAAACAGAATGGTTTAAATGTGATGACAAAACTATTAAATAAAGTTAAAGAAAAAAATTATGTGCTAGAATGTTGGAAAATAAATATACCAATCTACAAAGGGAAGGGAGGAGCAAATTGACCAGAAAACTATAGGGGAATAAGTTTACTATCAATATTAGGGAAAATATACACAGGTATATTGGCCGGTAGATTAAGAAATTAGGCAGAAGAGGAAGGAAAATTGTCAGAATATCAAGCAGGATTTAGGAAAGGTAAACATTCATTCATTCACCCCCTAGGACTTACAAGCGGGTGCCTGGGATCAGAGGCCCGTCGAGGAGCAGACACTCATGGATCAGACAGAGCATCCAGGATGGGTGATCAGCCCGATGCCTGGTATGGGATGAAGGAAGTAGATGAAACGAAATGTTGGTGAATGAAAAGAAAAGTGATGATGGAGCAGTTGGTGGAATGAATGGCGGGGGAAACCGGAGAACCCGGAGCAAACCCGCCCAGATGCCGCTTCGTCCACCACAAATCCCACATGCAGGTCCCTGGGATTGAACCCGGACCGCCTTGGTGGGAGGCGAGCGGTCTAACCACTCGGCCACGGAAAGGTAAACATACAATAGATAATATATTTGTAATAAAAACTATATTAGATAAGTATTTGAGCAGGAAAAGAGGACGGATATACATGATTTTTGCTGACTTTGAAAAAGCATTTGATACAACAAACAGAGAAGCATTAACTAATAAATTAAGCATGAAAGGGGTAAGCGAAAATTTTATAAAAGAAATCAAAAACATTTATAAAGACAAAATTTTGCATAAGATGTAAAAATAATGGAACTACAGAAATGACTGAACAAAAAATGGGATTAAAACAAGGATGCAAATTGAGCCCTATATTATTAAATACATTTATAGATGACATATTAGAAAGAGTGAAAGAAATAAATGTACACTGTCCCATAATAGTAAATAGAGAGATACCAGGTTTACTATACCCAGATTATCTTATGTTTGGGGCTATAACGGTAATTGGGTTGCAGAAAGCAATCAACCAAATACATGAATTCTGCGAAGAATGGGGAATTAAAGTAAATATAAATAAATCAAAAGTTATGGTATTTAAAAGAGGAAATAAACTCTAAAATCAAGAAAAATGGCAGATGAGAGGTTTAAAGTTAAAAGTGGTCAAGGAGTTTGATTATTTGGGGTAAGAATGAGCAGTAATGGTGAATGGGGAGCGCATAGTAGGAAGGTTATGGCTAAAGGAAAGGTGGCAATGATTGTAGTAAGGATGTGCAAATAAAAATTAGAAATGCCAACTAAATGGATAGAAAGAATGTATGAAGCATTAGTAGAAGCAAGAATGTTACATGCAGTAGAAATTTGGGGGGATCCGAATTAAACAAAAAAATAGACCAGAGCTATAGAATGTTTTGTAAAGAGCTATTGGGGTTACCAAGATCAGCACCAGGGGAAGTAGCATTAGTGGAATTAGGAAGGACAAGAGGAAAGGGAGTGGTACTAGAAAGGATATTAAAATTTTGGTTTAGATGCCTGAAAAAAGATGAAGGGGAAATTTTAAAGATATGTATGGAACACCAAAAGAGTACGAAAAAAAATAGCTGGTGGACGGAGGTAGAACAAATTATGGAGAAGATAGTAATGGGAGATATTTGGAGAGCAGGAGAAAGAAATAGCAATGGCTTCTGGATAACAGTAAGAAACAGAGTGGAGGACATAGAAAGACAAGGGATTTGGGAAAGCTTAGAGAATAAAAAGGCACTAGGGTTTTATAGATTAGTAAAAAGGAAATGGGGAAGAGAAGGTTATGTGAATTATTGCAATAGAGCGGAAAAGGAAGCGTTTGCATGGATGAGAACAGACCATTGTATCTGAGAGGGCTAAGAGGTAGAAAAAATGGAATTTGTGAATTTTGCGGAGGTATTGAAAGCACAGAGCATTATATGATAGAATGCAAAGAATGGCAGAATGGAGAAGAGAAGTATGGGAGGATAAATGGGAAGAAATGGATGGAAAAATAGTAGCAATTAAAATGTTAAGAAAATAAAAATAAGACTATGGAGGAGTTTCTAAAGAAAGTAAAAGAGAAATGGATTAGAAAAGTAAGAGAGATAAGAAAGGCAGAAGGGCAAACGGAGGAGGAAGTGGATGGGCAATATGGATAAAAGGCAGCAAGGGATGGTTAGATGAGCCAGAAGGCCAGGGTGCCAGGCAAAAGGAGTAGTATAGCTGGCAAGAAAATTTGTACATAGGTTAAGTTAGTTTATAAGTGAAATATTGTAAAAAAATATTGTGTATGAAAAATGTAAAAATAAAGTATCTATCTATATAATCTTTTATCAGACGGTCGTCTCCTTTTATCCTAGATTCAATAAATCTGTAATCAGGCATTCTTCAGTGGGATTTCCCCAGGGATCGGCACTCAGTCCAATTTTATATGCTGTTTACATTTCTCAGCTCCATACTTGCTTTAACAAGACATTTAAAGGTTTGTCCTATGCAGATGCCCTTTTAGTTTTTTCATCTACATCCCACAAAAACCAATTGGAAGATAAATTGGAGTTGAACTCTCCCTGAAGGAAGTTATACATTACTTTAATGGCCTGGGTTTGGAAGTAAACTTCTCTAAATCCGAATAAATTATATTTAAATAAGGAAAGCCAACTTCTGATTTAAAGTTATCTTTTGGAAACAAACTTCTGGTTTCCAAATCTTCTATAAAATTCTTGGAAATACCTCTGGACTACAAGCTATCTTGGAAACCCTATTTTGAAAACAGTATCACTAAATTAAACAGAAGATTCAATATATTCAGATTTCTTATTGGAAGAGATTGGGGTGCTCATCCTTTAGCCTTAATGACTCTTTTTAATAAGACCGTTCGTAAATTACCTGTTGTTCCAAAGAATAAAGTAAATTCGTCGGTGTACTAAACTGCAAAGCTAATTTTGGGGATATCTGGCAATTTAGAGACGCAATCCTGTTCAAATGAAGTTGGATTTATCCCATCACCTGTTCGGAAAAAATTCTTGCATCAAAGTTCACCACCAAACTAATCACAAAACTCTCAAGACAGAATGTATATCTCACTAAAAAGTATTCGACAGTCCGTAACGGCGGGCTGTAATCCAGATAACTTATATGATATGCCTCTATTCTTCTCCTGGTAGAAATTCAATCATATCGGGAATATTACAACTACTCATCGCCACCCTCAGGTTTGTGTAGATTGGATTATGCATTTTCACAGTTTCGATATAGACATTGATACACTTTATAAATCCCGTGATTTCCCCATTCCGAAAATATTCTCCGAATATACTGAAATTATCCCATCCAAAATTGGAACTGTTTTTTACTGATGAAGCTAAAGGCAAGTCACAGGGTGTTAGAGCTGCGTTTTGGCATCAAAATCTTAACCTCCGAGGATTAGTACAATTAGATTACACTTGGGGTCGATTTATTCTGCCTAAACTGTTGCTACCAGAGCTGCCATTTTGAAATTAGGAAGAAAAAATTGAAGAAACAATATCATGCTAAAAGTGTTATGTAGGTTAATAATATACGGTCCTTTCAAAACTCTGAATCTTTTATAAATCGAAATAAAAGTTCTTATTTACTTAGCATATACTGAAAGCATTTCTATAAAACTTGTTTTGTATCCCTGGCCATTCAAACATTCCAGGAAATGACAGAGTGGACTCATTACCAAAAGCTGAGAGAGAGAATCAGGAACCGCTGCCAATATTCAACTTTCTATTATCGACGGTCTTAAGATCATAAAGGATGAAATTCTTTATAACTGGAAATCTACGTCCACGAATCCAGTAGTAAATCATGGCAAGAATATTACTCCATGGTTTAAATACGTCAAGATTAACCGACAAGATTTATCCGTATCTTCAAAAATGAGGTTGCGAATTGCATATACACCTGCTTTTCTTCATAAAATTCCTAAAAGAGACTCTCCTATGTGTGATTGGTAACACTGATTGTTGTCTCTTTGGATGTGTCAACCACGATGGTGAAAATCTTCAACTATTACAGTGATTGTATAAAATGATCCTATCAAAGTTAGCAATGTTATAAAATATGATCCAGCCAAAGTCTCCAAATTATATTACAGCATCTAAAATAGTAACCGAATACAACCACCATAGAAGAAATAAGAACAGCATATAAGAATGACCGGAAAAGATTTTGGCAATTTATCAAAGGCGTACGCAATAAAACACAACTCACCTAGCCAATAAAGCAAAACAATATACGGTATGCACTACTGAAGAAAAGCTACAGCTATTCCAAGAACACCATGAGAAATATTCCAAACCCCAGAAACCCTCAATTCAACAAAACATACTTCCAAATGGTAAACAACTACATTAAAAACATAATCATCTCTACGAACCAATAATGAATGCACCAGAACTAGGCCCACCTAGTCGTCTACAACCTAAACGAAAAACCAATCACCAATAAAGATTACATTAACATCGTAGAACAACTGGACACACCGCACCAGGACCAGACACCACAAACTATCAGATACTAAAGAACATTCCAAACCTAATGATTACAAAATAGTACAATTATACAGCCTAATACTTCGTTATGAATATCACCGCAAAGAAAGAAAGAAAACATATTATCCTTCTAGAAAAAACCGGAAGAACTAACACAAATCCTACCAACTACAGACCCATCTCATTAACAGTAACATTATCCAAAATACTTGAAAAAATTGAAGTGCAATGTCTCAGCCACTTCCTCAAAACAGCAAAAGTATTGCCAGAAACCCAAGTCGGTTTCAGGAAAACAATTCAGTACAAGACTAACTAATGGATGTATTATCCGAAGTTAAAGAAAAAACAAAAATAAGATTCATAACACTAGCCACCGTTCTAAATATCCAAGGAGCATTTGACAGGTGTTAGACACAAGGCCTCCTTTACAAAATGACCCACATGCAACTTCCAACAAAAAACATCACATGGACAGCAAGCTTCTTACAAAACCGAACCGCTTAAATCAAAATCAACAACATTCTATCAGCAGCCACCCCACTAGCAGCGGGAACACTACAAGATAGCGCCATATCTGGCCTACTATATATCATATACACCGCAGACACACCCCACCAACGCATTCAACCATCTACCGCGTTCAATATACCGACAACACTGCCTACTGGTGAACAACAACAACAGTTAATGAATCCAAATCAAAACTAGACAAGCACTGCCAATCTTCCAGAAATTGTCAAATAAATAGAGAATCACTATTAACCCAGAAAAACCCCAAGCCATCATCTTCCGCAGAAACCATAATAACAAACGTAGAAAATTAACCATTAAGAGCAGTAATCATAATACCCCAATAGCCAGAAACATCAAATACCTCGGAATAAGAATAACAGATAAACTAAGTACCATAAAAACACCTTCAACTGATAATAAAAGAAGCCAAAGTAGCAATTTCAACATTAATATTCCCATCCAAACGGCAAAGAAGTATTAACTATAAAAACACTCATCTATATAAAATACTAAGACCTATGTTTACCTATGCAGCAATATCACCCATGCCAGTCACACCACAATTTACAATAGAGAGGATACATCAATTCGAAAGAAAATGCCTCAGATTCACGCAAAACTACCACCATGGTCAAGAAACAATGACATCTATGACACATCAAAAACCAAACCCTTCCGAGGCACCGTACACAAAATGATCACGAAATGTTTAGACAACGCAAAATACCGACCATACAGAAAACAATTAATACAACCAGCCAGAGAACTTAAAAACAACGGTACAACCCAGGGCACAACCCAGCGGCCCTCCTATAAAAACGGTTCTTCAAAAATACAAAGAAACCAAAACAAATGAAGAAGAAGGGACAAGAAGATATATTCAGAATCTACAACAACTATAACCACAAACACAACCACATAAGCATAAACAACACTATAATTTGTAAACACAACCACACTAATCAAACAATTAAGTCGGAGTAACAATGTATATGTATTAATCAATAAATTTAAAAAGGAGAGAAAACTACCACCTTCTTTCCCCAAAAGCCTACCAATATCCATAATTTGACAGAAGTGGGACTCATCCCTGAAGTAGCCCTGGGTAAAATAAACCCTGAATCCCAGTAGCTGGCTGGGGCTCGGTCGGTCAGTCGGTCGGTCGGTGGGTTGGTTGGTTGTTTGGTTTGTTAGTTGGTTGGTTGCTTAGCGACGAATATCGTTAAACTGGATTTATCTTTTCCTAGTTGCGCCTCAAAAACAAATAAATTAAACGAAATCCTGATACTGAATGGAAAAATATATCACGGTAAAAAAAATATTAAGAAAAAGATATGCTGTGGTGAAACGCGAAGAGCGAAAATTCCTTCGGATAAATATGTTTACACAAGGAAGGGAAAACATAAAGTGAAAGGAGTTTTAAGTGTAAAGAAGTTGAAGAAAATCAAATGATAAAAAATCATGAAATAACATGGGACTTTAACTCGTGGGGTGAAAAGAAGGCTATGTGTGTGGAGTATTACATTTTCGTACAGTTTTAAGAAGTAATCAAAACAATGAAGATGCTCCAAATAAAACTTCCGGCAATTACAGTTACTTACCTACAACTTATGGAAAGAAAGTAAGCATTTGCATAATTTTTTTCTAGCCATTATTGTCCTGAAGAAAGATGTGGATGGTGACTGGACTGAACCCTTCAATGTGAGTATTAGCAACGAGAAGAAAGAACCTACAGAACAAAGAGATTTTCCAGCAGAAAATGACAACACCACTTCAAAGAAGTTGAATACACATTCAGTAAAACCATGGCTGTCAATAATTCCTAAAGCGCCCAACCTTACTGCTAATCCTCCACTAATCGAGACTACGTTGAACTCGATTTCTTATCTATTAACAACATACACGGAATTTATAAGCGGTCGTACCAAGAAAATAGTACGGTTTATGTAGAAAGAAAGAGATTCTCTGAAGTTCTGGAGAAGGAGAGAATACGTGATCAAGCCCAGAAAAGTTCAGCGTGACATCTGCGTGTCACTTAAAGAGGGTAACATGACATAAGATGAGCTCAGTGTTAATATGAGAAAGAAAGAGGATGCTCGTAAGGCTAAAGAACGGATTGAATCTACCACGTCAGAAACCGCACTTGTTGCATCAATGGGCGTCCAAAGTGTATTATTGTGCGCCAAGCTGCTCGTTTCAAGGCAGTACTAAAACCAGAAGCTCCAAAACCACAATTTCAGTACCTATGGCAAAAACACAAATTATGTTGATTTTTAGTTTTGGTATCAAGGATAGGGGAAAGTCTCATGCAACGAATTCACAAGCTGAATCTTAGATTTCATACATAAGTAGTCAAATAGGGCAAGCACAATGTTCTGATTTGTGACGGTTGTCAGTATAAAAATTAAAACAAGGTTTTAGTCAGTACCTTATCAGATATTTCCACCAAACTAAATATGGAAATATAACAAATTATATTAAAGAAAGGGCACAATATGATGGAAGTCGACAGCGTCTACTCTACGTTGGATGGCCTGTTTACTCATTCAATGTATTGGCCTGTACATTATATATCCAAAATAGAAGCAGCTAGAAAATCTCAACTGTACAATATAAATAATCAAGTTTTGAAAGACTATGAGCATATATGAACAAACTATTCTTCTATACGACCTAGTAAGAAGAAGGGTGATCCTACTGTCACAGTCATACGAGGATTGCACTACAACGATTCTGAAGTATTCTACAAAATCAATCATTCAGATGAATGGAATTTTTTTACCTCAGAGAAGACAGAGAGCAACTAAAAGCGAGCCACGCCCTCTTTACAATGAACCTCTTAGAACTGGCAAGACGAAATATGACAGTTGGTAGGACTTGAAAAGTTTCATTCCTAAGTGTTTGCATTACTTTTATGATGACTTAAAATGCTAAAGTTCAGAGTGCAGTGTTATGATTTAGTTAATTCTGTGTATGTTGGGATAACATCTAATATTTAAGGTACTGAATTATGTATGATTTAGTTCATTTTGTGTATGATGGGCTGAAATGCTAATTTTTAATGTACTGTATTATGACTTAGTTAATTTTGTTATACTGGGCTAAAACACTGATTCTTAATATATTGTATTAATATTTAGTTCATTTTGTTTCGTTATTAATTGTGTTATTAATTTTATCTGATTATGTTTCAATTTTGCAAATATTACAAGAAAAGTTAGTAATAGGTCCTTTATTAAATATACTATTATTTGAAGAATCCAATCACTAAATATCATCCGAGGTCACGGTTTCAAACCCGGCGGAGGGCGATGGATTTTTTCGGACGTGAAGTCCTTAGCATGGCTTCCTTCGGAAAGGAAGTAAAGCCGGTGGTCCCGTATCATAGATTTACGGCACATAAAAGAACCTCAAGCCTGATAAACAGGCCTCTGAGCACAATTAACGGCCTTTTACGCCCAATATAAAATGGGACGCTAAGGACCACAGCCGTTAAACAGCGTCCATGAGTAAATAATAAGACACTAAACTTCATAATGTTTTGAATTAACATCAGTGGCTTACTGTAGTAACACCCAATTTACGAATAAAAATTATAAACAAAGTACTTATGTGTTACAAACGTTTATCCTTTGCCGCTGAAGTTTCTGTGTTTGGAATATTATCGTAAATGCCCGAGTTGAAAAATTCAAATGACGACTAATGTGTTTATAAATATAATAGTGATTTTATGTAAACAGTCTTCAAATTCCCAACTTCCTATATATGATAGTTCCTCTATAACACGTGCTGAAATGGCGCAAACAAAAACAGCTATGTGATCCATAAATACACATATTAATAATATAGAATTGTTGCATAAAGCTTTACGAATCCCAAGTAAACAATCAAATTGCTATTAGAGAACGCATATTTTAATACAGGTTCCATGTGTACATGACCTTCAAATGGCAACATGTAAGATTTGTTGCTTCTACTCAACAGTTATGGTTTTTCTACATAGCGAATTTTCCAAGCGCAGCGACGTTTTTCCGTGCGGCATGGCGGCATCCACAAAGTTGGTTTTGTCCTGTTGTTAAGTTGGCATCAACCTCAAGGATAATAAAAGAAATATTAAATTCCGAGTTGCATTAATTGAGTTTGAATGCGCAAAAAAACACAAGAAAATATGTGTGCTTTCGCCCGCGCTTCGTTCCACAATGTTATATTGTGCCGTCATATTGTGAACACTAGATTTTGAGGAGCAATATCGTGTCATATGTCGCTCATGTCCCGTCGCCACTGCCGCTGCATTGTGAATTAGCCATAATGGTTAGCATAATATAAAAAATCTCTGAGGCGCAAAACCGTACGAAATGGCTCCGCGGTAACATGTGAGGTTCTCATGCTGGATGTCCGATGTTCAAATTCCGCCAAGACCGTCCTTCCGGAACGAGGTTTCTTCCTGGTTTCCTCAGTCCTCAAAACTGGAAAATGCCGGGGAGGTACCCTAAACTTAGACCTGTAACGTTTCCTTCCCAAAATTTCTTTCCCAAATATCATTTCATTGCATGTATCATAAGTGCCCACCAGCAGTGGTGCCGTATGTAGCAAGAACGGGCATTAAACACCACTAAAATAGTAAGGCGTGACACCCCTGAAGGACCTGAGCTGATCAATCTAATTACCGGCCTCGCGTCCAAATCAGCATTGCAGAGGTGAGCGACCAGCGAGCCGATCGGGGAAATGATATGTTCGGCGCCATGCTTCCCCAGTTTGATTTCCGTGACCTACCGTTCGCTATGTGTTGTAAATTTTCAATGTGCTCATCATACTAAGTAGGGATTATCTCCAACCCATGGGTTGGCTTGAGCCCACGTAAATTGCTATCACATTCAATTCCTCGTAAGTGGTGGAATTGCGATTAGGGCTGTTGGATGACTGGTTTGGTCACGATAGGTGCTGAAAAAAATGAGAGAAACGGAGTATATTAATTCTAGTGCTGATGACAATAACAGTGCAGCAGTTTTTCCTCTGTAGAATCGAAATCCTCCCAAGATATTATATGGCACATAGTTTATTATAGTCGTCTTGTGCGTTCATCTTATCAAAATGTTTTTGTGACTTTTGTTATTCTCAAAAATCTATTTTCGGTGAAGTCTCTATGTCGAATGTTTGGATGGAATATAATATTTCGCTGAAAGAAAGAAAATTTAAATGTGCTTCTGGTGCTTTTTTAATAGATTTCGTACTGGTCTGTCCTTTCTCAGCACTAACCTACACTGCTCTCTCTAGTGGCAGTTTTAACGTCTCATAAATGCTAACTACGGCTTGTGAATTATTTTTGTAAGCTGTTACAGTGTAAAACGAGGCTACTGCACATGCGTCGACAGTAACCAACGCCAACAGATAGTGTTAGAGAAGGTAAGCAATTGCCAACTGAACCACAGGAGATTTTGTCACTAATAGCCGATCCGGTCGGATGTAGCAGTTGAAGCGGGAAGTCAGCTACGTGTCGGAGCCGATTCGTGAAATTGTAAATAGTTGGTGCTACTTGGCAGTTCTTTTTATTTCAGATGCTTGCATATTCCTTGCAAGTCCTTTTGGCTCTAGTAGTACATAACCTAACATTGGGTGTTCCACCTTTGTTTTTCCCGTGCATCTCTTTGGGGAGCAGTAGTGGTGGTCTTTGGGATGAAGAGAATGAAGGGCTCCTTCATGTTCTATACGCTTAAAAATTAAATAATTGTGCAATTAACATTTATTTGAAAATTTTCATTGTAGCTGTTTCCATAGGCTGCTGCAATCTATTTATCTTTCAGCCCTTCACAAGAACGTTTATGCGTTCTCAGGTTGTCCAAGTGAAGTGAGAACGAAAAAGAAGGGGTAGAGGATTCATATGCTCTATCTGTCTCTAACCACTATACCACTATACTATCCTCTCTATACCATTATACTATCTATCTCCATACCACTGCACTATACTAGTGGACGTGAAGGGACAGTGAGCGTCAAACTCCGCGTTTCCCTTTTCTTTACTTAGTTGACATGACAGCGTGACGTTAAACATTTTTTCTCCCTGCACTTTTGAACATGGAAGTGTCACGATAAAGTCAACATACAAACGCATTTTCATTTCCTTCTCCAAATAAATTTTTCCTCTTTCACGCTTCCTTAAGGGAGGGATTACAGTATTATGTTTGCTTTCCTTCTTGTGAGGCGTTTGTTACAACTGGCTAGTGGATGTTATCGTTTGTGTTTGCAAAATGAATCCAGATGATGACATAGTTTGTAATATACTTAGAGACCCTTCTCCAGGAGGAAATATGAAGGTAACAGAGACGTTTTATCATTTGGAAGGCCTACTACTTCATTAAATATTTGTGTAAAAAAGGAAAAAAAAACCTGTATGTTATAATGTTAATATCTTAGTTTTCTGAATTCCCTAGCTGTGTAATAGCTCCAATTTAAAATTATTATTTTGTTGGCTCTGTTTTTATTTTTAATTATTAGGATTTTCAGGATTTACGAATATAACGTGAGCTCTAAATAATCACAAAGACTTTCCCCAACATCTGAAATTTCAATTGCAATTTAATATTCTTTAAAGAATACAAAAAGGATTTGTGATTCCCTGCAGAAAAATGCAAGGCTATTTATTCTTCACTTCAATGAAAATGTTCGTTTGAGTGGAGAATTTTGAGTGCTCTTCTAGCTGGTGATAGACACTGTGCTTTATTTAAGTAAGCAAGAACCTGGTTCTATGGGGCACGATGAAAGCGTGACTTCATTAAATGGTGGAGCTTTCAAGGAACTGCTTGCTTTATTAATACCGAGGACTTCACTGGAAATTCAAAATCACTACTTGAAAGTTAATAGTGTATTCGGTGGGGACTCCAAGAAAATTAAAAATGAAGTCACAAAGTACATATCTGAATACATACAAGACCATGTAAAAATGAAAGTCGTAACACTTAAATTTGTTTCTAATGAAATTAATGATAGCATACATATAACTCAAACATCACAGTGTTCAGTCACTAAGATTTGTGAATTTTGAAGGAAATGTTGAGCGGTTTCTAGTGTTCTATGATGTTACTGCTGATGGAGCATTTGAGGCACTATTTAATCTTCTGGATTGGATTTTGTCTGATTTTTCATACTAGGACGAATTAGTGGCTCAGTGTTAGGGTGGGGTAAGTGTAATGGCAGGCCACCTAAATGGTCTTCAAAAGAAAATTAAGGACAAGTCCCCTCAATCTTGGTTTTGTGATTTCTTAGCTCCTCAAATAAACTTAGTGCTGCAAAAAACATTTATATGTAATTTCTAAATGTAGCATATTTTTGCAAGTATCTGCGGGATTTCTTCATTTTCCCACCATTCACAAAAAAGAGCATATGCACTAGATTATTTTTCAGCAGGATCTCAGAGGTATTCCAACTCAGAGCTACTCACTATAATTGTAGAAGACTGGTAAACATTGAAATCAGTGTTTGAGGATATTATGAATGACATGCAGTCTGACAAAACACATCTATTCAGCTTAGTAAGGTTTTTTAAAACGAATGAATAGTCGGAAATTAACCATTCTGACTGTAATATTCACTGATATAATTTTTTCGACGGACATTGTTTTACAAATTCTATAAAAAAAACAGAAATCACTGGCATTGCTTGTTGCATTTCAAAACCCAAGATCACATGTGATTTTATAAGTCTTAAACGAAATAAACAATAGATACTGGAATTATTTGAGAAGGCAAAAATGACCAATCTGGCCAAAGAAGGGAATATGGTATTGCAACTGACTTTGTTCGGTTTTTCAACTGTCACCTCTCTGCTTTCACTGTCACTTTTTAGGTTTATATAGTTCGCCTTCACTGCGAGCTCACTTCACTTTGTCGCTTAACTGAAGTGAACTAGGTGAATTTCCGTCACATCATTTCTTCGCGACGTAGCCTTAATACGCTGGATGGTGCACTTCACTCGGGAGTAGAACACAAGTCCTCCACAACCCGCCGCTCCGCATTAACACTCGCTGCACGTCACAGCAGCCGTCACCAACTAGCTCTGAGAATCGCTCTTGATGTCGCACAGAGGCGCACTCACAAACTTGCTCGCTCGCTCGTTGACTAACTCATCAATTCTGACCCTCTCGCGAAAACGCTCGTTTGTATAATCAGTGGAGTCTTTCCACAAGCTTCTCGAACGTTGCAGAACTATTTCCACACTCTGGAGGAAGGGGAGAAGAAACTGCTAGAAGGTTCTATTTATTTGCCGATAACGAGCTCGGTTGTTGCGCTGACAAGCGGCCGTTATCATTGTTTACTCGACATTCCGGCATCGAATTCCCGATAACGTTGGGCCATAGGCGTTGCAGCTCCGCGATATGGTGCAAACCGTTCAAGATGACCACCATCAGCTATCCTCTAGCTTGAAATTAAATTAAATTGAGTTCTATTTATGGACGCTCTTTTACTACTGCAGTCCTTAGCGTCCCATTCCATATTGTAGGTGAAAGACCGCTAATTTTGCTCAGAGGCCTCTTTATCGGTCTTGAGGTTCTTTAACGTGGCGTAATTCTACAATACGGGATCACTGGCTTTACTTCCCTTCCGAATAAAGCCATGCTAAGGATATTTACGCCCGAAAAATACCATCGACCTCCGCCGGGTTTGAATCCGCGACCTCGGAACCTAGAGTTTAGCATGCTAACCACTACACCACGGAGAACGACCCTCATGGTTGACGCCAAAATCATATACCACATCGTTGATGTACGTGGTTATCTTATACGGACCGTCCAAGGAACGTTAAAGCTTCGATGAGTTCCATTTAGTCCTCATTGGAAAGTAGAGCCATACGAGGTTCCCCTCCTGGAATGCGGCTGTGTTCGCCAAATGTCATAGCGAGCTTTCGATTGGTCACTTGCCAGCTTCAGGTGTTTCCTTGCTAGATTGTGGATGTCCTCCAGCTTGCACGTTAGCGCCCCGGCATAGTTCGTTGGTCAACATCAGGTGGCGCGCCGAACAACGGATCACAAGGTAGCCGTGGCTCCCGACCAAATACCATGTTGACCGGTGTCATGCCAGTGGACTCGTGTACTGATACTTGGTAGGCCAGGTGGAATAATGGCAAGCGCACATCCCAATCTTGTTGATGGCTAGATACCAATTTCCGGAGACGCTCCTTGATCAATTTAATAAATTTTTCCACCATTCCGTCCGACTGTGGATTCCGAAAGGGAGTGGTAGGGGTCTTGTGGATCCCGAGGCGCTGGAAAAGCTCTCTTTTAAGACTAGATTCCAAATTCGTCACCTGTCACTGTGGGGTTCCCGGAGAGTTCCGAGCCTGCAAAGTAAGTTGTCCAACGGTGCATTGGCCACAGTTGAGGCCTCTTAATTAGTAATTGCATAAACCTACGGTCACATGGTGAAATAGTCCATAGCCAACAGATGGCAGTGATTTTTTGTATCTGTCCTTAGGAAAGGGTCGGGCACGTCGATGGCAATTCCACACGAGGCTCCGACGTTGTATTGTTGTTTTGTAACCCGACTTCGAGTTTGGAACCCACGACTTTTCGCGCAGCTACCGTATTGTTGGTACAACCTCTCCCTTAGCTACGAAGATGTAGACAATAAAATCGGCGACGTAGCCTCTCTGAGGTCTTATTTAAACCCAGGTGCCCTCCGATAGTGTCCGCATGGGTCTTCTCGGGGAATTCTTTCAGATTGCTCCTCCGGAGAACCAACTACTCCACCTTATTCATCTGTCGGCGGACTCCCACACTCTCTTCAATACCCCGTCTCTCACCACTGGGGGTCCCACTGAGTCATATAGTTACTATAGTTCGGATCCCTTAAAAGACGGCCGCCCACACTAATCGTTCACCAGATTCTTTATCCGTCAGGTACAATCCCATGTCTGGATCTGCCAGCTACTCCCCCTTCAAGGTCTCTTCATCATAACCGGCTGCACCGCGACCGGGCTTATGACTGCAATATTCTCCAGTTGTTGCAGTTTTCCTATCACGGTCTTCGTGAAAGGGTATTTGCATTATAATGACGCCTTCGTACCCGGTGCTCCATGACAAATTGTGTTGCTGCAGTAGTTGCACCCAGTGGGCCGTCTGTCCTTCTAAATCACAAAAACCTAAGAGCCAAGTTAGGGCGGAATGATCCGTTCGGAGGTGGAACTCCTGTCCGTAAATGTACTTGTGGAAGTGCTTCAAGATCGCTACAATAGCCAGAAGCTCTCGTCTGGTCACACAGTAGTTACCTTCAGCCTTGAACCATGTCATACAGAAGTAGATCGGTACTCGCTCTTCTCCGTCCTTCTCTTGCAAAAGAAGACCCCAATGCCGAAGTCACAGGCCTCCGTGTTTACAATGAAAGTTTAACGGGATTAGATATCCTAGCGCTGGGGACGTGCACAGGGCGTTCATCAGGGCATGGAAGGACGTTTTGGCATTGTTGGAGCACTGCAAGGCTCGTTGTCCCTCTGTCAGCTATGTTAGCGGTTTGGCGATGACTGCATACCCCGTTACAAATTTACGGCAGCACATGCAGCAGCCCAGGGACCGACGCAGCTCTTGTTTATTTCTTGGCCTGGGCCAAGCCTTAACGGCCTCCATCTTCCGTGGCTCATTAGTCTCACTTCACCAGTGCTTACGATGTGTCCCAGGTAGCGCACTTCCTTTTTTAACAGCTGACACTTCTTAAGATTCAACTTAAGTTTGGCCTGACAAAGCCTTTCGAACACTTTTCTCGGGTTGCTTAAATGATCCTCGAATATCTTGCCCACGACTATTATGCTTCGAGGTAAAGGATATAAGTGTCGCGTGTGAGGCCTCTCATCACAGAATCCAACTGTCTCTGTAACGTTGCGGCGGAATTGCAGAGTCCGAAAGTCATTACCTCGAAGTGCCAAAAACCTTGCCCAGTAGGAAATGCTGTCTTCTTCATGTCGTTGGGATGAAAAACCATTTACCGGTACCCCAACTTCAGGTCCAGGGCGGAAAACTATTGGACTCCCGTTAAGGTGACCAGAGTGCTGTCGATTCGTTCCAGCAGGAAACAGGGTACTTTGCTGACATTTTCAGCATCCGGGAGTAAACCCAGAAACGAAGATCTCCATTCATCTTATTCACTATCACTACCGATGGTGGGAAGGTGCTATCGGATTCCTCTATTAGGTATCGGGTCTTCATGTCCGCTATCCGGTTGTCTAATTTGCTTCATTAGTGGGACACGGCGAGGCGGCTGACTAATCGGTCGAGCATTGCCGGTGTCAATGCGATACATCACTCTATCGGTGGTGCCATAATCATCTTCTGATAAGCTGAATATAACTCGCAACTCCGCGAGCAGCTTAAGAATGTGCTTCTTTTTGAGTCGAGAGAGGTTCTCAGCCGCCTCCAGAACATGGTTACTCTGACGACTTACCCAGTTTTTGGTGTTCGGTGGGCCCTCGGTGTGTTGCTGCAGATATTATAGAGGCGACAGGGTCGCACTTCACAACAGTTGCGCTATACAGTTCCTGTTCCCTATTGGTGGCATTAACAAACATCAATAGGACGGTCTTCCGAGTAGGAAGCAGCGCCCTCGCGAGATAAACCCCATCTCAGTCGAGTCTTCCTCCACCCAAAATCATGTTCCTCGTTAGGGGCTTCTCGGTCCCCGTCATCAGCATCCTCTCACAATACGTTGGAATTACCTCTCGTTCGGTAAATAACGGCCTCACCATTTGAAATCTATCCTTCGAATAGTTCCAAAGGATGTCCTCGCGGCCCAGGTGCAATATGCGGCACCTGACGTAACTTGTCATCGAAGAACCTAAGGGCGTCTAGTCCAAGGATAACTGCCTCGGTGATTGTAGCAAGGAACACCCACATTTGTAGTCTGTTCCAGCCATGGATCAACTTCTGATAAGCCTCCGAAGTCACACGAGCCGGTCTGTAGCTCGTAGCGCTTGATCGGTATTTCTTTTGGTAGCCCGGCACCATATCGGGCCTGGCTATTGTTTGCTAGACCCGTGTGTCCACCAGCAGGTATGCAGTGATGGTCCCAAATCCATCGCTGCCCTACCAGACCGTCATTGTCGTTACGAGCCACGGTGTTCAACGTGAGGCAAGGGGAAGGTGATGACGGCGCCGACGTGTATCTCTTTACGTCGATCCTTAGTAGTTTTCCTGATCCTCATCCGGGGTGCGCTTGCAGTCCCAATTAGGTGCCAGGCTCTCCGCAACTCCAGCATTTATGTCTCCCGCTCCCAGTTCTACGACGGTTGGGTTGTTGTGATTGGGGCCGGGAATAATCATTCTCGACCGTTACAGCTCTGGCGGGTAGCGGGGTGGCTCTTCCGGCCGTCAGCTTTGCCACTTTAATGCGGAGAGCAACCGCCAGTGCATCGTTAATGTTATGGTGTTCCGCCAGGAGGAGATATATTTTTCACCTCCCGGGTGCTGACCCCGCTGATGAATGTATGCACTGCCTCTCCGGAAATGTAATATAGTGTTAAGCGCGTCAGGGCCCGGTGCGCAAGCCGCTCCGCTCCCGTGGTGATCTCTTGTAAGATCTCCTTCGGTTTTGTTGTACCCCTGCCTTCAGCTCGGCTCTGTAAGCGGCGGCCTGGCGATGTTTTCCATAGCACTCCTACAACAGCTTAATCAGTTCGTCGGCCGAGCCTCTGCCGGGGAAGGTGCAAAGGGTTTTCGCTGCTTACTCCTGCAGGTCAGCCAAAACCTGGGTCGTCTTCTCTGTAGACGTCCATCCATTATGGGTGACAATGCTCTCAAATTGACGTTTAAATGCCGTCCACGAGGAGGTGTCGTCGAATTTCAGGGATTTTACAGTTCTTGTATTAGCCGACCTTGTAATTGCAAGATCTTGTACAACTTCAGCACGGATGCGGCTCATCTGCTCCACTGCATCGTACATTATCCTCTTACTTTTCTTGGTCATCTGGTTCAGATGTTGCTTCACTTCAACCTCTATCATCGTCCTGTTGCCCTTCGTCTGCAAGTCTAAATGCTCTTTAACTGCAGCTTTCATCATCGCCATGTTTTCCTTCGTTTGCTGTTCTAAAAGTTTCTCTTGCTAATTTAGACGATATTCACCACGGCATTACTTTTTCTTCCATGTCAAGTTAAATTTCCTGTAACTTCTGAGCGATGTCGTCTTTCAATTCTTTCAGTGTTGCATTAATCTAAGATTTAACAATGACAATGTCAAAACCTAGTTGGGATCACATTTTCTCTATTTGTCTTCATTTCTGTTTTCGCACTCTTCGTTCCGATTCTCATTTCCTCTATTTCGAACTCCAATTTTGTGTCCATCTTCTCCATTTCGGCCTTCATTTCTGTTACCATCTTGTCCATTCCGGATTCCGCTTTCTTCCATCTTCTCCATTCCAGATTTCACTGTCTTAATTTATTAGCAATTATTCTTTAATCAGTGTCTCCACTGATCAGTAGATCACTAATCACTAGTGTCTAATCCCACTCCTGACACCATTGTGAGTTTATCCACTTTTTCAACTGTCACTTCTCTCCGTTCTCACGGTCAGTGCTTATTTTTATGTGGTTCACCTTCACTTGGGTTCACTTAACTCTGTCACTTTACTAAAGTGAACTAGTTAAATTTCCGTCACTTCATTGTTTCGCGAAGTACTCCGACGTTTACTCCGACGTCCGGCTCCTACCTTCCGATAACCTTGGGCCATACGCACCGTGTCACAATATCCTGACAGAGAAAGAAATTTGCAAACATTTCAATATTTCGTTTTTCGAAATGTTGGGTTCCATAAAAGTGGACGAAAGTAAGGTTTTAGTAATACTACAATTGGCAATGTCTTGCCCCTGTGGATACCACAAAATTTCAAATGTGTTCTAAAGATTCTCCTGCTTTAGTGGCCTATAATTGTGCTTTTTTCTAATCACGTGAGCTTATCCTTTGTTAAAACATGTAAAATTACTAGAAACAAAATATTCCGATACATGCATGAAAATGTGTCTCACAATATAGAAAATTCGCATATTCCCGGCTATAAAAATGTATTTAGTAATATGCTGTCACGTATAAAATTAGATTCAAATTTATTTGAATCACAAGGAGGTACACGCGGATAGGTGAGCGACTCCAAGTTGCATGTCAGCTTAAATAAACAGTTAGCTAGGGAGCTTAAATAATTCCCGGAGCGGAAGAAGGAAAATGAAGAACATAATTGAAACTGTCCCAGTTATTAATAAACAGAATTTCCGGAAATACGGATGTTGCAGGGTATACTAATTAAATTGCAAGGCAAAGAGAGACCATCATAGTGTGCGTGTATACCGGCCACCATGGAACAACTCGTTATAGAGACGTAGGTATCATAATGCTTTCATTCATGTCGACGTCGAAAAAAGAAGCTTAGATATAAGTGAGCAGTTGTACTTTCCGTGAATTCGTCACATATTCAGAGCATATATTTCAACATGCACAATGTGCCAGAAAGCTAAACCCTTAATAGAAAACGTAATGTGAAGCCAGGGGTAGTTTTGTAAAGGCGACCGTTACAATCAATCGCAGTTGGCGCTCATGGTCCTTTTTCTACTGCGAAAGGAGTATTAGAATGTTATGAAATAAGTTGTGTCGGTTGATTTTTACTCACATCACACATGCGCTTGGATTTTCTTGCTCTGAAGCGCTTTCGGAGAAATTGCTCTTCCACCCTTATCTGAGAGACCGACTGATAAAGGATTAAAATATCTTAATGTTGATTAGTGGATATAATGAAAAGTTTATCAAGCTCTACGGAATGAAGTGGCTCACAAGCATCATATGCGTGAGCGACATTGTAGAACAGTACTTACCAGCTTATGGGAAAATGGAAACAACATTGGACGATAACGCCAATGTCCATAAGGGAAACAGGTTTTTCCGTAGACTGCGTGCTGCCGTATAAAATTTTACAATATAAACAATCACTGCTCTCGAAAGAAACCATACGAGTCAACAATGAGTAATTTAAACATTTGCATCTGCGTGCTCTGCAGTTTGAATCATTCTACTTGGTCAAATTATTTGGAATACATAGAGACCACATTTACCAACACCGCCAGCTGTAACAAACATTACTCATCTTCGAAACGTCTTACCGGAAAAACCTCAAAAAATGTGATTACTGGAGTTCCGACAGCCATCTCGACAATGGAGGAAGCAGATGCGACTCACATTACAGGAGCAGTGCAACATCTGAGGAAAAGAGCAGAGAAGTGAAAAATGAAGCAACGGCACTGTACATATTCAAAGAATCCAAATATAGCAGATAGGGTTTTAGCGAGAAATTTTACCAAATCATTGCAAAATGCAGAAAGGAATACCATCGATGTTTTATTGTGGAAAGGTCCTTATCAGATATTTTAGCAAAACGGTGAGTGTACTGTTCGGCTAAGGAAAATTAGAACGCTAAAATTTGTGATAAATAACTCATGTCACTCTTAAAGCCACTTAAAGAGCCCACTGGAAAGGCTCCAGTCGTTCATGTATAGCAAGGTGTAGCTGAAAGTAATTGCGATTAACATCTCCAGCTTGGCTACATAAAAATACCATACCTGATATTCTGTGAGATAATTGTATATAAGGCTAAATGCAGCAAAAGGACAATACTAATGTTGTTATTAAAGATGGTGCTTTCCGATAAAAATGTTAATAAGGTAGGCGTAAGTATATTGCCAAATAGCGACAATGACGAATACGAGGAGCGTAACATAATAAACTGCTTGAATGAAAGTATAGATACAGTTAAGCAGAGAACTTGATCTATTAACGAACACGTTTATTAGCTCGAAAGTCGCAAAAAAAACTAAAAAAATTAGGTTTAATAGAAAGGGAGCAATTTGAAGGGAGAAATAAACAAATAGATAGAGGTTTGCAACGAAATATTTTATAATTTTTTTCATAACGGAAATCTAGTCTAAAAATATTTTGCAACACAATGAAGATTTCGCGAAAAACCCTGGTTAAGGGCCTAAGGTCAATTCACTGCACGAAATGACACAATATTATCCTCATCGTTGTAACAGTACTTTCAAATATGTCTAAATGTATGCAAAGAGTATCGAACGTGAAGGCGTAGGGAAACACCAAGTGTCGCGTGTAACTGTTAAATGGTAGTAACTACGTATACACCAAATTTTGTGCCATTAAGCAATCCACAAAAATGGCAAATAAAATAAATATATAAAGTGAAAAACTTAAATAGACAATACGTGCTTAAAAGGAAATATGTGCTGATGAAGCATGAAGCCTCAAAAATGTGTATTTAAATATAAGTATAGTATAAAATTACCTTAGTATTTAAAAATGAGGGCGTAAATGTTTTATGTTACAGGATAATAAGATTGAAAGTAAATGTGCAAATCGCACAATGTTATATTAATGCATGTCATGCAAATAGCCAGTATAGGTTAAGTGTATATTATATGTAAGTTAGATTCCTTAAGTATGTTGTACTCGTAGTTGTATTTCTTAATAAATATGTGTGAGGTATTGATTTATTATATATGTGCGCGTGTGTGTATTCGTGCTGATAAAGCAGGTAAGGGAACAGAAGATTTGCTGGCTTGTAAGGAACAAATCGTGACATATTGTGAACATCCCTCGCTGCCACCCCCAGAGATTCTGAGTATTATCAGGTTAGATGATGAGGCCACAAAATAAAAGATTAATACAGGAAATGTAAGCTTTTGAAAATAGCAAGTAGAATTAGGAACGTTACTCACGAGGAAATGTTCTCCGTGCTTACTGCATTGGCAAACAGTATAGCTATGTCTGTTAGGCATTTGCCTCGTGAGGGCATTTTCATACCATGCATTAGATGCTAGATTCGTATACTTATACCACATTTCTCTCGCATGATAAGTTAATGATTGCTTATGGTAGTAATGGCTGAATCAAGAGTATATTTATTCATCGTTGAGAAGATAGCAACTCACAATATAGGCGCCTTGCCGCTCTCTTTCGTACAGAAGACCAAATACTTTTACTCAACGAAGAGGCGAATGTCCGGAAATCTCTATTCATCCCTTAGCAATGGGTCGTCTTGTTTTGCACTCAGTGGGGACGCCAAGTTTCGATGGTTGAACAAGTGCAGAGCATATTTGGTAGCAGCTATGCGAAAACGCACACTCATTCACCCTCGAGAATGCAGTCCATGTAAACGGAACGGTGACGAGGCATATTGGTAAAGTGCATTCGGAAACAACACAGAATAAAACAAATAGAGATAGCACACTGTTTAATTCATCACAGTATACCCACCCGGAGTCAACTTTGGTGTTCAATAAGACACTTGCATGAAGAGAAGAGCGAACCCCGAACCTCAAATATCTACTTCCCACCTAGCTACGTCAACATGGACTCATTTTCTCTTGCACTGATTGTCTAGGCCCATAAACCCAGACAAAACAGGATCCAGAAAATTAAGCATAACCAATCCTTGGATTTTGTTCAGGCTGGTAAGCTCGTCCCTCTCAGACACATAACTAATTTATCTACTAAGCGCTCCCGCATCTCCACACCGGAGCACGTGGTAGTCTGGGCTTTGAGACAACTAGCCGCGGTGGCTGCTTCCCCTATTGCTGCAACTATTAGGACTACGCCTCCGGCTATGGAAATTCCTAACAAAAACATAAGATTACTTGAACAAAATTGCCTACGTCCTTTATTTTTTGCACATTTTGCACAATCTTACACCCAAGCTTTATTAACACATTCGGGGCGCTTACCTACACCGGTGGACGTCCCCCTCTGTCTTACATATACCCGGTCTTTCTTCTAAATGGGGAGCACCTCTTTTAGAGGGACGTTTTATGGTTTGGCTCACTCAGATTCGGACCTTACTTCCAATAAAATGGGCATATTGGGTTTCGTTTAAAATATGTTATGCCTGTTGTTTATCCAGTGTATTACGTTTGCTACTACTTTACAGGTATTCTTCGATTCTATCCCTACTGAATTTCCAGCACAAATGGTTTTCTATTTATCTGCTTCCTCTGTATCATTCGCTTGATTTATTTCTGCCAAGATTAATTTCTGCCAGTGAAACTAATGCAGTTTTGCATCTCGAATATCCAGAGCTGTCGAGACATCTTCTTCGCTAGGAGCTTACGTAGAGGAGGCTCAGTAGCTAAAGTCCCCAGACATTCAAAACCGTAATTTCGAAGCATTTCAGTCTCGTTTTTTGTAATTAGTTTATATTTAGAGGTTTAGTATATCCCTTTGTACCAGTTAATAAACAGATGAATAAGAATACAATAGTATACATTAAAATGGTAATACATATTGGGGATGATAGGAAACCTATTCGTTCTTTTGGGAAACAATCATTGCATATGTTGGTTAACTAAATTGTTTAAATGGCACGATTAGCCCATTTTGCTCTCCACACACATTTGGTCACATGTAATTACAATAGTTTTAGGTTGTTACAGAGCTCCTCCTGCAGTTGTAGTGAAATTAGTGGGTCTCCTGGTATTCTAGTGGTTAACACACCTGACTGATTGAATTAAAAGCCGATTGTTCACAATATTTGTCAGAATTAACCTAATTGTATTTGGGTCCTGGCTGGGAGTTTAATCTTTATGTACTTCTGTTTTGTAAGCACTTTTGGTACAGTAAATACTTAAAATGTTGGTTGTTGGTCATGCTCAACCCTCGAATCCTGTATTTAGTCAATATACCATCCTCAGTGATGCAGTTGCTATTCCTCTCAAACGGACATATCTCTAAAACGGATCACGGAAGTATGATTTAGTTCGTGAGCTTCAATTTATTGCTGTTTCAACTCCTCAAATACACTGTCCGCCTAGTCCTTCTTCTTCGCTACAATATCCCTTTATTCTTCCAGAAACGTGGCTACGCCCTGATTATAACTTTAAACTTCCTGGTTTTTTCATTACTTTTACTTTGTCATAATAATATTTTCATCCCTACGTTTTTACTGTTACGATTCCAAGAGCAACTCTTTCTTGCAACTACGTACGAAACCTTTATTGAAGTTGTCGTATATAACCCGCCATATCCTCATCCTTTGCTACCATGTCATCAGGAATGTGGCGTTAGCTTCTCTAAGTGCTGCTGTGTTATGAAGCATTCACGGCGTTTCCATATGCTCAGCATTCGCTAAGTATACTAAATGTGTTTAGTCATTATCTTTATCAACTTCGTTATCATGTCTAACGGAAACTATTGTTCACTAAATAAAATAGCCGAGTTGAGGCAGATAAAAATGTTTTGGATCAAAATCATTGTAATTAAACTTAGAGAAGACATTGGACTCGCTGAATGGAAATCAGACATGAAGAAAGGCGACTTGTTTTGCAATATGCTCTTTGTTAAGACCTGCTATTTGTATAATGAATAATATTTCATATTTTTATATGTTTTTCCCAAGGACATAACGAAAGACCCAGGGTGGTGAGCCACCTTTAAATTCACCCATGCTGTAGATTTAGTTTTTATGCATTAGGCAGTTTGAGGTTTTTGCGTTGGCATTGCCATCTGTGTTGCAAATTATAATATATTGTAGCTAAGTAGCCAAACACCATTTGTTGACAAGGTGCACTGCACCGCAATTCATGTAGCTAGCAAGGTCGCCACTGAGAGATGCTAGTGTGTAATAATGTAAGAAATAAAGTAGAGATAGCGCCAACGTGGCTCCAAACAACACACGAAGGTGCAGGCCTTCAGGTATGAAAGAGAAGTAGACGCGAGAAGTCACAATGAACCTAGATATTACCTGGAAAAAGCACATAAATCCTGTACGTGCAAAAGCGAATATCTAAGTAAACAAGCTCTCCCCGATTATTAGCGTTAATAATCAACTACAACCAAATATAAGCCTTCCTTTAATAGGACCCATCATGACATAAGCAGCCGCAGTTTAGGAATCGGTGCAATGAAGCACCTAAAGAGACTAGAAAGCTTTCAAAACAGAATAAATAGAACCACAGCGAAGTTCCTGCGTGCAGCTCCGGCTACACTCAATTGAAGAATTCATTAAGAAACAAAACCATAACATACAGCATAAAAGGAAATATTGCGAGCAATGTTATTCGAGATATAGGAATATATATCAGCGAGCGAAATAAATATGAAAGACCACTATCGCTATTTGATAGAAAGATTTGCCTGCGAGAACCAGCGATTAAGATCCCAGAAATCATAGACGCCCTAATACAAGCTTGACTGCACCTTTTACCCACAAAATAGCTATGGCATGGCCACTCTGGCCTGATATTTCCATTGCCCTTGAAGTCCTTGCTCCTTGGACTCAAGCCATTCCCGGGTGAGCCCCCCTCCAACGAGTGACGTCTGAGTGCAGCCACGCCGCATTGGGTAGGCTGCTTATACAGACGAATACTTACAATCGACTAAGGCAATGTTAATAGACAGGAATTGTAAAAAAACACTGATTAATATATAGATTTTGAATAGGGTAAAGTAATGATTGACACGGCATACTGCAAGCATTTCGAATCATTGTCAGATAATATTAATTGATAATAACCACTCCCAATGACACGGCTTACAGCCAAGACACAATATAATGCTACTATTATAACAGCAAAATAGTTTTAATATTTCAGGTTGACACCAGACATCCAGCGCAGCAACACCTAGAATAGAACGACGCATCCCCCGAGGCACATATTAATCCAAATGCTGCCTGAGATTTAAGTAGCACATTATTTACAGTAACAAACTAATGAGTACGTCCATTTTTGTTTCAGCACAGCAGAATCAATACGAACTAAATTGTTATAAGTTAGGAAGACGTCTCCGGACGGAGACAAAGCACAGCATTTCCTGTAATCCTTCGCCCCGAATTCCCCGGGGTGTAAGCAGGGTCTCGGCCATGTTTGCGTCCTGGATCCCTTCCTTCACCTAGCCTAGGCCCCCTGTGGCCGACTAAGATACCATCTCCTTCAATCTTTATGTACAATAGCGGTACTGAGTACTTTCTCACCTTAACTACTTCTCTTTATCCTTCCATACCCTTTCTTACAGTGGGTTTTATAGGATCATGCTCCGATGGCAACCCCCACATAATAAGCTTCACTGGTATACGAAAAAACATTTCCCCTCCGCGTAAAAAACGGGGAGGCAGTGAGTAAACAGCTCTCTCTCTCTTTCTAGTAGCAACTTCTTGTACATTCGGACACGGTATGCCACAGCTATAAAGTGTAGACTCGCTTTTCTGTTTACCTCTAGCAAACCTTTTTCATGAATAGCGGAATCGGAGTCACAGCCGTCGATCCCGTCCTGCATTTTTGAGCCATCGGAGCTCAGTGTGAAGTTTGTCTCAATGCAGTTCAGCAGACCCCTCCTCCCCCGTTATGAAAAAGACGGATTCGCTACACCAGTGAACGAATCGCGACGAGCCCGCCTGTAGCCTTGTGAACCACACCACGGAGAAGAGCTCAAATACTGAACAGCGGTGCCCTGCTTCCCCTCTACTCGAAAGTAGAGGAACCAGCGCAAATACAGCGTCTGCACCGCAGCAGAACCGTATCAGCTGCCATCACTGTTCAGGTGACAGTGCGACTACCTTTAATTTTAAGACCAAAGTTAAGTTAAACAAATAAAACATATATGACTACAGCTGAAAAAGAAAACGTATACACCGTGCGTACACAAACCTATTAGTATCCTATAAAATACTGCCTGCACTAAACAAAGGCCAAAACATGGGGCGGGATTGACTGTGACTTTAACCTGACAGTTCCCATAATTATGCTTTTCGTAGTCAGTTTATCCAGTGATCGAGTCATGGTGCATCCTGTCCTAAAGTATGGCATCGAAACCTGGCTGCCTCCATTATTTTGCCTTCCATGCCGAATATCGAATCCGGCTCCTCAAATAACTAGTAGTGGAGGGAGAGACAGGAAAAAACTGATGGGAAATTGATACGTTGTGCTTATATCCATATTGTAAACGAGGTGGGGAAATCTCACGGGAAATTGGTAGCGGCTGCCTCCACGAAGCTGTGGCAACCCGAGTTCTATAAGTCCGGATCCTAACTGGAAAAAAATTAAATTGAGTTTTGTTTATGGACGCTCTTTAACTCCTATTGTTCTTAGCGTCCCATTCTATACTGGGTGCGAAAGATCAGTAATTTTGCTCAGAGGTCCCTTTATCCGGCTTGAGGTTCTTTTAAATGCCGTAAATCTACGACATGGAACCACCGGCTTCACTTCCCTTACGAAGATAGTCATGTTAAGGATGTTTACACCCGAAAAATTCCGTTGCACTCCGCCGGGATTTAATCCGTGACCTCGCGAACTGGAGGTTAACATGGTATCCCTAGATCACAGAGAACGATCCTAACTGGAAGGATAGAGACTATTCTCCAAAGGGGAAAAGGACGGGAGATGGAAGCGCAAAATAACTGAGATGAGTCCGCTTGACACTATGCTCAAAAGGTTTATGCCATTTGCCATCGTCTCCAAGGGCATGGTCTAGCCACTTCAACAAATGCACATACCTGTGAAGCCCTAAATGGTGTTGATGCTCACAAAATAAATATTACACGACTCCGGCATCATGGCAGACAACGACGAGATGAATGACAGAGTGACTGAAAGATACTAAGAGAGTGTGACTTACAAGGAGGTAGTTTTTATTGGTTTTTGATGCTACTGATTGCAGAAACATCCGCATTCTACTGCGTCCGATTCCCAACCTGCTCTTGTTTTAACACTACTTGACATGTTACACAGCTTCCTATTCGCTAGTTTAGGTCATGGAAGAGAATCGTTAAAATATATCCAAACTACTCATTTTTGTAGGTTTCTTCTTAAAGAATCTGCTCTAAAACAGTAACCATTTAATGGGATTTTTAACCATTCCTTTTCTTATATAAATGGTTTTAAGGTGAGTACTACAAGTACTTTCGCATTGTCACAAATTATATTCATGTGTAATGACTTAGTTATATGTTCCGTTCATTCCTTTAATGCTTTCACAACACATAATAAAGCTATCCTTTGCCTGATTAGTGCTACAGCTAGTAGCAGTGGCAGCAGTATTATTATTATTATTATTATTATTAGTAGTAGTAGTAGTAGTAGTAGTAGTAGTAGTAGTAGTAGTAGTAGTAGTAGTAGTAGTAGCTGTTGTTGTAGTAGCTACTGCTCCTAAAATGAATATATCCACTGTTGCTTCAATTCTTATTACTATAAACTTACTACCTCCCCACCTATACAACTATCAATGCCTCTACTACTACCATCACTATTACTATTGCTTTATCTTCCTACTAATATTACCACTACTACTACTACTACTACTACTACTACTACTACTACTACTACTACTACTACTACTACTACTACTACTACTACAATCACTACTACTGTTACTACTGCTAACGCTGATACTACTACACCTATTATTACTGGAGGTGGTGGTGTTGTGTTGACGGAATGAATACCATAAAATTACAAACCATGTTGTAATTAATAAGAACTCTGTGAGAAAACCAAGCATTAATATTATATATGTAATGATTAAGTAATATAAAGCGAAAACAGAATGAAATATTTAACACTGTCATTTATACACATTCTTTAAAAAAAATTCAGGAAATAAAATCTCAAAATCCAACTGAAATTATAACGTCATAAACGAAGTAACGGTGAATTTTGAAAAAAAAAAATGTGGCGTACGTCTCTTCCTTAATAAACCCATTCCGGTTATGATATAAACTTTTAAACGTTATAGTTTTAATTCGTAAGTTTAGTAATTAAACATGCAATATTGAATTTTAGGCCATTTTTGCCTAGCGATTTCCCTTAAGATGTTTTACATGTTGTAACAGTGACTGTGCAAGTAGTATAGGTTGTTACTGAAGTAGCACCAACAGTAGTAAAAGGTAAAGGTAATGATGAACGCAGGTGTCCCCGAAACCGGAGCAGAGAATTGCAAGCAGACCATCCGACCCCTTATGCCTCTACTTTGACCCCTGGGAGGGAGGAGCGGTGATACGCAAATAGCGACCATATCCGGATGACGACGGGCGCAAGCGTGGACGGGATCCCTAATGTTTCCAGATTGAACGCATTCTACGCCGCTCTGGACCACCCGCAATCTCCTAATCTACGGGAAACCCCAGAAGGAGCGCCTGCCCGAGAGACACGGAGGCTTGTCCTAACTGAGCTGTCTCTGGAATGACGTCAGTAAGAAACTTCAATACAGCGCACAGCCACCGCCCAGCCTCAACCCGTCGAACATCGTCGCCTGGTCCTTCAACCCTGAAACAGATGACAAGGAATATGATGCGTCCAGGAAATAAGGGACAGTAAAGTTGTGGTAGAAAATGAACCACACCGTCAGTCGCCCACCGACCCAGGGAAACCAAGAAAAAACCTATGGGTCTAAGTGAGCTGTCGCCGAGGAACGAATCCGGGACATTCCGAATGGGATTCGCATACGTTGCCGCTGCGCCAACTCACTCGATTTGGAGTATTAGTGCACGCATGCACAGAATTCGCCTTGCGATTTAAACAATCAACACTACTCCACTCCAGTACCGAAAAGGCGGGGTAAGGAATGAAGGGATAGTGTTGAAGGCACAGTTTGTGTATTGCTGCAATGGTTTTGTGGCGGCCTAGATTTTGTTATATTGTAGCACTGTAAGATGGCTCCTATGCTATCACAGCTGAATTGAAACAGTTTTGCTGGCATGTGGGCGATAGTAATGGCCAAGCAATAGCTTAAGCAATACCATTGTGTCTTGCGACAGTTTGGTGATGGACAAAAGTATGGCAAGAACGAGTGAAATAGAAATGCTAGGTCATACGAAATCAAACAAGGCTCCTAAGAGAACTACTAGTGAACTGCATGCTGGAACCGTTTAAACGATGAACAATTCTCCGTTTGCGACTTAAGGAGTGAAAAGGTATAGAAGGAGCAGAAGCTCCGCTCCTAAATACCAGAGAAAGCGACAACCGGCTATCCCTCCGTGGGTTTCTCCGTTAGGCCAATATCTGATTTCTTACAAAGCTCCCCCTCGCACTTTCGCAGGGACGGAAGTGCTACTAAAATACAATGAAATACAATAAAGTAATCTGTAATATATCATCCTAACATCTTATTACCCAAACCACGATGTATAATTCGAATGGATGTTTATAAACTGGTACTTATTACAGTATTTGTTTGTATTCACAGTTGTAAAGATGTATTCCTAAACTAATTAACTAAAATACAATAATAATAATAATAATAATAATACAAGTATGTAAATTAATATAATTAATTATAGTAACGTTTACTGCAATTATTACTGAAAAACAGCACCTCTTCAAAGTGATTGCCAGTACGAATCTACTTCGTTTAATTTTAACCTAATTCAAACGTCTAACTGCTGAAAACCAGTAATATTAGGTAGTAGTAACCAACATCCCCCTTAGCATAAGTGTTCATTTTTAAAATTTGTTTAACCTTTTAATTTAGCTTTAATTACTTAATATTCCCTAAATCTCATTTTCTTGTTGCTGTTTAATTATTTATTGGTCCTTATTTAACTAATTCTTCGTTTCTTTTATTTCAACTTTCAAGTTTTTAGTTAAAGCTTTCGTTGCTATTGTATCTACCCTCAACTTTTTAGTTTTACTTAACACTTAAATGTCATCAAATTCTCACTTTAAATGTTAACCTATCGTTATTATATTTTTGAATAAGTTTGTTATTATATATTCGCATTAAAAACCTTTCTAACCTTACCATTCTTTGATAACTATTATAACTACTTCTTTAATAAATCTCTTTACTACATTTCCTAGGATATTGTTTCCTTTATGCTCGTCAAGATTATTTTCTAAGTCCAAAGCCAGACAGGCATTCACGAACGCTTACGGAAACTGTCCAAGGAATCCAGCAATTGTGGTGCAGGTAACACGGATACTTACAGGGCCATTTACTGCCAAGTCCTGTACCAACACTCCAGACATGAATCATGCAGACGGTATTGATACTCAAAAGGTGTTCACCTTATTTACATTATTAGAATCAATGTAGTTTTACCGTTTATTCTAAAAATTAAAATCTTGTCAAGGCCCTGCCAATTGTAAAGAAAACTCCTATGCGCCAATTGTTTCACTGCAATGGCTAGGTTCGTAAATTTAATTGGCCTTTCACCGTTGTATGACCACGAGGAACAATGCATGCAATTCCTTTAAGATGTAAACTAAATAAGAACGTGGATGTTATTTCGGGAGTGCGATACCGCCCTTTAACGAGGTCAGAGATACCCGCTGCTTTCTGGTAGCAGCGGGCATGAGCAGTTTCCGGAATCCGTTGCAAAGGGCACTTGTTTCAATAACTCTAGATTGCCATCTGTACAAGTACAACTAATTGCACACAGTTCTGCTCATAAATTTTCCTATGAATAAAACCATTACCAGAGTTCGCTTAGAGACAGCAGCATAAGCCACAGAACATTAGCTGACAGGCTCAGCTATGGTCGCGAGGTGTGCATAAATTCACTGGATACCAATTTCAACAAAGTGCAAATAGGCAGTGACGAGCATGTTGTTCTGATCGAGAGTGTAAAACTGGACGAAGAAAGTACCAACGCGGCCGCATCGTGGAAGGAAACTGAAACCTGAGAATGAATGGCATTGTCACCAATGAGCTGAGGATGACAGTATGCCCCAATTAAAGTATAGATGATGCTACCCTCTCTGCTTTAATTGAGGAGCATATGAAGTTCGTCAGCACAATCCACGCCGACTGCTGGTGTAGATACAATGGGTTAATGGCTGGGAATTCTGCTGCCCACCTTACAGTATATCATTGCCAGCATTTCGTGGATGCAGTGGCAAATGCCTACACAATAGTCAGTCGCGCTAGCGATCTCTCCGGCGTCGTCAACTAAAACAGATCAACAGATACATTTCAAGAGCTGGTTGAGGAAACTCCGGAGATTTAACCTCTAATGTAGTGACTTGTGTATTAGATTAGATATTTACATAAAGTATTAGCCTAGATTAGACAACTTCTTTTATAGTTTAGATAAGTGGAAACAATAATACTTATAGTTCAGATCAGTGAAATCTCAATTTATAGGCTTGAAGGTTGGCAACATGGACTAGGTGATTGTAGGAGCAATGTTGGCATAAAGGGAAATTGTCTCCTACCGACAATGTATGCGCAATAAGTACATTTAGACTTAAGTTTTATTTCTGTTTTTCAACTGAATTTATGATTCTGATCTTTTAGGGAATATAATAGGATATTTCAGTGCCTCGATCACATATGTAACTTCCCATTAAATGCAATATCGCAGTGAGGTCGGAACTTAGAAACAAAATTGCGGGACGTAAAGAAAAGAAGAGTAACTTCTTGCATTCTGTAGTATTTGTTCCTTACCTTCACCTAAAACTTCACCTAATATTTAAACATCCACTGATGACTTCTCTTTTATCTGTTTCTTATTTGCTTAACGTTTACTAGTTTTTTCTAACTTCACTAGTTTTCACTATTCCTCTCTTACTATTGGGCTTTTATCCATGCTTTCTTACGTCTCACTTCACTTTTGCAAGATTGTGGCTATAGTAATGAAGTTGCGGAGATCGATTCCCATAAAAACATGAATATATCTAGTAAAGGCGTAAATTTTGCTCAAATGGCGTGTTCAAAAATAATAAGATGTCATGAGTGGCAAGGATGGATGCATAGTAAGCGTGCAAACAACGATATTTCGTTACACATAATCAGAAACAATAACGAATATATCGCAATGGCTTCAACCAAGAAGGTAGGCCATGTAAACAATAAGAGAAATGGCGCCGTAATTGAGATCCATACAGCATACTCATGGAAGACGCCAATGGGAAAGAAAAGGATGCATCACTACATAATCAAACATCCATATTACGGTATTTAATGTGTATGAACTTTAACCTAACTATCAAGGTAAATAAGGTACGCCAATAAGACGTTGCACTATTGGATTCAGTGCTGAAGCACTTGGCCATAAAGAAGGCTCAAGTTATGGTATACAGGAGAGACAAAAAAACACAAAAAACAAACAGCAACAAAGAAATGCGTGTATATATTTAATTAAAAATAGTAATAATAACAATGACACACTGCGGAAGATACCTGCCTGCACGCCATCAGTAAAAATTTTAGCTCGCCTGAAGAGGGAACATCCCTAAACAGCCTGGGCATGCTTTGTCATGCCCGAATACCTAAGTTGTTTGTTTGTTTTTGTATACAGATGAGTCAGGACAGAGCAGCAAGTCAAGAAGGTGCAAAAGCTTCATAAGAAGATTGTGAACTCTAGTGTGGCTTCACCAACGGCGATAGTGCTACACGCAGGAACTAGCAACATTAGAAATTCAGCAACAATGATGAGGTGATAGCGAATATACACAGTGCGATAAGGGTTCCCTAAATCGTGTGTTATGATTAATAGTGTAATAACAGAAGCAGCTGTGAATATGAGTTATAATGTGAACATCAGCGAGAGCATTAACCCATTAATGCCAGAATCAAGTTGTTATTCAAATTTTAATGTTCTTCATTATATTGGTGTTAAATGAAGTGGAATACTTAAAACAATTACAAATAAAACTCCTGTTTTGAACTTATAGCTTGGCCATGACATGCCATACAATATATGTAACACCAAGCACTAATACGAGCAAAATGTTTAACATTTGAATGGTGGGCATATTATTACAAAACAGCATTACAAATGCGCATTTAGCCAATTATCTGGTGTGACACAAAAAACCAAAATCTACACATAGTTCCACAGTTAAACATTAGGAACCAACATCCTTCAGCAATTAGACCAATTAGTCAATCGTCGATAAAAAGCACGAAGCATGGGCGTCGCGGAGGCGACAACGGGGACCACGACCCCCCTTGAAAATGTATTTAATGTATAGTAAATTACTGACTATTATTTCACTTTTATGCAATGTACAATTGAATCTTTATTACATTTTCAATTATTAACGTAATTAAGAAATGCATTATTTTCAATTACTAACTGCATAATTGTACCTACTATCATCATCAACAATGGCACTGCACCAACAGTTATAACATTTTTATTTTTGTAATTTTATGGTTTATTTTGCGTCCATGGGAATTCTTACCGACAAAAATTGAAAGACAAGCGATATATGAAAATACGAAACCTATGATATGATAATGTAATGGACATGATACTTATTATATACAGTCCAGTTAAGATATACGGCTGGCAGCATGGTATTTTATCTAAGGGAAAGCTGAGGCAGCCTGGGCCTGTGCATGAGACAGCCTGTGCTATAAATATCAGCAGTGTTATATTCCGACCGACAAATAAATTATTGCTGTGGCTAAAACTTTCCTCTTGCACATGGTCAGTTTATTCAGTTTGTAGCCCAATATTAAAAAACACAATAGCCAGAGGAATGCGTCATAGTTGTGTAACATTCTGAGTGCTAATCTGGTGGTCAGTGAATTCACGTAAGTTAAAATTAATAAGATAGGTTTAACGCGCTACTTTAAGCGCCAGAAAGAGATAATGCAGAAAACAGTAATTTACCGGTACATCAAGTTGTGGATCTAAAAATGAAAATCTGAATCTGAAGAGTGAGGTTTCAGTTCACCACAGACAGCAAAAGGTGGTAACGGTACTGGAGCAACATGCGAAAGTACTACATAGTCCTCTGCCTCTACCATTTGAAGTAAAAATCGAGATGTGGGACGATAAATGCAGGTGGATTCTCATGCATCCCTTAATTACGACGACAGCGTGAAGTACTAGCAGAACTTTGGATACCAGGTAGGTCCTATAGTGTTCAAAATTACTTACAAAGAGGCAAAGAATGACCTTTTATTTATAACTAGTTTGAACTTGAAAAATATTAATATTGTTTAGGCTAGTCTACTCGGCAGAAGTGCGGGAAGCTATCTGTCGGCACTGTGTGCGTTTTAGGCCAGCTTTACGGAGCGGTGTCCAGTGTTCATTCTTAGTCAAGCCATTTACCAAACTCAAAGATACGAGGGCAGTCCCAGAAGCACCCGATTTGATGTATATATATATATATATATATATATATCGGTTATTGTTTCAAACAAATGACCATGGTAGAAAGTACCACCCTTATAAAGCTTAAGTTTGACGATGCTACGTTGTTTAGTAATTGTTTGGCAACCATTATTAGTGAACTCTCTCAGAGAATTTGTAAACATAGGTAAAACTGGTCATCGTTATGTGATATAATACTTTCATTTGAAAGGTCATAGTCCAACCAATATTAAAGCTGAGCTAGATTCCACTCTGAGGGAGTCTGCTCCTTCGTTTACTACAGTAAAATATTGAGTGGAAGAGTTTAAGCGAGGCCGTACGAGCTGCCAAGACGAACATCGCAGCGATCGACCAAATGACGTGATCATGCCAGAAATTGTAAAGAAAATCCACAAAATGGCATGGGATGACCGTCGACTGAAAGTGCGCGAGGTAGCAGACATCGCAGGCATTTCAAAAAGTGCTGTACATCGCACACTAACTGAAAATTTAGACACGAGAAAGCTGTGCGGAAGTTGGCTGCCGCTTTTACTCACAATGGAACAAAAGTAGCGTCGTGAGGTTGTTTCAGTCGAGTGTTTGGCGATGTCTCGCTGCAATAAAGCCTAGGTTTTGCGTCAATTCATAACCATGGATGAAACATGGGTCCATCACTTCACACCTGAGATGAATGAACAGTCAAAACAGTGGATTGAAAGGGAAGAATCGGCTCCAAAGAAGGCGAAGACGAACTTCCATCTGCAGGCAAGGTCATGGCGTCAGCTTTTTTGGGATGCACGTGGGATAATTTACGTTGATTATCTTCAAAAATGAAAAGCAGTCAATGGTGAGTATTATGCAAACATATTGCAGCGTTTGAATGATGAAATCAAGCAAAAACGGCCGCATTTAGCGAAAAAGAATGTTCTGTTTCATCAAGACAATGCACCAGTTCATACATCCATTATTGCCATAGCCAAAATCAATGAATTAAAGTTCGAATTGCTTCCTCATTCACCCTATTCGCCAGACTTAGCCCCTTCTGATTATTTTCTGTTTCCAAAGTTGAAGAAAAGGCTTGGTGGTAAAAGATTTGCAACAATGAAGAGGTGGAGTTTGCAGTTGATGGCTGTTTTGCAGAACTCGACGGTTCTCACTATAAACAGGGTATCGAAGCTATTGAACATATGCTGGGAAAAGTGTATCGAGCTGAAAGGAGACTATGTAGAGAAATAACTACTTTTTTCCAAAGTTATTGTTTTCTTTGTTAGGTCGGGTACTTCTGGGATAGCCCTCATATGCATGCTTCGCGTGAAAATCACGTCAAGTCAGAATGGCACAGGAAAGCTGTTAAGCGTTCAACAATTTTTTGCACACAGTGACCGGTAAATTAATCGTAAGGGAACAAGATACTGCAAATCGTTAGGGAATTAAAAGGAATCTGGAAAAATTTACTTCTATATCGTCTTGTATGGTATTTTGTGCCACATAAAACCTTCTATTGCGAGCAAATTTGTCTAATTTTAAAGTTTTTCATAATTTTCTTCACTTTCGTGCAGAAGCTGGTGATGCTTTTCCTAATGAGTATCTTGAGGCGTGTTCGGAAAATGCGAAATACACCTCTGCTCAAGTTCAAAATGAATTAATATAATTATGTTCTGAAATACTGAAGGAGTAAATTGTTAAGGAAGTTAATTCTTTGTATTTCCTATAAAAGCAGACGAAACATATGATACAACAGAAAGTGAACAATTATCTCTTGGTTTAAGATTGGTCTGTAATAAGTATTACGGCAAGGGAAGTGTGTCTGAGGGATTTTTAAGTTTTGTGCTATTTAACGAGCTTAATGCTGAAGCAATTACTAAAACCAGCTTATACTTTTTATCAAAGGTCAGTCTTCACATCTCAAAACTGATAGGTGAGGGATACGCTGGATGTTCTGTTATTCGGAGATAGTGGGAGGAGTGGTTAAAATTATTCAAGAAAAGTACGTAAAGAAATATACCTTCATTGTTCTTTACATAAATTAAACCTTGTTATAAATGATCTCTACCAAGTGCAAGACACCAGAAACGCTTGTGGAATCTCGTGGTCATATACTCGAGTTAATTGAAAATTTAAAAATCATAGAATGAAGCTGCTACACAATTTAAGGAAATAATGCAAACTTTGTGAAATGGCTTCCTGTCTAAACATTGAAAAAACTATTCGTAAGCAACCTTCCCGCCAATTTCACAGACAAAATTATCAAATGGCTAAAGATCAAGACGAATATTATTGCTTATCGCTTTTCATTCCATTCTTGGAATCCCAAATATTGTCACTTGAAACTCGATTTTCAGAAAAGAATATCATAATTACCGAAATTCTTCAACTCCATCCTGCAAATCTGAAATGCTTGAATTCCCTCGAGTTTGATGTAATTGTCAAGAAAATTCTATAATGTAGAGAAGCCTTTTTGGTGGAACGTAAATGGTGGTTTGTCTCCTGGCAAAACAAGTTTGAAAAAGTTGCAAACAGACTCCATTTAAATAAACTTTTTGAGGAAACAAAGTTAATTTTCCCATCGGTATTTAAAACAATCAATACATCACATTTTTACCTGCTACAGCTTACACAGTAGGTAGATCCTTCAGCACACTACGACGTGTGAAGACATGGACGCGGGCAACAATGGGTGACGATAAATTAGAAGTACTTTGCATACTGAGCATTCATAGAACGGTAATGGCTCAGTTCTCATCGTTCATAGGAAAATTCGTCAGAGCCTTTGGTAGACGATGCAGAAGGCTACAGTTTGTATTTAAACACTATGGTAATGTGAAGATCAAAATATCTTAAAATTTTATTAATACATTTTATAAATGTATAAGTAGTTCGTTTTAATTAAGATTCGTGATTTTCACTGTTGTTACTGCATTTAGTATCTACTCTTAATATCCTAAGAAGGTCCCTTATCGTTATTTAGCAAAAATTAATACGGTTATCCGTAACGTATACTTCAACAAATATAACTAATGTCTTTTATAATTTTCAACAACCGAATAATGAACTCGTTTCATTGCAAAGTCCCAATATGCGCCCTAACTGAAGAAAAGTCTACCAACATCCATGGCTCAAAAACCTCAGTCGCGCTTTTTGTTTCTCGTGGGAGTATTTTAGTTGTGTCATTATCTGTGGTGGAAGTTTGGATTCTCCGTCCATCCATTTTGCACTTTTAGTGATTTTCTCTGAAAATCTATGTTCTGAAGAAGAGCATAGTCCTGCTGTTTCGATCTGGATGGTAGGTGTTCGCATGTTCTTTTCCATTTGTAGTTCGTGCTTCAGTCTCAGAAAGAAGTTGCTTTCCACAGAGATTTTCAGGGATCTCACCATCTTCATCAGTCAAAATACTGGAGCCTGGAGGACCAATAAAATTATCTTCTACTTGTCATTTTCTTCACCAAATAATATGTCAAAATGTCCGTGGAGATTAATGCCTATACTGCCAATGTTAAATTAGCTTACTTAAAGACCCGTTGTCTTAGAAACTATGAAGGTACCACTTGCAAAAGTTTATACAGGATAAAATTACAATATTCATTAGTAAATTGAATCAAATATATGAAGGAATACCGTTTAGAAAAGGTGGTATGGTTTCTCAAAATAATCTTTGTTCTAAAGGTTAACCTTTTCTGCAAAATAATTTACTATCACCTAACTAAACGTATATGTACATGGTTCACCAGGTTAAGTTTTACTGCTGTTACGTTGTCATTATGTGTTTAAAATGTTATCCTTCTATCAGTTATAGTTCCATAAAAAACGAAGCAAATATTACAAAAAGAATAGTTTTGAGAAAATTGTATTTATAGGGCAAAGTGGTAACAACTTTTTGTGGTAACTAGCATACAAATTAAAATCATTTAAAAGACTTAAATTTAGGCAACAAACATAAACCATGTATTAAATTAAGCAGCACATTAAAAATGTTAATATAGCGGCGAAAACAATTGGCCAAAATCATCATCTAATCTTCCCTTAACCGTAAATACAAGTTGAAGGATCTTAGAAAGTTCCTTAGAGTGATAGAAGTTAATTTATTCTAGTAATTATAATGACATCTGAACCATAAATATATAAGAAAGCACCCTTCAGATATATATCGGGTTAAAAAATAAATAAATACCGCAATACTTCGTTGTGGTACTTTGTTTCCTCCACCAGGACATGTGTTCCGAATTTATGATTTATTAATTTTTTTTCATTTCATAAATTCTTGTTGTACCGATTTTACTTATCTGTAAATAAAAAGCAATTAAAACAAATTTGATAAGAGTAAAAATCAGAAATAAACAGGTATAAGTGAAATTTAATTTAAAAAATATTCAAATATTGTTACTGGGATACAATAACATAAAAGAACCTGTATGCAGCTCTTCCTAATTTCTAGTAAATAATTAGTAAGTTAAACAAGATAAAACCTAACAATACATTCCATATTGCTCCAATTTATTTTCTAACCCTGATTTCCAGTGGTAAAGGTATCCAGTAAACAAGTTACATTAGTATTTTATAATAAAACAATTCTTACAATTTCATATAAGAATTCAGAATTCTAGCTGCAATATTCTTATTATTTATTCTTTCTAACAACTTAAATACACTTTGCTCAAAAATATTTACTTTAATCATTCACTTTTCTCAATAGCCTTTAAGTAAAGTGCGGCAATTGGTAATTTTATTAAACTTATCACCCACTCTGAACTAAACTGCTATATCTATATTTTACTAAACTTAACACTCACATGATTTATTTTCAACTTTTCACTTCACTTAACAGGATAATCAATACATTTGTCGCTGTTCTATAAAACGACTGCTTTATTTGTTCTTTAAAATAAAAATGCTTCACTTCACTTACTACCTTATTTCACTCCAATTCCCCTCGCTCAAAATCCTAATTCAACCGCTACTATTCCCTAAATCCTCCTTTCACCACCTGCAGCTCCAGGCTCCCACTCATATTTGCTATCAACTCCTTCCCTGGGTCGTCCTCTTCCTTATACGTTATTCTCCTCTCTGCTATTAACTCCATATTCTCCTCCCTCCTCTTCTCTTCTACTTTCTTCTTTATCCTCCAATCTGTTTATTTTAAATCATTTTCTTCTTTTATCTCCCCGTTTCTCTTGCTTGGAGTTATCCAGAACCATTTCTTCAATTAGTTTAAATGATTGTATTCTTCTTCTCTTTCATCACTTTATACTCCTATTTCTAAGTTATGATTATTTGTATCAGATGTTGTTTGTATAAATGTCTGTACTGACGTAGGACTTGAGTTCTCTCCTATCTTCTTATTTCTACATTATTTAGGGGTACTAATGTTACCATTTCATCCTCTTAAATGCCTTGCCTTAAGTTATTCTGCTAATTATTTTTATTTTACCGCGAGAATTGATCCCAGGATCTCCTGAGCAGCGGACAGGCATATGAACCATAAAATCATGAAGTTGGTCTCATTTTCAATGCTAGGCAGAATAAAATACGGTTTGTTTTTAAAGAAAATGTTTAAATAATAAAATAATATTTTGCTCCCAATAGAGCTTAGCTTTACTTTTATGTAACATCAGATTTTTATCACTTACCGCCTCCCTTATAATAATGGTGGAAATGTAATTCAAAGGTAGAATGTATTCTTATTCCATCCTAAAACTTGTGTAGAATATGGACTCGATATCTGCAACAGCTCCATGGTTTTACTTGCTCTTCTTCCATTATGCAAAGAAACTTCAGCATGTAAATATCGCAATAAAATTAAAACTTATTGTTTCACAGTACTGACTGACATCAGCAATTATCTATAACAGAATGAAAGATTAGACTTTCTAGAACACCGAAACGTGCATTTCAAGTTTAAAAATGCTCAACAATAAATCATGGTAAAGGCGTCAAAAATACCTGGCATGCGTTACATTTATTTAACGCTGGGTACTAAAGTGGGCGTGTGAGTCGGTAGGCGGTATCTTTGTGAAAGTGAACAAGTATCTTAACTTTATCTGTCTGGATATAGAAATTTACACCTAAATTTAATAGGGCATTTTCTTCTCAGTAAGCTGATTAGTAAAGGTGTAAGTATCTGTTTAGCTCAGAGAAAATTAAATAGAGCGTAAGAGAGGATGTGATCACTACAGACCTCAGCGCAGACACTAAAGTAAAAAAGGGTGCAATTCCTTTATAAATTTTTGTATGAACATTTATAAGGTATAGATAATAATATTTTTGCATTTGAAGAATTAGCTCATATATTTTTAACAACGTTCAAATACTTTGGTTTTTGAGCATTGATTAACCGAACAAGAGCTGAATATCGTTAAAATAGAAGGCCTTAACCTAATTATTGGCTATTATACCAAACTATTCCACTATGGGGATCTTGTATATTTGTAAACAAATAAATAAATCAAAGAAAATGCAAAAGCTCAGTAATCTAAATAGGGAATTAGATTTCAAGAAAATTAAATTGAGTTTTATTTATGGACGCTCTTTAACTGCTGTGATCCTTAGCATCCCATTCTATACTGGACGTGAAACACCTGTAATTTTGCTCAGAGGCCTCTTTTTATCCGGCTTGAGGTTCTTTTACGTGCCGTAAATGTACGACACGGGACCACCGGGTTTACCTCCCTTTCGAAGGAAGCCATGCTAAGGATATTCACGCCCGAAAAAATCCATCGCCCTCCGCCGGGTTTGACCCGCAATCTCGGGAACTAGAGGCTAGCATGGTAACCACTACACCACGGAGGACGACTTAGATTTGAAGCCTAGTATAGTTGAATATATATTAACTTCATATAATTGTGTACTAGTGTGTGTTTATCGATCAAGCATAGCGGATGTTGATTATTTTGTGCAAAGTTCTGAAACGATAGTTGAGGGCATTGGATCAAGGAAGAAATTTCCTATATTAGGCGACTTGAATTTTGATTTTGTTAGGAAATTAGATACCAAAATATAAGATATTAACTTCATATAAGTGTGTACTAGTGTGTGTTTATCGATCAAGCATAGCGCATGTTGATTATTTTGTGCAAAGTTCTGAAACGATAGTTGAGGGCATTGGATCAAGGAAGAAGTTTCCTATATTAGTCGACTTGAATTTTGATTTTGTTAGGAAATTAGATACCAAAATATAAGATATTAACTTCATATAAGTGTGTACTAGTGTGTGTTTATCGATCAAGCATAGCGCATGTTGATTATTTTGTGCAAAGTTCTGAAACGATAGTTGAGGGCATTGGATCAAGGAAGAAGTTTCCTATATTAGTCGACTTGAATTTTGATTTTGTTAGGAAATTAGATACCAAAATATAAGATATTAACTTCATATAAGTGTGTACTAGTGTGTGTTTATCGATCAAGCATAGCGCATGTTGATTATTTTGTGCAAAGTTCTGAAACGATAGTTGAGGACATTGGATCAAGGAAGAAGTTTCTATCTTAGGCGACTTGAATTTTGATTTTGTTGGGAAATTAGATACCAAAATATAAAATTCACTGATGTTGTCTAGTCCACAGCTTACAGTGAGTAATTCAACTAGAGTAACAATGCACTCAGCAATGATTTTGAATCAATACTAATATGAAAAGGTTTATCTAATTCTGTAATAAAGGTTATTGATACAGGGTTTTCTGGTCACTATACATAGAGGTTGGCTTAGGTGATTATACGACAATTAACAGAAACATCAAACAACGTTGCCCTCAGACAGTTTGGTAGAAATATAATTGATCACAGCTTAGCAGATTTATAGACCATTCTTAAAAATGAAGATTGGAGCTCACTTTATCACACAGATGAGATCAATACAGTATGTGGATGTTTCATATATATATATATATATATATATATATATATATATGTGTGTGTGTGTGTGTGTGGATTGAAACAGCACATGGATATCGTAATGTCAATAAAGCCACGGAAGTTAGCAATGATATTAGTAAAATTGTATGAATTATAATTTCCACTAAGAACAATAAAAATGAGTTAGACAGTAGAGAATTAACAACCTTATATTTTGCATATGAGGAAACTCCAATGAGGTAGGTATGGTATAATATTCTGGGGAGGGAGTGGGGATAGTGACTTGGTTTTAGAAATTTAAAACAAATTATAGGATGCACAGTGTCAGCAAGGAAATATTACTTTTGCAGAAGGCTTTTTAAGGAACTAGAAACATTAGTTTTACCATCTCTGTATATATATTGTTTATTATGTTATACGAAGCAAAATTATGGAAATATCGCCTAAAATAATAAAAAACATAACAACACAATAAATAAAACAAACTTATGAACAGCATCACATAAAACTACGCTCTATCCCAAAGAGGTTACATTGGCTGCAGCTTCCATACATAATATATTACAAACCAGTTTGTAAAGCTAGTCCATGTGATGTTTTAAGATTTCTCTGAAGCAACTGTTATTAAGAGATACCTTACATGATCAGAATGTATTTATGGAAACATTGTAGTTAAAAAACAAAAAATAAAATAAATTGAGCTTACATTTATGGACGCTCTGTAACTACTATACTTCTTAGGGTCTCATTCTTAATTGGACGTGAAAGACCGGAGGTTTATATCAGAGGCCTCTTTATCAGGCTTGAAGTCCTTTTATGTACCGTAACTCTGTGACACGGACCACCGGCTTTACTTCCCTTTAGAAGGAAGCCGTCCTAAGGATTTTTACGCTCCAAAAATCCATCGCACTCCACCGGATTTGAACCCGCGACCTTAGGAACTGGGCTAGCACGGTACCCCTAGACCACGGAGGACAAAAACCACATCACCGTTTATTACATACATTACTCTTTTATTCTACTATTGCTTCATAATTTATATTATTGTCATCATTATTTCATATTTGTATTGTACTAGTGGCAAAAAGCAGCTTTAGCTGCGAATTAAAGACTGTAAGTGTTGAAAGCAAATATTTATCAAGAATGTTCATATACTTAATTTCACATAACTAAAAACACAATATTAGGAGTAAATTTGCACTCTGCAATAGAGTTTTCGTTTTGATTAGTGTTGCGGCCTAAGTTGTTGCATCCCTTTCACGAATATTTTGAACCATAATTCTTATTCTTGATCTTGCTTTTGAAAATCCGTTAGCACTACACCACGCCGCTCCCCTTATACCATGCCTCATTATTTAACGCAGAACGTATGCACAAAATAAAACATATAAATCAGTATAACATAACGAACAAAACAAATGATATCGCATTTGTGCAAATCTAGTGCGTCATTGAATATAATGCCCATTCCAAATTTGAAACTTAAAATAATAAAAAAGCTCGTTGACGAACGTAATGCCCAACAACGATAGGATAAGTTTATTTAAATTTATCTTGTACAACATTGGATTTATGCATAGCGTTTCAGAGCATGCCTAGTATTTATAAGTAGCCTATTGTTAAGTAAAACAGCCAATGTTATAGAAATTACAACTACCTATTAAAGTGAACATGAAATATCTACGCTACATGAACATTTGAAATAAGCAATTGCTACCGTCAGTATTACAAGTACCTTTCTGCCAGCTTTAGTTGCAAATAATGCCATTATTTCTGTTGCCGCCATAAGCGAACGTTGCTCTCCGCTACATTGAACTATCTTCCTACCTTTCATTACCATTTTTTCGGTATTAAGAATCACTTTACGCTTGAAAGTAGCGCCATAAGATGTATTCCTGTTTCCCCTCTATTTCTTAACTACCTACTAATTTCAACGCCCCTTGAAATAATAGATCAGCGATAAATCTAACGAAGTAGAGAATGACAAAAGGGCATTGTGACGTAAGATAAGATTGTTAAATTTGAATGCAGTTACCGGTGGATTAAGGAACAATTTTACACACAAATCTAACGCGCACCACAGTTTTGAATACTACATTTAGACAAAAGGGTGCACATTAGATTCGCGAAAATACGGTATAATAAATTTATGCTTGTGGTACCATCTTTTTAGCGGTTAAAGATTTGGTGACAAGGTTACCAACACTGTGATCAACATACCAATGGTAAATAGACGCCTTCTTCTGTTTGACTGCAACAAATATAGGCGGCTAAGGAGCTAAAACAAACTATTTCTGTGAAATCCACCGTATTTTGCAAATATTTTTGCAATTAACATAATTTTAGAATTTAATACTTTTGCGGCATTGTAGAAATTGAGTTGTTTGATTGGTATGCTACTCATAGACGGAATTTCCAGATTAATGTGTAAATTCATTTAAAACTTAAATATATACTGATTGATGATACGTTAAATTACAAACCTTAAGTGGCAGATGTTGCATAGTGCAATATTGTAAATAATGTTAAAGTATTAACATATCAAATGTTACTGTACTGATTAATGCATGAGCAAAACTACTACTATTACCACTATTACTATCACTACTATAACGTTATTACTATTGGTACTACTATTACTATACCACTACTACTACCATCACTATTAATATTGCTTCTTCTACTACTACTACTACTACTACTACTACTACTACTACACTTTTCTTTTACTCACCCCCACCAGAGGTCCTGCAGCCCTGCCCTATCCTCCCTAGGTCCCGGTACTTCCTCTCCTGCTGTGAGCAACTATTCCATCTTCCCCAGATCCACTAACTCTTTCTCCTCTCAACTCTTCATCTGGTCCCTCTTCTCCACTACTCCTCCTCCTCCTTCCGCCTCCTTGACCTCCGTAGTCTGGGGGTACCATGCTCGCCTCTAGTTTCCGAGGTCGTGGGTTCAAACCCGGCGGAGGGCGTTGGATTTTTTCAGGCGTAAATATCCATAGCATGGCTTCCTTTTGAAGGGAAGTAAAGGGTTGTCCCATGTCGTAGATTTACGGCACGTAAAAGAACCTAAAGCCCGATAAAGAGGCCTCAGAGCACAATTTCCGGTCTTTCACGCCTAATATAGAATGGGACACTAAGAACAGTGGCAGTTAAATACCGTCCATAAGTAAAGCTTAATTTAATTTAATTTTTTCCTCCGGGCTGTCCCTATCCGCATCTGGTCCATTTCCCTCTCCTCTACTTTCCCAATCTCCTCAACTCTATTGGCTCCCTCTTCTTCATCTTTTGCACAGTTCCTCTTCCATTCTTTTCATATATTGTATATATTGTTGATTATCCCTCTTATCCTCCTATTTTCTTCCCATAATCGTCCAGAACTATCTTCTTCTGATATCATTTGTTTCTCAATTATTATCTATTTTGGCATCTTTTCCTTGTTTGGCCTGTGTTTGTATGCATATTATTAGCAGCTCCTCTTCTGCTGTCTCAATCATTTGTTGTTTTAATAATGTTTCCGAAGTCCTAATTTCTGTTTGGGCTATGGTTATACATTCTATTCGTTCTTCTGTAATCACTTCTTCTTCCCAAGCTAGTCTAGTAATTTTATTTGCTAAGTTAACTAACTGTTTCTAATAGTAAATGGAATTTGGTATTCTTCTGGAATCTTCTTTCTTCACCTACTTCAAGGTTTGGATGTTAAAATAGCATATACTCCGGTGTTTCGAGTACTTGGCATGTGGTATTTAAGATCTTTTTAATTTTGTGCAAACACGTTTTCTGTTGGCCATGCCCAAGATAGTGTATGAAACATTTTGTGGATTTTACAAGTTTAAGATCGATTCTTTCCACAATACTCGAAAAACTTTCACAACTTCTCCTTCCTACTGATGTTCAGCTCAATCTCCCAGCTATGCATGAAAGCATTCTTAATTTCCCTTAAATCTCATTTAAACATTTTCTTCCTAATATTCATTCTGATTCATTTAATTTTCCTTTTATAAACAATATGTATCTTCTGTTAATTTAACTTGGTAAATTAAATTGGTGTTAAATCTGTGAAATAAATAATGCCATAGCCGGGGTTGTATTAAGGGCACCCGTATATCTTAATAACACTTTCCCTTGAGACCTTCAAAGGGTACCTTATTTTGTGCATAATTCAGCCTTTTAGCCCATAATCCCGCGCATATCGCATACTATATGAAATGATGTAATTGAATGTGAAGGTATACCGTAATCTTAATGTGTTGTTCTGGATATGGCCATCATTGTTCTTTCAACTTTGTTTTGACCGTAGTTGGTGTGTTACCTAAAGTTTAATTGTTTGTCTCAATAGATTCCAAGATATGTAGCTTGTTTTGAAATTTTTTGTATTTAATTACTGGAGGTCTTATCACTTTTTCTTTCAGTGACATAAAGCTCGGTTTACTGGTTGCTATTTGTAATTTGCTTTATTTGCACCTACTTATAATTTTGCAGTTAGTTTTTAGAGCACTCATCAGTTTCTTACCTACTTTGTCCCTCTAATATACCTAACAGGAGATTTCGGCGTATGCAATATTTTTGTTAAGGCTGGGCCATATTACATTATCCAATAGTGTTTCCAAACGATATCCCAATAAATAACTCAAAGTTTCCTATTCTTTTACAAATTATATACTTATATATTTACGCATGATATTAAGGAGGCAAACTGTTCTATAAGACTTTGGTTAAAATTTACCTCTATCCGTGATTTTTGTAAGCAATATTGCGTAGTTTGGCCATAAGTTATTTTTCAAACTTTGAATAGGTACTGTATGGCGGCGCCGTGGCCGAGTGGTTAGACCGCTCGCCTCTCACCGAGGCGGCCCGGGCTCAATCCCAGGGACCCGCATGTGGGATTTGTGGTGGACAAAGCGGCCTCTTGGCGGGTTTTATCTGGGTTCTCCTGTTTCCCCCGCCATTCAATCCACCAACTGCTCCACCATCACCTTTCCTTCCATCCATTTCACCATCATTTCGTTTCATCTACTTCCTTCCTCCCATACCACGCTTCGGACTGATCACCCATCCTGGATATTCTGTCCCATCCATGAGTGTCTGCTCCTCGACGGGCGTCTGACCCCAGGCACCCGCCTGTAAGTCCTGGGGGATGTAAGTCCTACATAAGAGGAGGTTAAACAGAGAAAGAAGAAGAATAGGTACTGTACCAGGTGTTGAGACAACCATATAACGCGCCTGCTTCTAAACTCTACCTTATTCTTTGTGGACTTAAACTGCAGCTAAGTGAATGCAGTAGTTAAAGATTTAGTCATGGATTGCGGAAATTACGAAAATCGTGTTGCAGTAATAACCCACTATATGGTCAGGAAATCGCCACCTAATCGCCAGACAGTTAAGATGCTGATAAACAGCAGGATGCTTGTGTACCGCGCCATTCTGCGTCTTAATGAAGCTAGTACAACTGCTGACTGACCAGGATCGGAACGTCCACGCTGTGTTAAGACCAGTACAGTGGTGAAAGCAGCGGCAGCTCGTATTAGGGGAAATCCAGTGCGGAAGAAAAGAATGATGGCTCATGTGTTAAACATCTCCAGGGGATCAACTTCCAGATTGCTCAGACGAGATTTGGGCTGTAGGGTTATCTCCGGGTTATTGTATATTTCTTCACTACAAAACTTATGCAGCAGGAAGATTCGAAGTGGAAACACCTACTTGAGCGTTACCCCAACAACAGCTGAAGAAAAATCCATTTTACAGATGAAAAAGTATCACTAGTGAAAAAGGCCACAAGCACAGAATGACCGAGTGTTTGCCAGAGTTTCTGAGGAAACTGGTGAGCGAGTCCCAAACATCCAGAGTGGTCTCAGTGATGTTTTGGTGGGGAGTAATCTACGATGGTGTCACAAATGCGCATTTCTGTCAAAAAGGATTAAGGACAACGGACAGAGTTAATGAAAGAACCCTCCTTGGGATTGTGGTGAAAGAATTTAATACCACTTTGTTCATGAATGGGCACTGGATCTTTCACCATGATTAAACACCAGCCCATAAGGCAAGATCCCCTCAACTTGGCTTGAGAAAAATGTTCCAGATTTTATTGCTATCCAAGATTGCCCCGTAGCAGCACTGACCTCACCTCCTTGGATTACAAGCTGTGGTCTTATCTTGTCTTATGAGATACAGATTTCCACCATTGCTCCGGAGGTTCTTCTGTCTTTGAATTACTGTGCTACCTGTATCGTTTTAAAGCCAATTCATTATGCCTACATTCTTTATCAAGGAATACAGTCTCATGACAAATATGATTTCGAATTCTTCTGATTCTATTTCCCCAAAATCAATATATCTCCTGTGAGTCAACGCCTCACAGGAATATAATGTCCTGGGATGTTTCAGTATCTTTCTTGCACACTCTGAAATCTACGTTACCCTGAAACAGTCCAATTGTGTTAAGATTTTTTCAAAGAAACATGTCCTATACGAAATGCAGTATTCTTCTCAGCTGAAGTCTACACGTTTAAATAAGCTTGCAGCGCTTTTCTTACATTGTTTTCTAATAATTAGTTTACCGTGCTTGTTTCTTGGAGTTTTAAGCCAGACTTTATGGTGTTCTACTTTGGACCAGTTCTTAATAGCCTCTCTACACATCGAGATATTTCTAGAGCTGGCTCTGTCCCAATAAATTGTGAAGCTTCTACTTATCTTGAAAGTTCATCAGACTTTTCCATTCCCCTCTATGCCATTATGACCCGGCACCCAGATGAGTTGAACTTCGTTCTGTTCTGCCAAGTTTGTGTGCATGTTTAGGAAGTTTAAACCCAGTCCTGATGTTACCCTACGACTGCTTTTAGCCTTAAGTACAACCTGGCAATCTGATTAGATATGGATCTTTTTACTGCTGTAAGCCCCCCTTATGTTTAATGTATACATTGAATAATAGCATAACCTTCTGTTTCAAAAACAGTAACATATTCAATCAAGGGAAGAACTTTTTACACTTGGTCTTATGCCATATACTCCGGAACTTGTTCCTGAGCCATCCTTTGAGCCGTCTGTAAACAACATCAAAGTATTCTCGGGAATTTCCAGCGTTTTATTCGTACAGCACGGAGGATCAATAATGATCCTGAAGTTGTTTATCAAGTGTTTAATTGGAATCATATTGTCTGAGAGCATTTCTAAAGATGCATCTTCTAAGTATTTCCTAATTCTTAGCAAACCTCAGTCTATTTCAGGAATTCTCAGTTAATTATCCTGTTCCACTGTATAGAGTGCCATTCTTGCCTCCTTCATTATAACTAAATGCAATGGAATCAGGTTCAAGGGTGTCTCCACTGCTACCGTAGGAGTTGTTTTCATAACTCCTCTAACAGCCACACATGCTGTAATTTGAACCTCATTTAGTTGTTTTTAAAGCCTGTTTGAGGGACCTTAGGCCACTAAATCAGTGCTCCATAGGTTACCGATGGTATGAGTGTCCTGTGCAGTTTTCACAGCATGGATTGGTAGTCAAGGGCTCGTACATTTAACCTATAAACAGATTTTAATAATACTGGGAAAGTGTATTTTTTGAGCAACCATACACTTTTTAAATGGAAAAATGCCTAGTTGCATAAACAGATAAAGGTAGGGTAAATTAGAATGTCAATGGTCTTTGTTGCAGGATTCTAGTGCAGGAAGGTTACGTGAAATCGTATTTTGAAGAGTTTCCACCCCGACAATTGCTTGCCCCATTCAACCTGCTGAGTTGCTAGGTACGATGTTGTTATGTTTCTTTGCATTGTGTTTTCTGTTCATTGATTGCATTGCGACTTTCTAGTCAGTTAGTTTGAGACAGTTCAAACAGTAAGTCGTGAGTGGAAAATGGGGTTTACTAATGCAGAAAAAGCCGGCATGCTCATGGTGTATGGAGAGTGTAGGAAGAATGCAGTTCGTTCCTGTATGGCAAGGCTGGCGAAAACGACTTCTTTCCGCGAGTCAGCAAATATGCAACACGCACTGCATCACTCAGTAGCATGTGAAAAACAAACGGGCGGTTGCAGAGAGGGAACGGCGCCTGCGAGTCACGTTTTCGCTACCTCTGCTGCATGGTGTATGCGGAAACGTATCCCAATAGACGTCAACCATCTCGGCAATTATTTATCAACCTCTTCAACCAATTATGTGAAAGTGGTACTGTAATACCTAGAAAACGTAACAGAAACAAACAAGTGACTGGAGAAGAGGCAGAAATTAATGTTTTGGCTGGCGTTGCAGTATATCCGCAAATTAGTTCCCCCACAATCGCACGTGGAAGTGGCATAAGTCAGGCAAGTGTACTGCGCATACACCATTGACATAGGTTCCAACCCTATCACATCTCTCTCCATTAAGAGCTGCATGGAAACAATTTTGAGAGAAGTGTTAACTTTGTACATGGGTGTTAAGACATGATACTCCAGATTCATCATGTATCTTGTTTAGTGATGAGGCAACATTTACTAATCATGGCCAGGTAAACCGCAGAAACATGCACTACTGGTCTGTTGACAATCCCGTTGGCATCGTCAGGTGGAACGTCAGCGTCCATGGAGTTTAAACTGTGGTGTGGGATAGTGAACAATAAGCTCATAGGCCCTTTGTTCATAGAAGGAACAATGAACTCGCAAAGGTATCGCAGCCTCCTGACAGACCATCTGCCACAGATGCTAGAACACGTTCCTTTGCAGACTAAGGGGAACCTGTGGTTCCAAATGATGGCTGTCCAGCCCATAGTGCACGATGTACTACAGCTTGTCTTAACGGATTGTTTCCAAATCGCTGGATTGGAAGAAGAGGACCTGTAATTTGGCCGGCCAGTTCACCGAATCTGACCCCTTTAGACTCTTTTCTGCGGGGAGGCTGAAAGACACTGTCTACAAGGATGTACCAACTGCACCTGAAACGAGGTATTACTGCTGCCTGCTCTGAAATTTCCGCTGAAATTCTAGAACGTGTACAGCAGTCTTTCCATAGCAGACTGGAAGCGTGTATTAAAGCTGCTGATGGTCATTTTGAACACAGCCTTTGAAGGCCTATGTTCTCTTTACTTGTAAGAATCCACAGAAGTATTTTAATTGCATTTTGTTTCATTTAGTTTGTGCTACCACAGGTTGTACAAGTGTCGGTGCGTAAAACTTTCAAAATAAGATTTCTCGTAAACCACTTGCACTAGAATCTTGCAACAAACGCCACTGACATTCTAATTTACCCTACCTTTGTTCTGTTGATGCAACTAGGCATTGTTCCATTTAAAAATTGTATGTTTGCTCAAAAAATACTTTTTTCAGTATTATTAAAATCTGTTTGTATGCTAAATGTACGAGCCCCTGACTATCAATCAATACTGTGAAAACTGTACATCAATATCACTTTTCATTTCCGAAATATCTGCGGTGCAAGTTTTAGGTGATTCACCCTGTATATCCAATGGATCATAAGAGGTCTTTGTCCCCATCTTTTACGATGCGTGCGTTTAACTAGTTCTAAGGTTGTTTTTGTACGTTTTATTGTTTTCTTGAAATGCTGATTCCAGTCCATCTTAGGGTCAAAGGTGATTCCCAAGTATCTGACTTTCTTTCCTGGGACATTATCATTTCTTTACCTTGAAAATATAAATGTCCTAATCCCTTTATGTCTCTTCTTCTGGTAAATGTTATTATGGTGTTTTTATGAGGACTAATAGTTACTTCCTCATTCACAGTCCATTTTGTCACAATATTCAGGGCAGGCTGCATGAGTTCCCTGACTGTTCCTCTGTTTTTACCTCGAAATATGATAACTATATAATCAGCATAGCCAGTGGTATCAAAGCGTAGGTTACCTGCTTGAACAAATAACCCATCAATCACCAGGTTCCATAGCAGGAGTGATAACACCGCACCCGTTGGACAACCACCCAGGACCATTGAGCTAGGCTACTATCAATGAGACATGTATGAACTATTCTGCCTCTCAGCATTGATTGAACCCACCGATAACAGGTTTCATTAATTCCACGTTTACTTGCAGCAGTAGTTTTGCATTAAACGGGGTGTTCTCAAAGGCACCCTTAGTATCAATGAAGGCAGCAGGTGTCACCTCCTTTTCCTGAATTGTCTTTTTCAGATTATGGGCACACACACGATAGGCACACTCACTGTGATGCAGAAGATATACCTCCAAAGCACCTCCTCTCATATGCCTATCTATTAACTTCTCAAGAGCTTTGAGAACAATGGGTACATTAAAATAACGGATCCCAGGTACTTTACCAGGGCCAGAGGTTTCTCTGGCGTTGGTATAAATACTGCCCTAAGATGCCTCCAGCGCTTTGGTATGTATTGTAAGTCCAAACTGCATCGTAGGATTTGTATCAAAAGTTTTTATAATTAATCAAAACCTTGCTGAAGCATAATGGGCATTATTCCATCGCTTCCTGGAGATTTTATAGTGTTGAAATGAAAATACTGCCTATTATATTTTTTTCATCTTTGATTACTTCCTTAGTGGTTTTCCAGTTTGCCTTAGAGGCTCTCTTCCCAGAGAGCTTCAGTCCAAGATTGTGCTATCCTCCCTCAGGTTCATCAAGAATAATCGATCCAGGGAAGTGAACTCGAAGAAGTTCTTCCAATGTCTCTTTTAATTTAGTATATTCTCCATTTTACAATTGAAGATTGCTAATGAAGCTTTGTTAATCCCTTCTGGGAGCCTTCTGAAATCTACCACATTCTGAGGCCGTTTCTATCCTTTCACAGTGCTTCCTTCTTAGCCTTTCCCAAGGCGTCATTGTATTTTGTCAATGATCTGCTATAAGCAGTCGCTTGTTTCGTTTATTTCGCAAAGTTAAACAATCTGCAATTTTCTTCCTTTTACTTGCAAGGTCTTAATTTCACCAGGGACATTTCTGCTGTCTTGCATTGTTCTCAGCGGGCAGGTATCATTAATGCTGAGAGTATTTCATCCTGCAAATTCATTGCAGCAATTTCTAAACGTTCACAACCATGAATCGCGTCATCTACCTTACTTAGATTACTGCTTAGGACATTCCTGTAGAAATCGCAGTCAGTTCTTTTTGGATCCCGACAGGTACTGATGTTTAAAAATACATCTTACTTCAAATTGGATGTATTTGTAGTTTAAAAAATTTTAATCTTCAGACACATGCCAATTTTAGTAAAGTTTCCCACACAATTGCTTGCTAAAGTTATGTCGATAACTTCCTATCTTCTTGTAGTAACAACAGAGGTCTATTACCCACATTCAGTATCCCAAGATTACTCGATATAATAAAATTATAAAGAGACTCATCTCTTTCATTTGTATCTGTACTACACAATGTAATGTGATGGGAGTTAGCATCAGAGCCAATTACCAGTTGTAGTCCCTCGGAACAACAGGTGGCTACCAGCTGTTCTAATTCACTCATAGGAGGTAAAATGACATCATTTGGGAGGTAGGCCCATCCGAATATAAACTTCCTCGGTCCATCTTTCCCCATTGATTTTAACTCTGACTGCTGCAAGGTCCCTGGAGCAGAGGTTCATTAACACCAGTATATTTAAGTCATTTTAATTAAGATGCACGTTCTTGGAGTCTTGTCGGTTTTATTATAAGCTAATTTCCCACCAGCCTCATGAAGACCTTTAGTTTCCCCTTAGTAACATTAGCGTTCCTGGATGAGTGCGATATCAGAGGTTTTCATGTTCACACAGACGGTAGCAGGTGCTGCCCCACTGTGTTGAGGATTTACCTGCAGTATCTTCATCACACTTTTGAGGCCTTGAGAGTCTCTTAGCCAGCAGTCGCGTTTTTTGCTATGCCGGCAACCAGATCCTCTACAGATGGTTCAGAGATGTTTTGTACTGTTAAGTCTTTATCTAGAGATCCTTGAACAGTTCCAGGGTTTTGTTTTACCGTACTCATTTAAGTTCCACGAGTATGGAGGAAAACTGTTGAACCCGGTAGAGCCTCATATATCGGGGTAAGGCTGAATACTCTAGAACATCGCCTGGTATCCCAGAGGCTCCGTTAATCACACATCTCCCATGTGCCATGCACCTCTTCGGCACTGATACGCATAACACCTTGGGGTTGGGGAGTTGATTCACGTTCTTCTATTCATTATTCACAGACAAACTTACACAGTAGTTTGGTGATCAACCAAAACCACCGTGGAGTCCCGCATATCCACCACCAGCCGAGCATCCGGTACCCGTTCAAGGTCCAATTTTAGGGGCCTGCGGGCATTTACGCCATTCCAGGGTTATGTAAACTGCTCCTGAACCTAAAGGTCGAATTCTGTTGCTCTCCTGCACAATTTGGTGAATACGAGTTGGGTAATTTGTGACAGATATCTCATTGTTGAGACGAGGTGCTATGTTTACCTTTTATGAATTTTATCTTTCTGAAAGTCATTTCACAAATATACGTTGATCCAAAATACACAAAATTTTTATAAAACACGACACCAAGTTTTCGAACTGTTTTATTCTAAGTGTATTCCAAAACTCTAAAACTGAATTTGTTTTCCTTTCTCTTGAAAAATACCTTGTAGTTCTGAAACCTGTTAATGATCAACAAGTTCATTTTTTGAGATTTATAATCTCAGGGCCAAATATTGACAATCCAGCTATATCTACTGCCATTACTGACCAGGGATTTTCGGCTAATCGAAATTGTTTTGATACCTTCGAAAATCAATAAATCTCTCGCGGAAAACAGGTGTAGTACAGAGATAAATTCTGTGAGGGGTTGTAAGTTTATTTCTTCCTCTGGGTATTCTTGAATAAGATGATGGGAGCATGGGTAACTAGTAAAATCATTATTACTCAGTTACTCTACACACATTTTCCAATGTTCCTCTACAGAACAAAATGGGTTTTTCAGTTGAGTAATAGGTTCATTTGTGCTTTAAATTTTAATCTGGACATTATCCAGTGTTCTGTTATATCAGCCAAGATGCCAACATTTAACCACTATAAAAGGGTTTAGTTCAGGCTGTTCATTAACTCCTGCACCTAAAAAGGAATTAATTTCATGGCGAAGATTAAAAAAGCTTCCAAACTCTTCCTTTATTGAACCACCTGACCTCACTGTGGTGAATAATATCGCCATACTGTGAGTTAAACTCTTTGAGTAATTCAATGAATTGCCTAAGATTTACTTCACGGAATCAAATGAAATTCAAATTGTTAATTACTTTCTTCGTCACATATTTGAAACTTTCGCAAATTCGCAAGATTTTCTTGATGTAAAATGCAAGGTAATTAATGACTGATCTCTATTTAGATATTTTAATACAGGAATGAATCCTGCATGACAACCTACCATTGAGGGACAACCTACCATTGAGGGACAACCGTCAATACACACTGATAAAGTTTGTCCAGGTGAATTTTGTATTTGTCAAAAAATGTGTCAACCACTTCAAAACATCTGTTCCGCGTGTCTTACCTGTCATGAGTATTGCAGTTAAACATTTTTTCTCTATAATCCCTATCTTATAATGATATTTGACATTAAAGCAATCGAGAGGTGGAACTAATACCTGTGGCGAATTCAAAGCAGGGCTGAAATAGTCACATTCACGAATTCCATCGAGAGTTGAAAGCAACTTGTCTCCGGACATTTCGTTAACTCTTCTGATATTCTGCATTTGGACATTGAGAAAATAAGGTATCACATACTACTAAATCACTCTTCTTAAAATCTCTCATCCCTAAACGGTACATTCTGTGTGTTAAAGGTTCTACTACTTGATATGATGTCTTTGTTGTCAACGTATTTTCGTTTACATAATTGTTTGTTCAGACACCATTGACATGTTTAATGTTTTAGGTTTATCTGCTCTCAATACAGAAACCTTTAGGATACTTGCTGTCAAAATTTTAATTGACGGTATTATTAAGATTAAATCGTTTACAACCTTGAACTGTATCAGACATTATAAACTCATGGCACTGCCTTCCTTTTTAGCAGGTATGAAATAAAAATCATGCTCGCAATTATCTTGTAAAGCTCTTCCTTCTTCTTTCAATTTTCTCCTTTTTCCTTTCGAAAAAAACGCCATTCATTATTAAACACTGCCTTGCATTAAACTTACCACTGTGAATTAACTGCTCAAGCTTCAACTGAATAGAAGTAAAACAGTGACCGAATATTTATATAAACTAAGAAAAATATATGAAAGCTTCCGACGATAATGAAAAAATTTACATGGACTGCCAAACAAACTTACACTTCATCAAAACAGACAAGGTTGGACATAGAAATTGAAAACGTTGTATTGTTGAACACGTGCATTACTGCACTGTACTGCTTAGAATGATACAGAGATATCCAAAGTGGTGTAGAATTTTAATAAATATATATTTATGTTTAGAATTTATGTGTAAAGGTAACGAAACTAAAACTATTCCATGAGCCACAATAAATGTCCTCAATTCTTTCGAATTCTTGGCCAGTTCTCCATTTCCTATGTTAAGTGTATATAATATTTCAGGGTTTTTAGATTCTTACATAAGTAATTCATATAGCATATCCTCAAACATTGTTGCTTAGGGTATCCTCCATAAATATTCTCCATGCTTGTCCCCTTTGATGCAGTAATTTGTATCACAAATTACTTAAATGTAAATAATGATTGTAGTATGAATATGCATTATTATGTGACATTGATTTGAGATGTTTATTGATTGTAATTATTGTTGAGAAGTAAATTTATACTGCCTTACTGAAACTGACAATAATAGCGTGCAATAATGCAGCGAGGGGGTGAGCTGTTTATCATTATTGGAAACGAGGAAGTTACGTAATGTTGGCGCGTTTTTCCTTGAGAATCTTCTGGAACGTTTCCCTAGAGCATATGTATTCATAATTTTCATTGGATATAAAAATAGACGCTAATGTTGGCGCGTTTTATTAGCCAATTGCAGTTCAGTTATAATCTTTAGGCATATCGGTGTGTAGGAGTATAAATAGGGTAGGTTAGAGGTAAAGTCCGTCAGTTCATCAAAATTCTTTGTACACTACACGTCGCATTCCCATCAGTTCGTCGAAAGTATTTGTACGGCACACTTCGGATACCAATTTGTAGGTTACGCGTAACAGAGTTATGAAAAATCTCAAGTGTTATAAAGTTAATTATACAAAAGGTTGAAGTACGTGGATTAAAAGTGATCAGTAAGAAGTTATTATAACAGTTTCAGTTTGGCGAGTGTCAAGATCAATATGTAAATGTGATAGTTAACGTGTTCGACAATAAAAGTGTAAAACAAATTTCTTTCATCAGTGTTATCTTTAGATAAAAGATTCCTTTCCGTTTACACAACCTGTATAAAGAGAAGTGCTCGACCCAAAAGCTAGCCGGAGGACAAAGAACCAAAATTAAATAAAATAACTAGCATTTTTTTAAACAAAAAAACTAATACTGCCGCAAATTGCTAACACCAGATGGAGCTAACAAACCTAAAAAATGAATGACGTCACAAGATGGCTTCAACACGTTGAGTAAACACACATACACAAATAACATTATAAATTTACCATCGCAAATTGGCTCCCAAATGTGGGGCTACACAATAATGTTAAATAAATAAAATAACATTAAACCACCTTCAAATTGGCTCCCAAACGTGGGGCTATAATTAATGTTAAATAAATAACATTAATAATAATACACTCGCACCTTGCCTGTTCTAATAACTCCTGACAGTTTAGTAAATTAATATCGCGTTCCTTCGGTGCTATTAGTTTTTGATAGATAGATCTTAATTTCCTAACTTTTCTTCCTGATTAGTGTAATAAATCCGCAAAAAGGTATTACGCTACGTTGCTTTCGGTGTAGTTTTTGCTATAATCCTTCATCGCGATTACTAAATTATATGCCTCCTTTTCAATGTTGATACCTGAATTGTAAAGCTGCATGTTATTAAATTTATCTATCATACTTTTATTTTAGTTTGTTTGATTAATGTTGTGTACCTTATTTCCTCTGTTTGGTTTGTAATATTATCACAATCACTTTCAATGTCGAAGTATATTCCACAACTGTCGCATTACATAATGTCAGGTCAATGTTGGACGTGGCACCAAGCCTGTTCTTAAACGTTGGCAGGTTGCTGGGCTCGTTGCCAAATATTAAATTTAATTGAGACATTATATATTCTAAATTCTCTTCTATTTCATCTCTGTTGTTGCTAAGCCACCTATGTGACTTCGCGTTTGCGTCGCAGGCGTGGGCTATAAGGTTGTTAGAATGTAGATTACCGTTTTGCCGAATATGTTCTACATATGTCTCAGTTGGGTGACTAAACTGAAACTAATCATTTGGCAATGTAAAATACCTCTTACACTTGTGATGTTCAAGCAGCTTAAGTGTGTGTTACTTAATTCTGAAATGTTAACTGCTTCATGAGTTGAATTAATTACTAATATAACCGTTATGTTTTTATCCCCTGTGCTTATTGCGATTGTTCTAAACGGCATGTGTGTTATATTTCCCCGAATGGCATAATGCTCTTGAATAAATACGTCCATATTTAAATCGTCTTCAATTTTACGCAATTCTGCTATTACCAATTTACGCCTTTGAGGATTAATCTGACCTACTATTACTCTATATTTTAATTCTGTGAAATCGTCACCTGTGTCATCTATAAAAAGATACCGGTCCTGCAGAGTTACAAGAATGATTAGTTCCTCTTCTGAATTCCTGTTCGTTCAGTTCCCTCGTTAAGTAGTTAACTCTTATTACTTGTTCGTTCCTGCTACTTAGGTTACCACTGATGTTTTTTTTTCGTTTTGCTATATGTGTTTGCATTTTTTGTTTTATGTAGTTGTTATAAAAAGGTTCCGATTAAGTCTCTTTTTCTACTAAAACTCTTCTTCGCCAACTTAGCTGGTTGTGTTTTTGGTACTGATGTTCTGCGGTTTTCTTAAGGTTGTATTTTGTTGTGTATAATTGGAATATTCTGTTAAAGTTGTACTTATAGCTTTATTTACCGAATAGTGTATTCCATCGTGTCTAACATGAATGTAACAGTTAGGCCAATTTTTATTGTAATCAAACAATTATGCCTCGACAGGCCACAAAAAGTTTGTAATTTTTCTCGAATTCAAATGTATTGTTACCCCTATTAAAGATACCACGAAAGTCAATAATTCCTGCGGCTCGGTTGTAATGTTCTGCACTCTCAGCTCAATGCACTCAATGACATCGGGAGTAGGAAATGTAATTGTTACCGTTACGCTGTAACTTCCCTGCTTTTTATCTTAGTGTAATTATTAGTGTCTCTTTCTCCTATAATCTTTATAAATGTAATGCTTTGTCGAATTCATTATATAAATGTGAATGAATAATATCGCACGGAATTTACTTGCAGCAGACGGTTCCTAATCAATCAGTTTTAGATAAGAAAACAACGTCCTAGGAAGTCAATTTAGCGAGTTAAATTTATTTAAGGTATTCGGAGACTAGGATTAATAAACTCGAAATATATAAATAGTTTGTATTAGAAACGAAGTACATCGTAAGGGACTTACTATTTCCAATTCCTATAGTTGTACCAAGCTTTCATTTCTTTATTTAGTGGCGTATCTTAAAGTGATTTGTTGCTATGTTCTAATTTATAACGGTTTTTGTTGTTCTTTGTAGCTTATGCTATTGTTTTTAAGCAAAACCAGTTTTGAATAGCATGTATATAAACTACATTATACGCTTTCACTAGAAGAACCAACGCTCAATGGATCTGCGGCTGTCAGGATCTGAGATTGGGACGCACATATACTAGAATTTCTTCCAGCTTCATGTTTCCAGCTTGCAACTAGAGAGAGCACTAGCGGCTGTTTGATGTCACGGCCGCCTAGAATAACCTCTGTAGCGAAGAGTCTAATATGCACAAGATGCATCTAATATATAGTGCCCTGAAACGAGAACGAGAAAGTTAAAATTTGGCCAAGGCTTCCTTTTCGTTTTAAGGACACAGGAAAGTTTCGTGTTAATTGTGAACGCTTACATTACAAAAGATGTATTTTAAATTTGTCGTTCTCGTTTTTATTACCGTTCTGAGTTATTGTGAACCGAAGTGTCCGTTTTTTCTGGCGGGGGGGGGGCGAGGTGAAGAGAGTGAAGAGAACCTTAACTTCTTTGCGCTTAAAAATTAAAGAATCATGCAATCATATTTATTTAAAGAGTTCCAGTCTAGTTTTTTTTCCACAGCTGAGCGGCTACAATATTTTTCCTCTGCAGTCCGCAGTGCTTCACAGAATTTTGCATATTCAGGCGAGAGGCTGGCAAACTATACTCGACAGAGAGGGAGTGTATGCTCTGTCTCTAAGTACTTGCTTGCTGGTGATTGTAAAGAGCTGTGATGAGGAGACACTGTCTGCCCGACTCTGTGTCTGCCTCTAGTTTACATGGTTGCTATGACAACGTGAAGTAAAGCACTTTTTCTGCTTGCGATTTTAAACATGTAAGTGCTGAGATGTTCTCATTGGGTAAAAATCCTTTCACGTTCTTCCCAACAAACTGTGAATCATGCTTGCTTACGGGCTAGAGGAAAGATATACCAATATCGCACTCAGGAGTCATGCTTTCGTTCTTGTTACAATGGCTTGTGAATGTTATTATTTGTGTTTATGAAATGGATTCAATTAATGACGTAGTATATAATATACTTGTAACGCCGTTCTCCAGGTGGAAAGATGAGGCTAAGAAAGGCATGCTAACAGCTGTAAGACCTACCAAGCCATTATAGCTCTGTGTAAAAAAGGAAAAGAACGGTATATGCTGTAATGTTAACTTTAAAACATCTTGGTTTTCTGAATCCCTATGGTTGTGCAGTAGCTGCAGTTTAGAAAGACTGTTTTGTTGGCCCTGTTTACATTTTAATAATAATCATTATATCTTGAATAAGGAACGCTTTTTGGATATTAAGAACATTACGTGAACTCTAAATAAGCATAAAAATTTCGCTAACACCTGAAATGCAAACTACAATTCAACATGTTTAAAGAATAAACATAAAATATCTGACGCCCTACAGAAAAATGCAAGGCTATTTATGGTTCAATTCAATGAAAATGTTCGGATGAATAGACTATTTTTCTGGGTGTTTATGGATGCTGTGCTATATTTAGGTAAGCAAGAACTTGGATTTTGGGGGTACGTAGAAAGTGTAAGTACAATAAGTCGTGGAACCTTCAAGAAACAGCTTGCTTTATTAATATCAAGCAGTTCATTGGAAAATTGAAATCACTATTTGAAAATTAGTAGTTAATTCGGTGGGAACTCTAGGACAATTTAAAATGAAGTCATAAACTACATATCTGAATGGGTACATACAAGATCGTGTAAAAATGAAGCTCATAACTGTACCTTTTTTCTCTTGAAGTTGATGATAGCACAGATATAAGTCAAACATCACAGTGTTCTATCATAAGATGTGTGAATTTTGAAGGAAATGTTTTAGAGCGTTTTCTAGGGTTCTATGATGTTAGTGCTGATGGAACATCTGGGGGCTTTGTTTAATCTTCTGGACGGGATTTTGTCTGAGCTTTCACACGAGAAGGGTCAGTTAAATGGTCTTCAGCAGAAAATTAAAGAAAAAACACCGACATCTGTTTTGTGCATTGCTTATCTCATCAAATAATCTTGGTGCTTCAACAAAGTTTAGTTTGCATTTCTAGATGTCACACTTTTTTTTGCAAGTATCAGTGGAACTCTTTCATTTTTCCACCATTCATCAAAAAGGACACGGTACTAGATCCATTTTGAGCTAGACATATTCCAAACTTAGGAGAAACTCGGTGGTGTTCTAACTTAGAACTACTCACTGCAATTGTAGAAGATTGGGTAAAATTGAAACAATTGTTTGAGAATATTATGAATGACAAACAACTTGATTTAATATCAATTCAGCTTTGTAAAAGATTTTTGAACTAAATGAATAATTTCAAATTTACTCTTCTCGCTGTGGTCTTCAATGACATTTTTTTCTTTGACAACCATTCTTTTTGAAGTTTTGCAAAAGAGATCACTGCACATTGCTTATTGTATTTCAAATGAAAATTACGCTAAAGAGTTTCGTTCTGCTCTTGAAGGTTTACAACGATGTTATTCAACGATACTTCATATAAATGATCATTTTAAGAAGAAACTGCGTCTTTTGTATGCTGATGAGGTGTATATGTCTGTTAATACAGTGTAGTATTTCAAATTGTGCCAGGAATATAAGGATGTACTTGTGGAATCATGCAAGTTATTTGCTTTAGTTTTAACATTTCCATCCCAAAGTGCATCAGTGGAAAGTAGTTTTTCGTGTTTCAAAAAAATTAAATCTGTTACTAGAAACACTATATCATAAGGCAGACACACATCATTAGCGAACATTTCTATCCGAATGGAACTTTTGTGTAAACTTATAAGGAATGGACCATTTTATGAGGACATCACAGATAAGTTTACTGCTCTCAGAGAACGGGGATTGACTTAATACACAAGAAATAGAATAGGTGAATCTGCATAATAATTATTATTTAGCCAAATTATTTTGTTTAAATTTGACAATCATTGTTTATTAAAGTTTGCAGCCCTTCACCTGTTTTCCTCCGCGGATTAGGAGTATCATGCAAGACTCTAGTTCCCAAGGTCGCGATTTCAAACCCGGCGGAAGGGGATGGATTTTTTTCTGGAGTAAAAATCCTTAGCAATGCTTCCATTTGAAGGAAAGTAAGGCCGGTGGATCCGCGTCATAGTTTTACGGCACGTAAAAGAGCCAAAAACCTGGTAAAGAGGCCTATGAGAAAAAATTCCTGTCTTTCACGCCCAATAAAGAATGAGAAGCTAAGGACCATAGTAGTTAAAGAGCGTCCATAAATATACACAACTTAAACAAACAAACAAGAAACAATGGATGAAAGCTTATATACATGAAAACATTTTGAACTAATAAAATACGCTGTGAAAATATTTTAGACCCTAAAAAAGATTTGGATACCAATTTATGCAGCTGATGATAGCATGTGTCTGCATCGTTCAAAGTTCAAGATAGGCATATAAAAAGCGCCAAGGAAGAAAAAAGGTAGATGTAAAATTTGTTAAAGAGCAAAGAATAGCTTCACATCTATAAGTTGTACATCATACAATAATCTTGTTTGCAAAATTCAGTCTCAAACAGCAGTCATCTGTAAGAAACGCAGTGTACACTCACATGAGGTCGAAGAGGACTAATTTGTAAATAACTAATTCATTGTAGCGAGTAAGCGTTTATAAAACATTCATAAAACAACTATTAAGCATAAGCTTAGCAATACTTGGTGTAGTCTAACTGATGGAAACTAAACTTGTACAATAAGTGGTAAAGATGTAGTAACATATTGTGATTTATCTGCACTGTGTACGGAATACACCCCGCACTGTCATATGTAACATAAATGAATGTCGTTGCTCTAGGGTTAATTAGCATCACCTCAGAATAATGTTTGGAGCTGAGTTCATGAAGGCGGAAGGGAATATGCAAAACCATTATTCCGTTTCTTATAAAAAAAGTCAAATAGATCTGGAACAGCAATCGAGAATGTGCATAAAATGAGTGGGCTCATTTGGATGTATGGCCACTAATGAGTGTTGAAATAATGCTCCGTGCAGTACTTTGCCTCTAGGACTGATCAAATTTTAGCGCCAACTTGGGTGTTTATTGTTGAAGGATGAAGTCGCTCCTGTTAAAAATGAGGACTTATTAGATGAGTAATTCCCAAGAATGTTGCTGCAGTAGAAGATTTTCGCTTGTTCCCTCCAATTTGCAATACTAAATTAACAGCGTGTAGTTTTATTCGAGCTAATTGGTACTCATATTCTCTAATAGGTGGCAGTTTGCCATGGAGATGTGAGTTATGATTGCTGAATCAACTTTCCTCATGTTTGATGGATGATGAGCTCTATATATTTTATATCCTGGTATTATGAAATAAATATGTGGTGAGACATAATAAAGTACCTTAGTTCAAAACTTTATTAATTCCGATGAAAATCCAAGTGCAAATGTTAATGTTTTCCTGAGAAAGGTAGAATTGGTTTTTTGATAGTAAGGCATGATAATACTTTCTGAGGCATGTTCATGAGGGGTGCAGATAGGGATAACAGTGAGTCTTTGTTGTCCATTGATTTGCAAATAAAGCTTTCTTCGTTATTTAAAGCAGATTTTAACTTCAGATTCATTCCTGACAGCACGAGCGAATTATGAATGGACATATGAATTGTAAATAAACATTCGATGTGAAATAGAATCATTAGTCCTAATATTTTCCATTAGTCTCACTTCACTTCAGGTGCTTCTGTAGCTGAAAAACAGAACTAGCTGCATTGCGCGACCTTGAATAAATCTGTCATCCCGACTCCGCTACCCACCCGCCCGCACAAGCGCGCTGTTGTTATCAGTTGAGGTGCATCATGAAGCTCCGGCTCCAAGATATATGGATCATCCAGTATCTTATAATTGGGTACCTATTGTACATTTTCACATGTTTAGAGTCAAGTTTGAATATGAAGGTAACACTCTAGTAAAACTTGGGACTTACACAATTTTACTATTAAATGAATCAGTGAATGCGGTAATTCCAGTTAGTACCAGGATACGTTAACATTTTGATAATTCGGGCCTCTCATACATTATAAAACGATACACTTTTTAAAATTTCCATACGATAAGTTTTGTAGTGTGATTTTGGTATTCGTTTAACTTCACATCTATACCTTTAAGTTACTATTATCGTCTTTGTTCTCTATTTCGGTACCTATCTCTTGCTATTTTCTACACAATTTCGTCATATATATACATTTCAATGTTTACTGTTAGAAGTAAATTATTACATTTGTGTGAACCTCGCCATTCGATCCCGGAGCAATTCTCTTCAGCACATTCCATAATACACAAGCTAATGCAGCAGCCCTTTTCGGGAAGGAACCTGAATATTATATCAGCTTCCATGTTCCAGCAAAGAAGAAAGCACGATGGTTTCTATACGGTGCACCCCCAAGCAGAGACATTCAAGTTTACTTATATCTTGTTATCTTTTTCGATATCTGCAGTAATTATACCCTATACTTCAAAATAGAGCATCTTATATTTATTATAAGCCTGTTCTTCTGTTTTCAAAACTGAATGCTTCCTCAGATCCAGTTCGTACATTTTCTAATTCATTTCATGGAGTAATTAAATGATTCAACTTTTCTCTTAATCATATTTAGCTCTTTTGAACCTTTTATTTTTGACAAACAAAACTGAATATCTATTGAGTTTTCTGAAGTATACTAGATGGACTAGTTGCAGGTTGAAATAAATCATTCAAAACACAGCATAGAAATACCGATTGTAAGTAGTTTAAAAACTTCCAAAAAGGCGTTTGCTTGGAAAATTGTGATCTCCACTAACTGTCAAGCAATCATAAGCTTTCTGTAGATTTCTTGAGTCCATCCAACTCGTTCATTCCTTCTGAAGTGTTCCACGTATTTCCAATATTTATCTATACCAGTTGCTATTCTCTTAGCAATTACAGAATCAGCAATTGAAAAATGAGCCAATTAAAAGTGATGGTATGACTTGTAAAAATGGTATGTTTTCTTTAAGTATTGAAATTAAATGATGTACCAAACAATGCACCAACATTACTTTTTCCCTCTTTTCGTCTTATTCTGCCATTGTTAGATTTCTATTTTTCTGTTAACCTTTTACACATAGATAAACCCTATGCTCGACGTGGCACTTCAACCCATGGTTCTCTATGCGATGGAATACCAAGGCCAAATGCTCTGGTAGCCATGGCTACTAGGATTGACTTGCTTCAGGTGATATATCCTTCATTTTCATTTCAAGATTATTAAGGTCCCTTATATAACACTAGCACCTCCGTAGAATTAAACGATAATGTTTGCTTTATATGAAAAATAATTCAAAACTCTTTCAAAGAAATTAAAGAACGCAGATGATTTACAATCTTCATTTATATAAAAAAAAGATCAAAAGAAGTGGTAATCTAAGGCACTTTGTATTTTTTTTTTTTTTTGCGCTAATGACTTAGCATTTGAGCGCGCTTAAACAAAAGTCATCGTCACTTTTGTATTTATGTATGTCCCATACAATTACTGAGCATTCAGATTGTTTAATGATGACAGTGGTATTGTTAAATTGGACAGAAAAAATGCCCTTCACGTATTTCATTCTTTATTCCCATCATGACATGAGGATGGATCCAATCATGCGTCATTTTGTACTGTTTTGAAATCTCCGCGAAACGTGCTTTTAATTGTTAAATAATACTGTTGAATTTATGAAGAGCTGTTTGTAGTCAAAGTATTAAGCAACTCTTTAAAATTGTCCCTAATTAATGAGGAATATACTTGTATTACTTCCTATAAATACCAGTTCTTGCTTAGCCAAAACAGCGCAGTATTATTGGGTATTTTAATGAAAAGTGCACTTTTATTCTATTTTACAATTCAAAGGCAAGCATTCTCTCTTAAAGCATCAGCTCTTTGATTGTTTTTCTCTTTTCTTCTATGTTTTTTTAACATTTCTTACGTGCATTTGTGGTGAGTTCCGAGGATCTCTGATGTTTATCAAATGACTTAGGAGCAGAGAGGAAGTTTACATATCTGCTATGATTCCGTATGCACGTTTAACACCTACAATGTGGCACTGCCAGTAAAAAGGTTTTTACAAATAATGACTTTATCATTAGCAACACAAGCTAATAGTTATACATCAGGATTTATGAACATTTCTAGTATAACGCTTTCCATAAATATTAGCAGCTATTTTCTGATAAGTCAATATCAGTTGTAGTTGATTGGAAGGTGGCACTTATTTTTCATTCTCAACCTTCCATGAGAAAATGGAATTTGCTTTAACATGTCCCCTAAAGCCTAGTCCACACGTAAATGCAATCGCCCCAAACAAAAATACAAATGTTTCATACAAACGCACTGAATATTTGTGACCAGAAAAATGAATGCATTGAATGTTTGTGAACAAACAAAAAATTGCAATGAATGTTTGTGAACAGCTTGAGTAACCTCTCACGAGTATTTCCAAGGGTGTTAAAAGTATCTCCACAACTAGTCGCAAACATATCTGTGTGTGAAACAGCTCCGAGTTTTGGTGCTGCTTTGATTATTTCTTGTTAAAGAAGAAAGGGAAAAGACGTTGAACTAAAAGGTAAGAAGCTTAGGAAGAAAAATCCTGCGAAAGATCCTGGGACGAATCAGAGAAAATAGCTAGCACAGGAGACGGGATAAGAACGAACTGTATCAGAATGTGGAAAGGATTTCAGACATAATTCGGAAAAACAGGATTAGTTTCTAAAACTACATAACACGAATGAACTCACAGAGGCTGACCAACTGCATCTTTTCCTCCTTTGCAAACAAGAAAACCAAGTGAATCTAGTTCACCGAGACTGAAAGAGACCTTCATGAAGTAGGTATCACGCATAAATATATCCAGGAACGAGTTCTTATACAGAGGAAACTTTGAGCAACGATTCCAAGAAAAACCAAGGTTTAAAACCTTTAAGAAGTAGACTGATGAAAGAGGAAGGCTCACAAAGAGCGAATAGGGGAGTACTGGAGAATATACTCGTAAATGTCTTAAGGATGCAAACGGTTGAAATAATGTGGTCCATATTTGGTCGAAACGAAGAACAAGGAAAAACTGTAATAATAATAATAATAATAATAATAATAATAATAATAATAATAATAATAATATCCACTGAATCAAGAATACCTTAATAGAGATATATTTCCTGATTAACCAGAAGTATTGTTTAGAAATTATGTTTATTTTCATAACTTTAGTAAAGAAACAGTTGCCTCTGTAATTAAAGGGTAACACAAGCATTAAGTCCATACTCATATCTCTTGCTTATTGGTTGTGAATAATGCAGTAGCGATTCAGTGGGTGCTAGTGGTTGGGTGTTTTGTGTGGAAGTAGCAGAATATGGTATGCATCGGTAAGGACTAAGAGGCAGTGAAGTGGATGGAGACGTTGTATGTGTCCTCATTAGTTGTGATGGAAAAAGGAGTCTGTTGAGGAAATTAATCCATTATAAGTTTGAAACAAATATTGTCAATTTCATGCGCTCAATAGCCATTACTATATTGGATCTGCCACCATCCCTAAATTAATTAGTAATGTATTCAGTCTAAACAGAGACGCCACCAAGAGCAGAAACTTTCCCATTTTCAGTTTTCATATAGTTGAATGCATCATTTTTGCAGGATTCATCAGCTGCCTTCGTCCTCTCTCTTAGCGAGAAACAAAATGCTGTTTTTCTTATTCTGCTGGAATTGCTGATAGCCTCATTTTCGGTGGTTCTAACTCCATTTTCTTCCCTGCCTAAAAGTTTTACGAATTTACATATACTTTTATTTACCTATCACCTAAACGAATTTCCGTCTCTCCTTCATACATTCTCTAGCTCATTCACATATATTTTATTTATTTCTCTATTTCAAGTGCCTACAAATGCTAAGGAATGAACTGTTATAGCAAATGGATTTAACGACAGATTTAGTTACCTTCATTGCATTGGTGCTTTTGACGAGAATCACGTTCAAATTATTTGCCTTGAATAAACCCTTAGCCTCTATTTTAATTTTTAAAGAAACTGGAGTTGTCATGTTTGTTATTGCAGTTGCAAAATCTAATGTGATTTATGCAGAGATAGGTTGACAAGGACGAATATCTGATAGTGGATTCCTGAAACATACAAGTTTCCACAAAAGGCTGCCAGAAGAGAGATTGAATTTCCACCCAGACAACCTCTGCCGAGGAAGAAAACACAAGAGGTATCATATTGTCACGTTATACCGGTAAGGAGCTGGGTCTTGAATTTATTATTACACACCAATTGGTGATATCTTAATATTCGGTCACATTCTTCTAAATTTATGTAGAATCTTATTCTACTTATTTCTTAGGTTATGACATTTCTGTTAATCTTGTGTACGTGACCGGACGCTAGCGGTTGCTTATTTCCTAGGAGTGTTTCTTGGGATTTACAGTGACGTCAACTTCCCCATGGAAACTCATGGAACAATGTTCCAGAAATGAATATGTGTTTCCGGGAAAGTCATGCGCTCTTGCGTAACTCTAGGGCGGCTTCGAACCATATACGGTAATATCCGCTCGGACAATATGGAGACCCCGATAGAAGCCGGGCTTCTATATAAGCAAGCGAGCGAGGCCCGCTCGCTCTCTTCTTCGTCTTGCTCGTCTTAGTACGGATGGGAATCGTGTACCGCTGGTCACGATTGACATCGACTTGCAACTCCTTCCTGCGCAACGCACATATCTCCAAGGTAAGCCCAGAAGGGTATTATTAGTAATAGCTTTTACTATCTGAGTCATGTAGGTACAAAGTCATTGCCCTAATCATTGTAAATCACCATCTCAGGGTTTCCCTTCAAAATATATTCATGCAGTCAGTAGCTTAAACGAGTGTCTTTGCCTTCTGATTCTGTCCACCTACGCTTCCCGATCACACCCAGTGGTGGGTTGTGACATTATGGTGGACGGCGCCGGCTTCTTTAACTTTTTGAGAAGTATGGTTTCGATCCTGGTACCCTCTATATTTCTGTAATTCTGTTTTATGGCGGAGGCGCCGGCTTCTGTAAATTATTTTTGAGAAGTATGGTTCGACCCCGTACCTCTGTTTCTTATTCCTTATAAGATGTTTATGGTACAGGCAGCGGCCTCTCTAATTCATTTTTCCTAGACGTCCCCCAAGAGCCAGCCCCTTCAAATTTAATTTTTCAAGTTGGCATGCTTCAAGTCAGTATCTCTCTGTATTTCCCCTCCTTTCCAGAAAAATAAGGCGTAACACCCATGTCTTGAGTTAAGGTCCACCCGTATCGGTACTTCCAATTTTCCGATATGTCGAGTATGAGTTTGTTTTCTCTTTAAGATTTGGGAGTCCTCTTTTCTAATTAACTGCCGCCTGAAGCAGAAATATTCGTCCCTAAGCTAAAAACAAACACAAAACAAAAATACTTGAAACGTCCACGATGCACATGGAAGTAAAAGTCGCTCTAAATTTTGTCATGTCTCACCTGTACAATAAGCTGCCCAGGCAGAGAGTAAACATGTTCGTAGAAGAACTTCAAAAGTTATTAACGAACAAATTCAAGAGGCATTGGCACCCAGAAGCGCCATTAAAGGGCTCGGCATTCAGATGTCTCCAGATCGGTACTCGAGTGGATCCAGTTCTGGAGCAAGCTGCCAAAGGAAGCGGGGTTCCCATTCAGGATCTTCTCCAGCAACTGCCACCAGAGTTGACAGTATGGGTCGATCCCGGAGAAGTTAGTTATAGGATCGGCGAGAGGGGTACCATTAAGGTGTTATACAGCGATTTGTTTGATCCACACGTTACTTCCTTTGTCGCAGACCGCGGAGTCACCACAACCCTCAATCCTGAGGCGCAGTGTTTCAGGCCCATCGAGGCCGTGTCCTCAAGTTTCGGTGGAGCTTTATTAAATAATAATACCTACGAAGGCTTACCAAGTCAGATAACATCCATCATCCCTTATTTTACGGCGCCACTCACTTTCACCACGGCCACTTTTGCCCAGACTAAGTTTGGTTGCACCAGACTCAAGATCAGTAGCAAGCGAACCAGTAGGACGTCGCCATCCAACTACGTCAAACAGCGTGCCATCCAGGTACCGATCCACCGCCACCGCCACCCCCATCCACTTTTTTGAATTTTTTTGGTATAAACTTGCATCCACATTTCTGAAAACTTAGGAAATTGTTATATATGTGTGTCATTAGAGATGTAGTTCCAATAATGACTTTTTATTGATTTTTGTTGTTGTTTTTCTTTGTTTCTTTGAGTTCGGTATACGTTACCTCGATATGTATACCTTTAATTGTTAAACTTCGGAATTATAATGATCTACAAACAAAAAAGGTCAGTTTTAAACTAAAGTATAACCTTATGTCTTGAAACCATGATCACATATTTAAATCCTCATTGCCAACTTTCGTCACATTTAACCATTTCGTTAATGCACTGTAAACTCGCATTTCCCGCGACAGCAGATTCTTGTTTACACACACTGTGTTTACAAAATATAAGCATTTTGAATAATGTTTTCCAGATATTTATTTACCACTTTTTTTCTCTCAAAAAGTTCCACAGCTGTATTATGATAAAATAAACCTATGTGTTTAATGAAGCTGTACCATCCTGTATGCTTATGACACATGCGTGCTTACATGCCAACATTTTGAAATGTTTTATGTTTCTTTCTTTAGCGGAGTAAATTCCCTTAATAATCCATGATTATCATTAGATAATCATTAATAACCCTCCATTATACTATTACAATACAACTGGAAATATATTTTTACACTGTTTAGTATGCAGCTCGTTGATTGACGGAAGGTGTTGCATTCCACCTAAAATTTGCATCTTGAGACTACACCGGAATTACACGCATTAGGGTTTCTTATCCGACGACACACATATTTCGATGAAGGTTCATGTATGTATTTAAGTGTCGGTGATCACCTTACCAAACAAGAAAAAGTTATATATCATACATCCTAAATGGTTCATTACCACTATATATGGACGAGATTTTTAATAAGAGTTGAATATTACTTTAACTCATATTTCTTTATTCCCTTGTACCACGAAATATCGTAACAAAAACCATTCCTAGTAATGTCTATCTTAATACGCATACAGGGAAAGCCAAATACGCGTTTGTAAAAAAAAAAAAAAACAGGTTGCTTGCAGCATGGCAGCGGAAGTCCTGTGAATGTAGCACAAGATCTTTATTTTTCACTGCATATTACCAACTTCAAGATTATTCTATTATACAGGATTCGGCTAACTTTCTTTCCCCGGTAACGTTTCGCTACTCTAAATTATGTCTCTACACTCCAGCGTGATTCATCTTAACATTACATACCATTCATCTTAATTGCGCTAATCTGGAAACATTTAACACGCTGAGCTACCTCGGTAGTGCGTTTACAATAACTATATAAGTGTTAATTGTGTACTCACCCGGATTAACTTCTGTGTGAAATTGTCGATTCTTCTTTGATTTACACATAGTTTATAACCACACCGTTATTAACTGTTCGTCGTTGAACATCACTGTGCATCCACCAGTGTTTGATTTCATACTGACCAGCGGAAGAATTCTTACGTCCTGACAGTAACGATATGACGCGAATGTTAACCGCAATGTCTGTAGCTGCATAGTTGTTTATTCCGTGGAGTTTTCTGCAGGCCTATAAGCACTGTCCGCAAGGATTTCCCACCTTGCTCACGTCTTGAGTGTAAGACCTGCGTGACTTTGTTTTATTTCTGTTGTACACAGGCCTAATTGTCCGATCGTTTCACCCATTCTGCAAGTTAGAGAATTACCAGATAAAAACGTCGATTTCTCACAGTATTTTTTTATGCATTTGGCTTGCTTTACGGCATAACTATAGTAACACGACTGTACTTGTTTATTCATGGTTTGAAAATAAATTAGGGATATTATACATATAAGATCTTTAATTAATATAATTTTGAGCATTTTACGTTGTATTTTCTTGCAGTTTCCTCTCATGTTACATTGTATTATTATCTGTCTGTATATTTGTTAATGCGTATGCAAAGGTATATTTACCTTCTCCCCGTACTTAATGATGAGTCGATACAATTATTGCACAATAATAAAATGTTATACATACTAACATTTAATGTACACTTTCATTTCTATATTTTTCCTTGGTTATGCCACTCGAGCGAGTTGACTATTTATAATACTCTTGCTTTAGGAGTCTTGAAATGCCTATTTCTTTTATTCCTTCCCTTTGTCTGTCGCCATCATGCGCCAGACTATAAAGACATATTGCATATACCAATCTATTGTTTTTAGCTAATTATACAGCGCAACTAATGATTTCCAAGTAGTTCTTTCTGCCTATAGTATACACACGCTCTTCAGACGCCGTTGCGTGACTGTACCGCCAATTTCCGAAATGTGAAATTGGAAGAATAAAAGTGAATTTATTTCACAATCATATGTACTACATATCTCCATGATATATATTTATTTTGTTCTGCTATACGCATAGCCCCCCTCCCCAGATGAGTACCACATGGAAATTTTTACGGAAGTGGCTTTAGCTTATCGTGTTGACGGCTTGATGCGCTTACCGCAGAATCTTTTAGCTGAGAAATGCCACATCTCTGTTTTCTGTTAATTCTCATTATACCTGGAGCTTGTCAAGAATTTTATTACGTGCATGACAGCCAAATTTTATTTTTCAACCCTCATCTTGAAGAGTGGCGCGAGGCCACTCGAGTTAGACTGGTTGAGATTAAGGTAAAACAGTGAGGATAATTTTACCGCCGACTTATTTTTGTAGCATTGGGCTTACGGATTCGCCGGAAGGTTCCGTCAGCGTTTTAATTTTTTTGAGCCCTTATATAATTATTGCGGGTTCATTGGTAGATAATGGTAGATAGCGGATTTCGTAGATACCTAATTTTGCTATACTCTAGGGTATGATAAAGATCCTTACTTCTTTTTCCAGACAATGAACCAAAATTTGTGAAATGCATGATGCCATCCTTTTCTTCTTAACTTTTATATTGTACCAAATATTCTACTAGCTCTGCTGAGCACCCTTGTTTGTTATTTGCTTGATCTATAATTTGAGAGCGATTGCATCTTTGTTATATTGCTGAATGCTCTGACTGCACATGATCAGCTGTTTTCTTATCTATTAACGTCCTTACAAGTACAGATTGTAAACTTGGGAGCTGCCAAGTGTTCCTTTTAGGTGATGTTTTGTTTAGATGTTTATTTACTACGGATTTCGCAGGCCATCTTTAATTCTTTACTAGTGTACTTCTACCCACCCTTACCCACTCTATCTCCATTTGCACATTAGAGGTTAACTTTGAGGTACACCCTTTCGCAATGTAGCTCTGCGGGCAATATGAGCTATTCTTCTGATTAGGTGTTACCTTTGGGTTACTACCATCTACACAAAGTTGCTTTACCGCCATTTTATGGTCGTCAGGGAATGGTAGGAACTCACTTTTTTTATCTCGCTTCTCCCTAGCCGTACCTTTTTAGAATCAATATGTTTCCAACAACTATTTGCGTTCGGTACAAGAGGGACGAAACCTAAAACCCTACTTGATATTTTATTTAATTTCTTTTCTTTAAACACTTAACGTCACATTTACATACCAGGATGCCTTACAGGTTCAATAATTCATGTAGAAAAATCATTTATTTAGTCTTTTCGAATTCTACCTATATAATAGTTTACATTATTTAGACTTTCTTAGCATATATATTGCTTTTATGAGTTTCTGTTTATATTTAAACACAATTAAACTGCCGGATATAGTTCTGCGATAACTACATATTTATATATGTTTCTTCTGTCTTACTGTAATAGGTTTACTTATTTTCCGTGCAAATTCACTGTTCCTATTCTTGTTTCCCTTACATACCTTTTCTTGCGAATGATAGTATAAGGTTGCATCTGATTGCTTGTTCGGTCCCTAAGTTTCATTAATTCTTGATTTCCGGATCCCTATGCTTTGGTTGAGTACAGGCTTGGTTATTTAGGTTACTTTTTGGAGATAATGATTCGTACTTGAATATTGTACGTGTCTACGGCATGTCAGGAACTTCTGGTTTAACGACTTTCCACTGGATATATCGCGAGGTTATCCGGTTAGTAGAGTTCGTATTGTTTTAATGGTGTTGATTTTGCATTATCATCGTTGATATAGTTTTTAAGCGACTATGGGAGTCGCCGTTGGTTTCCTTTGTTTACAAGTACGCCGCGAGGCCCTGGAAGCAAGGAATCTATAAAGAATTTTGGATATTGCCGTCCTAGGTTTTGTCGCTAGACCCCTAAGATTTCAATTATCCCTGTATTAAGCATGAGCGTGGGACGCTCAAATATATCGTGGCTCTGTTCTGGGAAGTTACCCTACGTGGCCTCCCCAGGCGAGCACTTTGTTGTTTCATGCTTGCAAGCTGTTATTAGATGCCCACTCGGAAGTTGGGATACGTATATATTGTTGTTATTACACGTGTAAATATAGTTTTTTTAGCGCCGGAGGAGCGCGGAAATATTAGTCGGTCCAAGGAGTTACCTGCTGATGATGGTGATATTTGATGTAATTTTTGTAGGTCTACGGAGTTACCTACATTACTACTACTTGTAATATGACCAATTTTCCTGTCATTCCGTTATTGTGAAAGTATTCGGCCGGTTTAAATTCATTAGGTGACCATACACATTAGTTTTGACCGGAACTGGTTGTCCGGCATGAGAATTCAGTACCCTTGTTGCCACTACAGTTCTCAGCGAATTCTGGGTTATTTCCCTTTGCTGTCATGTTTATTTTCTTTAACATTGGTGATTAATATATATTTTTAAGTTCTGTTTTCAGAATAAATAATTTTGACCAGCGACTGCCTCAAACCGTGAAACGTATGACTACACTACGTCTGAATGACATTCCTTCCCTGTGGCATCGTCCCTTTCTAAAAGTTGCTATGTTTCGAGCACCGCTTCACGTCACGATATGGCCAGAAGACTCAACTGTTTGTTTTGGTTGTATTATACTCTATTTTGTTACAAATTATTGTAACTTTCAGTTTCAAATTTATTAATTTTGAAATTTCATATTATTACATTTTTAATCTTTTATGCATTTCGGTGTGTAAGGCGTAATAACTTTATTGCAAATTGGTTCTGAATTTTTCCCTTATTTATTTTAGCTTTGTTGCTGTTTTGCCCATCCTTGGTTGTGCTAAATTTTATTTGGGGATCCTACCCTTCTTTAAGTTGTAATTAAGAATTAATTTACACACCGCCAGGCATTACCCTAGACAAATGCTGACATTTAGTTTAATTTTGTATGTTCGGTGTTTGCACTACTTCACTGTCTGATTTTTATCAGTAGGTCTACAAGCTATAGCTGATGATTTAATTATTTTCTTATAGATTGAGATTTAAATTTATAAAAATCCTTCTAGCAGTTTATTGCTCTATTTGGTAACATTACTATATTATTTTGCTAATATCTGACATGCTCTCATGGTTTCACTATGTGATACTATTTTAGTTTTTTTCTATTGAACATGTTAATTTACACTTACGTGTATAATTTCTGTACATTTATTATTCTTTTATTTAGAATTTTATCATGAGATTTCATTGGAAATTGTAACATACTTTTGATAGTAAGCAAATTTTTATTTTTATTCACCCATATGATAAATTAATTTATTTTGCTTAATTGTTAAACTACTTTTTTGAACAGATCTATCTGTGAGGTTTTATAGGGAACCTTTTATTTTTATTTCCCTTTTACCTATATTGTTTATCCCTGATTCCTCCCTTGTCTTCCCTTATGATTTTTCCATTAGCGAAAGACAATCCCTCCCTCCCATTCCCTTCTACAAATTATTACCTTCCTATGCTTACTTTCCATTCAGTTAATTTGATTACTAATGCACCCCTTTGTCTTTATTTTTCACCATACCTACCTGACCTTGGGGTTTGGCACGAGAACATTTATCAAGAAGTTCTGCACTTTGACTGTGCCTGTTGAAGATCGCTCACGATCCCGGAGGATTTCCTCTGGCTCAATCACAACGCACCTACTTTTGCACTGACCCTTGCAAGACAACAACAACAACTACGCTTGGAATTCTACGTTTCGACTGCTCATTATATCATGACATCTTCAGCTGATTATTAATTACACTGTCTTCGCTTCAAGGACATCAGAACTGTTATCTGTACTCTCGTGCGGATGTTCTTATCAACCGCACTCTATCTCCAGTGGTGTACTCTTCGTCAAGATGAATATTTTGCCGTGCAGTGATGGATCGTTATAAACTCTACAATAATGTGTTGAACTTACGCATTGAAACCAAATTTCTACTCACTGTATTTTCTGGTCGTGCATCTGAACTTTGTTACCTGGTGTGAATATGTATGTGTGCCTCTATGACTCTTTGTTCTCGTGTGCGCCATTACTGAACTTTATTTTTGCAACCCCATCCCCTTCTGTTACTCCTTCCCTTATTCTCTCCCGTCCTCCCTTACCTTCTAGACTGCATATTCCTTGGTTCTCTATTACGTATTAGTATTGTGTCACTCACTTATATTAATTTGTTCTTAAGTTTTTTTTCATATTTGTACAACAAACTTTCGCTCTTGTTATCCCTTAATTTTTTTCTGTGCCATTATCTGATTCCAAATTATTTGATTTTATGCTTGTGTACAATGTATTGCCATCAACTGTTTTACCTCTTACAGTGTAGGTCAGTTGCAATATTTTTGTGGATGCAGCCCTTCTGGCTGTGTTTCTCATTGTATATATAATGACTGTCGCTTATTTTGACTCAGCCCTTCTGGCTGTGTGTCTTGTATATCCTTACTACCACATAGTGGTTTACTTATGTTTTGCTGTACACATTTGAATTGCATACTTCTCCTGAGATGTGTGGTTTCCTCCTTATGTATATTCATTTGGTGCTCATTATTGTTTTGCAAGCGCCAGGGGTCGCTTTTCTTGTTTTGGGGGATATGTCACGTTATACCGGTAAGGAGCTGGGTCTTGAATTTATTATTACACACCAATTGGTGATATCTTAATATTCGGTCACATTCTTCTAAATTTATGTAGAATCTTATTCTACTTATTTCTTAGGTTATGACATTTCTGTTAATCTTGTGTACGTGACCGGACGCTAGCGGTTGCTTATTTCCTAGGAGTGTTTCTTGGGATTTACAGTGACGTCAACTTCCCCATGGAAACTCATGGAACAATGTTCCAGAAATGAATATGTGTTTCCGGGAAAGTCATGCGTTCTTGCGTAACTCTAGGGCGGCTTCGAACCATATACGGTAATATCCGCTCGGACAATATGGAGACCCCGATAGAAGCCGGGCTTCTATATAAGCAAGCGAGCGAGGCCCGCTCGCTCTCTTCTTCGTCTTGCTCGTCTTAGTACGGATGGGAATCGTGTACCGCTGGTCACGATTGACATCGACTTGCAACTCCTTCCTGCGCAACGCACATATCTCCAAGGTAAGCCCAGAAGGGTATTATTAGTAATAGCTTTTACTATCTGAGTCATGTAGGTACAAAGTCATTGCCCTAATCATTGTAAATCACCATCTCAGGGTTTCCCTTCAAATATATTCATGCAGTCAGTAGCTTAAACGAGTGTCTTTGCCTTCTGATTCTGTCCACCTACGCTTCCCGATCACACCCAGTGGTGGGTTGTGACAATATGATACCAATGCTGATATGTATTCGCACTATCACCAAATGCTATAAAATCATATCTGAATCATATTCTAGGGAGTACTAATCTTAATCGGATCTATAATTACAGACATTCAAGGGCTCATGGAATTATTGATAATGCATTTGGGATGTGATACTCTTATATGTGCCTCACAGTAATGGCGATGAAAAAATCTATGCTGACACTCTGGACGTGTTTTCATGTGTCTCTACCCACTTTGGTGTTAACCTGCTTTGTAGACTTATTGCTCCTCTCATCTGCTACAGCTAGCTATATTTGAATTAAGTCTAAAGTTTCACTTAAATCCTCAGCGTTTCTGTGTTTAAGAGAGCAATGGACTATAGGTTTCTTGGTAAAGGGTATAACATAAATCATAAGTCGTGTTACGGACCGAGAATTATTACAGAGTAATACTTATTTCACTTTTATTAAATTCAGCCGAATATGACTCAATATATCGCAAACAAGAAAGGTGTGGCCCATTTTTATACTATTTCCTGAAGACACATTTCTCCTACTTTCATCATGCACCTGTTTACGCACTATTTCGCGTTCTAAATTAGGTGGCTGAATATTTCATTTCACACTAATGGTTTCATTGGGAAATGCACTCTTTGCAGCGATTATTACAACACTTTACTCCATAATTTTCCTGGGCGAGTTTTGATTTGCGGCATGCGAGTTCACATGGCGACATAAATGTGAGAGTTACCCCGACACTTAAATTACACTTACTATTTATACACTTTGTCCCCAAATACTTTCTATTCTCTCGTTAGAGTCAATTTCGTGCCTCTGAACGCGTCCTTATTCTACGTCATTCCATGTAACTCTTTGGTTTGCTAAAATACGTTACATGATATTACAATATGCCGACGGCAGTTAAACGAAAAATGCGTTATGGAAAGTCCTCCCCTTGATTTCTTCACGCTTACTACTACAAAATGCCACGAAATTTTTCCCCAATACGGAAATTTCAGACATGCAGACAATTGTTGGTCATAAAACTGAACTTTTGCACCTATGTGTCGATTTCAATAATACAACTTTGCTTCAAATGAGAGCACTCTTATATTACGATAAAATATTTAACACGTGTATTTGAAATTAATGTCTTTAATTAAATATTTAGCCTAACAACATATCATAAAAGGATTAAACTGATTACAGTAAGTAAGATGACATTAAATATTGTCGTGACCTCTTTGTTATTTTAGCTCAATGGAGGGGGGTAGAGCGGGTACCGAAGAATCTTAAAGTTAATATTTCACATTATGCGAGGTCAGACGGGGGACGCAGCTGAGAGAAATTATGAAAATATATCAGAATAATCTTAGTAATAGTATTATTACATGGTGTGGATGAGGGAAGGGACTATCTACTATAGTAATATAAACATATTGAACATGGATGGCTAATGGTTTTAATGATGTAAAGGGATTACATTACCTACTTGTTTCCTTGCCTGTCGGTGGGGACGCCATTCTTCCGCATGAACAGCGCACACGCACTAACAACTTGCCTCTAGCAGTAACTCGCCTCGACTGACTAAACCCACGCTCAACTTGGCGTGCCCAGGCTATGCTAGAACTGGTTTATCCCCTCCACTTTTGCGCAATATCCTATCTGGGCAACTAGGTCACATACGCAATAATGCTCGTACGTCACATCTCCCCCTGGCTACCCAGATCGACGTCCCCGGCGACACAAGGAGGATTTTTTGTGGTTCATGTGTAGACAATTACAAAGACAGAAAAAATATGACATACTTAGAAAAATTAACAATATCTGGGTATTTACAAAGGTAATATGGAGCAGAAATGTCTCTCAGAGAAGAAGTTAAAGGTTTGGTAAAACCTATGTTACAGATATGTGAGGCTGATTCAAACATTTTGGAGTCTCGAGTGCCACCGACGATTTAGTTTAAGACATATTGCCTAGGTATGAGTACCCCGCACACGCACACTACACCGTACTGCCACTGTTACATATACACTACACTGCACCTGGTTGTTCCGACGTAACTGTTTGTGGGTGGAATTTCCACATCACCCACAACGACGAATTTTCAGCTGTAGAGTCTTTCTTGTGCTGCAAGTCGCTGAAGATGTGGGGGGAGCAATCGCTAGCTTGGACTGCCAACCAAAATAGTGGCTTCTTATGCCACTGCAGTGTAGTGGATGAAAGACAGGTCTCCTCTGGTGTATCTGGAACCTCTGGCGTGTCTGTAGAGCGGGGTTACTCCTCTGGACACCCGAGCTCCGGAACCAGCAAAATCACTATAACATAAATCAAGAAGGATAGAAATTGTGCTCCAGAAGATCATCATACATAAAAAACAAGTAGTATGTCATTTACACTAATAAGATTTGAAAATGCCAAAACGTTTACAAATAATCAATTTTTTAGTGTTGGGCAAAGAAAAAAAATGACTATACATTGACATAAAAACTGATTTTACAATGGGTTACCATCCAAAATTTAACAAAACATGCTTTAGTATCCAAATACAGAGACATAAAAGGGCCAGAATACATAAACATTATATCACTTACATTCATTGTTTACATACAATAACACAACACAAATATAGTAACTTATTTGGGATCCCAATATTATTTTTAACCAGCTGGTACTACTAATGAAGAAAAGGAATAAGTGCACTTATAATACATTCATACATGACAATGAAATGAAATCATTCATACTGACCATGGCCCAAATAATACACAACACTCACTTAAATAACTACCCAAAACTACTATGTGCATTGCTACAGACTTCAAAAATAAATCCACATTACATACGTCAAACTACACCGCATTAAATATTTTCAACTACAAAACTCATGCCCTACTGTCAAGTACAAATTCTCCTCTACATTACTATCTCATCCACCTCATTATGTTCAATATTATCATCAATTCAATCATCATCATCATCATCTTAGTTTTCACCTTTCTAATACACAGTAATTACTGAGAAAATAAAATATCTTCACTGACATGTCTCATTCAACTAGCTGCAAAATAAAAAATACCTGACATAGGCATAAACTTAAAGAAATCACATTAACATTTCAGGAATGACACAAATAACATAGCATTATACTGTTGCATCCACATCCTCCGAATCAAAATTAAGCTGGAAAATAGATGATATTAAAACTCGCTATATAAGATGGTACTAAACTTGTTGCATAAACACAAACAAATTATTCTCATTGCATTTACTCTCTCGTGTGAATACACCACACACGCTATACTGGGCACGTTTCAGCAAAACCAATAAACAAAATGTCTCAACTCATCACATCGAATCGAATTTCCAAGTACATGTTAGCCCTCCTGAAAACTCAAACATTTACACTTCAACCATCGGGGTTACACTTTGGCACTTCCACCGAAGCTGACATCAACTCATCTCATCTCTCACATTACCACTATCGGGGTTACTCTTTGGCAGTTCCACCGAGGCAAATATTAACTCATCTCACATAACCTCACAAACATATACACACACTATTCATGCAACAATTTTCTGCAAAGAAAAAATCACAGCATCATAATGAAACCCAAAATCAAACCAAACGAATGCAACAGAACAAAGCACATCATTACCAAAACAATACTGCCACATAACATTTCTGAAAATCAAAGATTAATTAAGCACACAGTACACATCAAACACATACACTGCAGCATAACTTAACAAACCAAATAATTTGCAATGCTCAACACAGAATTCAAAATTTTAGTTACACCAAATGGTGATAAACTTTCAATTTAGCAGAGACATACATAGCACACATTATTCCTGAAGAGCAAAGCTTAATTAAACATTAGTCAGTGAAACAACAATAAAAATTTAGCATACCTGTCTAATTTGTGAAACTTTTTCAATTGTTCAAACTTTGGCACACACAATGTTCACATACAGTTTTTTTTTCTTTTTACCACAAAATGGTGCAATTTTCCAAAATCTGGTAGCACACATATAGCTGATCCATCAACATCCAAGTCCTACTGGTCCATATTGGAGGCACATTAAACCTATTTAGGTGAAGATACTGGCACAGCTGGTGGTAGCTGAAACTTTTACTTAAATTAGTCATTTTGAAATACTTTCCCCCCAAAATATTCATTGCGTAACTAGACAAACCAAACATGGCACCGGTGAAGCAAAATTATTATTAATACTACCACTATGTGTACCACGACGATCGTACAATGCACAAATATGAATTTTTAATATATATGCACTTCTTGACTTCTTTCGTTTTATTATTTCAAACATTATTTCAAACACTTTTTATACACACGCAACACGCAAACTTTAAAATATTTGCTTCTCATTATAGTCGTTAATAAATTTCAAAATCACGCAATCAATAACACAATGTTACGTACACCAGATAACACACGCAACTATATTATCAAAGTTACAAAAACACACTTTACAGAATTCACAAAATAAGTAATTTAGAATGCACAGTACAAACAATTTATCACCGAAACAGAATTTAGCAGAAGTGAAGGCAAGGTAAGGGGAAAAATGGAGCCAAAAGTTTTACCGCCACGCCACCGACAGACAATGCAAAACTTTTTAAAAGTGAGCTTGAAATTAAAATACAAACGTGGGACTTTTAAGAAACAATGCAAGATGAATTTAGAAGAAAAAAACACAAATTACAGAACCAAACCCCTTACCCTTAAGCCACCAAAAAATTACATTTTCTAACGAACACGTGGAGGACCAAAAACGCTACATTTTAGAGAAGAAAACAAATTTGCTATAAATATAACATTATACCCGGCCCTCCACCAAATGTCGTGACCTCTTTGTTATTTTTGCTCAATGGTGGGTAGAGCGGGTACCGAAGAATCTTAAAGTTAATATTTCACATTATGCGAGGTCAGACGGGAGACGCAGCTGAGAGAAATTATGAAAATATATCAGAATACTCTTAGTAATTGTATTATTACATGGTGTGGATGAGGGAAGGGACTATCTACTATAGTAATTTAAACATATTGAACATGGATGGCTAATGGTTTTAATGATGTAAAGGGATTACATTACCTACTTGTTTCCTTGCCTGTCGGTGGGGGACGCCATGCTTCCGCATGAACAGCGCACACACTAACAGATTGCCTCTAGCAGTAACTCGCCTCGACTGACTAAACCCACATTCAACTTGGCGTGCCCACGCTATGCTAGAACTTGTTTATCCCCTCCACTCTTGCGGAATATCCGATCTGGGTAACCAGGTCACATACGCAATAATGCTCTACGTCACAATATACAGGGATATATCATTCGGGGCGGTATTACAATTTCAGATACTACCACCTAAATTTAGATTATTCTTTGAACCCTTGGCTCTGCAGCCAAAAAAGACGAAGTAATTGCTCTAACATATATCTATCTTCGCAATTTTCTAGGAAGAGACGTAATGTTAATAAATGCACACTATCCACCTGGAACATTGGTCAGTAAAACACAAACAGTAATGTAATTGCTCCCGGTTCCAGGGAAACATGTAAACAACGATGGATTGATATATCTACCAAATACACAAGAAAGATTGCTGGTATCTGGGAAGAACGGAATGAATTCAGAGACTATAGTAGTATGAACCCCGCGGGAGCCAGACGGTCAAAGTCCACCCTGGCGCCAGTGAAAGGTCAAAGGTCTTGAAGGTTATCAAGGTCGTCACGGTCTGTTGGTCAAGGTTGGCGCCAATCTTTGACCTTGAGGTGAATGTCCTCTTGAAGGTTGCGATAAGATTGGCGCCGAACCTGTGTTTTTTGAACCGTGACGACCTCGATGCCATCATCGACCTTTGCACCCTGGCGCGGGGGGTGGAGACTGTTTGTTTTTTCCGTCCGGCACCCGCGGGGGACATTTTTTTTATTTTCTTTTGAATACATTACAAGTGTTACAATTGGTTTTGTTATTGAAACAATTTTTTTAATTAACAAAAGTATGTACATTACAATTAAAACAGTTCCTTTTTTTCTTTTGCAAATAAAAGATGCAATTTTTTTTAGTTGACTTAACTATTTGCACTTGTGGTATACACAATAATTTTAATGAGAGTAACTACGTTGTCGTCGTCCTCGCTGCTGCTGCTGCCGGCGTTGTTAGTGTTGGTGCCGACGCTTGTAGAGGTAGTGTTGCTGGCGTTTTCGATGTTGGGTGGAATGTCGGTTTTGTCACACGTATTACTGCCGGGATCAGGATTCGATTTTCTGCTGCTGTTGCTACCGCATTCGAATTCGGTGTCACTTTCGTCGTCATCTGACGTTTCGCTATCGGATTCATTAAACACGATAGAGGGTAGTTGTTTACAGGATTTGGTAGTGACGCACTTAAATGTGTGGTGTTAAAAGTTTTTACTTACGTCGCTTTGTTGTTTTGGCACATACAGAGCGCCCACCACGAAATCGCTGCACCCATGTTGTTCACACTGGGGAATGTTGTACGATCCGCGCTGAGTGATGCACTGGTCTAGGGTAGGCGTATTTGAATGTCCTGTAGTGATGGTTAATCTTGCGGAGTCTTTGTCACCTGCATTTATTAATACGCTTTTAAAAGCGACTTGCAGTATATCAATGTCAACTGGACAAGAGTCGTTTACCCCAAGTTTTATAACCACCGTTTTCTGATTAGGAGAATGTGGATATATTTTTGTTGCTAAAAGTTTAAAGCACTGGTATATACCTTGAGCATTAGCTATTTCGGAGACATTAAACACAAGTTGCGTCCACACGTTGTGACCAGCGTTGATGGGATCAGTGATGATGTCCATGGCGAGGTGGCTGGAGCTGCTGCTGCTATCAGAATGACCCGTCGTGCTTGACGCGCTGCTGTTAAATTTAACTTTTTTGTTGATGATGATGACGTCATGTAGATGATGTCGACGCTTTCTTTTTTGTAATGCAGATGTATCTATGTCGGGCCCCATACATTTAGCTGGACCGTGGTAACATCTTCCGCAATGACATTGCCACCGATTATGCTTGCACATCCCATGTGGGCAGAACATCTTTTAGAACTGATGATGCGACAGTAACTACCGCCGTGTTTTGTTATTACCGAGATAGCTGTACTTGGCGCGTCGATGCTGCGCAGCTGCTTCGGCGTTAATCTCTGGAACCGTTGTTATCTTAATGTTTTACTCTCGTGTAAACGTTTTATTGTTCATGTTGTAGAATTGACAAAAGAAAAAAAGGAACGTTTTTTCTTGTTTTTTTTAAGTTTAACATGTAACATCTTCCGCCGGCTGAAAACTGTACATGTGCCTGGTTTTATTGCCTCCAAGGGTTTCCTCTCCGTTGTACAGTAAGAAGTACTTTTGCGCATTAATTTTGCGCAGCTGGTCCGCCGTTAACGCCTCGAATCGTTGAGGTAGAATTAGCTCTCTGTCGTGTATGGTTACGACGATCTTTCTTCCCCACTTGGTTTTGACGGCCGCGATGTTCTGAATAAGGTACGACCTACCCTCCTCTAGTTCGGCGGCCACTATCGGTTTTTTGCCGACGAAAGAACCTCTACCAAGGTTGTTGAGTACGTTGCACATATCCATTAGGTCGTTGCCGGTGCTGCCGGAATTGCTGGCCATGATGATGGTTGTTTTTTCTTTCCGAACTGCTTCACTAGGCAACAGAAGAACCACTGTTGGTAGGGCAAGTAATCACGGTATATATACGATTATGTTCATTACGTAAGTATAGTAACACGTGATGTTTACATGCGGCTATGCTGTGAATGATAAACACGTGATTATCGTCTTGTGGACATTGATCATGTGCAGCTGTGAGTTGATTGTGTAAGTAAAATCGTATTTCGTAATAGTCTTTAGGAGTGGCGCATATGATATATTCCGTATATTTAGAATACGTCATAGCTTCCGCATTACCTTCCACGTTTTATAAATATTTATCGTAGGCTACAATTAGATTTTTTACTTCGGTAACTTCTTTTAATCGATGATAAAAGATATCGTTGACAATCGGGTAGAGTTTAATTAAATTTTTCCACTCTTCTTCGATTAAGGATATGTTAACGGAGTTGTCACCTTGGTATTGTTTTACTATAATGTTTGGTGTGCCAAATACGTGTTTGACGTCTAATTTTAATTCTTCATTTAGGTTTAAATCCCATTTTACTGCTTCTCTTTTAGGATTTTTATCGATAAGGGAAACACACGTAATTATGTTTTTCCAATCGGACAAGTTGTTGAGCACAACACCACGATCTTCTCCACATTTAGCGATAGTGATGCACAGTTCGCAAGCTATTTGTGAAAAAAATCCCACACTAAGAAACTTCTTTTGTGCGCGATCCAAAAAGTATACATTGCTTCTAATACCTATCAACGACGGCGGCTGTTTGCTGTCCTCTTCTAGTTTTATCTTCTTTGGTTGTAACGAGGTTACACTAAAAATAAAAAAAAGAATTTGTCAGATGTGGGATTTGAACCCACGCTCTCCTTTCGGAGAATTGGAGCTTAAATCTAACGCCTTAGACCGCTCGGCCAATCTAACTATAAATATTTACGGGTTATACGTACCTTGTATCTGTACTGGACATGGTAAAGAGATGAAGTGCACTGCAGTGTGATTTAGCGTAACCTCGATTTAAGTAGTCCTAAGGTGCGTTCTAAAACAAATGATTAATATATACGTCATAAGGAATGCAGTTTAACGATGATTCATGCTCGTGAGGCAGACGTGAATCGTTTGGTTTTGGATCGCATTGATATGCATTTCTTTTATCGGTGGTATGTGCGTACCACTTAGAAATGTTTAATACATTTCTTTGAGCACAGTTGAGAGTTTGTATTTTATGGCAAGGATACATGCAAGACGAAGTATTAAACTTTACTAGTGATTCGTCGTTAAGCCCTAATTCTTGTATGTTGATTATAGTTCTATTCGTAATTCTACGAAGAAACTGAGCTCTCTGTTCTCCTTTAGTAAAAATAACCGTAAAAAATCCAGGTTTCGGTTGAGTATAGACGTAAGTTGATCGTAATCAACATCACCTTCATTCCATTTTAAACCTTGATGAGTTGCACTAATTTTGTTATTAGTGGAAGTAATTTTATCGCTTAACAGCCGATGATTATGAGGTGGTTTAAAGATCCAAGGTGCACTTCACGATCTAAACTACATATAGAAAGTTCTTTAACGACATAATCGAGTTCATCATTTAAAAAAAGTTAAAGTATACAAATCCTGTTCCTGCACACATATTGTGTTTATTCTTTGCAAGCAAAACGTAAACTGAAGCTTAACTAAATAGCACACTTACCTTTTTATATAAGCGATGTACAGGTTTGTAGCGGAACTGTTGTGTTTTTACATTTGCTGCTACAGAATACATTTTTATAAGTTTTTAAAATAAGTCTGTCGTTAAAAGGGTAATCAGTTATTCTGTATTTAGAGTAACATTTTTGAACAGGTAAACTACAACACCGATGTACTGCGTAAGCAATTACGTAATGTCCACATGTAGAGCTAAAGGAGCTTTGTAATCTTCGATTACTGCAATTCCAATTATTACCGCAATTATGGTTTAGAAACTGTATAAAATAGTGAGAAAGCGGAGGCATTCCGAAGCTATCGAAATATTCACCTCTTCCACATTTGGAAATAAAAATACAAAGCCAATGTTTGCCAGGTTTACTGATAGGATCCGTATTCGCTACCAACACAATCGGAAAACGTTTATAAATGCGTTTAGGTAATTGATCACACGCAAAAACACCTAAAAAGTAGGGGCTAGTACGAGTATTATTTGACAAATATTTACATATTTGTTCGGTATTCATGTCACATAAATTGATCTGTTTACGTCAAATTCTAGTATGCGTTGATATTTCGATAAAACAATCATGCAAGCTGGTTCTGTTAAACCTGTTGCAAAACTTACGTTTATGGAAACGTTACCATGGTGTAAACCAGAAACGTGGGTTTCGTTAGCGCTCTTATCCGGTGTTAAATCAAATATGAGAAAGGTATACCCCTTTGAATAATCCTTTCTGGATATAGTATGCCCTCTATCTTCAGGATTTAAATCTAAAGCCTTTGCGACGGTATTAAAGCATTTAATGTATTGGTTGATTGCAAAATTGGGAGTTAGAGGATGTGCAGGAAACGGCTGCTCATTTACAAAAAGTTGAAAAAAATTCAAATTCAAATGTGAAAAATTGTATGGATTTTTAAAAAATTACCGCTATATGCAGTATCTGTTACGAACCCCACTGTAATTCTACTATGTGCTTTACCTACTAATATATCGTGAAACGTTTTACTTATTGTTCCTTTAGGAATGTTAAAAGGTTGAACATCTGCCTCGTCTAATATTATTTTACCGTTAAGCGTAGACAGTAAATTTTGATGAGCTAAAAGCATGGAAGCAGAAGGAAAGATACATGTTACGTTAAGTGTAGCATTTGTAATTATAGTTTTTCCTTTAAGGTCTCCAACGGCTATAAAGTGAAATTCGGGAGTAGACGGAGTTAATTTTATAGTCATATCTATATTGTTGGGAATGTATTTATCTTGAGAAAATAACGAGCACGACAATCGTCCCATTAATTCAAATTCTTTACTACCCTTGGTGTGTTCAATACGCCATTTTATGCCTTCATTACTATCCCAGGTGTCAAAGGAACCTGCTGTATCTTTTTTCCAAAGAGATGCTTCAAGCCACGAATTTTGAGAATCAGGTGAATAGTTTAATAATTGTTCTATATACGTTTTATACGGATATCCAGGCTGTGGTGGAGTAACAGTGACATTATTTAAGACCACTTCTATTTGTTGAAAAAGTGAATTTAAAGGGTTGTTAACTCGGGTGATTTTGTCTGTATCTTTTAAATCCTTACCGTCATGACTGATAATTTTACAGCGTAAATACAGTTCTATTTGAGAAGCATCGATATATGCATCGGCGTTCCCTTTATAGTGAAAAACAATTGGTGAATTGTAAGAAATTACACTTTGAGGCTCTAACTCGATTACCGTATAACGATTTACACTAGTTTGTACGGGAGTTCTTCAAAAAAATTAAATGCCGAATTTACATACATTTTAGACATTATGAAAATATATCACGTGTAGTTGGTTACGAGCTTTTATTCCTGACGCGAGCATCGAATCTAAAGCTTGGTCGGATTTTCTCTTTAAATTTGAACCGCCTTCCTTTAATCTAACATTAAGTGAAGACTTGAATGGTTTTTGCGCAATTACGTCGGATAAAACATTTCCACCTACATTTATTAGTTCCTTACCAACAGATTTTGCAGCGTTTTGAAAGTACGGCGACATGTATCTAATCAAACTACATAAAGCGCCGAAAAGTCCGCGCCCCCTTTGAAAATTCTACCTTTATACAATATAAAACTATCGCCATCACCGGTTTGATTCAGAAAGTGTTTAATGAGTTCGCGATGATCCATAAGGTCTAAACCAAAGTACTACTGCCGAAGAAAATCCGTCCATAAATGGTAATAATTCACCTGTACCTGTCCTTAAATCTATTTGCACAATTTGAAAATCGTGTTGAAGAACCGGTACCCAGTTTAAAGGTACAAACGATTTTTCCATTGCTAGATGCTTGTGATCAATGTCTATTTCAACTATTGTACTGTCGATAATTTGGGTAAACGTATCGCTCACCATTTGAGGTTCTATAATGTTACAGTATATGAACATTTCGTAAGGAACTGATATATACGGATTCATTGGAAATAAAGCGCGTTTATCTTTAGTAACATCGGTTTGAGGTGCGTATCCTAACTGTCTGCTTAAATCTGGAGATAGATATAATTCGCGTATCACATTAATGCTAACCGTAGTAGTAGTTCTTTTACCTTTTGAGTTACCTGTTTCGTCTTTAACTTCAATGTCATGTTCTGTGTGTGCTGCATCGTTTAATTTAGGATCTACATTATACGGTTCAATAGATTCGTTTACGGTGTGCGCAGTATTAACATCCGATTCTGGCGGTTTTTTATCATCGTCATGTTTTTTGCTTTCGTTTTTCTTTTCTATAGCCTGTGTATTAATATGAACAAAACCGGTATCTTTATTGTATAAGAAAAATTTACTGATATGAGTTTCTGTTTTAATTTTATCGTTAAGTAAAGATAGAAGCATAACATTATCGGTTATAGTGGTTTCGTTTAATTCGTATCTAAAGTCTATTTCTTGCGGAAGGCCCTCCTCAGTTTTATGCAGCATTCGACCCTTAATAAAATTACCACCTTTTACGATGTTTAAATACGAACCCGGATATCGAATTTTTGCAAGTGCCACTTCCCATTTACCTTGAAGAACTACGCGTTGTGGTAACATGTTCCAAAATCGAGAAGTAGTATTGCTGTCAAATAAAGTTGAAGAAGCATTACTTGTCAAAGTAATAGAAAATGGTTCGGTGCGTATCATGGTGGTGCCGTTATTGTAGAATATTTAACCCAGGAATTAAATTTATCGGGATAACCTTTCCACTTCACAAGTACTTCTTTACTACTGCCTTTACCTCGTGTGCCTCAGATTTTATCGATCTTGTATACGTCCGGAAGGCGAACTTTTTGTAATTCTTGAGCATAAAAAATTCCGTTTATTTCTTCTCCAGATAAATCGTGTAATTTATAAACTACGGGTGTACTTTTAATAACCTGACGTATTATAAATATTTGTTCTGTCCAATTGCGTTCATAACCCTTATCAAAGATTAATTTTGATTTTGAAATTCGAACAAGATCTCCAACTTTAAATCGTATAGGTGTAAACAAAGTTGATGTAGTAAGTCTATTTTTGTATAAGTTATTGTATACTGTTAATATGTTTGAAGAATTTACGTAAATAGGAGCCATCTTAATCGATCTATGATAACAGCTATTATATGCTTCTAATAAACTAGGTAGCACGTCTATGTATCTATATGTGTGTTTATGAGTAAAGTGTCGCCACATTTTAGTTTTTAAAGTTCTATTAAACCTTTCTACTACGCTAGCTTTTACATTATTATTAGTCGTGTAATGCATTATATCGTTCGATTTTAAAAAGGATTGAAAATTTTTATTTGTAAATTCCGTTCCTTTATCGGTCTGAAGTATTTTAGGAATACGTTCATATCGATCAAATATAGATGCAAACGCTTTAGTAATTTCTTTGCCAGTTTTAGTTTTTAAAGGTAATGCCCACGCGTATTTAGAAAACACATCTATAACCGTTAATATATATACGGTTTATTATATGTATAAACATTATCTAAAACATTTAAATCGCTTTCCCAAAGATCGTCAATATTAGTCACGTGATATAATTTTGTTGGATAACGCTTTCGCACCGGTTTGTGTAGGGTGTAACTTTCCTGTCCTTGTAGAAAATACTTAATTTTATTTTTAGAAATACCTGTAGCTTCATGCAGTTTTTGCACAGTTCCAAGTCCTGCATAATGATTAAATTTGGAATAGTATTTGTTAAGAACAGCAATTTCTTTTCGTGTTAAACAGCTTTTCGCCATTTATGTGAACGTAAAGTGTAACTAGGTGCTTGTTTACGAACGCGAGAAGGATAAGGTGTAAATCTGGCGTTTTTGTCAGAATCTTCACTGTCCGAAGTATCCCTATCTTTTCTTTTCTTTACTGCTTTACTGTTTCCTTTTATCGTTTTTAACGGTGAATGTTTAATTTCTATTTTATGCCCAGGTTTTTGCAATTCTATCACTTGTTCTTCCTGTTTCATAGCATGAACATAAGGATTGCGTAATTTAGACATTTTATCATGATAACTACTTAATTTATGTCTAAGCAAACTCCATTTGTCGTCAGCTGATATGGTTAAATGTTTTATTTTATTAATATCTTCTATCAAATTAGATAATGTTTTATCTATAACATGAATCTTCTTTTCGCTTACTGGTTGTGAATGTAACAACATAATTTGTTTTGCGTATTTCATGATGACGGAATTAATTTCGACACCAGAGCGCTACCTAACGCACTGAGAACAGGTATAATAAATCCGGGTAAAAACCCACCTTTTTGCAATATTATTTTCTTCTTTTTCTTTAACGATATCTTTCTGTTAACTAAGGTTCTCCAGCTAGTTTTATACCTTTTTAAACGATTTATACTCTTATTCGATATAGGTATAGTTCCCTTACTAACGTTTAATACGCATTCAGTAATTGCTTTAAGTAAGTTGGAATTAGCATCTTTTAATAATTTTGCACGCGATTTAGAGTTTGCTTTACTTAACACAAACAGTGCTCCACATTGTTTAGCTATAGTGGGTGAAGATAATTTACAGACCTTTTTATAAGCGACAGAAGATAATCTAGGAACTTGCCGCGCAGTCATTGTTTCTATTAATGATTCGTATATATATTTCAAGAGGTTATATATTTATTTAGGTCTAAAGCAAGCGAGACGTTCACTAGGTAAAACACCTGTTCTGTAACGATATATATCGGGAGTATGTTGTGTACAGTCTAGCACCAAATATCCATGCGGTCTATTTGTAGCTTTATTAAAAGCTTCTAAAAGAAATTTTGAATTTCTGGGTTCAAGTTGCTGAAATAATTTATCTATCTGTAATTTATCTCTGTTATTTTTAAATACCACAATATAATTAGAATTTAATGACATAGTTCTAATTTTTTTTTCCTGAGGAAAAATATTTTGCAAAACGTACACCACTCCAAAATTTTTATGATGTGAATCTTTGGTAAAAAAAATTAGACACATCATTGTTATCTGCCTCACACATTAAATCGTCTAAAATAAGTAAATCACCATTTTTTACATTTTCTATATCGGGAACCCCTTCGTGTGTACGCACGTTAAACGTGCAATTGTGAAATTCGCGACCAAATTTCGGTGGATATTCACGAGGATGACACCACAAAGCTCTTTTTGTAGGATTATCGTATAAGGTATTGGCGTGTTTTAGTAAATTTTTTACGAATGTCGACTTGCCGCAACGCGAAGGTCCGGCTATCTGCATTGTACTTGGAAATTTAAATTTTACAGCATCGGAATTCACGTTTTCTGCATTATCGTCGGTATTATCATCATTATCATTATCATTAGTAGTGTCATCGTAAGTAGTAATTTTGCCATCGTTAAGATCGTTATGTTCTTTCATATCACGTGAAGTAATAACATTTTTATTGTCATTGTCTTCCATTTCTACAGTTTCGCCAGATTCGACGTGTTCCAAAGGTTTGTAAATAATAACGTCTCGCTTTTGTTTTGTATACGGTTTATACCGCATGTCTCTCCATTCACTGTCATTGGAATTGGTTTTACTTTTAGTTAGCATACGCGTAGTTAAGCGAAGTTTGTTTTCCATGTCATTTTTATTTTTAATTTGTTCTCGACTAGCTATCTGCTGCTCTTTATGATAAGGAGTGTATCGTGTATCTCGCCAATTATGAGTGCGCTTTAAGAAACGTTTAGATTTTTTATCCGGTAAATATTTTTCATCCACATTCACGGTTAATTCTTCAGGTTGAAAGTAGTTATGTAAAACTGTACCTGTACCAGAATATTTTCTACGATTTCGTTTTGATGCGTAATTAGTTTTTAAATCTAATTTGTGTATTCCTATACGTTTAGGTGCTGTTCCTTTAAAACGTTTATAATTAGTATCAAAAAGTGTTTCGGTATTTGAGCGCTTAAGCAGATCGTCTTTTTTTAAGACGTTTGGATATATTTATTAAATTTAGTTATTCTGATTTACGTTTCACAGGTTGAAAAAATGTTTCAATATCTAAAGGCTCTAATTTCGTTATTTCCGTTTCTTCATCATAATTCTTTTTAAAACTTTTGGAATTTCTAATTAACTCTGTTTCTTTAGATTTACGTTTTATAGGTTGAAAAAACGACTGAATATCCAAGGGTTCAAATTTAGCTAATTTGGTTTCTTGGTTAAATTTTTCAGCGGCTGGACGTTTTGTTGTTTCGGTATTACGATCTAATCTAAAATGTTTACAATTAATTTTAAATAAATGCTTATTAGCTATACGTTTTATTTCCCCTGTGCTAACAGTATCTAATCTTGGATATTTTGTACTGTATGAAAGAACTTTTTCATTTGCCGGTCGTTTTGGAACTCTCAGCGGTTCAGTATTGCATAGATTGTTAACATCGTAGTCTAAAACGTCTTGTTGCGGTAACGTTCGCAATACCATTATGATTACTTACACAATTTACTCTACACACTGCCTTTTATACCCATACGGCAGTGTCAAATTCGGAAGTTCTTTTACGTTTAGTAACCACCATACGGAAGATTTTTGTTGTAGGTTCTGTAATCAACCTCCATAAAGGTTTTCTAGTGATTTGTGTATTATTCAGATTAATTGTTAGTGTATTATCTTTCAAAACTATATCACGCATTACTTGTGCATTTACTTTATTTATATTTGTGCAATTTAATGTAATACCTTTAATTTTACACATAACTTTTGTATGTTTCCCGTACTTTATTCTATACCCGTAACTTTTAGGTCCTGTAGATACAAACTGATCAATGTAAGCATCGTTACCATATTTTTCTAACTCGTTAGTCATACAACCTAGAAACGGACCATTAACGGGCATCCACTGCTCAGGTTTCCATGTGGCAATAACGGAATCGGTATCAAAGTACAGTATTCGTTCGCCTAATTGTTTTAAATAAGCATAAAGCTCTAGTCGAGCGTGAGCTGTGGTATATGCAGCTATAACAACATTAGCTGTCGGATTTAGCTTAGTACTTATTTTTACATATTTCCACACTACGTACATAATATCGTCCGTTGCCAGAAGATACGTTTGCACTTCTATACATGATGGTTTAACAATTCTACTAACCGAGAGTAATTATCAACTAATTCGCAAGTAGGCAATTTATCTCTTTGTCCATATTTACCCCAAAAGGAATTAAGCATAAGTTTAGCCATTTCACGCCTGCCTGGGTTCGAACACATGGTATCATAATTTAATTTAATGCCTTCTTTAAATTCAAAATCTTTAATAAATTGAAGCTTTTTAACTTCTGTATTGCAAAAGGAAGGCCAACCTGAGGCCTCCGTTTTAATTTTTAAAAACTGATTTACATAATTTTCAAACAAACCTTTTTCATTTGTTACCGAATTGTATTGCACCATGCTGTACTCCCATATTTCATATATTTGTAAAATAACATAGATTTCCTTAAGGGCCACTTTTATCTCGTCAATTACCCACGTACCTAAAATGCTTCTTTCTTCTTCATTGTGATCACTGTCGTTTTGGTTTTCTAATTCTGCACATAACCTACATAATGGGAACATTAACTTTCCACTAATTCGTACAGGTAAAACAGCATGGTAAAGGTGTATTGGCGGTAATATTTTACATTTAATTAATCCGCCTTTTACATTATCCAAACTTGGAAAGTCCTTGCAATATACTTTAGGATGTCCAACAGGATACTGTTTCGTCTTATTAACAAACGGATATAAGCTACACACATCGTAATAAAAGACCTGATCGTCTTTATTAGTAGTTTCGTAATATAATTTTGTACAGTTTGTACGTCCACCAAAAAATGCGTCTCGAGGCTCAAGAGGTTCAGGAATTTTAAAATGTTTAACAAATTATGCAAGATCAACATTTGATTGTCGTAGATTATTAAAGTCGCATTCCCACATTTCAATTACTTCATAACGGCGTCTTTTATGCTTTTAATTACTTTTTTTGTGGATTCGAATCTCGAATTCATAGTTTCATTTCCAGTGTTATAAAGTATAGTCGACCTATTAGGAAAACAGACTTTACATCCGTGAAAATAACATCCTTGAAACATATACACGTATTTACACTGACCATCTTCTCTATATCCATCGACCTTGTGGTTTAAAACTACTACTTCACGACCGTTAAGTGCGTGTTGGATGGTAATACGCTGCTGTTCTTCTAACCAACTTAGCCATATTAGAGCTATGCGTGATTGCTTATCTGCTAAGCGATAACCACCGAGTGGAATTATAGAAATGGTATTTTGAGGCATAAATCTATGTCTATAAACATTCATGCATGCGTTTGCAATAGTTATACATTCTCTAAAAGGATCAATTTTATTTTCCTGTATAAATTCCTTTCTAAATTTTGACACGCCAAAGCACAACATTTGAACATCGTTTTGACAGTATACAATCATTTCATTTTTCATATCAAATACATAATTAGACGCAACTTTTTCAGCGTACCATTGTTCAAATATCTGATTATCTTCCACAGACATTTTTTCAGGACAATAATATTTTTTATCGGGTAACGCACTAGTATAGTTTTGATTTTCGGTTGTATTAAACAAGTAAGGAAAATATCCCTTAAATTCCATTAACCCAAACGTTTTTGAAAATTTCGCAAGTGAAAACGGTATAAAATTTAACGAGTCCAAAAAAGTTACATTTCGATGCTTCATCTTGTATATACGATTTCCATTCATAATTAATTCTGGAGTCCATTTTAGAGTACCTACCATATACCTGAGTAACAGATGCCCGTCGTACGACTTTAAATTGTGAGCAATAACGATCAAATTTTTAAATGTATTACGTGGTAAAGCAATGTATTCAAATAATTCCTGTACGGGAGCGTTTTTAAACACCCACTCCTTTATGCCACAATGCTAACAGCTATGCATTTTTTCACATATATCAATACAGTAATTACAGGCTTGATAAAGAACGCACAAATTTGCCTCATGCTCGTAGGCATTTTCTCGAGCATCGAACGGTTTTTCTTGGATACACTCAAAATCAATAAATAAAAAAAGAACATTTTTACTTAAAGGTTTACCGCGATACGGTTTAATATAACATTGATGATTATCTTCTACGTATTTATCACACACAGTACAATATTTCTCACCACAAACGTGGGCAAGCTTTCTACGTCTAAGATTATACATTTTATTACAATGGAGACAAACTTTCTCAATGTCACATACCGATTGTGCTTTAGGATATAAGACACCTTCTAACATGTGATTATCGTAACATATTTGTCCATTAAAATCACGATTACAGAAAGAACAAGTGATGTAATTTTCAAAAGCTGTAACACAAGACAAATGACATTTAGGACAATTACGTTCACAACGATGAAATTCCTTCTTATTTTTTGAAACTAAATTACATTGTCTACAATAATATTTACATTAAAATGCTCTATGTAGATCAACTATGGCATTAAAATGATGATTGTGGTATATTAAATCAATATATTTGCCACTGTTCACGGTTGATTTATACAAAACCTTATTTTTAGCATGACCGTCAAAAACAGTAAAGCAATAATCTTTTAACATCTTTTCGAAGTGTTTTACATCTTCGACACTATACCCTGCAGTTTTGTTAACCAATGAAGCTAATGTTAACGCTTTACGCTTTTGCATGCATTCGGACTGCTTTATTGACTTATAGTCAGGATCGTTATTAAGCTTCGATAAACATACGGCTATCGCTCTAGGCAAACAAAGAAAATCTGTATTTTAATAACTATAATGCTTTTATTTTTGAAACATAATTCACATTCATTAAAACATTCGCCCTCCAATATTCGAGTATGTACACACGTAAATTTCAATGTTCCATTCAAAAAAAAGTTTTGTTACTTTGTAAAGTATTTTCAATTGAATTTAAAATAACATCGATATTTAGCTGATCAAAACGTCTTACACTAATGTTAAAATTCCTGTTTGGATAAGCGGTATGGACATTCCAAAATAGCTTGGCTGATTATTTAATAATCGTTCATTTACAAAATCTAAGTATTGCGAAAAAAACCCAATGGATCCATTCCATTAAATCGATTTCCTCATCATCAGGTATAGGATCAACTAGTACTTCTGTTTCCGAGTATCCAGAATAAAATCTGCCTGAATTTCTATTACGTGTTCGAACAATAGTAAAAGTCATGTCTACAACTTACCAGGACTCGAACCAAAAATGAATGCTGTAGGACGCGTGTGATAGCAACGAAAATACTTCACTTCTTTTTATAGCACACCTTATCACTCGAGAACAGATTTTTCTTTGTAATTTCACATACACGTTTAGTTCACTTGAATAACACACGGAAAATGATGCAACATGTTAATTACATTGCGTTTTGTTTGTTACACATATACAGTATTGAGTAATTCCGGTTCTATTCGATTTTACATGCAGACTCATGCTACAACAGCAGTCTTATCAGTTTACGCAAGCGCTAAATAATTACACACGTACATACAGTGGTTAACCAAATAATCTTTGTATCGGTTATAGGTTAACATGCTTCATTGCATTGACGTTATTACCCTTTCACCTTCGTTAAGTATAAACGAAAGGTTATATGTCAAAGTCAGCACGTGCGTCATGCTTTACTGCATTGACGTACTTGCCCTTTCGCCTTCTGCTAAGTATAAACGAAAGGTTAAATGTCAAAGTCGAATGTGACGCACAGCACGTGCGTCATGCTTCATTGCATTGATGTACTTGCCCTTTCACCTTCAGTTAAGTATAAACGAAAGGTTAAATGTCAAAGTCAATTGTGACGCACATTATACTCCGGCAAGCGTTGACCATATGCTTATCGTTTTATATTTGGTATATAAATTGGTAGCTCTCGTCTCACAATTATACCATATTCTGGTTTACATCCACAAAGCGAGTGTTGAGAGTTTAATTGCTACAATGTATTTCAACTTCAATCTGCGCAACTCTGCTTCAACAAGTGCTGCTCATGTCAACAGGCATGTTGGTCATGGCAGCAAAAGAAGTATTGCCGACGCTCCCTTAGATTTATCTACGGGAGCTAAACAGAGCAGAAGCTGCATACCTCCAGTTCCTGGATACATACCGTTAACACACGAGATGCTGCAAACAGTAAAAAAATCTCTAGTGCGAAGGAACCCGGGACTGGAGCTAGATGTGCAATTACAGCTTCCATTGCACCAAGACCACCAGGAGCAATTGCAACAGCACCAGCATCAAGAGCTTCAGCAGAACCATCAGCAGCACCCACAACATCAGCAGCAGCAGGGGCAGCAACAACAGCAACTGCAACAAGAGCTGCAACAGCAGCAACACCAGCAGCTGCAACACCAACAACACCAGCAGCTGCAACACCAACAACACCAAAAGCTGCAACACCAGCACTGTCACCAGCATCACCACCATCAGTGCCACCAGCGCCAACAAGAAGAAGAGCTTGCCAACCAGCACCAGCACCAACAGGTAGAGGAACAGCAAGAATTTCAATTTTGCAATCGCATCACCATTAAAAAAATAAAATTAAAGAATTGTTAACAAATTTGCAACTAGTTTGTTCCGACGTGTCGGAAATGTTTCAAGCTAATTTGGCACAAGACCAAGACCAAGACATACCTGACAATGACACTGATATAGAAAATCAAAGCACTTTGCTAAACCACTTAAATGAGTTAGGGGAAATGGCAGGAGACGCAGACAATGTCGACGATGATATTGATGATGAAAACAATGACGACGATGACAATGACGACAATAATGACAACTACGTACTAGAAAACGAAAACACTTTCCAGTACAAATTTTTAAACATGTACGCGACGCACCCTGTACAAACTAGGACGGGCATTAAGGTGGCTAGTGCCGCACCTTACTTAATTGAACCGGGACACATGGTGGAAGTGAACACCGGGTTAAAGATACAAATACCTGAAGGATATTATGCCACTATTACCAACTACACCACATTACTAAAAAATCATTTGACTGTAGCCACCAAAATACTGTGTGACGAAAAACCTCATATACTTATTATACAAATAACAAACAATACAGACGTGCCGTATAATTTAGCACGAGGTGTATTTATAGCACTCAGTACTTTTAGTGCGTGTAATACACCTCCGCTAAATCATACATTGTTTGACAGAATCTGTTGCAATGAATGTGACAATTGTTAATTTTATTTTTTTGTATTCAGTATTATTGTTTCATGATCATCATTATTATTACATATGTAATTTGTAAATAGTCAACTTTAATAAAAAATGTATTCACATTATTTACCTATTTTGTTATAAATTCGAAGTCATCATGTTCGTTTCCTTCTTCTTCTTGTTCTTCCTGTTCCTCACTTGTCAATTTTATGTCATCATCGTAGTTAACGTAAAATTCTTCTTCTTGCGACTTTTTGGCTTTAGCATCACACACGTTAGAATTTGTTAAGTTAGTTACTAAACCTTTTAACCCTATAATCTCTTGATGCATCTTGTTCACATTAACTTTTATTTTATTAACTATAAATTGATATTGGGTTAAATTGAATTGTCGAAAATTTAAAGCCTTTTTCATATCCAACAGGGCTTGATTTGCTTTTTGCAAGCTTTCCTTAAGATTATCGTTATCTTCTAATGCGGTATATAATTCGTCATTTAAATCCATAACGTTTTTATTACACTCTCGTTCCAACCTCAGTTTAACTTTATTTATAGCTGCTTTACACTTTTCGGCTACAACCCTTCGTAAACTACTGTCTGTGACTCAGGAGTTTAGCTTTGTCCTTTAGGTTGACGTAAGCGAACCTGAGAGAGGGTTGTGTTATTCTTTCCTATCGCTTTATTGTTTACATCCTGTTCCAAAAGTACTTATCCTTTCTTTCCGCGACAACAAATATTAGGCGAAGTAACATCAATATTACATTATTACCGCATCAAACAAAACAATTATGATCATAATTTCAAAAAGTGAACTTGTAAAACGTGTATATATGTAAAACAGTATATTTACGACACTATACATGTGGAATATTATTTTACTAACCTCATTAATCCAAAGGGTATGCAAGATCGATGCTGATGATTCGGAGTCCGAGTCATCGGATCATATCCCTTCTTGCTCATCAGAAGGACTGTCGTTTGCATTTGAAATAATAATCTGATCGATCACATCAGAAACCACACGATCCATGGACAGTAACCATCTTCTAATTTTCTAACATGCCGGTGATATCCTACCCAGTGTTCTGCAGGTACCGCAGAGATTCCTTCGTTGGTTAAACTCAATAAACGAAATAACGAAAATTCCCCAGTAACGTTAGTAGTATATGCCCCACGGGAGGTAGACGCCGCCAACACGTCACTGGCGCCAAGTTAGAGGTATTCCCCCGTCCTTGAAACGTATGTTTCAAAGACAAGGGAATTCCCTTGACCTTGAACTGAGTCAGTGACGTGTTGCGGAGATCTGCCTCGCCGTGGGGGTTATAATTAGAAAGGTATATAAGAAAAGGTTATAGTACTTTTTATGTTAATTGTGTTGTATTAATCTTGCGAGAAAGAGAAACGTATAAGAAAAAAAATGTATGTATTTATATTGATGATGGTAGCACTTACGAGTGCTAGCGAGGAAGGAGAGAGTTGCGTTAGTTTTGGAAGATGCGGATTTGAGGTCGATGCTGATACGGGTCATTTGCAGAATGCAACTATGTGTCGCAAAGATTATGAATTACTGTCAAATTGTTCTTGTATATATAAAAAGGATAGTGTATGTAAATTTAATGCTAAATCCATGGATATAAAAAGTATTAAAAATGTATATACGTGTCTAAAGCCCGTAACAAGATGTCAGGCAGGAAGGAGATGTAGTCTAATGTATTATAAAAATATACCTGTCGGACAGGTACAGTGCGAGATGGGGTTTATGATGAATGAGGTTTGCGAATGCGTTGCGGCTCACAAAAATCAAGAAGGATGTAACTTTCAGGGTACTTCCGTTAAAATGATTGCAAACGATGATAAACTTATATTGGTCGAAATGGTAGACTGTAGAGAACTGATTGACTTGTTTGATGTTCCAGAAGGTATAGGTCTTGATTGGAAGTTAACGTCAAAAGAAACAGAATTGATCACCGTATATAGTATGATAGACGATATGAATACTTATTTTACAGATAATTACATATATGTTTTTGGAAATTGTGGGGATGCGGAATGGAAATTAAAGATAGGAAACAAAAGTGTTATAACGGGAAGGGTAAAAAGATCTGCATCTAGATGGGCCGCTGAAGGTACGTTTAACATTAGATCGGAATGTGGACAGACGTCGGCCGAATCTGGAGGGCGCATCTCCGTAGAGAGCTTAAGAAGAGCTGCGTTTGAGAAATGTAAGTCTTCCGTTAGTAAGGTTAAGCAAAAGCTTGTGAGAGAATATGCTGAAAAGACGAAAAATTTGAATCAAAAAATTAGTTTATTAACCGAAGAAAATAAAAGAATTAAGGAAGATTTGAAAAAATCGGGTGCCGCGATAGCAGGCTTAAAGAGTGAATTGGAAGTTCGAAATCATAATTTATCTAAGCACAAGGATTTAGTTGACAGTATTAAAAGAAATGCGCATCATATATACGATCAATTTCAAGAATTACAAACTTTAATATCTAAGTTAACTAAAACGAGGGCGTGTACAGATGTAAAAGATGAGGAACCTGATTTATTTGTAAACTATGATCTTGAGGAATTAGAAGGAGAAGAAGAAGAACAGGAAATTGGAGGGGTTGGAGGAAGAAGAAGTGAAGAGGAAAAGGAAGAAGTTGAAAAACATAGTGATGAATTTTCGTATATTATATAAAAAGACTAATCCAAAGGAGTGGAAAATGAAGAGGAAATAAGGCTTTTTAAATACATAATAAAGAAAAAAAAGGTAAGTGTGTACATTATTATAGCATTAAGTTGTAAGTTAAGGTTTTTTTTTGTAAAGGAAGAGGAGATAAGGATTTTTTAAAATATATAACAAAGAAGAAGGTAATATATATATATATTTTTATTCAGCTTTTTTTTAGGCTACAATGCCTCACCCTCACCAAGAATACAATACTAATAGTTTTTTACATTTTGCATTTTATTTTGAATGTGTTAGACTAAAATGCTTTTAAGTTCAGCTTTTTTTTTGAGGCTACAATGGCTCACCCTCACCAAGAATACAATACTAATAGTTTTACATTTTGCATTTTATTTTTGAATGTGTTAGACTAAAAAGCTTTTAAGTTCAGGTTTTTTTTTGAGGCTACAATGGCTCGCCCTTACTAAGAATACAATACATTTTACATTTTATTTTGAATGTGATAGACTGAAAGTTTTAAGTATGAAATTTTGGTTTAAATTGCTATACATTGAAAGGAGTATCCAATCAAGTTTATCTTTGTAATCTATTACAAATTGCTCCGAAAGTGTCTGATTCATCGCTATATTTGACCAATCTAGTTTATTTTCATATTTTCTCATTGTTTCTTCCGATAGTGTTTGATGCATGCATATTTTCTCCCAATCTATGTACTGTATACACTCAGTTATTACTTTTTCTGTTATATTTTGGTACATGGACACACTGTACCAATTTAATCTATCTGCATATTTTATAATTGTTGCTTCTGTCAATTTTTGATATATGCTTGCTAGTTCCCAATCAAAACAATCTCTACATTCATCTATCACCTTTTCCGTTATGCTATCACTGCTGTGAGCACATAACCAAGTCCAGTTCAATTTGTTTTTAAAGTTAATTATAAAATCCTCACTTAGTGTTTTATGAGATGTAATTTCATCCCAATTAAATTTGACACTAAACTCGCGAATTACATCGTAAGAAAATTTAATTGATGTTATTGATTTGTTTTTGATGTTTTTTTGAATTAAACTTTTTAAAAATGAATATCTATATTTATCATAATAAGATAAATCCTTAAAATTTATGAACATTTTGGTTAGCATGGATCGGTTAACATCTGTATAAACACCAAGAGGAATTTTATATTTAACTATTGTATTAGCACACAAATGCTGCAGGTTCATCATGATTTGTTTAATTAGTGGAACCAAATTTTTTGTCCCCTCTTACGGTTTTTCTTTTAATGTGATTAACTCTTTTTGTAACCGGTGTTTCAATTTTATAAAGAATAAGCTGTGCAATAGCTTTTGATTTATTGATACTTATGACTTTCCCAGATAAATTAAATAATATGACATTTATGGTTCCACTATAATCCTGGTCAATAACGCCACCTAAAACAATTAAATTTTTTACTGCATTACTTGATCTCGTGTTAATGATGGCGCATGTTCCTTTAGGCAACTTTACAGATACCTTAGTATCAAATATAGTGCTACACCAAGGAAAAACTGATGTAACTTTAGGACTAAACAAGTCATAACCTGCAGAATTGTACTTACGTACTGGTGGCTGTGCAGATTCGTCGTGCAAGCTGTAATATAATTTAATGTCTTTTTCTTTTTTTTCTTCTATCACAATAACACTGCCGTCTGATGTTCCTTCTTCTTCTTTTCTTGCCTCGGGTTCTTGTAGGTTAAGCGAAGGTTCTTTGCTGCATGGTTCAGGTTCATCAGATACTGTATCTATCAGTTCTTCTTTTATTGCTTCAATAGTAGAAGACTGGACGATGTCTTCTTCTTTGTTTTTGGATTCTGGCTGAACGGTGGGTTGAACAATTAATTCTTTTTCTTTTCTTTCCTGAAGAAAAGTCGATTCTGGCAGAGCGATGACTTCTTCTTCTTCTTCTTCTTCTTCTTCTTGAAGTACACGATGCAAAATTTCCTCGAAATAGTGGTCTGTAGGTTGCGAGTACATAAGAGTATCGTGTTCTTGGTGAGGATGAGACATTGTGCATGATCTGAAAATATATAGCTTGGTTTTATACTGTGTATTACACGTGATTAAGAACACCTAAGGCTAGAAAGGCGGATGTAATACCAAGAATAGGGCGGTATAAGGTGAACGCAGCAACTTGGACTACTGTATAGTTAAATGTCAGGGATAGGGCGGTGCAAGGTGAACGCGGAAACTTGGACTACTGTATAGTTAAATGTCAAGGATAGGGCGGTACAAGGTGAACGCAGCAACTTGAAATACTACATAGTTAAATGTCAAGGATAGGGCGGTATAAGGTGAACGCAGCAATTCATGTTATATAAATTGTTGTTGTACTGAGGACAACTTACAGTGCGGCAAGAGCAACTTGCTGCAAGGACAAGGACGTGTTATAATAAGGAAAAGTTACCAAGCATAGATTAGTGCAAGAGCACTCGGTACGGGAAATACTAAAAGCGTTACACCTAAGGCTAGAAAGGCGGAAGGCTATGTTATATAAGTTGTTGTTCTATCGAGAGGAAAATACGATGTACAAATTGGCACGTATCGACATAAGGAAAACGCTGCAAGGAGAATTAAATGTCAAGGGTAAATCGTGCATATAAATAAAGCCTGCGTACACGTTTTAATGCAGGAGGAAAAGAAGAAGCTTGCAATCTTACTGAACACGTGAGTACAATGGAGCATTTCTCAATTTTAAATCACAGACAAAGAACATTAGATAGATTTTATTCAGGATATACAGAATCTAGTATATTAGTAGATGCAATAAACACAAACGAATATGACGAACAAGATGAAATCGATCCGATGGAGTGGGTACATTTAATATTTGAAGAGTTTTTAGAATTTGCTAATCGTGAATTGTTACATTATAATCCTAGTTATTTTGGCATGTCCGTGACCAATTCGCAGGATCCTCCTAAAAGCTTTCACATAAGCGTTAGAAGATTTGACCAGATTAACATGGAGACAATTCTAAACTCTTTAGAAAGGGTTATTCAAAGTAATCAGAATTTTTTCTTACATGGACCGTTAAAGTTTACATGTGTTCATACAAAAATACATACAGGAAATTGCTTTAGCGTTTGTCAAATGTGTAGACAAAATAAGGGTATCATAGCTATAGAAAATGATGACTTTTTATGTCTTCCTAGATCGATTGCTGTAGCAATTGCCAAAATTGATAACGACAAAAACTATGCTTCTATTAAAAGATGCAATAAAAACCAAACAGAACAAGCAATGAAATTATGTACTCTTGTAAATAAAAATACAGGATTCACCGTAAATGACGTAGTTTGTTTTGAAAAACATTTAAAATATAAATATTCTTTTACAGTGTTTGGAGATCATGATGGTAAAAACGTTTTGTATAAATCCACAATAAATAGTAACAAACATATAGATTTGCTACATCATAATAATCACTTTAGCGTGATCGTAGATGTACACAGAGCATTTAAATGCAAATATTACTGCAGACAGTGCAATTCTCCGTTTAAATATAAAAAGGAGAAACATCGCTGTGATTTTGCCTGTTCAAAATGTCATCTTCAATGTAATAATACATTTGATAGATTTGTATATTGCCAAAACTGTAATCGTGATTTTAAAGGACAACTTTGTTATGAAAATCACTTAAAGAAAGGTGTCTTTTATCCAGGAACAATATCTGTTTGCGATACAGAAAAAGTTTGTAATAGTTGTTGTAAATTATATAATTTAAGAAAAAGAAAAGTAGATCATGTCTGTGGTGAAATGTTTTGTTCTGTGTGTAAAAAATATGTAGCATCCGATCATTTATGTTTTATTCAACCATACAAGAGCAAACAATTAAGTAAAAACTTTATAATATTTTTTATTGATTTCGAGTGTACTCAGGAAAAAATATTTAATTTACAAAACGACAAGTTAGAACACGAACCAAATCTCTGTGTTCTTTATCAGGCATGTGATGGGTGTATTGATACTTATACAAAATTGAAAACTTGTCACAAATGCGGCGTAAAAGAATGGATATTTAAAACAGATCCCGTACGTGAGTTAATAGAATACATTACACTACCACGTACAATACTTAAAGATATAATCGTTATTGCACACAATCTCAAATCTTATGACGGACATATTCTGCTTAAGTATATGGTTGGTACGTTAGGTTGGTCACCCGAATTAATTATGAACGGTACTAAGATATACAGAATAAAGTACAAAAACATAACGTTTATAGATTCTTTAAATTTTATACCAATATCTTTGGCTAGATTTTCAAAAACATTTCAATTACAAGAAACAAAAGGTTATTTTCCATATCTATTCAATACAAAAGAAAATGAAAATTATGTTGGAAATATGCCGGATCGTAAATACTATTGTCCCGAAGGAATGTCAATAGAAGAACGAAAAGAGTTTGAAAAGTGGTATATCGAAAAAGATAAATCTGGTTACACGTACGATATGCAAAAAGAACTTGTAGATTATTGTCGAATGGATGTACAGTTATTATGCTTTGGCGTTTCTAAATTTAGAAAAGAATTTATAAATGAAAACGGAATTGACCCTTTTAGAGAATGCGTGACAATTGCTAATGCTTGCATGAACGTATACAGAAAGCGTTTTATGCCTATAGATACAATTTCAGTATTACCATTAGGTGGATATCGCTTAGGAGATAAACAGTCGCGTGTAGCGTTAATTTGGGTTACTTGGTTAGAGAAAAAAGAAGGTATTTATATACAACATGCATTGAATGGTAGAGAAATAAAAATTTTAAATCATAAAGTTGATGGGTATAGAGAAGATGTAAAAATCGTTTACTTTTTTCATGGATGTTTTTATCATGGTTGCTTAAAATGTTTTAAAGATAGATCCTCATACATTTACGGTTCGCACTATGAAACTATGAATTCTAGATACGAATCGACCGAGAGAGTCACAAATCAAATGAAACAAGCTTCATATACTGTTGTGGAATTATGGGAATGTGAATTTAAATCCATGATTGAAACTGACAAAGATCTCGAAAGTTATGTAAATAATTTTTCGTCTACTCTTCTGGAACCTCTTGAACCGAGAGATGCGTTTTACGGTGGGCGAACAAATTGCATTAAGTTATATTATGAAGTACAAGAAAATGAAAAGATATTTTACTTAGATGTATGTAGTTTATATCCTTTTGTTAACAAAACCAAACCCTATCCTGTTGGTCATCCAACAATACACTACGAGGAGAATAAGATTCCGGATTTAGATCTTATCAAAGGAGGACTTATAAAATGTAAGATTTTACCACCTACAGACCTCTATCATCCGGTACTACCTTTACGCCTGAATGGAAAATTAATGTTTCCTTTGTGTACTGGTTGTGCACAAGTAGAAAATCAAGCAATGTGTAATCATACCGATGAAGAGAGATGTTTAAATGGTACGTGGGTTTTGGACGAGGTTAAAGTCGCTATCGATGAAGGTTACAAAATTTTAAAAATTTATGAAATTTGGGAATATCAGATGGCACAATACGATTTTAAAAAGAAAGAACATGGACTTTTTGAAAGATATGTTAATCAGTTTTTAAAAATAAAAACAGAAACGTCCGGATGGCCGTCGGAATGTAATACTGAGGAGAAAAAAAAAGAGTTTATTATAAGTTTTGAAGAAAAGGAAGGCATTAAATTAGATACTGATAAAATATCTTTTAATCCTGGTAGACGTGAATTAAGTAAATTGATGCTTAATTCGTTTTGGGGTAAATATGGGCAAAGAGATAATTTACCGACTACAGAATTGGTGACAGAATATTCTCGTCTTGTTGAACTTTAAAACAATCCGAGTGTAGAGGTTCATACATATCTTCCAGCAACAGACGACGTAATTTATGTTGTTTGGAGCTACATTAAGGAAAGTCCTAAAAAAATCCTACCACTAACGTTGTTATTGCTGCTTACACTACGGCCCATGCTCGTCTTGAGCTTTACTCATATCTTAAGAAATTAAATGAGCGCGTACTGTATTTTGATACGGATTCTGTTATAGTATCCCATAGACCAGGAGACTGGTTACCACCTATAGGATCTTTCCTTGGATGCATGACTAATGAATTAGAAAAATATGGTAGGGATGCTTAAATAGATAAGTTTGTTTCAAGCGGTCCTAAAAGCTATGCATTCAGAATAAGATTTGGAGAACACACAAAAATAATATGTAAAATTAAAGGCATTACACTAAATTCTGGAAATCTAGAAAAAACTTAATGAAAGTGTAATGACAGATATTGTATTAAATGACAACAATATGAAGATTACACTACGCAATACTCAGATTTCTAGAAAACCTTTATGGACTTTAGTAACACAACCGTGTATTAAAACCTTTCGTTTGGTAGTAAATAAACGAAAAAGAGTTTTAAATTTTGACACAGTACCCTATGGATATGAAAAAAGAACACGCAAGTAGCGTTTTGATTAAATTATGGTGATGAAGTTGTAGTAACGTCAGTAGTGGAAAAAATGTCTTCAGAATCGGACGATTATTCTGCAGGTTATACCTTAGACAGCTTGTCTAACGTGGAACCTCTACGTTTACCTTCCAAGCGCAAATCCGATCAGGAAATCTCATATTTTAAAAAAGTTCCTAATTTAGCTATTTTAAATCAATCAAGTAAACGTGATACTGATTTGAAATATTCTTTTTTTAATAAAGTCCCCAAATTATCAATATTAAACAAAACAAACAAAATTCGAAGAAGTGATGGAAACCAAAAACTGTTTAAACCAAATACTGCAACCGATTTGATTAACGTTCTCTTTGATTCAAGTTCTCAAAATAACAGTGAGCCAATACATAAAAAAGATTTAAAAAGAAACATTAACGCACTTTTTGATAATACACAGAATAAAAGATATAAATTAAATAAAGAAAAAGTTGTAACACCAAATTTAGAACTAGATATGACTTATGAACTGCGTAATCCTAAATTAGAAAAATCAAAAAGAATACCAACACAAAGATATAAACCTTATAAATCAAATAATTTTTTCCAACAAAAATGGATTGTCAAAAACTTTAAAAGAAGTAAAAGTCCTCTTCAAGAAAAAGAAGAAACTATCAATGAACATTTTAAAAAACTTAAAAAGGTTAATGTCAACACGAAAGATATATCTAGAGGGGAAGTCGTAGATAAAAATTTTAAAAAGTTTAAAAAAGTTAATACTGGACAAACCGTAGAAATGAAAGATCCATCTCAAGGGGAAGTCGTGGATGAAAATTTAAAAAGATTTAAAAAAGTTAATACAGGTCAAACCGTAGAAATGAAAGATTTATCTCAAGGAGAAGTCGTGGATGAAAATTTCAAAAAATTTAAAAAAGTCAATGCTGGTAAAGAAGTGGAAATGAAAGACTTATCGACCTCTAATTTAGGTGACTTAGAAAATGAAATACCTTCGGAAACAGTGGATCCAAGAATAACCAAGTTTAAATTTCCTAGCACTATGCAAGTCGCGGGTCCCTCGCGTAGCGGAAAATCTACGTTTGTTAGAAATTTATTAAAAAATGCTGATAAATTATTCAGTGAGCCTATAAAAAGATGTTTATGGTGTCATCCTTCCGAATATCCACCTCCTCCTAACACTGAACGTGAATTTAATAATTGTACGTTTAATGTGCGAATGCATGAAGGAGTGCCAGATTTAGAATCAGTAAAAAACGGGGATATGGTAGTATTAGATGATCTAATGTATGAAGCAGAAAATAATAACGTATCAAATTTCTTTACCAAAGATTCACATCATAAAAATTTTGGTGTAATTTATATATTACAAAACATTTTTCCACAAGGTAAAAAATTTAGAACTATGTCGCTTAATTCGAGTTATATTGTGGTGTTTAAAACCAATAGAGATAAGTTACAAGTAGATAGATTATTTCAGCAACTTGAGCCGAGAAGTTCGAAATTTTTGTTAGAAGCATTTGAAAAGGTTACTGAAAAACCACACGGTTATCTAGTGTTAGACTGTACGCAGCAAACTCCTGACAAATTTCGTTACAGAACAGGGGTGTTACCTGACGAAACGTTATCGTGCTTTATTTCTAAAAAGAAAAATGGCACCTAAATTATCTCCAAAAGTTTTTAAAAAAGTTTGCAAATTATCTTCCCGCACAGTTGCTAAACAGTGCGGTAATCTAGCAGTTCTCAGTAAAGCAAAACCCAAGTTACGAAAAAAATTTTTAAGCGAAGCCAATCCGGAATAAGTAAAAGCTATTTCCGAGTGTGTATTAAACATCAGTAACGGAAAGGTACCGATTTCTAACAAGTGTAAAAATCGTTTAAAAAAGCATAAAAAATTGTGGAGAAGGTTAGCAGATAAAAAAACTTCTTTTAAAAAAAAGAAAAATATAATTATACAAAAAGGAGGATTTCTACCTTCGTTTATACTGCCAGTATTAGGTGCATTAGGAAGCGCTCTAGTGTCAAAGTTTGTTTAAAATCATGAAATACGGTAAACAAATCATGTTACTTTACCCGCAACCTGAAAGTTTGAAAAAATTAATGTTATTGACAGAACTTTAGAAAATTTATCTAGCGATATAGAAGCTATACAAAATCGAGCTATGTCGCCCGATGAAAAATGGAAATTGCTTAAATATAAATTAATAAATTATCACGATATTGTGTCAAAACTTCGAAAGCCTTACATACAATCACAAGAAGAATTATGGAAAGAATCTAATAAAAAAGAAGAGGAAGAAGATAATTTTGAAAGCGACTGGGAAACCTAAAACTAAAATTAAAAAAACTAAAACTAAAAAGAAAATAAAAAAGATAGTCAACCAAAAAAATTAAGACTGAACCCGTTTATGATATAAGATATAAACCTTATAACTTACGTTCTACTAAATCAAAATGGCAGAAGCTTTAACCGAAAGAGATAAAAGAATACTTAATAAATATTATTCTAAGCTTGATCATTATGCAGGTCTTGGGAATATTAATAAACTTCGCAAAGCTACCGGAATTTCTAAGCAAAAAATAAATAAATATTTACAAGGAGAAGACAGCTACACTTTTCATAAATACGTAAGAAAAAGGTTTCCTACTAAACATTATCACGTTACCAACATCGATGATTTGTGGGAAAGCGACTTAAATGTGTTAAATAATATTAAGAACTACAATAAGCCTTATATTTATATTTTAACTATCATCGATGTCTTTTCTAAATATGCATGGGCACTACCGTTAAAATCTAAAGCGGGTACTGAAATTGTGAAAGCGTTTGATTATATATTTAAGCAGTATAAACGTATTCCAAAAATTTTGCAGACAGATAAAGGTACTGAATTTACTAACAAGCAATTTCAATCCTTTTTAAGAAATCGGGAAATCCTTCACTATACTACGAAAAATAATGTAAAAGCTAGCGTTGTAGAAAGATTCAATAGAACGCTAAAAGAAAAAATGTGGAAATACTTTACGTATAAGAATACTTACAAATATACGGATGTATTACCTAAATTATTAAAATCTTATAATAGTTCGTATCACAGATCAATAAAAATGGCACCTATAGATGTAAATGAAACTAATATTATGTTAGTTTATGAAAATTTATATGGAAAGGATTTGCGTACAAAAAACGTATTCAAACCACAAAAATATAAGACAGGTGATCATGTTCGTATATCTAAACTAAAAATGAAGTTTGATAAAGGTTACGAACAAAATTGGACCGATGAAATATTTAAAATTAGAGAAGTAATAAAAGGTGAACCGATTGTGTACAAGCTAGAAGATTTATCTGGAGAAGATTTAGATGGTATCTTTTACACGGAAGAAATACAAAAGGTACAACCTCAATCTGTCTTTAAGATAGATAAAATTTTAGACGAGAGAGGTAAAGGAAGCAGTAAAGAAGTGCTAGTTAAGTGGAAAGGTTACCCTGCAAAGTTTAATTCCTGGATAAAACAATCAGATATAATAGCACAATGATACGAAGAGAACCTTTTTCCATTACACTTACCAGTAATGGATCCATGGATCACTTTAAAAATAACACTACATCGAGTTTTTGCAACATGCTACCCCAGCGAACGGTCTTGCTAGGAGAATGGGAAGTTGCTCTAACCAAAATAAGATATCCCGGAATGTTCATAAATATTACAAAAAGTGATAATTTTTTAAAAGGAGATCGAATACACGTAACAAAAACCGGCATTAATACGTACAGTTTTCGTTACGATTTAGGAGAATCTACAATTACTGATAATGTAATGCTTTTAAATGAAATTAATCGCGTATTAGAAAAAAATGCATTCGTTAAAACTTTTTTTAAATACAACTCAAATACTGGATTTGTAAGCATTAATTCCGAAGCAATAGATAAAAGCGAATCAATTGGAGATGCAAAACCAAAGAAACGAGGAGACAACGAACAAGGAGACTCGAAACCACAGAAGCAAGACACTGTCCAAGATACTTCAACTTCGAAAACTAAAAAACAAGAAGTAACTCAGTCAGCTGAATCAGCAACAGTACAATTGGATGATGTAAGAACGAATAAACATTACATTCGTAACCTGTATTTGTCACCCGATTTAAACAGGCAGTTAGGCTTTAATTTTGGAACCAACGTGGCTAAAACTACACGTGCATCGTATCCTATGAATCTATATCTAACATTTCCTTACGAAATGTTTGTTTACTGTAACTTAATACATCCTCAAATGGTTAGCGATACATTTGCTCAGATAATTGAAAGCACAACAGTAGATTTAAATATTGGGAATAAAAATTTAGCAGTGGAAAAAACATTCTTTCCTCAAAATTGGGTACCTTTACTTCAACACGATTTTAACATTATAAAAATAGATTTAAGAACGGGTACAGGAGAATTTTTACCATTTGTAGACGGATTTTCTTCAGCCGTTGTACTTTCATTTAGACCAAAAAAAAATAATGAATCATCACGAACTTGCTAAATATTTTTTAAACCAAACAGGAAGAGGCGTCGAAGAAAATCCAAATTTTGTATTATATAAAGGAAAACGTTTTCAAAGAGGTTACGGCCTTTTTGGTGCACTTAAAGGAATATGGAGGTTCATGTCTCCAATTTTTAAAAGTGCTGCAAAAACTGTAGGTAAGGAAGCTGTTAACGTAGGCGCAAATGTTTTAACCGATGTGGTAACAAGCAAAAAACAATTCAAAAATTCGCTTAATGAAAGATTAAAGGAAAGTACTGAAAACATAAAGAGGAAGGCTGATAAATCTATAGATACCATGCTAGGATCTGGAATAAAACCACATAAAAAAAGAAAACTGGTTCATTCTAGAGTTAAACCGCACCACAAAAGCAATAAAAGAAGAAAAAGAAGAAAAAAAGATATATTTACTTAAAACCATGTCGAATATTTACACACATTCAGCGTTTAAAATATTTGACGATCAACCGATACAAACTGGAGTGGACAGTACTAATATTATCGAACTTGATACGCAAAATGCTATATCGTATAATTCTCCGTTAATATTTCACTACGCAGGAAATGCAGATACTTATTTGGATCTTTCATACATAGTGTTACGTTTACGTTGTAAAATAGTAAAAGAAGATGGTAACAATTTCACACCACCTGCACCTGGTATTGATGTTCCTGTTACTGAAAAATCTACGATTGTTAACAATTCTTTAAATTCTCTTTTTCAACAGATTGAGGTTATTTTAAATAATGTCACAGTATCTCAGCCTCAACCGGGATATCCATACAAATCATATTTCGAAACTTTGTTAAACTATTCTACAGATGCTATGGAAACATGGCTTCAATCATCACTTTGGAAATTAGACGATCCTGATAAAATGGATGATATAGAGGGAAATAGTGGTTTAAAATGGAGATACGGTATTACAAAGGAAAGTAAGGAGTTTGAAATGATGGGTTGCTTACACAGTGAAATATGTAATCAAGATAAATTTCTATTAAATAACGTGTCCATGACTATTAAGTTGACTCCTTCAACTCCGGAATTTCACCTTATTGGAAAAGGAAAAACTGTGATAACTTCAGCTAAATTATCTCTTAAACGTGTTTATCCATCGCCCACTATTCTATTAGCCCATCAAGAGGCGCTTACAAAAAGTAATGCAAAGTATCACCTAATTGGAGTAGATTTTCAACCGTTTAATATTCCAAAAGGAACTATAAGCAAAAACATAAACGACATTTTTGTAGGTAAGGTACCACGCCGAATCATAATAGCTTTTACTACAAATAAAGCATTTAGCGGTGCATTCGATGAAAACCCATACAACTTGAAACATTTTAACATGAATTTTTGTCAGTTATTCATTAATGGGCAACCAATACCTTTGCAACCACTGACTCCGGATTTCGAAGGAAGAAAGTATTTACGATGCTATCAGACATTAAAAGATGGTTTAGGTATTCTTTGCGACGATCGAGGACATTCCATTTCTCTAGATAACTATGCGAAAGGATATACTATATTAGTTTTTGATTTAACAGCAGATATGAGCGCTAACGAACCATATATTTCAGGTCTGCAGCACGGAAATGTTTCCATAAATGTAGCCTTTAAAAAGGCTTTAACTGATCCGGTAACTATGCTTGTTTGCTCAGAATATCAAAAACTTTTGGATATAGACGTAAATAGATCTATATACATTTCATAATGAATACTAATCAAATACATACATTTTTATACAATAATCCGCATACTCGTCCACACTTTATTGGAGTATTTGCACGTGATCAAATACCAAAAGGACAGACATTTAAATTTCCCATTGCGATGGTAATAAATACTGACCCTAGCAACAAACCAGGACAACATTGGATATGTATCTTTATATCTAAATCTGGTATAGGAGAATACTTTGATAGTTTCGGACATGCTCCTCTTCATTCGAATATTTTAAACTTTTTGCAATATCAATGTGGAAAAAACTGGGAATATAATAGACGACGATTGCAAGGTTCTCATAGCTCAACTTGTGGACATTATGTTATTGCATATCTTCTTCATCGATGTTATAACTTACCAAAAAATATATTTTTTTCAAAATTTAAAATTAAAGATTTTAAATATAACGACAGTGTAATCACTAAGATTGTATGCGCTTCTCAAACATCCTGTAAAAATGAAGGAGTTCCATATCAAATATGCAAACCAATAAAAGGTGAGTAAATTGTATCTTTACATTCATTTTGTTTTCATTTTTCATTATAGAAACATGTCAACGGGTGCAGGTTTTATATATTTTAACTTTTTAATTGACAATGAACGTGAATACATAGTTAAAGAACTTTCTGTATGTGGTTCAAATCATGAGGTTCAGACGTGGATATTTCTTCCTCCTTACGAACGCAACGTATTAAACGAATTGGTTAAATCGACCAATGACAGAATTGTTGCAAAAGTCCATGGATTAAAATGGGAAGACGGAGACGTAAAATACAATTTATTGGCATACATCTTAAAGAGATGCGTGGATAGATTTACTGTAGTATTTACAAAAGGTGAAGAAAAAACCAAATTTCTTCGAGCAATAACTGGACGTACCATAATAAATATAGATGAAATAGAGCCTTATCAAGAGGCGTTTGCTACATTCAATGCAAATCCTTGTATGCATCCTTGCCATAAAATACCTATTCTTAACTGTTCTCAAAGAAATGCTATTAATATTTCTATGTGGTACTCACACGTAGTTAATAGACGTGACGTTTACCCATGCGATCCGAAACCAAACGAATCGCGTCTCCCCTCCGATTTGAACCACGATCCAATCAATTTTAAATCTGCCATTTACGATGTATATATTAATGATCTGTTTTAGAATGCACACCTCAGTAATCAAACCTTAGAGGCAGGAACAGGATATCAGACGAAGTGTTAAAAAAAGATGTAAGTATATACAATTAAATTGTTCTTACAAAGAAATTCATGTCAGATTGGCCGAGTGGTTAAGGCGTCGTACTTAAGATACGATTCTCTTTAAAGAGAGCGTGGGTTCAAATCCCACATCTGACATTTCTTTATTTTATTCTTTCAGGTCTACAGATATTAAAAAACTAAAGTTGAACAGTGATGAAGATGAAGTTAAATCCGCATCTAAACCTGATTCATCATTAATTGGAATCCAAAGCAACATTTACTTTCTCGATCATGGTCAAAAGAAATTTCTATGTATAGGATTTTCACCAGAATTTCCATACGATTTACGGATTACCATTTCCAAATGTGGTGAACATCGTGGTATATTACTATATGACTTGAACGAATGGAAAAACTTAATTCATTGTATAAATTGTATTGATACCGGTTCCAAGAAAGAAAATTTTAAATGGAAATGCAATTTAACAGAAGATTTACATTTAGATATAAAATATGTATTTGGCACGCAAAATGTGATTTTAAAACAATGTCAAGGGGATGAGCAGGTCTCCCTATCACTAATTGAAGAAGAATGGACAAATTTATCCAAACTTTATCCGGTTGTAAACGATATATTCTATCACAAATTAAAGGAATCTAAAGAAGTAAAGAATCTTATACTGGCATACTGCAATTACATAAAAGACACAACAGAATTGTTAGAAGATACGAGTAACATGTCTTACTCGCGCTTCACCGAGTACATGATATGCGTCACACCAAGAATTTACCACGAGATACGTTTCTTTCTTCACAAACAGCTAGTCACGTGTAACGAAAAACGTCATGAAACAAGTCACGTGTAATGCTATCATATAAAAGTGCCATGCAAGAACCTAACACATCGTCATTCTTCAGCAAGGAATCAAGTCATGGACACCGCCGCCGCAGTAAACAAGATGCTGGAAGAACTTAATGAAATAGGTAAAGAATCAAAACCTCTAACCACAGTAGAGTTAACACAAAATAAAAACTATTTAATTGAAGAAGCTCGTTCCGTTCAAACCAAATACGGAAAAAGAACAATAATAAAAATTATTGGAAGAGATTTTTTTCTGCCATCAAAATTCAACGAAATCTCAGGAGAAAGTTTAAGATTATTAAATAAAAAAGAGTACTGCTTGGTTTACAAAGGAGGGGATGCCTACGCATTCGTCAAAATGGAATAAAAAGGTGAGTAAGCAATGGAAAAAAAACCATTACTATAGTCATGCAGCTCGATAGTATATTGTTAACTTATATGTCAATAACATTGTTATTATTCATCTGTATCACTTTTTGTATTTTAAAATTACATAAACTTAAATGCACATGTACTTCTTGCAGTGCATGCGCAGAACACATGTGCTTCTTACAGTACATGCGCAGAGAAAAACAACCAGAAATCGTATAAATAACGAGGTACATTTTTAATATTTGTCACTTATCATTATGTCTGTCACTTCGGAGCCTATCTATCTAGGAAACAATGCTTTGGCAAGAATAACAATTAATCAGGTGTTTCTTGTTAACACTTGTGGTGCATATCAAAGTCTAGATACATTTAAAATTTTATCTACTTCCATCACACAATGTGAACACACTAAAACTAAAAGTGTTGAAATCAAAGTGGGTAAACGCTCAGAATACCACGAATTACAAAGAACAGATATTTTTAATGTATATTTTACACTTTCTAGATTGGTTCCAACGGCAGAAGAAGCCAGGGTGAAAGTAAAAACAAACGGACGATGCATAGATCAACTTGTAACACGACAAGGAAACCTCAACGTGTTAAAAGAAGAAGAAGAAGAAGAAGACAGTGAACATGTGCTGGTAGGTGCTCTGTTTTTTCCGAGGATGCATCAACACATTCATAGCAAATTTCATCACCTTGGATATCTGATAGAAAGTAGAGAACTGGAAGAAGAAAAACAAAGAGACAGAAACGTTCGAAAACTCTTGTGCAATAGTGATTCGAAAGAAGAAGAAGAAGAAGAAGGAAGAGACATGTGCGGAACTTATAATTCCTTGTGTTCAACAATAATTAAATTAACATTTTATAACGTCGATGAACTATAAGTTCAATAACATTTTTTTTTCATATCTGTAAACATCTCTTTTATTGTCAAGAAAAATATTTATCCTGTTTTAATTAATTATTATCATTATTTAATTGTGATTAAACTTTTTATTGTCAAGAAAATATTTTTATCCTGTTTTATACCATATTGAAAATTATTTTTGTATTCACATATTTAATTGTAATTAAACTTGTTATTGTCAAGAAAATATTAATCCTCTTTTAATTAATTATCGTTATATATTTTTTCTGTATTCAATTATTTAATTAAAACTACTTTTATTGTTATTAAATTTTATATCATATTGAAATTATTTTTTGTATCCACATAATGTAACCAATGAATTACAATAAAAAAAAATGCCCCACGGCGAGGCAGATCTCCGCAACACGTCACTGACTCAGTTCAAGGTCAAGGGAATTCCCTTGTCTTTGAAACATACGTTTCAAGGACGGGGGAATACCTCTAACTTGGCGCCAGTGACGTGTTGGCGGCGTCTACCTCCCGTGGGGCATATACTACTAACGTTGCGCTCCCTTATGAAGTGCTTTACTGTCGCCCATGCAACCTCAATGGGATTAAGATCGCAATTGTAAGGCGGCAGATACAGAGTGGAGTTTCCATGTGCATTAAGGATGTGGTCAATCTTAAATACCTTTTCTCTTGGTCAATGAGTGTTTCCTGCACTACCATCAGTAAGCACCCCTGTGATCCCATCAGCTTGCCAACATTTCTTGAATGTTAAATTATTGTCCAACCACATTTCATCCAAATAAACGATATCCCTGCCTTGACTTCGGTATTCCCTTAGCTCAGCCAAGTATTTGCATCTCCATTCAACAATTCTTGGCTTTTCGATTAAGATTGTTCGCTTTCCTCGGCACTTCGCCATCTAAATCCCAATTTCCGAATAACTCTCCTTAACTCTCCCCCCAAGGAAATTGTATCTTACTTCTAACTACAGGAGTAACTTTCTGCATATCGGAACTATCTTTTTATTGACGTAGAAGTCCATTATTGTCCGCTTAATGAGCACATGTCGAAATCGTCTATATTTATGTTTCTTTCTGGATTTCGAGGTCTTGTCTTGCCTGGAGTGCGTAAAGGGCTTCCTTCTGTTCTCTTCGCACTTTCTTGTCTTATATTCTTAATTGTTCCCACAGACACACCGCACTAATTGCCTGTTCTCTCATCCCTCGCGAAATTGGCAGAATTAGTTGTTTCTGCTCTGCTTCCTTTTTGCATTGCTCGTTTACATGGTTTATTATTTCGCGAGCCTCGCTAAGAATGGTTTTTCCCTTTTTCCGAAAGTTAGCCATTTCACTAATGAATTATATTAATTCGACACTCGCGATACAACGCGTTTAACACTGTAGCCTCCACTGACACTGCCTGCAGTAAGACTGCACTTGTTGACAATATTTTTGAACTGTTGGTGTTGCACTATCTACACCTTACGCAAGAAGCTCCCCAGTCCACTGCACGCTTGCAGTTCAAGGACAAAGTCAATCTCCTGAGTCACTAACAGTACGTATAGGCACACGACCCGTTTCCGTACTTGCACTGCCGCATTCCGATCTAATATTTAACGAACCTTCGGCAGACCATGAAGAACCACGCTTAATTCTACCTGCAACATGATTACTTCCTATATTTAAATTCCATTCGCCATTTCCACATTGACCAAATACATAAAAATAGTTATCTGCAAAATACGTGTTCATATCGTCAAGCACATTATATAACATCACTAATTCGGTTTGCTCTACAGTTAATTTCCAATTCAAACCTAAACCAGACGGTATAACGTATTTATCTACTAATTTTTTACAATTTATCATTTCCACCAATATAGGGTTGTTACCACCTGTTAACATGTTTACAGGTGTACCGTAAAACTTACAACCTGTATCATTATGTCCTAACTTTTCTACACACTCGCAGACGTCATTCACCACGAAACCGTTGCGATATTCCATATTGCCCACGTGTACATTTCCGTAGAACAATTGCCCGCATCGTTCCCCGTAAGAACATCTCGTTATCGGTCTTAAACAAGCATACACGTTATTTAAGTTCTCTATATTCATCAAATTACCCTCAAACCTGCATTTGCTATTCTTTTCATAAATGCACGAACAATTAGAAAATAGGTTATGCTGTTCCTCGCACATAGTAGCATTTTGCAAATGACCTGTTTCATCATCTATCGTAAATCCGCACCTGCCAAACGTCACGCAACCTGTTTCTGCACATATTAAAGCGCATAAGTGAACAATAACAACTAACACCGCTTTAAACATTATGCACAAATAGTAAAACACACACACACAGTATTTTTCACGTGTCCAATATTTATACCTGTAAAATGTGTCACACACTTTTTATCGCACAAACTACTTTCGACGCACTACAGCATCTGCGTCATCACAGTCAAATGACGAACACCACCGTATCACGTTATTTATGTAACCAAGCACGTGATATTGTGCAATATCATGTCCACTTTTCGACCAATCAAAACGCTTACAAAAGATCACGTGATTTTTAACCAATCACATTTCGTTACTCAATATTAGATATCCCCAAACCGTCGCGCGCACCGCTCAGTCTGCTGTTACAGTGCAACACGTACGCATCGCAGCGTCTTAAACCGGAATACAAAGAAACAACAGGTACGTAGTACTTTATTATAAATACCACCTACACAAAGATACGTCACCGTGGGTTTTTTTCTATACATAACACACACACACACTCGTACGCATATATACGCACTCCAACGTTATTTTTTCCACAGCGTACGTCGCAATGGAAGAATTGCAGCACGTCGACGAATTGCAACAGAAGTACATCAACAACCATCAACGATTGTCGCCGCTGTTTTCGAAGGAGATGCACACGCTGTCGCAACTTCCAAACTTCCTACTGCGCAGACCTCCTCAAGACGTGAACGCAATGTGGAATGAACTAAGCGACCAGTGCAAAGACGCATTTGTACCTTATCTGCGGTGCACCAAACATTACAACCTGGCTACAATGTCCGACCACATCGACGGACCTGCCCCGTTCGTGCAAAATTGCTATTTTTGTGTACCACCTTATGTATCAGAATCGTAAAATAAAAAAAATGTGCCCCGCGGGAGCCGGACGGAAAAAAAACAAAGTCTCCGCCCCCCGCGCCAGGGTGCAAAGGTCGATGATGGCATCAAGGTCGTCACGGTTCAAAAAACACAAGGTCGGCGCCAATCTTATCGCAACCTTCAAGAGGACATTCACCTCAAGGTCAAAGATTGGCGCCAACCTTGACCATCAGACCGTGACGACCTTGATAACCTTCAAGACCTTTGACCTTTCACTGGCGCCAGGGTGGACTTTGACCGTCTGGCTCCCGCGGGGTTCATACTACTGACTATTTCTTATCCCTACAAGGATGATTTTCCTGGCAATATAGGTTTGTATAATAATAATGATAATAGTAATGTGCATAATTACCGTTATGACACGTAATGTTTTGAAGTAAAAAAATTAAAAATTAATTAATTACTATAACAATAATTTATATATAATATAGGTATTAGTTTTTATAGCATAATTAATATATCGTTTACAATAATTAACACAAAGTTGAAGCTATAACTCGCTTATCAACAAGAAAAGTGGTACAACTCAAACATCCCGATGTTTGGAAAAACGTATTTAAACGTTTGGAATATAGAAACAAATGCTAAATTAAAAATGTCCTGCTAAGAAGCGTAATTCTTCTTGCCGTTATTTTCACACATTTTTAGTAATGTAAAACCAAAACAATTGAAATTGCAAATGAAACGTTAAGAACAAAACGGTGTTAGCTTAACCAATGCATATAGCGTACTTTTCTGTATTCTGTGGTGGTAAGTTGCGCCAATATTCTTGCCCATGAGCGATGTATAAACCATACATTGTTGAACATATTTACAAAGTTTACCTCAGTGTTGTCATCAACGTCTTGATCAGTCCAGGTTCATGCCTTAGAATAAAAAGTGTACTTCTTTTGGGAACCAGTGTGTTGATAATCCATTGATTTCGTACGTTCACGTCGAAATTGATTCTTTCATGCTTGAATTTTCTTCATCATTTCCATTAGACTGAACTCATATTTTCACATCAGGTTTCGATTGCATCAGTTTTCTTTACCCTACTCTTATATCATTCTGCATGTCGTCCTCCGTGGTGTAGTGGTTACTGTGCTAGCCTCTAGTTCCTGAGGCCGCGCGTTCAAATCCGGCTGAGGGCGATGGATCTTTTTCGGGCGTAAAAATCATTAGAATGGCTTCCTTTGGAAGGGAAGTAAAGTCTGTGGGCCCATGTCATAGATTTAATACACGCAAAAGAACCTCAAGCCTGATAAAGAGACATCTGAGCAAAATTATCGGTCTTTAACGCCCAATATACAAATGGGACGCTAAGGACCACAGCAGATAAAGAACGTCCATAAATAAAACCCATGCGTGCAGTATGATGTATATCTTCTATGGCTAACAATGTCATTGTTACAATCCACAATTTCAAAAAACATCAAAGTCTCCTAATTTTATCCCCCATACAGAAAAACTGTGTTCGCTAGTGAAATGAAGGCAGTACTGTTGGCTTTGAGTGCTTCTGCCCGCAAACAGATCTGGTCCTGTGCATTTGTGACTGCTACCACATTTGTCTTGTTTTCCATCTCGGTTGGAATAAAATAAATATTTGTTTGATTACATCAACAAACTTTGGGCAAAAATATTTAAACAGATTTTAAACAGTTTGTATATATCTGCTTGTTGTTTGTGGGCAATTGTATGCAGGTGTGGACTAGGCATAATTATATGGAAAGCTCCACTTCTAATCTCTTGTAATTAATTTACCTGTGCATTATTGTTACATACAATCACAACACATAAGGCAAGTACCAAAACTGATATCTTGAACAAATGCATAAGCTATTTTGCACAAATTCAATAACCACCAATACTAATGAGAAAACCACAACACAGCACAACAATGCAAAACAAAGCTGTAACTGCTGGTACCAGCGCTAATTTCTTCAATATACCTGGAATTAAAGAAACATCGGGTAAAATAATATATTAACAATGGAAAATTTGTACAATTACATCTATCAATTGTAATGCGAGTAGCTAAATCATAATGCCAGTAAAGGCATCATTTAAAAGCCACAACGGGATTAATTTTAACTATAAATTCATCAAGACGCCAACGCTCATCAGTTTACGCTTTGCTGTTGATTTTTATGGTAACAGGGAATCAAGAGGAATAACAGACATACATGTACTGGTCACTTGTCACTGAGTAGTTTGGCTGTAGCTAGTGGGCTTACAATATTAGCAAGCATATGTCATTGCCATGGCAACCTCCGTATGGTTCTGTTCATGGCAATTAGGGTAAGTTTACTATTTTTGACACTAGGTGACAGTGGGACAGTACTTGTGTTGTAGATACCTGCCAAATATACAATTTGTATCTTACTTTTTTATGAGTGTTACAATTACATCCCTTTTAAAGCTTAATTCCAATAAATTGGTGCCTCTTTAGTCAAAACACTAAAGTTGAAAATGGAAACTTCAATGTACCGGATTCGAAATGCATTCTTTGTGAAAATAGCCTTCAAGTTCACAGTTACAAAGGGAATATAAACACATGTGCAAAACCTTAAATATTTCATACTGATTCATTCCAAATTAACTGAAACGATATGATTCATGATAAAATGAACAGCTATATAATATATCATATAATGTTGGAGCAATCCGGAAAATGGTAAGAGAGCGTAATGAAGAACCGAACGTCTATGTAATAAGATTATAATGGCTCCAAGAGTTAAAAACTGCCAGAATTTTTATTTAACATGGAAGAATGGGAAGGTGTTGTCTTCTACAGCTAAAGAAATTAAATTGAGTTTTATTTATGGACGCTCTTTAACTAATATGGTCTTTAGCGTCCCATTCTATATTGGGCGTGAAAGACCGATAATTTTGCTCAGAGGCCTCTTTATCAGGCTTGAGGTTCTTTTACGTGCCGTAAATCTACGACACGAGACAACCGGCTTTACTTCCCTTCCGAAGGAAGCCATGCTAAGGATTTTTACGCCCGAAAAAAATCCATCGCCCTCCGCCGGGTTTGAACCAGCGACGCCATCTGCAAAGCTGCTCGAGGCATAAGGGATAGTCTTGCAGATTTAGTCTGTAAATCAATAGGACTTATTAGTGCTACAAGTTAAATGCAATAAAAATTAGTATGCAGGCATCTTACTTAGAATGTGTAGCATGTTTTACTTAATAAGATAGGAAAATCGCAGGATTTAAACATTAAATTACTTCACAAAATCCTCCTTCGGAGCATACATACCATGCTTTTATTCTTAAAAATGTTTTGCCTATGTATTACTTCTAGACCGATTTATTTGCTTGTATGTACAATGGGCTGTAATATGTGTTTTACTTAATAATGTTAATTAATAGTTTAATTTATAATCAGATTTACACTCCACGCTTAACTAATTTTAGTATACTGTCCAGTAAATGTTTCTGGAACAGTTGTCCACATCTTTCAGCGACACCTCTTTCAGCGGTTTAACGATCTTCAAGCTAGGATTCTTCATAGGTAATATAAAGATTCACGAGTCTACGCTTATATTTTTATGAAGATCTTCTCTGTTGTCTCTCTTATCAGCCTAGATTCACTCCCGCACTTCCTCCCGTGGCTTGCTGATGACATTTCCTGGCCATTGTAATAATATAACTTGGCAGCCTGCGCTGCTCGTTTGTTAGAACTGAGAGTGATGCCGCACACCACATGTATTTTGTTGTATTGCATGTCAGTGGTGAGAGCACGCGGTTGAAAGCAAGCTTTTTTTACTGATGTGGTGGATTCAACAAATGCAACCGTCGCGAATAGTTATCTGACCAGTTACATGTAGGCTGCCATTAATTGAACCTTTTTATTTCTTATTCCCCTTCTTCTCTTTGTTCGGTGTTTTAAGGGATCCGACAAACACCACGAACACCCCACAAAATCCAACTCAACAGTTATACGAGTAGATGTTTGCAGTTCTACAAGTGTGTGAGCGTCCAGCGCGTCTGAATTAAAAATTGACATAGACATGTTAACCAAATAAATGTTAGTAGAGACAGTAATTGTAAAAGTGTTAGCGACAAAGGATATTGTAAACAAATCGCCTTAAGCAGAGATGTAGGAAAATTTTGTCTAAAACAGTATTTTTTCTAACACTTTCATTTGATTAATAGACATTTATGTACATGTTCCAAGGGTATTTTGTTTCTTTTCACCTTTAAATTCATTTGAAAATTTAAATACCTTGGAGTTCAATTACACCACGCCCTAACTGTGTTTTTATTTTGTGAGTTTATATGATTATTTATTCCACTAAAATAGTAAATTGTTTTAAATAATACCAAAATCAAATTGGAGAATACAACAATCGTTTAAAAAAGGTGAGTATAGTAATATGTTTAAAAAATTATAAGAAAATCAGATATTATACTGGATGCATCTACCTATCCCATCATTAACCAGGTATGCAGTTATCCGATTATTTAACCTGAGACCACCCTATTCTAATCCATTGGCGAAATAGAGCATTCAGTGTGTCTAGCCACACTCCACCAGTGGCATACCTCCGGCCGTGAAATGGAGGCTGTCTTAACGGCAGAGAGCAATTCGAATCCTATCAAATCACTTATAGTTTTCTGCAGCTGTATATATCTGGGAGCCAGAGCAAAATCAGACTGTGAGAGTTGCCATTTGCAATTAGATTAAAAATCTACTGCTGCTTTCAGAGAGTAAATAAACACGCGTGTTACCATACAATAATGTAATTAAAATTAATTGTTTATGTGAAAAAATCAGGTACGAAAGGACAGAAAAAACACAAGGAAGGCACATCTCCGTCACTCAGGTGTTACAATTGCAAAAAAAAATGCAATGAAAGGCATAACGCCGACGTTTTTCCTAAAAATAAATCCCTTGGAAGAAAATAAGAATAATGATTGAACGTGCTATCTTGAATGTCACAGTATGGACTGTGCCATTTCTTGGTGCAAATACTTGCAGGCTAAAATTAGAGGCAGTACTTTGTGTTAGCGTTTTGCTTTCTATTGGTGAATGCTACCTCACATGAATTTGCCAGGAAAATGTTTAAAACTTTCAGCATTAATCAGCAATCGCGTTTCAGAAGTTAATGTCGAGCTTCATTATATTATCTTAAAAATTTGAAAGTTATAGCTAATTCCTTGTAACCATGTATTTTACCTACGTCCAATGTCGCAATAACTGCAGAGTAATAAAGCGGTCGTGCAGATTATCAGTTAGAAGTAGATAATGAACCTAAAACCTCTTTGTTAGATAAAATCCTTATCAGTCAGAGCCAGCGTGTCCTTTCTCTCTCTCTCTCTCTCTATATATATATATATATATATATATATATATATATATATATATATATATCCTAAGTAGGATAAGAGACACTTTTCAACCAATAATACCTTAAGTTCACATTGGCAGGGCAAATAATTAGGAGAGAATGGTTGTGTTATTAAGTTAAAAATGACTCCGGCTATTGTTAACGTGTTGGCCCTTTGGAGAGCAGAAGTCCTCTTCAGCCTGGAGGGAAGGAGTTCGAGATTGGAGGTAGTTAACCAAAAGTATAGTGCGACACTAATCACGCACATTTGAACGCATACTCGTTTTAAACAATTCGTGGCAAAAGAAAATCATTGTTGACGGTGTATGGCTTCATAACTAAAGAAGAACGTATGGAAACAGGTCCTTGAGCGTATCATGAGAATGACGTTAACACAGGCAGCCAATGATCTAGTTTTTCGGGAACATAGAGAATAAATTGGAAAAGCACATAGTGAAAACTTTTTAGCAATTATGGAAAATCTCGCAGAGTACGAACTTGTACTACGCCATCTCACGAATAAACCAAAATATACACAAAAGTAACCAAAACCTTCTATTCAAAATGAGTTAATAAATGTTTATACCGTGCAATTGAAAACTAATATTAATGACATTAAAGCTACCCCATTCTTATTAATAATAATTACAGAAACGTTACAGGACCTAAGAAAAGAACAATTAAGATATATATGTGTGTGTGTGTTTGTTTGTGTGCGCGCGCGCTGAGCTTCAAAAGATGTAACTGGAAAGCCTTATCACGGGAAGATAAATTAAAGCTTCTTATGTTTTCGCGAAATAAAAGATGAAATTTAAATCCCTTAGTCGGAAGTGGAATTTATAAATTTGGGGAAATAATATGAAGAAACTGTTAGCATTGTGCATACCCTCAAATGTGTTTTCAAGTGGGCTACAATAATGTCCGAATAGGCATTACAAACTGTGGTTCTATAACATATCTTTGGATCTACGTACTAGTCGCTCGTTCTGACACAATTCATCAAAATGTTATTTAACTTTTCGATTTCCCTTTCTTTCTTTCTTTTAAATTGTGGTGGAATGCCCCAGCTCTTTACCAAAGATGGAGCTCATGAAATTTGCAATTACCACTACTACTATTAAAGCTAATTGAAAGTAGTGGTTACTAATGTTCTAGATTAATCATGCATTGGCTTTACTGTCATTGGAGTTATATCAGACAATAAGAGTTAAATTAGAACAAACTTGTTGTTACAAACCATAACCTCGACTATAATTGTTTGTTTTCCCACCGTGGTATACAAATATTTATGACCTATGACACCGTTAATATTTTTGTGAACATTGGAAACAACTGGTTAAACCTTAAAGATGCTGATAGAACTCTCTTCATTTCAGCATTTGCATTTCCATGTGGCACCGTTGATGATAATAGTATTTTGCCAGCAAAGTTTGCAGATATTGCGAATGTGTATCGTAGCAAATGTTGGCAGTTCGTAATGATAGCTCCTAAATTATCTTACAAGTCTGAATTTCCCAGCAACATAGAAAGACAGGTCAGTCTTGTTAGTAATGTTTTTCATGAAACCACATTAGGTGCATTTAAAGATATCTATGCGGCAATAACAAGAAACTCCCGTTTTTATTGAAATGATAATGAAGTGGTAAAATTTTTAATATAAGAAATTCACTTTAAGGAAGACGTTAATGAAGAAAGACTTTTTAGAAATCTTCCTAGTTTGGCTAAACAAATGGAAATGTAATCGCCAGATAGATTGTCTAGATACCCATGGTGCTTTTTACCACAGCAATAACGTACTTCTAAAGTTTGCAAAATATGCACTACAGGAATTGAATGTGGAATATGTTTTTCTTGAAAAATCGCAGACTGACAATTTGGAAGAGCGTTTTAGTTGTTATCGACAAATAACTGGTGGCAATTATAATGAGTCAGTGTTGCAGATTACTAAGTCTGAGAAAATTATACGAATTAAATGCACTTTTGGAATACATTCTGCAAATTATGGGCAAGTAAAATTTTGCTAGGACGCAGTTTCTTACTGTACTAATAGTAACTCTCCGGCTTAGATTCTAAGTATGATTTTGATTAGGTTTATTTAAGAGCATTTTAGAGAATGATTACATGGCTATCTGTAATGTTGATACTTATATCTGCCCTTGTATATAGATGTGGCTATGCTACACATAAATTAACAAATAAACTAAATTGTGACACCTGCATCAATATAACAACTGATGGACAGTATACAGGTGAATACTTCGATATATTGAATAAAGTTGAAATGAGCATTCCATCTGATAATGTGTGTTAGGATTACTTAATTATTCCATTATGCAAACACTTGTTTCAAAACAGTATGAACCACTGCTTTTGGAGGAAGGAAATCAAAAGAAATTCCTGATGACATTAAGATACAATGGCATATGTAACGACCCAGTCTTGAGTGCATTAATGAAGGTGTATGTTGGTGTGGAATGTCTGCTAATGATTTGATTTTATATTTTGTTGGTGCATTATCAAAACATTTAAATATTAATTATTCCGAAGAATGGACTGATTTCTGCGCAGAATTCTAGCTGCCAAAGCACAGAAAATCATTAATACTGACACAGTTAAAATAAATAACTTGAAACTGTATGAAATGTTTATTTTTATTCATTATTGTGCTTATTCCCTTGTTAAAAAGAGTTATTTTTACCATATCTTCACAAATATGCTTGACAAACTCTCAGCAATTTTGCTTGTTACTAATTTTACAAATGCAGAGAACCTGTCCATTTGTGGTATTCATTGGAACATGGGATTAAAATTTCGTCTACAGTAATAAATGGAGAAAACTGTGTACAAAAATACATCTAAGACAATTGGTGTTTTCTTGTATCGAAATACATTATTTCTTCTTCTGTAAAAGTAGTAAAGTGCAGCCACGCTATTTTGCAAGCGCTTTGACCGTAAACAGGATACGCGCAAAGCAAAAATTGCGCATAATTTCAAAAGAAACTAATCATAATGTTGCGCCAATTGGTATATTTAAGGTATAATTCTGTTTTCTGCAGGAATCGTACTGCTGTGCATCGGTCTTCAAACGTCATAGTACTCGGCGTTGACACATAGATCCTGGAGGCCTGTATATAATGGTTACGGCTAGATCCATTGGCATCAGTGAAATCATTAGTACATTAGCATCACAGAAAGCACGCACCATTGTCCACTTTCATTAGAGTTCAAGGTGAGTACAGTAAAGCTTTATAAGCACAAAAAATATAAGATAGAAGTATATTATGCGTATTGATATGCCTATCTGCTTACTTAATTTGAATATTTATAGTATATACTAAGTGATTGGTTTTCAGTAAAATTTATTGATAATTGTTAAACTGTTATTACTTTAATAGTCTTATTATAGATGAACTGTTACTTATTGTAATTATATTTGTTATTGCTAGTTATTGATAGGCTATACCCTTTATTTTAGAAGACACTATATTTTATTTTTGCAGGCGGGCCCGTAGCACTTTCGTTACGCCTCTGTGTGCGATGAGATGATTTTCACATGAGATAACAAAATTCAACAAATTATTATTACATGAATGAATAGTTTTTCCAAAATGCAGAGTTCCACCGGCTTTAAAGAGCTTTTACAAGTTACACTTTCTCTTTCAACTGATGGTCTGTAGTCCAAAATGCTTTGCAACTTCTGATATTTCACTTTGTTCATATTTTTTATTTCTACGTGTTCTTTAGTATGTGTGTCCATGTCTCTCTTTGTACCCTTTGTGTGTATTTTCCTACAGTGTTTATATCAAATTTCATAGGTTCCTAAATTTTTTTTTCCACTGGAATGTTTGGTTTTGGATGAGAAACACTGTATATAGTTTGCTTAAAATGTAAATATGAAGTGCCATTCTCTCTGAACGCTTATATCTCACAATTGGGGGGAGGCATTAGTAGCAGTCATAAACATCAATTTTACATCATCCTCATCACCTAAATCTCCTATACATATTCCAAAATACTTGTGTATATTTTGAGCTTTACATTTCCTAAATCCATTATATGTGGTCCTTGCTTTATTTTACTTCTATCCAACATTTGTTTTCCATCGCTGCTTCCTCATTATTTGTGTAAAGAATGAAGTAGGATAATATCCACTTTTTATTTTGATGTACATGAATTTCTGAACCATCAGCATAATCATCATTAGCAACAATAACACCATCCACACCTCCATCATTATCATCCCATATGGCACATGCTTGCAGTATGGGGAGGTCCGAAGCTACAAGGGAACTCCGCGTGCTCAGTATCAGCCAACCATCGATGTTCGAAAGGAGCAAAGAAAGAGATATTCCATTTAAGAGATAGAAACAGATATATGAAGAACAAAATCGAAAGGATGAAAACGAAGATGGACGCAAATATGTGGAAAATCTCGACGCACCGCGAAAGATTATGTGAACCAAGATAAACACCATGAAGAATTAAAAACATTAAGCCATTTCACCCACATCTGTAATAAGGAAGAGGAGCTTAAAGATACGCAATACAAAAACGAACTACAGCAGCTGACACCTAAAAGAAAGATCTAGGCCCGAAAGGTTAGGACACTGGAGGGATTGGTGAAGTCAAATGCTACATTTGAAGATCTTTGAAACACACTGCGTAAATTGATAGCCTACTGGAATAAGCACTTCAAGATTCTCAAGTGGAGGGATTAGTGAAGCCAAGTGCTACATTTGAAGATCTTTTAAATACACTGCTTGTGTTAGGTTAAAACAACCTAACCTCAAATAATCAAGTTATTATAAAGGGAGGAACAAATAACATGGAAAGAAGCAGTGATGACTATATAGCTAGAAGTCTTGAGAGAACATTGGGAAAGTGTCTCCTACAAATGTACTTTTGGTAAACATCCCAATCAGGTATGACTTGCATGCAAATTCTTGTGTACATGATTCAATAAAAATGTAATGTAACGATAAAAAGTGTAGACAGTAGATTTAGAAATGTAAATGTATTATATATTAGTGAGATAGATCTGCACACAAGGCATAGGCTGCACCTAAACTGGTAAGGTAAAGGGAGGCTTGCATTTTATGCAACAACAGAAATAAACAATTGACCCCAATTATCGCTTTTCAATATAATACACAAAATAACGCAGATCAATCGGTAAACTGCCCAAATGACTGAGTCACCTTTTACTCAGTCATCAAAACCACACTTCAAAAATAATACAGTTTAAAATTTATATATAAGAACATACTGTACCTAAGTAATAAAATAGATTAGGTCACCAGAGTTTGCACAAAAATAAAGCGGATATATTTGCTCTATGTGAATATGACTTAAAAGAAAACGAAGTCATTCACTGCCGAATTGAAGGATACGGAAATGCAGCTCATTGTAGACAAGGCTTCAAAGGGGGAGTGCAGAACTTTTTGTTTCCGGAGTAATAAATGCTAAACTAATAAACCGGATAAATCATTTCACGTAAAGTCTCATAAATGTTCACAAAATCTGACCATCATGTATCCGATTAACTTGAAATTTTGTTCATGAATTAAAAAAAAACAAAGTAAATTATGCTTTAAATTCTTATTCTTTTTTAAATCACAATACTTTTTAAATAATGTGCAATCCAACATTTGAAAAACGGCAATCTCTATACGTTTTAAATCAGGATATCTCACAGGCAGTAAGTGATAAAATTATGTTATAAAATGCAATGCAAGGCATAATATGTAATATTTTACTTAATATTTATTATAATTGATATAATTAACTATTTATATCATTTTTAAAATCCAAACACATAAAAGCTATATATCCCTATTAACCCCAAGTTTAAATCTCTATAAAATTTATAAATAAATTCATTGTCTTTTTTGCATATATTAACATAAAATAAGGATGGGATCCTGTATAGTTAATTTTAAATAAAATAACCTAGAAAGCGGTGCATAGCAGGATTCCAGTGGGTGCGGCTGGAGAGCAGCAGCAGTAAGCAGTCCGTCATTGGATGCCTTGTCAACAGCACTTTAGTTGCACTAGTTAGTTCACATGTAACCTAAATTTGGCATACAGTTGAGAAACATTCGAACTTTCAATCTTATCCTAATGGAGGCAACGTAACTACAATTTAAAAGTGCACTTCTTCCACTTCAGGCTCAAGTGAATACCATCTGATTATTATTGAATTATTGGTTGTTGGAATAAATGAATTTAGCTCTAAGGTACCAGGGATCCCTTTCGCATTACTAAGCTTAATGATCTCTGCCATGTGTTATGCTTGGAAACATTAAATAGATTGGAGCAATACTCATAGCCACGTTTCTTCAGTTCACTCATTATGCACTTTCAGAAATCACAGAGCTATGAATGAACTTCTAACACAAAAAGCTGAGGGCAAAGTAATATTTAAAATGAAACAGCGCAGAGAGGCTTCATAGAATATCAGATTCCAGTTGCTAAGTTACACCGAACACCGGAAGTGATAGCCTATCACGTTCATGCCGCGTAACGCATCGACCGGCGGTGTGTGCTACTGCAGTTTAAAGCTCTCAGTTAGCGGTCTATGTTCTAAAACCCTACGTGCTAACACAATTAAACTGTTTAAAAGCGTACTTCTATAGAAGACCCCATTCTGATATTGACAGATTTAAAACAATACATATCACAGATTCGTGCTGTATTTTTTTCAGATTTTAATATCAGGATTAAATATGATATTGCGGTTTAAAATATTCATACCTAAAAAGTGATTGTTTTTCTATTCCGAAAAAGTAATATTTTATATTAGAAAAACCACAATGCTTTTATCTGCAAAACGATGTATTTTCATTATTTCTGACTATTCTGTATTCCGAGAATAAATTACGTTTATGTAACGTTGTGCGCGTATAATATAAATGTTAAGTAAGCTGTAAATCCTAAAATAATTTCATTTTCCGCAAAATATAAAATACATGTGGATTTATTTTATGTGTGGAACACACAAACTAAGATTCAGAAACTTCAGAGAAAGTGGTGTTTTATGTGTGTTCGTTTTTATGTGGAATAACTCATCACACAACAAAGCACTGAAGTGATTTGCGAAATAGCAAGTATAGAAATGATTTGGAAAAATGGTAACACTGCAATGCTATAAATCACCATATCATCTTCTTGCAGAGACTATAGTGCTAATGGAAGATTTAAACTCAGATAGAATAGCAAACAATTATAATTTTCAGCAACCTTTGGATATCACCATTATGTATGAATTGCATTTAACAATCAACCAACGTACCACAGAAACGAAGCTACAATAATATACCATATCATAACCAATCTTTCACTTGATACCTTCCAAACCAAATTAATACATAGTCATCTATCAGAACACTATACACAGAAATTGACATTGAATTCAAAATTCCATTACTCCAGAAATATTACATAGAATCAAGATATTTAATAAGGCAAATGTAAATGGCTTCGTAACTTGCTAAAATGAATGCCGGACGAACGTTTACAATGAGAACGGTATAAATACAAAAATGGGAATATTTCTATAACACATTTAATTATTACTTCGATATTGCCTACCGACTTCAAGTGAAAACAATTTCGACAAATACAAGATGACACTGGATACTTGAAAATATTGTACTAGTATATCTAAACTAAATATTTTATTATGATCTATATAGAATGACAAAATTCTATGCATAAAGAATAAGGATAAGGAAACATAAGGTATAAGAAGGAATACAAAATGCTGAATAAGTGAATAAAATCCGAATATCTTATAACAGAGGTTGACATTTCCCACTGTATCTCGAACACAGCTTGAAATATTATTAGTAAAGAGCATATAATGTTAGAAAAAGTCTTGAAAGCATACAATTAGTAAATTATGCTACAACAATCACGTACACAATAGAAATAAGCAAAATGTTTATTTCATAGCTCATTAACTGTATCGCTCATTTGCTAGAAAAAAGAGACGAAGAATTTTAAACAACTAGCAACCAAAAGTACTCAAGGAACTCAATATATATCAGAGAAATTATAAGGATGTTGTATTTGATGTTGGTGAAATAAATTTTGTTTACATATTTTTTCGAAAACTTGCGTAACTAATTTGGGCTTAATATGCAAGAATGGTTTTAGGTATTCCACTTCTACTTCGAGTAGTTTGTGTCTGGTGTCTTTTTATGAAGGTGGTGGTGTCCTTTTATGGTCATTGTAGCCATATCAACAATAGATTCACAGAGAATTGCTGAAATGGGTGTGGGAGAGTACAACATACTTCACTCCAGGAAATGTGTCATGTTATGGTTATGACCTAACTGTGGCAATGATAATGTGAAGTTAAAGAAAAATACCTCTAGAGAGGAAGATAAAATAAAGGCACTGTAAAAATACACGGCGAATAAAGCTGCAGAAAATAAGCATGCTCAAGAAGACACTCGTAAGGAGTTGGTTATGATAAAAGAAATTATTAAAACACTGCATAATAATATGATATAGAAGACTGAGACTGCAGCCCGAAAAGTTATGAATGAAAGAAAGAAGAGAGATGTCTTTGAAAAATATAGAGAATGCGTCATTACACCGCGGATTAATATGATGCAACAATCCAGAACACCCGAACAAGATGTCAGAGAAGGACACCAGAGAGACTTTTCGTGTAGAAAGCGAGATCGCTCTCTTACTTGTGCAGCTGCAGCTTCTCATGAGGAACTCGATGAGGAAGGATACTCTGAATCTCACCGGATGGAAGTAGTGCAAAGAATTCATTGGGCCGAGAATACTACGACCCCAAAAGCCGATGACACAGCCCCAACTACTGAAGAAGATGAAGATCGAGGAGAATGGAACATAGTAACAGGAAGGAGGAGGAGACCGGACCTACAGCCATTACGGGAACAAGATAGGCTATGGATAACGATTTGGAACCAGGAACTAGATGTATTTTTCTCTATGTTGGACAATTACAGAACGGAACCACTGTACAATAAATAAAGAACTTTCTAGCAAGAAACGGAATGAAAGAGAACTCAGAACGAGAAATGTTGACTACAAAGCGAAACCTAACTCCTGTAATGTGGGAATCCATCATGATTTCCCAAAAGAAGCTACAGCACCAGAGTTTTTGCCATCTGGAATCTTCATGAGACGAAATCGGTTCTTTCGAGGAAAAAGGAGAAATGAAGGAGTGTCCTTTGAATAACAAGCGCGCAGGTAGCATCTATAACGATATACCAAGAAGTAAACCTACAATAAACCAGAACGTGAACATAAGCAATGGTCAAGTACTCCGAACAGTCCTCTGGAACAGTGAAAGACTAAATGGCGTCTTACAGCTCGTACCTTACGAGTTTTTTTACAAAGGTGATATCGTCCTTCTAACTAAGAGTTTTCTAACTTTAGACTTGGATACACATTAATTTTATTGCAAAAATAACAGTGCTAATCAAAGCAATATAGGACGGTCAAAGGAGACATAGCATGCTTAATAAAACCAAGCCTTACGCCTTTCAGGACCGAATAAAAGTCGGACCACATACTACTGGTGCACACAAAGTTGTGCATAATAATCTGTACTTACTTCCAACCGGACCTCATTGTAGAAGACATTATAGAAGAAATTAACGTGGCCATGTCCAAAACATCCAAGTCGGATGCAGTACTGCTGGCAGGAAATTTCAATTGCCGTATAGATACGCCATCAAAGAAAACTAGTGTTGTACTCGGATTCCTAGAAGAGGGGGGTTCCAAAAGATCAATAAAAAGACGAGAAAACTTACATTGGATATACTGGCACGAGTGCGATAGATTTGGTGTTCATCAATAATGGTACAAAACTTGTAGGCCAGTTATTATTAAACGTAGCTGTAAGAAAACATTTGCCAATGGAAACCATTCTGCAAATAAACTCAGTACACAGAAACCCAAGGGCACATCGCAAATCCCAACTCTCAAGGAAACTAGAAATGTCCAAAAAATACAGGAGTTCCCGTACAGCCTATTATGCAACAAATTCAATATGCCAATATAAAGTGGCTTTGAGAGCAACAGAGGCATGCATAAGAGACGTCTCACAAATAATGTTACCAAATCAGAGAAGAGCAAAACCACGGTTCAACAGCGAGTGCTACGCAAAAAGAATAGACGCTAAACCGGCGCTGCATGAAGCTAGAACAACAAATGAATTCAACTTAAAGAAATAGGCAGAAAATAAGAAGGAATACAAACATATATAAGATATGCAAAAGAAACTTTCCCCTTGGAGGAAGGAAAAACACTGATCCGTGAAGCAGATCCTTTTAAGGCACTCAACCCTAGTCAACCACGATTCCCAAGAAACATTCCAATACAAACTTGGACGCAGCATTTAAGCCTGTTACTTCAAAACCAAGACACTAGACCAATTTGTAACACAAAGACACGACAGTCCATCGAACCCATCACAAGTCGAGAATTTATTGAGGCCATTCGAGACGCTAAGATTAGGAAAGCTGCCGGCCCTGACAATATATACAATGAACACCTGAAGCAAGCAGTAGCATTCTTCCAAAATATATGGACAACACTGATTACAGAATGTCTAGCAAAAGGACACATCCCAGACAGCTGGCGAAATTCCAAGACAAAGATGCTGTACAGAAAGAAAGGGGATACCGGAGACCCAAATTCCTGTAAGAGAATAGCACTACAAAGCACACTTTACAAGATATTCACAAATATTTCGAAAACACGACTCACGGAGTTAGTTGAAGACAAAATACCAGAACCACAATTTGGTATTCGGAAGCGTGGAACTACTATACAAGTATTATCATGCATCTTAACAGACATCGATGAAGCACTGAAACATCCCAGAAGAAAGTTATATACGGTTTCATTGATTGTACTGAAGCATTTGACTTCGTCATTAGAGGGCTCTTAACAAAAAAACTGGAATCAATGATTCGGAAATAACACTACCTAACCACAATAATCACAGCTTCAAATACTTAGGGATAACGCTACAGATAACAGGAAACACATTCACCCACTATGAGAAGGAAAATGTAATTTCTGCAATCACAGCAATACAAGAAATCCAGAAGTTACGCCAACTCTCGGCAGACACAGCCATCTCACTCTACAAAGCAAAAACTCACCGCATTAGTCACATACGAACTATAATTAATATGGGATAAATTAAATAAAAGCAACGCGAGTGATATTGTAAGAATAAAAGTAATCTTCCTGAAAACAACTTATGTATCTCAAAATATTCAACCCTCACGACTTGCATAAGAACTCACCAGGGAAACGTTCTACTTAGGAGATCTACGCTATAAATCAGGATTAATACTGTCATTTACACCTACATATCAATATGCAATCCAAGAACTCAGTGATAAGAAGGAACTCTTGCTGCTGGGTGCTACCTTTCAGTGTATACCTATGCTACAGGCCCGGTAACGTGATGAAGGATTCGGCTGCCCCAATGTGCGTGGATACTGATGCGTAAAAGCGCTAGGCAGTAGAAGCGCTGACAGTTAGGATATGACACTTCTATTAGTGAAAAGCTAAGGAATAAGATACTGTATAAAATTATCTGTGTATGCGCGGCCAACGTAGCCTATCCTGAAGGCATCTCACTGAACAGTAAGGTGATTATAGCACACCAAACTTTGGAGTTTGCTGCTAAATTTGAATTCTTCATAAATATTAAAATAGCCACGCCAACTTACATTCGTTTCCGTTTCTCGCCTACGACATGGCAATGTGCCATCTACAAGTATTTAACAAAAACGCTTTTATACTAATTAATAAATTATCATAAAATTGCGTCTTTATTATTTTGTCTTATGGGAAGCTCGCGAGCTGGGAAAGACTGCTAAATAAACAAATCATAAAAATATATATTCCAAAATATCGGCTGCCATTCGACTGCTGACAGGTATATTTCTCGGATCGAACCAGAGCGATCCCTCCACTGATAATATGCGGCTGCCTATTTGATTACATAGTACAGATATTCTGAAAATATCTGCAGATAATTCCATGCAACACATACAGATTCTCTCTATTCCAATTTACTTTACCTATACAGCTACGGCCCATGGAACTCATAATCTCCTTTAAAATAAGGAAGGTCATATTTCCCGGGTATTTCTACGACTTTTGGCAAACTACAAAATGAAACTTCAATTTACAAAATTGCTAAGCTTCAGTCCGTATAAACTGTGGTTCAGATGAAGCCATTTTTGTTTATATCATTTCCACTTCGGCCACAGTTTTCTTTCTTTGCTACTAAGTCTTTTGACGCAGACATCTACAGGACCATTACCATCGCCATCTGCTATATAACTGCAATTCTGCTGCTATGCCTTTTTCACTCTAAGTTTAAAGTAGAAAAAACAAAATGTAATGTAACGCTCCGCCGAGCATATGGCAGCACCACGTGGAGGATGGCGGAAACTAAGTACCCGCCAGAGGAAATTGCTTTAGACAGAATGCGATTGTGGTACTTTATGCAGCTTGGGGGTCATTAGCTTTTAAACATTTTATGTCTTATTCCTATATTTTGGCTTATATCCTAAACTTCTATACACAATACTAAAAATATGCAAATAAGTGGTACAGAAGGCTCCAAATGTTTTCCGGTGGACCAGGGGGTGTAGAGGAAGAGGGGGAAGGAATGTCTTTTCGAGCAGTCATGCATACTGTTGGACAACGAGAAGAAGGCGAGCGGGACCTGAGGGGCGAGCGGGGTTCTGTAACTGTTTATCTGCTCACATACTATCGATTGTTTACTACCTTTACTACGAAATGTGTTTATGTGTGCAAATGAGCCACCCATGCTGCCAGATCTGATACTAGTAGAACAGCAACCGCCGTAATAGGTGTTAACGCATTGGCTCTTGCTGGTAACACGCGTTACGGTATATACTATAATACTATCACTTAGATCATTTTTGTTACCTTTATTCTTTCTTTATTATTTACATATGGCTGGAATTCGAAAGAAGGGACAAGCTATCCACAGTGAATCAAGGGAAGTAATAAGAAAAGTGATTGAAGTATGTGAGGAAGAAGCAAAATCAGGACAATTGACATGTGTAATTTCACAAAGTAATTCACGCGTGGCAAATTATTGTGGGATATCGGAACGCACTGTATCAAGAATAAGGAGAGAAGGTATTACAGCTGGTGAAAAACTATTGCATACTCCAGGGAAAAAGAGACCGTGTGAAAGGAATTTAAATTTCATTGTGATGACTTTGATAGAACAGTAATTAAAAACTTAATTCGAGATTTTTATTTGGTTAAAAAAACAGTGCCTACTGTTCCCAAATTACTTGTAGCAATTAGAGAAACTGTACATTTTCCATGGGGAAGAGAAGCTCTACGGAAGCTGTTGCGCAGTATGGACTACAAATGGAAACGATGTGGAAGCAAGAGAAAATTACTTATTGAACGTCCAGACATAGTTAACTGGAGAGCTAGATATCTAAGAACTATAAATGGATATAGAAATGCTGGGAGAAATATCATTTACATTCATGAGTCCTGGGTAGACAATAACTTGACGTTTGGAAAATGCTGGCAGAGTGATGATGTCTATGGCATAACGACAAACACCAGCTCTTCGAACCGCCTGATTCTTGTAAATGCAGGCAGCAATGAAGGTTTCATGCCCGGAGCCTCTCTGGTATTCAAAGCTGGACTTGCTTGCGGGGATTATCATGGTCAAATGAATGGAGTAAATTTCCAGAAATGGTTGGAGGAGAAACTTTTACCTAATATACATTCCAACAGCGTCATCGTGCTTGATAATGCTCCATACCACAGCGTACAAGCAAATAAGCCTCCATCAAAGTACGCTGTAAAGCAGGAAATGATACAGTGGTTGGAGAATAACAATATTCCATGTTCTGCTGCAATGCGGAAGGGCGACTTGTTTGATTTAATTCAAGTGCGTAAGCCAAAAGAAAAAGTATATCATATCGATAAAGTAATAGAAAGGCATGGGCATGCAGTTCTTAGATTACCTCCTTATATGTGCGAGCTGAACGCTATAGAACTGGCATGGGCAGCAATAAAGTGACATGTAAGGCAGCGTAATGTAACTGGAGATATATCTTTAAGAAATCTACAGCAAGTGTGTGAAAGTGCAGTGAACTCTATTACATCAGCTGATTGGGTGGGCTATGTCAGGCACGTTAAAAAAACTCGAGGATGAGTTCAGGCAAAAGGATGGGCTGGCGGACGATGCAATAGACAATTTTATTATATCAGCTGGAGGCCTGGAGTCTAGCGATGAAGATTCGGAGAGCGGCAGCGACAGCAGCGAAAATGAGGACTTCTCAGACTTGGATCTTGCACGACCGCTGCTGGACTTCTAGCCATGGGTGAGTACTTGACAACACTGTGTAGTAGTTTATAACCTAACATGCTTATCGTATCACACGGCGTGCGTAAATATGATACGGACGCAGGAAAGTGTTGATGTTACACATTTCTCTCGCTTGCCTTCTTCTCGTGGTCTATCAGTATCTGTAAGCGCCGGTACCACCTCAAAGGTCACATTTACTTTTGTGTATGCCTGTATAGTTCAGCGACCTGACTCTAACAGGAAAGAAGACGAAATTAAATACCTTCTCTTTACTATATCTATCCAAACTAAGTAAATTAACATTTTCTTTACATAATATATTGTTTAAAAAGCAAATACTACACTATTTATGCGGGTGCTACAGAAATTTAAGACGCATTATTCAGTAATTTTCTTGAGAAACAAAGCTTACATAATGCATATCTTATTTTTAACGTTTGTTGCTAGTAATAATGATACATTCATAATTACCACGCAATGGACTGTTCTAAGCGAACTCCAACAGCATAGTGCATTTATTATCTTGAATATAAGCTTGTTTTGCTTATTAATGTTCATAAAGATTAATCACAACGTTTAGCGCTAAGTGTGTGGTTTCACACATTTGGCGCATTCATTCTGATAATATTCAAGTAACGTTTTGGCAATACGGAAGCAAAAGTAATATTGATGTCAAACTGTTGAAGTAGTTTGAGCGCAATTAAACGCAACATTTGATTTTCTTCAAAATGAGATATTTTTAGCGTTTATGACTGAAAAACGAAAAAAGGTTGTTTTATTTGAAAAATAATTCCCCCTTACACACATCTACAAGAGAAAGGAAGAAAAACCGTGCCAACTGTATAGTGGACGTAGAATAAAAACACCTAGATATTGTATCTAAAAGGAGAAAATGTTGAATTACAAGGAAACAAGATATAGCGCAAAATATGCAGTTTTTATATAAGTGTTTTATTCGGTTAGAATAATATATAAGCTAAATTTTCAAAATAGAGACACGAAAGTGTTAATGCAAAACGTTTATGTGCTTTTTTGCAATTGGTTCCCCATTTGAAAGCACTCTATTCTGAAAATACAATTGCTTTCAAAAGTAAACTTGCTTTCAAATTAAAAATCTGAAGAAAGAAAAACAAGTCTTGGAGATAATATATGTTGTTAGACTTAGATACTTTGTATTATGACTAACGTTCTGAATTCCTAAAATGCTTCTCTTCCCTGGTCTAGAATGAAATATGTAAGGAGGCGCCCCCGGGGGGGGGGGAGGTGAGAGACACTGTGTGGCTGGAACCAGGAGTGACGGACAGCAATGACAGGGTCCCTAAAATTTCCAGATTGAGCCGCCCTGACAGTAGGGCAGGCAAATCGGGGACCCCGGATCCACACTAAAGGTCCAACGCCGCCAAGGGCGGGTTCGATACCTCGGCAATCAGCCGAAGACCGAGAGACCGATAAAATTCCACAGAGAGCATCATTTTCCAAGCCACGCAGCACCGGAACACTATCGCCGACACTTCCAAACCTAAAACAGACCTAAGGGGGTTAAGAATGAATGAAATGAAGAATGCAACCACATGGAGGAACAGGAAATTCGGCGTTGGGAGAAACCACTCCAGCATTCGCCTGGAAAACCCGATAAAAGGCCCATGGGTCAGAGAGGGTGGCCGTCGGGAAGCGAACCAGGGACCTCCCGAATGCGAGTTGCACGCGTTACCGCGGCGCCACCTGGACAAAACCTGGTAGGTTCGTTGTTCAAATCCCCGACTACGGCATTGAATTTATCAGTTTGATTTTACTTTTCCAATCTTGTCCTACACACAGCTTATGAAAGAGTTACATCTTGATAATTCAGATGAACTGTCATTACGCTCTTACAAACTTCGTTGTAAGTATAAGAAGAATACAGTGGCTAAAACCATTGTCAACTTTTTATGTGGTGCCTTGGAAATTCCACGCTTTTGGCATTACCACGAGAAAAATCTGTGTCGCATTCACCTAAGTTTCTCTTCTTACCATTCCAGAAATTATTTTTACTAAATCTGATTTTTCTATCCACTTCTTGATAAGCTTTCAATTCATGTTTAGTCCATCTCTGTGGTGTGGGGGTTGCCTCATATTCAAGAGGTCCCGAGTTCGGATCTCGGTTAGAATGAATTACCTGGAAAAAGCTTTTTCCGAGGTTTCCCCTTATCCTGAGAAGATGAATGTCAGGTAACTCTAAGCTCTAGGGACCTCGGGGTCATTTGAGCATCATTTTAACCATTTCGTTCCTTCACCGTCCGTAAGGGCCTACCCGGTTAAAAGACGTTAATTAAATCCAAAAGAAAAAGTTCACACTTGCATATCTCGTTGTAGGATACGTAGATAAAGCGATAGTCCCACTTTTAAAAAGCAGATCACTACGCGATGCTTTGAAATTCCGCTGTTTGTATGACGGCGACAGAAACAAAACGAACAGCGACTTCCCAGTTACAAAACCAATAACAAAAAATCTGATGTGTTACACTGACATGACTTTCTCCACTCTTGTACAAACTATTTTTACAGACGTTTTTCTCCATCTACTTCATGTTAATCGAGATACACATTTGCAGAAACCATCTTATTGCTAATATTTTTGTAGGTGCAAGAGGAATATCGTAGGCTTTAAGCGATAGTCAAAGCTTTTAAGAGCTGCTTGCTGTGTGGAACTACCATTCTCTATGCATGCCCAGGACATAAAAAAAGAGAAATAACAAATTCCCATTTGAGAAAAGTATAAGTATTGGAAGATTCAAACAAAAATAACAAGGAATATCTAGAAATGGTTCACTCCGCAATAAACAAATGTATATGACATAAATTGTGTGTTTTAAAGAGCTCTAGATTTTTTGTGTAGAAAAATTTTGTCTACCTCTTACAGTTTACTAGTTATGCAAAAGCAATTCAGAAAGAAGGGAGCTTTTGGGGACATTCTCGGAAAATTCAAGGTATACGTTTTAATAGTAATGAAAGTATCTTAAATATATGATTATTTTAATCAATATTGTTAGGGCCATTTTTCAGAAAATCAAAATTTTCGAAAAATGTTCCACGTAAAGGGGTCTGGGATGGAGGGATTTTCTTGAAAATCTTGGTGTTGTTTCTTTGAAAGATATTGAACTTAAATACCAAATTTGGTAATTATCCGACTTTTTGTTTTCGAGTTATGCTGTTCACAGACACATAGACACACACACACGGACATAGTTCAAAAATGTTTTTTTTGGATTCGGGGCACCTCAAAACATGTATATCTGGTGAAATCTGATATCGAAATTTGGGTGGAATGCAATACTTTCATGTTAATTTAAATAAACCTTCATCACTTATTTACACATTTCTTTGTGGGTATAAACAGAGCATATTAAGCTAACGCGAATGTCAAACGCCTCAAAGCTGATGGTTTTGAAATTCTGTTCTCTTTCTATCAACATGATAAAGAAAGAAAGAAAAACAATAGCTATTTGCAGTTGAGAAGTATAAAATATTTGAAAATTCAAACCAATAACAAAGAATATTTCAGAACAGCCTAACACCATAAAAATGTTATTTCACATAAATTTTGTGCTTTAACAAAATCTATATTTATTGTAAGTAAGACTCTTTTATGGTTTACTAGTTATCAAAACTCATTCACAATAAAGACGAATTTACAGACTATTCCTAGAAAATTAAAGATTGATGCGGTATTAATGTTATTTGTTTATTTAACATTATTGTAGCCCCACGTTGGGCGCCAATTTGCGAGATGACATAATGATTACGTAATGTGTTTTTACGTAAATTATTATAACTTGAAGATCTTATGTTGTGTTGCTTTTGTTTTGTTTGGTTACATAATTTTAACTGCCCCACGTATGGGAGCCAATTTGTAACGGTATTACTTATAATGTTTGTTTACATCGTTGTTGAAGCCATCTTGTGACGTCATTCATTTGTTCGGTTTGTAGCTCCATCTTGTGTTAGCAATTTGCATCAGTGTTAGTTTTGTTTGATTTCATTTCAAATGTCCTCCGGCTAGCTATTATCTTATCTTGGGTCGAACATGTGTCTCTATACAGGTTGTGAAGCGGAAAGGAATCTTTTATCCAAAAATTACACTGATGAAGAAATTTGTTTTATAATTTTTATTGTCGAACACGTTCACTATCACTTTTACATATTGATCTGGATACTCGCCAAACTGAAACTGTTATAATAACTTCATACTTATCACTTTTAATTCACGTATTTCAACTTTGTGTATAATTAACTTTATAATACTTTAGATTTTCGTAACTTGTGAATCTATAGCCGACGTATCTCATACAAATATTTTGACGAACTGACGAACTTAAGACGACGTGTATTGCACTAAGAATTTTGATGAACTGCCTGAATACGACGTGTAATGTATGAATGCTTTCGGCGAACTGAAGGACTGACTGACTTTACCTCTAACTTGGCTTCTATTTATACTCCTGCATCAAGATACGCCTAAAGATTATAAATGAATTACTATTGGCTAATAAAACGCGCCAACATTAGCGTCTATCTTAATATCCAATGAAAACCACGAATACATATTGCTTTTAGGGAGAAAATTCCAGAAGTTTCTACCGAAAACGCGCCAACATTACGTAACTTCCTTGTTTCCAATAATGATAAACAGCTCACCCCCCTCGCTGCATTATTGCGCTATTATTGACAGTTTCAGTAAAGCCGTATAAACTTATTTCCCAATAATAATTACAATTAATAAACATCTGAAATCAATGTCACATAAAAATGCATATTCATATTACAATCATTATTTACATTTAGGTAATTTGTGATACAAATTACTGCATCAAGATGTACCTTTTATTTAGCATGAAAATAGCTTAAACGTATGTATTCTAATCAAAATCGTTAGAACCATATTTGAATAAATAAAAAATTTCGAAAAATGCCCATTGAAAAGGGTAGTTTAAGGTGGAGGATTTTCTTCAAAATCTTCTTGTCACATCCTTCGAAGCCTTAAATACCAAATTTGGTTTTCAACCGAGTTTTTGTTTTTGATGTATGCTGCGCGCGCACACACACACACACACACACGCACACGCACACACACACACACACACACACTTGGACCTTTTTCTAAAAATACATTATTTGGATTCAGGGAGTCTCAAACTGGTTTTTGGTGAAATTACGATATTGCATTTTTGGATGGACTACAATACTTTCTCTACTTAGTGTAACATTTGGAGCCGTGTGTACCTAAACAGTTCAGCAACTGTGATTAAAGGTACTGAATTAAATTGTTCTTAACTTCATGTTTTAGAAATCATTCATTTAATGACTAATATCAGTATACCACTTTTGCTCCAACCTTTTATGAGTCAACGAGTCAGAAAATGATTAGCACTATAGGTATCCAATTCTGGATCACTAACAAGTTCAATTATTGCTAAACAACGGCCAACCCTGTCCATTGTGGATTGGAGTTGGGTGCTTTTCACAAAATTTCTTAAAACATTTAACACAACTGTCTTCTTTTATTTTTCGCGTTGATGTTTTCTACAGTAGCAGAGAATTGTCAGCCATAACACTCTTGAAAGTAATATTTTCCCAACATGTGGCAAGGAATACACTGACGGCATATCCGGAAATCCGAAATGTGCTGCAGCACCTGCGCACAGGCTCTTAAACCCTTTGCTGTAACGGTTCATTTAGATAAAGGTTAATCTGAACAAACACTTTTTGTTTCATAAATTAAACTGTTGCAATAATGGGCTTTTAAAATTTCTCTGCACAAGAATAGCCACAAAAGGTTGCGTTCTGAGCCGAACTGTTTTATGTAGAGGAAGAGACGACATGCTAAGCGGGAAAAGTTGTAATTTGTCTACAAGCCAATGAGGTGCTCTCTTGTCACATGGTTTTGTTTACAACTCGTTTAAACTAAAGTGAAAACACTATCCATGTATGAATGCGAACTCGTTGGAGTGTCCTTTCTCGCCGTTATGGCGCTGATAATGTGCACCTCCCGTCACTGACAACTAATGCACTATATGAAATTTTAGAAAGCGAAAGTGCGTATTCGTGTTCCTTAGTTCTATTAACTGCTTATAGTTACTGTCTGCTAGTGAATTACTGACAGTTAATAAGATACAAATCTTTACTAAAAGATTAATAAGCTTGGGGTGAAGAACGAATGAGGGTTTCTTATTTTTCACGAGAGTATTAGTTGTGGATTATGAAGAAAATAAAAACAAAAGTCAAAGCAAAGCTCAATAATAACTGCAATAAGTATCTGAGGAATATCTCTGCAGATAACTACTATGTTCAGCAAAACAGAAAGTAAAAAGCCTGATGTGATACATTTACATGACTTGCTCTACCCTCTATCTTTAATAGTTGTTATACAAACTATTCTTTAAAAAGCTTATTTTTCTATCTACTACATTTATTCCAAATAAACCTTTGCAAAAATAGCTAAATTACACATTTCGTTATCAATACAAAGAGAACAGCGAGAGTCAAATGTTTTAGAACTGGACGCTATATGCTGGTCTTAAAATTTCATACTATCTCCATGCAATCGCGAGAATGGCGAACATCGATGGGACTTTAAAAAATATGACAAGCATGGGACAATTGGAACATTTAATAACGGAAATCTCAAAAACAGCTTACGCAACAGAAAACTTATATGAAGTAAATTGTATGTTTTAAAGAGATCTACATTTCTGTGTCGTACATTTTAGTCTGTCCCTTAACGTTTACAAGTTATACAAAATTCCTTCCGAATGTAGAGGACCTCCTAGGGTATTCCCAGAAAATTCAAGACATACATTTTATTTGTCATATAAATATCTATGATATGTGAGACTTTAATCAAAATTGTTAGAGCCATTTTTCAGAAAATCATAATTTTCGGAAAATGTTCCATGTGAACGGTAGTTGGGGTGTGAAGATTTGTCGCAACCTTGAGAGATGCTAAACTCAAATAGCAAGTTTGCTATTTATCCGAAGTTTCGTTTTTGAGTTATGCTGTTCACAGACAGACACATACACGGACATGTTAACGAAAATGCTTTATTTGGATTCAAGGCGCCTCAAAACTTTTATTTCCGGTGAATTCTCGGAATCAAGTTTTTGAGTGGAATGCAATACATCCCCTATTTAGTATACGTAGTAGAGAAAGTAAAAATAAAAGAACAATGTTTTCTGTCTTTTGACTTGAATGACATCTTGCTCCGGAATTTGGTTGTACCTCATTTACTCAGTACTGTGATGCTAAATATCTGTGTAATCATGGTTACACAGGTATTTAACATAACTGATCAACTATATAGTCGCAACTATATGGCTGAGTAGTGCGCATTCTAGTAATTACGTATATTTCGATTATTATTGGTGAAAAGATAAATTAGTCTCGGTAGTGCCCTCAATTCAGAATCATGAAATGCCTTATTCGCACAGCATTAGAGCTGAACAGAAAAATGTACATACTTAGAATCTTTTGACAAAATAATAGCTGTTTTTACAACGTCCAATATCAACACGTAATAATTTGAGAATGACGTATTGAAATTATTAAGATGCCCGCTCACGGGGATAAATGCATTAAACACGTTTTAGGACTACTCAGTTCAAGGATTCATATCCATAACATTCATTGTTTTTAGAAATAGTTTTCTAAATGCACTTACCACAACGTCTAGCATTGTATGTAGCGTGGCATCTAAAAATTGTTTCCTTTAGTAAAGTGGCACCAATGGAAGCTTTATATGCACCCAGTGTAATTTTATGTAAATAACACAAATTGATATCTCACAATATGGTACTTGTTTTTACCCATGCTCATTTGTCACCATTTTCTCGCACAAAGGTTTACACGCATCACCAGGAAATCTCCACCGGAGAGGGGAAGGGGAAATTCGCTGGACGTTTACGGGAATTATGAGCTGAAGGTCCAAGTTACAGCAAGTTTATTTGCCACTCGCCACTGGATGCCTTTTACGGAAAATTCTTGGAAAACTCGCATTGATTTCCAGTACGGTTGTTGGAATATATAGCTATTTTAACGGCCCCAACGTACTATCCGGTAAACAGATCTAAATTATGCGTTTTGTATATTTTGACTCATGCTGTTGCTTTCATATCCGTGCTATCTCTAATTTTCGCCGCAACTTTAATTAGAGTTGGACACGTTTGTCGTTGTCCTCGTCATTGTGACCTCTGACAATTGTGTATTGTAAACAAGCTGTCAGGACGTTTACAATCACAGAATATATCAGTATTCCGTAATCATCACGTGCCTGCGTGAGATGAAAAAACTGAGTGTTGACAAATGGTTAGTTACTAAGAAACATTCACATACTGTTTATTATGAAGATCTAGTAATCTCTGCAGCACATATTCAAACATTTGAGAAGTTTTAACAGAAAAATTGCATCTGGTACAGATAAGAGCAAACATCACTGCTTGGAAGTAAAATAGGTATTAAGGTCATATTTTAGTGTCCCTTCTCAGTGAGTTAAAGGAATTATGAAAATGGAGCAATTAGTGAAGATAACGCTACAATAAACCGCGTATCAAGAATGGCATTAGTGTCACTGTTGTAGGTTGCACTAAAGGTTATCAATATGGTTCATTGCTTTGTATCTCTTCAGGTTCTCTGTGCTCTTAAATGGAGAATAATGTAAGAGAATTACCACGTGAATCTTGCTATCATCGCATTTGCCAAACTAAAACGAATCTTAAATGGTGTGGATAAGGGTCACGATTTTACGACATTTTACATTATTGGTTTGAACATTTGAAAAGAGCAGCTAATGTACAATTTCTGTTTCCAAGAAAATATTGTGGAGCTGTGTGATAATATAGTAAAAATGATACTGCAGCTCTGAAAGGTGGATTTTTATTTACTAAAAGGTATTTTAGATTTGACTCACGTGAAACTTATGTCTTGTATTTCCTTAGTGAACTTAAAAAGATCATACCCTAAAAAAGGAAGATCGTTTGTTTCGAAGACTATAATACATTAGGAATCCTGTAAATAAGGAAAATCCTCCGTATATAATCGATACACTTTGCTAACTGGTCCACGCTTTCAGTACTAACGCGGAAGCGCGAGTAACTAGTAAGTGTATCCTGTTTCCAACTGAATGGGAAGACGGGTATATAGCATACAGCGATGCCATTACGGTTCAGGATAGTACGTCCATAAATAAGTTATAATAACCACATCTGCAGATGGTCTCAGAAAGTACCTGTCGTGTAATCCAAGGGGTAGCCACACATTGCACAGTTTGAGGTTTTTGAGTTTTTTTATTTATGGACGCTCTTTAACTGATGTGGTTCTTAGCGTCCCATTCTATATTGGGCATGAAAGACCGGTAACTTTGCTCAGAGGTCTCTTTATCAGGCTTGAGGTTCTTTTACGTGCCGTAAATCTACGACACGGGACCACCGGCTTTACTTCCCTTCCGAAGGAAGCCATGCTAAGGATTTTTACGCCCGAAAAAATCCATCGCCCTCCGCCGGGTTTGAACCCGCGACCTTGGGAACTAGAGGCTAATACGGTACCACTAGTCCACGGAGGACGACACACACACACACACACACACACACACACACACACACACACATTGCACAGCGTTTGTCTACGGACGAGTTATTCTGGGTTTATTCAAGACAGGTATCTACCAGCAATCGAATGGTAACGGATATTTTGATACATGTTTTTACGATTTATTTATATAATAGTCTTCCAACTTTTTGTCATAAAACAAAATAATAAACATGAGGTTTAATAAAAAGGTTATAAATAAGGATGAAAATACTTCTCTGTCAAATACTTGTATTCTACACATTGCCATTTACCAGGCAACAAAGTGAAAGCAATGTTCATATATTTGGTTGTTTTAATAGCTATGAACCATTCAAATTTAACAGCACAACTCTAAAGACTGGTATATTATAAGCAACTTGCAGTTGCTTCAGTATAGGAGCCAGAAAGAAACTCCTTTAAGGTTATTAGAAATATAAAACACATAAGCTCAAGATTCTACATAGTAAATCGTCGAATGTAAGTGCTGGCTTCTCTTATAATAGGTGATAGTGGGGCAGTATTAATTCAGCATAGCTTGGTAAATGCACAATCAGAAAGTACGGTATATCGTATATATCTTATATTTTTATTATTACGTAGGTGAGCTACGCTTTTAAGGTTATAACTTATAAGAGATCAACCCACCGCGGGGAAACCATGGAGGTAAAGTAATGACTGGAGAGAGCACGAAAAGGACTTCTTAGGAATGAAATCGAGTGGTTGTATACATCGAAGAAGCTAAATTGGACGAAAAGATTCAATTGTAGAGTATATGTTTACAGTACATCTTAATGGAATTTGAGATGAAATACTGAGAATACTCTGTGTGGATATGGCTACAATAACACACTATGGTCCCGGCATAAAAGTTTAAGTTTTCACAAGTACGTAAACAGCATTGAATCTGTATCTTTTAAATGAATACTACGCACTTTACATGTCAATGTAACTTGTAAATAATTAATTACGATCTGAAACACGATACATGCATACTTAATAGTTCGGATGTCATTTTAATATTTAAACAGGTTTCCACATTCAACGACAGTACCTGAGATAAGTGGATTAAAGTTGTTCGAAGGGAAAGCTGGAAACCCTAAGGATGCAACGGGTTTTGTAGTAGCCATTTCACAGATGACTGTTACCATATGAGGCCTGGGGAAGACAATTTAAAGCTCCTAAACGAAAGTGAAGTCCCTTCTATATTCAACCTCCCCCTCACTTATTAAAAAGACAGTTCAACGAAAAATATTTAATATCTCACCAGTGGTGATTTGTACCAGTTAGGTTAGTTTGGTATTCGTGTAGAGGGAAAAAATATTGTGGTAATTTTTGAATGAGCACGAAACTAATAGTCTTCACATGTTAATACAGTGTTAATCTCAGGTCATGTTTTCTCACGTTTACATGTATGCCTATAATACATGATTTATTTAACCTTCAAACGTAGGATGTAGGTTCTTTTTCTAAATCAGGAACAGCAACTATGAAACGTAATTATTTTATTCTTAAACACAATCTTCAGGATATCAATTATTATGGGACTTTTAGTTTAACAAATATGCACAATCAAAATTAAAGCTTATTGCTTTTACTCCTGGTGTTTTTGACAAGAAAGAAACAGATAATTATTTACAAAATTATATCACACAATGGCAAGGTTTAAGGCACATAATTGTTCTCATCTGAAGACAGGTCTAACAAAGCGATATTAATGTCCACATGTTACTTGGGGTTTTGTAAGTTATGTGTAAACGTTGTCCTTTTAACTATACAATGTTAAAAGCATAATTCAGTTGCTCTTTAGTGTAAAATGTTTAGGACATAGTAATTTCTGTAGCAAGATTCTCATAGCTTTAGCTACACACTTCCTCTATAGTACTGTCAGTGGGCGGAAATCGCAGCAATGGTTGCAAACTGTAAAATATACGCCTGTAATTTCGCAATTTAAGCGGAGGTTACTGTCGTAAACACACGGAAAAACAGCGGACTAGGTTTAATAGTTCTTCATTTGTAATTATATTACCATTAATTTATTTTTATTATTTTTGGTAAAGGGTAACCAGAAACGTTATCCTTTAATATAGATAATTTGGTTTTAATCTAATTATAGATCAAAACAAAATGACACCGTATATAATATGACTGACTCCATCAGCTCACTGTATGCGTTTCAACAGTTCCAATCGCCTTACTACACGATTCATTTTTGCATACCCGGATGTAAGTACATCCGTTGTGGCAGTATAGCTAGCAGACGACGGCTTGCATTCTCTAAATTGTAAGGCATCCAGCTTTATATACAAACATGTGGGAAACATGAAGGTGAAGTATTTACTGGGGAGAGCGCTAACTCGACGTCTCACGAATGAAATCGAGCCGTTGCCCGCAAAGAAGACGCCACATTGGACTGAAGTTCCCATTGTGGGGTATATGATTATAGTGTGTTTTAATGGAATTTCAGGTCAAATCATGGGAATACACCGTGTTGCGCATGGTTATAGTAACACTCAAAGATCAGAAGACAAAAAATTAAGTTTTCGCAGCTGCGTAAACAGCGTAGATTCTTCATCGTTTAAATCACTTAAATACTATTCACATGTTTCGATGCAACTTGTAAATAACCAATTCAACATATGAAACTTATTCCAGGGCATACTTAAAAGTGTATGTGTCATGTTAATATTTAAACATCTTTCCGCATTCAAGAACTGGTGTCTTAGCTAAATAGATTAAAGCTGTTTGAAGAGAAAACTATAAACCCTCAAGATGCAGCAGCTGTTATGGTAGTCCTTTCACAGACGAGTGTTGCAAGCTGAGACTTATGGAACAAAATATAAAGTTCTTACATGAAAGCGAAGTCTTTTCTATATTTAACTTTCCTCCTTACTTGTTAAAAAACACATTTACACGAATACTGAATAGGATTTCAGTTGTGATTTGCATCAATAAGGGCAGTATGTCATTAGAGGTAGCGTCACTAACCCCAATTGCTAAAAAATTTCAGTAGGAATGGAATTAATTTTTCTTTCACACAAGCCGTGTGTTGGACAGGGCTGGAAAGGTAGAATCAGATGACTGAAAAACTCAATGCCATAGCCGTGGTTCAAATCCCGACTATGGCATTAAATTTTTCAGTCATCTGATTCTACCTTTTCAGTAGGAATGTTCGAAAATTTCAGAAGATCTCAGTGGTTTCATTTAAAAGTGATAAAACAAAGACTGACTGCTTGGCTTAGTTGGTAGAGCACTTTCCTGTTGTTTCAACTTTGGCATTCCGGCTGGATTCATGATATTTTATTGTACATACATTGCATCAAATACGCTTGATAAGTAAATACCGCCCACTTTCGCTCTTTTCGTAAGAAGGTTGCACTAGCATTCCTAACGGAAAGGAATGGTCAATTTTGCAACAGCTCTTTCTTTCTATGCTTGCACATGCAGTTATATTTTTAATTTGGAGAAGAAAAACCTATGACGTGAAATAATAAAAATTGAATAAATGAGTAACCGTCCAAAGATGCTCAAGTTTGCCGGCGTGAATTCATTTCTTGTGAATAAGATGGCACCACCAAAATCGTAGACATTTTGCTACAATGGGACTAGAGTGAGCAGTATTTGCTTATCAAGAGTGATGGCAAATGGACGTTAGCAGGCTTGCGTGTGTGTTCCGGTTATTTAGTAATCTATTTAGCCTTAACTTAGTAATTATTCAGACTGCAACCGTACAGTTTCTTGAATACATGCTCTACGGACATTCTATATGCAACATTTATCATAATGAGCACAGCTATCTAATGACACCAAAATGCAAAATTAATAATAGGAGGATAAAGAAGTAAAACAAAGGAAACGGAACTGTAAACGAATGTGGTATGAAAATGACAAATCTAACTCACCTATGTTATCCCTCCCCTTGTGGTGAGTGATACGAGTAGAACTAATTCTACACACCTTCCTCTTTTTCACGTCATGCATATCAGGCTTTACTTGTTTTGTCACTGAACCAGTTACGGGAAATCAATGACAATGGAATTGGATAACAGTCTTTTGGTGTATAACGGTACACATAGCGTGTTTGTTACCGATTTGTTTCTTTATTAATTTTCAATAACCTAACTGGCGAAAAAATACGATCCACTGCAGCAATCGAATGAGGGAGGCTTAAAATACCCCATACAAGCTGAGATAAAGGAGGAAATACTGACTTAGAGTCAGTGATGTAGCAGACTATTCTGGGGCTCCCGTGCGGGATCAAACAGAGACCCAAATACTAAAAGTCTGTGGTAAATAATAATAATAATAATAATAATAATAATAATAATAGTAGTAGTAGTAGTAGTAGTAGTAGCAGTAGTAGTCGTAAAAGTGGTACTAGTAGAGTAGTAATAGCAACAACAACATGCACTTCTCCCTGTTAATCTTGAATGTTAATCGCCGTTTTCTTGCAGAATTCTTCCTAGCAATGTCATTCATTAGCACATCAAGATTTAATGTGCTTGCTCTTTCCACTTTAATGCTTAATATATTACGAGAGACAAACGCTCCTGAGATATGTAAATGCGCGCATGGTTATTAATTAATTTTATTTTGAGAACGTCCTTACTGCTGAAGTTACTGTCACAGGGAGAGTTAGAAATAATTTCAACGCCACTGAGACATCAGGGACACTAGAAATAATTATGTGATTTGCTTTTAAAGGATTACATCTGTCAACTCCTTCACTGATCACTTTTCATACCTTTGATATTGCTCTCAAGTGCATTACCGACCACGGGAGTTGGTGAGGAAATTCTGGTGAAATATCATTCGGATAGCTCACCACATGTCCTTTTGCAACTGAATGAACTTCCCTCTCACTATTATTCACGAATATATTGGGCTGAAAACACTTGTACTTTTCAGTGATGTCCATCATGCTTTTAAAACTGATTCATAATTTACCTTACACGATATCCAAATAACCAGAGAACACATTAAATTTTAAGTACTGCTATGAACCACTGAGCCTTTCATCCTCACACAATTCATCGTAAATTTTTTCTTTGTTTAATTTGTGAGTTTTCTTGCAAAACTACATTCGATTCTCCATGTGTGTGCTATTTCTTTCAGCGTCCTGTTATACTTTGTTGAAGCAATTTCTGAATTGCTGAAGTGAAGTAAATGTTTCGCCAGTAATTTTGTAACGTTATATAACTTCATTAGGCCACTGCATATTTTTGACACTATATTGGTTGTTTCTAACACTTTGCTTCGTACTACAGTCTGAACCACAAACTCGTAAGATTCCATTTGTTTTCTTAAGGAAGTTGCTTCGTTGCGCTACTTTGAATTTTTAGAGGCCACTATTATATAGCTTAAAGACCTCAGTATATCTAAAAAAATTGGGTTTTATTTATTTATGGAGCTCTTTAACTGCTGTGATCCTTAGCGTCCCATTTTATATTGGGCGTGAAAGCCCGGTAACTTTGCTCAGATTCCTCTTTATCAGGTTTGAGGTTTTTTTACGTGCCGTAAATCTACGACACGGGACCACCAGCTTTACTTCCCTTCTGAAGGAAGCCATGCTAAGGATTTTTGCGACCGAAAAAATCCATCGCCCTCCGCCGGGTTTGAACCCGCGACCTCGGGAACAGAAGGTTGTCATGGTAACCACTACACCATGGAGGACGACTCTCTTGATATTTCGATAATGGAAACGGACGGATAATGAAACGGCATAAGATGAAGGCTGTCTTGTTGGGCATAGTCTTTGGAGAGTTGAGGGCTTTCTTTTCGACTGCCATTTCTTCAAATAGTTGTATGTTTTAATACTGGAACTGAAAAAACGTATATACTTTTTCAAGACAGTTGTAAAAGGGTGTTATCTGTGGTACCTTATCTGAGTCTCTTAGAACTAAATTCATGTTGTAGGCAGTACAATATACATAATTATTGGTAGTCGACTCCAGTCTTTTGATCCGCTCTTGTACTCCCGCTCTACACTCCACTCCACTCATCACTATCGCTCCATCCTAACCTTGATCTCTGCATTCCTGTATGCAAATTTCATTCTTTCAATGAATTCTAAAACTGTAGTAATTAAACCTTGTGCAATTCCATCCCCAACTCTAAGAAATTTTAGAAATCGTCCTGTATCGTGACCTCTACAGGTGTGTTGTTTGCATTCACCTTTACTAAGATGTGTCGCAAAATTAAATTTAATTGGTCATGTTTCATTACGTCCTGGATGGTATCCAATATTTCGAAATAGTCGTCCTCCGTGGTGTAGTGGCTACCATGTTAGCCTCTAGTTCCCAAGGTTGCGGGTTCAAACCCGGCGGAGGACGATGGATTTTTTCGGGCGTAAAAATCCTTAGCATGGCTTCCTTCGGAAGGAAAGTAAAGCCGGTGGTCCTGTGTCGTAGATTTACGGCACATAAAAGAACCTCAAACCCGATAGAGACCTCTGAGCAAAATTACTGGTCTTTCACGCCACAATATAGAATGGGACGCTAAGGACCAGAGTAGTTAAAGAGCGTCCCTAAATAAAACGCAATTTCGTTTTATTACGAAATAGAAGCAAGCGCCATGCATTTCTGCAACTATCTCTTTTTCTGTTCGTAAAGATAGTATCTAAATGAGTTAACTTTATATTTGGGGACTTAAGTAAATGTTTGGTTTTTCCTTTCTCATTCATTGAGACAAAATGGGATCATATTTGCTAAGAAGTTCAACAACCGCAATACAATTAACACTGTGTAATTCATCTAGTTTTTCTCTATGCCCTCAAACACCATAGGTATTACACATTGCTAAGGACAGCGACACTTCAATGACCCTTCTCACTATTTCTTTAAAAACGTTTAGCTATTCCTTCATTTCAGATACTAGAAGTTCTCTCACACCACTATTATTTTGCCACATTACATACGAAATATATCATTGCATGTAATTCCTGTGTATGAGTCATTCCACGTCAAATGGAATGATTTTTAACGAAAATTGCCCGTCATGATTTTGGTTTTTTAAAACTTCTCAATGCGCTTTTGATGATAAAAATATGTGTATGTGTTTTAAAGTATTATTTAACAGTATTATTATGCATGTAACTAAGCGACGAATTTTATAAATAGCACCCTCCTTGACATGTTTAAATACGGATAGTTCCGGTCTGTTTTTGTTAGACTTTGTAAATATTTCATTTAAACGCTCGGAGAATACACTTTCTTCCTATACTGTATACATCGTTTTAAACGAAACACATTTAGTTAGAAAAAGACTTTTACTTTAGAACTTAATTTTAAATATGATATCGACCATTTGAAAAGCACTCTACTTGTTGCCCGTTTTTATAACAGCATGTCAAACTTCACGAGTGTGTTATTTGTGGTTCGTTTGGAATTAAATTATTTACCTAGCGGTGTGACAAAGTGAACTCGATCCGGGGTTGGTGGACATCCAGAGCGTCGCGCTCTCAAGTCGAGCTGGGATCCACTGTAGCTGACAGTGAATGGGAGGAACGATACACAAAGCGTTCAAGTTCGTTTCAAGGCTTTTAAGGAACAGTCTATATGCCAAAATCACACCTAGCACGGTTCGTTTAAGCGGAAGACCTTTTCCCTTCACTTTGAAACGAATACAGTTTCACTACAGCTTTAGACATTGATAACGGTATGAAACAATGTAGCTTTGATGCGCCTGTTATTGGTTTTCGGTTTTCATATCTTGCCTCCAAATTATCACTTTCTTGTTTGTGGTGATTAATAGTAGAGAATTAAATATAATGTTTAGAATATGATTATACGTCCAAATAAATAATTTATGAAGTGTTTTGTAGTTTTTATAAGTTTAACGTCCTTTAATCTGGTAGGGCATATCCGAGGATGAATGAATGAAATGGGTATTATGATGCTCAAATGAACCCGAAGTACATATATCTTAAAGTTACCTCACATTCGTCTTCTCAGGATAAGGGGAAAACCCGAAAAAATCCTTATCCGAGTAACTGACTCTAACCGAGATTCCATCTCGGGATTTCTTGAATGTGAGACAGATACGCTAGCACAACACCACAGAGGCGGGTTTTTAGAGGTGTTGTGATAGGATCTTGTCCCGACTGGAGAGTGGCTTTCGCTGCTGGAAGTTTAGTAGAGTTACAATTACATCAAAAGGCCCGTTACCTTGTGAAGTGGCGCGGAAGTGCCATTTGGCGCTAACTCGAAAATCTTCCTTGTGAAAACGCGTGTTTGCAATTTTTTCTGTTCTTGTACTGAGCGCTAGCGCCGTACGAAAAGCAAATTACGCTTTAGAAATGTGTTATTTCCTTTCCTTTTTAGATGTTTGTTGGAAAAGATGAACAACATGTGTATCATGTTTTAAACTTTTTGATACGGCAATATAATTTTTTATATTTTAAGCTATTGCTTTCCTTAAATAAATTATAAGTTGATGAATTATTGCCTGGTTATTGTCCCAATGTACCCCCCTGAAAGGTACATTGTATAAAAATAATAGTTTTTCGAAAATCACAAATTACAATACATTCTCTAGTTTTCAAATTTACTTTCCGTTCAGACAAACACGCAGACTGTTGTTGAGCTGTAAAGGTATTAGTTAAAGGATTTGACAATTTTGCTGACAATTTTTCAAAAAGTCTTCAACAGAATTTGTATTATGTAATTATAAATTGGTACTATCTACGGTTAACACGTTAAGTCACCTGCTCTACACTTTTTTCTTGGAAAATTTCCCGAATATTATTGGCCAGGTTTCAGTCCCTGGTCACTTAACACATTTCATTAAATAGAAATCTGGTGATGGGCGTTACAAAATATTTGAAAGTTAAAAGATCTGACAATTTTGCTGGAAATTTTTCCAGAAAGCTTTGAACAGGTGATAAGAGATAATACACGGTTATTCAAAAAAGAAGGTACAGATTTTAAGTACTCATTTTAATGAACGAAATAGATAGCGACATATACGACACAAAGTTCAAAGTTTTAAGCCCCACCTATTAGATCCATTCAGTGCCTACAGTGGCGCTGTGTTTGTTTACGAGAAAATGGCGAGACCACAGGAAAAGTCATTTTTTGTGATGCATTATGCAAAGAGTGAATCACTGTTTATTGCAGCATGCATTTCATTGTAAATTCAACAACGAGCCGCCTCGTCATAAAAAATGTACAATTGATACAATAAATCCGTGGAAGATGATTGCGTATGCAAACGGAAAAGCACTGGTCGTCCTCGTATAACAAATGGTGCTCATTTTGAACAAATTAAATAAAATTTTGAACTTTTCTCTATTCAGTGAATTATCGCATGTCTCCATCTACTGTCGTTCATTAGAAATAAATATTTAAAGTCTATTCCTTGTTTTTTAATAACCCTGTACTTCCATATGTGTGCAATATACGGTTACCTACAGTATATAAGTCACCTGCTCTATACTTTTTTCTTCAAAAACGTCCCGAATATTATTGACCATGCTTTCAGTCCCCGGCCAGTTAATACATTTCCTTAAATAACAATCTGGTGAGGGTGTTACAAATCATTTGAGGGAGACTGTCCTTATAATAAAACAATACCTTTTGCCCACCCCTGTGGTCTGGAGGTAGCGCGTCTGCCAGTGGCGTAGCTTGATACTGTGTTCTGGGTATACTAGATTTTAAAAATTGAATTTAGAATTTTTTAAATGATACACAAATTGCCATACATTAGTGTTTCATAAAATAGGGTGAATTCTCTATTACAATTCGATTGTTATTATTATCATTATTATTATTATTTGTTGTAGTTTTAGTAGTCATTAGCATCACTACTAATTGCCGAACATACATTTTAAACTAAACTAGATTATACAAATATAGGGTTAGGTGTAACTTTACAAAATGCTGTCAAACCATTGTAAGATTGTAAATCATGAAAACAATGTAGGTACTCACTTAGATTTTCTTGTATATAAGCTCCAGTCGGCGATTTTTATTACAAGCTTTTCTTTCAATGTTTTTAATCTTTGATATTCCTTCAACACTCCACTCCTTTTTCCCGCCAAAAAGCAAACATTCGAAGCAACACACTTTGCTATGAATGTAACTGCCAATTAACCAATTAAATTTACTGCACCAGGATGTTTGAAACTTCCGTTTTTGGTTCTTTTCCTGGAAGACAATGCCAAGCTTAGGAATTGGTATTTTTGCCTTTAAGTTCACGCTTTTTCTCATAAGATAGAGTGGAAAGCTGAGTTTTAATAAGTAATCCACTAAATCAATGGAGTTATCCATAGTTCTAAAACCATAAATAAAACATGCACAATGAAAACATTGCACAGGTTTACGTAAAATTAACACTTTACTGCACTGCACGGCTGTACTCACATAACGCTGGTTCACCAATAACTGAGGAATCAAATGTTTATGTTACATGCCTTGCCCTACTCTTGTCTCCAACCCCTATTGTCCTGTTTCCGGACCTTGGCGAGAGCAGGTACACAGAGACTAAACACCTATTAAACGTGTTGAGTCTCTGCTGCTGCCTTTGTGCCCTTAATGCACAACAAAATATAGGTATGTCTTCCTACAACGAGAGGCGGATATTTAGTGGGAAAAGCTATGTAAGTCCACTCTTGATGACACTTGCACTAATTCAGCCATCCCAGTCTCTACTCGACTTTAGTGCCGCATCATGAGATTTCGAAGCTACATAAGCTACAATCTGACAGCAGTAGGTGTTGTGGCGTTGGGGTAAGCAGCGCTGAAGGTGATTGTATTAATTAGTTTTTCATCAGTTGTTTGAGGCTCTCTTTATTTACATGTTTAAGAATTCAGTTAGTTTCTCGGCAACTTATTTAGTTAGACTCAGTCTTAAAATCTACCCTTAAGCTAAGCCACTGGCGTCTGCCTCACATTCAAGATAGCGGATTACAGTTGTTCGAATCTCGGGTAGGGTGAACTACCCAAATAAGGTTTTTTTTCTGGGGTTGTACCTTATCCTGAGAAGAAAAATATCAGGTACTCCAAGCTCTATGGACCCCGGACTCATTTGAGTATCATTTCACCAATTTAGTTCATCGTCCAATATGACCTATCAGGTTAAAGGACGTTAAGCATAAAAAGCTGAGTGGGCAGTAAGATGGGAAATGTTCTTTCCATCAAGCATCAGTTTCACATTCTTATAACGAGTGCAAACAGAAAGAGAACGCGAGCCTTGGGTGTATGGAAGTGTACCTACACTGTTTAGGTCTCAGTTGAGCAAATTTTAAGAAAACTATTTTGATATTTGGTTATATTTGCACCTTAAACTGCAGAAGGTTTCTTTTAGATTGCACAAAAGCAATCTTTTCCGTGTTCCTTAACGGAAACGTTATTGTTTTTTCCCGCCATAGTGCCGAAATGTAAAACCAATACTTTTTCCACCATAGAATACTCTGAAGGTTTACCAGATTTCGTTTCAGGAATCTCTCTCTGAAGCTTGTGTTTTTGCTACCTTTGTCATGCAGTTCGAAATATTATTGCCAACATATTTTAATTTTACTGTAAGTTTAGCTCTCGAAAATAATCAAAATCTGAATTTTTAAGTTTCAATCATCTGTACTAGAAATCTATCAGCTTCTAAATTCCCCCAGCGGCTCACCTTATATAAGTACGGGTGTTGGCGTACCCGGGGGTTCCCGAGCCACTCATCGACATCTTCATCGCTTCATCCCTGTCCGGTCGAGGTGGGTTCGTTCTCGTGTCTGGGGGACTAAAGGTAGGCTCTCGTGCGTTCTGTGCATTTCCTTCCATGTCGCCCCTCGCCGTCGTTTCTTTCTTCTCTTCTCTTTCTGCACATTTCGGCCCATGTCCATTCATTTACGCATATATTTTCCTTCTTCGCCGGCCTACCTTGCGTGCGAAACGCTCACGCATTTTTAGTTTCTTTTACCCTTTTATTTTAATCCTCCGTGTACACAGCCTGACGGATACCCGCGCACTGGGTGCGCAGCTGGGTGAGTGGGTAATGACGTCATCCCCACCGCCCGGATTCGTCATGTAGGGTGTGTGTTCGTATCCGCTGTTCAACTGCAGTCCCGCGGAGGGCCATTGCATGAGCTGCTGACTTCTGACGGCGATTTGGTCCCTCTGTCTATGTTCTGGGAGGTGTGACCCTGGGGTGAGATAGGTATAGATAGGCCACTCATCCAAGCCGGCGTAACGCCCGGGACGTCAGAGCCCGAGGTCGGAGACGGTTGCAATGGTGGAGGATTTCTTTCGCTATGAGTACCCTTTCTCCATTATAAACAACAAGCGCCGAAACGTTAATGTAACAGAAGTAGCACCGCCAACAGCTGGATTTTACTTAGTGATTACCCGTACAGAGGAAGGACAATCATTCGAGAAGGTGAACCCTTTTATCATCCAGAAGGGCAATGACTCAATTGCTGGTCCTGTTCATTTCTGCACTCGCCTACGCAACGGTTCATTGTTGGTTCAGAGTAAGTCCGATCAACAAAGTAAGACCTTGTTGCGCGCTACGCTTCTCCACGGCTAACCCATCCGTGTTCAGAAGTACCGCACCTTGAATTCATGCCAAGGCGTTGTCACCACGCATAGCCTCGATGGTATATCGGACGAGGACCTGGTAGAATATTTTGCAGACCAGAAGGTGACAGCGGTTCATCGAGTGCAGGCCAAACGCGACGGCGTATTGGTACCCACTCGTACCCTGTTTATAATATTTGATGGCGTCGATCTGCCCACGAGCATTTAAGCAGGGTACGAACGGATTGCTGTGAGGCCTTATATTCCTAGACCTCTGCGTTGTTTCAAATGCCAACGTTTTGGGCATACGCAAGTCTCATGTAAGAGTGCCGTTACCATCTGTTCATCATGTAGCCAACCCTCACACGAAGGTACCTGTTCCACAGCATCCGTCTCCGTTAATTGCAAAGGGTCTCATTCTGCGTCGTTTGCTGACTGTCCGCGGTACTTGGACGGGAAGGCGATCCAGGAGATCCGGGTAAAGGAAAAACCCTCCTTCGCTGAAGCCCGGAGGCGTTACCATGCGCGCCAATCTTCGCTCCTGCGATCTGGTACATTTAGTTCTGTTGTTGCCTCGCCAGTAATACGAGTAGATGCCGAAACTCAGACCTGGACCATGACTGCATTAACCGCCACTACCATCCGGCCGTCCATTTGTTCTATAGTTACTAAACCAGCTAAAGCTGCTCCTAAAGTCATTAAGTCCCAAGGCACTGATAAGAAGTCCAAGCAGAAATTACGCAAGGAAGATTTTCTCAAAGACCCTCCGCGTGCGCGCGGTAAGAAAAGTTCACCTTCTCTTCCTCGAAGGTCGCAGTCCCAGAATGCTCCTGGGACAAGCCGCGCTCAGCGGCCCCCATCACCCATTGCCACCCAGAACCGATTCACGGCGCTTGAATCGGTTTCTGGCACTGAGCGCTTGGGCCCTCCCTTCGAGGAGGCTATGGAGTCTGACCAACTCCATACTAAAAGCCCGAGCCCAAAGGTTAAGCACAAGGTTATTTTAAGCCGCCCTTCTAAGTAGACAGTTTATCCCTTTTATTCATGGCTATCCTGACCTGGAATTTACATGGTGTACGATCGCATAGGGCGGAATTGCAACTTTTATTGCGTTCCCATTCACTTATGGTCGTGTGTTTGCAGGAGACTAAGCTTCGCCCTCACGATCCTTTTGATCTCCGAGGGTATACTCCGGTTCGCTACGATCTCGAACCGAAGGAGGGTACTCCTGCTCATGGAGGTGTCATGATATTCGTGCGTAACGACGTTCATTTTCAAACTCTCACACTTACATCCGACTTGCAAGCTGTTGCCGTTCGCCTTCACTTACCGGGCTTTTTGTTTTGTGTTTGCTCTGTGTATTCACCTCCATCGTGTCCCCTCGCTCAGGGGACGTTCGAGATCTCTTGTCCGCTCTCCCAACGCCTTTTCTTCTGTTGGGGGATTTTAATGCGCATCACCCCCTGTGGGGTTCGCCAAGGGCTTGTGCGAGGGGAACTCTCCTTTCCAACATTTTTTATCAGTTTAACCTCTCTATTCTCAATACAGGTGAACCTACTTTTATTTCTGATTCTTCTGGTACATTCTCTCACTTAGACCTTGCCGTTTGATCCATGCAGCTGGTTAGTCGTCTGCAGTGGAACGTCGTCGCTGACACCTACTCCAGCGACCATTACCCCTGCATCGTTTCGCTTTTGTCTCACGACGTCCAGCATTCCAGGGTACCTAGCTGGATATTCAGAATAGCCGACTGGAAATTGTATTCCAGCCTCGTGTCTTTTGCGGACCAGCCCTTCACTGACGTTAACCAAATGGTGCAGCACCTTGCGTCTACGATTTATCTGCCGCCGAACGCACAATTCCCCGTTCGTCCTCTCAGCCCCAACGGATTCCTGTTCCTTGGTGGAACGAGGAGTGTCGGGTTGCCGTTCGTGCACGTAGAACTGCACTTAGGGTGTTTCGGCGACACCCTACACTTGATAATTTGGTGACTTTTAAAACATCGAGCGCCAGGGCCCGTCGCATTATTCAGGATAGCAAGAAGCCGTCCTGGACTCGTTTTGTCGAGTCTTTTACTCGCTTCACGCCTTCATCTGTTGTTTGGGATAAACTTTGTCGCTTCTCAGGTAAAGTGTCGCATTATACCGTTTCTGGCCTTCAGGTTTCCAATGCCACCATTGTGGATCCGGCTGCCATTGCTAACACTTTAGGCGCTGCCTTTGAGGCGGTTTTCAGTTCAGACCATTATTCCTCCGGCTTTCGCACACTCAAAGACCGGCTGGATTCCGAGACCTATAATTTTCGGTCCTCTAATACGGAGTGTTATAATGAACTTTTCACAATGAGGGAGCTGGAGCACGCTCTTCATTGCTCTAGGCACTCCGCTCCTGGGCCGGGCGGCATTCATGTGCTGATGTTAACCTTTCAGCCGACAGTAAACTCTTTCTCTTACAGGTCTATAACCGTATTTGGCAAGACGGAATTTTTCCTTCCGTTTGACGCGAAGCCACCATTGTCCCTATACTTAAGCCTGGGAAGGATCGCCAACTACCTTCCAGCTACCGCCCTATCTCCCTCACCAGTTGCATTAAAAGGTGATGGAGCGCATGATCAACGGGCGGTTGACATGGTGGCTTGTGTCTCAGAAACTTCTGGCCAACGTTCATTGCGGATTTAGTCGCCATTGCTCTACCGTCGACCATCTGGTGTCTCTGTCAACGCATATTATGAACGGATTTCTGAGAAAGTGTCAAACAGTGGCTGTATTTTTGACCTGGAGAAAGCTTATGACAATTGTTGGAGGGGCGGCATTTTACGTACACTCCGTGCATGGAATTTCCGCGGTCGTCTTCCCATATTTCTTAGGGAGTTTATGACGGATCGCGTCTTTCGTGAACGTGTGGGCTCGGTTTTATCCAGTAGTTTTCTTTAAGAGAACGGTGTACCGCAGGGCTCTGTACTCAGTGTCACACTTTTTGCGATTGATATCAACCCCATTGTTGATTTTATTCCACCTGGCATTTCATCGTCCCTTTTTGTTGAGGATTTTGCGATCTATTGCAGTTCACGGCGGACCTGTCTGCCTGAACGCCGTCTCCAGAGCTGTATCGACCGTCTCTACGCCTGAAGTAACGCCAACGGCTTTAACCTCTCCTCCGAGAAATCCGTCTGCATCAATTTATGGCGCCGGAAGTATCTCCCTCCGCCTTCTCCCATCTTGGGCCGGAGATGATTCCGTTTGCAGACTAGATGAAATTTTTGGGGTTGATCTTTAATAGGATGTTGCGTTGGACGTCGCACATTTCCTTTTTAAAAGCAAAGTGTGACCGTTCTCTTAATCTTTTACGTGTTTTAAGTGACACATCCTGGAGAGCTGATCGGACCGTCCTTCTTCGCCTTTATCGCTCTTTGGTCCGATCCAAGCTTGATTACGGGTGTATTGCTTATTCGGCGGCACGTCCATTTGTGTTACGTCGATTGAATGCCATTCACCATCGTGGCGTAAGAGTCGCTACGGGGGCATTTCCAACCAGCCCTGTACCCAGTCTGTATGCTGAAGCTGCAGAGCCTCCGCTGTCCTTCCGGCGTGAGATGCTTTTGTGCAGCTATGCCTGTCGACTCTCCAGCTTGCCTGACCACCCTTCCTTCGAGTTATTTTTCGAGGAGTCGCTTGATCGCCACTATTTAATTAGCTCCTCTGCATTGCTCCCTCCAGGGATTCGATTTCGACCGCTACTTCGGCATTTGGACGTTACGCCAGCGCCGGCCCTTCCTCGGGGGGAAACGCGTTTTCCTCCTTGGTCGCGCGCTGAGGCCCACTGTCACCTTGGGTTAACGTCGATGCCGAAGAATGAGACCCCTGCTTCAGTTCCTAAGATCCGCATTTTTAGAACTACAAGCGCAATTCTGGGACTGTCATTTTATTTATACTGATGGGTCTAAGACTGATGTTGGAGTAGGATGTGCCTTTGTTTTTGGTGCACATAGTTTTACGTTTCGTTTACCCGGGCAATGTTCGATTTATACCGCCGAAATTTTTAGCATCTATCAATGTGTTTTATGCATTCAGCGGCACGGCTTACGGCGTTGTGTTGTTTGTACGGACTCTCTGAGTGCCCTTCAGAGTATTAACGCGCTGTACACTTACCACCCGCTCGTACAGCGCATTCATGACCTGCTCCACCCGCTTGGAGCTTCTGGCATCAGCGTGTCCTTCGTGTGGATTCCAGGTCATGTGGGCATCTCAGGGAACGCCGCTGCCAAATCGGCGATTTTATCCTCCAGATATTTTGCCACTGTTGTTCCCTCGTCTGATTTGAGTGTTATTTTACGTCACCGCATCCTCTCGCTTTCTCGCGATGAGTGGACGGCCCTCCGGGGGAACTAGTTGCGGGAGGTTAAACCTCTACCGTTAATCTGGAGCACCTCTTCTCGTTCTTCTCGTCGGGAAGAGGTGATTTTAGCTCGTCTACGAATCGGACATTGCCATTTTAGTCATAGATACCTGCTTAGTGGTGACCTTGCACCACTGTGTGGTCAGTGTGATATGCCATTAACGGTGCGTCACATTTTAACAGAGTGTCAAGTTTTAGCTCCATTGCGCGTTCGCGTGGGTCTGCCTGTTGGCATAGCCAACGTTTGGGAAGATGACGCGCATGCTGTAGAATGTCTTTTACGTTTTATCACTGACATTGGTTTTAGCCGTCGCATTTGATGCGCTGAGCGCCTTTTAGCTGTTTGATTTTATATTATCTTTTTAATGGGGGCACTCCTCCCCAGTGGACAAGGCGCTCATGTCCCTTGGGTTCTACAGTTCTTGACACGTTGTTTTATTCTTTTATTGACCATGAATTTAGTATTTTGTCTGTTGTGTTTTTTAGTGTTTTTGACCAAGCGGGTTTGTGTGTGGTTTTTTTTAGTTTTTTTACTTTTAATTTTATATGTTATACATTGTAAGGGCGCTAATAACCTTAGCAGTTGAGCGCCCTTAAGCCCAATATCATCATCATCAGCTTCTGAATTATTTCTGAATTTTGTTTTTCTTCGAGGACCGATTCACGTTCAATATGAAATACCTTCTCTCTGAGTTTTTATGTTATTTCATTGCAATTTCTGGGATGGATATTTTAAAGGCGGTTTTCTTTTCAATATGGGTGTTTCGCCTAAGATTGATTCTAAACTAATATTAAGATTTGAAACATCTACACTTTTCTTGATCTCTTTCGCATCACTACTCTGATGTGAAGGTAAGTTATCAATTTCTGAGCTACCTTCATTTACTTGACCTTCCCAGATATCGTAGGAACTGGGTCAAGCAACATTAGATTCACAAACGTCACGCTGGTTTTCATTAGTATCTGGAATTTGAAAACTTCTTATACGACATGAGACACATACTCTTAGTTGTAGGGACAGTTCTACATCCTTCATATTACATTTTAAAGCATTTTACGGGTCACTGGACCCAGATTACTTTTTCTCTTGAACCTGATTCTGATGTAGTTAAAGCAACAATCATATCGTTTCGTCGTGGTACCTGTACTACTCATTTAATATTTAACTACTATTCACAACTAAATTTAACATATTAAACTCACAAGCGACACAGACTGCGGTCTCTCTCCACATACTAAATATTCTGGACAGGTCCTCTGTGGAAAGGAATGCCCAATCTGGTTTGCTGTGATAAGGATTTGTTTGTATTTTAAATTCTAAAGTGATTCGGGAGAATAACCTTGAGTATCTTATAACAGCTACGAGTCACCGCACCATCCCCTCTGCCTTATACTCCAGGCAGAAGCCGCAGCGACGTTATCATGAGGAGGCTTCCGGCTGAGAAAATATTTTCCTATAAATATATTTGCATAAACGCCCTCTTGAAACGTTGCGTACGTATATACTACTAAATGGAGAATACGTATGAATTTAAAAATATTTTAGTTTGTCAATCACAAAATGGAACTTTAAAAGCCCAAATGACTGTCATAAATAACTAATCGTTTGAATCAGATTCATTCTAGTATATGTTAAATGCAGAATACATAAACCTTAAAATGAGTCCAATATGGAGTTAATAGTAGAATTTGAAAGGGGATAAAAGCGATTATGTATGGGGGCGCACTCACTTTTTCAACAATCTTGACTTAGGCTGGTATTTGAGATACTGAAGTTACAGACCAAAACAGAAATACGTGTCTTCTATTTCAAAGCATCAAATGTATGCAAAAAATTTCGAATAGATTTGATGACTTGATGTTTCAGTGTATCCGACTTGACATGGAATGATTTATATATTAATGGGCTCCTTCGTGTTCTTTATTTTTCCCCCAGCCCTTGCCAATCATTTATTCCATCAACATATGATGAATAAAATGAGTGGCCTTCTTGCCTGCAAAGAGCCATCAAGGATCGCAATATGCACGGCCGAATTTTTCTGAACAACACAGCCATCGGCGTAGTATTTTTCAATAATATTTTGTGTCGTTTTAAAATATTATGCAGAAGAGAAACATCTAATTTTATCTGTAATAAAGGGACTTGATGGTTTGCAGGGCGATAACTCCATAGCTTCATAAGGGGCCATACGGCTTCTTTAAATTATCTGTGATTTCTTTATTGAAATTACTTCGGCCAGTGTGGTTCTTGTGATATCAATTTATATCATTTCGATATTCGTTTGAGAAATGAGTGTCGGAGGAAATTAGTGCTACTTTCACAATTTATTAACTCGTCTTCATTATTATTACACCCTATGAAAAACAAGGGCTATGTTCACGTTTCAGGGACTCGACCACGAAATTAGCGGAATCATTTATTTCAGAAACGCCACCATTTGCACATTTTCATTTTCTGCGGTTTCTTTTGCAACACTCCGTCCATCTAATTTAACAATAAAAAATGCGAAAACATTTTTGGAATTTCATTCCCAAGGCATCCCTTTGGTTTGTTTTCTTTTCTCGCTCCTCTAAGGTATTAGTCAGCCACGATATGAGTGCGCTTGGAGGAGCGCGCCAATGTTTCTGTTGACAATGGGTCAACAAGTCTAGAGATCAGAGGTGAGTGAGGGGAAAGGCGATAGAGGAATGTACAGTTGCACAATGAAAGCAGTACTACATTTTCAGAACTCAGTTTCGCTAGTAAGTGCAACTCGGAACTGCGGATGTTTCCTTTGCCTGGCTGTCCTTCCGGTGCTCTTCCCATTTGTTCCCTAACTGTTTAGTTCCTCTTCCCACAGCACGCACTCATATAGTGGCCGACACACGCTCATTCGACATAATATCAATAAAAGAGAATACTGAACTTCTGAAATTAAAATCTTTCAGTTGTAAGCATAATTAATTTTCACAGTCAAAATAAGGTATTCTTCACACTTTTCACATTATTATTGGTGCAACGGTCCTGCACTCACTCCTGTGGTCACTATCACTAATAGATCAGATTGACATGAGGAACAGAGAAAAACTGTTTGAGTTTGGTCATTGCCCGCTGACCAGTAAATTCAAGTAAAAACGAAGAAAATTATTCTAACCACCCTATTCATTCTATTGTTCCTCGTGGTACCGTTATTTGGAGCCCTCTCGCTTGACCCTGTGAATTTAATACCTTTAATACCTTTGGATTCGAAAGACCAACCACATTCTGGTGCAAAGTAATGGCTTTATAATCTCCAAGTGGAACAAAATAAAAAATGTATAAACATTTTCGCCTTTATATGAGTCCACTCCCACAACAATACACAAATGCTTGGTGCAGTTAATGTCGGTCGCCTCATCTTTTAATACCGAGAATTAGGTTTTGTGAAGAATATCACAAAGAATATATTTACTTTCCAACCCCGTAACATGCTTAACAATAGCTGTTGTTTTCGTTCGCCCACAAGTAATCTTCTTTGTTATATCTGAATCGGGGCGAACATACTTGATTAGAGCAAATAAATGCTCCATTGCGTCTCCATTCTGTCTCTTTTATTTTTGTGACCGCGCGTAGGGCGCTATCTGCGGGTCACCAGCCCAACCTTGGACCTGGGTGGGACCTGCGACGGGTTTTTGGAACAATAGCGAGCGCGGAAACAACACAAGAACAGCGAATGTGGAATATAAAGCCCCTTAATATGCCACTAACTTGTTCCGGAACCTTCGTTTTGGCATGTTATAGTAGGTCCTTGTTCTCGAAAGTTCCGCTTTGTGTGCGAGACCTATAAAGGGGACTGCTGTTGGCAGGACGAGTAGTGTTGAATTCAGTGGGGTTGAGTTCTGTTAGAAGTGATAGTCAAGTGGACAGTGCAGTTTAATTGTGAGTTGTAATTCAGCAGTCAGTTGTTAGACGTTTAGTTCAGCACTTCAGTGGTGATTTGATTCGACGGAACAATTGTGTTGTATTCCGAGTGTTGCCAAAGTGACTCAAGTGTAACGTTTGTATTGCGTTGAGTGCCTAGTGGTGAATAAAGTGTTTTCGCAGCTACTGGTGTTTCCATTTGTTACACTTTCGCGTCTAACATGATAGCATTTGACATCATTGACCTTAAAGTTTTTTTTACCAAGATTCTCTTAGCCCTTTCTATATTTTTTTCTCTCTACTTTATCTTCTCATGCGTTTTTCCCCGATGTTCCAATGTTTATATCAGAATCTCACGCTTTATAATACGCAAAACCATCACCCCTTTTACTTCATGTTAACCGGTCCTTTTATTTTGCACTACGCTTCCACTCAAGTTTATACTATTGGGAATATTTAAGCCTTTTCTGCATATTGCCGAATATTTCACTGATCTTGATAAGCAATTTGTTCCTACTTGCACAGGAACAACATTCTCACTTTAATTTACAATTAAAACGCCATAATTTGCAGTTAAGCAATGTTGATTGTAAACTGAAACTTCCTCACTAGTCACTACTGATATGCTTGAAGAATGGGACTGTAATAGCAAACATTAGATCCGCGAATAGCAACGGACAACGCGACAACAATTATAGTAGCAGTCGATACCTATAGCAACTCAGGAGAACACGACTTGGACAAAGCTTAGTAATGAAAACATTGCCTCATCCAGCTTAGGCCTCATGTATGCATGTAATTTCATGTCGCACGGCAAGGAATGGTGCGAACGCGACTTAATTTAGTGGTCTATTTATGCTGTTGTTTTGTTTAAAGACGCCTTGAATCAAAAGCTTCATTAGTGTCTGATTTTCACTGCAAGGTCTATTTATACATGCGACGTGTCGCACTGCATAGTGTTAAGAAATCAGTTACTACCGGCACGTTTCCACATTTGGTTCGGCAGCTAGAATGGATCTCTGTGTGTCGTACTATTGTTACAAAATCTGTAACTAAAAAAATCTGATATGTTACATTCACATTACTTTCTCCACCCTCTATCGTTTATTAGTGAGTATACAAATTATTCTTACGAAAGTTTAATTTTCTCTTTACTTCATTTTAATCGAGATAAAGCTTTTTAGAAGTAGCTACATTACACACTTCTTTAGGATACAAAGGGAACAGCGATAGTCAAATGTTTAAGAACTGGACCTTATATGCTGGCGTTAAAATACCATACTTGTTCATGTAATCGCGAGAAACAACTGAAAATCGACATGAATTAAATTAAATGGCTTAAAAATATTCAACAGTTCGAACCATTAATAACGGATATCTCGGCAATGGCTTATGTCACAAAAGGTTTTATGAAAGAAATGGTATGTATTAAAGAGATGTACACTTTCGTATTATCGCTTAACGTTTACCAGTTATACAAAATTCTTTCCGAATGAAGAGGAGTTCACAAGCTACTACCAGCAAATTCAAAATATTAATTTTATTTGTCATGTAAATATTTTTAATATATTATATTTTGATCAAAATCGTTAATGCCAATTTCGAGAAAATTCAAATTTTAAAAAATGTTGCGTGTAAAGGGTAGTGTGGGGGGCCATTTTCTTGAAAATGTTTGCATCGCATGCTTGGAAGAAAGGTTGAACCTAAATACCAAGTTTGATTTTTAATCTACTTTTCGTATTTGAGTTATACTGCCACACAGACAGACACACGCGCCCGCGAGCGCATACATATACAAATACATTCTTCTATAAATGTTTTTTGGGGTTCAAGGGGCCTTAAACATGTTTTACCTGTGAAATCTCTGTATTGAATTTTTTGCTCAAATGCAATAAATGCTTTTTCTACCTACAATGTAGTGTTAGAGAAAGTAAAACAAAAGAAAGAAAGAAAAAACAAAGAAAGAAAGAAAAACAGACGAGTGGAGTGTAAGTCCATAAACAGTACAAAGTTCATGTGTATAGGAACCTGTTTAGGAAATTGCTTCTTGTCACGAATCTTGTAATGTTCTGACGAACATCCCAAACTGAAATCCAACTAAGAATTTCTTCCATAAAACATTCCGTATGCATACTCGATAAAAGTCTAAAGGACGACAGTCAGATCACTCTCCCAACACGTTAAAGCACAAACCCCAACAATCAGAACCACAGATCTGTATTTTACAAATGACAGCACTGACTCGATTATCTCGCTCACAATGAGACAATGCGACGCGCATAACAGGCCCATATACACGCCTTACGCGTGTATACGCGTGTATATTGAGATCATGCGACTGTCGCAAATGTCGTGCGATCTGAAAGACCATGCGACGTGTTCTTTTTAGGTCGTACAGCACAGAATATTGTGCGGCTGCCGCATTGTATAAATGCTTACATTTAACTCAATGTACTTTTAGATCGCATCGCAAGTGTTGCACGATATGACATCGCATGCATAAATGGGAGACCTTAATGTTGTGCTGTGGTGTAAAATGTTACTATGGTGCGTATTCTATTTGCTTGTTTTATCATAAAACAGCTTAGATTTCGTTACAGAAAGGACAGTCAAGACTTCGCTTACATTTCATAAACAATTAGAAAAGCAAGAATTTGCATAATTTCAAAACATGAATGTGTCAATATCAAAGCAGCAATTTCGTTATAAAATTAATCAGCTGTTGTCCAAGTTAAAATATTAGGAGGTTTGCTCATTTACCCTTAATAAATCAGTAGATCAGTAAACAAATTAAAAAATCAGGAGATCTACTGAAAAATCAGTAGGGTTAGCAACTCTGAGTATGTTAATTCTTCAGTGAGTACAAAATACGATTTTTAATATATGCATTATTTATTGCTCCAAATGGTGTCAAAATTGGGAGTTGTAAGCAAAGTTTCGAAGCTTTAACATATAAATGTCACTTTCAGAGGGCGTAAAAATCCTTATCATGACTTCCTTTGGAAGTGAAGTAAAGCCAGTGGTCCCGTGTCCCAGATTTACAGCACGGAAAAGAACCTCAAATCCTGATGAGGCCTCTGCGCAAAATTTTCGGTCTTTCACGCCAAATATAGAATGGGACGCTAAGAACCATGGCACTTAAAAAGCATCCATAAACAAAACTCAATTTACTTTTTATCACTAACTCCTGAATTTTCTAACACGGCTAATAATATTAAAAATTACACTGATATAACCTTATTTCTTAATAACTTTAATGTTCTGTATACATTACACTAACTACGTTAACCTCCAAATATGGATCCATTATATACCTATATACATCATAGCACAGAAAACATACGAAAGTGTTTTGCCTTAACACGATTAGCAATCCTAGACAAACACGAATATACTGTGGAATTGTTTTTAAGTTTCACAACGTAGCTACAATTGTAATTAATCACTCACTTTGACAATTCCGTAATAAACAGCAATGGCAGCTGTTCCGACTTTATGGTGGGATCGAGCGATCCTAACGGCAGTAAGTGCAAATACATTTAGGGACGCGACAATGAACGAGAATACGCCAGCTTGTAATATCTATAATTAAATTGTTTCGTTAGACTAAATAGACTACTGCAAGGCTTTAGACTTAGTAGATAGAAAGATAGTTATGAAAAAAGTCAAAAGCTTTACAGGATAAGACCACCTAATCAGGAAAGCTGTAGAACAAATATTTCACTACAACTATATACAGTTAAACAATATAGCCATATTCGGAAAAATCAAGCAGACAAACGGAGTCCTCCGGGGTAATCCCATCTGCCCAACTTTGTTTAACATACTGACAGCGAACGTCGCCACAGCCATCGAAACCCAGAAACTACAATAATAATAATGTATGTCGCTGACATGGCAGTATTTGGTGGTTTGTTTGTTCATTTGGCCCCACGGCAATCAACGCTCAGGGACACTGAACATGTCATACAATCATAAAATATGCAGCATGACTAATAACATACCCAACACCAACAGCAACTTTTTCCCCTATCATGCACTATCTAAGAGATTAATATTTTTTTTACCTATCACCATTTCAAGAGTAAGCTTCTCAACATGTACTACAGTAGGACAACAATGACAAATAAGTGTAAATCACCATCATATGCAATCGGCTCTGTGCATTGAATATCTTTGTTTTGCACGACATATTAAAAAATTCCTCCATATTATAGGGGAGTGAGTGTAGAAGAGAGACTTTAAATCTTTCTTGAAGATTTTACGTTGATTAGGATTGCTAATAGTTTTAGATAGCATGGAAGGCTTTAATAAATTGCTATTGCAGAATAGTAAGAACCTTTTTAGAACAGTTTTTAGCTATTTGCTGATCTATGCAAATCCCATGCAAGTCTCATTTTGTACTTTGCTCATGCACAGCAAGGTTCGTTGTGAAGTTAATAATTATTTGTAAGTTATCTCAAGGGAGAATATATGTATTCACCAGTAAAAGTAAGATTTTTTTGGGCTGAATAAGGGCCTACAGGAATGACGCAGTCCAACACCATAAGTAATGTGTATGGCCCTTTTGTTATATAAATACTTGCTTACTGTGTGCTGAATAACCCTGTTGTGATTATTCCATATCACAACAGGGTGTGAAAGTAAGCAAAATATGCTGTTCTAAGGGAATTTTGGTTACGCAAATGTTTTTTTTTAAGTTTCTTAGGGCAAAGCAAACTGAGCTAAGTTTGGATAGCATTATTTTTATTTGTTTTCTCCAGATGAGCTATCCATTTACTTGAAACACAAGAAATTTTGTATCAGATACATTGTTTATGGGGTAATTGTTGTAACTAATTGTTAATTCATTCACTTGTTTATGCTTCGTTCGAAACTGAATAAAGTTTGCTTTTATCGTAATTTAATGAAAGATAATTAACTTCAAACCAAATTTTGAGTTGTTGGAACACCTTACTGACAGAATCTCTCAATTGCTACTGTGTCTTTTCAGATATAAGTACACTGGTATCATCTGCAAAAGGCACAGGTATTGATTTTTCGCTAAGATAATATGGCAGGTGATTTATTAATATTAAAAATAAAAAAGGGACGAGGGCACAACATTGTGGGACAGTTTTAGTAATAACACCTGGTTCAGAATCATAGCAATTGATTCTGGCTTTCTGGATTCTATTGTTTAAGTAAGATCTGCACCAATTTATAGTGATATCACTGGAAGTATAAGCGTTTAACTTTTGCAGTATGGGTTGTGATATATTCTGTCAAATGCCTTAGCTAAGTCACAAAATATTCCTAAAGGTGGTTCCTTTTTATCCAAGGCTATTAATACTTCAGAAGTGAGCATGTATGTTGCATTTTGTGTTGACATTTTTTCCCTAAATCCGAACTGGGATACTGAGGGAATGTTGTTTAACTCCTTGTGTTTTATGACCCGATTATATACAGATTCTTTTAATTTCGTTCGAAAAGGTTGTCAAAAGAGAGATAGGTCTGTAAATGGAAATCAGCTATTGTCTCGTTTCTTGTACAGAGGCTTAACTATTGTGTGTTTCATGTTTTGAATCATCAGTGACAAAACGGAACGGTTGCATGTGTGACTAAGAGGCTTATTCAACTCTGGTAGGCAAAATTTTAACAGTTTGGTACTTATCTCATCCCATCCATGAGAGGTTTTGCTTTTCAACGAGCTAATAATCGTTCCTATCTCTCTGGGTGTTGTGGAATCCATCTTAAACTTACAATGGATTTTGAGATATACCCTTTTTAGCATTTTATGTACAGCTGAGTTTGGGTCAGATCTGTTTGTTTTGCTTTTTGCCGCATTAAGGAAATACACTATGTGATCAAATGTATCCGGACACCCCACAAACATAATTTTTTTCATCTTAGGTGCTTGTGCTCCCACCTACTGCCTGGTACTCATTATCCGCGACCTCAGTAGTCATTAGACATCGTGAAACAGCAGAATGGGACTCCGTGGAACTCAGGGACTTCGAACGTGGTCAGGCGATTGGGTGTCACTTGTGTCAGAAGTCTGTACGCGAGATTTCCACACTCCTAAACATCCCTAGGCCCACTGTTTCTGATGTGATAGTGAAGTGGAAACATGAAGGGACATGTACAGCACAAAGCGTACAGGCTGACCTCGTCTGTTGACTGACAGAGACCGCCGACATTTGAAGAGGGTCGTAAAGGGTAATAGGCAGACATCTATCCAGACCATCACACAGGAATTTCAAACTGCATCAGGATCCATCCAAGTACTATGAAAGTTAAGCGTGAGGTGAGAAACCTTTGATGCCATGGTCGAGCGGCTGCTCATAAGCCACACATCACGCAGAAAAATGCCAAACTACGCCTCGCTTGGTGTAAGGAGCGTCAACATTACACAATTGAACAGTGGCAAAACTTTGTGTGGAGTGACGAATCACGGTACACAATGTGGCGATCCGATGGCAGGGTGTGGGTATGGCGAATGCCCAGTGAACGTCATCTGCCAGCGTGTGTAGTGCCAACAGTGAAATTCGGAGGTGGTGGTGTTATGGTGTGGTCGTGTTTTTCCTGGAGGGGGCTTGCACCCCTTGTTGTTTTGCGTGGCACGATCACAGCGCAGACCTACATTGATATTTTAAGCACCTTCTTGCTTCCCACTGTTGAAGAGCAATTCGGGGATGGCGATTGCATCTTTCAACACGATCGAGCACCTGTTCACACTGCACGGGCTGTGGCGGAGTGGTTACACGACAATAACATCCCTGTAATGGACTGGCCTGTCACAAAGTCCTGACTTGAATCCTATAGAGCACCTTTGGGATGTTTTGGAACGCCGACTTCGTGCCAGGCCTCACCGACCTACATCGATACCGCTCCTTAGTTCCGCACTCCGTGAAGAATGGGCTGCCATTCCCCAAGAAACCTTCCAGCACCTGATTGAAAGTATGCCTGCGAGAGTGAACGCTGTCATCAAAGCTAAGGGTGGGCCAACACCATATTTACTTCCAGCATTACTGATGGAGGGCGCCACGAACTTGTACGTTATTTTCAACCAGGTGCCCGGATACTTTTGATCACGTGGTGTATACGTTAAAGGCATTAGGAATTGCACAGTATTTACTGACTTCTTTGTTTCCAATAGTTATGTGAACAATATTACTATTTGGATTAATTCTCGTTGTTTCAGTTTTTATTATATTCCGCAATGTTTTAATTTTATTATTGGATTCATCAATGGCTAGCGAGTAATGCCTTCTTTTCGCTTCATTCATCACTCTTTTAAGTGTTTTATAAAATGCTTTGTAGTGTGCTTTAATGTTTGAATCATTACTTGTTGGATATAGTAAGAACAAATTTCTTTTATTTGCACAGAACTTCCTTATCTTCAAGTAATCCAGGGTTTGATCTTTGTTACCTATGATGAGATTAATGTTTTCTTAGGGAAAATAGCTTCAAATGTTAATAACGCAATTTTAAGGAATTAAACAAATGCGTCATTTACTTGAATGTTGGAATACACAGAAGTCCATTTTTAGTTCTTTAACACTTGTTTAAATTTATTGATATGCTCATCAATGATTATTCTTGTTGTAATTTAACTTTTTCTATCATCAATCTGTTTGCTAGCTATTGCAGGCAGCAACAGTACCTGAGCATATGATCTGACATGCCATTTACAATAGGAATGAAGTCATAATTTATACATTTAGTCTATAAATATGTTATCTATAGTCTTTGCAATGTTGACATGGGTTCAGGTGGGAACGTGACCCACATATTTCAAGTTAAATGTATATAACAGGGAAGTGGAGGTTGGTTTCATTTAGCTGTCATTAAGTGTGCTTACATTAAAATATTTAGGATCCCTAGGATCTTGAGGGAAAAACTGCAAACAGCAATAATTGAACTGGAAAAATGAGCAGAAAACCATTCAGCTGGCAGTAAACAAGGACTGCATATGACCTTGCGGAAATGCTAGAAGTAGGAATTAAATGCCCAATTCAATTCGATTTGAAGTTTTTCCAAAAGCATTGGTCTACTAAAGTATTTTTCCCTTACAAAATTAGCATCTAAAGGCACAATAAAACTAGACGGAAGACCTTTAAGGGATGTAGGAAAATACAAATATTTATTATTTACACTGCAAACAACATAGACTTCCTTCAGCACCCTTATCCAGGAAATGTCAACGGCAGCAATCAGAGTTGGAATATGTACTGGATCTAACAACTCATCTCAACTACAGTCCCATAGGCTCGTGGTGAGCCTAAGTAGTGCTTCTGTGTACCTGCCCTTGAGAGGGCTTAATTACAGGGATGGTAGATTGTTGTAGGATGGTGGGTTTGGTGTTTAAGGTGATGGTGTGATAGGAGGTAGCTTCTGTGTTTATAGGCTCCTCAACGGCTGCCGATCCAACTGGAGCCAGGAGCAAGAACAGGTCGCCCAATTTCACTCCGGCGGAAGGCAGATCGCCACGGTACTTGTCCGTTTATTTACGGATATACCCGAGCGATATTACAGGTTTAAGCCTAGTAGCCAGCCTATTTGTTGTGGTTACCTTGATGATGACGGTTGTTGGCTCCTCGTAGTGCTATTGTGGCGTGCGGTGATACCGCCTCGGCGGTCATGCGTCCAAGCGAGGACTTAGCCCGATGCTGCCTAACTTGGCAGGTCGCTTACTGAACCGTCAAGTAAATCAGTGCCATCTAGAGAGGGAACCTGAAGGAGTGGGTACTGCTGTGAATGGGTGCCAAGGAAAGCAATGGGCACGCGCCTCAGTGGTCACTAACTCAGGCGTGACTCGGTCCATTGCTGCTTAACTTGGGGGTGTGATGTTGGATGGAAAAAGTGACAGTTGTTACGACATGTATCTTTGGGCAGGCGGTAACTTATGCGCCGTCTGGGTTGGTGATGGTGATGGTCGTATTGGCCAAGTACATTAACCAGACGGTTGGGATGGGGAGGAAGCTTGGTGTAGATTGTACGAGCTCTCTCTCTCATACAATATCCACTATGTATGGGAGACCCGATTGGGTGTGAAGTAAATGTGATGGGAATCTGCGGTCTATGCCATAGATCATCCGAAGTGCCCTGCTCTGTACAACCTGCAGTTTGCGGATGGTTGACGAAGCCACAGAGCCCCAGACCTCGCAGACTTACAGTATCCAAGGCGGAATGATCGCACGATACAGGCGCACTTTGAGATAGGTGGGCATGGTTGAACAAAACTCGGGATACAACTGCCAAAGGGCAGCGTGTCCCAAACTGACCTTAGCCTTTACAAGGGGAGTGGATGTGAGGCTGCGGTCGAGCGGATCCCAATGTACTTGGCGGAGTGAACCCAGGGGATTCTCCTCAGCCTCAGGGGCCTTTCCGGCCGCGATGAACCTTAGGGAGCAGTAGGGCAGAGCTCTTCTTCTGGCTAATCGCCATTCTCTACCTTTCATTCCATCTGCCAATGGCTTGGAGCTGTCTCTGTAGTGGAGGGAAGCAGTAACGGAATTTTTGTTCTGTGCCATTACGAGGACACCGTCAACATATTGGCACATAACAGTACTGGGTTCTGTGGGAAGTCAGGCATGTAGGCGGCGAAGTGTAACGGCGAAAGTACGGTCTTCCGGTACCCCGGCCGCTATGGGTCTGAGGACAGCCTCCCCTCCACCCGCACCCTGAAGGTGCGATATCGTAGGAAGTTGCCAATCAGGGTGAGTTGGGAGTGGGAAATTTATCTCCTTGAGCTTATACATTTGGCCCTGGAGCCACGTTGTGGAGAAGGCCTTTTCCACCTCCAACAGTACCGCGATAGTTTTGAAGTTTTCCTGGAAGCACAGGCGATCCTACACATAACCCGCATATTAACTAACACTACAATGACTCCCTTTCACTCCACTTGGAATAAACGTCATATAGGAGACACTCACTGTCATGGATCTGAAAATGTCCGAAATGGTCAAGGCAAGCTTTTTGAAGAGAACAATAGGAATAGGGAAATCGGCCCCCTCAAGATTAGCTTATGAACTCGTGAAACAATCTTTCTTCATTGAAGATCTCAGAAACCAGCATCTGCTGACATCCACCAGCCCTTATCAAGAACCACTAAGGAAAAGGAGAAGAAGAAGAAGAAGAAGAAGAAGAAGAAGTAAGAGAAAGAAAATACACAACGACTTCTATGGGGGCAGAGCCATTATAAAAAGGGAATACATGAAAGAGTGGCAAGACAATGAACAGTGATAACCAGATGGCGGTACACGGTTTCCACCACAAGATTAGTTTGTAAAGTATACCAAAGATGTCAGCAATAAAAATCAGTTATTTCGGTGTGAAAAAAACGGAAACGTGGCTTTTGTAGAAAACAACCTTATTAGGAATAGAACTGTAATAAATAATAAGATAATACAACCGGTACAACACTTCACCTGTTTAGGATTCTATGTTAGCTAGAATTATGACCAAGACATGGATTAAAATATATATTATTTTAAATTATGTGTGGAACAGTAAGAAGAACTTTGAAAGTTAAACGGAAAGAGAAACAATAAAAATTGTATAAAGTGAAGGCTGTACCGTTATGGGAGTGAATCATAGATTCACAAGAAAGAAACTAAAAAGATGAAAACCGCATACAAGCAGCAGAAATTAAATTCCTAGGAGCTGTTAGAGAATGTACCAGAAAGGACAATAAAAATTGTAAAACTTAAGGAGGAGTTGGGTACTTATGCAATAAATTATAACATTATACTAAAGAGAAAATTGGATAGAATATCTGCAACGAATGGAAGAACCTCGTATCCCGAAAATGGGTTTAAAATATGGACTCTCAGGGACAAGGAAGGTAGGACGATCCAGAAGGAGATGTCAATGAGGCCATAACAGGCCGGTTGGCCTAATACCTGCAAGGAGGAGGAAGAGGAAGAAAAAGAATAAGAAGAACAAGAAATTTGTAGTAACAAAAAATTTCATACCCCAAATGAAACGTGCATGTGCTCCCTGTGCGGGCAGATCTGCAACTTATACCATATAGCTGTGTGCTCAAAAAAAAACTAAATCAACTGGTGAATACGCAAGAGAATAAAATACAAATTAATTCTTTTCGGACGCACGGTTTTCTTATTATTAATGGTTTCATTAATGACTGATACAGCCGTCATAGACTATAAATCATACAGAGGTTATAGAGCGTAAGGTCTCTGGCATATTCACAGTTAATCCAGGCGTGATTTACTCTTTGGATTTTTAGGATTGCATTCAATTTTTAAATCCGGTGTTGCAATTTTGCAAAGCAGAAACTATAGGCAGAAACCTTGGTGTTTTGTGGCAAAAGCAACTAGGTGGAAGCTTGATGCAGTAATTTGTATCACAAATTACTTAAATGTAAATAATGATTGTAATATGAATATGCATTTTTATGTGACATTGATTTGAGATATTTGTTTATTGTAATTATTGTTGAGAAGTAAGTTTTTAATGCCTTACTGAAACTGTCAATAATAGCGCGCAATAATGCAGCGAGGGGGGTGAGCTGTTTATCATTATTGGAAACGAGGATGTTACGTAATGTTGGCGCGTTTTTCCGTTTAGAACCTTCTGGAATATTTCCCTAGAGCATATGTATTCATAATTTTCATTGGATATTAAAATAGACGCTAATGTTGGCGCGTTTTATTAGCCAATTGCAGTTCAGTTATAATCTTTAGGCATATCGGTGTGTATGGGTATAAAAGCAGTAGGTTGGAGGTAAAGTGAGTTCAGTTCATCAAAAATCTGTGTACACTACACGTCGTCTTCAGTCAGTCAGTTCGTCGAAAGTATTAGTACGGCATACATCGGATATAGATTCACAAGATACGCGTAGCAGAATTCTGAAAAATCTAAAGTATGGTAAAGTTAATTATACAAAAGATTGAAGTACGTGGATTAAAAGAATTATCAGTAAGAAGTTGTTATAACAGTTTCAGTTTGCGAGTGTCAAGATCAATATGTAAATGTGATAGTTAACGTGTTCGACAATAAATATGTAAAACAAATTTCTTCATCAGTGTTATATTTGGATGAAAGATTCCTTTCCGTTTACTCACCCAGATCAAGAAACATGTTCGACCGAGAAATAATAGCTAGCCGGATGACAGTAAAACAGAATTAAATAAAAAAAAATAAAATTAAAATTCTTTCAAACAAAAACTAACACTGCTGCAAATTGCTAACACCAGATGGAGCTACAAACCGAACAAATGAATGACGTCACACGATGGCTTCCACGCGTGAAGTAAACATAAATACACAAACATTTGTAAGTAATACCGTTACAAGCTTAAAGAAAATGATGGTAAATGGCTGTTTTTACACGCCAGAGGAGTTACGCATAGCAACAAATCGGGGTTTAACCAACTTGAAGTACATTTTGCTTCGGCACAGGGAGCGAATGAGTTCTTAGATTCCGATTTTGATTCGATACACGATACCCGCTCATATATACCTTCATATAACCTTTTTGTGTCAGGTGTGGTACGGGGCATAGATATAGGCGTGGACCTCGATGAGATTCGCACTCATCTCAACATGACGGGACAATTGCCAATGCACCATATCATGCGTTTTAATCGCAGGACACAGTTAGATGGGGTAACCCAATATATCCCCACGCGTTCACTGAAAATCACTTTTCGCACGCAAACTTTGCCTTCCCATATATATCTCTATTATCAACGGTTTCAGGTGGACCGATACAATATCAGGGTAGTGGTTTGCACTAATTGTGGGAAATTCCACCATAGGGCCAAATTTTGCAAAAATAAGCCACGTTGTCTCAAATGTGGACAGGACCATTTGGATGCGCAACCTGAGTGTTTTGTGGATAGACTGCGATGCATTAATTGCAAACAGGAACACCTACCTACGGAGAAATGCTCGGCATTTCATTTGGAAACACAGATAACACACACCATTGCGTCTCTACCAGTATCCCGGTATGAAGCCCGCCAATTGGCGACAGGACGAATATCTTATGCAGAGGCTCTACGTACACCTAGTGTTCCGTCACCTAGGACACAGCCGGGGGAAAGTTCTCCCACTATGCCGCATATAACAGCTCCCGTACCGGGTGTCGCGGTGGCGCCACAGGGACTGGGGCGTCCAGGGTTTAATGGCTCTAACAAACGTAAATGTATGGCGTCTAGTACTCCGACGACCCCGGGGTGGGTACAGGAGCGCTGGGCACCACATGGTAGGTGGCCCGAAGGGGCGCAGACAGTTCATAGTAGGAACAGAGACGCACACGAACAGGGGAGAGATGGTGGTGGGAGACCCACGCCCTCGACAATACCTCGGGAGAACCCGACATGGTTTGATGAAATGGGTACGGGTGACAATATGTTGACTCCGGAAGGAGTACAGCATACACCACAGACACGTGAGCCCACGGGGATGCCCGGGGTCAGTATACAACTCCAGGCACTCTTTGTAAAATTGTGTATGATGGCACCTGAATACGTCCTGCACGCCCTCCAGGGGCTGCAGCACCAACTCCACTTATAAGCTTAGGCGTGTTACCATATGAATCTTCAGCCAACATTTTACTATTGGAATGCGCGTAGTGTGATTCCAAAGAGGCTGAACTGCAAACATATTTAGCCCGTGTCCGGCCCCTAGTGGTGATCATCGTGGAGACCTGGTTGCGGGAAGGGCAGGCATTTCGACTACCGGGTTATAAAATTTATAGGACGGACAGACTCTCACCTGGTGGGGGTGTGGCTGTTTGTGTCGCGGACAACCTATGCGTATACAATTGGAGGACGGGCATTAGGTTCACACCGCACCTCGAGGCGGTTCGTGTCGTGCTGGGGGATATTACTGTCGTCGGTGTTTACACCTCAGGCACTAGATTCACACTCCCAGAGTGGGAGAGCTTTCTTACTCCCCGTGACTCGAAGTACTTACTTGTAGGCGACTTTAATCTTGGTAATTTTGCGACTCTCACACCGCAAAGGAGGCGATACTTACCATTAGGACAACTGGCAACTAAACATAGATGGCAGGTTCTTACGCAACCATATACTACTCGGCAAGGATCGCTACAGCAGCTTGATTCTTCGCCGGACATAGTATTCGCTACGCCGGACGTGACACAAAAACTGCGTGTATACCGCCTTGACTACACCATGGGTAGCGATCACTATCCGTTCATCCTTTACACCTATAGTGACACAGGGGTGACACCTCCTGACCGACGACTTCTCCGCACAGGTGACTTTAACCCGCATCAATTTCAGGTATATCTACAGCACGATATCCGGCTACTCAATGACACCGCTATCACTTATGAACACCTAGAGGACACACTTACCGGATATCTTGATCGCTTCCATCCTAAAACACCCAGACGCCCACGCCGAATACCGCGGCCGCCTTGGTGGACACCCGAATGCGCCCGATTAGTGGTAGAGAAACGTCGGCTTTACGCCCAAATCACCGGGAACGTACTAGAGAGACCTTCTTTCTAGTGCGGGCTAAAGAGGCACACGTTCACCGTCGTTTCCGTCAGATTAAACGCGCGGCTTGGGCCACCTTTTGTAACTCCACTACCACACGCACCCCTACCGCACAGGTCTGGAAACGTCTTGCGTGGTTCACGAAAGCCAGACAATGAGCACCGACACCGATATCGGGACGTCCACGGTTGCAATTTGAATTCTTGAAACATGTAGCACCTGATTCAGTCCTGGACCCCCTTCTCTCTTCCGGTTGATACTAATGTAGCCGACCCATTATATCGACCTGTCACGGGAACTGATGTCCGCAGCGTCGTGTTTGGTAAATCGGACAACTCTACCCCGGGACTTGACGACATTACTTATCGACATTTGAAGGCTTTACCCACCAGATGGTAGACGCTGCTAGCGAATGCCTTTACTTATATCCTCCGTACTGGGGTACCACCAATATCCTGGCGCGAGGTGATTATCTACCCCATCTTAAAACCGGGTAGCACTGGATTAACCGCGGCAGACTATCGCCCCATTGGCATGCTCCCTACCCTACGTAAAATCTTTGAAAAACTACTGCACGACCGTTTAAGTTTTTACTTGGAACGTTATGACTTATGGCCCGCCACGCAATATGGATTTCGAAAGGGTTATGGCACCACATTCCCGCTATACATCCTCCTAACCGACATCAGTATAGCTTTTCACACACACCGGCACGTGCTTGCACTTTTCCTTGATTTATCGGCAGCGTATGACTATGTCATTCTGCCGACTCTTATAGACCGGCTCCTCAGATATTCCATTCCTCCTCGTATATGTGCGTTACTTTATGCCCTCTTTCACAATCGCCGATACCACCTCGCGTCGTATTTGCATAACTCTCACACCCGTACTACGTCTCGAGGTTTGATACAAGGTTCGACACTTAGTCCTTTGTTGTATTCTTTATATGTAGGAGATATTCGATCGAGGTGACAATGACTGCGCGCGTGGTACAATATGCGGACGACCTGGTGATATATGCACCGATTCAACCGAATGCCAGGGGCGACTTTCGCCTATTTGAACTGGACTGCCTACGTGCTATACGTTTTTTGGAGTCCTTGGGTATGCGGGTAAATATCCGGAAAACGAAATTCCAGCACTTCCGTAGATCCACTAGACCTTCACCGTTTATACTACACATACAGGACCACGATCTAAGCCCGACACCGACGGTGAAATATCTAGGCCTCCATCTGCAACACAATCTCTCCACCTCAACACATTACAAATTTCTTGTGACTTCCTTGACTCGCACCAAAACTTATTCAGAGCCTTGGCGGCCCGACATTGGGGTATGCATCCCCTCCTACTTCTCCGACTCATACCGCCACTGATATACGCCAGATTGGAATACGGACAACTCCTTGCTCCACCATTATCGTGTGGAACTAGACGGACGTTAGACACCTTTTTCTACCAACTGTTCAACATCATCTTTCGCATTCCGGGCAAACCGGCTAAGTACCTCTCTCAACGACATTTCCCGCGATATCATTTGGAACAGCGGCTGTTTACACTCAGTATTCATTTTATTGCTGGCCTACTGACCCATTCTCATACACCATTGTTACCAAAACTTACCCGCTTATACGACTTACTATGCGCCAGACCCGATGGGGTGGCACATTTACCTTTGCCACTAGTGCGCGGTCTCGACCTATTCCGACGACGCGGCCAATATTACACTACCGGCGTATCTGCTGGACATTCCGGCCCACACATTCCCGGTTTACGTACAAGTTGACACCCGGACGTTTCATATTCCGAGTTCGGATTATAAGACATTATGGCACGCGTACCGAGATGACCGGAAGGTCTACTGGAAGGACGACTCACCACTCCTGATTTTCACAGATGGCTCCAAAACCCCGGATGGCACTAGTGCGGCTATCTATGTCGACACATCGTCCGAAACTTTTACGTGGCGACTGGATGACGTTACTACTATCTATACTGCGGAGTCTATTGCACTCTATAGAGCTCTGAAATACTTACATTCGCATTTAGTACCGCACTGTATTATATTTACAGACTGCCGCAGTCTTTTGACGGTTCTACAATGCCCGGTTCGATGGCCCAAGGTTCCGATATATGAAGTGCTTATCCGCAATCTCTTATATAACTTACCGGGGACGGTACAACTAGTTATAACCTGGATACCGAGCCACGTTGGAATCCCGGGCAAGGAACGTGTGGACGCAGCGGCGCGGGACACGACGAGGAACATGACGACCTGTGACCAGTTACGAACGCCTCCATCGGACATTGTACGACATAAACTACGTGGGGTACCCGCTATGGGACAGACGCCGCATCTAACGCTAGATCACCTCACCACATTTTTATCTAGTTCTCGACGACTACCTAATCGAGCTTTCTCGTCTTACTTTCGCATTTTGTTCAATGTGGCCTTGACTCCTGCGTATCTCTTTCGTATTGGCTTCCGGGACACGGATCTATGCACCTGTGGTCATCGGGGCTATGTTAATCACCTGTTTTTTGAGTGCCCCCTTCACCAGGGCGCTACGGCCGATCTTTTTGCCAACTTACACAACATGCATATCATGGGTCCATATCACCTACCTTCGATTCTCCTGCCATTTTCCGGACATCTTTGTAGGGCTTTATTCCGATTTATCACACGTACCAAAATGAAGCTGTAGACGATGGTGTCCCCACTCCTCAGTTTAAATACGGCGCCTGGTATCACTGCTGCTCAGTGTTGCCGACACCTCCTCGCAAATAATGGCTAGATGGTGTCTTTAAAAAGGCATTATGTAACAAAAAGGGCTAGATATAATTGACATCTAAAATTACTCACATTTTGTTTGCATAAGTTAAAGCTATTATCACAACTGATAAGACAATTTCACAGTATTTAAATATTGTGAAACAATTTATTTAATATAAAATTGTAATGGATTAAGGTGTATTTTTGCTAAATACTAACACCGTACGATAGATATAGCTGATATTGAAATATGAGTTTTATTGAAATTCCTTAAGTAAAATATGCAAAAACTCACCAATTGTGTGTGTCAAAAATCGTACAGTTCGGGCGTATACTCCAGACAGTCGACTTTGCAGCCTACTGCAGCAGTTGAAGTGGATGGCCCAGCTGCGGATCCTGTATCTGTAGCGCTGGCTGAGTTTTTACCGATGTTTTGTAGCACATCTTTTGGAAGTTCGTAGTCCTTGCAACACTTTTTGTTCCTTCGCAAACCCGCACGTATTGTTAGGATTGAGTCAAGTGTTTTTATGTTCATTTTATTTCTTTTCTTTGTTTTCACTTCGTTCATTTGGCTAAATAATCGCTCAACTTCGGCATTGGACCAAGGAAGTGAAAGAAGCATAATATCAAATTTAGATAACTCGGCAAACGGGTTCAGCCCACTTGCGTCTTTATATTTTGATACTTCATTCCAAAACGAGATTGTATCGTTACTCTCAGACCATTTGACTGTAGTCAGATTCACCCACTGTAATTGAATTTTAGAAATGTCATTTGCTGGTAATAAAAACATTTCTGCAAGTAAGAGTAAAGGCTCTTTTATCACTTTTAAAGCATTTTCTACTGATATGGATGTAATCATCTTAAGCGTTTCAACATTCTGAGGAAGCCTGTGTTGCAGCTCTTTTAATAGTTTGATAAGAAACCTCAAACAACGATCTCGGAGCTGTCGATCCTGCTCCGAAGACAATTTCAGAATTTTCATCTTGGTTTCAAATTCATAGCCGAGATAGACATTTACGTCAACATAGTCATCAACGCTGTCTTTCAAAGGATCTATGGGGCAGGTTGGTAAAACCAATTTTCTAGCAGTTGAATGGATAAGATTAGATAAATCATTTAACAGTTTTGTGGAATCTGCTCTATTCGATTCAAATGATTTATTTACGGCCTGAACTTCACAAAGAACTGGTTTCAAAAATAGTAAATAAGCATGCAAGGTTTCATCAGCATACATGTTGTACAGTAATTCTGCAGTGTAACATCGTTCTTTATGGCGAGTCATTTCAGAGAAAGTTTTCAGTTCTAACCATTGATCCATGATTCTGCAGACAGCTGTTTCAATGGATAGTTAGCGAGTATCACAAGCTCTGACAATTTTAAGAGGATCGTGACCATGGTTGATAGTCTGATATAGAAGTCTATACTCCTGCTGTCGGAGTGAAGAGTGACTAAACCAAGTATACGTTTCTTTAATAAGAAACTCCAAATTCCTAGGAAATGCTTCAGCAGCAGCTGAAACAGCTAACTGCAGGGAATAACAAACACAAGGTATGAGTACCAAAGTAGGAACACTTTGTTTTAATTTCTTGTAAACTCCAATATTTATACCAACCATAACAGATGCGTTATCAGTGCCTAAACCAACAAGTTTATTTAAACTGAGTCCTTTACTTGCAACACTGCCCTTAACTGCAGAAACAATCCCATCCGCATTAGAAGCTGAAAGTTCCAATGTTGATAAATAAGTGGAGATTATTTCCCCATGCTGTTCACTGAAATATCTGATAGCAATTCCCAAAAGTTTTGTGACGGTCACAATTGTAGATTCATCAATTAACAAACTGTAACAACCACGACTAATATCTTGCAACAAATTATTTTCAAAATGTGGGGCTAACACATTTGAAATGACATTTGCGCACGTTGTCCTATGTAGTCTCATATTGACTGCTGCACTACTTTCAGCAAAATTATGTTTGAACAATTCAGATAAATGATCAATTGACAGTATTGAAGTATGGGCTGCCACAAATAAACTAAGAGCTGCCTCACAAGCAGCCGTCTTATTTACATTCTTCACCACAAACGAATCTAGCGAGCGAGATGATGAGAACAACTGTAACGCAATGACATGTTTTTTACTACCTCCATGCTGAGTTAAGTCATATCTTTTAGCCTTCACATCACACTTGCAAAACCTACATCGCACTTTTGAGGCATCCGAGGGAACCTCCAAAATCCAGTCTTTGAACTCATTGTCCAAAAGCCACTGTTTTCGAAAACGCTGTTGGTTATGAGGCGCCATGATGATTAAAACTCACTAATCCCCCTCACCAAAAGAACAACAAAATGCACCAGACTTAAATACCTCTTATTACACTATTAAACACAGTTCATGTTCAAAAGCTGTTTCTCCACTGAAGTGAGTAGTGTTCGGCCAGGAATGCATATGTACAAGTTTACGTCTTTTCCCCTCTCCTTTTCTCGCAGAGCAAACGAAAATATAAACATGCATTGGAACCATCGAGTTCAGTTTTAAATTACATGGGGGAATGACCACGGTGAATAATCGCAAGTCAACAAGTTCATGTTATAACGACGTATTATCTAGATGCTAATATTTACGTTATGATTAGTAAATATTTTCTTGGCATGATAGGAATATAATACAGGTAGCGGGGATTCACCCTAAAATTTTTCCTTTGCATAGCTAAAGCGCAGATAAAATTTTGCTATTTAGGCTAGATTTTGGCTATGGGGTTTGTTAAATAGGCTAGATTTCAGGCTATAGGCATTTTACGATTTTCTATGGCTAAACGCTACTGTGAAAATGCTAGATTTAGCCATAAAATGGCTAAGTTGGCAACATTGTTGCTGCTAACCGTATTCCTGAGACGCAGTAGCGCACCTCATGGTGGAGCAGTAGTGTCTAAAAACAAGCCAACAACAACAACAACAAGAAAATGATGGGGGTTCATTTACTATTTGTATTTGTAATATGGGTTACGTATTTTTATACTTCGTTTGGTTTGTATGAAGATCAGATTGGTAAATTCGATTGGTGAGTGTCAGGCTGTGTTAATAAATGAAACTTGAGAATGGTGTTTGCTGTTAACCCTACTAGCTTTTTGCTTGTTAAGCATGTCTCACCGCAGACACATGAGCAAATTATACCCCAGTTTGAACGAAAGTCTTAAGATTTCTCATCTTCTGCAGGATCAAAGGATTACCCAAAAGTTATTTTACTGTGATTATTTCTAATAAAAATGACGTTTTGTAAGAAAGCTAATAATTGCTAAAGAATGCGATTTCTTGTGATTTGAGAGAAGTAGAACGTGCTTGGAGAAATGTTAAGTTTATTTTTAAAAAATCCTTCCGGATTTTTAGTGAATCTTAATTTGTCAGAAGGGAAAATGTGTTGTGTATTATTTCTGTAAGGAAAAAAGTAACATTCTTTAGTTTGTATACCACGTACCTACTAGAAAAGGTATTGCATTCCACTCAAAAATTCGATATCGAGATTTCGACAATCTTCTCTACTTGTGGCCCGCACATCTACTCCAGTATCAGCCTCAAGGCGTAGCCGAGAGATTGAGGGCCCTCAGCCTCAAAGCGTAGCCGAGGGATGTTTTTTAGAAGGAGAGGAGTGTAGCAAGTTGCGGCCGATGCGAAGCGACGACAGGGCGTAGCCGAGGGATCTGCGCGTCTAAAACTCCAATCATTCACGTTCAGCTACTTCGACGGGCCACAACTAAAACAACTTTGCCCGAGATTTCACTGGAAATGCGTGTTTTGAGGCTCTTGAGTCTAAAAGGGAATTTTTGGAAAGAAGATTGTGTGTGTGTGTGTGTGAATACCATAACGTAAAAATTAGGTGTCTAATAAATGCCAAACTTGCTATTTAGGTTCCGCATCTTCAAAAGATGTGTAGCGAAGGTTTTCAAACGAATCTCCCCATCCACAACTACGGTTTACACGAAAGATTTTTCCGAATTTGTGATTATCTCTAAAATGAACTGTTTTCATATACCACATATTTAAGATACGACATGATGTATATCTTGCAGTTTCTGGGAAAATAGCCTGTAAAGTCCTCTTCATTTGGAAGGAATATAGTATAATTGGTAAACCATAAGAGTTAGACAATAATGCGCAGTGAACACAATTTATTTCAAATAATTTTTTGTGGCATTAGCCTTCTCCGAGATATCCATTATTATTTCACTGAATTTCCAGTACAGTCATTTTTTTTTAAATGTAACTATTCAGTTGTTTTCTGCAATGTTGTCGTAAGATAATGGAATTTTTAAGCCAGCATACAGCCACCCAGATTTTAAACATCTATCGATTCCGCTTCGGGTAAACTGAATTACTAGGGTCCTCAAAAGTGATGGCGTTCCTAACCTTAGGTTTCTGATAGGCCAGAGACGCAAATGAGGGCCCTAGGCTGCAAGGCTTAGCCCACTTTGATGGCCCTAAACCACAAAGTGTGGCTAAGGGATGTCCTTTAGAAGTAGAGGATGCAAAGCAACGACAGGGCATAGCTGTAGGATCTGTGTGTCTAAAACTTGAATGATTTGCCGATTTATGGTATGGTTATTGTGACAGTCTATATCTACTCCAAAACACTAAGGTAATTTAACCACTTTCCTTTAAGTTTTAATCACATTTACAAATGGACCATAGTAATTCATGTAGCCTTTAGAGAAAGTCATATGAATGTAACACATCAGTTTATTAATGTGCTTTCAAGGAGGAAAAATTTTTATTTGTGGAATGTATTAAATAGTTATTGCCTGTATGTAATACGGAAATTTATATGCCTAACTTTCCACAAAAAAACTTTAAAGTTATGGTATGGCTTGCAAGAGTGAAACAGTTAATTATTTATGTGAAAGGTAACATTTTTGTGTGTATATACTTTGGTTCATAAGGAAGAGCTGATGAACTATTGAGAAGGTAATACTGGCATTATGCTCTAGTTGTTGCCCGCACAGCGATCCCACTGTCCCGCACAGCGATGACAATGTCGTATATTTCCCACAGATGTCAGTCTATGCAAAACACTAGCTCAACAGATGTCACTCTGTCATACGCTTGACTAACACAATACTGCCAACATATGAATAATTGATGCCACCAAAGCGCCGCAACTTCGACCACAGGGCATAGCCGAGGGATGTTATATAACCTTAGGTTTATGAATTTACGGAAGATTACGTTTAGGTTACGTTTTTTTTATTTATATAACCTTACATTTCTGAATTCACGGAAGTTTAGGTTAGTTTTCTTTTAATATAAGCTTAGGCTTCTGATTTACTTTTATACATACAACCTTATTTAAATTTGTTACCAGTTGTTACATCAAAGCACGCGAGCGTTCCTAAGCTTACGTTTCTGGTTCACGGGAGGTTAGGTTAGGTTTTTTTTTTTTATTATGTAAGCTTGTTTTAATTAGTTACCAGTGATTACATCAAAGTACGCGAGCGAAGCGAGTGTCCGTTCCTAAGCTTACGTTTCTGGTTCACGGGAGTTTAGGTTAGGATTACTTCTTTTTATATAAGCTTACGTTTCTGAATTCAGGGAAGGTTAGCCTTAGGTTAGGGTTTTTTTTTATGTAAGCTTGCGTTAACTATCTACCACTGTTACGGTAAAGCAACTTCTTTATTACACTGTTATTACAATCGAAATAACCTCTTAATAAAACATAATTTGACAAAAACTATTACAAACTTAAAACTTTGGTGCATATTCTTTTGCTGCTTTAAATTAGTGCATGGTGCAGCCAGTTTTTGAATGCGTTAAGTTTTCTCAGCGGGAATAACACACGAAGAAAAACAAGAAGAAGAAAAAACACTACTAACAACTGCGCATTGCATTTCTGGTGGATTTTCATTTAGGTTGGCAGTTCCCACTATTTATCTTCTTCAACGAAAAAATGGCTACGTTTGTTTTGTTTAGTACGCGATTCGCTTATATAACTAAAACACCGTCGAGGGGCGGGTAGGTGGACACAAGCTATTGAACAGATCACATCTACTTCTAAACTCACTCACAAGGTAAATTATTCGCTTTTCTTTGGCTAATTTAAGCTACTTCGATGGGCCACAACTAGAGTAGATTAGCCGGTAATACATATTATTTGTGGAAGGAAATTTTAAGATAATGCGTTCCCACAAACTTTCATCAAAAGCTGCTAAAGGCTCGCAAAATAAATGTAATAAAAGTTAATGTATATGTTTTAATTTGGAAAAGAGAAATGGCTAAGCTGCTGTATTTGTCATCCAAAAAAGAAAAGTGTACAAAATGGAGACAAAAGTAATTAAAAACCCAAAAATAGAGGGTTTAGGAGAAGATGGGAGCACTTGGAGACCCGGTAACCAGCCAGCCCATCCACCTGCGCTATTTGAGGCAGTTGTTTTATGGCAAAATCATTGTAGAATGTCACCGGAGGACTTCATCTTGTTGCTACAGTACATAAGGTTTAAGTTGAAACAGGACCATTTTGATGCTAGCTAACTGGTTTAGAAGGGGGAGTGCGCTAAAGTCAGTCCGAGTGCTGTGAAACCCTGCCACAGTCGTCCTTCACTACCTAATCTCTCAGTATTAACTGTAGTGTTGTGGCCAGTTGCACTTTTGGCAGTGAAATATGGAAAATATCCTCTTAACTTTGGCCATTCTTGCTTTGCTGGCTTTTGTAATACTACAAGCAGGTATTGGTTTTTCTCTTCTAAATTTCATGTTTCAACCTAACTCAGATTTTAAATAGTAAGTTTCAATACTAAAGGTTTTGAGATTAAGCAGCTAAGGATTATCAACTGCCATGTGGAATATACTGCTATCTCTTTCTACTTTCCATGTTTCAACTTAAAGCACATGCACTGTGCACTGAAGAAACTGCCAATCCAACTTACAAGTGTAATTTGCGAGAACCGGTTATTTGAATCTCATTCATATATGCACACTAACCTAAACTGTATTCACTCTTAGGTTGATCCGCACCAAAACAATATCCAGGTGACCAGTGCACCATTATAATGTATCCTTCCACTATTTGTGCCAGAAATACTGTCGCACATTCATGACCATGTGGCGAGTACAGGCAGCATGTAATGCAAAAAGAACAGGGTCTGACAACTAAATGATGACTAGCATATTCTGTTAAGGTTGAAGGTGATAAGATTGATAGCTGCAACAAAATGAACTTATATAATAATAAAAGAAATGAGCGAAAAAGAAAGTAACAGATATCTGATAATTTCCATTTATTTGCTCCGGAAGCGGCACTTGATCAACTGTTGGCGGCTCATTAAAAGAAAAGGTATACTGTTATGTGGATTGCATTCTTCACGAAATTGTTACATTCTTGCATCGCATATTTCACACGTTTTCTTTTTTTTTTTCCTGGGTGTAATCACTTCTCGCATTTCAGGTTTTTCTTTACAAGCACTGTTTATACTTCTACTCGAAACACCGGTGAACTCAGAAATTAATTTCACCACTTCTTTCACGGAAAGTGTTAGATGTTTCTCACATAACTTACAATAAACATCCAACACTATTGTTTTTTCACCACTAGTCAATGGTTTGCCCGCTTGTGCTTTACGTAAGTCCACGAAAACTCAAGAGTCAAATCACCGTCCACCATGATACTAAACAGAAACTGCCGGTTTCTGGCTATAAACAGTATTCTGCACATATCCAGATGTCAAGTACTAATATGAATTGCATGTTAGGACTTGTAGCTGTATTTAACGGTGTAAATTAGTGTTAATGAAGCTCTTAGGAACTTGTACTAGATATTATACCATTAAAGGATAAATTCATTCTAAAATTTAGATAATTAGCATGGGACTACTTTCCTGCACGCATTACTACGGTGTTGTACCATGTTGCACTGGTCACGTGCGTTTTCTTTGGCGTGGATCAACCTAAGAGTGAATGCATTATAGGCATTGTAACGTATTGCAGGGCTAAATTTAGAAACCACAGGATCCTGTCGCTTTACTGTGGCTGATCTTATACTCATTGCCAATTTCAACTTGGCCATATTTTTCACGCTAACGTTAGTGGCTCTTCAATTTTGAACTGAATGAACTATAAAAGGCACAAAGTGCCTCTTACTGGCAGAAAGGCAAAGTAACCAGAGGTGACAGATAAAACAGTTTGTCAAGAGAAATATTTGTTATACATATGAAGTCAAGTTCATATTCTCATACATAAAAATAATGAACATACACCTTTTGAGGATGCCTCAGTTAGTATATAGAAAGGATTTGACAATAGGTGTGTGAAAAAAAAGTTAAAATAAATTTTCCTAAAGCATTGCATGCTTGAGGTTATTTAATATGGTAATTAGATTTGTTGGTTTGTAACACTTGCATCACATATTTTTAATTAAGGTAAACATGTTTCAGGAACTAATTGCTCTCATCCTCTGTTCCAAGTTGACTCATTGTTGCTCCTTGTGGTAATTTTGTTTCCTCTGGTGACTGCCTGATAAACGTTTTCATTAGGATGTTGTCTGGCAGGATTTCAAAGTTGAATGTTGGATCTTTGTTTCCAAATTTGGTATTTTACCAAACTGCCAGTTCTGTTCTGCCTGCATTGTTTTTGATGAGTTTTGGGTTTCTATCCATGTTGTGTTTTACCATCCAAATATTCCAAGCTACCACTGATTTTTCTTCTTGGTTTAAAAATATGTTCCTGATTTGTTCTTTTGCTCTTGTTTTTCGTTTTCTTTGGCTTTTCCAATGTAGACATTTTTACAATCATTGTGATCCATCTAGTGGATTCATGACTTATTCTCTTGCAAGATTTAGTCAAAGATAATACAGGATTATCAGCTCAATGGTGGGGCCAAGGGGTCACAAAGGGCACATTTTCTTTAAGTTGTGGATATTTTCTGTGGAACTAATGCTGCAGTTTGGTAGTGCAGCAATCTACATTACCAACTGACCATTCCAGCTCCTGCTCACTTCTGCTAGTCTTGCCCCTACCCCTCCACTTCCTTTTAACAACATATTGTGGAAGATGAAGTGAAATGAATGCAAGCTTTGAGTAAAGTTATCAGCATTTTTAATGGTCTTTTCCTCCACTAGATGTCATTGAACAATTCTGTTACTCAACTTGGAGAGAAGCCATTAAACATACGGTGATTCATTCAAAACCTGCATTCCTGTCAGTTTGCCTTATTCTTCTGCCATAATATTGAGATTATAATTGTTCATCTTAAATGGACAATGATTTTCTATGCTTTCAGTTAGGTGGAAAAATAGGAATGGCAGTGTTTTGCTTATTTTGAAATGCTATACTTTGTATACAGCAGCTTACTATTCATTGATTTAAAAGCTGTCAAACCAATGACAGAAATGCCATAAGATTGCAAACAATTGATCCATTATATGTGCAAAAGAAAGAAAGAAAAGAGCATCTTAAAATGTGTCATAAGTTTCAGCAAAATTTCATATGGTATCGCTGCTAGACGGATTTAACCAACTGTGGTTTGTGATACGTATTCAACTGTTGGACACAACTCCACATCATAATTTTCTTAACATTAAAAATTGTGATTAGTTTAGTTATTGCTATTTATTGGGATTTTATGGAATATCTGTTGCAGTCAAATCTATATACTTATTACCAAGGCACTTCTAATAAACACTGATTGGCATGTATTCCATCCTCTTTTTTTAAGTGGAAGTTTAAAAATATAGTTATTTACTACAGTTACATCTGTTTCAAACACAGACTTCTCTAGTTTACATGTCTAGCATAAATTCTAGTTTAACCACAGAAGCAATATGGTGCCGATAGCATGTATGTAGAAGAGAAGTAAAAAAAATCATAGAGCAACTGCATTCTGCTTGTTAGGCCAACTGGGTCATAGTCATAATCAATACAAGTTAATGTTCTAAGGTAGGGGATGTAAGAAATTAAAAGTAAAGTAAGTGTATAGTAGACTATGATATGCAATTCTGTAATAAGTAAATCTATATTGTAGTGTATAGATAAGCAATCACTTCAGAATCATAGTGGTATTAAGCGTTAGTCATTTTAATCACACTACCTTGAAGATTTGGCTAGTAGAAATTCTGAATTTTCCAACTTTCCTTTTCAAAGCACATTCAGAAAATAGCAAAATCTCTTTATCTGATACATAAGCAAAAAGTGCTTCTTTCCAAACAATAAAGCACTACTAAGTAGCTGTAGCTCCATTATCCCCCTTTTAATACACTTATGCATACTTGGCAATTTTTATAGTTTACCTGTAAAATGTATGGAAACAGAGGTCTTTTTATGTATTTATGATAATGGAAGTGTTTTTATAGCTTTTAGGGCAGATTTAAAGTGCTACAGATTTTCACCATGCTCATGATAAACCTTTTTTGACATATTGTAGTTTGTTTATAATAATGTAAGACTTCATGCTAACTTAAGATTACAGCCCGAATATACTGCGCTAATTGGTATATATTACTTTGATTGGCCATATTTTATCTGTGGAACTATCCATCACTATCATGGGCCCCTTCATTGGGCTGTAACAAAATACACAGTGTGTGGACTTGTTTTGTGGGATTCAAAATTTGATTTTACCACTAGTGACCTCTAATGATAATCAGCAATAACTGATGAGCAGCAAATGGGCATGAACATTCAGTAATGGACAGTGTGAATTGTTAAGTCATCTCTCTCATGTAAATGATTCATCTTCTTGATTATAGTTTTAAAACAAAAAATGCTGACTTGAAACCTGTGTATAGCTTATGAAGTAGTGTTCTTTGCTATTAATAACTCATGTTTATCTGTAGTACAAGGAAGAATTTTCATACATATGATAGAAAGAGACTACTATCAGGTCTTCAGGGATTTAAAAAAAAATCATTCCATTAACTGCAATGGTCATAGCGGCGGCCTTTTACCTTTGGAATATATTGCCTATCGGCAGTGATGTTAACTTGCGTACAGTTTTAATTGGATTTCTGGTTTTTCTTTTGGGTTTTATACATTAGTTCACGCACATTCACACACTCATTCGTACCTCCAGACTCTGGGGAGGAGAGGGAATGATCTTGGCTAGAGAAAAATTCCCAACCCAGCCGGTAATCGAACCTGGGCTCATCGCATAGCAGGCAGGTGCTCTATCAACTGAGGTACAGGGCCAGCCGAAATTCTTGTAATCTCAGGGATAAAAAAATCTGTACACTTTTATATTTGCTTATATGTTGCAATACATTAACTTTTCATGAAATATTATGGTAGGTATTTGTTGTCGTGGAGACTTGAAGGGTATATTGAATGTTTTTTTTTTTTTTTTTTATTTTATTTTGTAAACAAGCCATTGTAGTGGAATATGTGTAATTATTGCATTTATGTGTAGAAAGTCTCAGTTTTGGCAAAGTTGTTTCAATCATTTTGTGCTCCATTATCATTATTTCTTTATATTTACATGTTGAGAGTGTGAGGTCACATTTTATCATAAAACATGTGACCTGAAGATGTTAGCTTGAACTGTAGCCCTAAACGATGATGGATGCATTGCACATTACATTGAAAATGTGATGAATATGGCTAGAAGCACAGTTATGATGCCATAAAATGGTTTAGAGGTACACTAGAATATACCAGAAGGCCAAGTTTGGGTCATCCGAGAGCTACAAATCAAAATGAAGACAGATACATGGGTTGACAGTTCTTCAGAAGCGCAATCTGCCAGCTACGACCATAGCTCAGCAGATTGTTAACATGCATAGATGCCTGATTTGGGCTGAAATCATTAGAAGAAGGTTGGAAGCAGGGAACTAATATCAAGTAGACCTTTAACTGGTCCTAGGTTGCTCAGGATGCACTGAGTTGGATGATTGCATTTTGCAAATGATCATAGGGATTGGAGAAATGAACAGTGGCACTGTTCTGTACACAGGTGAGTCTCGTTTCAATATGCACTCACCTGATGGATGTCAAAGAGTTTGGAGACTGAGGGTAGAACAGTTTTCACAATGCTGCATTTCCAAAAAATTAGCATTTGGAGGTGGTGGAGTGATGGATGGTTTGGGTAGGAGTTTCTATGGATGCTTGTACTGAGTTAATTTTGGTAGAAACTGGAAGTCTAACAGCTCATAGGTACATAAATGAATGTTTAGCTACTCATGTTGTACCATTTGGCCCATTTATAGGCGATAATTTTCTTTTAATGCAAGACAGTGCATGCCCACATATGCTCATGTGATCAGAAATTATCTCCAAGAAGTGGAAATCCATGTTTTAACGTGGCCAGCTAGAAGTCCTTAATTGAATCCTATTGAACATGTGTGGGACATGCTGGAATGTCATGTTAAGACAAAACTTCTACCAGAAACTTTACAGGAGTTGAGGCGAGCACTTCTTGAAGAATGGAAGCATATTCCTCAAGAAGCCATAGCTAACCTGATTAAAGATGTATGAATGCAGTTAATTCCAGCCAGAGGAGGTAATGCCCATTATTAAAATGCATTTTTGATGTTTCAAGCACCTAAAAACGTCCTCACAGTTACAACAAAAGTTGCCATTGTTTTACATCCTCTGTAAATATTTTCACCAGAGCTAAGTTTTTGTTTGTTTGTAATTTAAGGTTCTTAATAAAACAATCTTTTGTTTAAATGGGCATTGTTTCATTTTATAACAATGAAGAACAAAATATAAGAATTGAGAACAAAATATAATCAAATGCCTGTATAGTTTTTTTTTTCTCGTGAGTGTACAGTAAGGTTTCCTCTTATTTTAAAATCAGATAAGGGGATAAAATTTGTATTATGATCACTTCATTGCTAGTAGGGGAAAATGTTAGGGTTAAGAAATGGAAACATCTGGAAGGAAGGAAGGAGGCGAGAGAATACAGGGCAGTGCAGTCATATAATTTCTTGAAAGAGCATCCCTGGATACCCCTCCAATGCCCCCATATTTTGGAGAATAGGTGGACAGGTTTGGGCAGCAAGTTCCATGTTGGGGGAGAAATAGTTCTCTCCTTAGAGTATATCTACTGCATACCAACAACCATTGTGTCTGGTTCTGCAACCTCTGAATGAAAATGAAATGAGGGACAGGAAAATACATGGTAGTATAAAATCCACCCTGCCATTTGTCTACCAACCTGAAAAAGGCATGGCAAACCCCAAAGTCAAGGAGGTATGTCCAATGACAATATGACCCGTTACCTCCCGAAAGCTGGCATAGACAGTAACAGTTGAACATTAAGCTTGATATGGAAGAAAAAAATTTGGCAAGATTAGCTTATATCCATGGGTCAGATGGAATGTTAGAATACTTCAAAATAGAATCAGTTATGTTGACAGCTGTAACTATTGCTCACAATAATGCCGAGTGTGAATGTGTTATCAGTCTTGTGAGAAACAATAGAACTTACTTCAGTTGCTTATGTCTAAGACATAGGAATTAATTTCTCAGTTGAAATGCAGCAGCACTACTATATGCCATAATCAGAGTTTCAGTAAAGACCTGACGAGCTAACAAAGCTACAGCAGAAAGTCTGAAATGCTCTGCATCTACTGCTGCTGCCTTAAACATAATTATGTGCCATTGTGTAGGATACTAGCAAAAAGCACCACCAGATAAATAGTTTAGTAGTGCTGTAATAAACATGATGTTCACAACCTTCAGCATGTATATGTACTGTCTTCTGCTTGAAAAAGCTTAGTAAATATATTTTATTATTGTTTCAATATTATAGCTTACATTATTCATAATTTGTATACATTTATTCATTCTAAATTTTATATAATTGGAAAATAATTACACCTTGCTGCACAACGTTAAAGTTTACCACAGCCATTAGGAATTATGTTTTAGTTCAGTGACTGACAGGTATTTGAAAGTTAGGAATGCATGCTTACTACATTTGCATGCTGTAGTCTAACCAATGCTTATCATTGTCTAATAAACCTTTCCAAACCTAGTTTGATTAACTGAATTAAAGGCTTAAGAATACTGTAACAAATGAAAACACCAGCTGCTGTGAAACACATTTGATCACTTAGACACTCAGCATAGCACACGTTACACTTGAATCACTGTTGACACACATTCAGAACAGAACACAGCACAACTGATCTGTCTAATCACAACTGAACTTCTTTTGGCACTGTCTAAACTTTACGTAACTTCTTAACTGAACTGAATGGAATGGAACTGTCCAACTGGGCACTCGTCAGCCCCTTATATGGCCCCACATACAAAGTGGAATGTTCTCAAATGCAAGGCTACTAGAACCTGCCAAAAGGAATCTTCTGGAGGAGTAATTACCCAAACTGTGGTGAAGAGGCACATAATGGGTTTGTTTTGCATGCTGCTGCTCTGAGGGACTGGTCATTAGCTGCTCCCAGGCACTGGGCTGGGATGTGCTCACCACCAGCCTACAAGTAACAGTTCATATGGTCACAACACACACAATTAAAATGAGAGCATGGTTTGATATAATGCGCTTTTGTCTGTGTGCTATTTATGTCTTCCATTGCAAGGAATGTTCCATAACAAACATTCCAGTAGCACACCAAAGTATAACCAAAGTTTCATTGTGTATGTAGGTTTTTTCTCTCTCTCTTTGGTGCATGGAGTGATTGTTTTTCCTGCAGGTCAGTTGGATAAAGGACCTGTAGCACTTCATTTCTGTCCTGTTATTCTGTAATAAACTTGAACTATCTGTGTATAATGAAATATCTGATATTACTTTCAAATGACTTTCTCTACCATCTATCGTTTATTAATTGGCATAAAAACTATTCTTACGAAAGCTTGTTTTTCAGTCTATCGAAATAAACTTTTGCAGTAATAGCTACATTACATATTTCCTTATAAATGCAAAGGGAATGGTGATAGTCAAATGTTTATGAGCTGACCTCAATCTTTCTGTGCTATTGCGAGAAACAACTAAATGATGACAAGACTGTAAAGAATGACAAAGTATTGAGCAATTTGAACCATTAAAGGGGAACAAAATACAGAAATCATGTTTCTTCCTAAATGAAGGATATGAGCTGTAAAATGCAGTGGTAAGATTGTTTTCTTACTCTGCCACACTGTTATCGCTGTGCAAGCGAAATAAGAACCACCTTATATATCATTACAGACAGTCATGTGCTGGAAGCAGTTGGGAGATCACAAGTCAATCATTGCTGCACGTGCAGTAATACGTTTTTAAAAATTGTTCTTGTTGGTATTCAAGTTCAAGAGTAGTGTACTTTGGGGTGGTATTTTGGTAATGGTGTTATTGAGTCAGTTTGATAACATTGTGAAAAATAAAATGCCTCATTGTTGTGCATATGGCTGTAATGAGAAGGGAACTCATTTTTACATGTTTCCAAACAGAGACAAATCTCCCAAAAGGTACAGGATATGAATGGAATTTTGCAAAAGAAAAGATTTTTTTGCCTGGTCTGAGAGATCGTTTATGTTCCTTCCATTTCAAGGACACAGATTATGAATACACACAGTTATTAAAAAAGCAGCTTATGCTGGATGAGAATTCCAGAGGGCCTTTATTAAAACCTGAACTATTCCTTCTATAAGGAAAAATGAAGACAATTTCCACATATCAAGCTCTAGTAAGGCAATTGATGTTCATCTTCATCCAAGAGCAGATGACAAAGAACAGAATGATATGAGGCTAGAAATTGTAAAATCATAGTTTTTGAGCTATGTGATAGTATGACTTGCAATAAGACTGACAACAAAGGTGGTGGTAAAAGTAGTTAATGAGAATTCAGAATAGAAGATGATAAAAAACCAAGAATTCAGAAGTTCAATGTGAACTGGGTACTGAAATCATAAGGAAATATATATTGTTGGAACCTGAAAATATCTATGAAACAAGCAATGATGAGGAAGATCAGGATAAGCTGAATGAAAGTTTCTATGAACCTGATACTTCAGATTCTGATAAAAGCGATAACGAAGATGAAGAAGATACTTACACCATACATGGAAATGAAGCTACAGTATAACATTTCATTGTTGCTTGGACATCTCTACTTCTGTTTTTGAAGGTACTGATTTATGTAGAAAAAAAGTCAAAACAATTTCTCATTAAATTAAAGGGACAATGCTATGTGTTAAAACTGTGCTAATGCGGTAGTACATTCACTTGGAACTCAAAATTTATCAGGAAAGAAACTGGAAGGAAGTGCTTTAATAACAATTTATCTGGTATATTGTTTCAACAATTTAGGACCTGCAAATTACTGGTTTTGGCAATGTTTTCAAGGCGTACATTCGATAAAAACATTCGAAACCTGGAAGCATCAGTTAGAGCATTTCAAGAAAGAAACAATTTGAATTCATTAAAAGGTTGTGGTGTACGTACATGGTTGACAGGGGATGGGTAGTATGACTCCCCAGGATTTTTGGCCAAATATTTAGTCTATTCTGTCATTTATTTAAATTCCCGCAAAATTATTGATTTTGAGCTTGTTTAAAGAGGTATGGTGAAATGTGTTTTGGAATAGTCTGCTTGTGGCATAATGATAGGAAATGTATAGAATTGAGTTATTTTTCTCAGACAGACATAAAGGTGTAAGATATCTGTTAAAAACTGAGTATCTGGAAGTTGAAGATCAATTTGACATATGGCATTTGTCTAAAAGTCTAATGAATAAAATTAAAATGGTAGAAAAAAAATACCCAGAGCTGACGACATGGAAAGCCAGTATAAATAAACATTTGTGGTAGGCTGAGCAAAATTAATGAGAATGGTACTACATGAATTGAAAAATTCACATCAATTCTTCATCATAAAAAAATGAACATAAATGGCTAGAAAATGGTGAATGGAAACCTTGTGAACATGATGAATTGTTGGAAGAAGACCAAAGAAATAGGTTATGGATTAAAGGCAAATCAAACACCTATCATGTACTGAAGAAAATTATTTTGGATAGCACCTTAAAAGATTTGGCTCATATTCAACATTATATACATACTGGCAGCTTAGAAAGTTGTCACAGTCTTTGTATCAGATATGCTCTGAAAAGAGTACATTTTTCATATAATGGCCCTCAACTTAGATCCATGATAGCAGCACTAGATCACAGTTCCAATGTAAATAAAAAAAAAGACTGGTGTCAAAGCTCAGTACTGCGACGCATCTGGGTCTTGGATCATGAAAAATAAATATGAGGAATCTAAAGAAGAATGGAAACTGCTGATATGCGTGAAATAAAAAAATCTGCATGCACATTGTGTGGATCCATTACCAGACACAGCAATTGATCTGTCAGTATCAAAGGATACAGCTACCACGCTTCAACCTCGGTTAGAGTTACTATGATTGAAGCACTTCTCACGTTTTCAGTCATAAGAAGGTTGGTCACAGACACGTTCTATAATTTTAAATAATAATAATGGTTGAATTTAAAACTTACCATTTTTAATTTGTGTGTTTATTAGTGAAGTTTGAAGTTTACATATACACTTTGCTGGGTTCTGGAAAAGCATTTCTAATACATACTAAGCACTACACATGATGGTATGAAAACCCCTTTTCTGTGTCCAATAGCAGCCCATGAATTAATCCACACTGTAAATAATAATGTTTGTAGCTGGAATATCGTCTGGTCTTATTAGTAAGGTTGTTGGCGGTGAGTAATTTTGTTTTAGCTCAACTTTTTGTTTTTAATGCTAAGTTATGCCTCACAATATTCAAATCATCACAATCTATAGTTAAGTTGTGAAAATTAGGATGCTGTGTTAAAGGTGCAATCACCCTTCACCAATTTTGTGTTTTCATAGTCTGAGCAACACACTTTCCTCAACATTATTCATAGGTATACATTCCTTACACTTGCACCAACGGATGGAACCAGCACAGTTTTCAGTGTTCACACTGTGTCAGAATTGCTGTCAGAATGGTGTAAATCTTCAAAATCGCTCATTTTTGGTTCAATTGATAAGGTCAGATGCCACGTTCACTCATTTTCAAAGATGTTGGACTACTGTTTTAGCACCTAGTAGGTATTAACTGGATTATGAAAAGTGATTGGCTAACTTTAGCTCTACTCTTTGTTATTCAGAGAAGTACTGAACTTAAAGTGAAATTAATACGTAAACTTGTTAGTCTCTTAAAACGCCTATGCTGTGCATGTGCAGTGTGGCTCTCATGACGTCACGCATCAACTCAACAGGCTGTAACCCAATAACCATTCACCTTAGGATGGTGAAACTGCATGCATTGTTATTTATTCCTGACGACAAATAAACTGATGTGGTGAATGAAATATTCATTTTTGTGTTTAGTTTCCCTTTAATAATGGATATTACTGAAACGGCTAATGCCACAAAACTGTTTGAAGTAAATTGTGTTTTAAAGAGATCTACATTTTTGTGTAATCCGTTTTTGTCTATCGCTTAATATTTACCAGGTATACACAATTATACAACCTTCCTTCTGAATGAAGAGGACTTCACAGACTGTTCCCAGAAAATTCAAGATATTCATTTTATTTGTCATGTAAATATCTTGAATAGGCATATTTTAATCAAAATTGTTTGAGCCATTTTTTAGAAAATAAAAAAAATTAGAAAAATATTCCATGTAAAGGGTAGTTAACGGTGGAGGATTTTCTTGTAAATCTTTGTGTCACATCTTTGGGAGATAACTTAAATACCGAATTTGGTATTTATCTGACTTATCGTTTTTGAGTTACGATGTTCACAGGCACACATGCGCATGCACAGGCCTTTTTCTATACATGCTTCTTTTGGGCTCGTGGAGTCTCAAAACATGTATTTCTGGTGAAATCTCGGTATCAAGTTTTTGGGTAGAATGTAATACCTTCTCTACCTACTATGTACGTCACAGAGAAAGTAAAAATGCTAGTTAAATGCTTGATTTAATATTCAAAAGGGAGTGACAATGGTCCAGAATATCCATAAGGTAGCTTTTTAATATTATAAATGGAACTCGTAAATATTATATATGGAGCTCATAAAAGTGAAACCAATTAATGGGCGTTCCAAGTGTGTGTGAATTATGAGAAGCAAAGCATGGACAGTTGATGCCATTCACTAAACCTACAAAAGTTTTGCAGTGATTTGAGGCAGCAATGGCACAAGTTCTTTCCCTTGACAGTAATCATGTCTGTAGACTGAGAAATTGTAAGGAATGGTACATTTAAGCAAAGAAAGAAATGCCGGTATTGGGGAATGCAGTTGGTAAATTACTAATGCTTTCATCGGAATAAAAACCTGATCACTATCAGTTGATGCTGGATCAATATTGTTCTTGGACATGAAATTAATTGAATATTAAGACTGATTTGATCATTCCTCTTTCAGCTAATGCACATTAATGGTATCAATCTGAACTTAATGCAGATTATGTGGCATTAATAGGTCAGACTAGCTGACTGAACTTTGGCAGATTGGAGATTATGTTGCTGTTGCAAGTTTAAACATTTGAGGAATTGGAGATATTAGGGGTGAAGGTTGAACACAAGAAAGGCAGTTTTTTTTCAGTAAATATAATTTTCTGAAATGAACTCAAAAACCTGGATGTTGCATTTTATTTTATTAACCTATTTTTCTTAAAATGAATTATGTAATCAAAAAATTCAAAATGTTAAACTTTCAGAGCTCATTTCTTTAAAATAAAAATATGATTTTCAGATTCAGGCATAGCGCTACAGTATTCTTAATGTTTTTATGTAAAACATAAATGAGCAAAGCCCACCTGCTGGTGGCTTGCTCAGGTTTCATCAGTTGCTATAATGGTGTTTTCCTTTAATGAAATTTTTCTAATAGGGGGCAAAGAGTTAGATCCTAATATTATCCAAAAATACCCTGTGTACCTTGCAACCAAGAAGGTATTTTGCATGAAGAGCACATTGTTATTGTGATAAAGTGTACTGTGCCATTACTTTTATTAATTTGTAGCAGTCTTTTTACTATTTTAATTGCCCTTAAATAATGTGATGTTTTTAAAGCTCCATTTAAGGTATGTTTAAGTGTAAAAGTGTCTCCTAGTTAGAAAACACATGAATGGTATGTTTTTAAATATTGTTGAATATAAATTGAATTTTAGTGTTTATATTTATGTAAAAATTGCTCTGTGGTATTTAAATGTAAATGTAATCATTTAAAAGACTTCTCAATTTTTGAGTCTCATGATTTTTCTTTGTGATAATGAGTTAGCAAATTAATATAATCTAAGCTGCTCTTATTAGGAATTTGTGGAATTTCATATTCACTGTGTATATATAGAAGCAGCTTCTTAAGAAATTATCAGAACCTATTTGTTCCAGTTTATAGTGCATTAAAGTAGTACATTAGTATAGTGCATTAATAGATGAATGTGTGCAGTCTTATTGTATATATCAAATTTTAATATGTACATTTTTCATTAGCATCTCAATGTTAAGCTGAAGAGTGATATTTTGGTAATTTCATTTCAGGAAACACAGTTATATAGGCAAGTTAAAATTTTCAAAAATTGAAACTACAGGAACAGTGAAGAAACTTTTTGTAGCTACTGAAGAAAATGTGCTGGCTGCACTGCATTTAAAAACAGGTAAAGAAATTGTGATTCATACCCATGTTAGAGTATAATACCTTGGAATTTACAAGAAATATTGCTTCAAGTGTAACTGTATTGTGCATCGTTTCCCTTTGTTAGTGGTGTAGCCAGAAATTTCTCTCAGAGAGGAGAGAGGAGGAACAAAGTGTATTAAGAATTACTCTATTTATATTGCTATTTTGTTTGTGGTGGTGTATTTAATGGGCACAGTAAATCACAGCACTAACTTCTCCTAATAAATAATTGAAGGATGGTCATAAAATAGGATGAAAGTGCAACTTTAGAAGTAAATTATATTCTACCATAATGGGTGAATGCCCCTGAGCCAGTTGAATTATAAAGGGATGAAAGTCCTAACATTGTTAAATTAGTGTACAGCAGTGCTTATAGACGGCATTTGACATATGTGCAGTGGGTAGTTTGTTAAAAAAAAAAAAAAAAGGCTGAATGTTGCAGTCTGTTAGCAGTGAATATCAGCATAAATATTATTTGAATGTTAATTGATGTTAGTCTTAATATTGTGAGTTAAGAGCTTATTACTTGTTATTAAAATAAATCTGTTCAAAACTGGTGGAAATTGAGAAAATGTGAAGAAAAGACATAAGAAGGAAGTGAACCTGCAGCAAGGAAAAAAAAAAATTCTGGTCAGCAATGTATAACTTGTAAACAAAAGCTCATTGAGGCAAAGCAGCCACCTTTGAAGAGGTAATTAAATGTTTACATTCACGTTTTTAGTTTTAAACTACATAATTTTAGGCTCATATTTAAAATTTGATTAAAATATTTAAATCTTAATAATCAAGTGGGATTGCAGACAACCTATTTCTCTAGTCACTTCAAAGTTTTGCCTACTTTTGAAACTAATGCATGGATACTTCTTTCTAGGTTGTTTTTAAATACTTTTACTTTTGCAACACCATACCTGTTGAGCATAAATGGAAACATTTTTAACGACTTCTACTCCATGCCTGATTATTCATCACAAGCAACGTAACTCTTGGGTTTATCACATGTTGTACCAATCAAGCGGAGGAGATATGAAGATACAAAAATCATGTGAACAGTCGTCATGCACGTACAATGGGTGTTCATTTTAAACTGGTCCTGCCATAGTTCATTCTTTCTCTAAATTACATCACTTTCTTGATGTGAGCTTCATCTTATCAATGGTTGCAAAAGCAGAGTAGGTTTGTGTCGAAGTTGCCTAGTTCCCACTTCATAAGGTTTTATAGTGGCACTCCTCTTCGTCAGTCAAACAACTGACATCAACCCCCATGAAAATTACCAGTACTGATGGAGGGTTTGGAGTACTATTTACATTTAAACTGTCCATTTTATGATTCCTGTATTGTAGCCAACTGTTAATCTGCACCTGCATCAGGATGCCTTTAGCATAAGGTCAGTCAGTCTTCATTACTGAATTCTACTTCAGAACAGGGATTCTCATTGAAGGGGAATATCAATACAAATCAACCAATGTGTAATTGATATTACAGAGAAATATCCCAAATTTCAGTAGGTATTGTGAAAGAACTCGGAGGACAATTAAAAGGCGAGTTTATCTTTTTTGTTGTTGTGCATGTAAATAGAATATGCTGTGCAACATTTAAGTTATAAGTAATGTTGTATTTCTACTTACTGTATTTTATCCATTTTGTTTATGTTAGGTGCATTGTTTGCTTATGGTAAACAGGGATCCGTATGGTGGAAAAAGTGAGAGAGACAGTGAGAGTAACTGACAGATGGTGTTTTGCAAGAGATGTGGGTCATTATCTTATGATGTGAAAATTAATCTTATTATGTGTAATCAATGAAATTATCAACAACCGTCAATGGCCTCTGAGGTCCCCAGATTTGACACCACCTGATTTATTTTTCTCTTGGGTTATCTGAAGGGCAGAGTGTTTGCTAGACACCCTGAAAATCTGAACCAGCTGCTGAGCTTCATACTCCAGGAGATGGCGATGAAATGTCCAGCATACAATGCTTGAGGCTGTCTTCCATAACTTAGTCAAGAAAGTGAGGACATACTTACAATGGAAGTGTGGTCATATTGAATCATTTGTTTAAAGTTTTATTAGAGTATTTTTGTGTTTGTTACAAAAAAAAGTTAATTACAATTCAAAATATGGAAAGCAATTTATTTTTTTTTACCTTCTCTGCCTGTTTCTCTGCAATTAAGGAAAATTAGTGTTTCAGAAAACCTGAAAATATGTAATGAACCCAAGTTTTGAACACTCTTCCTCCCACTGCATGTAGCAGCTGCTGCCATCTGGCATATGGATTCATTAACATTTGAAGACTAAAGGATTATGAATCAGTGCTGACGTCATCTTGTCCAATGTGCTGGACAACTGACCAAAATAAAATGAATATGCAGTATACCGAACAATAATGTGGAATTTGAGTATGCTAGAAAACATTTTCAGCAGTGTTTAGTCTTACCCCAAAGAGATTACAACTCTTAAATGAAAAAAAAGAATTCTGGCAAATCGATTTGTGTGAAAAATGTGGCACTAAGACAAAGCAGAAAATAAAATGGAAGAGTTAAAAGTACAGTAATCAATCTTGTTTTCTTTGTGCCACAAAATGTTAAGTCACTATTCCAGAATGCAAAGTTCCTTAGCCCAGATCTAAAATATTCATAGACTTTTTTTGGCCTACAATGAACTGCAACTGATAGTAATATAAATTACAAGTAACATAGTAGAATATTTAAGAAACCATTCCTACACTTGAGTTCAGGCCTTCTGCTCTATATGCTATCTTTTGGTGGCAAAAATAAAATCCAACCCTAATGACACTGTTACCAAACAAAATCTTGAACTGCACCATTGGAGGTTAGAGAAAGCAATGCAATGATGATATGGAATCAACAGTGCACAAAAGTACTAAAAGTGCATATTCAATGAATCTTCAAGTTATTTTCTTGCCCTTTTATTATTATTATTCTGAAATGTTCTATTTGAGGCAGTTGTCAAATTACAACTTCTGCTTCTACCATGCTGATACTAACGCTTCTTTTATGCATTTATGGCATGGAGGAATGTCAGGAAGAGGAGAGAATGAGATAACTTTGCGTATCTTAAAAACCATGAAAAGTTAATTTCCAATCAAGTGCTTTATGAACAGAATAGCTTGTGTATCTTAAAAACCATGAGAAGTTAATTTCCAGTCAAGTAGTTTATGAACATGTGTAGTAATAAAGGTAGTAGCCAAAATAAAAATAAAATGATTGTCTTTCTCTGGGTTTATTTGGTTGCAAAAGTTCCTTGTATCAGGCCCTTCATTCCTCAGCTGCAGCAGGGATTTTGCCTCACTAGAGAAAAGGAAAAGCGTAGCACACAAAGAAATTTGATTGAACTGATTTGGAATATAAAAACTGTTCAGCCCTTTGCTGCTGCTGTAAATAATTTATTGATACTACATGCACACATTCTTGATACAAACAGAATAATAGTAATAATAATATCAACATAAACCATAAACAAGCTTTACAATTTAATTATACATTTAACCTTCTTGCCTCTACAATGAGTTGCTGTGCCCCTGGGGCCCAAAAGACTCAAACCCTGTGGTTGCCGAGCTATTGGGTCCTACTTGCAGCTTAAAATTCGATACCTACCATTATTTAACTTTCTTCTTCCTTTTGCTGACTAATTTTCCTCAGCCATTTGGCTCTTACTCCACCTAAAAAAATTTCCAACTTCTGTTCTGTTTTTCCTTGATTTTACATTAATAAGCTTTTTCCCCTGAATTTCCTTTGGTAATTTTGACCACTCCTTTATTCCAAATCTCTGCCTAAGTATCTTGGTTTTCTCACAATCCAAAATTATGTGTCAATTATCCTATTTCCTGTTACACAAAGGGCATTTCTCTATATTGTTTACTATTCTTAAACCCTTCAGTTTCATAACCTCAGTTCTAGCCCATGCAAAGCCTTCTATCGCTGCTTTGTCACAGATGTCAACATAATTTTCCCTGCTCCAGTCCATTTTCATTCCCCTGTATGTTCCCAAAGAACTTTTCAAATTAAAACTTGCGAATATTTCTTGTTTTTCAATATCTTCCAGTCTTGTCTATCTTTCCAGAAACCATTTTGTAACAGATCCCTATCTTCTCACATATCTCCAAAACCTGACTTCACCATAACTTCCTTTATCTTGTTTAGCCAAGTATCTTTCTTGTTAAGCCTTTCATGTACTACCAAACATTGACGTAAAACATTACGCTCATCTACCTTTCTTATTCTAGTCCAATATTTCAGGACTCTTTCCACTATTTTTCCTCTATTTCCAATTCTTCCTAATTCTGTTTGTGCCACCCCATTGGGCGAAGTTTTTGGCAATCCCAAAATTTGTTTGCAAAAGTTTCTGTGTATCCTATCTATATTTCTCCATCCTTCCTCTAATCTCCAGATCTCCACCCTGAAGAGCATCCTCGCCACAATGATTGTCATATAAACTTTCTGTAACCATTTTATTTTCATCCCTGGCATTTTGTCCATACATGCTTTTATAACTTTTAATGCCAGTTTCTCTTTTGCTAGTACCATTTTCCTCTGTTCACTCCAAATACCATTTCTATTTAACCTTACTCCTAAATAATCAAACTTTTTGACTACCTCAACTTCTCTTCCTTGCCAGTACCATCTCTCATCTCCAACTTATTACCTTTTTTAAATACCATAACTTTTGTTTTACTTACATTTATTCTTAGACTCCATTTCTTGCAAAATCTATCTATTGCATTTTGCTGCTGTTGTAATGCATACAGATGATTTTAAATCAGTTTCTGATTGATGCATCAATACCACAAAGTTGCATATTTCTAAGTCATTGTATTCAAGTTAACTCTGATTGTTCTGGAAAAATAAAAGTGAAGCTGTCGTTTAGTGAGCTAGAAGAGTGAGAGACAATAAACATCTTAAAAGAAGGAGTTACTGCAGAAAAAATAAAGAACCTCAAGAATCCATGACTGAAAACATGCAGCAGGGTGTCATTAAGAAACATGATCTCAGTTTTGTAGAGGAGCATATATTCTACAGGGTAAACATTGATGTAAATAGCAGGAAATTATAAGTCAGTGATCAAGATAGGAATATGTAATATAACATAATACTGTAAAAAACCTTGTATCACAAAATGATAGTGACAATTCCTGGAAAAATCAAAAGTTCTAAAGGGAGTTGGATAAGAAGTCTGCAAATAGAAAAAGAAACAAGAGTTATGAGGGAGGCAAAGATAGGTGGGTTTTTACAAAGAAGTCAGAAGAAGCCTGAGTGGTAAAAGCGAAAGATTTCCATCTCATAGCATGCCAAGTAAATAACCAATCAACATGGAGATTAGGTAAAAGGGTGCAAAAGTTAGCGTTATAGCAGCAGGGTTTGAAAAGGAGACCCACCGCAGATTTCAACACTTGCTTGCTCATATACTTCTCTGATAGTCATTCATTTGAATTGTCTAGTGGCAGATTGCCCTAGCCTGAGTGTGTGTGGGGTGGGAGATGACGTGTAATGTAGATAGCTGGGGCCGCTGAAATATTTAAAGTAGTGGGAAGTATACAAATCATTTGCCTTCAACCAAAATATCCTGAAATATGGATAGCTAGGAATAGGAATTTATTCACAGCTACCGACTGATGGCCAAGGCAGAGAGCTTTTGAGAACTTCAACCTGGAACTTATCATCAAGGTGAGATACCACGTATATATGAGCAAGCACTTCAACGTGCACCCGCTACAAATGCTACCAAAATGATTTAACTAAGGAAGGCACCATTCCCGCACCACCAACACGACAACATCACACCAAGAACTTCCAGAATCATCACAGCAAAGAATAATATACAATGATGTCATTTAATTGTAGTATTGTGTAATTTTGCAAGTTGCTTAGAAATAACAAAGTAATTAACATGGCAGAATCTAAGAACAGAGCTTGCAACATGTTCGAGGGAGAAAACATTACTCCACCTGCTTTTCAGCATGCAGAAAAAGTGCATTACAGCAGTCAATAACTAGCCCAGCTCAGCAATTTGTAGAAAATGGACAAGGCACTGCCAACCTAATGCAGATGCTGCAGTCATTATTAGCATCCACACTGAGTGCACAGAGTAGGCAATTGCAAGAGCAATTAGAAAGTTACAGTAGAGAATTGAGAGCAATTGCAAGAGTTAGAAAACAACAGTAGGGAATCAACTAGGCAGTTGCAAGTATAATTGGAACAAATTAAAACAGGGCAAGAAAAACATACAAACAGAAATTCTAAGCATTAGACAAGAACTAGATGTAAATAAAGGTGAGGTAGACAGCCTTTCTGAATTTGTAACTTGACAGATAGAAACACTTACCCACAATAATACTCAGGTGCAACATCTCGGAATTAACAACAGTTAAACGCATTGTTAATGCCACTCAGGTAGAAAGTATTCAGGAAATTGCAAATCTCAAAAGTAGTAAAGGATGAATAGTGTGCATGAGGAGGAAATTGTTGAATTTAACCGTAATATGCAGAAATTGGAATTACAACAGAGTTCATCGAAAAGTACAATGAGTGACTGCCAAGAAATTTCGGCGGACACTGGGACGAAGTTTTCTGGCGAAGCCCCAAATTATGTAAGTAACAATTGTAACCATGGTGATGTGCATGCTCGTAATGTTACTCCACTGGCTACATGCTCTCAAAGCAACAATGCAATTTCATTTCACATTTGTTAAATGAGTTAACTCCAATTTTTGATGAGCTAAAAGGGAATCATGCTAAAGAATACATAAGGGAATTGGATCAGTATTTTAAGTTAAAGTCCACTCCAGAGGAAATGAAACTTATTGTTGTCTACTCTGCATGCTTAAAGGGTCGTGTGTTAAACTGGTTGCAATTAACCCTGGGAGACTCCCTTTCCGATGCAGAATTGACATTTCTTCTTAGATATTGGGACCCCACAGAAGTTAACAAAGTGAGATTAGAACTCAACAGTGGGCATTACAATCCAAATGCACACAGTACCTTAATTGATTGTGTGCACTGCCGTTTGTGAAAATTGCAACACCAAGAAGGAAACGCATGAGTTCAATGAATTTAATACCACAGGTTAGGTACATGACAAGTAACAAATGATAAACTTTTCAAACCTATACATGACCTTTGAGCCCTAATATGCAGTATTTAGTGTGGCCTCCATGCACTGCAATTAGAGCTGCTATATGCCGTGGCATTGAATCAAAAAGGTTCTGAATAAGTTCCTGAGGGATTTCCCTCCATGCAGTTTGTATTCGAGCCCACAAATCCGTGACACTGGTTACTGGAGGACCTTGACACACCAGGTGCTGACCATTCATATCGCAGACATGTTCGATGGGCGACATGTCAGGCAAACATGCAGGCCAGGGAAGCAATGCTACCCGTCGCTCTTCAAAGAAGGCTTGTACATTCCTCGCAATATGTGGCCGGGCATTGTCCTGTTGAAATGTGGCCTGTGGAGATGTCTGAAGCAGGGGGAGTACCTCAGGCTCTACAACCACCATTAGGTACCGGTTGCTGTTCAAAGTGCCCTCAATTCATAGGAGACAAGATTGTTGTTGTAACCGATGGCGCCCCAAACCATCACACCTGGTGTTTATCCTCTATGCCACTCAACAATTCAGCCCTCCAGGTTGTGCTCACCATGGTACTGCCAGACACGAATGTGGCCATCACTGTAGGACACGCTAAAGTGGGACTCGTCCGAAAAGACTACATTTTGCCGCTCAGCACCCCAGTGACGGTGTTTACGGTGTCCATTTCACACTGTAAAATGAAAAGCATTTGAGAGAGAAAAAAAACAGCAGTTGCCTATAAGCTCAAAACTAAAATGAATAATTGTGAGAACCTTGGATGTAAAGCAGTTTAATGTGCTGTTTGCAAAACACTTCAGAATCCATCCAGTGAGCAAGTGCTGATAAATAAGGCTTTAACCCCTTTCACTCTCTCATTAGCATATTCATAGAAATTGGAAGTTGTGTTAGTAACAGTTTTACAAGCATCTACTGTTCTCCACACATCCCATTTAATGGTTCAGTAACAGCTTTACATTGATCCAAACAACACCTTAACATTCAAAACTTCCAAATCATGCCTGCAGCAGTTCAAGAGAAAAAAACAGGATTGTTCCTCGCATGATCGCGCATAAAGTTGGCAGCAGATTTGTTGGTGATGCTGATATAGAAAAAAAGTTTGACTCTGTTATGGAAGTAAGGGGTTTCATTGAAGAGTATAATTTTACACCAGAGGAGATAATTAATGCAGATCAGTCAAGATTTGCTAAAGAGTTACGTTCTGGAAGGACTCTTGCCGTTCAGGGATCAAAGATGATTTATGGTGCCGTGGGTTCAGTTGCAGCAACCACACATTCATACATGATAATACCTGTTATTGTGTTGGATGGCACCCTTCTTCCACACATGTATGTTCTTGTCTCAGAACCCAGTGGGAAATTTCCAGCAAGCATGACACTTGAATTATCCAATGTGAAACCATATGCTAGCAATTCACCAAACGTGATTTGGAAGTGTTCCTGGAACAGGTGTTATGGCCAGATTTTCACAGCAGAGATCGAATTCTTCTTTTGGTTGATTCTTGGACAGCAAATAAAGATGATGCTGTATACAGTGAGACAGTTCCAGAAGATGTTGAATTTCACAAGAAGCAGATCCCTGCAGAATGTAGTGGATTGGCACAATCAGCAGATGTTTTCTTTTTCCGTCCATTCAAAAATATGGTACAGCTCATCACAGATGTGATAGTGTTATCGTCCACAGTTTAAGTGTGGCAAAGAGAACAATTTCTTCACATTCAATCATTTGTGCACTTCAAATTTTCAGCAAATAGATTTAAACAATTGATCCGATTTGCTTTGTTCAAATGTGGTTACACCGATGAACATCCAGGATAATTTCAGACACCTGAATGCTGTTTCAAGAGTGGTTTAGCAGAAGAATGTTTCAAAGATGACTGTGTTCAGCTTGCCTTCATTTGATGTGCTCACTGTGAAAGATGTTTATGTCTAGACCATGGATTACTTATTGACCTTCATGTCTACTGCACTTGAACTGCCATAGGTGTGCAATGTATTTTATTTCCATTACTTAAACATTACTGGATGCATTTGCTCGTCCATCTACAATATTCAGCTGCATTTGGACCAATCTGCACGAGGATTCCTGTCTTTATGTGCACTCAGTCTATATTTGACTGCTTGTAGCTCCTATGTTTCTTGCCCATATCAGCTGTAATTTGCATGGTATGCATACTTCGATTTTGCCTATTCAACACATATATAGATACAAAATGTGTGTGACAACAGTTGGGTATCCTCCCTTGTTAGGTTTTTTTTTTCAACTTAATTCTCTAATCAACAGGTACTTTTATTACTACTGCCTTCCTTTTTCTTGGGCTGCATGGTAAATGTTTCTTCACCTTGCTTACTGCTTTCCCAAGGGATCTATTAGATGAATACGATCCTTTCATAGGAAACAAAGATGATGGAATTTGTAGTTACAGAAGACTTTTTAGCTTCTCCTGATGACATCTCTGCCTCTTGCAAATGCTTTGGTTTATGTTTCCTCTTATCAGTCTGCAAAACAGCTTTAGTTTTCTCTCTAAGCAAATCAACTTTTTCACGTTCCTTTTCCAAAAATGCCTGATGCTTATTTGGGGACTGCTTCAGACTTTCTCTTAATTTACAGGACCTTTCAATGGATGACATGATTATGTTATAAAAAAGACCAAAGGAACATGGTTTCATAGCAGGTATGAGGAACTACATGCCGCCTGCAACACAGTTTTACCCATAAGAGAGGCTTTGTACAAAAAAAAAGTATAATTAAAAGTTGTAGTTCATACAACTTACTCTGTTTTACAGCTTTTCCACATTATGTTGCATAACACTAAAGCAGCAGGTAATTTGTGGTGTTGTTGTTGGTAGATCTGTCTTAAAATGCACCAAAAGCTTCTCAGTTAGCAGCCTAGCTATATTTAAGCTATTAACCTGCAACTCCAGGGTGACTGATTAGTATGGCAGTGGAATTGTTTTTTTTTAGAATACCAAAGCTGACTTTGATACTGTTATGCATTTTTTATAAGAGTTTAATATGAAAAGCTTAGCTTAATCAAAATAATGTATCCACTTATTGAGGTAATTAATTTTATTTTTTTCTAGGCGGGTCATCGTGGAATGATCCTATAACAATCCAGTTCACCCCCCTCCAAAAAAAAACAAAAACAAAAAAACACCAGAACTGTAAGAAAGAAATTGTCCCACATTTAAAGGCTTAAGGATCAAGCAAAGGATGTTATTGAAACAAAAGATACATAATGTCATAAAATATCAGTTAAAGTTGTCAGGAAGATAGTTGTTCATACAACTGGGAAATGGAATGGCAAAAATCTCAATATTATTATTATCAAAGCTCTCTTTTACTCTCTAGTGAGAGAGAGCTACTCACACTCGTGGACTACTTATACATGAGTAGCATGCTAAAGAAAATGCATCTTTCTTTAAAAATCTTCGGTCTGAAGCCTAAGTATTCACAGAACCAATAGAAAGTAGTGTTACTGTGGATAGTTGACTCTGCTCTTGTGAACATGCTGAGGAATTGACTGTAGTGGATACAATGTGAAAAAAATAAGAGATAGATAACCTCAATTTATGGAAACAAAGAAGAGACTAGTTTCTTCCTCTGAAGTTGCTTACAACTACAACAGTTCTGTTGCATATTACAAGGAAGAACAAGGGAGTAATTTTGCTAAATACCATGCACCTAGCGGTCAAACTTAATCAGGTATGAAAGAAACTGAAGATCATTTTGTTTTAGAACACAATAAAGGGCAGTGTCAACATCTTCAATCAGCTCAGCCATAATAAAAGTATAGGAAGGAAGATCCACAGATGGCTTCTATGAGGGTTTCTTGGTATGCTGGATACAGCAGGTATTAATTATTTCATGAACTCCAAATGCAATTATCCAGAAAGTGTCAGGAATTTATCCTATTTTTTTGAAAGCTTTAGGCTTTTCATTCTGTGAAACTCACCTTCAGGAAATGGTTGCTTGTACTCTATTACCAAAGGTACTTATGTCAACATTTGTAATATGCTGGAAATGGGAGAAGTACTGAAGCCACCAAAATTGCAGTCTCAATCTGGACATGGTATTTCTTGCCCTAGAAAGGATAGAAGACCTCATTGGCCATTTGTTCTAGGGACATTTGTGCTGGACACTGGCTGATGATTTGTCTAAACTAAAGACCATTGCATGTAAGTAACTCAAGCTTGTGTATCCAAGCTGATCAGAGGTGAATAGTGCAATATAATTGCTTCATTCATTGTTGAGTAGAATGTTAAGATTTTTGCAATAACCTTAGAAAATCTTTTGGAATTTTATCATGAACTTTGGGGGTAAGTGAATTTTTAAAATTTCTTTTTCTGCTGTTAGAGTGGTTATAACATAGTGGTAGACCCACAAAACACACACAGTATAAAAAAGTTATGTAATTAAATCAAACAGATCTGATGTAACACTTTCAAAGAAACCATTCATTCATTGTCTGTTTACCCTCCTCTTATTTAGGACTTACACCCCCCAGGACTTACAAGCGGGTGCCTGGGGTCAGAGGCCTGTCGAGGAGCAGACACTCATGGATCAGACAGAACAGCCAGGATGGGGGATCAGCCCGATGCCTGGTATGGGATGAAGGAAGTAGATGAAATGAAATGTTGGTGAAATGGATGAAAGGAAAGGTGATGATGGAGCAGTTGGTGGAATGAATGGCGGGGGAAACCGGAGAACCCGGAGAAAACCCGCCCAGACGCCGCTTCGTCCACCACAAATCCCACATGTGGGTCCCTGGGATTGAACCCGGGCCACCTCGGTGGGAGGCGAGCGGTCTAACCACTCGGCCACGGCGCCGCCTCAAAGAAACCAGGAATTTACAAAATTAGCTGTTAAGATTCAAGAAAATTTACGTAGGAAGAACTAAAAGGAACATTGAAACCTGTCTGAAGGAACACCTTAAGCACACAAAGTACAAACACACAGAAAAATCAGCAGTAGCATACCATTTTTGGAACTCCCAACAACAACATTGAAAACAGCATCCATCTTATGAAACAAGTACAATGACCAGTAGAATTGAAACTTGGGAGAAGGTTTTCTTGAAAAAATACAAGTCAACGCTAATGAATTTTGAAATCCCCGCCGAAGACAACCCATTCCATAGATTAATAAATGGTCCAGTAGGAGAGCCTCAAGATTCCAAAGGGAACACATCAAATCATTCTGGCAGTCAAATGTAGCTGATGATGCAGACGTCTGTGAAACATGTTTTACGTGTAAGTAAAGTTAGTAAAGCAGTATGTCAATTTCGATTCAGTGTTACCTAAATAAGTCATTCATTCACTGTGTACCACTTCCAGTCTGTTTATTTATCATATTCAACTATCCATCTGTTTGTTATTTACTACTAGAAAGCTAACACTGCTCTGGAACATACATGTTTTTCAATTGTAACAAAATACTTGGTTGATGACAGTCATGTAGTTCTTTTTCATTAACAGCTGACTACCTATATACAACAGCAATTTTACAACAGCAACATACTTAAGACTTACTATTTCATTGATGGGGCAGCAGGTTGACTCAAGAATGAAAAGAATTTTGTTAATCTTGTGTCATAGGACAAATTTCCATGTCAACTGAATGGCATTTCTTTGCCACAAGCTATGGAAAGGGTCCTGTGGCAGCATAGGAGGTGCAATTAAGAGACGTGCTGCCTATGCTAGTCTTTAGGGAACTGGAATAAACCCCCCCCCACACACACCCACCCACACACACACACACACACACACACACACACACACACACACACACACACACACACACACCTCCAGAGAGCTTTATGAATGGTCGCAAAGTAACATTACATGAATTTCTGTTATACTCGCAACCAAAGAGGAACATGAAGTCTGGCTAATTAAATTTCAGAGATTTGTGGGACTGAATACTGTCAGGAATGAACAGTATACATAGTGCGATTCCATTTTCTGAAGAAAGATTGCTGTAAAAATATTTTCTGTGAAATTCCTCAAAGTTTTCCTTTTAAATTTGCCGAGACGTTATTGCCGGGAGAGAGAATGTGTGCCAGACAGCTGAATGAGTTGCAACAGCAATTGGTGCAGTGGTTTGCAGACTATGTGCCTTGGTTCCAGTGAGTTATTTATATTTTATAACTTGAGTTGCTTATGAAGTTCCATGATGAAACTTTCACAGTTTAAAGAATATGTTTATATCTATTTAATTTTAGAGTTTCATCCAAGTTGAGAGATCTTTTGAGTTATAACATTTTAAATTATGGATGTGCTTTCTTTTCAACAGAAAATAAATCGTGTCAACTTTTTAGTGCACAATGTCATTTGATATCCACCCTTTTCATAAACATAAGAATCATTTATGTTGAAGCTGCTATACAGTTTTGAGAAAATTATACACAGATGTACGTTTTCAGATGACAACACACACTAACTGAAAATTTATACATGAGAAAGCTGTGCGCAAGATGGGTCCCACGTTTACATGTCATATGCCCATAATTTGCATACTACTGCAAATATTTTGATACTCTGTGGTGTATGTAGGCAATTTGGAAAGTAATATTCTAAAATGCTTTCGCATTCCAAGATGTCAGGGTTTTAGACCATACTTATTTGCATGAATTGACCCAATAAGCTGTAAGCAATTTAAAGATGAACCTATATAAAAGTGGGTGCTGTACATTCACATTGAAACAAAGGTATTAAACTCATACTTCAGTTCTGGTGTAAATTACTCCTTGTAAACTCCATAAAGCTTGTGTTATTTGATTAATGAAGTTAAACCATTTAATAGAGGCTTAAAGTCAGGCTGAAAGGCTGTCAGAATTTTTGAAGCATTAACAAAGATCTTGCCTTACGTAAAAGTAGATTTGAACATAAAAGTCATTGGATGTCAAGGTAGAAAATAGCTAAGTGATATCATTAATATTTGTGCACCATTAAGATACAGCAATGTGGATTTGAATCCTACATAAGAGTTGAACCGTACCTTGTTTTTTTTACTGCTTTGTACTTGGGATTGGATATTTCACCACTAATTGCCCAGTTGCAGGAAAGCAAATCAAAATTGATTGGTGATTAAGGCAGCTTTGATTGGCAATCAGTAAAGCTGCTGCTGCAGAAAAGCCAATCAGTGTTTGTATTTTCCCAGCAGATTTGATCAGTAGATTTTTACTGGTTAGTGGCTTGATTGCCAATCGAGAATATTCAGAGATTGAAATGCCCAAAAACTAACCTATAATTGCATTAACCCTTTGCGACGCATAGCATAGTAAAGCGTAGTGAAATGTGTTTATCGTTTCATATAGGTTCTGCTTATGCTAACCTCAGCTTTTAGGAGCTGTGTCGATGTAAACATATTCCTGCTGCATTGTTCCAGTGATTTTGCAAGCCAGAATGTAAAAGCAAACCATAAATAGCACTGTTTACAGCCGGGTGCAGTTGTGTAAGTAAGCGTTTTCCTGTCGCATTTATAGCCATATCAGTACCATGGAGGCTGTTCCAAGTACATCACAGTAGTGATAAGGTATTGGTAACAGACGAGGAAATACTTGCAGCAGTTTACGAGGAATTAGATCGTGAAAGTAGCTCCGACGAATCTTGGTTTGGCGAGTTAGTGGAAGACAGTGATAAGGAACAAAGTGGCAGTGAGAGTGCTGAGATACAGGTAGCAGAACAGAGGCTAAACCTAGTGAAACACAAATTAAAACTGAAGCAGTACCAGCACAGTGGACCTCCAATTTGACTTTCAATAGGTTAGAAACATTTCATCCCCTACAGGTGCAAATCATTCTATTCCTACAGGAAGTCCAGAAATAGATTATCTTGAGCTTTTTATAGATTCCAATTTTTGCGGAAAAATTTGCTTAGGAAACCAACAGATATGCCGCTCAGATCCAAAATGGGAAGTTAAAAATTCAAGGGAGAAACAAGCCTATTTAGGCATGTTGATATATGGGGATGGTGGATTTACCTGAAACCAGAGATTACTTTTGGGGGGATTTTTGCATTTGTCCAATTGTAAGACAAGCATTGACGTTGCTCCGCTTTCAAAAGATATCGCAGTACTTTCCCTGAATGACGAATCTGCAAGGCCACGATTGGGGGTAGATTCTTACGATTATCTGTATAAAGTACGACCTGCTTTAGACATAATCAAAAAGTTTGCGAGTGTCTACAAACCAAATCATGAACTTTCTGTTGAAGCGATGATAGGCTTCAAAGGACGCTTGTTTTCTAAAACAATATATACCTGCTAAACCAACAAAATGGGGGATAAAGCCAGGGGTATTGCAGATAGTAAAAGTGGGTATTTATAGGAATGTAAAATCTATCGGGGAAAAAAAGAGGCGAGAAACAGCGATCTTCTACTTGGGGAACAGGTTGTTTTAGACATGTGTGAAAAATATACAGGGTTTTGGCATCACGTATATTTTGTTAATTTTTTTACTTCTACGCGGCTAATGAAATTACTTTTGGACAGGAAGATGTATGCGTGTGGTACAACTTGTTCTGGAAGGAAAGACTGGCCAAAACAATTTTCAAAGCAGGCAAAATTTAGTGCAACAGTTAATCGCAAACTTCACGTCACGTAAGCGAGCGGGATTTCAGTGTAGCCTACCTTCTGCTACTCCTGTACCAAGTTCTCTTCACACCCTCGTAAAAATTCAAGGCCGGGTGAAATCGTGTGCTCAGTGTATGGTGAAGAAAAGGAAAACAACATCAGGTCGTGGCATACAGTCACAATACAAGTGCAAACAGTGTGACATTGCCTTGTGTAGAATTGGGTGCTTCCTCAATTATCATCAGGCAAAGGAAGTGGAAATTCAAAACTAATACAAGGGTGTACATACAAAACCATTAATAATCTTAAGTTATATATAACATTTTTATGGTGCAAGAGAATTGTCTAACATTTTATGGATATGCTGCAATATCTTCGCTGCAACAATGGCAGAGATGTAAACATTTTAAGGGTGAGTACCATAATAATTTTGCAGAAATTATTGTATTTATTTTACTTAAGTATAGCAGATTTTATTCTGGTTTTTAATATCCTAAAGTAACGAATTCCATTGCCATTAATATTGCGGAGTTATAAAGATGCACTGCAAAGGGGTGCATGTATATAAGTGTTGTTTATCTACAAAGGGATTGATGTTTGCAGTTAAAAATTATTGAAATAATATTTGATCTTATTTACTTAAGACCAATTTTAAATGAGTTGTTAATTAATCAATTTAATTTAGCTACTAAAATATATAATTATGTGTGTATATAGGTCACTTTTAGTTTAACATCTGTAGTAGCAGCTCAGAATTTAAATGGACACAATTCTGCTTGGAGAACAACTAGCTAATACTCTATGCGCAGCAAAGGGTTAACTTTTGCGAAAACGTGGCATGTGGAATTATTGCTAAAGTAATATTTATCATAATTCTGCTACCAGATTCTTGTTTTCCTCAACACTATATGTATAAATATTGTGATTGCAATGTATACTTCTCTGCCTAAAAGATGTGTTGAAAAGGCGCAAAATGTTGCATTATAAAATTATTTCTGAGTGAACAAAACTTGTAAAAGAGCCTAGTTTTATTTTAGGTAATTAATAACCCTTTCTTAAGTGCCTTTGTTTTGGGTTTTTGGAAGTAGAGAATACATGCCAATAAACTAACCTAAAATAGACTGAATAATGATGAAACTTCTTTCTTCACATTAAAAATAAGTATGCTCTTAAAAAGTTGTTATTAAGTGGCTCTTCAGCTTAACAATTGCGTAAAGCTCACAATAGCTATGTATTTTTGGTGAATTTGCTTTTGGTTCCATTACTGTTCTAAAGCCAATCAATGGGGTCTTCTAATAAAGAAATCTTTGAACAGCATGAAGATCTGATATTAAGTTGAAGGCACTTAGAGAGAGAGAAAGAGAGAGAGAGAGATCGAGAGAGAAAGAGAGAGAGAGATCGAGAGAGAAAGAGAGAAAGAGAGAGAGAGAGAGAGAACTTTTATTTTCAAGAATCAAAGAACATTTGACTACAGAGACTAATTGGAACTTTCCACCTTCTGTAATGAACCAGCTGTTAATCACACTGAAATTTTATGCAGTTGGGACCTTTCAGGCTGTGTTAGATGACCTTACTGGGGTCCACAAGTTAGCAGTTTGTCATGTGATTAGAAGTTAACCCTTGAAATTACTGCTCTGTTATTGGGGGACCTTATAAAACCCTCAGTCTCGGACAGAGGCCCCTAATTCTTGAGCGATTCATTTTCACCTATTTTAATCTCACAATCAACAGGTGTTCCATTCATGAAGCTTTAAAGAAAGAAAGAAAGGAAGGAGCATCATCTGATGGCTGTGGTTTCTAAAATGCACTGTGCCAAATCCATTTTGGCAATCAATTGAGTACTCTGTGTTTGGTGATTAGCATTTGTGCAACCCAATGAAAAATCAAACTGATTAGAGATTAACTGATTGACAGTCAGTAGGTGATTTGATTTGTTTTCCTGCAACTGGTCATAAATGTTGTATGCAAGTTACAAATGAGTTATATTGGCTTAGGTTTTTAAGCTAGGTCAGGAAGAATTAAAACCAACATTTGTGGTGCTCTCCTGGGTGTATTTGGGAAAGAAATCAGCATTAAACAAACAAGGATTATCCTATGGCACTTAATACACTACACTACTCTACTTTCAATAAACTGATAATGATAATTAGTACATATATAGGTTAAAGGAATAAAAGTGAAAAAGTAAAACTGTCAGTTACATGCACTAATTGAAATTCTTATTACTCTAGCTTCACTTTTTACACCAGAACTTATTGGAAAATTTTCTGGAGACTGTTTACTCCATCAGCCTAGATTTCTGCCTGGACATACTGTACAATGAGACTATTTGCATATGGGACATAAAAATTTAATAAATTGCAGGCTCAGAATAACGAACTGACATTTTTACCAAAATGAGATTTTTATTGCATTGAGATCATATAAACAATATGTTGACATTTTAATTTTTACTCGTGAAACCGGTGCTAAAAAGTTCTAATTACACATTAGTATCTAGCTTCCACAGAATAACAAGGTTCTATTGAATCTGATGGTTTCTATCATGTAAAACAATATAACCAATATGTTGATTTTAACTAGTTTTCTGTGGTGATGGATGGAATCTGTTTCCAATAACATTATTGATTTATGTTAAGAGTTTCTGAGTTAACGCATAACAATATTAGGGCATTTCAGAATCAAATGTATCATTATGTACACCAAAAGCAGATCAAAGAAGCAGAAAAAACAGCTGGCAAATTTCCAAAGAATGAAAAGATATGGTAAGAAAACATAATCTTTCCCGTCATGTGAATCACATTACTGTCAAGCACTTCTGTCAACTATACTTCGATCCTGGTCTGAATCAGCAAAGAATCAACTGTACATCAAAGATAGTATTGCAAAGGAGGTAGAAGATAACCATGTACAGGCATATGTTTTGTTCAGAATTCAGTTTATCTATCTTGCAGCCTAAGGAAGACAGGTGTGATGTTTGTGAAGAATTTCAACTTTCAGAAAATAAACTTAAGACTGTCACATGAGGTGGAAATCGAATATGAAAACAATATAATTGAAAAAAAATGTAATGCTTACTGAATGACAGTGGGTTGGTGATAACAGATTGTTACCATTGTTTGTTTTGGTTTAGAGAATGTTATTAACATTCCACAATCAAATTTTGTTTTATTTTATAAGAGGAAACGTGAATAAATACAATAGACAGCTCATGTATTAGTTTCTAGAAGTTATTATCCATATGTACTAAAGCTTTAGTTGGACTTTCAGGTAATGGCATTGCTAGTTTTGTTGTGACAGTATTAGAAAATAAACCTGAAGATGTTAAAGTGATAACATGGAGCAGTATCTGTGTTCCTCAAAATCGTAATTCAATTATTTCGCTAGCAGTGACTGATTTTTTACAAAGCCATCACAGAATCAAATCTTTCGTATGAAATATTCATTTCCAGGGCATTCTTCTATCCAGGAAGTAGATGACTTACATTCTGAAATGTGGTCTCCAATAGGGTTTTTGAAATGCTTAAGTGTGCTAACTGCAAAAAACCTTCGCAATTATTGAAATGTTAGCCTCACACACAAAGAATTACAAAAAAAGCATTAGTTTCAATGCCATTTAATATGTAAATGTTCCTTTTAGTAAAGTTAATCGATTGTAGAACAAGGTACTGCATGTAGAATACAAATTTAATATGGCTAACTTGGATTGTGTGGCGAAAACATAGCTAATTTGTAATGTGCTAGATTTCCACATGTACAGCAAACTGTAACTGGAACCAAACTTGCAAAAGATAAAGTAGCCGATATTCACGAATGTACAAGTGGATGCCACAAATTGATATGAAATTTTTTTTGAAAACATCTTCAAACAGTAGAAATCCGTACTAAGAAGAGTAAAATAGGCAGTAAGTTTTAAGTGTTTAATGCCAGTTCTTACTTTATAAGGCACCATAGGTGGTGACATGTCGTGAAAAAGAATAATTGGGAAAGGAAATTTGAGAAGGAAACGTTCCAGGTCTAAGTTCAGGGTACTTTTCATTTTTGCTATGTATTTATGAGGACAGGAAAACCTGGAATAAACCTCAGTCAGGGAGGACGGTCCTGGCAGGATTTGAAGTGCAGACCTCCCATTCATGAGTCAGTGCCTTAACGGCCTCGGTTACCCATGTCGGTTAGGGAGATGTTACAGTTTTTTGTTCCAATACTGATGTAATTAGCACAAAAGCAGAATACATTCATTTTATAATCCTGGGAGACTAATAAAATTGTGTATTTTATGTTTACAAGCATAATTAAACCCATAAACGCATTTACAGTTAATAATGTAATTAACTTTAGTCTTTGTAGAAACATTGATGAAAGCTTCCTTAATTTCCTTAATGATTAATCCTTAATTAGGCTTGAGGGATCTAAGTTAAAATACATCTTATGTTTCATAAAAAGAAAAATTGGGAAACTTAAAATATTCACACCTTAGAAAACCAAAGTACTAGTTGCAAGTAAAATGTCACAGTTTAAAAACAAAATGTTCTGTTTGAGGACAGCCATTTTATTGTGTTTTATTTCATCACCAGGGCAGTTATATTTTAAATAATTTATTTTCAAGAAATCATAAACAATTAGTTTAAACAACAAACCAGCCAGAATAATTTTAAAAACCTTAATTGTTTGAATTTATTGTTCTCCAAACTTTAATGCTCTCCTGTAAAATTTACAAAACATTAGATAGAATTTTGTTATTCTGAACTCATGAAATTGTGTTAATTTTTTTATGTATGAATAATTTTTTCCAAAAAACCTTTTCATACATTAAATAAAAACAATATATTAGACACTCGAGAACGTCTAGAGTATGTTCGTCACCAGGAAAGCTTCAGCTCTTATTTCAGTATATTAGATTTTGATTCACATATGAGAATGATCTCATTGTGCATATATCCACCCAGGAAATGCTATCCACATGTTTTAGGAGGAAGCATGGCAGTTTAGGTTGGTGATGACAATAACAGCCTCTGAAATATGTTTCAGTAAGTTCTGGTGTAAAAACTATAACTAGAGATATAAAACTTTCAATTTTTGCATGAAAAAAAAATAACCAATAGTATGTTTTCCCAAAAGAGAGGAATTCAAAGTAAAAATATCTTTTGATGTAATATGTTTTGATCAATGGATCATATAGTCCACCATGGTAGCTGCGGAGTACTAATCCACTCATCCATTAGGCATTCTGGTGAAGTGCTCTATGGTGATTCTGTATCATTCTGCTTTCAGATCAGTGCCAACTTGCTGCTTTTTAAACTTTCTGCAGTTTTTGCATCGGTGCATTAATTGCAAAGTAAAGACTGGTTCACAACCACCCGGTAACGGTAACCAGAACGGAAACGAGAACGGGAAGCAAGAAATTTTGATTCACAACAGCCCGGTAACGAGAACGGGAATACATATCGATCACAAATTGAAAGTTGATTTTGCGCATTGGGATTTCATTTGTTTTTAACTGACCAATGACATTTTTTCACCTACTTCCAATTTAGCCAAGCCAATGTAAAAAATTCGTAGAGTAAATATTATCTATATGCATATTCATTACATTTCCGATCCCTCTACTTATGCCAAACATTCATTCCTTTATTTAATGGCATACATTAAAATTGTTTATTGTTCTTTTTTCATTTCCACCGATTTTAGCTGTTCTTTGTAGCTTTTGCCATTGTTTTTTAGGTAATAGCCAGTTTTGAGTTGCAGATAAACAAACTACAAATGATCCCTTCACCAGAGGAACCAATGCTGATTAGATTTGTGGGTGTCGGGATGAGGTTAGGAAGCACATTTACTACTAATTCCTTCCAGTTTCATGTTTCCAGCTTGCGACTATAGAGAGCACTAGTGGTTGTTTCATGTCACGGCCGCTTAGAATAACCTCTAGAGTGAAGAGTCTAATATGCACAATAGGGATCTAATATGCCGTGCCCGGGAATGAGAACGAGAAAGTTAAAAGTTGGGCAACTCTTCTTTCTCCCATTTGAATACATGTATTTCAACTTTCTCGTTCCCGTTCTGGTTACCATTCTCGTTGGTTGTGAACCAGCCTTAATTCTGATAGCTGTAGGAACAAATACATTACAAGTAATTTAACTGCAGAAGAATGTGGTTTTTGGCAAAATGGGCAATATTTTTACCTAAGACTATACAAGTTGCATAGATACAGAAATCTGTGAGTGCCTGAGTCACCTGGTTTATTATGGACAAAACTTTTAAGTGCATAGAAGAGGGAAAGAAAGTGCTGGCTTTTATATTATTAAGTTTAAGAGATTTGGAAGAATATTTACACAACAAAACAGATCATTAATGGCAATGTGTCTTTTAAGATTTTCAAAAATTTTGGATAGAGGGTAGGACCCATAACCATAATTGGTTATGTTGGTCCTTCAAGCAATACTGTACACTTCAAAATAATTTCTCTATATATACAGGGTAAGGGTGCAGTGTTATTTAAAACAAAAATCTAAATTCTGATGCTTAAATGTAGAATTTGTGTTTTGTAGACTTTCTAAGAAAAACCTGATGTGTTACATTCACATAACTCACTACCTCCTATCGTTTATTAGTGTGTATAGACATTATTCTTACGAAAGCTTATTTGTCTATCTACTTCATTTTAATCAAGATAAACCTTTGCAGAAATAGCTACATTACGCAATTCATTAGGATACAAAGGGAACAGCGATAGTTAAATGTTTAAGAACTGGATGCTATGTGCTGGCTTTAAAATTCCACCCTCTTTCCATGCAATTGTGAGAAACAAGTGAATGTCAACAGGACTTTAAATAGTACTGAACAGTTTGTACCATTAATAATGGATACCTCGGAAGTGGTGTATGCCACAAAAATAGTTGCTTGAAATAAATTGTGGGTTTTAAAGAGGGAGCCTTTTTTTGTGTAGTATGTTTTTGTCTATTGCTTAACATTTACCAATTATGCAAGTTTATATAAAATTCCTTCCGAATGAACAGGATTTCACAGGGCATTTCCAGAAAATTCAAGATGTACGTTTTATTTGCCGTGCAAATATTTTTAAAATGTGGTACTTTAATTCAAAATTGTTACAGCCATTTTTGAGAAAATAAACAATTTTGTAAAATGTTCCATGCAAAGGGTAGTTGGGGTGGGGGAATTTCTTGAAAATCTTTGTGTCTCATCTTATGAAAATACTGAACTTAATTACCAAGTTTGGTATTTATCCAACTTATTGGTTTTGAGTTATGCTGTTCACAACACACAGACACACAGACATTCTAAGAATGCCTTTTATGTAGTCAGGGGCCTCAAAACATCTATTTCTGGTGAAATCTCGATATCAAATTTTTGGGTGGAATGCAATACCTCCTCTACCTGAATGAATGAATTTATTTATTATTGTATGTATTACCAAGTGGATATCAGTATTTGCAGTATTATATGTATTACTTTACAATCTCTTGACCAAACAAAGTATAACCCACAATACTAAATACTACTGTGTTTTTCAAACGGGATGATGTTTGTCCTTGAGCGCAGCCAGAGCGGCAACCAATCGGAGTTCCGCTGTGTTATATTGCATTCGCCGTAAGCTAAGCGTGACGTGTGCTAAGCGAATGTGTTTCTAATAAATATAATTTGCGCTAAGACAAAAATTCAAATTTTGCAAAAAGTAACCCACTAGAAGGTAGGGAGTAATTTTCGTAACACAACCGTAAAAACCACATATTTTTAGCTCAAATAGTTTTCATAATACAAACAAATAAACATTCCCATATGTTATAATATAACCACGTAAGCACTGTAATGGTCACATTATTTGTATGTATGCATTATTGTATACATTATGTATATATATATATATATATATTATTGTAATTATACAGAACTACTGACTTGATGGTGATAAAACCAAGGCGTTTGTTAAAGCTGAGAGAGAGCAAACAGTCCACCCAGCTCACTTGTGTTACTTGTAGAATCTGCAGAATGTGTGCCGTCACATGTTTATGATTGTGTGTTGTTTTTAAATCTGGGTTGGAGTTTATTTACCCTACACAGTTAATATCAGTATTCAGTTGTTCAGAGAGCAAGCAGCAAGAGTAAAATAGTGCAATGACTTATTGTGGAGAATTTAGTGGCGAGTCAAAGAGGCAGGTATTGCAAAGTCAGGCTCGAAGTATTATATTTAGGGTCTACTCGTTTTTTAAAAAATGTAACAATGAGGAACACAGAAATTAACTTGATTTCAAATATCCTCAACAGCTTACTGCTAAAGTGTGTGGTGTCGTAAAGCAAGTGTGTCTCGCATTTGCGGAGAGGCAAGAAAATCTGTTCCCAGTGAAGCTCCAGTGTTTGTATCGCCCAGAAAGCACATTGGACCTCCGAAGAGGATTACAAATTTAACTGACTTTGACAAGGACGTTGTACGCAGAACTGTGTTCGAGTTTTATGACCAAGGTGAATTCCCAACAATACAGAAAATAACTTGTGCCTTTAGAACTAAAATATCATACACTGGTTCAAATTCATCTACTTATAGAATTTTGAGAGGATTAGGGTTCAGGTACAGAAAGACAAATGATGGGCGACAATTTTTAATGGAGAGGAGTGACATTGTTGCGGCAAGAATAAAATTCTTACGCAAAATGCACGAAATTCGAAATTTTTGCGATACGAGACCTATATTTTACTTAGATGAGACATGGGTAAATAAAAACCACACTCAAAATTCTATCTGGCAAGATTCCTCAAAAAAGGGTGGCCTGAAGGTACCTGTTGGAAAAGGCAGTCGACTTATCATTTGTCATGTAGGGTCCGCTAAGACAGGATTTGTACCTGAAAGCACATGGATTTTTCTGTCCAAAACCACCTCAGATTATCACGAAGAGATGACAGCTGATACGTTTAAAGAATGGTTTTTGAACAGATTCCTAAATTATTTAGAAGAGGGAAGCATAATTATAATGGATAATGTACCATATCATTCGGTTATTGAAAACAAAGTACCGAATACTGCCAACCAAATTGTTGAATGGTTGCAAAAAAGGGGGGTTGAATTTTCGGCAACAGAAACTAAAAATGAGTTACTGCAACGAGTACTTCCATTTAAAAACCAGGGAAAAGTGTATCAGCTGGATCAACTTGCAATGGAAATGGGACACGAGGTAATCCGCCTCCCCCCTTATCACTGCCAATATAATCCAATTGAGTTAGTATGGGCTCAAATAAAACGAGGGGTTGCAAACAGAAATAACACTTTTAAACTGACTGACGTTGAATGTCTTATTCACGAAGAAATTAACAAGGTAACTCAACAAGACTGGGAAGCCTGCGTGAGACATGCAGAAAAACTACAAGACGACGACTTTTGGAAAGAAATAGGCCGTGACAATATTTTGGAACCTATCATCATAAATTTGCAAGACTCAGACGATGAAGACAGTGTCAGTGACGAATTGCCTCTTCACGTAACTGATGACAGTGATACGGATGAGCCACTGGCAGTTCCATTGGATTAAAAGCACAGGTAATTCATAACCTATAATTATACAACACTTAAAAAATACGTATGTAGCATGCGAGTATATTCCCAATTATGAATTTAAACACCAGGAGAATTATAAAAGTTTAGATAATTCAGTTTGGGTTGTTTTACGTCGACCATTCTAGCGACAGGCAGATGTGAGAGTGAGAGGGAAATATGAAAAGAGTGGGGGTAACGAGGTGGAAACGCTGTGCACGCAAATGCACCTCATTTGCTGTAGCTCAGAACTCTTCCCATTTGAAACTAATAATAGTGACCCATTCTTGAGAGTTGCTGAGTAAACAAGTGGCCCAACTAGTTTTAACTTTGTGGTTCTACTATCGAGCCCAACTATCTTAAAGGTATACTCGGACTCTATCTGGTTTAAATTATATTTCTACACTTTGTTTCCCCAAGATTGTTTATTTTCTTCCTCCATTGCTTAACCTTGCTTAGATACTCCCCAAACTCTAAGATCTCCTTCTTTGATTTCAAATTCATCAACTTTGCCCCCTTTATCTCTATTGGTAGATTAGCCCTTTTTTCAATCTTAAGTATTCCTCTCATTATTTTGGTTTCTGTGCATTCTAGAATTGCGTGCCAATAATTATCTTGCCTTCTGCACATTGGACATTCCTCTGTTTTCAGACCCCCTTCTATTCCTTAAAATTCCACTACTCCTGTTCGGGCCCATGCAGTTCCTCTCATCCTCTGGTTGCCTTTATCCACATAGTTCTATCTACCCCACACTTTCTTTCTCCCTGTATATTCTCAATGACTTTTTGTCGCAGAAACTACTAAATATATCCTAGATTTCAATGTCCTCAATTCTTTGACTTCTTTCCAAAAACCCCTCTCTTTAACCTCTGTTACATCACATTCATGCCCAATCCAATTTTTTCCGTGGTCTCTTTGATTCTATTAACCCAGGTATTACTCCTCATTGTTTTGTCTTGAAAATTTAGGCAATGTCTCAAGATGTTATTGTCTTTAAAGTTCTTGATCCTAAACCAGTACAAGAACATAGTATTCTTGTCATTATTTTCCTTTGCTCCCAACTCTCTCTAGTTCAGTTTGTGCAAACCCATTTGTTGAGCCTTTTGCCTTCTCTACCTACCATGTATGTGGTGGAGAAAATATGAATGAATGAATTTATTGTACCACTTGATTACATAGCTTAACTACATTTTGATTGTACAAAATCCTAACCTACCATTGTACAGTTGTCTGCTATTCTTAATGCTGCTTGGTTCACTTGGTACCCAGGCCTTATAGCTCACTGAGCAGCATCTTCCACATGTTACTCTATCCCTTCTGCCCTTTCATCTTTTCTTATCTCTCTTACTTTCCTCCACCATTTTTCTTTTAGCATAGCTAGAAATTCTTCCATGGCCCTAGCTTTTTTTTCTTCTTTTACTGTGGCATTTTTATTGCTGTGATTTTTTTCAGTTTTCTCCCCCATTTCTTTTCCCAAATTTTTTCCTCCATAGTCCTATCTTCTTACATTCTACCATGTAGTGCTCTGTGCCCTCTCTCTCCACATAGCTTACATTTACCTTCATCACCAGCTCTCAACCCTTTTAGGTATATTGATCCTGTTCTCATCCATGCTAGGCCCTCTCTTTCCTGCCTCTTAAATTGTTCGACATATCTTTGTCTTCCCCAATCTGTTTTTATTATTTTATAGAAATTTAGAGACTTTTTATCCTCAAAGCTGCCCCACGTCTCTTGTCTGTCTATGTCTTCCATTCTATTTCATACTTCTCTCCAGAATCCATTTACATTTCTTTCCCCTAGCATCTAAATCTCCCCATTCCTACTTCTTCCATGACCTTTCCCATCCCTAATCACCAAATATTTTTGCTTAAGATTCTCTTCTGCTGGTTCATGCATACCTTTAGTATCTCCCCCTCTTCCTTAATTATGCTCCTCTACCAGAATTTTAAAATTCTCTCCATTATTATTCTGCCCCTTTTTGTTCTTCCTAATTCCAATAAGGCAACCTGCCGTAGTGCAGCTCTTGGTAATCCTAATATCTCTTTGCAAATCCCTTTGTAACCTGATTGATTCTTTTACTTAATTTTGGTTCTCCCCATATTTTCACCACGTATGATATTCTAGATTCTGCTAATGCTTCATACATTCTCTCTATTTAGTTGTCATTCTTAGTCTATATTTGCATTCTTACCCCCAAATACTCAAACTCCGTAACGACCTGCAATTTGTGTTCCCCTAGGCTCCATATTTCCTCTTTTTTTAGTTTGTTTGTTTCCCCTTTTAAATACCATTACTTTTGATTTGTGTTTATTTTAATTCCCCATTCTTCCCAAAATTCTTGTATTCCATTTATTGCTCTCTATAGGGCTATTATTGATATCACTCCAGCCATCAAGCCATCTGCATATAGTAAGCCTGGTATCTCTTTGTTCATTATTACTGGACATTGTTGATTTTTTCCTTCCACTTTTTTTAAGAATATCATCTATAAACAAATTAAACAGTATGGGGCTCCATTTGCACCCCTGTCTTAATCCTATTTTTTATTGAACCACCTCAGTAATACCATCTTTCGCCTATCTTATACAAAATTTAATGCCTGTAAATTTTTTTAACTACTTTTATATTTTTGCTTACACCTTTTTCCCATAATTTGTACCCTAAAGCTTCTGTATTTATTGTATTGAATGCTTTCTCAGAGTCTGCAAAGAACATATAGACCCTGCCTCTTTTCTTAGATATTTATCTATTATTGTTCTTATTATAAATAGGTTGTCAATTGTCTGCCTTCCTTTCCTGAATCCTGCTTGAAATTCAGATAGCTAATTTTCCAGTGGTGGTGAAAGCATGACTCGCAAGGCATTGGGACTCGCAGATGCAACTCCTTTTCTAGCTGTCTATTCATTTGTTTTCCATGTGCTGCTGAGTGGTGTAGTGCATGTTGCATATTTAATGACTCGAGAGAGAAAGGCATTTTCGCCATCATTGTCTCAGTCTATCTGCCAGAATTCCTGCATATACTTTCCCTAAAATAGATAATAGACTTATTCCTCTATGGTTTCATGGTTTTTCTATTTCTTCTTCTCCTTTATAGATTAGGGCCACCATGCTTATTTTCCAGCATTCTGGGATACCATTTTCTTCCTTGTTATTAGCTCTGTCATAATACTCAGACCATTTGTGTTTCCCATATCCTTTTCAAAATTCCCCTGGGGTTCTATCAATCCCTACTGCCTTATTCTTTAAATTCCTCAGTTGCTGATACACTTCAATAGTTACTTATACAGTGTAATTCTTCATTTGCTATTACACCTTGTTCTAGGTTTTTTATCTCTTCTTTATCCCATTCCATTCCATTCCCTTCCCCTCCCCTCCCCTATCACCTTCTAAAAATAATCTACCCATTCCCTTGGTGTAATACTGCTTTTTTTCTTCTCCCTTGTTCACCCTTCTTACTATTTCCTATATTTTTTTCCTTTTATTATCCTTGCTTCTATTGCTCCTTTTAATTTCTTTTCTATACTTTCTTGCCACTTTTTTTTACTAGCAGACATTTATATTCAGAGCTTGTCTATCTTGTTTTCCGAGCCTCTTGAGCCTTTTAAATACCTCCTACATTCTTCGTTGAACCACCCTTTGTTCACTTGTGACTTTCTTGTATTATTCTCATCCCGGTTTCTGCTCTTTTTACTAATAATTTCATTAGTTCTAATGCTTTGTCAGTGTGCCTTGCTTGTTCATAGCTACCTTATCCTACATTCTATAATCTGCCTTACCTTTGAGTTTCTCTCTCTTATAAAGTTTTCTTTATTTCCTCCTTCCATGTATATGTGCTTATTTTCTTTATGTGTACTGCCTCTTTTTCTTTGCCCATTAATTCCCCTCTCTTTACCACTAAGACTGTTGGAAAATGACAGCTGTTCACTTTCTTGTTTTTTTTATCTTAAATTGTATAATTTTGTCTTCCATCTCTCTATTGCACAGCATAAGATCTGTTACACTTTGGCCATTTGATTTACAAATGTAAATTCCCCTTCCTTGTCCCCACTTATTGACCCATTGCATATTAATCAGTTTTTTTCCTCACAAAATTCCATTAGTTTCTTTCCTTCCGTGTTAAGCACCCTATCCCTGCTTTTCTTTCTCTTACTTCATCACCCTCTCCTCCTCTGAATGCATTTCCTAAAGCCTGTTATTTTCTTCCCTTATCCTGGCATTAAAATCTCCCATTATGATAAACTCTATATCAGGCAGCTTGTTTTTAATTTCTTCTATGCTCTCTTCCAAATTTTTATGAAGTCTGTTATCGTAAAAAAGTGATGGTTTTGGTGGATTATACACTACCCGTATTCCGAAGTTCATGCTTGTACTATTTATTCACTTAATTACTAACCATAACATATTATTACCCTAGCTCTCAATTTGCACTTTATCATTAATGAAATCTAAATCTTTTCTAGTAAATCTTATTCCTCCTGAGGCTCTGCCTCTATCATTGTCTTTTCGTGGTAATTTTCTCAATAAAATCAAAGCCTTTTAACTCTATTTTTTCCATATCTCCTAACCATGTCTTCTACCCCTATAATGTCTATGGCTTTCATCACATTTTGTAATTCCCCTCTGTATATCTTATTTTTTAAACCTTCCACATTCTACAACATCACTTTTAAACTTTTTATCTATTTATACTTTTGGTTTTCCTTGGAATTGATATTTCTCCGTTGCGTTTCTGAGCCTCATGTTTTTAAAGCTGCTTCACTTTCTTCCCTTTCCCCAATCGCCTGGTTTATGATGTACCCCTCCACTGATGTTATTACCGGCACACCCTTTTTTTTTTATCTTTTCTTTTCTCAATTTCTTCTGCCTGTTCTAGGCTTTCCACACAACACTTCCCTCTTATCACTTGCCCACTTCCCCTCTCTACCTTGCCTGTTCCTGCTGTTTCTTGCTGGAATTACTCCATTCTCCTCCTCCCCCTTTGGCTCCTCTACCGCTCCCTTGTGCCTTCTCCTCTTTGCTTGAGTTGCCTCCCCTCTCATCCTTTCTTGGTTTGACCATGTTTCTTCTGTTGGCTTGCTTGGCAATCCAGCTGATGTTTTTGGTCTCTGTTCAGCTCTTTGTCCTGTAGATTCTGGTCATTCTAAATTCTGCTGATGCCCATGCGTTTCTCTGGGTTCGTTCCTCTTTATGTTGCTCCATTTTTTGTCTTCCTTCATTAGTTGCAAACCTTTCAAAAAAGCTTTTTTCCCTCCTGCTCTTGCTTTTTTCATTTTCCAAATTAGTTCCTTCTTTAAATCTTGTTCTTCTTTCATATAATCGTGTTATATAATCCTTGTGTTCCCTTTTAGCCTTCTTGCTTGTCTCAGAATCTCCCACTTTATCCTCATTGCTGCCATTTTCAGAATAATTGGTCTTGGTCTTCATCCTTTTTTACCTATCCTGAACATATCTTCTATCTGCCAACCAAACAACCTTATTCCCAGCTCTTCTATAATTTCGTAAACTGTATCCTCCAATCTTCTTCTATCCTCTCTCACCCCAAAAATTATGCATTTTTTTTTTCTTCTCTGTTCTGCTTCGTGTCTTATTTCTATCATTTCTATTCTTTCTCTGCATTCTGAAATCTGTTTTTCCATTTCTTCTCTCTGTTGTATCATCGTGTCTTTTAGTTCTTTTGTATTATCCATTCTTTTTCCTAGCTCCTTTCCCAGCTCCCTTATTTCTTCCAGTAGCTTATTCATTTCTACCAGTTCCGCATTCTGCTCCACGCCTATTATCAACAGTATTGTAATTATTAGTGTGATAACTATCCATAACTGTATTTCTAATTTTATTCTTCTATCTTTTCTTATTTTCTTCCTACCAAAACTTCCAATTCTAATTCAATACATACACATGTCTACTCCCATTTTACCATACTCTCTTGGACATGCTCCACCACACAACCTTCCCCTCTCACTGCTGACACCGGAATTTGGTAGAGAAAGTAAAAAATGATTGCTCTTGAGACAGTAGTCATATACACCATAAAGTGAAAAAAAAAGCATTAAATGAATAAAGTGAAAATGATGGGTGAGGATCTATAGTTTTGTCCCTTGCATTTGCTCAGATGGGTTACATAGTAATTTATGTTAATGTAACAAAGATTAATTTAACATGGACTGTAGTTTAGCAAGTCTGAGCTTCTGGAGTTACCCTGTAGCTTTTGACCTCCCCTTCATTGTAGTGAGGTATTCCATGTATTGAATTAAAATCTTTGCATTTGTGTAAGTGCTCTTCATATTCAAAGTATTGCAGTGATAGGCAAGTATTATAGTAAAGATAAATTTTTGAACATGTTATCCATAAATAATATAACAAAAACATGTAGGGTTCAGGTAAATGTTACAGTTGCCAAAGAATGGTTGCCTGACACTCATCCCCCTGACTCAGTTTACCCCCAGGGGCTCACCTTATGTTTGGTGTACCCGGGGTGCCCGAGCCACTCATCGCCGTCATCCCTCCACCCTCGTCCGGTCGAGTTGGGTTCGTCCTCGTGACCGGGGGACTCAAGGTAGGCTCTCGTGCGTTCTTTACATTTCGTTCCATGCCGCCCCTCGCCATCGTTCTTTCTTGATCTCTCTATTTACGCACATTTCGCACTACGACCATTCATTCTTTCATCTCTTTTCCTTCCTCGCCGGCCTACCTTGCGTGCGAAACGCCCACACCGTTTCGCTTACGTCTTTCTTTTAATCCTCCGTGGACACAGCCTGACGGATACCCGCGCAGCTGGGTGAGTGGGTAATGGCGTCATCCCCACCACCCGGGGTCGTCATGTAGGGTATGTGTTCGTATCCGCTGTTCAACTGCAGTCCCGCGGAGGGCCATTGCACGAGCTGCTGACTTCCGACGGCCATTGGGTCCCTCTGTCTATGTTCTGGGAGTTGTGACCCTGGGGTGAGATAGGTATAGATAGGCCACTCACCCAAGCCGGGGTAACGCCCGTGAAGTCAGAGCCCGAGGTCGGAGACGGTTGCAATGGTGGAGGATTTTTTTTCGCTATGGAGCCCTCTTTCTCCATTATAAATAACAAGCGTCGAAAAGTGATCGTAACAGAAGTAGCACCACCACCATCTGGTTGTTAGTGATTGCCCGAACTGAGGAAGGACAATCTTTCGAGAAAGTGAACCCTTTTATAATACAGAAGGGCATTGACTCAATTGCTGGTCCGGTTAATTCCTGCACTCGCCTTCGAAATGGTTCATTGTTAGTACAAACAAAGTCCGATCAGCAAAGTAACAGCTTGTTGCGCGCTACGCTTCTCCACGGTTATTCCATCCGTGTTGAGAAGCACCGCACTTTGAATTCCTGTCGAGGCGTCGTTACCACCCATAGCCTCGATGGTATGTCGGACGATGAACTGGTTGAATATCTTTCTGATCAAAAGGTGACAGCAGTTGGAGTGCAGGCTAAGCGCGACGGTGTATTGGTACCCACTCGTACCCTGTTTCTAACTTTCGATGGTGTCGATCTGCCTACGAATATCTCAGCAGGGTACGAACGTATTGCGGCGAGGCCCTATATTCCTAGACCTCTGCGATGTTTTAAATGCCAACGTTTTGGGCATACGCAAGTCTCCTGCAAGAGTGCCGTTTCCATCTGTGCCACTTGTAGTCAGCCCTCGCACGATGGTACTTGTTCATCAGCCCCCGTCTGCGTCAATTGCAAAGGGTCTCATTCTGCGTCATTTGCCGACTGTCCGCGGTACTTGGACGAGAAGGCGATCTAGGAGATCCGGGTTAAGGAGAAACTCTCCTTCGCTGAAGCCCGGAGGCGTTACCATGCGCGCCAACCTTCGCTCCTGCAGTCAGGTACATTCAGTTCTGTTGTTGCCTCGTCAGTACCACGGGGAGATGCTGAAACTCAGACCTGGACCATGGCTGCATTAACCGTCACTACCATCCGGTCGTCCATTTATGCTATAGTTACCAAGCCATCTAAAGCTGGTCCTAAGGTTATGAAGTCCCAAGGCACTGATAAGAAGTCCAAGCAGAAACTACGTAAAGAAGATTTTCTCAAAGACCCTCCGCGTGCGCGCGGTAAGAAAAGTTCACCTTCTCCTCGAAGGTCGCAGTCCCAGGATGCTCCTGGGACAAGCCGCGCTCAGCAGCCCCCTTCACCCCTTGCCACCCAGAACCGATTCTTGGCGCTTGAATAGGTTTCTGGCTCTGAGCGCGTGGGCCCTCCCTTCGAGGAGCCTATGGAGTCTGACCAACTCCATACAAAAAGCCCGAGCCCCAAGGTTAAGCAAAAAGTTATTTTGAGTCGCCCTTCTAAGCAAGAAGTTTATCCCTTTTCTTCATGGCTATCCTGACCTGGAATTTACGTGGTGTACGATCGCATAGGGCGGAATTGCAACTTTTATTGCGTTCCCATTCACCTACGGTCGTGTGTTTGCAGGAGACTAAGCTTCGCCCTCACGATCCTTTTGATCTCCGAGGGTATACCCCGGTTCACTACGATCTTGAACCGGATGAGGGTACTCCTGCTCATGGAGGTGTCATGTTATTAGTGCGTAACGACGTTCATTTTCAAACTGTCACTATTACGTCCGACTTGCAAGCTGTTGCAGTTGGGCTTCAATTACCCGGCTTTTTCTTTTCCGTTTGCTCTGTATATTCACCTCCATCGTCTCCCCTCGCTCGCGCGGACATTCGCGATCTCCTATCCGCTCTCCCAACACTTCTGTTGAAAGATTTTAATTCCCATCACCCCCTGTGGGGTTCGCCAAGGGCTTGTGCGAGGGGAACTCTCCTTTCCAACATTTTTTATTAGTTTAACCTCTATCCTCAATACAGGTGAACCTACTTTTATTTCTGATTCTTCTGGTACATTCTCTCACTTGGACCTAGCCGTTTGCTCACTCCAGCTTGCTAGTCGTCTGCTGTGGAACGTCGTCGCTGACACCTACTCCAGCGACCATTACCCCTGCATCGTTTCTCTTCTGTCTCACCACGTCCAGCATTCCAGAGTACCTACCTGGATATTCAGAAAAGCCGACTGGAGATTGTATTCCAGCCTCGTGTATTTTGCGGACCAGCCCTTCATTGACGTTAACCAAATGGTGCAGCACCTTACCTCTACGATGCTATATGCCGCCGAACACACAATTCCCCGTTTGTCCTCTCACCCTCGGCGTATTCCTGTTCCGTGGTGGAACGAGGACTGTCGGGACGCCGTTCGTGCCTGTAGAACTGCACTTAGGGTGTTTCGGCGACACCCTACACTTGATAATTTGGTGACTTTTAAACAATCGCGCGCCAGGGCTCGTCGCATTATTCAGGATAGCAAGAAGGCGTCGTGGACTCCTTTTGTTGAGTATCTTAATCGCTTTACGCCTTCATCTGTTGTTTGGGATAAACTTCGTCGCTTCTCCGGTAGAATGTCGCATTGTACTGTGTCTGGCCTTCAGGTTTCCAATGCCACCATAGTGGATCCGGCTGCCATTGCTAACACTCTGGGTGCTGCCTTTGAGGCGGTTTCCAGTTCTGCCCATTATTCCGCCGGCTTTCGCACTCTCAAAGACCGCCTGGATTCCGAGACCTTTACTTTTCGGTCTGCTAATACGGAGTGTTATAATGAACTTTTCACAATGAGGGAGCTGGAGCACGCTCTTCATTGCTCTAGGCACTCCGCTCCTGGGTCGGACGGCATTCATGTGCTGATATTAACCTTTCAGCCGACAGTAGACTCTTTCTCTTACAGGTCTATAACCGTATTTGGCAAGACGGCCTTTTTGCTTCCGTTTGGCGCGAAGCCACCATTGTCCCTATACTTAAGCCTGGGAAGGATCGCCAACTATCATCCAGCTACCGCCCTATCTCCCTCGCCAGTTGCATTTGCGAGGTGATGGAGCGCATGACCAACGGGTGCTTGGCATGGTGGCTTGAGTCTCAGAAACTTCTAGCGAACGCTCAGTGCGGATATCGTCACCATCGCTCTACCGTCGACCATCTGGTGTCTCTGTCAACGCATATTATGAACGGATTTCTGAGAAAGTGTCAAACAGTGGCTGTGTTTTTTGACCTCGAGAAAGCTTATGGCACTTGTTAGAGGGGCGGCATTTTACGTACGCTGCACGCATGGAATTTCCGCGATCTTCCCATATTTCTTCGGGAGTTTATGACGGACCGCGTCTTTCGTGTACGTGTGGGCTCGGTTTTATCTAGTCGTTTTATTCAAGAGAACGGTGTACCGCAGAGCTCTGTACTCAGTGTCACACTTTTTGCGATATCTATCAACGCCCTTTGTTGATTGTATTCCAGCTGGCATTTCCTCGTCCCTTTTCGTCGACGATTTTGCCATTTATTGCAGTTCACGGCGAACCTGTCTGCTCGAGCGCCGTCTCCAGAGCTGTATCGACCGTCTCTACGCCTGGAGTAACGCCAACGGCTTTAATTTCTCCACCGAGAAATCCGTCTGCAGCAATTTCTGACGCCGGAAGGCTTTCCCTCCTCCCTCTCTCCATCTTGGGTTATAGGTCCTTCCGTTTGCAGACGAGGTGAAATTTTTGGGGTTGATCTTTGATCGAAAGCTTAGCTGGACTTCTCACATTTCCTTTTTAAAAGCAAAGTGTGACCGTTCTCTTAATCTTTTACGCGTTTTAAGTGGCACATCCTGGGGAGCTGATCGGACCGTCCTTCGTCTTTATCGCTCTTTGGTCTGATCCAAGCTTGATTACGGGTGCGTTGTCTATTCGTCGGCACGTTCATCTGTGTTACGTCGATTGAATGCCATTCACCATCGTGGCGTAAGAGTCGCTACAGGGGCCTTTCCAACCAGCCCTGTACCTAGTCTATATGCTGAAGCTACAGAGCCTCCCCTGTCTTTCAGGCGTGAGATGTTTTTGTGCAGCTATGCCTGTCGAATCTCAAGCTTGCCTGACCACCCATCCTTCGAGTTATTTTATGAGGATTCGCTTGATCAGCAATATTTAATTAGCTCCTTTGCATTGCTCCCTCCAGGGGTTCGATTTCGACAGCTTCTTCGGCATTTTGACGTTACGCTAGCGCCGGCGCTTCCCAGGGGAGAAACGCTTTTTCCTCCATGGTTGCGCGCTGAGGCCCACTGTCACCTTGGGTTAACGTTGATGCCGAAGAATGAGATCCCTTCTTCAGTCCTTAAATCCGCGTTTTTAGAACTTTAGGCAGAATTCGGGGACGTGCATTTTATATATACTGATGGGTCTAAGACTGATGTTGGTGTAGGGTGTGCTTTTGTTTTTGGTCAAAATAGTTTTACCTTTCGTTTACCCGGGCAATGTTCGATTTTTACTGCCGAACTTTTTAGTATTTATCAATCCATTTTATACATTCAGCGGAACGACTTGTGGCATTGTGTTGTTTGTACGGGCTCTCTGAGTGCCCTTCAGAGTATTAACGCACTGTACAATTACCACCCCCTCATACAGCGTGTACATGACCTGCTCCACTCGCTTGGTGTCTCTGGCATCAGCGTCTCCTTCATGTGGATTCCAGGTCATGTGGGCATCTCAGGTAATGAGTCTGCCGACGCCGCTGCCAGATCGACGATTTTATTACCCAGATATTTTACCTCTGTTGTTCCTCCACAGATTTGTTTATTTTACATAGCCGCATCCTCTCACTTTGGAGGGATGAGTGGATGGCCCCCTGGGGCAACAAGTTGTGGGAGGTTAAGCCTCTCCCGTTAGTCTGGGGTACCTCTTCTCATTCGTGTCGTCAGTAGCTCGTCTACGAACCGGACATTGCCTTTATAGTCATAGATACCTGCTTAGTGGTGACCTTGCACCACTGTGTGGTCAGTGTGATATGCCATTAATGGTGCGTCACATTTTAACAGTGTGTCAAGTTTTAGCTCCATTGCGCATTCGCGTGGGTCTGCCTGTTGGCATAGCCAACGTTTTGGCAGACGACGCGCATGCTGTAGAATGTCTTTTATGTTTTATCAGTGACATTGGTTTTAGCTGACGCATTTGATGCGCTGAGTGCCTTTTAGTCGTGTGATTTTATATTATCATTTTAATGGGGGCTCTACTCCCCAGTGGACATATGGTGCTCATGTCCCATGCATTCTACAGCTCTTACCATGTCATTTTTCTCTTTTATTATTGGTATGTTTACTATGTTTTTGTGTGGTGGTTTTAGCGTTTGTGTGCTTGTTTTTTAGTGTTTTCGACAGCGGTTTGTCCCGTATTTTAGTTTTTGGATTTTCAATTTTACACGTAAGGGCGCTGATGACCTTCGATGTTTAGCGCCCTTAACCCCATCTCATCGTTATGACTCCGTTTTTTTAATTTTTTGGTGTACTACAAAGTTATTTGATCAAGGCTGTTCCAAATCTGTGTGCAAGTAAACAAGGCTTAGAAGAAACACAAGCTAAGCAAATAAAATGCTTGTTATGTGACGTTGGTTTTGCTTAAATGTAGTTTGTCAAATAGTCACTGTCAGCAGTAGTGCTAGTGGTGTTAACATTGCTATGAGACACATTATTCTACTTTTTACTTCATTCCCTTTGGTACTTAGTTTACCTCTATAATAGATAAGTATCTGATCAGGAAAAGAGGAAGGATATACATGTTTTTTTCAGATTTTGAAAAAGCATTTGGTACAACAAATAGAGAAGCATTAGCTTATAAATTAAGGAAGAAAGGGATAAGCAAAAATTTTATAAAAGAAATTAAGAAGATTTATAAAGATATAAAATTTTGTGTAAGATGTAAAAATAATGGAATTACAGAATTGACTGAGCGAAAAATAGGATTAAGACAAGGGTGCAAATTGAGCCCTATATTATTTAATATATTAATAGATGACATACTAGAAAGAGTGAAAGAAAAAATCTGCACTGTCCCATAATAGCAAATAGAGAGATACCAGGTTTACTATACGCGGATGATCTTATGGTCGGGGCTATAACGGTAATTGGGCTACAGAAAGCAATAAACGGAATACATGAATTCTGCGAAGAATGGGGAATGAAAGTAAATATAAATAAATAAAAAGTTATGGTATTTAAAAGAGGAAATAAACCAAAAAAAGAAGAAGAGAACTAGCAGATGGGTTTAAAGTTAGAAGTTGTGAAGGAGTTTGATTATTTGGGGGTGAGGATGAGTAGTAATGGCGAATGGTTGAAGCATAGCAGGAAGGTTATGACCAGGGTTAGGATTTTTAGGTGTGTACCTTTTTTCTTAGGGTAAGTTAAAGCTGTGTGGAAAGATATTACAGTGTGAAATTTTGTTTCTAGTTGCGAAAAGAGGCATTTTTTTCTCACACCTTTTTCCCTTTTTTGGGACCTTAACCCCTTTTTGGCACCTTTATCCCATTTTCCCCCAACCATGCCCATAATCCCTTTTTTCTTTTAAGTTTCATTAAATTTATTCTTCCACTTTTAATTAACATCTCCTCAGCTTGCTGTGTATTTGCGAATAGTAAGCCTACCTCTTTCAGTAAATGCCGTGCGCGAACTGAAAGCACACCCGCAACAATGGAAAATAATTGTATGTTCAACGAAAGCCTCTTTCTCTCGCTTTACCGCTATAAAGTAGCCTGCAATAATGCAATTGACAATGAGTAATTCTATCCCACCAGAATCAGTAGCCTGCTGTTCGTGAATGTGAGTTTGTTACTGTGAAAGACGTCATCTGTTTGCGTGGAGGCAAAGACTGGGAACGCAGAGATGGCAGTAACCTCATCTGCGCAGTTCTGAGAATTATTAAGACTGGGTTCTGCTTGAAACTATTAGAAATCACTGAGACTGAAGTTCCAGGATGAATGAGAACATTCTGGTAATTGTAGCGGTGTTATAAGAGAATGTGGATTACGAATGGGTGCAAGAGTGAGTTGTGTGACAGTCGCACTGTGTTAGCAAGTGAACTAGTGTTAGCTCTCCAAACGAGTGTACTAGTACTAGATTTTAGCATGCCAAAGGTGTCCAGTGCTCGATTTATTGTTCTGCTGAAGAATTCAAACAAGATTTCATAGACACTGATGGAACTGTTATGCGATGTACTATTTGTGATTCAGGAATTTTGTTAGATGAAAAACACCAGCGAGATCGCATCAAATGAACAAGACTCTTCAAGCAAACAAATCACAGCAACCTCTATTTCGAAATGCGTTTCAACAGGGTTCTTCAAAAAGCCAAAATATGAAGGAATTAAACATTGATTTGCGTGCAGCTCTTACACAAACAGGAATTCCACTCAATAAGGTGAACCATCCAGCCTTCAAGGGATTTCTTGAAAAATACACAAACATGTTAGTGCCCGATGAGAGTACTTTAAGAAAAAACTACATGGAGCCTGTTTATCAAGAAACCATAGAAAGAATCAAGGAGAAAGTGTCTGATTGCGATGTGTGAACGTTGTGAATGAAACCATAGACTCAATGGAACGATATGTTTTGAACATTTTAGTTTTTCCCTTAGCAGGGGAGTAAGTTAAGCCCATGTTGTTAAACCTGTATGAGCTGCAGAAAGCCGATGCCAGTACAGTAATGCAATCCATTATGGACTTCTGCCAAAAACTCTGGCCTATTGGTATTGAGTTTGAAAAACTTCTTGTGGTTACGGACCAGGCTCCATACATGGTTTCAGCTGTTAACCAATTGAAACCTTTATTTCCTAACTTGAAGCATGTGACATGCATGGCTCATGCCCTTCACAGGGTTTGTCAATCCATAAGGAACGAATACGACATTGCAAATCAATTCATCTCTGCCCTGAAGAAGATTCTACTAAAAGCTCTGAGCCGTGTTGTTTACTACAGGGAAATTGCTGGCCTGTCCCTTCCAAATTTCCCGGTCATTACTCGCTGGGGATCTTGGATTGAGTGTGCTGCTATGTTGTGTGAGAATTTTTACAAAATTAAAGAGTTTGTGCTCTTTGGATCCATCCGACACAGGTGCAATTTCCAAGGCACAGCAACTTCTGTTACCGGAGAAAATACATAATTTGCAGACAGAACTATATTGTGTCCATAGTTACAAGTACCTGTCTGCAGCTATTAAACGATTGGAAGAACAAGGTCTGGAAAAGGAAAAACAATGGGATATTTTTACTTCCGTGAGGGAGCAGTTAGATGGCTTTGCCAAAGACAAACTTGAATCTAGTCTTCAGAAGAATCCAGACATTGGGAAATTTGATTTGCCACATCTGTAGAGTTGCCATTCCGAGTGAATACAAGATTTGCCCCACTGGTTTCTGTGGATGTTGAAAGAAGCTGTCGCATCTACAAAGACATTCTATCTCCTAATAGAAACAGACTTACTTTTAAAAATGTGGAGATGGCTAATATTTTGAAGTACAACAGCTTCATGTTTTTTCCTTCTTTTGATGAGTGATAATTTGATGTACTTGTTTGTAGTTCAATAAATTAGAATAGAGGAAAGAGAAATCGTTGAATTAGTTCAGGGACTGCACAACTGAAATTAACCCAAAATCTCAAAAAAAAAAAAAACAAAAAAAAACTTATGTTCCCAAAAAATTCTCCATTGCTTGTAGTTTTAGAATCCATTTTTATTTTTGACCTAGCGAATGCTTCAGGATTGTTCCGAGTCTTTTTAAATACCCTTGCACATTTGGTTGCTAGCAGTTTATATTTTTAAAACTTGATTTTAAGGCGTTCCTTCTTTTCGGCATTTCTACATGTTCGAAATGTTCCACACGATGCAATTTTCATCCCTTTATATTGACATTTTTTATGCTTATTTCAAAAACCCAAATAAATAACTGTCATATAATTTTTCTGTGTAATGAATAGTTTTTGCGCTACTAATTTTTTAAGATAACAATGTATACAAGAAAAAATGAAAATACAAAACTGCAAAACTTTTTATTCTCTTAAACTACGAATGGTAGAAAAAAAAATTAAATGATAGATTTGTAGTTCCTTGACATAGAAGCAACATAAGATTTTTTTGGGGGGGGGGGAATGCATCATGTGTTGCATTTTGCATATACCCGTAATTTTATATTTTGAAAATTAATAACTTGAAAAGTAATTAAGTTTTTAGAATGAAATTCACAAAACAATTATATCTAAAGAAGACTGTCATGTGGTTAAAATTTTAGCCCAATTGAATGGATAGTTTAGAAAATAGCAATTTCAGTTGTGCATCCCCTTAAATAAACCATTACCTTATTGTCCCTTTTATCACCTTATTTGAGTACCTGTTCCCTTTTTTCATCTGAAATTTGCACCTAAAAATCCTAACCCTGATTATGACTAAAGGAAAGGAGGCAATGACAGGAGTAAGGATGTGCAAATACAAATTAGAAATGCCGACTAAATGAATAGAAAGCATGTATGAGGCATTGGTAGAAGCAAGAATGCTATATGCAGTTGAAATTTAGGGGGATCTGAATTAAGCAGAACAATAGATCAGAGCTACAGAACGTTCTGTAAAGAGTTATTGGGGTTACCAAGATCAGCAGCAGGGGAGGTAGCGTTAGTGGAATTAGGAAGAACAAGAAGAAAGGGAGTGATACTAGAAAGGATATTAAAATTTTGGTTTAGATGCCTGAAAAAAGATGAAGGGGAAATTTTAAAGATATGTATGGATCAACAAAAGAGTACGAAAAAAAAATGGCTGGTGGACAGGGGTAGAAGAAATTATGGAGAAGATAAGAATGGGATATATTTGGAGAGCAGGAGAAAGAAATAGCAATGGCTTCTGGATAACAGTAAGAAAATGTGGAGGACATAGAAAGACAAGAGATTTGGGGAAGCTTAGAGAATAAAAAATCACTAGGGTTCTATATATAAGTAAAAAGGAAATGTGGAAGAGAAGGTATGTGGATTATTGTAATAGAGCTGAAAAAGAAGCATTTGCATGGATGAGAACAGGATCAATGTACCTGAGAGGGCTAAGAGGCAGAAAAGCAGAATGTGTGAATTATGCAGAGGTGGTGAAAGCACAGAACATTATATGACAGAATGCAAAGAATTAGCAGAATGAAGACTAAAAGTATGGGAGGATGGAAAAAATAATAGCAATTAAAATGTTAACAAGAAAAGAAGAAAAGATAAATAAGAATATAGGGGAGTTCTTAAAGAAAGGAAAGGAGAAATGGATTAGAAAAGTAAGCGAGATAAAGGTAGAAGGGCAAATGAAGGAGGGCGAGGGTGGATCATAGGCGATTAAGGGTAGTAAGGGCTACTCAGCTGAGCCATAAGGCCAGGGTACCAGGCAAAATGAGCAGTATAAGGTAGAACATAGAAATTTGTACATAGGTTAAGTTAGTTTACAAGTGGAATAGTGTAAAAAGGATTGTGTAAAAATGTACAATAAGGTTTATTCAAAGTTCATTCATTCATAGTTTACCTGGTGCTGAAGGAAATTATTTGATGTGGTGTCATTCTCATACCAAAACATGTTTCACTTCTGTTGAGCCCTCAGTTGCTCACCTTGGTGAGTACAGGAGTGGCAACCCCGAGGTACCTGAGCCACCCAGTGTCTGGGGGTATATCCAGTCCACCCTGTCTCCTGGGGTCAGAAATAAGGAGACTTGGTCCTCCAGGTTGGGGGTTAATCATGGGACTCTCAAACCCACTTGTAAAAACCTTGTTAAGAAGGATGGTTTGTTGTTGGCAACTTGGAATGTTCAAACTATGTTATGACCTGGAAAAAGTGGCCAATAACTCTTAAGGTATTGGCTGGACAGTAGTGTTGCAAAAAAAAGTTAGAGTGGAAAAGGAAGAATAGATAAACAGGATTACACATTATTGTATTGTGGATCAACTGAGCCTGGACTACACAAGATAGTATTTATTATCGCAAAGGGGATAAAGAAGAGCCTAATAGAGTTGGACCCAGTTAATGAAGGATTGTTTAAAATAGACTTAAAGTCCAATTTCAAAATGTGACTATACTTTCTGTTTATGCATCTGTGGAGGAAAGAATGAGTTGACAGGGAAGAGTTCTTGTGAGAGTTTGGAAGGAGAGTGTGGTGAAGGAGTTTAAGGATATGTTGATGTTCTTGGGTGATTTTGGTGCTGGAGTGGTGGGGAGGCAAGTGTTGCCTGAACTAGGTGTCGAGGTTGGTGCCTTGCATGGACAGTTTGTGATTGGAATTAATTGGATTGTTAAGGAAGGAAGTTTCTTGTGTGTTATTGTTTTTTATAACTGTGTAGAATTGCATTGTACATTTACATTTGCTCATGGTTAGTTCTTATTTACCATAATCTGAGAGATTTCTATTGCCTAATTTTTGCATTTGTTGATTTACTATTTCTATTTTTGTAATCCTGGTGTTTCTCTCTGTGAATGCTCTGACTGTATTGGTTTTGTACCAGAATGTGATTATCTATATAACCAGAGCTGCTTCTGTAATCTGAGTTGCTTAACTTGTACTTGTTTTGTTTTTATTGTATTGATGTACTGGCTTGAATAAATTTGTAGCCAGAGGGTGGCGCTGATGACCCCCACAGTGACCGCTATGACTACTGCTACTGTTGAATTCAATGTTTGTTAAGAGTTTTATGTTGCCTTACAGTTAAGATCGGTCATATGCATCAGTAATTTATTTTTGGTTTCAAATGTGGATTTCATTGTTACATTTCCTTGTATCATAGTTTGTATAATTGCAGTTTTAGTTGGGATAATCATACAAAGGTAAAAAGAATATTAAAACAAACAAAAAAACTAAAACAATAATAGGTAATTCTTCAGCCGACTTTTGTTTCCTTACCATTTGCTTTAGTTTACTGTGTAGCACATTTTAAATATTATACATTAAAATTGATTTGTATTACCAAGTTTGTTAAGGGATAATTTGCTTACAGGACAAATTGTTTGGAGGCAGGTATTGGAGAGAGATACTCTGGGAGAAATTCAATACCTGAATGGTGATGCAGACACTGTTGTAACAGTATCAGGCAGGAACAGAATTGCAGTGCGTTTTTGGGATGCTCATGGAGGATTGCTGTTGCTGGAATGGACATATATGCCACAGAATGTGAGAAGGTAGTTTAGGAAACATATTTCGTTTTGGGCTTAATTTATTGTCTCTACTGTTATGTTTGAAAATTGTTTATTATATGTACACACTCATGTTTTACAGTTTGAAGAAAACGAAATGGTTTATACACGAGAAATTATTGTATGAAGCTGCTTGGTTGGAACAGGAACAGTTAGCAATCACAGCATACAATATATCTAGTGGAGCAGTGGTTTCATCAAAGACCATTACTGTACCTTGGCCCAGGTAAGGCTCATTATGAGTGCGATAGTAACTTTTTGTTACTGTCAGTGTTTCCTAGTTCATCTATGCGGTGCATGGATATTGTGTCAGCCTTCTAACCTGCAGGGCTTAAATTTGAAACTTGATAGGGGTAAGTTGTCTATGTAAGTTCTTTTTAGGGTTTTCCCATATCCTCATAAGACAAATGTAATATAGCTCTCACCTCGGTGGCCTCAGAGTTCATTTAAGCATTCTCCCACCCACTTCATTCACCATCTCTTTTGTTAAAAGGGACATAAAACACTGAAATAAAAAGTTTTCTGTTTTAGACTTGGAAGGTTCCCAGTAGTTTAGGTAATCTGTTCATTGCTGAACAGCATGTTTATTCCTGAAGCTGGGTTATGCATTGTTGCATGGCTGGCTTTTTTAATCTCAAATGTTGATTAAATTAATTACAATCGCTGCCCCCCCTCCCCCTGATTCCTTTATGAAATTGTTGTACAGTGATATAGAAGATTTTATGGTGAAACATCCCCTTTACCTCTATAACTGTAATCTTGCATAGTCTTGTCATATTCCTTATAAATGATGAAAAGGCTGCAGATATTCATGGAAACAGGCATGAAATGTTTGGTAGATGTTATATTTCTGATTTCATTAACCTCCCCCACCACAGTCTTCCAAGATCTGTAAATGTTGTATAACATAGCCTGTAAGTATCTTTCAGAGGTGAAGCAGTTATCGGAATGGTGCAGTCATGTTTTACATAATTACAGTAGAGGGAAGCAGTTATCAGAATGTGCAGTGATTTTTTAGATAATTACAGTAGAGTGAAGCAGTTATCAGAATGGTGCAGTAATTTTTTTGGGTAATTACAGTACAATTATTTGTTAAGCTTAAAGAAACACTCTTAACAAATCTGCCATTATTTGGCATTCTGTAACTTGTTTTTTTGTCACAATATTTATTTTGTCACAGTTTGTTAGCCCACTGGAATGACTAATCGAAAATTTGTGTGCTTTGCAATAGCATTTTGTTTTCACATTGCCACCAGCTCTGGAATACTAACTGTTGAGTGCTTTTGTTACTTTTCCTTGCCAAGATGAAGGCAAAGCATGCTGTGAGAAAGACACACAAAAAATATAAAATTTATGTGTGAATAGAATTGCTTAGAATAGCAAGACTTAATCTTCTTGTGACCCCAAAGAGTTAGATTTTTTTATCTGCAAAACTCGCCAAGCTGTTGAATAACTGTGTCAGTGACCCTGTAAAATGAGTTTAATTTTAGGTTAGGAAAGACAGACAAAAGCATATTGTTTTAAGCAAGTTTCACTAATTCATATCAACCTGCAATTATTACTTAATTTCCTTTATGATTTTTGGCTTTTAAGTATACTTTTTGAAGATACCAGTTGCCATGCCGATTTTTCTGAAAGTTTGAAGTATACCATCAAGCATAAGTAGGCCCTTACTTTTTTTATTCATATGATTTGACAATGTTCAGCTTTAGTTCAGTTCTGTGAAAATGTTCTTGCATCTTAATTTTTGAATGAAAATCATAATTGGTATCGATGATATCCATATTATTTTATCTATTTGTTAAGTGGAAGTTCATAGTGGAAAGAAAGGTCAGTTTCATGTGTTATTTGGGGGAATGTTACAGCTGCAAGTATTTTATTTATGGTTATTTTTCATATGCAGATTTATTAAGCATAAATTATTATTTTATAACCCAACTGACTACCTTCTGTTATGTTCCTCCTCTTCCAGCAGCAACAGTATAAATTTAATTCTCTCTTGTTATGAGAAACTGGTAAATAGCTTTCTGCTAGCCACTTCTTTTAGCAGATTGGAAGTTACCTTAAAATAATTCTGGAAATCAAAATGTATCACTGTAATATCCTACAGGTTTCAAAAAAAAAAAAAAGCTCAGTTCCTAATCTTAACTTACAAATTGCAGAAATATATTCAAAACCATGCAAATCAACACAAGATTTATCACTATTTTAACTGAAAATTCTTAAATCAATACTGTTGCTTTATATTATGATACAAGATTACACAACATTTATTTTGCTATTAAAACTCATCTCTTAAAAGTTATATTGGGAGCAGGGAACATCATTTACCAATGCTATCACTTACTCAAGTGTAATCCGTAACATTTATATTTTACGTTAAAATGAATAAATAAACATTTGATAATTAAAATGTCTAATTTCTATCATTTTCCTCTTACAACAGCATTAAGATGACGTCTATGTGAATCTGTTGTGTAAGAAACGTGTTAACAAGAGTGTCTTGGGGTTTGTCGCATTCAACAGCCAAATTTTCATTCGTAACAAAATTTTGTTATGAAGGTATAGAATGTTGATTAATTGGTTAGTGGCTTTAACAATTTATTAAGCCGTAACAAAACATTACATAATAGCCCCAATAGTGTCCAACCATTCAGAAAAATAATCTCCTCAGTTATTAATTATATGTTTGAATAATTTCTGATGTTATGCTGGACATAATTATAACAGATTGTTTATCATACACTGGCAATGAACTCGATTACAGCATACAAAGGAAATAAAACAAATCCTTCTTACATAAGGGTTGTTAAATATTTTAGCTAAGAATTTCATATGCATCATACCATTATAAGCAGATCTGATTGTCTTGCTTTGATGCACCTGATTTTTCAGTTGATAAAAAATATGACATGACAATGTATGTATATTGCTTAGAATGAAATAACCACAACTTAATTTGTTTTTACGCACATTTTTTGTGGAATAACTCTTTTGAACTTAACAAAAAGTCGGCCTTCTTTGCAAGTTTTTATAACTAATGTGTTTGTATTCGAGTACATAGACTTTGTAAATCATTTTTGGTGTTATTAGTAATTTACAAATTAAAACTAAAAGGTATTTTGTAGCATATGCCTGTCAGAAAGAACACTGCTTTTCAGTGGTAAAAGAACTTATCAAAATAAAATAGAATGAATGGTTTCTGAGATTACCCTACATGTGTGCACACATACAAATTTTCTCCCTTTGGAGTATTAGTATAGATAGTATGTGACATTTCCGGAATTTTGGAATGGTGCTTATGAGGACAGAATGATTATATTCCATAATTTTATTATGTAGGTGGAAAGTGATACCAGATTATTTTTTATCCTTTATTAAAGAACTAGCAGAATCTGCAGCTGTGCTAGTAATATTACAGTAACTGTACAGATTCTTCTTTCTTTCCCTCTCATATGTCACGAGTTGAAAAACAATAAGCTGTTTATTTTGGGGAGTTAATAAAAATAAAACCTAAGTGAAAGGTTAAATATAAATATGCCTGTACCTGTTCCTTATGCTTGCCTCGCATTTGGAGCTATGTTTCCTGTGGTTACTAGAAACCAAGGACTTTTATGTACACACTAAGGGCTGGTTTCACCAAACGTGGTTAAAGTAACTAGAATAAAATAAACCCGGTAGTCCCGAGTAGCATGTTTTCGTTTCACTATGCTTTTGCAGAGGTTAAAACATACTGTGGTTAGTACTCCAATAATGACACAAGAAAAGTGCCGATCACGCAATTTCTCATAGTCTGTGAATAATGTTCACTGCTTTTGTCCACCATTTCAAGCATTTCAGTTGAGTAAACAAAAGTTTTTGAAGGTTAGAGCTTCAAAGAAAGAACTAAATGAAAGTATTGGTAAGTAGAAATACTTAGTAATAGCTAATATTTTAAAAAAATGTAACTACCTTTCGTTATGAAATTATCCTGTTAGTTTAGGGTTTTTATGTGGTGAATTTTCAGAATCGTGTGAGATGAAGGAAAGCAAAAGAGAAGCCCAAATTGACATTCTTCTGAGAAGCTTCTACTACTTTCTGTGGTAGAAGAATTCATAGGTGTATTAGAGAACAAGAGAACAATGGTGCAACTATGCGCCAGAGGAAGGACAATGGGAGAATGCTGCAGAAAAATATAATGCTAGCACCATTAAATGACACAGAACTGCAGCTAATGTAAAAGCAGGGTGGGAGCTGCTTAAGAAGAACAAGAAAAAAAGAAAGAAAGAAGAAAAAAAGAAAATTTAGCAAATAAAAGAATAGCTGCAAATAAGACAGGTAATATGTTTTTCTTTTTAATGCACAACTTGAATATGTTGCATAAGCATTTGTTCTATTCTTTCTTCTAATTTGTAGGTGGTGGATTTCCAAGGCCAAACTACAGTAATGACCCTGTATATAGCAAAATACTCAGTCTCATTGTGCATGCTGTTGTCAGCTATCATAATCCTTTTGGCAATGATGAAGGAATGAGACAACCAAACAGGTTTGTATACTTGCATTAAATATTAATGCCACAATAGCTTAAAATATCATAGACATAAAACTTGAAAGTTATCTCATACTTTTCTCCCAAAATAATCAGATTTACTCCATGTGATTTTCAATTATCTTTACATTCATTTAAAAAACCATTGCCTTTCGACAGAATGAAGTGTGTGAAGTAAATAAAAAGAAAGTTTATACTATATTTTCTAAAAATGTCCATTACTTACGGTTTGTACTTCAAATAGGCTTTGTGTTTATTAATGTGTTATGCATTCTCTTATAGCTAGTTTAGTTGCAGTAGTGCTTTTGGCAAATAATTATACATTTTGGCCACTGTTAATTCATGGGTATTGCATTATGTACACTAAGTAACTTTACCAGGTCTACAGTAGCTTTACAAGTTAAATTTTATTCATTTCCCAAGGTGTTGAAGAATTAAAATTTGCATAATATAATGGCAATATGGGCAGTGTAGTATTTATAAACAAGAGACTATTTAGTGTGTTTGGTTTGAAATATAATTTCAGACTCTGAATACAGGTCAGGCAGTTGAAAGAGTAATATCAAAAAAGCTAGCTCCTCATATTCATTGTATGTAAATGTAGACGGTCAAATCAAACACACATTTGATGCCAAAACATTGTTCAGAAGAACAAAATATTATTTTACATTCATAATGCATATTAGCATGAATTTCTCATCATACAGCATACATAAATAAATCAACACAGTTCATGGTTATGCCTATATTGACATTCATCATCTACTGCATTGCCACAGTATGTCAGCTGATAGTTAAAACATGTTACAAAAAGTGTCACTGCCCCCCCCCCCATTTTGCACCCATGCAGCCAACTCCAACTTTAGCAACTAACTTTTGAAACTGTGTGTTTTAAGGTGGTGTAGGGTTTAAGCTAAGACTGAGCACTAAATAAGGTTCCCTTAATGAAGCAAATTTCTGTGAAATAGAATTTGGCATATAAAAGCAAAACTATTGATCTTATCTTTATATTTCTGTTTTTACATGCTTGTATTCAATACAATATTTTGTTCTGTTGTTTGACTTGTCTCATGAAGAATCAGAGGGACAACAGCAGAATGAGAAGGAATTACATTGTACAATGATGTCTCCGAAAGAAGAGAGAAAATGGAGGCAAATGTTTCGCATAAGCAGGTACTTACTTAAAACATATTATTAGAAATAATTTATTATTTTTATGCCTAGCATATGATCTAAGTGAGATTTTTGTGGCCTTAAGCAAATATGTTGTAAGTACTAACTTATCATCTGACAAAATTTCATAACTTATCAAAGTTTAAAAGGAATCACATGATAATTCTGACCTTGAAGCATGGATAATGGATAACATTTCATGTTTCTGGATAAATAACTGCACAGATTATAGTATTTTGATGTATAGTTCACTATGTAATAAGGAAAAGAGGGAGATGAGATGAATCCTGTGGTACACAAAAATTTCTGCATATTAAATAGTTGCTTAGAAGTGTGTTATATAAGAACATATTAGTGACTATTTGTTATTAAATAGTTATTGATAGATTATATTTTCTTATGATATAATATGAGGTACCTATGTGAGAAATAATGTTAACTTCTTACGTGGTAGGTAAAACTGTACATATTTCCTTATTCTCCACACAATTAAAGGTGTCTGAGATATTGGGTGATATAAATAAAAACAAGCCTGCAATTAAGTTGAGAATCGAGCATCAGATGGTGGTTTGGTATAAATAAAAATTTCCACCCTTTGTTGAGCTATTGCTATCACCTACCAAGCTATTGCTTGGTGACGTTCATCACAACACGTCAGCTGAATAACATGTCTATTCTTCTGTCAGGGGGTGATTTAAATCTTTCCTGCACTTAAATATTCATATACTTATTCATGATAGGCATGCTCACATTTAATAAACCTAATAGAGATACAGATTTGAAATAACAGAAATGTAATTAAGATTTGGCAAATGAAATAGAAATTGAGATTCGCCCAACTTTCAACACCTGTTCATTCCCTTTTTAAAGTCAATCCTTGATTTCCTTACTTGGATGGAATAGAACCTGTCAGCAAATGATATATTGAAAATAGGGTATTTTGTACATGTGTTTTTGCATCATTTTGTTGATACCCTCTGCAACTAGGTGATTAAAATTTATGTAAAATATCTCAATAAGTAATTCCAAGATTTTAAAGGGTTTTGCCATGAATAAAGTGGTACGAAATGGAGGAGATACATTTCATTAAAAGTTAAATTTAAGGTTGGTTTTATAGGAAATTAATTCTTTAGTTATAATCTGGTTTTGATGCGTAGAAGCTTTCTGCTCTACGTACGTATGTGTGCACATTTGTACATTGCTTTATGTTACCAGTCTTCCAGTAATGAGAGTGTATCACTATGACAGACTTTCATTCTGTTTAGTGTTATTGTACCCAGGCAAGATAAAAAACTATCAGGAATGCTCTTGCAACATGAAAACAGCTATAGAAGCTAATACCTCAAAAAAAAAAAAAAAAAAAGTTCACGTTTTGCAGCATACATTTCAATTACAGTAGTTGAAGCAAGCAGTGCGTTTATGAGATGCTTTTTTCACCTGTTAAAGACGAATCAAGGTATTCTAATGAACACACAGTTATCTGGAAGTAAGCATAGAAGAAATTTAGCAGCAGCTGCAGTAGAGCAACAGTTGGAGAAGGAGTTTAAAACTCCAATCACTGAACTGCAAATACTGAAAAAATTAAGCAACATGAAAAAAAGAATAAAGTCCAACAGTGACTTGAAACGAACTGACAATAAGCCAGTTGTTTTAAAGGAATGGGAGCTGGATATCTTGCACGCAGAGTCAAACCCATCCATAATGACTACAGGTAAGAACCAGAGAAAAACTAAATGCATTATTTTCTCCATGTATTAACATTGCTCTAATTACATTCTGTTATAAAAATTAATTTATACACTTCTAATCTTTCCAGGAGGCTTCAGGTTGGCTTTGAACCAATTGCTTCAACCTCGACAGCAATTAATTTCCAGGAACCCATTCCAAATGTTGAAGGTTGAGTGTTAAACTGATGATGCGGAATCAGCTGTCGACAGAGCACCTCGTCAATCTACAGGAAAGCGGAAATTAGCTGATTCCAATTATGAAATAGCAGGATTAAGTAATAATGAATTGCAGAGGTTAGTTCTATTCAAACAGTTAACAGTACTAAGAAAAAAATAAGAAAAAAACAAAACCAAGAAGAAAAAGACAAATTCAAAGTTGAAGTCTTAAATCTTGCAAAAGAAGCCTTGCTACTAGAGAAGGAACAAGAACAAGAAAGTGGAGATTTGCTTCCCTTTTTATGAATCTTTAGATGCAATTAATAAATTGTGTTAACTTTTGATAATAAGTTATTTAGAGTTTTTGAAAACTCACATTTTTGGTATTTATTTACGGGCTTTCCAAACTCACATTTTAACGTAATTAGTTTTTAGGGATTTTGCAAGCTCGCAGTTTATTAATAATTGTTTCTCATCTATACACCCCGTTTTGTATCTCCATTTGTTTGCTCTTTTCTATATCCACATAATTATCTTGTTTCTCGAGAGCAGTGATAAAAGAGCACACAGAACTACTGTGATGATTTATTCATACCTTTGTGAAATTTGAGTGATAAATAGTGATGTGAAGTGTTACATCAAATGAATTATTCTTGCGATTTCATTCTCTCTCTGCTGTCCTCTCTCTCTAATGCGAATTGTTTCTGGTTCTGCAACAGCTGCTACTGGTACATCGTCATCATCATCCTGTAGTTCAGATATATCAGAGTCCTCCTCTTTTAGATGTTTGGCCACATTATGCATAATCATACAGCATGCTGTTACTGGAGGTATTTTCAGGGTGTGTAATCTTAATTTGTAAAATTGGAAACTGCTGTTTTAGTTGACTGAAACATCATTCAATGATTACCCTGTCCTTTGTAATTGCACTATTGAATGCTGTGTGTTATGGAGTAGTAGGATTTTGATAAGGAGTCATCAAACATGGTGCAATACCATAGCATGAATCCCCTAGCAGCAGTGCATTGGCAGCACTACTGGCCATCGTGTAAGCATTTGAATTTTTCCATATCCGAGAATCGTGCACAGACTCAGGCCAGCTGGCAACAACACTTGCAAATCTTTCACTTGCATTGTACATAGTTTCCACATTGATGCTGAGAACTCCTTTCCTGTTAATGTGCTCGTCACCATATATATTTGGTTTCTTTATTAGAATATGAGTACAGTCCACTGCTCCAAATGCATTAGGGAAATTATAATGTTCTGATCACTCTGCCTTGGCTTCCTGAAGAGCAGCAGCAGTTTTAGGAAACTACCCAATTCCTTGTTTTAGCGTTGATTGCATTAACAACTTCACAGAAGGTATTCAAATACCTTTCGAGATCGTAGCTTGTGTGACCGTAGGCTGTATAACACCAATATCCTCTGGAACACCAGCTTGAAAACCAGGATCTCCTACATATCTTAAAGTATGCATTTTTTCAGCATTGTTAAGAGCTTGCCTTATGTTTCATTTGCCTCTGGAAGAAAATGTTGTGCAAGACAGTATACATTTTCTCTTTCAAAATGGTGTAATTGTTTAAATCTGCTCACATCTGAATCACTGCATCTTGTATATATTTTCCGCTCAGGAACCACCATAAACTCTCCCATGATATTGAACTGTAGCTGAGCAAGCTGAGGTACCTACGCAGGCATCTTAAGAAATAGCAAGCAAAAGTTTACTGAAGGTGAGCAGGGTTTATTTTTATTTATACCATATTGTGAGCAATAGCTCAGTGATCAAGGTCAGCAAGCTTTTGCTTACAAGGAGGTTGAGCAGAACATTTTTATTTGTATGAAACTGAGCAGTTGTTTGGAATTAGATATGAACCAATGCTTGCATTTATTTATACCACCCATTAGCTGTGAAGTCACAGAAATATTATAAATAATGTTAATTATAATAATATATGGTGATAAGCCTAAACATATGTTAAAAACTTCTCTATTTCAGTGGATGAAATTTAAAGCTAAACATTATCTGATTAGGTTCAGATTTTATCTTCAGGTGAAGTAATGCATAAGTAAGAAAATGCAATGCATACATTTAAGGCTTTCTCATCAGGTTGGTTGCAAAGGTACACAAATGAACAAATTGGTTTGTGGCACAACAAAAATATTTTGTTTATTCCACATATCTATAGAAATTTTCAGATATTTCCAAAGAAAAGAACATATATTTTAATTTTAACAATGTTGAAGAAAGAAAAAAAAAAAGAGCATGTACATATACAGAGAGAGAGGTTATTTCTCTATATACTGTAATTATTTTGACATAAAAACCATTTTCTTTATGAAATGTTTCATTATCAGATATATAAAAATTTGGGAGAACATTTGCAACCCCATATCTCATTGGTAAGTTTTGGTAAAGGCTGTGGCATTCTGTATTGATGAGCGATATAAAATACTTTTTCTTCTGTTGCATGCTGAAATAAAACACTCAACATTCACAGCGCAGTGTTATATGACTACCTGTTTTAGAAATGTAGCCAGCGGTAAATAGCTTTTAAGCTCCGTTTTAGAAGTAACTACAAAATAAATATGTATTATGCACACCAGATCCTTTTTTGCCTGAAGTTGGTATGTCAAACTTATCCTATTCTAGCAATTCTAAAAGCACCACTAAGTTTTAAACCTGCATACAGGGTAGAAATCAAATTAATCAACATAAAATAACTGCCAAGTATAAAATTATGACTTGTATTTTGTTTCAGGACCAAGTCAATGACATATTTGGTATACATACACACCAGATATGCTTTGCACTCCATTATCTGCTGCATTAATGGCAGATGTTGAAGATATTGCCAAGGAGCATTGTAAACAAGCCATCACAAGAACCTGGACAAGCAGGTGAAAACCTGCTCTGCCCTGCCTAAAAGTTCTTTAGAGAAAGCCCCCCCCCCCAAAAAAAAAAAAAACCACAAGCTTTTTTTAAAATAAAGAGAGTTGAAGGTTGTTATACTACATCACTAAAATGTTCTTACTTGAACGCGTTTTGGGAGATGGTTGCTCCCATCATCAGCATGTTTTCAACTGATTTTGCTGGTTACTGTCTGGGGAATGTGTTTGGCTAGTGGTGTTCTCTGGTGCTGGGCTGATGAACCTCCAAAGGTTGCTGGGTGGTGGTAGTTCGAAATTCATTAGGTGATTCCTGTGTTTAAGGATATGTATTTTTTCCCAGATGTCCAATTCATTGCTGCTGTTGATTGGTTTTAAGAGTTTTATGTTTGGAGCGATTTCTGGTCTTCAAACCATGACTGAAGGCACAACAGTGACGGCAGGGTGCCGGACGTTGACTCCTGCTGGCCTCGACATGCAAACACTGCCCAAGCAGAGGCAGGCTTGATCCCAAGGCCGCCTGAGCGTCCGAGGCAGAACCCAGATGGTGGCGTACCAGCAGTGTTGGCCCTCTGTTTGAAGTTATTCGGGAGGCCCAAATAGCAGAGCACCAGTGATGCCTTGCAGCATCCATTACGAAGTGCACTGGAAGGTCTCTCGGCACTCCACAGATGACAACACTGTGGCAGCCATCTGAAGGAGGGTGTGTCTGCGGTGACAGTGGACTCACCAGTGGAGGTAAGTTGGCGGCAGTCTGTGGCGTCGTACAGCCCTGTGTAGGAGTAACAGAGCTGGTGGCAAGCTCTGGTGCTGGAAGATCAGGCTCCGGCGTTGCAATACTGCGACAGGGTGAAGCAGCGGCCGAAGCGTAGCTAGGCCCAGTCAGCGGTGGAGGTGAAGCAGCCTTCCCGGCGGATGCCGGTGAAGCTGCTGGCGAGCCAGCGGTGTCTGCAGCTGGAGTAGGCTGGAGAGCGGTGTGCTTCTCAGCGGTAGCCGGGGAAGCAGCGGTGGATCCTTCAGCGGCTCGACGTTTTCTTCTTTTCCCCATTTCGGTGAATCTCGGCGATGCGTAGAGATGTTGCCTCTGTGGAGTCTCGAAGCAAAGTCAATAACCCCTTTCTCTACCCTTTTATTGGAAATATTGGTGTTTGTAAAGACTTGCTTAACAAGCAATGTTTCAGAAATGCCATCTGTGCTTCCAACTGTTTCAGAATACATGAAACCATTGTTTGACAAAACATACTACAAAACTAATGCTTACGCAACTAGGCAGTTGAACAATCCGACAGAAGAATGTTGAAAGATGACGAAAAATGGTCTGACAATATGGCAGAAGGTCCTATATTGTTATTTTGATGTCTGAAGTGTTAAAATCGCATATTCAGTTGTACTGGGGCAAAACATCTTCCGCTGCTATGCATCGACTGACTTCGGAGTAGGATTCCGGTTCTCTGGTGCCATCTGTAACAACAGCAAAAGCCAACGGATTCAACAAACACATGATAGACAGAAAAATCAACGAGTTCACCAGAGAAAAGCAAATCAGACAGATTACGACACTTGCACCAATTGAGGAAAATTGGAGATACAAGAGAATTGCTTTCCACCCTTGGGTCTTCCACAAATTCCAGAAGACTTTCAAGAAATACAAGATAACCCTGGTACCATACAATAAATTCAGCTTAGGAAAGATGTTAAAATCTAGCACTACTAATAGTATTCCACATGAAAAGAAACAAGGTATATATCAGATAAACTGCAAAGATTGTGACAAAATATACATAGGGAAGACCAAGAGGAACATTGAAACCAGGCTAAAGGAACACTACTGCAACATCAGATATAAACAGAAAGGTCTGCTGTTAGCGAACCATTTTTGGAAAGAGAACCACACAGTAGAAAAAAAAGGAAGCAAAATTACTAAAGTACGTCAAGAAACCGCTAGAAATAGACTTGTGGGAGAAAATATACATCAAAAAGTTCCAAGAGCAACTGATGAACTTTGAAATACCACCGGGAAGAGATCTCATCACCAAGTTCATCAATCGGTCAACAGATGGCACCAGAGAATCAGAATCCTACTCCGAAGTCAGTCGACGCATAGCAGCGGAAGATGTGGGGAATGCCTCACGAAACATGTCCTGCATGTAATATGTAGTAAGTGGAGCAAAGAGTATCTTTAGTCGACTCAATCTTTCTTCAATATATATAAGAAATATGATGTTGCTCTTCATTTAGAGGGTTGTTTTGAAGTCTGTCACACACAACAGTACTAGGACAACAGTACTAGTGAGTTTATGCTTTTAATATTGTGCACACAATTTTCAGCAGAAAACTTATTTGTTGATTTTAAATGATTATTAAGGATTAAGCTGTTACCACTCACTGCTAGGGGATATAAATCTGACTTCTTGATTAGTTGAGTAGGCATTTAAATATGATGCGATTGGGTTAATCTAAGTTTTAATAACAATTTTTCAGGACAATTTTTTTGTGTAATTGATTGTTAGAGATGGGGGAATTCTGTGTCCCTGTGTCCATCTTTGCCTTGCATCCATAAAAGGTATTCAACTTAAATACAAATTTAGGTATTCTTATGACTTTTCATATTTGAAGTATACTTCTCTCTCAAATGCACGCACATGATTTCTTCTGTATTTTAGGAATTCAGTGGCCTCAAATACTGCATTTCTGATGAAATGGTTGCTGCTATGCATCAAATTATGAAGAAAGAAAAGAATAGAAGGAAAAGGATATCCTAATTCTGTTTTTATATGTTGAAACACAGACATTAAATTAAACCACTCTAAGCAAAGCAGATTATTTCAAAACAAATGTGCACAGACCTTTTTAGATTTGAGGGAAAGGGATCTAAGTGACAGTGCACCCTGCCTCCAACAAAAGCAGTAATGTATTGCAGTCTCTCATTCTGGTCACAGAGCCATTAAATTTGCACAACCTAAATGTCACATCTGTTTGTACACTCACAGGCAGAATAAGAATACATCATTTTGTGAAGCCATATTTACAGTTTGCATCACTTCTCAGAGTGCTTGTCAATCTGTGGATTGCCACTGTGTCACACAACGTTCAGTTTGGTAGTGCTCCTTTTGCATCATCTAGTGCCAGTATAATATATCTATGATAACACAGGAGGTGTATAGCGATATGTTCATTGCTCGCACTGCAGCCCCATAATGCATAGAGCAGGGTATTTCTCTTGCATGAGAATTTACTTAAAAAGACAACCACCACAATGACTAGTTCATTTCATGATGACCCCTATTATTTACAGCATGTTATTTATGACAGTGACTACATTAGACGACAAATACAGATGCAATGACAATTGCTGTGATGATGATTATTATTAAAGTTTATATGGCATTTACTATTATGATAAATATTACTACTATGACTGCAGATGGCTATAACCACTGCCACCAATACTACTACCATGATGGCAACTGCATCAACGACGACTAGGATGATGATCACTACAATGTTAACTGCAAATAACTATTGATATTGCCAATACTACATTGATGACTATTATGAAGATGGCCTCATTCTTCAGTTTGCATCAATGATGACCACCACCATATCACCCCATAGTATTTTTAGTTCGAATGACAACTAGGAATTACTATGAAGACTACCACTTACATGGCTATGACTGCTGTTTGGATAGTTATGTGGATGACTAATACTTAAACAAAGACTCCTACTGCAACAATGATCATCACAGCTTCTAAACTTACTGTTATTATGGCAAAACTTACTCACTTGTATAGTATATGCTGGGAGGTTTCATTTTCCCTTCCACATTTCCTGCATAAAGGGTCTGTATAAGTCCAATTATGTGCAGATGTCTGCATAGTGTGTTGCAGCTATTAAGACAGCCTAGATCTGAGTTTAGATTTATTTAAATTCAAAAGAATATTGCCCTGCTTACCGCCTGGATCCAACATTAGTTATTGGACTTCCTGGCAGTAGTTTATTCCAATATTCGAGATGAGCCTTATTTGTTAATTGGGTTATCTCATACTTGATAATTCTGGGAGACATGCCACAAAAGGGCTTGGGTCTTGATGTCATAAGACCTGAGCCCCTCTTTGCAAGCATGTTTGCCATATCATTACCTCTAATACCTGCATGCCCGGGGACCCAAGCAAGGGTGACTGGGCAGTTGGTAGTGTCTTATTCAACATCATTTGGCATTGCTGAGCTAATTTTTATGTAATTTTAACCATCTTAAGGGCTTTTAAAGCTGTCTGGCTATTGAAGCAGATATTGACTTCTGCCTGTATATCTGGCATATTTATGATGTGCAGTTCACAATAGGATTGCATATATCTCAGCTTGGAAAACATTGGTATACCTTTCCAGAGGAATGGCAAGCATTGGGAGCCATCAGTGAACCACATTTGGCCCCCAGTTTTCAGGGGAGACCATTTCTCCATGTTGCACTTGTCCCTGGGAGGTATTACCACTGAGAAAAGTTTACTTAAGTGTACCGAGGCCTCATTCAGTCTCAATGCAACACTTCTGTTGCAGTCTGGTTAAAATGAGGATTGTCCCTTCAAGGTTAGCTTAAAGCACCATCTCACTTTTGTCCAGAGATGGTGTGCACTTCAAACAGTGACCTTTACAAACAAATGCAAAAGAAGTCCACCAAAATCTCTAAGGTGGATTATGGGGTAGTCCACATTGCTCTGGTCATCATAAGAAATGATAATCTTTGCAGCTTATTAAGTCTGCCAGCAAGTGTCCTCATAGAGGAGGCAGGCCACCAGACCAATACCACATACCAGAGGTATAGAGCCATCTGGTCATCCCAGGTTGGAGGCCCCTTCTCCATGCAATAGCTCTTCTACACACCCATAAAGCATTGTGGGTCTTCTTTACTTTATTTTCCATATGCTGCTTCCAGCTCAATCCAGTATCCAGGGTAATTCCTAGGTACTTAACTGAACCAGATAGCTTCAGTTTCTTCCCAAACAGAAGGGGGTTTACCAAACAACCACCTCCTTATAAAGACCATTAATTCAGTCTTGTCTGGATTAACTGACAAATTGGTTTTTCAGCACACCATTCCTTGAGTATCTAATGAGCCCTGTATGAGTTCTGAAACAGTACTGGGGAATTTTTTACTTGCTGCAAGGCGCATGTGTCATTGGCATAACCTTGAGTGGAGTTGTAAAACTACTATATAATACCATATAATACCCAGATATATTATATAATACTACTTTAATCCTACTTTAATATGTATAATATATGCAACCTTCACTACCATGACGATCACTGTTATGCATAACACCAGGTGGCTTGTCTTTAAGCAAGATGCAAGGGCATGGCAGTGGAATAATTGTGGCTAACTTAGCTGAATTTAAAGCTAGTGATGGAAATATTTCTTGAGACAATTTATGGACTGCTGCTCATGTCCGCTACCTGATGAAGAGGATTGTATGACAAAGACCGATAAGCTTGCTGGCATCTAAACTTCTTAATGCACCACCATCAGCTGCAAGTGAGAGCAACTGGTCTACCCATAGGCGAATCCACACAAAAACCAGGAGCAGACTTTCTCTGTCACAAACCAAAAAGCTGGTTTTGGTACACTGGAATCTCTGATACAAGGTTGACCATGGAGATGCAACAAAACCAGTTGATAATAAAAAACTGCAATTGTCATTAAGAGGTCAATTATTTTTGGGGATTGTAGAATAAAAATTGCTTGTGCATCTTTTCATTGGTGATCACTTTGTTGAAGGACTTTGACTTTTGTTAAAAAGATCACAATTCTGGTATAAAATATTCTAATTTTGTTTTTGGCGTTTTCATGGAGTCTATTGTGAGAGAGTAATGTTATTTTTGCTTTCTTTTGCAAGAATGAGTGCGGTTATTTTTCATCAAAATGTAAGCCAAGACAGTGTCTTGCAAAATATTGCAATAGTTATTTTATTTTGATTTTTGATTTTTTAATATTGCCAATCACATATATTTAATTTAGTAACAAATAATTTGTATTTCCTTGGAATGTAGGTATGATAAAGCTATAATATTGGCAGGAAAAACTAATATCCTATATCAAAACAAATAATATTCATTAAACATTTATGCCAACAATCCAACCAGTTTTACTAGTGATACCACATATTATACTGTATAATGCCCTGATTTGGTATTATTTAAAAAAAATGCAGCTCTGGTTTTAAACAATGCCACAATTCTAGCCTTGAGCATGAATTTCTACTCTGTTGAGCTGGTTCAGTTGGCCATCCACCACCAGACACCACAGAGTGGGTAACAAAATTCCTCTTTAGGTGCAGCCATAGGACACTGAGGCCCTCATGGAGCCACCACAGCCTGTCAGCTTCCCAAGGAGGCCATTATCCAGTCTGTTATCACTGAGCCGACTCCTCTGTTCTCTAGACGCTTCCTAATAATGCCTAAAGTCATTTTATTAAAGGCACCCTCACTGTCCAGAAAAACTGCCATGGCTAGTTCTGCACAACCAGCATCCTCTTCAGCTTTATCACTAGGTATACCCCCACCGTTGAATCTTTGCACTTGACAGTTCACGTAACATTGGCGATATTGTGGTTGCAACGATGCCAGAGTGGTTAGTAAACAACAGCTGATTGTTCTCCTTTATATTGTGTCTAAGCCGCATACAAAAAGTGTGTGTAATAGCGAATGTCAATGATTAATAACTATTTCGTATTATTATTATTATTATTATTATTATTATTATTATTATTATTGTTGTTGTTGTTGTTGTTAATTGAAAATAACTAAGCATAAATATTGCATTATATGTAGAATAAATTAGCACTTTTGACAATATAGAAACTAAATAATGCAAACAGTCATGCTACAATGAGGAGAAATAAAACAAATTATAAGCTGCGATAACAGTTATTTTCACTCTGTCTGTATTCCATATGGTTCAGGAATTTTGTTCCCTTTCTCTTGGAGTTCCCCTCCCTTGTAAATAACAGTTCTCATGATTAGTTCAAGAGCTGCTGCAGTTCGTACGGCTTTATCAGCAGGAATAGAGGGATGCCCATGAACCTTCACGTACTCCCCTGTTCAAAGAATTCCTGGGTCCTTCTTAACAGTTCCAATGCCTGACTATTAAGTGGCACATCTCGACGCAAAGGATTTTCACTTCATGAATCATCACTCGGTAATTGGTGTCATTTTAAAGGTATTGTCACACTTCAAATCTTGTATAAATAATTTGAATGAAATACTATATATAGAAATGTGTGCGTGTGTGTGTGAGAACAACAATAATCACAAATATGAATAACAATGAACAATATTAGCTTGCAAAGAACAACTGGATGCATGTGCTAAAGATTCACAAACTGAAACATGTGGTTGGAAATAGCTACATCCGGCAACAGCGCCGCTTCCAGTTCCGCTTCTGCTTTGTCATAGACCACCTGAAATGCTGCCTTGTGACAACGTTTCAATGGCGGGGGTTCAGTGGAGTGCCAATTTCATGGATTTCACAGGCCAATAGACATACTTATGGAGATGTCTAGGTCTTATCTACTAACACCCCCTCTCTTAAATGCCTATCTGCCAGCCTTTCTACAGCTTTCAATATGAAGGATGTTAGACTGATAGTACAAAAATCCTTGGGCCTGCAATAGGATTGTTTACTGGGCTTAGGTGTAAATATCACCTTCGCCTGCAGCCAGAGATGAAAAACATGCCTCATGGCTAGGTAGGTCCTGAAAATTCTCACCAGATGAGAGGATACAAATTCCCAGCCCTCCAGCTGAAGAGCTGAAAAGAGCTGAAAAACTCCATCCTCACTTGCACTTTTACAGTACTCGAAAATAGTACCCATATAACTTCTTTATAAGTCACAGTTTTGGAGGCCACTTTCCAGCCTTCTTGCAAATGCCTGTATTCCATGACTGTGACTGTACTTGATCAATTACAAAAGTCCCTAGGAAGTGAGTTTCAAGCAACACGCTCAAGGTCTCCCCCTCCAATTGCATCTCAACACCAGAGAGGATCTCCAAAGATACCAGCCTGGCCCTACCTCCCGAGAACAGTAGTTTCTGTAGTTGAGAGTGCTGGACTGCTTTTGTATGCTATCGCAGATGAGCCTCCAGCTTTCCTCATATACCCTCCTGATCTCTCTTCTATTTAACCTCTAGGATTCTTTGTATAACTCCCATGTTACCTGACACTTACTAGCCATTTACACATTATAGAGCCTTTGTGTTCTTTCTTGATCAATCTTAAATGTGAATTCCATCCAAGTTTTGTTCCTGTGGGTTTCTCTTGAATGAGAGGGCAGTTCCTTCTTTAAGCAGAGACCGAGATAGTAGTGAAAAACTCCACGAACAACTCCAGATCTTTATTTCTTATCCTGATCTGAGATCTCTTCTTGAGCCTACCCTCCAGGTCACTAGTCCTCTTGAGGTTCCTGTATAGGTAGTCCCTTCCTGTTCCCTCAAGATCAAAACTGTATGTCTATGATTGGATAAGGAAGGTTCTATACATACGTTGCAATCCTAACTTCCTCTAGGATCCCAAAGGACCCCAGGGTCAAGTCTAGGACCTCCTCTGATATGTCACAAATGTTGGAATGCCCACTTGATTCAAGATCAGTAACTTGTGCTCAAAAACTCGAGCAGTGCCTCCCTTCTTACATTATTGTCTGCACTTCCCTAAAACATGTGCTCAAAAGCTTCAGCAATGCCTCCCCTCTTATATTAATGTCCGCTTTTCCCTAAATGCTATGGTGAGCTTTGGAGTAACTACCAATCAGTAAGTTACGGTTTCTATTCCTGCATAACACAAGATTCCTGAACTCCTGAGGAGGTGGAGATTTCTCAATCATATGGGAAATAGACAGAGTACACTACCTCCTATTGGGGCAGTCCACTTTCCTCATACCTCACCAGCGCTGCCATTAGATCTCTCATAAAGTCTGGTAGAATCCAAGTGTTGCTGTCTTGTGAAGACACAAGCTCTGCATTAACATCAGCAGAAGCACTGAAAATAGAATAACCCTTTATGTTTAGTTGCACAATCTGGCCTTGCCTGAACCAAGGTTCCTGGATTATGGTGACTTTCAAGTCTTGCCTTGTTATGCTATTACATAGCACTATAGAGGCAATAATATTGTGTTTAGTAAACTCCATGAGCAGCTAGTCCACCCTCAGGGGAACCCTAGACCTCCCTTTAGGAGTTTTGGAGTTTACTTTGTCTTTAGATGGAGTACCCTCTTACCCGATTCTTTTGAGGTATCGGAGGGTCTCTGTTTAGGCTCAGGTGGGGCTTCTGGAGGATCACCCTTAACAAGGGAGCCACCTCCTCCCCCACTCTGAACCAGTTTCTTAGCCCTCCTCCTCCTCTTTTTGAAACCACTCCGATTCTTTGTCTTCAGTTTTAGAGAACCAACCTCCTTGGCCATTATCCCGAAACAGTTTGAGCTCTCAGCATCCTTTGAGGACAGAACATGTTTGTCCACATCTCTGGAAGATACCATCCCTACCTCCATTGGATCACTATGGGTAGCCAGTTCCCTTTTTGGAGCCCCTGCTACCTCAAATTTTGTACATGTACCATTGAATTCCCCAGTGGAGCTTCTGGATTAAAGGGTTTAGAACTATTTATGTTCCCATGAGTAGCTAGAGATTACTTTGGTCTGTCTAGGCAGAATCCCGTAGTACATGGGTAATACTATGTACTTCAAGAGGTTGTCAGGTATTCCAGAGGCTACATTAACAACACACCTCCTATGTGTCATGCATCTCTTTGGCATGGGTCGCTTAATGCCTTGGGGTTAGGGAGTTGGTTTGTGTTCTCCTATTTGATATTTAGAGACAAACTTGTCCATTGTGTCGGTGTTCAGCTCACATGGCGAAACAGGTCCCGGCAATCCACTACTCGCTGACGCATTTGATAGCCACTCAAGGTCCAGGTTTAGGGGCTTTGGCTGATTGACCCCACAGGCCCCCCTCTGTGTACATAATGTTGCCACTACTGCTATTGCTAGAGGGATGGTTACTACAGTTAAAGATAGCTACTACAATAATTCTACTATTAGTACTGTTATGATGACAGCAGGTATTACTATCACAACAAATTTTACAACAATGGTGACTACTACTGTGATAATGAATACTAGATTAAGCTATTAGATTGTAATGCAGAGCCACTGCAACACACTAACGTTTCAAACATGCTGTTGAAGTATTGGAATATTTAGAAAATGTAATAGTTATTCAAATTGTTCAAACAGTTACAAAGCTCAAACTGTTTAAATAATTCAAAAGTTTGAATTATTCAAGCACTTTGGTTAATTTGCTTGGTATGAATAGTTCAAACACCTCAGACAGTAAATCAGTATCTTACTGATATTTCAGTAGTTTGAATATTAATTGGATATATATCTATACAGTACTCCAGAACGTATTCATCTTCACTTAAAAGAAATTCTAGAAGCCAAAGTAATGGAGAGAAAATTCTGATTTTAATATGCAGAAACAACATTGCAGTTTGTGTTCTGCTTTTCAAGAATTTTCAGGTTTTATAATTTTGAAAATTGAGCAAGTTTTCAAATATTTTGTGTGTGGTGTTAACAAAATTATTTTGTGTGTGTTTAATAGCACAAATGTTTAGGTATAATGCCTGAAATTGCATTGAAAATATGTTTTGATCTGATAGAGGAAAAGAGTATCTGTGAGGAATTGTCAACATGTTTACTGAGCTTCTTCATTGATGCCTCAGTTTTTAAAATATCGTAAATTTATTTCTCCAACAGGTTAAATTATTTGTCGATGACAGTTGCTCTATTAAATTTGTATCAAATAATATTGTAAACACCACCAATGAAAAGTTAAAAAAATATCAGTGCAGTTGTGAAGAATTGTAACCCTAATAAAATTAATTTGGAAGAAGTCAGAGCATGTAAACTGTAGTTTTGTTTTTCTTTCTCCATAGTAAAATGAAATTTTTCTCTCCATTAATTTGGTGGTTAGAAAGTTTTAAAGTTGGAATGAATAATTTATGGAGATGAAAACTTACTATGCATTACAACCATAATTTTGATATTAATCTTCAGTTCTTTTGCACTTTCTCTTTTTGTTGATACATTTTTTTGTTACACGCTACTAAAAATAATTTGTTGGGTGAGACTAGAAAACTCAACTTCCTCATATGGTAGGCGACTTAAGTTCTGCAGTGTTTTTCAAGTGCAGACTATTTTCTCTTATCTTAATGCCACCTATGGTTATAGGCATATTGCCATGCACTGTGTTTCAGATGTCATTTGGTAAACTTTCAGATGGACTAGAAGTTTTTCTGGCTTTTTATGGTATTGTATGACGCAATTACTCAAACATTTTATGAATTTACAGTCTATGTTTTTCTCCTTTACATGTGGTTACACAGCATTTTAAAATACAGAACTAAGCTTACTATTTCTGTAATTCAATCATACCAATTTAATAGCTGTTCTTAACCTATTAAGAGCAACATAATAAGCAGAGTTTTCTCTTTGAACAATAAAGATTTATTTTGTGGGAGTGGGTGCATGTGGGAGGAATGGCTGTTTTGGGGGAGCAATGCGTGTTTTGTGTTGAAAAGAGAAAATGCAAACAAATGACAGCAAAGATAATTATTTGTTCTTGGGGTGTTCATTAGTAGGGAATGCAATTTTATGTACTAAAAAGGTTGAAAATATTGTGTTTTTTAGTCAGTAAAAAAACTGAGCGGGATGGCTCAGGCAGTAATGCCTGTGGCTCGCATTTGGGAGGTCCCGGGTTCAAGCCCCCTGGGGCCAACCAATCTGATTGAATGTTTTTACACAGTTTTTCTCGGTTCCTAGGCGAATGTTGGGTTGGATAATTTTATCTGCAAATTTTCATATCATCCCTTTCATTATGTTTCATTCTATCTTCTTCACTGCCATACCAGGCACTGGGTTGATCTCCCATCCTAGATATGCTATGATCTAGAGTTTGCTTGCTCTTCGACAGGCTACTGACCCAAGACATTAGCTTGCAAGTCCTTGATGGTGTAAGTCCTACAAAGATGAGGATAATCATTTAAAGATGTAAAAAAAAAAATGAAAAATATATGTAAAAATAAAAAAATATTTTGTTTCAGTATTACAAGATTGTAAATAGCCCAGCGTATTTCATCTAAGGAATGCCACTGGCACACAAGCTTTCAATTTCACTGTCTACTTGCTCTTCTGAAACTTCGACAATTTTAAACATATTCTCAAATCAGTCACTGTTTTCAAACAAAATTCTGTTTAATAGCTTCCACTTTGGGACCTTAGAATTAATTCTTTTCTCAATGTCATGCCACCGCATTAATTGTCCCAGTTAACAAGTTGGTTGCTGTGTTTTCTAATTATTTATGGAGTGACACAAAAAACTCAAATTTGCCGATATGTAAGATAATTCATTGTTTAGCATACTGCCCTTAAGGAAGTTATGAAGAATTTCAATTGTAGTGTCATCATTATTTAGTTATTTATGACTGGATTAAAATTTTCAAAACTATTTGTATAATACACTGTTTACCATGTCCCCCAAAACTGTGGCTCTAGGTGAAATGAAAGATATGAATTTTTTCCCCTGAGCAAATCAATTCTTGTTGGCACTTTCACACACACTTACTTTCTCTATATGTACCTAATAGGTGGAGAAGATATTGCATTCTACCAAAATATTTGATGTCGAGATTTCACCAAAAATACATGTTTTGAGGCCCAAGGCATTTTTAGAAAGTCCATGTGATTGAGGGTCTGTCTATGAACAGCAGAACTTAAAAATGTAAAGTTGGATAAATACCAAACTTGGCATTTAAGTTCAGTATCTTCCAAAGTTGCAACAGGAGCATTTTATAGAAAATCCCCACACCCCAAACTACCCGTTACCAAAATTTATTTTCTCAAAAATGGCTCTTAATGATCTTGATTAAAATACTGTGGGTGGCGTGCACCACGTTGGAGTAAATTGCTTCGGAAGTAACGTGTACTAAAGAATTCCCCACTACGGAAGTAGGTTACTATGGGAGCAATTTACTCTGAAAGTAACGGAGAGCTCAATTACAATTTACTCTTTTAGTTACGACTATGGAAGTAAGAGCTCATTACTCCCGAAGGTTGTTTTGTTTACGTGATTTACTTGGTGCAATCATGAATAAGGTTATGTACGATAGGAAAAGGGGAGAAACATCGGTGAAAGAGAGAAATGTTTGTTGGTAGAAATAAAGAAAATCCATGATATGAGTGTAAAAAAAAAAAGTGCGATAACCTGCATTACGTTGTTCTTCAAAGCCAGTGAGATACCGCCAACACTCGCAACGTGCGTTCCTAATTACTTTTTATTTTAGGTTTATTAGTGTTTTACGTTTGATTTACGGGAGGTTAGGTTTAGGCTTATTATTATTAGCTTAGGTTTCTGATTCATGGGAGGTTACTTTTATCAAAGTTTTCATTGAAGACCAAGTAATGCAAAAAAAGCCAAAACGTGTTATAAAGATGCTGGAAAGTCGTGATTGACGAGTTTATTCTAGCGATGGGAAACGTACTGAAGAGCAGCTTGAAATTCTAGAAACAATGTTTCTAATCTTCATTTTGCATCGCAGATCACTTGTGTGTTGATAGAGAAATACCCTTTCTGATTTCGGAAAAGTTCACCATATTCACGGATAGGTACAAAATAGTAACATGCGTGCAGTCAATTCCACACACAATGTGTGGGAAATCTGTAAAAGTGAAGAAGAATTGCCTTTTATTTTCCTAACACTCGTGTATATTTATATGTATAGGTACCTTGCTCTTAACCTCAAAAGCGCTCTTACAACGCAGTGAAATACACGGCCAGCAGACGCGTGGTGAACGTTTATTTATAAGATCGCCTGTAATACTGGGATTTCGATGAACTTTACTTAAGGTGACATGGAAATGCTGGTAAACTAAAGGTATAACTGGCATGCACTTAACGTAACGGGAGTGACTCTTGATTCATAGTTCTTTTATTCCATCGAGCTAGTACCGATTGGTTCTAATTACCATGTGAAATCAAACTTGACGTAACGGGAAGGAAAAGTTTGATGCCAAACTTCTAAATTACATCGCGTTAAGTCAATTCTATCTCCATTTAATACAGTGTAAGACTGTCACATTACGTTAAATTCATCGTAATGCCGGCTCAAGCTTCTGAAATATTCCAGTACGAAACACTCATAGGATGCATAACAATAATTGCAATTTGGATTATAGAGCTGAATTTGTGTCCAAGTTTTGTTGAAATGTTCTCCAAACAGGTTCAAAAGGCGTGTATAAGATTTTCTCCTAATACTGAAATGTTCATTAAACTTTCTCTCTCTCTCTCTCTCTCTCTCTCTCTCTCTCTCTCTCTCTCAGTATCATATGGTTCTCGCATAGCATTATCGCATTTCATTCCCCCCCTCCCCATCGATATCATCAATGTAACCTAAGTAATCTCCATTTTCTTCATCGAGATCATCAATGTAATCTTAAGTAATCCATGAACGCGTCAAAAATATCTTCCTCTTAATACAATATGGTATTCTAGTTCAATCGACAGGTTAGTTACTCCATCCGGGTCGAAAGAGTAAATTCTTACCTATATTTGTGCTCTATTTAATTCTGTAGTAACATACTATATGATGGTGCTCTCTGACATTTACTTCTGCAGTAATTTAATCTGGGAGTATCTGAAAGGAGTAAAATTCTTCGGAAGTAGTTTACTCTCGCATGGAAGTCGCCGAGTGTTGACTTGAATAGTAGTTTACTACGAAAGTAGAGCTTACTCCAGGTTGGTGCACACCACCCAATATGTTAAAGATTTTACATGGCAAATAAAATGTATGTTTTGAATATTCTGGTAATAGCTTGTGAAGTCCTCTTTATTTGGTTGAATTTTGTTTAAATTTATATAATTAGAAAACCATAACAGATAGAAATGTACTACAGAGGAAATATAGAGCTTATTAAAACACATACTTTGTGTTAAATGTTCTTTTCAAGGCGTTGGCCATGTTTTAAATATTCTGTATTGTAATATTACACTTTTGCCAATATTGTGTTATCTAACGCATATGCTTGAAGGTTTGTGATCCTGCTCTGTTTCTTTTTGTCTTTCCTTTCATTGCAAGCACTTGTTACCACAAAAGAAACATTTGAACGAGGTTTCTGCTTGTGGCTATGCACTTCTTGTTTACATGGAGAAATCAGTTTATGCTCTTAATATTTTGAATGAATGTAAACATCTGCATTACCATTATTAAAGATACATTTTGTGTATCTTCTTTTAGTGGCATTTTCTTCAAAGGGGTGGTAATTAAACCAGTTTCATAAGACTGTTTCATTTTAACTTTAATTTATATTTTATTATTTGTTACAGTACTGTTTTCAAGTGTTCCTTTTTGTTCTTTTGTGTATATTCTAGGACTTTCCTTAATGCCTAGTAAGAAGCAAACCAGTTTTAATTTTAATATTAAGAAGTGTTTTTCCATGAAAATGGTCAAAGTAATTGGTAGTTTTCTTAGCCAAAATGATATATTTTGTGAGGTTAAAGAGAGACAGTGCGCAAGGGACTCTGGAATCATGTTTATCAGCTGTCTTAAGTGTTAATGCTTGGAGTTTGTTGTAATTTATAAAATTCTTTATTGTCTTGGTCATGTAAAGAGCATGGAATTTAAAGCCTTCACATAGCCATGGATTTGACTCTTGCTTAAGCCTACTGTATTCCCCTTGTACCTTCAAAGAAATGTCTAATAAAACCATTTCTACAAATGTGTATCTTGATTAACATGAATCAGTTACACACACACATGCACGCACACTCTGTCTCTCTCTCTCTCTCTCTCTCTCTCTCTCTCTCTCTCTCTCTCTCTTCCTCTTTGAAATTCATTTGTCCATGTTAAGATACAATATACATATCTGCTCACATACTCTGTGAAAACCATGTACTATATAAATTACGTATATCATTGATATTGTAATGAAAAGAAGCTAGAAACAGTGATGTGTATTGAATTTATTTAAAGGTGAGTCGGAATTGTTACACTACATCACTTAAGTTTACTCACTTAACATGTTTCGGGAAACGGTTGTTCCCATCCTCAGAAGCTAATCCGACTGGCCCGTGTTGTTGGTGTTTCCGTTTTGTGGACTGGATACTGTGGTGGCATCTTGTGGTGGTGAAATGTACTTCCATAGAGGATTTGGTGGCGGCAAATCAAAATTCATTAGATGTGTGTTGTGTTTCAGAATGGTGATCTTCTCCCATGCATCTAATTCGGCTGCAAATTTGGCTGTTTTGACTAATGTAATATTGGGTTTGATGTGATTAGTGATCCAAAAATGGTGTGAAACTGCAGATTTGTCCATTTGTTTGTATTTGATGCATCTCATGTGCTCCTTTAGCCTAGTTTCTAGGTTTCTTTTTGTCTTACCTATGTATACTTTATTGCAATCTGAACAATTGATTTTGTAGATTCCAGCTTTTTTGTCTTGTGGGATGGGGTCTTTTAACTTGTTACAAAGTAATTTCTGTATGTTAAATTTGTTCTGTGGAGCTAGGCTGATATTGTGTTTCATGAAAATCTTCTTAAATTTGTGAAATTTTCCTGGGTGGTATGTGAATTTCTTGAACTTCAGCTGTTTATCTTGCTGGCTGAGATTTGTTGTGTTTCTGATGTGCTTCTGTCGTTTGAATTTTGCAATTTTTTTGTCAATAGTTGTTTTGTTGTACCCATTATGTATTGCTGTGTCTACTATATGCTGGTATTCTAACTGGTATTCTTGTTTATTTAAGGGGGTATATACCAGTCTATGTGTTAGGCTGTTTAGTACTGCATGTTTGTTTGTGGTTGGATTGAAACTCTATTTTTTATGTAATTAGTAGAGTGTTTTGGCTTCCTGTATATGCCAAAGGTTAGGTTCTTTTGTTCTGTGATGATTTTTAGGTCTAAAAATGGTAGCATGCCTTCTTTTTCTATTTCTATGGTGAATTTTATTGATTGGTTCTGTAGGTTTAGTAAGGCTAAGGAGTCTTGTATGAACCTATTAGGGACAACAGCGAAGATGTCGTCGACATATCTGTGCCAAACTTTAAACATGTATGGAAAGGAAGTTGTTATGTGTGTTTCTAAGTAGCTCATAAATAAATCTGCCAGGAAAGGTGAAAGTGGGTTGCCCATGGTTAGACCTGTTGGTTGTTGATAGAACTTCTTATTGAAATTAAAACAATTTTGTGTAATGCACAAATTGGTAAGTTGTATGAGGTCTTCTATTTCTTCTTCAAGCAAGTTAGTCTGCTGTAGCCATTTCTTTAATTGACGCAGGAGTTGATCTGTAGGGACACTTGGAAATAGTGCAGTGACATCAAAGGAAACTAATCTATCTTCTGGTTCAAGTTCCAGGGATTTTATCTTCTGTATTAAATCTTCTGAATTCATTATGTTTTTGCTATTGAATTTTGGTAGTGAAGAGAATCTCTGTACTAACCATTTTGCCAGTTTGTAGGTAGGAGAATCAATATTGCTGACAATTGGTCTCATCTTATTACCCGGTTTGTGTATTTTAGGTAGAGCATACATTCTTGGTAATGTGGGGTGGTCTGGTTTTAATCTAGATTTATCAGTCTGTTATAGTTTTGCTTTCCTGGATGGTTTGATTGAAGGCTTTTAAATGTAGTTTTAATGGGTCTTCTTGAATTTGTATGTAATTTTCTTGTTGCAGCATATTTTCTACTCTGGCAATATAATCATCTTTTTGAAGTACAACTAGTTTATTTCCTTTGTCAGCTTTCGTGTATACTACTGGTTTTGATTTTAATGTTTTGATCACATGTTTGGTTGGGAAATTGTTATGATTATCTGCTTGTATTTCTTGGAGAACCATTTCACATTCTTTTTTTATAGTGGTTTTACTATTTTCATTTAGGTTGTAAGTAGCAATCTCAATGTCTGCGACTATTTCATCGGTTGTTTTTGTGTAGCCAACACATGTTGTTAGGCCAAGGTTTAATACTGATAATTCCGCTTTGGTGAAAGTTACATTTGAAAGATTAATTACGTCTGGTTATGAAGTCGTTTTCTCATTTTTTAGGTTAGGTTTATATGAATGTTGCTTCCAGCGTAGTATGTCTAGTTTTTTCTTTAATTTCAGCGTTTTTGTTTTCATCCTGTAGCTAAGAATAGTGAGGAATTTTGATTGCATGTTTTGCCAAAGTGGGTAGCCGAGTGTGTCCGTTAATTTAAGGTGAAGAGCATATAATTCCAGTTCCAATTTTTGTAATTTTGCGTAGTGGTTGTTTCTTTCAATTATTATTACTTTTTTATTGGCTGATGTTTGGTGTTTGCTGTTTTTGTCATATTTTACAATTCTCCTTACAAACTTTGGTGTGACTTTGCTTTGTATGCATAGGTTCAAAAAACGGATGTCCGCAAATGTGTTTTTTCTCTTTTCTTCAATTTTTTGGTATCTTTTGATGTCACTTTTTATTCCACTGAAATCTGTATTGAAATTTAGGGTTTCTAATCTTACCTTGTTTTCTGCTTGTTTTCTGACATATTACATGGTTCGTTATTTTCTAGCACACCTCCACAATGTTCGCCACTTTCTGACTACTACAGTCCGGTGATTCGTCAATGCTTACCCATATTTTTTTACTTCATATTCTGCTCTGAATTTTCTTAGCATTTCTTTGTAACATTCAGGGGCATACAATGTTCTTAATGTTGATTCTTTTGGTGTTTCAGAATTTGTGTATTTTGTAAGAAAATTTCTGAGCTCTGGAACCTTTCAGCTTATATAATTGAATATCACATGAAAGAAATGTAGTTCCTGAGGTTGTGGGTTAAACCTGGCGGAGGGCGATGGATTTTTTTGTGCGTAAAAATCCTTAAAATGACATCCTTTGGAAGGGAAGTGAAGCCAATGGTCCCATGTCGTAGATTTACGGCATGTAAAAGAACCTCAAGTCTGACAAAGAGGCCTGTTGAGTAAAATTTCCGGTCTTTCTCACCCATATAGAATGGGACGCTAAGAACCATAGCAGTTAAAGAGCATCCATAAATGAAACTCGATTTCAATTTTACATGAAAGAAAAGTTTTGCATAAATCTGCATAATATTTGGAACTTCTTGAAATGGATGTGTGAAGAGGAAGCTGCTTCACCTAAAAGAACTAGTCTAGAGATTGTACATAAAGCAGCCATCCTATGTTTACCACCTGCTAAATGCTGCAAGTCTTGAGATTGCTGATCTACGTTTACTGACTTCGCTCACTTTTGGCTGAATAGAATTTTTCCATCACTTGTAAAAATTCTACTAAATTCGCCAACATACTGTTGCAAATGAGAACAAGTACTTGGTTATACTTGTGGCATTATATTACCAATGTTTTCACTTAATATACTGGTACTATATAAACGGTCTGTGTTAAAGACAAGAGCAATGATTAACTGAAGAATATTAATGTTGTGTGCATTGTGTCAGCTGTCCTCATCATAAATAAGGATTCCCCTTTGAGTTTGTGAGCCTGCATGTGCAGTCAAGATCACTCGCTATGCAATATGTGTAGGAATGAAATTGAGCTTTCGTTAGAAATTGAACAAACAAAACCTAACAAATAGGTGTTTTTAGCAAAATTGTTTAAACTATTTATTTGCATGAAAATATTACAAAAATATGTATTTTTACGTGAAATAGAATTTCATTTATAAACTAGAGTGTTCTGGTTCAATATTTTTGTCTTAACAGTTTTTTTATGTATAAGCAAAGAGAAGAGAGAGAGGGAGAGGGTCCCCCCCCCTATTTATCAGTTTTAAATGGATTAGATAGCAGTGATAACATCCTCTCACAATTTCAGCAGAGTATTCTCTCTCCTTTTTTTTTTTTTAATGCTGCTTAATTTATTTTTTGAAAGATGCTGATAAATTCTTCTTACTAAGGGGTATGCTAAAAGCATGCTCCAGTTCATATATCTTCCCACCATAAACCGGTTTTCCATTGCAGTGTCATCCCTGTGTGTAGTATTTGTATGTAGTTTATCGTACACATTCCAAGCTACAATTTACAAATTTTGTTACATTTATTTTCATGCTTCTACTTTATGTACATGCCTGGTACCCTACTTTGTGTTGTACAGCCGGTGTAGCTCCCTGGCCTGTGGTGTGTGTTTAGAATTCTTCTTTATCAGTTTGCTTGGGTCCATTCACTTGCATTGAAACCACTGTTGCCTCAATTAATCGAACTTAAGTTCTAAGCTAAAGGTGTTCAATTAATCTCTTATCTCAGCATTTCCAACATTATTTGCATTTCCAGTTAATATCCCAAAATTTGTCTTTAAGAATTGTATTTTGGCTGATTTTATTTCCCATTTCCTTTTTCTATTAATGGCCCAATTTTTAGTGCCATATATTATGCAACTGTTAAAATTTCAGTATTATCTCCTATTCTTTCTTGTTGTTTAATGCACCACGTATACTGGAATTTTGGTAGTTTTTATTATGTATCTTTGTCTTAAATTATATTGAACATCCTAAATTATAAATTCATAAATTCTTTGAATAAAATTAGTAATGGTAAAAAATGCATGTTTCCTATTATGGACTTCGTGTAAAACAACAAGTGCACTAAACATTGGACTAAGGTCTGATAGTATAAACATTGCTAATCCAAGAATAATATTAATTGAAATTAAGAAAATAAATGCGGTTCTGACTGAAGTCATATTGTATAAATGTAATCTAAGACTAATGGATCAAAGTTTAATTTTAATCTTAGGATATTATGAGCATTTGTCAACATAGCATAGATAGTTGAGCAATGCGAATCCCTGCCACTATGGTACTATCATTTTACCGAAATATTTTTGTTACATAGCTAGCCAGGTTAGTTGCATGCACTACTGAAAGAAATGGCTGATAAACAGAAAATTAAATTATCTTAAAGACGAAAAGGATATGTTTGTAGAGATTCTTGAAAATTGCAAGGAAATAATAGAATCTAAACAAACCAATTCAATAACAAAAAAGGAAAAAAAGAAAGCATGGAAAAAGGTTGCTTCAGAATTTTAATTCTAGAAAAGTCAGTCGGCCTAGTCATTTATGGAAAACTTTAAAAGTATGCTACGAAAACATAAAAAGAAAATTAAGAAAGCAATTGCACAAGATAAGGTACGTAGATCCTGTGTGTGCAAGGTTAACCTCAAACCTAGTTATAACATTCTAAAATGTTTTGGAATAAACATGTGTATTTTAAATGTAGACGTATACGATGTAAAGAATTCAAAGCAACTTGAGACTATGTTGTTTATCCGAATTGTTGCTGTGGATGCTTGATATGTTTATATTATGCTTTACATATATGTATATATTACACCTTATTTAACGTTTTCTCCTTGCACCCCATAAGTCTAAATTTACAACTTGTACCTCAAAATCGAACATTTCTAAGCTTATAAATCACTACCTTTGGTTATTCTTTTTCATCCCAGTTTGGAAAAGCAACTGGAACTTCTTGTTTTATAAAGTAGCCCTACCTATTTCAAATTGAACTGCATAAGACAGGAGTTGGAAGTTACAAACCACCAACCGTCGATTCAACTGGACAGAAGCTGATTGCTGGTCTGCAGGCCCAATTCATCCCATTAGCTAATCCATATGATGGCAAATTATATTTTTGTGACGAGATTGTGTCTCAAGAGGACAGAATGATTGTATTTCTATTGGTGCTACGACACACAAGCAGAGGAAGGTGAAAATTTTATTTTACTTCATGAAGTCGCTGTACCAGATGAGGTATTTTACAAATATATTTCTATTGCAACATTAGTGTGTGCAATATTTTATTTTTCACAAAATAACATCTCTTTTTTATGTTCTTTCAGTCAGCATTGGCATATCAACATACTACTCTTGCTTCAACTTCATCAGCAGCAGCTGATGAATGAATAAAATCATGCTCTCCTAAAAGAAAGAAAGCAGACACTGTACTCAATATGAAACATTGCTTCTATAAAAGAAGGTTAGAATGTTTAAAAGTTGAGCACAAGATGAAAATGGGTTGTATATAACCAGAACATAAAATTAAAATGGAAATCTTTCAGGCTGCTAAAGGAATAAAAGACTTGGAACTAGCCCAAAAAAGACAATTAGTTTGAATACATACAAATGCAATACATACAAAATATAAGGTGCTTTTATATTTTTAGTTACCTGTTTCAAGTTTGAGGCTATGTAATTAGCCTTTTCTGTCTTTGTTTATTTCTGTTTACTGTGCATGTGAATTGTTTTGTTTTAAAGCAAAGAATAACTCTTGTGAAAGTAAGATTATCAATGAAAATGATTCAATTACTATTAGTTTAGATGGTTCAAAAACAACTATTGTAAATAACAATTCATGTTAACTTGTAAAGGACAAATTATTAATTTTAAGAAAGCTATTAATAAATGTACTGCATTCAGTAATTTGCTGTTGATAATTAGTTATTGTATATATTCTTACCTAAATACATTACTAATAATTGCTTTTTTTACAGCAGTGTTATCCATTCTATAAAGCTCATTTGCAGCAGGTTGTGGTATTTTTTCATATACTCTCCTCCCATTAATCACAGCTTCATCTCTTTTAGGAACTTCATTTGTTGCGTTTACAGCAATGTTATGCAAGACAAATGCTGCAACAGTAATGATTGGAGCACAAGGTAATTTTACTCATCCCATTTTGAGACAAAAAAATTGCCTTTTCACAACTCTGAAAGTTCTTTCAATAACAGATCTTGTTCTTTTATGAGCTAGATTGTTAGCTCTTTCTTCATCTGCCTCTTCGTGTAACACTGGTATCAGTAGGTATGGACAACATTGATAGCCAGAATCTCCGAGGTGTAGTCTTTCAGGAAAGTTGCCAATCTCAAATTGGGCTGTAGTCTTGAGTTTGCAAAAATGTTGCTATTGTGAGCAGATCCAGGTCATCTAGCTACAATGTTCCAGCAAGGTAGCTGAGCATCACATACTTCTTGTACATTTAATGAAAACCAGCCGTTTCAGTTTCTGTATACCTCTGCATCATTGCCACCAGGTGACATCATTGGTATATGGGTGCAGTCTATAGCCCTTAAGACAACTGGAAAATGAGCTGTATCGAAAAATTCATGCATGATTTTTTGCACTTCATTCTTTTGTTGGGAATTTTGATGAATTTTGGTTTCAATGAAGCATTTAGGTTCGATACTTTATACATGGCTCTGCAAGCTGTTGTGTCTACTTGTACATCTCCAATTACCATCTGGAAAGTGCCCATTACAAAGAACCTTAAAGTATATACATATAAAGTATATACATTAGAGGTAAAGGGTTGTTTCTCCTGGTTGGTTTATGTAAAATATCTTTAAACCTCAGTTCTAATTGTTCCGCAGTAATTTTATTCAGGCAAAGTCTCATTTTAAACTTAGCGTTCATGTCTCTCAAAGGAGTTTTCCTTTCATGGAACACACGGGGTGCCTGATGGAATTAATTTTCCTCCTCATCATCCATTGAAATGTTGGAATAGTCAGATATCTGTAAAATAAAGAAAAAGAAAGCCAACTAATATGAGAAGTTATGTTATGTTATATAACTATACTGTAATATATAAAACGAAAACTTTATTCAGTCATACACATTTGAAGATAAATGTATTCACAGGGCCTGCTCACCATTGCTTGCAGAAATGTTGAGTTAAATTGTATCTAAACAATCTGCTGCTCTTAGATCTCAAACTGAAAACAGTGCACTAAACTCAGATTAACAACTTAATCATAGGAATTTGTACATTAAAACTAAACTCAGTTGAAGAAATAAATTTTGCTTAATGTTTATACAATATGTTTCTCCAAGTTCAGCATCAGCTGAGATTAATTTGATCTCTAAGTTCTTTGGTTTATATAATTAGCTTTAGAGTCTTAAAATGTGATAATAAAATGATTGGCTATAACTGTTGTATTAATTTACTTTTTAAAATATTGTTACATGAACAAATTCTTCTCAGCATAGTTGATAATTTTTATGCTGTCTACCTAACTAAATGCCATTAAGATTAAATGCAAAACATGGGTATTATATTGCAATATTCTTTGGAAAAAGCAGAGCTGTAGGGCAGGTCATTGTGTATAAACCATGTAAATTGCTAAATTCATTTATAGTTTGTGTTATAACTATTAACCCTAAGGATAGTTTTACTAACATTACTGGCTGTTAATAATAATAATAATAATAATAATAATAATAATAATAATAATAATAATTATAATAATAATAATAATCATCATCATCATCATCATCCCACATCGGAAATCATGGCAATGAAATGGCAGATAAATTTACAAAGGAGGCTGCGACAGGAACCAGTGGAACCATCAAGTATACAAAGAAACCTAAATCCTTGGTTATCACCCAGATAAAAGAAAAAGGAACTACTAAATGGCAGAATGAATGGAACAACACAGCTAAAGAAGCCACCTGCAAGAAGTTCTTCCTGCCTGTTGGATATAAATCAAAACTTAAATGCAAAATAGCACCCGAGTTTTCTGCAATAGTAACCAGAAATGGCAAAAACAAATCACATCTCCACCAAATAATCTTAAATGACTCAACCTGCTCATGTCGGAAAGCAATGCAGACTGTGGACCATCTCCTGTACGGTTGTGAAATGCAGCATCATGCAAGAAACACGAAGGATGAAATCTTCAAAAATGGAGGAACATGGCCAGTAACACAGAAAGCCTTTATACAAAAATGTTTAAGAACAATAATATACGATAAGGTATAATCAACAAGTGAACAAGTTATTAATATATATAAAATTATGTAATACTGAGTATATGAGGTGTGATCAAAAAGTTTCCGGAATGGCTCCACAACAATGCTGACGCTGAGATTTCTTTAATTCTTACCCAGACTGTACATGCAGGCTTCCTTCCCGATAAAAATGAGAGGTCACATGACTTGCTGTGACCATGCAGTGACGAGGTAGACACTCTGAAGTGAACACGTGTTTTGCATGTGCTGCGATTTTTCCGCGTAGCAAAAATGTCAGATCATGAAGAACAAAGAACGAACATCGAATTTTGCTTTAAACTCGGTAAAACTGCAACAGAAGCCTATGAAATGTTAAGAACAGCTTATGGGGAGGAAGTTATGGGCAAAACTCAAGCATTTGAGTGGTTTTCGAAATTTAAAAGTGGTGTGACATCAGTTAAAGATGCAGATTGTTCGAGGCGGCTCTGTTCCAGCAAAACTGATGAAAATATCAATTAGGTGAGGGAAATGGTCTCAAATGATAGGCGTATTACAATAAGAGAACTTTCTGACTGATTAGGACTCTCCTTTGGAAGTGTTCAAAGCATTTTGAAAGACAATTTGGACATGAGAAGAATTGCTGCAAGTTCGTGCCCCACCTGCTTTCAAATGACCAAAAGGAAAGCCGTGTGATTGGCTGCACAGATCTTAAAGGACAGCTACAAAATGACCCACAGTTTATGGAGAAAATTATTACTGGTGATGAAACATGGATTTATGGGTACAATCCAGAAACGAAGCAACACTCTTCACAATGGAAGAGTCCTTCATCTCCATGCCCGAAAAAGGCCAGACAAGTTCGATCCAAAGTGAAGTCAATGATGATTGTGTTTTTTGATATTAAAGGCATTGTACACAAGGAATTTGTGCCACAGGGTCAAACAGTGAATCAAGTGTTCTACAAACAAGTGCTGCAAAGATTGAGGGAGAATGTGTGATGCAAACAGCTGGAGAAATGGAGGAGTGGTGACTGGTTCCTGCATCATGACAATGCGCCCGCACACAAAGCCCTTTCTGTTTGCCAATTTTTGGATAAAAATAGGATGAATACTGTTCCCCATCCCGCCTATTCTCCAGATTTGGCACCAGCGGACTTTTTTCTTTTCCCGTGACTTAAAATGCGGCTCTGAGGACATTGATGTCATCCATCGCGAATCGCAGAAGGCTCTGAACATGTTGAAAGAAGAGGACTTCCAGAGGTGCTTCCAGATGTGTCAGAAGCACTTGGGACAAGTGTATCAACTCCCAAGGAGACTACTTCGAGGGTGACAGTGCAGATTAGACAAAACAAACTTGTGTAGTATTTATGACGTCATTCCGGAAACTTTTTGATCACACCTCGTATACAACGTAAATAGGTTATGTGATGCATGTAATCTTAACACGGTAATGGGGCATACTGACAAAGGAAAGAATAAATTAAACTCATAATAATAATGGGGTTATTTTGAATCTAATGTTTTAGTTTTATGAATTTCAAAGTTGCGTAAAATAAGTAAAAAATAGGTATTGCTTATTATATAGTAATAGTAATTAATATATGCTGTGAAATATAACTTTTATCTACAAAATGAGATTTGGTTCAATGTTTTGAAATGTAGGCTTCCAGAGTTATGAGCAATTAAAGTGGCACAAAATGAATGTGCTAAATTTATCATTCAACACCAGGTCAACTGTTGCTTTTTAGATGCTGATATTTAATGATTATGATTTCCTTAGCATCCTTTACCAATAGGAAAAATTAACAATTGAAAGAAAAAGTGTGAGGTTTCTTTGCATTTGATTTCACATGGAATGTCCCATATAAACTCTAATTCAAATATGTAGATGACTTTTTTGCCATAGTGGAATAGAAGTTTGTCAAGAGCACAACAACACTACTAAACTTAGAAGATACTTCAGTGAAATCCAATCTCCCCTTTCTTAGTGAAAAATAATTAAAAATCAAAATAAAATAAGTGATGACATCAATGGAAAAGACATACACATGCATGCACACTAAAAGTGACAGCTACAACCCCAAGGAACACAAATGAAGAATAATATTTCAGATTATTAAATGTACCCCTGAACACAGGAGCACAATTCAATATCAGAAATTGTAGATACTTTATGAAAGAAATTGTGGACAGGAAGATACAATAAATTTTAAAGTAAGAAACAAATCAAGCAAATTACTGTGCTAATGAATATAAAAGAAATAAAGTTAAAAGTAATTCAGCTTCCAGAAATTCCCTAAAATGTTTGAGGAATATGGTATAACCCTCCAGTCAACAAGCATTGTTTATAAACATGCTCAGGATTAGCACATAGGACAGAATTCCAACTGGATGACACACTTTTTTATGAAATTGGATGCAATTATTATGGGAAAATATACATATGGAAGGCAAAGAGGATCAAGGACTCAAGGTTTTAAGAACATATGAGAAATGTAAAATATAAACAGACTAATAAATCATCAGTTGCAGGGCAGTATTGACCATGATCCTGAGATCATTAGTTGAAACACTAAACCTTTTTGAAAACAGTTGCACTCTGTTTGGAAAAAAACTGTTTGTACATAAAATAAACAGTTTGTTAAAGTTTGATGTTCCATATGAAAACATCACAATACACAGCAGGACCTCCAGCCTGGAAATGCCATCTGTAAGCTACAGGAAGAAGCATGTCGGTGAGTATTCTGATGGAGGTTGCAGTCTCTGAAATTATTTTGATAAATACATTAAGCTGGAGCAAATAAAAACTCATTCTGAGTATTAACATAACATCTCAATCTGTAGACCTATAGTGAGCTAGACCAGCTTAAAAAAAAAAAAGAAGCTAGTCTACTCTAGGATGTAGATTACGTCATAAATACATAATTACATTGTATACTTGTATGTAAATAAATTCTAGTTCTTATGTAGAACATGTTAGAGCTAAAAAATTTTAAAATAATATTATTTATACTTAATGTAGCTATAAAATTTGGTAACATTTTATAGTCAGTTATTTTTTTGAATGAAAGAACTCCTCTGTATAGAAGGTGTGAGTGATTAGATATCTTTTTAATGCTAACTTGAATTTATTTTTATTAGTTTTCAGTTCCTTAATATATGATGGAAGTGAATTAAATAATACTATACCATTGTAGTAAGCCCCTTTTTGGAATACTTGTAGGTTATTGCTTGGCCTGTGTAAGTCCTGCCCATTTCTGGTTTGTTGTCTGGATTTTTTATGAACACTTCTGGGTGGTCAACCACAGTTAAAAGTACAGCTAAAATATACTCACAGGCTAATGGTAGAATTCCAAATGTTTTGAATAGTGGTTTACAATGAGTTGATTTCTTTACACCTGCCATTCTTATTACCTTTTTTTGCAAAAGAAATATTTATTTTGCGTCTACTGAATTTCCCCCAAATGTTATTCCATAAGTCATAATTGAATGAAAATAAGCATAATATACTGTTTTTAGGATGCTTTTATTTGTAAAATGAATTAATGATCTAATTGCAAAACATGCAGAGATTAGTTTAGGTAGGTTGTAGACAATATGGTCTTTCCAATTCATATTATGATCTATAATAAGACCAAGAAATTTTATGCTATAAGTTTCAGTAATTTCATTGCCTTCATGTTCAATTCTTATGTCTGCAATACTTTTATTTTTTGTGCGAAAATTGATATACTTAGTTTTTTCAAAGTTAATGTGAATTTTGTTACTGTCGAACCAATTATTTAGCACACTGAAAATACCATTGCATAACTCTGAGAGGCGACTGATGTGTTCTTTAATACAGTAGAATCTCGTTAGTACGTTTTTGCAGGGACTTAAGGATTTGGACGTCATAGGCAGGAAAACATGTTAACGAAAATGCAAAATCTGCAATTTAAGAACATAGGTAATAAAAATCTAATAATTACTACGTCTCCATGGGCAATTTAAATCGATTTTGAGTACAATTTCATACTGAATACGATCCGCGTTTCCATGTTAAATTCAATATGTTTAAATGGATTTGGATACACAAAGCCTGAGAATAAATAATTCAAGCTTTTATTTTGGTCAACTTGGATTTTTTAGGTTATGAATATTTTTGAGAAAATAAATTGCAAATTGTGGAAGCGTCAATAGTGGTTTTGCTATGTGTTTTATTACACATGTGATAACAATTTCTGCTAAAAAAGAAAAAATTATGAGTGTGTATCGTGTTACGAGCACAATAAACGATATTATCTTTGGTGTATATAAGACGATTTGAATAGGGAGGTGTTTCCATGCAACAAATTTCGTTCCGGTCCTCTTCTGATCCTATTTTCCAAGAGAAAAGTTTTGTTTTAGTATTTTTCCCTTCTTTAAAAGCAGTTTCAATCAATTTAGGTTTGCTAACAATCGTGTTTAAGGTTGACGGAGGAATGTTTAACTTCCGCACTATATCGACATGTTTTATATTTGGATTGTGATTACATCAAGGATTTTCAGTTTTTCACTGTTGGTTATTTACCTACTACACTTTCTTTTTTTCATTGTAAATGAAAAGTTAAAATACAATCTACGGTTGTTTGGTCATCACTCAACATTAGAAACTATCGTTAGCGTTTACCGCGCCAAGGTAAAGCATTCTCTATCCCGCCCACAGAAATCGTGTCACACAAATATTTAAATGCATGTATGTGATTGGCTGCCGATTTCCACCCCGTGACCAAGGATTGACCAAAGTAGTAAATGAGGACCTCAAACTATGAACGTGTTAAACGCCTACTCCCACTATACCGATCAAGGATTGGCCAAAACAGCGAATGAGGACGTCAAACTTCAAACGTAGTAAGCGGGACCGGGAAAACGCACTAAGCAAACATTATTTATTATATTTGGTGATTTGGTACCGGGACTTTTATAATTCAACGTAATACACGGGAAAACGTGTTAATGAGGAACGTGCTAACGAGATTCCACTGTACTTGTATCATCTGCAAAGAGAACTGGATGAGTATGTTCATTTATTACTCTGTGGAGGTCGACATATATTAAAAACAGTAATGGACCCAAAATCAAATCTTGTGGAACACCATGCTTTATTTCTGACCATTTGGAATATATTTTGGAATTATCTGCAGTATTGATATGTTTTATTCTTAATGCCATAATATGATAATTTTGATAAGAGTATGTTATGATTTACACAGTCAAATGCTTTTGATAGGTCACAGAATATTCCTAGTGTATTACATTTATTATCAAGTGATTTCAACATTTCATTCATTAAGTTGAAAGTGGCATCTTTGGTCGACATGTTTTTTCCTAAATCCAAACTGCTCCTTTGCTAAAATATTATTTTTAATTAGGTGGTGACATATTCATTTTAACATAAGTTTTTCAAATACTTTGGAGAAAACAGTAATGATACTGGTTTATAGTTCTACAGTTGTGACTTTTGCCCTTTCTTGTAACTATAACTATAGTATATTTTAGCCTGTCAGGAAAAATTCCTGTTACAAAGGAGAAGTTACATATATGACTTAAAGGTTTGCTAATTTTATCGGTGCATAGTTTTAATATCTTAGTAGTTATTTCGTCATAACTCGATGAATTCTTGCTTTTGAAGGATTTTATCGTTTTATTTACTTCTATCGTGCTCGTGGGTACTATTTCTGTACAAATAGACTGTTCTAAGCTTGCTTTTTCCAAATATGAAATGGGGTCCTCCACATGTTGTTTGGACTGTAACAGTAAATTTACTGCTAACTGAATATAATACTCATTAAATAATATTGCTATTTCTTGTGGTTCTTTTGTGGTGATATGGTTTACTGTAATTTCTTTTATTTCATTTTTTGTGTGATGTTTATCAGTCTCTTTTTTTATAATTTTCCATATTGCATTAGGCCTGTTATTTGAGGACTATATCTGCTTTTCATAGCAGAGGTTTTTAGCTACATTTATAACCTTTTTTAAAGTTTTACAATATTTTTATAGTGTTGTCTATGTTTCTCACAGTTGCTTTCTCTAGTAGCCATGTAGAGTTCTCTTTTGTGTTTGCAGGATATCTTAATACCTTGTGTTAACCAGCCATTTCTAGGTGTGTTAATTTTCTTTACATGAGATGGAAAACTTGAGTTATGAATCCTTATGAAAGTATTTAAGAAAGGAGTTAAACTTGTCATTCATATTGTTCTTTTTGTATATTTCTTCCCAGGATTGTTCTGAAAGCTGGTAATTAAAGAGTTTTATGTTCTCACTGTTAATGACTCGTTAGTTGGATACATGATTCGTTATTTTGGAATGGGGAATGTTATAATTGATTTTAAGCAACTGACCATCATGGTCTGAAAGTCCATTAGTTAAGTGTTGGATTTCATGGTACTCATTTTTAGACATATCTATGAAAACATTATCAATAGCTGTTTTGGAATTTTTTTGGATTCTAGTTGGAAAGTTGACTGTATGCATAAGGTTGTATGTTCTTAATAATGAACAAATTTGTTTGTTTTGGTTGCTGTCTTTAATGAAGTCTATATTTAAGTCACCACAAAGTATAAATTCAATTTAAGGCTTGAATAGATATTTTAGAGCAGCATCCAGATTGTATAGGAAGTTTTCAAAATTGGCAGCTGGGGCTCTGTATACTGTTAATATAATTAGTTCACTGTCTGGCATTTTTATATGAACCGCGCAACACTCAAATGTTTGTTCTATACAGTATTTATCCAGATCAGTATTGTCAAACTGTATGTTTTTCTTAACCAAGATACTCACACCTCCTTTAGAGTTTTTTTCTACAGTAATATGCTGCTCTATTGTAGTCTTCCATTGAGATATGTAATATTTCCTGTTTGTCCATGAGATGTGCCGTTATGCATAAGATATCTGGGTTTTTGCTTTCATTTTTGAAAGTAATTAATAACTCAGAGATTTTATTTCTTAAACTTTGAATATTTTGATGAAATACTGTTAATGAGTAATGTCTTTTTGTTGATTGTGTGCAATTTTTGTCTAATTTCTCTGTTTCAATTACTTGTAATGTCCTTCCATATCTCTTATTTAGCCTAAAAAAGGGGAGACTCTACAATTGCAGGAATATTACTGGTATTACCGATGGATGTACATGAAATGCTCTCAGCAATGAGGTGCACCAGCATATCCTTGTCATGAGTGCACAAATGCAATCCATGTGTAGTATAACCATTCCTCTCAATGGATGATACATCTATAATTCTAATGTGGCCTGTTCCCTCTCTACCAAGACAATAATCAAGTCTGCGATTAACCACCCTCACCTTCTTGTTAATCCAAGGCTTGTCAAAGAGATTCACAAAGCTCACATTTGTGTGGCTTCTGGCATCAGCAATGTGGTTCATATCCATCTCAATTGAATAATTGAGATTCCTATCCAAACTATTTCCAGGTCCCCCCACTATTACCACATGATCTTCTTTATTGAGATACTTTGACATGTCTGCAAGATTCCCCACCACATGGCTAAGACCAGCATTGGGATTGAAAACACTGCTAACAGTATATTTCTCACCCAATTTCACCTGGAGTCTTTCTCTGATGCCCCTAGCATGATTACTTCCCAAAACTAAAACCCTACCTTTGGCATCAGAGAACCTGGCTTGGGTTTGAGAACAGACCTCGTCCCTGGAAGTGACGTGGCAGGCACTTCCTCTGGCAAAGCCTGAGAAGACCCCACCTCCGGCACCGCCAAAGCCGAAAATCTGTTTTCAACTCTAACTCGGGAACTTTGTCACGAGGACACCCAAAATTTCTACGCCTACGTTTAGGATTGGTATACACATGAAATTCCGGTGATCTAATTTTACTTTTACTATCCAATTTCAGGCTCTCAATTTATAATCTTGCAAGCTCCAATTCCTTTCGTAGGCTTAGAATGGTATTCTCCTGCCTTAATACTAAAGCCTTACATCTACAAAGTTCACAGTACCAAAACTGATTTACACTTTCACTATTAGTACTCGCACAGTCCCAATGAAACCCAATTTACACTGAACACAAAAAACACTGTGCTTCATGATCCTACGGCACGATCCACACTTCCCCACCAGATCACACGCTTTTTCACTTATAATTGCAGCACTTTGCTTATTTCACTTCTTAAACCACTAGCAACACAGCAAACACTTCACTTCTTAACTCACTAGTAATATGACAAACACTTACGTCACTTCTTAAACCACTAGTAATGCACCAAAACCGTTATTTAACCTTTTATACCACTAGCAAAACACTAAATAATTTCCTATTTAAGTATAATCACAAACTACTAACGTCTAAGTCAGAAAAAACACAAGAATAGGTTATGTGAACACACAGAAATCAATTCAATATGGCGGACGTATACAGTTGATATTAGCGTATGGTTTTAGTTGATTTTTACACTAAAATATATAATACAAAAAATATACTTAATGTAAAGCAGATGCCCTATATACTTGACTTCACTCCTAAAAGCTTTAACTACTTGGGAGATGAGAGTTTTTGGAAAATATAAGCAAAATACGGGAGCTCACAAATCTAGAGCCTACATTTAAAAGCCACCTAGCGGTGGATTTATTTTCTTCATTTGATTTTTCTGGCTGATAAATTCAAAGTTTTTAATGGAATGCTTTAATCATCCAAATTTTGCATCAGTGTCAATTTAAGCTGTAAGACCACAGTAAGCCAAGTCTTAAGCCAAGTCTTAAAGCAAGGCTTCATTCAGTAAGTAGTCTTGATATGGTGTGTAGTAAAGAAAAAATAACTCTCAGCAGCCACACTGAAGTCTCTTTTGTGAATCACTAAATTAGAAAAAAATGTCTTTTGCCATTTTTTATGCTTTTGAGCAGGTATAACAAATTCGGTACCAGTTTTTTGTTTATTTACTAGTCACATCACCCACTCACTCAAAACCATAGTAAAAGTAGATAGCAGCACCTATTGGGCATTGGATTCACCATTCATAATCAGGATGAGCTCTTTTGAGACTACTGCCCATTCTCAAACTTGCCAGTTGTGGGCATTTCCTAGCCAAGCTGAAAAGGTAATCAGAATTTGTTGTATTTCTGGTGTTTTGTTTATACTGCTAGTTCTCAGTTCCCAATGCTATGTTAGTAAAAGCAGGTTGCATCCCAGTTAGGTTGAGAATGGGACTTAAATAGGGGAGGTTAAGGAATGCACTTCAAATCCTTTCCAATTCCCCCCAAAGAAAAAAAGCATACATATTTCCCTTTGAATTACATGGTTAATGCAGTAAATTGCAATATGGTGTACATTTTTCTGGGCATTGTTCCAATGAAGATCCTGATCCTGATGTACAAATGAGCAGTTTTCTGTAAAATCACAAACCATAGTTACTTCTTCCCTCTACTGAATCAGAGTACTTCGATACAGACATGTTTAGGAATGTGTGTTGGGGCATTGAAGTCACATTGTTGGTGACTTTAATGCAGGGATAGAGGAACAACAGAATAAGTTGATCAACCCAACTGAGGAGTTTGACAAGAAGATTGAAATAGAGAATAGACACAGCAAAGACAAGGTTATCAATAATGACGGGAGAAAAACTTCAGATTTTTGCGAAGAACATAATCTTGTGATCTGTAGTGTGTTTGCAGTGTCAGACTTAGATGGGGAGTTCACATTTGAAAATAAGAATGGTCAAAGTGTAATAAATTATACAGGATGAACCATTTAAGTTGAGGTGTACAATATCTCCGAAACTAAGTGTTGTAGAAAGAAATGTCTTCAATAACAGTTGCTTAATATTATGGGGGAGGGTAAATGCCATTAATCATGTTTTGTTTGGAGGACATTATGATGGTCATTTTAGGGTTAATTTAATTTTTTTAAATGGGAACTACAAGTAGAGTCAGTTTAAATTGACCCTAAAATGACCATCACAATGTCCTCCAAATAAAACATGACTAATGGCATGTACTTTGCCCCATAATATCAAGCAACTTTTATTCAAGACCTTTCTACAACACTTAGTGTTGGAGATATTGCACAGTCTCAACTTAAACAGTCCAACCTGTATAATGTGTTCACTAGATATGACAACTTAGATTCTGGACTTTGAAGTTATGAATATGATATCCAGCTGTCATTTTCCACTAAGATTAAAATTAGGAGAAGTAAATGGTGGTATGAAGGAAGGGTACAGAGGGTCTTATAGAGTGGTGGAAGTGTACAAATGGAGGGAAGAAAAGCATAAAATATTTTATAAGGAATTAAATTCAGAAAGTGGGAAAATATTACAAATAAGAGTAGAAAGCTTATTAAATACTGATAAAAATAAATCAGGCTCTAGAAACACTAGAATACAGTGTGAAAAGGGTGGGAGGTGGGTTGAAAGCTGAGACCTATAGGGATAGTGAAACCAAATGGTTTGATAAAGGATGTCAAAGGGCAAAAACAAGAGTAATACAAGAGTTGAGAAACTGACAGCAGTCAGAGGAAAAAGCAGAGAGGGAAAATTTTTTAGGCCTTAAATGAGCATGTAGGTGCCTTATTGAATAAAATGGAAATGGGGTATAACAATAATTGAATGTTAAATGAAGCAGAGAAAACCTGTGACAGAAAGAAAATGTCAATACTAAAAAGCCTATACAGAAAGGGTGCATGAGAAAGAAACCCAGATAAATGGTGTGCGCATTTTAAAGCATTGCTAGATCAGGATAACATAATGGGAGTAGAACAGTTTTTGCATGGGAGCCAGTAAGTAATTCATGAACTAGATAGGTAAATCATTGATGTTGAACTTGCAAACAAATTAAGAGGTTAAACACCAACAAAGCAAGTGGAACTGATGGTATCCCAAGGGAATTTTGCAAGGCTTGTCCGATAAATGAAGCTAGAAGAAAAATAATGATAACACTGTTCAATAAAACACTGGAGACAAAGGAGAGTCCCAAGAGATGGAGAATAAGTATGATAGTGCCAATATACAAGGGAAAGGGGGACAAGTTTACTTTCTATTCTAGGTAAGATCTTTACAGGCATCCTAGCTAATAGGTTACAGAATTGGGTAGAGAAAGAAAAGTCAAGACTTCCAAGCAGGATTTACAGCAGGTAGAACATCAGGTAATATATTCTTAATTAAGACAATTGTCGACAAATATTTAGCTACAAAAGGGGAAGGGTATATATGGTATTTATATTGAGCTTAAGGAGGCATTTGATACCACAAACAGAGAAGCATTAGGGATAAAATTAAAAATTAAAGGGATAAGTCATACATTTATAGAAATACTACTAAGATACATAAGGGAGTTTTGTATAAAACTACCAGACAATAAAGTAACTGGTTGTGCACATAGTAAGGCAGGTGTAAAACAGGAATGTAAACTTAGTCCAGTCCTATTTAACCTTTATATCTATGACATACTAGAGATTTCGAGATATAAGGTCCACTTGCCACTTATTAATAATAAAGAAATTCCAGGGCTGTCATATGCAGATGACTTAGTAGTTGGGTCCATATTTTGCGTAGGGCTGAGGAGGGCAATCAAGGCAGTAAGGAATTTTTGTAGAAAATGGGGACTGAAAGTAAATGAAAAGGGAACGAAGATCATGGTTTTAAAAAGTTATTGAGTATGTATGGATGAGAAATGGCAGATAAGCTGAAGCAAAATAGAGGTACTAAGGAGATTTGATTACTTTGGGGTAAGACTAAGTTTGAATGGAAGTTGGAGTGAACAAAAAAGATGTCTATATCAAAAGGTAAAATGGCCATGAGTGTTATAAGATGTTTAAAAACAATTGCTGAACATAAATGTTAAATGGCTTGAAAGAATTTACACTGTTACAGTAGAAAACAAGATGTTGCATGGGGCAGAGGTATGGGGAATAGGTGATACTTGGAGAGAGGTTGACAAAGTCAGTAGATCTTATTGCAAATATGTTTTAGTTCTACTGATAGCATCACCAAATGGGCAGCACAGTTAGAACTTGGTAAGTACTTAACTAAGATCAAAATCTTCACAAGAGCTATGACATATTTATATAGAATTTCCAATCTGGAAGATAGCAATATTATCAAAGAATGTTTTCATATACAAGAGAAAAGTAAGTGGAAAGGATCATGGTTATTAAAAGTTCAGGATGTTATGGAACAGATAGGCATGGGAGATGAATGGATAAATGTGGAATATCACATTAGATGCTCTTGGAATGAAGTAGAATAAAGGTTAGAAGATGTTGACAGACAAGGTATTTTTGGCAGTACAAGAGAGAAAAGTTCCTTGAGGATATAAAGGGAAATAAAAACAGGAAAAGTACATAGAGATACACAATAAATTAGGCCGAGAAGAATTTGTATGGGAGTTAGAAACTTGAAAGGCATAAGGCATGACTAGGATATAGAAAAATGTCTAATGTGCAGTGAAGTGAACACGGATTTCCACTGTATATTGTAATCATACAATGACATGAAGAGAAGTTTGGTAAAAGAAATGGAAAAATTTGGATGGGAAAGTATTGATAAACACGATTCTGACTGTAAAATGGGATAAAGTGTTAAAGCTATGAGAAGCTATTTGGGTAAGGTCAAAGAGAAATAGTTAAGAATGACTACAAAGAAGATGGGGCTAAAGGCAGACGAAATAGACGAATAATGTAAGCAAGTAGGCTATGGGTCATCAATACATGGAAAACCAGTAGTTGGGTGTATCGAGACCATAAATTAACATAGGCAAGCAACCAAGAAGTGAATTTATAGCATAAATGGCCTAATGTTCTCAAATGTTGTTACAGTCTGATATGTATGTAACTTAATTATGTAATTGTGAGAAATAAATACAGTAAAACCCATATTTAACGAATCTCAGGGGAATTAAAATTTTTTCCTTAGATATGGGTTTTCCTTAAAAGGGGGTTAGCATAAGGTTGAGCATTCAATTGCCAGAAACAATATGCAAATTGTGTTTTTAAGCATTTTAATAGCAAAACTTATTATTTTCAGAAAACTTAAATCTTTATGTACACGTGCAATACTAAGAAAGGAATTTAAAGTTTAATGAACAAAATGCAGTAAATTAAAGAATTAAAATGCTACAATAGCTATAAATTTATACTAATTTCAAAAACAGAAAACACTGATATTAACACCGCTTCATGGTCAGCCATTTGTACTTAATCTGCAACAAACAAAATTAAATTGGATATCAGATTTACATATTTATCATTAGATATGAATGCAGGCTGATTCTTCAGTATTACCCGGTAAAGAAACAAGACAGTAAAGTTACTAATGTTCATTTCTTAAAGAAATCCAGCAGAGTAGTTTGCTTCCTCCTGCCTAGGTATCTGGCACTTGGAATCCTGTGTTCAATCAATCCTGTGATTAATGCTGCTGAGTAGCCCCTCATCAATAGGGAAGGAGCATAGGTACCATCTCACAACATCCAATCCTTCCACTGCTGCCACAAATGTTGGTACTGTTGATTCCTCTTCATTGCCTAGTTGCATAACTCAACAACCACAGATGCTTCTGAGGTTAGGACACTGTCGTCACAACTTACAAACAAACTCTTCAAAGGCTATTCCTGTGCCCCACTGTAGCATCTTCCACTCTTCCTGCATACAAAGTTCATCAGTATCATTGTCCTCGTTGAAAACATTGGTGCAAGAACCAAACCCAGCTTTCCCAAAACAATGCTGTATGGTTCCTGGTGTAAGTAACTGCCATGCAGACACAAACATATGCATGGCCTGAAGTATATACAAATGCTTATCTTGCTTTCTTTCTAAGAAAGAAATAGCTTGTTGCACCAGGGCTTTCCTGTACGTTGCTTTAACAGAACGAATAATTTCCAAGTTTAAAGGCTGCAGACTGGTGCAGTTTGCTGGTAAAAGGATCACCTTTGTTCCGTAAGAATGATGGTTCTGATGGATGAGCTGCACACCTGTCTTATCACCAGAGAATCTTTCTTCCCTGAGATCCCATTTTGGTGTCCAAGCTTCGTAGATATTTTACAAATATTTCCGAAGTTATCCATGAACCTTTCTGGAAATCGAAGTGTAAGAATGTTTTTGGAACACCTCAGATTTTTTAATTTTCCTATGATTAGCGGAGGTAACTTTTCAGTTCCATCACTATTTGCGCACAGCAGAGCTGTGAACCTTTCTTTACTTTTTTTCCCGCCATGACATTTTCCACCATGAACTGCATAAGTCTTGTTGGATAGCAAGTTGAATATTCCTGTTTCGTCCGTATTGAAAATGTCCTTTGCATTCTAACCACGGAGGAGATTAGACAAGGTCTCCTTTCTCCAAAACTCAATGGGGTCATCTTTAACATCTGCACTTTCACCACACGTGCTTTGTCATGAAAGGTTATGCCACATCTTAAACGATAAAACCAACCATTTGTAGCACAAAAATTGTCCATGTGTAAAGTTAGCGCTATTTGGCAAGCTTTTTCTTTTAGGATGTTTCTGTCGATAGGAACATTGTTGCTTCTTCTGGCTTCAAACCATTTCATTAAAATGTTTCCAATTTCTTCAAACGGAGAGTCATCCTTCGTGATGTAGTAGTTACCATGCTAGCCTCTAGTTCCCGAGGTCGCGGGTTCAAATCTGGCGGAGGGCAATGAGGGTGTAAAAATCCTTAGCATGGCTTCCTTCGGAAGGGAAGTAAAGCCGGTGGTCCCGTGTCGTAGATTTATGGCACGTAAAAGAACCTCAGTCCTGATAAAGAGGCCTCTGAGCAAAATTACCGGTCTTTCACGCCCAGTATAGAATGGATGCTAAGGACCACAGCTGTTAGAGAGCGTCCATAAATAAAACTCAATTTAATTTAATTTCAAACGGAGAGCTACGAAAATGCCTTTGCTTCTTCACCACGGATCGGCACTGTACCTCTGTGGCCAGAATAGCATCTATCTGTTTAAGTACCCTGTTCAACGTGGAAGGAGCCAAACATATTTCTTTGCCATATTGGTAAAAGAAACTGCGCTGTTTGCCACGTCTTGAATTATTGTAATTTTGTCGTGGATGGTAAGCTTCTTCCATTTAGCAGCCATTTTTTTGAATGAGAAATATAAATCGCTATCAGAAAGGCAACACAACTTAACACGCTGCCCGGTGAACTTTAAAATGGAAGCGGAAATCAAACAGAACTCGGAAGTCAGAGTTATGGAAGTTAACAGGTTTGAAAACGTGATTGCAGAGCTGCCAACTTTTGCAGTTTAATGTGAAAGCGGAACACGAAGTGACGCGCATAGGCTAATGCATTTGAAAACATCCAAAAAGGCCTAACTTTGCCCATTATAGTGGAGGTAACGTTAACTGCATTCTGAAAATCTTCATGCACTAACTACGCAGAAGAAACTGCTGCGCGATCGCAAATTTGAGAAAATTTTCGTTAATGCAGTATTCGTAAAAATCGGTTTAAATAACATTATACTTAATGAGACTTTTGGCTGGCTTCCAAAAACGTTCGTTATTAGCTGGCTCGCTAAAACGGGGTTCTGCTGCATTCATTCATTTTTTCATTCATAGAGTATCATGCATGCAAAGTTTCAGGAAATGAATAATAATCAGATTGCTAGCATACTACAATAATTAGAGGGTCTCATCAAAATTCTAGAAATAAAATAGACCTTCTCTTCATTAAATTGCATTAAAATCTGTTATGGAGATTGATATCCCAGAAAAGGTGACTAACGAAAAACCTGCATAACACAATATATAGCATTATAAGCTTGCTGCCATTATGGACTGATGAATAATCTGCTTCTGTCATGATGAAAATCAATGCCTTACTGTTACTACTGCTTTTACATACCTAATATGTAAGCAGTTTGCTTTAACTTTTTACACAAGGTTCCTCGACATGTTAATAGAGCACTGTGAAAGACCACAATAACTTACATTTGTGACACCTGCACATATCAAACTTAAATAGTAGATGACCAAGTTGGAACAGATACAAAACATAATTACTATGCCTAATTTGTGCAAGAGCAAATTTAACCTCTATAGATTGTTTGATAATAATCACTACTCTTCTCTGTCATCTCAGAATGATGTTTTTTCATAAATACGAGTATTAACAATACTCCAGTACCCAAAACAAACTTTTTCTAGAAAATGCAGATTTTTATATACAAAAAGCCAAATGTCAAGTTATGGCATAAAAATTTGGAAGTTTAAACATTCTTCTGGAAAATAGTTCATCTCAAAGATCACATGTTTGAGTTTAAAACGAGTTTTGCAATTTATGCTGCCATTAGATGTAAAGGGTCTTTCAAGAAGAGTGTCCTATCTTTAACATGTGATAGCTGCCGTTATTGAGATATAGCAGTCATTTTTTTTCATGTGGTTACAGTTGTTATTGACAAATAGCCATGGAACGTTGCAGCATTCAGCAACGTGTAGAAATTGTGAAAATTTATTATCAAAATGGATCATCTGTTTGCCAAACCTTCCGTGTATTGCGTGAAGTTTACGGTGTGCATAATCGTCCCTGCGAGAGAACGATTTGGCGTTTGATCGATAAATTTGAAAGAAGTGGTTCTGTCAGCGATCAAAGAACGCCCGTACGTAATTGACGTAAGCGCTCCAACGAAAATGTAGGCGCCGTTCGTGACAGTGTACGCGAGAACGGAAACAAATCAATTGCTCATCGAGCGCAAGAATTGGGGCTTTCGCCAACCACAACTTGGCCAATTCTGCATCTGAACTTGAAGTTTCACGCTTACAAAATGGTGTTAAATCAAGAACTAAAGCACAACGACCATAGGTTGTGCCATGTATTCGCTGATCTCACAGGTAATGGTTTGACAAAACTCATTTCTGCTACTCCAAAGAGAAATAACATCAACTGTGATGCTATGGTTGGACAAGGATATGATGGAGCATCTGCCTTGAGCGGTTACCTGCATGGTGTAAATGAATATATTAGGAAAGAATACCCTATGGCCCTTTACGTACATTGTAGTCTCATTCACTGAACCTTGTTCTAGCAAATTTGTGTTCCCTACTATTAATATGCAATTGTTTAGGAACCATTCAGACTGTTGCACATTTTTTTCCACTCATCTGCTCAAAGTAATGATTTTCTGAAGAACGCAATAAAAGAGAATATGCCAGTGTGTCAACATGGTACTCTGTTACGGCTTTGTGAAACAAGATGGGTCCATAAGCATGAAAGTGTTACAAGATTTAAAGAGCTATATCCAGCTTTAGTGAATGCATTAGAGTTACTAGAGTCATCTATAAACAAAGAGGCTGCTCAAAAGGCATGTCAGCTGCTAAGTGCCATTAAAGGGTGTTAATGCAGATTTAGCAGAATCTTGCAGTCATGTTGCCCATCTGATTGGCACTTTAAACACAATTAGAAATATATATGAAAAAGAATTCAAAGAAGTTTTCACATCCATGGTTTCTGAAAATGGACATATGGACTTTCCAAGGATTGTTAAACATACTAAACAACTGTAACTCGCCGAAACAATATTTCATTGGTGACCGGTGAGGAGTATTATAAAATGAATACATTTCTTCCATTTCTAGATCATGTTCATACACAACTTAGCGGCAGATTTAAATGCCACAAGGCTTTATTATGTTCTTTACAAAACGTCATTCCAAATAAATGTGTTAAAGCCATCATCGAAGATCTGAAGCAATGTGTAAAATTTTACAGAAACTCTACCTAAACCTGGTATTGTATTGCAGAAATCAAAATGGGAGAAACAAACCTCATAACCACAGTCTGCAATAGAAGGCTTTATGCAGTATAACTCTTCATTGTTTCCCAACATCAGTAAATAGCTTCAGATCCTGGCCACATTACCAGTTTCAGCGTCAACACCAGAGAGAACATTTTCATCACTCAGGTGACTGAAGACATACCTTCAAAATTCCACTGGTGAAAATTGGCTGAATGGCTTTGCGCTGATGTCTGTTCATCACATTATAAAAATAAACCCTGAAGAGTGCTGGATGAGTTTTCAAAGCAGTCTCAGCATTTTGTGCTGTAAGGTGTATTATATTAGTTCTGGTTAGTTATTTCAGTTTATTTAATGTCTCCAAGCATTTTCTTGTCCACCTAATGCCTATTTATTACAGAGTAGCTGCATGGTAACTGTGTAGGGTAGTGCGTAGATCTAGTTTTGCAACACCCCCCCCCCCTCCTGAAATTTTTTTTCTGGGTACGGGCGTGCTTCACCAGTTCTGCTTTACTAACATAATGGTATCCAACTGTTACTGTTCAATAAGAGAACTAAAGTCAGGTTGCCTTTTTGCTCCTCCTTTGTGTTTATAGAAATACTATGAATACATGAAAAATTTCCGAAATAACTTGTCTAAGCTTGTTATAGTGGAGCTGTACATCCACATGCTGTGTCCTACAGTGTTATGGCTTTGGTCTTTACATTGAAGGAGTTATAATAAATAATATCTGATGACTTAATAGAAAACTTACCTGATGTGTTTTGTGTTAACAGAGCTGTTGTCCACATATTTTCCATAATATATGAGATCATGTGTCCTTATTTATTAATTATATTCATATATTTCAATTTGTGTATATGTGTGGTATAATGAGGAAAATATATTAAAAAACCAACATTTAAAATCTAATTGCTAACCTTAACATAAGTGTCAGTAAGGAAAAGAATTTAGCTTTTGTGTATAACCATAGAAAAATAACTAAGAATGGTTGTTGATGCATTGTCAAGGAGATAGTATGCATACATAAGGAAAATTTTAAGGAGTGAAGCCATTATTCCTCAGTATTCTGGATGTGCATAACCATTAGTATTCAGTTAATCTTCAGCAGATTATTATCATGACTTTAATATTGTATAACCAGTCAACATGTTTAAAATATACAACAAAATCAATTTCACTGTTATTGTAAAAGATTTCAATTTCAAAATAAAGAAAAACCACAAAATTAAAAAAAGGAGATAAACTTATTTTGAATTACCTTCCATGTATCATGAATCTAAGAAAAATAAGAGAGATCTCATCGCTTCAAGAAACATTAGAACAACTTAAGAATCTACAATGCAGCACTGATAATTGAACATGGTACACCAATCAACCACTTTTAAAAAAAACTGCCGCTACATCATAAGAGGTGTGATAAAAAAAATAATGGGAATTTTTTAATTTCGTGAGCTTTATACATCTGATGTTCAAAACTTTTATCTTGTTGGTGCATATGTTCCTGATGTATGTTTGTATTTTCAGCTGTTTTGAATATTTAGTTTATTGTTGATATTCGAAAAAGTTATATGTGTTTTCGAGTGCTTGGCAAATTTTTACTTTCGAAAAAGGTGGATCAAAGAATTTGCATTAAATTTTGCTTGAAAAATGGAATAAAATGCAGCACCATATTTGAAATGACTGTGGCTTTTGGTGAATCTGCTATGAGTAAGACAGTTTACGAGTGGTATAAACGTTCCAAAGAGGCTCAAGAAGACATTGAAGATGATCACTCTGGATGCCCTAGCACATCAATTACTGACGACAATGTGGAAGAAGTAAAGAAAATGGATCTGGAAAATCATCGAATCACCATCAGAGAGGTTGCTGATGATGTCGGCATATCCTTTGGCTCATGCCAAGCAATTTTTTTGGATGTTTTGGGAATGAAACGTGTAGCATCAAAGTTTGTTCTGAAATGGTTGAATTTCGAGTAAAAACGATGTCGCGTAGACATCACTCAGGGATTGCTGAATGAAGTCAAAAATGATCCAGAACTTCTAAAGAAGGTTATAACAGGTGACAAAATATGGGTGTGACATCGAAACTAAGGCCCAATCATCCCAATGGAAACTGCCTGAAGAGCCAAGACCGACAAAAATTTGATAAGTTCCATTACATGTGAAGGTTCTTCTCACTGTTTTCAATTACAATGGGGTAGTGCATCAGAAGTTCCTGCCTTATGGTTGTAAGGTCAATAAGGAATACTACATGGAAGTTATTCACCGTTTACATGAAGCAATCCAAAGAAAATGACCAGAATTGTGGCAAAACCACTCGTGGAAATTGTATCATGATAATGCACCTGTTCACACCTCAATGCTTGTTCATGACTTTTTGGCAAAAAACAAAACCGGTATGCTGCCTCAGCCACCATATTTGCCGGACATGGCCCCCTGCGACTTATATTCCCAAGGCTGAAGAGAACTATGAAACGATGTTGTAACACCACTGATGAGATAAAAACAGAATTGCTGAAGGAGCTGAACACCATAACGAAAAGTGAGTTCTAAAAGTGCTTCCAAGATTGGAAAAAGTGCTGGCACAAGTGTATTATATCTGAGGGTGATTACTTTGAAGGGGACAAAGTTGATGTTGTTGATTAAATAAAAATTCTTTAAGAAAAGCAAAACTTCCGTTACTTTTTTATCTCACTTCATATACTTTAGCACATACTTCAACAGTGCATTTAACAAATGACTTACAAGGCATATCAGAGACCTGTACTATAAACTTAGCATTTAAATAAATGCAGACTTCATTAATTTTTACGTCATGTTGCAGAAGTTAATTGAATCCCACTTGTGAATAATTTCCTTTTTTATCAATACAGCTGAGACAGTAAAGTATCCATATGTTTTTGTTCACAGGTGTGTTGTTGCTGCCCATTATCTTGCATGTTTAGAATCTGATGGAGCAGCTGCATGGCTACATTCATATCTGTTAGTAGGATCTACAGTGGAAATCCAAAGAAGTGATCTGTCTGATCTCATAACAGAAAGAGAAACCGGAAAGACTGAGCTAGAACTGGTTCCAGGAAGGGAGCCAATTATATCATTACTTTTTAAGCAGCAGAATATTAAACGTATTTTACATTTGCAAGAAGATGGTTTTACTGCATATCCATGGCATCTACCAGTGGAATCTAAACTGTTTGTTGTTCCAAATGAAAATACAGACCTCCTGATTCAGGTGGAGCTCAGAAATTCGGTAAGTGTGTGCGTGTGCATGCACGCGTGTCTGGAGGTTAAAGTATGGGGGAGCCTTGGTAGAGTAGTGCTAGAACTTTTTCTTCTTTTTAAATATTATGGTTTATCTTATTTGTATTTTGTTGAAGTTATAAATGAAATATTCATTCAAAAATACTCATATCAGAGGGAGAGAGAATGTTAATATTGGTATGTCAACCATATTGAAAATCCTAAGTTAAAACAATGGCTGTTGCTGAAGATAAGTGCCAACATAGTGATCATCAGAGCAATGCAAAATGGGCTGGAAGATAACAGTTTGTTGTAAAAATTGAAATATCGCTTTTCAAGAGGATTAATAAATGCACTGTACAGTGCAAGACATTTGATAGTTCTAATAACTACTGTTTTCTATTGTTTTGCATCTAAAATGCAGTTACAAATGGCGTTTTTGTGCTGAATTTGTAGAATCTGCAATTTTTCCTTACGCATCAGGTTTTCGTACAAATCATAAAAATGTAAATTAAATGGCAATAAATTAATTGCTATCTAGAAATGAAATTGCATGTTTGTGAAATGCCCTGAAAATTAATTTCCATAGGCATTTTTTGAGAAAAGACTATGCTGTAATTTTTTCTAAACTACTAACAAACACATGCATAGCATTACCTGAGTATTACACTTCAATTTGCTTTTCTGTCCTTGATTGTTGTTCTGAGCAGTCCTTTTTTAGCATCCAGCAATAGTCAGTCATTATGATAACACACTATTTTCCTTGATACCTCATTTCCATATTTTTGATATCTTGGTGAAATCTTTAACCTTGTTTCTCATTAAAATCCCCTAAATTATCAGGAAAGTAATTAAGATGGGAATAAGGAAATGTACTTTTTGTTCATTTATTACCATCCTTTTGAAGCATTGTAACTTTTTATTATGTTTACATAATTTAGGTCCTTTTTATTTCCAAGGAAATTAAAAACATCTCTAAATGCAATCCAGGCATCATTTATGTTTCCACTTAGTGTTCTGGAACTGTTCATCAAGTTTTGAATTTGTGTGCCCAACAAATATGCAGCTTTAATTTTTTTCATAGGTTAAAGAGGGAAATTTAACACAAAGATATTGAAAGCACCTACTGTTGTTTAGCAAGGGCTTTCACAAATTGTTTCATTAAAGCTAATTTCACCTGCTGAGATGACAGTATTTGAGAGATTGATTAAAGGTTCACTCCGTATATTTTTTTCACTTGTCATCAAATTAATCCTAAGTGGGCCACTTTTCCCTTTTACAGTATTCTGACTTAGCTCTGCTATCCCATTAGCATAAGAAACAAGGATATTTAGTGAAAACATCCAAATAATAGTAAAATAATTTTAAAATCTCCACAGTCAGAACACTCGTGGATTTCGTACTGTAGTTGACCGAAAAGTTATACATTTTCATAGGTCCCCTTTAAAACCACAGAGTGGACCACAGGAGTGGAAGACTGTATGTTTCTGTTATGAAGCAAAGCACCTTTTAAGGCTTTCCTGAGATGTATCTATGAACAACCTCCACTGTTTTGGGATTATAGTTTTTGTCATAAAATGTTAAGATGTCTCAGTTATACACTACACTTTCTTCTTCAGAGAAAAAAGGGACAAATTTCTTCTTACGATGCCTGTACCATGAAAAATATGTACCCCGAGCCAATAGTTTCTTTGCTTTTAATGTAGAGCCTAACAATTCTGCTGAACTTTCGGCAAATATAAATCCCTCACTAAATCATCAATCTCACTTTGATTAAAACCTTTGTCACCACAACTTTCTGGTTCATCAGCACCATCTTCTGGAGATTAAGATTCAGTGATACTGGATGCTTATAGCAACACATTTGATTTAGGGGGTACAGAAACAGGTGTATTAGGGCCTGAGGTACAGGCCAAATGGCAGAAGGAATGTTAGGATATATATCCTTTATTTTTAACAGTATGTCCAGTATCTTAACTGTACAAAAATAACGGTGATCTCCATGATTTGTACGTTCCTCCGATAGCATAGAGATACCAAATGGCAATGATTTCCTTTTTTTTCCATTTTTCCAACCCCCTCAGCCTTTCTACATAACTGCATCATAATTTATGAGGACACCATAATTTGTCTAATCTAACTTTAATGCCAAAGCACTCAAAATAAGTCTTTATGAAAGCTTTTATATTCTGTCTTTGTTTTATTAATGTATATGACTCGCACATATAGCAAAGCAAATTTGGAGGATCTACATAACCACATCTCAGCATTTGTTTAAAATAACACAATATTCTTTAATCTTCCAAAATTATAACTACTGACACACTTCACTTCAACACGACAATGAACAACAGAAGAATGAGTCTCCAAGTTTTAAAAAACAACTTTTAAAGGGAGGTATGTTATCCCTGAAAAGTTTTCAGTGTTTTGTCTCTCATGCAAGGCCACACTCCCATAAATCTGTTAGTGCAATCCTCTGTCATTTAGCTCCCTCTTGGTTTGTTTTAATAGCAAGCTGTTAAAAGAGTAAGCACTTCGTTCTGAAAGCATGTGCACTTTCAATTGTATAGATGAAGTTAGGTGGAGAGACTGGAGAATAGAGGCAGTCAAGAATAAATATAAGGATACTCGAAAATAAATACCAGGCATCTTACCAACACATTTTAGCTGCTAAAATGATGGACATGGCAATACTAGGTTTTATGCTGTACTAAAAGAAGCATGTTATTTTACATCTTAAGTGGTAAAGTTGAAATCATTAACTGTCATGTCTTGCAAATAATTTTGTAAGACTTCTCAAATTGCAGAGAAGTAGTAATGGTTAACTATATTATGAGAAATATTAAAATCATAAAATTTAGAATTGTGAGAAATAATGACGTACATGAAACAATTTCATTTTTGTAATCAGCATGCAATTCTGATTTTCAAAAACAACAAAACCATGCATACCATTTAATCAGTGTTCCAATTTTAAATTATCGCTATTACGTATCAACCACAAATAAAATATGTAAACATATTCATTCATTGGACAGTTCATCCTTCAGTCTTCCTTTACTTAAGAACTCTGAAAAGAGCAGCAAAATGCATTCTGTTTCCTTCTTTTATATATATGTTGCAGGCTTTTTGCTGAAGCCTATCATTTCACAAAGATCATAGGCAGATCATGAAAAGCTAAAAAGCTAGTGTATTTTGAGAACATGCATAAGCACACATTTTGCCGCGGTTCTTAATGAAATAATGGAACTTGTTAGGCATATGGTGTAACTGTAACCTTACTCTAATCTAATCTAAACTAAACTACTCTAACCTAACTTAACTTAGCCTTTCGCTCTCTGCCAACTTTTAGAGGTCTCATCAGATGGTGCATAGAGTGAAGTTTCACTGTGCATGCATATGTATATATACACACACATGTTGAGATCTGTAATCCCGAATGCAAAATCTATTAAGATGTATGTGTGTGCTGTTTTGAAGATTATATATATAGTTTAAAACTTAGAAGAGATTATAAAGTTGGGCAGACTATTAGGAAAGACTAAAGAAAAATATAAGAATGGAATTTCAAAATTATAAATCTGTATATTTTGCAAGGATGCCTATCAAGTAAATTGGTATATTTAATTAATAAGTGTGTATTACAAGTAGATAGTGAACCTGGTGTATAATGTATTAATAACCACAGTGTTTACTACATTTACACCAGGTGCAACTCAAGTATATACATTTTGTATATTAGAAAGGAAGAGTTGGTATATGTATATGTAATAGAGATAGTTCTAGAGAGTTAATAGCTCATGTATAATGGAAGTGAAATAAACTCATTCATTCATTATTTAAAACTAATCTTGCTGATATATAATTTGTCTGACTAGAGTTAATACAATCGCTTTTAGATACAAGGGTCAGTAGATAAGTATTGAGATAAATAATGAATACTCATTAAAACACTTTGTTCCTCAAAGTATTCCAGCTGCCACTGTATACAGTCTTCCATTCTCTGGAACCACTTCTGGAATAATCCATGCCATTCAATTCCTGGCACTGCAGATAACTCCTCCTCATATGCTGCAACTGTTTCTTCGGGGCTAGAAAATTTCTGACCTCTAAGTTGGTTCTTCACAGTAGGGAATGGCAAGAAATTGCATAGTGCTAGATTGGGACTAAGGGGTAGTTGAGTTAGTAGTTTTGCCTCAGTTCCTTACAGAAACTCCATTGTTATATTAGCAGTGTGAACCGATGCATTGTAATGGTGCAACAAAGTGCCTCTTAGTCCTGCCTATGGTTACCATTCTTGGATTTTTTGAAAGATTTTCGGAAGGTAAACTTCTGTATACCATTTTGCAGTAGTAGTACTGATTTTTGAGCAGTTGTTATGTGACCACTTGTAGGCAAGAAAGAGCCAATCATTTTTTGCTGCACTCTTTGACCCCTTGACTCTGATGGGTGGTTGGTCATCAGGGAAAACCCAAATGGAGGACTGGCATTTTATTTGTCAATCACAGTTACATATTCTTGTTTTGCCACACTCAACAATATCTGAAACATGGCTAGACTTTCCACAGTTAAGTCTTTACAGCATATTTTGGCACCATTCTACTTGTGGAGCTTCTGTGCTTCAGACAAATTATGGGGCACCCAATTGAATTTCTTTTGCATGAAGGTGCTCATGAAGAATGGTTGAAACACCCAGTGAACTAATCGCTAATATTAGCTCAATGTCCTTGTAGGTTAGTGTCTTTGATCTTCCCTGATCAGTGTTTCCACAGAGGTGACATTTTCCTCATTCTCTACTGTTGCTGGTCCCCCACTCCTCGCTTCATTTTTAAAATATTGCTGCCCCCTCTTAAATTCTCCAAACCATCAGAACACAGTATCATGTGAAAAAGAAAAGTCCCTGAAAGCCTCTTTCAAATGCTCAAGTGACTGCATTTAAGCCACATTTGAAATTTTACAAAATCAACGTATGCAAATGCTCCCTTGGAATTTCTAGTACACTTGCAAGGACATTCTTTCTTTCTAGGCATGATACTTTCTAGACATAAAATGCAGGAAAATGAATGACACAACAGATCCTGCCTGCTACCTACACAAGACCACTTGACTCCGCAATTTTGGCCCAGCAACAATTCTTCACCTAGGGTGGCCAATGTTCTTTTGAGATTGAATATTCTCAAATTTATTAGCACCACGTTTAGGTGCCAATTTGAAGGTTGTATTGTTGCCCCACGTATGGAAAGCCAATTTGAAGTAGGAGTTGTATTGTAGTTCCACTGTTGGGGAGCCAAACGTGATGAAGCAACTGCAACTATGTAGATACAAAGTTTCCGGTGGCCTTTGCCCCAATGTTCACTTTCCGGTGGCCTTTGCCCCAACATTTAGGAATCAACTTTATATTTTTATGTTTCTTTAAATATTATATATATTTAGGTTTGCCTCGGCTGCATCAGTATTAATTTGTAGAAACATGTATCTCTTAGCAGGGGGTGATGCGGCTAAAGAATGTAGGTTTACACAAATTATAATTTTTACTTCACTTCTTTTATTAATCCTTCACACGATTAAATAACACTTCACTTATATATAGATCTGTGAGATTTTTTATTAATTACTTGCACTTTTTAACACACAAACTTTATAATATTCTCGCCGTAATGAATTTTATATGCCTCACACTGAATACGTATTTAGCTGCTCGGGAACACGTCTAGCATCTGGTTGGGAACGCTGTCTACTAGTGACTGGCTTTTACCGCTTAAATTTGTAACTTTCTCTATTTCAAGTGTCTGATTGGCTAATTTTACTCCAATAGAATACTTTTATTTAACTTTCAGGTTTTCTGGTTGTTGATTGGCTATTTATAAACTGTTTTAAGTATTACATTATTGTTCCAAGAATTACTAGTAGCATTATTAAACTTTCCAATTCATTATTGTCTCAAGGTTACCTCATTGTTAGCAACTTTCGGCCTCTATTCTCACAGCTCCTACATTATTAAGTTACTTAATACATTCACATAACATTATTATACATGTACATAATAATATAAACATAATACAATGACTGTTACATACATTTTATATATTATATTATGCACATATTGCTTTAAGGCGGGCTGTTAATTTTTTTATATTATATAATTAGACTGAAATCATTTAAGTGTTAAAAATACTGCCTCAAATTGCCCCCTTTTAGAAATATTTAAAAATTATGTTCTTTTTGTTTTGTCTTTTTAAATTTTTAAATATTTTCTGAAAGTCTCCTGAAAAAAGGAAACATATCCTTTTTGAATTATAACACTTGCTATTTCTCACTGTCACTATTTATTTAACATTCACTGGTTTTCACTACACTCGTGTATAGCAGAATAGTTTGTTTTCTGCCACATGTTTGACACTTTTAAGGTCAACGACCTGGTGTAAGGTCAATGATCTGATGTTCAATGACCTGAGTAAAGTTTGTATATTCACTAACACAGCCGCTATTAAATATCCTATTTGCTAGACATTTAATACTTAATTAGATATGTTAACACTTGTTACCCTTTCTTTACAACTTATGTCTTAAGCATTTTTATATTTCTTACAATTTCTAACAATTTATATCTTATTCAATATAAATGCAGTTGCTATTCAGATTTATTATGTTTTTCTTACTAACAAAAGATTTTCTTCTATTACATCTTTTTATTTAAACTCTCTTTTGTTATATTGACAATTTGTTTACATTTAGTAAAGATATTTTTATACATTTTTAAATTACATTGCTTTCCCCTTTTTTGTTCCAGATACTTTATTTTCTTTTTCTGTTGTGCCACACATAATCTGCATACTTGTTCTTTTTCTTCTTGTGCCACAGACTGTTTAGACTTGCTCTAATCTTATGTTGCACAGTTGTATTCCAAAACTTATTCATAAATAAAACTCTAAATGGATCAAAATTCATTTCACTATCTGCTAGCATATGTAACCATTCTAAGGTTTTGTTATCCAAGCATTTTCTAACAAGTATCATTTTTAATGCTTCAGGCACATTTTTCAATTTAAAATATTCTGCTAGATCATGTATAAATTGTACTGGACTTGAGGAAGCATTAAAATAAGGTAAAGGTAATTCGTTAAGCACAGAATGATAGTTTGACATTTAATTTGGTACATGCACTTGTGTGTCGTCATTGTTTTGTGTTTGAGAGGCTGATGCTATGGAAAAAGCAGTAGCGTCTCTTGTATTATTAGTTAACAAAGGGATACACTTCTTTCAGCACTGGTATTAATGTCTTGCATTTGATTAGCATTTACAGAACTGGTTACATTTGCATTTACTTTTGGTACAATGGTACTTAAATTTTCAGAAGTATTTCTAAGTTTATCTATTTCTTTGTTACTTTCTTGTACTTTATTTTTAATTTCGTCTAACATTGACATTACTTGTCCTTGCCCTGTGTTTGCTTCTTTAATTGCATTTGTTTTTGCCATTTCATGCATTTTATTTATTTCCACTGTTAAATCTATTTGTATTTGCACAATATCTGCATTTGTGTTTTCCACCATTGTTTTTAATTCTTCACCCTGTTTATCTAACTTGTTACAAATACCCTGTTTAGTATTAGTAAGTTTCAACTCCATTTCAGTTAGATTTTTATCAATATGACGACAATTTCTGTTCTAGCTGCTTACAACCTTTATTTACTTTTAAATCTATGTCATTTTGAAGTGCTTTAGAAGATTGTTCTATTTTGATTTCTAACCACCTACTTTCAGCTTTGCTTTCTTTCATACAATTTTCTATTTGTTTAGCTAGATCATTTTTTATACTAGCTAATTTATTATTAGTTCCTTGTTTATTTAAATCTGTTCTCAGCTCTGTACTAGTTTCATTAGCTTGTTGTTAGTTTCAGTTAACTTATTACTTAACTCTACTCTCAGTTCTGTATTAGTTTCAGTTATCTTATTATTAGTTTGTTATCGTATTACTTAATTCTGTGCTGGATTCAATTAGCTTATTGAATTCTTTTTTTAACTCTACTCTCATTTCAGATATTGCTTTTAGAATGCACATAAAATATTGTTGTGATAAGTTTTCTTGCTCTTGTTGGCTAGATGTGTGAGGGATAGTATTTCTTTCATTTGTGGTTCCCTGCACAAACATATGTAAAGGTGATTGATCTTGCATACTACTGCTATTTCTTTCTATACGTAACTGTGAATTTACAGATAACTGTTCTTCTACATCTAACCTATTTGTTTCCTCTAGCCTTTCCTCTCCTACTTCCATATTTCCATTGTTTTCTGTTTCCATTTTATTTTGTATATTTTCTTTTGTTGTGTTTGGTTTGGAATTGCTCAGTTTTAATTTTCCACTTCTTAACGGCATGAAATTATCTTAATAACAATATTTTTTCTTAAGAATCTTGACAATTATATACATATAAAGTATTGAAATTTTCTGACCTTTTGTTCTGGCTGTGTTAGTAAACCTTTATATTCTGGTGTTCCCTCGTAGACTCTAGTTGAATTGTTGACTGCGTGCCCTGTACTCCTGAGAGAATTATTGCTGTCCTTGGATGATGTTGATGATGATTTTGAAGTTCTCTGAAGTGAAGTCTTGTAGTTTCGTCGATTCTGGTAGTTCTATGATGTTCATTGATCTCTTCTTTTAAGCTATTCTCGCCTATTCTGGCCCCACGTTTAGGTGCCAATTTGAAGTAGAATATATTTAAAATTATTAGCATCATTCTTTGGCCGCCAATTTAAGAAGGTTGAATGCCTCACTGTTGGAAAGCCAATTTGAAGAAGTTGTATTATAGTTCCACTGTTGGGGAGCCAAACTTGATGAAGTAACTGCAACTACGTACGATAACGAAGTTTCCGGTGGCCTTCGCCCCAATGTTTAGGAATCAACTTTGTATTTTTATGTTTCTTTAAATATTATATATATTTAGATTTGCCTAGGCTGCGTCAGTATTAATTTGTAGAAACATGTATCTCTTAGCAGGGGGTGATGCGGCTAAAGAATGTAGGCTTAGACAAATTATAATTTTTACTTCACTCCTTTTATTAATTCTTCACACGATTAAATAACACTTAACTTATATAGAGAGCTGTGAGATTATTTATTAATTACTTGCACTTTTTAACACATAAACTTTATAATATTCTCACCGTAATGAATTTTATATGTCTCACGCTGAATACGTATTATAGCTGCTCGGGAATGCGTCTAGCGTCTGGTTGGGAATGCTGTCTACTAGCGACTGGCTTTTACCACTTAAATTTGTAACTTTCTCTATTTCAAGTGTCTGATTGGCTAATTTTACTCTAATAGAATACTTTTATTTAACTTTCAGGTTTTCTGGTTGTTGATTGGCTATTTATAAACTGTTTTAAATATTACATTATTGTTCCAAGAATTACTAGTAGCATTTTCCAACTTTCCAATTCATTATTGTCTCAAGGTTACCTCATTGTTAGCAACTTTTGGCCTCTATTCTCACAGCTCCTACATTATTAAATTACTTAATACATTCACATAACATTATTATACATGTACATAATAATATAAACATAATACAATGACTGTTACATACATTTTATATATTATATTATACACATATTGCTCTAAGGTGGGCTGTTAATTTTTTATATTATATAATTAGACTGAAATCATTTAAGTGCTAAAAATAATGCCTCACTTTTCCTTAATATTTAAGTAGTGACCCTCATATAAAGCTTTTCTTTCAAATCTGCTCCTACTAGTAACAACTATTGATATAGATAACAAATTTCTGTTTTATTATATTTATAAGTAAACAAGAAATAGATCCAAAGTACCTTACCGTAATGTTCTATTTCACTGTTAACTTAAAAGTTGTTCATATATTTTTCATCACAACATTCAAAAAAGGTCATTGTATGTGTTAAAGTTATACTTGATACATAGATTTGTACTTAGCTCACATGCTGATTTCACCTTTGGCTGTATTTCGATACTTAGGTTTATTTTTCTTATGGAAATATGCAAATTTATGTTGTGTGAAGATTGCCATATGTATTTTAAGCATTATTCATTAACAAAGACTTGCATTTACATAAGAGGCAGTTTTTCAATATAATTACAAAATGAATTTAGAATTTAAAGTGGTAAAATTGTTAAAATTATTAATTATCTTCATAAATAACTTCAAACAATAATTCCTTCCTCAAATGCCCCTTTCCTAAATTTGATTCCTTTATTAAAATCTAATATATATATTTTTTTGCGGTTTAGCATACTTGAACTGATTAGATCACATCGGACGATGAATGGAATGGGTGAAATGACATTCAAACGAGCCTGGGATCCATAGAGCTTAAAGTTTCTTGACATTCGTCTTTTTAGAATAAGGGAAAACCCCGGAAAAAGCTTAACTGGGTAACTCACCCTATCCAAGATTCGAACTTGGGACCCCCTGAATGTGTGGCAGACATGCTACCCTCACACCACAGAGGTGGGCTCTAATATATTGTACAATAACAAACATACGTTGAATGGAATAATAAAGAAAAATTTTAATTTGAAAAAGATGCCCCCCTTACGCAGATATTTGTAATGCAACATCTTAACATTGTGTAAGGATTTTTTAAATGTATTTTTGTTCATTTTTGGTGGTATAAATATGCATTGCTTTGAATTGTGTTTTTCAAGAGAGAAAGGATTGTGTAGAGAGATGATTTAATTTCTTCCTTAAATGGTTTTAGTAATTTGCTTATGGTATCTTTATATTATTTTTCCAGATTTTGTAATTCAAAAGTATGAATGACAAATTTTATGTGACAATGGTTAATGGTCCTTGGTTCAGAAGCTCCATGCAGCCTTTTTTTTATTTATTTATTTATATGTTAGTGAAATATTATGATCCTTCATAAGTGCTTTGCCTCCTAATTTTGGGTTCCATTTCTTCTTGTGTCTTTTTATTTTTCTTTTCCTTTTTTCTGTCTATGATTGTATCCTTTGAAATACAGATGACAGTTTTCTCTCTCTGATAATTCACGATCTTCGATGATGGTTTCAGCAAACCTCTTATCATGGTTTTGGTTTTATCCCCAACATTAATTCAACAGTGAAGATCTGGTGGTTGGAATTTTGTAATTATTATTCAATTACTCGAAAACAAAATGGCCAACCCAACTCATGCGATTCTTATGACATAGGATTCTGAAATATGTAGAGGTCGCGCAAAATTCTCTCTCGTAAATATGCAGAGGAATCATATAATTGAATACTGTTTGATACTGAAGTTTCCTTTAAATCTTGCTTTTATGTATAGTGGCATTATCAGGATAAGACTTTTATTCTTCCATATTTTGCAATGTAATCTCTGATTATTTTCTTTAAACATGTCTTACTGGTTGAATTTTTTACAGGGTAAAGTTTTACGAATTTTGTGAAAACATCAAACATTATGAATATGTGTTTATAAATTGTATTTCCTAGCTGGCTGATTACCATGTGATTCATTTGTTACTATTGCATTTTTCTCATCTCTAATTGAATCAGTTGGTGTAAAAGGAACCAACTCCATTGTTGGTTATTTTCTGTTTATGCCTGCATCCATAGGATTTCTCCAAGATGCATCAAACTGTGATGAAAGGAAATGTTCAGCACTGACAAATGGAAACAATGATAAGTAGCTAAGAGTTGTACTGTGCTAAAAGGAACTACCTCCATTTCTGCTCAGTTTATTGGCAACGCTGTCACAGTTCACATTGAAGGGACCAGGAAATAGCTGTCATTGTAGTATTTTTCCCCTTCCTTTAGGAGCCGTTTTTAGCTTGTGTGCTTTAATTCCATGTTTCTGTGTGTTGAATAATGGTAAAGTGTCTTTCAAAAGAAAATAAAATGAAACAAGCTTAAAAGTTGTTCAATCAAGCATTCAAGAGTTTATGGATTGCTCACTTATACATTGACAGTATGTTTTCACCTTTCAAAAATACACTGCTGCTGATTCTACATCGACCTCCAAAAAGCTATCCCTGATGGTAGTGTGTCAATTGATACAGAAGAAATGGATAACATGATTAAAAAAAACCATTAGAAATACATTAACAGTGAACAGGATGAACTATTTTTAGTGTACTTATTACATTACCAAATTTTAATGAAGTGCAATAAACACTGATGACAATATTGAAGTGATACTTTAAAGAACTATTGGTAATGAAATAATGTTTTGCCTTTGGATAGTTTGCAAATTGTATTTTATCCTTTATAAGTAAAACAAACACGTTGTTACCTATTCAGGGAAAGCTTTTCTCCTTTTGGAATTATGGTTTCCTGAGTCACTGTTTCACACATACTATATTTGGTAAGATTTGTGTGCGTTTTAATAACATTTGTGTGTATTGAAACATTAAATCAGCATGTATGTGAACATATTGAGGAGATAGGAAACAACTTCATAATAAAGGTTATTTATTTTTGGGCTCAATATTTTGTTTTTTATATTAAGAAGTTGCAGTAATATAGAGTAATGCACAGTGAATCATCTAAAAAAAATTACCATCTTTTAAAAGTAGGTAGTATTCAGATTAGGTATATAGTTATTTGTGTCTACTGAAAAATTGTGAAAATGGAGTTGTACCTTTTTGTACTGACTGATTCATTTGTAGTCTGTGGTTCAATATCAAATTTTGGGTTTAAGGATTTTGCTTTTAAGCACAATTCACATGTTGAAAAGTATTTCCTAACCTTTTTTTGCAAATGTTTTATGTATAATGTGTCACTGATGGCTAGTATGGTCATTTCTCTTCCTGAATGTGCTCAAGTGTAATGAAATAATCTCTCTTTACATACACTTAGGTATGATAGCTTTCTGTTTTTTAATTGAAGTTCCATGTAATAGGTATAAAATGTTTTGTATATATGTACTTCTTTTTATATCAGCTTGTATGGTTGGAGCACCTGTAAAAGGTTAAGGAACTTTTTATCCTCTTTTTACCAAATGCTTGAATTTTTAAAAGTTTTGGAAAGTACTTTATTTTATACATATTAAGCTTTATGACTTCAATTTCATTATGTGCGTTACTTAGTGTTTTGGGGAATGTTTTTCATCCATTAATTGTGATAAAGTATCGCTGAAGATACTTTGTTTTCTGAATGTGTGTTTAATTTTAACATTGTATGAGGTTATTCCATGAATGAATTTTCATAATTTAGAGTTTTTAAGCTTGCACCTGCATCTGAAAGAAACACTAACATGATTGGTATACATGATATTATCATAGTTGTATACATATAGTATTCTCCTTCTTTTACACTTTTCAAGAATCCAGAGGAATAGTGATATAAATAGGGGGACAGTAGAAATCACAGGAATCTGCTTATGTATGTAAAACTGCTCTGGTAAAAAGAGGTAAATATTTGACAAATGCACGTTATTAATACAAAGTGTTTTGTTTTTATTCCTAGTACTTACCTCAAATATAATGTAGACTAATTGCTAATAATAAGCTGCCTTTGTAATTTTTCTTACCCATTGGCAAGAAGGTTAGTTAAAATATTGTGTAATATGTATGCACATTCCTTTGATTTCCAGATTAGCTTTCATAGTGTTGATTTGGAGTTATCTAAGATTCAATAAATGTTCTTTCTCTGTATGGGACATTTAAATTTTAATAACTAGTATAGATAAATATGCATTAACAAACATTTATTTTAGATGAAAAAAAAACAATAAATTACTGGTTTCTATGAAAATAATCCAAAATGGATTTCTGTTTCTTTCTCTTATTTCTTAGCCTCAATTTGACTTTCAAGTTCATAAAGAGCATCAAAATGATTTTCACCCCTTCTACATATGATAAACATGTGTGTAAGGCTTCCACTGCTGCACTTGCCTCAGCAATGGTAGGTACGACTTCACAATGCTCACTTTCTTCGTTGTCACTGATTGGAGACTCGGCTGCTATTTGCTCTGTAACAAACTCCTCTACATATTTTTCCTCTGCAGTTAACTTAGCATTAAACACCTACAGAAGGTCTTCAAAAGTGCAGTGCGATTGCAACATTTCCCATGCAGCAGGAAGCAGGCCTTCTTCCTTTGCTGGCAGCTGAGAGTAGGTATGACTCTTCAATGCTGCTTTCAAGAAGAAATTTGAGCTAATAATCTGCCTCTTATCCTTCCAGGATTTTCCAGTGAAGTTCAGTGAATCTAGGATTGAGACTTTAAAAGATGCAGAATTGTTTTCAGCATCCATTAGGCACAAAATTTGCTGAACCAACTCTTTCTATAAAGCAACTTAAAGGAGTGTATAACCCCTAAATCCAAAGGCTACAGCTTGCTTGTGCAGTTACCTGGAAGAGATTCTAACTGAGTGTTCAATTATTCATCAGTTAGATGTGCAGAACAATGATCGACAGAAGGATGCTCTCATACTTGCATCAAGAGTAGCCAATTGCTGCCAAAAAAGATTTGAGGTCATCTAAGGTTTTTGTTTGGCATCATAGGACGGTTGACAATGACCATACATTTTTTAAACAATGAGTCTTTTAAACTTCCATATTACAAAAGGATGTAGCTTCTCAGAGCCATCAGCATTGTCTCCTAACATTTATGACCTTTGAATGCCAAAGTTTTCCTGGTTAACACACTAAAAATAGTCTTAAGTTAAAAATGTCGCTGGGTTCATATTTTCTGGTCAGCTCCTGTACTGTCCTACTGATCCATTCTTCTATACTTTTGTCGCCAACAGCATTGAATTCTCTGTAAACAGTTTTGTTGAATAAGTTATACCATTTCATGCATTGGTCGATCCAGCCAATTTGTGCTAAAATGTTCAATCCCAAGAAAGTTGGATACCTTAAGTGCTTTTTCCTTTAAGATCACACCATTAACTGGAATGCCTATTGCTCTTGAAATCTCAAACCAGCTTTTTACTGTTTCTTCCAATTCATCATATTTTGAATATGTTGTGTACATTCGTTTCTTGGATTTTGATCTGCATTCTGAAGCTTTGGATGTGTGAGGTCCATATTGGAAGTCATGCGAAACACTTTGTTACAACTGCAATTCCAAAAATGTAATAAAAATTACTGCATTACCATACTCTATAGATTTTTCACTACATGTTAACAAATTGTGATGTAATTAGCTTCTATCACATGACCACAGGCAATATTTGCAAAAGGTGAACATTAATGTTTTGTTTTGAGAGGATGCTGTTGTTGAATTCCTTGTTTAAGAGAAAAAATCTGCTGCTGAAATTCATCAAACTTAAGCTTGCATATGGAAATGTGTGCATGGACACTAGTAGTATTAGGAGATGGGTGACACACTTCAAAGTTGGGAACACATCCAAGATGAGCCTTAAAGCAGTCGCCCTCAAATTACCTCCACAGGGTGCAACAAGGAAAGAGTTAGAGAGTTCATGAGTTAACACAGACGTCACTGTGAATGAAATTGCAACAAAACTTGCAATAGGACATAGTGCAGTGCAAGAAATGATTCAAAGCTTGGGCTGTCGATAAGTTTATACTTATTGAGTCCCATGTTTACTGATTAAAGATCACAGAAGTTCAGAGAAGAAGCATCACCCAAAGCTGCCTTCAGAGATTTCAAAATGGAGAGAATTTTCATATGAGTACTGTGACAGGCAATGAAAGCTGGTTCCATTATTATTAGCCTGAAATAAAGTGCCAGAGTATGGAATGGCACCAGTGCATCAGTGTCTTTGGGCAGCCCAAACAGACTTCTACTACAGGGAATTTTCAAATTTGCAGAATGATTGATAAAATATATGCAAAGAAATGTAGGCCATGTGATAAGTGACAGAAAAGTCTGTAGGTTAAGATGATATGCTTGGTTTGTCTCAAAAATAAAAATTTAGATTCATAACAATGGGTTGTTCATAACTTTCAGTCTGACCATTGTAATGCTTCCTCTGTTTTTGGCCATTAAATTCAATTTGGACACAAAGCGCAGCTCCACTGCAAGTGCAATAATTGTTGTGTGAAATGAACAAACTTTTTCCAAAATCCAAACTGTTTCTTCAGTTGTGAAAGTCTTTCTTTGCTTCTTTTACATTACTAACCGAAAAGAACACACCAAAAACAAAACAACAATTCCAAGCAACAAAGAATTTCGGGAAATGACTTGACCACTCAACTTAAATAACAAGAGCAGAGAGTCAGAAGAAAGATGTAATAAATAAAAAAAAATTGTAAATGCAATTAATCACTAACAATAACCTTAACTAAAGCAAGCCTAAAGCAATAACCACGAAATGAAAAACTTAGGCAAGACAAACACACAATCACTTGATAGCTTCACAACTTAGCACCAATGTAACTTCTCAAAGAATAAAAGACTCAAAAGAAAAACGAATACTATAGATTGCCAAAACGTGTGTGTGAATGCATCACCACATGCCTTGTCTTTAAGCAAAGCTATGGTCAGGCCATGGTTGCTTGATTTGATCATGTCTTGGTTACTCAAAGTGGTTTAGGTTGGTTACAATGCCATTTTACTTTAGATTTTTTTCCACTCGAACTGCCTGGCTTGGAATAAAGGGCAGCATAAAATTTTGTAAACATAATTTGGAGGATTTTTATATGTTGTGAACATAGGAAATCTTGAGTGCACCAACAAAAGTGTTGTAAATGACAGGAAAACATTAAAGACAGAAACGTAAATGCGGGGTAGTGCTATATTGCCAAAATTTTTTCATTGCAAAGTAGATTGCTACAAATTCTTGCTCTGTTATACAAGTATTTGATTTTGTTTTGTTTAGTAATTTTGATGTCATAGTGATTGCATGCCTGTCTCCATTTTCATCTATTTTTATCAAAATTAGTCCAAAAGAACTACTTGTATTGGTAAAAAAAATCTGTAGAGGTAGTTCTGGTGTGGTCTCTCCTATAAGATTGCTTTTTTGAAATTAATTTTTTATGCTTTTAAATGTCTTCTGTTATTCCTAATTCTAATTCCCATCTTTGCTGAATGTTTAGTTAAGATTGTGAATTCTTATGTGTAGTATATAAGGAATTTGATTTCATACTGAACAATACCTAGAATTGTTTTAAATCCTTTGGTGTGGGAATATGCTTTATGGCTTTTATGATGTTTGGATTCCTTCGGAAAATATTTTGTAACCAAGAAATTTAGTTTCTTTGGGAAAAAAATAGATTTTTTGGAGTCTGTCATTTTGCTTGTTCTAAATTTGTTAGGAAAACATTTTATAAAGTGCGTGGTTTTGCATTCCCGGTTTTTAGCAAATCTGTTAGAATTACCTTGAAATCCACATAAACAAGGCATTCCTGTGGTTATTCAAATGCTCGTATGGGTATGTGGATGACATATTTGCAGTGGTACAAAACACAAGATTCATCCAAGATGCTCTAAAGTCATTAAACCTACATGACAAGGACATAAATTTTACTTTGGAAATAGAAACTGATGAAGGCATCCATGGACCTTAGTTTATTTAACTGCAGTGGGAAAATTGAATTTGGCATGCATAGGAAAGAAACACATGACTTCATCAAGGCAAATGGCTATAATCTAATTCCACAGAAACATGCAATAATCAATAGTTTCAACATAATGAATTGTAAACATCCCCCTAAATAAATCTTAATGTTAATAAAGAATAATGAAAAGTCATAGCAGTGGCAATGAGCAGTGGATTTAGGATAGACTTGCTGGACAACAAAATAAAAAAATAAATAAATAAAATCTGAAATACGTTGTCCTGGTATCCTGACATCTGGTTCCCTAAAACAGTCATGTTGTTATTACTATTATCTATATAAATTTCAGTTATACTTCTCAACAATTTATGATTTGTAATATACGAGGGGTATTTTTTAAGTAAGGTCCGCTGTCCCGTATCGTCGGAAGAATCAGGCGACTGTACTTTCGCGCATGCGCACTCAATCCCGGCATCCCTTGCACACAGTGACACAGCGGTTGGAGTCAGGTAGGCAGTGAGTGTGGACCGTACTGTGTGATGGAAAGGTTTATGACGATCGCACGGCCCGCTGGGTGTGAAATTAGATCGGTCATTCGATTTTTGATAGCAAGGAATACGACGGCGTCAGAAATTCATCGCCAGATTACTGAAGTTTATGGCCCCAAAGCCATGAGTGATACCAAAGTCCGTAGGTGGGTGAGGTTATTCAAGGCAGGCAGAGAGAACGTGCATGACGAACCGCGCTCGGACCGGCCATCTGTCATTAGCGAGGATCTTGTGCGTGCCATAAACACTGAAATTCGTGCCAACCGACGGTTCACCGTTTCCACACTGTCATTGCATTTTCCGCAGGTTTCAAGGTCTGTTATGTACAGAATTCTGTCAGAAGTCCTGGGCTACAGAAAATTGTGCAATCGATGGGTTCCGAAGATGCTGACAGAGGAACACAAAGAAAAGAGATGTGCCAGTGCTCTGACGTTCTTGACCCGATACCACGAGGAAGGTGATGCATTGTTGGACCATATCATCACGGGGATGAGACATGGGCGTCCCGCGTTATCGTTGAATCCAAACAACAGTCGATGGAGTGGCGACACATGGCATCTCCGACGAAAGTGAAATTCAAGCAATCATTCTCAACTCGCAAGGTTATGGCAACAGTCTTTTGGGACAGACGTGGTATTCTGCTTGTGGAGCTCATGGATCCGGGGACAACAATCAATGCAGCCGTGTATTGTCAAACTTTGAGGGGAACTTCGCCGTGCAATTCAGAATTAACGTCGCGGTCTGCTGTCTGCCGGAGTGATCCTCTTGCACGATAATGCAAGGCCACACACCGCTGCTCAGACACAAGCTCTTATTGGATCCTTTGGTTGGCAGCAGATCGATCATCCTCCCTACAGCCCCGATCTTGCTCCTAGCGACTACCACCTCTTCCTGCATCTGAAGAGGTTCCTTGGCGGCAAGTGTTTCCAGACGGACGATGAACTGAAAGCAGCTGTTACGAATTGGCTTTCCTCACAGGCGGCGGACTCCTATGACGAGGGTCTACAAAAACTTGTCCCTCGTTACGACAAATGTCTCAACAACAACAGCGACTATGTGGAGAAATAGCTGAATGTATGAAGAATTGAATAAAAAATATTTGACGAAAGTATGTCTCTTAGTTTTTTTACAACGACGAACCGGACCTTACTTAAAAAATACCCCTTGTAGTTCTTAATAATATATATTATTAATAATACTTCACTTTATCATGATCAATGTTTATTCCTTTCCAATTAATTGTATCTTTAACTTTAATTCACCTCGGTATACCACAAAAACATTTATTCATAACATTACCTTTCACTTACATCCTACTGTTATTTAAATTACTAAATTCTCCTTCGTAGCAACTTATTCATTATACTAGTACATTATTAATTCACTTATTCACCTTTCAAAATATCTTTTATTGTAACTATCACTGCTATCCTTTACTTCACTATAACCTTATCCTCATTTCAAGTTAAATACATCTTATACTTCACTTTTAACTTAATTACTCCTTCATCTTTCTCAAAATAATTTTACTCTACTAACACGTACCACTCCATTTCACTGCACACTTTATCCTCATTTTAATTTTAAATATATCTGTAACTTCACTTTTAACATTACTACACCTTATCTCTTTAATCACTTTTAAATTATCACAAACAATACATTTCCACTATAATCACTCATCACTAATCTTCTTGCTGCCATTTCTCTCTGCCCTTCCTTGGCTACTGCATTGTCCAACTCCTGTGCTAGGGCCTCCGTCAGCTTCTCCCTTGGCTCATTCTCCTCCATGCTCATTTTAATCAACTCAGTTATTTCCTCCCTCTTCTTTCACTCTCCTCCCTCCTCTTCCTCTAATCTCTTTTAGTCAATATAAGTTTAATTTCTCTTCTTCTTGGTCTTATTCTCCTTCTTACTGCTCATTCTTATCTTCCAAATGCTATCCAGCAATATTTTCTTTTATTATAGGTTTAATTTGTTTCCTCCTCCTCGTGCAACTAAATCACTGTTTTGATTGTCTGTTGTAGGTAAGGTGTCTGATGTGTTGGATGTATGTTGCATATTTAATCCTTCAGATCTTATAACTTCTTTGTCTGCTTCTGTCGTAACTAACCTTTCCTGTTCTATTTTCTTGTTCCATGCAAGTTTACTGCTTTTCTTTGCCAAGATGTCAAATTGTTTATATGGGTTATTACTCCTTAAATTAAATACTATTTGAAAATCACATAAAACTCTTTTCTCTTCAATGGTTTGATTATTATAACGTATACATTAAAATAAAACATTCTCTGGAGCGTCTTGTTTTCCACAATTATTACAAATGTTTTGTGTTTTATACAAATTGGTTTTGTATGGTCTGTGAGATAATGAAGTAGCCTTTTACAGGTTTAATGTGCTGTAGTTTTAGTCTCTTAGTAATATCATTAAATAAATTGAACATCATTTTTCCTTTATCAGTTTCTTCTCATTCTTGCTTCCACTGGCTTTTGGATTATATTTTATTTCTAAGTACTGTAACACAGTTTTCTAATAATTTCAACAACTTTTCCTTGTTCTCTTACTTCAAAAAACTGCCCCTTTGAACTTTATCAATAGATATGGACCTTATGCCCATGGGGACTAGTAAGGCCATGGTGGGTGTGGTACTGACAGGTTCTGTATATGTTAAAAGAGTTTTCCTTTGAGTACTACATAGTTGATTCCTAATTAAAGCATTATCCACTCTGGTAGCCCACACCCCTGCCACATATGTTGTAATTGCTGCACATACTGTTATGATAAATAATTACATTTAGTGAAATTTCAAAGTTGAATTGTGTTATCCTTACGAATTTCATCATTGTTGATTTTGATTTTCATCTTACATAATCTGTATGATTTCTAAATTTTGTTTCTTATTCAAATATAAGCATAAATATATTGGTTCCCTTTTCCTTTTAATAACTTATTATATTTAATGCTGGGATTTCTCTTTAAATTCCCTTTCAAAATCACAAACTTGATTTTGAGGGGGCATTCTAGAGTTTTGAAAGTTTGTATCAGGTATTTAATTTATTGGTAAGGTAGTTTGCTTATCTTTCCAGTTCAATTCTATTTTCACCTTTGATGACAGAGGACCATACGTATAGGCTACGATGTTTCTGTATAATTCTGTTAGTCTAATAATGTTTCAATTATTATGCCCCAGAAAATCGGCCCTAAGGCTGAACTCTGGGAATGTCCTTTTGTTATGTTCTTATTAACATTTTCCCTTATGCCCTTTATATAAACTCATTGGTTTGTGCAGTAGTCTTTTAACCATATAAGCATTTAGGATATTGCTTCTCTCTTACCCTTAAAAAAAAAAGGAAAGGCTACACAAATTATCAAAGGCCCCATATACATCAACTAATATTCCAATTGCACATTTAACTTTTGATAATTTAACCATATTCAGTACCTCGTTCAATGTGTCTTCAGCAGATCTTGCTTTCATAAATCAAAATTGCTTATCATTTATTCCAATCATTATTCTAAACTCCTTAATCCTTTTACAGATTAATTGTTCAGATATTTTTCCCATTGTGTTCAAAAGATATATTGGCTTGTAAGATTTGGGATCATTCAGGTCTTTATCCACATTGTATTGTTATTTTGGCCTCTTTTCAGCAATGTGGAACGTGGCGTTGCCATTCAGTTTTTAAATAATTTGAATAAAAATGGTGTAAGATTTTCTTCTAGACAAATTAAAACTTCGTTAATAATGCCATCGGGCCTATTGCTTTCTTTTTCTTGAGTTTTCTTTATAGCAAGTCTAATTTCAGTAATATCAAAGGGATAAATGACCTTTGTATTATACTATGGAATACTCATATTGATTCCTTTGTGGATATGTACTTCTTCATCCATTTCATAACTGTTTCCAGGAAGCAGTTGATTCAAAAGTACATTTACAAAATCTTTCCAGTTTGATGTAATTTCCAATCTTCTTATTCAAGGTTGTCAAAATTTCTGGTTTTTTAATTTTCTTATGATAATTTTGTATGAGATCTCCCAGATGTTTGTATCGAACTGCTTTTTGACAAAATTGTTTCATGAATTGTTTCTGGTGTCATTTAATAAATTCTTACATCTGTCTTTAGTCTGTTGATAGTTCCTTGAATTATCTTTCTGCTGCTGTAATTGTCTTGTGATAAATCCTCCTTAATTTACTCATACGTTTATTTGCCCTTTGAAGTGCATCTGTCCAAACTTCGTCAGAATACTTCTTCAGTCTAAGGAGTGGAAAAAAACTCATTTCTAAAACAGTTTTAGAAATGGTCATTTGAATGACTTTGACAAGTTTGGATGCTTCCTGATCCACAGAAATGCCCACATAATCTAGTTTAATTTTATCAAATACATTTTTCATTTCTTGGCAATTAGCCAGTGCATACTTATAATAAATATATTATATTCTTTTATATTTCTTCTTTCTATCATTTTGATACAGTAGTGAAAATATACCAAATGTTGGTCACTTTTGGTCATATCTTGACCAACCTTTCAATTAATTTTTCTATCCGACTTAAAATTACACAAGGTAATATCACTATTAGATTTTGCCGTTATTGTCTTCTCAGATGTTGGAGGGTTATTTGGTTCTTTGGTTCTTTTTAACAATTAAATTTAATTCTACAATTACAGTTATAATTTCTCTCCTGTTCTGTCTGTTGTATTACTGTGCTACCAGTTTGATTTAGCATTAGTGTCACATGTGTGTATAATTTCTATGTCTGAAAAGATTGTATTGATGTTCTTAATTTTAGTTAAATAAGGTTCTTTCGGGTGGCTGAACTAAAAATGATGATTCAAAAGAATGAACTTAACGTTTTCATGCATGATTTCTATGCAATTTGTATGCAAGTCATTAAACTAGGTGGTAATACAGTTTGTAGGTTGGGATTGTTTATTATGATTGCAGCCATTGGATTTGCTCCTATGCTTACAACTCTAGCTTTAATAGGTAGTGTGTCAATTTTCCTTTTGTTGTATAAGGTTCTTGTATACATAAAACATCTAAATTTAGATCATCTTATGTTTTCTTCAATTCGGACTTCCTAATTCACTCCTCTGTGCATTAATTTGTCCAGTTTTAATTAATTTATTATGATCTCCATAATCATGCATTATGTCTTTGGTAAAATAAAATTCTGGTGTGTGCAAAGCAATGATGTTTTGTACTGTTGTAAATTCCTGTTCTGTTAGCCCTCTAGATAATCTATACACACAAATGATTTGGTAATTAGTATTATTTTGTGGCCTTGTTGGTTTTGGAGTACATTTTTTGTGCGCCGTGTTACTGCCTGATTGATAAAAATATTGTATTTATGGTTACAATTTTTTTTATAATTTTTTTTGTGTTTATTTTTGAGTTTGATGTGTATTTTTGAAGTGTGTGTTTCAGGATTTGTGACTAATGGGTGGGAATGTTAGTGGTTTAGAGGTAGCTATTTTTGAGTAATTTACACCATCAAGACAAATATGAATCTTGCTTTGATTAATATCAGACGTAATTCCTCCATAATATAAAACAAAATGTGCGTAGACTTCATCTAAATCTAATATATAATTTCTTCTATTAAAAGCCACTTCAATTAATTTAAAAATTAATTTTCTGAGTGTGTTCTAATATTTTGTGCTTTAAATTTCATTCTATCTGGCTTCTGGAACTGGAAAAATAATGGATTCACCATTCTATGTAACTTCTGGATAACATGCCTCAGGGCAGCGAACAAAGTCTGACGTTCTTCCAGCTTGTAGTGTGGTATCAAAATCTGCATAGATTTGCTTGATGTCGGTTGAGACACTGTTCTTGATACAATTTCCGTGATTTCTTGTGCATTGGTTGTGTTGCAAGATGTATATGTTTTAAAATCATCTATTGCATTCACATTGTGAATATTCTTTCTTCCTTCTTCTATCTTTACAGTTGATATCTCTATATCCCCATATCTCCTTTTCTTGTAAGTTCAAATTAGTTATTGATCTCTCCCCGACCATAATCTATTAAAAAAATCACTACATTGTGGTTTCTATCTTTTAGTTATAATTTCTTCTTCTTCATCCTCCTCTTCTGAGTACTAAATTCTTCTGTAATGATTGCATTATAATCAACCTTAATTTTTTTCTTATTCGTTCCCATCTCTTGCACTATTTTATCTATTCTTAGTTTTGGTGGCAATTTTGGTTTTTCTTGCTCTTCCTGTCCCTGTTTTCACTAAAACTATCCTCTTCTGATTGTATTCCAATATTCTTGCAGATTAATTGTGCTAACTTTAATTTATGTTCAATTACTCTTTTTAAATTTGTTCTTATGTGAGAAGGGGTCTTTCTTCTTTTTGGTTTTTTCTTATCCTACACCTTAATAATCTTACTGTCCATAGTCAGTTCTTGAAACAATCCTCTCCCACATCATATGGTATGCCGGACAATCCTGCTTACCCGTACAATTTTTGTTCCTTTTATGACATGGAATGCATATTGGTACGTGATTCTTCTTTGCACTGTTGTTTTTTTCATGCTTGTCTTTTCCAGTGTCCAGAGGTCATTTTATCTTAATGGCAAAATTTTAATGCATGTCCATAATTGAGGCATTTAGACATTTTGCTACAGATATGAAGTCTTTTGCAGATATGGATTAAAATTCAGTGTAGAGGCTTCTGTTTTGTATTATATTAATTTTGCTGATACTTCCAAAACATGCCACCCTATTTCTAAGGCCTGTCTTATACCAAAGTTTAAAAGTTATTTTAAATTCCCCTGTAGTTATCATCCCATTAAAACTTTAATTTTAAATAGCTTCTTTTAATTCTCCATCCTTAGTTCGTGCTAAAACACCATGAAGTATAACAAGGAGTTTTTTTTTTTTTTTTTTTTTTTGGTGGTGGTTCAATCTTCAGGGTCTAGTTCTTTAAATTTTGACTGTTAATTATTTTATTGAAGTTTTTGTTTGTTTCTACCTCCATTATTAGGTTTACTCTGGTTGTTCTAAGACTCCTAATCTTTATTTTCTTGTCTGTTGGTTTTAAGTTTTGTGTGACAATTTTGTGTACTACTACTACATCTACATTTGTTGTTGATGTAATGAAGACTGGTATCTTCGCTTCTCTCTTCCTAAGTATACTTAAATCTGCCATAGATCCTTTGCTTAATTTTTCTTCAGTATTTAGATCTTTGCTTGTATCCCCTACTGATCCTTTCTTTAATCTTTCTACATTTGTTTCCTTATTTAATTCCTTTTAATTTAACTCCTCACCACTTTCTTACTTCTATATAGCGATATTTCTTTAACACTTTTAGGTGTCAAAATTTCCTTCTCTTCCATAAGTTTATGAAGGAATAGTTGTAATTATTATTTATTTATCTGCACAATTATGGTTTAAGTTATTAATATTAACCACAATAAACCTCTACTACACTACTGCAAAACACTCTTAAATTCCTGCCATGGCAATAACAATACAGCTTGCTGGCAAGTTTGTATAGCGACAGCAATGGCAATGACTAGCCTCTATATCAAGTAGCCTATTGCCACTTCTGTTATAATGAATCTTGCCTTTCTTTTGCTTCTACATCCCTAGTCATTAAAACAATTTCATTACTATTTATGACTTAATTACTTCTTCTAATGTACCACTGATCAAAGAAAACTTACTTTTCCCCTTAAAACATACACCTGTTTTAGGAGTTAATATTACACACTTCTGCCTTGCTCAGTAGCCTGAGTAGACAAAAGGAATTCTTTTAGATAGGACTAAGGAAAGACCTTTAAAAGAAATCACATATCCTCTGTGCGCTGACAGGAAATTCCAAGGGATTTTCAATGAGTCACACTAGCACATTACCATAGATTCTCCATTAAGAACATGCTGAAATCACACCAAGAAGTTCCTCTGGAAAATAGATTAGATATTTATTAAGTGGATTGTGAAGATTGTAGTAAAGTTTATTTAGGAAAAACAAAATGGAATTAAAAAAAAAAAAACAGTCTAAAAGAACATGTCAGAAATATTAAATGCAAACAAGTGGATAAATCTGAAATAGCATCACATTTTTGGAGTAGTCATAGCATTCAAAGTTCTGTCACTTTACTCAAATCCCGTGAATTAACCTTATATGAGAAGATTTTCAATTTGAATAATAACCAGAGAGTAATGAACCTTGAAACTCCTAAGGAGAGGGACCAATTACTCGCTTCTTTCAATCATCACTGGAAAGTAGCCCACCGACAGGAGAGGTTGATGGAGCAGCCTGATCCTAGCTGAGGTTGGGATAACTACTGCAAAAACATGTTTCTAGTTAAACAAAGTAAGCATGTAATGTTTAGTGAAGTGTAATATTTATTCATTGCTTGTTGCTATCCGTGGAAAAAGTATATACCACTTGCTTTTTATAATCATGGGAATGATCTCTGTGTCATAGTTGCATACAAAGCATATAGTTCTGTTTGTTGTAGTTTTTTAGCATTCTAAACTTGTTTGAACTGAGTGAGAATAAACTGAATCAAAGATTGATGGAAAATGAAATTGAGGCAAGGCAGAAAATTTTTATGAAAGTGATAATGATGAACATGTTGGTGGGTTTTCTTCTCCATCTGATGATTATAATTCTGACTCAATTCAAAATGGAGAAATTCATGACATACAGATGTCGGAAGGTGAGATACCAGGTTCAGGAGCTGTCTTTGAAGATGAAATTCCTTTGGCTATACAATTTCATCTCTACAAGGGAAAAGATGCTGCTGTTTGGTATGAAGAACCACCAACTTTTAAGGGGGAGGATGCCTGCCCTAAATATGTGACTGATCAACCTGGAGAAACACAAATGGCAAAAAATGCAAAAAATCAGTGTGGAGATATAAAATTTATTCTTCACAAATACAGTGATAAATCAAGTTGTGAAACACATGTATATTCAAATTGAAATGAGATTACATCATTCCAGAAAATGAGATGCTGCAGCAACCAATGCAGAAGACTGTACATATAATAGTGTTATGAAATCCTCCCAAATGAACCAAGAATATTTGGGCTACAAATGGTACTGGTATAGACTTGATAATTCAAGATATGTTAAAGAAACATTTCCATTTCCTCATAAATTGTCTCGGATGTAATGATAAATCTACCTGCACAGATGCAAAAAAGGGCAAAATTACTCGTATACTGGAAATTGTTGACACCTTCGTCCATAACTCGGCCAGTATTGTCTTGGAATGTACAATGATGGATGAGATTCTAGAAGTGTTTCGGAGTTGCTGCATTTCAGTTGTTAATAAAGTCAAGCTAGTAAGGTATGTTCTCAAAATCTTAATGCTTCCTGACTTGGAAACCTCCATAGCCAATATGGAATTATATTCTGGCTAACAACCAGATGGGGTCTTCAGTATTAGCAATACTGCAAGTGACATTGTGAAGGGACTTAATACACATACTGCTTCACTTAAAATTTTGAGGACATGTTTAACAGACCATTGTCTGCATCAGCAGCTCATTTTGGCTGCCGGTGTTGAATAATTTTTTGGTAGAACTCCTGAGCTCTGCTGGTGGAGACTTGTTGAATTTGAAAATCACATCCTCGGAGATGTCAAAGTTCATGATGTTGAACTTCTTAGTAGATATATTCTTCCATATGCTGAGGTCGATGGTCTTGCTTATGATGCAGTAATTTGTATCACAAATTATTTAAATGTAAAGAATGATTATAATATGAATATGCATTTTTATGTGACATTGATTTGAGATGTTTGTTGATTGTAATTATTGTTGAGAAGTAAGTTTATACGGCCTTACTGAAACTGACAATAATAGCGTGCAATAATGCAGCGAGGGGGTGAGCTGTTTATCATTATTAGAGACGAGGAAGTTACGTAATGTTGGCGCGTTCTTCTGTAGAAATTGCTGGAACATTATACATAGAGCATATGTATTCATAATTTTCATTGGATATAAAAATAGACGCTAATGTTGGCGCGTTTTATTAGCCAATTGTAGCTCAGTTATAATCTTTAGGCATATCGGGGTGTAGGAGTATAAAAAGGGCTAGGTTAGAGATAGACCCCGTCAGTTCGTCGAAAATATTTGTATGATACACGTCGCCTTCAGTCCGTCAGTTCAGCAGAAAATATTTGTAAAGTACACGTCGGCTATCGATTCACAAGTTACGCGTAGCAGAGTTATGAAAAATCTAAAGTGTTGTAAAGTTAATTATACAAAAAGTTGAAGTATGCGAATTAAGAATGATCAGTAAATAAGTTGTTATAACAGTTTCAGTTTGGCGAGTGTCAAGATCAATGTGTAAATGTGATAGTGAAAGTGTTCGACAATAAAAGTGTAAAAGAAATTCTTTCATCAGTGTTATCTTTGGATAAAAGGCTCCTTTCCATTTACACAACCTGTATAAAGAGATGTGCTCGACCAAAAAGATCATAGCTAGCCGGAGGACAGTAAACAAGAATTAAATAAAATAACAGTCGCATTCTTTCAAACAAACACTAATACTACCGCAAATTGCTAACACCAGATGGAGCTACAAACCTAACAAAGAATCACATTACAAAATGGCTTCACCACGTGAAGTAAACACACATACACAAACATTATAAGTAATACCGTCGCAAATTGGCTCCCAAACGTGGGGCTCAATAAATTAAATAATATTACAAGTATACCACTTCACTTACCAGTTTTAGTAATTTAATTTGTTTGCTCATCTTGTGGTTTTCGTCCAAGAAAGGTGCTGATATGCCTTACTTAGCTGTGTGTTTATTGAAAATGTGACAGAAATGTTCCTTGAGACAAGTTTCCAGATTTATCTTAGACTTTCCAATATTTACCTTGTTGGAATCCAAACAGTCAGTCTTGTATATGCTAAATCTTTTTTCTTCTGGAGACACGCTGTGTACTTTGTTTAACTTAGTTAAATTTCTGATGCTAAATCTGTTGTATTGTGCCAATGAGATGTTATAATAATTGAATATGATTTGAAAGGGAGTGTTAAAACAGGTAAAGGCAGTAAACCATTGCACAATACTAACAAAATTATGAAAACAATACATTTAAATTCTGTGGCACTACAGCCCACTAAGAGCTTGGGCCTGCCAACCTGACTGCCAGCCTCATGTGCATGGCAGAGATGGGCAATCATCCATGGTGATGTGGCCAGTATCACACATCCCCAGCCGGAAAGTTGGCTCACGAGGCCAGGATTGCTGCATATCGCAGATTCTCACTTTCCTCACGATGCTGAGTGGGCATGGTCCTATACCCGGGACTTAAAATCTGCACCCCCATGGGACTGAATCAGGGCACATTCTGTGGCGGGGAACCAGATCACCATTCTCCAGTTTACTGCGCCATGGCACAAACAATACATTACATAAAGAAAACTTGCTATTTCACCTAAGCGTTCAAGGAATAGCAGGAAAAAAGTGATCAACTTAACATTATTTTGAAATTGTATCAGTAATGTGTATAAATGAGCATTGGGTGCAAAATGGGGAGATGCAATTATTAAATAAATTACATGGATTTGCTGTAGCAGATTGTTATATTCAGGAAAAATCATCAAGAGGAGGATCTTGCATATTAGTGGCCAATGCATTAACTAAACAAAAATTCGAGATGACCTTAAGTTCCCTAAATAAAGATAATGTATTTGAACAATTGGTTATTAAAATTGCAAGCATAAATGTAACAGTAATCTTAATTTATAGAGTTCCCTACCATTTTACACTTAAACTGTTTCTTAATAAAGTTGAAACATCATTAAACAAGCTGCAAAGTGAAAACAAAAGGATAATAATTGCCACTGGCTGCAATGTTGACCTTCTCAAATCAGACATAGTAAGTACAAATGAAGCCAAGGGGAGTTCAGTTAGAGCATGTCAATATGTGTAACTGTTACATATTCATGGTTTTAATTTTAAACATAAGTATCCAATACGGATCACATTTTCATTCAACATGGATCACATTATTACAAACAAAATATATGGTCCTGGAGTCTGTAAGATATTAAAGTCTATTGGACCAATTAAATGTCAAATATGTTAACCATTTACACAAATAATACACCAATCATTTGATGCAAGCATTTTGCCAAACGGAATGAAATATGCATTGGTAAAACCCATTCACAAAAGTGGAAAGTATGTATTTAAAAAACTTTCAACCTATCTCAGTTCTTCCAACATTCTCGATTATCCTTGAAAAAGTTGTAAAATCACAACTAATTGTTGCCTAGAACATTTTGGCAAATTAACAAACTCAAAACATGGTTTCAACCATATCGGCATTAATGAACCTCATAAATGAAATTTCTTAAATGCTTGATGAAAGCCAACAGATGTCAGTATTAATATGTAATAATTCAAAGCCATTTGACTACATAAACCATGAGATACTGATAAAAAAATTAAATTTCTATGGTATAAAGAATAAATCACTAGCCTAGTTTAATTCGTATCTATTGGATCATAAGCAAAGGGTAATCCTAAATGATGGTAAAAAAAATTTATAAATCAGTCTGGAGAAATATGAAACCAGGGGTTCCACAGGAAAGCATTTTAGGACCCTTTCTATGCATACTGTATACATACAACCTCCCAAACGATATAATGGGTAAAATAATCATGTATGCAGATGATACTTCCATCTTATTAAATGGTACTATCTATCACGATTTAATTCAAAATATATTCAAACGAAGCAATAATGGTGCTGAAAAATCAGTTTGCTAATAATGGGCAAAAATTAAATATGACAAAACTGCTAGAACTAATAACACCATGAATAATATAAATAACACTACAGTAAGCCCTCTATCTACAGGAAAAATTTTAGAGGTATATATAAACATCTAAAATGGGAAGAACACTTTCAATGTATCAGTAAAAGACTAAATAGATCCTGTTTTAATATACATTGTCTTAACAAAAGTTACAGATTTGGAAACTAGAAAGACAGTATACTATAGCTATTTTCATTCCATCATGGCATATGGTTATGTTGGGGAACAGCGACAGGCTGGGAGAAAGTATTTAAGTTACAGAAGAAAAAAAAAGTTTGTATTATGACACATGCCAGTCCCAAAAATTCTTGCAGAAATTTATTTAGAAAACTAAACATACTTACCCTGCCTTCACAAAATATCTATGAATTAGCCAGACATATATTTGAAAACCTTGATAAATGCTATAACAGAATATATATAACCATGAGACTAGAACTCAGAACTGCCTAAAAGTACCTTCCCACAAACACTCATTATTTGAAAAGAGTCCAGAGTAAAAATGTGTAATTGCCACAAAAACATAGAGAAATGAAAAATACATTTCTCAATACATTAAAAAGGATTCTCACATAAAAAGCATACTATTCAATAAAAGAATATATTGAAAACACTCTCTAGGACCATGTGAACTATTTAGACAAATAAAATCTAGTTATAGTTTAACTAGCTAAACATAGATAAATAATGTAAATATATCTGTGTAGAAGTTTGTATGTATAAAGGCTTTTGTAAATTTATCATATTTTCTGTAATGTTTTAGTTAGACAAGATTCTGTTAAATTGGCGGGTCACCAGTTTACTAGGCTTTTGCTCAAATTATGCAATGAGTTAAAAAAGGTTTCTGTTTCTTCTATGTTGTTTGCAGTTTGATGACGTGGAAACAAGAGATGACAGGAGAAAAGCTTAAGCTGCCTGCAATTCGTACAGTGTTGGAAGCTTTTGTTGCTGTCAAAGTTCTTACAGCTTAGTGAACTGACCACAATCAATGAAATGCTTCCACCTTTTAAAGGTCGCTGTGGTTGGATACAGTACATGCCCAGCAAACCTGCTAAATGTGGGATAAAAATGTTTGCATTATGTGATGCAAAACATTTTATTGCAGTAATCTGAAGGTTTATTGTGGCATGCAGCCAGAAGGGCAATACAGAGTATCTAATACTCCTGATGATATAGTGAAGAGACTTGGGTGCCAATAGAAAGTTCCAATAGCAATCTAACAACTGACAATTGGTACACAAGCTACTCCGTTTCTGAATATTTGCTGCAAAATAAAATCACCTGCATGGGGACAAAGAAGAAGAGCAGACGTGAAATTCTTTCAGAATTTCTGCCTAACAAAACAAGAGAAATTAAAAGAGCATTATTTGGATTTCAGAAAGATAAGACCTTGTCATATGTTCCTCGTAAAAACTGTGTGCTTGTACTTCTGTCTACTGTGCATGATACCACAGTAGTTAATAAAGCAACACACAGACCTGACATTGACTGCAACATGACAAAAGGTGGAGTTGATGTGGTGGATAAAATGTGTGCCGCATACTCTGTTTCGAAGATAACAAGAAGGTGGCTATATTTGCCATTGGCTATATTTTTCACATTTTTGAACATTGTTGGAATCAATTCACAAATATTATTTTCCTTCACAAAGCCAGAGGCAACTTCATAAAGACGAATTTATCTCAAGAAGCTAGCAGAAGGTCTTATGAAACAACTCATATCGCTGCCAGCCAATCTCACCATACTTCTTATGGAGTTGCTGAATCAACTTCTGACAATCAGATCATTGAACCTCTGACAAAGAAATGCGGACATGTATCATATGTGGAGGCCAAAAAGGTTTGTCCACTTCAATTAAGTGTGATAAATCAAAAACTTTGCATGTAAAAGGCACACTAAAAAACAAATTATCTGTAAAAGGTGTGATGAAAGTGAATGTGTATGAGAGTAACTGGATAGAATGGTATCACGAAGAACTAAGAGAGCTAAAGTTTTTATTATGGCAAGTGATAACAGTGGATGTGAACTGTTTTCTTCAATATAATAACCAATTTGCTTAGCACAGGCTTGTTCATTAATTAAAAATCTTCTGAGCCAGAGATGATAGTTCTCATGATTTTCAAGCATTTATTCTTGTTTCCTAGACTGGTTAAAAGGTTATATCTGTTATAAATGTTCTTTGTAAGCAGTTGAAAAATAAACAAACAAGTGTCATGTAAATTTTACAGTGCATGCCTGTTCATGTGACAAAATTAAGCGTTCCTGCCAGAAGGTTACAGCTGGTTAGTGATTCTCTGTAGGCTTCTTTGGCTGAGGTGGAAGCTCTTTCCTCATTTTTACGATTCCAGAGGAAGAAAAAATGGATACTTTATACCAGTTACATTTAACACCTGTCCTGGGTATCTCATCCCTTTCCTGGAGGATTTTGTTTTAGATTTGCCTTTTCATTTTTTTGTATGCCAGCCAATGCCTTTCTCTTTAAGTTTTGCTTTTAGGGCTTGCTTTCTTTGTGTGCCAGAAGGCTTTTTTTTTTTTTAAATTTATTTATTTATTTTTTTTTAACCTTAAGCTTCTCCATTTTTTCCCTGGGATTTTTCCAGACTTGGAATAAGACACTCAGGTTTTTTTTTCATTGGCCGATGTGATGCCTCCTTTGTAAGAAATAGCACCCAGTTCTATTTATAAGGTTTGCTCTAAGAGTTACCTTATCAAAGGAAGTAGTTGCTGTTACTTACGGCTCACATGTGTGCTCCTTAGAACTAGGGTTTAATATTTTCGAAAGTGGTTTCCAGAAGTGGTTCTATAAGAAGCTAGGGGATTTATAGGGTCTGCACAAGTAGATCCCTGTTTGCCTGGGTAGGGCTAATACTCTGGAGGTCACCAGGTATCCAGTGACCCTATTTGTGATACTATGCCATAGCCTATTAGCATAGTTTGCACCACTTTTTAGCGTTGGGCTTAAAGAGGAAGAAAGGGAGCATAGCAAAGAGTGAACAATAACACTTCAAACATTCAAATGTTTGATTAGTGTCAGGATTTGAAGAAGTACTAGAAGATGACCAATAGAGGTCAATAGAAAGCTTAAAAGTAAGTAGAAAAACCTAAGTGTTTTGTTTAGCTTGGGAATCTTGTGTTGACTATACACATATCCCCTAGATGGTGACTTCTGAGGGAAAACCTCCTACAAGGAGTAAATTTAGAACTACTTTAACTTCAAATTTTTTTTACAAGCCTTTTTGTATTCATCTGTATTTTTTTAAATTTATTTTTCACCCCTAATTCTCTTATGATATTTCTTAAATTTTCCAGATGGTGTTCATTTTCCTGTTTCCACATCTTGAAACTCTTCTTCCCCAGTATCTGGTGGTGTATTATTCGGACAGTTTTTTCTTGTTTGTCTCATTCTGCTGCATTGCATTTTTATTGTTTTGTTTTTTGTCATCTTTCTTTCTTAAATGGGATTTGTTTGTTTCCTCTTTTGCCTGTTTGATAGTTCTTTCATTGTGTCTCCTTTATCTTTTCTAAACATCCTGGGTCATCTTCAGCCCTTCTTAATTCCAAACCTATCTTTTCTTTCTGCTTCTGTTCCATAAGATGTTCATTACTTTGCTTGTGTTCTAAACATCTGAAGTAAAACATAAGCAGAGATATAACAGAGATGATCCGACATGACTCTAAAAATGGTGGTCAGAAATTCAAAACTAGCCAAAGCAGTTGGCATAGACTGGGTAATACATCTCTGGTATTTTCTATTGGCTATTCATTACTGATTTTTAAATAACTTTTAAGTTGCCACCTTAATCATATGGAGTTAATATAATACTGATTATGAATGTAAAATGTCATATTGCAGTGTATGCATTTTAATATTAGCAGCTTTAAAATTGATTCTCTGTCTGAAAATATAAATATGTGTATTTAAAATTGATTTGTATAAAAAATTAGAAAACAGAACATAGTACGCCAGTATTTATAGTACTAGTGAATATATTTTGCATCTAGAAGAAAGACTAACATAACAACATGCAGTATACTGCATAAAAAATTCCCTTACATTAAACCAACAAAGTCACATAGCAAGAAACAATCAAATGAACCCATTGTATGAGGGGCATATTCAGACTGGCCAAGAAAACTAAGACTTGAGGCAGTATTTTAATGCCTGAATAATATTTATTATATTTTAGTATAATTAAATTCAATAACAAGCCACCTTGAAAAACAATATGTATATAATTATTATTTAAATTGTAAGTCATTGCAAATACTTATTTTATTGTAAAACATATTTTATTAATGTTACGTAAATGTTTACATATTCTAATAGTGCAAAAACTGTGAGAATAATATGTTTTAGGTTGTTAACAGTGAGGTAATAATGTAATTTTGTAACAATAATGTGTCTGGAATTTTGAGAAGTACTGGTTATGAAATGATCGGTAATCACGTAGTTTTGCTTACAGTTTTGAATTAGCCAATCAACAGTAAAGAAAAATTTTAGTGTGAATGCTTAAATTCTATTGGACTAGATTTAGCCAATAAGAAACTGACAATACCGAAGCTTTAAGGTTTTTACCGTTGAGATCAGTCAGTCGCGGGCATGATGTTACAGAGTGCAGATGTAAAAGTCACGGATCAGGTTTCATAGCGTGCAGATGGAAAAGTCACGAGCAAGATTTTATAGTAAATACATTGAGAATGTATAAAGTTTCTCACAGTTTCTTTTATAAAGTGCAGTGTTTTATATATGTGCAAGTATAAAGAAATAAAAAGAAGTGAAATTTAAAAGCAATTCTGTGACGTCTTTAAATTTTTGTCATACCACGACCTGAATAAGACCTTATGTCTCTATAGTTCGACTGAAGCAGCCGAGGAAGATTTAAATAATATTACATAAGCATAATTAATTGAAACCTACACACAAAGCAACAAATTACATACAAATTCTTCAAGTTTCTGCGTAAAAATTACATTATGCAACATTACGTAACACAAACATCATCTCCACTATACGAAGCGTGGCATCCCAAGCATCTAAAACCAACTCCAAAGTAACTTTCATACATGGGGTAAACACACTAAAATACTTCTTCAAATTGGCGCCCAACGTGGGGCTAACTACTAGTTCAAGGTGACGCCCATACGTGGGGCAAACTTCACCAACACTATAAATACTTCTTCAAAGTGGCGCCCAGCGTGGGGCTTCGAAGACGACGAGAATTGATGACGTCAGAGAAGAGAAAATTCGACAAAACGGCCAGAAACAACAAAAATACAAGATCACATCTTAGAATTTCAAGACCGGATCAAATAGTCAACGGAATCAAAGGATAATAACAATTCTTCAGGAGTAAGGGGCACATGGTTAACATCTTAACAACAAATTACATGGGAACACTGAGTATTAAAAATTAAATAACCACCACAACAAAAGGTCAGAAAATTCCATTTTTTCATGTTGTAATTGTAAAGTTTAGGAAAATATTGTTAATTTTAAGTAAAACTCATGCTGTTGAGAAGTGGAAAAGTTAAATTAAATAATTCAAAAGTAAATAAAAACAATAAAATGGAAACTATAAACAATGAAATTATGGAGGTATTTGAGGTTAGGTCAGCTATTACAGATTGTAATGTAGAAGTAGATGAGCAGTTATCTGAAAATTCAGAAGTAGATGTTGAAAGAGATAGCAATAGTATGCAAGATCAATCAGATAGCAGTAGTACACAAGGTCAATCACCTTTACAAACATTTGTGCAAGGAACAAAACAAACAGATACTATCTCTCAGACATCTAACCAACAAGAGCATCTAAATTTATCACAACAGTTTATGTTCCTTCTAAAAGCAATAACTGAAACTAATAATAAGTTAACTGAACAAAGTAATAACATTACTGAACTGAGAAAAGAGTTAAAAGAAGATAATGCAAAGTTAGATTATGTTAACTGAAACTAGTGCAGACTTAAGTAATAAATTAACTGAAACTAATAATAAGTTAACTGAACAAAGTAATAAGATAACAGAAACTAATACAGAGCTATCTTGTATTAAAATTAACCTAGCTAGACAAATAGAAACTTGTATGAAAGAATGCAAAGCTGAAAGCAAAAGGTTAGAAATAAAGCTAGAACAATCTTCCAAAGCAATTCAGAAAGACATAGATTTAAAAGTAAACAAAGGTTATAAACAGCTAGAACAGAAATTGTCAAGTCATATTGACAAAAATGTAATTGAAATAGAGTTAAAACTCACTGATACTAAACAGAGTATTTGTTTTAAATTAGATAAACAAGGTGAAGAATTGAAAACAATGGTAGAAAATACTAATGCAGATCTTGTACAAGTACAAATAGATTTAACTGGGGAAATTAGTAAAATGTATGAAATGGTAAAAACAAAATGCAGCTGCAAATACAGGGCAAGGACAAATAAAGTTAATGATAGACAAAATCAAAGATAAAGTACAAGAAGGTAATAAGGAAATTGATAAACTTAGAAATAGTTTTGAAAATTTAAATACAAATGTACCAAGGGTAAATGCAAGTACAAGTAGTTCTGTAAATGCTAACCAAATGCATGTAAATAATACAAGTACAGAAAGAAGTGTATCACCATTGTTAACAAACAAATCAAGAGACGCTAATGCTTTTTCCATAGCATCAGCCCCTCAAACACACAAAAACATTGACGACACACATTTGCATGTACCAAACCAGGTGTCAAACTATCATTCTGTGCTTAATGAGTTACCGTTACCTAACTTTAATGCTTCCTCAAGTCCAGTGCAGTTTATTAATGATCTCATAGAGTATTTTAAATTGAAAAATGTGCCAGAAGCATTAAAAATGATCCTAGTTAGAAAATGCTTAGACAACAAAACTCTAGAATGGTTACATATGGTAGCGGATAGTGAAATGAATTTTGAAATTTTCAGAATTTTATTCATGAATAAATTTTGGAATACCACTGTACAACATGAGACTAGGGCAAGCCTAAGCTACTCACAATACAATAGGGACGACAACTTATCAATGACAGATTATCTGATTAATTATGCAGGATATATCAGATATTTAACTCCAGCCATGCATGAGGAGGATTTCATTAGCTTAATTACTAGACACTATCCTCTACACATACAAAACTACATCTTAATTGCTAGACCCAAAACAATCTACGAGATGACAGAGCTTATATCATCACTGGAACAACAAGAAAATAGCGGTAATGAAATGTGGAGTCCATACAGGCGAGATAGATCAGGCGAGAAAGACGTAATGATATGCCATACAATACATGCTACCACAATGTGAACAGAAGAAATAATGAATTTCAGGGTCAGAATAGATTTAATTACAACACACAGATCAGAGATTCAAGACAACAAGGAAGACAGGAACACACAAATTATGTGAGAACTGAAAGAATGAATCAGCAAAATTCTACTTCACCCAGGTGTAATAACAGATTCCAACATAGAGGAAATATGCAAAACGGGAAATTTCCATAATTATGATCAGACGAGTGATGATCATTATGAATATACACGTGGAGGACGTAGCACTTTCAGAGGGAGAGCAAGAGCTAGGGGGCGTGGCTTGTACTCAAATATCGATGATAATGAAATAATTGTAACTGCGGTACAACATGGCAATCCGGTAAATACTGAGAATACTTACCAGGAAAACTAAGTTATGTATTGCCTGACGTAGATTCTGGTAATACAGTACCTTCTACTCTAAACGGCAAAAGTAAAATATCTACACACTTTGATTATTATCATTTAGGTACAAACACAGGTAATAGTAAAAACAAATATGATTCACATACATACAAACTATAATAGCAGGAAAGGAAGTAAATGTTGCAGTAGATTCAGGATCATCAAGCTCTATCTGCTCGAAGAAATTTTTTGAAGAATTGTTAAATGAAGGAATACAACTCATGATTGCACCAATCAGCAACTTAATATGTAGGGTAGCTATAGGTACAATAACACAAATCATCAAATCACAAGCATTGATACCTGTACAGATAGCAGATATTACATTGGAGATTATGTTTTTAATTGTTCCAAACTTGATATGCAAAGTTATAATTGGATGTGATGTTTTAATAGAATTCTCTGCAATAGTTGATTTTAAGATGGACAGACTTATATTAAATAAAGAAGAAAAGAAGATATATGTGCCATTTATTAAAGATAAAGTATATAAAGTACAAAGATGGAGCAAGAAAATGCAGTATACGAAGAAGAGTGCTTCATACAGAAAATTAATGTCCAAGCAAGCAGGGAAAACAAAGAAAGGTTATTGACCCATAACTTCAATGAACATAACACTAACCTTACCAGATGGAACCCTTATGTAAAGAAATCTAATGCAGAAGAAAATATTTTAGACAGGTAGAAGATAGTTATGCAACAGAGATTGAAGACAGGAAGATACATATAGACACACTGATGACAAATACAATATTGACGGGCAATGAAAAATTAATAATGGAGAAGGTATTAGAAGACAATAAACATGTTTTCAGTGAAATTCCAGGACGGTGTACATCATATGTTCACACATTCACAGTAGAAAATGTACCAGCATTTCGGAGAAAGTATAATAATCTACCAGTGAATCTAAGAAATGAAACTAAAAAGTTAACAGCTAATATGTTAGAAAATAACATCATAGAACTTAGCAATTCACAATATATAAATAGTGTTTGTTGGACAGTAAAGAAAGACAATAGTTTAAGAATCACTATAGATGGGAGATATTTAAACAAATTCATGCTACCAGATCACTTTCAAAATGAAAGTATAGAACAAACAATTGCAAAATTATCACATGGCAAATATATCTCTTCCATAGATCTTACAGCTTCATTTTGGCAAGTCGAGCTAGATCCTAAAGTACGTGATTATACAGCTTTTCAAGTTTTTGGATTACAATATAGGTATTGTGTAAATCCATATGGATTGAAGAATAGTGCTAGTGGATTCCTGAGAGCAATACATAGTATCTTTGGTAACACAGCAGATGATTTCTTAATTAGATACACTGACGACTTCCTAATAATAAGTCATACCTTTGAGGATCATTTAGAAAATGTAATTTATGTGTTGAACAAATTACATGAACATGGCATGACAGTAAACATCAAAAAGTCAAAACGTTGTGTACCTGAAATCAAATTTTTAGGATACGTAATAAATGAAGTAGGCATTCGACCGGATGAAGAAAGAATAGAAGCCATATTAAGAATACCACCACCTAAGAATGTTCGACAGCTAAGATGTTTATTTGGAATTTGGAATTATGAAAGTAAATTCTTACCAAGATATGCTATAGAAGTAGAACCTTTAAGACAACTGCTGAAGAAGACAAATAAATGGAAGTGGACAGCAGAGCTACAAGAATGTTTTGAAAATGTCCGAAAGCTGTTTGCAAATGCAATTTTATTGGAACATCCAAGAGATGAGTTAATTACGAGTTGTACATGGATGCATCTTGTCAGGGATACGCAGCAATACTTGGACAAAGAGAACATGACAACACATTTCATGTTATTAGTACTGCATCACGTGGCCTTACCAATATTGAAAGGAATGCATCAGTAACAATGTTAGAAATTGGAGCATTATATTTTTCACTACTAAAATTTAAAACATATATATTTCAGAAGAAAGTGAAAATATATACAGGTCATATTAGCTTAACTTTCATTCAGAAATGTAAGTTATATAGTGGCTAGTTAGCTAGAATGATTCTCGCTATAATGGAATTTGATGTTGAAATTGTACATATTCCAGGCAAACAAAATACACTGAGTGATTTAATATCAAGGATCAATCACAACAAACAATTTCCTGAAAGTTGTTCAAGACAACAATACAAAATTAAAGTGCTTACAATTGACATTCCAATGAGGAAAGAATTTAAGAATCAATTCAAAAATATTAAAGAAGAGCAAGACAAAGATATTAAACTAGCAGGTTTAAAAGAAAAAGCTCCAACGATAGAAGAGGCACAGAAGAGTACAATCGCTGTCAAAGATGGTATACTATATAAGAAACATGGAAAAGAAATAGAGAGGTGGAAAACATATATTCCAACAAGCATGGAATTAGAAATAATAGAGCAATTTCATTTAGGATTAATACATGCAGGTACAGAGAAGACAACCTTAACCATTTTGGAAAATTTATACATCTCAAAATTAGGATATAAAGTTAGAAAATATATATCATGTTGTAACCTCTGTCAGAAAGCAAAACAAATTAATGTTGCCTATGACTATACAACAAACTCATACTTAGAGATAAACCAAGATGTTTATTGAGTTTAGATTTATAATCGGCGCAACAGTTCTAGACACGTGAAAATCTTAATGAGAGCTATGATGCGAGTTGCTTACCAGATCAGGTGGTGACTGGTCATCTGCATGCTTCAGGAGTGCGTGGGACAGTCATCGTCAAATATCCACACCGGTTATGCACTGCGTTGCGCTGATAAACTTAGTTACATACAGTATATTAAAATCCACGCTGTAAAAAGCGCTTAATATAAAAAACGCTGTTAATCATTGCCTCCAATTCTTCCACATCTAACAACCCTTCCTCTTCTGCGGAATCACTCACATTATTGCCGTCATCACTGCTGTCACTACTTTCTGCACCATTATCCTGCATGAGAATTATTTCTATTTGATTTTCTGCAATTCCGTATTTTTCGGAATAATGATTCTTAATTTGTTCAGCATGTCGCCATACATTTTCCCATTCTGGCCTTCCAATTTCAGCAAATTGCTGGCGTTATAACTGCTCCACATATTTTAATTTAAAAGTGATATTTCTGCATGCCACCCATTTTTTGATATCAGCCCAGATTAATTCGATTGGGTTTAGATCTGGGCGATACGATGACAGTCTAAGTACATTATGGCGATGTATTACTATCTGGTCAAGTATGTGTGACTTCTGAAGCTGTTTGTTGGCTTTAATTAAGTTATATAGCTTTGTTTTACTCATGCTTTCATCTAAAGCTTTATTATGTCTAAGTAACCAAGCTCTCATTTCTTCTTTCAAGGAAGTTGAGGTAGGTGGTTTGTGAATTTGAGTGTTGACGCATTGTGAAGCATTGTCGATGACCAGAACAGACCCAGCAGGCATATTAGGTATCAACATGGCGTTGATTTACTTCATGTAATTTTCTGTATTCATTTCTTGATGAAAATCTCCTGTTGTTTGTTGCGACTTGTAAAAGAAGGGCATTTGGAACGAAGCCGATCTTTCCAACAGCATGAACGATAATAAGTATTTGCCCTTTGGCAACAGGTGCCTGCAAACCTAATTCGCTATCATCTCTCCAACTTTTAGATGCTGTATGACTGTTGTGTATGTATGACTCATCTTCATACATTATAGTATTTTTCTGAAATTTGTAGCACCACCTTGAAAATTGATGCTGATATAAGTACACATTGATATAAGTACATATAAAATTAGTCATTTGGAAAGGTAGAATCAGACTGAAAAATTAAATGCCATAGCCGGGATTTGAACGGCTTTCCGTGCCGTTGCTCTAACCGACTAAACTATCATGGCAACATTTACTTTTATTTTATTATTATTATTATTATTATTATTATTATTATTATTATTATTTCATTTTATTTATTTATTTATTTTGCTTTTCTGTTAGAACTCTTCTATTTGATTTCGGTTTCTTCCACTTGAACCCTAAATCTTTAATAATTTTTCTGAGATTTGTAGCACCACTTTGAAAGTTCCTGCTGTGTTTCAGCTGGATGAGCAATCTGCTTATTATTAGCACAGTTTTTTCTTCCACATAGGAATTGTGAATCGTGCGCCGAATGACGCATTCGAAATTGTCTATTTCTGTAATACGTTTAGGGACCTTATGTTTCTTCCCAGGCGTGTCAAATGGCATTCTTTCATCCATATGTTTTTTTTTCTTATCTTTGAGAACTCTGGAAACGGAACTCGGTGAAACACCAGTTGCTTGACTACTCTTTCTTTCACTCTCTTAAGGCTTTTGTGGAACTCAGACGAACATATATTTTCTTCCTTCATCTCTGCTTCTTGCTTCATGAAGTCGAGGACATTTGCAATTATTTCCCTACTTTGACTACATAACACCTTACCACTTAACTTTGAAAACATAGGAGCCATGGTTATAAATATAACAAATATAAAGTAAGTACTATTTAAATACTGCTCTCTTTAAAATTACAACCAGATGCAGACACTTTCTATGCGGACTGTATGTGTTACGCACTGTGAGTAAGCAAAGGTGTTATATCGCTTTTGTTGATTAAGCTAAACATAAACCATTCCTAGGCTCAGCAGCTGGGGTAGCAATCAAGGTCACGATTCCAGAAGTTTTGCGCGAGTAATACATGGTCCAATACCTGCAAGTACATTTGGATACAAATTTTTATTTGTATGCTATGACATATTTAGTAAATATGTTAGAATTTATGCACTCAAGAATACAACCAGCATAGCATGCTTAAACAAGCTAACAAAATCATATTTCCCAGAGGAAGGAATAGTTGAAGCCATACTTTGTGATAATGCATCAATGTTTACTAGTTCTAAATTTATGAATGGAATTAAAGATTTAGGAGTCAAACAGTATTTTTCATCAAGATACAGACCAAACGCCAATCTAGTGGAAAGAGAAATTAAAGAAATTGCAAATTATCTACGTGTAGTATGTCATAACTAAGCCCCGAATTCTTAGGTTCTGACCTATTTTATTCCTGACCTCCTATACTCAAAACTTCATTTTATTTTAATGTTTTAGTTACCGAGTAATATACTTCAATTTTATAGAGCCTAAATTGACCTAATTTTACGTTAGGACCTAATAAAACCTATTTTTCATGATAGAACCTAAAAGTGCCTAATTCGGTTATTTAAGCAAATAAGAGTTGATTTATGAATATAAAAGTATTTTTAAAATGAAATGAGACCATTCGAATAAGGAAACTATTAAATAATTAGATTATGAAATCTTGCGCAATACCTTACAATAATAAACTTTAATTAAACCGTCCGCCACAATAATAAACTAATTAAAACGTTTACTGCCTTCAGTTATCATTTTCTAGCTATTGTCGAAAGAGGTGGTGAGTGGCACGCAGCATTTCTGAAACGTGTGATGTTTACATGCCGCAACAATAGGTGAAAACTAGAGGCAAACTTTTTAATAGCACTGTTGAGGAGTATGCATTATTGCTTCTTCCATTATAGGGAGTTTCTAACACAACATTTTTAAAATTCAGTGCCAAAATATTCAGTCTTCTTGCTACTGGTGACGATAGCAGTCGTTTGCACCATGCCCAAAAGCAAATCATCAAGAAGTTCTCTGCTCCACGAGTGGATCCTGATCGACAAAAGCTTTTCTACAGATGGAAAGGTTATTTACTGTAACACATGTCAGAAGCAGGTAGGAATAATTTCTTGTGTTTTTCGTGTTTTGGTAATTCTTCACCCTGCTATTTTTTAAAATAATACTCGAGTGCAACTTAAAGTATGCTCTCTTTAAACTCCATCACACATACAAAATTATTTAATACTTATTTGCCGGCGGTGGGTATTTAAATTGACTAATTTTCTTGTTTACATTTAATTTACAGGTGCCAGCAGAAACGTTCACACTTGGTGCAACATCGACAAACAGCAACTCATTCTGCAAATGCTGTTAGGAATGAATCTCAAAAGAAGTAGAGTTTCTTAACATCAAAGCCAGGCAGTTCTAATGAAGCCAAAGCTAATTCATTTAGCATGCGTTTATGTGAAGCTTTTACTGCCGCCAATATACTAATTGCTACACTACAAAACCCAATATTGAAAAACTTTTTTCAAGAATTTTGCAACTCTAAAGTACCTTATGAGTCCACCTTAAGAAAGAATGTATTGTCCCAGTTGCATGAGAAAGCTATTGAAGACACAAAGGCACACATCGCTGACCACAACATTTGGTTAAGTGTGGACGAAACAACGGATGCTTGTGTTAGATATATTGCCGCCATAGTTGTGGGCAAACTCACTTCTGAGGAACCCAGTACACCCCATGTCATCCTATGCAAGGAGCTTCAACAAACCAACCACTCTACAATATCAATTGCAGTGAGGGATGCTTTAAAGGTCATATGGCCAGATGCAGAAGGAAAGGAAAAATTGAGATTGTTAGTGACCGACAGGCAGCTTACATGTTGAAAGTGGGTGAATGTCTAAAGGCTTTCCATCCTTGTATGCTCCATGTCACCTGTCTTGCACATGGACTCTACCGGATAGCTGAAAAGATTCGGGAAGAGCATCCTACAGTCAACAAAATAATTTCTTCGGTGAAGAAGGTTTTCTTGAAAGCACTAAATCGAGTGGTGATATTCAGAGAGAAATATCCTTTGATACCGCTGCCTCCACAGCCTGTAGTGACATGGTGGGGTACGTGACTATCAGCAGCAATGTATTATGCGGAAAACTACACTAGCGTCGTAGAGGTAATTGATTCATTAAATGAACTTGATGCAGCTGCCATTGTAAAGGCAAAGAAAGCATTGCACTCAGGAGCAGCAGTACAGGAGTTGAGCTATATCAAAGCAAATTGCTTTCACTTTGAAAGTGCAATAAAAAAATTGGAAGAATCATCTCTTCCCATGACAGAAGCATTGCAAGTCAAAGAAGAGGTAAGAAACAAAGTGGTACATGGACAAGTGGAGAATCTATAAAAAAGAAGTTAGAAGCTGTTTTGATATGCAGTCCAGATTTCAAGGTCGTAGCAACAATTGGCCGCGTTCTCTGTGGAGAAAAAGTGCAGGGATCATTGAGTTGGAATCCAAAGAAATAGCCGAGATGAAGTTCGCACCTCTTACCTTGTGTGTAGTGGAACACAGTTTCTCCGCTTTCAAGCGTATTTTAACAGAAGACAGAAGGGGGTTTACACCTCTCAATCTTTCCAAATACTTCATTGTTCACTGTCATACTAGGAGTGCAAAATGAGCACTGAAAACTTTTGTAGTGTTTAAAATTAATTGTGTGTTTTTAAAGTATAATATTAAAGCAAAATGAGTATGCTCAGTACTTTTGCACATGCAGTGTTGGAAATTAAATTGTGTTTTTCAACTTTTGCACAGTTAGTGCTTGAAATTAGTTTGCTTTTCAGTGCCATACTATCCGTAGGTGTATTGAACTTGGTACTTTCAAATACATACTAAAGTTAAAGTTAATTTAACTTTTTTACAATTTAAAGTTAGTGTTTTAAACAAAGTGCCCAGTGATTTGCATGAATATATATATATATGCATGCCAAAGATCCTATAAATTCCTAAATTCAACATATAAGATCCTATAAAATCCTAATACACTGATACATAGAACCTAATTTTAACCTTTTAGAACCTAAAAATCCGGGGTTTAGTCATAACAAACAGAGCAGTTGGTACTCATACATCAGTATTATCCAAAATCTATTAAATCAATCCATAAATGCAGTTACAGGATTTAAACCAATTGAACTTCACCATGGAAAATTGTATAACACTTTGAGTCATAATATACCAAAAGTTATTGAAGACCAAACAATTAAATTACCAGAAAAAGAAGAAATCTTCAAATTATTTTCAAAAATACAAGCAAAAGCCCTCAAGAGAAAACAAAAACATGAAGAAAGAAAACAAAGAATTTGGAACATAAAGATAGGAGATCAAGTGTTAGTGAAGAACAAAATATTATCAAATAAACTTCGTAAAGAATATTGGAGATTATTTCTGAGCTACCATGGTCCTTATGAAGTAATAAATATATTTGGAACAGATACATACGAACTTAGAAACAATAACACAAATAAAATAATTGGAAAATTCCACAAACAAATGTTAAAGCTATATAAAAGTAAACAATCTGAGGCACAATAAAAGAAAGAAATTAATGTATCTGGAACATAAAAGGGGAAAGCAATGTAATTCAAAATTGTAAATAATAAATTTTACTAAATATATCTAATGATAAATAACAAAGGAAAGTTTAAACAAACAGAAGTAATAACAATCCATTGTTAGTAAGAAAATCTGAGTAGCAACAACATTTATATTGTAAATTAGAAATTTTAGGAAACAAATTGTACACAAAGGGTAACAAATGTTAACATGTATAATTTTATATAAAAGTGTATTGCATATAAAATGTTTACTAGTGAAAGTGATAGTAAATGAGCAAACTTAGCTCAGGTCATTAATCTTATACCAGGTCATTGACCTTGAAAAGTGCTACACAAGTGAATAGGAAGTGTTCAGTCTTACACGAGTGTTGAAGAAAAAGTGACAGTGAAAGATAGGAAGTGCAAAATGAAAGTTGTTTCTTTCTTTCAGGAGACTTTTAGAAAATATTTGAAAATTTAAAAGAAGAAAACAAAAAGAGTAAATTTTAAATATTTCTAAAAGGGGGCAATTTGAGGCAGTATTTTAATGCGTGAATAATATTTATTATATTTTATTATAATTAAATTCTATAACAGCCCACCTTGAAAAACAATATGTATATAATTATTATTTAAATTGTATGTAAGTCATTGCAAATACTTATTTTATTGTAAAACATATTTTATTAATGTTATGTAAATGTTTATATACTCTAATAGTGCAAAAACTGTGAGAATAATATGTTATACGTTGTTAACAATGAGGTAATAATGTAATTTTGTGACAATAATGTGTGTGGAATTTTGAAAAGTACTGGTTATGAAAAGATCGGTAATGACGTAGTTTTGCTTACAGTTTTGAATTAGTCAATCAACAGTAAAGAAAAATTTTAGTTTGAATGCTTAAATTCTATTGGACTAGATTTAGCCAATAAGAAACTGACAATACCGAAGCTTTAAGGTTTTTACCATTGAGATCATACCGTCGCGGGCATGATAATATAGAGTGCAGATGTAAAAGTTGCGGATCAGGTTTCATAGCGTGCAGATGGAAAAGTCACGAGCAAGATTTTATGGTAAATACATTGAGAATGTGTAAAGTGTCTCACAGTTTCTTTTATAAAGTGCAGTGTTTTATATATGTGCAAGTATAAAGAAATAAAAAGAAGTGAAATTTAAAAGTAATTCTGTGACGTCTTTAAATTTTTGTCATACCACGACCTGAACAAGACCTTATGTTTCTATAGTTCGACTGAAGCAGCCGAGGAAGATTTAAATAATATTACATAAGCATAATTAATTGAAACCTACGCACAAAGCAACAAATTACATACAAATTCTTCAAGTTTCTGCGTAAAAATTACATTATGCAACATTGTGTAACATTACGTAACACAAACATCATCATCTCTACTAATACAAAGCATGGCGTCCCAAGCATCTAAAACCAGCTCCAAAGTAACTTTCATACATGGGGCAAACATACTAAAATACTTCTTCAAAGTGACGCACATAGAAGTGGGGCTTCTCACATCACCTTTAACTTCTTCAGACTTAAGAGAAATATTTTATTTTTAAATAAAGTTGCATTGTAAATCATTTTAAATCAGTCCAATGAGTTTCCAACTTTTTAATATCCTCGATAAAAAATAAGATCTGTCCAACTGCAAAATAAACATCTGTCTCAGCTTCAATCTCTATCATTTGATATGAGTCTTCATCCACTCAGTCACTGCTTCAGTTTTTGGAACAAGAAGTAATTGCTGTGAGCCAATTCAGCAAATATAGCTCTTGAAAGGAAATGCCATGCAGTTTAGCAGCAACAATCCCAGTTGGCATGAAGGCTTATGATGAAAGAGAACCTTCTTTTTTTACAAAGGGTGGACATTTAGCCTGAATAGCATCCTTCAATTTTTCCCAGTAGTGAAGCGTGATACTCCTCAGTGATGATTCTGCTCTTCTGGAGGTAGTCTATGAACACACCATGAGAATCCCAGATCACAGCCATAACTTTTCCTGCAGATGGAACTATTTTTGCTTTCTTTGTTGCACCTTTTGCTACCCATTGTTTGGATTGCTGTTTCATCTCTGGCATGTAGTGATGAGACCATGTTTCATCTACTGTTTGAAATATTGAAGAATTTGAAAAATATTTATTTGACTGTGTTTTTGGTCCCTTGCTAACAAACCGGCACCCATCAAGTGGAAAGCTTTATCACATTCAAAACTTTTTGTAAAACATGCTGCACACGGTCAGTCAAGGTCTTTTACAATGTCAGCCTGCTCACGTACTCCCATTTAGCAATCATTGAGTATGGCATTGCTCATTTTTCTCATGATCTCGTCGGTTGTAGTGGATTTTGGGCATCCTGAGTGCTCATCATCTAGAATGGATGTATGACCATGCTTAAATTCACAAGCCCAAATTTTAACCATTGAAAATGAAGGGAAAGAGTCCTTTAAGGCCAAATCTAACTGCTTTTGTATTTTTTGGGGTCAAACCTCTCAAAACTAATTTCTTTAATACAGCTGGTATTTCAGTTTTATAAATTTTGTAGAAAATTTGTTTACACAATCGTCACAAACAAGTGACTACACTTACATGTCTTAAACTTTACAGCACACCATCTAAATGTTGATACTTAACTATCATTAAGATTTTGGCCATCTGCACGACATTTTGTCATCCTCCATGGTGTAGTGGTTACCATGCTAGCTTCTTATTCCCGAGGTCATGGGTACAAAACCTGGCGGAGAGCAATGGATTTTTTTCGGGTGTACAAATCCTTAGTATGGCTTCCTTCGGAAGGGAAGTAAAGCTGGTGGTCCTGTGTCATATATTTATGGCATGTAAAAGAACCTCAAGCCTGATAAAGAGGCTTCTGAGCAAAATTACCCGTCTTTCATGCCCAATATAGAATGGGGCGCTAAGGACCGCAGCAGTTAAAGAGCGTCCATAAATAAAACACAGTTTATTTTTGCACGACATTTTGAGTCAGGTTGAGACTTTATGAAAGCCCCTCATATAAGACGCTAATTTAATGTAATGCAGAGTACTGCCCTTTCTTGCTTAGGAGAGAGAATTCTGATTGTTAAAACTATACTAAAACTAACTCATGCAAGGAAAATGACACATGACACTAATCTGAGGACAAACCAAGTTAAACAAAGAAATTCATGTGAATAAGGATATTATAAACTGAATGCAGCTGTTACATTTTAGAACCCTATTTAACAATTATACTGCACTAGAGCTTATAAAATTATTTTAACATAGTGCTGGAAAAGTAAAATGTAGAGTAATCTATGTATAGGAACAGCCAGAAGGAGGACATTTCATGTGCTCTGGACTGTGTTAAATGAAATCAAATTGATAAGTATTGAAACTATATGCATGGTTATTAACAAAATTTAACTCATTTTTATCATAAACTTATCAAATTTGGTTTTCCTAGTGAATAAAATATATGGGACCTCATTTAGACAAGTTATTTGCAGGTTAATTGTACAAGCTGTGTAAAACACTTTTAACATGTTAATCGCCACAGCAATCCTTGGTGCCTGCTAAATGCAGTTTTGTCAGACAGTGGCGGTCCATATGACTGCTATGTTTCTGGAACACTTTTAAGATTTCTTTATGCCACTGAAAAATTGAATTTTACCTATAAACTGGACCTCTGACCCTTAATCTAATCCTTATTGGGTTAATCCATGCAAATAGGAGTGACCTAAAACTGTAATATGTTGGAAAGTGAACATGTTTTAGAATATTATCTGCCACATTGCCTGCATACACCAGATAGAGTATGAAAATATTACTGACGATAGGAAGGAAATTTTGGGCTTATGGCACTTGTGGATGTATGAAAATGTACATCTTTATATAATTTTCTCAAGACTGTACAGGAGCTTTGGCATACATGATTCTTACATTTATTTAAAGTGTAGATAACAAATTCACTATGCACTAAATATTAAGCTTGTGTTATTTATTTTATGTTGAAAAGAATATACAGCCTAAGACAAAATAAATGAGCAATAGCCAGAGAGGGAGTTAGATTCAGAAAATGTCGGAAGCATTCGCTAACATGCATTTACAATACAGATTTAATACCACCCTGCATTCATTTCAAAGCTATGCGATAACTAGGGAGATGCCTTACAGTTTGGTTGTGTGCATGGTAGCCAGTGGTGAAATGCATGTGCCTCATAATTGGAGCAACTTGGGTTGGAATCTTTGCGTAAACGTTTTTTTATTATTTAAATTTTAATTTGTTAAATATATGTCAATGCCATATGTTTTCCATGCATAAGATTTCTATTAATATTAAGACATTCATGCATAAAAAAAACAAACAAATTCCTCTTTTCATTTTCAAAATAAGTGGCATATTGTAAGTATCCTAAAGTACATTCCATACTGTTTCCATACAATTGCATGGAAACAGTATGGGATTTTAAGGCCAATGTATAGCATCCAGTTCTTAAACATTTGACTATCGCTATTCCCTTTGTATCTATAAAAAAATGTGTAATGTAGCTATTCCTGCAAAGTTTATTTGCATTAAAATGAAGTAGATAGAAGAATAAGCTTTAGTAAGAATAGTTTGTATACCGTATACCCACTAATGAACGTTAGAGGGTAGAGAAAGTCATGTGAATGTATTGCATCAGATTTTTCCATTTAGGACTATATAATTTACTTATTTTTTATATAGCTTGAAAACGAAAAGGAGAGTGTTTCAGTTTTTATGTGTGACCATAAAATCAAATGAGCCTTAGGAATAGGAAATAATGTTATTGTATGCGTAATAAACAGGGTTAGGATTTTTAGGTGTGCACCTTTTTTGTTAGGGTAAGTTAAAGCTGTGCAGAAAGATATCACAGTGTGAAATTTTGTTTCTAGTTGCAAAAAGAGACATTGTTTCTCGCACCTTTTTCCCTTTTTGGGACCTTTACCCCTTTTTGGCACCTTTATCCCATTTTCCCCCAACCATGCCCATATCCCCTTTTTTCCCCCTTTTTTCTTTTAAGTTTCATTCCAATTTATTCTTTAACTTTCAATTAACGTATCCTCAGCTTGCTGTGTACGTGTGAATAGTAAGCCTACCTCTTTCAGTAAATGCCGCGCGGGAATTCAAAGCAAACCTGCAACAATGGAAAATAATTGTGTGTTCGACGAAAACCTCTTTCTCTCGCCTTACCGCTATAAAGTAGCCCGCAATAATGCAATTGACAATGAGTGATTCTATCCCACCAGAATCAGTAGCCTGCTGTTTGTGAATGTGAGTTTGTTACTGTGAGAGATGTCATCTGTTTGCGTGGAGGCAAAGGCTGGGCACGCAGAGATGGCAGTAACCTCACCCGCGCAGTTCCGAGAATTATTAAGACTGGGTTCTGCTCAAAACTACTAGAAATCACTGAGACTGAAGTTCCAGCATGAATGAGAACATTCTGGTAATTGCCGTGGTGTTATAAGAGAATGTGGACAGCGAATGGGCGCAAGAGTGAGTTGTGCAACAGTTGCATTGTGTTAGCAAGTGAACTAGTGTTAGCTCTCCAAACGAGTGTACTAGTACTTGATTTTACCATGCCAAAGGTGTCTAATGCTCGATTTATTGTTCTGGCTGAAGAATTCAAACAAGATTTCATAGACACTGATGGAACTGTTATGCGATGTACTATTTGTGATTCGGGAATTTTGTTAGATGATAAACACCAGCGAGATCGCAACAAACAACACATTTCCAGCTCTAAGCATCAAATGAACAAGCAAACAAATCACGACAACCTCTATTACGAAATGCGTTTCAACAGAGTTCTTCAAAAAGCCAAAATTTGAAGGAATTAAACATAGATTTGTGTGTAGCTCTTACACAAGCAGGAATTCCACTCAAGGTGAACCATCCAACCTTCAAGGGATTTCTTGAAAAATACCCAAAGATGTCAATGCCCAATGAGAGTACTTTTAAGAAAAAACTACATGGAGCCTGTTTACCAAAAAATCATAGAAAGAATCAAGGATAAAGTTTCTGATTGCGATGTGGGAATCATTGTGGATGAAACCATAGACTCAATGGAACGATATGTTTTGAACATTTTAGTTTTTCCCTCGGCAGGGGAGAAATTTAAGCTCATGTTAAAAATGTACTAGCTGCAGAAAGCCAATGCCAGTACAGTAATGCAATCCATTATGGACTTCTGCCAAAAACTCTGGCCTACTGGTATTGAGTTTGAAAAACTTGTTGTGGTTACAGACCAGGCTCCATACATGGTTTCAGCTGTTAACCAATTGAAACCTTTATGTCCTAACTTGAAGCATGTGACATGCTTGGCTCATGCTCTCCACAGGGTTTGTGAATCCATAAGGAACAAATACGACATTGCAAATCATTTCATCTCTGCCCTGAAGAAGATTCTACTGAAAGCTCTGAGCCATGTTGTTGACTACAGGGAAATTACTGGCCTGCCCCTTCCAAATTTCCCGGTCATTACTCACTGGGGATCTTGGATTGAGTGTGCTACTATGTAGTGTGAGAATTTTGACAAAATTAACGAGTTTGTGCTTTCTTTTGATCCATGCGATGCAGGTGCAATTTCCAAGGCACAGCAACTTCTGTTACTGGAGAAAATACATAATTTGCAGACAGAACTATATTGTGTCCATAGTTACAAGTACCTGCCTGCAGCTATTAAACGATTGGAAGAACAAGGTCTGGAAAAGGAAAAACCATGGGATATTTTTACATCCAAGAGGGAGCAGTTAGATGGCTTTGCCAAAGACAAACTTGAATCTAGTCTTCAGAAGAATCCAGACATTGAGGAATTCGCCACATCTTAGAGTTGCCATTCCGAGTGAATACAAGGTTTGCCCCACTGATTTCTGTGGATATTGAAAGAAGCTTTAGCATCTACAAAGACGTTCTATCTCCTAATAGAAACAGACTTACTTCTAAAAATGTGTAGATGCTTAATGTCTTGAAGTACAACAGCTTTATGTTTTTTCCTTCTTTTGATGAGTGATAATTTGATGTACTTGTTTGTAGTTCAATAAATTAGAATAGAGGAAAGAGAAATCGTTGAATTAGTTAAGGGAATGCACAACTGAAATTATCTCAAGAAATCTCAAAAAATCTCAAAAAAAAAAAATTGTTCCCAAAAAATTCTCCATTGCTTGTAGTTTTAGAGTCTACTTTTATTTTTGACCTATCGAACACTTTAGGATCGCTACAAGACTTTTTAAATACCCTTGCGCATTTGGTTGCTAGTTGTTTATATTTTTAAAACTTGATATTAAGGTGTTTCTTATTTTCAGCATTTCTGCCTATTCATAATGTTCCACACGATGTAGTTTTCATCCATTCATATTGACATTTTTTATGCTTATTTCAAAAACCCAAATAAATAAAATTGTCATAATTTTTCTGTGTAATGAATTTTGCTACTGATTTTTTAAGATAACAGTGTATACAAAAAAAGAAAAAACGAAAAAAAAAATGCAAATACAAAACTGCAAAACCTTTTTTTTTCTCTTAAACTAAGAATGGTAGAAAAAAAATTGTGACAGATTTGTAGTTCCTTGACATAGAAGCAACATAAGACTTTTTTTTTTTTTGTTGATAAATGCATCATGTGTTGCATTTTGCATATACCCATAATTTTATATTTTGTAAATTAATAACTTGATGACTAATTAAGATTTTGGATTGAAATTCACAAAACAATTATATCTAAAGAAGACTGACACATGGTTAAAATTTCAGCCCAATTGAATGGACAGTTTAGAAAATAGCAATTTCAGTTGTACATCCCCTTAAATAAACCAGCACCTTATTGTCCCTTTTTTCACCTTATTTGAGCACCTTTTCCCTTCCTTTTTTCATCTGAAATTTGCACCTAAAAATCTTAATCCTGGTAATAAACATTGCATTTTGGGGGGGGGGGGAATAAAAAAGACTATGCTCAGGATATGAACCTCAGTAGGCCTCATTACTATGTACCTGCTTATAACTGCTCAGCTGTCAATGCATATTTGTTGACTGGGACTCACTATGAAAGGTGACAATAGATAGAAGCTAAAGGCATGTGTCCCGGGGCACCATTGTGAACCAGTCACAGAAACGATTTGGACTTACACAAATATTCGCTTCGAGAGTATGCTTTCTCTCTCTCTCTCTCTCTCTCTCTCTCTCTCTCTCTCTCTCTCTCTCTCTCTTAGGATGTACATCCACAAATTAAAATCTTATAACTCAAAAGACAGCCTTTTAATTTGGATGAAATTTTAAAATTAAATAGTGATAAACATATTTTTTTAAACTGCAGAACTCAAGGAACTCAAGTTATAAAATACAAATATCTCACCAGGACCAATGTGTGTATTCCATTACCCACCACACCTGCCCCTTTTGAACTCATTCAGCTGTTGGCACGCAGTATTCTGTCTCCCTGCGACAAGATCTTGGCAGGCAAATTTAGGAGGAAGACTTATCTTGATTCCAGAAACTGGAATGACACTCTCGATGCTGCATGTTCCTGACACATTTTATTAGCCCCACAAATCTCTGTATATTTAATAGGTGGGTTTCTTCTCTTTGGTTGTGAATGGAACAGAAATTCTTGTAATGTTACTTTGTGCCTTTAGAGGCAAGTTCCCTGAATAACATGGCAACAAGTCTCTTAATCGTACCTCCTACACCTCACAAGGACCATTTCCATAGCTTCTGGTGAGGAAATGCCATTCTGCTGACACTTGGAAATCTGTCCTAAGGCACATCAAATTAACAAAATTCTTTTTATTTATGTGTTTACCTGCTTCCCCATGATTGAAATAGTAAATCTTATTTACGTGTGAAAATTGCTGTTGTAGATAGGTAATCAGCTGCTTTTGAAAAAGATGAACTGCAGGACTGTCAGAACTAATATTCTAATATAATTGTAAAACATGTATGTTAGAGATTATTGTTAGCTTTTTTGCAGTAAATAATAACTGGATGGATATTTGCTCGAGGCCTTTTCCTGTGGCATCTTTGTATTGCATCATGTATAACAAAACTAATTTTCAGAGTAGTCGCCAATAACAATTAACTCCTCATGTTGGATTGTAGTTTTCAGATGTTTCAGGTATGGTGATTAAGCTTTTATTATGAATTTGTGTGCTTTAAATTTTTTCATATAAGGAAATAGTTCTTGAAATTTTCAGTATTAATTTCTACAAGGATCATCTCTGCTGTGTCTGTATTTTTCTATTTTTTGTAAATGACTTCTTCCATTAGATTTCTCTCCAATAATGAATTTAGCTGCTCTGAAACAATTACACTCCCTGGGCATTTTTCACATTTGTCTAGATAGCAATTTGTAGAGGGACTCTACTTTTTTTTTGGGTAAGTTAGGTTTTTTTTTTGAAAGTTGATATATTGGAGCAATGATTAATTTAATCTAATATTTGTAGGTATGCAGAAGTCATTAAAAAAGTTGGGTGTTCCAATGTGAGGTTTTCAATTTTAGAAAATCGAATCGAGTTGGGCACTTAATTCCTTGTATTATGAACTCGGCACCATTCATTTCACTTTCATATTGGCTTACTTTTTGCAAACTCACTAACATAAGTTTGTGTTTTCACTAATAGTGCATATGCATACATTGAGAGTTCCAGCTGCCCCTGATAGTATGCAGTTTTTTGGTCTCAGGGATGCAAAAGGTGAAAAACTAATGCCTGGATGTCTGTTCTTAAATTTGTGTAAATTTCTTTAAGATTTGGTAAAATCAGCCGTTGTGCTTTTCCACCCTCTTGCCATCCTCTTTGACCAAGTTAGGTTTGTGACAGTGATATTTTATATCAGGCATTGGCATTATATTCTTATTGTTTTGAGTAATTTTTGCTGTGTAAGCTGTATGAAGAGAGATGCCAAACTAATGCATAATTTTGTGTTCGGTCCAGCTTCTAGGAAGGCATGTAAGAATTCTATCTTTCTTTTTAGCAGTTTTACAGTCACAGATTTTCCCCTGAATTGTGCAATAATTTGTTCCCCATCATTATTGTTACTGCACACATTGAACACTTCCTTAACCACAATGGCCTTCTTACAAACATGATTTTGCATGAGAGAGTTATCGTTTGGAGGGTGATTTGTCTAGAGGCGTTAGAATTTGATTTATATTACTGATTGTTGCCTCCACTTCTGTTTCCAGTGTTACATATTCCTCTTTGCTTTTCTTTCTTTTTTGCCTGTTCTTCACTTGATTTTTTCACCTCATAATGTTTTTTCTTCCACATTAGTCATTTTATATACCTTCATATGACAGCGAACACATATCATCTAAACTAAATTAGGTCATTTATTTTGCAACACTTCTGTCAATTTTCTTTTTCCTATTTAGTGTGCTGCTGAAGACCAAAAAGGATTGCAACACCATAAAGTAGTAAGGTTTACCACTATTTTAAATATTCTGAAGCACTTCAATACAAAACACCACCAACTGAAGCTTTAGCTTAGACTGTTGGTACAATCAGTCAATAGGTATCTAGCTGCAAAAGCACATGATATTCAATACTGATCTCCAACCAGGAGAAAAGCCGTGGGAAGAATTCACAGGCTTCACACTTTTGCTGTAGGCTTCAGGTGATGCACATGTGTGTAGTTATTGTTATCCATGACTTTGTCTTCCATCTGTTGCATCATGTTGCATGCAGTTTTCAACATTAAGTGCAAATCATCCTTATTTTTATAATTTAATATGTACCACAGTTTAGATGGTTCAATCATGAAGTACGAATGGTATCATTGGCATGTATTTATCTTTTAGAAAATAAAGTATCAAATGGTAAAAAGGGTTAGATTTGAAAATATAAGTAGTTATTTGTTTCAACATCACTTTTCACAGTTAACCTAATATAGTGTTTTTAATAATCCATGATAGATTTTAAATATGCTCATTTCTCTTTAGAATCTTATAATTGTTTGATTTTGCAGAAGATCTACAAGTTAATTATAAAGGTTTGTTTTGGAATATGCATGACAACGCACCTGAACTTGCCCCCTGCATTCTGGATAAACCAGTAATGTTACAATTTTTATATTATGTATTTTTAACTTTTCTGTGTTATGCTGTTGACATACTAAAACACAAAAGCAATCGGATAATTTGCTGACAAAAATTGAAAATGTTGTATGGAATGACTCTACTGTTGATTATGGGTGTATAAATTTCAATATCGTAATTTTTTTTTTAGTCCCATTTATACCCCGCCTTTAACTACTGTCAGTGACCCACGAGATTGACTTTGTCCTTGAAGTGCAAGCATGCAGCGGACTGGGCAGCTTCTTGCGTCAGGTGTAGATAATGTAACACCAACAGTTCAAAAATATTGTCAACAAGTGCAGTCTTACTGCAGGCAGTGTCAGTGGATGCTACAGTGTTAAACGCGTTGTATCGCGAGTGTAGAATTAATATAATTCATTAGTGAAATGGCTAACTTTCGGAAAAAGGGAAAAACCATTCATAGCGAGGCTCGTGAAATAATAAACCATGTAAACGAGCAATGCAAAAAGGAAGCAGAGCAGAAACAACTAATTCTGCCGATTTCGCGAGCGGATGAGAGAACAGCAAATTACTGCAGTGTGTCTGTGGGAACAATTAAGAATATACGACAAGAAAGTGCGAAGAGAACAGAAGGAAGCCCTTTACGCACTCCAGGCAAGACAAGGCCTCGAAATCCAGAAAGAAACATAAATATAGACAATTTCGACATGTGCGTCATTAAGCGGACAATAATGGACTTCTACGTCAATAAAAAGATAGTTCCGACATGCAGAAAGTTACTTCCTGTAATTAGAAGTAAGATACAATTTCCATGGGGGGTACAATCTTTAAGGAGAGTTATTCGGAAATTGGGATTTAGATGGCGCAAGTGCCGAGGTAAGCGAACAATCTTAATCGAAAAGCCAAGAATTGTTGAATGGAGATGCAAATACTTAGCTGAGCTAAGGGAATACCAAAGACAAGGCAGGGATATCGTTTATTTGGATGAAACGTGGATGGACAGTAATTTAACATTCAAGAAATGTTGGCAAGCTGATGGGATCACAGGGGTGCTTACTGATGGTAGTGCAGGAAACAGACTCATTGTTGTTCACGCATGCTCCGAGAATGGATTTATTTCTGGAGCATTGCTGATTTACAAGGCAGGATCGGTGACAGGTGATTACCATGGGCAAATGAACGGTGCCAACTTCGAACGATGGGTGAATGAACACTTGATTCCAAACATTCCGGAAAAATCTGTAATCATTCTAGATAACGCTCCTTATCACACCATTCAGATCAATAAGCCCCCAAATAAATACGACACTAAAGTTAACATGATGTCATGGCTTCAGAAAAATGGAGTTCATTGTGAAGAAAGCATGCTAAAACATCAACTTTTTTCTTTGATAGAAATGAACAGACCAAGAGAAAAGGTATTCAAGATTGACCGTATCCTCAATGCACATGGACACTCCACTCTGTATCTGCCGCCTTACAATTGCGATCTTAATCCCATTGAACTTGCATGGGCGACAGTAAAGCACTACATAAGGGAGCGCAATGTTACTGGCGAATTTTCATTATCTCGTTTATTGAGTTTAACCAACGAAGGAATCTCTGCGGTACCTGCAGAACACTGGGTAGGATATCACCGGCATGTTAGAACATTAGAAGATGGTTACTGGTCCAAGGATCGTGTGGTTTCTGATGTGATCGATCAGATTATTATTTCAAATGCTAACGACAGTTCTTCTGATGAGCAAGAAGGAATATCATCCGATGACTCGGACTCTGAATCGTCTGCATCAGATCTTGCACACCCTTTGGATTAATTAGGTTAGTAAAATAACATTCCACATTTATGTTGTCATAAATATACTGTTTTACATGTATACAGGCTTTACAAGTTCACTTATTGAAAGTATGATCATAATTGTTTTTTTTGATGCGTTAATAATCTACTATTGATGTTACTTCGCCTAATATTTGTTGTCACTGAAAGAAAGGATAAGTACCTTTGGAACAGGGTGTAAAACAATAAAGCGATAGGAAAGAATAACACAACGCTCTCTCAGGTTCGCTTACGTCAACTCCAAGGACATAGCTAAACTCCTGAGTAACAGACAGTACATTGGTCTTATCAGTAACTTTTCCTTAGGAACTTCTTGCTTATTGGCAAAGGTGTTAACTCGTATTCTCTTGTCATGGGTTTCTTCCACTATTTGGGTTTTAATCATTAGATCACTCACACATTCACACTCCCATTCATACTTCCAGACTCTGGGGAGGATAGGGAATAATCTTGACTAGAGAAAAATCCCCCCCCAGCCGGGAATTGAACCTGGGATCCCTTGCATAGCAGGCAGTGCTCTACCAACTGAGCTACATAACATAACAAACATTATTATAAACTGCATTTAAATACAGTTAAACAATAGAATGTACTAATGCTAACAAGCAAAAGTTTCATTATGATTATAATCAAAGAATGGCTTTAGTTGTGATACACAAAGTATACAAATATGGAGTGTTAGAAGTGTTTTAGAAATGTTTAATTATGAAAATTAGTAAAGTATTGCAAGCAAAAGTGAGGTTTTCTGCCACATTCTTCACAGTAGGTGGGTTACTTTCTTGGCTTTGTTTCTTGATAAATTTCCTTCAAGTTTGTTTCTGTAACATCCTCACAATACTTCTAAACTTGTACCTGGTCCATGTGTTTCTTCAGGGTATGCACATTTAAAGATTTCAGTTTCCTAGAAATCCATATCTGCTGCTGTTGAGAGGGATCGTTCAGAGATTCATTTTGGAATAACAGAGGTTCTATGATGAGTGTTTCTCTGGTATTTGTGATGCAAATGGAGGACATATTCACAGTTTTGTAAAGGAGATGAGAATTTATGCCATTGTAGCAACTATTGAGCTCAACAGCAAATTTTTTGTACCACTTCATTTTTCTTTTCAGAGCTGTATAGTAGCTCACTATATGATCTGAAACATCTATGGAGCATTTCCCTGAGTTATGATCCATTATCACAACAGGTTTTTAATTGGACCTGTATGTCTATTCATAATCACAGATTTATTTCTGTGTTTTGTTGAAAGCATGAGAATATCTCGTTGATCTGTCCATTTTAAAAGCAAATACTGCGATAATTTCTTTGGCAATAATTTCTTGTTTCAATTTATTAGAAACTACCTAGTATGGATTACCTTTTCTATTAGCTGTTAGCGTCACTACCAGATCAGTTTTTATGCTAAGCAATTTGTTTGCCAGTTCAAAACTTGTGTAATAGTTAATAGCTAAGCTGTTCTACCAGTATTCAGAAGCTTTTCAGATAGTTTCATGACAATGTTCGTTGGCACACAGTCACCAGAATCTTGTTCTTTTCCAGCACAAATCTTTAAATTCTATGTATACCCACTATCACAACAAAGCTTGAACAGCTTTACCCCATATTTGTGTGCCTTATTACAGGATATATTGTTTTATCATCAGACCGACCACCTCTAAATGGTATTAATCACTCATCTGTACAGTACATTTGGCCAGGTGTATAAGCATCCTGAAATTTTTCAACAAGCATATGATGAGCATGTACAAATGATCGCCTTCAGGATAAAGGTCATTGTCACTGAAATGCCAGAATTTTGGTGTAAGCTCAAAACGGTTTTCCTTTCATGAGCTTGGCTGTATTTGGCTTTGCCATTGAACATAATTCTTTTTACCAGTAATAATGTACAGTTGGCATTTTCACTAATCCCATATATCATACTATACCCAAAAATTTCATCTCATTTTTATCTATTGGTTGTCAGATATGCAATCTCAAACTACTGGAAACATCAGCACCTGACATTAAAATTCTGTGGCTTAGATATTAGTGTGATTGATTATGTGATCCAAAACGGCAGTATACGATGGATTTACACCAGGTGGTGTACTGTAATCAAAAGGTGAACTGCTGGTGGATCTTTCCAAGTTGTATAGGCAATCTGAGGCTTGGCTTGCATTTCGATTTCCAGGAGATGTGGTGTCTTTATCATTTGAGATAGACTGAGATGAGCCATCTTCAGCAAGGATGTCACTATCACTAAAAAAATATGAGAGGTCCGAAATTGAATCATCTGAAGAAAATACATCTTCCTCTTCTCCAGAATCGCATGTCTGTGAAGAGGAGAGATTTATATAGCGCAGGTATCCAGATTGTGAGATGCATATGGGCGCTAAGATTATTCACAGCTTATTGGTACTTATCTATCTAGGTACTTGCCTACTGTCACATCTTCTTGTGCCGTTTCCAGAATCCTTCTAGCACACAGTCATTGTGTGTGCACCGGCTGTATGAGATATTAGCACAGCTACAAGTATGAAGACAACAATCCTGTTCAATAATGATCAACATTCTGAAAGTACTCTTTCTATGTTATAGATAAGGGCTTCCAATCTGTACATCATGCCATTTGAGGCAACAGAGGCTCTCTGAGGGAAACAAATCAAATTTACTTCAACCAATTCTAATGTATAGATTACCACAGACTGCTATGCAGACCTGCTGGTCTCTCAGCAAAATTTCTTGGTTAGAGACTGCCAGAATTACTTTTGTAATAATTGCCTTTAAATCTTCTGCAAAGCCAATCTATGCAGTAAGTAAATATTTGGGTGCCCATTATCGAGTTGTGGGAAAAAAACAATTTCCCATTCCAAATTCCTGGATCCTCTTCCAGGTCAAAGAGTGTTGTATTTTACACCAGTTTATTATAGTCTCTCTCATGGAATACTTAAGCGTGCTTAGAGATGGCTCTAGTTTGGGTTTCAGCTGTTTCAATCCTCGCTTTCTTCATCAGCTTTCTCATTGCTTTCAATTCCTGCGTTCCCTGGGACCCAAGAAAAACAAACTTTATGTTCTGCCAGGTTGGATAAGGCCACTTACCAGTCTAAATGACACTAAAGGACTGTTTAAAGACATTAGTGCTGGCTGGCTGGCAAAATGAACATCTGTTTATTTTTATACTGTCTTCTAAGATTTTCTTTTGCACATTATAGAATGGCAAATATTTCGGCTTGAAATACCGTGGTTACCAGACCCATTGAATTACTAAAGCTACACCTGGGTCTTAATACCCCAGAACCCTTGAGTCTGTTTTTGAGCCACCTGTGAACCGGATCAAAGAACACTCGGGTAGTTTCTGATAGGATCCTTGCCATAAGTCCTTTTCAGTTATTACCTTAAATTTCTTATGGTGATGTGAAGTTTCTCTGAGGTATCTGTTTCCATCTTGAAAATCGGATCTACTACCTCCTTTGTTATGGCTAAGATTCCTGATGCAGACCTAGAAATCTTAGTTGTTTTGGTTTGCTGCAGTCTGTAGAAAGCAATTCTGGCCTCATCCTTTATCAAAATATCCAAAGGGGTCAGGCTCAAGAGGGTTTCCATTGCTGCAGTAGGGGTCGTGACCATTATTGACCCAGTTATTGCTAGACAGGCCATCCTTTGGATCCTGCATAATTTTGTTGCTTAATTCTCATATCTTAGTCCACCAGACTATTGCACCGTACAGTAATGATGGTCCGACTACCCTAGAATATAGCCAGTGTAGCATTTTAGGTCTTAGTCCCCATCTCTTAACATACATTGATATGGATAAATTGTTGTAATTGTTAGCACCACACTTTGGGCGCCAAACTTCATAGGGTTATTGCCCCACTGTTGGAGAGCCAAACTTGAAGTTGTTTATTACTGCTGTTTGCACCACGTATTGCGGGAGATATGTTTCTTGGAGCGTTCGCCCCGTGTACAATACAAAGTTTCCGGTGACCTTTGTCCCACGTTCACAAATCAACTTTGTAATTTTAATGTTTATTTAAATATTAAATATCGTCGTGTGAGAGCCAGAGGAACGTATCTCCAAAAATGGGTCTTTTGGCTTTTTCAATGTATGTTACCACAGTAATGAGCTCTATGTTGAGTCAAAACGACGTATCTGCAGCTCTTCTCATGGCAAAAATAAGGTGCTGCGTATCTCCAAGTTACAAGTTTATTTAAGAGACAGATAGACATATTGGCACTTACGTTCTTCTGTCTGGAAGAAGTGTGTCTCAATTTTAGGAATAGCAAAATGTAACGGCACTTACGTTCTTCTGACTCCTAACTTCATAACCTAATTTTGGAAATACGCTTTAACACACCAGAGACAACTATCTGCTCGTTTTGCATATAATTTTCCTGCACGCCATTTTCTGTGTAACTGAAATGTAACTATAGCTTGTCCAGCAGCTAATGACACTGGCGATATGAGGTGGAAATGTCACACTACATCTAACTTACTGCTGAATCTTAATTGCTGCATTTGTCTAGGCACCAGTTCTTGGAACTGTTTAGAGGTTTCAAGCTATTGCATTTCCCTTGCGAGTATATCAGGTGGTGGAAAGACGATAGACGTATTATTGTTGTATGCATTGTTAGCCTAATAATGTTGCTTTCATTGTCACACTGCATTTTGTTTATTAGTTTATTGGAGGACTCAGTGTGAAGAGATTAATGTTAGTGCACACTGTGTGTTAGCCAAAGAAATGACATCAAGAGGAAGGATGATGGTTGATATAGTGATGAATCAAAATTACCGCAACAAAAGGAATTATTGAACATTGGATAAAGGTAGGTCAAGTTGCTATTGTTTTTAACTACGAGGTAGTCTTTCATGGGGATATAGATCTTTAATTTGATTGCAGTGGTTGAAATTGGTTCCTATTTATTAATTTATTTTAGAAGTTAGAGAAGAAACGATTGGCGAAACCTCATCTATATTACAAAACAAGTATGATATGGACAGACTGCCGGATTTATGTGAAGAAGAGTATAGTGAATTCAAAGTGTTTAGCTCGGGTTCATCAGATAATTACATACCCGAAAGTAACACAGATTCTTCATCTTCATCACCATCTCCGAGGCGAAAGAAACGGAGAGCTGCGATCCAGCTGAAAGCGCCCCATCACCAGAAAAACCAGCTAGTAAGTAAAAGTTTGATTTTCCATGTGCGTCCTGTTTAACATTTCAAATACTAATTTATCCACCACAAATTATTGAATGTGTAGTTAAAGGAATATAATAAAGACAAACAAAATATGCATGCAAAGACGCTATCAACTTAAATGGTTGTGTATGCTCCTTTCCATAATGGTTCTAGATTAGATTCTGATTTATTTATTTTCCTAATTGAAATTTTACTAAAATAATTCCATAATGCATATTGGCATACTTAAGACCTCGTTTGCTTTTGGGTACAATGGTAGATTTGGTCATAATTATCGCATATTATGAGTTTTATAATCCAACGGGACTGGACTCGACTGAAAGTTGATTAATGTGTTACATAATGCTAGATAAGGTACTAACATTGTAAATTATATAATTTTGTTCTTTCCAGGCAGTCCACGAAGGGAATAAATGTCACAAATTCCCATTTAGTGACAAATCAGCTATCCAGCCTGGATGACTCAATTTATCTGGGTAAAGGTTTTGTGATGTTAATGAACACGCACCAGGAAGAAGTAAATTCATTGACTGTGAATGCTAATAGTAAAGGATCTAGGCAACCTGACAGAGAAAATGGAGTGGAAAAGGAAAAGAAAATAAGAAAAAGGACTAAGAAGACAGACAAGTGGAGAAGGAATGTAAAAATAAATGAATAGGCAGTCAGGAAAGGCATATATATCAACTGCTAAGAAAGAAGTGCCATCCAGGATATTTAAGTAAAAAATTTGCTCCAGTTGCCCGAGAAAGTGTAGCAAGATCATCAGCGATGCTGAAGTGAGGGAGATGTTCCATGGATTCTGGATGATGAAAGATACAGAAAAGCAGCGGCAGTATTTAGCTCCACTTATCAAGGAGGTACCTAAGGCAAGGTCACGTTCCGCAGGAGCAGTCTCTCATAGAAATGTTACAACGAAGTACTTTCTACTGAAAGATGTTTGTGAAGTACAAGTATGTCTAGGGTTTTTCCTTAGCACTTTCAATGTATTAGAAACATTTGTACGATACATACAGAAAAAAAGAGACAGCAGCAACATGATTTTGACTACTGACAATAGAGGTCATCATCGTCCATGAGTAAGGAGACCCGACAAGACTAGGAAGAGAATAAGGAGTCATATCAAATCGTTTCCTACTGTTCCATTGCATTACTGCTGACAGAGCACTGCACGACAGTTCTTACCAGGAGATATGAATATACAAATAGTGCACGATCTATATAAGAAATAATGCGAAGAGAAACAGGTTACTGCCGAAAAATATTGGCTCTACAGAGAAATATTCAATACAGAGTTTAATCTAGGCTTTCATGTACCTAGAAAAGATGTTTGTGACCACTGCTATCGTTTTCAAAATCTCTCCAAAGAAAATCAAGAGGCAGAGAAGGACCAGCACTTTGAACACCTAGAGAGAAAAGAGGAATCTAAAAAATGAAATGAAAGAACGGGCCCGAGCAGGGGAATGCCATTTACTGGAATTTCACCTAGAAGCTGTAAGGTACTGTCCAGTCATAGCCACTAAGGCCATTTTCTATAAAAGAAGACTAGCTGTATACAATCTCACAGTATACAACACTGCTACCAGGAAAGCTAAAATTACATGTGGCATGAAGGTGTGGCTAAACGCGGATCAATTGAAGTAGCATCATGTATATTTCAAGAACTCCCGAAGATTGCAGATGGCCATCCAGTTATTTTGTTCTCCGACATCTGTGGAGGACAAAATCGAAACATCAATATGAGCACCATGTTTCTTCATGCTGTACAAACTCTGAACATTCCTATGATACAGCAATGCTTCTTTGAGCCTGGCCACTCTTTAATGGAGTGTGATTCAGTCCATGCCAGTATAGAGAGGGCTGCAAAAAAGTTAACATCTTTGATTCTTCAGAGTGGTATACCGTTGTTCAGACTGCTTCAAAACAAAGGCTGTATTAAATTGTTGAAATGGACCAAAAGGACTTATGGATTTTGGCACCATGCAGAAGGAGCGGTTAAAAAACACGAAAACTGACAGTGAAGGAAATAAAGTACAATGGCTTAAGATGATCGTGCTTCAATATCGCAAAAGTGATTTTAATCACATCTTTTTCAAACATTTTCATGAGCAACAATTCAAAAGTTTGCCAGTTTCCAGAAAATCCCGAAATTCTGATACAGCCTTCCAGCTGGAACTGAAATACGACGGGGCACTAAAGCTCCAGGAAGAGAAAATAAAAGACCTATTAGATCTTTGCCGCTCAGGCATTATCAGGGAAAAGTACCATGCATTCTACAGAGGTCTTCAAGAAGAGAGAGCTGGAGTTTTAGACCACGGCGGCAATGATTGTGATGAAGTTAGTGAGAAAATGAACATTCACTAGTGTCATTGGTACCAAAATTCATTGTTATTCATTTTTTAACTGCTACTGGTATGTTTTTCAATGTGAAAATTCACTTTTTATACCACATTTTCTCACCCAAGTGTGTATCTCCAGAGTGTAAAACTTCTATTCAGATTGATTTTCTTAGAGTCATAATGATGTATCTCCTAAGCACTATATTAAACAGCAATTAGCGGTGAACCAGTAAGGAGTATTTTTCAAGTTATCTTATCTAACTGCTTTTTATGTGTACTCTAAGTGGAGTAGAGATTTTTGGATAAAGTTTGTATTATGTTACTGAAACATGGAAATTACATTTAAAAATACCTTCTTTCAGCTCTCCTGTAAAATCGCTAAAATGGAGTTACGTTCCTCTGATTCTCACACAGCGATATGTATGCCTCGGCTGCGTCAGTAGTAATTTGTAGAAATGCATATCTCTTAGCAAGGGTAGTACGGCTTAAGAATGAAGGTTTAACAAATTATAATGGTATTTAACTTTGTTTTATTAATCCTTCATATGATTAAATAACACTTCACTGATATATCCTACTGTAGAGCAGTGAGATTATTGTTACTTGTACTTTTTAACACGTAAACTTATATTATTCACGCTGTAATGAATTTTTTGTCTCTCACACTGAATATGTACCGAGCGAACTGCTCGGGAATGCTGCCTTCTAGCGTCTGGTTGGGAATGCTGCCTTTTAGCGTCTGGCGTCTACCACTTAAATTTGTACATATACTATATTTCAAGTCTCTGATTGGCTAATTCTACTCCAATAGAATACTTTTATTTAACTTAAAGCTTTACTGGTTTTTGATTGGCTATTTATAAACTGTTTTAAATATTACATTATTGTACTAAGAATTATTAGTAGCCTTTATTAAACTTTCCAATTCATTATTGCCTCAAGGTTACCGCATTGTTAGCAACTTTCAGCTTCTATTTTCACAGCTCCTAGATTGTTAAATTATGTAATACATTCACATAACATTATTATATACGCACATAGTAAAAATAAACATAATACAATGACTGTTACATACATTTTATATATTATTACATGCACATATTGCTTTAAGGTGGGCTGTTGTTATATTTTATATTATATAATTAGACTGATATTATTTAAGTGCTAAAAATATTGCCTCAACATTCGTCTCACTACAAAAAAGAAAGTAGTAATGGCTTTTTTATATATTTTTTTCCCTATGTTGGTTCCAGGTCAGCTTGGAGTCGATAATTATTCCCAAGTACGTAACCTCTCCTGACATATTTAATTGCTCCCCATTGAGAAACAGAAGTTTAAGTTGTTCCAAGTTTCTTCTTCTGGTGAAGGGGACCAGGGCTGTTTTCTGGAGACTAATAGTTAGCCCCTCAGATTTACCCATTCTACTGCCCTATTAAGGGGTCTCTGCACGAGTTTCTTAATAGTGTTTAAAATTTTTCCAGGAACTATGATGACAATATCGTCAGCATAGCCATAGTTTGTGTAGCCCAGACTGCTGACCATTTCCAGCAATCTGTCCAGAACCAGATTACACAGGAGAGGAGATATAACTCCTCCCTGTGGACATCCCCCCATGGACTATTGCAGCAAAATTGCTGCCTGTATGGGATGCATCTACCACTCTGTTTTTGAGCATGGATTCTATCCACCTACAAGAGGTATTATCAACTCCATGCTCTCTAACAGCTGTGGAAATTGCCCTGAAGGATGTATTGTGAAAAGTGCCCTCAGTATCCAAGAAGTCGCCCAATGCCACTTCCCCAAGTCCCATAGTTTTTTTCCAAATTTTGAATAATCCAGAAGAGCGCAGCTTCTGTGGAGTATCCTACTTAATAGACAAACTGGTTCTGTTGTAAAGGTCTGGTTACCAAAACATTTCCTCTGATCCACCTATCCAGAGTATTCTCTACAAAGCTTTTGTCACGAATGATATCAGACTGATTGGTATGTAGGGCTTAGCCCAGGTCATAGGTTCCCCAGGTTTTGGTATAAATACCACCCTAACATGCCTCCAGTCTGATGGAATATATCCCAGTGCCAAACTTGATCTGAGAATTTTTATTAAGCCCCCTGTCAACAGTTCAAAGCCCTGTTGGAGCATGATAGGCATAATGCCATCTCTGACAGGGGAATTTTAAGGTTCAAATGAGAACAGCCCATTTTAGTTTTTCTTAACAGATTACTTCTTAGCTGTTTGTCAGTCTTCCTTCCTTGAGGTCTGTGATGGGGAATTCAAGTCCTAGACATTTCCAGCCTCCAGGAGGCTCTGTTGTAGGTTCTGAGCCGGGGAAATGAGTTCTTAGAAGTTCCTCCATAGTTTCCTCGGCAGAGTTCATGAACTCTCCATTATTTTGAGTTCGTGAACTCTCCATTATTTTGAGTTTGTGAACTCTCCATTATTTTGAGTTCGTGAACTCTCCATTATTTTGAACAGTTGAAATTGGGGTTGGCCCTTCCTTAGAATTCTTTGGAGTCTGATCAATCTCTTCACAATGGCCCTTCCAAGAATCCCTCTTGGCCTTCTTTAAATCTTTATTATATTGAGTTAAGGCCTTTCTGTCTTCAGTCCAGGAGCCTGAATATTTTGTTTTATTGAAGTGTCTTATTCCTCTTTCCTCTTAAGTGCTAAGTTGTCATTCCACCAGGTAACATCTCTATATGAACGTCTTTGCACATGAAGACAGCTGCTAGAAAAGGCTTCAGTTATTGCCTCCTGAAAAAGCCTAGATGCTACCTTTAGATCTGCATAACTGTCTGCTTCAATGTCAATTTTGCTCAGATTCTGAGCTAAGTTATCTCTGTTGGAATCCCAGTCAGTTTTCCTAGGATTTCTATATGGTTCTAATTATCGGAAAAAGTCAGAACTCGAAGCTTATGTATCTGTGGTCTGAACAAGTCACCTCATCATATAGATGCCATGATTTTACTAAGTTACCAATATAATTGGTAGCTATTGTTATGTCTAAAACTTCCTTCATATAGGCTGTAACAAAGGTCGGCCTGTTTCCTACGTTGATTATATCTAAGTTGCTAGACATAATAAAATTAGAGAGATTCTCGCCGCTTTGGTTGATATTAGTGTTCCCCATGCAGCATGATGGGAGTTGGCATCATATCCAGTGATAAGATGGGCGATGTCCTTTAAGCATCCGGCTACCAACCTTCATCATCCTTTATGGGGGAGGTTCTGGATCATCATATGGAAGGTATGCTGATCCGAGGATAACCTCCCTTGGTCCTTCCATATTTGATGATTGTAGTTTTGCTACTGTCAGGTCTCTGGAACAGAGATGCATAAGTGTCAGTGTCTTTATTCTTTGTTTTACAAGGATACAGATCCTTGGAGTCTGTTTAGATCTACTATAAACTAGTTCTCCACCTACCTCTTATGTCCCCCTTGGAGAAGCAAGGTTCTTGTATGAGGGCCACATCACAACCCCTCATTAGCGCACACAAGGCAGCCAAAGCTGCTCTGCTGTGCTGGAAGTTAATCTGTAGCATCTTCATCTGGACCTGAAGTCTTCTCCATCTTTTTCTTCGGGGGTCGAAAGTCTACCCTTCCGAATCCCCAGAAGGCCTTGAAATTAAGACTACCCAGCCATCTAAACGAGTCACAGTCTAGTGATATGGCCAGCATTTACCCCTTATGTCACCTTGCAGCTCATAACATGCTAATCGCCCATGTTGAGACCTGTGTTTTGATTTTTCATCCTCTGCATAATGATTGGAATGTCGACAGTGGCAGGGATCCATACAATTGCCCTTGGTCTCTTCAGAAGGTCCTTGGCATCCACAACTAGCAGTGCCAATCCCTCCCAAAGGTCCCCAAGTATGGCCACAGCACGTACCAGTCACAGCTTTGTTCCTACGTTTGCACAAGTTATCCAAAGGATCTCCTGCGAAAATCTAGCATTTAGAAATTGTGGTCTCCTCCGAAGACTTGGTGTCCACAGTTTCCAAGATTTTTGATTGGATCAGTAATGACTGTGCCTGATCCAACTTATTTTATGGTCCACACCAAGGATGGCCATTTTTATTTCAGTTAAAGCTTCCTTAAAAGACGTAGTCTGCTGCCGTAGCTCCTGTTTTAGGTTGCTCCTGGGTAGGGGTGCTCAAGTCTGAGTGAGGTCTTTTCTTCCTTCCACTGGGCTCAGTTCCCTTTACTTTAATATAGGTCGTCTTGGCTGGGTTCTCAACAGTCCAAATTCCCTCTTTCATTTTCTTTTAGGATGTTGTTACACTGAACACCCGAGGGTCTCTTAGTTTTAACTCTCATCTGGTCAATGCATGACACTAAGGCCTCATTGGGATGTTCAGCTTCTTTCACTGGATCAGCAGAACTGGCTGACGGGCCTGTGAAGTGAACCACTTCCTTAACAGCCTCTGCCTCCACCTCCAAATGTTCCATTGACAAGTCTGAGGTGTTTGCTTCTCCTTGTTGGGTTTGTTTTAAATTTAAGTCTTGTTTCATTTTTGTCCCATGAGTAGCAGGTAAATTTAAGGTTGACTGAGGCAGAGCCCTGCTATGCCCCAGCAAGGTTATGATACTCATGGAGGCCTGGTATCCCTGAACCCTGAGAGGTAAACCGATAGTCACCTCCCAGGTACAGGCATCGGCTATCCACCGCCTATTGATGCACCTGGTTACTGCTCAAGCTATTCCCCCTGGCCTTGCTGAAGTACTCAAAGGGGACCGGGTTTTATACTCTTAGTACATGTCCTGGATGGATCTCATTCATTTTGAGAATTTCCAAGTGTATTTCTTCGTAATCTGCCTCTGTTCTCTTCAATAATTATATCAATCTAGTAGCAGCTTTCTGTGTCTATGCATTTGAAGAGATTTCATACTCTTTTTATTTCTGTTGCTAAAGTGGAGAAGTTGAGAAATTGTGAAGAGTAACTTCTTTCAGAATACTGATACTATGTATTTTCTTCATTCTCAGAAGTAAATACTTTTGTGAGTTCAGGTGATCAGGTTGAGCTGCATGTATTTCTATATCTTGATTATTCTTCTCTTTGTGATAGACTTTTGAGAATAAATGGAGTTACTACTCTCAGGCATGTCATATTATCTGGGAATCTATAACTACCCAGAAGTGCATGGGTTCATTCAACAAGCTGTCCTGTCCTCTATATACAATATGTTGAAACAAAACTATTAATGATATAGATTTTAAAGTGGAGAACTGAATTTAACATTTCCTAGAAAATGGCCCATGCATTTAAGCAGTTTGAATTACCAATTGTAAATGCATATTATTTCACTGTGGGAAAGAAAACTGGGAAGAATATTTCCTTTAGTTATGTTTCCAGCATTCGACGACGACAACAACAACAACAATAATAATAATAATCATCATCATCATACTTGGAAAAACTTGAATGAAGGAGCCAGTGCAACAAAGCAAACTAATGGAGTTAAAAATACAATATTAGCCTATACTGATTTAGTATTGTGACTCTGCCCAGTTATGTTTTTATCTATCACTGTATTGTTTTATGTAGTTCATCTTCACTGGGAGTTCACTTTGTTCACACTATCCTTCACTAAGGTGAACTAGTTCAGTTTTACTTGCTCTGTAGTAGCACTCACTGCATATCACAACAGCTGTCGCCAACTTGCTCAGGGAATTGCTGTTGATGTCGCACCAGAGATGCACTCGCTAACCCACTCACTCTTTGTCTGACTCAACTCCCCTCATCTTAAACTGACTACCTCTTGTGAGAGCGCTCCCTTATATAGTCAGTGCAATCTTTCCACAAGGTTCTTGAATGCTCTAGAACTATTTTGGCACACTTCCTGCAGGAGGGGTGGAAGAAGCAGCTTCCAGAAGGTTCTAGTTATCTGCTGATAACACACCGGGTGTTTATGCTAGTGAGCGGCAGTTATCTTGTTTACTTTGAATGCCCGGTGCCAACCCCTGAATAACCTTGAGCTATAGCTGCTGTGTCGCAGTGTTATAGTTTTCTTAACAGATTGGATATTGTTTATCTCAAATTTCTTGAAAACAGTGGAGTAAATTGTACTTTCATGAAGATCCGTAAATTTTAATGGCTGACAAAGGGATTCACATGGAATGTCACAGTTAACATTCCTATGATAACAAGTAGCTGCTCATTCAGTTGGAATGCACCCCATATTAAGAGATAATAGAATTTCAAGCTAATAAAATGTGACAATAAATATTTGTAGCAGATGTTAGCTGTAACTGTACTAAGAACTTCATATTATCATAAATTATATGTTTTTACAGTGGATGGAACTATCAGCAAAAGAAATGGAAACCTTTAAAGAACTAAGTGATCTAACTGGGAAGATAAAATATCCAGCAAATCTAGGGGAGCCTGAAATTGTAGAAGCTGTTTGTTCACCAAGGAAGGAGAAGGGATTGGGATGTCGTATTGTAGTCTCAACAGATGACCATGGAATAGCATTAGTGTTCCACCCTGGAAAATTAATGTGGGTTAGAGAGGAGGCTCTTGCTTCAATTGAAGCAGTGGAGATTTTGGATTTGCCAGTATCTGATACAGATGTTGCAATTGAGAAGGAGTTTGACCATCAAGAAAGTAAGTTAAAAATCTCTCTCTCCCCCCTCTCCCTCCCCTTCCCCTCTCCCTCCATCCCTCCCTGTTATGCAAACTTGCACTCATACCTTCACATCTCTTTCTTTTATTTTTTTTATTTTTTGTAAGACATGCTAATATTAATTATTTCAGGTTGATTTGGTTTAAAATAGGAGATTTTTTGATGATATTTATTGAGAACTGGACATTGAAAAGCACTGTTCTCAGTGGACATAGGTTACAAAGGCCCGGTTGCATAAAAGTTAATCTGAGTTTAACCACCGGAAAATGATCTCAAGTCAAGCTGAACTTAGAATTTTGGTTGTATAAACATTGATCTAAGTTCATGGCACCTTGATCTAAGATCAAATCTGACTGGTGAATTTTCTCAGGTTAACTTGATTGAACTTAGATCAGCAGAATACAGAAGCTACATAACAGCTGCTTTTTTTAAGGAAGAAATAAATAGCACAGCTTTAAATAAAATGGTAAGTAATGAATTTTTTGTAGTTATTTGGATAATTGAATGCCTGACAAAGAAGGGGTTATACCACACTATTCAATATTGATTTACTTTTGTAAAATGTTATTCTCATAAATTTGGTTTTTAACAATTTTTCCAAACACCCAGATTACTCTTTCAAGAGGAAATAAGCCATTAGTTAACATGTTATGTATTTTGTACTTTAATGAAACTGTGTTTTCAAAATTCAATTAACCTCTTTATTTCACAATTGGCTTCGTAGGATGCATTGTTTTGCATTTATAACCTATGCTTACATGTTATTATTTTCAGGTGTCAGATTACTCTGATATCTCCGACAATGAGGATTTTGAATTTGAAAGGGCTCCTCGTGTTTTTCAACTTAGAAGGAATCCCATCTTAGAACTTAACGAGAGACAATTTAAAATGAGGTTTTGACTGTCAAAACATGTAGTCGAAGAACTGGAGCATAGGCTACATGCATAATTATGGACACAAACCCTGAGGAATTATGCACTTAATCCAATGTTTATGCTCCTTCTCACATTACGGTTCTATGCAACTAGGAGCTTCCAGATGGTGATTGGCGATATCTTTAATGTGAATAAAGGAACTGCAAGTAGGACTATTCACAAAGTTACAAGTGAGATTGCAGCCTTAAGACCTTATTTCATCAAGATGCCTAGGGAAGAGGGTGAAATAAGAAGGGTTATGCAAGAGTTCCATAATATATGTAATTTCCCAGGAGTTTTAGCTGCAATAGACTGCACACATATCCCAATTATATCACCTGGTGGGAATAATCCTGAGATTTACAGAAATCGCCATGGTTGGTTTTCTTTAAATGTTCAAGCTGTCTGCGACTCACAACTTCGCTTCCAGAATGTTGTTGCTAGATGACCAGGTTCAGCGCATGATAGCAACATTTTTAGAAATTCTAGAATTCATGCACGGTTTGAAGCTGAAGAATTTCCCCGAGGTGTGCTCCTAGGAGACAGTGCCTATCACTGCTGTCACTACCTACTCACACCTACAAGGCATGAAGAAACTCCTGCAGAACGGGCATATAACAGGGCTCATAGACAAACAAGATCAGTTATTGAAAGGTCTTTTGGCATTGTCAAAAGACGATTCCCATGCTTAAGAATGAAATTAGCTGTGAAATTCGAGTTCCTCCTATAATAGTAGCAACATTTGTATTACGTACCTAGGCCATTAATGCAGAAGATGACACTCCTGACATAGATGGTGCTGTTTACAGAGGAAGGAGAATTTACCAGGAAGTGCCTATACCTGATTTAAATCCGAGAGATAGAAGGGAAAACACAGCACTGAGAACTGCACTAATTAACAGCACTTTCAGGTATTCACTTAACTTTATTATTACGTAACCTGATTTTCAACCTTTTACATTTTTTGTGATTTCTTAATTTCTAGTTCCAATTTTAGAATTTTCATTTTCAGTTCATGTTCTTCTTCTAAACACTCCAACCTCCTTTTGTAGAACGTCTCCCTAATGTCTTCTTTCCTCTTCTTTCCATGGAATGACGTGGATCTGGGTGTATCTGCAGTTGATGTTGAAGGACCTGGCTCCACAAACTGCATTTCTCCCTCCTGCGAAGTGCAGACTCCAGTTGGGCACCATTTACATCTTGTGGTGAACTGCAGACGACTTCCATTCCTACATTTGCAATTTCTTCGGCATGGAAGCACACATCATCATCGAAATCGCAAGTAACTGGCACAAACTGCGGCTTCAGTGCTGCAATTAGTTTGTGACCAGTTTCGTCTAAGGAAGACGGCACAAACATACCACCTCCTGTTTTGTAAATTTTGACTTTGTCTTCTGCATTTATTTTTTTTGTGCACTTTTTAATGTTTTCGTAGCAGAGTTTCAAACATTTCCAATCACGTGCAATAAAAATTCTTGAATTGAATTCCAAAGTTATTTCCTTCCACGCCTCTTCCTTATTCTTTGTGGTGTTGCTGTCTGTTTTTTTGTTTTCTATTACACCTTTATATTTGAAAACAATGTCTATTAGCATATCCTTTTCTTCGCTTTTAAAATTGGCAGAACACGCTTTTTTCTTTCCCTGAAACCTCCATTTTATGGTTATGTATTAATATGTGTGTTATGCTTTCCAAGTCACAGTATTGCAAACAAACGAAAATAAAAAGAGATACATTACGCGTTTTAAGGAAGATAAAGTAACTGAAATAACTTTTTTTTTATGAATATTATTTTAATTTTGAGTAAATTTCTATACTTTCCATATAAAATAATGCTATTTCCGGTACTAAAAGCCTTAAAGAGATAGTTTAATTTAGTTTTTGTTATGTCTATATTGGCTACCCTGTGCAGTTGAATCAGAGTCGAATAGTCCCGATTATTCTCGAGTCCTTTCGATACAATACGAAAGTTGCCACATGTTTGGCGATGTTGCTGCGTTTGTTTTTGTGTTCTCGGATCAACACTGAATGGAGTTCAACTAACCTAAGATCAGCATTATACAACCCGCGTCGAGAAACAAACTAAGTTCATTTCTGATCTTCGGTTATAACTGAACTGCTGTTAGCAGTTTTTATGCAACCGGGCCTTAGTGTTTCAGAAAAAACGGGTCATCTTTCATATTCTTATCACGCAATTTTACTGCATTTTTATTATTTTGAGTATTATTTGGCGTTTTAGTTGCTTTTCAGCTTCCAGAAGTTAAATCACATCCTTATTTTCAACCCCTTAATAAAATCTAAGCCATTGACTGATTGAGATGAAAGCATGGAAATGTAGTTAAGGATCTGACAAAAATTATAGGCTACCAACAACATCCAAATACAATTCTTGCCTGTATCCTCAATCTTTTCTCTTTGCCATTTGACCTCTTATGCTCTAGGACCCATTGGACACTTGAAGCTTAATTAAGAATTCCAAAGGTTATCCCTTAACTCATGTTTTTAATCCCTTTGGTACATCCCCTTGGGAAACCCTCCCCCCCCCCAAACAAAAATGGTACAACAGCAGCAGGCAGAAAACATTGGAAGCATTTGTTGGTATTGTTTTCCCAACCTATATTCACTTTGAAGATATGTTACAAAAAGGAAAATTCCTATCATTATGGTCAAGGTCTGTGATGGCTGATTGGTCAGATCATTCTCTTTGTTGATAAGAATATTATGTAGGTTGTTATCCTCATTGTACTTAAAAATTATGTTTTGCAGGCAAAATTAATTCCTTATATACAGCATTACTATATGGGATGTCCCAGAATTAACCACACAAAATGCAAGGATTGCAGAGGCTTCCTAGATAAGCATTTTGAGATAGGGGACCTATGATCCTTTTTGTAAACTTTCAAAGCTATTTTACTTTTTGGAAATCCGATATCTGAGTTGATATGTCAATATAACATAAGTGGCTAGAGCATATCATTCTACTGTATTTGTGATTCAGTCAGTTGCTTACATGTGAGTGAGTGCAATGTTACCAAGTTTGTACCTCTATGTGTATTTATTTGTTCTATTTTTTTTTTTTTTTTTTTTTGTGTGTGTTATTGTTTTCATGATTGACAAGTTGGGGATAGTTTACACTTAGACAATAAATCTTACAGGAAATATAACTTTTCCAAATACAAAGTGAAAGCTACCTATATTCCAATTGTGGTAGTGGTAGTAAGTAATTGACAGTCATGATAGCTGTGAGGGTTCTTCAAATGAAGTAAAATTTTCCTGAAAGGTTCATCTGTGCCTTGTAACCTATTAGAAACTAAATGTAGTATGCTCATAAAAAGTGTGTGCCTATGAAAGAAAATAAATAAACAGTATTTTATTAACATCATAGACACGCATCTACATCACATCCTATCCTGTTACTAATTTAGAGCCATCACTTTACCAACTGAGCTTACAAAGGCAACTTCTGAATGCCATAACATGAATGCTGCTGAACTTGGCAAACTTTACAGAGTTAATCGTGCACTTCCAAAGTACCTACCTAGCATGTCACACCTGAGTGGCTAATGGTCCATTTTCTGCAAAGTGTATCAAATGCAGCAGACTGTTTACAGTTGCTCCGAAACATGGTTAATGCATTTTCATTTGCTGATCTTGCTGATATGCATTTGGTTGATGGGGAAGCTAGAAGAAATGCAGGGATAGATTTCCAGGTAGATATCATTCTAACAACACAACATTCTGAAATTTCCATTAGCGTTTGTAGAAAACTGGATCTTAAATGGTGCACAGACCTGATGTCGGTGCAAGCCAAAGTTGGCATACCCTTGAAGAAGAGATGCATACCAAAGTTTGGGCTTAACCTTCCACCAGTACCTGTGTATTTGTAAGTGCCATGAATATGAAAAAGTCCAGGGTGCATTGGGTTCTACAAGGAGAAAGCCTCTATTCCTATCTCCTGCTTAAGGTGCAGGAAAAGGTGTCAGCAGACTTTGCTCCCAGACTTCTGCAGGTAGTACTTGGAGCAGTGGAATGAACACCTGACTTCTCCTCGGTTCTCTTAATCAATGAAATCATGTTCAAGGAGATGGACTAATTTTGGACCATAGGAACAGTCATGTAGTGGAGTATGAGCAGCCAAATGCTGTGGTAGAGGCTCATTATCAGTACATTCAGCATCAATGTGTGGGCGGGGATTTTGTCCAATCAACTAATTGGACCACATCTGCTTCCTATGTGGTTGAACTGGCACGTTTATCTTTGGTTCCTCTCCCATGGTTTCCCAGAATTTTTTGAAGTCATCCCTCCGAACATCCTACATAAGATGTGGTTGCAGTTACATGTCTGATGTGGTTGCAGCATGGGATTCTCCCCATTTCAGCATGGAAGTGCAAGATTATCTTAATGGCTTGCTTCCTGGGCAGTGAATACGAAGAGGTGATCCTGTAAATTGGTCACCAAGTTCTCTGGACCTCATTCCCCTAGAAAATTTATGGGGACATCTTAAGAGCCTCGTGCACCAATCCTCAAGGGGACACTGATAAACAGTTGCTAGCGCTGGTCTTGGCTGCTTGTGATGAGGTTTGTAACACTCCAGTCTTATTTGAGAGGGTGTGAGGATCATTTCTTTGCAGGTGTACTCTTTGCTGGGATGTTCAGACCATCACAATGAACTTACTCCTGTGGTGATCTCTGTTTAATTTTTGCAACTAAAAGTTTGTTTTTCATGCAGCAGTGAAAAACTAAAATACAGTTTACTTAATTTTTTCTTAATTGGTTTCATTCAGGTGCAGTTTTCCCTTACTCTTGAGAAAGCCATTTGTTTTTCATTTTATTTCTGCCGTCATTGGCTAGAGGGAAGGAAAAGTCATACATTGGAAATGTACCTGTAGGTGTACTACACTCTCTTTCAAATGGTAAGAGGTTTGCTCTCCAGCCAATCAGATGCTGTTATTAACTATGCATTGCTAGTTCATTACCCCCACTCTTTTCATATGTACCTCTCACTTAAACACTGCCTAGTGCAAGGTAATGTAAGTATCTCGGTAGGCACACATGCTTTGCTTACACTACATGCTTTAGCACTAAGTTGCTGAGCATTTTTGAAATCAAATTGATTTCTCTCTTTCTCATTGTTGCATCTTTTAAAAAGCTGTGTATACCCTAAAAATAATATTTTGAGCCTGGCTTCACAATACCTGTCTCTTCGCCTCACCAGTAAATTCACAGCTTAAGTTAATTGCACAAATTCGTGTCTATTCTATTGCTACTTCAAACAACGAGTGATTACTGATATGAAGTATTTGAATCTGTAGGGTAAACGTAAGGCCCATATCATGCTTATGGATCATAAACATGACGTGGATGTTCTCCAGATGCAGTATTCTGCTTACCAGGCTAGGTAAGCTGTTGACTCTCATCTTGAAAAACAGAGAAAGGAAACAGACAAATTCCTGGTGCTTGTTCAACATAATTCTTTAGCATTATTTTGGCAGTAGTTTGCATTAAAGTACTGCATAATTAAAAGTATAGCTGTACATACAAATGATGGCCATTTCAGCGAGTACATAGCTATGGCCGAATGTATGGGTGTGTGTATTCATTTGTGTTATGAGAACTATTTGAGCTAAAATATGCGATTTTCATGGTTGTGTTGCAAACATTACCTCTACCATCCTCATGGATTCAGTTTTGCAAAATAAGTAAATTTGGATCTAGCTAAGTGGTATTTATTAGCAAGTTTTCGCACTTCAACAATCTTTGGTTTAGGGGCACTTTTAAGATTTTATATGAATGTATTTCCCCTCCATGTTTATAATGTAGGATCCATACATTGTACACAGTAATATCCCAAAACAGGGAGAAAATAGACCACCATTTCTTCCCTCATATTTTAATTCTGTAGAGAGACACTCTTGTTATCGCTTTGTTTGTACCACCCTGATTACAGTAGAATCTCATTAGTATGTTTTGCAGGAACCCCACACCAACTGAATAAGAATTGACCAAAATAGTGAATGAGCACATCAAACTTTGAACATAGTAAGCGGGAGCGAGAAAATGTGCTAAGCAAATTTTCATAACATTTGCTCCATTTGAGATAGGAACTTTTATAATTTGATGTCATATACAGGAAAATGGTTACCGAGGGATTTACTAATGAGATTCCATTGTATATTCACCAATCACAGATGCATGTGGTACTGCTACTTTGTACTTTTCAGTGAATAAATATTATACATTACCTACCTATTGGTTGCATTGAGACATGAAGAGGCAATAGTACAGTTGAGTTGTCAACCCAGCATACTGTTATGTTTTCTTTTGCACTTTTTGAAACCTTGAAAGAACTACTTTTCACTTTCTTCATAGTTTAGGGATTGATGAGTACACAGTTATTTTGAACACAGTTGTCCCGTATTGTACCTTTTGCACCATAGCTCACATTTTCAAGTGATTTATAAGGTTGGTGCTTGTAAAGAGGTTATTAAAATACAGACAAAAGGGTAGGCTCTTCATGCCATGTGGCTAATTGAGATTCATGCTCATCATTTGCACTTATTCTTTTGTGTTTGTACATTTCAAGCAATATCAGACACCTGAAAGCAGTGTTAGGCATCACACCTTGATGCCAAATCTTATGGGCTTTCCTCTGAATGAATTGCTTGCAGAAGTGACATCCAAAATAGGGAATCCTGCATTTATCAAAATTCATAGATTGTTCCACAATGTTATGTTTCATAAATAAAGGAGAAAAAATAGGTTCCTTACAAAATATCTAGTGATACTATATGGTACTAGACTAACTGTACATCATATATATTTGGCAATTAATATATTTACAGTGAAAACATGAATTAGATAACTTATTATAAGCCTTTTGTAATATATCCCACACAAATCTATTCAAAATTATAACCCTAATTCAATGTATTGAAATATGACTTGAAATGGACATCCATGTTGAGCTTTTCAGCAACAAGTATAAAAGTTGTTGAACTCCACTACACACACTGCGGTAGACAACTTTAAAGTATACGGTGGTGAACAACTGGAATGTTGAATAAACTAAACAATGAGACAAAATAAAAGCAATCATTGTTGCCAACACAGTGTTTTGAGATGACCATACTGACTGGTACCACTAGGCAAATTTGGGTTAAATAGAAAAAATCTTTTTTAATCTCTTTTTTTATATGCCCTATATTAAATTGATTTATTTATGAAGTTCATATTTATTATGAAAATGGAAGAGTACTCAAGTTTTTTTGTCCGAGCATAAGTGCTTTAGCATCAAATCAGCTTTTGCAATGGAAATCACATTATCATTTGTGTAATAAACAGTGTGCTAATCTGAAGGAAAGGAAAAAACCCTTAAAGATGGTATTTGAACCGTGGAATTCATACCAGCATATAACTGCTTAGCTGTGTGCCCACAGTTGACATTAAGAACTCAGCATGGTTGATGATAGAATGAAGCTAAAGGCTCACACATAGACATGTCAGAGCGAATTGACAATGTGGTTGATCAGAAATCAGAGAAATGTATGCCTTGAGAGTCTGCTGTCTTTTGTCTAAGAGATCTGCACAAAACTTAGAACACTTGCAATTTAGGAACAGGCAAAATTGGATAAGGTATCTAGCTTTCAAAACCAGCTGCTGTCTTATTTTTATTTCACTATATAGAATGCACATTGTAACTATTGAAAAACAGAAAGAAACATGGTTTGGAGAGTAGGAGTGCATTAAAGTATGTACAATGTTAAAAGCTTTCGAAAAGTACCTTCTAGCTTTTATTCATCCTCTTATTTACAAATACATGTGGACAAAGCATTTTGCAATGTCCTGTAGGTAGGGACTGGCATTGGTTATTTTTTGTGACTGAATAAAGTGGTCTTATTTTAGGCATGTTTGAAGGATTTTTTAAATTGGGTTTCATTGTTATTTTTAAACGTTTCTCAGCATTTTTTAAAACTTTTAAATGTTTATACTTAATTGGAAAGAAGCAGCTTTATCATGCATTTTACACAATCATTTCACAGTAGCCAAATACTTTTAAGCGTTAAAAGTGTTGAAAATATGAAATTGTTAACTGGATCAGAATTTCAGTGAGAAATACAGTGCCAGAAGTGCTATAAGATGACAAAAGAAACCTTATAAGAGTTGTAAGATCTAAGTTTCCTATGTCTAAAATTTTTGTAAATGATGTTTTGTATAGATGATTGTCAGTAATGCCCACATAGACAAAGTAAACTGCAAGAAGTAAGGTATGTGATGAACAAAATGTAGTGTATGTAAACATGCTTAAATTTTGTGATAGTGGTTGCTTTTGAACAGGAGAGGGTAATATGTGTTTGGCAAAATGGTAGGTAAAGTAGTTGATGTGCTGCAGGAAAATTGGAAAAAACAAAAAGGTGTAGGTGATGGAGCTGAGATACATAATAAAAAGCCCTCAGGGGCTTACCTTGGTGAATATGGGAGTGGCGACCCCGAGATACCTGAGCCACCCAGTGTCTGGGGGTATAACCAGTCCACCCTGTCTCCTGGGGTCAGAAATAAGGAGACCTGGTCCTCCAGGTTGGGGGTTAAGCATGGGGCTCTCAACCCCACTTGTAAAAAACTTAAGACGGATGGTTTGTTGTTGGCAACTTGGAATGTTCAAACTATGTTATGACCTGGAAAAATGAAAGAAGTGGCAAATAACTCTTAAGGTATTGGCTGGACGGTAGTGTTGCAAGAAAAACATTGGAGTGGAAAAGGAAGAATAGATAAACAGGATTACACATTACTGTATTGTGGATCAACTGAGCCTGGACTACACAAGATAGGATTTATTATCGCAAAGGGAATAAAGAAGAGCCTAATAGAGTTGGACCCAGTTAATGAAGGATTGTGTAAAATAGACTTAGGCCCGGTTGCATAAAAGTTAATCTGAGTTCAACCACCTGAAAATGATCTCAAGTCAAGCTGAACTTAGAATTTTGGTTGTATAAACATTGATCTAAGTCCATGGCACCTTGATCTAAGATCAAATCTGACTGGTGAATTTTCTCAGGTTAACTTGATTGAACTTAGATCAGCAGAATACAGAAGCTAAATAACAGCTGCTTTTTAAAGGAAGAAATAAATAGCACAGCTTTAAATAAAATGGTAAGTAATGAATTTTTTGTAGTTATTTGGATAATTAAATGCCTGACAAAGAAGGGGTTATACCACACTATTTAATATTGATTTACTTTTGTAAAATGTTATTCCCATAAATTTGGTTTTTTCCAAACACCCAGATTATTTTTTCAAGAGGAAATAAGCCATTAGTTAACATGTTATGTATTTTGTACTTTAATGGAACTGTTTTTTCAAAATTCAATTAACCTCTTTATTTCATAATTGGCTTCATAGGATGCATTGTTTTGCATTTATAACCTATGCTTACATGTTATTATTTTCAGGTGTCAGATTACTCTGATATCTCCGACAATGACGATTTTGAACTTGAAAGGGCTCCTCGTGTTTTCCAACATAGATGGAATCCAATCTTAGAATTTAACGAGAGACAATTTAAAATGAGGTTTTGACTGTCAAAGCATGTAGTCGAAGAACTGGAGTATAGGCTACATGCACAATTAAGGACACAAACCCTGAGGAATTATGCACTTAATCCAATGTTTATGCTCCTTCTCACATTATGGTTCTATGCAACTGGGAGCTTCCAGATGGTGATTGGCGATATCTTTAATGTGAATAAAGGAACTGCAAGTAGGACTATTCACAAAGTTACAAGTGAGATTGCAGCCTTAAGACCTTATTTCATCAAGATGCCTAGGGAAGAGGGTGAAATAAGAAGGGTTATGCGAGAGTTCCATAATATATGTAATTTCCCAGGAGTTTTAGCTGCAATAGACTGCACACATATCCCAATTATATCACCTGATGGGAATAATCCTGAGATTTACAAAAATCGCCATGGTTGGTTTTCTTTAAACGTTCAAGCTGTCTGCGACTCACAACTTCGCTTCCAGAATGTTGTTGCTAGATGACCAGGTTCAGCGCATGATAGCAACATTTTTAGAAATTCTAGAATTCATGCACGGTTTGAAGCTGAAGAATTTCCCCGAGGTGTGCTCCTAGGAGACAGTGCCTATCACTGCTGTCACTACCTACTCACACCTACAAGGCATGAAGAAACTCCTGCAGAACGGGCATATAACAGGGCTCATAGACAAACAAGATCAGTTATTGAAAGGTCTTTTGGCATTGTCAAAAGACGATTCCCATGCTTAAGAATGAAATTAGCTGTGAAATTCGAGTTCCTCCTATAATAGTAGCAACATTTGTATTACGTACCTAGGCCATTAATGCAGAAGATGACACTCCTGACATAGATGGTGCTGTTTACAGAGGAAGGAGAATTTACCAGGAAGTGCCTATACCTGATTTAAATCCGAGAGATAGAAGGGAAAACACAGCACTGAGAACTGCACTAATTAACAGCACTTTCAGGTATTCACTTAACTTTATTATTACGTAACCTGATTTTCAACCTTTTACATTTTTTGTGATTTCTTATTTTCTAGTTCCAATTTTAGAATTTTCATTTTCAGTTCATGTTCTTCTTCTAAACACTCCAACCTCCTTTTATAGAACTTCTCCCTAATGTCTTCTTTACTCTTCTTTCCAGGGAATGACATGGATCTGGGTGTATCTGCAGTTGAAGATGTTGAAGGACCTGGCTCCACAAAGTGCATTTCTCCCTTTTGGGAAGTGCAGACCTCCAGTTGGGCACCATTTACATCTTGTGGTGAACTGCAGATGACTTCCATTTCCACATTCGTAATTTCTTCGGCATGGAAGCCCACATCGTCATCGAAATCACAAGTAACCGGCACAAACCGAGGCTTCAGTGCTGCAATTAGTTTGTGGCCAGTTTCGTCTAAGGAAGACGGCACAAACATACCACCTCCTGTTTTATAAAGTTTAACTTTGTCTTCTGCATTTATTTTTTTGTGCGCTTTTTAATGTTTTCGTATCATAGTTTCAAACATTTCCAATCACGTGCAATAAAGCTTCTTGAATTGAATTCCGAAGTTTTTTCCTTCCACGCCTCTTCCTTATTCCTTGTGGTGTTGCTGTCTGTTTTTTTGTTTTCTATTACATCTTTATATTTCAAAACAATGTCTACTAGCATATCCTTTTCCTTGCTTTTAAAATTGGCAGAACGCGCTTTTTTCTTTCCCTGAACCTCCATTTTATGGTTATGTATTAATCTGTGGGTTATGCTTTCCAAGTCACAGTATTGCAAACAAATGAAAATAAAAAGAGGTACATTACACGTTTAATGGAGATAAAGTAACCAAAATAACTTTTTTTTTATGAATATTATTTTAATGTTGACTAAATTTTTATACTTTCCATATAAAATAACGCTATTTCCGGTACTAAAAGCCATAAAGAGAAAGTTTAATTTAGTTTTTGTTATGTCTATATTGGCTACCCTGTGCAGTTGAATCAGAGTCGAATAGTCCCGATTATTTTCGAGTCCTTTCGATACAATACGAAAGTTGCCACATGTTTGGCAATGTTGCCGCGTTTGTTTTTGTGTTTTCGGATCAACACTCAATGGAGTTCAACTGACCTAAGATCAGCACTATAGAACCCGCGCTGAGAAACAAACTGAGTTCATTTCTGATCTTCGCTTATAATTGAACTGCAGATAGCAGTTTTTATGCAACCGGGCCTTAAGGTCCAATTTCGAAATGTGACTATACTTTCTGTTTACGCATCTGTGGCGGAAAGGGCGAGTTGACAGGGAGGAGTTTTCACGATAGTTTGGAAGGATAGTGTGGTGAAGGAGTTTCTGGATACGTTGATGTTCATGGGTGATTTTGGTGCTGGAGTGGCGGGGCGGCAAGTGTTACTTGAACTAGGTGTCAAGGTTGGTGCCTTGCATGGACAGTTTGTGATTGGAATTAATAGGATTATTAAGGCAGGAAGTTTCTCGTGTGCTATTGTTTTTATAACTGTGTAGAATTGCATTGTACACTTACATTTGCTCAGGGTTAGTTCTTATTTGCCATATTCTGTGAGATTTCTATTGCTTAATTTTTGCATTTGTTGATTTACTATTTCTATTTTTGTAATCCTGGTGTTTCTCTCTGTGAATGCTCTGATTGTATTGGTTTTGTACCAGAATGTGATTATCTATATAACCAGAGCTGCTTCTGTAATCTGAGTTGACTTGTACTTGTTTTGTTTTTATTGTATTGCTGTACTGACTTGAATAAATTTATAGCCAGAGGGTGGCGCTGATGACCGCCACAGTTTTGCGCCACTCAAACCGCTATGACTATATAATAAAAATAATAAACACCACTTGTGCATCTTCCACCAGAGTCCAGTCCCTTAGTAAGTAACAAACTTTATTATTTAGATATATATTGTTAAGTAACAAACTAGAAAATATTAGTTAGTGTTATATCTTTAAGTGAACACTAAATATTTTTGGGTTTATGCTAGCAAATAGATTTTGTAGAATATAAAATAAGCATGGGGAGTATGTATTTTAATAAAAAGTGGAATTGAATTCAGAAAATCCAAGATTAGCCCAAATTTGAGTTAAATTTCGAGGTAACAGCAATAACACTTGTAAAGTGTAACTTTTTAGTGATAGCCCTGAATAGATAACCTGAATGGAATTTTTTTTTATACTTGTTATATTACAACTAGTGATTCGACTAGCCAGTAATTTACATTTGATTGACTAAAAGTTTTAACACAAGGGTCACATTGTTACTTATTTTTCTATGACAGTTCATAAAGGGTTTTTCCCCTTGAGTGTGCAAAGCATTCCATGGTTGCTCAGAAGTTGAATTGCTTCAATGTTTTGATTTCTTCTACAACAGTGGGGATTCCCAGGTCTGGTTGGATAACTTTGTTCCTAATATACCAAAGGGCATCTACAATCCTCTGAAATTTTGACATTTTTGAATTTAGTTTGTATTGCTTTTGTTTGGACAGCCACAAAGATGAATGCCATATAACCATATTGGCTTAATCACTTGTTTGTACAGTAGCACCTTGTTATAGGTCATCATTTGGGATCTCTTTCCTATGAGCCAATTGATTTCTCCTGCTCTGAGATTCATTTGTTCACTTTCTTTTTTGTGTCTTCTTTCCATCATAATTTAATATCGAGGTTCATACCAAGATACTTTGTGTATTTGCTGTTATCTAATAGCATTTGCTATAGTTTGTGTGAACCTTAAAAGAGAGTATGGAGGTAAATGGGATGTCTTTGTCTCTAATGCATGGTGTTGCCATTAGCTTCACCCTTTTCTACTCTCGCGCTGTTGCCAAATTGCTAATATGGTGCAAATATTCGGTTATAAATTTCAGCTTTGAACACATCCCATACAGAATACTTTTTTCTCTATCAGATTACAGCATTTTTAGAGCCTTTATAGATTTCTATGGGCACAAATTTCTAAAGGAAATGAGTTTTTCAGTAAAAGTCCATCATTAGCTGTTTCTATACTTATCATGCAGTAACTAAGAAACTGAAAATTAGAACACAACAGTAGTTTTTTTTTTCCTTAGCTAGAATAAACTTTAGTCCTGATACTTGCCAAGTTCGAATTCTCTATCTTTAATAAGATGAGCGTTGTAATTTTTAAATGAAATATTTTTGGAAAATTCTATACCTATACACTAGAAAACTCGGCCAGTGAGAAACTTTTTTGTTATTGGGTTTACAACAGGGACCAAGCGAGAGAAAATGTTGAGGGTTGGGCACACTTTTTAAAAGAGAACAAAACCCTGCAACTTCTTGCATTCATTGTGTATGACAAACAAAAGTCATACATCTGTTTAGCTAACAGTCGCCCTGTGCGAGGCAGAAGGCAGTTAGTTTAACATCAGTTGTAAAGAATTGGATATTACACTGTGAAGTGTTATGTAGGTTATTTATTTAACATTTTATATAAGCATTTATAGTTATGGAGGGAGAAGCTAAGAAGAGACGATATGTTAGTAAACTAAGAAGAAATGCAAAATAATAATGCTGTTAGATCATTCAAGTTAAATGAGTGTTAGTAAGCCAGTAAAAGAAACGGCTAAGGCTACTGGGCGTTCAGAAATGTAGTGTATAGAATAAAGAAGGAATGAATGAAAGGACCTCTAAGGACATCATCAAAAATGAAAGCAAAACATGAGAGGGAAACAAAACCATGCTAGGTTAGCGCAATATGATGGAAAAGCTCAAAGCTAAGTGCAGCTATTGTTCATTCTTTGCTGTTTGAAAACACCCATGTTGAAATAATTTTTTCAAGGGTAAACATTGATTATACCTTATCAACCTAAAGCTTTTATCATTTTATATCTCCATATTTCTTTGATAATACATTTTTTGTGTGTAAAATCATATTTTAAAGTACTAAAATACAAAGAAGAGAGAAAAAGTGCAGCTGAAAATTAGATTTCTTGCAATAGCCTTAAATATCAGTGCAGATATTTCAATCTTTGATGATGTTTCATTCACAAGTTGACATTGAATTGGTAGATTGCAACTGGGCACCAAAGTTGCAAGGGTCCATACAGTACATGTGCCGGCAGTGTGCCCCATTTAACCTGTACTGTCTTTTAAGCGTGAGATGTGATAGGTATGTTGTTAGCTAATTTAGTGGTCTAGAATTTTCAGTTTTATTAGTGAAATTCATTTGGATAGATTTACTCCTGTTAAGTTTGATGCACCATATTTAGTCCATATGCTTATTTCATTAACAGCAGTTTGTAGCTTCCTAGTAGTTTTACCCACTGCTAAGACAACTCGCTACCTTAGGATCAGACTGACGTAACTACATGAATGCCTGTTTTAAGTTTTTAAGTTTGTGATGATGCTATATGTATATTAGCGTAGCTGAACACAAACTTTGTTATGAAATTCGATAACCTAGTTCATTTGCCCAATGATTGGCATTGATGTTCAGTTTGTAATAATCATTTACTAAGTAGATATTTAATATTTTAATAAAACACGCTGTAGTTACGTCTCTTTGATCCTAAATAAATTAAGATTTCCTGCTGCGACTCTATGGGTAGTGCAATCTTACGAGGGCTGATCAACAAAGACTGAGACTGATTTTTTCCTATAGCTTCCGTGATAGTTCCGTATCTGTAACATAAATATTTGAAAAGAGCAGGTTTTTATGTATAATGTTGGTAGGCGGCAGCACTCTCGTATTGGTAGGTTGGTAGTAATGCTCTATTTTGTAGACCCTACGTGCATTTCGCATACCAGACAATGGAGGTGACGCGAGAGGAGCAGTACAGCGCAATCAAATTCTGTTTTCGTTTAAACCATACAGCCACCGAAACTTATGAAAAGCTGAAGCAAGTGTACAGTGAAGATACACTACCTCGTGCAACAGTGTTTAGATGGTTCAAGGACTTCAAAGAAGGCTGACTTGTCAGTGTTAAGCAAGGTGGGCCTGGTGTTTCGGCTTCTGCTGTGACTGAAGTCAACATCAACACAGCTGCTGTGATTGTCCGAGAGGATCGGCGTATAACAAATTCATAACCTCAGTGAAGTGTTGAGAATTTCATATGGCAGTGTGTTTACAATTATGCATGACCATCTCCATATGACCCGAGTTTGTGCTCGTTGGGTGCCACATCTGTTGACTCCCGAACAAAAGGCTGTGCGAATGGAGATAAGCCGTGAGGTGCTGCGTCTCTTTGCTGAAGGAGGGGATGCATTTTTTAAATCGATTATCACCGGTGATGAGTCATAGCTGCATCATTATGATCCTGAAGGAAAACAAGCCAGCACAGTGTGGAAATCGCCAGGTTCTCCAACACCAAAAAAGGCAAAAGTTGTTCCATCTGCAGGGAAAGTGATGATCACATTTTTTGACTGTAATGCAATGATTTACCAGCATGCAGTTCCCCCTCACACTACTGTTACAGCAGCATACTACACGTCAGTATTGGCTACGCTGAGGAAGCACATTGCAAAGAAACGACCAGAGCTTTCTCGGACTGGGTGGCGACTTCATCATGGCAATGCATGACCTCACGTTGCAAATCAAGTCATGCAGTTTCTGGCTCGATTCAACATTACCTGTGTACCACATCCACCTTATAGCCCCGATCTTGCGACCTGTGACTTTTTTTTATTCCCATCACTAAAGGCAAAGCTTAGGGCATTCGATTTGAGAACTCTGAAGCAGTGCTCAAGAAAAGTGAGGCGATTCTCAAGGACCTGACAAAGAATGGTCTGCAGCACGTGTTCAAGGACTGGCAGGGACGTTATAAAAAGTGCATTGAAGTAGGAGGGGACTACTTTGAAAAAGATCATGTAAACATTGAATTGGAGTAATAAACATCTGTGAAAAAAAATCAGTCTGTCTTTGTTGATCAGCCCTCGTATAATGAAACTGCACACGCTTTGTTGTTGTAAGACATTTTTATTAAACCATAAAATAAATGATAAACAAAATTACATTAATATTACACTGTTGTAATTGGAGTGAAGTGAGGAATAAAACTGATGGTACTTCTGTAGAATTATCTCTTTCTGGCATAACTCTTTCAGATCAGATAGTTTCTCTTTGGTGACTGGCAGGGGACCCTCATAGACAGGTTGTAATGCTAACTCCTCTGCTTGATTTCTTCTCTGCCTCATTGTAACAATACTTGAAATATATTTTGTATGGTTCACCCTTACGTATTGCATCCATACGATTTTCAACAAGCTCACTGCTTCTCCTTTTTCATCCATCTTTCTGTTCCTAATTATTTCTTTCTGAAGTTCAGTAAAGTTTACGAATTTCATAGAATCCATCTCTATGACAGTGTGTCTCTTTGATGCCATGCGTACTACAGTGAACCATCCTATGGGATAGAACACATTAACGTGCTTGCTCTAATTTTCTATGCAGGCATGTACAGAGTCCACTTCCATCTGTGAGTGGCCTGGTTCGAAAAACTGCTGATTGATTACTAGAATGTTCATATTCTGGATGGCATATAACAACATTGCACACATGTTAATATTTCAGTTTTATCCAGCACATGTATCTGAAAATAGTGTTATTTCCTTTCCATTTGCAACATCTCTCAGAAAGTCCAAAACACACGATGCCCTTCTGTTGAACCCCTTTTCGCTATTTACTCATCTCACATGTTGGCTTGGTTGTTTGGTAAATTCAAAATTGTCAAGTTATAGACAAAAAATTGTCTTTTATAAAACAAAGACTTGAAATTTGTCTTAGGACAGTACAGTACTGCCTCCAACTCATATTCTGCCATAACACATTCACCTTTTTTTTTGCTTCATCCTTTTTCTTATTCTTCATTTCTAGTGCCAATTCTTTCTTCTTGATGTGATCATCATGGTTTTTCTTCGTATTTTCATCTTCCTTCTCCATCTGTGTAAGATTAGAATATTTGAAACATTCATTGTTATACATGATCCGAATATTTAAATATGCAGGTAAGTATTCCTTGTTAAACTTCTTCCTGGAATAATGTGATGGGAGAACTGGAAATTTCCGGATATGGTTTCTGATTTTCTCCTCCTTATCTTCCGGTGGTTTCCAACCAGGTGCATGGTGACCTCTTTTCTCCTTCTCTATTACGTTGTGATCACCTCTATTCTTAATAGTTGTCCTCACAAACGTTTCCGATATGTCAAAGGTAGTGAGGAAAAGTTGCTAGTATACTTTAATTTTATCAAATCCTTGACTAGGAAAAGACGTTTACTATTTTTTCTTCTAGAATGTTCTGATTGTGTTCACATACTTTCCTTTTCATATTCATCAACTAATGAACTCAAATATTGTCTCTGAAGTTCAGTAGAACCAAGGTTCCAGAAAGCTTGATGGACTTTTTGTCTATCATCATTACTGAAATTATCATTACATTTTCGAATACACCTTGAACAACCTTTTTCACGCACCCTTTGAGCTGGAACATCGTGATTTGTGGTAGAAGTGTATGCTTTCCCCGACTGTCTATTAAGTCTTTTTTTTTCTTTTCCATTCTTCCATAACAACCCTCTTCTTTCTTTTCCTTGTAACGGGGTCTTCACTGATTTTACCATTAGTTTCTTTTGATTCTGCAACCTGCTCTCTACATTTTCATTGACATCTCTTCCTGTTTGTTCATCATAGTTGAAATCTGTAATAAATTAATAATAAATGGTAGCCATAAACAGGCCTATTCGTAAATATAGGAATAAATATGGTTTAATAAAAAGATAGTTCCCTAGGTTCTATGATGACTCACCCTTTCACACAGATCATCTAGCACAGGCTCTTTGCCTGAATTAGTATCATCCATTTTCATAGATTCTGCAACCTGAACCATGTTTGCAGTAATAATGCCTCTCTGCGTCTCCTCATTAGAATCTGTAATACATTATATTCCAAAATGTAGTACCTATGTTAATCAGAAGAACTTTCAGAAGGTTATAAGATCATCACCCTTCTCATTCAGATAATTAGAATCATTACTGGGTTCATTAACTGACTCAGGACTATTAATTTCCATAGATTGTGCCACCAGAACTCTGGCATTCACATTCGGATTGACAATGCCCCTCTCTACTTGTTCATCATTAGATTCTGCAATAAATGAATAATGTGTCTATAGTGTAGACCTCCAAAACACAATAATAACAACCACAACAACAATAATAACAATGATAATAACAAGGTGTAGGAGTAATAGTAACTAGTCCAAAACCATAACATCACAGTTATTACCCACCATTCTCACTTAAATCACTTTTTGGCTCATAATCAGGATCAGTATCTGAGTCAGCTGCTGCTATAAATAATCTAAACAATGCTTCTCCTTCCTCATCTTCTGATGTCCCACTGTCATAATCTATAAAATAACAAAGTACTGAATGCTTTAACTAAGTTACAACATTTAAATGACAGTTCATATATAATTCAATTATTATTTCAATATCGTATATACAAGTTTAATAACTAACATAAACATATATTTATTTATATTTTGTTCCAATGTATTTTATGCTTACATTTATCATTATTTTCATTATTCTTCTGTTCACTTATTAACTGAACCATTCTTCTCCCTCTGGATTCCATAATACAGTTTCACTAATTTTTAAATCTACAAATGTAATGCTTGTGAGCTAAAAACACACTGCTAAGCAATATTGCACTAAATAACAAATTGCCTTTACATACATGCACTTTCATGCACGATTTGGTGATGTGCACTCCTTCAAATGTGGAATTGTGTATGTAAAGGCAATAATTAAAAAATAACAGGAAAATTACAGTGGTCGGTCACGTAGGCAGGAAGGATGAGACAAACGTAAGAGCTTATCAGTTGTTAATAATAAAATGAAGCATTAGGGTCAGACAAACATATCAGCTTTTACCATCCTCTGATCCTTACCAAAATTATTATTTTGCAGATAGCGTTAGGGTCAGTAAAACGTAACGGCTTTTACGTTCCTTTGACTCTTACAAAAAGTATGACATTGTAGTTACATCGATGCTTAACTTCGACACTATTATAGCTAGAGATACGATTGTTTGATCCTAAGATAGAACGCAATTTTCTGATTATGGAAGTAGTCGTAACTCAAAAACAGCAAAAAGTGTAGTTACGTCAGTCTGATACTAAGGCAGCGAACTGTCTCATCTGCAAATGTAGCTGCTGTTGCATTATTCAACTGGGGCTTGTCATAAGTAAAAGAAGGTATATGATGGGTCCCTGGAGTACACCTGCTTTGATTTCTTTCAGCTTAGAATATTTATCACCACATTTTAATCTGAAGAGTCTGGCTAATAGATGTGTCTTAATAAGTTCACAAAACTTCTTTGGTAGGAATTTCTGTGATTTATTTATAATCCATTATGCCACACCTCATCAAAGGCTTGGGCAACATCTAAGAACAGTGCAACACATACACCTTCTAGAATCTTTTCAATAATGTTTACAATTCTATGTACCTGTTCCATAGTTGAATGTTTGCTTCTAAACCCAAATTGATAATTTGGGATAAGCTGCTTCTATTCAATTATTGTTTTTAATTTTTTTAAAAACAATTTTTCAAAAGCTTTGAAATGACAGGCATTAGTGAAATGGGCCCATGTGATGAAGGTTGATGAGGTTTACCTGGTTTAGGTACCATTATCACTTCTGAGGAGACCTATGTGGCAGGGACTTATCTCAGTCGAAAGAAAACATTAACAATTTTTGTCACTTTCACAATTCCTTTATTTGGCACATGTTTTAAAACTTCAGCTTTATAAGGTGAAACCCAGGAGCCTTCTATGCACTTACTATAATTTTTGTTTTTAATCTCCTGATTAAGTTCTTTTGGGGTCACATTTATTACCAGGGTTACGATTTTTAGGTGCAAATTTCAGATGAAAAAAGGAAGGGAAAAGGTGCTCAAATAAGGTGAAAAAAGGGACAATAAGGTGCTGGTTTATTTAAGGGGATGCAAAACTGAAATTGCTATTTTCTAAACTATCCATTCAATTCGGCTGAAATTTTAACCACATATCAGTCTTCTTCAGATATAATTGTTTTGTGAATTTCAATCCAAAATCTTAATTAGTTTTCAGGTTATTAATTTTCAAAATATAAAATTATGGGTATATGCAAAATGCAACACATGATGCATTTTTCAAACAAAAAAAAATCTTATGTTGCTTCTATGTCAAGGAACTACAAATCTGTTATATAATCTTTTTACTACCATTCTTAGTTTAAGAGAAAAAAAAGTTTTGCAGTTTTGTATTTGCATTTTTTTTTTGTATACATTGTTATCTTCAAAACTTAGTAACACAAAAACTATTCATTTCACAGAAAAATTATATGACAGTTTTATTTATTTGGGTTTTTGAAATAAGCATAAAAATGTCAATATGAACGGATGAAAACTACATCGTGTGGAACATTTTGAATAGGGAGAAATGCTGAAACTAAGAAACGCCTTAAAATGAAGTTTTAAAAATATAAACAGCTAACAACCAAATGCATAAAGGTATTTAAAAAGTCTCGTAACGATCCTGAAGCATTTGCTAGGTCAAAAATAAAAGTGGATTCTAAAACTACAAGCAATGGAGAATTTTTTGGGAACAGAATTTTTTTTTTTTTTTTGAGATTTTTTGAGATTTCTTGAGATAATTTCAGTTGTGCATTTCCTTAACTAATTCAACGATTTCTCTTTCCTCTATTCTAATGTATTGAACTACAAACAAGTACATCAAATTATCACTCGTCAAAAGAAGGAAAAACATGAAGCTGTTGTACTTCAAGACATTAAGTATCTCCACATTTTGAAAAGTAAGTCTGTTTCTATTAGGAGATAGAATGTCTTTGTAGATGCTAAAGCCTCTTTCAACATCCACAGAAACTAGTGGGGCAAACCTTGTATTCACTCGGAATGGCAACTCTACAGATGTGGCAAATTCCTCTGTGTCTGGATTCTTCTGAAGACTAGATTCAAGTTTGTCTTTGGCAAAGCCATCTAACTGCTCCCTCTTGGATATAAAAGTATCCCATGGTTTTTCCTTTTCCAGACCTTGTTCTTCCAATCGTTTAATAGCTGCAGGCAGGTACTTGTAACTATGGACACAATATAGTTCTGTCTACAAATTATGTATTTTCTCCGGTAACAGAAGTTGCTGTGCCTTGGAAATTGCACCTGCATCGGATGGATCCAAAGAAAGCACAAACTCTTTAATTTTGTCAAAATTCTCACACAACATAGCAGCATACTCAATCCAAGATCCCCAGCGAATAATGACCGGGAAATTTGGAAGGGGCAGGCCAGTGATTTCCCTGTAGTAAACAACATAGCTCGGAGCTTTCAGTAGAATCTTCTTCAGGGCAGAGATGAATTGATTTGTGATGTCATATTTGTTCCTTATGGATTCACAAACTCTGTGAAGGGCATGAGTCAAGCATGTCACATGCTTCAAGTTAGAAAATAAAGGTTTCAATTGGTTAACAGCTGAAACCATGTATGGAGCCTGGTCTGTAACCACAAGAAGAAGTTTTTCAAACTTGATACCAGTAGGCCAGAGTTTTTGGTAGACGTCCATAATGGATTGCATTGCATTACTGTACTGGCATTGGCTTTCTGCAGCCAGTACATTTTTAAGAACATGGGCTTAACTTTCTCCCCCGTGGAAAAACTAAAATGTTCAAAACATATTGTTCCATTGAGTCTTTGGTTTCATCCACAATGATTCCCACATTGCAATCAGACACTTTCTTCTTGATTCTTTCTATGGTTTCTTGGTAAACAGGCTCCATGTAGTTTTTTCTTAAAGTACTCTCATCGGTCATTGACATCTTTGTGTATTTTTCAAGAAATCCCTTGAAGGCTGGATGGTTCGCCTTATTGAGTGGAATTCCTGCTTGTGTAAGAGTCGTACACAAATCAATGTTTAATTCCTTCAAATTTTGGTTTTTTGAAGAACTCTTTTGAAACTCATTTTGTAATAGAGGTTGCTGTGATTTGTTTGTTTGAAGAGTCTTGTTCATTTGATGCTTAGAGCGGGAAATGTGTTGTTTGATGCGATCTCGCTGTTGTTTTTCATGTAACAAAATTCCTGAATCACAAATAATACATCGCATAACAGTTCCATCAGTGTCTATGAAATCTTGTTTGAATTCCTCAGCCAGAACAATAAATCGAGCACTGGACACCTTTGGCATGGTATAATCTAGTACTAGTACACTCGTTTGGAGAGCTAACACTAGTTCACTTGCTAACACAATGCGACTGTCACACAACTCACTCTTGTGCCCATTTGCTGTCCACATTCTCTTATAACACCGTGACAATTACCAGAATGTTCTCATTCATGCTGGAACTTCAGTCTCAGCGATTTCTAGTAGTTTCGAGCAGAACCCAGTCTTAATAATTCTTGGAACTGCGCAGGTGAGGTTACTGCCGTCTTTGCATGCCCAGCCTTTGCCTCCACGCAAACAGATGACGTCTTTCACAGTAACAAACTCACATTCACGAACAGCAGGCTACTGATTCTGGTGGGATAGAATCACTCATTGTCAATTGCATTATTGCAGGCTACTTTATATCAGCAAAGCGAGAGAAGAGGTTTTCGTCGAACACACAATTATTTTCCATTGTTGCATGTGTTCTTTCAATTCCTGTGCAGCGTTTACTGAAAGAGGTAGGTAGGCTTACTATTCACACGTACACAGCAAGCTGAGGAGATGTTAATTGAAAGTTAAAGAATAAATTGGAATGAAACTTATAAGAAAAAAGGGGATTATGGGCATGGTTGGGTGAAAATGGGATAAAGGTGCCAAAAAGGGGTAAAGGTCCCAAAAAAGGGAAAAAGGTGCGAGAAAGGATGCTTCTTTTTGCAACTAGAAACAAAATTTCACACTGTGATATCTTTCCACACAGCTTTAACTTACCCTAAGAAAAAAGGTGCGCACCTAAAAATCCTAACTGTTTATTACACTAGGAATTAGTTGTTTGTTGTATTCAAATTCATGTGGTTGAAATGTGTTATTGGGATGATTAGCAAAAGTTCAGCTTTGCTCTTATTATCGCTTGCCCACAAACCATTATTTATGATTGGGCAATTTGCATTATTTTTCTTTTAATCTTCATAGTAGCCTCCCAGAATGAGTAGTTAGTGTCCTTTTGAGCAGATAAGTACCTCAAATAGGGCCTAATAGAATCATTTTAAATCTGTTGTACTCCCCCTTTTCAGTTGCGTGAGGTTATTTAGTTTAGTTTTCTCTGCTGGTGCTTTGGTTTGCTGTCATTCTTTTTCTAGATTTTTTAAAAGTTCCTTTATTTATTTTGGATAGCTATTGCCTGCTATCTTCCTTGAGGCAAATATAGTATTCTTCCATGCTGCTTGTTGGATATGAACTATTAACTTCAGCTTCCAAATTGAGTTGTTCTGTATTTAGCAGAGGTGTGTTTAGCAGTATTCTTTGCAATAAATCAGTCTGAGATTTATTCCAATTCATTGTTTATTTGTGAGAGCAGGGTTAGCTTCTCTTTCAATTAGTTTTTCACTTAGTGTTAGGATAATATGGAATGATCAGAATTTAGATAAAACATCTCCATTTTCATATAATTGGATGACATTTCTTGAAATAAAGAATTCAAGAAGGTCTAGAATTCTATGAGTATCTGTAGGTGTGCGTGTTGAATGATAATCACAATTGTAATTTTATTGTTAACAACAATTCTCTATCTTCAGGTGTAGTCAATCTTGATTCCTAATGTATGTGCTTGGCATTAAAGTAACTCCCAACTATGAATCTTTTACCAAAATGTTTCAAGAATTCTAGGTATTGTTCTTTCTTTAGATTGTATCTTGATGAAACACATGCAGCACACAGCATAAGGTTGTATTTTGCAGTCTTAACACTTACTGTAGTTGCTTGTATTTACTCAGCATAAAATATTTTTCCTTACAATGGTCGATATTTTCTTTGATTATCACTGCAATATCTGCTTGAGCAATATTTTGTGGATGAGTGGCATGGTACATTTTATATCCTTTAAAACTAAGGTATGATAGGTCTGTGAGGTGAGTTTCTGAGATAAGACATATATCTATGTTTGAAGAGTTTAAAAGTACTTGTAATTCCTGTTTTTTGTCTGGTGCCATTGACATTCCATTGGAGTATTTTTAATTCTTATCATTTGTTTTCTTTGATTATGAGAAGCTGCTGGATTGCTTTTGCTTTCCAATGTTTCAAATCTTTTAGGTGTAGTGAGCAGGATTTTGCACCTGATGGAAATATAAAGATATTTCTCAATAGTTTAGAACATCTGTTGAATATTGTTTGTAAAAATAATTGTAAAGTTGTACTTAGTGGTGATTTTAATATATATTTTTTAAAAGACACTAAAGTGAAGAATGATGTGATAAATATTGAAACCTTTAACTTGAAACTAGTAATAAATCCACCGACCGGAGTTACAAAAACAACAAAAACACTATTGACCAAATTATAACTAATAAGAACCCATGTAATACAACTCAGATGTTTAACACTGATAGAGCAATAATAATGCTCAAATTATTGAAGTAAATAGCGAGCTGAAAATAAATTTAAAATTATTCAAAATTGACAATATAATGATGAAAACAATAACATGAAACATCAAGTAGACAGAGTTAGCTTGATGTGTATAATGCTGTACATGTTGCTGAAAAGTTCCAGAGCTCTATCACATCATTTTTGCACTGTCTTCATATATCATGCCCCATTGAAAAGGTTAAACAGTATAGCAGTACAGCAGGCTGAAGCAGAAGCTGGATTGCTAAAGGTGTATTGATATGGCAGTGTGTTTTGTAATGACCTGTGGTATGCTCCAGAAATCAGTTGAAAGTAGAGGTGCAACTGCTGCAAAAATTGACTCGGAAACTAAGATGAAGAAAGCTGCAGTAATCAAAGCAACATTTTTCAGCCAATAAATACTAAAAACATTCGAAAATCAAGCATGGCTAGTGGGAAGCTGAAATGATAGCATCTTCACAAACAATCATTCATATCCTTAATCAGGACCTGGAAAAAGCCCAAGAAGAGATCAAAATGCTAAAAATAGAAAATGAACAACTGAAAAGTAAAGTAAAGTCAAAACGGAAGAAAGATCATATGCTCTACCATGAAAATATTGCCAAAATATAGTGTAACCTATAAAACAAAGACTGCAAAAAGTATTGAAGCACAAGGGAAATGGACAGAAGGCGAAGAAGCATTGGAGGAAGGGAAACTCCGGAGATCACATCATGAAGAGAGAAGAGAAATCATGGCTAGAAACAGTGTGAAACTAGAAGAAGAAGAAATAATGGTTATAGGGGACTCAGTAGTTAAATACGTGAATCTGAGTGAGCTGGTCAAAGTGTATATGTATTGGGGTACAAAAGCAAGTTAGTTGGAAAACCACAGTTTAGATGTACAGAGTGCTCCAAAACTCATTCTTCTGCATGTAGGTACTAATGATATAAATGGTGTGAAGTCTTCAGATGAGGTTATGGAGTCGATATATATGACTATAAAATGTATTAAAATGAATAATCCAAAATCTCTAGTGGTAATAAACGGTATTGTGAAAAGAAGGGATGTAAACCCAATGTATAAATCATATAAATGAAAATGTAGGCTGGGTTTGAAAGGTGCTGAAGTGTGAATTTGTAGATGTAAACAAGCAGATAGGGTTTGATTGCTTAGGCAGAGATGGATTATATCTCAATAGGAAGGGAACCTGCAAACTAGGGAATATAATGAAACATGTAATAAAACTGTGTATGTGGCATGGGAACTAATATCAAGGGGAAGTAATACAGCAAATGAAAAAGAAAAAATGAAACATTTCCATGTAAATGAAATACAAACATAAATAGGTAAGGTAAGTGGCAATATGAATCCTTGCACACAAACAAACGAGTATACTAAACTTAGGAATAATTTAAACATTTTTTACCAAAATATCCAATACATTGCAAATAAACAAGCAACAATTGAACAAACAGTCATGGATTTACTACAAACTATATTATGGTCTTCATGAAACATGGAATAAACTGTAATGAAATTAATGCAAGCTGCTATGAGAACTGTGTTCATCTAGTTAAGGTAGAGAAATTCATAAAAGTGGTAGTTGCAATGTATGTTATGAGGTAGTACTGGGAGTATGTACCCTCCAAAAGCAGACAAAATTAAATTAACTAGAGACATGCCTAAGAAAATATAGTAAAAAGTAATAAAGCTATAGGGGATGTGAATATAGATGTTTTAGTAGAAGTTCCAAAAATAGGTCCATGTTAGGGTTGCTACAAAGAAATAATCTAAATCAAATAAAGACATGCCCAACTAGAGGAACCAAAACTTCATCAACTTGCATTGACTGCATGTGCACTAATTTGGAAGGTGAAGTTCTGGATGTATCAATAATCAGGGGAGGATAGTGATCGTTATGGGCAAAAAATAGAAAGTAAGTCTGAAAGTGTACAAAGTATGAAAATGAAAACACTAGTAGAAGTTAAAACAATCGTAAATAGTGGCACTTAACATTCACTAAGAGACAACATAAAACAACCAATGTGGATAAACATATGTAAAACTACAATAATATATAAGTTCTAGGTTTTTATAAGTACATTAAAATCATGTAGAGGAATCTGTACCTCTATGTAAGGTATCCTGCAACAAACATAAAATTAATAACTGGTCTATTAAAGCCATAAATAAATCCAAAACGAGAATGCGATTTCTGAACAACTAAAATGTGATATACTAGACTGAAAGTCTCACAGGTAGATAGAAAGCTATGAAAACATTTTGAATAAAGTAACAAATGAAGCAAAGAAGCTACATAACAAAGGATTTCTCTATAATGCAGAAAATAAAAATATATTAAAAAAAAAAAAGGCATGGGATATAATAAAACCGGTGCATAAAAGAAAGCCCCTCAAGATGGGTAGAAAATCTTAATATTATGAAAGAAAATGCCTTAATATTGAATCCAAAAGAAATTAGTATCAATTATAAAAATGAATAATATTTATTTCTCAATACTCAATATTACTTAATTAAATTACACACATTTCACAATATAACAACACAAATTGATAATATTAGGCTGTTTATACTATAAATTCACTTCTTGGTTGCTTGCCTATGCTAATCTATAGTCTCAATACACACAACTTCTGGTTTTCCATGTATTAATGACCCACTGTCTACTTGCTTACATTATTCATCTATTTCGTCTACCTTTCGCTCCATCTTTTTTGTAGTCATTCTTAACCGTTTCTCTTACCCAAATAATTACCCATAGCTTTTATATTTTTTATGCCCTTTTACAGTCAGAATCTTTCTTATTAATACTTTCCCATCAAGTTTTTCCATTTCTGTTGCCAAAATTGTTCTCTCCATGCTTTTGTTCGATTACAGCAAGGGTGGCGAAAACGACTTCCGTCCGTGAGTCACCAAATATGCAACATGCACTGCATCATTCAGCAGCATGTGAAAATCAAACAGACTGTTGCAGAGAGGGAATGTGCACCTGCGAGTCAAAATGACTCGCCAGTCATGTTTTTGCCACCTCTGGATTACAGTATAATAAACCCATATTCACTTCTCCATACATTGGACATTTTACTATATTGTCGTCATGCCTTATGGCTTTCAAGTTTCTAACTCCTGTTCTCGCCCATGCATATCCTTTTCGTTTGAATTTATTACATACATCTATGTACCTTTCCCTCCCCCATACTGTTTTTATTTCCCTATATATTCTCAAGGAGCTTTTCCCTCTTGTACTGCCAAAAATATCTTGTCTGTCAATGTCTTCCAGCCTTAGTTCTACTTCTTTCCAAAAGCCTTTAATGGAATATTCTGGATTGTCCGCGCATCTTCCATACCTATCTGTTCCGTAACTTCCTGAATTTTTAATAACTATGATTCTTTCCATTTACTTTTCTTTTGTATATAAAAACATTCTTTGATAATATCACTGTCTTCCAGATTGGAAATTCTATATAAAGATTTCATAGCTTTTGTGGAAATTTTGATCTTGGTGGAGTACCTACCAAGTTCTAACTGTGCTGCCCCATTTGGATATTCTATTGGTTGACCTAAAACGTACAGTTGATACTATTTATAGCGACATTGTTTTTCACGATGTATTGGTTATAACAGCAAAATCTTAACGGTTCTGTCTAAATCCTATGTAAATGCTATATTTAAAAAATCGCTTAGTACGACATTGCTTATTGCAACTTATTATATAAAACAGAATTTTTATTACATTTTCAGAGAAATGTATTGGCTATAATGTTCAACGTTCATTTTTGTTTGTTATGCATTTGAGGTTTGCCAACAACAATGTAATGTTTATTTTCAAACTCTTGTTTTCTGTAGATTGTAGATTTTAAATTAGTATGTGTGTTAAAGAGTCAGTGCAAGTATTGATTTAAAGATGTTGCCCAAAAAAGAGGAAAGTATGTAATATTGAAGAAAAGTCGCACATAATATGGCGATTAGAAAATGGGGAAGCAAATGTCAGCATCACAAAGGAATTGGGTGTCTCACACTCAACGATTTCTACAATTTGGAAGGACAGAGAGGAAAGTACAGTCTCTTTTTGAACACAATTCTTTAAAAATCAAGTGGGCGAGATCATCTGAGCACAAAGATATTGAAGCTTCACTTAAATGGTTTAAGTGACAAAGATCCAATGTGCCAATCCAGTGGACCTATTGAAGTGAAAGCCAATGAATTTGCGCATTTGTTGGGAAATCTGAACTTCAATTGTTCTTCATCTTGGATACAATGTTTCCGAGCTCGCCATGATATTGTCACCAGGAAAATTTGTGGCGAAGCTGCCTGTCTACCTAATGGCATAATAGAAGAGTGGCTATCTAAGAAATGGCCTGTTTTGTACAAGCCAGATGTATATTCTATGTGGATGAAACTGGCAATCACAGTTATGGTTGCTGCAAATATGACAGGATCAGTAAAGAAAAGCTTTTGGTGACTGGAAAATCGAGAAAACCTAGATGTTTTAAAAACATTTACTGCCTAACTGTTCTTAATGAAAACAATGAAAAATCTTGTATGACATCTGACATTTTTGAAAAGTGGTTGCGTAACTGGGACTCTAAGCTGAAATCAAAGAAACGAAAAATTATTCTCCTGGCTGATAAGTGCCCTGCTCATCCAGTAGGCGATAATGTGCAGTGCATAAAGCTTGTGTTTTTACCTCCAATTGTCACTTCACTTCTACAACCTGTGGACCAGGAGTTATAAACTCTCTGAAAATGCAGTACAGGAAACTTCAAGTTATGAACATGTTACAAAAAATTGAAGAAGGTAAAGAAACAGTTTTCAACATTCTTGATTTAATTTTAATGATATCGGAAGTATGGCAAAATGTCACTTAAGACAATTGCCAATGATGATAAACATGTAGGATTCAGAGATCTTTCTTCACCATCCCATGGTGAGGGTGACACATTTTCAGCAATAGCTGATGGTGCTGATGATTAAGAAGGATGACATTCCCCTGGCAGAATTAGTGCAAGAACTTTGTCCATCTTGTCAACTTGTGAAATAGAGGATTTCACCCAGGTAGACAACAATCTTACCATGTATGCCTAAGCGAGTGAAGAAGAAATTGTAGCTGACATCTGAAGCTAATATGTGATTGACTAACATGAAAATGAACAAGAACAGCAGTTTGTTTGCCATCACATAACAAAGCTCTCAGTGCAGTGAAAACTTCTCAAAAATGTCTTATTTTCAAAGAAGAGTTTAATACAAATGACAATAACGAGGCATTAAAATGAATGCATTCAAATGCAAAATACATATGCACATCTTAAATATAAAAAGCAAACAAATATAACTGATTACCTTAAGTAGGATAGTTTGCTGTAGAATGCATTACTGTATTGCATTTTAAAGTTAAATCAATTGGTTAAAAAACTAAACACCACTGTCTTCACTATGATTATAGAAAAGTAGAAAATTAATTTCAAATATGTGCTATTTTTTCAAAGTACAGAAGTGGAATAATAGTGTATTTGTTATTGATGTTTTGTGGTTATGTGTGGTGGATATTTTCAATGTATTAGGTACAGAGCATCATATTTGTACAACATTTTAAAGAGAAACATAGGGGAAAGTGTAGGCATCTGTGTAATTCATGTATAGAATGTGTGTGTTCATTTTGGCACTGTTGATAAATTTTTGTAATACAGTAACTGAAACGTAGTTGTCATTCATGACTGTTATAGTATACAGCACTTAGAGTAAGTTTAAAACATGCTCAACATTTTATCTCATTCATTAGCTAAGACTGTGTTCCATGTTATTGAACAATTTACATTGTTGCTACTACTTTCCTCACTTAATATAGGCTTTTACATTTTGCTGGCATGTTATTGCTGTACGTACTGCATAAACATAAGAAAAATTCCTCTTCAATTCTTCTCCACAAATATTGTATTGTAAACACTGTAGGTGTACCGTATTTCTGCTACTTTGAAGTTTTAACTCTATGGCAGCCTAAAATTTACGGATACGAAATTTTTTGCAAAAAACAAAGCAAAAGCACTCGGTTGTGTGGCTGTTGGCTATAATGACCGTAAACCGTTGGTCCCTTTGATGTCGTTATAACCAGTTTTGACTGTATTTGCAAAAGGATCTATCAACTTCCTCAACCTCTGTCCAAGCATCATCTACTCCCCATACCTCTGCCCCATGCAACACCTTACTTTCTACTGTGGCAATGTAAATTCTTCCAAGCCATTTGACATTTATGTCTGGAATTTTTTTAAACATGATCTTATAATACTAATGGCCATTTTACCGTTTGCTATAGACATCTTTTTTTGTTCACACCAGCTTCCGTTTGAACTTAGTCTTACCCCCTAGGTAGTCATATTTCCTTAACACTTGTATTTCTCTTCCATTTAACTGCCATTTCTCATCCTTTTAAAAACCATGATCTTTGTTTCCTTTTCATTTACTTTCAGTCCCCATTTTCTACAGAAATTCCTTACAGCCTCGATTGCCCTCTTCAGCCCTCCGCAAGATATGGACCCAACTACTAAGTCATCTGCAAACAATATCCCTGGAATTTCTTTATTATTAATAACTGGTGAGTGGACCTTACATCTCAAGATCTCCTCTAGGATGTCAATATAAAGGTTAAATAGCACTGGACTAAATTTATGTCCCTGTCTTACCCCTGCTTTACTCTGAACACATTCAGTTACTTTATTGTCTGGTAATTTTATACAACACTCATTCTCCTGATATATCTTATGTAGTATTTATATAAATGTGTGACTTACCCCTTTACTACTTAATTTTATCCATAATGCTTCTCTGTTTATGGTATCAAATGCCTTCCCAAGATCAATAAATACCTCATATATCCTTCCTCTTTTGTTGCTCAAATATTTGTTGACAGTTGTCTTGATTGTGAATATATTATTTGATGTTCGTTTACCTGCTTTAAATCCTACTTGGAACTCTGATAACTTCTCCTTCTCTACCCAATTCTGTAACCTATTGGCTAGAATGCCTATAAAGATCTTACCTAGAATAGAAAGTAAGCTTATGCCCCTGTAATTAGCTGGGTTGTTTTTATCCTCCTTCCCCTTATATATTGGCATTATCATACTTGTTCTCCATCTCTTAGGAATCTCCCATGTCTCCAGTATTTTATTGAACAATTTTATCACTATATTTTTTCTAGTTTAATCTGTTGACCAAGCCTTCAAAAATTCTCCTGGGATACAATCAGTACCACTTGCTTTGTTGGCTTTTAACCCCTTAATTCGTTCGTACAGTTGAACATCCATGATTTCCCTATCTAATTCATTAATTACTTGCTAGCCTCCATGCAAAAGCTGCTCTACTCCCACTATGTTTTCCTGACCTAACAATGCTTTAAAATGCTTGCACTGTTTATCTGGGTTTATATCATCATCTCTTGTGCCCTTTCTATATAAGCTTTTTACTATTGACGACCATTTTCTTTGTGTCATGGGTTTTTGTTGCTTCATTTAGCATTTGGCTTATTCTTAATCCACATTGCTGCTTTTTTTTCCTCAATAAGACACCTATATACCCATCTAAGGGCCAAAAAATTTTCTCTCCCATATTTTTCTCCCTGACTGCTGCTAGTTTTTCAACTCTTGTGTTACTCTTCTTTTTGCCATTTGACAATCTTTATCAAACCATTTTATTTCGCTATCCTTCTGAGTCACAGCTTTCATCCCACCTCCTGCCCTTTTCACACAGTATTCTATTGTCTCTAGAACTTGATTTATTTTCCCACCTTCTGAATTTAATTATTTACAAAATGTTTCATGCTTTTCTTCTCTCCATTTGTATACTTCTACAAGTCTATAGAACACCCTGTGCCCTTCCTTCACATCACTATTTCTTTCTCCTAATTTTAATCTTAATGGAAAATGACAGCTTGATATCGTTATTCACAACCTCAAAGTACAGAATCCAGTTGTCCATGTCTAATGAGCACATTATGTAATCCACCACGCTTTGACCATTCTTATTTGCTAATGTGAATTCCCCTTCTAAGTACAAACCTTTCAACCCAGTACAGATCATAAGGATTCTTCGCAAAAATCTGTAGGTTTTTTTCCCCCTCATTATTGATAACCTTATATTTACTGTACCTATTCTTTATTTCAATCTCTTTGTCAAACTCATCAGTTGGGTTCAACTTAACTTGTTGTTCCCCTATTCTTACATTAAAGTCACCAACAATTATTTCCTCTTTACCATACTTGTTTCTCAGCGCTTCAATGCCCCAACTCACTTTCCTAAACATGTTTGTATCAAAGTGCTCTGATGTAATAGGGGAGTTACACACAATATCGACTTTTTGGAAAACATCACACAATGTAAGCCAAAACATTGATTTGTTCCACAACTCCTTTGGTTCTTTCACCTTAAACCCCTATCTTTCCTCACAAAACAGCCTAACCCACCTGAAGCTCTACCTCTATTCTTATTCTTCATACCATTTACACTATAAAAGTCAAATCTAGGTAATTACACTTGTTTGACTTTCCAGCCATGTTTCCACCCCATTATCATATCACCACTTTTTAACACATGCTGAATTTCATGACTACGCACTTTATCTAGTAGGCCATCTAACATTTCAACTTGCTATTGATAACTTAAATCCCTATACCGAACCTTTCCTCTCAAATGTAAACTGCTCTAGATTCACCTGCCTTCTTGTATGCACGTGATCTTTCACTTTCAAAATACTGCCCGAGGGCATTGTTAACATTTAAACCATCTTGATTCCATACATCCAAGCCAGCTGTTGCTCCCATGGCTTCCTACTGTGTGTCTTCATTCAGCTGCGATTCAGATTACACTGACCTCGGTGATGCCACTGATGTTGTATTTTCCCCATCCCTCCTCGGCTGGGCTGGTGGTGACACTGGCTTTGTCACTGGTGACGTATGTGCTCATTCTCCCTGGTAATCTCCCGGCTGACCATTCCTTCTGCCATCTACCACCCATGAAATATGATTCCCCCCAAAGTGGTGTAATGCTGACTAAGTTCCTGTTTCACTCTGTCGACCCACAGATTGACTCCTTTTATGAAAGCTTGTTTTCCTGCATCACTCACTTTCTTTATTTTCCATTACTGCAATCGATTTTAATCCGCTTTGCTTCCTTCCCAAATCTGCTCAGTAAATATTTTGTGCCTTTCAGCTGCTTGCTGTTTCTCAACACCTCCGATTTGAACTTCATTGTAGCTGTTTTCATGATTATTAGTCTTGGCCTCAGCCCTTTTCTTCCAATTCTGAAACAATTCACAATCTCCCATCCAACCATATTTAGTTTCTCTTGAAAGAGATCCTCTATAACCTGCCAGGCTCATCTATCCCTTCTCTCGTCTATTCCAAAAATTATCAGATTTAGCTTCCTATTTCCTTCCTCCAAGTTTTCCAGTCGAATTAATCTTCTTTTACACTCCTTTCCTCTTCCTTTACCTCACTTAAAAATTCTAACGTTTTGATCACTTTAAACTTGTCGTCGATTCTCTTGTCAATTCTATTTTCCATGTTCTTTATTTCCTTTATCTCTTTAGTGATAGTTTCTAGCATCTCGTCTATCTGATCCATTGTTGGCCCAGGATGCATTTCCACCTTGCCAATTACTAATAAAGTACATATCACAAAAATATAACAGAAGCTTATTCCTATCTATCTTTGTTCTTTCCTATGGTTGTTGATTCTGTTTGCATTAAAAAAACTGATTCTGATTCGGTACATTTGCAAGTCAATACCCATCTTTTTCTACTGCAAGCACTTACGCTGACATGTCAGTCTCCCTTCACAAGTGGCAAGTAACTCCAAGAAATTAGTAAAACTGTTAATGAATACTTCATAAATATTGTTACAAATATGGGAACAAAGAAAATGAAAACTCAAGAACAAACAAAAGAACAATATGTAAATAAATGGTAATGAGAGATGCTACAAAAGAAGTTATCAAATAGATAAACACATTAAAATGTAAAAAATCTTAATGGTTTAGATGTGTACTCTAATGCGATGTTAAAATATTGCAAACATGAGATAGTCGAGATCTTAATGCCCATAATAAATGAAAATTTTAACTCAGGAATATTTCCAAATAAACTAAAGCAAATTATAATTGGACCAATCTGTTAGACCAATAAAATACAATCTAATATTACCTTGGCAATACAAAATAAACAAGTCAAACAGGTAACACAAACTAACTTTTTAGGATTAATTATAGACAAAAATTTAAAATGGAACAACATATTGAAAATATCTCAAAGAAAGTAAATGGTGGGATACTAAAACTAGAGGCACAAGTCATTAACGAGAATAATGTTACACAAGTAAACTATGCATTTATACATACACACTTAAATTATGGGCTCATTTTATGGTAATCAGCAAAGATGAAATATATTTTGAAAATATTTAGATTGCAGAAAAGAGCAATAAGAAACATAAAAAAATACAAAAAGAAGTTAATGTAGAAATGCACTTAAAACACACAAATTATTATCTTCCCCCTGTTTGTACATATATGAATGTCTTAAATATTTAATAAGATCCCATAAAGAGGATAAAAATGTAAATGTACATAAGCACAACACAAGAAATAAAAATATTATTTTAGCAGTAGATTAAGAGGTTCTCTTGGAAATAAATTTGTCGAGAGTAATGCAAAGGATCTATATAACCACTTATGTATCTTGTGCAATTAAAGTAATAAATGAAGAGAGAAAAGCTGTAAAAGAAATTAAAACATATCTTGTCAAAAATGCCTTCTATTTATTAGAAGAGTATAAAATGGGAATTATTGCACATGTAAATAAAAGCTTGTTATATCTTTATACATAATGATATATTTTATATTCTATATGCTTTGTTGACGGACCTTGTAACTTTTTTTACATTGGTGAATAAATTTGAATCTGAATCATGTGAACAGAAATGATGGCTGCATGAAGTACACAAAGCAGAAACATGCTCTCCTGAGTTTACATCCTACATGAGGCACTATTACAAAATATTGAACTCTGAAATAAAACCAGCAAAAAGGAAGAGGTATTCTATCATATTGAAAACTCTATAAATAAAGCTTAGGCAATGTGGAATGTGATATGGAAGGAGATGGTAAAAACTGTTCATAATCATGCAAACTTTGAATTAATTCATTAAGCAAAAAGTATCTCAAATCCACTTCAAGTTGCAAATATATTTGTTACTTTGTAAATATAGCATATAAATTAATTTCAAAAGATCCAAAAATCCCATGACCAATAAAGTAAATTCTTGTTACAGCTATTGTTTAAATTTAATATATATTGAATACAGATGAAGAAGAAGAAATATGACTATTATAAATCGTCCTACGTGGACTAGTGGTACCGTGCTAGCCTCTAGTTACCAAGGTCGCGGGTTCAAACCCGGTGGAGGGCGATGGATTTTTCGGGCGTAAAAATCCTTAGCATGGCTTCCTTCGGAAGGGAAGTAAAGCCGGTGGTCCCTTCGTAGATTTACGACATGTAAAAGAACCTCAAGCCTGATAAAGAGGCCTCTGAGCAAAATTACCGGTCTTTCACACCCAATATAGAATGGGATGCTAAGAACCACAGCAGTTAAAGGGCGTCCATAAATAAAATAATAATAATAATAATAATAATAAAAAAACAGATATTAATGGTATTCCAGATATAATAAAAAAAAGGGGTAGCATTAATGATGATAAAGCCATTAGCAGTTATATGGAATGCCTCATTAATCACAAACATTTCCAGATGTCCTAATAATATCAAATGATTCTTTATATGTAAATCCCCCAGGGGCTCACCTTATGTGAGTACGGGTTTTGGCATACCCGGGTTTCCCGAGCCACCCATCACCATCTTCATTGCTTCATCCCCGTCCGGTCGAGGTGGGTTCGTTCTCGTGACTGGGGGGCTCAGGGTAGGCTCTTGTGCATTCTGTGCATTTCATTCCATGACGCCCTCGCCATCGTTTTTTTATTCTCTCCTATTTATGCACATTTTGCACCACGTCCATTTACACATCTCTTTTCCTTCGCCAGCCTACCTTGAGTGCGAAATGCCCACACACGTTTAGTTTCTTTTAACCTTTTATTTGAATCCTCCATGGACACAGCCTGACGGATACCCGCGCACTGGGTGTGCAGCTGGGTGAGTGGGTAATGGCGTCATCCCCACCACCCGGGGTCGTCATGTAGGGTTTGTGTTCGTATCCGCTGTTCAGATGCAGTCCCATGGGGGGGCCATTGCATGAGCTGCTGACTTCTGACGGCGATTGGGTCCCTCTGTCTATGTTCTGGGAGGTGTGACCCTGGGGTGAGTTTGGTATAGATAGGCCACTCACCCAAGCCGGGGTAACGCCTGGGAAGTCAGAGCCCGAGGTCGGAGAAGGTTGCAATGGTGGAGGATTTCTTTCGCTATGGAGCACCCTTTCTCCATTATTAACCACAATCGCCGAAAAGTCATTGCAACAGAAGTAGCACCACCAACAGCTGGTTGTTACTTAGTGATTACCCGTACAGAGGAAGGACAATCATTCGAGAAGGTGAACCCTTTTATAATCCAGAAGGGCATTGACTCAATTGCTGGTCCTGTTCATTCCTGCACTCGCCTACGAAACGGTTCATTGTTGATTCAGAGTAAGTCCGATCAACAAAGTAAGACCTTGCTGCGCGCCACGCTTCTCCACGGTTATCCTATCCGTGTTGAGAAGCACCGCACCTTGAATTCCTGTCGAGGCGTTGTCACCACTCACAGCCTCGACGGAATATCAGACGCTGAGCTGGTTGAACATCTTTCCGACCAAAAGGTTACAGCGGTTCATCGAGTGCAGGCTAAACGCGACGCTGTGTTGGTACCCACTCGTACCCTGTTTCTCACGTTCGATGGCGTCGATCTGCCCACTAGTATTTTAGCAGGGTACGAACGTGTTGCTGTGAGGCCCTATATTCCTAGACCTCTGCCTTGTTTCAAATGCCAGCGTTTTGGGAATACGCAAGTCTCTTGTAAGAGTGCCTCATGTAGCAGCCGTCACACGAAAGTGCCTGTTCATCGGGACCCGTCTGCGTTAATTGCAAAGGGTCTCATTCTGCTTCATTTGCCGACTGTCCGCGGTACTTGGACGAGAAGGAGATCCGACTAAAGCAGAAAATCTCCTTCGCTGAAGCCCGGAGGCGTTACCATGCGCGCCAACCTTCGCTCCTGCGATCTGGTACATTTAGTTCTGTTGTTGCCTCGCCAGTACCACGAGTAGATGAGGAAAATCAGACCTGGACCATGACTGCATTAACCGCCACTACCATCCGGCCGTCCATTTCTGCTATAGTTACCAAGCCATCTAAAGCTGGTCCTAAGGTCATGAAGTCCCAAGGCACTGATAAGAAGTCCAAACAGAAACTCCGCAAGGAAGTTTTTTTGGAAGACTCCGCGTGCGCGCGGTAAGAAAAGTTAACCATCTCCTCCTCGAAGGTCGCAGTCTTTGGATGCTCCTGGGGCAAGCCGCGCTCTGCGGCCACCTTCACCCATTGCCACACAGAACCGATTCACGGCGCTTGAATCGGTTTCTGGTACTGAGAGCGTGGGCCCTCCTTTCGAGGAGCCTATGGAGTCTGACCAACTCCATACCAAAAACCCGAGCCCCAAGGTTAAGCACTAAGTTATTTTGAGCCGCCCTTCTAAGTAAGAAGTTTATCCCTTTTCTTCATGGCTATCCTGACCTGGAATTTATGTGGTGTACGATCGCATAGGGCGGAATTGTAACTTTTATTGCGTTCCCATTCACCTATGGTCGTGTGTTTGCAGGAGACTGAGCTTCGCCCTCACGATCCTTTTGATCTCCGAGGGTATACTCCGGTTCGCTACGATCTCGAACCTGAGGAGGGTACTCCTGCTCATGGAGGTGTCATATTAGTGCGTAACGACGTTCATTTTCACACACTCACGCTTACGTCCGACTTGCAAGCTGTTGCCGTAACTGTTCAATTACCCAGCGTTTTCTTTTCTGTTTGCTCTGTCTATTCACCTCTATCGTCTCCACTCGCACCCGGAGATTCGAGCTCTCCTGTCCGCTCTCCCAACACCATTTCTTCTGTTGGGAGATTTTAATGCCCATCACCCCCTGTGGGGTTCGCCAAGAGCTTGTGCGAGGGGAACTCTTCTTTCCGACATTTTTTACCAGTTCAATCTCTCCATCATCAATACAGGTGAACCTACTTTTCTGTCTGATTCTTCTGGTACATCCTCTCACCTGGACCTTGCCGTTTGCTCACTCCAGCTTGCTAGTCGTCTGCAGCGGAACGTCGTCGCTGACACCTACTCCAGCGACCATTTCCCCTGCATCGTTTCTCTGTTGTCCCACCACGTCCAGCATTCCAGAGTACCTACCTGGATATTCAGTAAAGCCGACTGGAGATTGTATTCCAGCCTCGTGTGTTTTGCGAACCAGCCCTTCACTGACGTTAACCAAATGGTGCAGCACCTTTCGTCTACGATTCTATCTGCCGAACGCACAATTCCCCGATCATCCTCTCACCCTCGGCTTATTCCTGTTCCGTGGTGGAACGAGGATTGTCGGGACGCCGTTCGTGCTCGTAGGACTGCGCTTAGGGTGTTTCGGCGACACCCTACACTTGATAATTTGGTTACCTTTAAACAATCGCGCGCCAGGACTCGTCGCATTATTCAGGATAGCCAGAAGGCGTCTTGTTCTCATTTTGCCGAGTCTTTTAATCGCTTACGCCTTCATCTGTTTGGGATAAACTTCGTCGCTTCTCAGGTAAACTGTCGCATTGTACTGTTTCTGGCCTTCAGGTTCCCACTGCCACCATAGTGGATCCGGCCGCCATCGCTAACACTCTGGGTGCAGCCTTTTAGGCGGTTTCCAGTTCAGACCATTATTCCGCCGGCTTTTCAAAGACCGGCTGGATTCCGAGACCTTTACTTTTCGGTCTGCTAATACGGAGTGTTATAATGAACTTTTCACAATGAGGGAGCTGGAGCACGCTCTTCATTGCTCTAAGCACTCCGCTCCTGGGCCGGACGGCATTCATGTCCTAATGTTACAGAACCTTTCTGCCGACAGTAAACTCTTTCTCTTACGGGTCTATAACCGTATTTGGCAAGACGGCTTTTTTCCTTCCGTTTGGCGCGAAGCCACCATTGTCCCTGTACTTAAGCCTGGGAAGGATCGCCAACTACCTTCCAGCTACCGCCCTATCTCCCTCACCAGTTGCATTTGCAAGGTGATGGAGCGCATGATCAACGGGCGGTTGACATGGTGGCTTGAGTCTCAGAAACTTCTAGCGAACGCTCAGTGCGGATTTCGTCGCCATCGCTCTACCCTCGACCATCTGGTGTCTCTGTCGACGCATATTATGAACGGATTGCTGAGAAAGTGTCAAACTGGCTGTGTTTTTTGACCTGGAGAAAGCTTATGACACTTGTTGGAGGGGCGGCATTCTACGTACATTTCACGCATGGAATCTCCGCGGTCGACTTCCCATATTTCTTCGGGAGTTTATGACGGGCCGCGTCTTTCGTGTACGTGTGGGCTCGGTTTTATCCAATCGTTTTATTCAAGAGAACGGTGTACCGCAGGGCTCTGTGCTCAGTGTCACACTTTTTGCAATTACTATCAACCCCATTGTTGATTGTATTCCAGCGGGTATTTCATCGTCCCTTTTTGTTGACGATTTTGCCATTTATTGCAGTTCACGGCGGACCTGTCTACTCGAACGCCGTCTCCAGAGCTGTATCGACCGTCTCTACGTCTGGAGTAACGCCAACGGCTTTAATTTCTCCGCCGAGAAATCCGTCTGCATCAGTTTCTGGCGCCGGAAGGCTTTCCCCCCGGCCTTTCTCCATCTTGGGTCGGAGGTCCTTCCGTTTGCAGACGAGGTGAAATTTTTGGGGTTGATCTTCGACCGAAAGCTGAGTTGGACTTCTTACATTTCCGTTTTAAAAGCAAAATGTGACCGTTCTCTTAATCTTTTACGTGTTTTAAGTGGCACATCCTGGGGAGTTGATCGGACCGTCCTTCGTCTTTATCGCTCTTTGGTCCGATCCAAGCTTGATTACGGGTGCGTTGTTTATTCGTCGGCACGTCCATCTGTGTTACTTCGATTGAATGCTATTCACCATTGTGGCATAAGAGTCGCTACGGGGGCCTTTCTACCAGCCCTGTGCCTAGTCTATATGCTGAAGCTGCAGAGCCTCCCCTGTCCTTCCGGCGTGAGATGCTTTTGTGCAGCTATGCCTGTCGACTCTCAAGCTTGCCTGACCACCCGTCCTTCCAGTTATTTTTCGCGGAGTCGCTTGATCGGCAATATTTAATTAGCTCCTCTGCATTGCTCCCTCCAGGGGTTTGATTTCGTCAGCTTCTTCGACATCTGGACGTTACGCCAGCGCCGGCCCTTCCAAGGGGGGAAACGCGTTTTCCTCCATGGTTGCGCGCTGAGACCCACTGTCACCTTGGGTTAGTGTCGATGTCGAAGAATGAGACCCCTTCTTCAGTCTTTAGATCAGCGTATTTAGAACTTCAGGCTCAATTCGGGGACTTACGTTTTATCTTTACCGATGGATCTAAGACTGATGCTGGAGTAGGGTGTGCCTTTGTGGTGGAAATAGTTTTACCTTTCGTTTATCGGGACAATGTTCGATTTTTACCGCCGAACTTTTTAGCATTTATCAGTCTCTCTCATACATTCAGCGGCACGACTTATGGCACTGTTTTATTTGTTCAGACTCCCTGAGTGCTCTTCAAAGTATTAGCGCGCTGTACAGTTACCACCTGCTCGTACATCGCATTCATGACCTGCTCCACTCGCTTGGTGTTTCCGGCATCAGCGTCTTATTCGCGTGGATTCCAGGTCATGTGGGTATTTCAAGAAACGAGTCTGCCGACGCCGCTGCCAAATCGGTGATTTTATCACCCAGAAGTTTTACCTCTGTTGTTCCCTCGTCAGATTTGTTTATTATTTTACGTCGCCGCATCCCCTCGCTTTGGAGCGATGAGTGGACGGCCCTCCGGGGGAACAAGTTGCGGGAGGTTAAACCTCTCCCGTTAGTCTGGGCTACCTTTTCCCGTCGTCGGGAAGAGGTAATTTTAACATGCCTTCGTATCGGACATTGCATTTTTAGTCATAGATATCTGCTCAGTGGTGACCCTGCACCACTCTGTGGGCAGTGTGATGCGCCCTTAACGGTGCGTCTGGTTTTAGCTGCATTGCATGTTCGTTTGTGTCTGCCTGTTGGCGTAGCCAATGTTTTGGCAGACGACGCGTATGCTGTTACATGTCTTTTACGTTTTATAGGTGACTGTGGGTTTTATTGGCACATTTGATGCGCTCAAGTCTTTTGGATTTGTTATTTTATATTGACTGTTTTACTGGGGGCTCTTGTGTTTTACCTTTTACAAATCCTGATACGTCTTTTTAATATTTTCTTGACCATGTTTTTTAGTGTGATGGTTTTTAGTATTTGCCGTTTTGTTTTTTAGTGTATTTGATGCCTTGGGTTAGTGGCCCGTATATTGGTTTTTGGGTTTTAACTTTTATACTTTGTAAGGGCGCTGATGACCATTGATGTTGAGTGCCCTTAAACCTCATTTTATCATCATCATTTATATGTAAAAAAAGGAAACAAAGCATATCTTGAAAATTACAGGTCGATTTCATTGTCATCTATCTTTTCAAAACTTGTTCAAATGCGTGTGTATAATGGACTAATTTGATATATAAATAAAAAGAAATTAATAACAGGCTCTTAGAATGCATTCAGAAATAACAGGTCAACAAAACAGCGATTTTTTAACTTCCTAACATCACTGTAAAATCAGTTAATAAAAAATAAAAAGTATTAAGAATATTTTTCAATTTATTTCGCATGGTGGCCAAACCCTGGCTCATGAGCTGCATGCGGTTCTTCTAAAATTCTTGTGTTGCTCTTAAAAATTCTGTGGCTAAACTGAAAATAGTTCAATTGTTACTCTCAAAAACTGCTTTAAAGGGGAAAAATAAAGTTCCATGGTACTTGTCAGATTACTTGAAATAGTTTTGCTACCCATTGCTAGATACCAGCACAAAGCAATGAAGACCTGTAGACCTCAGCAGGCTAGCGCAACCAGATGGTGACTACGCTACTACCTTAGTTTAAGTTTGCGAACATAATGTAATATTGGTCTCTGGCCAGTGCTGGGTTTCATAACAAGTGAACTCTGCATTTAAACGAGTTGAAATACACAGTTGTGAACTTTGTACTTGTGTCTTGCAGCGTTGTCTAAAAATGCAAATATGAGGAAGAGAAGAGATCATTCAAGAAAGAGTGGGAAGAAGAGTTCACTTTTATGGATAGAAATGGTAAATGTGTCTTTTGTGCCGGTTAACATTGTCACAGTACAAGGCTATAACCTCAAGTGCCATTATGACACACATCACAGTGCTTTCATAATGACTTTCCTGTTGATCCAACATTAAGACAAACAAAACTGTCAACATTAAAAGATAAACTTTACGGCCATACAAGTGCTATGTCTGTATTTGTGAGGGAGGCAGGGTTTGTTTTGGCTTTTAATATTGCTAACTCAAGAAAACCCTACACCAAAGGGGAGTTTTTTAATAAAAAATATTACAGAAATTGGAATTATTTAGAAAATTTGAGTCGGAATTGAAACACTTACATCACTTACATGTTTTACAACTTGACCTGTTTCGAGAGCTAATTGCTCCCATCGTCGGAAGTGGCGAACTGGTTTCTCATGGTGTTGTCTGGTATGCATCTGTGTGTGGTGGAATCTGGTGTAGTGATGAAACTCCATAGTGGGTTCAGTGGCAGCAATTCAATATTCATTACATGGTATTTGTTTTGTGATTAATAACTTTTCCCAAGTATCCAACTCTGCTATGTGTTTTGCTGGTTTTAAGAGTGTTATATTTGGTGTGAAGTTGTGATTTGTCGTCTAAAAGTGATGTGCAATCGCAGATTTGTCCATCTGTTTGTATTTTGTGTGTCTCATATGTTCTTATATGTCTCTAAATTTGTTTTTGTTTTACCTATGTATATTTGGTCATATTCTGCGCAATTAATTTGATAGATTCCTGCTTTTTTGTTCTGAGGGATTTAATCCTTTTATTTGTTGCAGAGTAATTTCTCTAGACTTAATCTGTTTTGTGGAGCTGGGCAAATGTGTTTTTTGAAGATGTGGAATTTATAGCGAGTCCTTGGGTGGAAAGTGAACTTCTTGAAAAACAGTTTGCTTTTTTGTTGGGTGAGATTTATGGTATCCTTAATGTGTTTCTGTCTCTTGAAATGTGCTATTTTTTGTCGATTTGTTTGGTGAAGGACTGTTCATGGCTGTGTTAACTATGTGTTTGTATTCTGTTTCTGTTAGTGGTGTGTAAACAAATCTATGGGTCAAACTGTTTAGGATTGCATGTTTGTGTGGTTCCGGGTTGAAACTATTGTTTTTATGCATTTTTCAGAATGTGTGGGTTTCCTGTAGATCCCAAAATTGATCTTGTTCTGGTTTCTAATTACCTTTAAATCTAGGAAAGTTAGAGTACCTTCATTTTCTGTTTCCATAGTGAAATATATATATATATATATATATATATATATATATATATATATATATATATATATATATATATCTGTTCTGTAAATCTATCAAATTAGTTGCCCAGAATGTGACCACATATACATAGGTAAAACAAAAAGAAATTTAGAGACCAGATTAAAGGAACATATGAGACACATCAAATACAAACAAATGGACAAATCTGCGATTGCACATCACTTTCGGATGACAAATCACATCACACCAAATATAACTCTCTTAAAACCGGCAAAACACACAGCAGAGTTGGATACTTGGGAAAATTTATTAATCACAAAACGTAAATACCATGTGATGAATTTTGAATTGTCGCTACAGAGCCCATTATGGAGTTTCATCACTACACCAGATTCCACCACACACAGATGCATACCAGACAGCACCACAAGGAACCAGTCGATTACTTCCGATGGGAGCAATTAGCTCTCGAAACTGGTCAAGTTGTAAAACATGTAAGTGACGTTAAGTGTTTCAACCCTGACTCAAATTTTCTATATAATTTCAAATTCATAACACTTTTTCTAGCTTATTCATATTTTATACTAATTACAGAAATTGTTTTTATTTTGGATCCTGAAAATAAAAGGTTACAAGAAATGATTTCTCAAATTCCCACTTCTAGACATACAATTGAAAGGCAGATTTCTTGTAAGCAGTGATATTTTAAAAATTTCCAAAATGACTTAAATAATTGCTCAGCCTTAAGCCTGGTCCTGAATGAATCTACAGGCATCGAAGATAAACCACAACTTGCCTTTTTTTTTTTTTTTTTTTTGTATGTTTTATATTGAATAACTATTAGACCTGATTGCATTAAAGGATACAAGTCAAAGATATGACATTAAGGAAGCTCTTGATAGTATACTTATCAAATGTTCTATATTGCAAGGGAAAATAGTATTTCTACAGATGTTAGCCCTGCTATGAGAGGTAACAAAAATGGGTTCTTGAGACTTTTAAAAACTGACACATCCTATCCTGATTTCCTTGCCTGTCCACTGCATTCTTCACAGTGAGCACTTGGCAGCTAAATTCTTTCGATATCAACATGTTATGGAGGTAGTATTAAAAGTTAATTATATGTGTTCAAGTGCCAAAACCCATTGGCAGTTCAAACCTGTATTTAAGAAATGGATGAAGAGTGGCCTGCTGACGTATCATGGTATTGTTTGGTAAGGTGGTTGTCAGTAAGCAATGTCATGGACAAGTTTTTTCTCTTGCTAGAACCAATTAAACAATACCTTATAGAAAAAGGAAAAAAGTTTTCAAATTAATGATGCCTAGTGGTTAATAGATATGGCATTTTTCACAGATGTTTTGCATTTGCAGTCAAACCTTTCATTATAAGGAAAAGGAAAATTGATTTCAGACCTAGCACAGACTTTGTTCAGCTTCGAAAACAAGGTTAAACTGTTTCAAAATGACATTGCAACAGAAGATTTGTTCATTCTTTTTCCATGAAAAAAATTATTGAAGGTGTTCAAGGAGAAGTGGAAACTGACAATTATGTATGCAAAGTACAAAATGGCTTGATGCAAGAAATGAATGAAAGATTCAGTGATATCGGAGCTCCTAAGTCTTCATTTGCTTTTTTGGAAAACCTATTTTTTTGTGGACGTCATGAAGAATGGTTGTCCCATATTAAAGTCCATAGTGATAGATTCTACTGCAGCTGTAGAGTTGGAACTACTGGAGATTCAAGAGGACAAGGATTAAAGCAGCTGAAAGTGGATGTGTAGATGTTGAATTTTAAAGCAGGTCTCAGAACAGAAGTTTCCAAATATATTGAGTGTGCAAAAAGACTAATTTCCATTACTAGGACAACCTATTCGTGTGAGTCATTGTATTCAGTAATGAAGTTCACTAAATCTAAACATCGAGCAGTTCTGATATACATTTAACTGAACTTGTGAGAACCGCCTTAACAGACCTACAAGATTCCAACCAATTTGCAAGCAAAGTAGGCAGTAGAAAAAGTTCATGTTAACAAAAAGTCATGTAATTTGCACAAGTTGTGCAAATGATGATTTAGTGTGCTATATTAACAGTGATGAGATCTAAGTTTGGGGATAAATATAATTTTTGCTGCTGTTTTTGAAATTATATCAACAAAATTTGCATTTAACCTTAAAAAATATATGTGGCTTTTTACAAACTCTTCCCTCAAAATGTGGCTCCTAACACCCAGGTAGCTGACCACCCCTGAATTAAGCATTTGACATTGTAGAGCACAAAGTACTGCTTAGGAAATTATCAAATCAGGGGACCAGGTAAGTAGCAAATAATAGAATAAATTCATATCTTAGTAATAGAAAACAAATAACAGAGATCAAACACACAAGATTTGCATACAGTTATGAACTGTTATTCTTCTGTAGAAAATAAAACATGTTGTGCCACAAGGATCCTTATTAGGCCCCCTTCTTTTTATTCTCAGTGTTAATGACAAACTCTCATGTCAAATTAAATGCTAACATCCTTTTGCCAATGATACTAGTATATTAAAGGGAAAACAATGGAAGAGCTTCGGTCATTTGGAATAGACACATTCAAAGAACTATAGTTCTTGACTAAAGCTAATATATAATTCAATAATAAGTAAAGAAAAATGGTTTGCCTTAAATTTTTAAATAAATGATCTTTTTATTTAAGGTGAGTCGGAATTGTTACACTAACATCACGCAAGTTTACTCACTGCACTTAACATGTTTTGGGAAACGGTTGTTCCCAGCCTTAGAAGCTAATCCGACTGGTCCGTGTTGTTGGTGTTTCCGTTTTGTGGTCTGGATACTGTGGTGGCATCTTGTGGTGGTGAAATGTACTTCCAGAGGGGACTTGGTGGCGGCAAATCAAAATTCATTAGATGTGTGTTATGTTTTAGAATGGTGATCTCCCATGCATCTAATTCAGCTGCAAATTTGGCTGGTTTGATTAATGTAATATTGGGTTTGATGTTGTGATTAGTGCTCCAAAAATGGTGTGAAACTGCAGATTTGTCCATTTGTTGATACATTTCATGTGCTCCTTTAGCCTAGTTTCTAGGTATCTTTTTGTCTTGCCTATGTATACTTTATTGCAATCCGAACAATTGATTTTGTAGATTCCAGCTTTTTGTGTTGTGGAATGGGGTCTTTTAACTTGTTACAAAGTAATATCTCTATGTTAAATTTGTTCTGTGGGGCTAGGCTGATGTTGTGTTTCATGAAAATCTTCTTAAATTTGTGATACGTTCCTGGGTGGTATGTGAATTTCTTGAACTTTAGCTGTTTATCTTGCTGGCTGGGATTTGTTGTCTTTGATGTGTTTCTGTCGTTTGAATTTTGCGATTTTTTTGTCAATTGTTGTTTTGTTGTACCCATTATTTATTGCTGTGTCTGCTATGTGCTGGTATTCTAACTGGTATTCTTGTTTATTTTCAAATTTATTTTATTTCTTTTCAAATATCAGTGTAAATGAATGATCATTTTTTTCCCCATATTAAAACTAAATAGCACTGAATTACAATCTAAACCCCAAACAAAACTTTTATGGCTGTAGATACAAAATAACCTATAATGGGAAACTCATGTGAATAATCTGGCCAAAACATTAAATAAAAACCCTGTTGTGTTACATAGATATTATTTTGCCAATGTTCACTCCTTGCTAACATATGGTATTAGTTTCTTGAGAAACTCGCCACCAGTAAAAAGAATATTTATAATCCATAAAGGAATCATTAAAATAATGATAGGGAGTAAAATTAGTGTGTCATGTAAATCATTATTTAAATGACTACCTCTGGCATGAATATACTTTCTGGAAATAATATTTGCAAAAAGAAATAAATTTTCCTTTCACTTTAATCAAGAAATTTATACCCAAAGCATTATATCTATAAAAAGTATGCATATCCTTTCAGCAAATATAAAATTGCTGGAAAATGGAGTACTTCATGCAGCTATAAAAATGTTTAATGCTTTGCCAAATAAAAGCTGAAGAAGAATTCAAAACTTCCAAAACTAAAACTAAAAAATTCTTTTATGGAAACTGTTTTTATAGATTAAGTAAATACCCTTGTAAATAATGTATATAATGCTTTGATGTGTTCTCTATCAGATGCAATGTATAATATTGATAAAAAAAATCAGTAAACAATACAGTACATTACAATCAAGTAAGCACTTACAAGTGGTATTGACAACGTAATTGAAATAACACTTCAAGGTACAACTATGGCTGTGGTGTCCAAATTTTCTGGCTTCAAGCTAGCTACATCTTAGTAAGCAAAAGAGAGGAGGAGACAGGTATGACCCTGAAACACGAGAGAACACGTGTGCGGAGTGGTGACTAGAGGAGAAGCAACAACCAGTGTGACATCTCCAAGGAGATAAGTCACACCGAGTGAATATGAAAAGCAAGAGGTGGCAGAGTTAGGAATGTTAAGGAGAAAAGGCATAATAGTGGAGAGAATTTTTAAGTATTGGTGCAGATGTATAAATTTAGATGACACTAATATAATAAAAGAATACATAAAGTTCCAAAAAGATGTAATAGGAAGAGAATTTGTTTGGAGAGATGAAAGATGTGTTAGAAGAAATTGATACAAATATTTGGCTGTTAGATAAAACTAATAACAGTGGGTTTTGGAAAGAAATGAGAATGAGGGTGGAAGACAGAGAAACAAGAGTTATGGACTAGTTTTGAGGATAAAAGTTCATTGACTAAGTATAAAACTTTTAAAACAAATGGGGGAGGGAGAGGTATATAGACATGTGCAGTCAATCTAAAAGATTAGGTGTTGCTTGGATGCACTCAGGAGTACTATTTTTAAGAACAAGATGGAAGATGTGTTCTCTACAGAAATATTACGTGTGAATCATAAAATATGTCTACGCGTTAGCTAAGTGAAAGTATTAAAGAATCTCGCAGCTCTTAAAAGGTGTAGTGATTTATTAAAAATGTGCAAAGGATAAATAAAAGAAGTGAGTTTAAAAACTTAAATTCTGTGATGTCTACAATTATTGTCGTACCGCATCCTGCCTAAGAAATACATGACTCTACAAACATTGCTGACGCAGCCGAGGCAAATTCAAACATAAATAATATATATAGAAGCAGTTTTAATAACAAAGTTAAATATTATAGTATAAAACTTGGAGTATAACAACTAAAATTACATCTTTAAATCAGCTTCTCATACGTAGCAGCATATTGCATAATAACAGTAACTATTACGTAATCAACAAATTCAAACCGACGCCCAAAGCATGTTGCAAACTTCTTAAACAAAGTAAACTCTAAGAACGATACTTCAACTTGCCATCCCAAGTGAGAAGTTAATAAATTACGTAAATATATTACATAACAAAACACCTTCTTCACATTGTCTGCTGTTTTGTGTCGATACATGGCCATTTAGAGGAAACCATGCTTTGTCTGTGAAAAAAATTAACTCTGGATTCATAGAGCCATCATTAACTCTACCCGACACCCAATTGCAGAAATTTACTCTACTCACAGTATCACATGGTTGCAGTTTCTGAACTACAGTTATCTTACAAGGTTTTAATTTTAAAATTTTAGTGGCTTTTTAAGCTGAGAATTACGAAACTCCTGTTTCCTGTTATAACCTACTCAAAGATTTTTTTGGGCTTTGTTCTGACCTCTGTCCTATCTCAAGTTTTTCCTCTATAAGAACATGGCGAGTTACTTCGGGTTTCTTATCAAGAACAGAACCCATTTCTCTAAATCGGTTTACAAGACTACAGACAACTCTCTGTGAGGCACACAGATTCTGGGGAATCTGTATATAAATAGCCGTGTCACTTGTGTACAAGACTCGTTTGCACCTAGAAATCATACATGAATATGCGGTGTTCTAAAGTAAATGCATTTCTTGGCATTATAACAGGACTATCACAGTTTAACACCAAAGATCAAAACATGAACTCGCGCTAGCAACGGTTGCACATTCACTAACATGTGGAGTGGAGGGAGAACAGCAGGAGCCAGAACCGGTTAGAAGCACTGTGCACACGCAGCTACACCTGCCAAGCTGCCGGCCAGGAGTCAAAAATAAGGCACTGCATAAATCCCACTCCTATACTCCTAAAACAATTCAGAAAGCAATAGGGACTTAACACTTGGGAGCAAATCTGCATTTGGAAAAACATGGACAGAGTTTTCAGTTTTGAAATTCCAACAACAGATTTTTTTTCGGCAAGTTACTGGAACTACTACAAGAGGACTAAAATTCAGCTACATCAACAGGTCACTCAAACAGATTGAAAATGGAGATGATTGATCTTCAAAACATGTTCCTAGTTATTAGTGTAAGTGGTGTATAATGGTCACTAATCAACTCAAAAACTATGTTCATACTGTCATCTTCGTTTTAATTTTTCCTGCTACAGTGCACAGTAACCTTACAAAATTAGGGTTAAAAATGAGTGATCAATGGTACTTGCCATTGTGTAGGACATGGAAATTCTGACTCGGAGAGGAAGAAATAAATACCTTTTTAAATTATTGAATTGAAGTACATGATAACTTAGTAACTTAATTAAAAGTTATATTTAAATGTTACCATATTTACCCATGTAACTTTTGCTCCCCAATTTTTAGACCCCCCTCTTTTATTGTTTCTGTTCCTTTCTTTCTTAGGCTACTTTTCTTTTTACATTTTTATGATAGTGCATTTTACTTTTCCAAATTCACCTCCCTCCCTTTTTTTCCCACTAATGGTGGTCAGGTACAGTTTTCCTTAATTTTCTTGCAGAAATGGAATGAAATGGCTTGGCAAGGCATGTTCTTAGGATGCAGTCTTCCTTGGCTGCTGCAACCAACAATTGCATTTATGAAAAAGTCATTGCTAGAACTACGTTGATATTGTAATGAAAAGAAGCTAGAAACAGTGATGTGTATTGAATTTATTTAAAGGTGAGTCGGAATTGTTACACTAACATCACTTAAGTTTACTCATGTCAAATTAACTTCCGAGGATGGGAACAACCGTTTCCCGAAACATGTTAAGTGAGTAAACTTAAGTGATGTTAGTGTAACAATTCCGACTCACCTTTAAATAAATTCATTGCTAGAAGTTTAGTTAAAAATATGCCATTCTTCAATATACAGAACTGTAGTTACTGTGTCAACTACAGATAGTTGCACCGCAAAAGAATGAGCCATCAGCAAATGAAATGCATAGTAGGTTATACAGTAGGTTTAAAATCTTTTGATGTTATGTGTGAAAGAAAATGGGAATTGTGTTACTAAAAGAAATCTTGTGTTTTTAGAGCACTTATATGTTACTGGTAGAAACAAGAAAAGGAAGCTTGACTGCACAAAATGCCTTTATCACAGATTTTGAGCACCAAAAAATGCAAATTTTGGAAACTTGAACTACTGGTACATGAAGAGTTATGAACCAATAACTATGTGAAAGCCATTAAATGTTATAGAATGGTGTAAAAGAAATTGTGATTACAACGGGCATCCCATATACTGTGTAATTTTTTAAGGGTACTGGTAAAGGGAAATGTCAATAAAAAAAAGTTTTGACAACAGATCCATTTATACAGCACATGTTATAAAAACATGTAACAAGCAATGAAGGTGTCAGTCCTAACATTAACATTCTTAGTTTTGCTGTACAGACTATTTGTGTACCATGGGGTCAAGTGTGCCATAGCTTGAAAGGGAGAGCATGATATCGACACTACATCAGCAGTGATAGATAGCCTGTGTACCAAATTAAGTTTGCATTTCTGCATACTGGGTTATTTTTGTTTCTCTCTTAAATTATGCAGGTGGAGGGAGGGCAGGCACAGGATTATCTAAAGTGAAAATGGGGAGTTACAAATACTAAAGTTTGCGAACCAGTATGATAGCTTATGAATTTCCACTCTTTCACCAGAGCATGATTGCAAGCAGGAATTTAGAAAGGAAGGAATAAATAGCTAGGAAATAAGCAACCATATTGTCAAAAATTGTAATTAACAAGAAAATTTAAGAAATAATTCATCTAACAAATTCCCATATCACACAATGTGGTTATGCTTGAATGACTGATGACAGTAACAATTATTAGAGTATCTACCATTAGTGCAATTAGTGCATGACCAGGAAGGCTACATTTTTAAATGGGCATTATAATTCAATTGCCTAAACTACATCCACCCTTGAAAAAATTAATAATTCACAATAAACTAAAAACAATACAAATGAAATGAAATTATGTTTGCATTTTATTCCTAAATGTTTAGAGCATTGGCCAACTCATCTAATTTTGCACTTGCACATATTGCTGCTGATGGTAACCCAGAAAATACCCCACAAGACACAACAGAAGATAACACTGTCTGCCTTTACACATCTGTATACCCCTTCCAGATGGAGCTCTTCTTGTTTTTTCACTTCGCAAAACACACAGTTTTACATGACCTCAGATTTTCTCTAAGTGATGAAAATCTGATTTCTGGTAGGCAAACTTCTTTTCCTGCCTGTAAAATTGGGACATAAATGTTCCTATAAGCTAATGCACCAAGTTTTTCCTGGTATTATGAGCTGCACATGCTGATTGGTTTGTGGGGTCATACAGAATGAATGAGTTCACAATATATACATTGAGTACAAAATGTAATATATACAAAATCGTTATTGCTGATGACCCCAACTTGTCTTGTTTCTAAGTTGTTCAGCATCTGTTCTGCGTCGACATTTTCTTCATCTTCATCCCCCTCACTCTTCTTCTTTGTCTTTGGATGAAAATGGTGTTAAAGCGCTATCAGTGCTTTTGTCTAGGAATTTTACATTTTCTCATCTATTAGACCTTTACAGGATGTGCAACATATAGAGGCCATTGTCTCAAACTAATCCGAGTTGTCAGGAACTTCCTAAAGTTGGCACCGAATATGTGTGCCCTGTGTCAACATTTAGTGCTTATTTATATCCGTACATGTACAAGAATGCTTACTGGGTGGGTGTGTGCGTGCGTGCGTGCGTGCATGCATGTTTTTTTTTTTCCCATAATGCTATACAAAATTCTTACAATTTTTAATACATTGCTTTGAGTTGCTATTTTTTCTTTCTTTAGTCAATCATGCATTTTAACACCGTGGTTATTTATGCATGGTGTGTTATGACAAATTCATATTGCTTTATTTTTCTAAACCATTTTTCTCTTACTCTCCCCATACATTCTCCTATTCTTTTTATATCCCTCTTCTTTTGTATTTTCATTATCCTAACTTTTAATACATCTTTGTTAACATTCTCCCATTCTTTAGGTAAAAACTGATCTCACCACAACTTAGTTTCTTCACATTCAATGCTTACTAAGTGATTGCATCACATCAGGCTTCAGTCAGGTGCTGTTCCATTCTCACAGCATAACTGCTAAATACACACATAAGCAAAAATATTCTGGAGAGTTTAAGCCAGTGGGGAACATTTAAATCTCGAGCACTATAGAGTACTTGGACAGACAAAGAGTTAATGTTAAAATCCATGTAATAAAGTCCTTCATGAGCATTTTTTACTAGAATACCAATCCTAACAGACCTCAGGACCATAAATAGGGAAACTGCAAATCCAGCAACTAGCCAAAATGAAGGAAGGAAGGAACACATTCTAATGATACAGCACACCAAAGGGGAGTTGATTATATCTTATAGAACTCTTCAGTAAAACAATAAATAGGATGCATGCATGCCAACATAAAAAATAGCTATTTCTTAAACAAGAAAACTACCAATGGGCATGCGGGAAAATGAGGATTGCATCTATACACTTAAAATAAACCAACTATTACCAAAACTGGCCCAAGAGGAAACAGGATCTTAACCAGCAAGACACCATATTTATATATTTGCACATGAGAGTCTACATTAGATTCTACTGGATAATAAATATATATACAAAGAAAAAAGTATAAGTAATGAATCTTATAATTCATAAACAAGAGAATCCTGCAAATCAGGCAACAAATAAAGAATTTACATAATATGAATTGACAGTTGCATTATGTGCTCCTTTTAACTGCATATAAATATCCATCACAAGTACAGCTATGCTATTACTCTTACAGTTTGGGAGAAAATTATTTATGTAAAAGCAGTAGCTTAATCCAAGAGGGCAGGCAGGAGAAAGAACCACATCAGCAGGTAAAGTGAAAGGAAGATGCTGGGTAAGTAACAAGTGTAACAAATGTCTCGTAAATAAAATAAAGACACTAACTAGGTGGAGTACTGAAGTATAAAAAAGTTCTGGATGCTTCTCTTTTGGGAAATCACAGTGGAGTTTTTTTAATTTATTAAATACTTAAACTTAATTTTTAATCACTCTGGATTCACTTCTACTTAAACTTAAGGGAACATGCTTTATAAACTTCTCTCTCCATTATCAACCTAGATTCATTGCCATGCTTCATCTTTGTAGATGGCATTTCTCGACTGGACATACTGTGTGATGAGATTGTTTTCAAATGGTACATCAATATGTACATTCATATGATGTTAGAAACAAAGCAGATTATTTTAGGACAACACTTAGAGAAACTTTTAATAATAGAGCTATTGAAAGTATTGGTGAAGATATGTATAATAGTCTACCTAAAGAAAAAAAAAAGAATGCAATATTAAGTGTATAAAAAGATACCTAACAGAGCAAGCCTTTTATAGTATCAATGAGTATATAAATAATATGACATGTTTGACATCAGAGTTATGTAAATATAAATCTTTATGTACATTTTTATCAGATGACATAATCCTCTGTTTGTAAACTTAAAGGATGAAATAAAATAAAATGAAATGAAATATTTAACAAATTGTGTTTATTTTTATGCACCTATATGGTTTCTCCCAAATGGAGAGTTCACCTGGCTTTCGAAAGGCTTAGTTTTTTTCCTTCAAGTGATCATCTGTGAACCAAATATTCTCTGCAACTGCGAAATTTATCAGTCTATTTATATTTTATGTTTCTCATATGTTCTTTAAACCTTGTGTCCATGTTCCTGTTTGCCGTCTATGTGTATTTTTCAACAATCATCATATCCAATTTCATAAATGCCTGAAGTTTTTCCATCTGGAGTTCTGTGCTTTATGTTTACCCTGAGTATGTTTCTTAAGCAGTGCTTATTGACTGGGGCTAGGATTACACCATATTTCTTGATGATGTTAACAAATTTTGGAAGGCTCAAGGGTGGAAGGTGAATTTTCCCACCCCCCTTTTCTTTAATGTTGCTTAGAATAGTGATTTCCTTAATTTGTAATTTCTTTATTTTCCTGTTCACAATTTTCTTCGTAAAGTCGTTTTTATGTTTATAATTTTGTAGGATCTTATACTTTTCTGTGCCTAGGCTGAAAGTGAAGCTGTTAATTATTTCATATTTGTGTTCCCTGGGATTGTAGATGTCATTTTTAATGCATCTAATTGAGTTGTAACCCAGCAGCTAGAGGGGAAGGTTGTGTAGTGGAGCAAGTACGAGAGAACACGATAAAATGGAAGTGGACATTCAATGTACCAATGTAGAATCGGAAGTTTTGGTAGAAAAAAATAAGAAAAGATGGAAAAGTAAAAATGGAAACTCAGATATGGAGAGTCGTCATGATGGCAATTGCGATATTGCTGATAATAGGAGTGGAACAGAAACCAGGACCAGCGGAAATGAACAAGTTAATGGAAGAAATAAGGGAGATGGGAAAGCAACTAGGAAAAAGAATGGATAATAATACAAGAGAGCTGAAAGATGCAATGAAAATACAGAGAGAAGAAATGGAAAAACAGATACCAGAATGTAGAGGAAGAGTAGATGGGATGGATAGAGAAGAAAAAACTGTATAATACTTAGGGTGAGAGAGGACAGAAGAAGTTTGGAAGACACAGTACATAAAATCATTGAAGATGTGCTGGGAATATAGATGTATGGCTGGGAAATTGAAGATATGTTTAGCATAGGCAAAAAAAGAAGACCTATTATTTTGAAATTGACAAATATGAGAAAAAAAATGGGAGATTATAAGACGAACAAGAAGACTAAGGGGGGGGGGGAATTAAATCAGAGAATGAAGGAAGCAAGGGCATGGGAAAAAAAGCATTCTTAAGAGGTCTAAGTTAAAGTATAAGGTGAAAAATGGAGTATGAATATTAAGAGAAACAAAGCCAGAGGAATGTACGCACTGCAGGAAAATATAGAACGGCTTGAAAATACAGAGCAAAAACCTGAACAGAGAATGGGAACGTCAGCAGGATTTCAGGAAAGTCAAATATGGGCAAGAGGAGGGCATCAACATGAGAGAACCAAGAGACATACAACAGCTGATCAGAAGGGCAGGAGAAGCAGCTTTGGAGAGAGACAAGAGGAGACAAGAGAGATAACATCAAGGGGAAGGCAGGAAGATGATTTGGTAGTGGTAGTGGAAGGGGTTGGCGAAAGAGCAACATTGGCGAGTGAGATGACTGAGAGGGAGGTGCCAGAAGAAAGAAGAGGGGAGGCAGCAGGAGTTAAGTGATGGAAGGAAGACGGTGAGAAGTGAAAGTGTGGGGAGGTGGAAAGCACAGAATGGGGAAGTGATATGGGAAGAATCCATAAGTGAAGCAGAAGAAATAATAAAAAAGAAGGGTTTAGAAATTATATCCAAGGAGGGTTATATTCAGCTTAGGGGTGAAAGAGAAGAAAGGGAAATGGAGCCTAGAACTACAAGTTACAGGAAAATGATGGAGAGCTTTAAGCTTTAAGAACAACCAAAGAACAAATAGGGAAAGGGGTTGAAATTAATGTTTTGGAATGTGTAAGGGCTAAGAAATAAGATAGGCAGCGGTGAAATTGAAAACATTGTATGCTCTATGGATTTTGTAGAGTAGCAGAGACCTGGTTGGGAAAGGTTGCAGAGATAGCAGGTTTTAAGTTTCTAGAGAAAAAGGCAAGGAAAAGATGTGATAGGGGAAGAGCATCAGGAAGAGTAGGTCTGTTTGTAAAGAACAATATGGAAACAATTATTGATATAGAAAAAAAATGGAGCATAGAGGTTCCAATGTGTTATGGTCAATAATGAAACAGAATAAGGGAGTAAGAATAGGAATAGGGGTGGCATATAACACTCCAGAAGCATCATATTTTTACGACAGTAATTTTATACTAAGCTAGAAGAAGACATGGAGAAAATACGGGAAAAGGTGCCAGAGACAGAATTTGTTGTGATGGGAGATTTGAATGTGAGAATAGGGGAGGAGAATGAAAGGTTATTGGGAAAAGAGCTAGTAGGAGATGATAGGGATGTGATAAGGCCAAGGAAAAGCAGGGACGGAGTGAGTAATAGGGAAGGAAAAAAATTACAAGAATTCTGTGAGGTGAATAACATGCTAATGTGTAATGGAACAATGGAAGGAGATGAGGAAGGAGAGTTTACGTTTGTAAACGCAAACGGGCAAAGTGTAGTAGACTATGTATTATGTAGTGAGGAACTGGAGGAGAAGATTACTACATTTAAAATAATAAATGAAGTAGTAAGTAGTAGCCATTTTCCATTAATAATGGAAATGTTTTGGAGCAAAAGGTAAAGAACAAGGAAATAGCTCAAATAAAAAACAATAAAAGTGTGTAAATGGAGGGAGGTACCAAAAGAGGATTTTTTTAAAAGAATTAAATTCAAAGGCAAGTCAGATTGTGCGGTTTGGAATAAAAATGGCTATGAATGAGGGAAAACCAGAAAAAGTATTAGAGCTACTAAAATTATTACTAGCAGGAGCAGGGATGGAAAGAAGGCAGGGAAAAGGCCAGGAAATTAAGGGGTGGTTTGATGAGTGCAGAGCAAGAAAAAAGGGAGGTATTTAAAGACCTTATTACGAGGGTAATCCCAAAAGTAAGGTCTCCAAAGCACTGGGATCACAGGGAAACTGTTTGTGTGGATGTTGGCAATACTGCTTTTTTCTTTCCTCCCTCCACTCTCTTCAGAAACCACCGCACATCCCTTAGCGCCATCAGTCTTGGCTTGGCAGCCAGTTATAATGGAGCTCCCATTAGCCACTACCACCAGGTGCAAAGTTCGCGCAGTTATTCGCTTTTTGAGTGCAATAGGGGTTAAACCTCTCAAAATTCATCGACAGTTGATGGAAGTGTATGGAGAGTCTTGTATGGATGTCAAAACTGTCCGCAAGTGGTGTAGAGAATTTGCAAATGGTCGCACGGAAATTCATGACGAGGAAAGAAGCGGGAGACCGTCCATTTCTGACGAAACAATCGCAAAGGTTGAACAAATCATGCTTCAAGATCAGCGGATCACTCTCGATGAGCTCTGCATTGTTGTTCCTGAGATTTCTCGAAGCACTATTCATCGGACTTTGATTGAAGAGTTGAAATTTTGGAAGGTGTGCGCAAGATGGGTCCCAAGAATGCTGACAAGATCACAAAAGGCAACGCGCTGAAACTTCCCGCCAATTTCTTCAACGCTATGCAAATGAAAAGGACAACCTTTTGGATTCAATAGTCACAGGTGATGAAACCTGGGCTTTCCACTTCACACCTGAGACCGAACAACAATCACGTGAGTGGCGGCATTCCGGTTCACCCAAGCTGCGAAAATTCAAGAGAACACAGTCTGCCGGTAAAGTCATGCCAACTGTGTTTTGGGATCGAAAGGGGATATTGTTGGTCGACTTTATGGATCCTGGGACAACAATAAATGCTGACAGGTATTGTCAGACATTAAAAAAACTCAGACGGGCAATTCAGAACCGTAGAAGAGGAATGTTGAGCAAGGGCATAAACCTTCTCCATGACAATGCTCGCCCCCCACACCGCCCGTCAAACCATGAATCTTCTGCAACAGTTTGGATGGGAACCCATCACCCATCCACCCTATAGTCCGGACTTAGCACCCAGTGACTACCACTTGTTTCCCAAGTTGAAAGAACACTTGGCTGGAAGGTGCTTCAGTGACGATGATGAAGTGAAAAATGAGGTCCATCACTTTTTCAAGAGCATGGCGGCAAGCTGGTATGACATGGGCATACAAAAACTGCCACAGCGTCTACAAAAATGCATCGACTGAAATGGCGATTATGTGGAAAAATAGACAAATGTTAAAGCTTCAAAACTATATGTACCATTTGTTGTCAATAAAAGTTTCTTTGTATTTTAAAAAAAATTGGAGACCTTAATTTTGGGATTACCCATGTAGGTGGAGGAGATCAGAGAAGGAAAGGGACAGACAAAATCTGATAAAACTTATGGGAGGATACAAAGGTTTGCTTGTGGCTAAGAGGAAAGAATGGTAGCAATAGATGGAAAGGATAGTAAAAAAAAAATATGGAAAATAGTGAGGATGATGAACAAGAAAAGAGGGGAGAAAAATGAAATTACACAGTGTGAAAGGATAGGATGTTTTAGGAGGCCAAATGGAGAAGCAAAGAGAGTAAAGTTTGATCCAAAAGAGGACAAGGAGGAATATTTAATGAAAAATTAGATGGCAAAATCACGGAGCTGGAAGTTAACCAGCAAATAAGGAACATAAGAAAAGCAAGGCAGTAGGAATAGATGGAATACTAGGGGAATTTTGGAAGATGTATGGGGAAATGCAAAATGTTTTAAAAGAAATGACAAAATCATTAAATAAAATTAAAGAAAAGAATGACGTGCCGGAATGTTGGAAAATAAGTATGGTGGTACGAATCTACAAAAGGGAGGAGCAAATAGGCCAGAGAATTATAGGGGAATAAGTTTATTATCAATGTTAGGGAAAATATACACAGGTATATTGGCCGACAGATTAAGAAAATGGGTGGAAGAGGAAGGAAATTGTCAGAATATTAAACAGGATTTAGGAACGGTAAACAAACAATAGATAATGTATTTATAATAAAGAATATAATAAATATCTGAGCAGGAAAAGAGGAAGGATATATGTGTTATTTGCAGATTTTGAAAAAGCATTTGATGTAACAAATAGAGAAGTATTAGCTTATAAATTAAGAAAGAAAGGGCTAAGCGAAAATTTTATAAAAGAAATTAGGAGGATTTATAAAGATGCAAACTTTTGTATAAGATGTGGAAATAATGGAATTATAAAATGACTGAGCAAAAAATAGGATTAAGACAAGGGTGCAAATATTATTTAATATATTCATAAATGACATTTTGGAAAAGGTGAAAGGAAAAAAAATCTGCACCGTTCCATAATAGCAAATACAGAGATACCAGGTTTACTATATGCAGATGATCTTGTGGTTGGGGCTGTATTGGTAAGTGGGCTACAGAAAGCAATCAATGGAATACAAGAATTCTGCAAAGAATGTGGAATTAAAGTAAACACAAATAAATCAAACGTTATGGTATTTAAAAAATCAAAAAAAGAAGAGAAATGGCAGATGGGGGGGGGGGGTTTAAAGTTAGAAGTTATTAAGGAGTTAGATTATTTGGGGGCGAGGATGAGCAGTAATGGTGAATGAGCGGCGCATAGCAAGAAGATTATGGCTAAAGGAAAGGTGGCAATGATGGGAGTAAGGATGTGCAAATACAAATTAGAAATGCAGACCAAATGGATAGAAAGAATGTATGAGGCATTGGCAGAAGCAAGAATGCTATATGCAGTTGAAATTTGGGGGGGGGGAGATCTGAATTAAGCAGAAAAATAGACCAGAGCTGCAGAACATTCTCTAAAGAGCTATTGGGGTTACCGAGATCAGCACCAGGGGAAGTAGTGTTATTGGAATTTGGAAGAACAAGAAGAAAGGGAGCGATACCGGAAAGGATATTGAAATTTTGGTTTAAATGCCTGAAAAAAGATAAAGGGGAAATTTTAAGGGTATGTATGGAGCAACAAAAGAGTACAAAAAATAAAAATAGCTGGTAGACATGGGTAGAAAGAATTATGGAGAAGATAGGAATGGGAGATGTTTGGAGAGCAGGAGAAAGAAATAGCAATGGCTTCTGGATAACAGTAAGAAGCAGAGTGGAGGACATAGAAAGACAAGAGTTTTGGGGAAGCTTAGAGAATAAAAAATCACAAGGGTTCTATAGATTAGTAAAAAGGAAATGGGGAAGAGAAGGGTATGTGGATTATTGTAATAGAGCCGAAAAAGAATCATTTGCATGGATGAGAACAGGATCAATGTACCTGAGAGGGCTAAGAGGCAGAAAAAGTGGAATTTGTGAGCTATGCAGAGGTAGTGAAAGCACAGAGCATTATATGACAGAATGCAAAGAATTAGCAGAATGGAGACAAAAAGTATGGAGGAAAAATGGGAAAAAATGGATGGAAAAATAGTAGCAATTAAAATGTTGACAAGAGAAGAAGAAAAGAAAAAAAAAAAGAATATGGGAGAGTTCTTAAAGAAAGTAAAGGAGAAATGGATTACAAAGGTAAGAGAGATAAGAAGGACAGAAATGTAAATGGAGGAGGGAGAGAATGGATCATAGGTGATTTAAGTTTAGCAAGGGCTGCTCAGCTGAGCCTTAAGGCCAGGGTGCCAGGCAAAATGAGCAGTACAGGTAGAACTTAGCTGGGAAGAAAATTTGTACATAGTTAAGTTAGTTTACAAGTGGAATATTGTAAAAAATGGTTTGTATATAAAAGATGTACAAATAAAGTTTATTTATTTATTCATAATGTACCTAGTTATTGTGTGTATCTTTTGTATGAGACAAATATGGAATCCATATTGCACAGCGATGATTTTGAAACATTAGGAACAGATTCCACAAGAAATACAGGAAAGCACTGCTATCCACTCTTAAAGATATAAAATCATTCTAGATGGACAGATGGTAGATGGGTGGGTGAGTAACTTTAAAGGAGAGCAAGAAAGGAAAACAGTGCAACCCAAATACACCAAGAATATATGGGACTATCCAAGATGCACAGATCTGCCGACAACATGTGTCCAATCAACACCCATATTTAATTTGGTGAACTGGTTAGTTAAAAAGGTTGAGGTTGAGAACCTTCACCAAACATAAAGTCTGAGCATAAGCAATACTTATGATTTCATAGAAAAAATAAAAGCCATACAATTAGGGAAAGCTTGTGACTTTTGATTCCAGCAGCTGTTCCCCAGCATATCAAATACAAACTAGAATATATATTAATAAGTGTCTCTGCACATAGAATAATACTGATATTAACTAAATTTAGTTGAACCAGAATTACTTTGTTTTCAAGAACAGCCTGTACTCCCAAGTGAATGATTAGCAATATGCAATTCCTTTCCCGGCAAACTTGTACATGAATTTCTTGGAAATACATGTAACAAATATAGTATTCTCACATAAACCCTGGTACAGATATGGAGATGACATTCTTGCCATGTTGTACAAGAAGTTTATCAAGAAAACAACAGCACTGCTAAACTTAAAATATATATCGGTGAAATTTACAATACAAACAGAATCTAATAACCCACTCACATTTCTTGACAATGAAAGTCATGCAAAATCATAATAAGGTGAGTTTTGGCATCCATAGAAAAGACATAGACATAGATAACTGTATTAAAAAGGAGTGCTAAGCCAGTAGTGGAGGAGGTAGGATATGCAGTGTGAGAGCTAGAAATTCAAAAGTTAGTGTGGTCAAAGTAATCATGGGTGTGGAGTTGGGCATATATCGGGCAAGAATTGAACTTTTTGGAACAAGATGGCTAAGAGGCAGGAGTAAGGAGAAGAAAAGATTAATATGGTTGCACTGGGGTGTATAATTTTAATACTGCTTATAATTGGAGGAGTGGCAGGAAGTACTAGAAAAATCTTCACTAAAATAGACACCTTGGAGCAACAATTAAGCAATAAAATGGCTAGAATAGCAATAGAACTAAAAGAAGGAGAGAGTCTAACAGATGTAAAGAGAGAGAGAAGGTAGAACTGAAATCAAGAGTGTAAAGAGCTGAAGAGAGTAGCAGAAAATTTTAAACTGGTCTTTACAGGAGTGAAGGAGAGAAGAAGGAAATGGCCCGTGGAAGGAAGTGGAATTTATCCTGAGAGAGAAATTAGAAATGGAGTTAAAGGGCTGGGAAATAATAGAGGCTTTCAGAATAGAAAGGAGGACCATAGAGAGAGAGAGATAATGAAGTTTGCATCAATGCAACTGACATATTAAAAAATACAAGGAAACTAAAGGGGAGTGATATATTTATTAATAAAGACCTGACATGACCAAAAGGTAAAGAAAGGAGAGGCAATCCAGCAGATGAAGCGAGATCCAGGGTCGAAAACCTTCATCAGAAATATGAAACTTTTGGATAGAAGGAGAGGAAGTGTCAGATGCCGAGATGCCGGTAAAAGGTACCTAATGGACACCATGGCCAGGCAAGGAGGCGATACAAGCAGAGCAATAACGCTAAGGCAGGGGCGAGCTGCAGCAAAACAAGTCCAAAATTCGAGGAAGCGACGGGTGAGCACGTGGATGTTTGGAGAATTGGCCAGCGGGGTGACCAAGGTTATGGTCAGGAGCTGTATGTAACAATGTAAGTGAATATAACCAGATAAGAGCTTGGTATGTGCCGTGAGTCAGCTTGTAGAAAAGAGGCCAGGAGTCAGCATTTGAATTGAATATATTGAGTGTACTGTCAACACCACATGGAAGTATTATGGTGATTGAACGAGCAAATGCTGGTAACACAGTGCGCGTGGGAATTTATGAAGTAACAAAGGGGAAAGAGTTAGTTGAGTTTGGTATCCAGCTGAGAAGTAAAAAGAAACTACAGACATTTAGGCACAGAAGTGGTATACAATAGGGCTTAGAAGGAAGGGATAGCATTTTGAAACTGGGATGCTGGAATTGTGAGAGTTTGAAAGGAAGTAAGCTTAGGTTATGTTCAGGGTTTCTTAGAGACAGTGAATCTTTTAGCAGCGGTGGAAATATGGATTGATGATGAGGATGAGTATGGTGGTGATGGTTATCAGTGGGCTAGCAAACTTAAAGAAAGAAGGTGAAGAATAAATGAAATCATGTGGATGATAATAGAAGAAATGTCACTATGTTTAACAATGTTTAATTGTTCTTCTACACAAGCTGTGTGTTGGACAGGGTTGGAAAGGTGGAATTAGATGACTGAAAAATTCAATGCCATAGCCGGAATTTGAACCACAGATATCCCAGTCTCTGTCCAATTGCTCTAACCACTGAGCTACCATGGCAATATTCCGGTACAACATTATATACTAGACGTTATATACTCTGTTTCATAATCGGAATCTCTTCCATTAAATGGAGTTTGAAATGAATGAAATAAGGGAGGAATATTCAGTGGTAGAATTTATGATGGTAGGGGATTTTAATGGAAGAACAGGCCATTTACAAGCAAGGGGATATGAAATAGGTGAAAGTGAAACTAGAGGTTGCGAAAGGAATACTAAGGATAGAGTGACAAATGAAGAAGGCCTGAAGTTAATAAATTTTTGCGAGAATACTAATTTTATGATATTAAATGGATATTGGGGAGAAGATACACAGGAAGAATATATCTAGCTACACTAGTGAATGCTTACGGGCAAAGTGTTGTGGATTATGCTTTATGTGACAGAGGTTTGGGCACAATAGTATGTAATTTTAAACTGTTGAATGTTTCAAGTAATGATGAATATTTTCTATTAGGTATTGATGTAAACAGAGGTGACAACTGGGAAGACAAGGGTGTTGGTAATATTCAAATAATTTAACTGGTTGTTGATTGAGCTCATTATGCCACCACAGTTGGTCGACATGTGAGCACGTGGCCGCACAATACTAATGAAGGTTTTAGCATACTATTAACATTAACTTTTAGTAAACTTGAAAGTCGTCTTCTTTAAATACCTTTTTGGATTTTCCTTTAGGTATACATCATATAAGCAGTACATGACTTATTTTAAATAACTATAAACTGTCTTTGAGTTTTATTAATATGTAACCTATTTTCTTTACTTGCAGTAAAATGCTCTTGACAACATAACATAAAACTCTTTGACAGACATTTTACATTTCTTTGCATAACACAGGCCTGCAAATTTAACATTTTTTTTTGTGGCACAGGGTTAAACAGGTCTTTCATTCTAATTTTGGTATGCTGAATTCAAATCTGCTTTCCATTTTTTCATGTCGCCTGCAGTATTTTTTGGCATGCAGTAAGGAAATATGTAATATTTAAGTTTATTTCTAGCTTTTAAGTACAATATAAAATGCGTGAAATCATGCAAACTAAGAAACAAGCAGATGCAACAGTTTACATTGAATTAGGAAATTTCAAACAAACCTTATGATTTTATTTTCTCCTCCGCTTTGTTGAAAATGAATGCTGAGTTGACTTGCATTTGTGGTCCTGACGAGGGTTGTCTCTAATTAAACACTAACAGTAGTCAGCCATCATGGTGACATCCCATCGATCTGGTACCTTGTTTCCATCTCCTTTATGTCCTGGTGGAATCTCTCTCCCTGTTCTTCACTTAGTGCACCCAAGTTTTCAGGAAAAAGTTCAAGATGCGAATGCAGAAAATGCAATTTTAAGCTCATATTGCATCCGAGTGCCTTTAACTTTTCGGGCATGGTTTTAGCACTATGCTCATATTGGTCATCTTTAACATTACCCAAAAACTCATTTATAACTTCATTGAATGAGTCCCAAGCTTGAAACTCTATGTATGTCATAATATTTCTAAAATGAATGTCTTTCACAAGCTTGGGAATCTGTGAACCATCAAAAATGCCTTCTTTTACTTTTGATTCAGACAGCATTTGAAATTTCTGAATAAGATATTGGAAACGTGACCAATTTTTCCAAATCTTTGACAAATTGCTTCATTATCCCTAATTTGACAAGTAATGACAGTAGCAAAACCTTTTGTGAGTCAATCAATGGACGATTTATTACATTTTTTTGTCCCTGGCAATAAATCTTTTCTTTTTGGCCAATTAGTTTCATCTCAGTGTCTTTCTCTGGCTCTAGTTCCATTCACACAAAAAGCACAGGAATTTGGCGTACCCTGCTTGTTGGCCCAATAAAATACTGCACTGTTTATGATCACAGCACACGTACCACTTGTGTATATTATATTTAATGTTTTCTAGGACAGTATACTAACTTTGGTACGTTTCTTTAAGGGATGTAGAGTGAGCTATTGGAACTGAAGCAAACATATGGCCATTGTGCAGTCAGAACACCTTTAAGACTTCTCTTGCTTGAGTCAATAAATAGACTTCAATCTTTTGCTTCATAAGCTGTTCCAAGACGACCTATTAAGTTAGGGATATCACAACAATACACTAGTTCCCCTTCCTTTACAAAATATTTTTGGAACTCTTCTTCTCGATGTCAGTAGATAGTTGTTCCAGGTCCTAAAGGATTGTTTCCTTTCAGTGTTTAACCTAAAAGTTCACGTTTTTCTTTGGTAAGATCCAAATAATGTACCAAATTACTTAATTCTGACTGACTCAATGGATTTGGAATGACATCTTCTAAGTCTGGGGACCAATTTAAATCATCATCTACACTCGAAGTATCAACACTACTCTCTGGTAATATCATAGGTGGTGAAGGAACAGGAGCATCAGGTCCATGAGGCGCAGGCCTAATTGCTGATGGCAAGTTTGGATATATAATACCCACCTTGTTTTTCCTATTGAAACCAGATATATTACACAGACAGAAATAACAGTCATTAAAATGATTTTGTTGTTAGCACTATAACATGGGAACACAAAGGTCATAGATGAACGAATTCCCTTGTACCATTGTCTTACATTTTCTACACAACTTTTACACTCAATATGAGGAGCAAAATTCTTGTCTTGATCTCCTAATTTAATTTTAAAATAGGCCAGATACAAACTTTTGATAAATGTGGTAATGTTTTTTTTCTGCTGCTTTATCACAGAACACCCACAGATGTAACGGAGATTGTTAGGATTGTTCACACAGCCCCTCCTAGATATACCACTAAATCCACTTGAACTTGCCATTTTTTTCCACAAATAAAATTCACAACACAATATGGCTTCAAAAGAGACCCGCTGAGAAGTAGTTTAAAACTGTACTGAGGATTCTAAGATAGGTTCCTGTGGATATCTTAGGTAATAAATGTTTATGAGATAGGTTCAACATTATCTGTAAACATAGATAGACAGTGGTACAACATGATGTCATTTGATTTAGCATGTTTACATATTCTAATCAACCATGCTGTAAGTTGGATATGCAGTGATGTTAATACTAGCATAGTGAACTTTCAATTTTGTGTTGAAACAGAATTGTTCAAAATGTTTATTGATATGCAAAAGCTATTATTATTTTCGAAATCAGAGCATCCGATTTGGCCATTATACTTTGTGCCACAAAATCTTGGAAGCCTGTGTAATTATACCTACTGTAGTAACGTACTTTACAATGGATATAATATACTAAATATATCTAGAGTTTGGAGGTCTGTTGCTTCTACAAAACAATATAAGGTGCATAAAGTGATATAAAGCACAACAAAATCTGAATTAGTTTACATTAAAATAAGTGCACTAAATGTCCCATTAGGTTTATTTTTATCTCTTGGATCATTCATAGTATGACCTTAATCATAAATAAGGACCGGATTTTAATGACAAGTCATTTTTTTTCCTTGAACTTTATGGTGAATTTTACAATAATTTATGCATGAATCCAGGTATTGTAGTGTAGAAAAATATATTTTATTGTGCATAAAAGGTAATATTTGCACCTTTTTTTGTAACAGGTCATATTTCGGCCAACTTTTGCCAAAAATGCATATATTTGTCGTATCTTTAAGGACACAAGAATAAAAACTTGAAAATGTTGCTCACATGACAATGTTCAAGATAATATTGTCACAAATAAACACAACAATTACTACAAAGCTGTACTGATAAATAAAGCTTTATTTATCAGTAAAGCTTTGTAGTAAACAACCAGCGTAACAGCTAGTCGGTTCACTGATGTAAGACATTGTTGTGCGGGGTCGACAAAATGCTCTCGAAGCCAACAAAGGCGACTTCCATAGTAATAAACATCACACACATGGTCGCACTAATTAGTTTGAGTACAAACTCAGCGTGGTTCAACATGCCGAAAGTAAAGTGCTCCAACAGTATGAAGTTGCAGGTTTTATTTGTGATATTGGAAAGAAGTTTTTCAGCACTGACAGGGAAATATTATTTTGTAAACTAAGTGAAGTTGAAGTAGTGCAGAAAAATGCTTTAATGTGCAACAACACTGTAATACCACTAAACACAGCAGCTGTGTGAAGAGAAGTGCTGAAAATGACAGCAGACCGACACTATTATTTGAGCAGACAGGTCCATCTTCAACGACTTGTGAGAGATGGTGTCTTGCAACATCCCATTGGAGAAGCTGAAGAATCTACGCTTCATACAGTTCTTGGAGAAGTAGACAATACACCCAAGATGAATCTACATTGAGAAAAAACTATTTATCCATGTGCTACGAGGAGGTGCTCAACAAAATACGAATTAGTGTTGCTGACCAAAAGGTTTGGGTGTCCATAGATGAAACCACTGATGTGAGTGGGCGTTATGTTGCAAATGTTGTTGTTGTTGTTCTAAAAGTTGACGGGCCTGGAGAAATATTTCTTCTAACGTGTGAAGCTCTCGAGAGAGTAAACAACTCAACAATTGCCATTTTATTTGACAACTCTATGCCACTACTATGGCCAGATGGTGTGAACAGAGATGTTTTTCTGCTAGTAACAGATGGTACTTCATACATTGCTAAAGCAGCCATGGGGCTTAAGATTCTCTACCCCAGTATGGTGTACGTCACTTACCTTGTACATGCGTTTCACAGAGTTGTAGAAGAGGTGCAATCAAAATTACCCTGATGTAGACAAATTAATTTCCTGTGGCAAGAAAATCTAAGTGAAAGTTCTGCTACGGGTACAGAAATTCAAGGAACAAGCGCCTTCACTGCCCCTCACCCTCGGCCTCTTCTTACACGATGGGGTTCTTGGCTTAATGCTGCTGAGTATTACTGCACCAACTACACCAAAATAAAGACAGTCTTTTGTGAGCTTGATAGCGATGAATCAATTGCTATCAAAACTGTGAAAGAGGTCGTTACAGATAACTTGTCTGGAAGCTTGGTATACACCAACGCCAACTTTTCAGTGGTATCAAAAGCCACCACATGACTGGAAGCTGCTGGTACTCAACTGTGTGATGTCCTGGATATTGTGCAACATGTGCAGAGTGAGTTGGGTCGAGCTCATGGTCATGTGATTGACACAGTGAACAAGAAATTGCAAAGTGTTCTCCAGCAGAATCTGGATATTCTACAATGTCCAAAATTAGTGGCAGCCTTTCTGGAAATGCCACAACATTTGAAGACATTGAACCAAAGCTAGCCTGCAATGACTTCGCCGCCTTCAAATGCGCTCCTGTGATGTGGAGAGGAGCTTTTCCAGGTACAAAACTATCCTCAGCGACAATGTAGATATTTGAAAATGGAAAACCTGAAAATGCACCTTGTGATCCAGTGCAACTCTGCAGAAACTGAAGATTTACAGGTTGTGTTAACTAATTTGGAATACTTGAAACAAGTGGTGTGCAGTAGTATAAACGTGGTTTTATTGTTTTCACTGTATTTCGTGTTTTTTTTTAGACACATGCAGACATTTAAAAAATAAGTGCTAGTTAGTTTCATACACTACAAAGAGTAACTACTATATCCACAATTTGCTCTGAAGTGAATTTTCTATTACATGGTATTAAAAACATCAACAATAATGTTTTTAAATAAACTTATATAAAGTCATACTTTATTTTCAAGGCCATATATGCTTGCATGTTTTGCTATCTTTTAGGTCATTAAAATCTAGGCTCTAGTCTTAAGACAATTTATTGATCACTTTCATTCTTTTTTCAAATTTCACACTCAAATATGCTGACTTAATTACTGAAAATGTTCACTGCATCTTTTGACAAGTATATATATGATTTTCCTCACTAGAACCTCTGTTTTGTGGAATTACAAAAACAACTTCTGCAGCAATGAAGACACTCTTGAACCTGATTCGATTGCATTGAGTTGTAATGAAGGGTACAAGAATGGCACTCTGTAGATTGCAATGCGCTAAGCAACTGAGAATTCCTGAAATGACTAAGGTTTGCTAAGAATTAGGAAATACATGGGAGATGCATCTTTAGAAATGCCGTCAGACTATATAATTCCAATTAAACACTTTATAAAGAACTACAAGGTCATTATTGATCCTGAATGTTGGATGAATAAAACTATGGAAATTTCTGAGAAAACTTTGATGTGGTTTATGTATGGCTTGTAGGATGGTTCAGCAACAGGATCCGGAATATATGGTATAAGACCAAGGTGCAAATTTTTTTTCCCTTGGGTGAAAATGCTATTGTTTTTGAAATAGAAATTTATGCTATTGTTCATTGCATACATGTAAGCATAAGGAGAGCTTACACCAGTAAACAAATCCTTATCTTCTCAGCCAGGCTGCTTTTAAGGCTGTAAGTAGTCATAAAGTAACATCAGGACTGGTTTTAAACTGCTTAAACATGCTCACAAGCTTGGCAGAGCAGAATGAAGTTCAACTCATCTGGCTGTCACAGTGCCATATAGGGAAAAGAAAAAAACTGATGAGTTTGCAAGACAAGGAGCAGTTTCACAATTTATTGGGCTAGAGCCGGCTCTAGGAACATCTCAATGTTTAGTTTGAGAGGCTATTAAAAAGTGGTCTAAAGTAGAACACCCTAAAACCTGGCTTAAAACACCAGGAAACATACATGGTACATTATTATTATTATTATTATTATTATTATTATTATTATTATTATTATTATTATAATAAAACCTGTAAGAAAAGAGCTGAAAGCTTACTTAAATGTAACAGACTTCAGCTGAGAATAATTATTGTATTTCTCACAGGGCATGCTCATATGAAAAAGCACCTTAACGTGATGGGAGTGTTTCAGGGTAACTTAAGATTGAAGATAGTGCAAGAAACAAACTGAAGCAGCCCAGCACATTATACGCACTGGCGATATATTGCTTTTGAGAAAATGTCTTTAGAACCAGAAGAATTTGAAGCCATATCTGTTATGAGACTGTATTACTTGGTAAAGGGTGCAGGTATAATAAATTGGCTTTAAAACGATACAGTTAGCACAATAAGTCCAAGGCTCAAGTGTGTCTGGAGCAATGACAGAAATCGGTGTCGCATAATACAAGATAAGACCTCTGTTATGCACCTGACCAGATTCCCTATCATCAGAAAATTCAAATGATGAGAATCTCCCCAAGCCATTTCAATATTTACTATTCTTGGCATTCCATCTATTATAGTGAGGACTGACACAGCACAGTGTGACCCGACTATTTAAAGCATGTCAGTAACATGAATTCTTACCTCTGAACCCCAGAAAGAATAACATAACCCGACAAGGATGTACTGTCAATGGTTGACATGTGAGCACCATGCTCAGTTTGGTACACTTGTTACTTCTTCTTTCATTTGTAGAGTACTGAATTTCCAAAAAGTTATGTAGCATACACCAACTTGCTGTATTACCATCCTTTGAAAGGTCCATATAGTCTCCAATGTTTTGTTTTAAAGGTAGATAACTTAATTTTCAAAATCAAAGTGAGCACAGCACTCACATGTCCACCAACTGAGAAAATGAAAATATTCAAATGGCATGGCAGAGGAGCTGAATTTTGTAACATTGTTAACTCCACAATGGGAAGGTTGAATGTTTATGGCATTAACCCTTTCATGTACATGGGACACATTTGTCCCATTTATAAATCCCCTTAATAATCGGATAGTAATCACAGTAGATATATTGCAGATACTCTACTTATGACTGGGATATTTGCTTTCTTTAATATCATAGTTTTTTGGTGATAACACATACTATAAGTGCCACCAATTGCTGGTTATTGTTGGTGATTCTTGCTTCAAGCATGCATACAGATTTGTTCACTTATTATGTGTGTTTTATGGTCTTTAACTTCAAGCCTTGAAACAATATTCAGGTAAGTTTCTCTTTTACTTTGGACCATTTGTTTGGAAAATAGCTGCAATTAATCAATGAAAATTATTACTTTCATTCCATGGGACATACTTGTCCCAATGTACCACAGTGATAACTTGTGTACTTGCATTTGGATATCTTATGATACCAAGCAATACCATTACATAAATAAATCAATTATATTTTAACTTCACTTGGGAAAGTATCATATTTCCTTTTTATTAAAATTTGTTCATCCGAAAAAAAAACTTGTACCTATATAATTTGAAATCATATTTTAGGTCATGTGTTCCAGAAAGAGAATTCATCGCTGATGAAAGCGTTACATAGATTTTGTAGACTTGCAATAGTGATTGTGAAGTTATCTACGGCTTGATGAAGAGGATAACATTTTTCTAGGAGATATTGAAAGTGGAAATGAACATGTTATAGAAGATCCTAAAAAAGACATACATAATCCACCTTGCAAAAGAAGACAGACAGAAGAAGTCACATCAGAGCCAAATGCTGAGGCACCTGAATACCTTCTAGATTTACCAGAGTTTAAATGGACCAGAACTTACTAACCAAGACAGTTCAGTGATAATATGAATGAATTAGGGAAAGTACCTTTATTTAGTATCAGTGGAAAATAGTGAGATGCCAGAGCCATTTGACTTTTTTTTTCGATAATGGGCCTAAAAGACTTCTTGTATGATGTACTATAGTGTAACAACTTAGTAAAATCCCTCGGTCTATGGATTGCGCCAGTATTCAAGAGAGATGAATTGACCCTACTCTACTTTGAGAGGGTTGTTGCTGCACGTATGGGAGCCAAACTTGAAGTTGTTTATTACTGCTGTTTGCACTACGTATTGCGGGAGATATGTTTCTTGGAGTGTTCACCCCATGTACGATACAAACTTTCCGGTGGCCTTTGCCCCACATTCACGTTTCCGGTGGCTTTTGCCCCCGCATTTAAAAATCAACTTTGTATTTTAATGTTTATTTAAATATTATATATCTATGCCTTGGCTGCGTCAGTAGTAATTTGTTTAGAACACGTATCTCTTAGCAGGGGTAGTACGGCTAAAGAATGAAGGCTTACACAAATTATAATGGTCTTGTACTTTGTTTTATTAATTCTTCACACGATTAAATAACACTTCACTGATGTATCCTACTGTAGAGCTGTGAGATTATTGTTAATTGTACTTTTTAACATGTAAACTTTATATTATTCACACCTTAATGAATTTTTTCTTGTCTCACACTGAATACGTATCGAGCGAACTGCTCGGGAACACTGCCTTCTAGCATCTGGCGTCTACCGCTTAAATTTGTACATTTACTATATTTCAAGTCTCTTATTGGCTAATCCTACTCCAGTAGAATACTTTTATTCAACTGTTTTAAATATTACATTATTGTTCCAAGAATTATTAGTAGCCTTTATTAACTTACTAATTTATTGTTGCCTTAAGGTTACCTCATTGTTAGCAACTTTCGGCTTTTACTTTATAATTCTGTTTGCTATGGAAGGCAGCTTACTTTTATTCTCACAGCTCCTACATTGTTAAAACTACGTAATACATTCACATAACATTATTATACATGTACATAATAAAAATAAACATAATACAATGACTGTTACATAAATTTTATATATTATTACATACACGTATTGCTTTAAGGCAGGCTGTTATTATATTTTATATTATATAATTAGACTGATTTCATTTAAGTGTTAAAAATACTGCCTCAACTTGTCTTTTGCCTTTAGCTATTGAGTTATCCAAGGAGGTGTCTTTAAAGAGGAAGTGGGCTGATACACGGGAAACAAGTGTCATGTCACTGGTGTGAACACAGCAACTTTATTGTGTAGAAAAATTTAAAGGGACCTTTTTTACATCGTGATAACTCAAAAACTAAAATCTGTATTCCAGTTCTGTAAGAGGTATGCTAAAGAGCACAGATTCAAGATGATGATGTGTGATTGGTCTCCCTGTAAAAAAAAACTAAATCTAGTTGTTTTTGTAAAACTTCAATTGAAATAATTTGTATTATGAAAATCAATCAGCGATGAACTTTTTTCCTTGAAGCGATAGATGGGGGAGAGAAGGCTATGAAATACCCTAAAAGGTGTAAATTAACTTTTGGAAAATATCAAATGATAATATTGCATGTATGTGAAATGCTATCACTAGTTATATGCAAGCACTTGCTTTCACACCTCTGTACCTTGATCTTTGCGCGGCCTATCATAGCAATCTACAAACTCAGCATTTTTGTTGCGGTGCTCTTGTGTCTTTAGTCCTGCCTCTACAGTTGGATACTTACAATAGTATGTGATAAAGTGATAAACGATTTTGTGAGAATAAAATAAAACACAGGATAGGCGAAATTGTGGTGCTTTAGCAGCGACTCAGATTCAGAGTAGGAAATGCATGCCTTCCCAAGGCAGTTAGAGAGGGGAATAAATGACCAGGTGAGTTACCCCTCCCAAGGGTTTTTACTAAGTTGCTAAACGTATTCAGTATGCAAAACAAACTGGCAATGCATTCAGCAGAAACAAAGATGAAATGAAGGCATTTCTTGGTATGAACTTGGCAGTGGGATACCATATTTTACCTACATTTAGAAGCTACTGGTCAACTGAGCCTGATTTAAGTGTTCCTTATGTAGCTCAGATTCTGCCACTGCACTGATTTGAAGTACTCGAAAGTACTTACATTTTTCCAACAATGCAGATGAATCAATAAAGAAAGATCTTGCGCACAAAGTGAGATCTGTAATTGAACCATTTGAACAAAACCTTCCAAAAATCTCTTAGTGCAACCAGGGCTCAATCTGTAGATGAGCATATGATCAGGTTCAAAGGTTTATGTATTATGTGACAGCAAATAAAAAAAATAAGTCAGTCAATTGGAGTTTCAAAATGTGGTGTAGGTGTGATTCAGAAACTGGGTTACCTATTTGAGTTTGATTTATACATTGGCAGAAAATACTAAGGTCCTGAAGTAGGACTTGCTGAGTCAGTAGTTCTACAACTGACAAAAAATCTATATCCAGACTAGGATGTGAAATTTACATAGATAATTTTTAAACTCTCCAGCGTTGCAGCATTACCTTACGGAACATTATGCACCAACCAAAAAAAACATGCCAAGATCATTCCCTCCAGACAAGGAAATAAAAGGGGGTGATAAATACAGTCTTAGTAGCAAAGGACTGACAATCTTTAAATGGATAACAAGCCAGTTTATCTACTTACTGATTTTATTTCCCCAATACTACATGCAACTATGAAGAGACGTCAGTCTGGTTCTTTTGAGAAGTTTGGTGTCTCTTTATGATAAAGTACAAGTGGATGGGAGGGGTGTACCTCCTGTATCAGAAGAAAGTGAATTATGAGATTGACAGAAAGGCAAGAATTAAGTATTTTCTGAGATTTTTCTTTGAGCTCCTTGACATTGGCATGAAGAATGCATACCTATGTAATATATTCAAAATTGGTGGCAGAAGCAGGATTGAAATCAACATTACCTTCTGTGGAGTTCAGACAATACATTGCAAGATGTCTAATCGGGAATTATTCACGTTGACAAAGGAATTTATCAAAAGCTGTAAAAACCTCAAGGAGGTAAAGAACATGCTGTAATCCAGAATCCAGAGCACAGAATGATAAAGTAACGTGAGGAAAAGGTGTGTTCATTGTGCTTCAAAGCCTATTGAAGATTTCACTTAAAATATCTGTGAGCAGTATGGTGTTAAAGGGGAACGAAACACCAAAATCATGTTTCTTCCTAAATAAAGGATATGACCTGTAAAATGCAGTGGTAGGATTGTTTTCTTACTCCGCCACACCGTTTCCACTGAGCAAGCGAAGTAATAACCACCTTATATGTCATCAGAGCCAACCGTGCACTGGAATTAGTAGAGAGATCACAAGTGTCATTGCTGCACATGCAGTAATACATTTTCAAAAATTGTTCTTGTTGGTATTTAAGTTCAAGAGTAGTGTACTTTGTGGTGGTGTTTTTGTGATGGTGTTACTGAGTCAGTTTAGTATTATACAAACAATATAATATTGTGAAAAATAAAGTGCCCCAATGTTGTGCATATGGCTGTAATGTGAGAAGGGAAACACACACGAGAACTCATTTTCATGCGTTTCCAGACAGAGATAAATCTCCCAAAAGATATAGGAGATGGGTGGAATTTTGCAAAAGAAAAGACTTTTTGCCTGGTCCCTGCGCTCGTTATGTTTCTTCCATTTTAAGGATACAGATTATGGCCAGAACAGTTATTAAAAAAGCAGCTTATGCCAGATGAAAATTTCAGAGAGCCTTTATCCTGGAACTATTCCTATTATAAGGAAAAATGAAGACAATTTCCAGATATCAAGTTCTAGTAAGACAATTGATCCTTCATCATCTTCATTCAAGAGCAAACGATGAAGAACAGAACAATATGAAGCCAGAAATTTTAAAAGTATAGTTTCTGAGCTATGCGATAGTGTTACTTGCAGTAAGTCTGACAACGAAGGCGATGGTGATAAAAGTAGTGAAAGAGCATTCAGAATAGGGGTTGATGAAAAAACTGAGAATTCAGAAGTACAAACGTGAACTAGATATATAAATCATAAGGAAATATATATTGCTGGAACCTGAAAATATCTATGAAACAAGCAATGATGAGGAAGATCAGGATAAGATGAATGAAGGTTTCTATGAACCTGATACTTCAGATTCTGATGCAAGGATAATGAGGAGGAGGGAGGAGGAGAAGAAACGTTCACCATACATGGAAATGAAGCTATAGCGGAATATTTCATAGTTGCTTGGACATCTCTACTTTTATTTTTCAAGATATGTATTTTATGTAGAAATGAAATCAAAACAATTCCTTATTACATTAAAGGAACAATGTTATGTGTTAAAACAGTAATACATTCACTTGGAACTCAAAAAGTTTATCAGGAAAGAAACCGGAACGAAATACTTTAATAGCAAGCTCTTTATCATTATCTGGTATATTGTTTCAGCAATTTAAGACCTGCAAATCACTGGGTTTGGCAATGTTTTCAAGGCATACATCCGATAACACCATCCAAAACATGGCAGCACCAGTTGTGAGCATTTTGGGTTCAAGATAGAAAAGAAAGGAAAAAAAATACTTGAGTTGGTTAAAAGTTTGTGGTATACCTATATGGTTGGCAGGCGATGGGCAGTATTACTCCCCAGGATTTTTGGCCAAATATATAGTCTATTCTATCATAGATTTAAATTCCTGCAAAATTATTAATTTTTAACTTGTTCAAAGAGGTATGGTGAAAGGCGATTTGGAAAAGGCTGCTTGTGACAACATAATGACTAAGCTTGCAAAACATGAAATATATAGAGTTAAAGTTTTTCTCTCCGACAGACACAAAGGTAAGATACCTGTTAAAAACTCAGTATCTGGAAGTTGAATATGAATTTGAGGTATGGCATTTGTATAAAAATTTAATGAAAAAAATTAAAATGGTAGAAAAAAAATATCCAGAGCTGATGGTATGGAAAGCCAGTATAAATAACCATTTATGGTGGACTGCGCTAAACTGCAATGAGAATGGTAACATATTAATTGAAAAATTCACATTAGTTCATCATATAAAAAATGAACATAAATGGCTAGAAAAAGGTGAATAGAAATCATGTGAACATGATGAATTGTTGGAAGAAGACCAAAGAAATAAATTATGGATTAAAGGCAAATCAAATGCCTATCATGCTCTGAACAAAATTATTTTGGATAGCACCTTAAAAGATATGGCTGATATTTGACATTATATACATGCTGGCAGTTTAGATAGCAATCACAGTTTTCATCTCAGATATGCTCCCAAAAGAATACATTTTTCATGCAATGGCCTTCAACTTAGATACAGGACAGCAGCGCTAAATCACAATTTCAATGTAAATAAAAAAAGACTGGTGTCAAAACTCAGTACTCCAAAGCATCTAGGTCTTGGAATATGAAAAATAAACATGAGGAATCTAACGAAGAATGGAACCTGCTGATAATGCGTAAAATAAAAAAAAATCTCTGCCTGCACATTGTGTGCATCCATTACTGGACACAGCAATTGATCTGTCACTACCAATAATAATAATGATAATGGTTGCATTTAAAACTTACTATTTCAATTTGTGTGCTTATTAGTGAAGTTTGAAGCCTACATATACTTTGCTGGGTTCCAGAAAAGCATTTCTAATACTAAGCACTACATATGATGGCAGGATAACTCTTCTTCTGTGTCCAATAGCAGTCCATGAATTAATCCACGCTGCAAGTTGTTTGTAGCAGGAATATCGCCAGGTCGTATTAGCAGGATTGTTGGCAGTGATTAATTTCTTTTTAGCTCATTATTCATAGATGTACATTCCTTACGCTTACACCAATGGATGGAACCAGCACTGTTTTCCGTGTTCACACTAACTGTGTCTGAATCGCTGTTAGAATGGTGTAAATCTTCCAAATCGCTCTTATTTTGGTTCAGCTGATAGTCAGATACCACGTTAACTCGCTTTCAGAGCAGATTGTTGGACTACTGTTTATCACCTAATAGGTATTAATTGGATTATGAAAAGGGATTGGCTAGCTTTAGCTCTGATCTTTGTTATTCAAAGAAGTTATGAACTCTAATGAAATTAACACGTAAACTTGTTAGTCATTTAAACACCTATGCTGCGTATGTCTTATTTGGGTGTAGTGTGGCTCTCATGATGTCATGCGTCAACTCAACAACAGGCTGTAACCTGATAACCATTCACCTTGGAATGGTGAAACTGCGTGCATTGTTATTTATTCCTGATGACAAACTAACATGGTCAATGAAATATTCATTTTTGTGTTTCGTTCCCCTTTAATTTTTGCTTTACTACAAGTAAAAACAGTTTTGCGGAATTTCTTATCAAATAGACAAGAGATACACAACCTTTGTAGCTTTTCAATGTATAATGTGCAATGTGTTGTGCAACTGTCCTTTAAGATACACATGGAAAAATATGTTCTGGCAATTTTTTATCAGTACAAATAAACTTTTTTGAAAGAAAAGAATATTTTGTTTATAAACCTTCCAATTAACACAGAGATGCATAAATTTCATAGCCCTTTAGTTTTATTATGTACCTGAAGGGGTTAATGAGATGGTTAAAGATCACAAGTTAGTACAAGCATTGAATATTTTTGAATTCATCTTAAAATGAGCAGGTGATAATATAAAACTAGTGAATAAAACGGTCATTAGGGAGTATAATGATTGGATTGATAAGGAATGTAGAAATTTAGAAAGCTTGCTAAAGGAAGCTGTAATAAAATGGAGAGAGAAGAAAGACTTAATTGTTCTGGGCTTGAGAGCTCAATATAGGGATTATTGGAAAAAAAAAAAAAAAAAGTTGAAGTAAGGTATGGAGAAAGGCAGGGAAATTGAAAGGAAAATAATATCAGGTAATGCACAGCAGATATGGGGGTTATTAGGAAATGCACACAAGGGCATCAGGATTAACACCTGTTGAACTAGGAGTTTGGATTTAGAATTTTAAACAATTGTTTGAAATGAAAGTTGTGGGAACATATAACGGGAATCTCAGTAGTGAATATTATTATACAGAAGAATTAGATAAACTATTCACAAATGAGGAAGTGCTAAAGCAAGTAAGGAATCTAAAAAAGGGGAAAGCAGTGGGTAGTGAAGGGTTGCCCTCAGAATTTTTTCATGTGTGGGTTGAGAAAGCAGAAACACTTCAATATTTAACAAGATTGATCAATGAAATTAAATAGAATAATGGTATACCTAAGAGCTGGTGAGTGGCTGTAATACATCCTATTTATAAAAAGGTATGGGTAACATAAATAATCAAATAAGTACAGAAGTTGTCAAACTTTGAGAAAATATTTGCATATATACTTTTGAAAGAATTCAAACTTGGTCAGAAGGCCATCATTTAGTGTTGACATATCAGTCAGGATTCAGTAAGGGAAGTAGAACAGTGATTATGCTTTAATATTAAGCACTATGGTGGATAAATACACAAGCAAGAAGTGTGGCAGGCTATATACAGGGTTTGTGGATCTAGAGAAAGCATATAATAGCATAATTATTAGAGAAGCACTCTGGTACAAATTACTAAAGAAGGGATTAAGTAGAGAGATGGTGTTTTAAAGGAACTGTATCAACAAAGCACATTCTGTATGAAAGTGCAGGAGGGAGAAGTTACAGAAGAGTGCGACAAGATAGAGGACTCTGGTAGGGCTGTAAGTTGAGCCCTAAGCTGTTTAATCTGTTTATAGATGATGTGTTAGAGAGATGAAGGCAGTTAATAATCATGTACGAACAATTAATAATAAAGAAATCCCAGGACTGTTATATGTAGATGATTTGCTGGTAAGATCATACCTGGTGGTATGTTTAAGAAATTCAGTAAATTAAATGAAAGGTACTGTAAAGAATGGGGTTTTAAAGTTAATGTTAACAAAACTAATATTATAGTATTAAAAAAAGGCAGCAAATTAAGAAAAGAGGAGCGGTGGTTATTTCAGGGCAAAGAAATTCAGATTATGAAGGATTTTTATTTATTTGGGTTTAAAACTTAATAGCACTGGGGGGTGGAGGAAGCATAAAGAAGCTTTTTGGCAAAAGATAAAGCAGTATTGAAATTGGTCATTAATTTCTGTATATAACTCTTTTGATGAATATGACCTATCTGGAAGGCTTTAGTGGAGTCAAGATGGCTTTATGGATTAGGGATCTGGGGTGCGGAGGAAGATTGGGAAAAGATGGACATGTTACTGAAAATGTTTTGTAAGATGATTTTAAGAGTTCCATATAATTCTGCAGGGGAAGGAGATATGTTAGAATTAGGCAAAGTGAGTATGTGAGGGATGATTATGGAAAGAGTGCTGAAGTATTGGTTTAGAATTAATCACTTACCACAGGAGCAATTTTGAAAGATTGCATAAATCTACAAAAAAAACTGTATTCACTCAAAGAATTGGCTAGGTGAAATCAGGAACCAACTTACAATGATTAGTATGGATGATATATGATTAAGAAGAGTGGGTTTGCTGACAGGATTCTGGGAATTAGATGCCAGTTGGAGGATATGGACAGACAAAATCATGGGCAGTGGTGGAGAAAAAAAAGGTTCTCTAAAATGTTATAAGGATTTTGGAAGTAATAATGGGAAAGAGATTTAATAGGGATCAAAAAGAAGGTTTAAACTGGGAGTTCGGTGGTTAAAAGGTTACTGGGGAGGGTCAGAAGAAGGAATTTGACCTATATGCAGGGATAAAGAAGATGCAATCCATATTTTATTAGAATTCAAAGGCACAGATATCTGGAGGAAAGAGTTCATCCTAAATAAATGGTTGAAGATGAAAAAAATAGCAGTATTTCAAAAAAAAAAATTGTAAACAATCTCAGATTATTAATTTAGGAGAGGTCTTATTTAGAGTTAAGAAGAAATGGATCGGATTGGTAAATGAAACCAAAGTACTTAGCACAAACTAGTTTGTTAATTAATAAAGTATAATCATAGTGTGATAACAACAATGTATGAGCTAATTGTTGTTGAAAGGAATGCTATTAATTATCTTAGTAAAAATAAGCAAAATAAACATTAAAAATGACAACTACAACCCCAGAGAGCACATACATGCAATAATATACAGCCTCACTTTCAGAGTGATAAGTATATCTTTTAGCATAAAAGATTACAGCAAGGAATACAAGATCCTAGAAATTGGACGTAAACATGATTTTACAAAAGAAATTGTTGTCAGGAATATAAAGAAATAAAAAAAAAGCAAGTAATAGAAGTCACCATGCTAAGCAGCATAAAAGAAACAAAGAAGTTAAAAACAAATTATCACCTTCCACCCTTGGGCCTTCCAAAACTTTGCTAAATTATCAAGACATGTAGTATGATGCTAGCCCCTGTCCACAATATTGCTTAAAAAACATACTCAGGACAGAATTCCAGATGGAAATTCACTCATTTACGAAGTTGAATGTAATGATTATTGAAAAATACACTTTAGGAAGACAAAGAGAAACATGGACACCAGGCTTAAGCAACATATGAGAAAAGTAAAATATAAACACACACAAATCAGCTGTTGTGGAGCATTTTTAGTTCACATATCATTTGAAAGAAAAATCTTAGGTTTTAAAGCCTTTCAAGTACCAGTTACTCTCCATGCTTGGGGAAAAGTATTTGTACATAAAAATAAACACAGGAAGTTAAATTTTGAAGTCCCATATGAAAACAATCTCTTTACACTGTATGTCCAGCCAGGAAACACCATTTAGAAGCCACAGGGTGAAGCCTGGCAGTGATTTGAGGGTGATGATGGAGACAGTCTGTGAAACATGTCCCATTGAGTTTTAGCTATAGAGATGAAATTAATTTTGAGTATTTAATATGTTCAAACATTTTTCCTGCAAAAGCTTCTTTATATACTATTCTTCTTCCTCCTTTGTACTCTTTGTTTGATATTTTAGCATGTATTTATAAGCTATATAAAAGTTGAATACATTAATGCAAGATTTTCTTTTTAATTGGGTAATATGTACACCTGTTTCCTAGCTAATTTTTTCTTTGTCCAAAAGATGCAAAAATAAGCATTTAAAAATATTCGTAAGAAAATTATAAGAGATTGAAATATTATCGAAAGGATATTGTCACGCATCATCATAATGTTAGAATTATTGATAATCACATGTTTGGCAAAGCTACTGTGCACAAGCAGAAGACAAGGTTGCTAATTTGTTTGATGTGCAATGGTCAGCTTTTGCATTCTGCAAACCCTTTGGATTTCACTTCAGTGTGGTCTAATGCTTGTCACAAAGCAAAATTATATACTTGAGTGCTGCTCTTAAATGGTGTTTAGCTCACTGAGATCATGCTCTGGGTGAGACAAACTCCATCTGAGCGGTGCCAATGTGTACTGTGTTTCTCTCATGAGAATGTGGCTGTAAGGAATGTGCTGACAACAACTATAGCGTTATCTGAGAAAGATTACAGCTCTGCTTTCAACATAACAAGGCTTAGGTCTCTTAGAAAACATACTCTCTTATGCTAGCAATGCTGAATTCAAGATTAAGATTCATAAGGCAAAAAAATTAACAGAAATTACTTTGTATTGAGCAGATATAACCATTTCTCAGGCTGACTCAGTAGAGTTCTTCCTTTCTTGCTGGGCATTGTAAATAGCTTTAAAAATCACTAGAAAACATCACTAGAAAACACATGCTGCTCCAAGTGAAACGTGCTGTGATACTAATATTGAGCGATGTTTGTAATTTAGATAGATCTATTTATGACATTATGAGCTGCCACGTGATAACTCCTCCAGAGAGCGGAACACCCCACACACGTTTTCTTTTTTTAGTTCCATTTATACCCCGCCTTTAACTGCATTGGTCTTATCGGCGGCCTTTCCTTTGGAACTTATGGTGTTAATTTATGTAACTCTTGTTGTTGGGTTTCGTGCACTTTGGTTTTTAATCATTAGATCATACACACATTCACATTGATGATGACCTGTATTGATAATGTATTTACAAATCTAAAAGAAAATAAATGGGAAACTAAAATAATAAAAGTAGGAATAGGTGATCTTTTTGGCCAGTTGTTAAAAGTAAATGTAAAAAAAGAGACCTTACAAAGCAATTTTGAATATAAAAGACAAATACATAATGAAAGTTTAAATAGACTGAGACAATTTCTCGCACAGGTAAGTTGGAAAGAGATTTATGAAGCAGAAAATGTAAATAAAAAGTATGAAATCTTTAGTAATATATGGCAGAAATGCTTAAATATAAAAATGCCAAGGAAAAAAGTGAAAGTCAGGTTGGGTTTAAAGGGTGCCTAGTATGAAAAATGGATGACAACAGGGAAACAAACTTCATGGGAGAGAGTGAAATTTCTAAATTCTCTGAAATGTGTAAATATGGGTGATAGATCATTAAATATATTGAAAATTACAATAGAATATTTAGATTAGTGTGTGAAAGTGCAAAAACGAAGTATAATCGGGAATTGGTAGTAAACTCAGAAAATTAGACAAAAACGATATGGAATATGGTAAGTAGGATACACAAGAAGAGAATAAAAAAAAATGGGAAAATATGACAATCAAAGAAAATAATATTGAGATAAGCAACTCAAACAAAATATGTATAAACTTTAATAATTACTTTATAAATATTACAAAACAAAAGGGAAGCAAAACGAATATAGAAAATTATAGGTCAATTTAAGAATTATTTTACTAAATTAAACATATCAGAATGCCAATTTGGGTTTCAAAGGAAGAAATCGACAATCAATACAATCAGTAAGGTTAATAGTTATATAATTGAGGCGTTGCATCAGAGATAGTCATAAGCCACAAAATCACAACTTTACAGGAAAACGTTTTAAACCTTTGAAGAAATCCTAAAATCAGAATAGTCTAAAACATGCCACAATGTTAAGATATTATATTCTCTTATATTTTTATGAAACATTTTACACAAAATGTTATTTTATCTAATCTGTTTTTTATTATTTATGTAAAAATGTTAAAAGCATGTAAGTAATTTTAGTTGTGGCTTATGACTTTCTCTCTGGAAGTACACAATTATTGGATTTTCAATGCTTCATTAGTTTCTTTTCATCTAATATCATAAGAATAAAGTATAAGCATTAAAAATTGTTCATCATTTCTTCCTAATCAACATCTTCAACCTCCAAGTCTGTCTCATTATCAACTACAAGGGCACGAAAGAATTTCTGATTTACCATTGGGACATAATCCATTAGTGACAGTACATCCTGGAATTTCTTTTTGTTTATTTTCAAGGATTCTTTGTATTTTTTGGGCAAACTAAATAGATTGGAAGGGCAGATCTGCCTTTTCTATGAATGGGAACTTCATAATAGCATCTTTGACTAAGAAAGCTGGAAGTTCACAGCGTCTGCAAAATGAATGGGTCCATTATTGTACACTACCTTTTTCACTGTCAGAATGCAGACTTTCCACGTCCTTGAAATCTTCTCTCTGCATCATATTGACAATAAAAGGTGCTTTAACAGACAATTTATCATAAGAGTTCTTCGGACATGTACATTTTTGTCCCATGGTGATAGCTTCAATTTTCTTTTTGGTTTTATCTGAAACATAAGATCTTACTTCATTTCTCCTCCTTTTGCATTTTGATCTAGACCATGATTTCTTTACTGCATTTCTCTTCCTTGATTTTGAGGTTTTACAAGGGCTCACTTCATTACTTCTAGATTTTGTGTCAACTGAAAAAATTACAACAGAGATAATCATAAGCCACATATAGCATGCTGTAGTAACTTAAATATTTTAATATCTACAATAATATATATATATATATATATATATATATATATATATAATGCATAAAGGAAACAATATAACTGAAATCGATTTTGTTTACTGTATATTTTTGTTATTGGTAATAAAAAGCACAATATTTTCCTAAGAGAAAACCTAAGCTATATAAGTTTACCATTCAGGAATGTTTACTTCTCTTACCTGTTCATTTTCTGAGTCAGATTTAGAGGAGAATCCATTAAAAGTTAAATCACTTTCTACAGATATCTCTGCAAGTTTATCATTCTTCCCAGGTGGAAAATCAAGTTTTCTTTTCACTGGCACCATAATGTGTGTCTTGTGATTATGTCTCAGGGAAAATATGAAGTCAAAGAATGGAAATAACAACACCTCCTTGTAATTCTGAATACAGCTGTCAGGTGGCAGCAAGTTATGACTGTTTAGAGACATCTATTGGTGGAGTGTAGAATTTTAGCAAAATGTTGATTTGTCTTAAAGTGTGGCTTGTAATTATCTCTGACGCAATGCCTCAATTAAAGCATTAAATAAACAGGAAAAAGTAATAACAATTTTTTGGACTTATCGAAGGCATTTGACTGCGTAAATATAGATATACTTATAAACAAATTAGAAAATTACGGAGTTCGTGGATTGGCACAAAAATGGATTAGTTTGTATCTTAAAAACAGAATGCAGCGCATTGAAATAAACCATAGAAATATTGCTGGCATTGTAGAAAAAATTAAAACAAACTTCCAAATGGTTAGGCAAGGAATACCGCAAGGCTCAAAATTAGTCCTTTTTTTGTTTCTAATATATATTAACGATATTTTTGAATTAGTACAAAAACTGGAAAAGTAGGAATTGGATATGCAGACGATATGACAGTAGTAATTAAAGGTAAGTCAGGTACTGAGGTAGAATTAAAAGCAAATGAGTTAATGAAAACAAATTAAACAATACTATATATATCTGGACATGATTCTAAATACTAAAAAGACAGCCTGGATAAACTTTGAATTAAAAAAATGCAATCTAAATAGTATACAGCTGGAAATGGATGATGAAAAAATACCATATTCAATACACAAATTTTTAGGAGTTATAGATAAACAGCTAAGTTGGAAACCATATATAGCTCATATAAAAAGAAGAAAATACTGGTTTATATATAATGAGACAGGTGAGGGAAACCGTGGATTACGAAACACTTAAACAGGTATACTATGCTTTTATTTACACTCTCATAAAATATGGAATAATATTCTGGGGAAATATTACAACAGAAGTGGAAAAGGTTGTTAAATTACCAAAAAAAGAAAATGAATAAATAGAATAATCGGTAATGTTAATAATAGACATACATGTAAATCAATGTTTATGCAATATGGTATACTGTTCCTTGTATATACATTTATGAGATGATAAAACATGTCTTAGAGGAAAATGATCCAAGAAATGCTGGCATACACACATATAACCTAAGAAACAACAATGATTATTTCAGAACAGTAATTAGAGGCACATTAAACAGACGTGTAAAAATTTTGGGAAAAGAACATTATAATAAGTTACCTGAAACAATAAAATTGATCAAAAAATGCTGACCAAACTATGAAGGAAATAAAAGGCACCTACTAGTAAATGCATTTTATAGGCTGGAGGAATTTAAGTGTGGGGCTGGTAATTAAGAATTGTAAATAAATTCTATTTGTAAATATTGTAATTGTAAATGATTATTGTACTTGGCGAATCCACAACATGTAGATGTTATCATGGATGAAATAAATTGAACTTGGCAGGACATGTCAAGGGTAAGTTTATCAGCTGTGAGCTGTCTCAGTTGTTGCTTTGTCTTCGTGTTGTGAAGTGTTTTGACAATATGTGTGTTGTGTGTGATTTCCTTAGGAATGTTATTCTTTTATTAGCCCACGGAAATGCCTGCCAACAAATTCACGCTTGAGCAGCATATTTTTATGTACGATACATACATTTAAACTGAATTATGTAGACAGATGTGTAGACAATTTCAGCAGCAATTTCCCGGTTATTCAGTTCCAGTTAGAGACACTGAGATGTTTGGCCAATAAATTTAGAACGAGATTGCTAAATACTAAAACATAAAGTTTATAGGAACAATCCCCACACCATAGACGAACTTAAGGACAATATAAAAGAAATGAACATTATGCAAGAAGAACTTGTGTGTGTGAATGGTAATTTCGTCCGACGATGTCAAGAATGTCTTCGTGCAGATAGACACCACTTTAAACAGCTTTTATAACAAGGTTAGTACTCATTACATATGCGTTACTAATACTCGAGAGTAAGTAATGTGGGAGTTACGGAGCGGAAAGCCCTGCAGTGTACTAGACTGTGCAGAGCACGAATTTGCATAATCCACAACCTTGGCATAAAACAAAGGCACTGTATGTTCATGTATATATTTAATTCATGTACTCACAGTGTTCAACTATGTTTCTGTATGATGAACAATGTGTATTTTATGCCAGTATTTTGTTAGATACATTTTCTCATATACATGACACATAAGATTTCCACCACAAAATCATTTTTGAAACAACAAGCAAGTAATAAAGACAAGGGGAAAGTTGCTCCACGAGCAAAAGTCTTTTATAAACTCTCCATGCTAGAAAGGCATAAGTGGCTGATGCTAAAGGAATCCCAAAATTATCTTGAAGCAGGGGAATCCTGGATTTTATTTTTCCATGTGACTTTGAGAGGACAAATAAGAAAAGAAGCCTAAAAACTCTCCAGATTTCTTTAAACTTAGAAATTGCAGTTATCCTCAGCCAATCAGAAACTTAACAAGAAAATTTGAACCACCAGGAACTCTTGTGTGTATAAGCTGGTGCCAGACAAAGTTAAGTCTCCTTGTGAATTCAGTCGCGTAACAAACCCGTTGCTTTGCATAAGAATTCTGCGCCATCAGGAACAATGGATTACTAAGAACCATATTATCGTGTGCACGAAGTAGATAAATTCTAATTAATATTTGTCTTATGAACTTAACATGTGATACAAAAACTTAGTAGCTTTGTTATATAATTCCGTACCTTAACGGACATTGGATAAGGAAACAACAAATTATCGTGTGTGCGAGGAAGAGAAATAAATATTTGGGTGACAAGTGTTTTGCAAAGTAGAGTTAGTAATAAATAAAAGTCACAATTCAATTGCACATAAATCTAAATTAAAACAAATTGGAAATACATCCGACGTAAGTATCACAACATTTTTTAAGGTGTTTAAAATTTACTTCTTACTTTGAAATCTTCAGAATTAAATATTAAAATATAACTTTAATTAGTGTGGTCCACATTATTTTCTTACTCTCCATCCCCTTTGAGGTACCCACATACAATCTCATGCAAATTAATAATATAAGAACCGACGGCAGCCGAGGACCAGTAAAGGAGAACAAGAGAACTTCGATGCAGCTATCAATCAGAAGACACAAACTCGTATTGTGCAGGCGCAATAATTAATTAAAAATAAATATTAATTAGAGTTGAGGAGGGTTACGTTGGATCCAATAATTATAGCAAAATAAACAGCGAGGACCTGCATGGGGCGTGAAATTAAGAAAACAACATGAAAGTAAGAAAACAGCATAAAAAGTAAGAAGACGAAAAAAGAAGAAAGCAAGAGAAAATAAGTTATATTCAACATCTACAAGAGCAATGAGAATCAACTAGATCTCCCAGAACTTCAGGTGGAACTTCAACAAACTTGACTGTGCAGAGAATCCTTCAAGATCTACAACTACGATGCAGACCGATTATCAACAGCGACTCCAAGAACTTCTAGATGATACAGCAACACGATCAATGAAAGAAAGAAAGAAAATTAGGAAGAAGGGGCATGGATCAACAAGAAATTCCATTCACGCAACAGTGCTTCCAAATATGAATAGTCAACAAAGGTCAGATTCAATCTGTACATTTATCTGTGTAAATTAATGTTATTAATGAAATTATGAAACAGAAAACTGGTTTCCAAAACTATGTCTCAATCACAAGAGATGGTAATTTGAATGAGGGAGAAAATAGTTTGGAAACAGATCATTCTTTGTTAGAATATACCCGACCACTCACACCAGAGATGAGTAATGTAAATTATACAGGCAACATGACAGCCGTTGAGGGACCAAATACAACAAATTTTCCTAGTAGTAGAAATGAGGGTCTTCAACCCAAAGATACAAGTAGGTTAGTAGGGGAACCATTGTCAAACACAGGTACAAACAATCCAACACTAGAAAGTTTACTGCAAGCTATAATACTTCTTAACACTAGCTTAACTAAAATCGACAATTAGAAGCATAAAATTGACAATCGGAATGAAAGTTTGCTAAGTATGATTGAAACACATAACTGTAAAATTGACAATCAAAATCATAATTAATGCAACAAAATGCCACTTTAGTTACTAAAATTGAGGAACAAAATGAAGTCTTGTCGAATTTGAAAGGTGAAGTTGTTACATTACAAGAGCAAATAGCTAGTTTAAATACTAAAATTCAGGGTGAATTGAATTAACTTAAGAATGAAATAGATAAGAAAGAAAAAGGGAATTGTGCAACAGATGTAGCTTTAATTAAACAATCATAACAAATTTCAAGAAAACATTAAAACTACACAAGACGAGGTACAATTTATACATGTAAATGTGTCAGGTGACCTGGTACTCTTAAACACAAAGGTCAATCATTTCAGTGTAAACAAAATAAGAACTGGGGTGAGAATTTAAATTTTGTTTGCTCAGAAGCGAAAGAGCAAGTAGAGAAAGCAAACAAAGAAATTAGTAATAAAATTCAAAATGAATTCCAAGAACAAATATCACAAGTAAATAAAGAATTGTTAACTAAATTTGAGAAAATCAGTAAAATTACACAAATGTGAATTCTCAATTCAGTAATAAGGGTAATGATATGCCTAGTATGCATGCTAATCATATGAAAGTGAATATTGGCAACAGTGATACTACTGTTATGTCTGATGTAAATGTTATTTGGAGAGATGATAGGGAATTTGTTAATCCTATGTCCACAAATACCAGTGAAGTACAAAGTTCAATTCCAAATACATATCATGATCAGATACCTAGTGTTACATATTCGTGAGAACTTATCACAGTATCACTCAACACTTCTGAATGACTTGTCACTATCTGCATTTTCAATAGACAATCATGATTCTCCTGTTGAATTTATTCAACAACTAAAAGAATAACATTCTGGAACCAATCAAAATGATTATAACGAGAAAACGTCTTGATAACCAAACACTAGACTGAATTAATATAATTATGGGTCCAGATGACAGTTTCGAGTTTTTCCAGCATATCTTTGTTAATAAATTTTGTAATGCTACAACACAACATCATATCTGTTCGAAAATCTGTTATGGTGAATATAATGCAAGGTGAGTTTCAAGTATGACAGATTACCTCCTACATCATTCGAGGTATATTAAGCACCTTCATCCTTCAATAACTGAGAATGATTTTATAACTCTGATGAATCATTTCTCTTTAAGAATTCAGAACTACCATCTTATTGTGAAACCAAGGACAATAATAGAGTTCTTGACCTAATCTCTGTTCTAGAAAATCAAGAGTATGAATTTCAAAATTCTTATGAAATTGATAGTATGCATTATAACCAAGAAAGACCTGTTGAAAGACCAAGAAACGGAAATAGTATCAGTATGATGGACCAAGAAATAGTAATGTTCCCAAGCAAAATAATCAGTTTGTTTGTAACAGTTATGAAAATTTAGTTCCAAATTTTGGAAGAGCCAGAGAAGGCTATCATAATCAAAGAAGAAACCAAACTGAACAGATAAATACAATGAGAATCAGACTGTCTAGTAACAATAACTACCGAAGACAAACTATCAGACAGAATAATTCAAGATAATCACGTGGATCCAGACAACAATATCATCCAAGGCAGAGAAATTAATTACTGTACTGATGATGAAAGGTCACTACATTCATGCGATCACAGAAATAATCTTCTGGTTACTCATAATAATAACGAATGACGTGAAATCCATGTAGCACCAGTACCTAATGTCAGAACATCAAAATTGAATCCGGTAAACTAAAAAGTGATATTGTGGAACAGGGTTACATTGATGTCACAGGTAGAGGTGTTGGAATAAATCCCGAAACTGAAGAAATTACTTCACATACAATTCGCTTCGGAGAAGTTGAATGCAACAAAACAGAAAAAGGTGAATTGGATACCCTTTAAGTGACCTTATATACAAATTGAAATTGGTGATAAAACTAAAAATTGTTGATATTTGAAAAGAAGCTAGAAACAGTGATGTGTATTGAATTTATTTCAAGGTGAGTCGAAATTATTACACTAACATCACTTAAGTTTACTCACTTAACATGGGAACAACATGGGATGGGAACAACCGTTTCCCGAAACATGTTAAGTGAGTAAACTTAAGTGATATTAGTGTAACAATTTCGACTCACCTTGAAATAAATACTATAAATTGTGCTATTGATATGGGAGCTTCCTGTAGTGTTTGTTCATTACATTTATATGAACTACTTATAAAAAAAGAAAAGGACATTTTGAGCTTTTCAAGCGACTAACCTTATTTGCAATGTTGCAATTGGTAAAGCTACAAGGTCATAAAGAAGCAATGTCTTCTAGAATTCAAAATTGAACCAGAAATTTTGAGAGTATATTCCTTGTGGTAAACAAATAAAATAATAATGTAATATTGGAATGTGATATCTTTGAGGAATACAAAGTTCACATTAACTTTGAAAACAAATTAGTACAACTCTGAAATAATGAGAAACTTGTCGAAATTAGTTTTATTGAGGAAGAATATGAACGTAATAAACTTACTTCGCAGGAAGAAGAGATAATGAATACGGAATTCTTTGTTCAACAGATAAGTATTAATGAACACGAATACTTAAACTCCTTCCTGGTAGTACAGAAAACTTGGACAATAGTCACTAATCTGTTTTGTCATACCATACAAGTCAACCCTCCTTAAAAGCAGGTGCTGTTAGCAGGGAACCCATAGACAAAATATTTGAAAAATGCAGAAAGGCCTACAACCTAAATAAACAACAAAGGTAGGATTTAAATGCTCTGATACAAAAGAAGTCTAAAATATTCTCAGACATCCCAGGGAAGTGTTCAGTTTATACTCATTCATTTGAAGTGGATGATATTAAACCTTTTTATCAGCGCTACAATAGTATTCCACTTGGCTTACGCAAGCAAGCTAATGATGTAATACAAGAGATAATTGATGAGAATATTATTGAGGAAGGGAACTCACCCTATATTTCATTTCTCTGCTGGACAATTGAGCATGGGAATCCAGTTAAATTACTTGCTACTCTTGATGCTCATCAATTGAATAAATTTATAAAACCAGATCCTTTTCAAAATGAGAGCATAAACCAAACGATTGCTAAGTTAATGGAATGCAAATTTATATCTCCAATAGACTCAAAAAAATAGCTATTGGCAGATACCTTTAGATGAGAAATTTGGAAAGTGTTGTTCTTTTATAGTATATAATTTCACCTGTATTTCTTTTGGGCTTCGTAACTTTTCGAGTGGATTTCTCTGAGCACACTGAACAAAGTATTTAAAGGAACAAAACATGATATTATGCTAAACTACATTGATGATTTCCTCATTATTTCAGAAACTTCCGAACAACATCTCAAACACTTAAACTTTGCACTATCTAGATTATATGAGTGCGGATATACGATAAACCTTAAGTAGTCAAAATTTTGTGTAAAGGGAGTAAGTTTCCTTGGGTTTATCATAGATGAGAATGGAATGAAACCAGATTGTGGCCAAATTGAAGCAATGCAAAACATTCCAGTGCCAAGAAATATAAAAAAATTATTAAAATATTCGGGATATGGAATTACATAAGCAGATTCTTACCACGCTATGCACAGGAAATCACTCCTCTGAGAGAACTACTGAAAAAAGAACGGTAAATGGAAATTGACTCCAGAATTACAAGAATGCTATAAAAAGGCACAGAAAGTATTCAAAAACACAATTCTTCTTGAACGTCCGTATGATAATTGGACTTATGTGATATATGTGGATGCTTCAACTGGAGGTTACAGTGCTATTTTAGACCAGTGACAAAGAGAGATTGTCATGTAATAAGCACAGCATTACAAGATTTAAGTACTGTAGAAAGATATTCTTCCATGACAGAATTAGTAGTTGCTGCTATACATTTCGCTCTAAGCAAATTCAGAATATATGTTTATCTTCACAAAATTCTGATGTACTCCAATCATATAAGTTTGAAATTTATTCAAAAATGCAATTTAACATCATCAAAAGTATCAAAATACATACATGCTATTCTTAAGTATGATGTAGAAATGATGTATGAGCTCCAGGCTCAAAGAATAATTCAGTGATCTATTGTCACAACGAAATTTCCAGGAAGGAATTCCAGAAACCATTGAGAAACCACAACAAGAGGTTAGAATCCTCAACATTGATATAAAACTGAATAAGGATACTGAGATGAAGTTAAAAGAATCATTGAAATTTCAAAAGGAAGATGACAAGCTACATAGATATTTTGAGATGACTCCTAAAGTTAGCCAGGATTATAAAGAGAGCATTGCAGTATTTGATGGTTTTTTGTATAGGAAACATGGTCATGAAAATAAGACATGGAAAGTTATAATACCGAAAGCTCTAGAAAATGACGCAAGTTCATTTCACCTACAACTTCTACATTCAGGTATCAACAAAGTAACAAATATGATTCTAGAAAGTATGTATATATCTAAAGCTAGAGAAAAGGTACGGAAATGTGTTTCCTGTTGTGAAACTTGCCAAAAGTGTAAATACTTAAACGTTAAATTTTTGGAGTGATACAAATTCAATTCTAAGAAACAAACCACGAGATTTGATTTATTTAGATATCCATGGAGAAATGCCACAAGCTCAATTTAGATATAAATATATCTTAGCCCTGTATGATATATTTTCCAAACTTACCAGAATATTTCCAATTAAAAAGGCGAACAGTAAAAGTTGTTTACGTATACTTCTTCAAAACTACATTCCTCAAGAAGGAGAAATTAAAGCTCTCCTGATGGACAATTCTACAATATTTACCAGAAAAGAACCTTTTTTCCAAGAACCTTTGAAAGAAAAGAATATAAAACATTTCTGTTCTCAATACCATTCCCAGAGCAATCAATGCGATCATGCTGTAAAAGAGATAGGAAATTATTTGAGACTTTTGCCCCATAAGAAATGCTTTACCTGGATTAGATATGTACCCGCCATCAAATTAATCTTGAATGAAACGATCAATTCAACAACTGAATACAAGCCCATTGAATTAGCCAAAGGAACAACAAATTGAAACCATAAATATCAGCATACCTAAAGCTGTCCAGATTGATGACAACATATGCCTAGAAGCCAAGCAGATGTTTGAAATAGCTAGAGAGAGAATTGAGAAAGCTGCTAAGAGACACAAGGAAAGATATTTGAAAAATAAAGGTAAATTATGGAACATTCAAGAAGGGAATTTAGTTCTTCTAAGGAATAAAACACTTTGGAAGCAAATCAAAGACTGATGATATACTTCAAAGGATCATATAAATAGCAAAATTACTTTCTACAGACAACTATGAATTAGTCAACCCACAGAACAATAAACTTATTCGTCAATACAATAAAAATATGTTATCTCCATTCAAACAATTACCATTAAATACTAAGTCAGAGTCATCAAATGAAGAAGCAATGAGGACAGATAATGAAAATGAAGAATAAATAGAAAGAGTCGAAAAAGGCAAGAAATAAGTGAGAGAGAAATGGAAAAGGGAAAAGTTATGTGATTATTCAAAAATGACCGTGTAACAAAACAATACACAGCATATTCATTAAAACTGTAAATAAATTGTAATTAAAATCAAGGGACATCTTTATTTATTTGTTTTTAAATTTCTCTAATATTAAGAAAAGTACAGATAATCTCCTTGTAATTGAATAAATAGATTGAATGAAAGGTAACGTAAATTGAAGAAAATGTTGCTTATATTTAGAATTAATGATATCAAAGTGCGATTAATAAGTATGATTGAAAATGTAAATAATATTATTACCATTGTCATTTTTATAAGTTGTAATATTAAGATAAGTAACAGGATAAATTTATGCTTTCAAAGAAATTTATATGTCAGGGTACCAGTAATGACTTCGAACCTTTTTCAATGAAAGAAACTGACACACAAAAACCAGTTTTGTAGAAAAAGGGAGATCATAGATCATTAAACTTAAAAACAGAGGGACACCTTCTCTTCCAAAACATAAATAGAAATAGTCAGGTATATTCTTACGGCATATAGGAAGTATGAATGCTTCTAATACTGTTATGTAATTAACATATTCTCAGCATTTATAGAGGCATTTTTGAAGCAGTATTTTATGCTATATTATTGTCCTATCTATATTTATCTATGTATTGTATTTAATTCTTGTAATCACAGTGTTTAACTATATTTCTGTGTGATAAACTAAATGTATTTTATTTCAGTGTTTTGTTAGATATATTTTCTCATATACATGATGCATAAGATTTCCACAAAAACATAAGACACAAGCAAGTGAGCAACAAAGATGAGGGAAAAGTTGCTCCATAAACAAAAGTCTTTTATAAACTCTCCATGTTAGAAGGATTTAAGTGACTGATGCTAAAGGAATCCCAAAATTATCTTGAAGCAGGGGAATCCTGGATTGTATTTTTCCATGTGACTTTGAGAGGACGAATGAGGAAAGCCTAAACGCCCTCCAGGTTTCTTTAAACTTAGAAATTGAGGTTATCCTCAGCCAGTCAGAAAGTTCACGAGAAAATTTGAATCACCAGGAACTCTGTGTATATAAGCTGGTGTCAGACAAGTAAAGCTAGTCCCCTTGTGAACTAAGTCGCATAACAAACCTGCATTGCTTTGCATAAGAATTCCGCGCCATCAGGAACAATGGATTACTAAGAGCAATATTATTGCGTGCGAGAAGTAGATAAATTCTAATTAATACTTGTCTCATGAACATGTGATACAAAAACTTTGTAGCTTTGTTATATAACTCTGTACCTTAACGAACATTGGATTAAGAAACAACATATCGTGTGTGCGAGAAAGAAGAATATATATACGAGTGACAAGTGTTTTGCAAAGTGGAGTCAGCGATAAATAAGTCGCAATTCAATTGCACATAAATCTAAATTAAAACAAAGTGGAAATGCATCCGACTTAAGAAACATAATTTTGTAAGGTGTTTAACATTTACTTCTTACTTTGAAATCTTCATAATTAAATACTACAATATAACTTAAATTAGTGTGGTCCACTTTATAGAAGTTAAGCACATGAATGTTGATTATCTCACAAATTAAGATCTAATGGTTTGGCTATCTTCCAGAAATATGATGGCTGACTCTTCTGGTATAGCACTAACATACAAGTTAGAGTATGACATGTACAAAATTAAAATTTTTTCAAAAATATTAAAAATGAAACTTCATAACAAATATGAATGCGCTCTGTAATCATTCAACATGGTTAACTTTGGTATACACATCATTCAATACAATTTATTTAATTCATAGTAACAAATACATGATTTGGGATTCATCAATACAGTGGATAATTCTATATGAAAATGAACATTATAAGGTGTATCTAAATTGTTGTAACACACTTGGGGAGGGATTCCTATGATCATAACAAAAGAAAATGTTATACGAACATATGTTATATAATGCATTGTTGCTGAGTTACATCCTAAAGTGATAATAGGATGTATACTCCCCACAACACATCATGGGAGATGCTGAAAATGTGTGCCATGAGCAGCAACACTTCAGCCAATCTGCGCTGCAATTCGTATGTCCCGTCATATGGCTGTACAGGCATTACGAATATACTGTTCCTGGCCATAAACATTGTTTACTAATGTAGCATATACCACACAATTCAAGTGACCCCATAGCTAAAAGTCCAGTGGATTAAAGTCTGGAGGCCAGGCAGGCCAATACACTGGATTTCCACTCCCAAACCACTGTCTTGGAAAGGTGTTGTCAAAAACCGGCATACATTCAAACTAAATGTGCTGGTGCCCCATCATACCTGAACTACATGAGTGGCAAACTGCTTGGAGCACATTGTCCGCAGTACAGGCAGCTTGTCACTCAAGAAGGTCAAGTACATTGCTCAATCCTGTCATCGGGGTAGCATGTATGGGCCAATCAGGTGATCATGGATAATGCCACAACATATTGAGCCCAAATTGGGTTGATAATTAGCAATAACCATACCATGGGGATTTATATGTGCCCATTTATGCATGCTATGCAGGTTTATGATGCCAACTCGTCCAAATGTGGCTTTATTGGTGAACAAAACGAATAACACAAATGTAGTGTGGTAGTTTGCCATTGAATGAACCACCTGCAGAATTCTGCCCCTGACTGTGCCCATGTTTCTAGTTCTTTGTGAGAAGATTCATATGTAGAAGTTTGAAAACTGAATCATGAACTTCAATTTGCCAGAAGCAGACAATCCCTTATCTAGGTTTATCCAGAGGACACCCCAGGCTTTCAATAAAATTACTTCAGAGTTGATCCAGCAGTCAACAGACAGCTGATGATGTGAGCTCATGCTCACGATATGTGTACTGCATAATGAATAGGTGAGTGAAGCTACTAAAAGATTCAGGTTGACTCCACCTTTCGTTGTCTTTTATTAATTGCTTCACTGTTTGATTCCAACATGTTGGATACCCAAAAATTTTGTTTCAGGTTTACACTTAAAATGTTTTGACCCAAATTTGACACTGGGTTAGTCAGAGCTTTCGCTATTTTTTGTGTTGGAAGTTGATTTTATCCTTATTTAACATGAGTTTATTTGCTCTAAACCAAGATAATGTGGTGTCCATTACCAATTACATTTTTTCATTAATGTCAATATTATCTCTACCACCTTTAAATATGTTTGTGTCATTTGTAAAGAGGGTGGTTTGGCTTCAGTGATATCTTAAACATAATACTAGATCATAGCATACTCTGGTATGCCTTCAAATCACATTAATATATAACAGAAACAAGAGAGGGTGTAATCCTTGGGGACTCTCAGTGATATATTTCTTCTGTCTGAGATAGCCTTTACATACTTGCCTACTTTTATCGTTTGCACATAAAACATACAGGAGCCTTTTTATGACTTTATGGCAAAGAAGGCATTTTTATGATTGACTGAAGACAGACAGATGGATGGGCGTGCAGCTTTTATTGTCACTGGCTATACTACAGTACAGATTGGCTCGTCAATATTGTATTATAAATTATAAAAATTCATTAAAATTATTATGGCACTGCTCAATCAGATGACATTCCACTTTTGTTCTAAAAGTCTCAAGACTGGTGATATTAAATAAATTAAGAGGTAAATTGTTTATACTATAGCTTATTGAACAAATTGGTGACTTGCTAAAATTGCAGTTCTATAATGGCTTTGTGGACAGATTCAAATTGTTGCAGATGTTCACCATGAACATGATAGAGCATTAAATTCTATTGCATTATATTGTAACTTAAGATTACAAACTGAGTGTACAATGTTAATTGGTATATAATGCTGTGCTAGGCCAGAGATGATTTGTGTGTATCCTTCATCATGATCATAGTCCCCCTTAATTGGGCTACAATAAAAAGCACACAGTACAGATTTAAAATCTGATTTCACCACTATTGACCTGTAACCAGCAGTAAATGGGCATGAACATTCTGTAGCAAACAACATGAACAGTAAAGTCAACTCCCTTAGGAAATTGTTTATCTTATTCACGTGTATGGCTGCGGGATATGTGTCCATTTTTTCTGTGACAGTATAGTTCATATTATGAAGCATAAAATACAGAGTAGAAATCTTTGTATAGCCTAGAAAGTGGTGTTCTTTGCTTTGATGCATGTTTATTATGGTACCAGGTAAAATTTCAACATGTGTGGCAGAAAGAAGCAATACTACCAAGTTTTAGAGAATTCTTATAAAACAAATTTATTTTACATGTAATTTTTATAAAATTTTTACACTAAACATTTTATGTATTCTAAAATTGTTTTAAATCAATATAATGCAATACCCCTTACCCCATAATTTTTAATTTATCTAGCATTATGGTCACCCATATCAAATGCTTTGGAAAGATCAAAAAAATTTCCACCTCTAATTCACTTCTATCCATCATATTGTAAATGTTGTCAACAAAGAAGCTATTGCTAGATTTGTTGACTTGTCAGTTTGAAAGCAAGGGACTCCTTCTTTATGTTGAATCTGTTCAGAACTTAAGTTTTACATACATTACTTTTTCCAGTATTTTGGAAAATGCTAATAATAGGGCTATAATAGGTCTATAATTTTTAACCTAATCCTCCTCACCCTTTTTAGAAATGGGTTTAATTTCAGCTATCTTCAATATTTTTGGAAATCCGTCATTTTCCAGAGATTTGATAATTAAATGACAAATTGGCTTAATTAGTAGCCTGATGCAGTTTTAATAATATAATAATGCTCATCTAAACCAGAAGATTTTTGTATTTTTCAGCTCTTTAATTACATTCAATAACTGAGTTTCAGAGAGAGGTCCTAAGTACAGTGATTTTTTATTAATAGTCTTACAATCCTTTATTTGTGGTGCAGATGAATTATTGAGTTGCTGCAATTCAACATCACCTTGGCAATGCAAAATAAACTAGTCAAACAGGTAATGCAAACTAGCGTTTTAGGATTAATAATAGACAAACATTTAAAATGGAACAAATATATTGAAAAGATCTCAACGAAAATAAATAGTGGGATAACATACTAAAACAAGTGGCACAAATCATGGATGAGAATAGTGTAATACAGATATACTATGCATTTATACATTCACACTTAAATTATGGGCTCATTTTATGGGGATCAGCAAATATGAAATATATAACTCAGTATTTAAATTGCAGAAAAGAGTGATAAAAATCACAAGAAAAATACCAAGAAGAAGTTCCAGTAGAAATGCATTTAAAACAATTTATTAACTTTCTCCTGTTTGTATATATACAAATATCTTAATTATGTAATCAGGACCCATAAAGAAATTATATTGAGTTTTTTATTTATGGATGCTCTTTAACTACTATGGTTCTTAGCGCCCTATTCTATATTCGGCGTGAAAAACCAGACATTCTGCTCAGAAGCCTCTCTATCAGGTTTGAGGTTCTTTTACGTGCTGTAAATCACGGGACCACTGGCTTTACTTCCTTTCTGAAGGAAGCCACGCTAAGGATTTTTACGCCTGAAAAAAAAATCCATTGCCCTCTGCTGGGTTTGAACCTCGGAAACTAGAGGCTAGCATGATACCCTTAGATCATGGAGGATGACACCCATAAAGAAGATAAAAATGTTAGCATACATGAACACAACACTAGAAATAAACAGAATTATTATTGAAGTGGATTAACAGGTTCTCTTGAAAATAAATGTATTGAGAGTAATGGGAAGGATTTATATAACCACTAGTGTAATTAGAGCAATAAACGAAGAGGGGAAAATGATAAAGGAAATTAAAACATAGCTTGTTAAAAATGCCTTCTATTCAGCAGAAGAGTATAAAACAGGAATTATTGCACATGTTTGGTTATACCTCTCCTATAAATAAAATTTGTTAAGTTTTGTAAATATATGTTTTATGTATTGTATGTTTTGTTGACAAACCTTGCACATATTTTTTTACATTGGCGAATAAAGCTGAATCTGAATCTTTTTTTGTAATATTTGCGAAATAATTATTGAATATGTTTACTATCTTCTTGAGGCAGTTCTGTTTGACTTTCATGCTTAAGATGAATGTTGCTCAAGTGTGGCTGGTAGTTTTGTTTCACTTTTGATGACTTCTCTTGTTGCCTTTTGTTTATTATTAAAAGTTCATTATCTTCCTGCTATTGAATAGCTTTTTAGCTGCTTGAATTACTCGTTTATGTATTTTTTATAATATGATTGAAATTCCTTCTATGTACTTCCATTTCTACTTAAATAATTGAGAAGCCTTATTTAGTTTCTCAAGTTTAGTTTCTTTAATCACCTATGTAGAGGAGTTTTTCTTTGTTTTTACTTTAACAGCAGGAAATGCAACTGAATGGCATTTAAAATTGTTTATAAAATTAGGTAATTTGTCATCTGCTGTATATTCTTTGTAAACTTCCTCCCACATTTAATTTTCAAGAAAGTAGTAAAAATAATTTGTGTCTTTGATTTTGCAAATAAATTCCTTTGATTTTTGTTTTGAATTTACAGTTTGAAATAGTTTGGGCTTGTTTTTGGCTTGTTTTAGTTACATGATTTAAGCCAGATTAGGTTCATCATTAGCTAATGAAAATTTACATTTATATATACCACTGATTGCTGCAATGCATATTTTTGATCGAGGTGATCAATCACTCTTCACAACAGTATGCTGAACTTTGCTGTTCTATTTGGTTTAGATGAGGGCCATCTGTCCTGGAGATCCTAGTCTCCTATCCACAAATTGCAAAACAAAAGTGCAATCATTCAACTGACATAACCAATCTAGAGTAGGCCTAACAGCCTCGACATAGCTCTTATCTTCATCCCTTCATAGAATAGCACTCAGGTACAGCTTTGCATATGGGAATATTTCTTTTGTGGTAATTTTTGAGTGGCTCATCTTGTAGATAATTTCATGTGAGGAGGCAGATCTATACAGATTATTAGTTCCAGCATGAAGGATTGTGATGTCTGGATCATCTTTTAAAGCATCCTTACTATGTGATAAATTTGGGCTCTGGGATAGCAATATAATGATACTTCATATTCATTTAAAGATTTACTGCTCTTTTTTTTTCTTTCTTCTTTCCTCTTTCTTCCATCACCATTGACACCATCACTTTTGTGACATATAGGTTAAGGTTGCTAAAATAAAAATGCATGGTAGAGGCAAGACCTTTAAATTTTTTAGATGGTGGCTTGTAACAAGATCTTTGACTCCTTGCATTATCTTTAGAATTCTCTTCTTCATTATACATAATGAGCTGCAGTAAAGAGAATTGCTCCATATTATTATACCATATTTTAGAGTAGAATGGGCATATGCAAAATATATACTCCTAGGAAGTCTACTGTGATTAAATGCCCAAGCTGTCTAAAGGTATAGCATATTGTCCTAATTTTTTTAATCAGGTAATCAGTGTGTATGTTTAAATTATTTTTGTTCCAAAGCTCAGGAAGTTTGGTGGTATTCATTTATTTTAACTACTTTATTATTTTATAGTAACTGTATAGTTTGGAAACTTTATTTTTGGAAATGTGAAAATGCATTAAGTGTGTCTTATGTGTACAGTTGTTTTTATGAAACCAATTGAAATATTATTAATCATTATACATGCTAGGTTCTGAAGGCCTCATCTTTATTGTTCTCTGTTATTATGTTAGTGTCATTTGCATTTTGTATCACTATTTTAGCTGTACCAACATTAAATTTCAAATTGTTTATTAAAAATATGAAAAGAACTAGACCCAGAATTAAACCTTTTTAATACTTAATACTTTTGCTATCTGATTCATATTCTTTAACATGATCTTTTAAGTATGTACAATTTCCACTTTGATTTATTTCTGTCTATAGGGTATGATTCAGTCCATACTAAGACATGCCCTCAAATACCCATAATTTCTAGTCTTTATATAATAAGTTATGATTTAAAACATTGAAAGTTACGGTTAAATCCAATAAGATTCCTTTTACACTTCCTTTATTATTTAAGGTCTATATATAAACTCTGTTAACAGAGTTGAAATGAACAGTAAAGTTTACTTATATAAAACTGTTGGGACTTTGAATGAAATTATTACATTCAATAAATTCTCCTTCTGTGTATAATGGCTTAACTTTCACAATTTTGAAATTGTTGGGAAATATTGCATTTTTGAAAAAGTATGTATGATCATCACTGGGTGGGTAATATACTGAGCACATTTCTTTAACATAATATTGGCACCTTATCGGTTCCAAATGAATATGACTGCATTTTTGGTTTTAACCTATTCTAGCATAATGCTTCGTATAATTTTTCAGCAGAAATTTGCTGATCTTCCTGCAATGGTATCCTGTTGGAAATGCAGCATATATACAGAATAAAGTTACAATTTGCTGGCCAGCAAAGTAATGTACATAGGAAGTTGGTTTAACACTAGGACCACTGGAGCTAGTTATATACTTAAAACTGTTGATGTGGTCAATTTGACCATGAGAAGGTGTTATATGCTGCTTTATGTTTATATGCCCCACGTATGGCAGCCAATTTGAAGAAGGTATATAGTTACGTAATATTATTACGTAAGTTATTAAGCTTCATGCATTGGAAGCCTACTTGAAGTATTGTTCTTGGAGTTCTTTGTTTAAGAAGTTTGCAACACGCTTTGGGCATCGGTTTGAATTTGTTGATTATGTAATAGTTACTGTTATTACGCAATATCCTGCTACGTATGATAAGCTGATTTAAAGATGTAATTTCAAGTTTTACACTATAATATTTAACTTTGTTATTAAAACTGCTTCTATATATTATTTATGTTTGAATTTGCCTCGGCTGCGTCAGTAATGTTTGTAGAGTCATGTATCTCTTAGGCAAGGTGCGGTATGACAATAATTGTAGACATCACAGAATTTAAGTTTTTAAATTAACTTCTTTTATTAATCCTTGCACATTTTTATAAAAGCACTACACGTTTTAAGAGCTGTGAGGTTCTTTAATACTTTCACTTAGCTAACGCGTAGACATATTTTACGATTCACACGTAATATTTCTGTAAAGAACACATCTTACATCTGGTCACTACCAAGGTTTGCCAGCAGCTGAACATTATTGCAACCGTTAAACCTGTAAGCTTCGGTATTTCAAGTCTCTGATTGGCTAATTCTAGTCCAATAGAATATCTGCATTTTACTTAAAGCTTTTCTTTGTTGTTGATTGGCTAATTTTAAACTGTTACTGAATTTTACGTTATCGTTGCTCTAATCATGACTAGTAACTTTCAAACTCATTATTGCTACAAGGTTACCTCATTGTTAGCAACTTAAAACTTATTATTCTCACAGCTCTTGCATTATTAGAGTAAATAATGTATTCACATAACATTATTAAAACATGTTTACAATAAAAATAAGCATTTGCAATGACTGTTACATACAATTCAAATAATTATTACATACATATTGTTTCTAGGCGGGCTGTTATTGAATTTACTTATTATAAAATACAATTGAAATTATTCAGGTATTAAAATACTGCCTTAACCACTGCTTTTAACACACAGAGTTTGACAAAATGGTCACTCAGCACAATTATGCATGAAGTATAGAAAGTAATAAAGTGACAGGAATTTTTGGCAATAAAGGTACATGCATTTTTATCATTATAGATAGGTTTATATTACAATTTTTTTTTTTCAGTTTATTTTTTCGCCATTTGAGAATATCCAAAGTACAAATGCTGACTTCATAACACCCAATGCATTGTTAATATGTCAGTTCACATTCATTAATTAGTAATGAAATGACAGTAATTGAAGCAATGAAAGAGAGTAAACATACTGGACATGATGTTTGGATTATTAATGTGTAACCACACTTGCATACATTACAAAAATATAGGGTTTTTATTTATCTCTCTTTCTGGATATTAGTATTTTCTAAAGCTTAATCAAGCTGTAATTATTTTGACTGTAAAAGGTTAATTACAAACTAACTTTTTTGGGCATGATCTTCAGACACATTTTTTGCACCTGATAAAAGTTGCAGTGGTCTTATTTCTACACCTCATTTGGCATTGCTGTTTCTTTCTTAGCATTTCATCCTCTTCTTATTTCAGCTCTTCTTTTTCTTCCTCTCCTATTTTAATTTCTAGATTGCATGTATTCTGTGCGCAGTTCTTCTGCAAGTTTCAGATTGAAACTTTGACCTATCTGCTGTCCAGTCACGGACTTCAGTATAGTCAGTCCATCAGTTGATGGCAGCTAGATCAAGGATGTTATGAAAAACATGTAGTGGTCAATGACATGTACCAGAACGAAGTGAATATAATCTTAACATCTGATCTAAGACATCAACTGCAAATTTTGTTTCACTGCAGAAGCTAGTTGTCTCGGGAACTCTCTTAGTATTATTCCGTATTTCAACTTCTGAGTATACATAAAGTTTTACAGAAGAATGTTTTTGTTTAGTTTACCATGGTGCACAGTCAATATAATATCTTTATTCTACAGGAGAACAGATGTGTGCAAACTAATTATTATGCTTTTTATAATGTTGGGGATTGTCCTTACATGGTCTACAGTTCCAATAAAACTAGTGCCTTCATCTTTTGGTTTTTTGCCACATTTCACTACAGTGAAGAAGTTATTGGTACTCACATCCCTACCCTTATTTTGGTATGGTGCTACTAACCTCATGACCACTCTCTCAGGAAGATTTTCATTTGGTGCTCTCTGTTTATCTTTGCCAAGGTAAGAGAACCTGTTCAAATATATTTTAGTGTTCATGTCTGTTAGTAGTTGTAATTTAATACTGAATTTATCAGGCTTGCTTAGCATGTATTACAGATAGGGACATCTGTTCTGCTTGGAAAAAGTAGTTCTTGTGCAGCGACATTTGCACCTAGGCTAAAACACAGCTTGCAGTTTTCAGTCAGTTTATTCCAGATACTTGACTAGAGCAAATGTATCCATTTTCAAACTGTCTGAGCTCATGCTTTTTATACCAAAATGCAGATACTGAAAAGTTTCTCAGAGCCATCTCGCTGAAGAATGGAGGGTCCCATTTAAACACCACAGTTCTTTTACCTCTGTGTTTCTGCCTCCTAGAGCACCTCTGACATATAATAAAACAATAAACTTATCTAATTCTTCTAATTTTGCACTCCATGAATCATTGTCTAGTACCTTTCTGGCCTCTGTTTCTGCATTTTTGCATTTGTTTCAACATTGATTCATCAGTCAACAGGTGCCATGCTTGCAACACTATCATTACTTACATGTTGCTTTGAATATGCTGTAGGCCTTCCCTTCTCTTTCAAGGCATTCTGCTGGGTGAACCAAAGTCCACTACAGTCCATTCTGTGATACCATCCTTGTAGAAGTTAAGTTTTGATCTCTTTAGTGGAAGTTAGTTCCTGTTCTGGTTTCCCTTTCTGCATCGAGGCTGTGTTACAAATCCCTCTCCTGCGCAGGACCGACCCTGACCGAAGTTGTTGTTATTTGATTGAGGTTCAGCATCTGTGTGACAGATACATCAATTAGAAGCTTTTATCTTATAAAATTCTATTGCTCTGACCCAAACCATATTTGTTTTAATGATGGTGATGTTTGTAAAGGTAGCAATAATAACAACAATAATGGTTTACAAAATCGATTACCTTAAGTCTTTTCATTTCCATGTGGAATTGTCTGTACGTTTTCCACAGTTTCTGAACTGCTACTTCCAGGAACATCGATTGGTTGATAATATTCTTCTGATGCAATGCTACCACTTTCTGTTAGATCTGCCAATCTGACTAATCCTCAGAAGTTTCATTGAAATATTTCATCTTCATAAATTTCTTCATCTGTGCAAGGATGTTGCCTATATCACTAAGCTCTCTTTGATATGTTCACTGCTCAAATATCACTTCTCAAAAATGAGTTGCCAACACTGTTGTTGAAAAAGTTATATTAATTTGAAACCATCCTACACATTATTCATCATTCAGTTGAGTTTGAATTTGAATGGCCACTGTACAAGCTATGATGGTGTAGTTCTACTAAAAGTAACATGATAGCAGTCATAATGACCGCTTGGCAGTTCTAAGTATAAGTGCCGATAAGTGTGAAACTAACTTTGAAAAAATAAACATTGCAGGGTCTACATGATCTAGGAGACTACTTAGGAAAAGCCATGAATTCACTATGACGTACAGTGAAAACAGTAGTAGTAGTAATAATAATTATACATTGAAATTATAAAAGCGGTCAGAATGAACTTCTTGGCAGCTCTAGTTGTCCTCCGTGGTGTAAGGGTTACCATGCTAGCCTCTAGTTCCTGAGGTAGTGGGTTCAAACCCGGTGGGGGGCAATAGGTTTTTTCGAGCGTAAAAATCCTTAGCATGGCTTCCTTCGGAAGGGAAGTAAAGCCAGTGATCCCGTGTCATAGCCTCAAGCCAGATAAAGAGGCATCTGAGCAAACTTTCTGGTCTTTCATGCCCAATATAGAATGGGACGCTAAGAACCATAGCAGTTGAAGGGCATCCATAAGTAAGACCCTTTTTTTTTTAGAGGGGGCCAGTTCTAGTGTTAAGGGGGGCATAAATGGTGATTTTTATGATTATTTTCCATTTTGAAGTTTTAATTTACACATGAATGTTTGTAATCTTCAGCTCATTTTGGTGTAACTTTTATAGCAGTGAGTTTTATGCTTCATCTTGATATAAAGTGTTGACATTTTTACCATCCATTTGTAGTTAAACATATTTATGTAGAATGTATAGGTATTTTTTTAAAATTTAGAACACATTATTCGGTAATATAATTTTAGGTATTATATCAAAAAAAATCATAACTTTACTACTGGTAAAAAAACATTATTTTTCATCATTTAACAGTAAGCGTTGAAGATGCCTTGAAAAGTTCAGCTAATTATCTTAAAATAGTTTTTAGATAATAGTCAGCAATTGGATGAGTTTAACAACGGCGACTTAGAGGATTTAAAATCCCTTAAGGTGAATGCTGTATATATATTACTTGTATAAATAAACACCAAAAGCTGAAATTATCTTTCTTTATGAACAGAAATGCAGTATAATTGTGACTTCAAATCTGAGGTATATCTTTAACATGTGAGGTGTGCAACATGCTTTGCCTAATATTTCAATATAACCAAGGAAGATTACTCTATTTTTGGAAAGTAGACCTTTAAATTATTTTTCAACATAATTTACATTTACATTCAAGCTTTTTGTTGTACCCCTTCACAAGCTTTGAAATCCCCCTATATAGAACTCTTCTACTTGTGATTGTAGGCACCCTGTGATGCTATCCTTGAGCTCCTCATCTGTTTCAAACCGACATGACACAAGCCATTTCTTCATGTTTTGTAACAGTTGATAGTCACTTGGAACCAAGTCAAGGCGATACACTGAATGATCAAAACCCTCCAACTTAACTTTTGCAGGAGATTTTGAGTGCATGCAGCAGTATGTGGCCAAACATTATTGTGGAAGAAAACAATCCCAGAACTCAACATGCCACATCATTTGTTCTGAATCGCTCTCCTAAGAATGGCTAGTGTCTGACAGTAGACATCAGAGTTTTTATTATTATTATTATTATTATTATTATTATTATTATTATTATTATTATTATTATTATTATTATTATTATTATTATTATTATGCCTTGTTCTGTAAACTCCAATAATAAACTTTGTTTGTCCCAGAAAATGGTTGGCAGGAGCTTCTTGGTTGTGAATGTTTGGAAGCATTTTTGTGGTTTAGTAGCGGAGCTGGTGTGACCCCATGCCATTGACTCATTTTGCTTTCATGTTCACTATCGAACCCATGTCGAGAAAGCTTTCACCTTCACTCTCGTAGCATAGAAGGAATGTCAGTGCTGCTACCATCCTCATGGTTTTTTTGACTTAAGATAGAATTTCAGCACCCACCAAGTACAAAAGTTGATATAGCTTAACCTTTGTTATTTCATGCAGGGCAGTCTTACAATCCTGATTTGCAGAAAATAATCATGGAGTTCTGAAATTATAAAAAGCAATTTTGCCTGACCAAATCATTCACACTAGCACGTTGCCTGCTTCATTCTTCATCTTGGATATTATGCATCCATCTTGGAATCGACAACATCAATGTTAAACAATATCTTCACTGATAAAGTTCCCATACATTACAGTAATCTCATGATGTGCTGCTGCTTAGTTAAGTTGAATAATATATTTAGATTTGTGCGTTTCCATTCATATTCAACAGAGCTGTCCAGGACCTCCTGCTGATTAAGTGGCACAATATCTAGCATGCTAACAGCTGAGTGAGAGTATGTATTATGGTGGAAATCCCATGCTAACAGTACAGTTTATTCACTTTGCTGAAACTTGGAAGACAAAATATTTTGTTAGTTTCTTAACAGCTAATGGTCCACCTCCAAACATTTATTTGAAATTAATGAATTTGCACTAGAGTATTTGCCACTACATGTGAAGCAGGTCATAAATCAAACTATTGGTTAAAGCTGGTGGTACTTATCCAAAACTGACTTAACATGTTGCTTAGTGTCAAATCCCCATTACACACAGTACTTCTCGATAAACCAAGTGTATTGGAAAGTATGCTCAACATTGGCAATGTTTACTACTATTACAGTTCCAACTACAAAAAGAAGAGTAAAATTGCTATTGTTGTGGGTGTTTTTCCAATTGCTTGATTGATTTGTCATACACCTGTTTCCTTGAGTATGAAGTGTTCGCATTTTTTACTTTAATAGATGAATAAATTAATGAGAAATGCTGTGCCAACTATGGACACTTTTTAAAAAATAAGTGACAAGTTTGATATTTATACGGTGAAATGAAGTTTATAAAAAAGAAAGAAAGAAAAAATAGCAAGTGGCACACACATGTAAAACGGAATCTTTATATCATATCATATACTTGAAAATGCATATGCCTTTGATACCCACTTTCCTTTGGCCACACATGTTGTGAAATGCAATTTGTAAAATATGCGTAAACTATCACATCATTATCTTGGCTCATGTGATGATGTAGCAAATATGGACAAATCCGCTTTGTAGTAAAAATTCATTTAATTAAGGTACTGAAACATAGGTGAAGAAGTGTCTATTAGCAAGAACTTCCTAAATTATTGTCTCAAAAACAACTGAGTGAAAAACTCTAATCTTTTTACCTACTTTGCCATTGGCTACAGAAACCATTTTCTTGCTTTGATGATTTTGGATGCATTTTGCAACCTTTCCCTCTTTGCACCTCTTTGGCATAAGGCATGCATTCATAGAGCAATAACCATTCAACATTTTGAAAAGCTTTTGCCAGCAAATTTAACTTGAAGTTAACAGCTGCATCTCTAAAGCTGTATCCCAATAGCTAGTAAAATTCAAATCATTTTTAGCTGATCCCAATTTGTGAAGACTTCCATAGTTGACTTCTTTACATAATCCTTTCTCAGTAATTTATTATCAACCTGACTCAACAGCCAAGGTCAGGGTATGTGACACAAGGTGAGTGGACTGTGTATCGTCAGATGTACTACATCAAGAGGATTACAATTGTGCAGAAACTTTTATTGTAAATTGTGCAAAGTAAATGGGGTTTACCAAAAGGATGCATAGGAAAAATCTGTTTGGTTTCTTTTAAACTGTCTATAGCCTTAATCATATTCTGACATACAAAAGCATTGCAACATAAAGTTGTGATGAAATTCCAACATAAACTATTTTTTTTTATATGAAACTCATGCTTAGAAAAAAATCCTGTGTTATTCAGAATACCATGGTATAATCTTTCCTTAAGCTTTGGGTACTTGTAACACTTCCATCCTGTATAAAAATGCACAGATAGTAATTAAAAAAGACCAAAAAAAGAAAGAAAAGAAATTAAAACAAATCAAGATGTCAGCCAAGGGTACAGGCTGTTCCTAGTTCTATTCTGTGTTTGACCTCGTCAAAATATGGAAAAAGCAGAGTAACTTGCGGTATACTCGTGGAGGGAGAGCATAACTCGCAGTATGTCCAATATATTAATATATTATTTAATATATGAACTATGGTAATGTTGTTAAATATCTGATGTTTTAGTTGTTACTCTTATTGTTTATTTTTATTTCTTGCCACGGCTGCTGTTATTTAGGTTTTTGGTAAAGCATGTATAACTTTGCAGGGTGTGATACGGGAAGGAAGGTAATAAGTAACAACTTTAACAATAGATTAAGTTATTGAAAAATACTATGCTTTAATGGCACACGCATTGACTGTCTTATTAATAATCTACACAGTTCTTAAGTTAGTTGGAGCTGTAGAACGGTCTAGCCCTACCACGTTCGTAAGCCAAACTTGCGGTCGCTGAGCAATGAAGTATTTTATACGTGCTCTAGAAATAATTGTAACATTTATCACACGTTCCTATAGACCTTTAAATCGATAACGTTTCACCGTTCCTACTACATTATAAGAAGTAAATAATATCGCCTGCTTCTGAGAGCTTACATGTATCTTATTCACATCGCAGCACTTTATACCCAACCGCCCTGGCTGATGGAGACGTTAGAACTAACCTTTCTTCCCTTGAAGATTTTAAACATACTCTTTCTTAAAATTTCATTGTCTGTCTTCGTTCAGCTTGGAACCTTCCAGAAGACTTACCCGGCTATTGTTCTACGTTTGCAAGCATGTGGCCTCTCTACAAACATATGTTATTTTCGCTTGTCGCCTTTTTCTGTTTCACAAAGGCTCAAGGTCTGGCTTTTATGATCTTCCCGTAAAGTCCTTTTTGCCTGGGCCCTAATTTTAACACAAAGATATGTTTGTCGGCTTTTAACAAGAATTCCACAGCTCCAGCTACACTTGCACATACATAAAACTTATGCCTTAACTCCTATTTATACAACAAGTATTTTTCTTATTAATACAATTTCACATTATAATTCACATTATTATATATATGGCATATATAACCATAGTTACTGTCTCAAATTCAGGTATATGCATAAAAGTAACGAACGTCTTAACTACTTGACTTAAAGTTGCTGATGTCACATGAACACAAGACAGTGAAGAGAATCACATGCATAGTATGTATTGGATATCAATTTACAAGGGAAGGGTATGAGGGAGAGCCCGGGCACTTTTGTCAAATCTTGGTAAAATTTTTATGTTAACAGACAGAATTAGTGAATGGGGCAGAGGGAAATGATTTAATATCTCCCTTTCAGAGTGGATTCAGGAGAGTCAAAGAACAATGGATAACAATATTAATAATTAAAACATTAATTGATAAATATTTGTCAAAGAAAAGAGGTAAACTGTGTTGCAGTGTTTATTGACCTGGAGAAAGCTTATGACAGGATAAAAAGAGATGCATTGTGGTACATACTGTAGTGCAAAGGGACGAGTAAAGATATGATTAGAATGCTGCAAGTAATCTTTATGGCTAACACCTTTTGTGTTATATGTGTGGAAAGCAAAGTGACAAGAGAAGTTGTACAGGATCTAGAGCTGAGACAAGAATGTAAAATGAGTCTTATCTTATTTAACTTGTTTATTAATGACACTTTAGTGGGGTTAAAGGAAGTTAATAAGCACATGCTGGTAATTAATAACCTAGAGATTCTGGGTCTGTTATTTGCTGATGACGTAGTGGTTGCATTCTTTTCAGTGATTGGTTTGAAAAAAACAATTGAAGAAATAGATATTGTGAAAAATGGGATCTGAAAGTGAATCAAGGTAAGACAAAAATTATGGTTTTTAAGAAAGGGAATAAACTGAAAAAGGAAGAAAAGTGGAATATAGGAGCAATCAATATTGAGATTGTCAAAGGGTTTACTTATTTGGGAATAAAGTTTGACAGCTTTGGTCAATGGGAGAAGCAGAAATGTTTGGCCTTGGCTAAGGATAGTTAGCTATGACTATTGTAATGAAAGGCTTATATTTTGCGCCTAACATGAATACTGCTTGGTGTGAGAAGGTTTACAGTGCGCTGGTACTATCAAGGTGGGCCTAAGGTATTGAGATGGGTGGAGGGGAAGATAGTTGAAAAGAGATGGACAAGATTCTGAATATGTTCTGTAAAACTAGGTTAGGTATTCCACAAAATGCAGCTAATGCTGGAGCCCTCTTAGAAATGGGAAAGGTAAGTGTGAGGTGATGGAAAAAATACTTGTATACAAGTTCAGAGTGAAAGGGTTGCTGCAGGGCCATATATTGAAAGAATGCTTAAAATTTCAAAAATCCTCTTTGGGTGAATTGAGCTGTGTACGAAAAATTGGATCTGAGCTAAGCTGGAATGGAATGAGGGAGGAGTGATTGAGGAGAGATCTGATGGCTGGTTTCTGGAAGATTATTAGAACCAGTTTTGAAGACAATAGAGACACAAAATGTGAAGAATGAATATTTATTGAGGTGCTTTATGTTTATCAGCTCCACATATGGGAGCCAATTTGAAGAAAGCAATTTAGCGATGTTTTTGATGTGAGATATTTCTTGTAAACCCTACGTTTTGTGTCACTTACAAAGAAGTTATTTAGATTATGTAATGAAGATACACATTGATGTTTCAATTTTAGGACGCCAAACTTTATAGTGAAGATGATGCTTGTTTTTACGTACTATTATTAAAGTTATTTGCCTCGGCTGCTTTCAGTCGCACTATAGAAATACGAGTTCTTGTAGGGTTGTGATAAGACTCAAATTATAAGACGCCACACAATTTACTTTTTTAATTTTTACTTCTTTTTATTTCACTTTATATATGCACATTTTTATAAACGCAACACTTTATAAAATAAAACTGTGAGCACTTAATACATTTTGGGCGGAGAACACAAATTTTTATCATTTATACTTTACAACATTTTTACCCATGACTTTCACGTCTGCTCTGTCTAATATCTTGCCCGAAACTTTCACGTCTGCTGTGTCCTACATCTTGCCCGAGACTGGCTAGATTCAATGGTGAAAACCTTTAGCGTCAGTAATGCCATTCTCTTATTGGCTAAATCTAGTCCAATAGAATTTAAGTATTCAAACTAAAAATCTTTCTTTACTTTTGATTGGTTAATTCCAAACTGTAAGCGAAATTACGTTATTGCCGATCTTTTTCATAACCACTACTTTTAAAACTCCAAACACATTATTGTCACCAAAATTACATTATTGCCTCATCATTAACATCCTAAAACATAGTATTCTCACAGTTTTTACACTATTAGAGTATATAAACATTTACATATCACTAATAAATACGTTTACAATAAAAATAAGTATTTACAATGACTTTACATACAATTTATATAATAATTGTATAATATTGTTTTCTTGGTGGGCTGTTATTGAATTTAATTAATAAAAAATACAATTAGTATCATTTAGGCATTAAAATACTGCCTCAAATTGCCCCCTTTTAGAAATATTTAAAATTTACTCTTTTTGTTGATTCTTTTAAGTTTTCAAATATTTTCTAAAAGTCTCCTGAAAGAAAGAAACATAACTTTTATTTTGCACTTCCTATCTTTCATTGTCACTTTCTTACTTTTTCTTCAACACTCGTTTGTCACAACACTCGTATATAGCTGAACACTCACTATCACTTTCACTAGTAAACACTTTATATGCTTTACATTTTTACATATAATTATACATGTTAACATTTGTTACCCTTTGTTTACAATTTGTTTCCTAAATTTTAATTTATAATATAAATGTAATTGCCACTTAGATTTTCTACTAACAATGGATTTTTAATTTAATTCTTCTGTTTCTAAACTTTCTTCTGTTATTTATTACTTGCTGTATTTAGTAAAGCCAAGAAAAATTTATTATTTACAATTTTAAATGACATTGATTTTCCTTTTATGTTCCAAATACATTATTTTGTTTTTTTCTTGTGCCACACATAACCTGTAAATTTTACTTTCCTTTTCTTTTTGTTTCTCAGATTGTTTACATTTATTTTCTCTTTCATTTTATTCCTATGCCACACATAATTTAAATACTTTATTTTCTTTTTCTTTTTGTTTCTCAGACTGTTTACATTTATTCTCTGTTTCTTTTTGTGAAACACATACCCTACATATTTTACTTTCTTTCCATTTTTGTCTCTCAGACTGTTTACATTTATTTTCTGTTTCCTTTTATGCCACATATAATCTACATATTTTATTTTCCCTTTCTTTTTGTTCTTATGCCACAGACTTTTTAGCTTTGCCCTAGTTTTATGTTGCACAGTTGTTTTTGACATAAAATTTGATACATGTACATGAGTGTTATCTCTCATGTTGCATGTTTGAGATGTTGATACTATGGAAAAAGCAATTGCATCTCTTGTTTTGTTTGTTAACAAAGTTGCTACATTTCTCTCTGTACTTGTATTACTGACATGCATTTGGTTAGCATTTACATAACTAGTTACATCTCTATTTACCTTTGGTACTGTTACATCCATTTGCATTTGCACAATGTTTACATTTGTGTTTTCTACTTCTTTAGTTTCCTCACTAGTTTCTGGTACTTTATTTAACTCTGTTTTCAACTCTGTACTAGCTTCATTTAACTTATTATTAGTTTCCTTTCCCAGTTCTGTATTAGTTTCAGTTACTTTACTATTAGTTTCCTTTCTCAGCTCTATATTAGTTTCAGTTACGTTATTACATGACCCTACTCTGATTTCTTTTATCTTATTAGTTTCAGTGAACATATTATTTAAGTCTTTACTTAACTCTGCTCTATCTTCTCTTATTGCTTTTCTCAGTTCTGTAAAACTTTCAGTTATATTTTTATGCATTTCATCTATCAAGTTACTATTTTCGTCTACCTTATTACTTACGTCAGCTAATGCTTTAAGTAGGCACATCATTTGTTGTGTGAACCATCCTTGCTCTTGTTGGCTAGATGTGTGAGGGTTAGTATCTGTTTTGTTTCTTGCACTAACATTTGTGAAGGTGATTGACCTTGTGTACAACTGCTACCTGATTGACTTGGCATACTATTACTATCTCTTTCTACATCTACTTCTGAATTTTCATATAATTGCTCTTCATCTACATTTACATTAGTCTGTAATATCTGACCTAACCTCAACTATCTCCATATTTTCATTCCTTATATTTTCCATTTTATTGTTTCTATTAACTTTTGAACTATTTAGCAACTTTTCCACTTCTTAACAGCATGAATTTTATTTAAATTTTACAATATTTTCTAAATTTTATATTTACAACATAAAATAAATTTAACTTTGTAGTTGTTATTTAATTTCAATACTCAGTGTTCCTGCGTAATTTGTTGTTAAGATGTTGATCACGTGCCCCTTACTCCTGAAGAATTGTTGTTATCATGGATTCCTTTGTCAATTTGGTGCTGATCTTGAAGTTCCAAGCTGCAATTTCGCTGTATGTTTGTTGTTTTTGGCCGCCCTGTTGGATTCTCTTCTGTGACGTCATCAATTCTCATTGTAATTCGTAGCCACCACGTTGCGACGCCAATTTGAAGAATGAAATTTTATTGAGGTTATTTATGTTTATCTGCCTCACGTATGGGAGCCAATTTGAAGAAGTATTGTTCTCCAACTTGCAGTTTGTAGGTTACATAATTATTTTTAGGAGTTTGCCCCACAGTTGTACGCCAATTTGAAGAATGAATATTCTAACGTTTTTTATGTGAGATTTTTCTTGTAAGCCTCATGTTTTGCGTCAATTTGCGGTAGGTTTTTGGTTACGTAAATATTATTAAGGTTACATAATGAAGATACACATTGATGTTGTTTGAATTTTAGGACGCCAAGCTTTGTAGTGAAGATGATGCTTGTTTTTACGTAATATTATTAAAGTTATTTGCCTCGGCTGCTTTCAGTCGCACTATAGAAATACGAGTTCTTGTAGGGTTGTGATAAGACTCAAATTATAAGACACCACACAATTTACTTTTTTAATTTTTACTTCTTTTTATTTCACTTTATATATGCACATTTTTATAAACACAACACTTTATAAAATTAAACTGAGCACTTAATACATTTTTGGCGGAGAACACAAATTTTTATCATTTATACTTTACAACATTTTTACCCATGACTTTCACGTCTGCTCTGTCTAATATCTTGCCCGAAACTTTCACGTCTGCTGTGTACTACATCTTGCCCGAGACTGACTAGATTCAATGGTGAAAACCTTTGGCGTCGGTAATGCCATTCTCTTATTGGCTAAATCTAGTCCAATAGAATTTAAGTATTCAAACTAAAAATCTTTCTTTACTTTTGATTGGTTAATTCCAAACTGTAAGCGAAATTACGTTATTACCGATCTTTTTCATAACCACTACTTTTAAAACTCCAAACACATTATTGTCACCAAAATTACATTATTGCCTCATTATTAACATCCTAAAGCATAGTATTCTCACAGTTTTTGCACTATTAGAGTATATAAACATTTACATATCACTAATAAATACGTTTGCAATAAAAATAAGTATTTACAATGACTTTACATAAAATTTATATAATAATTATATACATATTGTTTTCTAGGTGGGCTGTTATTGATTTTAATTAATAAAACATACAATAAGTATTATTTAGGCATTAAAATACTGCCTCAAATGTGTTTGCTGCTACCAGAGAGAAAAGTTCCTTGGTGCTATTTTGAGAATTAAAATAAGATGGTTGAGGGAGGTGTCAGCATGGTTTAGGCTAGAGATATGGAAATTAGGTCAACGGAATGGTTTTCTGCATCTGAATGCCCTCTATGTGGGGGTATAGAAGATGCTGAACATATCTTATTCAAATGTAAGGAAACAGAGATGTGGAGAAAAGGAAGGGGTTGGGCTAGAATGAATAGGAGCATGGATATGAAACCAATCTTAAATAAGAATTATAAGTGTACGGGTCAGTATCTAGAGAAAGTAGAATAAATGAAATTGGACTATTAAAAGAGGAAAGGAATGACATTGTATAACTGTAAATGTAAGAAATGAGATCATTGTAAATTTATGTATTTTGTACCTTAATAGGCTGTCTTTCTAAATAGTGGCCGTGTCCAAATTTTAGAGGGCAGTCTTGCACGTGTAATAACTTGGGGCTTCAATAAATATTACTATTATTATATATTGGATATAAATTAGCCAAAATTTAACAAAATTTGTAACACACAAAAGTAAAACAGCAGCACACAATGGAAAGTGTCCAATAAGATCCTCACTGAAAGATTAAATGGAAAATGTTTTCCACTTGAGTAGCTTAGCTCTAATGCAAGTGTAGATATAGATGGATGTAGGTAATCTTTTATCACAAAGTTTTACTTATCCGTGTGCTCTCATACTATGTTTGGTAAACTGTGTATCTGAAAGATCCTGTTAGATACCTTAAAATGCCATGATATTCTAAAAAGTTTTCAAAATGTAATCCTCCAAGAGCTTATAAGTGTACCAGTGTTTGTTTTCTTTTCCATAACCAACCCTTTGGTACTTGCCTTCCTATACTTCTAATAAAACATCTATAATAGTTGTATTCAGTGCACACTCCATATTCTCGTATAAAACAGTTTTAATATTTTATACATATTTTGCCAACCATCATCAGGTCCCCAAATTTTCATACCATACTCAACCTGCTTAACACCTTAAAATTAGAAGTAAACTACACTGTACACTGCAGAGAAGGGACATTTTGCCCAAGTGCGCTGACAAAGTTTCACCTCCGTGGCTTCACAAAAACCACCATTCAAAATTGCCTGTTATTTTGATTTAACCTCCACTGGATCTGCGCTGTATCTATTTTTCAAGTGTTCTTTGTATGTGTTCCTATATTACACACTTTACTGTTGCTGATCCCCAGTCTTTGCATTTAGAACCTATAAAATATAAAATCAGTCCCCTTAATTCTAATTTAATTTCCTCTCTGCATCCTTTACAATATCAGAAAGTCTTTGCATTTAGAACCTATAAAATATAAAATCCAGTCCCCTTAATTCTAATTTAATTTCCTCTCTGCATCCTTTACAATATCAGAAAGAAGCACTGGGTTGCACAGTTATGAAGCCTTGGGAGGATTGCAAATTATTTTATGCGATATTCCATTCAGTGAATATTAACTACATTATCTCATTTACATTTGTTTTTCTTTCCCTAGCCTTGTTTCTTAAGGAAATGCATAAGTGAAAATAAAAGAGATCCACAGTTTACTTCCGATTGCTTGGACTTTTTACCCTATACCCAGAACATAAAACTTATATTGCACACAAAATTTTAACGAGCTATGTCAAATCGTGGTTAAGCTATTTTTTATTCATAATTAATAACTTTTTGATATGGTTATATGAAATGCTCCTTGGACCCTATGGATTATCTTATTGTTCCCAAGTTTTTAATTTGAGCTTAGGATACAAATAATAAAGAAATTGTTGTGCAGACATTTCGTAATTTTAATTAGTTAAAAAGAAAAAAAACATTTATTCACATGTTATTGAATTTTTCAACTTTTTCAATTTGATTTTAGGAAAATAATTAATTTCAGCTGAGCTATATAATATGTTTAACTAGTGCACAACAATTTTTAAATTCATAACTCCTGAAGTTATCCTGAAAATTGCAAACTCGTAAGTTATAAACTGTGGACTTAAGGGGCATTTTGAAAATGAAAATGCTGAAAAAAAGAAACAGAGAAAAATGGAGTTAAAAGTTCAAGATGGTGATTTACCTAAATGATACTGGACCAATTAAATAGCCATTTGTGGCTTTAAAATTGTTTATATTAAAAAAACCAATTATGCAGCATGAAAGTATAATAAAGATGCAAAAAACAATATGAAGACCACCTTACCCTGCCACTATCTTTCTTTAATGGTAATAACATAAAAACTATTTGTAAGTTAACCAGTTAGCAATGTAAATGTTTGTTTTTGTAGTTACTAGGATGCTATGTGCTAAAATTGATACCATCATATTGCCCTTGAGATTTGAGGTACTAAAATTGACTTCAACATGTTGCAATCTCTCTAGTAAGCGCCTTTAAAATAACAAACAATTTAAACTAATGTCATTAAATAGAGCACCACCACCACCATATAATAATAATAGTAATAATAGTAGTAAAAAATAAAAAATAAATAAAAAATCATCTTTATTAGCTTATAGATTTCTTTTACAGGTTTCAAGTCTTGTCAAAACAACATATTCACAATTTATTTATAATTCATCTATTCTATACAAGCACTTTTTTACTGGAATGTTCTAGCTTCCTTTGAAATACATTACCACTTAATACTTTTAAAGTCCTTTGGTAGGCTTTTGTACAAAATTTTGCTCATTGTCAGGGGATCCTTCTCAGTAGCTTTTTTTATTTACATTTTCTCTAATAATAATTCTGTGTTCTTGTACTATACTTATGACTGTCTTTTATATGTGCATCATTCTTACTCACTACAAACATAATTACGTTATATACATACAATGAAACAATAGTTTATATTTCAGCTTTGACAAAACTATTCCACATGACTCTCTACTATGTACATTAAATATACATCTTATACATCTCTTCTGCAGTACCAGTAATCTATTTACATTTGTGATACTTGATTGTAATGTGAGTGAATTAGTCCATAATACACCATTTTTAAATAATTTGAATACAGATATTTTGCCAGATATCTCAATAAATGTATGTAAGTACTAATTTTATTGCATATACAGAGTGAGCCAAAAGACTCCGAACCACCTGCACGGTGTTTTTCCTGCCTGCGTCCTCAGCATTCATTGACGTTTGCCGCTATCGTAGAAAGGCACGGATGAAACCATACAACATTTTTAAAACTACTTTTAAAGGCTTTACTTACCAACTTTACAAAAGGAGATGCTGAAATTGGCTACCGTCGTCCATACATTTTTGGCACCTCTTTAGGAAACTATCGTCGTAGTTCACGTTGAGAAAATTTCCTGGCGGATATTTTGTTTTAATTCTTCCAAGGTGTGTGGGTTTGTCTGGTACACTTTATGTTTTAAGTTACCCCAGAGGGGTATTTTATCAACAATATTACCGGCTGCGCTGTGTTTTTCCACAGGGCGTGTGGAAATATGATAAAAACATGATAATGCACTGCTGCTATAAACAAAGTCACGCTGCTGTGCAGTGTGAAGTGCAGTATTGAGTTGACAGTGATGTGATGTAGTTGAGTTATTACGAGTTATTTATTATTTTGTCCTGTACTTAGTCACAAAGTATATTATGTGTTTTCTACTGCACAGTGTGTATTTATTTATGATTCATATGTGTTAACTCGGTCAGCTCGCCAAGTGAAAGTACGATTTGCAGAAAGATTTCCAGGTGTAAAAGTTCCAGGCCATACAACAATCCATGAACTTAACAGTAAATTTCAGGCCACAGGAAGTGTTCAGGCTAAGAAATCTAAAAGACGGCGTTTGGTTCTTACCGAAGAAACATTAGATGACATCGGTCATGATTGATAGTTTCCTAAAGAGGTGCCAAAAATGTATGGACAACAACGGTAGCCAGTTTCAGTATCTCCTTTAATAAAGTTGGTAAGTAAAGCCTTTAAAAGTTGTTTTAAAAATGTTGTATGGTTTCATCTGCGCCTTTCTATGATAGCGGCAGATGGCAACGAGCACCGAGAACGTGGACAGGAAAACACCGCGCAGACGGTTCAGAGTCTTTTGGCTCACCCTGTATATTCAATATGAAATTTAAATGTCAAATTTTCATCTACAATTACTCCCAGAAATTTTGTACTTTCCAATTGCTCTATACTTTCATTGTTTATTTTCACATTTAGAAGTTCATTTTTTGACCTATTATTTCGGTGTTGAAACAGGATTGCTTTTGTTTTTTGTGGATTTACTTTTAGATTGTTGAGTTTCAAGTAATTACAAATATCTTGTGTTTCTTTAGGTATATTAGTGAATATGATTGAGGTATTGTCTGCTATGAACTTATTTTGTAATTTGAGGATTTGGAAGGTAATTTATGTACAAGTGAAACATAAGAGGCCCAAGTATCCTTGTGGTACTCCAACTTTTATTAATTCATATCTTGATTTTAATGTATGCCCATGATGATAATGGATTTTCGTGCTTTGTTTCCTATTAGTTAGAAATTAATTTAGAATTTTAAAGAACTTAGCCCAGATGCCAAATTTCTGTAACTTGTCTGATAGTTTATCATGCAATATACTGTCAAAAGCCTTGGATAGATCTAGGAATATTCCTGCCATTTTGTCAGCATTATCAAACCCTTCTAGTATTACATGATAAAGCTTGGCTATAGCGGTAGTTCTGGAGAAGTTTCTCCTAAAACCATATTGTGATGGGTAAAGCAGTTTAAATTTATTTAGGAAACCTATCAGCCTACTACTTAATATGTTTTCAAATACCGATGTTAGGAGATAGGCCAGTAATTTCCTATTTGTGTTTCGTCGCCTTTTTTAAATATTGGTCTGACTATACTGAGTTTTAAAGTATCAGGGAAATTTGCATCATTTAGCGAGGCATTTATCAAGAACTAAAATACTAATGCATCCCTACAGTGTTTTAAAGCTTTTGGTGAGACTTTATCCCATCCAGGTGAGGATTTATTTTTAAGTTTATTTATAACTTTTACTACTTCCTCTTCTGATGTTTCTGTCAGAAAAATGGAAGTTAAAAACCCTGAAGATGCATATGAATCATCTGTCACCTTATGTTCATCTTTTGTTTCATTTATAACATATTTATTGAACATATTTATTAAAAAGCTGACACATTTGTTGTCGGTTATCTACCATTTGGCTATTTTCATTTAGTATTATGTTGTCTGTCTTATTTTTATTTATACTACTCTCTTTTACTATCTCTGATACTGTTCCTAATTTTAATGTTTGAGTTAACTATTTTATCTCCGTATTGTTGCTTCTTTAAATTAATTAGTGCTAGGAAAACTTTTTTTTTTCTTTCTTAAGTTTTTTATATATTTTTATATGCTTCCAGATTTGTTTCCCTTTATAAGGGAAAAAGTTGTATCACACATCAAATTTCGGAATTTGAAGGATCCCCTTCTGTTTAAGTGGACTCCAACTCTTCCAAAGTCATAGTCATTTAGCCAAAAGTTACCATGTACAAATAAACATTTTGTGTTATGACATAATCACAGTATTTAAATTATCTAAAACTCTAACATATTAATAAAATGAACTTACCTGTGTAATAAATGTGCTGAAGCTGTCTTTTGCACAACATCATCATAAGTACCATTACAGCAGCTCAAACTGCAAACAACTAAGATTCGATAAGTACTTATCTCTATAGAAACTAACTTAACACAAGCTTCCACCACAGGGTGCAATGGCTCACCTGGGAATTCTGAAAATTGTTGGTATTAAATTGAACCCCAAAGGACTTAAGAGGCAATAATAAAGTTTAAGAACCAATTGTTTAAAATCTTATTTTCCTTTTTACTTTTGCCTTTATATGTGGTTAAAGAGGGAGAACAATTTCAGTAACAATAAATCTAACTTCACCCAGTTTACCAGCACAGTACATAATAACTTATTAGGAGACAGTATGCCTTGATTATCACCTGGTCATGGTTAATGTATGCCTATACATATTTTTCAAATAGTTCTAAAATAAAAACAGAACATATCTGCAACAAATGCCTGCTATTACTGTAAATGGTGATTTTTGTTTAATTTACAGCAGGATCAGTGGACCATGTTTTGCATTGATTATTGTGAATGTGATAGGAAGTAATTGCTACCAAGGGACACTCCAGACATCTGCTATCTTACATCACACGCACAAATAGTTTTGCTCTCAAAAGGGTAAAATGTTACCCTTATGAAGCTTCCAGCTTCTCCATTGTTTTTATTATAACATGTTACTTTATCAACTTTATGTAGCACTTGGGCAAAGTGAAATTGTTTATAGAATGGCAGTAGTAATTGATGAATTACTGTCATTCAAGACTACTTTTTTTTATCCTCTGGGCAAAATATACATAGACATTGTATTGCTGAAAATTAATGGTAAGCATGTGCCTCTAAGTTACATGAATCACTATTAAGTAAATATGAGTAGCATTATGAAGATGGTGTTGAGAATGTGCACAATACGTGCTATACAGCTTGAATGCTTCATTAGTTTTTGGTATTCTAAGTCTTGCAGAGTTTTTACTTGCCTTTGCAGAGTTTCATGTTGCCTTCCTGTATACTAGCTCTCATTGACATAATAATAAACCTAGATGCTGTTGATAGTGATAGTGCTGTAACTAATCAAACAGTTTAAGTGTATCATATGTATTAATGCATTTCTTGTTGTCTAATTATTTGTTCTTTTCTCTGCTTCCAGTGGATTTAGGAGTGTCATGTAAGTACTAGGTAATTTTGCATGGCTTGTGAAATCATTGTGGCATGTTTAGAGTTTGGAGAGATTTTAAATGACAGAATAGCATGGTTTGGTATGAATAACAAACACCTCTTTTAGGGATGTATCCCGAGGAGCATAAATGTGTACATCTTTCTACAACTCTTATTATCATGTTAGTAGTGGTAATAGAGAAAATGGAAGTATGATATAAAATACATTGTTGGATGTAATTTTAGCTAGCAAAATCACATGTCTTAGGACTGCAGTTTCTTCCTATTTTTTAATATAAATGTCACCGAACAGCCTCTCTGGGACTCACAAGTTATTGCTCAACTCAAGCATGCACATAATACATGCTAATTGCCTACTGCATACTGATGATATTAGGAGCACCAGCCAGCAATTACAATGGCAAGTATCCAGTTTACAGCTATGTTTCTGTTGCTTAATATGCTTGGTTTTGTGTCTTAGAAATATGAATATTTTCATGTGTTAACCATGGTGTGTATTGCAAGTCCATCAGTTCATGTAAATAAATGGAATCCTTCGTTGAAAATATTTTTAAACAGTGTTATGGTTCAAAGTTTCATATGAAAGAAAGGCATTGTAATGAATCTGTAAGCAATTTCACAATGAAGGTATATAGTTGTTGTAATGGGTATTTTATACCTTGTGATATAGAAAACCCTTAGCTTTATGGTAAACTGAGATGACGACAATGACAAAAAAGCTGCTAACAAATCCCAACACTTCATACCAAACCATTGGATATGTACAATAGACATTTTGACATCCTATTTTAATTTAAAATTCTTGAAATCACTATTGCATTTAGTGAGTAACAGAATTATAAGCTCAGAAAATGTATTTTCATAAAGTGTGTATTATAATAAATAAAATGGAAATGGAAAGAATGCTATGCTGCTATTAGAATGCCCCCTAGCAGACTTCTAGTGCAACATAAAATGTACAAACCCATAGAATTTGAGACTGCATTAGACAAAGATTAGGATGGAGTTCTATATTCAATTTGAAGTGAATCCTTGGTAAAGTCCATGATGAAGAGCAGAACCAAGTATAAGAAGAGGAAGCACTTGAGGAAGATGAGTTAATCTCAAACTTTGAACCGACTAAACTAATGGTTTACATGTCAGCAGAACCACCAGCCATGACTCATGTTGCTCATTACAGTTGTCTGTTGAGTAGAATGTGCTGCAGATTGCATGAATTTTGTAGTGGTGAAGTGTTATGTGTTATGCTTTGAAGCTTCAGATATAGTCACGTTATCCACTTATTTATTGATACGGAATGGTTGATTGCTTCAGTTATATAGATACTGATTGGTTGATTATTCAATTATATATTTATTCTTCAACTACTTACATTCATCTCTTGTGAATAATTATTTGTTTACCATCTCTTCATATACTCTCCTATATCCTTTAAGGGAGATCCTATTTCAATTACAGGTGAGCCATTTTACATGGTCGGACATTCTCCAGGGGGGAAAAAAAAGAATTACTTTGTGTTTCCATTGCTTTTCAAAATTTCTATATAAAATGTAAACAATAAAACAAAGGATATGCATTTTTTAAAATTAGATAACGCTTACATTTAAACCACAGCTCTCTATTCAAAATTATATCTTAAGTCTGCGCACATATTTGCATATATTTGTATAATAGAAAGTGTATTTAACCTATAGGTTTAATGTTGTACTCATTCTAATTAGATTCTCCTTTTATGTGTGATACTTAAACACTAATCAAATTGTATTTCTTTTATTGTTTTACAGTTGATTAAGTATAATAATTCGAGTTTACTGATCACATATTTTTAAAAAAGTTGATAAATTCTGTTGAGTCTTTGTCCCTTTTTCTTTCAGTGTTAAATTCTTAGTTGCTTTTGAGAAAAAAAAAATACTACCTCTGTGAATGTGTTATGCTCGTAGTGCATGTTGGATGGAGTAGCAGCACTCAATGAGAAGATGGTGGCATTGGCAGTGGCTTGGTAACGGCGCAGAAATTTCATAATGCTTGCATTTCATCATTTGAAAATGAATATGTACTGTTAGTATTACTCAGTAATGAATACTGTTTAAGTATCACATCAGTTTTGGAGACTGGCAGTACAGAAAGTATTGAATGTGTGTAATCAATAGTTCTCAAGTTTTTGAAACACACTTTCAGTTTTTCACTTTCTTGATTGTACTCTACTTTTGTGAAAAATTTAAAAACCAGGCCTTTGATATTTTCACTAGCCCACTTAAAGCTTTAGTGGGGTTTCAATGGGTTCTTTATTTATTTGAAGATTAGCTCTGATAGCAAGGTGCTTGACTGTCCCCTAAACTTTATTACAAGGCCCTTTGTAATGAGGAGCAGCAAAAATTGGCCATTTTGCTCTTACATCGAAATCATCTTTGTGCACACAAATTGGAAAAGCTTTTCTTGTTCTTCATTGCAACATCCTGCAAAAGGGTGAAAAGTTGCCTGGTTATTATTCCAGTGAACTCATTGCTCTGAATCTTGTATAAGGAACAAATAGTTTTCTGAAAAGTCACAAACAACCAAAATTTCCTTTGGTTGCAAATCCCTTTTTCTTTCCACTAAAAGAATATGCTTTTGGCAACAAATGCATGTTTTAATGCTTACAGTTTTTTTGAAAATATACTCTAAAACGCTATTAATGATTCATCAGCTGTCTGTAATGTTGTTCTGTAAACCATTAGGCATCTCTGTGTGTTATAAATTTAGTCGTTTCTTGGTCGTAAAGGTTTTGAAGATGGGTTTTGAGAATTTCTTCCCTAGGACAGTTAGCACACTTTCTTAAGAGATGGGCAATTGTGTCTGATTGGCAGGGAGTAAGGGCTAAAAGAGTCTTCATAATTTTTTAATTAATGAGATGTGTTAACTCTGAGTAAACCAAGTTTGTTCCCATCAATCATTATGTTTCATTTTCATATACCGTACAAACCCAGATCTAATGCATCCCAGATGCTCTGGGAAGAATGCAAAATTTAGGCTTTAATGCATGAAATTTTGTAAACTCAGTTTTTTCAGGATAACTTTCTTTGAATGTGTGATAAATTTAGTCTAAATTACTGAGTAATAACTGTCCCTGTTTGTGTATTCTCTTTCCATTTTCTGTAAGAGAAACAACTTTTTGCACCTGCCATAATATGGCTTGCATCATTAGAATTGTAAAAAAAATTATACCTTTTCTAGAATACTGTTGTTTAACATCCTACCAGTTTTTATATTAGGTTTTCTATTTTTGGCTGATAATTTTTTTGCCATGGTTACCGTATGTTTTGAGACATTGAAATGTTCTTTAATTTTATTCACAGGTCAATTTGAAAAAATTATTAATATTTGGATTTTCAGACTGTTATTTTCATTGGAATGAACTTTGTCTAAGCTTCTCCATAACAATATCAAAATGTGTCATTTCACCTGTTTTGTTGTTTTTCTTACTAATACTGAATATATTTGCCAATTGTGTCTTGTATTTTACTTAGTTTCTTTTCAGAATGTGTCTTTTGTTTTAAAGGGAAACGAAACACAAAAATGATTGTGATCATTCATCATATTAGTTTGTCATCAGGAATAAATAACAATGCATGCAGTTTCACCATCCCAAGGTGAATGGTTATCTGGTTACGGCCTGTTATTCAGTTGATGTGTGACATCATGAGAGCCACACTGCACCCAGACAAGACGTACACAGCATAGGTGTTTTAAATGACTAACAAGTTTATGTGTTAATTTCACTAGAAGTTCATAATTTCTCTGAATAACAAAGAGTAGAGATAAAGCTAGCCAATCACTTTTCATAATCCAGTTAATACCTACTAGGTGATAAACAGTAGTCCAGCATCTGCTTTGAAAAGAGTGAATGTGGTATTTGACCCTTATCAGTTGAACCAAAAAAGAGCGATTTTGAAGATTTACATCACTTTGAATCGATTCCAAGATAGTGTAAACACCGAAAACCGTGCTGGTTCCATCCATTTGTGCAAGTGTAAGGAATGTATACCAATGGATAATAATGAAAGTGTCTGTTGCTTGGACTATTAAAAAACAAAATTGGTGAAGGATGATTTTGCCTTCATCACAAAGCATCCTAATTTTCGAAAATTAGTTATAGATTGTGATGTATTGAATATTGTGAGTCATAATTTAGCGTTAAAACCAAAAATGAAATTAATGTTTAAATGAAATTACTTGCCACCAACAATCCTGCTAATAAGACCTGGCGATATTCCTGCTACAAACAGTTTATTGGATTAATTTATGGACTGCTATTGGACACAGAAGAAGGGTTGTCATACCATCATGTATAGTGCTTGGTATTAGAAATGCTTTTCCAGAACCCAGTGAAGTGTATGTAAGCTTCAAACTTCACTAATAAACACACAAATTAAAAATAGTAAGTTTCAAATTCAACTATTGTTTATTTTTTATTATTATTATTATTATTATTATTATTATTATTATTATTATTATTATTATTATTATTATTATTATTATTATTATTATTATTATTATTATTATTATTATTTAAAAATTTATAACGTGTCTGTGACGAACCTTCTTAAGTTGACTGAAAACATGAGAAGTGCTTCAATCGTAGTAACTCTAATGGAGGTCGAAACATGGGAGCTATATTCTTCAGTAGTAACAGGGTAATTGCTGCATCCAATAATGGATCCACACAACGTGCATGCAGATATTTTTTTATTTCATGCACTATCTGCAGTTTGCATTCTTTGTTAGATTCCTCATATTTATTTTTCATTATTTAAGACCCAGATGCTTTGGAATACTGGGTTTTGATACTGGTCTTTTTTTAAATTTTATTTTATTTACATTGACATTGTGATCTAGCGCTGCTATCATGGATCCAAGTTGAAGGCCATTATATGAAAAATGTATACTTTCCGGAGCATATATGAAACGAAGACTGTGATAATTTTCTGAACTGCCAGTATTTATATAATGCTGAATATGAGCCAAATCTTTTAAGAAGGTGCTATCCAAAATAATTTTCTTCAGAGCATGATAGGCGTTTGATTCACCTTTAATCCATAAATTATTTCTTTGGCCTTTTTCCAACAATTCATCATGTTCACAAGATTTCCATTCACCGTTTCTAGCCATTTATGTTAATTTTTTATATGATAAAGAATTGATGTAATTTTTCAATTAATGTGGTACCGTTCTCATTACAGTTGTGCACAGCCCACCATAAATGGTTATACTGGCTTTCCATTCCATCAACTCTGGATATTTTTTTTCTACCATTTTAGTTTTTTTCATTAGACTTTTAGACAAATGCCACACGTCAAATTCATGCTCAACTTCCGGATACTTCTAACAGGTATGTTTTTTTTTCTACCATGTCACAAGCAGCCTTTTCCAAAGTGCCTTTCACCATACCTCTTTGAACAAGATCAAAATCAATAATTTTGTGGAAAATAAATTCATGACAGAATAGATCAAATATTTGGCTGAAAATCCTGGGGAGTCATACTGCCCATCCCCTGCCAACCATATAGGTATACAACAACCTTTTAATGAATTCAAATTTTTTTTTTCTTTCGTGAATCCAAAATGTTTTAACAACCGGTGCTGCCATGTTTTGAATGGTTTTATCAAATGTATGCCTTGAAAACATTGCCAAACCCAGTTATTTGTAGGAGGACTTAAATTGCTGAAACAATATACCAGATAAAGAACTTGCTATTAAAGCATTTCCTTCCGGATTCTTGTTGTTGTTGTTGTTCACCAATGGCATTGGGGATTAATTGATCTGCATCATTTTCCCTCTGGCTTCCCAATATAAAGTCTGTAAGTTATGACTTTTAAGGCCTTTGCATTTGGCGAGATGCTGTTTGTTCAGGATGACATCTTCTTCACAGAGAGTGCACTTGGGTGTAGGTAGGCATCGTATCTTGTAGACATGTTCTGCGAGGCAATCGTGGCCAGTTGCCATCCTAAATAAGGCCACTGCAGTCTTCCTTGGCACTTTTTGTATATCAACTCTATCTTTAATATTCTTATAATCTTTATCTTTTAATTTATCTTCTTCATCAAGTCTCTGCTGTCTTTTGAAATGTTGTTTAATGTTATTTAATTGTTTATTTATTTCTATTTGTTGTATTGCACCTTTCTTTGCTAATTGATCCGCATGTTCATTGTCCAAAAGTCTGACATGAGCTGGGATCCATTGTAGAGTGACATGATTTCTAGTTTCAACTGCTTTAATTAGGCTTCTTATTTTTTTAATATTTCTTGTTGTTTTATTATTGTAATTTACTATTCCATCTACGGCTGATTTTGAGTCTGATAAGATGACTATTTTTTGTTTTATGTATGGTCTATATAAAATGTTCTGTAATGCTGCTTTTATAACTATTAATTCTCCATCATAGTGGTTTGACTTTCATCTAATGTTAGATACTGTGCAAAATGTTTACAGTATACTCCTGCACCAGCATTTTTTTTATTGATGAGAGATCCATTTGTATATATTCGGAACCATTCTTTTTCTGGGTATCTTTCATTTTCCGTAGCTATTGCTGTAGAATCCTTCCGGATTCTTTCCTGATAAATTTTGCGAGTTTCAAGTTAATGTATACTACCACAATAACACTGTTTTAACTTTGTCTCTTTAACATAATGAGAGATTGTTTTGACTTCATTTCTACATAAAACATATACCTTGAAAAATAAAAGTAGAGATGATATTCCGCTAAAGCTTCATTTCCATGTATGATGAAAGTCTCCTCTTCTTCTTCCTCATTCGTCGTTATCACTTGTATCAGAATCTGAAGTAGCAGGTTTGTAGAAACTTACATTCAGCTTATCCAGGTTCATAGAAACTTACATTCAGCTTATCCTGATCTTCCTTATCATTGCTGGTTTCATAGATTTTTCAGGTTCCAACAAAATATATTTCCTTATGATTTCAGTACCTAGTACACATTGTAATTCTGAATTCTTGGTTTTTTCATCACCTTCTGTTCTGAATTCTCTTTCAATACTTTTATCATCATTGCCTTTGTCAGTCTTATTGCAGGGAACACTATCACATAGCTCAGAAACTATGCTTTTACAATTTCTAGCCTCATATTGTTCTGTTCTTTGTCGTTTGCTCTTGGATTAAGATGAAGGATCAATTATCTTATTAGAACTTGATATCTGGAAATTGTCTTCATTTTTCCTTATAGTATGAATAGTTCCAGGTTTTAATAAAGGTGCTCTGAAATTTTATATAGAGTAAGCTGCTTTTTTAATAACTGTGTCTGTTCATAATCTGTGTCCTTAAAATGGAAGGATCATAAACGTGCACCAGGAACAGGCAAAAAATCTTTTCTTTTGCAATATTCTACCCAAATCCTATATCTTATGGGAGATTTGTTTCTCTTTGGAAATGCATGAAAATGAGTTCGCTTGTCTGTTTCCCTTCTCACATTACAGCCATATCCACAACATTGAGGCATTTTATTTTTCACAGTATTATGTTGTTTGTATAATACTAAACTGACTCGGTAACACCATCACCACATCACCACAAAGTACACTACTCTTGAGCTTAAATACCAATAAGAACAATTTTTGAAAACGTATTACTGCATGTGCAGCAATGACTGACTTGTGATCTCCCAACTGCTTCCAGCGCGTGGCTGGCTCTGATGACATATAAGGTGATTATTATTTTGCTTGCTCAGCAATAATGTGTGGCAGAGTAAGAAAATCTTGCCACTACATTTTACAGGTCGTACCCTTCATTTAGGAAGAAACATGATTTTTGTGTTTCGTTCCTCTTTAAGTTTTCTGTTTTGTTTGCAGATTCCCTTAAACAAATTAAACTCTGATATAACATTGAGATTTTAAAAGGTGTTTTGGTTGTAGTTGATTCTAAAGCACTACTGCCAGTATAAGCTGTTGCTGCCAATTTGTACCAGGTTTGTCTGTGTCATTGTTACCATACTTTTACTGTTTTGATTTCACTCTCATTACTAGGTAAACATTGAATTTTTGAAACTTTTATACAATACCCATAACAAATATGTAAATTTTCATAATACCATGGAGTTATTATTCAGTTTACAACTCAATGTTTGTGATACACATCTCAAATTTTTAAAATGTGATTCCTGAATATTTAATGGATTCAAACAGCAACAAATCAAACTGCAATTGTTAACAAAGTTTGAACACTATTTATATTTGAAGTCTTTGACATAAAAATGTAATAAAATAAATACTGACACAGACTACCTTGCATTCAACTGCTTATCGCAACAGAACTCTGTTGAATGAATCATTCATAACTTTATCATGACCTTTAGGTTATTGGCATGCTCTGTTGCAGAAACTAGCAAAGCGAGCAGCTCTCTACTTTGTGCATAGTAAGCAAGGTGGTAACAGAAATATCAGCATTTTGTTGCTTTTTAATTACAGAAGCAATCAGAGCACCATGATGAAATTTAAGAGAAAATAATTAAAGATAGTGTAGGGATTTTACTAAAAAAAATCTAAGTTTGTAATAAGGTTGAAATCTTCGATTAAAGTACAAAAGCACTTGTAAATACCTTAAATTTATGTTCTATTTAAGAACAAGAAACAACATAAACTTCATTTTCCAAGCTTTAAAATAAATGTAAATTCATATTTACAGCATAAACCAATGCAATACTGACCATTAAAAATGGAGTGCAGAAAAAAAATTTAAAAAAAATGTTCAAAGTTAAAAAGAGCAGCACAAAAAAAAATATTAAGATAAAAAATACGGATACTTTCCTGCCCTGAAAACAATGCAGATATTATTTTATTTAAACATTTAAGGTTTTGAATTGATCGACTTAACACTCAGTTAATGATGTAGACAAGGTGCTATGAAGACATGTTCCTGCATTAATTATGTGTAAGTGAAACCCCTGAGTTGACCATCCAAAACCTTAAATGTTTAATATTGTTTTCACTGTGTTAAGTTCTTCCTGCATTGGATTACTTTATTTATTTTCCTTACAGTGTCATATTTTATTCTGTCTGATTTTGCTTGAAATGCCTCAGGCACAACTTCTTAGTTCCCTTAACTCTCCAACTGAAGCACCACTGTTGAATGAGAGCTTGTAGTCCATCAGAACCCTGTGGTTTACTGTGATGTGTTAATTGACACCACTGACTACTCAGACCAATGGTGATGCTTCGGATCAGAGGTGGCGAAAAAGTGCTTCGCGAGTTATTTTGACTCGCAGGCGCCGTTCCCTCTCTGCAACCGTCCCTTTGTTTTTCACGTGCTGTGAGTGATGCAGTGCGTGTTGCATATTTGGTGACTCGCGGAAGGAAGTCGTTTTCGCCACCCTTGCTTTGGACTATGGGTATTTGTGAATGAAGCAACTGGTGCTGACAGCAAAAATGGTTACTTCTTTACCAACACAGTAATATGGAGTAATATTTAAATATTCTCCATTACTTTTGAAGTGTTTTTTGGACTTCCCAGTATATTCCAATCTTTTTTGTGCTTTATTTTATCACCATCATCGCTGCCACCACTATCACTTTGCCACACCACCGCCACTTCTGTTGCTGTCACTGCTGTTCTTCTACTACTAGTACTAGTGCTTCTACTGTGTACCACTGTTGTATTACGACTGCAGCTATCACTATCACTATAGCTGCCAGAACTACCACAAGCAGTTACAGCAGCAGCACATATAATTAAGTCCATATATAGTGTGTGAAACATAAGCAAACAGTTTCACACCCATACTAATGTACACTTTCTACCAAGAAGTAATTGGGCATCTATCCACAATGTTTGGTAACTGTCACCCTATTAGAACCTCATAGTGCTACCTGTTGCAGCTATAACAGCAGCCACCCTGCTCTCAACTAGTGTGTGTAGGATATCCACTAGAATGCATAGACATTCTTCTTGCAACCATTCCGAGAGTTGGGCATTGAATTTTGACACTCCTCCTGAAACTTAAACTGATGGTTCAATTCGTCCCAAAGATTTTCTTTTGGATTGAGGTTGGGACTCTGGACAGGACAATTCAGTTGGCAAACATTGTTGCCTTTATACCATTGCATAGTAGTCCCCAAAAATGGCATCTAGGTTGTCATCCTAGAATTAACAAGGGTCCATCCTGTTCAAATGTCACAATGCTGGGAGCATTTCATTATCCAGAATGTTACAATAGGCCTCTGTATTCTGCTGCCATGGAGAAACACCAGCGGTCCCACCCAAAGTACAAGAAACAGCCTCACACCATCACTCATCATCTCAAATTTCCTAGTTGGTACTATACACTCCAGCAGAAGCCATTTCCTAGGTAGATGTCATGTCCATGCAGGTCCATTGGATGGAAATAATTTGAATCTCAATTAATCACTTCATAGAACTAATTTCCACTGCTCCAGTGTCCAGTTAAGACAGTGGTCTCACCACCACCTGAGTCACCCAGCTTTATTGTCTTGAGTGAAGTAGGGCTTATGTGCCTTTGCTCTTCCTTGATGGTCCTCTGTAGGCATTATTCCAATGGAAACGTATCTCCTCTTGCTGCATGGAACTTCAGTCGGACAGTAGTCATTCATTGTGCCCTATTTTTGACAATTTTGTGTGCAAGGTTTCTATGGTTTCTGTCAGTGGTAAGTTTTGATCACCCAGAATATTCAGCATTGGCACAATACACATTGACTTTCCACTAATGCAGAATGAATGCTGCTGTTGATTTGAGCCTGTTTAACTTCACTGTAGTTTTCCTGCTCGACAGCCCACTGAGGTGGCACCCCACAATCATACCCTTATCAAAGTGTGATTGCTCTGTACCATATGCCACATTCTGGTTAACTGGTTCTCATGCTTCCTGAAGCACATATCAGCCACACAAGCCAACTGATGTACTAAATTACCAACCATCATGGATTCCCAATTAATGTTTGGTAGATAGTGTATTTAAAATGCACAGAGTCAAATGCTTTTGGAGAAAAACCTGTACATTCCATTTCTACTGTAAAAAGGAATGCTCTGCTCCAATTGTCGGCACCAGTCTGTTCCTGTGCTTCTCAGTACAGCTATTTCCTCAGCTCTAATTGAAACATTGTATAATCTGATTATAACAGTACTGCCAAAAGCAACAGCTGTGCTTCTCACAGCACTGGTCTGTACCAACTTCACACCTCTACTGCTTTTGCAAACAGAGATATCAGCCTTTTGTGTCTGTAGGGGCATGTCTTAGAAGGTGTATTGGCAGTACTAGGAGGGGCTCACTTAGAGTGACTGACCTGTCATAGTAATGTGGTTTTGTCTGGCTAGAACACATGCAGAATAAATGTGAGTATGAGTTTTCCATTTTTCTTGTATTTAAATTGCTGGAAATTTGTTGATTTAATCTGCATTGAAATATGGAGCAAAAAATTTTGAAGCTGACTGTTGCTAAACAATATACTAAAGTTATCACAATATTGCCACACCCCTAAGGGTTAGAGGGGAAAACATAACTTGGATGGTAGAGCAAAGTTATAGTTCAAGCAAAACAGTTAACATTTATTTAACAATGCTAATACAGCAGAATCAGAATAATAATTGCATATTTGATGTATAGCTCTTATCTTCAGGCATGTGCATGTATCAGCTGGTGATGGTAGTTGGTGACCTACCCTGAAAGTTATCCTAAAGCTGAGGGTGCAGCCTGCAACCCAGAGTTACTTCTATCTCTACCCTACACCTTCACTTGTCAGCGTCAGAGAGCAGACTCCCTCGAGCATGGTGTACAATGTCTTTAAGTGGCATTGTCAACTCTTAGAAGAGTCTTAGAATTAATTTATAACTATTACCAAATATGGCAGGTTACACCCTCAGTGTAAACTATAGTAGCCAATAGTATTTTTTATTTTATTGTGCTAAGAGTTTTACAAATTTGATTGTCTACTGCATTTTGACCCTGGTCACTTATTCAGTAGACAATCACTACAGTTTATTTACATTTTACAATTTCTTGTCAATAAATTATCTTGCTCTTTTTTTTTCAGTTTCAGTTTTTTTTTTTTTTGTTTGTTTGTTTGTTTTAGTAGCCAATAGTAGCAAAGGCCAAATGTGACAGCCACATCATCATAAACACATGATTTTGCAAAAGTTCTATCTATTACTAACAGGAAGGATGATTTCATAGAAAAGTGCATAGGAAGTGGCCTACCACTTATCCTGTATGATGCAAAGCTTAGATGATCTGACTGACTGACTGACTGACTGACTGACTGGCTGAAACTGAGAGGTTTAAAGAAATATGAATATAACATAATGTCAATTAATTACACACCAACCTGCATATGTGACAATATTGCAAATAAACAAAGTAAATTGCCTGTATAATGGAGTTCTGCAGTCAATGATTGAGTTATGATCTGTTTTTTGATTGTGCACTTTCCTCTTTGCATACATTTATTGAGGTTCAGTGAGAAACTTGCATGTTCAAAGATGGTTCTGTGTATTAATCTCTGCTTGTGCAAGACTGCTGGTGTAAAGCAAACACCTGGCCTTATAAGTGCTTTTTATAACTATCACAATACATTTACTATAGTTTAAAGTTCTACACTGTATAACTTATGAATTGTTAATTCTGTCTCTTGGTACCAGTGCTGTAGGTGGAATAGCTAATTCCACTCCCAAGCCAGAAATATCATTTTTAAAGTGCACTGTTTTTTTTAAAGGAATCATCATCTGAAGAAATGCATGATTAAGAAAGTTTTTCCATGTGTGTGTGTGTGGGGGGGTGTGTGTGAAACAGGAAGAAACCTCTACCAAAGATATTGGTAAATCTTTATTTACATATGAAGGAAAAAAGCATGTCAAAGACAAAAAATTGTGTCCAATTTATCCAATTTAAATGAATTGAAAAATGTATATTTCACTCAAGTACTGTGCTGAAAGGCATCACAATGGCAAATACTGCAAACTTACTGGAGCTCCTTTACTTCCATGAATTAATGCTGAAAATTTTGGGCCTCAAACATAAAACTAAAGATGGACATAAATTCATCCTTGAAAGAAGTGATATAGTTGCTGCAAGAACAAAATATTTAAGAACCACACTCATGCTCATACTTAGGCAATCTAGAGATACACATCTCATATTTTATCTCAACAAAATATGTGTAAATCACAATCACTGCAAGAAAACCATTTGACAAGATTTAGCAGGAAACTGTGGACTCCTTAGACCTTGTAGGAAAAGGCAGTAAGCTTATAGTTGGTCATGCAAGTTTTATATCAGTTAATTCCCAAAACCAAATGGATCTTCCATTCCAAGCATGTGAACAGAAATTTGAACTACCATTAAAAAATGAATGTTCACACATAAATGGATTGGCCGTCGTCATTTCTAATGCTCCCCATGTAGTCTATGACCTTCAGGGGATACCTCATTCCACCAAGTGATGACTGGATCCTTTTCTGAGGTGGAGGCACCAAGGGGGCAGAATCTTTTGCCTCTGATGGTAGGGTGGTGATGAGGATGGCGGTGGAATGATAGGACCTACAGCTTTTACTGTGAACTCCAGACCACGTTGGGCTTTGGAAATACTTCACATTAACAAGTCAGAGGTGAAGGCATAGATATGGCTGACTTAAAATTGCCACCCCAGAGCCAGGTATCGAACCCCGAACTGTCAGTACAAGAGCTGGAAACGAAACCTCTGGGTTACCCCAGCACCCTAAGTGGATTGGTTCATTAATTAATTTTTAAATGCTTTGGAACAGTGGTCTACTGTTGTCAAGAAGCTGCAATTTTAGAGTCAAAGCAATACATCTATGAATACCTGAAATCAGGTTGTTCAGAGAAGTATGTGCTAGATTAAATCACAGTGGGAAAATCACACTAAGATAGGTATTTACCTCCCTACCCATTGCCAATTTCAGCCCCATAGATTAATAATAAGGGCTGAAGTAAAATGGGAAGTTGCTTGTGAGGACACTGCTTACCATTGATACAAAACAGGACAGAGGTCCAGTTTCTTTAACCTTATCCTTTTATGCAAGTCTATTGACTTTTTCGCACTCTGCAGTACAGCTGTACCTAGTAACAGTTCTATAATTAATGCTTTTTGAGCAGTGAAACATCAGTTCCTCTGTGTCTAGATTTTTCAGTTGACATTGCAATTCTAACCTGAGTCGTAAGTTAGCAGTGGAAGAGAACAGATCTGTGTGAGTGAGCTCCTAATTGCTTAAAGAAAGAAGGACCTAAGGGACAATGGGAGTGGATATTTCGACATATGGAATCAGGATTGGAACATTTGGAGTAATGAGGCAAGGAGTTGAAATAAGAAAGAAGAAGGAGAAGATTATGCCTGTTATTATGATTGTGCTATTGGTAATCAGTGGGTTAGAAGTGAAGCTGGGCCCAATGGATAGTGGTGATAATTTGGAAAGAATACTAAGTAGAATGGATGGCTATAGAAGGAGCTTGGTGGCCAAGTGGTTGCTGCCATTTGAGAGATTGAAGAGGAAATCAAAGCTAAAGTTAAGGACATTAGGAAAGAAGTAGATGGGATGAAAGTGAGATTGAATAGACTAGAAGAAAGGAATCACAGGTACAATTTGCTATTCATCGTAGTGGAAGAACGTTGAGGATTCTGAGCCATGCAAGAAGTGTATGATATTTTGGAAACAAAACTGGAGTTGAAATTAGGAGGATGGGAAAATGCTGATGTGTTCCACATAGGGAGATAGACAGAAAGGAGAATGATTATCACAAAGTTCAGGAACATTAGCATTGTGTATGAGATTTTGAACAGGTTGAAGAAACTGAAGGAGTCAAATATGTTCATAAATAAAGGTCTATCATTTGAAGAGCGGAAACTAAAGAAAAGGCTTATTATGCAGATGAAGGTAGCGAGATTGGCTGGAAGAAAAGCATACATTCATAATTTACAACTAAATTGGCGACAAGAAAGTGATATTTGAGGGGGGTAAAAGTATCTAAGAAGATTTGAAGGTAGGCCAGAACAGGAAATTACTCAGCAAAAGGCAATGATGAAGGTGGAGAGAATAATAGCAAGGGAGTGTGCTGCTAGAAGAGCTGACGGAGATGTAATGCGACAGTGACACTGGAGCATGGTCAACAAAAGGAGGGAGTGGCAATGATGTCACCACGCAAGGTAATTTCTCCTGACAAGAGACTGTCACGAGAGGCACATCAGCTGGTGGAGCGTGCTACAACGAGTAGGGGAGGGGGAACGGGGTATGGTATTATGAGGAAATGGAAGTTACTATGGAATCAAGCATAATGTTAATGCTGAGAGGGAGGAAGGAGGGAGGGTAGTGAAACTGGGTTTTTGGATCTGTGAGGGTTTAAAAAGAAGTTTTATCTTTAGAGTTTATTAGATTGGCGCTAAGTGAAGTGGATATTTTGGGATGGTCTGAAACATGGATAAGCAATAATGAAAGCATAAAATTCAAGAGTTTTACTTTCATAGGGAAAGGAGGGGGAGACAGTCCAAGAAGGGCAGAGTGTCCAGAGGAGTGACTGCGATAATATGTAGTGCGTTAGTTCGGGAGATTAAAGAGAGGAAGTCTAGGGTGAATGAGGTTATATGACTGGTATTAAATAAGTTAGCATTGTGTTTGGGGATTGTTTATAATCTACCCGGGAGCTCCCAGTTTGATGATCCTAATCTTCTTTGTCATTTAGAAGTTGAAATGGAAGAAATTAGGTCAGATATGCTGGAGTTGAGTCTGTATTCCTTGGGGATTTTAATGTACGAAATTGAGGAAGTATTTAAGAGCTGCTTATATATCCCTTAAACAGGATTCAGAATTGTTGTAAAAGCATAGGATTGTTAATGTAAAGTCTTGTGGCCATATGAGGTAATCAAGTATTAACAGAGAAATACTATAGAAATCACTTGCCAATAGATGGTGAAACGAGTAGCAAATTGTTAGAAACAGAAATCAAAGAGACTGGATGATAAAGATGAAGTTTTAAAAAGAAAGTATTCTGTAACTAAATGGTTTCTGAACAGGACAAATATAGACTGTTCAAAACAAATTGCTAATAATGCTAACATTTGTAAAACCACAAACTTTTTTTCAAACATCCAAATGTTTCTGCTGCTATCAGTGGATGAGGAAGGATTTGAATAAACATTTTCAGTTGCTTGTTATGTTATATCAGTGTTCAAAGATTTCAGAAAAAATAAAAATGAAGCTGCATGAAGGAAATAACTTGCTAGCAACTGCATAAGCATGTGTGTGGTGCAGATATAATTACTTTTTGGGCCAGCTATATCTTCAGACATTCAAAATCAGGAAATAAGGATACCAAGAAGTGTACAAGGTCCTACACTAGAAGAAAGTGATGAATAATCACCAATGAAACCTTGCTCCATGACTTTCTCATAACAACAGTTGATGCCCACATAATAAGTTTGAAGCTGCCTCCTCAGTAGAAATTATATAAAAATTTCCCAGGGTGTTTTGTATGGTATCGCAACTTGTGGCACAAGAAGGAAAAGATACTGATGGTGACAGTAGTAGTGATAATAGTGCTGCTAACGGTGATAATGATGATTAGAGAGTAGAATGAAAAAGAGCCTAAAATGAGCTGGAGCTCTGTTGAATAAAGGCATTTTTGCAAATGAGTTAAATACATATTTCATGCTTAGGCAACATGTCTGTAAAGGTGAACATCTGAAAATGTGTAAAAATAAACAGATAAGTTTCACATGGCTGTCTGATGCTACATACGAGGTGCTATGTGTTCCTGCTACAAGTTAAGTGAATAAATGCCATTCCAATGGAACAGGTTGTCTTCAAGGAAATACAATGCTTTTCCCTTTCACTGCAGCCACTGCTCAGCAGCTCATGCGTTGTCTGCCTCGGCTCAGTCTACCACCAAAAGAAGTGCAACATTGCCTTAACTACTTCATGCTCTTTTAGTTATAGTAACAATGATAAATAAGCACATACCTTATCATAAGAGATGTTGGAAATATCACTTCTGGCATCATAGGGAATTTGCATTCAGACTTGAAAGTCCCCCCCACCTTATGTGAGTACGGGTTTGGCGTACCCGGGGTGCCCGAGCCTTTCATCGCCATCATCATCCTTCCACCCTCGTCCGGTCGGGGTGGGTTCGTCCTCGTGACCGGGGGACTCAAGGTAGGCTCTCGTGCGTTCTGTGCCTTTCATTGCATGACGCCCCTCACCATCGTTTCTTACTTCTCTCTTCTATTTACGCACATTTCGCCCCATGTCCATTCATTTACACATCTATTTTCCTTCTTCGCCTGCCTACCTTGCATGCGAAACGCCCACACAGTTTTATTTATTTTACCTTTTTCTTTTAATCCTCATTGGACACAGCCTGACGGATACCCGCGCACTGGGTCGGCAGCTGGTGAGTGGGTAATGGTGTCATCCCCACCACCCGGGTCTTCATGTAGGGTTTGTGTTCGTATCTGCTGTTCAACTGCAGTCCCGCGGGGGGGGGCATTGCATGAGCTGCTGACTTCCGACGGCCATTGGGTCCCTCTGTCTATGTTCTGGGAGGTGTGACCCTGGGGTGGATAGACCACTCAACCAAGCCGGGGTAACGCCCGGGAAGTCAGAGCCCGAGGTCGGAGACGGTTGCAATGGTGGAGGATTTCTTTCGCTATGGAGCCCTCTTTCTCCATTATAAATAACAAGCGCCGAAAAGTAATTGTAACAGAAGTAGCACCACCGCCATCTGGTTGTTACTTAGTGATTACCCGAACTGAGGAAGGACAATCTTTCGAGGTGAACCCTTTTATAATACAGAAGGGCATTAACTCAATTGCTGGTCCGGTTAATTCCTGCACTCGCCTTCGAAATGATTCATTGTTAGTACAAAGTCCGATCAGCAAAGTAAGAGCTTGTTGCGCGCTACGCTTCCCCACGGTTATCCCATCCGTGTTGAGAAGCACCGCACCTTGAATTCCTGTCGAGGCGTCGTTACCACCTATAGTCTCGATTGTATGTCGGACGATGAACTTGTCGACTATCTCTTAAACAAAAGGTGACAGCCGTTCATCGAGTGCAGGCTAAACGCGACGGGGTGTTGGTACCCACTCGTACCCTGTTTATAACTTTCGATGGCGTCGATCTGTCCACGAGTATTTCAGCAGGGTACGAACGTATTGCGGTGAGACCCTATATTCCTAGACCTCAGCGTTGTTTTAAATGCCAACGTTTTGGGCATACGCAAGTCTCATGCAAGAGTGCCGTTTCCATCTGTGCCTCTTGTAGTCAGCCCTCACACGATGGTACCTGTTCATCAGCCCCCGTCTGCGGCAAATGCCGACTGTCCGCGGTACTTGGACGAGAAGGCGATCCAGGAGATCCGGGTAAAGGAGAAACTCCTTCGCTGAAGCTTGAAGGCGTTACCATGAGCGCCAACCTTCGCTCCTGCATTCAGACACATTCAGTTCTGTTGTTGCCTCACCAGTACCACGGAGAGATGCTGAAACTCGGACCTGGATCATGACTGTATTAACCGCCACTACCATCCGGCCGTCCATTTCTGCTATAGTTACCAAGCCATCTAAAGCTGGTCCTAAGGTTCCGAAGTCCCAAGGCACTGATAAAAAGTCCAAGCAGAAACTACGTAAAGAAGATTTTCTCAAAGACCTTCCGCGTGCGCGCGGTAAAAAAAGTTCACCTCCTCGAAGGTCGCAGTCCCAGGAAGCTCCTGCGAGAAGCCGCGCTCAGCGACACCCTTCACCCCTTGCCACCCAGAACCGATTCTTGGCGCTTGAATCGGTTACTGGCACTGAGCGCGTGGGCCCTCCCTTCGAGGAGCCTATGGAGTCTGATCAACTCCATACAAAAAGCCCGAGCCCCAAGGTTAAGCACAAAGTTATTTTGAGCCGCCCTTCTAAGCAAGAAGTTTATCCCTTTTATTCATGGCTATCCTGACCTGGAATTTATGTGGTGTACGATCGCATAGGGCGGAACTGCAACTTTTATTGCGTTCCCATTCACCTATGCTCGTGTGTTTGCAGGAAACTAAGCTTCGCCCTCACGATCCTTTTGATCTCCGAGGGTATACTCCGGTTCGCTACGATTTTGAACCGGATGAGGGTACTCCTGCCCATGGAGGTGTCATGTTCTTAGTGCATAACGACGTTCATTTTCAAACTGTCACTCTTACGTCCGACTTGCAAGCTGTTGCCGTTAGGCTTCAATTACCCGGCTTTTTCTTTTCTGTTTGCTCTGTGTATTCACCTCCATCGTCTCCCCTCTCTCACGCGGACATTCGCGATCTCCTGTCCGCTCTCCCAACACCATTTCTTCTTTTGGGAGATTTTAATGCCCATCACCCCCTGTGGGGTTCGCCATGGGCTTGTGCGAGAGGAACTCTTCTTTCCGACATTTTTGTTCAGTTCAACCTCTCCATCCTCAATACAGGTGAGCCTTCTTTTCTGTCTGATTCTTCTGGTACATTCTCTCACTTGGACCTAGTCGTTTGCTCACTCCAGCTTGCTGGTCGTCTGCAGTGGAACGTCGTCGCTGACACCTACTCCAGCGACCATTACCCCTGCACCGTTCTCTTCTGTCTCACCACGTCCAGCATTCCAGAGTACCTACCTGGATATTCAGAAAAGCCGACTGGTGATTGTATTCCAGCCTCGTGTGTTTTGCGGACCAGCCCTTCACTGACGTTAACCAAATAATGCAGCACCTTACCTCTACGATGCTATCTGCCGCCGAACGCACAATTCCCCGTTCGTCCTCTCGCCCTATGCGTATTCCTGTTCCGTGGTGGAACGAGGACTCGGGACGCCGTTCGTGCCCGTAGAACTACACTTAGGGTGTTTCGGCGACACCCTACACTTGATAATTTGCGTACTTTTAAACTATTGTTCGCCAGGGCTCGTGCATTATTCAGGATAGCAGGAAGGCGTTCTGGACTCGTTTTGTCGAGTCTTTTAATCGCTTCATACCTTCCTCTTTTGTTTGGGATAAACTTCGTCGCTTCTCCGGTAGAGTGTCGCATTGTACTGTGTCTGGCCTTCAGGTTTGCAATGCCACCATAGTGGATCCGGCTGCCATTGCTAATACTCTGGGTGCTGCCTTTGAGGCGGTTTCCAGTTCTGCCCGTTATTCCGCCAGCTTTCGCACTCTCAAAAACCAGCTGGATTCCGAGATCTATAATTTTCGGTCTGCTAATAAGGAGTGTTATAATGAACTTTTCACAATGAGGGAGTTGGAGCATGCTCTTCATTGCTCTAGGCACTCCGCTCCTGGGCCGGATGGCATTCATGTCCTGTTGTTAAAGAACCTTTCAGCCGTGAGTAAATTATTTCTGTTACAGGTCTATAACCGTATTTGGCAAGACGGCTTTTTTCCTTCCGTTTGGCGCGAAGCCACCAATGTCCCTATACTTAAGCCTGGGAAAGATCGCCAACTATCTTCCAGCTACCGCCCTATCTCCCTCACCAGTTGCATTTGCAAGGTGATGGAGCGCATGGTCAACGGGCGGTTGACATGCTGGCTTGAGTCTCAGAAACTTCTAGCGAACGCTCAGTGCGGATTTCGTCGCCATCGCTCTACCGTCGACCATCTGGTGTGTCTGTCGACGCATATTATGAACGGATTTCTGAGAAAGTTTCAAACAGTGGCTGTGTTTTTTGACCTGGAGAAAGCTTATGACACTTGTTGGAGGGGCGCCATTTTACATACACTTCACGCATGGAATTTCCGCGGTCGTCTTCCCATATTTCTTCGGGAGTTTATGACGGACTGCGTCTTTCGTGTACGTGTGGGCTCGGTTTTATCTAGTCGTTTTATTCAAGAGAACGGTGTACCGCAGGGCTCTGAATTCAGTGTCACACTTTTTGCGATAGCTGTCAACCTCAATGTTGTTCCAGCTGGCATTTCCTCGTCCCTTTTCGTCGACGATTTTGCCATTTATTGCAGTTCACGGTGGACCTGTCTGCTCGAACGCCGTCTCCAGAGCTGTATCGACCGTCTCTACGCCTGGAGTAACGCCAACGGCTTTAATTTCTCCGCCGAGAAATCCGTCTGCATCAATTTCTGGCGCCGGAAGGCTTTCCCTCCGCCCTCTCTCCATCTTGGGTCGGAGGTCCTTCCATTTGCAGACGAGGTGAAATTTTTGGGGTTGATCTTTGATCGAAAGCTGAGCTGGACTTCTCACATTTCCTTTTTAAAAGCAAAGTGTGACCGTTCTCTTAATATTTTACGTGTTTTAAGTTTCACATGCTGGGAAGCTGATCGGACCGTTCTTCTGAGTCTTTATCGCTCCTTGGTCCGATCCAAGTTTGATTACGGGTGCATTGTCTATTCATCGGCACGTTCATCTGTGTTACGTCGCTTGAATGCCATTCATCATCGTGGTATAAGAGTCGCTACAGGGGCCTTTCCAAATAGCCCTGTACCCAGTCTGTACGCTGAAGCTGCAGAGCCTCCGCTGTCTTTCAGGCGTGAGATGCTTTTGTGCAGCTATGCATGTCGACTCTCAAGCCTGCCTGACCACCTGTCCTTCGAGTTATTTTTCGAGGATTTGCTTGATCGGCAATATTTAATTAGCTCCTCTGCATTGCTCCCTCCAGGGGTTCGATTTCGACAGCTTCTTCGGCATCTGGACGTTACGCCAGCGCCGGCCCTTGCCAGAGGCGAAACGCGTTTTCCTCCATGGTTGCGCGCTAAGGACCACTGTCACCTTGGGTTAACGTCGATGCCGAAGGATGAGACCGCTCTTTCAGTTCTTAGATCAGCGTTTTTAGAACTCCAGGCGCAAATCGGGAACTTTCATTTTATATACACTGATGGGTCTAAGACTGATGTTGGAGTAGGGTGTGCCTTTGTTTTTGGTCAACATAGTTTTACCTTTCGTTTACCGGGGCAATGTTCGATTTTTACTGCCGAACTTTTTAGTAGTTATCAGGCACTTTTATGCATCCAGCGGCATGAGTTACGGCACTGTGTTCTTTGCGTAGACTCCCTGAGTGCCCTTCAGAGTTAACGCGCTGTACAATTACTACCCACTCATACAGCGCATACATGATCTCCTCCACTTGCTCGCTGTTTCTGGCACCAGCGTCTCCTTTGTGTGGATTCCGAGTCATGTGGGCATCTCAGGTAACGAGTCTGCCGACGCCGCTGCCAAATCGACGCTTTTATCACCCAGATGTTTTACCTGTGTTGTTCCCTCCTCAGATTCTTATGTTCTTTTACAAAACTGCTTCCTCTCGCGTTGGCGCGATGAGTGGGCGGCCCTTAGGGGGAACAAGTTGCAGGAGGTTAAACCTCTCCCGGCTGTCTGGGCCACCTCTTCTCGTGCTTCTCGTTGGGAAGAGGTGATTTTAACACGACTTCGTATCGGACATTGCGTTTTTAGGCATAGACACTTGCTTAGTGGTGATCCCGCACCACTCTGTGATCAGTGTGCTGTACCCTTAATAGCGTGTCACTTTTTAACAGAGTGTCAGGTTTTAGCACAATTGCACGTTCGTGTGTGTCTGCCTGTTGGTTTAGCCGACATTTTGGCAGACGACGCGTACACTGTACAAAGACTTTTACGTTTTATCTGTGACAGCGGTTTTATTCAACACATTTAATGCGCTGAGCATCTTTTAGTTTTATGATTTTATATTGTCCATTTTAATGGGGGGGCTGTTCTCCCCCGGGGTCATATGATGCTCTGTTCCCTTGGCTTCTACAGATCCTGACACGTAGTTTACTCTTTTATTGTTTGATTGACAAAGCTTTTAGTGTGGTTGTTTTTAGACTTTGGTATGTATTTTATTGTTTCGACTAATGTTCCCGTATTTTAATTTCTGGATTTTAAATTTTATACATTATAAGGGCGCTGATGACCTTAGCTGTTTAGCGCCCTTAACCCCATATCATCATCATCATCATCATCATCATCACCACACTTGAAAGTTCAGCATCTGAAATTGAGTGAATTTCTTGCCTAATGTTTTTTTTAGTTCTTACAATGTGTGGGGGTTTGTTGCATACACTCATTTCAAGTTCCCACATAGATAAAAAGTGCTTACAGTTAAATCAGGTGATTGTGAGGGCCATAACCCTTACTAATTACTCTATCTTAAAAAAATAAATTTAACTACTCAGCAGAAGTATGCAAGGTAGCAGAATCTTGGAAAAATCTACACTGGCATTCAATATTGGTCTGATGCTCAAAAAATAGTGCAAGTATGACATTCCTTTATCTCTCTGCATTTGTTGTATGTTCAAAAAATGTAGGTCCTACTATTCTGTATGCATTTACTGCACACCAGTGTTTGCATCATGCAAGGAAATAGATTGTAAAATCAGGATCTCTGTACCAAAACCTGCTATTTTGTGACAAAATGTAGCCATATAAATGGAACCATGCTTTGTCAGAGAATATTAAGCGTGGGTCAATTATTCTGTCATTTTGCAAAATCCAGTTACAGAAATTTACCTGATTCTGATGACCACATGAAAAACAAAGTGTGTGCAACAAACCCTCATACATTAAGAAGTAAAACAAAACATCAAACGAGAAATCTACTCAATTTTGGATATTGACTGTCGAGTGTGAATGAAAATCTCCTGAGAAGATACCAGAAATGTGTGGATAGAGGAAGACATTTCCAATATCTCTTATGCTATGTGCTTATCACTGTAATTGTAAATCTGAGAATATGAGGTGGTTGCAGGGATTATAATTGTTTTAGTGGGAGTCTGAGCTGGGGTGGCCAGCACACAAGTAGCTGTGCGTTGGCTGCAGTGTGAAGGAAAAGCGCTGTAGATTATATCTCAACTATGAAAATGTGAAGGTGTTATTCATTCATTACAAAATAGCAATCAAGAGATGTGAAGTAGATATTTCGAAATAAATCTATTTGCGCAGTAAGAAGCAAGTTAAATCCTAGTGTTTTGTAGTGTTTATTTATATTACATTATATGTTACTGCCAGAATTGAAATCTATGTGCCAGCCTATCCCCTCCCCTCCTGCTTTCTCCTGCATCTTCTTGGATGCAAAAGTAAAGTATGTTTTTTTATATGATACTCAAAACATTTATTCATGAATGCGCAATGAAATTGAGGTATTGATTATAATACTAATGTATTGAAGAATAACTTCTATTTATAATCAAAATTGTGAGACCTGTATCTTGTAGTACATTCCGCAAATATAAGTATTAGTTTGTGTTCTGGAAAATCCATACAGTAATTAACAGTAATTATGCACACAGATTTTTATACTTCAGCTTTCTCTATTACTGTTTGTTTTGTATAATCGGATGACAGTAAGTATGCCAATAGTTTGTATTGCCAATCAATAGACATATTTTAGGATTATTTAAGAAATTTTGATGCGAAATCAGGGTACTAAGCAGGTCTAATTCATGGGCATAGTATATTTCATTAAATCATATTTCGTTCTTTTGTTAGGCTCATGGGCTTCATTTTAAAGGTTATTCTAAAGTTGCATATTCTGCAATAACGTGTTGTTTACTTCTAATAATATTGTAATGTCTGCCTCTGTGGTGTGGGGGTAGAATGTTTGCCTCACATTTAAGAGATTCCAAGTTCAAATCTCAGTAAGGATGAGGTACACAGTTAAGGTTTTTTCTGGGATTTTCCCTTATCCTGAGAAGACGAATGTCGGGTAACTTTAAGCCCTATGGATCCCAGGCTCGAGCATCATTTTACTCATTTCATTCATCATCCAATATGACCTAACAGGTTAAAGTACATTAAAATTTGAAGAAAAAAAATAAATATTGTAATATTACCATTACTCCAGGTATATTGGAAACCACAGTTAAAAATCTGGATAAAATATATTTGTAAGTTCTTAAATTCACAAGCTGTATTAATGTTTAATTCAAATGAGAACAATAAGGTTAATTCATTTAATTACATTGGATAATAATGAGAATACAAGGAACTATCTTTTCTCTTCCCAAAAAGCTTCTCTAGTGATTTCTGTAAGTTTTGTTTTTACACAATTTGTGGTTGGTTTAATTACTTATGGCAAGCAGTAAATTATTAATAATGTAACACTTTCAGTTTGGGTATATCAAAATGCTAAAATTAAATTACTGTAGCTTCTAAACCAATTCACTTGCATGGAAATTATGCAAGACCTAAAACTGCTTCTGCTGTAAAATTTACTGATATCAAATTATGCCACCCCAGGTAAAATGCCTAGTTTGGCTGTGTGGATATTTGCCTTAATGTACTTTTGATGAACAGTGACGTGGCGAGAGGTGTATTAAAACTGCCACCCACCAGAGTGAGGCAGCAATATTAACATTTATGAGCAACGAATTAAAACCACAAGTGTTCAGGAGATTTTGATCGGTTACATGCACCCAGTTATAGAGTTGTACTGGCTAGGATGTGTAGTAACTGAAATTGGCTTAATAAGTCATGGTGAGTTATTTTCATGAGAATGCAGATCTCTAGACCAAACCATATTGGATGTGGTGTTGATGCTACTTTGAGCTCTGTTGACACATAGTAGTACAATACACAAGTAAGTTTAGGTGTTAAATATTCTGATAGTTTGTATGTATTTGTTTCTGCCAAGCTACAAACTAGTTCATGGCTTGCAACCAATACTTGTTCTTCACCAAGCCAGAACAGTGGTAAATATGATGTGTAGTTCTTACACTAAATGAGTGCTTAGACCATGTCTATTTATTTTAACTTTGTATAAATATTCTCCTAATGATCGAATTTGTGATCTATCTTCAAAGATTTTCCTACATGCTATTTCTGCATTCATTGTACACCATTTTGGTTGGAGTAAGCTGAATCTGTAATGTTCTGTTCAAGAAGTCAAATAATATATGCTTTAAATCTTCTTCCTTTCTACAAATCTGAGCCACCTTATTTCTAGAATCTTAAGAGTTCCATACCCTTAGTCTTAGACGTGCAGTTTCTTCTCTTACTTTAATATTACAGTTATATATACTATTCTCTTTTAGAGTCAGTCTTAATACTTACATAAAATATAAGAGGCCTGTTGTCTTTCATTGATGTGTACATAGTTTGTCCATCCATATCTTCTGACATTGTATACATTTAATACAGAATGATCAAATTATATCAGATCCTTTTCAAATAGCAGAGGTCTTTAATAATTATTTTGTGGAAGTAGCAAACACATTAGTCAATAGCTGTTCGACTAAAACACATCAAACTACAACCACAGGGGAAAATTCCTATCCATCTATTTTTCTCTCGCCAGTAACGGAAAGTGAACTATTATCAAATATGAAAAATAAAAAATCATATGGGTTAGATGGCTGCTCTAATTTTTTATTAAAAGCATGCTCAAACATTCTTGCAAAGCCACTAAGTTTTTTAATTAATTTATCAATGAGTAAAGGTGGCTTTCCAGATAGCTCTAAAACTGGAAAAATAAAACCAATGTTTAAAAAAGGGTAAAAATTTGAAGCTAAAAATTATAATCCAATTTCTCTTCTATCTGTTTTTTTTTTTCAAAAGTACTACAAAAGGTTATTTACAGAGAATGACAAATTTTATCACTAAGTTTAATATCCTTTCTTCATTTCAAAAGGGGAAATTGACTACTACAGCATTAATTCAGTTTTGCAATGAAATTTACATGAAATTAGACAACTCTGAGCACTGTATTGGCATATTTCTTGATTTATCAAAGGCTTTTGATCTTGTAGATCATGAAATTCTCTTAAAAAATTATTTAAATATGGAATTAAAGCGGTAGCTTACAATTGATTTAGCTCATATCTTATGCATAGAAAGCAAGTAGTTGAAATAGAATATTATGATAATCAAAAGGAGGTGAAAAACATTTTATCAAATGAACTAACAGTTGAATGTGTCGCAGTAATCTGTTCATGTTATCTTTTTTTACTTGGCGCCTGTTATTGTTTTACTATTTTGAATTTTGGGTTCTTTGTCCTCCGGCTAGCTATTATTACTCAGTCGAGCAAATATCTCTTGAGCAGGGCGTGTAAACAGAAAGGAGTTGTTACTAAAAGATAACACTGATAAAAGAATTTGTTTTTACACTTTTATTGCCGTCACACTTAATTAATAGTTCACATCTGTAATCTTTATACACGTCTGACTGAAACTGTTGTATTTCCGAATGTGATTACTGTCTTAATAGTTGTTGCGTCTTCACATTTTGTAACTAACTTTACGACGTGAGAGATTCTGTAGAATTGCGTAATGTGTACCTCATGAATGCTTCCTTAGAACTGCCTGACGTGTAACTCGCGAGAGAGATTTCTTAGAACTGCGCAACGTTTACCTCGTGAATGATTCTGTTGAACTGCGCGATACTTGCTCTTAGCTCAAGAATTTACACTCCCTCACCCCGATATGCCTAAACATTATAATTGAGCTGCTATTGGTTAATAAATTGCGCCAACATTAGCATCTGTTTTATAAGCCAATCATAATTACTAAAACATATGTTCTAGGGAAGATATTCTCTCCATTTCTAAAGAAAGGCACGCTACCCTGACGTCATTTGTTTGTCTCATCTAATTGATAAACAGCTCACCCCATCGCTTCATTGTTACCCACTCCTATTGTCAGTTTCAGTGAGGCCATGTAAACTTATTTCCTAACAAGGTTTATAGCTAACAAACATCTAAAATTATTGTCATACAATAATGTTAATTTACACTACAATCACTCTGGCATTCACAGTGTTGTAATATAAAATACTGCCTCAAATGTGGACTCCCACAAGGCTCAGTTTTAGGTCCCATGTTGTTTCTCCTGTATATGACTGATCTTGTAGATATCAACCAGAATAAAAATATAAATTCTCTTTATTTGCAAACGACACTAATATTTTAATTTCTGATAATAACATAGAGAAGCTAAAAGCAAATGTTAGTTCTGGAATGTCCTATACTCTTTCTTGGTTTAAAGAAAATTGTCTCTCAGTACATAAGGGGAAATGCATAGCTGTTGGTTTCCATAAAAAAAAAAACTACAAAAAATTACATTGCCCAACTATTCTATTTGAGGACGAAGCTATAGAATATGCTGATAAAACAAACTTTCTTGGAGTTAGGGTTGATAAGAATTTAAGCTGGAAGGCTCATGTCAATCAATTAGTAAAGCGACTTAGTCAGATATGCTTCCAAATTAAAATGCTCAGCCAGTCAATAAGTAAGCATACACTTACGATAGTGTATTACTCAAATTTTCATTCACTTTTGTCATATGGGATAGTTCTATCAAGATCTAGTAGCGAGGCAATAAAAGTATTTAAAATACAAAAAAAAGTAATTACAATCATGATTAATTTACCTTATACCACTAGCTGTAAACCATACTTCAAGGAATTAAACATTTTGCCACTACCGTGCATGTATTTATTCGAGGTTATTGTACAAATGCAAATGTGCATTGAAACACTTGCTGTTAATTCAGACTTTCACGAGTAAGATACAAAGAATAAGTCAAAACTACATATTAAACCTCATAACTCTAAATTGTTTGAGAATAGTTTTTACTATAAAGGCACGCATTTGTATAATAAATTACCTGCTGAATTAAGAACATGAAATCTTTTCAATGTTTCAAGAAATGCTTAAGAGACTTCCTTATGACAAATTGTTAGTATTCAGTTATTGAATTTCTGTACTTTTAGGTTAATGGTTAACATTTGTAATGCTGTGAAATTTTACATAGTAATCTTATACATTGCAATTTTATATTGAATTTTATATCTGACATGTATTTTATGTTTGTTTATTGAATTTGTTTTGATGTATTCAGCAACATGTATTTGTTAATTATGGATGAAATAAATGAAATGAAATTGATGCTGAATATGTTAATCCTCGTGGGATGATAGTCACACAAGGTCACCATCCTGGAATTTGGGACTTCGCCAGATGGTCATAACGTGCCTTCATCCAGCCACATGCCAACTTCAGGTGTTCCCTGGAGAGATGGTGGATGCCTTCCAGCCTATCTTTAGTGCCCAGGTATAGTCTGTTGCTGGCTGATCTGCATCAAGAAGCCTGTCGGACAGCAGATCAAGAGCCGTATCTCCCGTCCTAATACCGTGTTGGCAGGCACATGCCAATGTATATGTCCACTGATGTTAGGTAGGTCAGAAGGAACAGTGGTACATGAACATTTCAATCTCGTTGAGGTTGAATACCATTTTCTGGATGTTCTCGTCGACCCTTGATACAGCATTCCACTAACCTGTCCGACTGGACAAAGGAGAGTGCTGTGTATCTTGTATATCCTGAGTCGCAAGAGCAGGTTTCCCATAAGGTTGGATTCGAAATTGGTCCCCTCGTCACTGAAGAGCTTCTGGGGCCTCCGAGCCGGCAGGACAAGTTGCTCCCACCGTTGAAGCTTCTTGGTTGGGAATCGCGTAAACCTCCTGCCACTTGGCGAAGTAGTCCATATCCAGTAATAAAGATTTCCCTCGTGTATCCTAGGGAACGGTCCTGCCGTTTCGATGGCTATGTGCTTGAAGGGCTCTACGGTGTTGTACTGTTGCATTCGGCCCCAATTATGGGTGTGGAACCCACGACTTGTCGCACAGATGTCGCATTGCTGGCACCATCTCTCCAGGTTGCATCGGCGCAACACAATCGGCGACGTAGCTTCTCCAAGGTCTTACTTACATCATGGGTCTCCTCAAGAACTTGCTTCACCTTATTCCTCGGGAGCACTAGCGGTTTCACCTTGTTTTTCCCGCTGTAGACTTCTGCACTTTCTTCAACATACCATTCGTGACTATCGGGGAGAAAATTAAATTGAGTTTTATTTATGGACGCTCTTTAACCGTTGTGCTTCTTACCGTCCCATTCTATACTGAGCGTGAAAGACCGGTAATTTTGCTCAGAGCCTCTTTATCAGGCTTGAGGTTCTTTAACGTGCCGTAAATCTACAACACGTAACCACGGCTTTACTTCCCTTTCGAAGGAAATCATGCTAAGGATTTTTGCGCCCGAAAAACAATCCATCGCCCTCCGCCGTGTTTGAAGCCGCGACCTCGGGAACTAGAGGTTAGCATGGTAACCACTACACCACGGAGGACGCCTCTCCATCTACGTCATCACACAGTGGCTGCAGAGTTCCTGGCACGGTCTTTGGGAAAGGGCGTATGCGTTAGAATGACGTCTTCCTGCCCCGGTGTTCCGATGTAAGGTTATACTTCAGTAGCTTCTAGACCCAGTCTGTCCTTCAGAGTTGCGGAATTCCAACGGCAGGTAAAGGCGGAATGATCCTATCGGAGATTAAGATCCTGTTCCTATAATTGTAGAACTGTTCAGAGTCTCCAAAAGCGTCAGCAGCACTCGTCGCGTCACGCAGTAGTTCCGTTCGGCCTTGGGCGTTATTCTACTGAGGTAGGAATCTTGAGACAGGATACCCTGATGCCAACCTCGCTGGCATACGGTCCACGATCAACATCTTATCGCAGGTGGGGTGTGCTACAATCGGGGTCGTGCGGAGTGCCTTCAGGGTCTGGAAAGTCGCCTTGACTTATTGGGGCCACTGGAAGTCCGTGGCTCCTCGGTCATTTGTGTCAAGCCTTGGTAATGTTTGCATACCCCGCCAGAAATTTCCGATAGTGCGTTCAGAGACACAGGAACTGTCGTTCTCATTTATACTTCCGCCTGGACCATTCCTTAGCGACGACTTGCAGTTTTCTTGCGGTCCGCAGCCACTCCGATAGAGCCTACGATCTGCCCCAGGTAGCACACTTCTTTTCAAAACAACTAACTCTTCACTGGATGTAGTTTGGGGTTGGCTTGGGGGACACCGTAGATTGCTCAGTTGATCGTCGAATTTCTTGCCAGTAACAGTGGAACGGGATAGAGGAGGCAAGAAGGCTGCTTATCGCAACTCCAACTGTCTGGAAGGTCTCGGCTCGTTGCAGAATACGAAAGGCATTGCCCTGAACTGTCATAATCCGTGTTCAGTAGAAGGCGCTTCCTCCCCTTGCCGGGGTAAGGCGCCATTTTTCAGTTCCCCGACTTCAGGTCCAAGGTGGAAAACACTAGGCCCTCGCTATGATAACTATGTCATCAGTCCGTGGTAGTGGAAAGCAGTCTTAATTAGTGACTTCATCCAGCTTCCAATAGTCAACCCAGAAATGCAGATTTAGTTTTTTCAGTAGCACTAGGCGAGCACCATGGATTATCGAATTACTCTACTATACCTCCAGAATTCATGCCTGATTTTCGACTCTCCATTTCCGCTTCGCTAGCGGGACACGGCGAGGCAACATTCTAATCAGTCCATCCTCGTCGGGGTCGACGTGATGTACCACTACCAGCACAGCTAAAATCGCTTTCTCATAGACTAAAGACGTCCTGAAATTCGATTAGGGGTTTAAGGATCTGCTTCTCGCGTCGTGAAATATTCTCAGTCGTCTCCTGGGCAGTGTTATCCAGTTCCTCGGTTTTCGGCCGGCTCGGTGACAGGCCGTAGTTTTTATACTGGCGACTGGCCCCGGATTTTGGTATTAGATATCCTCACAAGGATTTCTCTAGCCGGAAGTAGCACCCTAGTAACGTAAAACCCATATCAGCGTGGTCTTCTGTAGAGAATTCTGCACCCCATTAGAGGTCTCTTTGCTACTGCCGTCACCACACTCGATCCACCTTGGAACCACTTACCGCTCTTTAATAGCCTCACTTACTACAACTTCTACTGTGGATGGTTGAGCAGGATCTCGTTGTGACCGAGTTGCAACACAGAACGCCCAACGTCCACCTTCATATCGAAAACCCGAAGGAAATGCAGGTCCAATATGACTTCCTTGGTGATTGCAGCAACAAAAGCCCACAATTCTAGCCTGCTTCTGCCGATGTTCAGCTCTTAGATCAGTTTTCAAGGGTAGGGTCGTCCCCAGGGGATTCGTAGCTCATAGTGCCTCAGTGATGCCCCTTTGATTAGTCTCTGCACCACAGTCGGCCTGGCAATGGTTAGCAAGGCCTCCGTGTGTACTAGCATCCTACAGAGTTGGTTCCTAATCCATCCATGTGCTACAAGACCGCCCTTTCCGCCCCCAGTCATGCGTTCCACGCGAATCTAGGGGGAAGGTGATGATGGCGCCAAATTGTCCCTCTCCACACCGGTCCTTAGCAGTTTCCCTGATTCTCTACTGGGGGCGCGCGCTCGCAGTTTCACTTAGGTTGCTCTCCGCAACTCCATCGCTTAAACCTTCCACCCTCCCCACTTCTACAATGACTAAATTGCTATTATCGCCGCCTTTCGTCATTCGAAGTCTTTGCAGTTCTGACCTGCAGGGAGTGGTTCTTCCTGCTGTCATCTTCACCACTTCAATGCGGAGGGCAACCGCCAGGGCATATTTGATGTTAAGAAGTTCAGCTAGATGAAGCTGCTGTTTCACCTCTTTGTGTCATAAGCTGCTGATAAATGTTTCTTGCCTCTCTGGAAATAAAGTCTGGTGGTAAATACGTCATTCCGGTGTCAGCCACTCTGCCTCTGTAAGGTCTGGGCAAATTGTTGCAAGTATATTTTCAGCTGGACGCTTTAAGTGGTGTCCAGGTAATTTTCTCCAAAGTTCCTCTCCAACTTAAGTTGTTAGCCGAGCCTCCACCAGGAAAAGTGCGCAGAGGTTTGGATGCTTACTCCTGCAGAGTAGCTAAACTCTGTTCATTGCCGGCGTTCATCCTCCTTGTCCCTATATAGCAGCTGAACACTGTGTTCTCTGCCGATGTCTATCCATTATGGATACCAGAGGCCTCAACTGTCGCTTAAAGCCCAGCCATGACAAGGTGCCGTAAAATTACGAGGCTTCACCGTTTTTGCATTGGTTGGTGTCATAATCGTAGGACCCTATATAACCTTGACACGGTTCTTGGCTTCAAGGTCACAGCGCGTCTCCTCCACTGCAGTGTTCATTATTTTCTTGCTTTGCTTCGCCTGCTTGTCCAAACTCTATACTGCAGAATCTTATAATGTTGTTTGCTTTTATTCTGGTCGAGCCATTTTTTGTGTTGATTTAGATGCATTAATTTATCCTTACATGCCAGATTTACGAGGCGTATTCCAAACCTAAGGTCCGTTTGGTCATAATAACATCGCTCGTGAGACAAGGTTTTTATTGACAGTAATATGTGCCTACATATACACTTTTCTTTTCCGCATAATCGCCGTTCACATCTATACACTTGCTGTAACGTTGCACCAGCTTCTTTAGCCCCTCGGCATAGAAGTCTGTCGCCTGGGACTTGAATCGTTTGATAACACTCGTCTTGAGTTCTTCGTCGGCTTGAAATCGTTGTCCACCCAGCCATCATTTCAAATGCAAGAAGAGGAAATAGTCGCTTGGTGCCAGTTCGGGGCTGTACGAAGGTGGTCAGAGAGTTCCCAACGAAACTCTTGAAACTTCTCTTTGGTTTTGGCAGCGGTTTGCGGTCGTGCTTGTGCAGGAGGAGGAGGATGATGATGCCAGACGACAGTTTCCCGCGGCGTCGATTTTGGATCGCACGTCTCAGTTTGGTAAGCGTTGCGCAGTACACATCAGCTGTAATTGTTGACCCACGGTCCATGAAGTCTATCAAAAGGACACTCTTTTCGTCCGAAAACACGTTAGCCATAATTTTGCGATTCGTGTACGGCGATTGCTTACACTTTCTTGGTTTGGGTGAACCGGAATGGCGCCACTGCATTGGTGGTTTCAACTCTGCGTTGGTGTACGCTATCCATGTCTCGTCGTCCGTAACAATGTGGGAAAACAAACCATCTCCATCTTCTCTATAGCGCTACAAAAAAACTCGTGAACAACGCATGCGTTGCTCTTTGTGCTGACCGGTGAGCAGTTCTGGCACCCACCTCGCACAAAGTTTCCGATATCCAAGCTGTTCAATGACTATCCTGTAAAGTGACGTTCGAGCAACATTTGGGAATTCATCAGCCAGACCACTAATCGTCAAACGCCAATCACTTCGAAGTTTTTGGTTCACTTGCTCAACGAAGTCATTGGTCCGAATACTGGGCCTACCACTCCGATGTTCATCGTGCACATTTGTGCGGCCATTTCGAAATTATCGACACCAGTGTCGAACCTGTTTGTCACTCATGACCAGTCCATACACAAGGCTAACTCACGATGGATATCCACAGCTGACCATCCTTTTGCCAGCAAAAATGTAATCACACCGCGCACTTCACAACTGTCAGGATCTACGATTGTCGTGGTCATTGCGATCTGCTCTCACCGACTGGCAAACGCCTACTTACCACACCAATACTGTGGTAGGTTCCTCAGGAGTCGGTAGACAGCGCTGCAGACGTGAAACGTCATTCAGTCCTACCATCCGTTAAATATTGTTCACTGGACCTTGGTTTTGTAATACATATTTTCTTCTAACTCCTTAGTGATGTCTTTCAAGTCTTTCACAGTAGCATTTATGTCAGATTTCATTTTCTCCATTTCATTCTTCATCCCAGTTTCCAACTCCATCATCAAGGATTTCATTTCCATCTCTATTCTGGATTTCATGGACTTCTTTTCGGTACCCATCTGTACCATTCCATATTTCATTTCCATCTCCATTTCTGCATTTCAAGGTTTTCATTTTGGCTAGCAATTATTTCGAAATTATTGACATTGATTTCAATGTGGCATTGAAATCTGCTTCTCACGCTTAGCATTTCACTTTTTGAGGTATGCATATCTCTTTTGTGTCTCTTACATACAGTAGTGTTGAACATAGGCTCATTCCTCTTTCGGTCGCTCATTAAAGTGTCAAACAAAGGACTCCCCTTCTAGCCTCTTCTATCATTCACTGATGCATCGACACAGGACTCGTCATGTAGATAGCACTAAACATAACAACATTTCCTTCTTAGTGACAACCAAGCACCTTTTATACTCGCACGAGTTTGCCTAGATGGTACTGTGCAGGGCAAGGGAAGGGTAGGTCTGAAAGCTTCTCGCATCTCAATTAGCGTTTTGGACTCTTCGGGCTGAAAGCCCCTCTCCCCTCCTTCCAACGAATCATATGCCACCCGGTATTGGGGAAGAGACCTTATTTAACCCTTTTACTAACTATTCTGATTTGAAAAAGCTCTGAAAGGTTTTGCACTAAGTATGTTTCAGTATTTGACATAACGCTAGCCTATTTAACATTACTCAACTTTAGTTATAATTATTTTCAAGTTGCCTGCAGACACTTTGAGTTTAATTTGTTTTTGAAGCTTTATGAATCATATGTGATGGCATTATCTTATTCATTTCCATTAACTCAGCTGGAAACCAATTCTTATGTTTATTCACCCTGTTGAGATTCTCTTATTTGTGAATAATTTAATGGGAAAGCTTAGCTCAAAGTAATACATAAAGGTATTGAAAGAATGTTAGGAGAAACATTTCTGCATTTTGCATATCACAGTTGACTAAGTCTTCCCTAAGTCATTCATATTATGAAATAAATTCATACAAATTATTAATAATGTGTATTTTATAAGTAGTCAGCAAGTTATTGTGTTTACAATAGATACAACATTATTTAATTAAAATATAATGGCTGAATGATCTGAAAGCAATGGATCTTTCATTCCAACATTATACATACCTTTATTAAACTGGTCTATACAAGCAGTTCCTCAAGGCTCAAGAGTGCCATAATTAATTTGAATGGATTTAATTAAATTCTGAAACTAGATAACACAGGCCTGCGAATTTAAATTCTTTTTCTGTGGCGCAGGATTAAATAGATCTGTAAACCTAATTTTGGTATGCTGAATTCAAATCTGTTTTCCATTTTTTGTATCACATACCCTTTTTTTGGCATGCAGAAAGGAAATTTGTAATAATTGAGTTTATTTCTTGTTTTTAAGTACAATTTAAAGTGCGTGAAATCATGCAAACTAAGAAACAATCTCTATTCTACAGATGCAATGGTTTACATTGGACTAGGAAATTTTAAACGTACCTTATGATTTTATTTTCTCCTCCACTTTGTTGAAAACAAACGCTGAGTTGACTTGTATTTGTGGTCCTGACGAGGGTTGTCTCTAATTAAGCACCAACAGTAGTCGGCCATCATGAGAGATCCCATCGACCCTAGTACCTTTTTTCCATCTCCTTTGTTCTGGTGGAATCTCTCTGCTTGTTCTTCACCTAGTGCACTCAAGTTTTCAGGAAAAAATTCAAGATGCGAGCACAGAAAATGCAATTTTAAGCTCATATTGCATCCGAGTGCATTTAACTTTTTGAGCATGGTTTTAACAATATGCTCATATTGATCATCTTTAACATTACCCAAAAACTTGTTTATAACTTCATTGAATGAGTCCCAAACTTGAAGCTCTATGTCAGTCATGATATTTATAAAATGAACCTTCATGGTTTGCAAATCTGTGGGCCATCAAAAATGTCTTCTTTCACTTTTGATATGGACAACATTGGAAATTTCTGAATAAAATGTTCGAAACACTGACCACGTTTGTCCAAAGCTTTGACAAATTGCTTCATTATCTCTAATTTGATATGTAACAGGGGTAGCAAAACCTTTTGTGAGTCAATCAGCAGGCAATTTATTGCATTTTTTGTCCCTGGCACTAAATCTTTTCTTTTTGGCCAATTAGTTTCACCCCAGTGTCTTTCTCTGGCTCTAGAGTCCCATTCACACAAAAAGCATGGGAATTTCATGTGCCTTATTTGTTGGCCCAATAAAATACCGCACACTTTAAGATCACAGCATACGTACCACTTGTGTTCATTATATTTAATTTTTTCTAGGACAGTATACAAATTTTGGTACGTTTCTTTAAGGGATGTAGAGTGAGCTATTGGAACTGAAGCAAACATATTGCCATTGTTCAGCAGAACACCTTTAAGACTTCTCTTGTTTGAGTCAATTAATAAACACTAATCTTTTGCTTTGTAAGCTGTTCCAAGATGACCTATTAAGTTAGGGATATCACAACAATTACTGTAGTTCCCCTTCACTTACAAAATATTTCTGGAACTCTTCTTCTCTGTCTGTATCAATAGAAAATTGTTTCAGCCCATTTAGATATTCTTTCAGCCTTGTACCTAAAGGTTCACTTTTTTCTTTGGTAAGACCCAAATCACATATCCAATCATTTACTTCTGACTGACTCAGTGGATTTTGAATGTTATCTTCTAAGTCTGGGGACTAATTTAAATCATCTTCTACACTCAAAGTAACAGTACTGCACTCTGGTAATACTGTAGGTGGTGATGGAACAAGAACATCAGGTCCATGATGCACAGGTCTAGTTGCTGATGGTGAGTTTGGATATATAATGCCTGCCTTGCTTTTCCTGTTGAATCCAGATATATTACACAGACAAAAATAAGTAATTAAAATAATTTTGTTGTTTGCGCCATACCATAGGAACGCCAAAGGGCATAAATGAACAAACTCCCTTGTACCACTGTCTTACATTTTCTACACAATATGAGGAGGAAAACTCTTGTCTTGATCTCCTAATTTAATTTTAAAATAGGCCAGATACAAACTCTTGATAAATGCGGTAATGTTTCTTTTCTGCTACTTTATCACATAACATCCACAGATATAACAGAAATTGTTAGGGTTGTTCACACAGTCCCTTCTAAATATGCCATTTGAACTTGTCATTTTTTCCGCAACACAATATGGCTTCAAAAGAGACCCGCTGAGAGTTTAAAACTGTACTGAGGATTCTAAGATAGGTTCCTGTTGATATCTTAGGCAATAAATGTTTATGAGGTAGGTTCAACTTATGTGTAAACAGAGATAGACAGTGGTACAACATATTATATAGCATGTTTACATATTCTAATCAACCATGATATGTCTGATATGCAGTGATGTTAATACTAACGTATTGATCTTTCAGTTTTGTGTTGAAACAGAATTGTTCAAAATCTGTATGTGATATGCAAAAACTATTATTATTTTTTTAAATCAGAGCACCCATTTTGCCCATTATGACGTAAAATATTCCGTCCCGCAAAATCATTGCAGGCCTGTGTAATCATTGTCTTCAACACTAATTTCAATATTAAAATCTCCACAAATAAGTATTTTGTTTTTCATTTTATTAAATTATAAAGTGATTTCTTCAACGTGTTGCAAATACTGATAGAGTAATATAGCTTTATTAAAATAAAGTTAATGGATGGCCCATTTACTGCAACTACTTCAAAGTGTTTCTCAAGGGACACATATTCGATATAGATTAAAGAATATTCAATATCCATGGCAGTATAGATATAATGTTTTTCATTCATAATTTCTTGCAGAAAAATTTAAACTTGGAATATTCTGTTAGCTTAATGTGTAGTGAACACATTGTACTGGTTTCATGGTTGACACTCATGGTTCCTGCCTGTGAGAGGCATGCAAGCTGAGACAAGTTCAGTTTCACCTTTGGCAAAAATGGAGATGACAGACAGTGAACAATATGCTGTATTGAAATTCTGCTTTCATCTTAACATATCTTCAGTTGACGCCTGTTCAATACTACAGGGTTCCTATGGAGAGTTGGCTCTTCTCTACATCACAGCTTGAAGTTGGTTTAAAGTGTTAAAACACAGATGACGGTCAATTTCAAAGGAAGGGTGGACCAGTTACCGCTCATACAGTAGAAAATATCAACACCACCTGCTGTCAATGTTTTGAAAGGATCGATGAATAACATATAGATGATGAATAACATATATGTTTCTGAAATGCTGAAAATTTTACTGGGTGTCAGCCACATCTTGGTGACAGAAAGGCTACACATGAGATGCATTTGTGCACAGTGGGTTCCAAGACTGTTGATTCCCGAACAAAAGGATGTTTGCATGCAGTTAATGTTACAGGAAGATGTAGTGTTTCCTTCAATGGTAATCAATCACTTCTAATGAAATGTGGCTAATCATTTGATCCTGAGATCAAACAGCAAATCTCTATGTGGAAATATTCTTTATCACCAACCTTCAAGAAAGCATTTGTGATTATTTCTGCTGGGAAAGTTACAGTCGTCTCATTTTTTTTGAAATTCATGGAATGATTTATCAGTGTGTCATACCTGCACACACAACTGGGCAATACTATAGAGATGTCCTGAAAACTCTGCAAGGCCACATCTCCATGAAATAGCTTGATGCTACATACAAAATGCATTGCTGTATATCACAAATGTTGCTACTGGGTATCCAGAAAAAATCAGTATGAAGTGTGTCCCTCATTCTCTCTATAGTCCGGATTTAGCCCTTTATGACTTCTTTCTATTCCGTAACCTAAGAGTTTTACAAATTTGATTGTCTACTGCATTTTGACCCTGGTCACTTATTCAGTAGACAATCACTACAGTTTATTTACATTTTACAATCTCTTGTCACTAAATTATCTTGCTCTTTTTTTTCATGTCCCATTTCCACTTTTTTTTTTTTTTTTTTTTTTTTACTTTCCATTTATTGATTACTTAACCATCACACATTCACTATAGTTTTCCATTCAAAGTAAGATGCACTACCTCTTACTTTTCTCTTTCCACTGTCCAAAGCCATTTATTTTTTACTTTACACAAAAACTGTCCAATGCTTCTAGCGTCCTTGCATATCATTTCAATCATAAGTGTATTTCTATCCCCCTTCAACCACTTCTTATTAAAAAATTCTTTTCTCCAATTTTCTGTTCCTTGGCACTTAAATACTATGTGTTCAATGTCTTCATTACCACCACATATCGGACATTGGTTCTGAGGAATACCCTGTCTTAGCCCTTTTAGCCTCCATGCTCCGGTTCTTAACCATGCAATAGATTCTCTCTCTTCTTTATTTACTATGTCTATATATTTTTCCCTACCCCATGTATTTTTCATTGGCCTATAATAAACTAATGAGCTCTTTTCGGCAATCTCACTGAACATGATTTGTATTTCTATATCTTCCAGTCTTTTCCTTGCCTTTTTCCAAAAATGTTTTACGTTATTTTCTCTCCTTCTCCATATATCTCCTAACCCATTTTTCTCCAAAATATTCCGTAATTTACTTACCCATCCATCATTCATTAAGCTCTTCTCTTGGTATTCAATACATTGTCTTAACACATTACTTTTTCCTAGATTTAAAGTTCTGAACCAAAATTTCAAAGCTCTTTCCATTATCTTCCCCTTAGTTGCCACCCTGCCCATCTCTAATTGTGCTACCTGTCTTACAATTGACTTCGGTAGCCCTAGTATTTCTCTACAAAACATCCTGTGCACCACATCTATACATTCCCATCCTCTATCTAATCCCCATATTTCTATACCATACATCATTTTTGCCTCCACAACCATCTCATAAACTTTTTCCAGCCATTTAACATTTATATTACGTACTTTATATTTGCAGCTTCTAATTGCTGCCATCCCCCCTTTACCTTTTGCCAATGCAAACTTCTTTTGTTTCTCCCATTTATTACCTCCATCTATTTTTACTCCTAAATAGATACAGTCACACACTACCCTGTAATCTTTATTCGCTCCCTTCCACTTTTCATATTTGCCTAATTTTCCCCCCTTTTTGAAAACCACAATCTGTGTTTTCTCTTGATTCACTTTTAACCTCCATTCTTTACAATATACATCAATTGCTTGTAATGATTGTTTTAAACCACTTACTGTAATAGATCCTACCACTAGGTCATCTGCAAAAAGAAGTCCTGGAATTTGGATGTTGTTAATTACTGGTGCACAGTTATTATTCCTTCCAATTACTAGTAAGACATCATCTATGTATAAATTAAATAAAACTGGACTTAGCTTACATCCTTGCCGAAGGCCTTTCTTTTGTGGAATTTCGTTTGTTACACAGCCTGTCTCCACCCTTACACAGAAGGTGTTCTCAAAATACAGTGTTTTTAGAATATTCACCAATTGCTGACTTACTCCCTTACACACTAATTTATGCCACAGAAGTTGTAGCTCAATTCGGTCATACGCCTTCTCTAAGTCTACAAAAGCCATATACAGTTTACCCCTTTTTTTGTTTTAAATATTTGTCTGCTAATGTCTTTATAATAAATAAATTATCAATTGTTCTCCTTCCCTTGCGAAAGCCCATCTGTAATTCCGAAAGGATATTATATTCTTCAACCCAAAATTGTAGTCTCGCTGCCAAAATGCCCACAAAAAGTTTTCCTATATTCGATAATAATGCAATACCTCTATAGTTATTATGTTTATCGACATTACCCTTGCCTTTATATATAGGATGGATGATAGCTTCTCTCCATCGTTTAGGTACATAACCCTTTCTAATAATTACATTAAATAAATCTAGTAAAATTTTCACTCTCCCTGTTTCATTACACCACTCCTTAAGAAACTCTGTTGGGATGCCATCAATTCCAGTAGCTTTATTTTTCTTCAGTAACTTAACTTGTTTTATTATTTCCTCACTCCTAATTTCACCATCCAATATCTCTACAAAAACATTCCTTATTTCCAAAAATTCCGTACTTCCTATACTCCTTTCTTCCCCATATAATGTTTTAAAATACTCCATCCATTGTCCTGGCTCAACATTGGGTTTAGTTACACATTTATTATAGGTCGACTTAAGAACCTGCCATACCTTATTAACATTATTTTCATTTAGACATTTTATCAAATTCCTTTCATTGCATTCCCTCCAGTCCTTTTTCTTTTGCTCTAACAATAAATTATGTGAATTCCTCCCTTGCATATAATCGTCCCTAGATTTTCTATCACCTAATTCTCTCCACCTAACCAACAGTTGTTTTACTTGTCTTTTTGATACCCTACATTCTTCGTCAAACCAGTCCTTATCATATATGTAAACCCTCTTTTTTGTTTTCATTTCCTCTCCCGCCCTTTGCATAACTGTATTAAGGATATCTATTGCATTCTCAATTTGATTATTCTTAACCATGAATGTTACTCCACATAGACATATCTTTCCATAATTCGAGTCAAGAGTCTGTTTAAATGTGTCACAACATTCTTCTTTCCATTTATAGCTAATATACTCTTTTTTTACAATAGCTTTCCACTCTTATATTGTGTTTTACTTGTGCAGCGTGCATCATAAAATCCACAATCAGTGGATAATGCCCGCTAGTTGAGCTTAAATTTAATACCTTAAAATTACTTAAAATATGTCCTAAATTCAGAGGCCACAACACAAAATCTATTACACTCTGCCCATTATTGCTAACAAAGATAAATTTTCCTTGTTCATCTTCCCCACATTTTCCATTCAAAATTTCTAAAGCATTCAACTCACAAAAATCAATAAATTTTTCACACTCTTTATCAACAAATTTGTCCTTGCTTTGCCTAAGTTTCTCACTTTTAAACACAATTTCATCACTCATCCAATCATTTCCAACATATGTATCACTTTCCCCAATCCTGATATTAAAGTCTCCCATTAGTATTACCTCTGCAGTTACAAATTTCTCCTTCAGCCTATCTATATCTTTTCTTATTTGATTAAGGAGATCAGGATTATGAAACCGCGAGGATGCAGGGGGGTTATATATTATTCCTACACAGAGTATATACTTAACATCCATTATAACCCACAGTATTTCTTTACTACTAGACCATGTTTCTTTAATTTCCTTACTTAAGCTGTTCCTTATAAAGAAACCTATACCTCCAGATACTCTTCCCTTTCTAGCTATCACCTCTCCTTTCCTACCAATGTATTCAAAGTCCTTTATATTTATCTGTTCCTCTTTTAACCACGTTTCTAATACCGCTAAATAATCCACTTTCGCCAACAGCTGTTTCAAAACTCCCACATATAACTTATTTTTTAAACCCTCACAGTTCCAGAAGCCCAATCTGCTTGTTGTCTCTTTTTCCTATTGTGAACCTGCTCTGTATCTAAAACCATCTAATCTTTTCCTACTTCTTAATTCAATTCCTTCTTTCGGCATTAACATTTTATTTTTATCTGATACCACAATGCTCCCATGTTTGGATGAAACAATATTATCTTCTTCTCTCTCTTCCGTATTCTCCCCACTACCTTGATACCATATCTTCTTTCTCCCCTCCGTTAGCGCGCACGCAACTTCTGCCTCTCCCCTCCTTGGTGGAACAATTCTCTTGGGTGACGTCACTTCTCTGGCTCCTCCCTCCGCCATTGTTGTCGCCACCATTGCAGTCCTACCGCTCCGAGCTGTTTGGGCCCTCCTTCCATTTGACGTCATCACAAGGTCATCAGTTCTTTGCTCTCTGCTGTTGTCCACGCTGTTTGGACTAGCCTCGCGATTACGTACTTCATTCTCCATGTTTGCTGCAAATTGTCGAGTTGTGAACTTTGATCTTCCTGTTTCATTTCTTGAAGCTATCGCTGACACCTGTTGATTCATTTCCGCCCTTTCATGTCGATTTTCTCTTGAATCAATATTGTCCGTATCACGTACCCTTTCAGTGTCAATCCACATCTGAAAGTTTGTAATATACGCCATTTTTCCCAAAGCTCTTGCTTCTTTCATTTTCTGAATTAAATTTCGTTGTAATGCTCTCTTATTTGGTGAAGGGTCTTTGTTAATAAAGATATTTGTTCCTTTCAATTTTTTGGCTCTCCTAAGCACTTCATGCACTAACTGTATTGTTGCTAGCTTCACTATTATTGCCCTCTTTCCAACTTGTCTCCCAAATCTAAAAGCCTCAACTATTTCCCATCCGTACATCTCTAATTCAAGCTTCTCCTTCATTATCTGCATTATTTCTTCAGCTGGCCATATCCCTCTTCTCTCACTTACACCTAGAAACACCAGATTGAGTCTTCTTTCCCTCTCCTCCATTCTTTTCTTAATTTCATTTACTTCCTGTTTTGCTTCATACACTTCATCTATAATGTCCTCCTTGATATCCCTAATCATACAGCACAATTTATCACTCAATCGTTGTTCCATACCTTCCATTTTATCCATTTTCTCATTTAGGATCCCCAACAGTTCTTGAATATCCGTAGGGCCTGGATTCACTTCCACTCCTCCAATCACTAGTAGAATAGTTAATACACTCCCAATAATCAAAACATTAACCATTTCTTCACCAAAATGTATTCCTCTTGTTCCCGCGAATTTCATTCTCAAAATTTGCCCAATTCTCGCTCTATACACAGCTATATCCACACCCATTGTTCATTCCGTAACCTGAAGTAACATCTTTGTGAGAGGTGTTTTCCATCTTTCCAGTAGTGAAGGCTGCAGAAGTGATTTTGAAGGACCTTCAAATAATGAGTTCCTGTATGTCTTTGCACACTGGCAGAAATGCTGGAACAAATGCATTGCATTCAAATGAGACTACCTTGAGAAGGACCATCAAAATTATGAGAACGAGTAAAGGTATGTTATCAAAACAATGAAAAAAAGATAATTCTTTATTGAACAACCTTCGTATTATCTTAGTATATAGCCGCTAAATTAAAGCCATTTACACCATAACAATTGATTTCTTCCCTTGCTAAGCGGTGTTTACTAAAATGAGAACTATAATTAGAGATTTTATAGTGTAGAAAAATTTTGTGTTCATATATTTTATTTCTTTGGGACTCTATATTGATGCAAATGAACTTGGTGAATTACCGGTTATCTTCTTGGTGCTGTTTTGGATACAGATATAAAGAATGTTGCACACATTTGGCAGCCATATATATGATTCCATCGCTGGTTAGTATTTTTCTTGCAAGACGTCTGCTTTGAAGGAAGAGTACACCTCAGGTTTCCCTGATGTTAGCTGTTCACATTTAACTTTGTTATGAAAGCCATATTGACGTAGCTGGTCTTGAGGTTTTTTTATTTATTTATTTATTAATTGGACACTCTTTAATTGCTGTGGTCCTTAGCGTCCCATTCTATATTGGGCGTGAAAGACTGGTAATTTTGCTCAGAGGCCTCTTTATTAGGCTTGAGGTTCTTTTATGTGCCGTAAATCTATGACACGGAACCACCGGCTTTACTTCCCTTCCAAAGGAACCTATGCTAAGGATTTTTACGACCGAAAAAATCCATCGCCCTCCGCCGGGTTTGAACCCCCCACCTCGGGAACTAGAGACTAGTATGGTAACCACTACACCATGGAGGATGACTTAGCTGGTCTTGTCCAAATTATTCCAGGTAAATGGTAATTCTGTCTTTTCCTAACAATTTGGGTTTCAGAAAACTGACGTTTTCAATAAGGATGCTCAGTGCTAACCTGTACACTGTGTACTGTGTATTTAGGTACACTAATTTTTTTCTCTATTATTTCTCTCTAAATAGAGAAGCATTAGCTTATAAATTAAGAAAGAAAGGGGTAAGTGAAAATTTTGTAAAAGAAATTAGGTAGATTTATAAAGATATAAAATTTTGTGTAAGATGTGGAAATAATGGAATTACAGAAATGGCTAAGGAAAAAATCGGATTAAGACAAGGGTGTAAATTGAGCCCTGTATTATTTAATATATTTATAGATGATAGATAGAGTGAAAGAAAAGAATCTGCATTGTCCCATAATGGCAAATAACGGATACCAGGTTTATTATACGTGGATGACCTTATGGTTGGGTCTATAATGGTAATTGGGCTACAGAGAGCAATCAACGGAATACAGGAATTCTGCAAAGAATGGAGAATTAAAGTAACTATAAACAAACAAAAAGTTAGGTATTTAAAAGAGGAAATAAATTAAAAAAGAAAAGAAATGGCAGATAGGGTGTTTAAAGTTAGAAGTTGCCAAGGAGTTTGATTATTTGGGGGTGAGGATGAGCAGGAATGATGAATGGGCGGCACATAGCAGGAAGCTTATGGCTAAAGGAAAGGCGAGCAGGAAGTTTATGGCTAAAGGAAAGGCGGCAATGACAGAAGTAAGGATGTGCAAATACAAATTAGAAATGACAACTAAATGGATAGAAAGAATGTAGGAGGCATTGGTAGAAGCAAGAATGCTGTATGCAGTTGAAATTTGGGGGGGGGGGAGGATCTGAATTAAGCAGAAAAGTAGACCAGAGCTACAGAACATTCTGTAAAGAACGATTGGGGTTTCCAAGATCAGCACCGGGGGAAGCAGCATTAGTAGAATTAGGAAGAACAAGAAGAAAGGGAGTGATACTGGATAGGATATTGAAATTTTAGTTTAGATGCCCGAAAAAATATGAAGGGGAAATTTTAAGGATGTGTATGGAACAACAAAAGAGTACGAAAAATAAAAATAGCTGGTGGACATGGGTAGAAAGAGTTTTGGAACATAACATAAGATCTCAATCTATAGACCCTATAGTGAGCTAGACCAGCTTAAAGAAAGCTAGTCTACTCTAGGATGTAGATTACGGCATAAATACATAATTACATTGTATACTTGTATGTAAATAAATTGTAGTTCTTATGTAGAGTACGTTAGAGCTAAAAAATTTTAAAACAATATTATTTATACTTAATGTAGTTATAAAATTTGGTAACATTTTATAGTCGGTTATTTTTTTGAATGAAAGAAATCCTCCTGTGTATAGAAGGTGTGAGTGATGAGATATCTTTTTAATGCTAACTTGAATTTATTTTTATTAGTTTTCAGTTCCTTAACATATGATGGAAGTGAATTGAATAATACTATACCATTGTAGTAAGCCCCTTTTTGGAATACTTGTAGGTTATTGCTTGGCCTGTGTAAGTCCTGCCGATTTCTGGTTTGTTGTCTGAATTTTTTATGAACACTTCTGGGTGGTCAACCACGGTTAAAAGTACAACTAAAATATACTCACAGACTAATGGTAGATTTCCAAATGTTTTGAATAGTGGTTTACAATGAGTTGATTTCTTTACACCTGCCATTCTTATTACCTTTTTTTGCAAAAGAAATATTTATTTTGCGTCTACTGAATTTCCCCCAAATGTTATTCCATAAGTCATAATTGAATGAAAATAAGCATAATATACTGTTTTTAGGATGCTTTTATTTGTAAAATGAATTAATGATCTAATTGCAAAACATGCAGAGATTAGTTTTGGTAGGATGTAGTCAATATGGTCTTTCCAATTCATATTATGATCTATAATAAGACCAAGAAATTTTATGCTACAAGTTTCAGTAATTTCATTGCCTTCATGTTCAATTCTTATGTCTGCAATACTTTTATTTTTTGTGCGAAAATTGATATACTTAGTTTTTTCAAAGTTTATATAAGTTTTGTTACTATCGAACCAATTATTTAGCACACTGAAAATACCGTTGGATAACTCTGAGAGGCGACTGGGGTTGTGTTCTTTAATTATAACACTTGTATCATCAGCAAAGAGAACTGGGTGAGCATGTTCGTTTATTACTCTGGGAAGGTCGTTGACATATATTAGAAACAATAATGGACCCAAAATCGAACCTTGTGGAACACCATGCTTTATTTCTGACCATTTGGAATATATTTTGGAATTATCTGCCATATTTATTATGACCTTTTGATGTTTGTTTGATAGGTAAGATGCAATCTATTGATATGTTTTATTCTTAATGCCATAGTATGATAATTTTGATAAGAGTATATTATGATTTACACAATCAAATGCTTTTGATAGGTCACAGAATATTCCTAGTGTATTACATTTATTATCAAGTGATTTCAAAATTTCGTTCGTTAAGTTGAAAGTGGCATCATTGGTTGACATTTTTTTCCTAAATCCAAACTGCTGCTTTGCTAAAATATTATTTTTAATTAGGTGGTGACATATTCATTTTAACATAAGTTTTTCGAATACTTTGGAGAAAGCAGTTAGTAATGATACTGGTCTATAGTTTGACAGTTGTGACTTTTGCCCTTTCTTGTATAGTGGTTTAACTATAGAATATTTTAGCCTGTCAGGAAAAATTCCTCTTACAAAGGAGAAGTTATATATATATGACTTAAAGGTTTGCTAATTTTATCGGTGCATAGTTTTAATATCTTAGTAGTTATTTCGTCATAACCCAATGAATTCTTGCTTTTGAGGGATTTTATAATTTTATTTACCTCTATCGTGCTCGTGGGTACTATTTCTGTACAAATAGGCTGTTCTAAGCTTGCTTTTTTCAAATATGAAATAGGGTCCTCCACTTGTTGTTTGGACTGTAACAGTAGATTTTCTGCAAACTGAATATAATACTCATTAAATAATGTTGCTATTTCCTGTGGTTCTTTTGTGGTGATATGATTTACTGTAATTTCTTTTATTTCATTTTTTGTGTGATGTTTACCAGTCTCTTTTTTTATAATTTTCCATATTGTATTAGGCTTGTTATTTGAGGACTCTATCTGCTTTACATAGCAGGGTTTTTTTAGCTACATTTATAACCTTTTTTAAAATTTTACAATATTTTTTATAGTGTTTATGTTTCTCACAGTTGCTTTCTCTAGTAGCCAAGTAGAGTTCTCTTTTGTGTTTGTAGGATAACTTAATACCTTGTGTTAACCTGCCATTTCTAGGTGTGTTGATAATTTTCTTTACATGAGATGGAAAACTTGAGTTATGAATCCTTATGAAAGTATTTAAGAAAGGAGTTAAACTTGTCATTCATATTGTTCTTTTTGTATATTTCTTCCCAGGTTTGTTCTGAAAGCTGGTGATTAAAGAGTTTTATGTTCTCACTGTTAATGACTCGTTAGTTGGATACATGATTCGTTATTTTGGAATGGGGAATGATATAATTGATTTTAAGCAACTGTCCATCATGGTCTGAAAGTCCATTAGTTAAGGCTTGGATTTCATGGTACTCATTTTTAGACATACCTATGAAAATATTATCAATAGCTGTTTTGGAATTTTTTTGAATTCTAGTTGGAAAGTTGACTGTATGCATAAGGTTGTATGTTCTTAATAATGAACAAATTTGTTCGTTTTGGTTGCTGTCTTTAATGAAGTCTATATTTAAGTCACCACAAAGTATAAATTCAATTTTAGGCTTGAATAGATATTTTAGAGCAGCATCCAGATTGTATAGGAAGTTTTCAAAATTGGCAGCTGGGGCTCTGTATACTGTTAATATAATTAGTTCATTGTCTGGCATTTTTATATGAACTGCGCAACACTCAAATGTTTGTTCTATACAGTATTTATCCAGATCAATATTGTTAAACTGTATGTTTTTCTTAACCAAGATACTCACACCTCCTTTAGAGAGTTTTTTTCTACAGTAATATGCTGCTCTGTTGTAGCCTTCCATTGAGATATGTAATATTTCCTGTTTGTCCATGTGATGTTCCGTTATGCGTAAGATATCTGGGATTTTACTTTCATTTTTGAAACTAATTAATAACTCAGAGATTTTATTTCTTAAACTTTGAATATTTTTATGAAATACTGTTAATGTATAATGTGTTTTTGTTGATTGTGTGCAATATTTGTGTAATTTCTCTGTTTCAATTACTGGTAATGTCCTTCCATATCTCTTATTTAGCCTAAAAAAGGAGAGACTCTACTGTTAACAATTGCAGGAATATTACTGGTATTACCCATGGATGTACATGAAATGTTCTTAGCAATGAGGTGCGTCAGCATTCCTTGCTATGAGCGCATAAATGCAATCCATGTGTAGTATAACCATTCCTCTCAATGGATGATACATCTATAATTCTAATGTGGCCTGTTCCCTCTCTACCAAGACACTGATCAAGTCTTCGATTAACCACCCTCACCTTCTTGTTAATCCAAGGCTTGTCATGCCTCCAGAAGAGATTCACAAAGCTCACATTTGTATGGCTACTGGTATCAGCAATGTGGTTTATATCCATCTCAATTGAATAATTGAGATTCCTATCCAAACTATTTCCAGGTCCCCCCACTATTACCACATGATCTTCTTTATTGAGATACTTTGACATGTCTGCAAGATTCCCCACCACATGGCTAAGACCAGCATTGGGATTGAAAACACTGCTAACAGTATATTTCTCACCCAATTTCGCTTGGAGTCTTTCTCTGATGCCCCTAGCATGACTACTTCCTAAAACTAAAACCCTACCTTTGGCATCAGAGGACCCCTTTCCTGGCTTGGGTTTGAGAACAGACCTCGTCCCCAGAAGTGACGTGGCAGGCACTTCCTCCGGCAAAGCCTGGGAAGACCCCACCTCCACCACCGTCAAAGCCGAAAATCTGTTTTTCAACTCCAACTCTGGAACTTTGTCACGAGGACACCCAAAATTTCTACGCCTACGTTTAGGATTGGTATACACATGAAATTCCGGTGATCTAATTTTACTTTTACTATCCAATTTCAGGCTCTCAATTTATAATCTTGCAAGCTCCAATTCCTTTCGTAGGCTTAGAATGGTATTCTCCTGCCTTAATACTAAAGCCTTACATCTACAAAGTTCACAGTACCAAAACTGATTTACACTTTCACTATTAGTACTCGCACAGTCCCAATGAAACCACAATTTACACTGCACACAAAAATCACCTTGCTTCACGATCCTACGGCACGATTCTCACTTCCCCGCCAGATCACACACTTTTTGACTCATAATCGCAGCACTTTGCTTACTTCACTTCTTAAATCACTAGCAACACAGCAAACACTTCACTTCTTAACTCACTAGTAATATGACAAACACTTACGTCACTTCTTAAACCACTAGTAATGCACCAAAACCGTTATTTAACCTTTTATACTACTTGCAAAACACTAAATAATTTCCTATTTAAGTATAATCACAACCAACTAAGCGTCTAAGTCAGAAAAACACAAGAATAGGTTATGTGAACACAAATAAATCAATTCAATATGGCGGACGTATACAGCTGATATTAGCGTATGGTTTTAGTTGATTTTTACACTAAAATAAATAATACAATAAATATACTTATAGTAAAGCAGATGCCCTATGTACTCGACTTCACTCCTAAAAGCTTTAACTACTCAAGAGATGAGAGTTTTCGGAAAATATAAGCAAAATACGGGAGCTCACAAATCTAGAGCCTACATTTAAAAGCCACCTAGCGGAGAAGATAGGAATGGCAGATATTTGGAGAGCAGGAGAAAGAAATAGTAATGGCTTCTGGATAACAGTAAGAAACAGAGTGGAGGACATAGAAAAGCAAGAGATTTGGGGAAGCTTAGGGAGTAAAAAATCACTAGGGTTCTATAGGTAAGTTAAAAGGAAATGGGGAAGAGAAGGGTATGTGGATTATTGTAATAGAGCGGAAAAAGAAGCGCTTGCATGAATGAGAACAGGATCAATGTACCTGAGAGGGCTAAGAGACAGAAAAAGTGGAATTTGTGAACCATGCGGAGGCAATGAAAGCGCAGAGCATTATATGACAGAATGCAAAGAGTTAGTGGAATGGAGACAAAAGGTATGGGAGGAAAAATGGGAAAAAATGGATTGAAAAATAGTAGCAATTAAAATGTTGACAAGAAAAGAAAAAGGGAAAAATAAGAATATGGGGGAGTTTTTAAAGAAAGTAAAGGAGAAATGGATTAGAAAAGTAAGAGAGATAAGAAAGGTAGAGGGCAAACGGAGGAGGGAGAGGATGGATCATAGGTGGTTAAGGGTAGTAAGGGCTGCTCAGCTGAGCTATAAGGCCAGGGTGCCAGGCAAAATGAGCAGTATAGTTACAACATAGCTGGCAAGAAAATTTGTACATAGGTTAAATTAGTTTATAAGTGAAATATTGTAAAAAGGGATTGTGTGTAAAAGATGTACAAATAAAGTTCAAAAGTTTATTCATAAAGTTATTCATGTAATCTTTTTGTGCTAACCCCATCGAACTGCAATTTGTTGCCAACTACAACTGGACATCTGGTTTTCTGACTAACTACTTCTGCCCAGTTCTTTCATTATTGTTAACTACTGGCATATCAAGTTGGGTGCTGCTTTATTTGTTTCAGGCGTGGTACTATAATTTTTAATGTCTTTATTATCTCTTAGTTCTATAGTACGAGAGTCTGTTACCTCTACACCCATTGCAACATTGATCTTTTTTGCAAAGTAGTTGATATAACCAGCTTGACAACTAAACTTAAGGTTATTTACCATGATAATTTCCGTATGTAGCAATAATATGTTTGTTTTATTATCTACACATGGTTCACCAATAATACTAGATATAAAAACAATTATTTGTCTTAAAAGTAATGTAATACATGTACAATAACATACTAAAATCTACCACCTGAAGTAATTAGTTAATGGAACAAAATAATATAAACAATGTAACCATAATTTGCGAAAGATCACAGCATCTGGGGAGGAACAAGTTTATGGGCATCAAATGTAAGTGGAAGAGCTACTGTTCTTTATGCTTCACAGCAGTTGCACTTTCAATTATTGTTTTTTGGTCATTTCATTGTGAGACCTGAACAGTTTAAAGAGAAGATTTAAAAAATATATACAAGAAATAAAAGTTTCAATTTGTTTATCTCATATTACAACCATGTGATTTACATTCTGTGATGGTAATGGTTCAGGTTCTGCTAGTTTTAAGCATGTTTCATTTTTTGCCTTACTTTTTTTGAACCTCTACTTCTCCATTTTACTGACAGAAATACAACAGTTGCCATTATCCCTGTAATCAGTAGAAAGTATTTAAGGTATGCATACAGGATAATAGGGATGTATTATATGTCCGTAGTTTAAGTGGAGGTTTATATGGTATAAATAATACATTATACCCTTTTTCCTTTTGGGGAGGGGGCACTGGATTTGGTGTATAAAATTTGTCTTAAGGATAGGAAGAATTTAAAGGAAACTGAATAAATTTTTCCTTACGCCATGTTTTTTGTTTCTTTATTTTAGAGCCGCCATGCTTCAACGTAATTGGCCATTCAAGTGTGCACAGAATCATAGCTTTTGTGGTACATGTGACAAATACTAACAAGGACTCATTCAGGATTGTGTGATACCTAAATCATGCTGCTGTGTCGGGATGGGACTTGTGGTTTCATTAGATAACAGTTCAGGTTTGCACTCAGTGGCGTAGCTAGCAGGTGGGCCCAGGCCCACCCAAAACAATTGTGACAATTCCAAATAAAGATCTAAACGTGTATTTTAAATGTATTTTTGCATTTTTAAGAAAAATATTGAACTTTAAAAATAAGTAATGGATTCTGAGTAATAATTGCATAATAGAATTAAGATAACTAAAAAATGCATTCAAGAGCGTAATTTTTTTGTAGGCTGTCATTCCCAAACTCACAATACAATGAACCTGATTAACTGCAACCCATTGTTAAACCTTGTACTATTTAAGTGGTAAGCTATGAGTCATTGACTTCTACCGATTTATCATTTAACGTGGTTTAGTGCACGAGATCGACAATCCCTAACATGAGATGGTCAAACCAACAATATCTCTCTCTCTCTCCCTCTCTCTCTCTCTCGCTGCTTAACAATACATGTCGCAACAATAATTAACATTAGTTAATTATATTTTGCTATTCATTTGACCATTACCATTTTGTTCGCTTCGGAGTGTGTTGGTGACAGTTAAAGGATCAGTCAGATTTTATATTGTGCTGTATGTCTTCAGTGTGATTTTGGACTGAATTTTCTCTACTGAGTGACTATTTTATTTTGCATGTCAACCCTATTCAGCAGTTAATTATAAATCAATTCAAATAAATCAAATCAAATAATAATTGTATTAACTTTCCATGGCTGCAGAAATTGGAAGCATACCTGCACAGGCTCCAAAAGAATAACACAAATGACTATAATAAAACCTCAACAGTGAAATATGCTGGCAGACTTAAAGCTAGAAGGTTGGGATCCATTTCTTTTCAGATTGATAAACACTTCGCAGAGGAATTTAAGAAGAATCGGTCTGTATTAATAGAGTTAGATCATTACTTTATTGTGCATGTCAAGAACAAGGCTTACATGGTCAGAGGGAATCATTTAACAATAAGGGTCATGATATTAACAAGGGGAATGGTGGATATGAAGATAATAGTGAAATGCCACTCATGCGATTTAATGCTGGAAACTTTAATGAACATTTAGAAATGCTTACATTAGAACATCCAACATTAATTTCCAACATGAATAGTCTTGGAAATGTGTAAAATATACTTCACCTCAAATCCAAAACAAATCATTAGAAATAGCTGCTGCCAACTTAGCTGAATATATAGCCTCACAAATTAATAAAAATTTAAATACATTATATATTTTACTTGTAGATTTCATTGAGTTAAAGCAACTAATTGCTGCGTAATTTCTTTTAAATACAATAGAGAATCGACCAAAATCTCTGTGTTTGATATTAAGGAATACGTTTCTTGGGCCTAAGATGATGCTATGGTGATGTCAAGTAATTTAAGTAAAGTACAAGTAAAAATAAGGGAGATGGCTAATAATCCTTGCCCTTATGTATGTCCATTGTTATGCTCATAGACTCAATTTGCTGTTAGTAGATGTTTGTAAAAATGTTGCAGGGATTGGTCACTTGATTGGACTGTTAGGAGCTATTTACTAATTTCAATCACAGGGCACCTTAAGAAATGACATCTTAATACAAGTTCAAACTTATGAAGGCTTGAAGATTTTCGAAGTGTCACAACTTTGCTTTGAAGTATGACTGTTTATTTCTTCAAGAGCCAATTTAAAAGCACTAGGTTGGGCCTATAAAAATTGAATGGAAGTGACGAAAAGGAAAAAGCTATCTAGATAATGCTACATCAGAGAAAGTTTACACCGTATTTGATTTGGAATATTTAGATGATATTCTTGCTCCCGCAAATTCATTGTCGGAAGCACTTTAGTCTCCAAATAGGATATTAGTAAATGTTCATCCCCCGTTAAGGCATTAACAGAAAACTTTACAAAGTTTCGAGATAAAGAAAAATCTGAAGTTTATTCCAGCAGTGTTTGTAAGGCAGACATTTTTGGAATCAGTGTTTGATTCGACCACCTCCTCTCTGTTGACAGATAATTTTATTACTAAGAATTTTAGTGCTATGCTGAAGCAAAAGGATATAGTTTTGCTGGGAGCAAGTTTATATAACATACTGGATAATGTTATATCAGAAATGAAATGTAGGTTCCAAGAAAATTCATTTTTCTGTGAAATAGAATCACCTTGTGATCCAGAGTCTTCTGATTTCATGAACATAATTCAAGACACTGTGAGAACTGGCTATCTTGTATGGAATCTTCAAGGTGTTTGTTAAACAGGAACAAGGAACTTCTAGAGAAACAGTGTTTTCTAGTGAAATCAATGAACATTGAATCAAACACGTTTGTGACCTATATTCCAAACTACAAAACATAAGTATGGGTTTGGCATTCCAGGACCTACTCAAAGTTTTACGTATTACACTAATCTGTTTCATCACAACTGTATCTGCATAAAGGACTTTTTCTGCATTACAAGAAATAAAATCTTAACCCAGGACAACCATGTCAAGTGCAAGACTTTGTAATCTGGCAATTTCATCCATCAAGAGGGAGGAAAATTGTGATTTGTTGAAGGACCCATCATCAGTGATCGACAAATATGTTGCTAGGGAGTCTTCATGGCTCCATTTCACCTTATGTATCATTTGTATAGGTATGTCTTACATGCTTATTTATTCTAATTTTGTGTGTTATTAAATAAGATTTCCAAGAATGAATTTCAAGGGAATTGCTGCCAGCAGTGTTGTCAGGAGATGGGCCTGCTACTTTCTAAATCACGCATATCTGGGTCCACCCAAAATAATTTATCTGGCTACACCACTGTTTTGCAAATAAGTGAAAAAGAATTATGTAAAGATGTTAAATATGAAGCCTTTTGTGCATAGGGTTTATTTATACTTAGAAATTTGTACAGTACTTAGAAATTATTTTATTAGGTGTATATAAAAGTGAGATGCAGCACTAGCAAAGCAGCCTAAGTTTATGGAGTTAAATTCTTTATCAGAAAGTCTCCAGCTCATGGTGCAGTTTTGCTGTATTCAATGCAGGAATTGTGGTTCATTACACCAGGCAAGAGGACCACAAACAATTTCCATACATTCTTGAAGCAGAAAAATGTCTTCTGCAGTTGACAGAGTAGGGTCTGGAAATCACTAATGGTGAAATAGCTTTAATGGTCAGCGTTATTAATTAAATTATTTACAAACATTGCAAATGAGAAGCAGACAAACTCCCTCGGCATTATGAATGCATACAATAGTAGTAGTAAAGACGAACTGTAGATAAGGTTTTCAGTGTCGCCTACATCAGGACCTAAAATACCTGTTTGAAATGCTGCTGGCCAACAGTAACAGGGTATTTTCACTTTTTACAACTATCTGATGTGGACATGTTAGAATATGTATGCTTAAAGTACATTTTAAAAAATGATTTGTCATTTTCCATATAAAGTGTTCAGTGAGCTCAAATTGGAACTGCTATTTACAAGTCGTAGCTGACCTTCCTGCATAGGCTGTCATGGTAAGTAGTGCAGTATGCCATGCCATTGTTTGTGTCACCAAATATTGCATCACAAATTGTATTATGTTTTACATACAGCTTGGAGATGGGACAAAGTTTATTAAGGATTGTTTACTTCTTTTGATGACTTCTGTTCTTACTTTAGAGACGAATATCTATACCCTTTCTATGTAATGCGTGTGAGAATCTTGATATTTTAACCCTATGCTATGGAAGTGGCAGATTGTATTTTATAAATGCTAGAGTTGTATGTGTAGTGGAGGCCAGGACAGTTGAACCAATTGGGTTATCCTATAACTTATTTCTGCTCATTCCGATTACCAACTGCAGACTTGCCCAGTGCTACAATAAAAGGGGCAGTGGCAAAATTGTCATTGACTTGACTTATGACTTATATAGCATCAAATGTGAGGCAGACTTTGTAGCAAATGTGGGCAAATGATATTCTTTCTTAGAATAAAAAATATGGGAATAGAACAGCAGCTGTTAATAAGATAAAAGCAATTAAATCATATCTACCTTCCATTAGCCTCCCTGAACATACCTATTTTGAATTGTGGTATACTATATAGCATGGTATCTTATTTTGTTAAACTAATTTGCAGTTATTGTTTGAGTTGAAGAGCAAATAATCGATTAGATTATAATGTTTTCTAAAGGGACAAAAAAAGGAAAATTAATAAAGCAGAAACAATAATACATCTGTTTTCCAATTTCAGCGGGCTTTGTTGGCATGTTTGTGCATCGATTGACAAGTCAGGTGCTGCAGCTCAGAGCTCTTCTATTGACCACGTTTGGATTAGGTGAGCCTCCATCAGCAGGACAGAGAGCAGGCCTTGTGAGAGATGTATTTGGATTTCACAAAATGATAATTGCAGTATCATCTGCTGGAAAGGTGATTTTTGTGCTTTGTTCAATAATATAATGCAGTATTTCTCAAACTTTTTCATTACCACTATAGCATGGCACATATTGTTTACCACACAATCCAATCCTTTATTCACCTTCGAAATTCGTACATTTTATGGTTTTGTCGTGACATAATATATACCTTACATACAAAAATAACCTTTAGGTAATACATTCAAGTGTTATTTATAAGCAGTTTAACTAAGTGACAGTTTATATGCTAGAACTGTTTGGTATATTAAAACAACAGTACAATTTGACTACATTTAAATGTTATTTAGATTGAACTCATTGCAATAAGAGTAAGTTGTATTACTTGTTCACTACAGAATAAACAGTTTATTAAGAATTGCCTTCTTATACGTCATTTATAACAGTAATATTTATGTTTCATTAAAATATATTTTATTTTCTTTCTAAATTTGTATGCACTGAGATCTGCTAGTCCTCTACATCATTTGTTATATAATTTTATACCGTAATGGTCAATAGATTTTAAATTTTTTGAAGTTCTTTGAGTTGAGAGATGGATGTGTGTTGTTATTCTTGTGAAGTAAGCATGATAGTCCCTATTTGTTTTAAAATCCCTTTAGTTGTATAAAGCAGTTTCTTAGAGATACAAGCATGATAGAGGTAAAATGTTTAATTTTTAAAAAAAAATGGTCGATTGGAAGTGTAGTGTGGTACATTAAGTATAATTTGTATGATCTTCTTTTGCAGTTTAAATATTTTTTTTTTATTATTGAAGGTAGAATGCCAGAAAGGTATGGCATAGCTGAGAATCGACTGCACATAGCCATGATAGATAATTTTGGGACAGTAACTGATATTACTTAAGCACCAAAAGGAAAATACTAATTTTCATAGTTTTGAAGATAAATACTGTATATGAACCTTCCAGTTCACTTTGAATCAGTCATTACTCCTAGGAACTTTGTGTTATTGACTTCATTAATGGGGTTATTGTAAACTTAGATACTGGATTTTGCCTTAACCAAGGAGAAACTGAAATTTATGAAACAAGTTTTGTTGGAATTTAGGGATAGTTTGTTAGAATTTAACCAGCTTTCAAGTTTGCTTATCGTGGTGTTTACCTGATCATTTAATTGTGCCAACCTGTTGTGTGAGAAAAGTAGATTTATATCGTCAGCAAATAGTAGTGTGCGACATAGATTAAAAGCTTTAGGGAGATCATTAATAAATAATAGAAAAAGTAGAGACCCTATGACTGAGCCTTGTGGGACTCCACATGTTATGACATGTTCTTTAAAACTGTTGAAGCATATTTCAACATATTACGTTCTATTAGATAGGAAGTGATCCAGTTCCTGGCCACACCATGTAAACCATAATTATCAAGCGTATTAATTACTATCTGATGATTTATACCATCAAAAGCTTTGGTAAAAATCAATGAATAAACCTAAGGCTAATTTATTGTTGTTAGCAGAGTGTATTTTGTTTATGAAAGAATACAAAGCATTGCAGACTAATACAGCTTTTCGAAATCCAAGAATGCTATAGTTGTCCAGGTAGTTTATAAATCTATTATAGACTTTATGTTCCAGCACTTTTGACATTGCAGATCTCAAGGGTATAGGTCTATAATTGTTTAAATCTGTTTCATAGCATTTTTTGTGGACAGGTATTACTTTTGCAATTTTGAGCTGCTCAGTAAATAAACCAGTAGAGAGAGAGGTGTTGAATATGTTTACAAGAGGTGTAATTAGATTGGAGATACATTTTTTTAAGTAATTTACTAAAGAAATAGTCAGGCCCAACAGATGGAGTGGATTTTAGTTTACTTACTATTTTTCTTATTTCATTTTCATTTGTGGGTGCTAAACATATAGTATCCTTAACTTTACAGGTATGACTCATCTGACTTTGTGTACTGTTACTGTTGACGTTTGAACAATTATCATTTACAAAGTGATTGTTGAATGCTTGAACTATTTCTTCAATATTTATTATTTCATTTTGTCTATGTAGTAATTTAATTGTAGGCTTTTCTTTTGAGGATGGTTTTGTAGTTCGCTTTTGACTATGTTCCAGGTCACTTTACTTTTGCATTCAGCATTAATATTATATTTATCATTGTTGAGTTTTTTAATGGCATATATGACCTTTCTTAAAATTTTGCAATAATTTCTGCAGTAAAGCTTAAAGTTTATGTCAGATGTGGTTTTATAGATGGTGTATACTGTGTGCGTGTGTTTTTTTTTCTCCACATTTTTTAAGAGGGAAACATTTGTGTTATTTCTGTTAAGTGTTCCTTTGTAAATTGTTTACATGCACCATCCATGTGTTCAGGATATTGTATTCAGGACTTCTCTATATGGTTGAGCAGAAGGGAAGGACAAATGACCTTAGCTCTGTCACAATAAATAAATAAATGAACAAATATATCAAAATAATAGTTTACTGTACTGTAAAATGCACTAAGGTTATTATTGACATTAATTTGTTTTATAACCTCTGACTATGTCTCTCTATTAAGTTTTGTATTAAACAAGTCAATGTTAGATTCACTTATAATTTTAATATATTTGTAAGTTGCTTTAGCTTTGCTACAGTGGTCTGCATAGATAAATTTAAGAAGGATACTGTCTTGGTGTGATGGGCAGTATCAACTACTTTGACGCAGAATTGAAATGTGTTGGTTTTAAAGCAAATTGGTCCAGGCATGTGTGTGAATGATAGGTAGTTCTCGTGGCAGAGCTCACCATATTTGTGATACCATAGGATGAGATGATACTGCTATATTCACACCCGTGGGAGATCGGGTACGTCTGCATGGGTTTCCATGCCGGCGGGGTTGTGAGATACCTCAATGTCCTTCGGTACCACCCTGGAGAGCCGGTAGACGGCATGCTAAATGGCTGTCGGCTCCACCGAGATTATCGGTAGTCGCCCTTTGGGGTTGACGCGTGTAAGTGGTGTATCCACTTTCATCTCCGCACAAGCGTGGGGGCCTTTGTAGACTTAAGGCATTGGCCTCATGGGAAACCTTCACGGTTGGAGAGCCACTCGGCTGGCGCTAACCCTGGGATTCGAGGGGGGGGCTTGGGCTAAGGCTCTTGCCCTGGTGGACCTTCGCTTACCATGTCCTCTTTGGAGTCTCTTAGAAAAGTGATGTTAACATCCCCTGCTAATATTATGGGTAGACCTTTGATTTTAATATACTTAATAATAGATCTAATTTGTTTAAGAATGTAGCAATGTTGCCAATTGGTGCTCTGTATATACATACAATAATGGTGTTAGATATAGTAATTCAGTAACACAATGTTCAAAGTGTTTTTCGCAATATACACTACGTGATCAAAAGTATCCGGACACCTGGCTGAAATTGACGTACAAGTTCATGGCGCCCTCCATCGGTAATGCTGGAAGTCAATATGGTGTTGGCCCACCCTTAGCCTTGATGACAGCGTTCACTCTCGCAGGCATACTTTCAATCAGGTGCTGGAAAGTTTCTTGGGGAATGGCAGCCCATTCTTCACGGAGTGCAGAACTGAGGAAAGGTATCGATGTAGGTCTGTGAGGTCTGGCACGAAGTCAGCGTTCCAAAACATCCCAAAGGTGTTATATAGGATTCAAGTCAGGACTCTGTGCAGGCTAGTCCATTACAGGGATGTTATTGTCATGTAACCACTACGCCGCCACAGCCCTTGCAGTATGAACAGGTGCTCGATTGTGTTGAAAGATGCAGTTGCCATCCCCGAATTGCTCTTCAACAGTGGGAAGTAAGAAGGTGCTTAGAATATCAATGTAGGTCTGTGCTGTGATCGTGCCATGCAAAACAACAAGGGGTGCAAGCCCCCTCCAGGAAAAACACGACCACACCATAACACCACCAGCTCCGAATTTCACTGTTGGCACTACACACGCTGGCAGATGACGTTCACCGGGCATTCGCCATACCCACACCCTGCCATCGGATCGCCACATTGTGTACCGTGGTTCGTTACTCCATACAAGGTTTTGCCACTGTTCAATTGTGTAATGTTGACTCTCCTTACACCAAGCGAGGCGTCATTTGGCATTTTCCTGCATGATGTGTGGCTTATGAGCAGCCGCTTGACCTTGGACTCCAAGGTTTCTCACCTCACGCCTGTCATAGTACTTGGAGTGGATCCTGATGCGGTTTGGAATTCCTATGTGATGATCTGGATAGATGTCTGCCTATTACTCTTTACGACCCTCTTCAAATGTCGGTGGTCTCTGTCATTCAACAGACGAGGTCGGCCTGTACGCTTTTGTGCTGTACATGTCCCTTCACATTTCCACTTCACTATCACATCAGAAACAGTGGACCTAGGAATGTGTAGGAGTGTGGAAATCTTGCATACAGGCTTCTGACACAAGTGACACCCAATCACCTGACCACGTTCAAAGTCCGTGAGTTCCATGGAGCGTCCCATTCTGCTGTTTCACGATGTCTAATGACTACTGAGGTCGCGGATAATGAGTACCAGGCAGTAGGTGGCAGCACAATGCACCTAAGATAAAAATGTATGTTTTTGGGGGTGTCCGGATACTTTTGATCACATAGTGTATATGGTTTGAGAATGACAGAGCTTTGGTTTTATGACTAAGTTGGAATTTACTAAGATAGCAGTGCCACCATTTTTAATTCTGAGCGACAAAAACTACTGGTTAACTTGTAATTTTGTATGTTAAAATAGTTTAGTTCATCTACTCTAAGCCCGTGCTCAGTAAGACACAACACATCGAGTCCAGGAAAGTCGGATTTTTATAGCAGTTCATATTCTTTCAATTTATTTCTGATATATTATGAGTTTTGTAAAAATTTAGAGCATTCTAAGTAGTTGTTAATTGGATTGTTTGTTACTGGAATGTTATTCAACTGCATATAATTATCAGTGGCATGGCTTTGATGTGAGCCTGAGTTGAAATTGGAGATCTGACTGTGTAATTGTTTGGGTTTCCCATTACTTTCTGCTGTAAAAAAGCCTTTAGTATAGTCACTGCTAGTATTTTCTTACCTATATTTATTTTATTTATTTAAGTGTTAAGTTCATACATAGTTATGGACTGATATAACCCTAGCTATTTGACCAACCATAACTATTTCAGTATACAAATACAAAAGTTAACATGTTAATAGATATCCTTGTCAACCAAAAATTAAATCAAATTTCCATGTTTATCAACTGACCATTTCATCTTCACTTTCCATAAATACTCCCCTAGTTTTCTTACCTTTATTGTTGAAATGCAGACCATGCAGAGTGTAAAGCCTACGGTCTGCATTATATGTGCTCATAGTTTTACATTATGTTAGCTTATACAGAGATTTGTGATATTAACCTTTTCTGCACACTTGTGGAAAGGAGAACTAAGTACAATGTCGTGCCTTTTTGGTAGCTTAACAACTACTACATATGTTTTGGCAGTTCAGGGATCACTGAGTTTAACCTAGATGTAACAATGTCTCCACTAAAGTCGAAGTTGAGATCATTTGTTCCCCCAATTACCACCATGCAGTCTTCTGATGTGAAGTCCCCAGTTTCTTTTGTGGCTGAACTAACAACTTCTGCTGCAGCAGTTGCTCCTGGTCTCACTATACTTTTAGCTTCCACTTCATGGTCAGTTTCATTGATTATGGTTGCAATTCCTCTGGCATGACTGTCGGCGACTATGAGCATAATTTTTTTATGTTCTGTATACTTCCGTCTAGTTGCCGTTTTGCTTATAGGAGAACAGATACTTGTTTTCTCAGGATTGTTGCTAGGTTATGTGATGAGAGTATTTAAAGTTTCAAATCTATTCATAACTGGTATCGAGTAATCTTCATTCAGTTTATTTGTCAAATCAGAATCTGAATGCCTGCATGTTAGTTTACCATTCGGGACCACTTCCATTTTTTAAATCTTATCTTGCTTCTCAGAAAATACTTTTTGTGTGCTGATTTATTATGAAGCAGTTTGGTTTTTTAGAATATCGCTTTTTCTACGCAAGTTTGTAATCGCTTCTTGTACCATTCTTAAGTCTTTGTTAAGTGTATCTATTATCATGTGAAGCAATGCTATCATTTCTCTCCCTTGCATATCATGCTTTGTGGATGCCATCTTCTTACTATGATTTTGTATCTTATTTTCACAGGTATCCTGGGCATTGCTAACATTACTAATATTTGTGTAGTTTTTTCCACTTCTAAGATTTAAAAGTGGAAAAATGGCCATCTTGTCACACAATATGTTATTACAGTATGACTACTGTGAGACTTTTGAGAACCTTTGATACACTGCATTATGTATGGTAAAAATTACAATACAAAAGAGAACCTCTGAAACAGTACATTACTACAGTGTGATATATATTGTCACATTAGGGTACTTCTTGTGCTCCACATTACTACAGTATAGCATGTACTGGGTGCATTAGCTAAATCCAGACAAGTTTCAGCATGAATTTTCTGCCATTATCTCAGTGTTAGGATTGGTATTTATGTTAAAGTAGGCTAAAACAATGTTCTGAATGAACATGACTTCAAAATGTCAGAGCAGTCGAGATTTGAGCACAAGTTGTAACTGAAGAGTGATTCATGTTGTACATTCCTCAGTCAAAATAATTGAGTCCTCACATACCTGAGTATGAAATTTACGAAGTTTCCGATTAATGCTTCATATATGTTTGAAGAAGGTTCCGCAAAGCTATCAAGGAAGAGCTTTAAGGGAGAGGTGATCAAAAATCCTGGAAGTTGCCCAAAGGGCTGATCACAGAAGTCCCAGAGTTGTCTCTCAGGAAACTGCACAAGTTTTGGGTATGAGTTAGTGTAACATGAGCCAGATAGCCTAAGAGAAGCTATATATTTTCCAAAGGACAGTACACCAGCTCACATGAGTTATTTGATCGAAAACTGGCTGTATGATAATGTTTGCATGTGCTGAAACAAAGAGTTTTGGGTTTAATTCCTTTGGAATATTATGTTCTGTAACATGATTGAAAGGATGACTAGTTGGTCCAGGCGTATAAGTGTGGCATTGTTCCAGCATTCTTAAATATGGACAAGCTGACATTCCAGAGGGCATACAATTGCTCCAGACCTGGTGGGATTGAGGCCACAGTTGCAGCAGATGATGGTTACATTGGGTGATTTTTATCAGTCATACTTCCATAAGTGGTATGACAAAATGCATTATGTAATGTGTTGCTTTTGACCAATACATTTTTTAACAAATCATTTTTAGTATGTCTTGATTTAGCTGATACACCATGTTTTTGCAAAACATAAAAGACCCTTTCAAACAGTGTTGTGAGACATAAGAAAACCTATTGTTATGTGAAATCAGGCAAGAGCACCTTCTTTCCACCTCCATTTTGGCAGCTGGCTGTTAGCACAGAGCTTTCTTTTTTTTCTTTTCTTTCTCCCATTGCACTGCTAAATGAGAGTCACTCACTGCTTTCTATATCAATTTACTCACAAAGAATGTTATTACACCTGGTTTCACTTCCCCACATCTTGTAACTTTTGCAACAACCCTTGTGTGGTATATATTGTAAGGCATAAGAGAACCTCTCACACACTGTATTACTACAACATAGCATATTTTGTAAGACGTGGCATTTATTGTGAGAAATGAGAGAACCTTCCACACGTTACATTACAACAGCATGTAAGATATTGTCAGGCATAAGAGAAGCCCTAACAAACTACATTACTACAGCATAGCATATATTGTAAGATGTAAGAGAACATCACTTACACTATTATGCGGCCCAAATCTCTTGATGTTTGAGGCGTGTCTACTAATACGGCAGTAGCGAATAGCAACAGTGCGGCGTTGTCTCATATGGACAATATACCTTGCCGCTGGTAAAACTCTAATTGCAATATCATTTGCGCACATGCATATTTCATATTTCAGAAAAGCAGCAAGTAGCTAGGATAAAAGGCAACATTTTCCTGAACAAGTCCAAAAAAGAATCATATTTTACACCCAAATGTTTGCCATTAATTTATAGTTATCTTTCGTAGTGTTTAAACGGAGACTTTTAGTTATAGTTTTAATTGTAATGGTAATAAATCCATTTCTGTCATCATAGTTATTTTAGATATTGTTATTCATAGACATGATTATCACTTAATAATGTGAAATTCTCCATGTCCTAAATAATTTATAAATACTTATCCCATGAGGTTTTTTAATACAGCTACAAAGTCGTCATGGAAATCCTTTCAAAGCCCTCTGATGCAGCTCTACAAAACCATACATCACATTTTTTTAATAAAACATCATGTATAGTTCTGTTTCACAGAATAATAACATTGGAAAACCAATGATTAAGTGTATTTTAATGGTTAATGTGCATACTTCTGCATAATGCAGTCCTAGAACCAAGCATGTATCCGTTACATGAGAAGAGCATGTTGTGCTTTTTACAACATTCAACATCTTGTTACTTGGAGTGCACTAAAAAAAAAAAGTCATATAAAGAATAAGCCAACTGAGAACTTTAAGCAAAGGATCAGCAACTGTCATCACATTCTCAAGGAAGCATCAACAATGGAATTCATTGCACCACTGATACAATAGCTCAAGGTTAAAATATTAAAACATTTACGAAGAAAAAATACTGCTGGTGTACTTTTTACAGCGAGCTTTCTGGAAGGTTAAGCGACTGTTGTGAATTCAGCTGTGGTGTACTCAGTTCTTACAGTGATAGGCTTTGTCCTAGCGTTTATAAAGTTAACTATTTCATGAAAATTCATTTAGTAAGCCCAGTAGTACCAGTGGATACAGCAGTAAGGTTAGGACTGTTGTCTTCAGTGTGTATAATTTCTTTAAAAAGTACGCCAATGAAGAAAATCGCAAAAATCTTAACTTCACGAAATGTCAAGAACTTATGGCTAAGGCATGCTCATTAAGTACATCAACTGTTTCACGTGTGTAGGGAAGCAAAAAAGGTGCATGCAGAGGGAGCAGCAAAATTGTTTACATCCACGAGACATCATATATGCTTCCCTAAGAGAGTGACGAACCTGGACGATTTTGAAAAAGATGTATGCCACAGTGTTTTTTAATTTTTGATACATGCGATATTGAGGACGGTGAGGATATGCTGTTAGCTGTGCCACTTAAATAGCAAGGGACGCATTGAAAGGCATAGTTTTTATTTCTCTGTGTATTACATTTCCATTATTGTGTCTCTTCTTGCTTTCTTGTAATTTTTAAGTGAACATTGTGATGGCATTTATAACAAATGCACAACGTTCTGACGAAGTGAAGTGAAGTTTGGCAATCACACGATCACTCCGTATTGGTTGTCACAAAACATCAAGAGATTTGGACCGCGCTATGTCATATATTGTGAGAACTAAGAGAAACTTTGTCACTCTGCTTTTGTACTGTAATACCTATTTGTTACATTTCCAAATGCAGCAAAAAAAGAAAATCCATGAATAATAACCATCCTGTCACATATGAAATGTAAAAAGTTATTTACATCAGAAGTAACAAACATGGTTCACATCTTTTTTTGTGAATAAAACTCTTAAGCTATATGTTACAATAGAAAATTTAGCTAAGCATTTCTGTAAAGAAATACATTTCTCACTTTTCAAAAAACAAAATGAAAAACAAAATTAAGCCACTGTGACAAAATCTGAGCTTTCTATAAAATGCAAACAAAATCTTATGAATATGCCAAAATAACAATAAACCAAAAATAAACAATATTATATTATATCTATCATAATAAATGTCATCTAAGAATATTATAATGAAATACAAAAATTACAGTACTTCCTTAGCCAAAGGAAAGTTGCTGTATAGAAAAACCGTATTGTTCATCTGCATGCAATCTTGATTGTCTCTCATTAAATATAAATCCTGCTACACTGAAAGCACATGTGTCTGACACATGATTAATAATAATTTTCATCATGCATGCTAGGTTGGGAAGCACTGTTTCAAGAGCCTTCAGCTGTATGAAAACATTACTTTTTTAGCATATTTTGTCTAAAACAGTTGCCTGTCTGAGTGCTAATGAGCTGAAAATTAAGTTATCATGTCAGTCATTAGTAGTATTTTAAATAAAATCAATGCATCAACATACCAGTTCAGTGCTTCTGCCTTGGATTGAAATTGTTTCAGAATTATCACTCATATTATCACAAATAGACAAAGTCTTTGATAAATAAAATGTATGTTTTCTTGCTTATAAGCAAAACCCATATTTATACATAGTCTATAAAGATAAAAATTATTACCGTATAACTTATTAGATAAAAATTAATAAAGGTGAAATTATGCAAATGCTGAGATAAGGTGAAGTGGTATCAATGGTAGAAGTGTGGATAACTAAAATAAAGCAAAGGGAATTTAATGTTAGATAATGATTAATGAAGAAAGCAAAGAAACAATGATGGAAAGGTGTATCTGAGGAAAAACAAGTACTGATGTTTAACTTTCAACAAAATCTATATTTAGAGGATGCATTATGCACAACAGGATGCATTATGCACAACAGGATGCATTATGCACAACAACCAGGTGTTAGTTGTATAGATCCTAAAATAACAAGCACTCCAACACTTTGGAATATTGTGACAACATTTGCTAAGTTCCTACGGACTGGCGCTGTGGCCACCTGCCAGCCCATCTACCTGCTGTGGGTTAGGCAAATGGCCGGTCCCTCTCTAGAACAATGGGCGCTTGGATCTATAGCCTTTGTATGTTACTTCCACACTCCAGAGGAATCCTTTTGGCCTTTCTGGTAGGTTCTCATTCTCGAAAATTCCACTTTGTATGTGAGGCCTATATAAGGGATCCATCAGCAGGACGAGGCAGGGGTTGAATTGAGTTGAGTGCTGAGTTGTGTTGGAAGTGATGGTGCAAGTGGACAGTGCAGTTTAATTTTGAGTTGTGCAGTTCAGCAGTTCAATTGTGATTCTTCAGATCAGTTGTGGTTGTGTTGTATTCTGAGTGTATGCCAAATATACTCAAGTGTAATATTTGTGTTACTCTTGTGCTTAGTGATAAATAAAGTGTGTTTTCTCATTAACTGGTATTCTGATTTGTTACACTGGTGTCAGGAGTGATATTCAAATGCCACAATGGAGCAATTACTTAAATTATTAAGTGAAGTCCAGACCATAAAATCTGGAATGGAGAAACTGAAGGGTGAAATGAAGGAGGTAAATTCTGGAATAGAGAAGATGGGAACTGAAATAATGACAGTGAATTTCGCGATGGAGGAAAAGGTGAATTCTGGAATGGAGAAGATGCAGACAGAAATGTTTAAGCTGACGGAGCTATCGACCAAAATTGACGAGCAACTGGCCGGCATGGGGGGAAGGTGAAATACCTTGGCCAACGTGTCGACGCTGTGAAGGATGTTGGGGAACAGCTCAGCATCCTAGAAGGAAGAGTCTATGACAGCGCCAAGGTACTGAACACCATGGTGGAAGAAATGCTTAGCGGAGGACTAAAGGACTTGAAAGTTAAGACGACGTCAGGACGCGACGCGACGCGACACGACACGACACGACATCCACGCATGTCAAGACAACCAAATACGGCGGTACGTCAACTTTCGAAGCCTTCCGCCTACAATTTGCCACCATTGTCGCCCACGACCGATGGTCAGCAGAGGAGGAAGCCACACAGGTAATGGCCAGCCTCCAGGGACGGGCAGCAGAAATTCAGAATTCTATTCCAACGTGTTTGAAGTTCAGACACATCTGAGAGGCCCTCGAAAACTGGTTCGGGAACCATTGCTTGGCCTCGGCCTGTCGTCAACTAAAGTCAAAACTGCAACAGCCAGGGGAGGTGCTACAGGAGTTTCCCCTGGTAGTTGAACAGCTAGTGAATAAAGCTTTTCTGGGCCTCCCGCCCAATTTCGTATCCCAGGAAGCTGCCTACTGCTTTATTGAAATGCCGAGATATGAGAGCGACTGATTTTCAGCGATTGCAAGACGATCCGCGAGGCGCTAAAGGCCACGTTGAGAATGAAGGCAACACCTATCTCGAAGACTAGAAGTATTCGATACAGCGGGGACAGAGGATCATACCAAAGACGCCGATGAAGATTTTCAAGTGTTGTGTGTTGGGAGTGTGGCCAGCCAGGACACCTAGTAAAGAATTGTTTCACGCCAAGCTGACGAGCAGGTGGGAAACGAAAAAGCACCAGCATGGTGAGGCACACATTGGGGCCGTCTTCTCCACCCCTCGGGTGACGCTACGTGCCTTCGGCAGAAGAATGGATGACAGCTTAGTCGCGGACGGCTGGATACAGGGGAACGTCTCAGGGATAGCTGAAGATGTGAAATTGGGACTAGATGCCCTCAGGAGCCACGAGGTGGCGGTCGACATGGGCACGAGGGTCTTGAGACTTGGCTGAGACAAGGTGACGCTTCGAAGCCTCAACGAGTATCAGGGATCTGCAGGGTGATGTGGTTGTGCCCGCAAGAAGCAAGGTGGTGGTGAAGGTGGGTTCTGGAAGGCTAGCGCTCAAGGAACCTGAGTTTGGACCGGAAGATACCATTTGATGGATTATGTGTCGCCAGGGCATTGATGCCTTGCAGGGAGGAAGTGCCTAGGAGACTGCTGAATCCATCGGACATCAATCATTACATAGGCTGGGCTGGAAAGGAGTTAAAAGAATGCAAGCCAGCTGCGAGTGACGTGTGACAGACTTGAGAGGCCAGCACCGTCTCAAGATCTGGGGCCCCGGCTGCAAGACTTGTTAGGGCATCCGATCACGGCACAATTGAAGGTTCTGCACCTCCTTAGGCAATACCAGTCCACTTTCAGCCAAGGAGACGGCGATTATGGCTCACTCACCGAGTACTCCACCACATTTGACACCGGAGATGCCCGGCCTATCCGGCAACCACCAAGAGTGTACCTCTGGCAAAGCAAGCAGAGGTATGAAACATGCTGGAGGACATGAGATCTAGAGGCATCGTCGAAGAGTCCCACAGCCCTTGGTGTTCCCCTGTGGACTTGGTAAAGAAGAAGAATGGCGAGCCACGCTTCTGCGTGGACTATAGGAAGTTGAATGCTGTCACCTGAAAGGACTGTTTTCCCCTGCCCCAAATTGACGATACTCTGAACACTTTTGCTGGTGCCCAGTGGTTCTCGACCTTGGACCTGAAATCGAGTTATTGGCAAGTCACTCTGGACACCAGAGGCAAGGAAAGGACTGCATTCTCGACAGGCCAAGGACTTTGGAGTTTATGGTAATGCCTGTTGGTCTCTGCAATGCGCCAACCACTTCCCAGCACTTGATGGAATCAGTGATGAGGGGATTGACATACGGCGCCTGCCGACTATACCTGTACATCATCATCATTGGTAGCACTTTCGAAGATCTAGAAAATCTGACCAAGATATTACAGATACTGCAATCAGCCAACCTGAAACTGAACGCGAAGTGGCAACTCTTCTGCAAGGAGGTCAACCACTTGGGCCATATAGACCGGAAATTTTGCTCAGAGGCCTCTTTATCAGGCTTGAGGTTGTTTTACGTGCCGTAAATTTACGACATGGGACCATTGGTTTTAGTTTCCTTCTGAAGGAAGCCATACTATGGATTTTTACACCCGAAAAAATTCATTGCCCTCCGCCGGGTTTGAACTTGCTACCTTGGGAACTAGGGGCTAACATGGTAACCACTACACCATGGAGGACAACGGTGTGGCTGTATTGCCCTACTCAATCCAAAGGGCATTGTCCCAAGCTCCATGGCAAGGACTGTACCACATGGTGAAAAGGATCAATGATGTCTACTGCATCCAGAGGCTGCCCCAAGGTAAGAAGCTGGTGGTACATCTAGACCATCTAGCCTGCTACAGCTGTGCTGGTTGGGACGATCAGCTCTAGGAGGGAGCAGTATGAACGTGTGCTAAGTTTCTACGGACTGGTGGAGCAAGAGCCTGCCGGCCCATCTACAGGTTAGGCTAATGACTGGTCCCTCTCTAGAACAATGGCCACTAGAAACAATAGCCATTGTGTGCCACTTCCATGCTCCAGAGGATTCCTTTTGAGCCTTTCTGGTAGATTCTCATTCTTGAAAGTTTCACTTTGTATGCGAGGCATATATAAAGGACACGTTGCCAGGATGAGGCAGAGGTTGAATTGAGTCGAGTGTTGAGTTCTGTTAAAAGTGACAGTGCAAGTGAACAGTACAGTTTAATTGTGTCATGCAGTTCAGCAGTTCAATTGTGATTCTACGGATCAGTTGTAGTTGTGTTGTATTCCGAGAGCCTGCAAACATTGCACTACATGTTGTTTATTACTATAAATAAAGTGTGTTTTCACAGTAACTGTTGTAACAATATGTTGTAAAATTAATGTAAAGCAAATATGTAGGAATAAATGGTTCGTTCATTCATGTAACGTACATTATGAAATATTGAGGTTTGCTATTGTGTTCACTTTATCTGTGCCTCAGAGGTAAGGTGTAATAAGTCCATTTTGTTGATTTTGCAGTACAGGCAAAAAGCAAACAGAGTTTTCCATTTCTTTCATAGCTCACAGCGTGCTAAATGTATTTTGTTTTTCCTTTGATTCTGTCAAGTTAAATACTGTGTTTCTCATTTAGTAACTTAACATTGTTGTTAATTACAGTCCAAGGGGCTTAGGTGGACTTATCACAATGTATCCTAAGCCTGACGGTACAGTTAATGCCAAATGTGAATTTATTATGGGAATGTTTACTATTTACTTATGCGATTATAAGTATGAAACTTTACAAATTAATACTAAAAAATGCTACCTTCCAAAATGGGAAAAGAAAAAAGACTGAACCAAAACACCATACAAACATACATCAAGTAAGAATCTGTTAACATCCAAGTTCATACCTGTATAGGAAAAGTCTTTTGCTGACTGTGAATGTAGCACTGTTTGTAAACTTTGAATCCACTGAAGAAGCTTCAATTTGAGAAGTTTTATTTCCTTTTAAGAACTTGGAAGTAGGATGAGCTCTTGGAGGCATTTCCAAAACCTTACTTCTGGAGTGCCATTGTAAGTCAACCAAAAAATTTCTTCTTGTAGAATAGGACACCAATTTGTTCTGATCATAGTTGAATACGTGTAGTTTTAGACAATTGAACCTGCTCATGATTTGTGCCTCATTTTGTGTTGAAAGGAGAAAGTTGTCTTTGGTATAACCTTTGGAAGTTCAAGAAATCTTTAAGTTGTATACTGAATACAATTTTTATTTTTCACCACAGCTCCTTATCTGTTCCCAATCCCATAGTGTTACAATAGACATATGTGGTTGCTTTTCTTCCTATGTTCTATATTAGAATGAAGAGTATCCACTTTCATTTGAGTGTGTCCCTTCAACAAGTAATTGGGAGTGTTGAGCTAGCAGTGGAAGAGGAAGGTTGTGTGGGAGAAGAGCTCTGCACGGTGCAAGGAAAAGTAACTTAACCAGCAATGGGGGTGGATTTTACAGTGCACAGGGTGAGAATAGGACAATTTAGAAGAGTAAAAATAATGGGCAATAAGAGTCAAAATAGTGAAAAGATAGGAAATATGATAGTCCTGGGAATTATAATGATAACATTATTAATCATTGGAGGCATTGAGGCAAACCCAGGACCAAGAAATGTTTTAGCAGATCTAAGGTGGAACCAGTTAATGGAGATGATAAAAAGCCAAATGGAGCAACAGAAGAGTATAGAACAGAGATTAATGCAGAACCTAGGTGTAATGGAGCAAGAATTAAAGGAAGAATTTCAAAGTAAAGTATGAGAAATACAGAAAGAAACAAACCAATTATATGAAAACATAGAATGGATGAAAGGAGGGGAAGATATAACCTAGTCTTCATAGGGGTAGAGCAAAGAAGAGGAATATGGTCAGAAGAGGAAATAAAAATCCTAGCTGAAAAACTAGTTATGAAATTAAAAGGTTGGAAAATCCTTGAAGCTTATTGATGGGAAGAAACAGAGGAAGAAGACCTGTAATAGCTCAACTAGCCACATCTAGCCTGGTGTATGAGATCTTGGGAAGATCAGTAATGTTAAAAGAAAGCAATACATTCATATAGATTTATCACCAGCACAAAGGGAACTTAAGAGAGAATTAATTCAGAAGTTAAAAAATGAGCAAGATCGAAAATGAGCGTATATTTAGAACTTGCATCTATGGATGGATGTAACTTATGCCAGCAAGACAGACCTAGAAATAACCCAAGAGACAAGGAGGGAAATTAGTCAGCAAATTCAACAAACTAATGAATGTGGAAACTTGAGGCAAGCAGAAACGAATGGGTCATTGACCGGAGAGAAAGAAGTAGAAGTAACCCAATCACTGCACGTGATGAGTATCCAATGAGGTGGCAATGACGGGAACAACTGCGTCAGAACCAAACAGTGATGTTACGCACGTAGGAAGAGAAGACGAGGGAAAATAGGTGATGTCACAAACACATGATGCATCTAACAGTCTTGCTCAAGGCCGCAACCATGAATCAAAATATCAGACGAGTGAAGCAGATACATCAGGGAGAGGAAGTGATCATTGTGAACACAAATCAAACCAAGCCAGTGCTAATGCCAGTGTGGTGTCTAATCAATGAGACATCTTGATAATGGATGGAAATAAGCTGTCAACATTAAAAGGGGAAAGTAGGGAGTTAAGGAATAGATCGTGTTTTAAAGACAGATTTAGGACAGACAACTTAGGCTCACAATAGAAAAGGAGAAATTGAGTAGTCTGGGTTTTTGGAGCTGCGAGGGGGTGAAAAACAAAATATATGCAGGTACTTTAATGCAGATATTGGTCAAGTTGGACTAAAAAATGGCTAAAGAAGGTCAACACATAACTGTTAAAGGTTTTGTTTATATAGGAATCAAGGGGGCAAAACCAAACAAAGAAGGGAAGAGCATCAGGAGGAATAGGGTTATTTATAAGGAAGGCCTTAAGACATCGGATAAAGAGTGCTGGTCAAGGAGAAAATAAATATTTTGAGTAAAAGTAGAGGAGAGTCAAATAGAAGAGGTCAAATTGTGGCTAGGGATAGTATATAATCCGGAACTCTTAAATCAGCTAGGAAAAGACATAAAGCATTTTAAAGAAAAACAAGAGAATGTAGAAATAATAATTGTGGGTGATTTTAATATAAGAATAGGGGGAAATGATGTTAATATTGCTAACATTTGGTGTAGTGATAATCAGAGGGAGAGGAAAGAAAAATGAAGGTGTAGTAAAGGTAAGATAGTGGACAGAGAAGGGGATAAATTCATAAATTTTTGTGAATTGAATGCATTTGAGATTCTAAACATGAAGTGTGGGGAAGATGAAGATGGGGAATATACATACATAAGTACTAATGGGCAGTGCGTTATTGACTATATTTTGTGGCCTAGTAATCTAATTCATACTGCATATTGAGGCAGTATTTTAATACCTGAATAATTTCAGTTGTATTTTATTAATTAATTAAATGCAATAACAGCCCGCCTTGAAACAATATGTATGTAATAATTATTTAAATTGTATGTAACAGTCATTTTAAATGCTTATTTTTGCTGTAAACATATTTTAATAATGTTATGTGAATACATTACATACTCTAATAATGCAAGAACTGTGAGAATAATAAGTTTTAGGTTGCTAACAATGAGTAATAATGAGATAATTTTGGCAATAATGTGTTTAGAGTTTGAAATGTACTGGTCATGATTAGATCAACAATGACGTAAATTCTGTAACAGTTTTAAATTAGCCAATCAACAGCAAAGAAACATTTTAAGTTAAATGCAGAAATTCTATTGGACTAGAATTGGCCAATCAGAGACTTGCAATACCGAAGCTTATGGGTTTAGACCGTTGAGGTTATTCAGTTGCTGGCGAGATTTGGTAGAGTATAGATGGGAAAATGTGTTCTCTACGGGTGATTAGTAAAAACAGATATACGTGTTAAGTGAATGTATAAAAGTTTCTCACAGTTCTATAAAAAGTGTAGTGCTGTATAAATATGTGCAAGAATTTAAATAAAAGAAGAGAAGTTAATTTAAAAGTTTAATTCTGTGATGGCTACAATAATTGTCATACCGCGCCCTACCCAAGATACATGCCTGTAAAGTAAGACTGACGCAGCCGAGGCAAATTCAAACAGTAATATTATGTAAGCATAAAATTCAAACCGACACACAGAGTGTGTTACAAACTACATAAAGCAACTATTATTACATATAACAATTCTTCAAGTTTACGTAAACATATATTGCGCAACAACAGCAGCAAATCATCTTCAAGTTGGCTTCCAAATGTGTGGCTAACAACAACAGTAAAATTTCAACAGTAGAAGAAAACAATTACTACAAATTGGCTCCTAATTGCGGGGCAAATAAAGTATATTACGTAATTTATTATGTGAACCAAATAACAGTTGAAAAACATTACCTTCTTCAATATAATTTTAAAGCATCTAACTTTAGCTCAAGCAGTGGTTATTTTTCGATAATTGTGCAAATCAAAGTTCAGCTAGAAAGGGAAATGCAGTGAACTAGGTAATAATAAAGAAACAATTATGAGATATAAATGGAAAGAAGAGCATGGGGAGAACTTTGGAAAAGCGCTTAAGTCAGAATATGGGGTGAAATATATGACAGAATGCAGAGAAATAGAAACAGCAGTTAATCTAATAAATAATGTGATGTACAAAGTGGGCGAGGAAATGAAAATAATTTAAGAGGGATATAAAAAAGTAGAGGGATGTTATGATGACGAGTGTAGAGCAGAAAAAAGGCAAGTCAAACAGCTGTTGATTAGGTGGAGGGAGATGGGAGATTTATAAAATGGAGGAGGAATATATGCAGGAGAAAAATTTAAAATTTATTTATTGAACGCAAGAGAGCTCTGTGGAGAAAGACACAGGAAAATAGGGTGATACATGTAATAATGGAGAGCAACACAAGTAAGATATGGAAAACAGTAAGATCAACTTATAAGAAGTATACAGCCAAACCTTACATAAAAACAGAGGAATGGGAAGAATATTTTAAAGGCTGTATGGGGAAAAAGGAACTTTAGCAATTGGCAACTTAGAAGTAAGTAATAATTTTGCAGAAATGTTAGACAGTGAAATAAATACAGAGGAAATAATAGGCAGGTTCAAAAAATGCAGAAGAATAAGGCAATGGGAAAAATGGTACACCTAATCAATTTTTGAAAGAATGGTGTATGGAAAAAAAAAATTAGGCTGTTAGTCAACTTGTTTAATGAAATTATAAGAAAGGGATATAATACAGTGGAATCTCGTTAGCACATTCCTCATTAACATGTTTTCCCATTTATAAAAATTATAAAAGTTCCGGCACCAAATGTATTAAATAACATTTGTTTAGTACATTTTCTTGCTCCTGCTTACTGTGTTAGAAGTTTGACTTCCTCATTCACTACTTTGGCCAATTCTTGGTCAGTCCAGTTGGGTGGAGACAGGCTGCCAATGACATGCATGCATGTACGTACATACTTGTTTGGGCAGCATAGAGAATGCTATTGCTTGGCGTGCTAAACGCTGACGATAGTTTCTACTGTTGAATGTTGACCAAACATACATAGATTGTATTTTAGCTTTTCATATGCAGTGAAGAAAAAGAAAATGTGGCAAATAACTAACAGTGAAAAACTGAAAATCCTTGAAGTAGATCACAATCCAAATATGAAATGTGTGAATATAGCACGGATGTTAAACATTCCTCTGTCAACCTTAAACATGATTGTTAGCAAACATAAACTGAAACTGCTTTTGAAGAAGGGAAAAATGCTAAAAGAAAACATAATCACCCTGCCCAGTTTCCAGAATTAAAAGATGTTCTACTATTTAAATGTGCCAATAGATGGTACTATGGTTCGAACTCAGGTGACACATTTAGCACAGAAGGTGGGACTGGATGATTCCAAAGCATCCAAAGGCCGGATTGAAGGATTCAAGAATCAACATGGCTTAGTTTACAGGTGTGTGTGAGGTGAGGCGAGGCTGCTGCCCTAGATAATGACACTACGCTGTGTGAAAATACAGAAATGTGGAAAAATACAATGCTCCCATCAATTTTGAAAGACTGTAGCCCTGAGTATGTTTATAATGCAGATGAATTGGGGCTATTTTGCCATCTTTTGCCAGAAAATACCCTGGATTTTAAGGGCACTAAGTGTTACGGCGGGAAACGTAATAAGGCGAGGATTACCGTTTTGTTGTGCTGTAATGAAAGCGGAATGGAGAAATTGGTACTGGCAGAAAAATTGCATTCCTCAGTGATCAATGTGCCTCTCATACACTGACAGTTTCAAATTTAAGAAACATAAAAGATAATTTTCCTCCCAGCAAACTGCACGAGTAGGCTACAACCTTTAGATCAAGGCATAATTCGGTGCATGAAGCAAACATATCGAAGAAGCTTGGCTACACTGAAATTGACAAAAAAATCACTGTCTTAGATGCCATGCATTTTATTAGGACTGCCTGGGATTCTGTGACGCAGGATACCATTAGGAACTGCGTTAATAAAGCTGGCTTTGCTGGGTTCTTGGTGATGTCATCACACTGGAAGATGAGTTTTCCGAGAGTGAAGAATGAGAGCCAAATAGCAGATGGCGCCGCTGTGTCTTTTGAAACATAAATAAACATTGACAATGAAATTCCAGTGTGTGAAACAGCGACTATAGATGAAATACTTGAACTAATGAAAGAATGTCAGATATGAAAGTGATGAGCTGGATCCTAAGCCAATTCCTACAGTGTCGGAAGTGATGGAGGCAATGGATGTAGTGAAGCAATATGTGTGTAGTTTTGAAGTTCATGATGATGTAATGACTTTACTAAACAGATGGACAGTAAAATTTTGGCATTAAAACCAACGAAGCAATCAACCGTAGTTATGTGTTTCAAACCATAAATAGTGTCCATATTTCACATCTATTTAGGAGGTAAGATGTATTATTAGATTTTATTACATAATTATGTTCTTAAATTGCAGATTGTTTATTTTCATTAACACACTTTCCCATCTATGACATCCAAAATCCTTGGGTCCCTGTAGAAATGTACTAATGAGATTCTACTGTATACCCGAGCAATGGAAAAAAAGCTATCATACAACCAATATATAAAGGTAAAAGGAATGTGGACAAACCAAATAGCTATCAGGGTATTGCCTTGTTATCTAATGTGGGGAAAATGTTCACAGGTATTTTAGCAAGTAGGGTGCAAAGATGGGTGGATGAATATAAAATATTAGTTTCAAGTGGGTTTCAGGATTGGGAGAAGAACTCGGACAACATTTTTATAATAAAAACATTGGTGGACAAGTATTTAAAGGAGAAAAGAGGGTAATTTTATATGGCCTTTGTGGACCTAGAAAAAGCTTATGAAAGTATTGAACTGAATTTATTGTGGCATAAATTGTTAAATAAAGGGATGAGCAATCAAATGATTAATACAATAAGGGCATTGTATAAAGAGAAAACCTTTTTTATAAGAGTGGAGGAAGGAGAAATTCACAATGGAAAGGCCTTAGACAAGGGTGCAAATTAAGTCCAGTATTATTTAATATATTTATAGATGGTATATTACAATAAATAGGGAGACACAATAAGTGCTCGCCAGTGATAAACGCTGTACAGATACTGGGGTTGCTTTTTGTAGATGATTTGGTGAGGGGATCATTTACGATAATTGGATTAAAACAAGCACTTCAAGGGGTAGAAAAATATTGCAATGACTGGGGATTGACTTAACAAAGAAAAAACCCAGATTGTAGTATTTAAGAAAGGAGGTAAATTGAGCAAAAATGAGAAATGGGAAGGAAGGGGAAAAGAATATAAGGTGGTTGGAGAAAGTAATAGATGATGGTGGAAAATGGGAAAAACAAAAAAAAGCCAGCATTAACTAAAAGAAAATGTACGTTAGCAATAATAAAAAGTGGTAAACATAGAGTACCCAAAATAAGATTAGTGGTTGGAGCGGCTATTTAACACAGTGGTGGAGCCTAAAATCCTATACGGAGTAGAGATATGGGACTTGATGGAGGGGTGGGAGGTTGTCAAAGTCCATAGGCTATTTTGTAAAGAAGCCCTAGGCCTACCAATATCAAGTGTCAAACAGGTAGTACAGATAGAAATGGGCCGAGAATCAAGCAAGGATAAGATTATGGAGAGAGCATAGAAGTATTGGTATAGAGTATTACACCTAGAAGAAAATAATATAGTAAGACAGTGTCTAGAATTTCAAGAAAATTTTTTTTAAAAAATAGAGGGTGGGTGTTCCATTTGAAGAACATACTAAACTCAAACGGCCTAGGAGAGATTTGGTGGAAAAGGAGGAATAATGAATAAAATTTTTGGAGAGAAGTAAGAAAGAGGCTAGAGGATATGGACATACAAAAAATGCTTAGTGAAATATCAGAAAAGTCTTCTTTAATAGATTATAAAACATTAAAGTCAACATGGGAGAAGGGAGGAATATATAGAAAAAATAGATGAGGAAGCAAGAGAAATTATAGCAAGGGCAAGATCAGGAGTGTGGAGGTTAAAAGGAATGAGGATAGGAATAACACAAAATCAAGACTCTTTATGTGGAAAGCAGGAGGATCTAGTACATATACTGTTTAAATGTAGGGCCACTAACAAGTGGAGGGAGGAACAGATAAGCGATAAATGACTAAAGGTTGACCCAAACATTGCACTGAAGTAAATATTTATGAAGGACTATGAGGAAGTTGGAGTGTTTATGAATAAAGTGAGAAGCAAATGGTTATGGACAGTGAAAAGAAACAATTAGTCCTAATATAGCCAATAATTAGAAATAAGAATAAAGATGCAAATATTATAAGTTGTCACGAGTGGGAGAGGCAAATGAGCCTGGGCTGAATGCCAGTCCCACTTGTCTTTTATCCAGCTAAACACAATAAATAAATATCAAATAAAAACAAGTAATTGTGGTTTATCACCCTCGGTGACTTGAAGGTAGGTATACAGCAACTATAAGTAGCATAGAATCAAGATCATATTTCTGTTCTGAACTGTATGATTACACAGGTCAACAGTGATTTTACTGTTTTAGATATTCAGGTCTTTTTATAGTAATTTCCATGTTCTGATTCCAAAAATAAAGTCCATATTGTCGTATTACATACCATTTCTTTCAAAATTCACATCTTCCATTTTTATTTATTTGTGTATCTTTTATGTGATCACGAACCATTACACTACTACAACTATGTGCCATCTATTGGAATAAAGCTACTAATAGGAAATAGTTGACTGTTTTATGGCAGGTGGCAGCACATTTTAAGCTGCTTACACCATTTTGTATTGAGAATTCATCTGTTACAGTGCTTAATAGTTGTATAAAGCAAGAAATTAGCATTTAAATAATACCATTTTGTTATCTTTATGTAACTCAATAAAGCATAATGGAAAGAAGGTATTGTGTAAATAATCCAAATTCATTTTGTTATATTTGTGGTAATTTTATTGTGAAGAATCAGAAAAAAAGAGAAAAAAACATAACCTCATTTGTAAGAAAAGCATACAAAGCTTACTTCAGAATTGAAATAGGAGATCAATCCAGGTCTTGGTCTCCTCATAATGTGTGCAGTGTTTGTGTTGACTTACGAAATTGGACAAAGGGGAAGAAACAATTGATGCGTTTTGGAGTACCAATGGTGTGGCCTGAAGCTCAGAATCACAGTACTGTTACTTTTGTACATGCAATGTGAAGGATTTAATGCAAAGAACAAAACAGGAATTGTATACTCAAACCTGCCATCTGCTATGAGACCAGTGGCCCATGGCCCTGGTATTCTTATACCTAAGCCACCTACAGACAGTAGTGAACTTATTTCTGATACAATAACAGTGATTCACCATCACTTGTTCTGAGGATTTCGTTCCTGAAACATCAAATGTGCCACAACCATTATCACAAGCCAAGCTAAATGATATTGTAAAGGATTTAAATCTTTCCAAGAATGCATCTGAGGTGTTAAGTTTCAGACTACAGGAAAACACTTTACTTGCAGCTGATACATAAGTGACTTTCTACTGGAACAGAGAAAAGGATTTCTTGCAATAATTCAGTGAAGAAGAAAATCTACTTTACTGTAATAACATTCCAGACTTAATAAAGAAACTGGGTTGTGTTAAATATGATCCACCTGAACGGAGACCATTTATTGATTCTAGTAAAAGAAGTCTTAAGGGTGTGCTGCTTCACAATGGGAATGCTCTTTCTTCAGTTCCAGTAGAGCACTCAATTATGAAAGTTTGAAGTACTTTTGGAGATAATTAAATATGTTGAACATCAGTGGTTGATGTGTGAAAATTTGAAAGTAATCTGTATGATATTCAATTTTTGAAGATTTAGAAGCTTGTAAAAGTGATGTGCCATAATTTAAAATAGAGAGTTGAGGGTTGTTACACTACATCACTATGATATTCTTACTTGAACGCGTTTCGGGAGACGGCTTGTTCCCATCGTCAGCATTTTCTCTCAACTGATTTTTGCCGGTCATCGTCTGGGGGATGTGTGTGGTTTGTGGTGTTCTCTGGTGCTGGGCTGATGAACCTCCAAAGGCTGTTGGGTGGCGGCAGTTCAAAATTCATTAGGTGATTCCTGTGTTTGACAATATGTATTTTTTCCCAGATGTCCAATTCATTGCTGCTGTTGATCGGTTTTAAGAGTTTTATGTTTGGAGTGATATCATGGTTTGAAGACCAGAAATGATGTGCTACTGCTGATTTATCTTGCTGCTTTTGGTAAATGCATCTCATATGCTCTTTAAGTCTTATTTCAAGATTTCTTTTTGTTCTTCCTATATATACCAGGTTACATTCATTACAATCAATTTGATATATACCAGCTGATTTATCGTTGGGGATAGGATCTTTTGTTCTGTTGCATAGTAGTTTCTGTATGTTGTGGTTATTCTGTGGAGACAGGGTGATGTTGTATTTTTTGAAAATCCTTTGAAATTTATGATGTGTCCAAGGGTGGTAAGTGAATTTTGTATATGCTTGTGGTTTTTGTTGTCTGAGTAACGTAGTCATTTGTTGGATGTATTTCTGTCTTTCAAACCTTTTTATCTTCTTATCTATTGTTTTTTTCTGGTATCCATTCATAGTGGCTATGTTGATAATGTGTTGGTATTCTTTCTGGTATTCCTCTTTCTCCATTGGTATATGTACTAACCTGTTTGTAATACTATTTAAAATTGCATGTTTGTGGCTTGTAGGATTGTAGCTATTATTTTTAATATAGTTTTCTGTGTGCGTTGGTTTTCTGTAAATGCCAAACGTTAGTTTGTTGTGTGCATTATTTCTGATGATCCTGATGTCTAGGTAAGGTAATTGGCCATTTTCTTCTTTTTCCATTGTGAATTTAAAAAAACACTCCAAACATAAAACTCTTAAAACCGATCAACAGCAGCAATGAATTGGACATCTGGGAAAAAATACATATTGTCAAACACAGGAATCACCTAATGAATTTTGAACTGCCGCCACCCAACAGCCTTTGGAGGTTCATCAGCCCAGCACCAGAGAACACCACAAACCACACACATCCCCCAGACGATGACCGGCAAAAATCAGTTGAGAGAAAATGCTGACGATGGGAACAAGCCGTCTCCCGAAACGCGTTCAAGTAAGAATATCATAGTGATGTAGTGTAACAACCCTCAACTCTCTATTTTAAACTGTATGATATTGTTGTAGCCTCTCTTTAAATACTTCTCAGAAATAATGGGAGCTACTCGCTTGCAAGAGGTACGGGCAAATTAAACAAGAACTTCACATGGCGAGGCTACGACGAGGGACGCAGCTAAAGAAAGTACAGAAAATATTACTAATCAGAATAATACCTGGCTTTAAGGGAGAGGAAGGATTCTACGCTACCATAATTAAAACTCTTCAAGAGTGGATGGCTAAGGGTTTAATGAGATAAAGACTAATTACATTACTTACATTCTTTTCCCATTGTCTGTCGACGAGGCCATCGTGCCGGAGCACGAAGAAAGCGGTTCTACATATTTCCTATTCGGGGCTTGCTTACTGACTCCCAAACCAACGCTAACTCTTCAAGCGTCACTGACGCTATCCCCTCCCTAACACTTAGTTCCCCTAACACCTAGTTCCCCTACTCCCAGGCAGACTGCTGTCTCGAATCTCGGTGCCCAGAGAGTCTTGTATCCTATTATCTGTGCATACGTCACAATATTAGGCCAACAACAGGGATTCACAAAATTTCCATGTTGTTTATGCGAGTGGGATAGCGGGCAAGATACAAACATTGGAAACAAAGACTATGGCCCAAAAGAGAAAGTTTAACGGCAGGCAGTAATAAGGGGTAGCCTAGTGGATCCTAAGAAAATTCTTTTACCACCTCTTCATATAAAACTTGGTGTAATGAAGCAGTTCGTAAAAGCACTTGATCAAGATGGTGATTGTTTCAAATATCTCAGTGTCAAATTTCCCGCTCTTTCTGAAGCAAAAAATAAAAGAAGGAATATTTGTGGGTCTGCAAATCATTTATTTAAAGACGGGCAACTTGAAGCTACTATGACTTCTGAAGAGAAAAATGCTTGGAATGCATTTAAAGAAGTTTATACACAAATTTCTAGGAAACAAACATCCTGACTACATTAAAATCGTGAACAATATGCTACAGAAGTTCAGAACTTTAGCATGCAACATGAGTCCCAAATTATACTTTCTGATTTCACATTTGGACGCCTTTCCTGACAACCTGGGGACAGTCAGTGAGGAACAAGCAGAGAGATTCCATCAGGATATTCGAGAAATAGAGAGGATATACCAAGGACGATGAAATTCTTCAATGATTGCAGATTATTGCTGGATGCTGTTTAGGTATTCCACGGAAACACACAAGAGAAAATCCAAGAGCCAAACATTCGATACCAAACAAACAAGATTTTATTCACCTGCTGTTTATAAAATGAATTTAAATGTAATATTTGGCAATAAAAACCCTCACAAATTCATTTGTAGCTCTTATACAACTCATGAGTATATACATTTTTTGAAGAAAATATGTGAATACTTCATTTTTTATTTGTAAATAAACCTGATGTGATGGAGAAAAACGTAAGTCATTTTTTAAATCAGTGGTACTGAAATATTAAGAATCGCCTTTTAAATGTAAAACAATTATAACTAATATGATTTTCCGGGCTGTTATGCCGTGGTCTGCTGAAGAAAGATTTCCCAGACGTTTCGTCCACAACTGCGGTGGACATCTTCAGTGGCGCGGACGAAGTCTTCTCGGTGAAAGTATCGCAGCGTCTGATGCGTTGGCCGTTAGTGCCGCTCTCTTTATAGTGTGGGCGCTCTCTGCTGATTGGCCCGCTGGTATGAGGGGGCTGGCGCCGGCTGTGTTGTTGCTCTCTTCTGATTGGCTCGCAGTGTTTTTCGGTTTTGTATGACCTTTCTTGTTTTTGATGACTAGATGCCAGTTACTGTTGAGTTTCAATGCTTCTTCTTTCCTATTGAAATTATTGGGATGTTTATAAATCTCTATTGCTTCGCGTTGTAGCCGGGTATGGTAATGCTTTATGGAGGAAAGAATGTTGGTGTCTTGAAATCTAATAATGTGTTCGCCCTCGGCTTCAATGGCATGTTCGGCGACTGCCGATTTTTCTGTATGGCCCAGGCGGCAGTTTCTTTTGTGTTCGCTCAGTCTGGTGTTAGCGCTCCGCTGTGTGGTGCCAATGTACACTGAACCACACGAACAAGGAATACGGTAAACACCGGCCGATGACAGGGGGTCTCGGGGGTCTTTGGAAGAGCGCAGTAGGCTGTTTAATTGTCTTGTAGGTTTGAATACTGTTTTGACGTTATGACGTTGAAGTATATGTTCAATACGGTCAGTGACATTTCTGAAATATGGCAGAAAGACGATGGACTTGCTTTTGGGTTGGTCCTGAGTAGCCGGTCGGGGCTTGGCCGGACGGCAGGCTCTTCTCACCTCTTGGACTGAATAACCATTTGATTGTAGAGCTGTTTCTAGGTGTCGGATTTCTTGTGGAAGTAAGTGTGGTTCACAAATACGGGAAGCACGGTTTGCGAGTGTCTTAATCATAGCACGTTTTTGTCTAGGATGGTGGTTGGAGTTCTTGTTAAGGTAACGGTCTGTGTGTGTGGGTTTGTGGTAGACAGTATGACCCAGCGTGCCGTCAGCCTTCCTGCTAATGAGTACATCTAGAAAGGCTAGTTGGCCATCCCTTTCTTGTTCCATTGTGAACTGTATACGCTGATTGATGCTATTTAGAAGACCGGTCTTCTACAACCCCATGTCGGCTTGTCCGACTCTTTCATCAAAGACTCTACTCATTTCATTCAAATTCTCCGCAACCTCAAATTGCTACCTAAGGATTTACTAATTAGTTTTGACGTTGTGTCTCTATTCACCATGGTTCCAGTAAAAGAAACTCTGAAGTTGTTACAACCCATCTTCTCTGATGATATCATTACACTTTTTCACCATGTCCTGACTACCACTTATTTCCAGTGGAACCGGTCATTCTACGAGCAAATAGACGGTGTTGCCATGGGCAGCCCCCTTAGCCCTGTTGTGGTCAATTTCTTCATGGAGGCATTTGAGTCAAAGGCACTAAACTCAGCTCCACTCAAACCAACAGCCTGGTTCCGCTATGTGGATGACACCTTCGTCATCTGGCCCCATGGTGAACCAGCTCTTCAAGATTTTTTGTTACATGTAAATAGCATCAATCAGCGTATACAGTTCACAATGGAACAAGAAAGGGATGGCCAACTAGCCTTTCTAGATGTACTCATTAGCAGGAAGGCTGACGGCACGCTGGGTCATACTGTCTACCACAAACCCACACACACAGACCGTTACCTTAACAAGAACTCCAACCACCATCCTAGACAAAAACGTGCTATGATTAAGACACTCGCAAACCGTGCTTCCCATATTTGTGAACCACACTTACTTCCACAAGAAATCCGACACCTAGAAACAGCTCTACAATCAAATGGTTATTCAGTCCAAGAGGTGAGAAGAGCCTGCCGTCCGGCCAAGCCCCGACCGGCTACTCAGGACCAACCCAAAAGCAAGTCCATCGTCTTTCTGCCATATTTCAGAAATGTCACTGACCGTATTGAACATATACTTCAACGTCATAACGTCAAAACAGTATTCAAACCTACAAGACAATTAAACAGCCTACTGCGCTCTTCCAAAGACCCCCGAGACCCCCTGTCATCGGCCGGTGTTTACCGTATTCCTTGTTCGTGTGGTTCAGTGTACATTGGCACCACACAGCGGAGCGCTAACACCAGACTGAGCGAACACAAAAGAAACTGCCGCCTGGGCCATACAGAAAAATCGGCAGTCGCCGAACATGCCATTGAAGCCGAGGGCGAACACATTATTAGATTTCAAGACACCAACATTCTTTCCTCCATAAAGCATTACCATACCCGGCTACAACGCGAAGCAATAGAGATTTATAAACATCCCAATAATTTCAATAGGAAAGAAGAAGCATTGAAACTCAACAGTAACTGGCATCTAGTCATCAAAAACAAGAAAGGTCATACAAAACCGAAAAACACTGCGAGCCAATCAGAAGAGAGCAACAACACAGCCGGCGCCAGCCCCCTCATACCAGCGGGCCAATCAGCAGAGAGCGCCCACACTATAAAGAGAGCGGCACTAACGGCCAACGCATCAGACGCTGCGATACTTTCACCGAGAAGACTTCGTCCGCGCCACTGAAGATGTCCACCGCAGTTGTGGACGAAACGTCTGGGAAATCTTTCTTCAGCAGACCACGGCATAACAGCCCGGAAAATCATATTAGTTATAATTGTGACACCGGCCGTGAAAACCTACGTTCTTACATAAATGTAAAACAGCTCACAAAAAATTGTATTTGTAGACCTGTATTATCTGACCATACTGTAATCTCTCTTGTATACCATCTGGAATCATGTTGGTCATCCATTTCAAAGTTCCTGAAGCCATTTCATTCACTCCCATTCCTGCTCTTGATTCATCCTGCAAAACACAAAATCCCTTTTTCCACAAAGCAGTTGTATATGGTATAGTTGAACGTTCAAAGTTTCCTAAAAAAAAGTCATTCAGGATTTGTCAGAAGAGAAATAGCCAAGCATTTTTGCGATTCACAGACAAAATTTTCTCTTTCCATCTTTCCGAATTGCTTCTTTATCCTCACTTTTTATCTTGCAACTTTTATCAGCATCTTTTAGGTATGATTTGAGATTTTGATTGAAAGCTATTCTTCTTTAGATTTAATTGCATATTAGATATATCACAGTCATTACATGTATCAAGTCCAGGCTTATGAAATCCCAAATGGAACTCAGAGTTGAATAGTTCTGTATATAACCAGTGATTTCCAATTTCAGATTCCTGGATTCCATTCTCTATGCATCCCTGAACATAAATTGTGTACTAGTAAAATATGACATCATTTCCGGGCTTATAGGCCGTGGTCAAACAATAAAGTTATTGAAACTTGATGTTTTGTCCTCAACTGTGGAGGACATCCTTAGAGGAGAAGAGTGTCAAGAACTGCTGACTGCGGATACATATGACAGTGGTTGTATACATCTGTTCTAAACTCAAATTACTTCCCACTATTCCCTTTGGAAACGTTCTTGCATCTTTCGTAGACACAACATTTACATAAGTAGCATTTATGGATTTGCTCCCATCCCATGGTCTTTTCCTTTCAACCCCTTTTTTCTAATATCCTTGAAACTAAATACTGTGTTTTTATATCCCATGTCTTTCTTTTTTGTCACAATAGTGATGAAAAAGAACTTCTCTTTGTTCATAGATATTCTAGTAATAGTTTTAAGTAAGCCTCTGCAAAAACTTCTGTTCTTACAGGAAGACTTACTCTTACTTATAATGGAAAGCTTTACACTAACACCTGCAACAGGATTTAAATTAACTTATCATAGTATATCTCAAAGGAGCTAAAGATCTGTACGGTAGTCAGTAATGTTATGTGGAACTTACTACACTTGGTGTCTTTTGAAACATTGATATCTACTTGAAAATCTATTTCATCTTGGACTAAGGTGGGTATACCTCCAGAAGACCAGTTTCTGTTAAGTTCAATGGTGGCAATATCTCTATATTTACAAGTTTGGACTCGTCACACCTTACCTCTGAGGTACAGATAAAATAGATTAATATCCTTAAACCAGGCTGAAAGACTAATTTATATAAGCTCAAAATAATAACACTGCATATTAGGGTTAACATCAAAATCCAGATAATTTAAAGAAATTTTTCTCAAAGATAAAATGACTTTCACAAACCCCAATGTATAGGATACTGTAACATCAAGCCGCTACAAGTGGAGAACAACATAATGTATTGTTAACTGTAATGCTATATGTGGAGAAATAAACTACTTCAAGCTAATTGCAAGATATGGACACTTAATTAAAGATAAAAGATTAGATACCTTTAGAAAAAAAATTTTAAGTTATGGATCAAAGCAAGAACAAGAAGTATGTAGAATAAGATTCCATAAAGAAATGCATGAGCTGTACAAATATATTAGTTTCTCAATCTTCATTAGATTAAAAATACTGTGGCAGGACATGTGGTTAAAATGCAGGAACAGCGAGTACCATTAAAGGCATCAGAACAACCCAAATGGGTAAAAGAACCAGAAAGGATGGGAAGATGCAGTACGAGAGGCTGTAAGGAAAATTCTAGGCATTAAAAGCTTCAGTATTTCTGCTTTTAAATTTTGTTGTTTTATTGTAGAAGATACAATATGCACTGTTAGATTTACAGCCAAAGTATGCATTAAAATTATGTTCTAAAATATCTCTGCATTATTTCTTCTGGCTATGGTTCCTTACCATTTGTAGCAGACACTATTAACCTCTTTCTAGAAGATCAGTGACGTGTAGATTTGGGAGATGGAAAATCTGCACTTGTGATAAAACAAATTGTTACACAAATTTTGGATTTCATACATAAATAACAGAATTTAACATAAAACGTGTATTTCAACTTATTTTGTATTTTTGCCTAAGTAATACAATCCTGTAATAACATTTGGTTATTTGTTTCATTTAGTTCCAGCCTTTTCAGTACGCATCCAAAAGATAGGAAATGCCCCATTATCCGGTATACCGGCAGCACAGCACTCGCAAAAGAATCATACTGGCCTTTAAAAAAACAAAAATAAATAAATAAATAAATTGCAATTACAATTTTTGATAAATTAGCCGTCTATAATTCAGTAAATTGAAAGGTAGTTTAAGATTGCAATGCTTAGAATATATTCTGAGTTGACAAGTTTCTTTGAGACAGCAAAATTGAATATCAAAGAGCAGATGAACGATGACAAGTAGCTACTAACTGCTCACCTCTCACCTGTTCAGTTCTCTCCTGAGGTACAAAGTTCTTAATAGAATACATGGAGAAAACAGCTGCACACAGATTGGGAGTGAATTATTTTAATTGTTCTTCCATTCATCACTTCTCGATTCAAGGTTCACATTAGCTGATTTTCATATGTGCACTAGTTCAGTATGAATGAATAAATGAATAGCTAATTGTTGTCCACTATAGAAAAAACATTACATTTTTACAAAATTGTGACACAGTGGCTATGGCCCAAGGTTATCAGGAGATTGGTGCCAGACGGTTGAAGTAAACACTGATAACTGCCACTCGTGCATAAACACTGGGCACCGTATTGACAGATAAATAGAACCTTCTGGAAGCTGCTTCTCCCCCCTCCTCCAGAAAGTGTGTCGAAATAGCTATAGAACATTCAAGAACCTTGTGGAAATATTCCACTGATTATATAAGCAAGTGTTCTCGCGGGATTCAGTCAGTGATAGTTAAGAGAATTGCATTGGTCAGCGAGCGATTTGGCAGGTGAGTTTCCCATGTAACATCAAGTGCATTCTCTGAGCGAGCTGGCGACGGCTATTGTGACGTGCAGTGAGTGCTGATACGGAGCAACGGGTTGTGAAGGTCTTGTGTTAAACTCCCGAGTGAGGTGAATTATCTGGCATGAAGAGGCTATGGAACGAAGGAAGTGAACTGAGGGAGAATTGAACTATGACATTAGTGAAGTGAACTCCCAGTAAAATTGAACTAGAGAAAAACTAAAGAGTGACAGGAAAAAAGCTGGACAAAGTCACAATATGTACAATTCAATGCTCTTGTTTTAATTTTTACTTTTTCTGATTTCTACATTCCCTTAACTTTACGACTAAAGTTGCTTGCTATAATACAGAGCAGTCCCTCAGCCATCTGGCCGGTAGCCGCGATGCGTGTTCCACGTGCTATATCCCAGTGTATCTGTTTATTATTCTCATTATTGATACTGATGTCATATTATTACTGATCTATGATGATTATTACGATATATTGATTACCTATTGAACAAACATAATTACTTTTTATTTTATCAGTACTAACCTTTTTCACAGTTGGTGTTAAAAGTGGTGTCCTTCGGCAGATAAACATTCTTGGCACCTTCTGATAAAATTACCATTCACATGCATAAGTTCTTGTTGCGTAATTTCCCTAATTTCTGTTCTTATGTTGTTTTTAAGTTCGTCTATGGTGCAAGGATTATTCCTATAGACTGTTTTTGAGAGTTCTCCACAGATAAAAGTCACACACAGTAAGATCCGGCGATCGAGCTGGCCATAACCCTTTAGAGATTATTCTGTCATCAAAAACATTTTCTTCTGTTAGAAACCTTCGTTTCTTTTTACAACTTACAACATTAAGTGATCCCGTTCTCTTCACTTCATTCACTAGATATCCGTTTCTCTACTCGGAACTGGAACACCAGGAAATTTATCGTGAAATTGCCTACACACCTGTCTACATGAGTTGGTTTTCACATACGTGTCATACATAAAAAATCTTTCTTCAAGCGAAAATTTGAGTACCATTTCTGGGTTGTAATAATCCGATAATTCAATCCCACACAAATACACACACGCCTCGTGTCTATACACAAGAAGCAATAACAGCTGACTGAAGCCCACTGCCACATGTCCGATAAGTGGAAGAGCCTGTGGCCTTGAGTCATTCAGATGTGTCGCACAAGACTGCCATGCAATTCCTGGCCAGAGCGCTGAGGGACCGCTCTGTAGTTTCTTTGGATTAAATGCACCTCAGTATCTTGGTTTCTAATGCATGTAGATCCTATACCCTTTTCAAAATACTCAATTTTCTTTTGCTTTTTTCTTGATCAGTCTAATGTATTTCCCCCTTAATTTGCCTAAATAGTGTAACAAATCAGAACACCAGTTACTGTGAAACACACTTTATCACTTGAGTACTCAACATAGCACAAATGTGACACTTTTGGCACACACTCAGAACACAACACAACTGATCCATCCAATCACAACTCACAACTGAACTGAACTGCACTGGCAGAACTTCCCTCCAGGCAAGAGCAGCCCCCTTATATAGCCCTCACATACAAAGCAGAAGGTTCTAGAAAGAGAGGCTACTAGAACATGCCGAAAGGGGTTCCGTACCGACTATTGTTCCCTATGGCAGGTTGAAGGCCTCACCCAGGTGCTGGGCCGAGAGTTTTTTCTCTATGTTTGCTCCCTATGGCCGGTTGAAGGCCCCACCTGGTCCAAGAGGCACATACTGACAGCCTGAAGGTAGCCTCATGCTCACGTCACAATACTTTTTTATTTCTTTAATAAAACCTACTCTATTTTTCCTATTGCCTGGATAAAGGACATGCTTCTATGCTCAAGCCTAATCTAAGCCTCAATAATATGTGCTACTCTAGTTCTTACCCATGTGTGTCTTTCTCTCTCTCCTTTAATACAAACTTCCACCTCTCTCTCTGTGCTCTACTCTGTTTTCAAAGATTTATACTTCTCAGGTGAGATTTTCCTACTTACGTTACTTGTTTGCTTGCAGCCATTTCTTAATAGCTGTTGGTGTACTAAGTATGCATAATAAGACTTCAGTGAATAAACTTGTTTCCGGATAAGGCATAAGCGGAGTTCAGAATACAGAAAGAGTCCACCAAAGTCTTTTTGCATATGTAGTGCATGCAATAGATTTTAGTAAAGGCTTTAAATTATATGAGCAATTTAAAATTTTATGTTAGATATTCTAAGTTCAATTTTAGAATATGTATAAATTAAATAAATGACTACCAGTTTATAGCCAAGTAACAAATTATTTAAAAAAGAGAGAGTGAGAGAAATAGTAAATAAAAGAGCCAGTCACAACTTAAAATTGTGATTTTTACATTACATCAAAATCACTAATTTTATAGGAGGGAGAAAAAAGCTGTCCAAAATATTTTTCGTGTTATTTTACATTAGATTTCATATTGTGTTGCTGGAATGCAAGGTAAACACAAATGTTAATGCATTTTACTTCACACTTGCTTTTGTTTGCTTTTAGAGTATTTAGGCAGTATTATTCAAGTGCTTTTAAGTAAGATTTTAGGCGGTTGTGAAACTGTGGCTTTACAGAAAGGATTGTATTGAATTAAGTTTCATTCACAAAAATAACATATAAGTCGTAATTAATTTGAACTTTGCCTACAGGTAAACACAGTCATGTATGTACTTTAGCTTCTAACTTTAAACTATAAATATTTAAGAAATGGACCTAAAGTACCACATTCAGCAGTAAGTAGTAAAGAAAACTGTATGAACTTCAGAAGTAGTCAATATTTGTAAGGAGATATGTTATATTGTTATACTACTATTAAATTAACAATAACAGTTTAAAGCAAATAAACATTGAGGTTTGCAGTGAAAATTTTAGTTGTACAAATGATGGGATAAACACAAGACAGTCAGCAGGTATCATGATTTTGAGTTCCTGCAGTTGTTTCCATTTTGTGAAACTAATCTTCATTCGCTCCTTGTGCAAACTCAGGATTTCAATGGTGCAGTCAAATGCCTTGAGTTTTCTTGGAAATGGGGTGTAGCCAGAGTTGAAATGGATTTTGTAGTTTACAGGATGTTAAAGAATTCAACCATACTAAGCGTTGATAGAGAGACCATAGAAAAGCATTTTGAGATAGGTAGGGTTACCAGATAAAATTCTTGGAACTGAAGACATCTTCAACTAAAAATTAGGACAAACTAGGATACCAAGATTAGATAACTTGTATCATATGAATCTACATATAAAATTATTTAATTACTGAAACAGTGCCCATATGCAATAATACAAAATTTTAGTTCTAACACATTGTTGTAATTAATGATGAGAAAGTAAATGCAATATTTAACTGTTACTGTACTTTTCTGTCTTGCACATTTCAGTCAGATTTGCATTTCCTTGAAGATATTTATGGAAATCAATACACTCCATGTTCTGAAAGTTGTATTGCACAAATATTGTATTCCTAATGGAGTCGACTCAGAAATGGATTCCTTACTTTGTCCTTTAACTCTGTATTAACAGAATATTCTCTCAATATTTGCATTGTTGGCTGGAATCGCATAGAAAAATTGATCAAGTTTAACTAGTTCTGAGTGAACTTTGCTACACACTGAACTACTGAAGTACTTAGGCCAAATTTTATGTGATGCCATGTCTTTGTTTTCAAAGATCTTTATTTTTTTTCATTTTTAACATATTTTTTCAGATTCCAAAATTGATCAAAGGCCTTCACATCAACTATTTCAGCGCCCTTATTCTTTTTTTTACAAATCACAAGGAAGCCAGCACATTTCCTTTAAACTCATCCACTCAAAGCAAGCAAACTCCTCAAATGGGTTCTTGTTTTATCTTGTCTTATGCGACACAGATTTCTGCCATTGCTCTGGATGCTTTTCAGTCTTGGACTTATTGTGTTACCTGTATCCTTTTAAAGCCAGTTCATTATGCCTGCACCCTTTACAAGGAGTAGAGTCTTATAACAGATACAGTTTCAAATTCTGGATCTAAAAGTATTTACCCAAAAGCAATATATCTCATGTAAGCTAAGGTCACAGGAGCATATAATGTGCTGGGCTGTTTCAGTTTCTTTTTTGCCGAATCTGCAATCTAAGTTACTCTGAAACACTACCATTGTGTTAAGATACTTTTTCACAGCAGCATGTCCTGTGAGAAATGCAGTAATTGTTTTCAGCTGAAGTCTGTTACATTTAAGTAAGCTTGCAGCTCTTTTCTTACATTTTTTTTTAACAAATAGTTTACCATGTTTGTTTCCCAGAGTTTTAGGCCAGATTTTATGATCTACTTTGGACCAGTTCTTAATAGCCTCTCTTACTAAACATCAAGATGTTCCTAGAGCCAGCTCTGGCCCAATAAATTGTGAAGTTACTCCTTGTCTTGCAAGTTCATCAGTTTTTCATTTCACTCTTTCCCACTATGACACGGTACCCAGATGAGTTGAACTTCATTTTGTTCTGCCAAGCTTGTGAGCATATTTAGGCAATATAAAACCAATCCTGACATTACCTTATGATGCTTAGAGCCTTAAGTGCAGCCTGGCTATCTGAGAAGATAAAGGTATGTTTACCAGTGTATGCTCTCCTTATGTTTTTATGTATGCATTAAATAATAGCGTAAACTTTTGTTTCAAAAACAGTATCATATTCACCCAAGGCAAAACCTTTTTGCACCTTGGTTTTATGCCATATACTCTGGATCCTGTTCCATTCTTTGAGACATCTGTAAACCACATCAAAGTTTTCTCAGGAGTTTCCAGAGTTTTATTCATCCAGTGTTTAGGATCAATAATGACCTAAAGTTCTTTATAAATTGTTTAATGGAATTATGTAGTCTGACGGCATTTCTAAAGATGCATCTCCTATGTATTTCCTAATTCTTAGCAAACCTGAATCTATATCAGGAATTGTCATTTGCTTAGGTGTTGCAGTCTATATAGTGCCATTCTTGCCTCCCTCATTACAACTAAATGCAATGAAGTCAGATTCAAGAGTGTCTCCATTGCTGCAGTAGAAGTTGTTTTCATGGCTCCTGTAACAGCCCCTTTATGCTGTTTTTTGAACTTTTATTTAGTTAACTTTTAGAGCCCTGTATGAAGGATGTTAGGCCACCAAATCAGTGCTCCATAGATTATCGATGGTGTGATTACCCTGATATACATCCAATGGATCATAGTAGGTCCTAGTCCCTATCTTTTACCATCAGTGCAACTATTTCAAAGGTTGTTTTCACACGTTTTATTGCTTTCTTGAAATGCTGATTCTAGTCCATCTTGGAGTATCATATCATATATCAATCTGTAGATCCTATAGTGAGTTAGGCCAGCTTAAGAGAGTCTAATTTAGGATGTAGATTAACTCAAAACTACATACATTGTGCACATTTGTGAAAATAAATAGTAACTTTATGTATAGTAAGTCAGAGCTAAAACTTCAAAATCAATGTTATATACATTTAAAATATTTACAAAAAATATGTATAATGGTAACTAAAAATATTATATTTAATATTTACAAATCTGCATTAATTTTTGAGAAAAATTGGTAGTACAGTTATTTTTTTGAATGAACGAAATCCTCCTCTGTATTGAAGGTGTAAATGATAAGGCATCTTTGTAATGCTAATTTGAATTTATTTTTATTAGTTTTCAGTTCCTTTTTACAGGATGTTAAAGTAAAAGTATTTCATATTTTGAGAGGTGGTAGTTTGGACAAAACAAGAAAAAAATATCCAGTAAACATGGGCTCTAAAATGCATACCTTAAGAGCTATGAGCACTTGTTCATCTTCGCTACTGTGAAATGCTTCTTCTACTGCAAGCTTTTTGCTATTACCTACGTATAACCTATAGAATGGAGTAAACAAATGAAAATACATTACTCTGTTACTGTGAAGTAGCATAGCTTCTAATATAATCTGCTTGTGATTACATATGACCTGCACTTGTGAACCATCACTAAAGGAGGTGCTCAATATGGTGCCCATTCATTGTAAGGCATGCTTCTACCTTATGCCTTAGGGAATTGTGCACTCTGAAAGACTCCATGTTGATCACAGATGCTCTGGCAGGCATTGATGACTCCTTCCTGTAGTGTTTGTACATCATTAATGGGGGTTGCATACACCAAAGATTTAAAGATAAAACTGCAATGTAAAAGCATTTCACGAACTTATCAAAACACAAACTGATTCCATTAGAACTAATAAGAATATGTGTTGCACTTACTACCCAGAACTGTGAATACAGTTTACAGTAACAAGACTAACAGAGTAACATGTCCACATTTGTTTACTGCCTGCTGTAGGTTGTACATAGGTAATAGCAAAGAGCTTGCAGAAGAAATCTTTCACAGTAGCGAAGATGAACAAGTGCTCATAGCTCTTAAGGTATGCATTTTAGAGCCCATGTTTACTGGACATTTTTTTTCTTGTTTTGGTCCATTCTACCACCTCTCAAAATGTGGATTTTTCTTTTTTATTTTAACACCTGACATATGATGCAAGTGAATTAAATGACACTATGGCTTTTTGGAATACCTGTAGGTAATTGCTTGTCCTGTGTAGTCCTACCTGTGTCTGGTTTGTTTGCTCGTATATATCTGAATTTTTTATGAACACTTCTGAGAAGACGACTACAATTAAAAGTACAGCTAGAATATACTCACAGGCTAATGGTAAAATTCCAAAAGTTTTGAATAGTGGTTTACAATGAGTTGATTGTTTTACATCTGCATTATTCTTATTACTTTTTTTTAAAAAAGAAATATTTGTTTAGCATCTTCGGAATTTCCCCAGAATGTTATTCCATAAGTCCTAATTGAATGAAAATAAGCTTAATGTACTATTTTTAGGGTGCTTTTATTTGTAAAATGACTAATGATCTGATTGCAAAACATGTAGAGCTTAGTTTCTGTAGGATGAAGTCAATATGGTCTTTACAATTCATATAGTGATCTATAAGAAGACCAAGAAATTTTATGTTACAAGTTTCATTTATTTCATTGCCTTCATGTTTAATCCATCTGTCTGCAATGCTTTTATTTTTTGTGCAAAAATGAATATACTTAGCTTTTTAAAAATTTATATGAATTTTGTTACTGTCAAATCAGTGATTTAGCATACTGAAAATACTCTTGGATTACTCTTGAGAGGTGACTGATTTTGTGTCCTTTAATTATAATATTTTTATGATCCACAAAGAGAACTGGATGAGCATGTTTATCTATTACTCTGGCGAGAACATTGATATATACTAGAAACAATAATGGACCCAGAATAGAACCTTGTGGAACACCATGCTTTATTTCAGATCATTCAGAATATGTTTTGCAGTTTCCTACAGAATTTGTGACCTTTTGCTGTATGTTTGATAAGCATGATGCAATCCATTGATATGCTTTACCATCAATACCATAATAGGATAATTTTGATGAGTATATCATGATTTAAACAGTCAAAAGTGATTCTTAAGTATATGATTTCCTCAGACATTTTAAGCTCATTACCTTGGAAGATATACAGGTCCTAATCAATTTATGTCTCTTCTTCTGGTAAACGGTATTATGGCTGTTCTCTGAGGACTAATAGTTAAGCTCTCATTCACAGTATTCAAGGCTGACTGCATGAGTTCCCAACTGTTCCTGTGTATTTACCTCCAACTATGATGATGATATCAGCATAACCTGTGATATCAAAACCTAGGTTATTTGTTTGAAGAAGTAGCCCATCAACCACCAAGTTCTATAGTAGGGGTGATAACACCCGACCCTGTGGACAACCACTCATGACCTTTGCAGCTAAGCTATAAGCTATTATCCATGAGACTTGTATGAACTATTCTGCCTCCCAGCATGGATTGAATCCACTGATAACAGGTTTCATCAATTCCATGTTTCCTTGCAGCAGTAGTTATTGCATTAAAGGAGGTGTTATCAAAGGCACCCTCAATATCAATGAAGGCACCAAGTGCCACCTCCTTTTCCTGGATTATCTTTTCCAGTTTATAAGCAACCTGAAAAAGGGCAGTTTCAGTTTGATCTGCCTCTATGGTAGAAATTAAAATTAAATTGAGCTTTATTTATGGACACTCTTTAACTGCTGTGTTTCTTAGCATCCCTTTCTATATTGTGCATGAAAGACCAGTAATTTTGTTCAGAGGCCTCTTTATCAGGCTTGAGGTTCTTTTACGTGCTTGAAGTCTGCGACATGGGACCACTAGCTTTACTTCCCTTCTGAAGGAAGCCATACTATGGACTTTTACACCTGAAAAAATCCATCATCCTCCGTTGCGTTTGAACCCGCGACCTCAGGAACCTCTATGATAGGCATGCTGATTCTGGTGCAGAGGGTATACCTCCAAAGCACCTCCTCTTTTATGCCTATCTATTAATTTTTCAAGAGTTTTTGAAAATTTACGTTAAACTGATGGGTCTTAGGGACTTAGGAGTGTCAAGGTTTCCCTGGCTTTGGTACAATACCACCCTAAGATGCCTCCAGTTCATTGGTATGTAACATAAAGCCAAACTTGCTCTTAGGATTTTTATCAACATTTTTTATAATTCATCGAAACCTCGCTGAAGAATAATGGGCATTTTTTCCATGTCTTCCTGGAGATTTATAAGGTTAAAATGAGAACACTGCCCATTTTAATTTTTCATATTTGATGACTTCCTTGGCAGTTTCCCCAGTCTAGCCTGGAGGCTCTCTTCCTGGAGAGTTTCAGTCACAAACTGTACCATCCTCCTTTAGGTTCATCAAGTATAATTGATCCAGGGAAGTGAACTCGAATTTCTCCCATTTCCTCATTCTCCAATTGGAGATTGCTAATAAAACTTAGTGAATCTTTTCTAAGAACCCTTTGATGTCTAGCACATTCTGGGACTGTTTGTATCTCCTCACAGTGCTTCCTCCAGGAGTCCTTAGCCTTCTTCAAGGCTCCATTGTATTCTGTCAATGATCTGCTATAAACAGTCCATTGCTTGGTTTGTTTTTCCTAGTTAAACAATCTGCAAATTTTCTTCCTTTTGTTTGCTAGGTGCTGATTCCAATTAACAATTGTAGTCCAGCAGAGCAACAGGTGGTACCAGCTGTTCTAATTCCCTCATAGGAGGTAGAATGGCATCATATGGGAGGTAGAGCAATCTGAGTATAAACTCCCTCAGCCCCACCTTCCCCCATTGATTTTACTCTGACTGCTGTAATGTCTGGATAAGAGATTCATTAATGACAGTATGTTTAAGTAATTTTTAAATAAGATGCAGATTCTTGGAGTCTTGTTGGTTCTGTTATAAGTTAATTTCCTGCCAGCTTCCTTGAGACCTTTAATTTCCCCTTTGTTACTCCAGGGTTCCTAGATGAGTGCCACATCACAGGTCTTCATGTTAACACAGAGGGCAGCAGATGCTACTCTACAGTGTTGAAGATTCAGCTGCAGTATCTTATTACCTGAGTCCTTGTCCTTCAGGGATTTAAAAAATACTCCTCCAAGTCCCCAGAAGGCCTTAAAGTTAGCTTTCTGAAGTGCTTTGTATGAGTGGAAGTTAAGTGAGAAGGCCAGTGTTTGTCATTTCCCGGACACCTTCCTACTCATAATTGGCGATTCTTCCATTTTTAGCTGGGGTTTTGTTTCCTGAGCTTTTTGACAACTAAAGTTTTAGAAGCATCTGGTATCTAGACTAGCAACTTAGGTCTCTCTGTGAGGTCCTTGGAGTCTACTACTTTCAGCTCTGCTCCCTCCCAAAGTCCATTAATTGTGTGGTTTAACTAATCTTTTGTGTTTTCATTTGCATAGGTTATCCATAAGATACCCATAACAAATTTTGTACCAATGAATTGTGGCGGATATCCCTCCTTCAATCAGTTTGAACTGAATCAGGTCAGCTTGTTCCTGGCTCAGTTTAATATCAGGATGGTGTTGGCTTATAACTGCCATTTTGATTCCAACTGTAGCATTGTGAAAAGATACAGTCTGTTACAGTTTGGTCCTCCTGTGTTTTGGAGTACCTCTTCTACAGATTTTGGCATGCTGGAGTCTGAGTGGGGTCTTTTAATTCCACTACTAGGTCCAGCACTGCATTTTCAGATGAGCTCTTCTTAGTTGGTTTTTCAACCATCCAGGTTCCCTCTTTCACATTCTTTTCTTTCAGATGTTTCTTCCTTTGAGCCCCTGACAGTCTCTTGACTTGCAGTCTCATTTTTGCAGTGCCTGCAGCCAGATTTTGTACAGATTGTTCAGAGATGCTTTGCACGGTTAAGTCTTCTTCTAAAGATCCTTGAACAGTTTCAGGGTTTTGTTTTACTGTGTCCATTTAAGTCCCACAAGTATGGAGGAAAGACAGTCGATTCTGGCAGAGCTCTCTATACCGGGGCAAGGCTAAATACTCTGGGAGGTCACCTGGTATACCAGGGGCTCTGTTAGCAACACATCTCCAATGTGCCATGCACCCCTTTGGCATGGAAATGCATAACACCTTGGGGTTGGTTCATGGTCTCCTATTCATTATTCAGAGACAAACCTACACAGTGCTTTGATGATCAACCAAAACCATCATACAGGTCCGGGCAATCCATCACCACTGACGCATCTGATACCCACTCAGGGTCCAGCTTTAGGGGCTTGCAGGCAGTTATGCCACTCCAGAGGCCCCACTGTGGACTTAAATGGGTTTTCCTCGGCCTACCACCATACAGGTCCAGGCAATACATCACCGCTGACGCATCTGATAACCACTCAGGGTCCAGCTTTAGGGGCTTGCAGGCCACTCCAGAGGCCCCCACTGTGGACTTAAATGGGTTTTCCTCGGCCTTCCAGATATAGTCTTAAAAATTTTGAACTGACAAAACAAAGACTTGCTACGCTTTTCCTTTAAGTCATCATGTTTTAATTTGTTCAGTTTTTCCTGATGTTTCAAGGGGATAAACTGGTGTTGTGATCTTTGTTTCAATGTAAACACAGTATTAAGAATATCAGTAACCTCAATTTTATTAATGAATTTCCTTTCCTTTTCTTTCCTTTCAAGTGTTTCAGTTTGAATATGGAAAACGGACATTAATGAACACAGAAGTAGCAGGTAGCTTTCACTCGTTCTCAATCTCAATAATTTCTTTAGCAAAACTGATTGCTTTTCCAAAGATAAAAGGTAGTCTTGTTTTTGATTGTAACTGCAGCTCATGATATTCTAACTTAACAAAAGCACAAAACACTTTCAAGGCTTTAACTCTCACCATATAAATACATTAATAATTGTACAGCTTGAAATAGTGATCTCTATGTCAATAGGAAGTGAGTCTGCTCCTTGATGAACTGTGTTTTAAGTACTGAATTATTACTGAAAACAATTTGATAGCATCATGGTTACTTGCATCTGTAGCCACACCTAAAGAGCCAGTGTTTACAGAATGTGGTCCAAGTACATCATTCACAATTGCTTCAATCTTAATACAGCCACATTTAATTCTTTGTACCAGTTTTGAATCACTGCACACCTTCTTCAGGAACAGCACTGTACAACCCATGGATTTATAAGGATGGTGGTTTTTTTACAACATGAAATGCTAATGTAGTCTCTGCACAGTAAGCTAATTGCACTGAATTTTCAACAAAATAGCTAAGTAATTTAGCAGTATTGTTGACAGTTTTAAAGTTTTTCTTATGCTGCATTGTTTGTAAATGAGCTCCCAAATCACCTGCAGCTGTATTTGTGATTGAGAGGTTAGAATTGCAAGTAATGCAAATAACTTCCTAGTTCTGTTCTTATGGCCACACCATTAAAATAGGATATTTACTTTTAAGTTCATTCGTAAAGCTACATTTCCATTTCGGCATCTTAAAGTCTAAAAACAAATCAACTTTACACTTAAGTAATTTGCTTATATCCTGAAGTGCCATAAAGTGTAAAAATAATTGCATGCTTACCCGTAGGAGTATCAGATATTCTTCAGCAATCTCCAAAGCATCAGCTACAGAACATGCAATTCATATCTACTTTGTGATGCAACAAACAAGTTCCCTGTTAAAGAGCCACAGCATCAGCCAGCAAGATATGAGAATCAATCATTTAATAGTACATTGCAAGAAACCAGAAATGACTGAAAACACAATTACCAATATCTCCATCAGTAAAATAACCACAATCTTTATTTTTGAACCTGGACTTAAGATTATAATGATCCTGGGAAAGTTTTCATTTTTATTTTAATCTAGTGTACTGTTTAAAATGATAGTTTGAAATTAGTAACCCCTTCCCCCGGATGTCCCCATATACATAAAAATATAAAACATGTCAGGGTAAACCCAGATATCTGGTGATGCTAGACATAGGGAACTAATGGTCTTGCGTTAAATTGCAGGCAATAATGTGAAATGTACTAAGAGTCTGCATGCCACTGATTAAGTGCTCCTGTGGTAGTGTGCTACATGTGAAGTAATGGAAGATGCACCAAAGTGGTGGCTGTTTAGTTCCATGGTTAAGAGAAGTCTTTATTTCTTTGCAAATGAGAAGGTCAAGAGTTCAAATAATGAAATCTTAATGATTATCTTTTTTTCTCACTTAATTTGTCAGTGTTTCCTCAATCTCATAACTTATACAAAATCTCAATGTGAAATTAACATTTTGTGTTTACTGCTTTTTGCAGCTGCAGTCAAATACAAACTAAAACTGCATGAAGAGGTTCTGAAAACAGAACATTCTGGAAATTAGTACTAAAAATGTCAGTTTTCTGGATAGTAAAACAAATCAAAGTAATGTATCCATAATTCTGGTTGCTAAATACATGGTTCACACAGATGTGGAAAGTTAGGGAAGGTCAAGGAAAGCCAGGGAAATTATTTATAGTATGATAAAAGTCAGGGATATCATTTCAGGCTGGAATAAAAGTAGGGATTTTGACATGTAATGCTCAAAAAAATGTTTTTAATTTTTGCCCAGAGTCATTCAGATGCTGGGGAAAGAAAATTTCAACAAGCATTAACTTTTGGATGAAATTCTTATTTATTCATTGTGTGTTAACTTCTGATTTCTTTATATAACTTGAGATACCTTTAATGCTAAAAATAATATTTGATATACTAATAGCTTTTTTAAAGATGTTTTTATAACTTTGTTCTTTGTATTGCTGAATTAGGTTATTTGTATATCTATACTAATTTTTTAAAAATAAAAATGAAATCAGGAGTTAAAAAGAGAGCTTTGGATGACTAATGGGGATGGTGGAGGAGGATAAAAAACTTACACTAACATATGTATTTTAAAATCTTTGTTTTCAATTAAAAATGACTTGAAATTGAAAAGGATGCTTACAGTGCTCTATGATTGGTCATAGAAAATTTCTTAACTGAGTCAGAGAAATGGATATAAAAATTTCTGTGTGAGCCCTGTAATAGTTTGTCACTTTTACTGTAGAGTACACCTGTACACATGCCCCCAGGGGCTTACTTCAGTATGTATGAGATTGGTGCTCCCGGGGTTCCAAGCCACCGGTCCTACGGGTTTTGGGGGGTTAGGTTTAACTACCCTGCCCTTAAAAAAGCTCTGTTCGTACTCCCTTGAAGGATAGCTGGGGCAACGCAGGGTCTCAGGTCGATCCCGTTTGGAACTGCCATTAGGTTCAACCTGGCATGGAGGTAGATGAGTCCTGTAGCATCTGTCTGTGCATGGTATTCACTGGAGCTATGGATACTGCTAATGATTTTCATCTAGTAACATCTAAAGAGAGATGTATGGTTGAGCTTGTCTCGGAAGGAAATGTTTCTATGTTAGGAAAGTGTGACACTCCCCATTATTTAATCATGCGCTCAGCTACACCAGACCAAACATTGCTTAGCTCTTTGAACCCCTTGGAGAAAATCGTTGGTCCAGTTCAGAATTGTACCCGGCAACTTTGTTGTTATTGACTAAGTATGATCCGCAGTCCCTTTGTTTACTCCAGGTACATCACTTTGGAACCTACAAAGTTATTGTTGAGCCACATGCTTCCTTGAAAATTCTGCCAAGGTGTTGTGACTTCCTCCACCTTAGACGGCCTCTCTGAAGACGAAGTTGTCGCCTACCTTTCTAGCCAAGGGGTGAATGCAGCTAAATGGTTCCTGCGGCAGGAGGGTTCGGAACAGGTACTTACCAGAACGGTCTTTCTGGCATTTGCCTTAAGGCAGCTTCCTCCCACACTTAAGGCTGGCTATGAGATACTACATGTTCATCAATATTTTCCCAACCCTCTACGTTGTTTCTCCTGTGAAGGATTAGGACATACAGCATACAGCGGCAGTCTTTATGTCCTCGGTGTGGAACCAATCGACATGACGGTTCTCCTTGCACCTCCATCTCCAAATGTGTGAATTAAGAGGGAGCTCATCCCGCATACTCTTGCAGCTGCCCTGTGTATAAGGAAGAATACGACATACAAGAACTGCGTGTTAAGGAAAAAATTGGCTATTGAGAGGCGAAGGAGAAACTTCGCTTGTTCTTTCCCACGAAGCTCGCTCACGGATCCTTCAGTGTGGTTCTTCGGTCTGCAACTATTACTACTCCTGTTTCTTCGAAGTTGAACTGTACCTGCATTTGTACCTGTACTTTGCGAGCTAGTCATAATGGCAGTTCTTCTATCACCACCCTCCTTCCTTTTCAGCCCTCTCCCCTTTCCACTCCTTTGGAATCTTGCAAGCCTTCCCATCAGTGTTTTACTTCTCAATCTCATCGGCATCGGGAACCTTTGACATTCCAACCGTCACTTGAAGTGGGTAATCGATTTGGTTCCTTACCCTTGGATAATCCTGCAGACCCATCTATGGATACCGACCTGAAGGATGCTGCTCCTGGTTTCCTCGAGAGAATTACCCGTTCACATTTAATACGGGGGAACCTGTGAAGTGTGTTAGGGGTGCTCCTTCTGCCACAACTTTACGGTGTTCCACCTCCGGTACTCGTCATTGACATGCAGCGATTCTGGAAATTTAGACAACTTGGATGTTTCTCATCCACCAGTGCTTTCTGCTGTGCCTTTGCTCTCCGCTGTCTCTGGCAGCACTGAGGACATCCATTCTCCATCTACTAGTGGTATGGATAGGGACATTTCCTCCACGCTCCCTGTTGTGCCGTCTTCTTTTGCCATGGAGTTGTATGCAGCTGCTTCTGTGGATCTGTCCTATTTCTGCAGCAAAAGTTTTACCTACGGTGACCAGTGTTAAATTACCAACTCAGAAGAAGTCCACCACTGCTGTCAGCACTACGGAAAAACCTTTCAAGCAGAAGCCTTCTAAATTATCTTTTTCGCCAAACTCCAGAAAGAACAACTTCACATCTAAGGTTCACGAACAGAAAAACAGACATGTATTGAAGTCATTTGGAACTGTTGAGGCAGACTCTGACTTTTAAGGGTTTTTGCCCTTTTCCCCGGTTTGTTACTACTTTCCCTTTTCTCCTTAATTTCTTATGGCCTTTTTGCAGTGGAATGTGCGTGGTTATCGTTCTCATAAGGAGGAGCTGAACCTTCTGCTTTCTACTTATCGGCCTTTGGGTTTGTACCTTCAGGAGACTAAACTCCGCCCTGATGATCATATGCACTTTCTTCACTATATGGTTTTTCGTAACGATCTTCCTATCCCTGTTGGTGGTCATGCTGATGGGGGGACTTGTATTTTGGTGTGTCGGCACTTTTACTGCACTCCGGTCCAGCTATTTATTGATTTACAAGCGGTAGCTCTGCATATTACTTTACTATCCCTATCTTTTACGCTTTTCTCTTTGTGCCTTCCATCCAATTCTTCAGGAGCTGTGGGCGGCTTTCTAGATTTGCTTGCCCAGCTCTCCCAACCGTTTCTTATCTTAGGTGATTTCAATGCCCATCGACCTTTAGGGTTCGGTCCGCGAGTGGCCTAAGGGTACTCAGATTCCTGTAATTGCAGATCTCCATGATTTAGTTACGCTCAATTCTGGGCTTCCCATGTTTGTTTGTGATTCTTCTGGCTCTGTTTCTTGTCTTGATCTTTCCTTCTGTTCGACACAGCTCGCTACCTCTCTGCGCTGGTTTGTGGTTTTTGATACTTATAGCAGTGACCACTACCCTGTTTTGCTTCAAATGGTTCGTGGAGTTAACCATACTTGCCCACCGAAGTGACTGCTTATTAGGGCACACTGGCCCCTTTAGTCTGCACTTGTGGCCCTAGATAACACTGCCTCCTTTCCCCATATTGATGCACGAGTCGAATATCTTCGGGACACGATACTAGACAGTGTTGAGCTTCCCATTCCTCAAATGTCATTTACTGGATGATGTACTCTGGTACCCTGGTGGTCGGAGGAATGTAGTGAAGCTCTCCGAGTTCGCCGAAAGATCTTGAAAGTGTTCGAGCGTCATCTGACGCTAAAGAAAATGATTACTTTTAAAAAGCTGCATGCTCATGCTCGGAAAATCATTCAGCAGTATAAGAAGTCGTCTTGGGAACATTTGTCTCCACTTTGTCATGCTGCACTTCCTCCTCCTGGGTGTGGAATAAAATCCGACAACTTTGTGGTAAACCTTCTTCCTCATCTATTCCTGTGCTTTCTATGGCTGGCAACATTGTTACTGCTCCCCATCATATAGCCAATTACCTGGATGCAGTTTTTGCTTCGCCTCTAGTTCTTCTCACTATGGTCCCCAACTCTTGGTTGTCAAGGATCAGGTAGTGTCCTCTGGTTTTGATTTCACCTCTCAGAATCATGAAGATTATAATCTGCCCTTCTCATTAGCTGAATTGGTATTAGCCTTGTTGGTCACTCCTGATAGTGCCCCTGGCCCGGATGGTATTCATGCACTAATGCATAAACACTTGCTTCCAAGTAGTCAGCTCTTTCTTTTAGACACCTTTAACCATATTTGGCTGCGTGGCGCTTTCTCCTCTCAGTGGCGCGATTGCATTCTCGTTCCTATTCTTAAGCCTGGAAAAGACCCACGGTTGCCAACTAGCTATGACCCATTTCTTTAACAAGCTGTGATTGTAAAGTAATGGAGCGAATGCTCGCAAAGCGATTGTTGTGGTGTCTTGAAGCGTATTCTCTTCTCACTCCTGTACAATGCGGTTTGCGACATGGCGGTCTACTGTGGACCATTTGGTTTCATTGACCACTCACATTTATGATTCTTTTCTGCGCAGACATCAGACGGCTGCTGTCTTTCTTGGTTTAGAAAAGGTCTGTAATACTGCCTGGCGTATGGGCATCCACCAGCTCTTCCTTTGGAATTTCTGGGGCCATCTTCCTGTCTTTTAGCAGTTTATGGATGCCTGTACTTTTCGAGTACGGGTGGGATCTTCTTTCTCCCTGGTCTTTAGACAGAAGAACAGTGTGCTGCAGGGCTCGATGTTGAGTGTTCTTTTATTTGCTATAGCCATTAATCCCATAGTGTCGAACGTTCCAACAGGCATCACGCCGTTTCTCTTTGTAGATGATTTTACAAATTATTGTAGCTCTGGGCGTACACGCTTTATCCAGCGGCGCTTCCAGTGCTTTCTTGATATCTTACACACTTGGAGTTTGGGTTTAAATTTTCAGCGGAGAAAACCCACTGTCCTGATTTTTGGCGTCATAAATAGTTTCCTGCTCCCCATCTCTCTCTTGGTGTAGTGGAACTGCCATTTGTTGCGGAAACTACATTTCTCGGCCTCATTTTTTACCGTAAACTTTGCTGGGGACCTCATATTTTATATCTTCGCGGATGCTGTGCTCGCTCCCTGCAATTACTTCGTGTCCTTAGTGGTTTTCTTGTGGTGTTGATCGCATCCTCTTGCTGCATCTCTACCGGGCTTTAATACGTTTGAAACTTGACTATGGGTCCATGGTCTATTCTTCTGCTTAGCCATCTATTCTGCGTCGATTGGATCCTGTCCATTATCAAGGCTTTAGACTAGCCTTAGGAGCTTCTCGTACTAGTCCCATCTATAGTTTGTACGCGGAATCTGGTGAATCCCTTTGAATACGTCGGGATATTCTTTGCAATTATGCCTCCGCCTTGCATGCGCTGCCTTCTCACCCCACCTATTTTACGCTTTTTGATGCCACTTTGGATTATCGTTATCGCAATAGTCCATCTGCACTGCTTCCTGTGGGGTGTAGGTTTCAGAACTTACTGTCAAAAGTTGGATGCAGTACTTCCCTTGCTCTTCCATAGGGGATTTTATCATTTTCCTCCATGGATACGCCACACCCACCTGTGTCGTCTTGATCTGGCTCAGTTACCCAAGGACACTACTACCACTCCTATATATGCAGCCCATTTCACGGCTTTGAAGCACGACTTTCCTGGATACCATTCTCTATATACTGATGGTTCTTGAACGGATCAAGGGGTAGGCTGCGCTGTGGTTATTGATTCACATGTTGTACACAAGACTTGTTTCCCCCTTAGTGCTTCTGTTTATACTGCCGAACTCTATGCTATATTTAAAACCACATTTTTCATCCCCTCCTTTTGCCTGCACTCTAGTATCCTTTGTTTCGATTCCCTCAGTGCTTTACTTAGTTTACGGTATCTCTATAGCCAACACCCACTTGTTCAGAAAATCCATGATCAGTTGCACTCTCTCTATCTTGATGGCTTTCGAGTGGTCTTTGTCTGGGTTCCTGGACATCGTGGCATTATAGGAAGTGAACTCGCAGATCAGGCCACGAAGGCTTCGATACTACACCCTGATGAACGGGTTCTCTGCTGCCTTTGGATTTGAAGGGGTTTTTACGCCAACAGATACACTCTCAATGTCATGCGCAATGGCTTACATCTACCGCCAAACTCCGAGAGGTCAAGGCTAGAACGCTTCCTTGGCATTGTTCTTATCACCTTTCATGTCGCAAGAAGACCGTGCTTGCTCGGCTTCGTATTGGCCACTGTTATTTTAGTCATGGCTACCTTCTTAGGGGTGAACACCTGCCTCACTGTTTCCACTGCAATATGCCCTTAACAGTGAAGGATTTCCTACCCAGTGTTGTTTGTAATCCGTCCTTCGCAAACGACTTGGACTCTCTCCTGGTTTCATTAAGGTTATAGGGGATGACTCTGCCTCAATTGCCAAGGTTTTTCACTATGTTAAATTCAGTTGGTTCCTAAAAAAAATTTAACTGTGTAGTTTCTGGTGCGTTACTGCCTTTCAAACCGTGTCAGACTAACTCAAGTGTTTGTGTTTGTTGAGACTTTGCGGAAGGTTTTTAGCTTACGTAAATATTATTACGTATATTTGCAAAAGTGTTGTTATGTAATTATTTAGCTCCTCATTGAGGAATGCCAATTTGATGAATGTTATTGAGCCTCGTTGTATTTGTTGCCAACTTTGAAAAGGTTGATTAGCTGAATGCTGGATATGAGGTGTAAGAATCCCAAAGTATGTGCGTCACTTTGAGAATGTATTTAGGTTACGTAATGAAGATACACTTTGATGTTGTTTAATGCTTGGGATGCCAAATTTTATAGTGAAGATGATGCTTGTTTTACGTAATATTATTAAAGTTATTTGCCTTGGCTGCTTTCAGTCGCACTATAGAAACACAAGTTCTTTTAAGGTTGTGATAAGACAAGAATTAAAATACGTCACAGAATTTACTTTTTAATTGCACTTCTTTTTATTTCTCTTTATACTTTCACATTTATAAACACAACACTTTATAAAAGAAAAACTGTGAGCACTTTATATATTTTAGCGGAGAACACAATTTTTACCATCCATACTTTACAACATCTTACCCACGACTTTTACGTCTGCTCTGTATAACATCTTGCCCGCAACTGACTAAATCCAATGGTAAAAATCTTATAGCTTCGGTAATGCCAGTCTCTTATTAGCTAATTCTAGTCCAATAGAATTTAAGTATTCAAACTAAAATCTTTTCTTTACTGTTGATTGGCTAATTCCAAACTGTAAGCGAAATTACGTTATTACTGATCTTTTCATAACCAGTATTTTTTAAAACTCCAGACACATTATTGTCACTAAAATTACATTATTACCTCATTATTAACATCCTAAAACATATTATTCTCACAGTTTTTGCACTATTAGAGTATATAAACATTTACAATGACTTAACGTACAATATAAATAATAATTATATATACTGTTTTCAAGGTCGGCTGTTATTGACTTTAATTATAATAAAAATACAATAAATATCATTTAGGCATTAAAATACTGCCTCAAATTGCCCCCTTTTAGAAATATTTAAAATTTACTCTTTTTGTTTTGTTCTTTTAAATTTTCAAATATTTTCTAAAAGTCTCCTGAAAGAAAGAAACATAACTTTTATTTTGCACTTCCTATCTTTCACTTTCACTTTCTCACTTTTTCTTCAACACTGGTTTTTCCCTACACTTGTGTATAGCTGAACACTTTCTATTCACTTGTATAGCACTTTTCAAGGTTAACGACCTTGTATAAGACTAATAACCTGAGCTAAGTTCGCTCATTCACTATCACTTTCACTAGTAAATACTTTATATGCTTTACATTTTTATATACAATTATACATGTTAACATTTGTTATCCTTTGTTTATAACTTGTTTCCTAAATTTTAATTTATAATATAAATGTAATTGCTACTTAGATTTTCTACTAACAATGGATTTTTAATGCTTCTGTTTCTAAACATTTTCCTTTGTTATTTATTACTTGCTATTTAGTAAAAAAAAAGTTATTATTTACATAGTACTTTACAATTTTAAATTACATTGCTTTCCTTTTTTATGTTCCAGATACATTATTTTGTTTTTCTCTTGTGCTACACATAACCTGTAAATTTTACTTTCCCTTTCTTTTTGTTTCTCAGATTGTTTACATTTATTTTCTCTTTCACTTTATTCCTATGCCACACATAATTTAAATACTTTATTTTCTTTCTTAGACTGTTTACATTTAATTTCTGTTTCTTTTTGTGCCACAAATATCCTACATATTTTACTTTTCTTTTCGTTTCTCAGACTGTTTACATTGTTCTTATGCCACAGACTTTTTAGCTTTGCCCTACTCTTATGTTGCACAGTTGTTTTTGACATCAAATTTGGTACATGTACCTGAATGTTATCTTTCATGTTGTATGTTTGAGATGTTGATACTATGGAAAAAGCATTTGCATCTCTTGTTTTGTTTGTTAACAATGGTGATACATTTCTCTCTGTACTTGCATTACTGACATGCATTTGGTTAGCATTTACATAACTAGTTACATCTGTATTTACCTTTGGTACTGTTACATCTATCTGTATTTGTACAATGTTTACATTTGTGTTTTCTACTTCTTGAGTTTCCTGACTAGTTTCTTGTACTTTATTTAACTCTGTTTTCAACTCTGTATTAGCTTCATTGAACTTATTACTTTCCTTTCCCAGTTCTGTACTAGTTTCAGTTACTTTATTACATGACGCTACTCTTAGCTCTGTATTAGTTTCAGTTAATTTATTATTAAATTCTTTTCTCTCTCCTCTCATTTCAGTTATTATTTCATACATCTTATTACATAATTGTGTATTAGATTCAGTTACCTTATTACTTAATTATTTATTGCTTTTAGAAGACGCAAAAATTGTTGTTGTGAGAAGTTTTCTTGCATTTGTTGGCTAGATGTGTATGGGATAGCATCTGTTTCTTTTGTTTCTTGTACTGGTATTTGTAAAGGTGATTGACCTTGCATACTATTGCTATGTGATTGACTTCACATACTATTGTTATCTCTTTCAACATCTACTTCTGAATTTTCAGTTAACTGCTCATCCACTTCTACATTACAATCTGTAATAGCTGACCTAACCTCAACTATCTCCATACTTTCTTTGTTTATAGCTTCCATTTTATTGTTTCTATTCACTTTTGAACTATTTAATTTAACTTTTCCACTTCTCAGCAGCATGAATTTTACTTAAAATTTACAATATTTTTCCTAAACTTTATTTAAAATATAAAAATTTAATGTTCTGACCTTTCTTTTTGTAGTTCTTATTTAATTTCTAATACTCAGTGCTCCCGCGTAATTTGTTGTTAAGATGTTGACCACGTGTCCCTTACTCCTGAAGAATTGTTATCCTGGATTCCTTTGTCAATTTGGTGTCGATCTCGAAGTTCCAAGCTGCAGTTTCGCTGTATGTTTGTTGTTTCTGGCCGCCCTGTTGAATTCTCTTCTGTGACGTCATCAATTCTCGTCGCTTCGAAGCCCCACGTTGGGCGCCAATTTGCGGAAGGTTTTTAGCTTAAGTAAATATTATTACGTATATTTGCAAAAGTGTTGTTATGTAATTATTTAGCTCCACGTTGAGGAACGTCCAATTTGATGAATGTTATTGAGCCTTGTTGTATTTGTTGCTAACTTTGAAAACGTTGTTTAGCTGAATGCTGGATATGAGGTGTAAGAATCCCAAATTATGTGCGTCACTTTGAGAATGTATTTAGGTTACGTAATGAAGATACACTTTGATGTTGTTTAATGCTTGGGATGCCAAATTTTATAGTGAAGATGATGCTTGTTTTACATAATATTATTAAAGTGCTGCTTTCAGTCGCACTATAGAAACACAAGTTCTTTTAAGGTTGTGATAAGACAAGAATTAAAATAGTCACAGAATTTACTTTTTAATTGCACTTCTTTTTATTTCTCTTTATACTTGCACATTTATAAACACAACACTTCATAAAAGAAAAACTGTGAGCACTTTATATATTTTAGCGGAGAACACAATTTTTACCATCTGTACTTTATAACATCTTACCCGCGACTTTTACGTCTGCTCTGTATAACATCTTGCCCGTGACTGACTAAATCCATTCTAGTCCAATAGAATTTAAGTATTCAAACTAAAATCTTTTTTTTACTGTTGATTGGCTAATTCCAAACTGTATGCAAAATTACATTATTACCGATCTTTTCATAACCAGTATTTTTTAAAACTCCAGACACATTGTCACCAAAATTACATTATTACCTCATTATTAACATCCTAAAACATATTATTCTCACAGTTTTGCACTATTAGAGTATATAAACATTTACATAATATTAATAAATACGTTTACAATAAAAATAAGTATTTACAATGACTTTACATGCAATATAAATAATAATTATATGCATACTGTTTTTAAGGTCGGCTGTTATTGACTTTAATTATAATAAAAATACAATAAATATCATTTAGGCATTAAAATACTGCCTCAACTTAGTTCTGGTATCTTTTGATTTGTGAGTTCCTTTGTGTCTAACTTCTGTATTTTTGTTTATTCTTTCTACTTCTTTACTTTGAGTTGCTTAACCTTGTACTTGTTTTGCTTTTATTGCTTATGCATTGTTCTGAATAAATCTATAGCCAGAGGGTGGCTCTGATGACTGACATAGTTTTGCGCCACTCAAACTGCTATTACTACTACTACCTGTACACACAAGGTTACTAAAGAAAATTGAGAAATAAATACCAAAAATAATGCAATTTTCTGTGATTTTCAAGCGAGTGATAAATGAAACCTTAGGTTTTCCTTTGCAATGTATAAAGCTAAGCAAAATTAAAGGAAGACAAAATAAATGAGTCAAGAAACTTTACAGTTGTGTAAAAGCAATGTTTATGGAAAATAATACAAAAAAACAGAACTCAGCTTTTCCAATTTCCAATGTGAAAAATGTTTATAAAAACTGTTGGAACTTTCAAACTCCAACATCCCTGCAGAGGTTGCATCTGTGTGGGAAAGAACCTTGCTCTCTTTCAAATAAATCTGGAGTGGCATGAATTGTGTGGCAGCCAGTATCCTTATCGCCAACTCCTTGTCTGAAGCAGTTGGTGTTTCAAACGCTAAACCCTTAAGATGACCCCATATGAAGAAGTTTATGAAAGTGATGTCAGGAGTGCATGATGGCCAAACTGTAGCACCAGCTCTTCCTATTCAATATCCAGGAAATACCTTGAGATGGGTTGCACAGTCATATCAAAATGAGAAGGTGCTCCACCATGCTGGAACTACATATTCCTTCTAATAATTAGAGGCACATTTTCAAGAAGCTGAGGTAGTACATGGACTAGATACTGGCAATAGTTTCCATTTAATTGCACAGGAAGAAGGCACAGCCTATCAGATGATCACCAGTTACAGTCTGGGAGAACTAACCTGGCACCTGACGTTATTGCTGCTTGGTGGCCACTCCATCTTAACATTGCCGGGTTTATCACCAGCTGTCTGTTCAGTGGCTGCACTCCTAAGTTAACTGAGGAATGTATGCATATATTGCAACATGGGTGACATACCTCTCCTTTCAAGTTGTATTTGTAACACGATTGGATGTGATAAGGTTAGCCTCCTTAGCAGCTGAGTGAGTCACATGGCTGTCAAGTGCCTAGTTAGCCCTCAGCCACTTTGTCAGCCCACATGTTCACATTGAACTTTTCCTAATGATTTGCAACAATGACAGCATGTGAAGTTTCATAATCACAAATGTGATATTCCTGTTTGTAAGAGTAAATCCATCTCTGGTGAAGGTTGCCTCATCTGTAAACAGTACTGGGGAAAAGATCACTCTATGGCTCATTTACAAAACTGCAATTGAAGGGTGAAGTCTGCTGGTCTTAATGCCTGTAGTATTGAGGTGGTAATGATGTAGTTCATCATGCAACGTCCTCCACACAGAGATGTTATTTATGCCCATGGTACATGGAAATGCAATGGCGCAGGTACTAGTAGATGAATCTGCTTGAAATCTATCAAGCATCTCTTCTTCAGTGTGGAAAGTGTGAAATGTTCATGTAGCACCTGCATATGGTTTGTGCACCAACAAGCTTCTAGTTTTTCAATCACTGGTAAGGAGGTGAAACATTGAGTGATAGGGATGATATCTCTGAGGGTATACTTCACAATATAACTGTTCTGTAATTCTACTCAAATTCTGTTCCAACTTCTCCATAAACAAGTAGCATGTCTGCAAGCTCTGCAAACAAATAGCTTCTTCCGGTAAAAGTTTTACTAATATCAACTTTTTTTTTATTATTTATTTATTTAACTCTTAAGTTCATACATGCTTATGGACTGACCTTAACCCTATTTATTTGGCCAGCCATAACTATTTCAGTATTCAAATACCAAAGTTAACGCATTACATAGATAGCCTTTGTAAACTAAAAATTAAACTAAATTTGCATGTTAATCAACTGACCATTTCCATTTCATCTTCACTTTCCATAAACCCCTAGTTTGAGAACCTGCTTCTGGTCTTCAAAAATCTTTATAAGTGCAATTTCTTTGATTCTCAGTAACCATTTCTTACTTATTAGACTCACCCTCCAGTCATTAGTGGCTTTACATTGAAAGATAATGTAAATTTCAACTTCCCTCTTTTTTATTTATGGATGCTCTTTAACTGCTGTGCTGTGGTCCTTAGCGTCCCATTCTATATTGGGCATGAAAGACCGGTAATTTTGCTCAGATGCCTCTACTTCCCTCTCCCCACATATAGGGCACATTTCAGGAATAACCTCTACCCTCATTCCCCTTAGTTTACAAAAACCCTTATTGAAACCAGCTAACCCTTCTCTTTCATTCTTTTTGCAAATTAAAATGTACTTTTCCTTTTCTGGGTCATCTTTTAATTCCTTGTGGAAAGTCAATGAGCTTTTCCCCCATACCTGGCAAATGAAATTTGTCTATCCATGTCTTCCATTCTAGATCTCACTTCCTTCCAAAAGCCTCATTCAAAGTGTCCAATTTTAACCCAAAGGTGTCCTAACCCATTTTTAAATAACTGCTCTCTAATTTTCCTCTTCCAGACATTTGACATAATATCCAAGTTTTGTTCTTGACATATCAAGCATATTTTCACTGTATCAGTATCAGGTAACTCTTGGATCCGAAATAAATATTTCAGTACTTTCTTCAACATTAGCCCTCCACACTTACCTTTCCTAGCTCTATTAAAGCTGCTGCACTCGTGGTATTGCTAGGGACTCCCAAAACTAATTTACGGAAACTTCTTAATACAGTAGAACCTTGTTTAACCGAGTTCCAAATGACCGAAAAATAGCCAGTTTGGTTTAACGAAGTTTGAATTAATGAGGTTTTGTAAAAATAGTCGTGTATTTTCTGAAATGGTAAAATACGACTGTTGAGTTCACTTTCTCTCTTGTTGTGCATACCAACGAATGAGGATGTTCCACTTTCATGACCTCTAAGAAAAAGTAAAAATAACCGCTGTATACGGTATATCTGACATTTGTTTAATTGAGAATGTATACTGTCAAATGCTTGTCATAATTTTTTAAAACAGTACTATTTGGAACAATATTGTACTCATTGAATTAGTGAGTAGTATAATACAATAAACAATAACCTTAAACACTTCAAATATACCATTCTTTTAACATTAAGTTTTAATCAGAACACATGTTTTAGCTACAACTTTTATACATTACACATTTTAGTTCTATAATTTGAAAAAAAAAATCATTAATTGTTGTTTGGTCGTAATATTATGGCACACTGAAGATACCACATCCAGGGCAACCTGAAATGCTATGGGGACATCAGAAGCGGCAGCAAATCTCTCAAGAACAGAAATTGCAGTGGCAACTTCAGCGCGGGGTCGTGGTGACGTATCTTCATGTTCCACCTCAGAAGATGACAGTAAAGAATTATCATTCTCTTCTGCATCATAAGCAGATGAATGGTTCTTCAGTAGCATAGATGATGTTCACCTACATCCATTCTTCCATAATGACGGTACAAGAGGGCACCAACCGGGTGTAAGCGTGTAGAAGAGGATTATCAGAACCCCAGTTGTAATCGCATTATAAGTTCAGATGTGGATCATCGGTTTCTTGTTCAGTTTCAGCTGCGTTATCAGTTGCTGTTCAGGCCTTCTTAAAACAGTTAGCTATGGTGTCTGTTGTAACTTCATCCCAAGCAGTAGATATGTTGCGGATAACTTGCAGTACATTCCAATATGGAACTGTTTCTTGTTGTTCTATTGCACTGAGGGCAGCCTTAACCTTAACCTTATTGCTATTCTCGTACTGACTTAGCAGATTGAATAGGTTGAAATTTTTAAAACAATGTGGATTTTTATATTTTCCAACCACTAGTGGTTTGAGATTCTCAGAACCATGTGAATTATAACACAAGACCACCGTCAGTCTCTCCTTGCTGCGTTTTCCTCCATTGCATTTTCCGACCTTGGGCACATAGTTTTTTTTTCAGGCATCAAGTTATAGAAAACGCCTGCTTCACCCATATTAAACACATTTCTTGGGTGATGATGAGAGAGCTTAGATTGAAACTCCCGCGCCCACTCATTGTCATCTTCCTCATTTACTATGTGCCTCCCCACAGATACTGGCAGCACTGATTTTATGCCACCTCTGAAAATGCCATAGCCATCCCTCAGAGACACAAACCCAGAAATTCCTTCTTTATTAGGGATTTCCCGAGCCTTTTTTTTTTAAGCATGGGGCCGGACAGTGGAATTTGCTGAGAACGCATGTGTTGGAACCATTCTAACAGCGAATCCTCCAACTCTTCATGTTTCACTGGTCTCATGCACTTGCTATTGCCACTAAATGAATAGCTTATCAGACTTGCCTGTATTTTCTGTTTTGAACTTAAAATCGATGAGAGAGTACACCTCGGAATCTGAAGGTGTTCTGCAACCTGTGTTTTGGTCTTCTCTCCACTATCGACCATATGCAAAGTTTGCTGGTTTTGTTTCAGCGTGAGAGTATTATGAGCATGTTCACATTCATTGTTCACAAGCAGAGACAAACAGCTCTGTGGATTGTTGCGAGTTGTGTGCAGTGTGCGGTCTGCTAACCAACCCCCCTCTTTCCCTGCTCTTACATATGCTGTGGAAGTGACACATAAGCAGTAAGTAAGCAATCGGACCATTGTTGAGAAATTACAATACAATATTGAGAAAAATTATGTGAAATGCATAACGGAAAATACCATAATGCACAGCATAACATACATATTCGGTTTAAACAAAGATTAACGTATGGAATATGTAATGAGGGGACCAAATTTTAGTTCGTAGTATGAAATATCCGAAATTCGGTTTAAGCGGTAGATTTTTCCATGTAATTCGGCAGGGACCAAGCAGCTACTGCGGATTAACAGAGTTTTCAGTTTATCCGATTTCGAATTAGTGAGGGTCTACTGTATAAAGTCCATATTATGCCATCGCTCATCTATTCCCCAAATTTTCCCTCCATAAATCCATCGGGATTCAACCAAGGCTGCATAAGGTCTTCCAGACCACTTAATGTGCATTACTAGCATCAAGTATTAACATTTACATATCACTGTCAAGGCAGTTTTTCTTTTTGTCATTGCAGATCTTTTCTCTCTCTCTCTCTCTCTCTCTCTCTCTCTCTCTCTCTCTCTCTCTCTCTCCCAGCCTCCATTACTACCCAGCTTAATACCCAGATATGAGAAATCACTAACAATTTGAATTTCCTTGCCTGCCATGAACCATTTTTCATCTTTATGCAATTTATTTCCCTTCTTGAAAACCATGATTTTAGTTTTAACCTGATTTACCTTCAGCCCCCATTCATCACAATATCTGTCAATCTCCCCTATAGCTATCTTTAAGCCAAATGCTGATACTGAACATAACACCAGATCATCCACATAAAGTAACCCGGAGATATCTGCATTTTTAATTGCAGGCATTCACCAAACAATCCAAAATATTATCAATAAGCAAATTAAACAAATGGGGTTTAATTTACTTGTCTGAGTCCGCTCTCCTGATCCACCGCTGTAGTTACTTCCCCATTATCATACTTAACACACAATCTATTTTGATAATATTACTCTTGTAGTATACTGATCGCATTAGCATTTAAACCTTTCTTATTTAATGTGTACCATAGCATTTCTCTATCCACCCTATCATAAGCTTTATCTAGGTCAATAAATATAGCATAAAATCTTCCCTTTTTTTACTATATATTTATCTGTCATCATTTTAATTATGGAACATCCACTGTTCTTTTTCTTTTCCTGAACCCTGCTTGGTATGGAGATATCTTTTTATTCTCTTCAGCCCAATTTTGTATTCTCTCTGCCATAATTGTTGTGAAATTTTTTCCAAACTTAGATAACAATGCAATTCCTCTATAGTTAGCGGGGTTTGTTTCGCTCCCTTTCCCTTTATATATTGGGTGTATGATTGCTATACCATAACTTTCCAGCACCTTCTTCCTTTCTTTAATTACGTTCATAAGCCTTGTCAAGCAAGATAGCCTGTACGGATCTTTGCACCATGCTTTAAAAAACTCTGCAGGTAGGTCATCAATTCCTGCTGCTTTGTTTTTCTTAAATTTATGAACTTGGTTGCTAACTTCTTCATGTGAGAATGGTCTGTCCAACTCTTCCACATAATTATTAAATATTTCCAGGTTTATACTGCTTCTGCCCCTGGAATCCATAATAAACAAATTCTGAAAATAATTAACTCATTCATTGGGACTAATGTTTACGTTTCTTCTCCCCCCTTCACACACTGATTAATAATCTACCAAGCTTTTTGCCCCCTCATCTGAGTCCAACTTTTGCTCGATTTCTAAGGATGTAGCTCCCCTATTCTTGTTTCTTGTGGTCAAGTAGCCACTTACATCTATCATGCAATTGAATCATGGTACCCCTATCTATCTCATAATTTCTCTCCCTCCATCTTACCACAGCTTCCCTTACCATAAATCTTAGTTTTCTGCATTCCTCATCAAACCAGTGGTCATAAATGTTTTTATTCCGACTATTCCTTACAATTATGTCACTTCCAGCCCATTTAACTATAAATGCACATAGCTCATCACTTTTACCTAAAGAAATCATTAACTTAATCCCATATAGACATATCTTAGCCATAGCTGAATCCATCATCCCACGAAATCCATCAGCCCTTTCTGGAACCCACTTACAACCAATTATCTTAGCACCAGAACCCCATATAACATCTCTTTCAGCTTCAGGGTTCTCTTAGTATAACAGGACAATAAGTGTAAAATGTAAACTCGTTCCAAATATGTTCGGTACCTTAAATTTGCAAACCCTGCATAAAATGTTATCACTACATAACACATAATCTACAGCACTCTGGCCCCAAGCACTTATAAGTGTAAATTAACCCATTTCATCTTCCCACCAGCAACCATTCATCATTACAAATCCATTATTCCAACAGAACTGAATTAATTTTAATTCCTCTTCATTTACCACTTGTCTTTGCTGTGCCTAGTCCATATTTTGCTAAATTCCTCCCTCTCCATGTCTTCCCAAACATTTAATACCTTAATCTCCAACTTCCCCACTATCACATTTAAATCCCCCATTAGTATAAGTTCTATAAAGGGAAATTCTGTTTTTATATTCGATATTTCCTTTTCTAGCTGATGAAAGAGATCTATGTTGTGAAATGTAGAATTCACTGTCAGGTTACACAGTACACCAATGCATACATTCCATTCATGTATTAACACCCACATGACCTCCTTAATTTTGACTTCCTCTCCTTAGCTTTACTAGCCAAGTTATTCCTTATCATTACCCCTATACCTCCAGAAACTTGACCTTTAATATTCTTCCTTGATCCATGTTTCCCAATAAAATTATACCCCTGCAGGTTGATACACTTATTGCTTTCTAGCCAGATTTCATCTAATGCTAACAAATGGATCTTATTCAAAATATCCTTTAAAAGGCCTCTACTCAAACATCTAAGCAAGCCTTATTAATTCCAGAAACCAAGTTTCACAACCCTTTCATCCTCATCCTATTGTGAGCCTGAGGGAAATCTAAATGTGTCTAACTTGCTCTTGCTCCTGAACAATCTCCCGCTATTTGGAAGTGTATCAACCAGCAGTACCACCCAATGTTCCTCCCCACCAGCAGCATCATATTCACTCTGATGCCCAAACTCTCCTTCAATTTGCATTAGGCTCCCTCTTGGCATTGGTAAGACGCTTGACGAACTCTACCTTGAATCATCTGGTAATGTTTTCCCCCTCATCCTGGCATTTGACCTGCCTTTCTCCCACCAGATGGGCATCCAAGGGCGACTCTCTTTTGTCTGGAGATATTATCCTCTTCTGTGACGTCACACTTTCTTCCTCATTGCCATGTGGGGTCCCATTCACTCTCTTAACTTCTTGATTTGTCGCCTCTTCGACCCTAGGACTTCCTGACATTGCACTTCCCATTGTCTTTGTTGCTATTTGCCAATTCATTTCTTCTTTGGTCCTTCTGTTGTCCCTTAGACCATTATTGGACTCATCTATTGGCAGTCCATCCACCCAAAGCCGTAAGTCGCATATGTATGCTTGCTTACCCTTTTATCTTGCTCTCTTCATCTGTTGCACTAGCACTTTCTTCAGAAATCTCTGCTCCACTGTGATAAGTCTTTATTGAGAAATATATATTGATCCCTTTTAATTTCGGATCTTTTCAGCACTTCAAAGGCAGTTTGCATGGCCCCAAGTCTGACTACTATTATCCTTCTTCCTGCATTCCTTCCAACACGAAAAGCTTCAACAATTTCCCATCCATTTAGTATCATTTCCAATCTTCCTTCCAAAATTTTTCTCACTTCCTGGATTCACCACACTCCTCTTCTTTCTTCTACTCCAGATATCAGATTGAATTTCCGGTATCTTTCTTCCAAGGATTCTACTCTCCTTTTAATGGTTTGAACTTCCGTTTTCATATCTTGTATTTCAATTTTAATTTCTTCTTTAATTTCTCTCCCCACATCGTTCATTCTCTTCTCTAGCCTTTCTTCCATTCCCTGTATAATCTTTTCAGAATCTCTTCACCAAGCCCTTGATCACCCTTAGGTCCAAGAAATAAGACTCCTCCAAAATTTTAATAACATGCCAATTACTACACTGCAACATAGAGATAAATATTGCACCCTGCTGAACTTCTTTTTTTTTTTTGAACAGATTCCGCTTCATTCTACTGTACAGGTCAATTCTTGCTTTGTAGGTTTCTATGCTGAATCCCATATTTTGTTACTTATGGCACTTCTCCCCATCTCTTAACAAACACAACCTCTCTCCTCCACTGCTAGCTTAGCACTCCTAATACGAGGTACGTCCAGAAAGTAAGTTCCGTTTCAATTTCTCTCTGCTGCAGCGCTGCGATCGCAGTTCTGCACATGTGCAGTAGACGCTCTGTATCAAGGAGAAGAAACGTGTGCCATTTTGAGATCACTGTCAGCCACGTACGCTTTGTTGTGCTTGTTTACAATGTCGGTGTTGATTGAAAATCCTGCCGCTTGTGAAATCAGATCTGTGATTCGTTTTCTGAATCTAGGAAAGTGAAAGCAATTGAAATATATCGGCAAATTTGCGAAGTTTATGGACAAAATGCAATGAGTGATTCAATGGTGAGAAGATGGGTCCGACAGTTCAATGAAGGACGTAGTGAAGTGCACGATGAAGAACGAAGTGGGCGTCCATCTTTGGTTACAGAAGAACTGGTTCACGTGATTGATGACAAAATCCAGGAAAACCGCAAGTTTATAATTAGTGCTCTCGCTATGGAATTTCCCCAAATCTCACGATCACTAATTCATGAAATTGTTAATGAAAAACTGAAATTTCGTAAACTTTGCTCTCGTTGGGTACCAAAGATTCTTACTGAGCAACACAAAACAAACTGGATGGGTAGTGCACTTCAGTTTTTGACCTGTTATGATGAAGGCGGCAAAGAATTTCTGACACAGATAGTCACAGGAGATGAAACTTGGGTTTCTTACGACACCCCTGAAAGTAAGCGGCAATCAATGGAATGGAGGCACACTTCATCCCCAGCAAAGGTTAAGCCAAAACAAATCTTGACACCTCGAAAAATGATGTGCACAGTGTTCTGGGACTGGAAAGGCATCTTACTCATTGATTTCTTACCGCGTGGTCAAACAATCAAAGCAGATGTTTATTGCGAGACACTTAGGAAATTGCGCTGCGCAATACAGAATAAGCGCCGAGGATTGCTGTCAAAAGGTGTTGTTTTTCTTCATGACAATGCATGACCACACACTGCAAATGTGACGCAAAACCTCCTACAGGGATTTGGCTGGGACGTGTTTGACCATCCTCCGTACAGCCCTGACCTCGCTCCTAACGACTTTCATCTGTTCTTACATCTCAAGTCTTTCCTTGGCAGTCAACATTCAACAATGACGAAGAGCTGAAAGAAAATGTTTCCAACTGGTTGAAGACACAGGCGGCAAACTTCTATGAAGAAGGTATACAAAAACTTGTGCCATGCTATGACAAATGCCTGCAAAATTTCGGCAGTTATGTGGAAAAGTAGTTTAAGAGTTGTATAATTTTGTGCAATAAATAATTTTTCTGTATCTGTACACAATTTAATTTTATTACCAAACGGAATTTACTTTCTGGACGTACCTCGTATCAACATAAAGAGGGAGATTGGGACAGAGTTACCCCAGTGACATTGTTTTCTTTCAAGGAGTACAAAGAAGCTCTTTTGCTGCCATACCTGTCCAAAGAAAACTGCCAACTTAGGCAGAATTGTCATAAGCTTTATTAAGCTAATTTTTTATCTGAGGATACAGAGAAGTGCCACCTATAGAGGAATGCAAAAAATTTCTTTTGCAGTGAACTGGCACTTAGTCATTATTGACTGTTAAGTGACATTATACTGTTATACTGTACAATTACCACCCTCTTTCTCATCATGCTGTGAATAATATTCATTAAGTATTAATGAATCATAATATTTGATCATGATGACAAAGTTGTACAATTAACATCGAAATAAAGCATTTTCAAAACAATTCATGGCATGTGCATGTTCATATGATTTCTCTCCATCCATCTCTTAGAACTGTGGCAGTGACTATAAAAGTTACAGAAAAAGTGAACATACGTAAAGCAATGAATGGCGGTTAGCAAATGAGTTTGATACAGCATATTTGTAATCTGCAAGTTTTCTAGTCTCAATGGACAAAGAAAAAAGGAAACAAAAAAGAACAAATAAAGCAAAACTTAGGTGCTGATGCAACTCAAACCCAAGATGTCCACATGGAAGTCTGGGATGTTGTCCCATAGATTGGTGGTGCTACAAATACTTATACCAAAATCACAAGAGGTATGCAGGCAGTTAAATTTAAAGGATCAATGGCACACACCCTTGGACATTTGTTTATTTTTTTATGTAGATCAGCTCTTTAAAGTTTGGATGGAATCAGGTGATCCCATATCTGTGTAAAACAAAAGTGCATGAAACATACTTCATATTAGAGCAGGGATAACTAATGGTCAGAAAGTACACAACTTTTAATACTTAATGGTTAAGTTGGTTAATCTCAAAATAGTCTTTATGTAGCTAAATCTCTCTGATCTTGGATTGTCTGGTTTATGCTGCATAAATATTTATTGTAAAGCTAAGAAATACTCTAGTTAGAATCTCTGTATTAAATACTGTGTTATTTTTCTTATTTCAGCTGTTTGGCATAGATACCCAGAGTAGTGAAATAATTTGGCAGCATCGACTAGACAGAAGGCTTACATATGGTGATCTAGCTTCTGGAGGGAAACATATCCCAATATTTGTTCAGCGGTCTGCAAGACATTTTCCTTATGCAGCTCAGTGTGCCTTGTTGTTGAAAGACCAGGTATATTGTTTTATTGTAAAATTGTGCATTTTGTTTAAGTATTTGTTTTCATTTGGCCTAAGTATTCTGACTTTCATTCACAGTAGCCTTAAAAATTTAGTAGAAATGAGATAATTGTTTTCATTTTTAATTTCTGTTTACAACTTGATACAATAACATTATTATATTTGCAAACAAAATTGTCTGCCTACCTAAGAATACATCCTACTCATAGCATTGTCAGAATATATTTATAATTAATTTAAAGTAAGAATGAACTACAATTTTAGCTAGTAAATATTAAATATACAGAGTGCGTATATACATTAACATTGATATATGTATTACACTCTGTAGTACACTCTGTTTAGCATTCTTGTAACAAGGTCCTGCAAAGTTTGTCTGAGGTGTATATATACTAGAGTAGAATTTAACTTCTTTCAATACTACAGCAGTTGTTGAAGGAATGACTTGGAGAGATAACAAATTAAAATATAGAGTCTTTTGGAAAAAAATTAAATTAGGATTCGTTGATATTGAAATTCAGGAAACATTCAGTAATTTTAAAAACAAAAAGTCAGCTTAACATATGCAGGGAGTTAAAGTTAGAAAGGGGAAGGTGAGATTATGTGGGAAAAGGAAACAATGTTCCCAGAGAAGGAATTGCATGGGCTAGTACAGGGATAGTAAAATTGAAAGGCTTAAGAGGGAGAAGAGATTTAGATGTCTAATGTATGGAATAAAAGATTATTATTGGCTTGTGATTCTTGAATGTTAAGAAACTAAAAGAATGAGAGAAAAATTAAGTTTGGAGAAATGGGCTAACTTACCAATAGATATAAGGGAGGAGATTCTTAAAATTAAAATCATATAAGTATATTAGGGGGGTTGGTAGTTATTTAGAAAGGTAAAAAGAAAATGGAAGAATAAATTAATCAAGAAAGATTAAGCAGATTCTATGGAAATAGATAGTGGGTAAATATTATGCATAGAGTGGCGCAGGTAGCAAAATAATCATAGTGTTGAAGCTTACTGAGACCGATAGACCAATCAGCTACTCGTCAGAGTAATTTATAATGTATTCAGTTAATCAGAATTGCTTTATTTAATAATAACTAGTCTAATAATAATAATAATAATAATAATAATAATAATAATAATAATAATAATAACAACAATAATAATTTATTTGAGCACTAAGTTATTACATGTTTAGACTGCCTTCTCTATTTGGCCCTGACCACTAAGATGAGCAGTCATTGTGAATTACAGTTACATGTTGATACATTTAGTAGTTCTTATATTTATTTTTATTTACATTATTTTTCCTCTTTTAACCGTCCATATCCATTTATTTTTTTACTTTCGTATTTACCCGTATTTTTAAAGTTTTTATCTAGGATTGTATGTATATCTTTATTCCTATTCATTCCATACCATAAACTTTCTTTTCTCCAAACTTCTGTTTCTTTGCATTCAAATATAATATGTTGTATATCTTCCCTTCCCCCACATAATGGACGTTCACCTTGTGCATAGCCGTTTTGCTTCCCTTTTAGCCTCCATATTCCTGCCCTTAACCATGCTATACCTCCTTTTTCTTCTTTATTTGTATTGTCAACATATTTCTCTCTTTCCCAGTGATTTTTTATATTAACATAAAAAACAAAGATCTCTTCTCAGTTATCTGACTAAATAATTGTTGTATCTCGATGTCCTCAAATCTTCTTCTAATACTCTTCCAAAAAGCTTTGTGATTTACATCTCTTTTCCTCCAAACATCTCCCATGCCATTATTCTCAAGGTTATTTCTTAGTTCATTTACCCAACTCGTATTTTTTAAGCTAGTTTCTTGGTATTTTAGACATTGTTGTAATAAATTATCATCAAAATTCAAGATCCTGTGCCAATATTTCAAGGCTCTCTCCATAACCATTCCTTTTCTTGTTACTCATCCCATTTCAATTTGAGCCACTTCATTTGCTGTAGCTGTTGGCAACCCTAGTACTTCCTTACAAAATATTCTGTGGACCATGTCCACCACTTCCCACCCGTTTTCAAGCCCCCATATTTCAATCCCATATAACATTCGTGCCTCAACCACTGAATTATTTAATCTTTCCAACCATTTCATCTCCAACTCTGGCATTTTAAATAAACATTGTCTAACAGCTGTCATTGCTGCTCTCCCCTTCGCCAGAGCTGATCTCTTTTGTTTCTCCCATTTACCTCCTGCATCTATATTTATCCCTAAGTAGGTACAGTCTCGCACCACTTTATGTTCATTTCTCCCTTTACTCCATCTCTCTTGCTTACCCAATTTCCCTCCTTTTTTAAACACCACAATTTGTGTTTTCTTTTCATTTACATTTAGTCCCCATTCTATACAGTATTTATCTATTTCTTGTAAGGACAATTTTAGTCCATTTACTGTAATGGATGCCACTACTAAGTCATCTGCAAAGAGCAGATCAGGTATCTGTATATTATTTACTGGTAAAAGATTATTAGTACTATTAATGTTTTGTAGTATATCATCTATAAATAGGTTAAATAAAATTGGGCTTAATTTACATCCTTGCCTTAACCCTTTCTCTAGGTGTATTTCATTAGTTATTGCCCCTTCCTCATATTTTACACAGAAAGTATTATCTCTATATAAACCTTTTAAAGTAGTCACCATTTGGTTACTTACCCCTTTCTTTAATAATTTGTACCACAGTAATTTCAGCTCTATTCTATCAAAGGCCTTCTCTAAATCAATGAAGGCCATATACAATTTTCCTCTTTTATTCTTAAGATATTTATCCACTAGTGTTTTTATAACAAATATATTATCTACAGTTCGTCTTCCTTTCCTAAAGCCGATTTGAAATTGTGACAAAATTTTATATTTTTCTGCCCAATCTTGGAGTCTATCTGCTAAAATCCCTGTGAAAATTTTTCCCACATTGGATAATAGTGCTCTGCCTTGATAGCTGTTAGGTTTGTCGATATCACCTCTACCTTTATATATCGGTTGTATTATTGCTTTCCTCCAATTTTCTGGAATGTACCCTTTGTTTTTTATAGAATTAAACAGTGATGTTATCACCTTCATTCGATTCAAATCTCTACACCATTCTATGATAAATTCTCCTGGTATACTATCTATTCCAGGTGCTTTATTTCTTTTTATTTTTTTAATCTGATTCATTACTTCCTCCTCTGTAATGTAGTTGTCCAATAATTCTACATTATTATTTTCTATTTTTTGGATTTCTCTACCTTCTAATGCGCTTTCACAAGCATATAAATTTGCAAAGTAATCTAGCCATTCCTTTTGATCTATATTGGATTTAAGTTCATATTTTTTGTACATTGATTTTATACCCTTCCATATTTTACTCACATTATTTTCTCCAATAATTTTAGTCAGTCTTTTTGCTTTATTTTCCCTCCAAAGGAGTGTTTTTCCATCTAGCAATTCGTTATATAAAAGTTTAGTCTGCAAGTTTAGTCCTCTTTAGAATTTGTATCCCCTAACTCTATCCACTTAACCAATTTTTCCTTTACATTTCTTTTGTTTATTTTACATTCTTCATCAAACCATTCATCACTCTTGTCATATTGCGTGTTGTAACCTTCATCTCCTCACCAGCCCAGCACATAATAAAATTTAAGATATTAACTACGTTTTCAATTTTGTGGTCTTCTGAATTTTTAACTACTCCATATTGGCAAATTTGTCCTATCTCAGAATTTAAAACTATTTCATAATTCGACTTAAGCTCTTCCTTCCATCCGTATCTAACATATTCGCTAATTACTTTGGTCTCTTCCTTTGGTTTACTCGTAATTAAGTTCTCCCGTTTTACTTTTATATCCATTATTAGTGGAAAATGACCACTTCTGGTACATAAGTTTGTAACCCTAAAATTATCTACCATGTGGTTGGCATTTATTGGCCATAATACATAATCTATCACACTTTGGCCATTTTTATTGATGAAAGTAAATTCCCCATATTCATCTTCCCCGTATTTCCCATTCGAAATATCTAAAGCATTTAGTTCACAGAAATCAATAAACCTATCACTTCCTCTATCTAGTACTTTATCTTTACTACTTCTAAGTTTATCTCTTTTTTGTATTATTCCGATGTTCTCCCAGTCATTTACTAGATTTATATCACTTTCCCGTATTCTTATGTTGAAATCACCCATTATTATAATTTCTATATTCGGATATTTATCCTTTAAATTTCTATGTCTTTCTCTAAAAAATGGTACAGTCCAGGATTGTGGAATTGCGAAGCGACCGGTGGATTATATACTATTCCTATACAGATTACACTGTCTTTTAGCTCTTTGTCTTGCATTACAACCCATAGAACTTCTTTACTTTTATCCCATATTTCTTTAATGGTTACATTCAAAGACTTCTTAATAAAGAAACCTTATCCTCCTGACGCTCTCCCTTTCTTAGCTGTCATTTCTCCTCTTTTACCAACATAAATAAAACCTTTGATTTCTATATTATCCTCTTTCATCCAGGTTTCTACTACAGCCAAATAATCGAGTTTCCACAATAATTGCTGTAATGTACCGATATAAATCTTATTTTTTAGGCCTTCACAATTCCAAAATCCCAATCTCCTTATTAACCACTATTGTGATCCCATTCTGTTACAAGAGGGTGTAAACTTCTCTAAAGTGTTTTTTTACTTCTCAATTTGATTCCCTCTACTGATTTTTGCATTTCTTTTTGGAGCACCAGTATACTTCCATGCAGAGATGATATAATGTTTTCTTCCCCTTCTTCCTCCGAGTACTCCCCACTTTTCCGACGATTCACTCCATTTCCCTTCCCTGCCGTATGTTTTTTTATACTGCCCACTGCACGTTGTGGCCACGCCTCTTTCCCCTTCTCTGCAAGGACACATGCGGCTTCTCTCTCCTCGGTGATACAATCTTCTTTGGCGATGATGTATGCTGTGACGTTTCTGGACTTCTCCTTCCCCTTCGGTTCGGCGGTGGTGTTGCTTCATACATGCGTTGTGACGTACCTTCATCTGTTATATTTACATCATTTTCCTTTCGTATTGAGTCTGTCATCATTCCTTTTCTCAGCTCTGTTCTGGGCTTTGTACTTCCATTGGCTGCCCCTGGTGTTAATTTGCTTCGTTTGCCACTATTTTGCTGACTTGTTTCCTTCCATTCTGGTTCTCTCCACCATAGATTCTTTTTGCTGGTATATGTTACATCTACATTATCCAAAGCTGTAGGTTTCGAATGAATGCTCGTTTACCTTCTGATATTGCCTTCATCATCTTCTGTAATAGACTTCTTTTTAGGTCCTTCTGGGCTGGAGTCTTTGTTAATAAATATATTACTTCCTTTTAGCATTTTTGACCTTCCTAGGATTTCATATACTATGTTGGATGTTCAAATTGCACTATTATTGGTCTTTTCCTGCCTTGTCTACCCACTCTATATGCTTCCACAATCTCCCATCCTTTAGATCCATTTCTAGTTTATCTGTTAAAATTTTCCTTATTTCTTCATATGGCCAGATACCTCTTCTCTCTTCAGCTCCTGTGAACACCAAATTGAATCTCCTCCTCCTTGCATCTATTCTTTCCATCCTCTCTTTGATTCTGTCTACTTCTGTACTTATTCCTTGCATGTCTTTACTAACATTTTCTTTTATTTCTTCAGCTACTTTATTTAAGTTATCTTTTATGCGTTGCTCCATTCCGTTCATGTTGTTGATTTTTTCTACGAGATCCTCCATCATTTCTTGCATATTCTTTGGACCTGGGTTTAGTTCGATCTCTCCAATCACTACGAGCATAATTATCACACTTCCTGATGTCAGCCAATTCATCATCATGTTTTGATCAGTTTTACATTTGGTAAACTTTTTTGCCATAAACAGTCCAATTCTCATTCTGTATACTGTAATTTCAACTCCCATTGTCCCTTGTTTCACTTTTCCTCTTCTGCGAGAGAGCTCCTTGCTAACACGACCTTCCTCTTCCCCTACTCATTTAGCACTCCTAGTCTTATATGTGATAAGGTTATCCAACTGAATATAATATGTCTGTGTATATGTATGTTGAAATAAATTTATCTTACTGCAACAAGTGTAACAAACACACACATATCTAATAATACTGAGTCCAGCAGATTTTTATACAGGCCCCAATTTGTCAGAACTCCCTGGATGTTGACATAGCTTAAAGATTTAATTAGGAGTAAGTGAGAACACACTACACATTATGCAAACAATGGTCTGTGAAATACGCCCTCAAAGTTGTTGGCAAATGAAGCAAAGCTCCACATTAATATTAAAAGCTTCATGGTGTTTAAGTCCCTCCATCTCTGTGAATGACTTGAAGCCCTTAATTTGCACAAATAGCTTGCTTTCTATTGCAACTTCTTAGATCTTTCTCTCTTTGCTTTTCTCATATCATACACTTGGACTTTTCCCTATCAGTAACTCAAGCCTAATTCTGAACTACCTAATTTGGAGACCTGCACATGCAGAGGCTTGAAAGTCTAAACTATCTAGCACCCTCAGACCAATAGTAAAACACTTCCCTAAAAGGATTGTGCAATCATTTAAACATTGCCTATATTTTCAAAGGTGTATGATTATGCCACAAAAGGTGAATGTATAAGGAAACTAGTAAGATTAGTAGTGATTTTGGAGATACAGTAGAACCTTGCTTAATTGAACCAAAGGGGGCAGAGCCGTTTTGGGTAACACATTTTTTTCAATAATTTATAGACAATGATTTTAAGCACCAAAAGGAAGAAAATAATTGTATTCCAAATGCATGTAATAATATAAAAACTGCTTCTATATGTTGTACTAAATATACATTACAGTAATTATAGACTGTTTCATAAAATCATTAATTTTTTTCCGAACTTCCTTATTGCAATGCTTGCAAACAGCAATATCGCATGACCATCTGGTAAGCAGCATATCTGTTGATGTTGGTTTACTGCTTTGTTCTACAAAATGCAAAGTAGCCTAAAAACAAAGAGTTTTGTCCTAATGATAATGTTGTAATTCACTATTTTCCATCCAGGTTTGAATACAAATTTGCACCCTTTCTTAGCTCTAATGCTTTGAATCCCTTGTCTGCTGTCACTTTGCTTTTAATGGCTTTGAGATGCTGATCAATACTTATTACAACACTCTTTCTTTTTGCTGACATCTTAAACACAAACCACACTGACCAACACGAACGGTAAAATAAGAGTGAGTCTCTGTGTTGAATACGTGTGCAAACAATTAACACTTGTTGTAATGGTACAGTATTTCTTGGAATGTGAGGTAGGTGCGAGGATTAACAATACTAAGTATCTTTATTAGAATTTAGGGTTGGGGGAAAAAGAACATTGACAGTTGTTGCCACAACGTTGCCAGCATGAATTTGAGCATCTCATATTTTTTTGTTCATTCTTTCTTACTTTTTTCTCCACCTCCTATACTGTTTTGGTTAAGCTGGGTTTTACCGTATCCCTTATTTCATTTACATATGCTTTGAGATGTGGTTTTCTAGATGTAACTTTTGTAGATAAATTTGGATAGCTACAGAAAATTTATTGATATTCTGTGGTCACCTTAAGAACTGGACTAGAAGTAAACATTACCACGTATTCGGTTCATGTTGATTGGTTGGTTACCAGCGCACCGGCTTCGCTTGATGGTGTATCAAAGAAAATAGCTTGTTTAAATGGGAGCCATAGAGCTTATTTAACAACTTAAGAAGGAAGCTTATAATAAGAGGGCCAGTCAATAACTAATGCCTCCTATTTTTTTTTTCTTCTTGTAATTTACAAGAAACTTAAACTTTGATTACACAGCATGAAAGCCACAATATCGAGGATTAAATTGTCACTTTTCAATATAATTCCCACCCTTTTCCATGGTTTTAGTCCACCTTTTAATGAGGGCATATATTCCTGTGTGGTAAAACTCACAGTCTGCTTCCAAAGCCATTGATGCACAGATGTTCTCATGGTCTCCACATCTTGAAAGTGAATCCCACAATAAGCTTCCTTTAGTGTCCCAAACAATGGAAATCTAATATTGCTAGGTCAGGGCTGTATGGGGGATGAGGCACGACTTCCCATCTGATGTTCACAATTGCTTCAGTGGTGTGACTACTGGTGTGTGGTTTTGCATTGTCATACAAAAGCAGAACATCCGCCATGGTTTTTGTTGGGCGAACTCGCTGAAGATGTGCTTTAAGCTTTTTGAGGGTGCTGATGTATTGCACAGAATTTATTGTGCATCCCTGCTTCAAAAAATCAACCAGAATCACACCCTCTGCTTCCCAAAACACAGTCGCCATCACTTTTCCTGCTGATGGCACAGATTTGAACTTTTTCTTCCTCAGTGCAATTGTGTGATGCCCTGTCTCTTTGATTCTGGTTCAAAAAAATGAACTCATGTTTCCGTCTCCAGTCACAATTTTGTCCAGGAACTCCTCTCCCACCAAATGGAAGTGTTCAGAGGCTATCCCCTAGGGGCTCACCATATGTGAGTACGGGTTTGGCATACCCGGGGTGCCCGAGCCACTTATTGCCATATTCATCCCTTCATCCCCGTCCGGTCGAGGTGGGTTTGTTCTCGTGACCGGGGGACACAAGGTAGGCTCACATGCATTCTGTGCATTTCATTCCATGATGCCCCTTGCCATCGTTTCTTTATTCTCTCTTCTATTTACGCACATTTTGCCCCACGTCCATTCATTCATACCTCTATTTTCCTTCTTCGCCGGCCTACCTTGCATGCGAAACGCCCACACACTTTTTGTTTTATTTTACCACTCTATTTATTTTAATCCTCCGTGGACACAGCCTGATGGATACCCGCACACTGGGTGTGCAGCTGGGTGAGTGGGTAATGGCGTCATCCCCACCACCCGGGGTCGTCATGTAGGGCCTGTGTTTGTATCCGCTGTTCAACTGCAGTCCCGTGGGGAGGCCATTGCATGAGCTGCTGACTTCCGACGGCCATTGGGTCCCTCTGTCTATGTTCTGGGAGGTGTGACCCTGGGGTGAGTCTGCTATAGATAGGCCACTCACCCAAGCCGGGGTAACGCCCGGAAAGTCAGAGCCCGAGGTCAGAGATGGTTGCAATGGTGGAGGATTTCTTTCGCTATGGAGTCCCCTTTCTCCATTACAAACAACAAGCGCCGAAAAGTTATTGTAACAGAAGTAGCACCCCCGACATCTGGTGCTTACTTGGTCATTTTCCGGACAGAGGAAGGTCAGTCGTTTGAGAAGGTGAACCCTTTTATCATCCAGAAGGGCATTGACTCAATTGCTGGTCCGGTTAATTCCTGCACTCGCCTTTGAAATGGCTCATTGTTAGTACAAAGCAAGTCCGATGCACAAAGTAAGTCCTTGTTGCACGCCACGCATCTCCACGGTTATCCCATCCGTGTTGAGAAGCACCGCACTTTGAATTCCTGTCGAGGCGTCGTCACCACTCACAGCCTCGATGGAATGTCAGACGATGAACTGGTCGAATATCCTTCCGACCAAAAGTAACAGCGGTTCATCGAGTGCAGGCTAAACGCGACGAAGTGTTGGTACCAACTCGTACCCTGTTTCTCACGTTCGATGGCGTCGATCTGCCCACTAGTATTTCGGCAGGGTACGTACGTATTGCGGTGAGGCCCTATATTCCTAGACCTCTGCATTGTTTTAAATGCCAACGTTTTGGGCATACGCAAGTCTCTTGTAAGAGTGCCATATCCATCTGTGCCTCATGTAGCCAGCCGTCACACGATGGTACCTGTTCCTCAGCCCCCGTCTGCGTTAATTGCAAAGGATCTCATTCTTCGTCATTTGCCGACTGTCCGCGGTACTTGGAGAGAAGGCGATCCAGGAGATCCGGGTAAAGGAAAAACTCTCCTTCGCCGAAGCCCGGAGGCGTTACCATACGCGCCAACCTTCGCTCCTGCGATCGGGAACATTCAGTTCTGTTGTTGCCTCGCCAGTACCCCGGAAGGAATGCAGAGACTCAAACCTGGACCATGACTGCATTGACCGCCACTACCATCCGGCCATCCATTTCAGCCACAGTTGTCAAGCCATCTAAAGCTGGTACAAAGGTTATGAAGTCACAAGGCATTGAGAAGAAATCGAAGCAGAAATTTCGTAGGGAAGATTTTCTGAAAGAAAAGTTCACCTTCTCGAAGGTCGCAGTCCCAGGATGTTCCTGGGACAAGCCGCGCTCAGCGGCCCACTTCACCTATTGCCACCCAGAGCTATTCTCGGCGCTTGAATCGGTTTCTGGCACTGAGCGCGTGGGCCCTCCCTTCGAGGAGCCTATGGAGTCTGACCAACTCCATACAAAAAGCCCGAGCCCCAAGGTTAAGCAAAAAGTTATTTTGAGCCGCCCTTCTAAGCAAGAAGTTTATCCCTTTTATTCATGGCTAACCTGACCTGGAATTTACGTGGTGTACGATCGCAAAGGGCGGAACTGCAACTTTTATTGCGTTCCCATTCACCTATGGCCGTGTGTTTGCAGGAGACTAAGCTTCGCCCTCACGATCCTTTTGACCTCCGAGGGTATACTCCGGTTCGCTACGATCTTGAACCGGATGAGGGTACTCCTGCTCATGGAGGTGTCATGTTATTAGTGCGTAACGACGTTCATTTTCAAACTCTCACTCTTACGTCCGACTTACAAGCTGTTGCCGTTAGGCTTCAATTACCCAGCTTTTTCTTTTCTGTTTGCTCTGTGTATTCACCTCCATCGTTTCCCCTCGCGCACTTGCGGACATTCGAGATCTCCTGTCCGCTCTCCCAACACCATTTCTTCTGTTAGGAGATTTTAATGCCCATCACACCCTGTGGGGTACACCAAGGGCTTGTGCGAGGGGAACTCTTCTTTCCGACATTTTTGATTCAGTTCAACCTCTCCATCACCAATACAGGTGAACCTACTTTTCTTTCTGAATATTCTGGTACATTCTCTAAATTGGACCTTGCCGTTTGCTCACTCCAGCTTGCTAGTCGTCTGCAATGGAACGTCGTCGCTGACACCTACTCCAGCGACCATTACGCCTGCATCGTTTCTCTTCTGTCTCACCACGTCCAGAATTCCAGAGTACCTACCTGGATATTCAGAAAGGCCGACTGGATATTGTATTCCAGCCTCGTGTGTTTTCAGGACCAGCCCTTCTCTGACGTTAACCAAATGGTGCAGCACCTTTCGTCTACGATTCTATCTGCCGCCGAACGCACGATTCCCCGTTCATCCTCTCACCCTCGGCGTATTCCTGTTCCGTGGTGGAACGAGGCTTGTCGGGACGCCGTTCGTGCTCGTAGAACTGCGCTTAGGGTGTTTCGGCGACACCCTACACTTGATAATTTGGTTACTTTTAAACAATCGCGCGCCAGGGCTCGTCGCATTATTCAGGATAGCAAGAGGGCGTCCCGGACTCGTTTTGTCGAGTCTTTTAATCGCTTCACACCTTCCTCTGTTGTTTGGGATAAACTTCGTCGCTTCTCCGGTAAATTGTCGCGTTGTACTGTGTCTGGCCTTCAGGTTTCCAATGCCACCATAGTGGATCCGGCTGCCATTGCTAACACTCTAGGTGCTGCCTTTGAGGCGGTTTCCAGTTCTGACCATTATTCTACCAGCGTTCGCACTCTCAAAGACCGGCATGATTCCGTGACCTATAGTTTTCGGTCTCCAAATCAGGAGTGTTATATGAAATTTTCACAATGAGGGAGCTGGAGCACGCCCTCCTTTTATCTAGGCACTCCGCTCCTGGGCCGGACGGCATTCATGTCCTGATGTTAAAGAACCTTTCAGCCGACAGTAAACTGTTTCTCTTACAGGTCTATAACCGTATTTGGCAAGACGGCTTTTTTCCTTCCGTTTGGCGCGAAGCCACCATTGTCCCTATACTTAAGCCTGGGAAGGATCGCCAACTACCTTCCAGCTACCGCCCTATCTCCCTCACCAGTTGCATTTGCAAGGTGATGGAGCGCATGATCAACGGGCGTTTGACATGGTGGCTTGAGTCTCAGAAACTTCTAGCGATCGCTCAGTGCGGATTTCGTCGCCATCGCTCTACCGTCGACCATCTGGTGTGTCTGTCGACGCATATTATGAACGGATTTCTGGGAAAGTGTTAAACAGTGGCTGCGTTTTTTGACATGGAGAAAGCTTATGACACTTGTTGGAGGGGCGGCATTTTACGTACACTTCACGCATGGAATTTCCGCGGTCGTCTTCCCATATTTCTTCGGGAGTTTATGACGGACCGCGTCTTTCGTGTACGTGTGGGCTCGGTTTTATCTAGTCGTTTTATTCAAGAGAACGGTGTACCGCATGGCTCTGTACTCAGTGTCACACTTTTTGCGATAGCAATCAACCCCATTGTTGATTGTATTCCAGATGGCATTTCCTTGTCCCTTTTCGTCGACGATTTTGCCATTTATTGCAGTTCACGATGGACCTGTCTGCTCGAACGCCGTCTCCAGAGCTGTATCAATCGTCTCTACACCTGGAGTAACGCCAACGGCTTTAATTTCTCTGCCGAGAAATCCGTCTGCATAAATTTCTGGCGCCGGAAGGCTTTCCCTCCGCCCACTCTCTATCTTGGGTCGTAGGTCCTTCCATTTGCAGAAGAGGTGAAATTTGTTGGGGTTGATCTTTGATCGAAAGCTGAGCTGGACTTCTCACATTTCCTTTTTGAAAGCAAATTGTGACCGTTCTCTTAATCTTTTACGTGTTTTAAGTGGCACATTCTAGGGAGCTAATCGTACTGTTCTTCTGAGTCTTTATCGCTCCTTGGTCCGATCCAAGCTTGAATACAGGTGCATTGTCTGTTCATCGGCACGTCCATCTGTGTTACGTCGCTTGAATGCCATTCATCATCGTGGTATAAGAGTCGCTACAGGGGCCTTTCCAACTAGCCCTGTACCCTGTCTGTACGCTGAAGCTGCAGAGCCTCCGCTGTCCTTCTGGCGTGAGATGCTTTTGTGCAGCTATTCCTGTCGACTCTCCAGCTTGCCTGACCACCCGTCCTTCGAGTTATTTTCCGAGGATTTGCTTGATCGGCAATACTTAGTTAGCTCCTCTGCATTGCTCCTTCCAGGGGTTCGATTTCGACAGCTCCTTCCGCATTTGGACGTTATGCCAGCGCCGGCCCTTCCCAGGGGGGAAACACTTTTTCCTCCATGGTTGCGTGCTGAGGCCCACTGTCACCTTGGGGTAACGTCGATGCCGAAGAATGAGACCCCTTCTTCAATCCTTAGATCAGCATTTTTAGAACTACAGGCGCAATTCGGGGACTTTAATTTTATATATACTGATGGATCTAAGACTGATGTTGCAGTAGTTTTACCTTTCGTTTACCTGAGCAATGTTCGATTTTTACTGCCAAACTTTTTAGTATTTATCAATCTGTTTTATACATTCATCGGCACGACTTACGGCACTGTGTTGTTTGTACAGACTCTCTGCGTGCCCTTCAGAGTATTAATGCGCTGTACAATTACCACCCCCTCGTACAGCGCATACATGACCTGCTCCACTCGCTTGGTGCCTCTGGCATCAGCATCTCCTTCATGTGGATTCCAGGTCATGTGGGCATCTCAGGTAACGAGTCTGCCAATGCCGCTGCTGCCAAATCGGCAATTTTATCGCCCAGAATTGTTACCTCTGTTGTTCCTTCTTCAGATTTGTGTCTTATTTTACGTCACCACATACTCTCGCTTTGGCGCGATGAGTGGACGCCCTTCGGGGGAACAAGTTGCGCGAGGTTAAACCTCTCCCGTTAGTCAGGGGTACCTCTTCTCGCTCCTGTCCTTGGGTAGAGGTAATTTTAGCTCGTTTACGGATCGTACATTGCCTTTTTAGTCATAGATACCTGCTCAGTGGTGACGCCGCACCACTTTGTGAGCAGTGTGATGCGCCCTTAATGGTGTCACATGTTAACAGAGTGTCAAGTTTTAGCTCCATTGCGCATTCGTGTGTGTGTGTGTGCGTGCGTGTGGGTGCGTGCGTGCGTGCGTGCGTGCCTGTTGGCACAGCCAACGCTTTGGCAGACGACGCGCATGCTGTAGAATGTCTTTTACGTTTTATCAGTGACAGCGATTTTAATCGGTGCATTTGATGCGCTGAGCGTCTTTTAGTTTTGTGCTTCTGTATTGTCCTTTTTAATGGGGGTTCTTCTCCCTGGTGGGCATATGGCGCTCATGTCCCTTGCATTCTACAGTTCTTGACACGTTTTACCCTTTTGTTGCTATGCTTTTAGTGTGTTGGTGTTTTAGAGTTTGCTGTTTTGTTTTTTAGTGTTTGCGACCCTGCGGGTTAGTGTCCCGTATTTTAGATATGGGTTTTAAATTTTATACATTGTAAGGGCGCTGATGACCCTAGATGTTTAGCGCCCTTATGCTCCATATCATCATCATCATCATCATCATCATCATCAGAGGCAATTGTTTCATTTGTCTTTTTATTCTGGTCCGTTAACATTTGGGGTACCCACCATGAACAAAGTTTTGAGTACCCCAGTTCATAAATAGTTGTCACCATACTGCCTTTACTGAGGGACATAATGCAACACAATTCATCTGTTGTTACCCGGTGGTCATCTCGAATGATCCACTCGCTCTATGTTGCGTGGAGTCACTTCAGTCATGGGTCTGCTGTTCATTAGCCAATGGTGTTGGCCCTTCAGCGTCATCACAGCGATAAACCCATCTTCTAACCATGCTGACATCAACTGTTGCATCACCATACACCTTTGTGAGCCTTTCATGTATGTGAGTGGACGTTTTATCTTCCGCATTCAAGAATTCAATGACAGAACGCTGTCTAATATGAACATTGATGTCAGCCATTTTTCAACAGGCAGCAGTGCTTCCACCGGTTGACGTAGGAAGTTGCTATTGCAGTGGAGTGAAGAAGAAGCTTTGAGGAATTGCGCCAAATTCAAATTGTTCACATAACTTAGTTCAGGAGAAAAAAAATAGGAGGCATTACTTATTGACTGACCCTCGTATTATAATATTAACACAACCTCCCAGGTAATAAGTGTATAATAAGCAAATGCATTATAGAAGCTATTAAATGAGCCTTTCCTTTCAACTTGTTTCCTCTCTAATCCATCCAGTTGAAAATAGCAGCAGTTAACAAATGTATTTCCAAATTGAGTGCAGATTTAAAAGTTTGTGGAGTGAAGAAACATCACAAAAGGAAACCTTTAGTGGCGAAAAGCAGATAATTTTAAATGTGTTTGATAAACGAATGAGAATCCATCCAGGGGTGTAATTTTTGTACATTTCCTTGACATGTTCTATGTTCACGAACCTTTATGGCTGCTAGTGAACTCGCAGAATGCAATCCAATCTAATTTAATCTATTGAAGATGTAGTGAAACTAACCTCTAAATGTATCGGCATCAGTGAATATTATGTAGCAAATGTGCATAGTAAGCTGAAAGAAATGGGAAATTTTAGACACTGGGGAAGAAGGGAAACCATCAAAAACCACTCATAGTAAAGGTTGATGATTTTGTTAAGTGTGTTATTCAAGCTAAGGTTCATAAACTTTTTTTTTTTGACAATGAACCTCCAATAGTAAATAAAGTTTTAACTGTGGTAAGTAATGACCCAGATCTGCCCAACTTTAAGAGGTGTACTTTACATAAGCTGCTGTTATATCTGGGCTTTGAGCATTTAGAGAGAAAAGGGTTTAATTTGATAATGGACAGAGATGATGTGGTATGGTGATCAAAATATTTAAGGAATATGAAATGGTATGGGAAGGAGAATATTGTTCTTCTTATTGACAGTGACAGTGGAGTTTTAGAAGATGGCAGGTCAGTATTTGAGTCCAAGAAAACAAACGACTACTATGAAGAAATTACTGGCGAGGTTTTTCAGAAGTGGTTCACTGAAGTGCTACCAAGGCTTGAACTCGGGAGTATTATTGTTATGAACAGTGCTTCCTACCATAGTGTAAGGTTATCTGCTGTCCCAGCTCAACTTGGTGAAAGAAAGAGATTGCTGACTGGCTATTATCATATAATGTGTTACTTTGCAAGAGTGACATCAAAGCAGAACTCATGAAATCTGCCCAAAACATTGCTTACAGTAATGAAAATAAATACATCATCTACAACCTTGACAGAAAAGCCAGGCATATCGTTCAAGGTTACTGCCTTAGTAATCAGTTGATCCCACACTCTGCCACCAGTTGTAACATTTACTATATGCCACTAATGCTACCATTGTGAAATACATAAGCATGCTAGTATAGGACCCTGCCATGGTATATGTAGAACAGATTTGACTAACTTGAAACAATTGTATAAATAGTTTATAAAGGACAAGTTCAAAAGGTAATGAAATTTACCAAACAATTAGTATATGACTGCATTTTTAACCATTACATAATTCTTTGAAAAATGTAATAAATTTAATTTAATCTTTACAACATTGACAGCCCTTCTCTTTTAATGCCAAAACTAACTAGCTTGCTTTATGTGAAACTAGAAATGAAAATTACTGTTACAAATATTACCCGTGTTAATAAAACTTTAACTGGCGTGTCTCCATTCTTACTGATGAGGTGCCATAACTGATAACACTTGAAGAAAAGGTCGGCTTCTCGACAGAGGTGGTATGCATACTTCTTGGATAACACTGCACAGACCAGAGTAGTGGCAAGGTGTTAGCAATGTTGAATTTCTAGCCAGGCAGTAAGCCCATGCAGCGACTATAGTGACCTCTCCTCTGTTGTTGTACTACTGAGCATTTTTGTCAACCGTCTGCTGGTTTATATATGCTGAGGAGGGAACAAAGTTCAACCAGCAACTCCTCTTTTTCAGATTGGGGTCTCTTTTGAGAATGTTCCTTCTGCTGGTCCATGTGGTGTACATACAACTGCCACATTCTTGAACCTAAATCCAGTTGAACTTCTCTGGAGCCATGTTAAAGGATTCGTTTTTTGGAAATGGCAAAACGTTCAAACTACAAGAGGTTCATGTGTTGCTGGATACAGCATTACAGGAAGTGGCACCTGAGATGTGATAAGCAGACATTTGCCACATCATCAAACAACAAGAATGAATGTGACAGCTAGATGGCCTTACTGACAATGTGGTGGACAGTTTAACTATCAATATCGTGGGAGAGAGTGAATTTAAAGACAACCAAAATATTAACGCAAACAGTAAACAAGTGAACACTGTTGCAATGAGCAACTGTTATGACCTAAATGTTAAAGGCAGCTTATAAATGAAAAAAAAACAAACAAACAAACAAAAACAAAATTGGTGACAATTTCTTGTATGATTCTGGCTGTAATTCAGACACGGATGCACAACCCTTGCCCGAGAGCAACATGGATTAACGTGAGTTAGGACTATTGCATTTATGTTATTAAAAGCTAGTAGAGTTTCCTATTTTTATACTAATTTTACTCATAATACAAACTTTTATGCACCCTTTTCATGTTTGGATGGCTTTGGTTATTGCATAAATTCATTTGTTTGTTGATTTACACAAGTTTAGTGGCATTGAATATCAACTTAACCATGTGGTAAATCATGAAGAAGGGAGATGCTTTTGAATGCTGCATCTAATCACAACTCACTTGACAGAAGAAAACAAACAGAATTTATTTACATCTAGTCTGGTTCTTAAGGAAAGCACAGTTAAAATTGGTTTCAGCAGTGGCAGTGGCGGTGGGTTCCATTAGCTTATAAGCTGTATAGAATTATAATTGGTAAAGGGAAGGGATCCTATGAAGCTAGTAAGAAAATGTTTAACATATGGCACCAGTAATAGATGTAAGATATTTCAGATTTATACAGCTTCGGTAGAATCAAGATGGACAACTGGGTTAGGAATACAGGGAATAGAGAAAGGGTGGGAAGAAATTAATAAACTCTTGGCATCATTGTGCAAAACCATGTTAAAATTACCCTGATATTCTGCATACATAGGTGCTATGATACAGATGGAGCATTTTGGGGTCCAGAGGATGATTATGGAAAGAGTTTTGAAATACTGGTGATTGACTGTGATGGTTCAGGTGGTAACATTTGAAGCCTGCATTCGGGAGGTCCTGGTTTTAAACCACCGACCAATCTGATTGAAGGTTTCTCCCTGGTTTCCCTCATTTGCTAGGTGAATGCTGCATTAGATAATTTAATCTGTGAATTTTCCTAGCATCCCCTTACATTTCATTTAATTTCCTTCGTCTTCACCATCATACCAGGCACTGGGCCTGATTAAGGTATCACCCATCCTGGATACGCTATGATCCAGAGTTTGCTTGCTCCTTGACTGCTATGGACCCAAGGCATTGGCTTGTAAGTCCTTGGGGATGTAAGTCCTACATTGAGGAGGGTAATTAGTTCAAGAAGGAGGAAGAGGAAAGTTTTTAAATGCTGGTACTGGATTCAACAGCTCCCTGAAGGGCATAAACTAAAGGATTGTTAAGTCCTCCTCCCTCATGAGGATGGTAATAGTTAGATAAAACAAATCAAACATCAACTACAAGCAAATGGTATGGAGGATTTTTGGCCTGGGAGAAATAGTTTAAAAGAGGATTTTGGCAGAGGGTATATACCAGTTTAGAGGATATGGATAGAAAAACTATGTATGCATCATTGAAAGACAAGAGCTCTTTTAAACTCTAAGTTGCATGAAGTGAGTGTAAACAGTGAACATTTTTAACATATTGAAATTGCATATGAGTTGGTGGCATTTTAGTTTTGCTTATTAAGCTGTCACTCGGAACATTGTTTCATAAACGTTCAATGCTCATGATAGAGACAAACATCTTCAAAACATGTTCTGAGTGAAGACTTAATAACTGAAGCTAAAGTGTCATCAATACACTCACAATTTCAATAAGATCCCTTAAATGTTATGTACGAGGCACCTCCAGAAAGTAAGTTTCCCAATTTTTTTTCCTTTAAAGTAAACATATATAGCTGTGAAAATTGTGCATGCGTAACAGATCTATGACGTATCAATCATATGCCGATCGGACAGGTCCTGCTTGGTGCCAGTAGCGCAGCAGTAGGGACCCAAAATGGCAACTCTTATTTGTTCTCCCGCTGCCTGCAAGGTTCGGTCAGTGATAAAGCATTCCTTACTGCACAAAACATTGTGCCGATCGAAATTCATTGTCAACTCTGTCAGGTCTATGGGCCAAACATCATGAGCAAACAGATGGTGCATCGCTGGTGTAGGCAGTTTTCATAAGGTTGTCAAAGTGTCCATGATGAAGAGTGCAGTGGGCGACCGTCCCTCATCAATGATGACCTTGTTAAGCTGGTGCAGCAGCATATCGTGGAAAACCATCGCTTCATGAGTACAGAGCTCAGCAGTCATTTTCTGCAGATATCGTGATCCTTGTTGCATGGTATTGTCACTAAGCCCTACTATTCAGGAAATTATGTGCTCTGTGGGTGCCAAAAAACCTGACACATGAGCACAAAGCGAAACTCTTAGGAGCAGCACTGACATTTCTGCAGTGGTATCATGATGATGGCGATGAGTTCCTCAACAGGATCGTCATGGGCGATGAGACGTGAATTTCACACTTTACCCCGGAAACCAAGCAGCAGTCAATGCATTGGTTTCACAGTGGATCTTCGGTCAAGACGAAATTCAAACAGACTGTTTCGGCGCAGAAAGTGATGTGCATGGTGTTCTGGGACAAAAAGGACATTTTGCTCATTGACTTCTTGCCCAGAGGTGAAACAGTAAACACTGACCGTTACTGTGAAACACTGCAGAAATTGCAACGTGCCATTCAAAACAAGAGGCATGGAATGCTTACTGCAGGTGTTGTACTGCTCCATGACAATGCTCGTCCACATACGGTTTGGTGCACAGCAACTGTTCTGCAAGAGTTCAGCTGGGAGTTCTTTGACCATCCACCATACGGTCCTGATCTTGCTCCCAGCAATTTCCATCTTTTCTTGCAACTCAAGAAATTCCTGTCCAGCATTTTGACAATGATGAAGAGCTGAAGACAATTGTCACATGGTGGTTCCATTCACAGGGGCTGACTTCTACGACACAGGAATACAAAAGTTGATCCCACGATATGTCTAGTGTCTCAATTCTTGTGGTGACTATGTTGAAGAATAGCACAAACATTACTGTACCTGTTGCCAATAAAGTTTTTCATGTAACTATGTTTTCTGTGTTTTAAAAAAATAGGGAAACTTATTTTCTGGATGCGCCTCGTAACTATTAAGATTGATTCTAAAAGAGAAGGGTATGCAGATTAGGGTAAAAGAAGGAATTGTATGGCTGAGACTAGGATTATGGATATCAAAAGGTTTCAGAAAGAAGGTGGCTCAGGGACTTAGTCCGATTTGTAGGAAGGAAAAGAACATAAAGCATATTGTATTCACTGTTCTGGAACAAAACAATGGGAATTGAACTTACTCAAACCAAATGGCATAAAAGGAATGAAGAAATAGCATGTAGGAAAATGTTTGAAGGTGTACCACAAATCCAGTCATTAGGAGAATATTTATACAAAGTTAAAATAGATGGACGTGCTCGGTTGATAAGTATTCATAGATTGCAAGAACTATACATCATATTTGTTATTGTTTTGTAGTTATGGCTGATGAAGAACAAGTATTGGTTGGAAGTCATAACCTAGTTTGCAGCTTGGCTTAAATAAATAAAAAAAATGTTGTTTAGTGTGCTAACTATAATTCTATTAAAGTTTTATTATTGTTGACATTAAAGCAATGGGCATATATTTGTTACTCTTTTTGTGCACTGTGCTGATTTCCAAATCATTTGGAAATGTTCCACTGACCACAGAATAGTTCACTAAATGCTGTAAAGCAGGTTTGTCAACTTTCTGGATTCATACAGCTCTTTGTAGAACCAAGTACTGTGGTGGAATCTCTTAGGTGTATGCCATTTTGCGGTTAATTGTGTTAGGAGTAGTGGAGTTTAGTGGAAGTAGGAAATCAAATTTTGCAATCTTTTGTTTGGAATGCAATTTCTCATTCTTTTATTTTTATTGTAATTTTTGTTTTCTTATTGTTTTAATTTCATTCAATTTTTGCATATTTTATTTTTCTGGAACAGCCACGGAACCCCTTGGCAAGCACACAGGTTATGAACCTCTGCTTTAAAGGTATTGCAAGAAGATCCTAACACAGTTTCAGACATTCTGGTGTTATTTCCAACCTATTCACTTATCTGGTTGCTACTATGGGAATTATTGGTGCTATTAATTTCTTTTGTTGATATGAAATGATTAATAAGAGAGATCATCTTTTCTTTGCTTGGGAATTTGCTAGGCTGCATTGATTGAAATATTCATTAAATAAGTTGCTTTCTGTTCTATGTTTATTTTAATGTTTTGAAATTGGGTCAGGTCCTCCCAGCATTTATTTATAATGCTGTTAGTTCACTTAAGTACTTCTGAAAATTATCTTGAAGTTCTTTAGATTTATTCCCATAATATATCCATCCAGTTGCTCTATAGAATCCAAATGCATTGTTCAGTTGTTTTTCTAAGTTTGATTCCATCTACATAAAAGCATATTTTATTTGGCCTACCTTTAGTTTTATTTCTTATATCTATACAGTGTGTAGCATTTTAATGGGCATTGAAGATGCTATGTTTTTCTTCTGCATCCTCTATACAATATACTAGTGCCCATTTTCCTAACTAGAACATTTGTAGTTCACTGATGTCAAATTGTAAACAATGAAGGTATCATTTGAATCAATTTCATTTATTCATTATTTTAGTTAGAGAGATTTTGATAATTTGTGAATAATGGTCAGATAGCCATATATGCTGTTTACTTGCATATCTTGGTGATTAATATTATTGTCTATATGATTTATAATTGTAGCATTTTTCATTGTTACTGTAGATATAAGAATCTTGCCGCTAATGTTAAGTGAAATAAATATGTCAAGTGCTTTTAACCTATGTTCACTACATCTGAATTGATACTTAAATCACAGAGTAGTACTGCATTTGGTCCATTTAACTTGTACAAAGCATTATTCAGGTAGTATACAGAAGCATTGACAGGTTCTGAGAGAGACCAATAGCATGTAGTATTAATACCTCAGATATCAACTTCTGAGGACAGTTTACTTTTTTTAATGTTATTTTTTTGCTCTCTACTCTTTTACCTGATGAAGTTTTGTGGTACTTATTCCATAGGAGAGACATACAGTCACCCCTCCAGCATTAGCAATGGATCTACAACAGTTGCTAACGAGAATGTAGTTGTTAATTTTATACAATTTCAGTTACTCGGATGTTAACCTATGCTGTGTTAATATGAAGATATGTGAATTTATCTCACCAATAAAATGAACAAGGCATTTCAGCATGTTTGATAAATATTATTTGTTTTGATGCATAGTCCTAAACATTGTTCTTCTGTAAATAATAATAATAGATTTACGTACATTTACATGCCTTTTATCGTGCCTATTCTCTGTTTTAAGTCTACAAATCACCAATGGTTTGGCATCCACAATGTCCTCCTAGTTTCCCTTGACTGAGATAATAGCATTGTTCAGGAGCTGTCTAAATCTTAAAGATCTCCTTGATTCAAGTGAGTCTCAACATTAACGAAATTATCATACACTCAAAAGTTGCTGTCAACCATTGAATGGTTTTCAGTATAGCACAGCCAGTGTCTAATTTTTTATTGATTATTGTGATTATTTTAGTTTTAATACGTGCCTGTGAAGAACCTACTTGCTGCAAGTTTAGCATCTCATATTTGTGACCTCACTGTATCTTAAGTCCTTTGTTACTTCCATTATATTTCATTTTATTTTATTTCAGCCATAGGAATTACATTAATTCATGGCATCGTCAATATACAAATAAAACAAATGATAATATGTACATACAAAATAATAACTATTACAACATTTGAGGACAATACAATGTTTTAGGATGATAAGAATTCAATGGAATAAAAGCAATACTGCAATAAAAAATGTTTAACCTTCCTTTTAAATATAGCCTCTGAGTTGGCAAGTTTGAGTTTTCCTGGCAGCTTATTATATAATTTAATACCTGCATACTTGGTGCTTTTACTAAATAGGATTGTATTATGACTGATAATGCTCAGTTGTTGTTTACTCCTGGTGTCATATTTATGTTTTTCAGAATTAACTTCAAATTGTTTTAAGTGCTTTCTAACATATATCATTACTTCTAATATATGTATATATAACGAAAAGGCAATATTGATAGTAACTGAAATATATGTTTACATGAATGTGTCCTGTTTAATCCCATCATTAGTCTAATTACTCGCTTTTGTAGCTTAAAAATAATGTCTCCCCTATCAGAATTTCCCCAAAATATTACACCAAACTTCAACAAACTATATACATATGCAAATATAAATTCCTTAAAGTGCTTAAGTTTACTGCTTTATTTATAGTTTTAAATACAAAACAAATTTGACTTATTTTGGATGCCAGCTTTTCAATATGTGTGTTCCACTTAAGATGTTCATCAATCCATATACCCAGGCATTTTGTAGATGGTTTGTAATGTACTAATTGATTGTCTATTTTTATTTGTGGTTTATCATCTTTAGGGTTTTGACTGTGACAAAAAGACATAGCAACAGATTTTTCTTAATTTATTATTAGTTTATTTTGTAGAAACCATTCCTGCATTTTTTGCTCTACGAGTGTTATGTTAGTTTCTAATTCTTCTTTATTTGTACCCAAAATATCAATGGAAGTGTCATCAGCATATAGTACAGTATTGCTGGGTTGAAAATAGGCTGGTAAATAATATACAACAGAAATAAGAAAGGTCCTAATACAGAGCCTTGTTCAGCTCCACAGGACATATGCTCTGTTTCTGAATGATATAATTCAAGTGTATGAGTATAATTATTTTTTTCTGCTATTTCAACCACTTGTTTACGTTGATCTAAATAGAACTTAAACCAGCAATTTGCTATTCCCCGTATTCCATAACATTCCAATTTCTTTATCAATATCTCGTGATTAACTAAATCAAATGCTTAAGAAAGATCTAGAAAGAGCCCAATATTATATTCTTTTTTGTCCAATGAAGTATATACACTATCTAGAAAATTATATATTGCTGTCTCAATTGATTAGCTTTTCAAAAATCCATTTTGTGCCAATGATAGATAATATGTTATATTTTAACATAGATTTTAAACATCTACTGTACATAACTTTCTCCAATACTTTTGAAATGGAAGATAGCACTGCAACTGGTCTATAATGTTCCATTGTTTCCTTATCTCCTTTTTTATGTAAGGGAATTATTTTTGCAATTTTCATGCAGTCAGGGAATACACCTGCTGAAAAGGAGGCATTGAACAGGTAACAAAGAGGTGCTGCAAAGTGTACAGAAAATTTTCTAAAAATATAGTCCGGAATCTCATCCACTCCATGGGAGATTTTGTCTTTCATACTTTTTAATACGGTAATTAGTTCTTCTGTAGAAACAGGATACATGTATATTGTGTTCCCATTGATAGACATATGTGCATTATCACTTTTTCCTGAAAGGTTGGTAACCATGTTTACAAAATAATCATTAAACATTCTTGACACCTCAGCAGGGTCTGAGACTACTTCATTCTTTCCATTCCTAAGACTATATGTTTGGTTCCTAGATTTAATGCCTAGTTCTTGGTTAACCACCTGCCACATTGCTTTTGTTTTGTTATCAGAACTCTTTGAATGAACTTGTCATTTTTGTATCGCTTTGCTGCTAACAATACATTTCTGTAGATGTTTTTGTATTTTGCATAGTACAGTCTAAAGCTTTCAGAATGAGTTATTTTGTTTAATTTGCTAAGAAACTTTAAACCTTTCTGAAGATTTTTTTAATGCCTTTAGTCACCCAAGATTTGTCTTTGACTTTTATTTTTACACGGCTTATTGGTATGGCCACATCTAGATATAATTTTATTATGTTTACAAATACTTGGAAGGCATTGTTTATATTAGTTTCTTTATATACTTTTTCTCATGTTTCTTTCTTCAATAATTCTTGAAAATTGCCTATGCTAAAGTTATTATAGAGTCGGGTTCTTCTAAACTCATTCAACTGATGTTTATTTACATTAATTTCTATGATTTGTGTAAAGTGACCTGAGAAGCCAGTTTCTATAACATCTACATTTCCTAAGTCAAGGCGTCCCTGTCTTACCACCACCTGGTCAATAATTGTTGCAGAAGGAGATGTTACTCTTGTGGGTACCTGTATAATAGGCCTTAAATTTTGTAACAGCAAGAAATCCATCATTATCCTACAGCGTTTACCAGGCCTAAAGTTTATATTCCAGTCACCTAATATGATAGCATTTTTAGAATGTTGAATATTATTTAGAACCTTACTCAAACGTTCGATAAAAACGTTTATATCACTGTCTGGTGCTCTATAAATGCAAATGAGAATAATAATATGATCAAAAATTTCAATAGCACTGGCTTCAAAATGAGACTTGATGCTTTCATTGTTTATTCTTAATAGTTCTCTGACTTTTATGTATTTTTTAACAAAGATACATGATCCCCCATACTTTTTGTTTGTTCTACAGTACTATGAGGCTAATTCATAATTTTGAAAATGTGTGCATGTAATTTCATCATTATTCATCCAGTGTTCTAAGAAACAAATGATATCTGCATTGATTATATCCGAGTCAAACAGTACTTCTAAAGATAGCTTTTTATTGCTCAGGCTTTGCACATTTTGATGATATATTCCTGCACATTGTTTTAACACACAGCATTGTCGGTTTAATGTAGTGAGAAAGGTTTTGACTGCATTTCTACATGAAACATATAACTTGAAAAATAAATTTAGATATGTTATAGCAACAATGAAATATTCCGCTGTAGCTTCATTTCCATGTATGGTGAAAGTTTCTTCTTCTGCTTCTCCTCCCTCTCCTTTTTTTTCTTCTTCTTTGTTATCACTTGTATCATAAACTGAAGTATCAGGTTCGTAGAAACTTTCGTTCAGCTTATCCTGATCTTCCTCATCATTCTTGTTTTGTAGATATTTTCAGGTTCCAACAGTATATATTTCCTTATGATTTCAGTACATAGTTCATATTGTACTTCTGAATTCTTGTTTTTTTCATCACTTTCTATTCTGAATTCTCTTTCACTACTTTTATCATTGTCAGTCTTGTTGCAAGTAACACTATCACATAGCTCAGAAACTATGCTTTTGCGACTTCTAGCCTCATAGCATTCTGTTCTTTGTCATTTACTCTTGAATGAAGATGGTGAAGGATCACTTGTCTTACTAGAACTTGATATCTAGAAATTGTCTTCATTTTTCCTTTTAGTAGGAATAGTTCCAGGTTTTAATAAAGTTTCTGAAATTTTCATCTGGCATAAGTTATTAAAAAAAACTGTGTCTGTTTATAACCTGTGTCCTTAAAATGGAAGGAACATAAATGAGCACCGGGACCAGGCAAAATAATCTTTCCTTTCGCAAAATTGTACCCATATCCTATATCTTTTGGAAGATTTGTCTCTGTTTGGAAATGTGTGAAAATGAGTTCCCTTGTGTGTTTCCTTTCTCACATTACAGCCATATACACAACATTGAGGCATTTTATTTTTCACAATATTGCGTTGTCTGTATAATACTAAACTGACTCGGTAACACCATCACCAAAAGACAACCATAAAGTACACTACTCTTGAGCTTAAATACCAACAGAACAATTTATGAAAATGTATTACTGCACATGACTGACTTGTGATCTCCCAACTGCTTCCAGCGCATGGCTGGCCCTGATGATGTATAAGGTGGTTATTATTTCGCTTACACAGCAATAATGGTATGACAGAGTAAGAATAAAATCTTATCAATGCATTTTACAGGTCATATCCTTCATTTAGGAAGAGACATGATTTTTATGTTTCATTCCCCTCTTAATGTTGGTTGCTAGAGGTCTGAGAGACCCCTGGCATTATTTACATCTTATAATTTTCGAACAAACACACTATGTAATTGCCTGACCAGGACATCTAACATTACACCTTGCTTGATTGTTTGCTGCAGTGACAACTTTATCTGTTTATTTGTTTGGCTGGAAGAATGACTAATCAGCAATTATGTGTCGCATGGATCACCCAGACCCTGCGCGTCTGCTCTCGTTACATATTGCTGACAGATTTGTTTCTCATTAATTGTGCAATATTGCTTTGCCATTGCAAGGAGCTGTTACTGCTTTGTCATGAATACGAGTAAAAGGTATGATCTACAAAATCCGAATGATTTGGAAGAAGTACATCGCCTACTTTGCGATGATGAGAGCCTTGCCCGTGGATGACAACTTATATGAATCACATCATCCTGATTTGAAGGTAAGCCCAAAACGAGATCTTTAGATTCAGAAACTGATCATGAAGATGAAGAGGAAGACGATGAAAGCAGCTTGTGTGATAACATGTATTTTATAGGTAACATTATATGCTTATCATAGTGGTGGTGGCGGCGGTGGAGGATTCTGTTGTTATTTACAGGAAGAGATGGAACAAAGTGGAAAAAACAACAGACAATGGCTCACAATATATTGACCAAACTTCCTGATGTAGTAGGAGCTGCCAAAAATGTGAAAACGGAAATTGAATGTTGGAAGCTTTTTGTTACCGAAGATATAGTTAATTTGATTGTTGAAAGCTCAAATACTTACATTATCAGTGTTCCACACAAATTTGATCATGAAAGAGAGAGCAGACCTACAGATGTAATAGAAATAAAAGCTTTGCTAGGCTTATTGTACCTGTTAGGAATTTTTCGTGATGGACGCCAGAATATTCACGATTTTTAGAGAACTGATGATCTTGGAATTCCTCTGTTTCGAATGGCCATGTCTGAAAAACGATTCAGTTTTCTAATATGCTGTATTCGCTTTGATGACAAAAGCTTAAGACTGGAGCGACGAAGATTGGATAAATTGACTGATGTTGGAGAAATGTTTACATTGTTTCTGAACAACTTTCAAAACCATTATTCTTTTGGACAAAATGTCACTGTTGACAAACAGTTGCTGGCATTTCATGGTCGATGTAGTTTTAGACAATATACACCGTCCAAGCCAAACAAGTGTGGCATAAAAATATTCTGTTTGAGTGATGCAAAACTGTTTTATACCACTAACATGGAGATTTATTGTGGATAGCATCCGGACAGACCATATTTGCAAACTAATTCGGCAGAGGCTGTAGTACTGAGACTAACTTAACCAATTATAACTAATATGATTTTCCGGGCTGTTATGCCGTGGTCTGCTGAAGAAAGATTTCCCAGACGTTTCGTCCACAACTGCAGTGGACATCTTCAGTGGCGCGGATGAAGTCTTCTCGGTGAAAGTATCGCAGCGTCTGATGCGTTGGCCGTTAGTGCCGCTCTCTTTATAGTGTGGGCGCTCTCTGCTGATTGGCCCGCTGGTATGAGGGGGCTGGCGCCGGCTGTGTTGTTGCTCTCTTCTGATTGGCTCGCAGTGTTTTTCGGTTTTGTATGACCTTTCTTGTTTTTGATGACTAGATGCCAGTTACTGTTGAGTTTCAATGCTTCTTCTTTCCTATTGAAATTATTGGGATGTTTATAAATCTCTATTGCTTCGCGTTGTAGCCGGGTATGGTAATGCTTTATGGAGGAAAGAATGTTGGTGTCCTGAAATCTAATGATGTGTTCGCCCTCGGCTTCAATGGCATGTTCGGCGACTGCCGATTTTTCTGTATGGCCCAGGCGGCAGTTTCTTTTGTGTTCGCTCAGTCTGGTGTTAGCGCTCCGCTGTGTGGTACCAATGTACACTGAACCACACGAACAGGGAATACGGTAAACACCGGCCGATGACAGGGGGTCTCGGGGGTCTTTGGAAGAGCGTAGTAGGCTGTTTAATTGTCTTGTAGGTTTGAATACTGTTTTGACGTTATGACGTTGAAGTATGTGTTCAATACGGTCAGTGACATTTCTGAAATATGGCAGAAAGACAATGGACTTGCTTTTGGGTTGGTCCTGAGTAGCCGGTCGGGGCTTGGCCGGACGGCAGGCTCTTCTCACCTCTTGGACTGAATAACCATTTGATTGTAGAGCTGTTTCTAGGTGTCGGATTTCTTGTGGAAGTAAGTGTGGTTCACAAATACGGGAAGCACGGTTTGCGAGTGTCTTAATCATAGCACGTTTTTGTCTAGGATGGTGGTTGGAAATCCGACACCTAGAAACAGCTCTACAATCAAATGGTTATTCAGTCCAAGAGGTGAGAAGAGCCTGCCGTCCGGCCAAGCCCCGACCGGCTACTCAGGACCAACCCAAAAGCAAGTCCATTGTCTTTCTGCCATATTTCAGAAATGTCACTGACCGTATTGAACACATACTTCAACGTCATAACGTCAAAACAGTATTCAAACCTACAAGACAATTAAACAGCCTACTACGCTCTTCCAAAGACCCCCGAGACCCCCTGTCATCGGCCGGTGTTTACCGTATTCCCTGTTCGTGTGGTTCAGTGTACATTGGTACCACACAGCGGAGCGCTAACACCAGACTGAGCGAACACAAAAGGAACTGCCGCCTGGGCCATACAGAAAAATCGGCAGTTGCCGAACATGCCATTGAAGCCGAGGGCGAACACATCATTAGATTTCAGGACACCAACATTCTTTCCTCCATAAAGCATTACCATACCCGGCTACAACGCGAAGCAATAGAGATTTATAAACATCCCAATAATTTCAATAGGAAAGAAGAAGCATTGAAACTCAACAGTAACTGGCATCTAGTCATCATAAACAAGAAAGGTCATACAAAACCGAAAAACACTGCGAGCCAATCAGAAGAGAGCAACAACACAGCCGGCGCCAGCCCCCTCATACCAGCGGGCCAATCAGCAGAGAGCGCCCACACTATAAAGAGAGCGGCACTAATGGCCAACGCATCAGACGCTGCGATACTTTCACCGAGAAGACTTCGTCCGCGCCACTGAAGATGTCCACCGCAGTTGTGGACGAAACGTCTGGGAAATCTTTCTTCAGCAGACCACGGCATAACAGCCCGGAAAATCATATTAGTTATAATTGTGACACCGGCCGTGAAAACCTACGTTCTTACATACCTTAACCAATCTCTGGCACTGGACAAAACGTTACTGCAGATAATTGGTTTACCGGTGTATCACCCGTGAATGAATTGCGCAAAAGACAACTTTCTTTCGTCGGTACAGTACGAAAGAACAAAAAAGAATTATCCACTAATTTCACTTCTCCAAAAAGTCGCAGTCAGTACGAAAGCATATTTGGCTTCACAAAAAATGAAACGCTTGTTTCATATGTTCCAAAAAAGGGTAAAATAGTAGTTTTGCTCTCAAGTCTACATGTTTCATCCACACAGTTATCAGAAGGTGCTGGGAAAAAGCCTGAAATAGTCCTGCATTACGACACAAAATCTGGAGTTGATAAATTGTGTGCTACATACAATGTAACCAGAACAAGAAGGTGGCCCATGGTACATTTTTACTGTATCTTGAACATTGCAGGTATTAATTCTAGGGTTATCTTCCTTGGAAACCAAAATAAATATTCCACAAGGCAGGAGTATTTGAAAGCACTGTCTTTAGCTTTACTGTTGCAACAGCTACAAAGGAGAGCAACAGTATCAAATCTACCTGGTGATTTGAAAGGCTTTTTGGCAAAATATAAACCTGAAGAATTCGCAGTAGATGAATTGCCAAATACACCACTGTCCACATTGAAAAGGAAACGATTTGAACCCTGCAACAAAGACAAAAAGAACTGCAAAACTAAATATGCATGTGGGAAACTCCCCTCTGTTTGAGCAAACATACTAAAATTATTTGGAATAGTTGCTTAGTCCGAGAAAACATGGGAAAGGTAGTAGATGATTCTGAGTAACTGAACATTTGAAATTACCAGTTGTATGTATAACTGAAAATGGCAATGTATTTTTAATACAATTTATAATGTGTATGTACTCATATTTTAGCTTGTATTTTTATGTTGTAAGATAATACCTACTAATGAAAGCCATGTATACTTAATCTAAATAAAGTAAACATAGGAAAAAAGGAAAATAAACAAAAGAAAAAATAAATACAAAAATAACAACAAAAACATAGCGCTGGCCTACCAGGCCCTGCGTGACCAACGGTGTTCTACCAAAGCGCACACTTGATGGAGCGTTAAGTATTTGTTACTGATATGTTGTCTAAAGCGGTAATTTGTACCAATGAATCTGAAAATAAACTCCAAATTTCTCTATTAGTCACAGTTTTTAGTTACTTAGTATTTTATTTAACTTGTAGATTGAAATTAACAAACTTTATAGTTGTTTTAAATATATGAGAGAGTACATTTTTGAATGTGCCCAAGTATTGAAAAAAGTGTTTTCTGAATTGTTGCTAGTATTAACCCTTTTCGGCTGAAACGTGCATATTTTTGCTATCAATGGGTACACTTCAGGTTCATTTGGATACTTATTGTGCATTCAGTAAGCCCCATGCAGCTGGCATTTTGTTTACATAAATGATTGCTAGATGTCACTAGATTCACACAAGCATGTTTCTGTACTCCTGCTTTCATTTTGTCAGTTGCAGGAAACAACTGCAAACTGCAAACTGCAAACTGCTTGCAAAACCTAGAAAATCCTGAAAATAATTGCACCCAGGAAGAGTTAAAATAAATCAAAGATCAAATATTTTTAAGGACATGCAGATATACTAGATGTTAGTAATAAATTTACCTTGCTTTAAAAGTTTCTCTTTCTTGATTTCTGCTGTATGACACATGGGAAGTTTCCCAGTACAAAAGCCAGCAATCTCCAATCATGGTTGGATCCCACCTTCCATTGTAGCAATGTCCTGATTGAAGCATGCTCTCTGTTCATCACTGACAAGAGTCCAAATTTGCGGTGAAGTTAAATTCTGAGTGAAGAATGTGTAGCCTCAAATATATGTGGCAACCTAAATTTCTGTAGCTTTCTAAATTGTGATAGAAAGGTGCTTTTACATTTCTCAGAAAGCCTGCTTTAAAATAATTCTAAGCAAGAATTTCCAGATCATTTAATTTTTTGTCAAATTCTTTGTCTTTTAGCAATTTTCTGATCTGTGGGCTAAAAAATGTCTCCCCTTTTTATCTTGGATCACTATTTTTGGTAACTTCTCTTTTAATGATTAAAATCCATCAATATCTTTATTAAAATCCTCTTACCAAAGTTTTGAATATACCTAATGATATATGAAGAATAGAGAGAATTACCTTAGCTTTGTCAATCAGGAAAGAACTTTTTACATTCTGTTCTATCACAAATGACTCTTTATTAGGCCATTCTTTCCTTTCATAGTGATGTTTTGTAAGATGTTATTGTCCCATAAACATAAGAAGCAACAATACTTGTTAAATCCACTTAGTAGGCAAGTACTAGAGCAACAACTTTTAATTTCTCCAAAAAGAATAGAAATGCTTTTAGTTTCCTTCTGACTTGTGCTGTGAGCAAGTGGAATGAATGTTATTTCATTTCCATTGTGCATCAGCACAGCTTTCATACTATTTTTTGATGAATCAATGAGAAAAGCCATTCTTCACACTTGTAATGTCTAGTACTTATTTCCTGTATTAAACCATTTATGTTTGTTGATGCAGTAATTTGTATCACAAATTACTTTAATGTAAATAATGATTGTAATATGAATATGCATTTTTATGTGACATTGATTTGAGATGTTTATTGATTGTAATTATTGTAGGGAAGTAAGTTTATACTGCCTTACTGAAACTGACAATAATAGCGTGCAATAATGCAGCGAGGGGGTGAGCTGTTTATCATTATTGGAAACGAGGAAGTTACGTAATGTTGGTGCGTTTAGAATATTCTGGAACGTTTCCCTAGAGCATATGTATTCATAATTTTCATTGGATATAAAAATAGGCGCTAATGTTGGCGCGTTTTATTAGCCAATTGCAGTTCAGTTATAATTTTTAGGCATATCGGGGAGTGGGAGTATAAATAGAGGCTAGGTTAGAGGTAAAGTTCTTCAGTCGTTCAGTTCATCAAAAATCTGTGTACACTACACGTCGTCTTCAGTCAGTCAGTTCGTCGAAAGTATTAGTACGGCATACATCGGATATAGATTCACAAGTTACGCGCAGCAGAATTATGAAAGATCTAAAGTATGGTAAAGTTAATTATACAAAAGATTGAAGTACGTGGATTAAAAGAATTATCAGTAAGAAGTTGTTATAACAGTTTCAGTTTGGCGAGTGTCAAGATCAATGTGTAAATGTGATAGTTAATGTGTTCGACAATAAAAGTGTAAAACAAATTTTTTCATCAGTGTTATTTTTGGATAAAAGATTCCTTTCCGTTTACACACCCTGATCAAGATATATGTTCGACCGAGAAATAATAGCTAGCCAGAGGACAGTGAAACAGAATTAAATAAAAAATAAAATTAAAATTCTTTCAAACAAAAACTAATACTGCCGCAAATTGCTAACACCAGATGGAGCTACAAACCGAACAAATGAATGACGTCACAAGATGGCTTCACATGAAGTAAACACACATACACAAACATCACAAGTAATAACATTATAAGTAATACCGTTACAAATTGGCGCCCAGAACGTGGGGCAAAGTGACCAGGAAAGGGGCAAAGTAACCAGGAAAGTAGCAGAATTAACCAGGATGTGGAACGAATGGAGCAGTGAATTGATCTACAAGACGCAGATTCCAGAAACAACAAAAGGGACGACAGACTACGCGGATGATTGGACATCGTAATTCCGAGATTACAAGGCAACAGGGGAATTCAACTACAAAAACATCGAGAAGACGCAGATTCCAGAAACAACTATAGGAACGACAGACTACGCGGATGAGTGGACACAAAAACATTGAGACAACGCAGATTCATCATAATACAACGCAGAAGCGACATACAAACCTAGGAGAGAGGGGCAGAAAGCTGGACATCAAAGCTACATCAGCAGATAGCATCAGAAAGGTTAGAAACGTGTGATTTTTATTCTAAGAAAGAAAAAAAAAAAGGTGTAAAGTTTTAAATGTACCTTAGGAGCGGTAGGATAAAGAAAACAATGGCTACTAATAATACAGAAGAAATAATTATGGAGGGAGATAATGTAACAGTTAGCTGTAATTCAATACAGGATACAGAAAATAGCTTAAACAATGTAGTATATGATGGAGGAAATGTTAGTGCAGAAAGTCAGAATAGAATAGCAGGAAATGTTAACCTTGATGCTAGTATGATGATGGAAATGCTGAGAAATATGAGTAGGGAATTGAGAGAAGATATGAAAAAGACTAATGAGAATATGGAAAAGAATATAGAGAAATTAAGGGAAGATATTGATAGGAGTTTAGATCAGAATAAGAAAGAATTAAGGGAAGAAATTTGTAAGAATAATGAGAAATTAGAAAAGAAAATAGATCAAAACAGGGAAGATATGCAAAAGAGTCATAGGGAATTAAGGGAAGATATTGGTAAAAGCTTAGAACAAAACAGGGAAGAAATTGAAAAGAAATTCATGGAGCTAGATAGTAGTATGATGAGATTGAGAAATGAAAATCAGGAAATGATAACAAATGAGATAGGGGAAGTTTCAAAGAAAATGGTAGACATGAGCAGGGAAATATCTAACCAAAAAAGTGAGGTTAATAATAAAATAGAACATGTTGATGTAAAATGTACAGAGTTAGGTAGTAGAATGAGTAGCATTTCAAGTAAGATAAGAGATATGAAAGAGGTTATGAATGTAGATGTGAATCAGGCGCAGGTTAATTTCAGAGGGGAGATATCAGAAATACAGAAGGAGTCAGTAATGCAGAGAAATAAATTGTACGAAGAAGTTAAAGTTTTGCCTGTAAATAATCAAAAGTTAACTTCTGAAATTGACAAGTACCAAGATGTTCAAAATGAAAACTCCAATCCAGTACAGCTTATGAAAGATTTGTTAGAGTATTCTCAAATTAAAGAGATAGTAGAAGAATTGAAAATGACAGTTGTTAAAAGATGTGTTGTTCAGGAAACTTTAGATTGTTTTCAAATGTTATCAGGGAACGAAATATCATATGAATCCTTTAAGAGGTTATTCATGAACAAATTTTTGAAGGTTAGGATACGGCTACGAGTAATGTTTAGCCTCAGACAATTTGATCCAGGAGGGTAAATAGCAATGAGATGTAAAGTAAATGCTGGATAGTTAAAGATGACCTGCAGAGCAATGTATTGGAACGTAAGAGGGTTAATTATTTATATATGTCATTTGAAAAGAGAAATAAATTTTGGACATAATTAAATTTTTTTTAAAAGGAAAAAAAATTTTTTTTTGTAACTGTAACAGTATTTGAAATTAAGAATGTAAAGATTGAAACTTAATATGATATTAAAATAAAAAAAAAAGTACGTAAATACAATTCCAAGAGTATTGTTAAAATAAAGTACAAAATAACAAAAATGGGTAAAAATAATTAAAAACAAATACTTATGTAGCAAACAGAAAATGTGAAACAGTACTTAGATTTAAGAGATGTAAATATATTTATGTAAAGGGTGAATATTTTTTGGTAAATATGTATAGTAATTACAAAAATTCTTAAATGCACAAATTTTTGTTAACAACTTAAGAAAGTAAGCAATTTTGTAACAGTAATTAAATAATTCAGGGTACAGTATTTGCTATAAAAAAAAATTGTAATGTTAGATTAATGTTTAAACACATTAGACCAGAGCCAGTAAGTAGTGGCAAGATAAAGACAAAACATATGTCGTGTGTTAAATACGTGTGAAGTGTTAAGTGAAAGTGATAGCGTGTGTTCCAAGATTTAGGAGACTAAAAACCCAATTATAAAATTTCCAAACAAGTTGTAAATATTTATAATTATGTTTCTAGTGGGGCATATGATGCAGTAATTTGTATCACAAATTACTTTAATGTAAATAATGATTGTAATATGAATATGCATTTTTATGTGACATTGATTTGAGATGTTTATTGATTGTAATTATTGTAGGGAAGTAAGTTTATACTGCCTTACTGAAACTGACAATAATAGCGTGCAATAATGCAGCGAGGGGGTGAGCTGTTTATCATTATTGGAAACGAGGAAGTTACGTAATATTGGCGCGTTTTTCTTAGAATCTTCTGGAACGTTTCCCTAGAGCATATGTATTCATAATTTTCATTGGATATAAAAATAGGCGCTAATGTTGGCGCGTTTTATTAGCCAATTGCAGTTCAGTTATAATTTTTAGGCATATCGGGGAGTGGGAGTATAAATAGAGGCTAGGTTAGAGGTAAAGTTCTTCAGTCGTTCAGTTCATCAAAAATCTGTGTACACTACACGTCGTCTTCAGTCAGTCAGTTCGTCGAAAGTATTAGTATGGCATACATCGGATATAGATTCACAAGTTACGCGCAGCAGAATTATGAAAGATCTAAAGTATGGTAAAGTTAATTATACAAAAGATTGAAGTACGTGGATTAAAAGAATTATCAGTAAGAAGTTGTTATAACAGTTTCAGTTTGGCGAGTGTCAAGATCAATGTGTAAATGTGATAGTTAATGTGTTCGACAATAAAAGTGTAAAACAAATTTTTTCATCAGTGTTATTTTTGGATAAAAAATTCCTTTCCGTTTACACACCCTGATCAAGATATATGTTCGACCGAGAAATAATAGCTAGCCGGAGGACAGTGAAACAGAATTAAATAAAAAATAAAATTAAAATTCTTTCAAACAAAAACTAATACTGCCGCAAATTGCTAACACCAGATGGAGCTACAAACCGAACAAATGAATGACGTCACAAGATGGCTTCACATGAAGTAAACACACATACACAAACATCACAAGTAATAACATTATAAGAATACCGTTACATTGTGCATACACAATATTGATTTCACACCTCATAATATATGAAAACTGTCTATTACGATATCTGAAAGCAGTTATACTGGTTTCAGGTGCTAATACATTCCATTTCTGTAATCTTGAGCCAAGTAATTCAGCCTGCTCTACTGAAAGATTAAGATCTAGCACTTTATCATTCAGTTCTGCTTGATAAGGTATGGAGATGTATCAAGCCTGGCTGAAAATTCCTCGGAACTTGATTTTGAGGAAAAACTTGAACCTGAATTTTGAAGATTTTGGATGTTTCAAGGAGGAGCGGAATGGGGTATCATCTCCATGAGGTAGAGGTTTTGTGGCAGAGTCAACTTCAGGATAAATAATTAAATGCCTAGTTTATCTGTGAAACCAGATATTTCAGATATTTCTGTCAGACAAAACTAGAATTGGTCATATGATCTTTGGCTCTTGACATACCATCAGAATTGCAAATGACATGTGTCGTGGTTTTCCCTTATACCACTCAGATAAATTTGTATAGCCAGAAATGCAGCAAATGTGACTCCAATACTTATCTTGATCGCCTAGGGGTAATCAAAATAGTCTGTATATCTTGACAATAGTGGTTGTAATGCTTTTCCTTGTGACTGGCTTAAATTGACCACATATATTGCAGAAATTATTTGGGGTTTTAACACAGCCATGAAGTTTTGAACTTGCCATACTTGTAAAATCATACGTATCACGTTATGTGTAAAATAAAACTTTATGCACTCAAAAATAAATTTCACTGTAGAAAATAAATTCAACAGAATATACTTTCCATATTCATCCAACAGCTAAGAAAGCTAGAGCACAACTGCAGTTTGCAATGGAAGCAGGTATATGCTACCTGCTTTGTTGAAAAGTATTGTTGACCAGTAGAGAAGAAGTAAGGTTCTTTTACGTATTAAGAAGCCAGCCTGCTTTGTTGAAAGGGTTTCGTCGGCCTTAAGGAAGTAATGTTTTAGTTATCAGTGTGGTCTCATTTTGTTATGTTTCATTCAATGAATTTAATCATCAATGATGTTATGCATTAAATCTTGCATTGATTCCATTATTTCTTCTGTTACATCCCTGATATATCAATCCATGAGCAATAACAAAACAGCAATACAACATTCAACTTTTGTGCACCAAAATATACTATCACTTACTGTTTTCTACTTTTATTTAATCAGTGGCTCTTAAAGAAAGGTTAAAATATTGTTTTTCTATTTGTCCACTAAAATTAGTGATATATCACTGATATCTCTGAAATCACATCCAATAGGGACCTTTAAATGTCAAATCTGTCTTTTTTTGCATTAAAATTACCTAGAACACATTATTTGATCCAAGATGCAAATTCACTGTTGCCTAGTATAATAGTTCTCTCAATTCATTTGTGGTGTATTTATTATCTATCTTCTTTTACATCCAATACAGGGATTTGTGCCGTTCTGATAGCCTTGTGTATTTCATTTTATATCCTTATAATAAACAATTTGGTTACTCCGTTTTTCCTTAGTTTCTATTCCAGTGTGTACCAGTTATTAGTATTGGATACTGTTTCAAAATTAGCAGAGCATATACATTTGTCCATTTTTGCTGACTTACACACCCACTTATTGTTGCCTACCACTGTGTTATGTCATTGTCATGTCTTCTTCCCTCCCGAGTCCTGCTTGAAGTTCCTTTAATTTGCTTTCTATTTTGATCCATTCCTCCGCATAATTTTTTTTTTTTAAAATAGGCAAAGACCAATCTCTCTATAACACCCAGTTTGTTCTTATCTCTCTTCCCGTAATGGAACCATCGTACTCTTGTTCCAGTTGTTATGTATGACTTTGTTCTGTTTCACTTTGATAACTGTACCATTAACCTTGTAACATCCTCTATTCTGTTAAACATTTTCCAAAATCCGGTGATAATCCATGAAGTCCCACTACCACATTCATTTTTAAACTTATTTGCTTCTCTATCTCATTAATTAAGATTTTTTTGTCAAGCTCTTAGTTTTTAATTATACTCGCTGCCAAAGAAGAAAGGGATTGACCTTTCATGGGGGGAGAGAGAGAGAGGAGGGAGAGGGAGAGAGAGACAGAGAGAGAGAGCCGCTTATTGCAACCACGTGGAGAGCGTGTTAGAATTGTGTACAAAGGCGATTGGGCTGTAGCTGTGTTGTAGGGTGGATATTATTTATATTCATATACGAAAAAATTATAAAATAGTTAATCTGCATGCAAAGGGTAGAACATTCAAGAATATATCAGTATAAAGATCTGTGTTAACAAAAGAGACATACCTGTGAAATATTGATACTTATTCTAATGGGAAAATGCTGCTGATTCTCTCACAGAGCATATTATTTTGTGCTTGTCCTTTAATTTGGATGCCTTTACTAAATACACTTTTATTCGGTTACCGAGTATGCTCAGTTTTCTGTTTGACTTGCTGTCTTTGTCACTATTTTTTGGATATTGTTAAATATCCATTAAAAATGTTAACACAATTGCAAATGCTCACAACTTACATACAGATACACGAAATCAAACACACGTAAATACAAAGCAAATAACTTGCCACTACACAGGCAATCTCTAAACTGATGCAAATACATTGCAAGTGGTGGCTAAAGGAAGGCACTGTTTATAACTGCAGCAACAGCAGAACATAAGATGTGCAGTTCATGTTACGACAACAGGCACTTGCCAGGCATGCTAATCACGTGTTGCAATATCGGCAACAAGGTTTTTGCATCCATCGTTGCTATGGAAACATCTTAGTTCTAATTCGTCCTTCTAATCGTTGTTATAACGACCACTATGACATCTATCCCCTCCCATTCATTTAAAGCTTTCCACTACATGGTTAGTAACTGTCAATGCCTTTCTTGACTGGCGCCGACTATAGTCACCAAAGAATGATATTGCTAAAGGTAAAATAAGCACGAGAGCAATTAGAATATTTTGAATAAGATTCCAAATATGCCAGTAAAGTGGTTAGAGAAATTTATGAAGCAGTAGTGTAATCAAGAATATTATATGGAGTAGAAAATAGATCCGTTTCATAGAATATTTTGTAGAGAGTTGTTGGGATTGCCCAAAGCTTCATTGAAGGGAATGGCACTGGCTGCGTTAGTGATGGTAGCGAGGAAGGGCTCGGTGATGGATAGAATTTTAAAATATTAGCACAGAATTTTGAAATTAGGGGATCACAATCTTTTATAAGAGTGTATGAAATTCCAAATGGATTTAATGAGAGATAACAGCTGAATGGGTGAATTGTAGGGAATTTGACAAGAAATTGTAATGGGGAAGCCATGGAAATTTGTATATCAAAATAGAGTAGAGTTTTGGAAGGAATTAGGCAAAAAATTGAAGATATAGATAGGCAAGAGTTTTTAGGTAATTTTAGGGAAAAGAGTTCTTTAAAATTATACGGAATAATTAAAAAGGATTGTTGTGATGAATTTAGGAGGGAAGAATTGACATGGATGAGATCAGGAGCACCATTTTTAAATGGTTTCAGAGGAGAAAATGGGGAAGGGAGTCTTATGTTTGGGAAGCTTGAAGGAATATTTCATTGTTTATTAGAATGTGATGGGTGGGGAGAGGGAGGGAGGGGGAGAGAGAGAGAATAAAATGAGACAAATTATTACACCACTTAAAATGCTGACTGATATGGGAATAAACATGAATAAAATAATGGGAGAAAAGTGGGGAAAAGTAAGGCAGGAATAGATTAGAGTAGTTAAAAAGATGAGAGAATAAGGATATAGTTAATAAAATAACAAATAGTGAAATATAAAGAATGGGGGCTTCATTATGCAGGTAACCCTGGGGTTGTGTGTAAGGAAGACTCGTGTAGATGTCTGTTAAACTTATTAGATTATAAATTTGTTAATCACTTCAGTTGTTGTAATTGTAAAAACGGCCTGTGTTGTTTTGTCAGGTTTGTATAAATGTAAAAATAAATATTCAATAAAATACCCTCTCTCCAAACATCTATTTTCGAATTTCAAAACTCGCTGTAACACTTTCTACTTAAAATTTCCGAAGTATTCATTCCAAAAATTCTGTATAATCATATTTTCTCTCTTTCTATTTTTACTTTCTCTGCCACATAGCTAGTAGGTAGAGGAAGTACTACATTCCACCCAAAAACTCAATTTTGAAATTTCAAAGGAAATGCATGTTTTGTTGGTCCCCAAATCTAAGAAAAATAATTTTTAGTAAAAGGTGTGTGCATATGCCTGTGTCCCATAAATTTCAAGCTTGTTATTTAAGTTCAGTTTCTTCCAAAGATGTAACGCAAAGATTTTCAAGAAAATCCTCCCATCTCAAACTACCCTTTACCTGGAAAATTTGTTGATTTTCTCAAAAATGGCCTACTATTTTGATGAAAAATGCCATATATATATATATATATATATATATATATATATATATATATATATTCAAATGGGAAAATGTATATCTTGAATTTTCTGCTAATAACCTCTGAAGTCCTCTTCATTTGGAAGGAATTTCATATAATTTTGTATAACTGCTAAACCATAAGAAATGGACAAAAATGTACTGCACAAAATATGTAGATATCTTTAAAAAAGTTTTAAATAACTTCATTTGTGGGATTAGCCATTTTGGAGATAGTTCTTTGTTTGAATTTTTCAGTAGTTTGTCATTTTTTGAAGTGCTCTTACATTCAGTTGTTGCTTATAATGTTATGGTAAGAGTATAGAATTTCAAGGCCAGCATGTAGTGACCAGCTCTTAAACATTTGACTATTTCACTGGTTTCCTGTATCCACCTTGTACCCACAGCAAAATGTATAATGAAACTATTTCTGTAAAGGTTTATCTCAATGAACCTGAAGTAGATAGAAAAATAAGCTTTTGCAAGAATGGTTTATAGAAGCTAAATAAAAATAAATTATGGTAGAGAAAGTCATGTGAAAGTAACACATCACTTTTGTTTACAAATGCCTTTCGCAGTATCTCAGATTTTCTTTTATAGGCTTTTTAGTTCTTTCATCCATTTTATCTTGCCATTCCTTTCCTTTGCTTAAAATGAACACTTACATCCCCACTTATCTTGCATGTCACAGTCCTCTTTTATCCTCCATTTCAGCTCCTTGAAAACTTCTTTCCTTGCCATCACACATGCCTCACCACCCTGCCTTCTTTCTGTTTGCATTCTGCCATATACGAGGGGTGGTTTGATAAGTTCTCGGAATCACCACGACGGGTCAGCACTAGCGCAACGAGTTGTTCACGTGATATTCATTGGACTGTTGCCTGTAAACACGTGCCTCGTCAGTGCTCTTGGAAGAAAGCTGTGGTGGTGACGATGTGGCTCTGTTGTTGTTCCCGCGTAGTGATTTGTGAAGATGGAAAAAATTGAGATTCGAGCAGTGATTAAGTACTTTGTAAAGAAAGGTATGAAAGCAAAGGACATTCATGCCGGCTTCCAGAATACACTGGGGGACTCTGCTCCTTCATATTCAACTGTGGACAAATGAATTTAAATTTGGTCGGGAGAGCTTAGATGATCCGCGAAGTGGTCGGCCAATATGTGTCATTACTCCAGAAATCATTGCAAAAGTACACAAAATGGTCATGGAGGATCGCCGATTGAAAGTGTGTGAAATTGCTCATGCTTGCCAGATGTCATCTGAAAGGGTATATCACATTTTAACTGAAGAATTAAAGATGAAAAAATTATCTGCGAGATGGGTAGCGCGACTCTTGACGCTGGATCAAAAATGCATGAGAATGGAAATATTGGAACAATGTTTGGCCCATTTTAGGAGAAACGAACAAGATTTTTTGCACTGGTTTGTGACCACAGATGAAACTTGGGTGCACTACTATACTCCAGAGACAAAACAACAGTCAAAGCAGTGGAAACATGCTGATTCTTCGCCACCAAAGAAAGCAAAGAATATTCATTTGGCTGGAAAGGTCATAGCATCAGTATTCTGGGATGTGAAGGGGATTCTGTTTATAGATTATCTCCCCATTGGGCAAACAATTACTGGAGAATACTATGCTAACCTCCTGGACAAATTGCAACAAAAGATACGCGAAAAAAAGGCCAGGTTTAACAAGGAAGAAATTCATCTTCCATCAAGACAATGTGTGCCCACACACATGTGCCGTCACCATGGCAAAATTACATGAACTAAGGTATGAATTGTTGCCACATCTGCCTTATTCACCTGATATGGCTCCATCAGACTTCCATCTCTTCCCTCAACTGAAAATTTTTCTTAGTGGATGAAGATTCACTTCAAATGAAGAATTGATAGCCGGAGTTGACAACTATTTTGCAGGCTTGGAGGAATCTCATTTTCGAGATGGGATCAAGGCACTGGAACATCGTTGGACCAAGTGCATAATCTACAAGGAGACTACATTGAAAAATAAAAAAAGTTTCAGTGATGTAAGTACTTTTTTTCTATTCTGTTCCGAGAACTTATCAAACCACGCTCGTATATCCATATTTGAAACTGCTCTTCATGAAAATAACTCAGATTGTCAGAAAATATCCTCTGATTCTATTTTCCATTTGGAAATGTTTATTCTTTGCAATTTCATTGGTTGTAACTTATGTTGGAATGGGTGATCAACTTTTTAAGCACTTTTTTCTCTTCGCTTACATCTATTTATTAAGACTGTTTTTTGGGAACATCTTTCCCATTGTCATTTTGCATTTGACCACAAAACTGATGATGGAGAAGACATTCCCAGAAGCTAGTCTTAATAAATAGATGTAAGTGGAGAGAAAAAGTGTTCAAAAAAGTTGTCGACTGATTCCAACATAAGTTCTAAAGATTCTGCTGTATACAAAAGTTCTTGTTATATATATCATTGGTTGTGCTTATTTATTACAAATTTATCTACAAACAAGCCCATGCTTAAGGGAAAGTGGATTTTATCACTCACAATATGGTATACTTTAAATTAATAAGATATCCCCCTGTCAATTAATAAAATGTCATCCAACGCTTCATTGCCCCCAGGGGCTTACTTTGGCAAGTATGGGCTTGGCATTCCCAGAGTTCCAAGCCATCAGTTCTCCAAGGGTTGGGTTAGGGTCAACAGCCCTGCCCATAAAACTGCAACTTTCTTAATTCTTTGTGTGTGGATAACGTTTTCAGAAAAGTTTGACAATCACTGATTTGAAAGGCAAATTAGAACTTGTGGCTGCAGGTAAGCCAGATGACGAGAATGTACTGCTTGGATACTATCCGGTGGATAAGGTATACGACTGCATGTAGTTGACAAATTTATTTTTACATAATGAAATGGAAGATTTTTCAAAAGTAGAGAAATTAGAATTGTCATTAGAAGAATATGCCAAATGAGAAGACCCACTTAGAGCATATGTTGCTCATCACTTGGGAAGATACAATGCAAAAGAAATTATTAAAAAAAAGAAGAGAGAAGCAGATGAGGCTGCAGCTAAGGCAGCAAAAAATGGAGGTATTTGTGAAGTGAGGTTACCAGGCCAGCTAACAAGGAGAGCTACAGTAAAGTCTATATGTCAGGTAGAATTCAAGCCAGGCTGGTGGATTGGTGTCAAGTATGGTGAGCCTTGGGGAAAGAATGATGGGAGTGTTGATGAAGAGATACCTACTTTGACTGGCAACCAAAATATTGTCTTATTTATTTTGTCTTATCATGTACTACACAGATTTCCATCATTGCTCCGGATGCACTTCAGCCAACCAAAATATGGTGGACTTGTCAGATCCGTGAATGTTGAGATTGGAGATTTTCCAAAAGTAGCATCTATCTGCGCTAGATAGACTTTAATAAACCAGTGTTTTCCCTCATTATTGTGTGCTGCTTATGAATTTTCTTGAACATTTTTCTACAACTGTGTACTGAAATTGAATGCATAGTTGTGTACATTTCATTTTTGTTCCTTTCCTGAATTTTATGGTATGCAAAGTTTAATGCTAAGAGAAAGTTCCTTGTGCGATATTGTCTTTTGAGCTTTGCCAGAACTGTATTGTACACACATGTTTGCTTAAAGCTAGTTCTTGTTTTCCATATTCTGTAAGATTTCTCTCGTTTTTTATTTTTTGGTTTACTATTTCTATTTTTATAATTCCATTGTTTCTCTCTGTGATTGCTTTGACTAATCGTTTTTTGTACCAGAGTGTGAAGAAATATATAGCCTAAGTGTGGCGCTGATGGCACTGGCAGTTTTGCACCACCCAAATGTTATTACTAACTAATGAATCCTTCACTAAATAAAATACACAATGGAGGCATTTTTAGGTAGAGTTAAGTTCATAAGGTGTTTTAAGAAATAAGCAAGAGAGGAAGGAACAGTTTGGAATGTGGAGATTTATTTTAATGGCTCAGAACCAGGGGCAAGGTATAGGAGAGCAAAGTTTTTGTTGGGCTTGTGTACAAGTACTTGTATTCTCTATATTTGATGGAGAAAAAAAAAAGAATTCATTCATTCAAAATATAGTGTATGTTATATAGTTCATTTGTATTAACAAATATAAATTTACGTTTCAGATTCACATTATCGAATTATTAATGTCACAAAAAATGTCACCTTTTAAGCAACTTCCTGACGATGTACTTTGCATCAAGTTTGTCTCACAATTGACGTATTTTTCTACCATTTAAACTATCCTCCATTTCTGCTTTTAATATTCTCCTCACCTGTTCTTGCATTTAAAAATCTCATTAATATGCCTTCCATATCTGGGTATTTCCTCTGCAAACTTCCATGTCCACTATTAAATGTATGAATAGATTTTCATAATAGAAATCTGCTATCTCTAATTATTATACTGGATGAAATTGGTACAGGTTTCATTCTTTAAACTAGAGATATATCTCGTGCACATTTATGAATACTTCTGTACTATTTCATTTAATTTTAGTTCATCCTTACGTTCAGAATATGTACATAGGATATGTCACAAAATTCAGAAGTACAGTGCTTTTCCCTCACTGCAGCCACCATATGGCTGCTCATGTGCCAGCCACCTTGGCTCGGTCTGCTGCCAAAAGAGATATAATATCCCTGCAACAGCTTCATGTTCTTATAATTATATTTAATATTACAATTATAATAAGCACATACCTTATCATAAGAGATGTTTGAAATGTTATCCTTCTCTATCCACACATTTTTGGCATCTTCTCAGGAGATTCGCATTTGCACTCGAGAGCCCAATATCTGAAATTGAGTGAATTTCTCACCTGATGTTTTCTTTTAGTTCTTCCAATGTATGGGGTTTGCTGCATACAGTTTATTTTTCATGTGATCATTAGAGCTGGGTAAATTGCTATAATTGGATTTTGCAAAATGAAAGACTAATTTACCCATGCACAATATTCTTCTCTGACAAAGCATGGTTCTATTTAATATGGCTACATTTCATCGCAAAATAACAGATACTGGCATACAGAGAAACCCGATTTTACAACTGAGATACCCTTGAATGACGCAAAAATTGGTGTGCAGGAAATACACACAGAATAATTGGACCTATATTTTTAGAATAAGCAATAATTACAACGAGGTACAGGAATGTCATACTCACACCATTATTTGAACAGCTGACCGACATTGAAAGTAAATCTGGATTTATTTTAACAAGATTCTGCTACCATGCATACAGCTGAAGAATCATTAAATTTAATTCAGGAAAGTTTTGAAGATAGGATAATTAGTATAGAATGTGGCCCTCATAATCCCCTGGTTTTAACTGTATGTGATTTTTATCTATGGGTGAACTTGAAAAAAATAAAGTGTGTGCAACAAACCCCCGTACATTTAATGAACTGAAAGGAAACATCAGGTGAGAAATTCACTCAGTTTTGGATATTGAACTCTTGAGTTGAATGAAGATTTACCGAGAAGATTCCAGAAATGTGTGGATAGAGAAGGGCAACATTTTTGATATCTCTTATGATAAGGTACATGCTTATTATCATTGAAGTTGTAACTGTACCTATGAGAATGTGAAGTGTTTGCAAATATGTTGTACCTCTTTTGGCAGCAGACTGAGCCAAGACAGCCAGTATGTAAGCTGCCGAGTGGTGGCCACAGTGTGAGGGAAAAGCACAGTTTATATACATGCAATTATGTTTGTTTGCAAATGCATTTCTCACAACCTTCATATCAATATCTTTAGAATTACATTTCCTACTACAAACATATGTTTACAATATTGACTTTATATACTACATTTTCTAGTACCAACACATTTTTACAATATCTACACTTATTGGTTATATTTGATATTACATATAATGCTATTTCACAATTTATGTAGGAATACATGAAAGCATAGTGTATTTGCTTCAATACTTTATTATCTATAGTACTCTTAACCTGTTTGTGTGTAAACCACTATTAATTGTCTTTTTTTGTTATGTACGTTTCATGTGGTTACTAGTTTATTTATCTACATAACCACTCCCCATCTACCTTAAGGTCAATAGAATATGTGTGTTGCTCTTTTAGTCTGAAATTTATCCATACAGTTTTTTTTTTTACATTTAATACTAGATCCAAATTTAAAAGTATTGTTTTAATATTGTAATGATATCATTTGTCTTATTTTCTGCACCTCTTGTAGTATGATACGAATTATTATTATTATTATTATTATTATTATTATTATTATTATTATTATTATTATTATTACATCAGCTGCAGGGATGTATGCAAGGAGTAAGTTTGGGTGGATACTGAAACAGGAATAATTGAAACATGTTAAGTCAGAAACACCTTAACTACCGAGTCACTTTTAAGAGATTTATCCATATGAGGGGGATACTAGCTATATTGCTGAACAGAGTACATTGAGTAAATAAAGCATTTGATGGGTCAGCATGGCTAACACCCAACTTTTTAAGTATTTATAGGACCAAAAGGCAAATAGGAGTATAGACACTAAACTCCCCAGCTCAGGACTCTTACCCACTCAGAAGTTCCACTTTTACTTCTCTACAGCTACAGGGTGTGCTTTGCAGTGTCTAGTACTAGCTACCTATATGACTAAACATTTGCAGATAGTAAAATGAGCAGAGCGAGCTGTTTTGTCACTTGCCAACCACGTATGGAGTGATAATATTCCAAAGGAATTGATTAAATTCCCCGTCATCCCTCATTATTTACTACCCGTTGTAATGTATATAGTACTTTATTCATCATCTGCTTATTAACAGGGAAAATATGGTGTACTAAACCTATAAGTACAGAGTGCGGCAGTGGGATATGGTGGTTTTTAGAACATGCTCGTTTCTGGCAGTTTTGAGTGACATAACCAGCAGTGTTGCTAATGAGATCTCTAAACCATGCAATTGTTTTTCTCAGCTTTGTGAAAGATAATATGGATAACTGGTAGGTGGAAGAGCATGTGTCACAGTAAGAACTTTTTTGAGTTGAAATTCATCACCCATGTGCAGAGAAGATTTAGAAAATGAATTTAATATCGCACGACATGAAAGAATTCCATCCCAAAATACTATCCTAAAGTGGGTGAGCAAATTTAACAATTCTGGCAATGTTTATGATAAATTTGTTGGCAGTGCAAAAGTAGTCCGCGTGCCAGAACATTTCGAGAGCTAGAGGAGGTATGCAGCAAAGTCCAACTCACTCTGCAAGGCTTTGAATCTATCAGACATCCTACACTGCATCCTACACTGTGAACTCAAATTTAATCTGTAAAACTTTCAGCTTGTGCATCAAGTTAAACCAACTGATAAACTTCCTTGAATGCAGTTTTGTAGACAGATTACCGACTTTTTGAACTCTAATCTGGATATTCTGAACAAACTAATTATGTATGATGAGGCACATTTTTACTTTTCTGGTTATGTAAATAAACAGAATTTTCACTACTGGAGTGATGAGCAACCCTTACAAATGAAGAAAAAAAACATTGCACAGTCCAAAAGTAAGGGTCTGCTGTGGCATCTCTGCCTTTGGAATTATCAGCCCATACTTTTTTGAAGAAGATAGTCGTATTGTGACCGTTAACTTAGAACGGTACCAACATATGCTCACAGTGTTGAAAATTCCTGATGATGAAGGTAGTTTTGATTATGAATTACGGTTTCAGCAAGATGGTGCCACAGCGCATATTGCTTGTGGTTCAATTAATTTTCTGTGAAACGTGTTTCCAGGATGCATAATTTCATGTTAGGAGACATAGCCTGGCTGCCAAGATCTCATGATCTGACTGCAGCTGATTACCTCCTATGGGGTTATTTAGGAAGTAGGGTGTATCATGGCAAGCCTCACACCATCTCACTGAAAGGAAACATACGGAATAAAATTAGTGCCATCAATCCTGTTTTGTTGGGATGAGTCATACAGAACCTTCACAGCAGATTGCAGGAATGTATTCATTGCCGTGGATGCTAGTTACAAAATGTAGTTTTTAAAAAATAATGAGACATTAATAAACTGCATTGTACTAGCTTACTTCTAGCATGTGTGTTTTCTTTTAATTCATTATGAGTGTCCCATAACAGGTCTTTAAAAACAGTCATATCCCAATACTGCACCCTATATAAAAGTTAAAGGAAAACAAATATGGGACTGCAGTACTTTGATGTTATGGTTTTGGGTGTCAGGGGATGGGGGGGCAAGGCTTGAGTCCTCTGTATATGCCCCTGACCATCTGCATACCCAATTGCCATACTTTTATTTGTTGCTACTACTTCAAAAAGCTCACTTATGTACACTAGAGATAGAAAAGAACCCAATTCAGAGCCTTGTGGAACGCCTTGTTTAACTTATTCAGATTTTGATCTTTATTTACCATACCCTTATTATTTTTATAATATGTTTCCATTTCCACATTTATTTTAACATCTATTTTGTAGGTACAATACAATTCAATTTTGTGCAATCCCTTAAACCCCATATGTTCTAGCTTATATGTACATTGTAAGTGCTTTCAACAAATTTGGTCGAAACGAGTGCAGTGGTGTGATTTATATTCAATACAAACAAACAATTCCTCATACTTTGTTTTACACACGCACCACGCATGAAATAAATTCATCAGAGCATAATTCATGTTTAATGCATTCTGTTCTAAACATAATGCTACCACAGTTGTAATAATTATGGAGAGCATTAATAATTATATCATTTGCTTTGTCTATTGCATAAGTTGTGGATTTATGTTTCTTTAAACCATATTGCAACTCTATAAAATTTCTTATTTTCAAAATATTTCTGTAGTTGCTTAAAATGTACTCCTTCCATCTGTTTTGATACTGCCAATTGTAGTGTAATTGGTCTGTAATTACATGTTTTGAATTATGCTTCCTTTTTGTTTGTGTATTGTGCTAACAATAACCTTTTGTTTTTATTTATATGGAAATATTACATTCAGTAGTGAAGCATTTTTTACATGACTTATGACTCCTCATTTATTTCATATGTTATGTATTTTAGCATTTCATTTGATACTTCATCCAAACCTGCAGATCTCTTTGATTTCGTTATTTATTTCTGTAAAAATGTCCTGTTGCTTTGAAAACTGCCATATAATTAATTTTAGCCAGGTCTATTATTGACTTTGATATTAAAGTTATTTCTGTTTGCTTCGAGGCTAGTTGATTCACAACATTTACGTAATAATTAAATAGATTACATATTTGTTTAGGATATCTTATCTCATGTTTATTATTCATTTCAATATTTTCTATTTGTTTACTTCTATTAAACCTTTCACTTAACCGTAGGGGTTCATTTAAGTTTGGGAAGTTACTAAACAGAGCTATATCTTCACTGTTGGCAGGAAACGAGTAAGACCAGAGGTGGATGGTTTTCCAGTATAAATTAGAAATTCTGCTGTGCGTCTGGATACTCAATGTACAGAATTTCCAAATCAAACACTAATAAAGTTTAGTACTCCTCCAGCCAAAACAGTAACATAGTAAGCAAACTTGTTCAAATTGCAAAGGAAAGAGCTTAAACTGTAAAATTTTTCACCAAAATATTCAAAGTATTAGAAGCAAAAAGTGTAATATTGAAGTACTATTAAATTCTGACTTAAAAGATTTAAACGCAATATACTTAACTGAACACTGGTTGGAGAAACATGAAATTAATAAGTTTACTTTACCTAATTATGTGTTAGCCAGTTCTTATTGTAGGAAAATTAAGAAATTGGAGGGTCATGTATATATGTAAAATCTAGTGTTAACTTCAAAGAAATAGATAAATTTAACTACCTAAATCAGGAAGAAAATTTTGAGGCCAGTATATGTGAGCTAATTGACTTCAAAGTGTTTTCTAATCTGTGTATATGGAAATCCAACAGGAAATATTGTAGTTTGCTTACCAAGCTTAGAAACTATTTTAGATTTCTATAGGCAGTCGAAAAAAGATATAGTGATTGTAGGAGATATGAATATAAACTATCTAACTGAAAATCTATGTAAAAACCAACTCCAAAACCTTTTAAATATATATGGTATGAAAATATAGTTAGAGTACCAACTAGAGTCACTAGCCTTAGCAGTACTGCAATTGATCATGTTACATTAAACACAGAGAAGTGGATGTATGAAATTCAGGTTTTTGACTCGACACTGTCAGATCATTATGCATAGATGCTGCTGTTAGCTGTTCAAATGAAAAATTGCTCACCACAACAAAGGGATCAAAAAGTTTTTAAAGTGTTAGGCTTTTAAATGATACAAATTTGAATTATCTAAATTTTTTATTAGGTAAAGAAACGTGGGAAAATGTATATATGATCAAATCACTAAATGGAGCAGTAAATAAGTTCTTGGACATATTTGGTTTTTACTTTGAAGCAGCAGTACCAGTAATCAAAATTTAGATAAATAAAGAAAATAAGAAATGGGTCACAACTGGGATAAATCAGCGGAAAGATTAAGGTTCTTGAGTAAATATGTTAGGGAAAATAAAGTATCACAAGAATTTAAGGCCTACTATCTGAAATATAAAAAAAATATATAATAAGGTAATCAAGGAGGCTAAAAGGTTACACAATGATAGCACAATAAAAGGAGCAGTTAATAAATCTAAGTCGTCGTGGGAAATAATCAGGGGTGAAATTAAAACTGAGACAAATTTAATAAATAACTATTCTATCAAAAGCGATGGTCAAAACATAAGCAACCCTAAATATATATCCGAATTATTCAACAGCTTTTACACAAGTGTTGCCAAAAAGGTGCTAAAAAAGAATTCATTGGTAAGAGCGGCTAAACTAAACCTAAAATATAATGAAAATACTCTTTTTTAATGCCAGTAACAACTGAGGAAATGAAAGCAGTGATAAACAAATTAAAAAACAAAAAAATCCTTAGGAATTGATGGATATTCAAATTATGTTGTTAAAAAATGTGCCTCGTTTCTAATAGAGTCGCTGTGCTATTTAACAAATCTTTCACTAACAAGTGGATTATTCCCTGAGAGGCTAAAACAAGCGAAAGTGAAACCTATCTACAAGAAAGATAGCAAGGATGAGGTTGAAAACTACAGACCGGTATCAGTAATATCCACCTTTGCAAAAAATTTTGAACAGATAATGTATAGCATATTAATAAACTTTCTGAATAGGTTCAAAATAATAAATGATAATCAAAATGGTTTTCAGAAAAACAAATCAATTGATTCTGCATTAATAAATGTTATTGAACAAGCTTATGGTGCACTAGACAATAAACAATTAGGATTAGGCTTATTCTTAGATCTAATAAAAGCATTTGAAATAGCAGATCATTCATTACTACTTGAAAATAGAAAGCATTCTGTAGAAATTGAGTATTTTGATAGTAAAACAAATGAAATTAAAAAAGAGCTGTCTGACTTTAAAAATATAGTGTACCTCAAGGATCTGTTCTCAGGCCACTGTTATTTATTCTGTACATAAATGACTTAGCTGACAATGTAAATAGCCTGATGAATGTGCACGTAACACTCTTTGCAGATGACACGAGCATTTTTATAACAGGGGCAAATGATGATAATACTAATCATCATATATACAGCATTTTACAGTGTATTCAAAAATAGTTTAATGCAAATTTGTTACTTTTAAAAAAGAAAAAACAGCGGCTCTAAGTTTCCATAATAAGCCTAATAAGAATGCTATACATCTAAAAATTAAAATGGGGCAAGACGAGATAAAGTATGTAAGAACCAATAAATTTTTGGGTGTGGTATTGGATGAAAATTTAAGTTGGAAAATGCATATAGACAGCCTGATTAAAAGACTCGGTAAGATGTGCTTCTTAGTAAGGTCAGTCAAATTTATGTCCAGTTTACATATTCTTAGAGTAGTTTATTTTGCATACTTTCATAGTTTACTAGTATATGGCATAATCTTCTGGGAGAATTCTAAAAACAGCATTAAGGTCTTCAGGATGCAAAAGAAAGTAATAAGAATTATGGCTGATATCTCTGATACAGCTAACGGCAAGCCATATTTTAAAAAAAATAAAATTTTGCCATTACCATGTATATTTATATATGAAACACTAAACTATACAAAACAAAACTTAAATTCCTTTAAAACAAATGCTGCAGTTCATTCACATGACACTAGAGCAAAAAACAATTTATTTGTAAATTCACACATAACCAAACTCTATAAAAATAGCTTCATATATACTGGTTCAACACTTATATACAAACTACCTCAATATATAAGGGATATTGAATCCCAACAAAAATTTAAAAAGGCTTTATTTAATTTCTTAATGGAATATAGCTTTTATAGTGTAGATGAATTCCTACATCATGAAGTAGTTAGTGAAAAATGTTAATTTGTAAATGATTCTTTATAACTCAAATCTGTATAGTCTTTATTGTATCTTATTATTCTTTTCCTTTGTGTTTCAAAATTTTGTTGAATCTTATATCTCTGCATTTGTAATTATTTATGTATCATGGTATATTTTCTTTGCATTTTAAAATGACGTGTCCTATAACATATGTATTATGTTTTTATGGATGAAATAAATACAATACAATTATTTTTATGTACCTATTTGATTTTATTTATGATTTTCCATTCTACTTTAGCTTTATTTTCTGCTTTTTCAGTTCGTTCTTCATTGTGGTTCCTTTCAACCTTTGTAATTATTGTATTTAGGTATAATTATAATTTTTACTTTCACTACCTCCTACATAGTAGGTAGAGAAGGTATTGCATTTCACTAAAAAATTTCATATCAATATTTCACAGAAAGAAATGTTTTTAGGCCCCATGAACAAAAAAAAAAAGATATACATATTATTCTTAGAAAAAGGTCTGTGTATGTGTCTGTGAACAGTATAAATAAAAAATGAAAAGTCAGATAAATACCAAACTTGGTATTTATGTTCAGTATCTTCCAAAGTTGCAACACAAACATTTTCCAGAAAATTTCCTACCCTAACTACCCTTTACATGGAAAATTGTTCAACATGTTTTATGTTCTCAAAAATGGCTCTTCACGATTTTAATTAAAATACCATACATTAAAGATATTTACATGACATAAAATTTATATCTTGAATTTTCTGTGAATAGCCTGTGAAGCCTTCATTTGGAAGGAATTTTGTATAACCTTTTATAACTGGTATATGTTAAGATATGCACTACACAAAAAATGTAGATCTCTTTAAAACATGTAATTTATTTTAGATAATATTTTTTTGTGGCATAAGGCATTTCCGAGATATCTGTTATTATTAATGGTTCGAATTGTTCAATACTTTGTCATTCTTTAAAAGTCCTGTTGATTTTCAGTTATTTCACAGACTGCATTTTAAGGCCAGTATATAGTGCCCAGTTCTTAAACATTTGACTATTGCTGTTCCCTTTGTATCTGTAATGAACTGTAACCATTTCTGCAAAGGTTTATCTCAATTAAAATGAAGTAGATAGAAAAATAAGATTTTGTAAGAAGAGTTTGTAAATCCACTAATAAATCATTGAGGGTAGAAAAACTTAATGTGAATCTAACACATCAGATTTTCAATATAAGTTAATGATTTTTCACCCTGTTTGACTGTTTTATTTGGTTTAAAAACCTCATTCTGTAGCACAACCAAGGAAAGTTTTTGCAAAAGTCAATAGATGCAGAAATCAAAATTTTACAGGAATTGCATTTTTATTTTAAACACACAAGCATATGCTTTATTACAGAAGTTTTTGGCATGAAGCATTCTTTGTTCAGAGGCAATGAAAGTGGGATGAACAAAAATATGTGCAGTTTTTAAATACTGGTCTATTTTACTGTGTGTTGTGCACTTCAATAGATACATTACGGTGTGTGGTTGTTTTTTTTGTTTTTGGAGGGGGTAAGTGATTACTTGCTGCGGAGCCATCTTGAAAGGCAATGTCGATTGTAACACCTTTTGAGCACTGGCCTTTAAGTTCAATATTTTCCAGTCCTTGTTGAGGATCCTTACTGTGCCATGATTCTTCAATACCTTGTAGTAACCATTGGGTGTCAAAATATCCTCCATTCTTCTGTATTCTTTCTCTATTCTTCCGAAAACAGGATCTGGAGCCATATAATTATGACCACATATTGGAAAAAATGAAGAATGCAATCAAAACATCTGCTTTGCTGCAAAAAAAGCCACGAGCGTTGCTATTGTAATGCTGTTCTTGCTCTGAATTTACAAGGATTTTTCTCTTTAGGGCTTTATTTTCTAACAGCTACTGTTTCTTAAACCACAATAAATTCACCCCCCCCCCCTGTATGCATTATTCACACACAAGTGAATGTCAGAAACCGTGGTACTGATCTGCAGCCAGGAGAAACGTTGTGAGAGGAATCTGCTTGCTTTGCACCAGCATGGTTTCAGATACGAATGTTCAGTGCAGTACAAACTTTAGTTCACGCTTACATTGAAAGCTTTGAATATGACTATTTAAGCAGCCAATGTATGTCCAAGTATGCAAAGATTCATATTTTGCTCCTTTCCACCTGAGTACCGTGAAACCTTCTCGTAGGCGCAGTAGTTGGAATAGGTATTATGACACTGTAGAGTGTGCTTACTTAAATCCTTATACTATGGTGAAAAACATTTTACTTGGCCTTATGTATATTTCAAATAAGGAGTCCAGTTTTGCTTTAACTAAAAGACTGCCTGTATCGAGTTTTGAAAAAACCTGGAATGTTTGGTTGTCTCTAATGATGACATGAATCGAGTTTTGCTAAATCTGATTTCATAGATCGATTCAGATGCTAAAAAATACAGAGATGCGATATATAACTCACCTTCAGAAATTTTTGCATGTATCGACTTTTGCAAAAATGCTCCTCAATTGTTTTATTCCTCTTGTCATGCATTTTTTACTTTCTCTAATACTGTGTATAGTAAGTCGGAGAAGATTGTATTCCACCCAAAAAGAGCATTTTTAGAAAAAGGTCAGTGTGTGTGTGTGTGTTTTAGAGAGGGAGAGGGAGAGAGAACTCAAAAAATGAAAAGTCGGATAAATACGAAGCTTAGTATTTAAGTTCAGCATCTTCCAAAGGTGTGACATGAAGATTTTTAAACTCTCCCTACCCACAACTATTCTTTATATAGAACATGTTTGAAAATTTTAGATTTTCTAACAAAATGACTCTAATGATTTTGATTAAAATGCCAGATATTAAGAAATTTATACATGAAAAATAAAATGTATATCTTGAATTTCCTGGGAATAGCCTGTGAAGTCCTCTTCATTCGGAAGAAATTTAAGTATATTCTTGTATAATTGGTAAACATTAAGCGATAGATGAAACTTACTACACAGACAAATGTAGATTTCTTTAAAACACGCAATGTATTTCAAATAACATTTTTTGTGGCATAAACTATTTCTGAGATATCCATTATTAATGGTTCAAATTGTTCAATACTTTCCATTCTTTGAAGTCCTGTTGACATTCGTTTCTTCTGATTGCATGGAAGGAGTACCTAAGGAATTTTAAGGCCAGCATGACATCCAGTTCTTTAACATTTGGCTACTGCTATTACCTAAGCATCTATAACAAAATGTGTAATGTAGCTATTTCTGCAAAGGTTTACCTTGATTAAAATGAAGTAGATTGAAAAATAAACTTTCATAAGAATATTTGTATACAACTAATAACTGATAAAGTGTAGAGAAAGTCATGTGAGCATGACATATCAGATTCTTTAAGATCATTATCTTCTATCTACATTTGTTTTAAACCTTCTAAAAGGCATTGTCATTTCTGGCCCATTCTGAATTGTGTATTTGAAAATCTCGTATCTTTGGTTTATGTGATTTTTATTATACATATCTTCCCAGCTTACTTCTACAAGATATTTTCCAAGGTTAAACTTCCCTTGTATTAATTTGTGCAATATCTCTTTCAAAGCTTGATTTTAGAATTTGGCCAAAATTGCCAACTATCCCTGCCTTTATGACTGAAGGCATTTTGTTCTTAAATTTTTTTATCGTTTGAGTATTTAAATCACCCATTAATATATTTTTGTCTTTTTCTCATGTATTTGGTTTAGTAGGTTTTCTATGTTTTAGGAAACAATTCTTGCCTTTCCTGTGGAGATCTATACACTCCAATTAATACTATGCTGGTCTCTTTCCACTTTTGTGTTGCTGCCTACATTATGATAATAGCGTCTACCCATAGTAATTATTTACAACTTCCTCTGCTTTTAGGCCAGTATCATAATGTTAGGCTATAGGTCTACTATACTTAGCTCTGTAGATGTTCGTTTGTTACTTATATACTGAATATTTTTATGAGAAATTCCATGTCACTGTTTTTCCCTTTATCTGCAACTTTGTTTACCCATACATTTTCATAATTTTTGTTATCTATAGTGATATTTTCAATGTTTTGTTTCCTGATTTTACCAAACTCATCTCTTTCTTCAGTTTTTCTGAAATAGTCTATTTTGTTAGCACACAAACCTGGTTTTAGTTTCCCTTCCTTATGCATACATTTACAATATCATTTATTAACTTCCCTAATAGAAAAGATCCTTTCCTATTTAAATGAAGGCCATCCCTTCCCTAAACCACTATCATCCAAAAATTTGTTTATCTACAGAAACTGCCTTAAGTATACCTATCATATGCCCAACATATTCCCTCATTTAAATTAGCAATATATGCTCTAGTTAAATATCTTCTTACTATGCAATCAACTACCTCAATGTCTTGTGTTTCTAGGCATTTGCTGGATGTTCCAACTTGGTTTCTGTAATGTTTTGTTTTTCCAGTTTTTATATCAGCTATAATATTGCTTTCATTTTCACAGATTTCCCTGTACTTTTTCTTCACATTTTCATCCTCATACAAATATGATTTGTATTTTCCTGCTTTTTCTGTGTCTTGCTTTGCATCAACACACTACATACCACCAATATGATTTGTATTTTCCTGCATTTTCTGTGTCTTGCTTTGCATCAACACACTACATACCACCATCTTGATTATCTTTCACAGATTTGTAGAAAAAAGTTTGCAGAATATTTGGCATACCTTCCTAGCTTTGCCTGTAGTGCTTGATTACCAAGACATGTCTTTCACATATTTTCAGCAAAATTCTAAAATGTTGACTGAAAGCGGCTAAAACCAAAAGATTGCTTTTTTAATTTTGAGTGAAGCAATAAAAGAAAATAAATGGTTTGACTTAAATGCTTGTTATTGTGCATTTAATGCAAAAACCAAATAGGTGCAATACTTAATAACTATCAGTGCTTATTGAATGGGTATTTTTATTTAACAGTTTAAGGAAATAAGTATCCACTAAGAAGAAATAAAAACCATGTATGGCGTTAGTACTGAAGTTGAAAATACCAGTATGCAGTGATGAAGGCAAGTGATAAATACTGCTGTGTGAGGCACTTGTGTGGTCAGTTACTCAGCCATTATTGTAATGTTGCAACTTCAGTAAAACATAATGATTTGTACAAAACAAAAATGCTAAATGGTGGCAAAATGGGGCATTTAAGGAAGAAAGTGTCTGTAGATAAGTTGTTGCTCTAACATACATTTCTGTGTGGCTAGCCTTAATAATTATCCAGCTCCACACTTTCCACTTCATCAATCCATGTCTCTGCTATTACCAGCACATTGCCCAGTTTTAAAACTTTACATATTTATATAATTCATGCTAAATATTTCAGTCTTTAGACATTTTAATTACAAAATATAATTGTAATCAGTAGTCTCTGCAGGAAACTCATTCTTACTGCTGACTAAGCCTCTTCAACTTCACTCTAAGACCTTTTTACTTTCTCTACTACTTATAGTAAGTAGGGAAAATATTGCATTTCACCCAAAAATTCGATATTGAGATTTCAGTGGAAATACATGTTTTGAGGTGCCCTGAATCCAAATAAAGCATTTTAGAAACATGTCCGTGTGTGTGTGAACAGCATAACTCAAAAACAAAAAGTCTGATAAATACCAAACTTGGATCTTCCAAGGATGCGACACGAAGATTTTCAAGAAAATCCCCCCACCCCAGATTATTCTTTACATGGAACATTTTTCAAAAATGGCTCTAACGATTTTGATTAAAATATCGTATGTTTAAGATATTTTCATGACAAATAAAATGTATATCTTGAATTTTCTGGGAATGTCCCCCGAAGCCCTCTTCATTCCAAATGACTTTCGCATAACTGGTAAACCATAAGAAATAGACAAAATTTTACTATACAAAAAATATAGATCTTGTTAAAAAACACAATTTATGTCTTTCTTTTTGTTGGTGGAATGAACCATTTCCGAGATATTCCTTGTTATTTGTTTGAATTTTCCAGTACTTATACTTTTTCTCAAATGGGAATTCATTATTCGTTTTTTTATGTCCTAAACATGTAAAGAGAATGGAATGCTCCACATAGCAACCAGCTCTTAAAATATTTGACTATCATTTAACGCCTACCATATCCCCCTTGCACCTACAAGAAAATTAGCAATAAGATTAACATTTCGATATCCCGATTAACATGAAGTAGAGAATAAGCATTTGTAAAAATAGTTTGTACAAGAGTAGAAAAAGTCATGTGAATGTAATACATCAGATTTTTAATTTCTTGTGCATATTCTCACCTGATTTCTAAGATGCTCCTTCAGCTGTTAGCCCTCTTTAGCACCTGTTGCCAGTTGATACCAAGGCCACTACTTCATCCCTCTCTTTGTTGCCCAGTGAGGCCATCCTTTTTGTTGACATCATGCTATACTACTTGCCTCTCTCTCCATATCTTTTTACTACTTAGGCAGATCTTTTATTTTTCCCTCTCGGAAATATGCCCGTTTCTCTTATTTCTACTCCATCAAATGTGCTTTGTTGTTCATTGACTCGGCATTTATCATTGCTTCTGTAGCAGTTTCTTAGTAATCACTTTCCTGTCTTTTTCCAGCTGTGTAAAGCTTTAATCTTTTAATAAATGCACTTCACTCTTTACCTTATGCCTATTTCAAATTTTAAAATTATATTTCTGTGTACTTTGGTCTTCATTGGGGTCCTGTCCAATATAAATCTTAATCCCCTTCAGCTTCCTTAAGCACATTAGTACTCTTCATTTAAAGCTTACTTTGATCCAGCCAACTTGAGTTGTAGTTTGTTTTCCAGTATCTCTTTCACACTCAGATTTAGCTTTCTGATTTCCTCTTCTTCCACTCCATGTAGTAAGATATTAACTTTCCTATTCTTGCATGCCCAAAATTGTGTAGTGACTTTGTCTTTTGCATCTTGTATAGCTTACTTTTAGTAGCTCCATATTATTGTCAATTTTTGTCAGCTTCTTTTCTATTTTTTGGTTTCCCACTTCTTTCATTATAAAATGCAACAAGCCCATGATTTTCTCCAAATCAACTGGATTCTGCTCATTCCTTAATATTGGTACTCTATTTTCTTCTGTCTTTTGAAGAACTAAATCATCCGGTTGATACAAGCCACCGATCTTACTATAGAGCACCAGATAAATGCACCTGGTTGCCACTACCACTGTCATTAGACTTGAATAGGTATACTCTTCTGTTAACATTTAATTTTAGTTTATTTTCTGCAGGCAATTGCTTCGGTTTTTCTATGGTTTATTGATTTTAATACACAGCACATGTTGCTTAACAATATTAACAATTCCAGTTCATGTGATTTACAAGTATAACTAGTTTTTGCTTGAATGATATTTGTAGCGAGATCATTATATACATCAAGAGCAAGATATGAAAAGAATTCCTGTGGAACAGCAAAGTATAAACATCAATTATTCTACTTCAACAACTTTTCCTTTGCATTAATATTATAAAGAGAGAGAAAATTTGTGTGATGTGTGTATAGAGTAATTTCAAAAACCACCCAACAAATTTCAATAATTATTTTACCAAAGAGAAGTCTCTCTCTTTCCAATTGACATAGCCCTAAAGAGATTTCCAACAGTTTAAAATCTGGGGATGTTTCAGCGGATTTATACATTCACGTCACTGAATTTTAGTGCCATGTTTGGAATATCGGATATTTTTTTACCCTTCATTACAGTGTGACAGATTTTAATGACATAGTCTAAACGGGTAAAAGGGTAGGCTTAATTCTTAAGATTTGTTTTATTTAGTTATTCTCAGCAGTAGCTAGCCCTGCATAGTTTACCACCTTTCATACCATTTGGCAAGAGGATCATCAACTGGGTAACTACTTTGTAACAACTTTATATGATTCAGAAAGTAACATAATGAATACAAGAATAACAGGGAGAGGAAACAGCAATGTACTTATTTTCTCCATTATTGTAATTCCATGTCAGAATGCCCTGGTCTTACATATTGGGGACTGTGCTACATTGTAGAGTATTATACTATCTGCAAGAGTGCATGATATTACCAAATTCTATATACCAAACGATCCTTTAGGAGGCTATCTCTCATGTTTTAAATTTGAGTCACCCTATCACACCTAGTGAATGCACATGTACTTAGTACATGGAGCTCAGTTATTCATAAAGCCCATTGCAAAGATTGATTTTTATTCACGGGGGGGAAAGGTGTAAGAGCTTTTTGTATATTGTGTGATTACTGCATAATGACAGAATCCATGGGTAGCTCAAACATTGTAGTTACAGCATTAAGAGGAAAAAATGTTACGTAGGAAAAAGTAGTTGGCATATATGATGAGCCTTTTTTCATATCTTTTATTTTCTTTCCATTCTCCCCCTCTTTATTTCTTTCTTAAACCTATTGTGTGTGAACATGCATGCAGACTTCTTTATAAGTGAATTGCCATTGATAAAGTTTTAACATGCTTGAATCATGATCCAGAGATAACAAATTTCATTAGAATAAAACTTCAAGCATTTGAATTCATAAAGCTCATATAAAATTGTGCATCATATGGTGTGGCTCCTCTGGGTTTGTTAACATGCCTTATATTACAAAGGCATGGCAGAGCTAAATTGCTGATGCCTTTCTTATCAGACTCCCACATGAAAGGTGTTGCTCTACTACCAAACACTTCGTAGCTGTGAACTGAATGTTCTTTCTTAATACTCTACAATTCCATGCTTCCAACACTTCATTTGCATGAATATATGTTTGTTGCATCCTACTCCCGGCCATGTTGTGTTGTCAGTTTGTCCCATTTTCCCAAATGTTAGGAGAGATGTGCAAAAATACGCATGTTATACCATCCTGATCATTCTGTGTAGTGGGTAAGAGAAACCCTTTTCCTGAGCCAATGGAAGTTATCAGGGTTTAAGACTGCTAAGGATAATCTACCAACCTAAGTATGTATTTCCATAGAAAGATGTGTAAATGATAATTTATGCATATTTCAGCATACTTTCATAACTTAACTATGTTTTACTGTTTTGTTTAAAACCATGGTACATTTAAATACCTCTGCTTTACATACAGTATGTGTCATTACACACCTTCTTTATAACTCCACATTTTTATCTTACATGATCTCGGTGAGTTTAAACAAAGGTGGCATTCATTGTTCTAGGAAGCAATTCTATACCAGATTGTTAATAACACTAGCCTTGTCCTAAGTTTATTATTTTATTTTTATAAAATACCAAAGCTCTTTAAGAAAAGCTGTGTGTAGCTTCTTGTATATTATAACAATAAGTATGTATCAATTTAAAATATGAACTTTACATTATGATAATGCACTTTGTTTCATTGCTCTGCATCTCAGATTTAAGAGAACTTAGTGTCTTGAAAGTGATTTATTTCCTGAAAATTGTCATTCTATACTGTGACCATTGTAAAGGTTTTCATATTTGATAGAGACTTTCCTTGGTGCACTTTGGAAATATTGCAATTCAAAGAAATAATATAAGGTAATTTGTAATTCTGTTTCACATGAAATGACTGATATTGGATTTGCATAAAAATATCTGGTAACATGTTTAATATCACTGGTTAACAATGAAAATGTTAAATAAATAATTTCTGCTGATTCTTGTGTATTTACATCTGCCAAATCCAAAAATGAAGCCAGATTATTCCATCACCCACCAATTTTTTGTAACATTAAAAAAACAATTCATGTTTATTAGCATAGGGTGGTAAATGTACTGATTAAAAGAAAATAATTTTATTTCATTGGCATTAGATGATTGTTGTCTGTGACTTCAGGAATGACAATGTTCAACAATGAGCTTCTTCCCACAAAACTATGGTTTTCCTGCCCAGGTCAATGTTTACTCCAACAATAGATAAGGAAGGTCTGATACAGATAGAAAGGGTCTGTATAGGTGCTAGAGGAGTAGAAACTTTGTTTAATGAAAGAAGCTAATGCCGTGTGTTCTCAGTTGTGAATTAACAATTGCAGTGTCAGTTAATGGTGTGTTTTCTTAAGCATTGTGAATTAGGATGAGGAAATATCTCGCAAATGTGTAAATGATAAAAACAATTTTTGTTACATTTGTGTTGAGTTCACTTTAAAAGCGCAGAGTTAAAATTTGACTCCTCAAATTAAAAGAGCTTATGAGTGTTACTTTGACAATAAAATAGACCAGAGTAAGTTTTGCGCTCCAGAAATCGGTTGTGCCAAAAGGTAACACTATTAACCGCCTGGTTAAAAGGCTCCCATCATATGCCTTTTGCAGTTCCTAGAGTATGGCAGGAACCTAAGAATCATATAACAGACTGCTAATGCTTCTGCTTGACAAATATATCTGGAACAAATTCAAAGTCCAAACATACTGTTAAATATCCATCTTTAGAATCAGCAATTCGGTCAGTACCTCATGGGCCAGACCTTCCCTTACCAACTCCACCAGACGACAAAAAATGTGAGTGAAGATTTTGAAAGTGTTGATGACATTGGTGAATTACAACAACAGAGTGACCCAGATTTTGTGGAAGGAGTTACCATAATTGAACAGCACTTTCTAATACAGGAGGATCTAAATGACTTGGTTCATGATCTTGGGTTATCTAAAAGTAAAACCAAGTTACTTGTTTCAAAATTGAAAGGCTGGTGCCTCCTGCAGGATAGCACCAATGTAAGTTCTTTCCGTTAACGCCAAAAGGAATTTGAGCATTTATTTTCTAAACAGCATGGCCTAGTTTTCTGTAATAGTGTTGGTTGTTTGATGGAGTCCCTGGGTGTTCAACATAAACCTAAAGACTGGCATTTGTTCATTGACTCCTCGAAAACAAGCTTGAAAGGAATCTTACTACATAATGGAAACAAGTTTCCATCCGTTCCTATAGCCCACGCCGTTGGTATGAAGGAGAGTTACGTGAACATGCATCTCTTGCTATCCAGTATCTGGTATGATGACTATTCATGGCAGATAGATAGGTGCAGATTTTAAAGTGATAGCTATCTTACTTGGGTTACAACTTGGCTATACAAAATTTTGCTCTTTCTTGTGCATGTGGGATAGTGGAGATAAAAGCAATCATTATGTTAAAAAAAAGCTGGCCAAAGAGAGAGTCATTCAATCCAGGACAGGCAAATGCTCATCAACCACTTGCAAGTGCTGACAAAATCGTTTGCCTCCATTACACATCAAACTAGGTTTGATTAAGAACTTTGTGAAAGCAATGGATTGTGATGGGAGTGCATTTCTGTTCCTGAAAACGTAAGTTCCAAAGATCAGTCAAGCGAAACTAAAAGAGGAAATATTTGTTGGCCCTCAAATTAGAGAAATAATGAAAGATTCACAGTTTGAAAGCCTGTTAAATATGCAAGAATGAGCTGCATGGTTCTCTTTCAAAAACATTGTCATAAACTTTCTAGAAAACTACAGGTCTGAACATTACAGAGAACTTGTCAATGAGCTGATTAAGAACTACAAGGTCATGGGATGTAATATGTCTTTGAAAATACACATGTGGGGCTCCATCTTGACTTCCTCCCTGAGAACCTCGGCGCTATCAGTGACGAACATGGCGAGCGTTTCCATCAGGTCATCGCTGAAATGGAAAGATGCTACCAGGGAAAATGGACTCAGAATATGTTGGCAGACTACTGTTGGACACTCAAGAGAAATGTTCCTCAAGCAAAGTACAGTCAAAAATCTACTTTACATTCATTTTAGGCACGTAAAAGGTATTCTGGCTAAGGTATTACACATATTAAAATGTATAATTACCAGAAATGTTATTCATGCAATTACTCAAAACCTGTGGGTGATGGAAAAGTTCTGTAAAAAGATTTGAAATCAGCATAGAAAGGTCAATAAGAATCTCCCATTGTACTTGTTTTAGCATTACAAATCTTAAATTTTGTTGGCCAAATTTAATTTAACCACCAATTGTAATGTTCAAGTGTTGTCAGATACAGCAAGACTTTCATAAGGACACAGATCTGGTTGTCTACTGGGGAACAGTATATGTTTCTGTAATGTAAGTTAGTTTTACATTTTCATTTACAGGTCACTGGAGAAGGTTCTTTGTTTGTTTTCAATCCAATTACTGGACAAACTCTCACTGAAGATGGAGGTGTTGTATGGCTGGGCTACAAAGTAAAACAGAGTTCATTGTTACATCAAGCTAATAAAGAGTTTCTTAGAGGCATTCTCCTTGTAGATGACAACATCACACCACACATATATCCAGAATGTGCTTACTCTGTTGCTCAGAGCATTGCAAACCTCACCTTCCTGTATACAGTGGATCCTAATACTGGAGTTCTAAATGGTTATGCTTTTAACCTCAGCAGTGAAAAGGTTAGTTTTAGCAAATTTGCATAGTTTTAAATGAGGTAAGTCTAACATTCTCGCTAAGCATGGGTCAGTTTCACTGATGATATTTCTTTAATGGTGTTTAAAAAAAAAAGGTACTGCTGTTCCACCAAGCATTCATAAAATTATGACAGTTCATATGAAACCGGACATTGCAGTCATATTCTGAATGTTTGATTTCGTATGTAGCTTCGTACTCCTATGGTAGGGTTACCCCAAAAGTTTCTGAAGCATTACTTTGTATATCTTCATGCCAGATATTTATTTTGCAATACAACTTTCTCTGTAATCTATGTTTATCTACAGCTGTAATACCAACCCATCATTGTTGAAAGTCTGATAACTGTTTGGAAGTTTAGCATATACAGATGTGAAAGCAGGAATGCCTCCATTCTTTCTTAAATGTTGCACACTTGGCATTCAGAGCGTAAAGCATTCTTGGCAGCGGTATTACACAAAGTAGCACACGCTATTTGAAATTTGTTTTCTTACACTTGAAGTTATTGCATCACACTACTATGTGAGTAGCGTACCAAGACATGTATACATGTCTGGCAATTATGGGTGTTTATTTCTGTAATAGCCAAAACAAAGATGAGAGAAGAGAGGTGAAGTTCATTTACCGCAATGTTCTTGTTTCTTCCAATCAAAGACATATAATAAGCATATAATTATAGCATAAAGACATATAATTAAAGACATCCAATAAAGATAAAGAATAACAAGCAGTATGTTTACATTTGAACAGATACTTGAAAATAATTACCTTCTCTATTCTATGTACCAGGAAAAAACATAAAAATAAGTTGATACTTTTATGTGCGTAACAACATTATTAGTTATCATGACAGTGGTGAGGCAAATTACATTATGTGATCACAACCTCTGCCCTGTTGCAATATTTTTCTATCTTTGTGCATTAGAGGATTAAATCTGAAGATAAATTTACAATGCCAATAACGAATTGCTCCCTTAAAGAAAATTGCTGACAGAATGGACTATGTTGCTTGCAATACTATGTTTGTAGAAATGAATGTGTGCATGTCTATTCACCATGAGAATTTTCTTAATGAATCCATGGCCTCGTCAAGTTTTAACATTAATAGAATAAGGAATACAAATTGGATATATACAGAGAATACATATAAAATAATATTATAATAATAATAATAATAATAATATACTAAGACTAATTTCTTAAGTATTCAAAAACTGATTACACACTAATAGGTTTGGTCAATTAAACATCTTTTTTTACATCTTTTCTAAACTTAATTTGGTTAAAATTAGTTATTTTATTTGTAATTAGATTATACATATGCACTTTTGCCATAGATTATACGAGGATCAACCAATAAGTAAGTTTCCCTATTATTTTATAAAAAACATTACACACATTTGATCATTTTGAGCTAATTTTATTTATATTGTACAATCCTTCTACATAGTCAACATGTTTCTCCAAGCCAGTGTTGTACCAGATTGGGTCCTGTGCTCGCAACCAGCTGTTCACTGATTTGACTTCATCATCAGTGTTTTACCTTAGAGTTGGAGGAGCATTTGAAAATCACTTGGGACAAGCTCCGGTGAATACGAAGGATACGGGATACGAGAAAACTTCCAAGTTAAATCTTGATCCAGGCGGAGCTCAGAAGATTCAACTGGAAAGTTTTCTTGCATCCTCCATATTCACCAGATCTTTTCCCAAGTGATTCTCAGATGTTCCCCTGACTCAAAGGTCATCTTAGAGGTAAGCACTTTATCACCATGACGAAGATGAGTCAGAAGTGAACCAGAAGTCGAGTCCTGTACTCGTAACCAGCTGTTCACTTCTGGTTGATTTTTGTCACGGTGTTAAAGTGCTTACCTCCATGATGACTTTTGAGCCAGGGGAACATGTGAAAATCACTTGGGAAAAGATCTGGTGAATATGGAGGATGCAAGAAAACTTCCCAGTTGAATCTTCTGAGCTCTGCCTGGGTCAAGATTCAACTTGGAAGTTTTCTTGTATCCTCCGTATTCACCGGAGCTTGCCCCAAGTGATTTTCACATGTTCCTCCACTCAAAGGTAAGCACTTTTAACACCGATGATGAAGTCAAATCAGTGAACAGCTGGTTGCGAGCACAGGACCCGACCTGGTACAACACTGGCTTGGAAAATCTTGTCACATCCCCAAAAATGCTTGGAAAAATATGTTAACTATGTAGAAAAGTAACAGAGGGATTGTACAATACAAATAAAATTAATTCAACATGATCAATTGTATGTAATGTTTTTTATAAAATAGGGAAGCTTACTTATTGGACGTCCCTCGTACATGCCCTTATGCAGTGTTGAGTTGATCTTTTTCCTTATGAATGCAGTTTGTTGACTGTCTGTGTGTGTGTATTTATTACTGTTTCTGTTGAAATATTTAGGTACAGTATTGTTTATGTTGAATAAGTGATTGTTATTCCTTATAAAGGACATGGTGTCTAGTATACGGACTTGGTAGAGTAAGAAAATTATTTTGACGGAATTATGGTTTACATGATGTCATCCTACTTAGGTTTAGCATTAGCCTAATTATTTTCTTCTCCATTATGAACAGAGTGCTCATTTCATTGCCAGATCCCCAGATAAATATATGATGTGTGTTTCTAAAGTAAGTACAATACTTTTTTAAAAAATAGCACATTATTTTCCAAATATTATCATTCATTACCTTACATTATTTCTCCACATAGTCACCGCTGTTATTCAGGCACTTGCCATAATGGGAAACCAGTTTATGTATGCCTTCATTAAAGAATGATGTCGCCTGTGATGAAAGCCAAGTCTGCACGTCTTGTTTCACAACATCAATGAAATGTTTCCCACCAAGAAATTTTTTTATATGAAGAAGCAGACCAAAATTGCTTGGTGCCAAATCCGGACTGTAGGGAGGTTGGTCAAATTGTTCCCAACCAAATGATATGATTAGATCTTGGGTTTGTTTGGCTGTGTGTCATCAGCCAAAAGGATTCTGTGCAAAAGCTTTCTACGCCTTTCATTCTGTATTGCACAACTGAGCTTTCGTAGTGTCTCACAATAGATGTCTTTGTTTATTGTTGCATTGCGGGCAAGAATTCAACCAGCAAAACACCTTGTCTGTACCGGAAAATCATGCACATGATCCTGTGAGTGGATATCATCTGTTTGAATTTCTTCTTCTTGGGGTATGTTGTGTGCCTCCACTCTATGGATTGTTGGTCTGATTCAGGAGTGATGTGAGACATCCATGTCTCATCACCTGTAACAATGCATGCTAGCAAGTCTCATCACCTGTAACAATGCATGCTAGCAAATCATTGTCTTCCACAACATACCACATGATAAAAGTCAGTGCAGCGGCAGATAGCTTGTTCTTGTGCTCATTGGTAAGATTTTTGAGCACCCATCTTGAGTACAATTACCAAAATCCTAAGCATTTTGTCACAGTATTATTGAGGACTGACCTTGAAATTTGTGGAAAATGTGAAGACAGCATTGATATGGTGAAACGTCTGTCCTTGTGAATGTTTTCTTCTACAGCTTACACCAAATCATCCATGATCACAGATGGTCAGCTGCTCTGCAGTTGTTCATCCGCATTTTCACAACTTTTGTTAAACTAACCCACTTCCTCACCATTCCATCGCTCATTATTGTTTCCCCATAAATCTCACACAATTGGCCATGAATGTTTACTGGCGTAACATTTCTCGCATTCAAAAACTGAATCATTGATCTGACTTCACAGTCAACGGATCATTTGATTGTTTGAACATTTCAAAATGCTGTAACAACAGGAAAACGCAAAGTGACGATCGCTCACAGCTAGGGTTGCCACATTCCAAGAACCAAAATCAAGGACATAGTCCAAGCATTAATGCTGTCGGCAAAGGAATTGCCATTATGAAGAAAATTAATGTTAGTTTGCATTAAATAACTCTTTAATTAAAACATTAAACACAAATTACTAGAATATATACAATTGTGTTGCTACAGTTGAGATCTGTTTTACACTAAGTTTTGTACCAGTCATATTTCTCTGAGATTTGAATAGAAGAAAGGAACTTGCTCTGATTCTGAATGAGTCTGTGAAAAGCAGTGCAACTTATATTTTTCATGTTATACTGAATTTGGAGCATTGCATTTACTGAAGTTAATGCCAGCCTGTTCCTTTCTTCTGTCCATTGTGCATTCACTAAAGAAAATACTCGCTCCACATTAGCATTATGCCCTGGAATGGAGGAATAGTATTGCACAATTGCAAGCAGTTCTGAATATTGCTCTTCAGAAACACAATCTTATGAATGTTAACCTCATACAAACCACAGAACATACAAACATGAGGCAGGCGCTAGAAATAAAGGAACGGGAAACAGCAAAAATCACAGAAAATCGATTATAGTATTGCTTCTGCTGTCACTGTTAGCGCGAGATCAGCGATATATCGATGGTCTTCGTCAGCCAGTGTTGCCATCTGTAAACTTCTATCATAAGGAATGGTGAAATACTTGAACAGCATTCGGCAGTAAAACTCAAGTTAATAATACAAATATTTTTTTAGCACTCGCTGCTTTCACGAACTTTTATCTCTTCGTCCTCTAGCATAACAGTACTTGCTTTAAAAACATGTACCTTGTGCCTTATTGAGTGCAGATTGTACATAGGAGAAGTATATCAGTTTTAGTGCTTTTAGGTTACAGATGCTTTTTAAAACAGATATTAAATAATGGGCTCTGTTTATTCTTGTTGTGACATTCTTAATATGGCTTTTCCAATTTAATAGTATATAAATTGAGGTTCCCCTAAAAGTTTGTTTCAGAAACTGTATGGTTTCATTTTTGTATGCAATTTTTGGTGCTAGTGACTTACTACCTCTATATGCACATGCACGGAGATTTTTTTCCATTTAATAATAGTTTATTTGTGGTTAACCATTTTGCCATACTTATCATTACATTATCAGCTTGACTTTGCAGGTCTGTGTAAGTATTACCCTTTAGAATAAAATTGGTATTGTTATCTTATAATATAGTCTCTATTTGTGGTATATTGACAGGCAGACCATTAATGTTTACTGGGAAAAGTAAAGGTCTAAGGGGAACTCCACAGCTGACTGACTTTGTATCAGAGTTTACATTGCTAATACCACTACTTGTTACAGTAACTTGCCATTTGTCAGTGAAGATTTGAACCACTTACAAGCTACTTCATATACTCCATAGACTTCTACTTTGACAGTAATGTAACATGATCAACTAAATTAAATGTCTTACTCAAGTCCATGAATATATCAACTGTGATGCTTGAAACATCAATTCCTTCCACTGTTCTCTTTATGAATGCATAAAAGACATTTAATGTGGATTTGTTTAATTTTAAAGCCACTTGATTTATCACTAAATGCATACTTTTCCAAGAAAGGAACAATTCTGCTGCACGTAACTGTTTCCAGAATTTTAGAAAACCCAGACTGGATAGCAATAGATCTATAATTATCAACAATATTTACATGATCTTTTTGATATACAGGAACAATTTTTGCCTGTTTGAATTTATTACAAAATAGTCCAGTTGGCTATTGCATATATCCTGTATGAGTGAGACATTACTGTCCTTACATGATTTAATTATGCACTCAGATACCTCATCAAATCCTGCAGGATAGTTAATCTTTTTAGTTACTTATTTTGCTTTTTTCATCATGTGTAACTGGCCTAAGAATAATAGTTTTTTAATTTCTGTTTAGTTTAGCACCACATCATCATCATCATCATCATCATCGTCGTCGTCGTCGTCATTATTATTATTATTATTATTATTATTATTATTATTATTATTATTATTATTATTATTATTATTATTATTATTATTATTATTATTATTATTATTATTATTATTATTATTATTATTATTATGCTGTGGTGATGGTGCTTCATCAGCAACAGTGATAAAATGGTATTGAAGATGTAAGTGACTTCTGTTGGATTCTTAATGATATTAGTTATTTTTAATGGGATTTGATTATCATGGCATGCTGTAGAACTGGCAGTTTCCCTTTTTATTATATTCCATAATGGTTTGTTTGTTTATGTTTGATGAGTTACTAGTGCATGTATCAGTGTACTATTTTTTTGCAGCCTTCAATACTTTATCATAAATTTTCCTATATGTATGTGGTATTTTTTGAACTGTTAAAGTTTTGTTAATTTTACTTATTTCAAGGAGATAATGTTTCCTATTGCTGGAGTTTATAATTCCTTTAGTAATCCACTTTTTCCGTATGTTCATCTGTCCATCTTTTATTGCTTTATATGGAAAGGCTGTATTACAGTGGTGCATAAAATTTGTTATAAAGTTGTGATATTTCATGTCTACAGAGAACACAGTATATACATCTGCTCAATCTTCATTGTTAATAGTGTGTTAAAATACAACATGTTTTGATTTAAAAAATTGTTTATATTTTACTTCAGTGTTAAACGTATAGCTAATGTTTAATATATTTGTTAAGCTTAATATTAAAGCATTATGATCGGAGTAACCTGCATTAATGTTTGAAAGGTTGTAGTTCATAATTTTTTTTGTCAAATAACATGACAATAATTATTGTACTGGAGCTATCCGTTTATCTAGTGGGACCTTATATAGCATTTTCCAGATTAAATAAGCAAGTAGGTTTTTTAATTTTTGTAGGGATGAGCTTTCTTTTTGAAAATCTATATTGAAGTCTCCTTAAGTTAATATCTTCTTTGCATGCTTTTTATGAAGGTAATCATACTTTCTAACTTATAAACTCCATTAGGTAACCATTATAAATGGTGTTACTGAACTACACCGAAATAATTTCAGAGATTGTAGACATGTGTGATATAAGCATTTAGTGTAGGCAATGTTTAGTGCATGGCTAAACACAACACAGTTATATGGTGTTAAGTATTTTGGTATCAGATGCTGATAAGTAAGTGTTAAAGCAAAGATTGGCTTAAAACGTCTTTAAAACTGCTGCACGTGTAGAGAAATATCTATTTTCAACAGCTCGTCATTAGTGTTCTCAAGATTTACTGCTACAAAAATCTCTAAAATCTTGAACTAATCACTTGACAATGCGACACTGGACATTAACTGCCTTCTTGCATTTTTAAGCCTACTCCAGGGGCATTTCTTTAGCTGTGCATGTGGTCCCAAAGCTGATGTCCCAAAGGTCATGAGTTCATTTCCTGTCATCCATTTATTTATTTTTTTAATTCCATATAAAGAAGTGCTGCATATACTCAGAACGTGATTCTGATTGGCTAGTGCAATATCACTAATATAATTTCCTGATTCGGCTCATGACATTAGTATACTGAGGATTGTCTGTGAAACAACATGGAGATGATGATGGTGATCACGTGGCCTCTTAAAGAGGCATGCATGTAGGCTCTTGGAGCCCTTTGTGCCTCATATTCTAGGCATTACTCAAGTTCGATGGTCTGTAAGAAACGAACCACATCCTTGATATGTGCCCTTCATATCTCCTCAGATTCCAAAAAGAAGGACCCTAAGGATGCATACCTATGCATAGCGAAACCTTCGCATTCACATAGTATATGCTGTGAGGTCTTAAAACCCCTTGCACATTTCCAACATAAAGGATCTTGTGTAAGACCCATTATGTATAAATGTCTGCACAGTGTTGTGGCCCATGAGATAGCTCACAACTTGTCTGAGCTTAGATCTGGTCAAATTCAGGAGAAACTTCCTCACTTTCCGGTCAGGCCCTAATATCAAACTATGGGCCTGCCTAGCAGTGGTTTGCTTACTCCAGATTTCAAGATGAGCCCTTGTCGTAAATTTGGTTATCTCATACTTGACAGTTCTAGTTGACACACTCCAGAAGGGCTCAGGCCCAATAAAATCAAACCCCAATCCCCTCTTTATAAGAGTGTCTGCTATCTCGTTTCCTCTAATACCAGCATGCCCAGGAACCCAAAGAAGTGTAATCGGACAGCTAGTACAGAGTCTATCCAACATCTTCTGGCATTGCTACACTAATCTGGGTGTAGTTTCAACCACCCTAAGGGCTTTCAAAACTGCCATACTATCTGAGCAGATGTATATATCTGCTCATCTGCATGGCATATTGTAAATATGCATGCTGCAGGCTAAAATCACATAGATCTCAGCCTGGAAAGCCATGTTGACTTGACCAAGGGGAATGATAATCCTGGTTCTAGGGCCCCAGGTCCCAGGCCCTGTCCTGCCCCCAAGGCGGAACCATCTGTGAACCACGTCCTGCCTTTGGGAGAGACCCGGTCCCTGGAAGGTATTACCACTGTATAGTATGGACATAGATTACCCTGGTCCCCATCAAATCCTCTATCATCAGGGTTATGGGACACTTCTCCTGTAATCCAGAGAGGATCAGTGAGTGCCCTTTATGGGGTAGCTTAAAACACCCCCCCCCCCCCCGTACAATCCAGAGTCAGTGCACACTCATCCTGACTACCTCCTTCACAAACAATTGCAAAGGGGGAAGGTCCACCAAGATTTCTAAGGCAGACTGAGGAGCCATCTGCACCACCCCTGTTATCATCATACATGCCAATCTTTGCAGCGAATCCAGCTTGGCAGCAACTACCTTCACATGGGAGGCAAGCCACCAAACCAATGCTGCATAAGTTGTTGACAATCTTATAACCAAGGTGTATAGCCATTTGACCACCTTAGGTCTCAGGCCCCACCTCAGTCCTATAGATCTTCAGACCCACAAAACATTGTAGGCCTTCTTAAATTTATAATTAACATGCTTTTTCTAACCCAGCCAGCATCCAGAATGACCTCTAGATACTTGACTGCTCCTAAAAGCTTCAACTTCTTCCCAAACGGGTGGGGTTCTACCAAACCTGGCAGCCTCCTCCTCCTTGTGAAGATCATTATTTCAGTTTTTTCTGGATTAACAGACAAGTCCGTTTCTCTACACCATTCTCTAGAGCCTGTAGGGAGCTCTGTATGAGCTCTGAAACAGTACTTGGGAATTTTCCACTTGCTACAAGGCATAAGTCATCAGCATAACCTTGAACATGAATTCCTTCCCTGTTGAGTCTCTCCAGCAGTTCATCTACCACCAGACACCACAGGGTAGGTGAGAAAACTCCCCTCTTGTGGGCAGCCCCGTGGCACTTGTCCTCAAGGACCCACTCCCTAGAGTTGCCACTGCCTGATGGCCTTCCAAGGATGTCATAATCCAGTCTGTGACTAATTCACTGACTACCCTGCTCTCCAGACATTTCTCAATCATGCCCAAAGTCATATTATTAAAGGCGCCTTTAGTGTCCAAGAAAACTGCCATGGTGAGTTCTTCACAGTCCAGTGCCCTCTCCAGCCTCACCACAAGTTGATGAAGTGTTGTTTTCATAGATTTACTTGGCCAATAGGCATACGGATAAGGGTGTATGGGTCTGTCAACCAGTACCCCATCCCTCAAATATCTATCTACCAGTCTTTCCAGAGCGTTCAGCAGAAGGGTTGTTAGACTGATAAGACGAAAATCCCTAGGCCTGCGGTAGGATTGTCTACCCGGCTTAGGTATGAACACCATTTTGGCCTTCCTCCAGAGGCAAAAAACATGCCTCATAGCCAGACAGGCCCTAAATATTCTCACTAGGTGGGATGAAATGATCTCCCAGCCCTCCTGTAGTAGAGAGAGGGAAATCCCATTCTCACCTATGCTTTTATAGGGCTCTAAAGTATGAATGGCCCATTTAACGTTTTTAAAAGTTACAACCTCAGTGGCCACAAACTAGCCTTCTCACAAAGGCAGTTGTGCCCTAACCAACTTTGGTTGATTTGTAATGCCAATCTCTGGAAAGTGGGTCTCGAGCAACAACAGCCTCAAGGTCTCCCTCTCTGACTGCGCTATAGTACCAAAGGGGTCATCTAAAGAGCCAACCTGGCACTGCTTCCAGAGACCAAGTTTCTGCAATTGAGCAGTGCTTGACTGCTTCTGTATGTTATCATAAAAGTGCCTCTAAGATTCCTCAGAGGCCTTCCTGATTTCCTTTTATATATTCTTTAGGATTCCCAAGTTGCCTAACAATTATTGGCCTTATACACGTTATATAACCTATGTGTCTCTTTCCTGATGGATCTTAAAAAAGAGTTCCATATAAGTTTATCTTTAGCCTGAACCTCATGAATTAGGGGGGCAATTTCTTACACAGAAGAACACCAAGGTGCATGTGAAGAACCACATGTACCCCTTCAGGTCCTCTGCATTTCTTAGCTTGATCTGTGATCCATTCTTAAGCCTGTCTTCCAGATCCCTTCTAAAGGAGTCCCAATTGGTCCTCCTAGGGTTCCTGTACAGACGGTCCTTTCCTTTTCCCTCATGACCAAAGCGAATATGTCTGTGGTCAGACAAGGAAGGTTCTAGGCAATCCCTCCAGTCCTTAATTTCCCCTAGAATCCCAAAGGACACTAGTGACAGGTTTAGGACCTCCTTCCTTTGTTAATTCACAAAAGTTGGAACATCCTGTTGATTCTAGATCTTGAGATCTGTTGAACCAAATACTCGAGCAACTTCTCTCCCCTCCCATTCATGTCTGTAATTCCAAGTGCTATGATGAGCATTGGAGTCAGTCATTCAACAGGTTGAGGTTTCTATCTCTGCAATAAGCCACGAGATCTCTGAACTCCTGAGAAGTGGGAGATTCCTCGCAATCAGATGGTAAATAGACCGAGCAGACTACCACCTGATGTGGTACTACGCCCTCCTCATACCTTACTAGGACAGTAACCAGATCTTTTGAAAGAAAGCCCGGCAGTGCCCAAGTAACACTTGAGTCTTGTCAAGACACATTCTCTAGGTTTTACATCAGACAAAGCACTGAAAATTGTAAAACCTTTTATATTTAGCCTCATAATAAGATCCTGCCAAAGCCAGGGTTGTAGTATCATGGTGATAAATAAATCATCCCTCATTATGTTGGTAGAAAGAACTTGCTAGGTGGTAATACTGTTCTGGAGGTTAGCCTGAATGAATGAAAGGAATCACCATAACTTAACCTGCCCCACTTAAACCTTTTCTGTTAGAGTCCAGTTCTCCTAAGGACATCTGGTCCTCCTTTGGAATAATTGAGGGATATAGATCTCCCTTCTCCTTAGCTAGAGTTTCCTCTGTCCGATTTCTTTTAGAGATTCTAAAATGACTGAGGCTCTGGCCCAGCCATGGCTTCTGCTTGGTCCCTATTACTAGGGACACCTGCTTGCCCCATGGTCTTGGCCAGTAGCCTAGCCTTGCCCCCCCCTCTTCTCCACACCACTAATGGGCTTTAACTTCAATTTTTGGGTACCGACCTCTCTGGGTAGTTCCCTCAAAACATCAATCTTACTATCTTACAATATGGGCATGTCCTTATCGTCGGAAGTCACAGTTCCCACATCCATTTATTCACTTTGCGGAGCAAGGTTCCCTGTTGGGGTCCCAGCCACCGTGCTTTTAATGAAACTACTTCCAGTGTCCCTGTACAGGGTTTCTGGTTTTGGATGCAGGGCCTGCTTCTCCACTTCTCCGGGAGTCGCAGTTTCTGTTTCCATTGCTTTAGTCTTGCTGACAGGATCCCCTCTTGAGGTCCCAGCCACCTCAACTTCAATATTTAGTCTCTCAGAGTCCTCTGATAAGGAGCCCTCCAGTTTAGTGGGACCAGCATGATCTATGGTTCCTACGATGCTAGGGATATCTCAGGTCCACTCAGAGAGAGCCCCACACATGCCTGGATAAGACTCTGTACTCTGAGAGTTCATCAGGTATCTCAGAGCCTCTGTTAACCCTTTCGAGGATATGGACGTCATATGAGGTCCATGTTAAAATGCAGGATATGGACATCAATAGACGTCCTGTGCATACATGCATTTAATGCTTATTTAACCCTAATTATTATAATTTTTCTCTTTTATAATACATTTAAATAAATTCTATAAGATATCAAGGCTTACTTTCAAAGGTTTCTTCTTGAATGGTATACCTCAAAACAAGGATAAACACACAAGGGCACATCACATTCATGGCAAATCATATTAGTTTCCTTGCAAACACCTTTTTTGTGACACACCAGACACTTTCTAAATGGAAGCGACTTTTTTGTGGTGGGTGGTATCCTTTTAGGAAAATGTTTTCCTTCAAGTCTGAGGGGTGCAGGAGTTGTGGATTTCTTACCCCCAGTATGAAGAAGCCTCTGAATGTTATACTGCTCAATTAGGCTACGAGCTATTGATATGCGGAAGTCCAGGTATGTCATTGTCTTGCATGGGTTTACAGCTCTCCAAATTACCAAACAATTGTATATGGTTATATCCAACTGGTGCAAAAATACCTTTTTTATACCATTTAACTGTTTTTCGTAAAGAGGGATATGCTTGCAATACCTGAGCTACTAAATCCACACCCCCCCCATGCATATTGTATTCCTGAATAACATCAGGCTTGAAAATTGACATTTTGGTGTGAGAATCTATTTTTCCAGTGTCGATCATCAAAATCTTAGAGCTGCAATTGGATAATGTCGTAACTACCCTCCTGTCTTGCCAAGCAACATAGGTCAAAGGTGGGAGCTGACACACCTGCATTTCTCCTCTCCATAGAGCCTTTGTATTCACGTCCTTTGGCAAACCAATACGATTTGAGCGTACTGTTCCAATTGCATTTGTGTTTCTTTTGTAGAAGGGCATGTATAATTTTGGGGAGCTCTACCAATTATCTAAATATACAGTCCTACCCTGATCAAGTAGAGGTTCCATCAGGTGCATTACTATGGAGCCAGATAACCCCAAATCTTTGTCTTGAGTATTATCAGTCCCTTGATCAGTGTGTATGCAACTATTATAAAGATATCCCATTTTACTTTCACAAAGATCAAAACTCTTTATGCCAAATCTGGCCCTCTTTGTTTTGATGTATTGCTTCCAACCTAAGCGGCCCTTCCAAAGCATCAAGCTTTCATCAACAGTGAATTTTTCACTAGGCACATCATTTTCTTTAAATTTTGAAATAATATAATCAAAAACTGGCCTGAATTTGTGTAGTTTATCATTTACATTTTCTGTGCACTTGAAATGTAGGAACCGCAAAATAGAAGTAAACCTGTTATTTGACATGCATTTCCCAAAAAATGGAGTAGCTAGCATGTCATCTGTAGACCAGTACATGTGTAATGTAGGTTTACAAATAACACCCATGAGCATAATTAGACCAAGTAGCCTGTAAATCTCATTCAGTGTTACTTCTGTCCACTTCTGAATTCTACTCTTAGGCCCTAAATTGCCTTTAGAGGTCAGATCTTCCTTCACCTTACTCGCATATACATTTGTTTCCGTAACAATGAGAGACACTAAGTCAGCAGTAAAAAATTTGTGAAAATGTCAATTGGTTGGCTCTCAGAAGTCAGTTGGGCCTGGGGTTGTACACCAGAGGCTATGTTCGTGAGGATATGTCTATTTGTGTTGGAGTTATTTTGACCACTCCACAATGTTGATTCTTCACGAACACCTGAAGGAAGAGTGTCATTTTCTTCATCACTGCTACCTATATCCTCAATACCCCCCTCAAAATCTGAAAACCCGCCGTCTATATCTCAATCACTATCACCCAGCAAAAAGTCTTCCACATTTTCTGAAGTAATTTCAGAAGCCCATACACTTCCTAGGCGAGCTAATTGATTTGCTACATTACTAGTTGAAGCCATGGTTAGCACTGAGATATAACAATTTTAAATGTGCTTTTCGGCACAGAACACAAAAGCTTTTCGGACTGAATGAAAATATCACTTCATTCGTCTACCATACACTTCGGTTGTGTAATATTCTAAGATGTAGGTACATACAAATGCTGACAGAGAGGTTTGCTTTGTTTGTAGCTGCCATGTTTCAATACACAGAAGTACATTATCGCATTGTAATATAAACGAAAGCATGAAACCTTGAACCGGAAAACATATCGCTGAGGCAGCTATATCGTTCATATGCACAAACAAGAAGCTGACTCACAAATTAGGTGCGTTCGACGCACAAATGTCTTTTGCTACAGAGAAACAAAGTAGTGAAATTTCAACGTTTTTTTAAAATAGTCTACACTTTGTTGATACTGTAGATGTATACTACCTTTAATGAGCTTTAAACCAGTTTTTGTTTCATTAAATAAATACGGAAGATACGAAAGTGTATTTATGCAGCATTTTTACCCCATGTAACAATTTAAATGTCTTACATTGTGTATTGGGTATCCATTCCCGGCCCGTGCAGGGTTTAAATGGCCATCACTGAAGCGGTTAATGGCACATCTTCCCATGTGCCATGCACCCCATCGGCATGGAAAATTTAATATCTTAGGGTTGGGGAGTTGGTTTGCGGTCTTCTATTTGTTATTTGGAGACAGGCCTTATCAGCGTGTCAGGAGACAGGCGACAGGCCTGATCAGTGTGTCAGTAGTCAGCCGACTCTGCTGGCCAGGTCCCGTCTATCCACCGCCTGCTGACACATCTGGTACCCGCTCAAGGTCCAGCTTTAGAGGCTTATGGTCTGGTAGGCTACTCCAGAGGCCCCGAGCTGATGAAACAACATGGAGGACATATGCACCTTCTCTGAACTTGCAGATATGCACCTTATTTTATGGTGAATCAACAAATAGTGGTTTAGCTACTTCAGCACTGTACAAGGAATGGTATCCCAATAGGCACTAAGCACATCACTCCACCTTCCAGTCCATCGATAGGTATTTGCAAGAGTGTGGAACCTTCAGGGTGAATGGGGGTTATACAAACTCGACACATAGTGTAGTTTGAGGAAAATGTTCTGCAAAGAACTGCAGAAGAGTCATCTACCAGCACACATGCTATTGCACGTGCACTTGGTACTATCCATGTTAGTGCATGGCAAGCCATACAGGAACAGCTTCACCCACTTCACTGTCAAAAGGCGCAAGCACTAAGCTCGGGAGAATTTTGGCTGTCGGGTACAATTTTGTAACTGGGCTTTGCTCCAGCAGCCTAAATTTTTTTCGTCATTGTTTCTGATGAGGCCATGTTCGCTAGGGATGGTCTAGCTTTTAACTCAAGAAACAGCCATGTGTGGGACTATGTCATTCCACATGCTGTTGTGGAGAAGAGACACCAGCAGACACTTTAGGTGAACATATGGGTCAGAATTATTTCAGACCATGTCATTGGTTCACATCTGCTTCCCGCTTGGTTAAATGGACATGTTTATCTTTATTTGTTGCAAAACATTGTACCTGTATTTTTAGAATTTGTACCTCTGCATATTTGTCGTCGAATGTGGCTACAACATGATGGAGCTCCACCCCATTTCTCCCTGGTTGCGCAAGAGCATTTGAATGAAGATTTTCCTGCCCAATGGATCGAAAGGGAGAGTCCAACTTTTAGCCACCACGTTCTCCTGACCTCAGTCCAATTGATTTCTTTCTCTGGAGTCACCTCAAGTCTATGGTGTATGAAATACCTATCACCTCAGAAGAGGACTTCACTGTCCAAATAATAGTGCATGTGATGTTATTTGACACACACCAGAAATCTTTAGTAGAGTACGACAATCATTCCTTTGTCGCTGCCAACTTTGCCTTGAAAATGCAGGTTGCCATTTCGAGCAATTCCTATAAAATTGACATAAAGACTTTGATGTTTTTGCTCATTCTTTCTCCCTTTAAACCACTTCCCATTTTGAAGTACAGCATGGAATGCATTAAGCATGATTCAATCGTTTGTTTAGCAAGGATTGTAATTAATTTACTGATGTATTGAAACTAAAATGCATGAATTGAAACATGAATTTAAAACTTAGCTAAAACTGCTTTAATATGCTTTACTATGCTCTACGTGGTGAATGAGACTCAAAACAATGACTACCCTTTACTTGAAAGCTAATGTAATGACTGGGAAGCAAATTCTTATGTAAATAAATATTTTTTTGCAAACACATAAATGCCTACTAAAAGGGAAAAACTCTGAATAAAGAGTCATGAACATAAATATGAAATCTTATTTCACATAAAAATACATATTTTGGGAAAAAAATATGTAAATACATATTTTCGTATAATCTTCCATAAATACATAAAGCTGAATTAATCATTGATTTTTGCTATTATTTATCCTGCGTAATTTTAAATTTGTTTTGTTACAAATATGTATGATATATATATATATATATATATATATATATATATGAATTACTTGTATTGCATTGCAGGTATCAGAGAATGTTCAGCATACCATGCTGCCTAAGGTAAATAGAATGGATTAGGCTATCAAACTTGCTGACACCCTGGTTATTCCCCATTTGCTATCTGTATATTTCATAATATGTTTATACTGCTAGACCGAGCACCTGCGATAAAGTATGTGAACGATACATACAGACCGTGTTCATTCTTCAGTTCTTATGAACAAGTGTTTTGTGTAACTTGTGCATCTTGAAAACATGCTGAAAGTTAAATCAAGTCTTCAGCAATATGTAGACGAATATAAAAACATATTTACCATGGACAGTAAAGTTTTGTTTTGCCAGCCATGTGGAAAAACAGTAAGTGCAGATCAGCGTTCACAAGTCACTCAACATTTATTTGGAAATAAACATATTGCTGCTGCGACTCATGTAAATTCATGTCAATTATTGGTAGGTGAACCGGCTTATTCAAGTATAGGACAATCAAAGTTTCCCAGTATTATTTAGATTTATGCAGAGCATTTGTAGCAGCCGAAATTCCACTCAAAAAATTCAATAATGTTCATCTTAGGAACTTTCTGACTAAATATATGGACATTGAGGCTCCTAAAGAATCAACATTAAGAAATAGCTATCTTCCTAAGTGCTATGATGAAAGTTTGCAAAAAATTGGGGCAGCATGTGAAAATAAAAAACTTTGGGCGAACATTGATGAAACCCAAAATTCAAGTTTCAGAAAAATAGGAAATGTTGATGTTGGCGTATTGAAAGATGATGAAATAGTGAGCAGTCATATTTAGTTGTGTGTAAAGAACTACCTGCATCAAATAATATAATGATTGTGTGCTTGTTCAATGAAACTATGCATAAGATATGGCCAAATGATATAAAATACGACAATGTATTGCTCTTTCTCACAGATGGTGCACCACATGATAAAAGCAGATCAAGTCCTTTCCGTGAGTTTTCCAAAAATGATTCATGTCTCTGTAGTTCATGCTCCTCATAGATTATGTGAATATATCAAACTCCTATGTCCCAGCGTGGATAGGCTTGTATCAAATGGGAAAAAAATCTTGCTTAAATCACCATTGAGGATTGATCTCTTCAGAGAAAAAATCCCAATTTTCCTCTTCTCCCGTGCCAGTGGTCATGCACTGGGGCATATGGTTAAGTACATTTTTTTTACTGTGCAACATATGTTGATAGTTTTCCATCTGTCATAAATGAGTTGGACAAAAATGATGCGTCATCTATTGAAATAGCTCAGGGTTTATGGAATGTTGGCCGATTAAAAAATTATATGGTGTTCATATCTACAAATCTAAACTTTTTGTGTGACTCCATACTAAAACTAGAAACTTCGACAAATCTGTTGAGTGAAACGCTTAAGGAGGTATGGGCTGTTGAAATGAAAATAAATTCGTCACCAGGGCTAAAAGTACTGAAGGACAAATTTAAAAACTTGTTTGAGAAATGGCTCAAGTCATGGAAGGTGAACAAGTAGATGATTTAGGATGAGTGAGTGTTAGTGACATCTCTTTGTTAAAATATGCACATCTGACATCCTGTGATGTGGAAAGATAATTTTCACAATATAAGGCACTATTTAAAGACAATATGGGTTGTGAGTACCTCTAACAATAATAAATTAATAATTTTCTCTCATTTCTGTGAATTTAAGCAAAATATTTTTAAAATTTTACCAAATATTTTAATTTTTTTACCAAATAAAAATCCATTCCCTAGTAATAACCAATGCGCCAGAGATGTATGCTCTGAAATGCACCTTTATTTTCGTGTGTTGTGCTCTCGAATGGTATCATCATGAGCCAATGGTGTACTGGCACGTTAGAAACTTATAGCCATAACTTCGAAATTTGAAGACTTCAAATTACTTGCAGACACCTCCACATTCTCTGAAAATATTTTGGTGTATTTCAATAACACCCTGTGTGTGTGTGCATCTGTAGCAAACATCTAGACTAATTAACAGTAATGATAAGATGTTAATATTTTGGTGTAGTTCATAAACATCTTGTATACATATAATAAATAATTTTAATTGTGTAATTTCTACTATACTGTGTGTGAACGCTTTCTCTTCGTTTAGGGTAGATGTTTTACCATGCCTTTTACGTTTACTGCTCTTTTTTATTGCTACCATAGTACCCCAATGAATGTAATTGTTCCTACAGTAAATGTTTCCGACTACAAAATTTGAGAGAATGATTGACTCTGCACTCATGTATTATTCTTCAGCCAAAGCTCAGTGAAGCAGCAAACCTGTATGTTTTCAAGTGTATATACAAATATTTCTGCATCTAAGAGCTTATTGATAAACACTGGACATTTTGATACACCATATTAAAATTGTCTTTTTTTAGCTAGCAAGGAAAATTTTTATTACCACAGTGCTCTGGCATTGAGCAACTTTGGGTTTCCATGGATACAGCATCCACCACATGGTTTATTAGTTTCCCTAGTATTTGCTGATCCCCTGATACAAGAAGCTTCCATATTTAACTGCTCCTCTTCTGTTGAGATGAGAACCATCTCTGCCCATATCATCCCATATGCACCAATTATCATCCAGCATCACACTTTTTTGTGTATAACACAACCAATTTAGCTCTGCATTAATTCTTCTCATTTTTTGTCTGGTTGCATCTTGTCTGCATAATATTCCACTTATAATTTTGATTTCTGGGTTTTTTGGTTCTGATTTGATTAATTGGGTCCATGGTATCACCCATAATTTCCTCGGCAGTTAATCCTCCATGGATGATGTTCATTCCCACGCAAAGAACATCAGCGTCTGCTTCATTTAATTTAGTTTCATATTTTCAATTCATGGCTTAATTCTTCCCTTTGAATCCCTGGGTAGTAGAGTACTTCATAGCTTGCATCTGTGCATTCATTCCCGACAAATTTTAGAAGCGAGTCCCCAAACACCATAAACTTTTTTCCATTATTTCCTTTCTATTTCTCATTTCTTGTTGATCCTGATTTCTTTTCTTTTGTTTAATAGTGACTTCATTCTTTCCAAACAACATGTTAAATTGGTTCATGGTTGTTGCTAAATTACCACCTGGATCACCTGTTAGGTAGACAATTTTGTTAGCCTTCCTTCCTGCGACTGTAGCATAAGATTCTTTTTTGATCTAATGCTCAATTTCATTTCTTAACTTTACCTTCCTGTGTTTCAGTAAAATTAAATTAAATTGAGGTTTATTTATGGACATCCTTTAACTACCATGGTTCTGGGCAGAAAGGCTGAAAAGTTTGCTCAGAGGTCTATTTATCAGGCTTGAGATTCTTTTACGTGTCGTAAATATACGGCATGGGACCACTGGCTTTGCTTCGCTTCTGAAGGAAGCCATGCTAAGGATTTTATGCCTGAAAAAAATCCATCGCCCTCCACCAGGTTTGAACCTGTGACCTTGGGAACTAGAGGCCAGCATGATACCCTAGACCATGGAGGATGACCCCTTGTTTCATTGATACAATTTCTTCATGTGCTTATGTAAAGTCTTTGTTCAGCTTATCATGATTATTTGAAGCGACGCTATCACTTTTGACTAGTGTGATGCTGTCTATGTTGTTTGTGTTATGAATTTATTTTGATTACTCTCTGCCTCAGGGCTTCCATTTTCTTCGTCTTCATTTACACAGCTACTTGCATCACAAATTGATGAGCTGCTCACTCCAGATCTGTTCCAAGAATGCATTTCATCTAAAGCACATTATACAAAATGTCTCTCTCTGTAATATCTGCTGCAGAACAGCTAAAACATGGACAAGAATGGCCCAAATGTGTCTTTTATCCTTAAAGGAGATACTTGCACACCCTTTTAAAAATTGCTCCAATCTGCATGCAAACAGCACATAGCAAAGAATGTCTATGGTTGCTAGGAGTTCAGCAATGCTTTGTGACAAATTCTTCTGATCAGACCAGTGCAAGCAGACTGTTAGTGTACTTTCACAACTGTACTTGAATTATACCAGTGATTCTGAAAGTTTACTGTCTGAAGTTTTGAAACACTCATACTTTTGTGCAGATCCTGTGCATTATTTTAGAATAATGTTGTAATTTAAATTAAAACTTTGTTGTAGCAATACAGATGCAGTGTTATGGGTACTGTAATGATATCTATTAAAATTAAACATTAAGTGCATAAAATAAATTAAAAAAAACTTGTTCATTTTTTTCTAACTTGGGAGTGACCTAATGACAGCTTATATAAGTGATCCCAGGACAAATGATGTTGTGCTCCCTAAAACCTTATCCTGCCACCACCACTGTATTTATGTAAATGACTTGTTTACTTTGCAGTATGGCTATAGTAACTAAAACTAAATAATGGGAAATAATTAAGATGTAGAAATTGTTTCTGCCCATATCAATTTTTCAAAACATGTCCATAACTTTGCAAGTATTATTTTGAAATTGTAAAACTTCTCCATACTTTGTTTTCACTAAAAGTTGCACATTACAAGTTTTCATTCATAAACAATCTATTTATACACAATGAGTCACCTAAATCTACCACTGCAAATGTCTCAGAAACAAAAATATGAACTGAAAAACAAATTACACAGGCATGAAGGTAGGGGAGGGGCTCATTAAAGTGGTTGATATAGGCCAATCAAAAATATAAACAAATATGACTTTCAACATAAACTTGTAAGAAATTGTAATGTGAAATTGATGCTTGGGATGCAGCAAAAGAGTAAACCTTCCTTTTTTGTGACTGGAAATCCTTCGGGACCTTCTCCGCAAGGTGCTGGTAGACATGGCTGCCTCCCACTATTGCCACCAACCACTTTCATTCGTTCCACAACCTGCTTATGTCTCCAGTGATGCGTAAAAGCACACTTTTGTCATATCTGCTGACTTTCTTTTTGTCATGATATACAAATTGTACAACCATGATTACCTGAGATAAAATGCTTCTCCTACTGAAACCTTTGAAAGGGGCTGGTTTTTTGCATATCAAATATCACTCAGTGTTAAGTTTCATTTGTTTTCTTCAAAACTGGGAGGGGGGGGGGAATTGATTGGTTCTTAAATTAGAAGTTTGGATTCACTTGTAGCCCTGTTTCTTTTAATCTGTTTGTTTTGCGAGACCTTGATGTTTAACAAACGTTCTTTGCTACTGGAGCATGAATTGGAGTGAGGATTCCCAAAACCCAAATTGAATTTACTATAGAAAATTTGCTTGTATTTAGAGAGTGAGCATGCAGGCTTCCCTTCCAAGTTTCTCTTTTTGCAGAACTGAGTGGGCATTATGTTCATGGACATTATCTGGAGGTAGATGTACCTGTGTGCACTTCATATGACTAGTGATTTTGCCCACATTTATATTTCAGTATGTTATTTATAGCTGCGTGTGTAGTTGCATTTGTTCGGTTGTTACATGAGAACCACCACGATTCTTTCCAGGATTTTTTTATGTATTAGAAAGAATCATGCAATACAAGAAGGCTTGTCATCTGAAACTCCTGATTTTGAGCTTGAAATGATTTTGCACATACAAACATCTATAAATTTTTTCATTAATTACTTTATGGATATATTGTTAAGACTTTTCCCTGAACAGCCATCGTTTTTCTTCCTCCACTAGGTATAGTAAGTAGGGTAAGTGTTGCATTCCACCCAAAAATTTGATACCAAGATTCCACCAAAATACATGTTTTGAGGTCCACTGGATAAAAAAAAAGCACTTTTAGAAAAAGGTCCATGTGGTGTGTGCTTGTGTGTCTGTGAACAGCATAACTCAAAAACGAAAAGTTGGATAAATACCAAATTTGGTATTTAGGTTCAGTATCTTTCAAAGATGCAACATGAGGATTTTCAAGAAAATCCCCCCACCACAGACTACCCTTTACAAGTAAAATTGTGATTTTCTCAAAAATGTCTCGGATTAAAATGTCATATATTTAAGATATTTTCATGACAAATAGTATGTATATCTTGAATTTTCTGGGAATGTCCCCAAAAGTCCTCTTCTTTCTGAATGGCTTTTGCATAACTGGTGAACCGTAAGAGATAGACAAACTTTTTCTACACAAAAAATGTAGAGCTCGTTAAAACACAATTTATGTCATAAAAATGTTTGTGGAGTGTACCATTTCTGAGATATTCCTCATTATTTGTTTGAATTTTCCAATACTTTTTTTCTCAAATGGGAATTCGTTATTCAATTTTTTATGCCCTGGACAGGCAAAGAGAATGAAATGCTCCACATAGCAACCAGCTCTTAAAAGATTTGACTCACTTAAAGCCTAACATATTCCCCTTGTACCTACAAGAAAATTATTAATAAGATAGTTTCTGCAAATGTTTATCTCAATTAACATGATGTAGATGGAGAATAAGCATTTGGAAAAATAGTTTGCACAAGAGTAGAAAAGTAATGTGAGTGTAACACAGATTTTTTTTCTTGTGTGGTTACTGATCCCCACATGTTTAACAAGATATGCATCTTGCTCTGCTTTAAATGCATTCATATCCTGGAGCTTCTGAAAATCTGTAATGTAATAAAATAAATTTATTCCACTTACTTTGTATGGCACGCTAGCTTTATTTACAACTTATGAATGAAATGTTACACTCTAAGTTATTAGTTTTTACCATCCATTTACTCGTTGGCTAAGTCAGCAATAAAGCAGTCCCTGGGCTCTCTTATGGATGTATATTATCTTTTAATGTGACCTATTCTTCCATCCCTTTCAACTTAATTCACTAGTACAAAATACTCTTGTCATTTTGTTTAAAAATAACCTTATAAACACAGACTAGGAATCCATAGAACACTTCTGCAATCTCAGACACAATGCAAATGCGCAGAAACAAAATGCCACAAGGTAGTATTTAACTTCTGCAAACGTTGCCAACATGAACACTGTAAATACATTATTCAAATCATAAGACTACCCACCCTGCAAAAATTAGCTGCAGAAAGTGAATTTTGCTGTATCAGTTTCTTGGCAGAAAAGGATTTCAGGATAATGGGGGAAAGTTTATGACTTTTAACCATGGAATGAAGCAGGTTTTGGAATAATTCTGTGGTGAATAAGAAAGTCAACTCCCTGAAATATTATATGCTTCATAAAACTCATTATTGACAGTTTCTGCAGAAAGAAAATTTTGGAAAAATGGTCCTCAATGATAACGGCAAAAACGTCAAGAACAGCTTTTGTCACATTGTAGTACATAAATCACATGGCTATTAACTGCAACATAAAGTTATATAAGTGCTATAAATGCTACAATAAATAAGGTTTTCTGCATAAATTTGCCATTCATTCAGTAGGCATACACTTTACATACCAAATTTATTTCTGTATTACAGTGGTATCAGTGGTTTCTCTTTACTGTCCATCTCATGATGTATAAATACTGTCCCATACTCCTGCATTCTTTAGTAAATATCCATTTCATCATTGTTATTTTGTCCAGTTTAAGCTTATGGTTAAGGAAATCTTTCCTCCAGTTATCAATTTCTTTACATTAATCCATAATATGTTCCAAGTCTTCTTGTCCTTCAAACAATGGACACTCACACTGAGTAAAACCATTTCTTTGACCTTTCACTTCCACACTCCTGTTCCTACTCATGCTATACCTTCTCTTTCCTCCTTATGTGCTTTGTTAATACCATTTTCTCTTTCTCATGCACATTTCAGCCTAACATAAATGAACAATGACCTCTTCTTTGTTAAATAACTAAACAATTTTGGTGTTTCTATATCCTCAAAACTCCTTTTTGTCTCTTTCCAATACCCTTTGCCATTTGTTTCTCTTCTCCTAAAAAAATTCCGAAAATCATGGCTCTCTCAATGGACAGTTCTTGATGTATTAAACATTGTTTTAAGGTACACTCTTCACCTAAGTTTAAGATCCTGTGCCGGTATTTTAAACCTCTCTCAGTAATTAAATCTTTTCTTGCTACTCATCCCATTTCCGTTTGAGCAACTGCTTTTGCTGCTGCAATCCATAGGTTAGGAATTTCTTTACAGAATGATCTAAAAGTTCCCAAGAGTTTTGTATTCCCAAATTTCAGTGCTGTATAGCTTTCATGCTTCCACCATTGAATTATATATTCTTTTCAACCATCTGACTTACAGTTGTATTTTAAATAAGCATCCTTTTATTCATTCATTCATTCATTCATTCATTCATTATCTGTTTACCCTCCTCTTATGTAGGACTTACACCCCCCAGGACTTACAAGCGGGTGCCTGGGGTCAGAGGCCCGTCGAGGAGCAGACACTCATGGATCTGACAGAGCATCCAGGATGGGTGATCAGCCCGATGCCTGGTATGGGATGAAGGAAGTAGATGAAACGAAATGTTGGTGAAATGGATGAAAGGAAAGGTGATGATGGAGCATTGGTGGAATGAATGGCGGGGGAAACCGGAGAACCCGGAGAAAACCCGCCCAGACGCCGCTTCGTCCACCACAAATCCCACATGCAGGTCCCTGGGATTGAACCCGGGCCGCCTCGGTGGAAGGCGAGCGGTCTAACCACTCGGCCACGGCGCCGCCCTAAGCATCCTTTTATTGACATAGTTATTTTCGCTTTTCCAAATGCCAATCTTTTTTGCTTTTCCCACTTTCCTCCTCCATCCATTTTGATTCCTAAATAAACACGGTCATGTACTAAGTTTTGCTCCTTAGTACCTTTCTCATAGTTTTCATATTTGCTTAACTTTCCCATTGCTTTCTTACATATTGAAATTTGTCCTGTCTTGGTTCACATTTAAACCTCATTCTGAAAAATAACTATTTCTTGCAAAGCTAATTTTAAACTAATTACTCTAATAGAACCAACTACCAAATCATCTGCAAATACTAAACCAGGAATGTGGATATTGTTTTTAACTGGCATGCAATTGTTATTTTTCTTTATGTTTTGCAATATATCATCTATATACAAATTAAACAAAACTGGTCTTAACTTACACACTTGTCTTAGCCCTTTATTTTTGTTTTACTTCACTGGTTGCTGTGCCTTCCTCAATCCATACTCAAAAAGTATTTTGTTTATATAGAACTTTTAAGACTTCTTTTGTATGTCTACTAACCCCTTTGTTCAAAAGTTTAAATGTGAAGTTTGCACTTGAGGCCCAACAACACAATTGAGCTTCAGAATGTGCAATTGATGCGCCTTTAATTGTATCTCAAGCATCCACTTCACATTACAGTTTCTTGGGATGTAACAGACCAATTGTGATGCAACAAATGTCACTCTTAATGTCATTTTCCATGTTTGCTGTGTCAGAAACGATACAACAATCACATGTTTCACATCTTAAAGAAAAAAGCAAGCTTTAGTTTATGTTGAAAGCCATATTTGTTTACATGTTTAAATGACCTGTATCACCTCCCCTACCTTCATGCCAGTGAAAGTCATTTTTCAATTCATATTTTTGTTTCAGAGATACTTGCATTGGAAGTTTTAGGTGACTTGCCTGGTGTATACTCAGCATCAGTCCTATCTTTTTTTTATTCTTAGATTGTTTCCAGGTGCAATGGAAATTTTGTCTTGAGGTCACCCTCTGAAACTACTACCTATATAGCTGTGTGAGTGTAACACTCTGGGCAGTCATGGCCACTATATTTTGCACTGGTTAGTAAACAATTGGTTAAATATGCATGTGGGCAACAGGTGATGCTAATGAAATTTTGGAATATAAATTCTGAGAATTAGTAAAAATCTTCCAAATCTTCTGCTCAAGTGGACAAGGTGTATTTTTTATTCACTGCTTCTCTCCTTGCTCATAGTACCTGTATGCAGGTAAGAAACTTGCCTTCAAACATCAGTCCTGGGTTTAATTCTGGTAGACCAGGATGGAAATAGTTTCTGGAATTTTCCCTCATTCAGAAAATATTAATGTTGAAGACATCTGACATCACATGTTTTGACTCATCTGCACCATAATACACATTGCAGTCATTTCTAGCAGTGTCTTAGCAACAAAAGCAGGCATTAAAACACCTACAAAACTTCTCTCCATCTGATTTGACCAGTTGGTAATACAGCTTAATTACAGATTTGTTTTCACTTTCGCAAAGCCTCATCTCCAAATGGTGCTTTATTCTTCCTATTGTTATTGGAATATTTATCTAATCTAGAGTTCATACAGCTTTATGCTTATGCTCATAGTGCTTTCAGTATAGTTTTCTATACCTTTATATATTGCCTAGTGCTTTCGCATATACAAAGTTCACTAAGAAAGTTTTGAGATGAGAGACTTAAACAGATTGCACAATGGAGCAGCAACATTCTATGTAAATAAATAGCATGTGGCAACTCTTTCTCTTTCACATGGCACACGTTAACAAAACAATCCCCAGTTGTTGAAATTGAGATGGAGGAATTTCATTCATTAGTTTTATATGACACTAAAAATAGTTTAAATGAACCCCAAAGCAACGGACTTTGGGAAACATTGTTGCTTCCTGTGCTACAGTTTTTCAGTGGTTTCAGGAATTTAAGAGAGGCCAAACTTCATTGAAAGATGAGGAAAGGAGTAGTCATCCCTCCACTGCAGTGACTGAAGAAAACAATTTGACTGTGAAAAAAAAGTTGACCAGATAAAACAATTGTTTGATGTTAAAGGAAATTGAAGCAATCTTATAGATACTATTGTGTGCAGTTTCCATAATCCTGCCTGAGTATCTATACATGAGGAAGGTGTCATCCTGATGGCTCTCCCACAGTTTGATCAAAAGTACACCTGCATTGAAGCTAGTGCAGGAATGTTGGCCAGATTTGACAGAGGCAGTTCATGGTAGATCTTTGATTTTATGGTGACAAAACTTGGATATGCCAGTCTGAACAAGAAGCAAAATGTCAGTTGGGTGTGTAGATCTTTTCGTATGACAACTTTCCAAAGAAATCAAAGTTTCTATGAAACTTTGGCAAAAGATTGTGGCCACCTCTGTTTAAAAATGATCATGTGGCTACCATTCTCCTTTTGGAACAAAGGGCAGTTATCGCTCGTTGATATAAAATGTTTTATTTACCAAACATTTTTGAAAAACTTCAGGAACAATGACCAAGAATGGTACCACAAGGATTCTTACTCCACCACAACAGTGCCTTTGCTCATGTGGCCATTGCAACAATCCAGTTTCTGGAGTACACAGAGGTGAAGCTGGTTCAATCAATGCCCCTCCAGTACTGATTTGCTTCACTTTGTACAACTGTTTTCTCTTCCTGAGAGTGAAAAATTGTATGCATGAAAAAACTGTTTTTCAGTCTTGAAGCAGTTGCAGCATTTGGCTGAGATTTTGGGCCTAAAATAAATTGTGTGGCTACTCTAGTACAGACGGCTCCAAATGTTTTCCATTCCACTGGTAGCAGGGCAAGCGGGACAAGCAGGATGTCTTATCGAGAGGTTGCGCTAGGTGCCTTAGCTCATACTTGCTCTACAAGGAAGGTTAATGCATGTAATAGGCTAAAGAAAATATCATTCAAACACATTTCCCTTAGACTTGGCGACAAGAATGTAATAACTCTAACAAGAAAACAGCAAAAACATTACAACACAGCGACATAAGCAGCATACAAACTAATTTTTAGGAATTAGGGGCATCATATCGTTGTATAACAAGCAAGTGTTAAAACAAAATGGTTTGGTTTTCAATATTTACTGCTTTCTCTACCCATTATCAACTAACATATGTTCTTTATTTTCATAATGTCCTTATGAAGTATGGTTTTTCCATGCATTGTGACAACAACTTGGGCCAGAAATTATTTAAAGTTACAGTCCAAGTTACACTTTTCCTATTTGGTTGCGTGCAAGATGCCGTAGCAACGAACATCCACTTATCTATTCCACAACTCATCTTTTTGCTGTCTCCACTATTTACCTATAATAAGTAGGGTAAGTGTTGCATTCCACCCAAAAATTAAAAAAAAAAAACGAGATTCACCAAAAATACACTTTTTGAGACCTACTGAATCCAAAGCAAACATTTTTACTTTCCGTACTACGCATTTACAGTAAGCAGAGGAAGTATTGTATTCCACCCAAAAATTCAATAACGAGATTCACCGGAAATACACGTTTAGAGACTCATTGAATCCAAAGAAAGCATTTTTACTTTCCCTATTACGCACTTACAGTAAGTAGAGGAATTAACATTGAATAACGAGATTTACCGGAAATACATGTTTTGAGACCCACTGAATCCATAGAAAGCATTTTCACTTTCTCTACTACGTAGATACAGTAAGTAGAGCAAGTATTATATTTCATCCAAAAATTCAATAAAGAGATTCACCGGAAATACACGCTTTGAGACCCCCTGAATCCAAAGAAAACGTTATTACCTTCTCTACTACATAGGTAGAGAAAGTATTGTATTCCTTAAATAAAGAGATTCACCTGAAATACACGTTTTGAGGGCCCCTGAATCCAAAGAAAGCATTTTTACTTTCTCTACTACGTAGTTACACGAGGTAGAGAAAGTATTGTATTCCACCCAAAAATTCAATGATATTCACCGGAAATACTCGTTTTGAACTTCCTGAATCCAAAGAAAGCATTTTTACTTTCTCTACTACGTAGTTACAGTAAGTAGAGCAAGTAGAGTATTGTATTCCACCCAAAAATTGAATAACGAGATTAATACTCGGAACGGAAATACTCATTTTCAGACTCCCTGAAACCAAACAAAGCGTTTTTAGTTTCTCTACTACGTAGTTACAGTAAGTAGAGCAAGTATTGTATTCCATCCAAAAATTGAATAACGAGATTCAAAGGAAATACACGAATCCAAAGAAAGCATTTTTACTGTCTATACTACGTAGTTACAGTAAGTAGAGAAATTATTGCCTTCCACCCAAAGATTGAAAACGAGATTAACGGAAATACACGTTTTGAGACCCCTGAATCCAAAGTAAGCATTTTTACTTTCTCTACTACGTAGCTACAGTAAGTAGAGAAAGTATTGTGTTCCACCTAAAAATTCAATGTCGTAATTTCACCAGAAATCACGTTTGTGACCCCCTGAATCCAATGAATTTATTTTTAGAAAATGGTCTGCGCGCGCGCGCGTGTGCGTGCGTGCGTGCGTCCACGAACAGCATAATTCAAAAGCGAAAGGTTGGTTAAAAACTGAACTTAGTGTTTAAGTTCAACTTCTTCCAAGAATGTGACACTGAGATTTTAAATAAAATCCCCCACTCCAAACTACTCTTTACATTGGACATTTTTCGAAATGTTTTTTTCTTTCAAAAATGGCTTAGGATTTGCATTAAAATACGTATGTTTAAGCTATTTTCATGATAAATAGAATTTTTTCTGGGAATAGTCTGTAAATTAGTCTTTATTGTCAATGACTTATGACAATTAGTAAATCATAACAGAGAGACAAAATCTTACTGCACAATAACTGTAGGTCTTGTTAAGGCACAAAATTTATATCAAATAACATTTTTATTTTATGTCAAATAACTTTTATATTTTACCTATTCTGAAATTTTCTTTGTTATTAGTTTGAATTTTCAAATACATGGGCTGATCAACAAAGACTGAGACTGATTTGTTTTCACAGATGTTTATTACTCCAATTCAATTATTACATGATCTTTTTCAAAGTAGTCCCCTCCTACTTCAATGCACTTTTTATAGCGTCTCTGCCAGTCCTTGAACACGTGCTGCAGACCATTCTTTGTCAGGTCCTTGAGAATTGCCTCACTTTTCTTGAGCACTGCTTCAGAGTTCTCAAATCGAATACCCCTAAGCTTTGCCTTTAGTGATGGGAATAAAAAAAGTCACAGGGTGCAAGATCGGGGCTATAAGGTGGATGTGGTACACAGGTAATGTTGAATCGAGCCAGAAACTGCATGACTTGATTTGCGACGTGAGGCCGTGCATTGTCATGATGAAGTCGCCATCCAGTCCGAGAAAGCTCTGGTCGTTTCTTTGCAATGTGCTTCCTCAGTGTAGCCAATACTGACGTGTAGTATGCTGCTGTAACAGTAGTGTGAGGGGGAACTGCATGGTGGTAAATCATTCCATTACAGTCAAAAAATGTGATCACCATCACTTTCCCTGCAGATGGAACAACTTTTGCCTTTTTTGGTGTTGGAGAACCTGGCGATTTCCACACTGTGCTGGTTTGTTTTCCTTCAGGATCATAATGATGCAGCCATGACACATCACCGGTGATAATCGATTTAAAAAATGCATCCCCTCCATCAGCAAAGAGACGCAGCACCTCACGGCTTGTCTCCATTCGCACAGCCTTTTGTTCGGGAGTCAACATACGTGGCACCCAACGAGCACAAACTCGGGTCATATGGAGATGGTCGTGCATAATTGTAAACACACTGCCATATGAAATTCTCAACAGTTCACTCAGGTTACGTAATGTTATACGCCGACCCTCTCGGACAATCACAGCAGCTGTGTTGATGTTGATTTCAGTCAAGGCAGAAGCCGAAACATCAGGCCCACCTTGCTTAACACTGACAAGTCGGCCTTCTTTGAAGTCCTTGAACCACCTAAACACTGTTGCACGAGGTAGTGCATCTTCACTGTACGCTTGCTTCAGCTTTTCATAAGTTTCGGTGGCTGTATGGTTTAAACGAAAACAGAATTTGATTGCGCTGTACTGCTCCTCTCGCGTCACCTCCATTCTCTGGTATGCGAAATGCACGTAGGGTCTACAAAATAGAGCATTACTACCAACCTACCAATACGAGAGTGCTGCCGCTTACCAACATTATACATAAAAACCCGCTCTTTTCAAATATTTATGTTACAGATACAAAACTATCACGGAAGCTACAGGAAAAAATCAGTCTCAGTCTGTTGATCAGCCCTCGTACTTTATACTTCTCTCAACTGCAAATGGCTATTGTTTTTCTTTCTTTCTTTCTCGTGTTCATACAAAGGTAATAGAATTTCAAAGCTATCACGTCTGTGGCTAGCATTCGGGAGGTCGTGATTTCGATTCCTCTGGCCGACCTTCCTGACCCATGGTTTTTTTTCGGATGGTTTTCCCGGGTCACCAGGCGAATGCTGGGAAGGATACTCACATCCCCGAATTTCCTGAACCTCCATTTCATCTCCATTCTCATTTCCTTTCATCCGTTGGTCTCTTTCAGGGTTGGAAGTGTCGGCGATGGTGTTTCGGTGCAGTGTGGCAGGAGAAAAGGATGCTTTATGTGACTTTCTCCGTCCCTCGGCTTTCGGCTGGCTGTCGAGAGTATCCTAACTTCCTTGAGGGGCGTTGGACCCCCTCTGTGCTGGGTGGGGTCCCCGGTCTGCCTGTCCGTCTGACAGGGAGTCTCTATCTGAAAACTTAGGGACCCTGTCATTCCTGATTCCGGACGCCCGGTGTCTTTTCTCGCCTCATCCTTCCTCCCGGAGACGCCCCCTTGTGGGGCGTATCCACAATATATGTGGATCAGTGCCGAGTCCCCTCCATAGCCAACCAATCCAAAGCTATCGCATAGCGATCAGCTTTGAGGGATTTGGCTATCACTTTAGCTTAATATGTTCTGCTTATACCTACAACGAATTGTGAAAATAAGTGATGAAGGTGTATCGGTATTAACATGACGTAGATGCAAAATAAGCTTTATAAGAATAGTTTTAGAAGAGTGAGTAGATAAAGTCATGTGAATGCAACACATATTTTATAGCAAAAGCTACATATGTGCCTGTGAACAACATAAATCCAAAGAGAAAAGTCGGTTAAATGCCAAACTTGATATTTAAGTTCAGCATCTTTCAAAGATGTGAGTAGTATATTATAGGGGAAGCTGGGCCACTTTTTTGCGTTTATATGGTAAAGCATAGGGGAAACGAGGGTAGATGCGACTGTTCAAGGAGGAAAATGCGTTTGTATGGGAGAGATAGGGAATACCAGGGCTGATGCTAGATGCTGAAGGAGGGAAAGATACGCTTTATACGAGAGAGATAGGGAATACGAGGAAAGATGCTATACTAAACAGGGCTTGAAGGGTAGAATATGACTTTATATGGGAGAGATAGCAAACCGAGGAGAGGTATTAGGCTAGGAGGTTTGAATGATAGAGTATGCATTTATATGCGATAGATACGGAATATGAGGGCCGATGCTAGGCTAGAAAGGAGCTGAAGTAGGGGAATGCGTGTTATATGAGAGAGGTAGGGAATGCGAGAAGTGCTAGGCTAGACAGAGTTTGAGGTGTGGAGTATGACTTATGGAAAAGATAGGGAAATCGCGGACAGATGGTATGATAGAAGCTGAAGGAGAGGGAATATATGCTTATACGTGAGAGATAGGTAACACGAGGAGAGGTGCTAGACTAGACAGGGCTTGAAGGGTAGAATATAGATTTTATATGGGAGAGCTAGCAAATGGAGTAGCGGTATTAGGCTACGAGGGTTTGAATAGAGAGTATGCGTTTATATGAAGAGACGAGGAAAACGAGGGTAGATGCTAGGTTGAGAGAGCCTTCAAGGAGGAAAATGCGTTTTTATGGAAGAGATAGGGAAAACGAGGTGAGATCCGAGGTAGTGCAGGTGCTGAAGAAGGGGGCGTCCTTTATATGATAGAGGCAGGTAATACGAGGAGAGATAGTAGGTTTGAGGTCGAGGAGTACGGTATTCGTTTATGTGGGGAAGATATGGAAAACGGAGAGAGATCCGTGGTAGAGCAGGGGCTGAAGGAGAAGCAATGCGCTTTATATGAGAGAGGTGAGGGAATACGAGGAGAGGTGCTACTCTAGACAGAGGTTGAGTACAGTATGCGTTTATATGCGGCATATATGGGAAACGGGGAGAGATGCTAGGCTAGACAGATACTGAAGAAGGGGAATGTGGGTTTATACAGGTGAGGTAGGAAACCAAGGAGAGATGCTGGGATAGACAGATGCTGAAGGGGAGAGGGATACGCTTTATACGAAAGAGATAGGGGAAACGTGGAGAGATGCTGGGATGGACAGAGTTAAAGGAGGAAAAGGTTTAGACCGCAACGACACCATCAATTAAAGATTTCAAATGTTTTGACATCCTTTGGCGGTATTTTCTCGACACTGGGGGTGAAGTCCCCCGACGCTAAAGTTCTAAAATATCTGTGTCAATCAATCATGTAATGTTCGTCCATTATTGAAGGAAGAATCAAGGATTTATACTGCTAACGTCCTGGCATCGTGCCTCTAAATGGCTGGACGCAAACCCTCGATCGAAGTATCCCCACCGCATGTATCTTGATTGATTAATGTAAATAAGTGTATATGTAGGGTAAACCAGTTAGCATCACAAGTGTTCATGGTAATTCAGAGCAGCGAATCGTACCAGAGCTATTTAATGTAATTTTCATTTGATTCGGATAGAGTGTAGGGTATTTAAGTCATTTTAACAGGTAATTCAGGTAGCGTCACAGGTATCCACGGTAATATAGAGAGTAATTAGATTATAAACATTTCTCTTCCAACGTTGCAACACTTTTATATACTTTTTTCTAAATGTTACAAACTTGTTATATGTTAAACAGTTAATGTGCGAGACGGAGAGGGATAAACTGCATATTGGTTTACAGTGAAGGTATATAGAAGTATTCTAAACTAAACCCACACCGAACACCCTAACCTATCCCTACCTTGACTTCTCATTGTCTATTCAATCCTATCATCATCTAACATAACCACGTAACAAGACGTAACGTAACCAACAAAAGTAACATTACCGCATGACAAGACGTCACACTACGTAACATAAGCACGTAACCACGTGTCAAGACTTATCATAGCCACGTAACAAGACGTCACACTACGTAACATAAGCACGTAACTACTTGACAAGACGTAACCAGCGTAACAAACATGTAACAACGTAACATGACGTAACACCCTGCGACATGACCTAACCAGAAACGTGACATCACGTTACAACGCCACGTAACCAGAGATAACCTCCACTTTCTTTTAGTGAAATTGAGAAGTTTTATTCAGGTTTTATTATTGGAGAGTCTTAATTGAAAAGTTTTGCGTCAACATACCTTTATTTTAGTTCGTTGTAGGTGCCTCTCCCCTTTATCTAGACTTGAGACTAGCACTAGGATTGCTGCTAATGGCAGGGTTAACACCTTCCCTTCCATCTTTTTATTATTCTTCTTTCTTCATCAGGCGTCTGCTAGTTGCATACACAGCACACGGATAAACTTCCATTTTTTTAAAAATAGTGGGCTCACGGAGAAAATCTTCATCTTCGACTTACATTCTCTTATGCACTGTTTGTAATACGATAATGTCCATACGCATATGTAGTTATTCCATCCTCAGCAATAACTCTTTTATCATCGTATGGAGTCAATGTAATTTTATTCACTTGCACTGTGGCAAGACATTGCTGTCGTGACAGGATCAGATTCATGGGCGTTCTGATGATTTCTCTGGTTTTAAGACAGTCAGTATAACTCTCGAATGTGACGTACTATTAATAGCACTACGTTTTATGCCTTTAATCTTTTTATCGTTGAGCTGTGGATATCCAAGGCGTACATCTTAGATCGTAGTCCGACAAATCGCTGGATGATTTTACCATTAGCCTCATCTTTAAATTTCGCAAGCACCTTCTTGTTTAAGCTGAATAGCATATATGGCTTGTAGGATAATCAGCTGTATCCAGGTGTTCGAAAAAGCAGGGATCGGTGACTTTAAAATGTGTACACGCTTTGAGCTAAAAACACAAATACGATTCTACAAGCTTAAAATCGGAGTAACTCTGGAAAAAACTACTTTGCTCGTAATTACGATCCAATGTAGCGGTTTTCTGTGATAAATGGACATTATGCGTATAAAAACTGATTCTGTGGAAAAGAGGGGGATGAGGGAAGGAAAGTATTGGAAAAGGATTGCAAACACAAAATTGTAGGGTATATACATGAATTTAATTAACTAAGGGGAGAAAAACTTCTACGCTATTTGCATTATAATACAAATTATGCTAACTTTGGTGTGTAATGGGTTGCGGTGGTGGGTGTGGTAGGCATTGAATGGAAACATCTGTCTGAATGATCGTGCGAGAATACTTCTCTGCACGCTTCAACATGTCGGGCTGTTCCCAGACAGTCTGTCACCAGGTGTGACGTCATCTGGTGTGGTAGAGTATTGTCATGAGTGGTATGGGATAAACCTGTTTTTACGGCATGGTTCAGGCGATAACGGCTGTGGTTTGCATTCGGAGGTCCTGGGATCGATTTCCGTAGTGACGGTAACTCTGACCTTAGGTTTCTTGCGGTTTTCGCTGGTCGACAGCCGAATGCTAGTAGTTTTTCATCGATTCCGATTTCCTTTCCCTTTAATTCTATTTCATTTGCTTTTTTCACGTGCGCTTCTAGGGTTCAGGGATTCTATTTCCGTCGGTCGCTCACTCACTCTGCCTCTGATTTTTCGTGGTTTTCCCTGGTCTGCAGGCGAATGCCTGAGTGGTGTATGCTACCACGATTTCCTTTCATTTACAACTTTCACGTATGCTTCTACGACCCCTGGTTCGTTTCCCGTCGGTCGCTCACTCTGACCTCGGATTTTTCGTGGTTTTCCCTGGTCTGCAGGCGAATGCCTGAGTGGTGTATGCTATCACTATCTCCTTTCATTCTATTTCATTCGCATCTTTTACGTGTGCTTCTAGGGTCCCGGGTTCGATTCCCGTCGGTCGCTCTCTCTCTGACCTCGGATTTTTCGTGGTTTTTCTCTGGTCTGCAGGCGAAAGCCTGAGTGATGTATGCTACCACGATTTCCTTTCACTTTCATTCTATTTCATTCCCATCTTTCAAGTAAGCTTCTAGGCTCCCGGGATCCATTCCCGTCGGACGCCCACTGTGACCTCGGATTTTTCGTGGTTTTTGCTGGTCTGCAAGCGAATGCCGGAGTGGTGTACGTTACCACGATTTCCTTTCCCTTTCATTCTATTTCATTTGCGGCTTTCATGTGTTCTTCTGGGGTCCTGGGATCGATTCCCGTCGGTCGCTCACTCTTGCCTCAGATTTTTCATGGTTTTCCTTGGTCTGCAGGCCAATGCCGGAGTGGCGTATGCTACCACGATTTCCTTTCCCTTTCATTCTATATCATTCGCATCTTTGTGTTTTTATGTTTCGCGGCGTATGGTGAATACTTGCTTAAAATATACTTGTCCCTTGCTCGGTTGACAGATCGTTCATCACCATAACGACCCAAACACCCGAACTTACATGAAGACGTACGATATACCCGAACAATACATGAACTCTCGCAACACTCAAAGCATCCGAACCTTTACGGAGAAGCCCGAACACAATGCATGCTCACACATTCTAACACTTCGTTCAAGCACACGAAGCTGTACGAAGACCTACGAAGACATAGATACGCGTTCACTTCTCCCAAGCACCCGAAGCTATACGAAGACCTACGGATACGTACAATCACACATGAACATCTCTGCGCGCCTCTCTAAATACATGAACATGCGTGAAGACCTACGTATACATCCGAACATCTGTGTAACGCGAATTGAAATATAAGAGCTTAGACGCTTAATCATCGTTTTTAGTATTAAAATTCAGTATATAATTGATCTAAAAAGGTTGGTGCCTCCCCTATAAATAAGGCGATCTCGGGCATTGGACTTTATTCTGCTAATTAACTCTGAGGTGACATCGTTGTACTCTCAGAAAATAATCGGCCTTCTAAATTGTTATCAAGGTAAAGGTGTACATTTCCTTGAAGAAGGATTAATACGTTATATAATTGATCCAAAAAAGTTCATGCCTCCTCTATAAATAGAGCGATCTCGAGCATTGGACTTCATTCTGTTAATTATCACCGAGGCGACAACATCGTTCTCCCCTCAGAAAATAATCGGCTTTCTAAAGTGTTATCAAGGTGAAGAGGTCTACATTTCCTTGAAAAAGGATTAATACGTTATTGTAGCAAGAAGAAAGATGAATAAGTGCTCATATAAGGATAACATTCCTAGTGGCTTAGGATATTCTTGTGGTAATTCCTCCGCGGTTATGATAAAAGGCATGAGCTACGTTGTAAGAAGCTCTTCAAGTCTAAATATTGTAATGTAACTTTCAAAGAGTTATAAGGGTCGCTGAAACGAAGATGCGTGCGAAATAAACAGGCCTGAGAAGAAACGTAGATTAGAACCTACTAAGCAACAGTTATTATCTACAATGGATGACTGTGACATGAAAGAATATGAAATTTCATTCAATGGACGCTTGAAATCATATTTTATACGTTGTGAATCAAATAAGGACCTGGATATGTACCTGCATGAGGCGAAACAGTGGATAATCCTGGCTGTACATAAAGAGCTCGGTATTCACAAGAGTGTTAAAATTAATCTGCTGGCTGAGTGTAGATTTGTTAACAGTGTCGGAGAAACTTGCGACAAAACATTTAAAACCCGGAATCAAGCTGTTTTCCTAGAAACGTATCTGGACTCTATGCTGGAAACAAAAATGAAGAAGTTGGTTACTGAAATGGAGGAATCGCAACTCTTGGGTACCAACTGGGCTCTGCTTGCTGTAGAAGGAATTCGCATTCGTATTAGCAAGTACAATCCGTTACGAGGAAGTAGCTACATACCCCTGCCACCATCTGTTGAAGCAAGAAAAGCCTGCATTAACATCCGGAATTTAACTGACGAGCTATGCTTTATGTATCCTGTATTAACCAAATTCGTCAGCATCAAGCCTCAACGCGTGAGCAAATACAAGCAACTTCAAAATAAATATGACATCAGCGGCGTTTCCTCCCTACTCCACTTTCTCAAATACCTAAATTTGAAAAGGTTAACAGTATGTCTATCAACGTCTTCGGTCTGGGTGAGAAGCATGAAGTATATCCGATAAAGGTTGCTAAGACTGAACTATCTGAACACCGTGACCGACAGTAATGGGAGACATCACTACGTTTTTATAAAGAATTTTGAAAAACTTATTCGACGTCAGAAAACTAAGCATAAAGAACGTGTTTATACCTGTAAGCGTTGTTTTACACATTTTGATGATCAGTGCGGTCGAAGTGGACTGGAAAAACTACACGAACATGCCGCCATCTGTAATCAACATGGTATTGCAAGGGTAGTTCTGCCTACAAAGGAGAAATCAATTGTTCAATTTAAAAATTCTGAAAGGATGTTGAAACTACCTTACGTCATCTACGCAGACTTTGAAAGCATTCTTGCTCCATGTCATACATGTATACCCAATCCTGAAACTTCATATACAACCCCTTATCAGCAGCATGTATCTATGAGTTTCTGCGTCTACGTTAAACCGTCATCCGACGTTGAACATCTGGAATCTGGTCTTCCTAAGCATCCCTATGTATATCGTGGTGTTGATGCTGCTCAGAAGTTTATGAAATACCTGTCGTTCCTTGCAAAGGAAATTAATAATATATACAAATCTGTCACACCTCTGAAACTTACAGATCAACAGCAGATGGATTTCAACTCCTCTACAGTATGCTACTTGTGTGGAAAAACCTTTACTGAAGAGAACTATAAAGTACTCGACCATGATCACATCAGTGGTTAATTACGTGGAAGTCTACATAATGAATGTAATTTAGCCTGCAAAACACCTAAATATATTCCAGTATTCATGCACAACCTCAGTGGGTATGACTCCCACTTCATTTTTAAGGAGCTGGGATGCACAAGTGAGCGGTTGGAAGTAATTCCTAGCTCTGAAGAAAGCTATATATCATTCTCCAAGTATGTAAGACATGTAAAGCTTCGGTTTGTGGATAGATTTCGGTTTCTCAGTACAAGCTTGGATAAGTTGGTGAAAAATCTGACATCGTACCCTGAAACATTGAAACACTTCGGAGAAGACAAGATGAAGTTGATCACTCGTAAAGGAGTATTTCCCTATGATTACGTTACTTCATGGGATGTATTGAACGAAACCTGCCTGCCTCCTAAGGACTCCTTTTACAATAGATTAAATGAAGAAATTAGTGATGCTGACTACGATCATGCTACAAATGTATGGGAGCTGTTTAATGTAAGAAACCTTGGCGAGTACAGCGACCTCTACTTAAACTCTGATGTACTTCTTCTAGCTGATGTCTTTGAGACATTTAGAGATCAAACCTTCAAAACACACAAAGTCGGCCCTGCGCATTATTTTACCTCTCCAGGACTTTCATGGGATGCCATGTTGCCGTATACTGGAATTCAACTGGAATTGTTACAGGATTATGACCAATTACTCATGGTGGAATCCGGCACAAGAGGTGGTTTATGCCAAGTTTCCCACCGGTATGCCGAAGCAAACAGCGCCTACATGGAGAAGTATGATCCGTCGAGACCAACCCAATTTATTACATATGAAGACGCCAGTAACCAATATGGTTGGGCCATGTGTCACGCCCTCCCTTATGGTGGATTTGAGTGGATATCACCCGATATAATCGACTTAGAAAGACTACAAGAAGATGATCCTCATGAATATGTATTAGATGTCGACATCGAATATCCTGCAGAACTTCACGATCTACACAACGGCCTGCCTTTCCTGCCTGAGTGTATGAAGCCTAAGGACTCACGTACAAAGAAACTGATACCCCATCTTGAACCTCGAAAGAAGTATGTGTTAGACAATGTTATGCATGGACGAACATTACCTGATTGATTGACACAGATATTTGAGAACTTTAGCGTCGGGGGACTTCACCCCCAGTGTCGAGAAAATACCGTCAAAGGGTGTCAAAACATTTGTAATCCTTAATTGGTGGTGTCTTTGCGGTCTAAACCTCTTCCTCCTTTAACTCTGTCTATCCCAGCGTCTCTCCAAGTTTCCCCATCTCTTCCGTATAAAGCGTATCCCTCTCTCCTTCAACATCTGTCTAGCTAGCATCTCTTCTTGGTTCCCTACCTCACCTGTGTAAACCCACATTCACCTTCTTCAGTATCTGTCTAGCCTAGCATCTCTCCCCGTTTCCCATATATTCCGCATATAAACGCATACTGTACTCCTTAACCTCTGTCTAGACTAGCACCTTTCCTCGTATTCCCTCACCTCTCTCATATAAAGCGCATTGCTTCTTGAGTCCCTGCTCTACCATGGATCTCTCTCCGTTTTCCATATCTTCCTCACATAAACGAATACCGTACTCCTCGACCTCTAACCTACTATCTCTCCTCGTATTCCCTGCCTCTATCATATAAAGGGCGTCCGCCCTCCTTCAGCACCTGCTCTACCTCGGAATCTCACCTCGTTTTCCCTATCTCTTCCATATAAACGCATTTTCCTCCTTGAAGGCTCTCTCAACCTAGCATCTACCCTCGTTTTCCTCGTCTCTTCATATAAACGCATACTCTACTATGCAAACCCTCCTAGCCAAATACCACTCCTCGATTTGCTAGCGCTCCCATATAAAAGCCTTATTCTACCCTTCAAGCCCTGTCTAGTTTAGCACCTCTCCTCGTATTACTTATCTCTCTCGTATAAGCCTATATTCCCCCTCCTTCAGCATCTATCATACTATCTGTCCGCGATTTCCTTATCTTTTCCATAAAAACCATACTCCACACCTCAAACTCCGTCTAGACCAGCACTTATCCTCGTATTCCCTACCTCTCTCATATAAGGCGCATTCCCCTACTTCAGCTCCTGTCTAGCCTAGCATCGGCCCTCATTCCCTATCTCTCGCATATAAGCGCATACTCTATCATTCAAACCTCCTAGCCTAATACCTCTCCTCGGTTTGCTATCTCTCCCATATAAAGTCATATTCTACCCTTCAAGCCCTGTTTAGTATAGCATCTTTCCTCGTATTCCCTATCTCTCTCGTATAAAGCGTATCTCTCCCTCCTTCAACATCTAGCATCAGCCCTGGTATTCCCTATCTCTCCCATATAAACGAATTTTCCTCCTTGAACTGTCGCATCTACCGTCGTTTTCCCTATCCTTTCCCATATAAACGCTAAAAAGTGCCCCAGCTTCCCCTATAATATGCTACTGATGTGACAAGGATTTTCAAGAAAATCCCCCCATCCTGAACAACCCTTTACATGGAAAAAGTTTCGAAATGTATTTTCTTAAACATGCCCTAATGATTTTGATTAAAATACTCTGTGTTTAAAATATTTTCATGACAAACGAAATATATATATTTTGAACTTACTGAGAAGAGCCTCTCGACTCTTCTTCATTCTGAATGACTTTTGTATAATTGGTAAACTAAAAGATTGGACAAAGTATCGCTACACAAGAAATGCAGACCCTGTTAAAGCACGCATTTGTTATGCATATATTTTATGGTATTTCCCAGATATCTTTTGTTATTGGTTTGAATACTTTTTGTAACTGAGAAGTCACTATTCGTTTTGATTTTGTTGCGGTCATACAAACAACATGCAATTTCAAAGCATCGCGTACTGACATGCTTTTTAAAAATGTGGCTATCGCTTTGTCTACGTATACTACTACGAATTGTGTAAATGTGAACTACTTCTTTTGGTATTTAATTAAAGTCCTTTAACCGGGTAGGCCATTACGGACAGTGAATGAACGAAATGGCTAAAATGATGCTCAAATAGGCCCAAGGTCCCTAGAAATTAGAATACGAGTACAACATTCATCTTCTCAGGATAAGAGGAAACCCTGGAGTAAACTTTACCCAGGTATTTCACTTTAACCGAGATTCGAACTCGGGACCTCTTGAATGCGAGGCAGACCCTTGCACCACAGAGATGGGCTAAATGTGATTTGCAAGTTTATCTGGATTATAAGAAGTAGGCAGAAAAATGAGATTTAGAAAAAAGCATTTGTAGAATGGTGAGAATAGAAGGATATGTAAATGCAACACGTTAGTTTGTTCTCGTGGTAATGCAAAGAGCGTGGAGTTTCAAAGACACCGCATAAAAATCTGACTATCGTTTGAGCTACTGCATTCTTCTTATACTTACAACGAAGTTTGTAATGGCGTTCATCTCAATTAACAAGACTCTTTCACTCAAGCCGTGTGTAGGATAAGGTTGGAAAGATAGAATCAGATTGAAAAATGCAATGTCATAGCCGAGATTTGAACTACGGATCTTCCAGTTTATGTCCAGGTGGCGTCGCGGTAACGCGTGCGACTCGCATTCGGGAGATGCCTAGTTCGCTTCCCGGCGACCGCCCAATCTGACCAACGGGGTTTTTTCGAGAGTTTTCCCGGATCGCCAGGCGAATGCTGATATGATTTCTCTCAGCCCCCGAATATCGTTCCATTCCTCATTTCATTCATCCTTAACCCCGTTAGGTCTTTTTAGGGTTGGAAGTGTCGGCGATGGTATTCCGGTGCGGCGTGGCAGAGAAAAGAATGCTCTCTGTGGAACCTTATACGTCTCTCGGTCTTCGGCTGGTTGCCAGAGTATACGGACCGCTTCTTGGGGGGCGTTGGACCCTCTGTGTGGGGTGGGGTCCCCGGTTTGCCTTTCCGACTGTCAGGGCGTCTCAATCTGGAAAATTCAGGAACCTTGTCATTGCTGTGCCGTCACTCTTGGTTCCGGCCGCCCGGTGTCTTGGTGTCTCTCACCTCGTCCCTCCCTCCTGGGAATGCCCCCTCGAGGGGCACAAGTACAATACCCTCATTCACTGGATCGGGGTCAAGTCCCCTCCGTTACACATTCCATTCCAGACCAGAGAAGAGAAGAGAAGCATTTTAAGAATTCTGAACGTGAATTGTAATACAAAGTATTTTTCTTTGGAGGGGGGGCATCTTCAGATTTGTAACTTGAAAGCAATTAAATTTTCAGAATATAGTGCTTTCAAATGAAGCAATTGCAACAAAAGCGCATCAACGTGTCTGCATTAACACTTTTGGGTCACTGTTTTGAAAATTTAGCTTATATGTTATCCTAACCGAATAAAACAGCAATATAGAAACTGCATATTTTGCATTAAACATTGTTTCCTCGTATTATTAACATTTTCTCCTTTTGCATACAATACCTACATAGGTGTTTTTACTCTACATCCACTATATGACTGCCACGGTTTATCTTCCTTTCTCTCGTGAGTGTGTGTGTGTGCGTGCGTGCGTGCGAGAGAGAGAGATTATGTTTTAAATAAAACAATCTTTATTCGTTTTTCAGTAACAAATGCAAAATATATCTCATTTTGAAGAAAATTTAATCTTGCACTTAATTGTGCCCAAACTGCTTTAACAGTTTGACATTAATATTACTTTTGCTACCATATTTTTAAAACATTACCTGAATATTATCAGAACTGAATGTGCCAACTGTGCAACTACACACTTGGCGCTAAACATTATTATCAATATCTATGACAATTAAAAAGCAAAACAAACTTATATTCAATGTAATAAATACCCTCTGCTTCTGAGTACGTGTAGAACGTTCTGTTGGTGATAATTATGAAATTATTATTATTAATATTATTATCTATTACTAGCAACAAACGTTAAAAACAAGATATACATTATGCGAACCTTGTTTCTCAAGAAAATTACTGAATCTTAAACTTGTGTAGCATCTGCATAAAGACTGCAATATTTGATTTTTAAACAATATATTATGCAAAGAATATATTAATTTATTTCGCTTTAATATATCTAGTAAGGAGAAAAGTATTTGGTTTCGTCTTCTTTCCTCTTAGAGTCAGGTCGCTGAATTATACAAGCATGCAGAAGTAAATGTGACCTTTGAGACGATACCGGCATGTTGGTTATAGCCAGGCATGACTAGTCGAGAAGACATTTCTTCCCCCTCTTCCTCTACACCCCTTGGTCCATCGGAAAACATTTGAAGCCCACTGTACATAAAGTATGGTGGTGAGTACTTTTGAACAACCCCTTCAGGCAGATTATTTTATCAAATGTAATTTTTGTGTATCTCAAAACTTTCATATTGACTCTTTTGCATTGTATGCACTACCCTGGATTTTCCACTTTTACAATTTTAGCTATTTAGTACCTCTGATAACATTTTGTATCATCCTTGTTCTGCAGTTCCTCAGGGACACATTCCATTTCTTCATGCTTACATCTAAGTTGTTGCATTAAAGAGTGTTTCAAAACTAGGATAGATATACTGGGTGAGGAAAACTGGTTTGCAGAAAATTGTAGAGTATAAGGATAGTATCAAAATATGCATTTTGAGATTAGGAAAAAGGGATTGCAGAAGCTTTTATAAACATTATAATTACAATGTGCACAAACATTGGATTTTTCTCCATTCAGCATTTATAAGGTATGTTATACATTGAGTATACGCATGTAATAATTTCTCATTGTCTACCAATATGGATTAGTTGCAACAGTACATACACACTTGTGGTGTTACATTTCATTTTGACTGGCAAATGTAGATGTTTCATGAAATAAAATTTGAATTATATTCATACAACACTTTTTTTATTATACTGCATCTGTGGCCTCTTTGTTACTATCCTCAAAATGTTTATTTGGTTACTGCCTTTCTACTCTGCAGTTTTCTGCACATTGTTCTTCTGCACCCAGTATAATAAAAAGTAGGTTAATATATACATTTCAAGTAAATGAATACCAGTATATATAATATTTTATAAGAGTTAAATATACTTATATTCCTTAACTTTTATTTTGACAGAAACTTTCAGCATACCCAATATGGAAAATACAAGTGGCTAAAGCATCACAGAATATTATACAAGTAATTGGCAAAAGTCCTGCTGAGAGGGTTCACTCACAAGGAAGAGTACTGGGAGATCGCAGTGTACTATACAAATATGTTAACCCAAATCTTGTGGCTGTTGTTACTCAAGGTTTTGATCCTGTACATAAACGTATGTATATGCTTATTTTATTTTAAAATACTGTCAAATAACTGAGAATAGTATTAAAAATAACATATCAGGATATTTCTTCTCTTTATTTATAGATTGCATTAGAAGGGAAGTTAGTCTGTTTTTTCTGTATTGTTATTTCTAACATGCATGTAGAATGAAACCTTTAGGACTAATAACAGGAAAATTGCTTAGAAAAAAGACTTCTGAGCTAAGATCTATGTAAATATTTTTAGTACAAATGAAAATATATCTAAAAGTCTTAATATGTATCCAGATCAGTATGAATGTGTTACAAATGTAAGCCAATAGGATGCTAAGTGTAGGCCTGAAGAAGCATGGTAATATGTTTTAATCATGGTAACAATAGTAGATTATCTTCATTGCTGAGAAATGCCATTCAGACTCTGCTGTTGTAAGTTGGGTTGTAATCACTACTCCCATTAGTTGACTAAACTGTAAAAGCAGTCTAGATCTAAGTTATTATCTATTAAAAGCTGCAATATAGCAGCAGTATTCCATCAGTACCTGATGGAGTACTGCTAATTCAATAATACAGCACTGAACAACAGTAAAATGGAAAAAGTAATAATGTATTATGACATATTTCAAGCAATCTTCTAAAGCCCCTGGGCTTTTAAGCTAAGTCCCAAACCATGAACAATCTGAGGTTTTCAAAGGCTTGATGTAATTCTCATTTCAAATATGTACTCAGCTCAAGGAACAAAAGCATTTGGATATCTGTTTTATACTTGCCAAGATGTTAGTGCATATTAGCGGATAATTACATACTTCATACAAATGCAAGATGTGTCCTGCAGAACTGGTGTTGCCTCATGAGTAAATACTGGGTGTTCACAAAAGTTTCATTCCAAATCATTTTGAAAAAGTAACAAAACTTATCTTCTGCACAACTGTATAATAACCATTACAATGATCAAGAACACTACTATGATGATACTGCTACTAAATAAGTAGAACTTGTTTGATGAAAGAAAAGAGTTGTTTTTGAAGATATTTGTGTTGCACTGTTTAATACAGTCTTACAGGAAAAAATTAAGTAACGTGGAGCTTCTAACAAGTATCAGTATTACTCAGTTTAGAAGTGCTCACCATGTCATTCATTATAAGAAGCAGGAAAATAACATAATTTCTTTGTACAGGATATCCTCCACATAGCCTATACTAAAGTTCTGTGACACGAGGTACTTTATACACTGTGTACATTATATAAGAGGATCTGTAATATATTTTGCCACATTTGGCAGTGTTTGTTTATATGAATATTTATTTTACTAAGCTTCAATACAAAAGAATATGGCTAAACATTAAACCCAGCTGTTAACTTGCCGTATTCATATCCAAAATTTCCTTATTATCTAAAACAAGGGTGGCAAAAATTCCTTTCTCTCTCAAGTCATCAAATATGCAACACGCACTACACCACTCAGCAGCACATGGAAAACAAATGAATAGACAGCTAGAAAAGGAGTTGCACCTGCGAGTCATACTGCTTTGCGAGTTGCGTTTTCACCACCACTGATCTAAAGCATTCTGTTTTAACACCCCTTAAGTTTGTTTGATTTGCTTCTCTTTTTATTGACCAATTCCATTTCTTGTTTACTTTAGTTAGTTACTTGCCTACCTTCTTGCTAATCTTTACTAAAGGGTTTAATTAATGCTACCTTTCTATATAATTTAAGCCATTTCCCATTTATACACTCTTTTATCCAAATCTCTGACCCTTCACATTAAAAAATTATATGGTCCATATCTTCCTTTCCTCCACATAATGGACTGATTTTGTGGGAAACCTTTTCTCATTCATTTTAGCCTCCACACATCTGCTCGTACCCATGCAATACTCTCTCTTCTTTATTTAATTTATCAATATATGCTTCTTTTTCCCATTTACTATTTATTGTTCTATACGATTCTAAAGATCTTTCTCCAGCTATGTCACTAAGCAATACTTGTATTTCTGTATCTTCAAATCTCCTCTTTGCTCCTTTCCAAAAACCATTTACATTATTTTCCCTCCTCCAAATTTCTCCCAGTCCTTTATTCTCCAAGTTAGTTGTTCTGTTTTATAGAAAATCAATACACCTTTTTTCTTTTTCCCCATTTGAACAGACTTGTCCATTACTCTCCAGTTGAACATTTCAGTGTTATTTGCAAGTCTTTTTTTCAATAGCAAACACTGCAAGTGCTAGAAACCTATCCTATGTCATTATGTTCCTAAGGAAGGTTTTTATTATCTTCATTGCTGAGAAATGCCATTCAGACTCTGCTGTTGTAAGATGGGCTGTAATCACTACTCCCATTAGTTGACTCTACTGTAAAAATATTCTAGATTAAGCTCCAAATTAGCATCAGTACCACCTGCATATTAAAAATTCACTGCTGTAGAGTACCTATAGCTCTGTTCTTAGTTGTGCCTTTTGTAACTATATATAAGTGTCAGCAGTAATGCCAAATTCTTTCTCAGGAAATCATCTTAAAACAGAGAAAATGAGACCATATCTAATAATTTTGATCCTATGAGACTATTCATGAAAGCAAATCTTTAATTTATATGGCTGATTATTGCATTACATACATCTTTTCATCTACTTCTTTATTTCCTGTTATTCTCTTGTTTTTTCTGATTTTGTTCTTTACATGAAGATTATACATCTTCAATGATAGAGCGTCGTATTTCTTATTGGCTCAAATTCTAATAAAAATTTTATTTCATATGCAGCTTAAACCCGTAAAATTATTGTCAGAATAAAATCCAAGCGTCTTTTAAATTGGCTAACTGGTCATAGGTTACCCTTCTTGTTTTATCATTAAGATAATCAGAGAGCAAATTTCTTCCAAACTTACTAGCTAACTTCCTTATTCTTTTGAGCTGTTTTGACTGCTTGAATGTTAAACTTTTAGATGTCAGTTATGAAAGTATAATTTGGACAAACATGTCAAACACATTTGCTCTCTGTGATCATCTAAAGCAGGGTTGCCGCTGGTAGGGACAAGAGGGACATTTCCCTGTTTCGTTCTTTGGTATGCCTACCATCCAAGGAGCTTCTATTCTACTAGCACTGCATTGCTGTAAAGTCCGACCAATCCTAACACATGAAGTTGGAGGGAGGAAGGAGGAGAAGGACACCCAGTGTCACAAAATGACATATCTGAACTAGAGAAAAAGCTAGAAAACCTGATAGGTTGGAAAATAATATTCTAGCAGACCTGTTTACTGCTGCACTTTCTGCAGTCCTAGGTTAAACTGATATGCATAACAGTGGATATAATATGTCCTAGGGTATATCTACTTAATCCTTGGCTTACAACAGCAGCACCCACTGCCCTTGTAGCATTGTGCAATAATTTTCTCCTTTTCATGCTGTTTTGAATCAGAATGTACAGGGTCATCAGATTAAGCAGCCACGCTTTTAACGGCACCTGGATCGTGGTTGCGTGAGACTTTCCTCCTGACACTTTTCCCCCCTCTCGGACCGTCTTATGGGTCGAAACAAATAGGATGAACAGACAAGGTCAACTAAAACCATTATTATTTCACAAATTACAATATTGAATGTCCCTTACATTGCTTACCTTTTCAAAGATGATGTTGGAAATGTTCTCCTTGTGTTTAAAGACAGGCATTGCAGCGTCTTAACAGATTATCATAAACATGTTGCAATTCTTCTTGGGATATGTTGGTTATTTCTTCCCATATATTATTTTGCAGTTCTTGTAACATTCGGGGATTAGATTAATACACTTTGTCTTTCAAATTGCCACACAAGTAAAAATCACAAGGTATGAGGTCTGGGCATCGAGTGGGCCAAATCCTTACACTGATCACTCTGTCACCAATTGCATCCAAGGAAGTGCAAGTTGTATAGGTTGTAGCTCTGTCTTGTTGAAATACACTGTGCATTCACTCTTCATCTATCAATTGAGGGAAAAGCTGTTCCAAAATTAAGGTTTGGTAGTGTGTAGCATTAATTGTTTTGTGAAAATAAAAAGTAGGACCAATTATTATAGTCGTATTCACAGCACACCAAACACCGAGCTTAGGATCATATAGTGGACTTTGATGTACAAGTTTTGGATTTTGAGTTGCCCAGTAACGATTATTTTGAGTTAACTTGTGCATTCAAGCAAAACCATGCCTCATCACAGAATCACAAAAATTATAGATTTATGTTGCCGCTGCGCACAGACTCCAGAAATCAGGTGCAAAGCTGTATTCGTATCTTTGGGTCCCTCTCCTTCAAGGCTTGCACTTCAGATGTACAGTTAGCTTCAACAGATCCTCTTGGACTTGTTTCTTCATACTTCAGCTCTTGTGTATGTGGCTGTTGTGATCATCTAGACACAACTGACATGACATGCCTGCACACAATCACATTAATCAGAGTGTGTGTGAGGTCATAGTGATCCATTTTTATAATTGGAGACATGAATGGAAAAATTTGATGTGACAAATGGAATATACACATTCAGCAGAGTTAAAGCACAAATCAACAGCCATGTAAAACCAAAGAAACAGAAAAACACAAAGTGACGCTTCTTCACAGCCTTGTCTGGTTTCCTAATGAATGGAGGAAGTGATTGCGCATGCTCAAAATTGCCAAAAATATTAAAACTGTACTTACTTTAAAAAAAATGCTTCATTTGTCAAATATTTTCACATGAAATTCTGTGGAGGAAGCCTTTTTAATATACAAGTTTAATTGATCTACATAACATTCTTGGACACCTCCCTTGTGGCAAACACTCTTGACTTCAGTCCATCATAGATTTCACTGAAGCATTTCAGAGGTTTCAAGTGACAAGCATCATATTTCATATGCCATTTTACAATTTAGTAATCAGTCTCCATAGACTGACAAAAAGACTTGAGGCTTTCCACTCTCACAGTAAACTGATGGACACTCTTTTAAATTGCCTCACAAATGTGCCCAGTGAGAAAATAAGAGGTTCCCCCAGGCAGATTAGCAAAATACAGTATTTTAAGCTGGATAGCATTTCCAGTAGAAAAGTATCACTCCATTATCAACACAACTTTGATATTAACATAGCTTGAAGAATCTACTGCCAAATAGCAATACTTTACACTTTCAAAACCATCAAGAAATTTATTTCTTGCAAAGGTAGCCAGAACATAATTACATTAGCCTTGCATTTTGTTTCAACATTTTCATTTTTGGTGATATGCAGCCCATAAACTGAAAGCTATAATTGAATCAATTGCTGAAACCAAATAAGTAAAAATTTTCGATTTTCATTTTTTCACTTAATATTGCATTTAAGTGTATAGCCAATTATTCGGTTTTACAATGAAACAAGTTGCATTCCTGTAAGTGGTAGAAACAGAGAAGCTCTTTTCTCTTGTTTGTCAGTTCCCAATTGACCTGTATCATGTTAGTTCCCTACTGACAAATGAAGGAAAAATCCTAACATTAATAAGGCACCAGATAATGCCCTTGATCTTATTCATCAGCATATGATATCCTTCCCTACAAAAAGCTCACTTTACTCAGGAAAGGAAGTAATATGCTCGAACTCTGAAATAAATGTGTGCATTATGAACAGTGTGTTCATTGAGAAATATGCAGATTCTAAAGTGAAGTATGATGTCATAAATCATTATATTGATGTCATAAATCATTATATTCATCCTTTAAGATATGCAATAAAGGCCATGTCAAAATTTAAACTATGTACATGATTACAAAAAAAACTTTTATTTGCAAATTATATTTGTACTCTTCCATGCTATATATGCCTTCTCAGATAAGTAATTTTTTTATTGTTTTTATAGTAACTTCAGTGTTATTTATTTTTAATTTTCTGTAATCTGTTACAGTTCTTTTCCCATACTTTCTAAGTCCCTATTATTAAACGTACCTTCAAGTGTTGTTCTGTAATAGTCTTCAGTGTTTCTAAAATATATTCATGTATATTGCAATTTTTAGATACATTTTGCTCTTGTAAAACATGCTTCACACTTTCATATGTAGGGTGAACAAGAACTCCACCAAAAAGGTTTCAGAGGTTGTTCAGGGATACTTTCTTAGCATTTTGGTATAAGGAACACATAGACTCCAGTGACTCATTATAGAATAATTGCATTTTGTTTGGTTTCTTGCCCCAATCAGCTTTGTATCTATATTGCACCAAAAATACTGGACAACAGTGCAGATCTCAACAGTATGCTCTCTGTGTCTTAATTGCAAACAAATGTTTTCCTTTCGCTCATGTTACCTGCTGTTATCAACAGTAATGCCCTCTTTAACTTATTGCCCTCAAGTTTGCATTCAGTACTACTCGGTTCTGTCTAGGGTTTTGTTTTCCCAGCAGTGTTAGTTGTGCATTAACAGTGATACACAGCAGTAAGGATAGGTTTACTGATAAATTTGGCCTATATGCACCTTGTGTATGGGTTCACTGAATGCAATGGAAGAGCAGTACTATGATACTATGCTGAACCATTCCTGCACTGATGGCAACCACATCACAGTACTTTTGCATCTGTACATAGGCATCTACAAGAAACTGGATCCTTCAATGTTAGAATGAAAGATACTGGCCATGCAAGGTATGCCAGAACACCCGATCTGGAAGAGAATGTGATACACATGATTGGTGGCGATCCTGCTGCTAGTAATTGGCACATTGCATGAGCTCTGAACACAAGCCAATCAGTTGTTTTCAGAGTAGTACATGAACAACAGTTGCACCCATATCATCCACAGAAGGTGCAGCCAGTGGACTTCCCATATGGAGGGAGTTTGCAAATGGTTCCTACAGCAATGTACAGAAAACCACAATTTTCCTGCTTTGGTGGTGTTTACAGATGAGGCCAAGTTTAAAAGAGAGGGCATGTTCAACAGTAGGAATGGCCATGTATAGGATTACGAAAACCTACACACACACTGGTGTGTCGATCCTATCAACAGGAGTTTGCTGTGAATGTATGGTCTGGTATTGTCAACAATTTTGTGATTGGACCTTATGTACTTCATGATACACTGAACAGAGTTATGTATGAAACACTCCTTCAACATGTCCTACCACAGTTCCTAGAAGATGTACCAGTAAGAATCCATCAGCTTATGTGATTTCAACATGATGGTGCACCGGTACACTTTGGGCGGCATGCACCAACATGGATTAAGCTCTACTTTCGTAGTAAACTACTATTCAAGTCAACACTCAGCAACTTCCATGCGAGAGTAAACTACTTCCGAAGAATTTTACTCCTTTCAGATACTCCCAGATTAAATTACTGCAGAAGTAAATGTTGGGAGAGCACCATCATGTAGTATGTTACTACAGAATTAAATAGAGCACAAATATAGGTTAGAATTTACCCTTGCGACCTGGTTGGAGTAACTAACCTGTCGATTGAACTAGAATACCGTATCGTATTTGGAGGAAGATATTTTTGAGTGTTTGTGGATTATGTAGATTACCTTGATGATATCAATGAAGAAAACAGGGATTACTTAGGTTACATTGATGATTTCGTCGGAAAAAACCAATGGGAATGTGATAGTGGTATGCGAGAACCATATGATACTTATACAGAGAGAGAGAGAGAGAGAGAGAGAGAGAGAGAGAGAGAGAGAGAGAGAGAGAAAGAGAAAGAGAAAGTTCAATGAACATTTCAGTATTAGGAAAGAACCTTATACACGCCTTTTAAACCTTTCACGAAACTCAGACACACATTCAGCTCTATAATCCAAACTGCAATTATTGCTATGCATCCTATCAGTGTTTTGTACTGGAATATTTCAGAAACTTGAGCCAGCATTACGATGAATTTAACATAATGTCTTACACTGTAATAAATGGAGATATTTAGAATTGGCTTAACGCGATGTAACTTAAAAATTTGGCAATGTCAAACTCTTCCTTCCCGTTACGTCAAGTTTGATTTCACATGGTAATTAAAACCAATCGGCACTAGCTCATAATAAAAGAACTATCAATCAATAGTCATTCCCATTACGCTAAGTGCATGCCAATTATGCCTTTAGTTTACCAGCACTTTCATTTCACGTTAAATAAAGTTCATTGTAATACCGGTATTACAGGTGATCTTATAAATAAACATACACCACGCGTCTGCTGGCCGTGTATTTCATTGCGTTGTTAGAGCACTTTTGAGGTTAAGAGCAATGTACCTACACATATAAATATACACGAGTGTTCAGAAAATAAAAAGCAGTTCATCACATTTACAGATTTCCCACACATTGTGTGTGGAATTGACTTCATGCATGTTACTATTTTGTACTCATCCATGAATATGGTGAACTCTTCCAAAATCAGAAAGGGTATTTCTCTATCAACACGCAAGTGATCTGCGATGCAAAATGAAGATTACAAACATTGTTTCTAGAATTTTAAGCTGCTCTTCAGTACGTTTCCTGTCGCTCAAATTAATAAACTGTCAAATACGACTTTCCAGTATTTCTCTTCTGGCATTTTTATAACACGTTTTGGCTTTAATACATTACTTTGGTCTTCATTGAAAACGTTAATAAAAGTAACTTCCTGTGAATCAAGAACCTAAGCTTATATATATAAAAACATAACTCTAACCTAACCTCCCGTAAATCAGAAACGTAAAACACTAATAAATCTAAAATAAAAAGTAATTAGGAACGCATGCAGCAAGCGTTGGTGGTATCTCACTGGCTTTTAAGACCAACGTAATCCAGGCTACTGCGCGTTTTTTACACTCACATTGTTTAAATGGATTTTCTTTATTTCTACCAACAAACATTTTATCTCTTTTCGCTGACGTTTCTCCCCCTTTCCTATTGCACAGAACCTTATTCATGATCGCATCAAGTAAATCACGCAAACAAAACAATACCTCCGGGAGTAATGAGCTCTTACTTCTGTAGTTGTAACTAAAAGAGTAAATTGTAATTGAACTCTCCAACGTTACTTCTGGAGTAAATTGCTCCCGTTTTAACCTACTTCTGTAGTGGGGACTTCTTTAGTAAATGTTACTTCCGAAGCAATTTATTCCAACATGTTGCACGCTGCCCTTTGCACTCGATGTTAGAACCACATTGATGTACAGTTTGGACGACAATAGATTGGTTGCAGTGGTCCTGTTCCATGGCCAGCTGGGTCACCAGACATGACACCAATGGACTTCTTCTTGGGGCATGTGAAGAGCCTAGTTTATGAGACGCGGTCGATACTGGCATGGACCTGGTTGCTAGGATTATCACAGCCGTGGAAGTAGTACGCCAAACTCCTGGAATGCTTGAGCGTTTAAGACAGTTGATGCTGCATCGCTCTACACTCTGCCATGATCAATGTAAAATTAAATTGAGTTTTATTTATGGGTGCTCTTTAACTGATGTGGTCCTTAGCGTCCGATTCTATATTGGACATGAAAGATGGATAATTTTGCTCAGAGCCTCTTTATCAGGCTTGAGGTTCTTTTACGTGCTGTAAATCTACAGCATGGAACCACCTTCTTTACTTCTCTTCTGAAGGAAGCCATGCTAAGGATTTTTATCCCCAAATTTAATCCATCACCTTCCACTGGGTTTGAACTGTGCCCTCAGGAACTAGAGGCTAGCATTGTAACCATTACACCACGGAGGATGACCCGTGATCACTGTGGTTGACATATTCAACACTACTTGTAAGGGTACATTCTGCATTTGTTACACATGGTACTGTACAGTACACTGACAGATAGATCGAACACACTGTGATAAAAGTGTATATGTTTGATCTGCGGGATGTTGCATTACTCTCTGTTGTATGTTGTAAATTTGGGTTATTGCATATTATACAGGCTTCTTCACTGTTGTGAAGGTATTTTCACAGAAACAAGGTGATTAGGGTAACAAACCGAATAAATCATAATTGCATTATTATTATGTAATAAGCTGCCGGAGACCGTGGGTCCCTTATACCAAAATACTTGAAAGATATCCCTGAACAACCTCTGAAAGTATGTTGGTGGAGTTCTGGTTCACCGTGTATGTGCATGAGACAGTTAAGATACTTAAACTTTTAAATATAATCCTGCAAGTGAAGTCTTCTATCCACATTTCCTATTATTCTAACTGCCATTTTTTTCATTTCTGCTGCTGTAATATTCCCCCATAGTGTTGTCCCATATTCTATATGTGAATATATAAAGGCATAGTAAGCCTGTTTAATTATTTCCATCATCCAGTATCATCAATCATGCCTCATAATATAGATACCTTTATTCAATTTTTTTTATATGCCTTATGTATGGCTTCCAGTTTAAACATTTATCTATTATTTCTCCTAGAAAATTTGCACATTCGTTTCAGAGATAATTTCTCCATCTATTTGTAACTTAATACAGCTTGTATAAGAGCTTCTAAGTTCAAAATTAATCCTTGCAGCTTTTTAACATTTAATATCATATCTAAACTGGAGCAGTATTGTTTTATGATCGTTAGTATAGCATTTGCTTTTTTTTCCACTTCCGATTCAATTTTATCTTTAACTACAGTGCAGTCATTTTATGGTGAGGCCATGGATTGCACATATGCATGCTCCGTACACTGTCTATTACACTGGTGGTTTTCGTTCTGCAACTCCCATGTTACTTATTCATGAGTGATAGCAACATGTACCATAATGAGTACTAACCTGTTATTAGTGATGTTGGAAGTGGTGTCCATCTGTGTGAAGACATTCCTGGTATCTTCGGATGAAATTTCAATTCATATGCACAAGTTCTTCTTGCATAATGATCATAATTTCTGTTTTTATATTGTGTGCGGATTGTTCCTATAAACTTAATATTTTAGGGTTCCCCTTAAATAGATGCATCAGATCTGTTAATTTTTTTTTTTCCATTAGAACATCTAATTTTCGCTTCTTAGGTTTAGCGATCCTGTTGCTCTAAACTTACTAACCAGACATCTGACAGTTTCTCAACCTGGAACTGGAATACCAGGGAATTTCTTCGGAAATTGTCTACACACCTGTCTACAGGATTCAATTTTTACATATGTTTTGTACATAAACATTTGTTTCTCAAGCGTGAATGTGTCGGCAGGCTTTGCAGTGAACTAATGGCAAGACATTTACACTCTTAAGCAAATCACACACAATACAGATCTCTTGAATAAATTTTCACCTTTGAGATGCACAATGCCAACTCTTTTTACAGCACAAACACAGCAGTGACTGAAGCACAGCTAATAAAGATAAACTTGAATGTATCATGCACCACCAGTTGCACGTCGGAAAAGTACTGAGGTCACTGCAGTACAGCATGCTATGCATGTATGCAATCTGTGGCGTACCTTAAAAGGACCACACTGTATAATCATAATATCTTCTGCATATTCTATTTTCTATTGCTGTCCGCCATTTCTGTGGATTAATTCAAAGATAGCATTTATGTCTACTAAAAACAAAAATGGACCCAATTTTGAACCTTGTGGAACTCCTTGCCAACATTTTGAAAATCTGATTTTATTTTTTCTGCCATGCCATTTGTATTTTTCTAGTTTGCTTCCACTCATTGATCTCTGTTTTTTAAGTATGAGGTACGAGGTGTGATCATTAAATTCCAGGACTGGTCCCATAAATGGAAATAAAATTACTTGATTTAAATTTAGCTACCATCCCCTTCAAAGTAGTCCCCATGGGCAGCTATGCACCAATCCCAGCGCCTCTGCCATTTTTGGAATGCTCCCTGGAAGTATTGTTCTTGAAGTGTGTTAAACACCTGCTGCGATTCGCGTTGGATCTAATCCACCGTGCCAAAATGGCGACCTTTCGTTTCATCTTGAGAAACAAAAATCAGTTGCAGGGGACCAAATCTGGTGAATAAGGGGGGTGAGGAAGGACGATCATGTGAGAGCTCTGTGAGCTTGTGCATTGTCTCAAAACCTCACAGTAAAAAACAGCAGCCACTGTTTGACCTGCAGGAACAAATTCACAGTGCACAATCCTGTGAGTGTCGGAAAAAGCAATGATCATGTACATGTGTGGCTGTCCTATCCTCTTGTTGTCCTCCAGTGATGTTCTGCCATTTGTGAAATGTGAATGCCAATCAAAACATCTCGCCTGACTCATTGCTTCATTTCCGTAAGCTTGTTTCAACATTCCATGGGTTTTGGTTGCTGATTTCCCAAGTTTCACACAGAATTTGATGTTTGCTCTCTGTTCCAGTTTCGAGTCCATTGAGATTTCACCAAGGTCAGCGTGCACATGCTAGTACAAACTTGTGTAACACGGATATCAATGACGCTATCACTTTGAAACTTTGTGTAGCTTGGCTTCAAAGTTATTACTCGTCTGTGCTGTGCGTGCATGTCAATCATGTGATCTATTTGGTCACAGCAGACAGACTCGGAATTTAACGATTGCAGCTCGTAATCCGCTTTAATGCCAACCCTCGTACCCCATGGATTTCTAGTTTTATTAGGTTATTTATATTTACACAGTCAAAAGCCTTTGTAGAGTCTAAAAATATTGCAACCCCCTTCTCTATCATTTAATGCATTTATTATGAAACTATTTACATTATTGATTGCATTAGTTGTTGATTTCTGTTCTTGGAAGCCATATTGCCATCTTGAGATAGTTAAATTTTTTGAAATATGCTTGTAACCTTTTTTTTTAAGTATCACTTACTTTCGAAAGAGTGAAACACAATATAAGGGGTCTATAATTTTCTACATCGATTTTACTTTCCTTGGTTTAGTGATGCATTTACTATATGTTTTAACACCTCAGCTACCCATATTTGAGGTGCTGTAACATTTTCTTTGATATTTCATCCAGTTCGTTTGACTTTTTAGTTTTTAAGTTTATTTCCTGTAATATATCTTCTTCTACAACTTCTAGTATTCCCAAAGATTGTTTCTGACGTTTTGGTTTTATTAATTCATTGTTTATGATTTGTGTTCCCTTGTTTGTATTCAATTGATTTACCATATTAATATAGCAATGGTTAAAAATATTGCATATTTCCTTTGGATTTGTAAGCTCCAAACCTTCATTTGTAATTAATGTATTTTCTGTCTTTGTTTTTTTCTGTGTATGAATATGGTCCACTATGTTCCAAATTACTTTTGTCTTATTTTCAGCATTCAGCACTAGGCTCTTATTGTATATTGTTTTACCATGTTATATAATGTTTCTGATATTTAAATTGTAATTCTTTGTGTGTCTCAATGATGTTCCCCCATATGTGGATGCTTTATTGATTTTATAAATTTCATTCTTTGCCATGATATTAATATTCCCTTTGTCAACCATTTTTCCTCCTCTTCTCTCTTTTTATGTGACTTAAGTTTAACTTTCTGTAATTGCATTGCAGTGTTTACACCATTTTGTAATATCTGATCAAAATTTTCATGTTTATTATTTACATTCAGTGCTTCAAAAACTTCAAATTTATTTAATTACAATATATTTTTAATTTATCAAAACTCTTGTTTATTTGCTTTATATATTCAAAAGTGTTCTGCAGTTTTTCTCCTTTTACATTCACTTTTAATAACTGCTCATAGTGATCCCCTATGCTTGCCTTAATTATGGTTGTCTCTCATTTAGTTTGCACTAAATTTGTGAATACATTATCAATACATGTTTTGGTGATTTTTTGTGACTCTGGTGGGTTCTCTGACACCTATTTTTGGATTCTGCCTGATGAGGGTTTGCTCCAGGGTGTGTTTAGCTATGTTGCCTTTTCGAAAAATCTATATTTGCATTTCCCATAAGGATCTTAATCTTATTTTCTTGCATTGTGATCAGAAAGTTTTCTAAGTACTTTATAAATAACATAGTATTTGCTGCTGGGGATCTATATACTCCAATTAATGCTATATTTTTTTCTTTCTGCATAATTTGAACTGCTGCTGTCTAGCACACCATTTCTACTGAAACTTTACTACTATCTATTTCTTTGTACTTTGGATTACTGTCTACATAAATGGCAACTCCCCCCCCCCCCACTATTATGTACTTGCTTGCTATAGCATGCTTCTAGATTATACCCCTTTTAGCTATTTGCCAATTTTTCCTCTGTTTTTAAAACCATGTTCAGTGATAATCAAACCATTGGGCTCTAGATCTTTTATACTTGGCTCTAAAAGTATTCTTTTGTTACTAATAAATTGCATGTTTTGGTGATAAAAGGTGATATCCCAGTTGCCTCTACCTCTTTTTGATGCTTTCTGACACACTTCATCTATTTCATTTTGACTTTCCCCAGTCGTATCTAACATATCACTTTCTGTTTTAGCTACTTCAATGTGTTCCTGCTCTATAATACTATCTGCATCAATTTTTTTGTTACACCCCTGATCTGCATCTGCATTAATTTCTCTATCATACTCCTGACCAGTATCTGTATTAATTTTTTGTCATACTCCTGACCGGTTTTCAGTATACCTGTCCCATACATATATTTACAACTTTGGTTATTATTTCACCTAGCACGTATGGTCTTTTCCTATTTAAATGGAGGCCATCCTGTCCTAAACAACTTGCATCAATGTATGTAGGAGTGTGAGGTAAGCAGCAGAAGAAGAAGGTTGTGTCTGCAGGAAGCTCTGTCAATGAGAAGAAAAGTGAAATAAGTGACAATGGAGTTAGATCTCACAGTCTACAGAATGAGAATAGGACTATTCAGGATAATGAAACTAAGGAAAGGCAAAATGGAACAAAATATAATGGTGAGCTGGTTAGTATTAGGAAGCATAATATTTATATTGCTATTTATTGGAGGGATTGAATTAAACCCAGGACCTGAAGGAATTGAAAGAATGAAGACTGGGTTTGGTTTTCACAGGTGTAGAGGAAAGAAGAGGTATCTGGCCAGCAGAAGAAGTAAGAAAAATTCTTATGGTCAAGCTAGAAATGGAACTGGCTGGATGGGAGATTGTGGAGGTATATCGAGTAGGAAGACAAAGTAGGAAAAGGCCAATTATAGTAAAATTTGTAACCACCAACCTAATTTATGAAATTTTAAGAAGAGCAAAGTGGTTAAAAGGGAGCAACATATTCATCAACAAGGACCTGACAGTAGCATGGAGAGACCTGAAAAGGGGCTTAGTTAAGAAGATGAAGGAAGCAAGGTCACAAGGCAAACAAGCATTTATGCGAAATCTACATCTCTGGATAGACGAAATAGATGTAACGTATGCGAGTAAGAGCGACGCATGGATGAAAGGAACGGATTGGAAGGAAATAAGTTGGCAAAAAAGAAGTGAACGAAGCGAATCAACACCCGTGGCAGGCAGAGGAAGTGCAAAGTCCAGCATGGAGGCAATGGATAAAGAGGTATTAAGTTCAGTGAGAAAGGAAAATGATGTAATTCCAACAGGTGAAGAAACGTCACAGCAATTGAGGGAGCCAACAGCTGTAAGGAAAGAGAAAGAAGATATGACGACAATGGAAATGTCATGAGATACGTCGTTACCAAAGAAGGTAGTGCTGCCAAGGAGGGAGGAGAGTGTTGCAGCACATGCTTTAGCAGAAAAGGGGATGGAGGCATGGCGCCAGTGCAGTGAATTGTCTAGTTAGGAAGATGAGGCGGGGAAAGAAAGAGGGGAGCAGTGACAGAGTCTCGGCTTGGAAGGAGAGGGAACTATTATGTCATCACTGCACGGAAGCATTCTGGTGTTACAGAAAGAAAGCCAAAAATCAATGGAAGGTTACAGAATGAGAAGTAAACAAAACTTAGAAAAGTGTAGAGCTTTCAGGGGCACAACAGGGATCCAGAGCAAAAGAAGTACTATGGGTTATAATCCAAGATAAACAGCTAGAGACGGAAACATATGTGTAGGTATGGTTTACAACCCACCAGTTACCTCACATTTCCACAATCTAGATTTATATAATCTTTTAGAGAAAGATATGGAGAGGCTAAGGGATAAGTAATATTGAGATAATAATAATGGGTGATTTCAATGTAAGAATAGGGGAAAATGATGTAATGAGTTGAACAGGGCAAGAAGCAGCTCACATTAGGGAAGTAAATGATGTAAGTGTCGTGATGGCAGTAGGAATAGCAAGGAGAGAGTGATTATAGTTCTTAAAGGGGTGAGGTCAAGGGGGAAAAAGGGGGGGGGAAATTATAAGTAAATTGGACACAAGGGCTGAAGTGGTGGAATATAACAAAGTGGACATAACCTAGTGAGAATGTCAATATCAAGGAACTGGAAAGTTTAGAGACTGAATCATTACATTTAAGAATACATTCAACAATATGGTAAGTAGCAAGATGTTACGGTGGACAATGATAGAATCTGTTAGCGAAAAGCAAAACTAATGCTAATGATTGTTGTATATATGTATATTTATTTCCATAATGCTATACAAAATTCTTACAATTTTTAATACATTACTTTGAGTTGCTATTTTTTCTTTCTTTGGTCCATCATGCATTTTAACACCGTGGTTATTTATGCATGGTGCGTCATAACAAATTCATATTACTTTATTTTTCTAAACCATTTTTCTCTTACTCTCGCCATATATTCTCCTATTCTTTTTATATCCCTCTCCTTTTGTATTTTCATTACCCTAACTTTTAATACTTCTTTCTTAACATTCTCCCATTCTTTAGGTAAAAACTGATCTCTCCACAACTTAGTTTCTTCACATTCAGTTATATAATGCAAATCATTATCTGCCTCTCCACAAAGAGGACACCTATTCAAATTCGCTCCCTTCCTATCTCCCCTTAGCCTATATGCACTTAATCTGGACCAGGCCCACCCTTCTCTCACTAACCTATTACCTACATCCACATACTTCTCCCTTCCCCAGTTCACCTTTAATTGTCCATATAGTTCCAAACTTTTCTTTGCTTCCAGACTTTGAAATAATTCTTGTTTCTCTATATCTTCTACTCTGTTCCTCACTTCTTTCCAGAAGCCATTAACTAACCCCTCTCTCTCCTCCCATAAGTTACCCATTCCTATTTCCTGTAAAATTCTGCTTATTCCTTGAGCCCAGTTCATCCCATCACTGGATTTTTCTTGTATTATTAAACATTGCCTTAAGATATTATGCTCATCCAATGATTTCATTCTATGCCAATATTTAAATATCCTTACTACTATCATGGCCCTTGCTACCTACCTACCTACCTCTTCCCAACTCCAACATTGCTGCTCCATTAGGTGATGAAGTAGATAAACTTAACATACATTTACAGAACGATCTTTATAACTTTATCAATCATCTCCCATCCTTTGTCACTTCCCCAAATCTCTGATCCATAGACCATTTTTGCTTCAACTACAGCTTTGTAAACCCTTTCCAACCATTTAATTTGCATATCTGGTATTTGCTTTAAGCATATTCTTATAGCAGTCATTGCTAATCTTCCCTTAGCTAAGGCACTTATTTTGTGATCATTCCATTTCCCATTACTACTTATTCTCACTCCCAAATAATCAAACTTGTTTACTATTTGCAACTCTTCCCCTTCCACATACCACTTTTCCTCCTTCTTCAATTTATAGCTCTTTTTAAATACCATTATTTTTGATTTTTTAAAATTTATTCTTAAACCCCATTTCTTACAAAATGAATATATGATATGCGACACTTTTGTTAGGCCTCCTACTGAAATAGAACCTGCCACTAAATCATCTGCAAAAAGTAATCCTGGAATTTCTCTATTATTTACTGTGAGTAAATATAGGTTATCCTTATTCAACTCTTCTAAGATATCATCAATAAATAAGTTAAACAGTATATGCCCATCTGAATTCTTTGTGTCTTGTTTCAACTTATAAGTTGAAGTCCCTCCTTCCAATAATATTGTTTACTACATCGGCCAGGGAAGTACTTTTTTGCCCTTCTTATTGTATTATAGACTTGACCCATTACCTCGTTTGGTCCTTATGTTTTCAAGTCATTTATACCCACATGCAGCATCACTGTTTTCACTGCACTGCTTCGCTTTTCATTTTCTAACATTTTTTTGGCAGATATTCTGCCTTTACACCTCTGAGAATGTTCACTTTTATATTTTCACTTTTTCAGGTTATGTTCTTTAGCATCTAGCCACCATACACTACCACAATTTCTGTATCTTGTTTCTTGCTCATCTTCTGCCCTCCTTGTTTTTTCGTATTCTGCTCCGGTTTCCTAAGGTTTGGATTTCTCCACTCGTAACCCGCTTTCCTTTGAATGACTTCGTCTTCCATTTTGATCACTTCATCTGTGTCCTGGAGCTCTTCTTCTCATAACACCTTGAACTTATTTGACGTTATGATACCATTTTCCATTTCTTTGTCTTCCAAGTATGTGTAGTTTTTTTGCTTGGGAAATGTATCTGCACTATTAGTGTCTCGTTTTCTGCTTTCATGGTTTCTATACTGTCCTGTGCATTTTTGAGGTCCTGGTTTAATAGCTCTACCACCTTCTGCAGCGGTGCTAATGTTTCTTCTTCATGCAAACGGTGTGGTCCATGTGCTTTTAGAGATTTGTTCTTTTTTGGGTTTTTTGTGCCCTCATTTCTGCCGTTTTCCACATAGCTCTTGCTTATTTTTTCACTTTTGTTTGCCAATTCAACAGTGATTTTTTCCATTTATTTTACCTAATTTCATCGCTTTACCGCTGGTCATCACACTGCACTCCATCATCTTGAGAGACTGTTTCTATCTACTGTCTATCATAATTATTTTCAAGGCAACTTTAATTATTCCTTTGGCTAAACCCAATTGCCTGTATATTGTAAATGTAAAGAGCTTGAAGTCAAATCTAAAAGCCCACATTTAAATGAAGGCGCCAAGCTTGTAGCTAGAGCTGAATTAGCTGTTCACAAGTGCCAGAGTTCAAAAGTTTACAACTCACTTCAGGATGACAAGCAAAAGTCCAGATCTAATGATAATAGGGAGCTAATGTTTTTGATTTTGTGCAAAACTTCCATTCCGCATATCCCAATTCAACAGATATTTTATCTACACCAAGTGCGGGGATACTGTTTCAGTATACATGATTCGAAAACAACACTCTACCACAGGCTGCCTGGCAGTGAGTAGCGGCATATTTGCCGCCTTGCGTGAGTAAGCCTGTAACATGCAATACAGCTCTGCTCTGGAGTAAGCTGTCATCACGGGTGTAGTGGATACTGGCAGAGACCTGCGATGGGGAATACTGTTGAATGAGGTTGCATGACTGTGGTGTTTGGAATATAGGAGATATTCATAAGACAAGTTCAAAATACAGAATACAATATGCTAATTGGGCATCAGAGGGTATACGGTTTACTTCAAACACAAGTGCTGATATATTAGGAGTCAATGCATTTGCTGACATGATGTGCAGAGTATTCTTCATTGTTGGATCTCTGAGCATTGATCTGTCTTTGCATTTTATTCAGTTTATGGCCTAGAAAAGTTGCTCATAACAGTATGTCGACCCAAACATACACATGATCTGTGCTGTGTTCTTGTGTAGCCTGGGAAAGGTTTCTTGATGCAGTGAACGATACCATTGTGACAGATCCAGAGTGTTGTAATATTTGTCTTTTAGTAGGATAGAATTCTGTAAGTCTATTATTTCCAACTGCATTGACGGTGGGTTGTCATCGGGGGATAATTGAGAAGGGAGTGCTGAATAATCACAAAAATTGAGCTCTTGGAACCTCATTTCAAAAGACTGGAGAAGCTGAATGATCTTTAGATGCTTGTCCAAAGAGGTCTCAGGAGGCATGTTTAAAGAGGCAAGACGAATGAAAAACATTAAATCTCTATTTCGAATCTGCCACTCAAACAAACAGAGCTTTTCTGTGAACACTCAGAGTTTATCGTGCATATATACAAATAATAGATCTTTTCCTTGCAATGACTTATTCTGGTGGTTTAGGTGCATTGTTATATCTGCAAGAAATGCCAAGTCTGCTACCCATGTTGGAACAGACAAACATTGCTCTGCCTCTCCTTTCATTTCCAGGAAAAGAGCAATTTCCTTGCAAATGGCAAAAAACATGTCAAAAACATTTTCCTGACTTAGCCAGCGAACAGTGCTGTGTTAGGGTATATCACCGTGAGTTGCTTTGAGATCTTTTAAAAACCCTTTGAACTGATGATGATTAACACCATGATGCTGGACAAAATTTACACACGTCATTATGACTTTCATAACAGATTTCAGTTCCACTGTTGCAGCACAAAGTGCCTCTTGGTGAATAAAACAGTAAATAGTCACCATGTCCTTCCCAAATTCACATTCAACTTTATTTTTTAACCAAGAGACGAAGCCCTGCCGTCGCCCAACCATTTGCGGCGTGCCATCTGAAGCCACTAAATGGAGATTTTCCCATGGTAAATTCACGTTGTCCACAGATTCACAAACTGCCTCAAATATATCTTGACCTGTAGCAGTGTAATCCAATGGTACCACATCTAAGAGTTCCTCCATAACTTGCAGTCCCATGTTGACACCACGCAAAAATATGGTTAGCTGACCGTAATCAACTACATCCGTACTTTCATCAAGTGCAAGCGAAAAGGCCACCATCTCTTGAATTCTACATCTGTCTTTCCAAATCCTCTCCCATGGTGCAAATCTGATGAGACAGACCACTTCAAATTTCTGATCTTCCTTGGAGTTAAACATTCTGCAACAGCGAGCAAACATGATTTCACGATAGGCCCCACCGATAACGTTTTCCCATTCATTGCAACGATGTGAGTGACTTTGTAACTTGCTTAAATTATTGTCTTATGTAGTTTCTTCAATATAATTCACCTGGAAAAGAAAGTATGAATAAGTTTACCTTTTAATCTGTAACGGTTTATGTCAAATGAATTTACAGTGATATTTGTTTTTAAAAATGTATGTCTTTCTGTATTTTGGCTTTCAGTCTAGTTATGAGCTCTTGCTGTGCTTTGCCTTCCATCTGTTCATACAGACCTGAATGAAGTGTTGTTTAATGATGCTGTACATTCTATTTACTCATTGAATGTAGCACTTTTTGACACACAAGACACTGCGGGAGTCTATCTTTTTCAGTAAAGAGAAATTGTTCTTCCCATGAACTAGTCAAAGGGCCTCCCTGGCTTGACATAGTGACATAATATGTTATGTAATTATGGGCAATGACACAACTTCAAGACTGGCAGGATGCACATGGACTTGTGCTATGAACTTCACCCAGTGACGTATTGGCTATCACCCTCCACCTCCACTCCTCCAGCCATGCTCTGAGCAACGCTTCTGCATATGCATCTCAAACTCATGGAGTTGGAGCAGCCTGCTCTACCACATACTTATATTATGAGGGGTTGGGAAAGAAAGGGGCAAATGAAGTAGCACCCTTCGTTTCTGATTACATAAAGAATGATCTAAGTAAAAATGCGACTGAATTGCTTTTGTTCTATGATGGAAGTGTCAGCCAGAATAAAAATCACACATTTATTTGCATGTGTTTTGGCATGGTTCAAGCAGGAATATTGAAGATAATACCAAATTTCCAGAGAGAGGGGTCAATCATTCCTCCCATGTGGCCGTGATTTTGGAGCATATAATAGAAAAATAAAAAGTCATGATTACACTTATACCCCATATGAATATATGGAACTAATAGCAAAGAGTAAACAGAATTTAACAGTAAAGTTAATTAGTGGACATGAATAATTGGATTATGACAATTGGTTGCCAACATATTTCAGAAAAGATGCTGTTTCATGCTAAACAGTGACAGAACAGCTCAATAGGAAAGTCTTCTTTGCTCTCATCAGCTTCAAAGAAATGTAATACCTTCAGAAAGGAGAAAACTGGAACATCTGGAATCTGTATACATTGAAAAGACTAAGACCACTGCTTTTATAATAAGCAGTTTGTATTGTAAATGTTTTCTGCTGTTTTATGTTTTCGAAGTCGAGTGTATCCCTTGTTAGTTACAACTTAGGAACAGAGATTATCTAAATATGCAGGTAATTAACTCTTAGCCCTTTACAGTTAAGTATTTCAGTAATATTATTTTTCTCTATTTTATGTTAAAAAGTGTCATTTTTAATAAGTGGTGCAGATTTTGTGAACATCTGGATACACAGGCTCTACATCCATGAAGATATATTAACTATTAATTATAGACAATATTAAGAAAGCTGTAAATTAATTTCCTTAAAAGAAGTGATAAATAAGATTAAATAAATAAAATATAAACAAAATTAAATATACCACAATGTTCATCACATGCCAGTTAAGTTTGCAGGATGTCCAGAAACAGTCATTCAGAATTGTGCTGTCTTTTAGCACTCTCACTACCAAGCCCGTGTGTTTTACAGGCTGCTGTTCTTCTGAAAATTACCAAGCCCATCATTTCCATGGGTTCCAACATTTACTTACTTTAAAATTTGCGGGCTATTGTTACTACGGGTTTGGTTTCTGCAACACTTTCTTTGTACACTTAGTATCACATTCTGTCAATAGAGAGCACTTTGGCAGTTGTATTTTCATGTTGTTAACAAAAAAAGAAATAGGCTGTGTTGAGGTTACACGCCTTTTGTGTGGAGTAGAGGAGCATGTGTGTTTATACCAAAGAGGAATTAACTGAAATAGATAATAATTTGGATAGTTTTGAATGCAGAGATTGTAATGATTTGGATGAATTTGAAGATAATGGCACATTTGAAGGTATGTTTCATATATAATTTGAACAATATCTAGAAGTCTGAAATCTATTTCGAAGTGAAAATTAATGTTTATTACCAAAATGTTTATGAGCTGTATGCATTTATTTATTTTCTATTGACGATAGTAGCAGCATTTCTTCAGAGTATAATGGTGACGATCATGGAAACATTACTCATGTTGGAAATGAGGGGCATAACCAACCAAATTGCATGCTCCCTCTTGGAACAACATGAGTAGATGAAGATGAAGATGAAGACCCATGTGTGCTAGTTAGTGAATTCAACACCTATAAGAATCCTAGCTAATGTAGACCAATCAAGTTCTGTAATGGACTGTGCTAAAATATTTGTAACTGATGACATAAAAACCTAAAATCACAAGCAAGTTTGTATGCATCGCAGTTCATTCAAAAGAAGCATAGAAATAATAAAATGAAGCCTCATTCAGTACTTAGCTCATGGAAAGCAGTGATCCTATCAGACATTAGGCATTTCTTAGCAATATTTTTCCACATGTGTGTTTCCAAAAGGCCTAAAATTTCTGATCATTGGTGTACCAGTTCAGTTTTGAGCTGTAATTTCTGTCCACAGATAATGGGTTGCGCTCGGTTTACACAAATACTGTTTTGTTTACACATAGTTGACAACAGTCGGCAAAAGAAACCAGGGGAAAATGGATTTCATCCATTATTCAAAATTTTGCCTTATTATAATGAATGAAGGAGCAGATGTGTTCAGGCATACCATCGTATAAAGAAAAGCTCACTATAGATGAAGGCCGTGTCAGTTTTAAGAGTATATATACAAAACAAACCACATAAATATGGTTTGAAACTGTATGTTCTTGCCAAGGCAAGCGGTGCTTATGTATTTAATTTTGAAGTGTATGCAGAAAAACATAATCTTGACAGTTCATCATCAGCAGTTGTCATGAGATAATTGTCTGAGAGCAATCTGCTGAACAAAGGTCATACTGTTTGTTTAGACAGATTCTATTCCAGCCCAGAGCTGTTTTAGCAACTGGCTGATGAAAGTACAGGTGCTGTTGGAACTGTGAATAAGATGAGAAGAGCCTTTCAAAAGATTTAGTAGGCACAAAACTAAACAAGGGTGAAATGTCTTTTCGACCTGAAGGCAGTGTCTTAGCAATGAAGTGCAGAGACAAAAGGGATGTTTATACACACTCAACAAGATATAGAGCCATGTTTGATTCTCATGTTGCAAACACAGGCAAACTGGTTTTTAAGCCACTTCGACTCCTCGGCTACAACATGAACAAAGCTGGTGTTGACCTGAGTGACCAATGATTGCAGTATATTGTCGTTGAACACAGGACTGTGAAATAGTGGCACATATTATATTTTGCTTCTACTGTCTATGTCCAATGCTTTTTGGCTATACCATTCAGTGAAACGGAAGAAAATTACAATCACCGAGTTCATCACATGACTTGCAACTGAGTGGGTGGAGCATTCTGCACAGAACACTGATACAGCAACAGCACTGTGGGTAGACTGACAGAAAGGCGCTTTCTGCATCACGTACTCTCAATATCCAAAAAGTATGCTGCAAAAATATGCCATGTTGGCACTTCAAAAAGCAAGAAACAAAATTAGAAAGCTTCTTGCAAAGAAACACCTTATGAATGTGAACAGTGTGATGTAGCTCTGTGTTTTGAAAATTGCTTCAAAATACGTCACACAAAGAAACAATATGATGCAATTTAAGTTTGTGAATAGCTTTTGTAGTGTTGAAGTTAGTTTATAGCATGTTTCATCAAAATTTAGGAATGGAGAAATTTGAGCAACTGATTATTTTTTTAGTTTACATGGCAGTAAAGAAGTAGAATAACTTGAGTAATGCTTAAGATATTATTATTTAGTTAGTTTTATTTTAAAGCAGAAGACACTAGCTTTCAAGTGCTGTATCATAAAATAAAATCCTACATATATATTTAGAGTAATGAGATTTTGAAAATCCTTAAAATCGTCTGGTTTTGAGGGATAAGTACAGTAAATGAGCCTGGCACAGAGAGTGTTAAGTTGTACTCACGAGGCAGATATTAAGAGCTAATTAATTTAAATGTGTTTATTAAGTACGGATGCATAGGGAATATTTAAAAATGGAGTGATTGTTGGAAAGTAGATGTAGGTTGTTGATAATTTGTTTCAATATGTTAATTAAGAAGGGAAATTGTCAATGTTATTCATTAAGAGAAACATTTTATATAATTAAATTAGTTAATAATCATAAATCTGAATTAAAAGAAAAATATTAAACATTTGTAAAATCCATAGCCAACTCCAATGTTAAACATAGTATGGAGAATTTCTTATTGGCTAACAATCCACCTATGGAGATCCTTCACAATACTTGCAAACTGAGTTACGAGTTACCATGGCAATGCCAAAAACCGATATATATATATATATATATATATATGGTTGCCATGGATAGCCAAGCCACTTCTTAGCATCGCTTCAATACCACTCTCTCAATGCCAAGAAGTACATCAAGCTTAGAGTAGTAGAGATAGCAATAAATGATCTCAGAAGATGTAGTATAAATGTACATGTAATTCTTCTACAATGCAGGTTGTGGTATTCCAACAACTGACTCAATATAACATCATGCAGATTGGCATACATATTGCAGTTGAGGTAACTTCTTTGTTCTGGCCTGAGAGCCAGCTGTGCATAATTTTCTGGAAAAAGTTATTCTTTATGTCCTCCATTTTGCACTATACTGCACTATGTATTAATTGTTGTATGCATTTTCTTATTTAGACCACCTCTGAGTAGTCTGCACTGTTTCACTGAAATGGATAGTTCATATCAAAAGAAAAATTGCTTAGTTTTATCATCGTCTCGAATCTGTGATTTTCGTAGAAGCATTTGAAATATGGGGACAAGGAAATACAAACGAGAATTGTATTCCATGGACACAAGCAGCATATAACTTACATGAATACTTTTTGCAGCAGCAAATGGTTGACAAATGCAGCCTGCACAAGATCATCATACACAAATCAGCATTAATCTTATCCATCAGAGGCGGTAATGAAGAATAATTTGTTGAATCAGAATTTTATTCACCATCAGATATTACAAGATATTGGTTTCGTCACAATCAGTGTTTACAATGTTTGTCTTAAATAATTAAATTAATATACCTAAAATTATACAATTATTTAAAAATCATATAACTCATACATCACTGATAATATAAATCATCCATAGAGCAGTGAAAATATTCATATATATCATAAACAAATTTTAACCTTAACCAATTGGTAATTATGTATTTGAAGCATTTAGTACTAATTGAAAAGTGGTTATTAGTGATTATAATTTCTATGGTAAAGAAGGAGTGAGGGAGAAAGAGTAAGGGCGAATGTCGGGGAATAGGCATACTTGTGAAGAATAAGAAAATAAAAGTGAAAGTACTAAATGGAAGAGGAAGGGGAATGGTATTGTGGTGCATAATGAAAGTAGGAGAGGTGAACAAAAGAAAGGTGTGCTTAGGAGTTGCGTAAGCCCACCGAGTGTTTCAAAATTCTACTGTAAAAATATATTCAAGAAAGTGCAGCAGGATATAGAAAAAATGCAAGGTAAACATGTAGAAATAGATACAATAATTGTAGGAGACTTAAATGCAAGAACAGGGGAAGAGCAAATCAGAATATGTGAAGTACAAAACAATATAAAGAATACATAAGATACAGAAACTAGGAAGAGTAGAGACAAGATATGCAATTGTGAGGGAATGAAGCTGATCGACTTTTGTGAAATGAATAATATGATTGTATGTAATGGATTAAAAGGGAGGGATAAAGAAGGGGAGTTCACATTTACAAATAAGAATGGACAAAGTGTGATAGATTATATACTATACTCAACAGAGTTAGATGCATACTGTGCAGACTTTGAAGTCATGAACAATGTTTTTCCTAGTCACTTCTCATTAAAAGTAAGTTTCAACATTAAAAGCGAGATGAAAAGAACAGAATCAGATAAAAGCAGTAAGGAATTCAGAGCATATAGATGGAGGGATAAAGATAGGGAAATATTTTGCAAAGAGCTACAGAAGGGGTAGAAATAATAGAGTCATCATATCTGGAAAGGTTGATACAAAAGGATGAAATAGAGGGAGCTATGTTGAGAATGGAGCAGGTAATAAAAAAGGCAGGATGGAAAATGAAGGAGAATAATTCTTATTCACAAATGGAGAAGGATGGTATGATCATGAATGTTACCAGACAAAGAAAAAAGTGGAAAGAGAACTAAACAAATGGGGGCATACAGGAAAACAAAAAGATAAAGAAAAGTTTTTAATACAAAGATGGGGCTGTAAATGTCTAATGGAGGTGAAAAAGAAAAAATGGGGGGAAAATCATTTATAAAGAATATAAAGCATTTGTATGCAAATAATGAGTGCTGTGAGAAAGTAGCCAAGGAAAGAATTACTGAAGAGAAAGAAAATAATTCAGGGCTTAGACGAGTGTGCAAACTTTGTGCAGTACTATTTAACCTATTTATAGATGATATTATAGAAGGGATAAAAAAATTGCATAAGCATTCACCAGCTATTAATAATAAGGAAATGCCAAGATAATTGTTTGCAGATGATCTAGTGGCAGGTTCCATCTCAGTTGTGGGGCTAAGTAAAGCTATTGAAGCAATTGGCAAATACTGTAAAGATTGGGGGTTGAGAATAAACAAAAAGAAATAAAAAATAATGATCTTTAAAAAAGGATATAAACTAAGAAAGACCGAAAATTGGTATTGGGAAGGAACGGAGCTGTAAGTAGTGAGGACAGTTGACTATCTAGGAGTAACGCTTAATAGTGCAGGGGATTGGGAAGAGCAGAAGTGAAAAGTACTAGCAAAGGGGAAACAAGTAATCAGAGCATGTGTGAACAAAATACCAGAAATACAAATTGCATGGCTAGAAAGGATATATAGCACAGTGGTGGAAGCAAGGTTATTATACGCAGCAGAGATATGGGGCTGGAAAAAGGATGGGAAAATGTAGATGCTATACATAGGAATTTTTGCAAAATAAGCCTGTGGTTACCAAGAAGTTCAGGGAATGGAATAGCACATAATTAGGGAGGGTGGGAGCTAAAGGCAAAGTGATAGAAAGGGCAGTCAAATACTGGTTCAGAATAAAGCTACTAGAGGAAAATGAGATACTAAAGCAATGCTTGGTTGTACAGGAGAAAATGGGAAAAACAGAAACTTTGATGCACAGGATACAGACAACATTGGAAGAAATAGGAATGGGGGAAACGTGGGCAGAAAGAAACAACAAAAGTAAGGGCTGCCGGAAAAGAATTAGAACAAGAGAGGAGGATATTGAAAAGCAAGAAATTATAAGTACTTTCAAGGAAAAAAGGTCATTAATAGATCATAAATATTTTAAAACGGAATGGGGAAAAGAAATATACATTGAAGTATGCCACAAAGAGGCCAGAATGGGGTATGCATGGGCGAGGACAGGTGTAATGAATGTAAGTGGTTTAACAGGTAGAAGAAGGGGAGAGATATACTAAATGTAATGGATTACATGACAATTGGCATTATATTCTGGAATACAAGGACACGAATAAAGGAAGGGAGAATTTAATACTGGAGAAATGGAAAAACTTACCAGTAGAGCTAAAAGTTAGTAAGATTTTTAACACAAGATCAAGTGAATATATGGAGAAAGCAGGAAAATATTTAGGAAAAATTAGGTTAAAGTGGTTAAAAGAAATGTGAAGGAAATTGGAGAAGATACAGAAAAAGGGTAACAAGGCAAAAAAGTAAATAGTGGAAAATTAGACTTCCCCATTATATATATACAACAGAATATTAAATATAAGGGGAAGAGAAATAATAAGCAACTCCATTGTATTGTAAGCATTGTATAAATTGCATGTAAGTTCAAAGTAGACAATAAATCATTCATTCATACAAAATGCATCATTGGAAGATTCGGTTGCAATTATTAGGCGGTGACAGACACAAAACGTTCACACTCATGAGACACGTGCCACTGAATGCAAAAGAAAAACTGCTTACGTGGTGTCCTCCAGCTGTTTTGAAAGTGACACCTCCCCCTCAGGTTCAGCAACCCTTGCAACATTGCCAGCATGTCTGTTTTTTTATGTTCTTGAAAAGCCTAAAATATATCCGAAGGAAATGGTCATGGTAAAAAATAGAAGTTACAAATTGTGTTCCAAATAATTCCCTTCTACCTGGTATAACTGCATTCTCCAAATTATGATCTTGTCAAAAATAAATATGGAATGAAATGGAAAGTAGACCAGCATTGTTTAGACTCATGGCCTAAATGACGGATGAAGCTCTTTTTTTTTGCACAAAATAAGACATGCAAGTTAACTACTCATATTTCTTGTATGTTAAGTTAACTTTCCTAACCTTTTGGTTGGCGCACTCACTATACCATAAACTTTTAAAATGTCTGATGTAACACTTCGCACCTTTCCTTTCCACTTTATGTGCTGATACACTAAGAATTGGCTTAGATTTACCTGTAAATAGCATGTCTCTCTTATTGTCCTCAGTGCACCAGAAGGATCTTTGTAACATGCAACACATCATTTTTGTCGAATTATTGCAAATAGTCAATGGTTTAAATGCTTTTAGACATAAACTTATTGTTGATACTTAAATTCACATATACGCAACAACAATCGCTATGTACAAATTGTTTTCGCACATGAACTTAACCGACACTGAAAGTCCAAGTCCGAGAGCTAGGAGTTTGAAAAGTGATTTGAGAGGGAAAGCATTCTGTTAGCCAAGGGAAGGTATGTTTGCAAATCTACAAAAGATATCACAAGTGTCAGTGGCCACTGAATAGCCTCTACAAGGGATCTTTCTACTCCAAAAAAAAAATCCAGGATTTTAACTTCACTGTAGTCTCGAAGCAGGTAGATTGAGAGAGTACACAGCATTCATACAGTGCACACTTGAGTTGGTTGTTATGGTAATGAAAGGGGATATACCTCACATACATATAAGAATTATTCATAGTAATAATATAATTCACCAACAAACATGTTAAAATATTTAACAACCAAGAATTGTACAAAGCAAATTGTAAGAGACGGGTGAGCTAGCAAATTCCAGGTAAAAGATAATTCTAGGTAGAGCCCACCTTTCACCAAGCTAATGAACAGGGAGCCGGTAGCGGTAAGGAGAAATAGAAAGAGACAGATAGAGAAAAGAAAGAGACAGAGATATTGAATCCGCTTCCTGACACGTCATGCGGACGCGTAGGCGCAAAACTTTGGAGTAGAATATTCTCATACATGTTAAGGTAACGCGATCTGAGGACCAATTAGAAATGTTATTACATTTTGAGGCGCGGAGGTAAGCGTCACTAGGCTTAGGTATATAAAGGGGAACAAAGCCCCATATTTTCACTCTCTTCTAGAATCTCATCGACACAAAGTGCTACTCTCTGGGCAACAAATGCACGTGTGTGTGCATATGGGTGGAAAGACATGTGCAGATAATTTACACACTGCTGACAGAACAAAATCGTCAAACTCAGGGCCCATTGCTTCCATACAAAAGTGCAGCAATGGCGAAGGATACAACAATACTAACAAGAAGATAGAAAATAAGGAAAACAATGAATCGCTGAGAATTACAGTGGATATAATGCATATCACTACAACAGTACTCTTAGACACTGGTCAAATATTTCTGTGTGTTCTGAAGACTATTTCCAACAACTGTTGAATAGAAAAATTAAAATCATGTCGCTACCCATTAAAAATGTTTATTGTACTGTGGCAATATCAGAAAGGGTAAAGCACCAATCCATGTTTTCCATAAAAATAGGAAATAAAACATTCAATGTAATTTTCTTGATTGTGCCACGACTGCAACAAAGAGACTGTTTTTATTGGCGCAGACTGTTTTTATGCTTGAGGAGCCATCATCAATTTTGAAGAAAGATGTCTATCATTGGAACAGGGAACTATTCAAGTACCGTTCGACAAAGACAATTTAAATAGAAACAGCGGTCCCACCAAGGAAGAACAACTGCAAGAGGAAGAATCTTTTGTGGAAACAATCACGGTACATGAAGAATTCATGATCGACATTATCAATGTGAATGAGGAATAACAGAACATTACTGCAGAAGGTGAGAATTGCGAAGAAGCACTTTATGTTCACATGCAGGCTATTAACGGAGAGTCGGAACACTTTGACCTGCATACGTTGCATGCCGACCGGCTGACAAGAGAGCCAAAAACCAGTCCAGGCCACTCATTAAGAAGTGTTGACAGCCGATAAAGATTGTGTGGCTAAAATAAGGAGAACCACAAACAAACATAAGAAATCAGCAAAAACAAAAAGGTTTAGGAAGCAATGGACACAAAAACTTGGAGATCTAGTTCTCGTCAGGAATAAGAAAAAAGCATCAGCCTGAGCAAAGAACATCATAGAATGCATCTACTGTACAGAGGGCCAGCGGAGATAACAGCCCAGTTTAGTCCACACACTTACCAATTAAAGGGTGTAGATGATAACAAAATTTGGGGAACCTACCATCGGCAATTATTAAAGCCATTTAAAACACAAACAAGTTGTTCCAACGCGCTAAACTTTCATAAAAGGTATTATAATTTGTGTACATATCGTAATAATATTTAGGGTATATTTTATGTATAATGTGATTAGTCACTTTTTGACCGGTCACCGATTACTTAAACGTAGTAAATTCGCCATGGGCGAGAGAGAAGAATTTGTGAAGAAAATTAGTAACAAGAAACTTAAACAAATAGTTACGCTCATTTGTGTGTGAAAACAACTTTGACTTTTGCAAACAATAACTTAATATGTAAATTTAACATTTATAATTTGTACAATAGATTTAATATTTCAAGCATAAGGGTTCATTCAAATAATTTGTATGTCTTGATAGCTAAAGAAGGGACAACAGTAAATTTAATGCACTATGAAAAATGTTTGCAAAATCCAACAAAATAATAAACTAAAATTTGAGGGTTAATTGAGAATGGTTAAAACTTATTTTTCTTATGTTACAACCAAGATTTACGGCTAATGTCTCAGAGAGTAGGCACTGCAGCCGACACTGTAGCATCTTAGTTAGCTACAAAAACATTGTAATTAGTTGTACACAGTGCACACAATATGCATGTGAAATGGCCTAAGAATACAGGCAACCAAAGGGCTATTGCAAGTGAATAAGTGAAATAGTGAAAAAAGAGCCCAAAATACCAGTTTTCGGTAAAGTAGGAACAGCAAACTAAAATGAAACCACCTCCGAAAACGAAGAGTGAAAATTGTATTTTTTTTTCTCTCTTTCCCTAGTGCTACTTGAACAAAACACAATCACCAGTTGTGCTGGACACTCAAAAACAATATGAAGCTACGTCACATTACAGCACATTAAATTGTAAACGTCTATAAAATTGTACATACTTGTTATTACTTCTTTTATAGTTAGTTTTAAGCAGATTATTTATATATTGTGCATTTATCATGTTTTGTTTGGGGACATTCATCTATGTCCAAAAATGTCCTTGCTGGAATTTTAGCAACATAGCTGCAGGGCATTTGAAAGAGGATATACCAGACATACATATAAGAGTTGTACATAGTAATAATATAATTCACCAAGAAACATGTTAAAATATTTAACAACTAAAAATTGTACAAAGCAAATTGTAAGAAATGGGTGAGCTAGCAAATTCCAGGTAAAAGATAATTCTAGGTAGAGCCCACCTTTCACCAAGCTAATGAACAGGGAGCCGGTAGCAGTAAGGAGAAATAGAAAGAGACAGATAGAGAAAAGAAAGAGACAGAGATATTGAATCTGCTTCCTGACACGTCATGGGGATGCATAGGCGCAAAACTTTGGAGTAGAATATTCTCATACATATTAAGGTAACATGGTCTGAGGACCAATTAGAAATGTTGTTAAATTTTGAGGCAGAGGTAAGCATCACTAGGCTTAGGTATATAAAAGCCCCATATTTTCACTCTCTTCTAGAATCTCGTCGACACAAAGTGCTACTCTCTGGGCGACAAATGCACGTGTGTGCATATGGGTGGGAAGACTTATGCAGATAGTTTAGGCTCCTGATTTATTCAAATGGGAATTGGTATAAAGGGAAAAGCTAGTCGCCCATAAAGTATTTGATTTGATAATAAACCACATTTATTAAAGGAAATGCAGTATATTTTAATTTGCCTCGCCTATAATAACCCTGAGACCCAAGAATTAGCCATATAGGTAAAGATTAGGAATGGTAAACGCAGTCGCTGATGAGCAGCAATAGCTGAGGACAAGAACACTGCAGCAGATAGCATTAACCCGAGGAACGACACTTTCCAGATGCTACTGATCAACGATTTCCCGCTACAGCAACCAGCCATAAACACTGCAGCTGAAAAGCTGAGAGCCAAGAGTAGATGCATCAACCCATTTTCCTTATTCCCTGCTACTGCCGCAGTTACACTTCGTAATGGGCAGTTTTTGCTCTTAGAAGTAGTGATTCATAAAATTATATTCCTCTGTGTGAGTAGTGGAATATTTAAATATAAAATGTTTGAAATATAGGTAAGGTTATATTGAATGTACCTAGTTAGAACAGAGCTGAAATGATGCTTCACCTGTAGAACCACCCCAGAAGCAGTCTCAGGAAATAACATGAGAAATAAGGATCATTTAGAAAAGCTTATTCAAATGAGGTGGAGCACTACGAAATCTGTGGAGACCAATTAAATTGTTACTCAAACACCAAAGACTACAAAGTAATTCACAGAAAAAGTACTGGGTTCTGTTCAAATATTTGTCTTGTTGAAAATCAAATATTTTTATGTTTCCTAGTGGAATAAGGCTTTTTTCATTTTTCCTAGGTTCTTATGTTTATATGAGAATTGCATTTTAATTTCCTGCTCATTGTCTCTTTTATTCATTGATTCATGTAAATGATAAACAAAGTTTAGTGGTAGGAAATTCCCTGCTCAAATCTTAAGTGTTATCTATATACATAATGGGTCATATGAATAAAAAGCAAGTACTTTCCCAATGATCACACTAATGAGTATGAATACTTTGTGATTATTCACTCAACTCAATGAGAAGATACTTGTTTTCATAAGAATAAAGATCTACTATCTAACGGTAGTATATACTCATCTCCACAGCCATATTGTTCATTTAAATATAAGTATATACTTGTGTTAACTATATACTTTGACCATGTAGCTTTGTTGAGTATGTAATGTGTTTATTGTCATTTTGGCATTCTTTGTTAGTGGAGTAGATTTTTTGTTGCATTTGGTTCTGTCCCATCAAAGCCTGCTCAGGAAGTATCCTGTGTTGCTTCTGAGCAGTAATTTTAGGCAAATGTGAAGTCTTCAAATACTGGAAGTTGATAACAATGTTATTGAAATCGTTTAAGAGTAAAAACTGGATCTGTTTTTCCCCTAAATATGAAGTCCTTCAGAAATTAAAATTTAATTAAAGCAACATGCACAAAGACATACCTGTAAATTAAGTTAGTAAAGCAATAAACATAATTAAGTGATAGGCAGAAATGTGATGTCAATAAAGCAGGTCAAAAGAAAATTTTCACGGACTGTAAAGTCATGATTCCTGGAATCATCTTTACTACAAAACAGTTTTCTGAAAGTAATAGGTAACTGAATTTTGCGGTTAAGATTTTACATGTTAAGCTTAATTAATAGATCTGACTTTCACTATTACTTTTAGGTTAAGTTTTTGAGGAGCAATAGAGGATTTTGAAACTCCTTGAATGTCCATCACAATGTTAGTAAACCAATAAATAAAATGTTGATAGACAGTACATCAATAAATCAGGCAAACAGAAAGGAATAATTGTGAATTGGAAAGCCATAACTAATGAGGCATTGGATGAAGATTCAAATCTTACTGTTTCAAGAATCCCAAGATATATACACTATTTATATTATGAAACAGTTTTCTTATAAAGTTATAAGTACCTGGATTTTGAAGTTTACCTTTTACATAGTTCATCAATAAAATTGACTTTCAGTGCTACTTCTAGGGTATGTTTCTATGAAACAATAGAGGATTTTGAAACTTCGGTGAAATGTTTGTACATTGTTCCATTTGCTCTATACACCTCATAAATTCTGCCATTCTCTTCAGATTTAATTTTAAACAAAAAGAAATCGACACATACTTAGAAATGAGTATGCTTCTAACCATCTTCAATATGAGAAGGGAATGACTTGTAAAACTGAGAATGTCTAGCTTTTATTCATTCCAAATATGAGTATACACTCTTATAAGTTAGATGCCTAATTATGTTCTGCTTTGATTCCATTACTTGAGTATGCTTTCAAAATGAATTAGGTACTTGAAAGGTTTTATTCTTACCAAACAGTTTTTATGTGAAAAAGTGATATATATACTACATACTCATTTTATTCACATGAACCAATGTTACTATTCCAGATCCATTTATCATTTATTAAGCCATTTTTCTCCAATAACCATGCTTTGGTTTTTAAAACTTTTTGTGATTTATTTTCTGTTATCACTTGGCCTGATATTTATGGATGGTGGATGTATTACATTGTTTTCATAAATTAATTTACCTTTTCAGCATATGCAAAGGTGCATATTAATAAAACTCACTCATGTATTACTTTTGGTCTTAATTTCAGAATTACTTAACATCTACTTGGTAGATGTAGTATCAGGCTCAGTTGTATTCTCAATATCCCATAAACGTGCTAGAGAACCTGTTCATGTTCTTCACAGTGAAAATTGGATTTTATATAGCTACTTCAGTGACAAATCCAGGAGAACTGAGATTGTGACCTTGGATCTGTATGAAGGCAAGGACCAAAGCAATACTACAGGTACTTTTGATATTACTAGACATAATATATTTGTTGCAAAAAGAAAAAAGACAGTATGTATGTGTAATACAGGATCTTATTTCCTTTTCCAGCATTTTCGTCGCTAGCAGCACCAGTACAGCCAATTGTTGACAGGCAGGCTTATATTATTCCCTCATGGATTGAAGGAATGAAGGAAACAGTTACAGAAAAGGGTGTGACTAGCAAGCATATACTGAGTGAGTTTTGCAAAGGAAGACAGGCTTCTGTTTTTCTAAGCTTTTTGTAAGTTTATAGTTGAATGCTGCAGCAGAAGCTGAACGTAATAGTTATTACTCAACATTTCTGAATAAAGTGTATATGAATAGCAATGCAGTTTAATTACTGGACTTGACTAAAAGTATAAAAAATGAACATAAATGTCAGAAGTAGGCTTTTCCTAACATATTCTCAAAAAATGCAACTAATACCTTAGATGGCTTCCATGCAGTAATCCAGTATACATTTCCAACACTCTTTCAATGCCTGAAAAAGGCGATAATCATCTTGCTTTACTGTGAGACAGTAACTGCTTGTAATTTGTATTAACAAATTCACGAAAATACTTTAATTCTTTTGTTCTCACAGTATAAATGGAAAAAATAATAATACATGTTTTTTTAAAGTTAAACATTCTATATAAACAGATGAACAGACAACTATATGCTGTTGCATTATGTAGTATGTTGGCAGAACAGCACACACCTATTAAATAGTCACTTAAAGACTTCTTTAATCTGGCATACCTTCCTTAGGATTTAAATTCCCAAGTTTGTATTTGCATTGTCACCTGTAAATACTACACACAAATTAGCTATGCCCAAATTTTGTAGTGTTCCTGTGCAGTCTCAAATGTTTGTTTCATTTGTGAAAACAAGTACGGCAATGAAGCCCATGCGATTGTTGTATTGTACAAGAGTAAACTGACTGTTCACAAGAAAAGTCCTTCTACTTCATTTGTGAGTGATTTAAGCTCTACCATTTTTGTCTTAATTCTGCCCAGTTTGTACTCAGAATATTGAATAGCAATGGGAAATAGTTTTATAGAACACGCTATCTTAGTCAAATTTACACTTAACTAGCTTCCTTAACCTTGTTGTGAACAGATAATGTTTCACAGATATATGTGCATCTTCAGTTATGTTCGACTGCTGAAATCATTGTTGGCTCCTTATCTTATGATAAGGAAATCAAAGAGGAGCCAACAACATTTCTGGCAGTCGACCATAGCTGAGGATACAGACAACATGTCTGCAAAACATGGTCTGTAGCAACAAATGCGTGTGAAGCTAGTAAGTGTAAATTTGACTCAAATAGTGTTCTCTAAGATGACCATCTCACTTCTCTGTGTATTACTTCCAGTTTTAGTTAATTTTGTAATGGAAATAATTTTGCATATTCATGTTTATTTGCATTGTTGAACATTCCAGAATGGTAACTAAAGCACGAGGAGCAATAACATTGTTTACAACACATTCAGTTTTAGTTTTGGCAATTGACATCTTTTTGGCAACATTAGAATCAAAGAAAATCATTTCATTATTTATTTTGTTCTTACAGTCCATGAATCTATAGCTAAACTCTTACCAAGTAGATTGCTACAACTTGGTGAGTAAGCAGAAGTAGACTACTTGTGCCTATTGTGGATGTTGAACCACAACCTTGAAGATTTTTCTTGTGTTTCTGAGTTGCAATATAATTTTCCAAATCTTGGCTACCTATTACAAGAAATCACATTTCCATACTTGGTCAAATTTTATGGTTACACCATAAAATAGAGAAGCACAGGCCCTTTTCATTATTATGGCAATGGAGGCATTTGATGCTTTGTGGACAGATTTAAAGTGTAACAGGTTTTCACCACATACATGACAGAGCATTAAATTCTATTGCATTTAATTGTAATTTGTTGATTATAATAATGTAAGGCTTCTTGCTAACTTAAGGTTATAGCCCAAATGTACTGCCCTAATTGAATACAGTGCTCTGATATGCCAGATCTTTACTGCATATCCTTTATCCCATTATGGCCCTGTTCTCTTGGTTGCAAACAAATGCATAGTGTGCGGACTTTGTTTTGTGAGATTTAAAATTTAATTGAATCACTAGTGACCTGTAATGATAATCAGCAGTAACCGATGAGCAGTAAATGGATGCAAACATTCATAATGGATGATGCGAATAGTGAAGTCAACTCCCTTACGTAAATTATTTGTTATTCATGGCTATGGGATACAAATTCCCCATTCTTTGAGATTGTAACATTAATCAATGCTATGAAGTATAACATATGTACTAGAAATCTATGTATAGTCTACAAATTGATGTTCTTTGCTATTTAATGTGTGTTTATCTGTGATATTAGGAAGAATTTCAGTATATGTGATGGAAAGAAGCAGTACTACCAGGTCCTCAAGGATTCTTATAAAATGGAATTCCCTTTTATTTTAAAATAGGTAAGGGAGTAAAATTTGCATTCTGATCACTTCATTGGAAGTAGGAGAAGATCTGAGGGTTAAGAAATGGAAACCTCCAGAAGGAAGGGATGAGGCGAGAGACTACAAAGCGCAATGCAGTGAGATTCTTATCATTTCCAGATAGAGCATTCCCAGTTGTCCCTTTGATGCAGGCGGAAGGTTCCATGTCAGGGAAGAAACAGGTCTCTCCTTAAAGCACATACCACCAAACAAAGTACCATTCCTGCAACCCTTGAAAGGAAATGAAATGATAGGAAATGTGGGATGAAAAATACATGATAGTATAAAATCCATTAGGCATTCACTTACCAACTTAAGAGGCTTGAAAAACTCCAAAGTTAGGGTGGCAAGTGCAATATGAATCAAAACAGAGTCCTCTCAAAAACAAGCCTCACATCCTGAGCCATTCAGCACATTAGGGAAGATAACTTGTCTTCTTGAGTAAAATGGAATGTTAAAATATGATAAAATGCTATGTTATCATATTTAGGCCGGCAATTATTGATCTAGGATGATATTGATACACACCTCCAGATTAATAGTTTAGCTAGTTTTGTAAATAGTGCAGTCTTAATGGACTTGATGTCCACACTCTGCAGTATGTGTATGTGCTAGTTTTCTTCTTCTTCAATAAGGTTGGTGAGTATACTTTATTCTTATTTCAGAGTTGTGACTTATATTACATGTAATTTTTGTACGTTTACTGCACTAAACATTTCATGCATTTTAAATTTCAAATCATTGCAAAATTATTATGCTTTGCTGCACGAGGAAAATTTTTACATTTCAATTTCAGGAAGTGGCCAAGTATGCATTTCTGTGACTTGCCTAGTTCATTTTACTTTTTAGAGTATATAACTTATTTCATTATGTTTACTTTAAAGTATTATAAGAAGTGACAACTAGAAAAATGTAGGCATGAAATTACTAATCATTATTCACCTTTATTTACAACTGAAACATAAGTTCCCACTCCACAAATTTTGCACTATGCTTCATTTCATTTCATTTCATTTCTGGCTTTCTTGAAAGCTGTATATTTATTTGCAATAACATGAGTAAAAGTACATTGCCATTCAGGCATTTTGCAAACCATTTAAAAACAAGCATTTTTCTTACTAAGAATGCTAAGATTAACACAACAAGATTAATTAAATAAAATAAAACAACACATGAATAATGCAAAAGGCCATCAACATATGTCCGCTTGTGAAGCCAAAATGCCAAGCCGCTTTAGTTATCCCCATTTAGATTTAAAAATAAATTCAATAACAGTACATTCAGGTTCACATAGAAAGTGAAGAAAAGTTGCAACTAGCTATGATTAATCATGGAAATGAATGCTCAGCAAAGCGGCTTCCTTTAGTTTATCCAGAATGCAATACAACAAATTACACTACATTATATCTATATGGTTCTAATGAATGAATAGTGCTATTTGTCCTTGCAGAAGCAAATCAAAACAGTGTTACACACACAAAAATAATTCAAATTATGGTGCCTATTTAATTTATTTATTTATTTATTTATTTATTTTTTACAAAAATGTTCATTTTTGTCAGTATCATTACATATTGTGATGCAACTATGTGCCGAGCTATCTATTGTATGGCACCAGCTGGCCGATAAGAGAGGTAAGTGGTGCTCTTGCCACACCAGAAATGCTATTGAGGGATAACCAGAATCTTCTGAATGTTTCTCTTCTCCCCGACTTCCAAACATTCTAGATCTCTGAAAAAAATTTCAATGTCTATACAAGTGAGCCAGTTAGTGATTTGTAGTGTGTGTTTCTGATGCAACATCAAGGGTGGTTCTATGAGTGTGTTTGTGATAACAGTTGTGACGTATAGCGAGTGCTGCTACTGTGAGAGATTACATATGTCTTGTGCTCGACTCCCCAGCAAATGAACCATCTGAAGAAGAGGCTGCTTCATGCATATTTCATTAGACTGCTACATCACGAAGGAAAGTGATGTGACAGGAAAAATTTAGATTACACTAGTGAAGTGGGAATGAAAACTAAGCGTGTTGAAAACTGGACAAAGACACACTGGTGTAAAGAGTGAGATAAAAAGCCAAGATGGGGGAAATGGAATCCAGGATGGTGAAGATGGAGACGGAGATGAAATCTGGGATGGAGAAAATGGGGAGCTAAATGAATATAAATTCCAGAATGAATGCAAGCCAGCTATATTACTCCTTTTGTCTGGCACCCTGGCCTTCTGGCTCATCTAACCATCCCTTGCTGCCTTTTATCCCTATTGCCCATTCACTTTCTCCTCCATTTGCCCTTCTGCCTTTCTTATCTCTCTTACTTTTCTAATCCATTTCTCTTTTACTTTCTTTAGAAACTCCCCCATACTCTTATTTTTCTTTTCTTGTTAACATTTTAATTGCTACTATTTTCCCATCCATTTTTTCCCATTTATCCTCCCATACTTCTCTTCTCCATTCTGCCAATTCTTTGCATTCTATCATATAATGCTCTGTGCTTTCACTACCTCCGCAAAATTCACAAATACCGTTTTTTCTACCTCTTAGCCCTCTCAGATACAATGATCCTGTTCTCATCCATGCAAATGCATATTTTTCCGCTCTATTGCAATAATCCACATACCCTTCTCTTCCCCATTTCCTTTTTACTAATCTATAAAACCCTAGTGACTTTTTATTCTCTAAGCTTCCCCAAATCTTCTGGCCTTTCTATGTTCTCCACTCTGTTCTTTACTGTTATCCACCAGCTATTTTAATTTTTATTACTTTGTTGTTCCATGCAAATCTTTAAAATTTCCTCTTCATCATTTCTCATGCATCTAAACCAAAATATCAATATCCTTTCTAGTATCACTCCCTTTCTTCTTGCTCTTACTAATTCCACTAATGCTACTTCCCCTGGTGCTGATCTTGGTAACCCCAATAGCTCTTTAGAAAACATTCTATAGCTCTGATCTATTTTTTTGTTTAATTCGGATCCCCCCCCCTAAATTTCTACTGCATATAGCATTTTTGCTTCTACCAATGCTTCATACATTCTTTCTATCCATTTAGTTGGCATTTCTAATTTGTATTTGCACATCCTTACTCCAATCATTGCAACCTTTCCGTTAGCCATAACCTTCCTACTATGTGCTCCCCATTCACCATTACTGCTCATTCTTACCCCCAAATAATCAAACTCCTTGACAACTTCTAACTTTATACCTCCCATCTGCCATTTTTCTTCTTTTTTTAGTTTATTTCCTCCTTTAAATACCATAACTTTTGATTTATTTATATTTACTTCACAGAATTCATGTATTTCGTTGATTGCTTTCTGCAACCCAATTACCGTTATAGCCCCAACCATAAGATCATCTGTGTATAGTAAACCTGGTATCTCTCTATTCACTATTATGGGACAGTGTGTATTTCTTTCTTTCACTCTTTCTAATATGTCATCTATAAATATATTAAATATTATAGGGTTCAATTTGCATCCTTGTCTTAATCCCATTTTTTGTTCATTCATTTCTGCAGTTCCATTATTTTTACATCTTATACAAAATTTTATGTCTTTATAAATGTTTTTGATTTCTTTTATAAAATTTTTGCTTACCCCTTTCATGCTTAATTTATACGTTAATGCTTCTCTGTTTATTGCATCAAATGCTTTTTTCAAAATCAGCAAAAACATGTATATCCTTCCTCTTTTCCTGCTCAAATACTTATCTATTATAGTCTTTATTACAAATATATTATCTATTGTTGTTTACCTTTCCTAAATCCTGCTTGATATTCTGACAATTTTCCTTCCTCTTCTACCCAATTTCTTAATCTATCGGCCAATATACCTGTGTATATTTTCCCTAATATTGATAGGAAACTTATTCCCCTATAGTTTTCTGGCCTATTTGCTCTTCCCTTCCCTTTGTAGATTGGTACCACCATACTTATTTTCCAACATTCTGACACATCATTTTTTTCTTTAATTTTATTTAATAGTTTTGTCATTACATTTAAACCATTCTGTTTTTCCCCATACATTTTCCAAAATTACGCTGGTATTTCATCTATTCCTACTGCCTTGCCTTTTTTTTATATTCCTTATTTGCTGGTAAACTTCCTTCTCCGTAATTTTTTCATCTAATTTCTCATTGAATATTCCTCCTAGTCTTACTTCTTTTGTGTTTAACTTTACTCGCTTCCCTTCTCCTATTAGCTTTCTAAAATACCCTATCCATTCGCTCGGTGTAATTTTGTTTTTCTCCTATCTTTTCTTAGTCATCATCCTCACTGTTTCCCATATTTTTTTACTATCCTTACTCTCTATTGCTATCTTTAATTTCCTTTCTATATTTCCTTGCCATTCTTTCCTCTTAGCCTCAAGCAAACCTTTATATTCTCCCTTAAGTTTCACCAGATTTTGTCTATCCCTTTCTTTCTCTGATCTCCTCCATCTAATGAGTTGTTTAGATACCTCCCTTTTTTTGCTCTACATTCTTCTTCAAACCACCCTTTAATTTCTTGACCTTTTCCGAGCCTTCTTTCCATCCCTACTCCTGCTCTTGTTAATAATAATTTCAATAGCTGTAATACTTTTTCTGGATTCCCCTCATCCATAACCATTTTTATGCCACATCTGGCTTGCCTTTATGTTTAATTCTTTTAAAAAGTCCTCTTTTAATTCCTCCCTCCATTTATACACTTTTATTATTTTTATTTTAGTTATTTCCTTATATTTTACCTTCTGTTCTAAAACATTTATTTCCATCATTAATGGAAAGGGGTTACTACCTACTACTTCATTTATTATTTTAAATATAGTAATTCAGTTCTCCAGTTCCTCATTACATACCATATAATCTACTACACTTTGTCCATTTGTGTTTACAAATGTAAACTTCCCTTCCTCGTCTCCTTCCATTACTCCATTACATATTAACATGTTATTTATCTCACAAAATTCTAGTAATTTTTTTCCTCCCTATTAATCACTCCATCCCTACTTTTCCTTGGCCTTATCATATCCCTATCATCCTCTTCCTACTCTTTACCTAATGACCTTCCATTCACCCCCCCCTCCCTATTCTCGCATTCAAATCTCCCATCACAATAAATTCTATCTCTGGCATCTTTTCTCGTATTTCTTCCATGTCTTCTTCGAGCTTACTGTAAAAGTTACTGTCATGAAAATATGATACACCCCTGTTCCTAGTCTTACTCCATTATTCTGTTTAATTATTGACCATAACACATTGAGACCTCTATTCTCCATTTTATCTATATCAATAATTGTTTCAATATCTTTCTTTATAAACAAACCTACTCCTCATGCTCTTCCTTTGTCGTACCTTTTTCTTGCCTTTTTCTCTATAACCTTAAAACCTTCTATCTCTACTATCTCTTCTTTTCCCAACCACATCTCTGCTACTCCTACTAAATCCATAGAACACAATGTTTTTCATTTCACCACTACCTATCTTACTTCTTAATCCTTCCACATTCCAAAACATTACTTTTAACCCCTTTCCCTATTTATTCTTTGGCTGTTCTTGGAATTTAAAACTCTCCATCATTTTTCTGCATCTCGTAGTTCTAGGCTCCCTTTCCCTTTCTTCTCTTTCATCCCCAAACTGTATGTAATCCTTGGATATAGTTTCTAATCCTTTCTTTTTTATTTTTTCTTCTGTCTCACTCATGGACCCTACCAATATCACTTCCCCTGTGCATTTTACCCCCCTCTGCACCTTCACTTCTCACTGTCCCTCCCTCATTTCTCCCAATTCCTGCTGCCTCCCCTCTTCTTTCTTCTAGTCCCTCCTTTTCACTCATTTCGCTCACCAATGTTGCTTCTTCGCCTTCTCCTTCCACTCCCGACTCTTCACCCTGTCTTCCCCTTGTTGTCTGTTGTTGGTGTATCTCCCTTGTCTCCTCCTCTCATCCCTCTCCTGAGCTGCTTCTCCCCTTCCTTCTGCCTTCCCGTTCAACTGTCGATCTCCCGTGTTGATGCCCTCCAGAATGGATAATATGAGAAGGAAACGATGATGGTGAATTCCGTGGAAGTGACATATTTTTGCTTACTTGATTCCAAGATAGTTTCGAATGTTAAGCTTTCTTAATTGGTTGCTCACTTGTTTCTTTTTTGGTACTCTTGTTTATTATTGACCCTAGCAGTTGAGAATTTATTAATAACTGTACTATTAGAATCAATATTTGTATTTAGTTGTTGATAGTCAAATCATTAATATTGTCAGCATCGGTGAAATGTATAATAACATTGCCAGTTATTTCAGTGTCCATGCTTAAGATGACTCATGTAAGCACCCACAGAGTTGAAATTACATAGCAAAACACACTAATACTAACTAGAATTGCATTCATATGTGCACAAGGATAAAAGAACAATCTCATCTAGTATAAAAACAATTTTGCAAAGTTGTAAATCTTAATTTATAGTGATTTATAGCAGAGTGAACACACTTTTATTCTTCACTCATAAGCATGACCTAAATATAAACTGAATCGAACACCATTAATTACAGTATGCACAGACTATACCAGGTAAGGAAGTTCAGTGTTTATTTACATATTGACAAAAATAAATATCTTATGTATTGTTAGGTGTTTTTCATTCTCATTTACAAGATTAAAACACAAGATTTCTTTCAAATGCTACTACTGCAGCTTGATTCAGCACCTTACTGCACATAGGAAACAAGCATATCTTATGATAATGGACCTTCTTACTCAAGGAGACATATATGCATAACTATGTGATCTGAGTAACACCAAACAGTTTATAATAACTAGAGCCTGGATTTGTTTGCATAGTAGTAAAATATACATGCAAATATCATAAAAATGTAAAAAATATGCACCATAATATGCAAAAACAATGAACAAAATTCAAATAAACTATTCTTTTGTAGGTGATCTCTTACCAATACAAGTTGAGAGATTTCTACCTTGCCACCATTAGCGCACGGTATCAGCCCATAGTGAGACCACAGGGTCTTCTGGGTTTTAGATTTAGCCCGAGATTAAGCTAGGGCGAGAGAAACTGGATTCAAGCTGTTTATGAGGAAATCTGCTCATCTCAGTGGCCCTGAAAATATGGATTCAACACTAATCTTGATCATTTTGTTCATCCCTATCTCACCCCATGACCATGGGGGCTCAACTTGGATTTAAATGGAATTTGGAGTATAACGTTGAAAACCATAGATTCTACACTAATATTGGTCATTTTTTTATTATTTCTTCATGTGGCCCCCCTTCCCACACCCACACCATATTTTTAAGGTTATAAATCCCATGTATACTGAGTTTAGTTGAAATTGTACCAGAGTGATTATAAAAAAAATACACACACACTTTTCTAAAAATGCTTGTTTTAGATTCAGTGGGCTTTAAAATATGTATTACAAGTGAAATCTCAACTTTTTTTTTTTTTAAGTGGCATACAATACTTCCTCTATCAACTAGGTATATGGTAAAGGAAGTGAAAGGCTGAAAACTAGGAATAAATTTCATAATATTTGTACTTCTTGTTTAATTGCCATAATGCTGTAATAGCTTTAGTCTCTTACAGAATATATGTAAAACGGGCCCACATTCCCAATTATCCTGGGATCCCCAAAGACCTTAATCTGACACTGACAAAAGGGACAGAATTTCAGATAAACAGAAGCTTAGCAGAAGTAGCAAAGTGGAAAGAAAAACAGATTCCAAAATGTTCCACAAATTGGGAAATACTAAAATTATTATTCCGTTGCTTCGATTTTCACATTCTGTTTTACAAATGCTCTTACAGTTTCCTTTTTTGATGATGATCTGTAGCATAGCAACCCATGAAAGGCCAAGGCCTACCAACTGAATTGCTGATCTCGAATCAACACACACTTGGCATAGGTGACCAATCATCTAACCAGCTCAGAGAAGTGATTTGGTTGCCATCACACATCCCCCAATTGGAATGTTGGTTTTCCTTGCTCACAGATTGCTACCAGTCATAGCTCCTTATATTCTACATGATGCTGAATGGGCACTGGTGCAACACATGGTCTGAGAAATGTGTACCCCTAGGACGGACTTGAACCCACGTGCTTTCTATGGATAGGGGCCAGCGCACTGTACTAGAACCCTTTGTACGGGGTAATTTGATATAATGTGCTGATAAATACATTTTATATTTTAAATTTAAAAAGCCTCATATTGATACAAATGAATTTTGTTATTTCAATGTAGCTTGAGCTTTACCTGTTTACCTGTGTATTCAGATATTCATTCAGAGCATTAGCAATTAAGCCCAAAGACTTAGATGGGAGTAAATTCAGTTGAAGCTAAAGGTATAGTGTCAATCAGAAAAAGCATACATATTTAGTAACCTTTTATGAGTCACTTTTGTTCAGAATGGAAGAGCAACTATTTTGATGTATTTTTATTTACAGGAATGTCTTATATCATGAGAATTAAACTGAGTGAAATCAGTCAGCAGAAGAGCTATATGTTGAGACTGAAAAAGATAAATTAGTTAAATGTGTTTTACATTCAACAGTATCCATTTTTACATTTGTAAGCTTGCAAACATGAAAGAAAAACATCACAAATTATCTTTACTCATCCTTAGTGTCTAGTACTCCAAAACCAAAATATTTCCAAAAATCTTACACCCACACTAGGTTTTCAAAATCTCTTACATTCAAATGAAATTGTGCAATTTAAAGAAAACTGCTGTGTGATTTCAGGAAAATATAAATTAGAGGTACAGAATGCTGTAATAGCGAATAAATAATAAACAGAAAAATCAGCTAAGAAATTCATGATAGCCTTTTCTCATTCATTTAGCTTTTTAACATGAAGTTAGCGACTATGGGGAAAGGGTAACAAGTACTTTCTGTGATTTCCCTCAGTTGCATAGTCAGTATCTAGGCAAAGGTTGAGTTTCTCCCATACTAGATTCATCACATCCACATTTCCCAAATCCACAACTGTGACAGTTACGGTTACCAAATATGGAAACAAAACACAGAATGTGTATACAAAATGATTAACACATGACCCAAAGTTAAGGTTTGGCATAATATATTGACAATGCAAGGAAAATAATGTGTTTAAATACATAACATATAGTTAATGAACAAAGTAAGTGTTTCTTACAAACAGTGTACACAGTCATATTGTAGGTATATACAAGGTTATATGGTTTCAGGCCATAGAAGTGTGGCCTTACAATGGGGGTTAGGGGGGCAGAAGTGGGAAAGAGAGAGACAGCATTTTCACACACAAAGCAATGAATTTTTACTGAAAGTATAAAATTATGTTGTAAATTGGTGGTGGTGATGAATGATTACTAATCTGTGTTATGAGGTGTTGAAAATTATCTCCCCAACATCAGTACATTTCCGGCATCTGCACACAAAATTCATATATATATATATATATATATATATATATATATATACACACACACACACCAAAATTAAAAGGCTCACAAATGCTTGATAATCTGAACATCCCATTGTGAACATCTTTTATCTGCAAGTTCTTTTTATGGAAATATCTACACAATTTTCATTGTAATTGAAATGTGTAAATAACTCATGTTTTGCTAAGCTGATTGAATTTCTATTTCTCTTATCCCTCCATTTGAATTTCATTGTAGAGAAAATCCTTTCTGTGTAACCATTAGACGGAAAAATACTAAATACAAATGTAACCACGATTAAAACATTTTTCAACTTTCTGGAGCTACCAAACTAACAATATATACCCACCTTTACATTACAGTGTATAAACTCAGTTTTTTCTGCTAAATTTAAATCTGTGGTGTTCCCCTATAAAACAAGCTAGAAATCACAGTAAGTTGCAGGTACATTTTACTGCATCCAACTTATCAATAATGACTAACAATTCAATTAGTTTCAGTGCTTCATTAAACTGTGTTGAACCTTGCAGTGATTTGCATTTTGTCATAAAGATAATGTTTTCATGGAAGTTGAAGTATTTGTTGAGATAGTTCATACACACTTCAAATACATATCTGAATACCTGCATATACATTTCTTTTCATTAGGGTACAGATTTTCTAATTTACCTATCATCTGTTCCACTTTATACTGTAAAGGTAATCCTCCATTCTTTTTTCTAATTGACACTTCAAAATGTGGCCCTAAGATGTGCTGCTTTATGAAATTTGGTCAGCCATCAGTATTTGAAAAATATGAAATTATAACATTAAGATTGCTCAGAAGTCTTTCTGTGATAACCAGCATGTTGTCGCATACCTAAGCAAATTCCTGCACTCTAAATTAACAAAATCAGAAAACTCTCATAAGTTGGACAACTTTTGACTGAATTAGTTTTCATTTTGCTTGATTTCAGTTCATGCTGTCATCTCTTTTTCATTTGTTTTTATTTTCACTTGTATCCATTATTAATTTTAATTATAATATGACAAAAAACAAAACACATTAAAAGCTAATCATTCTGATCCACGTGATGATTGATTGACTCGCTCAGTAAGAACCAAATAGAGCAGTAACTAACGATTTAACACATGCAAACAGGTCATGTTCTGCAAACAAAATGGATTGAAACAAGCAGAACCGCCAGTAGCCATATGGCTATGCTTGATGCTTCTCCATGCTCTATGACATCACTGCCAGTATTGGCATTGTAGCATGCTGTACAAATTGAGTTTAGAATAGGACCTATACTGTACTCATTGGGAGGTTATTAGTAAAGTCGGAAATATATGAAGTTGAGCATCTTGTCCAATTAACTAAAATATGGAACATTTAGCATACTGGCAAACAATGAAACATAGAACAGTGCGCAGAAGTAAATGAGAAAAACTGGAACTGTTCAGGTTAAAACAGCATGTCAGGCAACCCCAGTGACAGTACGGCTTCTGAACTAATTGACTGTTGCCAGTGATATCACTAATTATAATTCTGTGACATAACAGTAAAGAAGTAGTCACATGAAAAGATGAGGTAAACTTCAGAGTCCAGCTCTAGAGATGCAAGTAATGTCAGCTTTGACCAATACAGTAGTTGGGGGAAAATCCAGCTGAATAATTTAGACACACCTAAATGCCAGTAGGAGATGCTCTTCTTGATATCAGCAGAATCTATGCCTGCTTGTGGAAACAGGCATTTCTTTACCAGTCCTATGTCTCGGATACATAAGTAAGAAAGGGCATGGGGTGCCGGGTAGCACAGTGGTTTTGTTTCCAGTTCTCGTTCTGAGTGTCCAGGGTTAGATTCCCGGTTCTGGGGTGGTGATATTAAGTTGGCCCTATCCACGCCTTCACCTCTGACTTGCTCATATGAAGTAACCTCAAGGCCCAATGTGGTTTTGAGTACACGATAAAAGCTGTAGGTTGTCTCATTCCACTGTCATCATCATCATCATCATCATCGCCCTACCATCAGAGGTAATGGACTCTGCCCACTGGGTGCCTCCACCTCAGAAATGGGTCCAATTATCGCTTGGTGGATTGAGGTAACCCCTGAAGGTCATAGGCCATATATGGGAGCGTTGGAGACGATGACATTAATTCATAGTGAGTCATACATTTGTTCAATTATTTTATATGGGTTTCTTGAGAAACAGTGTAATGGTTCGTATTATGATGGGAAAGTTTATCACTGACACAAGGAAAGGTAAGAAGGCAAAACTATCATCCTCCTGAGCCACCTTGATGTGAGAAAGGTTTAGCCAGTATACCATATTCCATGTCTTAAAAGCTTGCAACCACTACTACATCCACAGCTTGCTAATGCAGTGTGACCACTTGCGGAATCATTTCCAAATGTCAACTGAACCTTCATTGCACCATTAAAACCAATTCCCAATTTGAAAGTTACAACCCATAAAATTGGCTTTTGATATTTGGTTAGCATTTTTCATATTCTATATCAAATAAGCTCAGTGAATTCTCTAAAGTAATGCCAGTAGAGAAAACTTGCCACAAATGCATTTTAAATTTAGGGATACGTCCTAAATAATTACTTCACGTAATAGTAGATTAACAACACAATGTGGTGATTATCACACATGAAGAAATCCTCTGCATGACATTTGATGTATGCAGAATTAATAAATGGATAGTATTTGGAGAATTGTATGTATTTGAAATCATGGCACTTTCTCCCATAGTATTGTTCTTTATGAACAAAATTCTTACAGTTGGTGCATAGGGAACTTATTTTCACTATGGTTTACAGTTACGTACACAAATTCAGCTTTTAATGGAGAGTACATGCTACCATACTTTAAATGCTGTTTATAGAAAAGATTATTAAAGTAAAATGGAGAGAGAGAGAGAGAGAGAGAGGGGGAGGGAGAGAGAGAGAGAGAGAGAGAGAGAGTGTGTGTTGAAAATATTAAAAAGTTAAAGAATAAAAACTCCATGTTAAAAAAAGTGTTAAAATGTAACACATGTGCACGCACACATACAAGAATGAAACATACTAAACAAATACATGTGAGGGAAAGAAAAGAGAAGTGGGAGGAATATTAGAAATGGATGTATCTTCTGTGAATTAAACTAGGAATGGAGGAGAAGAACTTGAAGAATTTCCACATTGTTACCTGCTAATTTTTATTTATTTCAGCTCTTGCATACTTTATACTGATTACATGTTCTAGTCTGTGTTACTCATCCCACATTTGCTACCCTTGAAAGAATATGTAGATATCAGCATAACTTAAGTTTGAATGTTCTCTGTTTCAGTGGCATTGGCTAGTGGAGGTGTCCTGGAAGTTCCATGGATTTTTGTTGACCCTCGTCGCCCCATTACCATCACTCCTGAAATGCGTGAAGAAGGTGTTATTCCATATATGCCTGAACTACCGATGCCCTATGATGCTATTATAAATTATAATCAGACTGTTCAAAGAGTAAGAGGAGTTTATACTATACCAAGTGGTATTGAATCCACTTGTTTAGTCTTTGTTTATGGATTAGGTAAGTCTTTACTGCAAATTTATTTGAGTCTATAATTTAGATTACTTTGCTCACACAAGAAAGGGACTATTTGTGAGCCAACGGTGATCAAAATAATCAAATTGAATTTTTTGCCATTTAACAGTAAAATCATGTGTAAAAATGTTCTTAGTATGACAAAAAGGGACCATATAATATAGCATTGTGTCAGCATATTGGAATTAAGCATACAAGGTACAGTCCAAAAGTAACGCATACACTTTTGTTATGATGTCTGATTGTTACTGCAGCAAACACGATGGTGGGGGAAGAAAGCAATGACCTTAGGCTACAAGTAAACCATCAGTCCAACTCGAAAGAGTGAGCACATGAAGGTTCAGTGGTGGTTTCCATAAGAGGCTATTTGTATACTAATTATTATGGAATTTTTGCAAGGAGGACAGTGTGCCACCCTCAAATATTTTTGTGTAAAAGGTGAAAACTGTGTCACTATCCACCATGAATTTGTCTCAGTTTGTGGGGATGAGACTATACCAATGTGAATAGGTACATAACAAAGTTGAAAACAGGAAGTGTATCCATCACTGATTTGCTGTGCTCGGGCTGACCTTGCTCATTTTGCATGGCTGCCAACACAGAAAGTATCAACAATCTCATTCTGAGTGATCGCCAATTAACCATAGAGGAACTTTGTGCTAATACAGGCCTCAGTCATGGTTAAGTGGTGAGGATCATTAAAGAGGACTTGAAAATGGCAAAAGTGAGTATTAGTTGGGTGCCAAGAATGCTTGACAAAAGCAAATAAGAAATCTGGATGACCTATTCACAAGAAAAATTGACAAGGCAGTGTTCAGATCCCCATTTTTTGGAAAGAGTGGTCATTATGGATGAGACATGGATCCCTCTCTTTAATCCTGAAACAAAGTGGTAGCTGAAGCAATGGAAACATTCAGACTTGCCACCCCCCAAAAAAAATTCAGAGTTGGCACATCTGCAGAGAAAACTCTGTATTCAATATTCTGGGATTATAAAGGTGTTATTGTGATATATCCTCTTCTAAAGGGAATGACAATCACTGAAGAATGTTACAGAGACATTTTAAAGAACCAGCTGTTGCCTGCAATTGCAGAAAATCAACCTGAACTGGTGGGAAAGTACATCCCCCACCAATAAAATGCTCTACCACACAAGGTTCGGATTGTCACCAAATTCCTACTAGAAAATGGAACTTAGGCACTTGGGCATTCTTCCTAGTTACCTGGCCTTGATCTGAATGATTTCTGGCTACTTGATACCTTGAAAAACGCTCTGAGGAAGACAGTTTTCTTAGAGGTCAAGCCTAGGCTCTACAGTATACCAAATCTGTAAAACATATACCCAAAGACTCTACAAAAAAGTTTTTGAAAAATGGATTGAGCATTGGCAACTGCATTTACTTAAAAAGAAGACTGTGTGTAAAAATGAAATGTGTGTTACAGATGATTTTGTGCAAATAAATAATTTCAAGAATTTTTATGTGTTACTTTTGGGTTGCACCTCATACAGCTTCCTATGGATTGCATACTGTAGTATCTTGATAATGGTGACAGAGTGAGTTATTGAAAGCTGGACAGCTCTGTAACCATCATCTTGCTCATAGCTCAAGATATCATGCATCAAAACTATGCAACATATGCAGTATAATGCACTGTTACAACTACAAGCAAATGGCAGAGAAAGTTATTGTTTTGTCGATATGTATTGCATTATACATAATAGTGCTTTGCAATGTTTTAACTTTGTAAGAGAAATCAAGTTGACAACAACCACCACCAATGCTGCCTCCACCATCACCAGCATCATTGTATGGCTGATGCATGCTTTGTATTCCATCAACTAATGAAGGCTGTTATTAAATATTCAAAAGCCGAAATTAACTTGATATGGAACAAAATAAATGAACTGCTATTAATTCAAGCCATCTGTTATATGTGAATCTTACCATTTGATTGAAGCTAATTAGTTTTTGTTGTTTTTCCCTCATGCAGTAGTTTGTCTTGGCATGCCGCAGCCACTGGTGATTGGTATCCACTCCAGTGACACATTAGTCATTGTGTCTTCTTTAGTAGGAGTTTTGAGTATTTACAGGACCTTAAAGATGAAATCACAATTCATCTGAAAAGAATACAGGATGTTGATCAAAACAACTTTTGTTTACTGATGAAAGCAACCACTAAAAGCCTTTTATTTCAGGATTGCCTTATTTTAAACAACTGATCATTGTAAACTGATATTGTTTGGGTTTTAATAATGACTTTGCATTATGTGCAGAGAGTAGTAAGTCCCTTATTTGTGTTAATTGTGGGAGTACTTTTATTGAAGAACATTTAAGATGTTTGCCAATTTTATTTAATTTTATGTTAAAGCTGTACAACTTAATGCATGCTTTTTAAGTTGAACCTATGGATTTGATTTTCCATAATATTGTGACTTTGGAATTAGAAAAGGATGCAGTTTAGTAAGGAGCTCCTTGACAAGTTCCGCTAACTCACAAAACAGGTTTCATTATAGTCACCAGCTACTGTCTAGCCATCTTAATGGAAGAGTATACTTCTATGAGGTAGGCAGGGAGCACCACCTACAGCAGTACATACGAGGGTTGTTTGAAAAGTTCTCAGAATGACATACTAAATAACAACTGACCTCGTGCAAGGTGTCTTTTTTATTTTTCACTGTAGTCTCCCTGTACACTAATGCACTTGGTCCATTGATGTTCCAATGGCTTTATTCCATCCCGAAAATGAGATTCCTCTAGGCCTGCAAAATACTCATCAACTCTGGCTATGAGTTCTTTATTTGAAGAGAATCTCCATCCACCAAGGAAATTTTTGAGCTTAGGGAAGAGAGGAAGTCTGATAGAGCCATATCAGGTGAATAAGGTGGGTGTGGTAACAATTCATACCTCTGTTCATTAATTTTTACCAATGCAAGGGCACATGTGTGCGGGCGCACATTGTCTTGATGGATGATTTTCTTCCTTGCTAAACCTGGCCTTTTTTCGTGCATTTTTTGCAAGTTGGTCCTGGGAGTTAGCACAGTATTCTCCCATAATTGTTTGACCATTGGGAAGATAATCTATCAGCAGAATTCCTTTCGCATCCCAGAACACTGATGCCATGATCTTTCTGGCTGACTGTATTGCCTCTGCTTTCTTTGGTGGTGGAGAATCAGCATGTTTCCTTTGCTTTGACTGTTGCTTTGTCTCTGGGGTATAATAGTGCACCCATGTCTCATCTGTGGTCACATACTGATGCAAAAAATCTTGTGGGTTTTTCTGAAAATGTGCCAAACATTGTTCAGACATTTGCATCTGATGCATTTTTGATCCTTTGTTAACAGTCCCAGTACCCACCTATAAGATGTTTTCATACCCAATTCCCCAGTTTAAATGTGATGTGTCCTTTCAGATGATATCCCTAGAGCATCAGCAATTTCTTGCACTTTGAGTCAGCAATCCTCCAAAAACATATTGTGTACCTTTGTAATCATTTCTGGGGTGGCAATGACACATCTTAGCCGACCACTACATGGAACATCATCTAAGCTCTCCCGACCAAATTTAAACCCATTGGTCCACTTGGCAACAGTTGAATATGAAGGAGCACAGTCCCTCAGTGTGTTCTAAAAATCAGCATGAATTTAATTTGCTTTCATACCTTTCTTTACGAAGTACTTTAAAACTGCTCGAATCTCAGTTTTTTGCATCTTCAAAACTCGCTACACAGGAACAACAATAGAGAGACGTCAGCACCACAGCTGTATACCCAGAGCACTAATATGCCACTTGTTTACTCGAGAAGGATAACTAATTATTACATCAGATCCAGATTGTGCTAGCAATGACCTCTGTTGGTAATTCCGAGAACTTTTCAAACAACCTTCGTATGATAAACTGAGAATAAAATGCTAATGTGAGTCTCCAAGTTTCATAATTAAATCCTAATACTAACTTCATAGTAATATTGTTGCACACTAGTTTCATTCAAACAAGTAAACTGAACATTCAAGAAACTCTCAGATCACCCATCAGTTTTTTACAAATTCAAAAAGATCTTCAAAAGTACCTTATCATCTTGGACCCCAAAATCAGCTATTCCATTAAAAATATACTAAACTCCAAATTAAAAAATGAGAGAAAGTCAGGAAGCTATCAAATAAGCTGTGATAGTAATTGATGCACTACATTTGCAACGCCAATATTCAGGGCATGTTGGGCTAGCCCCAGCTTATGGCGGCAATTTTGCACCTGTCTAATCTGTGTCACATCCCACATTGTTGGAACCAGGTTAAAGTTCCTCACCTGCTTGTGATAATCTGTTGTATTTACTTCGCCTAGCTGTGGTTGTATATGGTTCTAGGTTCAACATGGGAATGGACTCAGAGTTTCCATTGTAAAGAATGTAGTTGATCTCCAGGACGTATGATGGACTAAGAATTTAGACAAAATTTCACTTCACTGTTTTTCCTCATAACATAATTATTCAAACACTGCAAGTAATAACCAAGAAAGCTGTCACCTCACCATTCTAATGTTACTGGAATATGCATTTTACTTCCTTTCTTTGTGCAGCTGTTCATGCGCAGTTTCTCATTCTTAACAAAGGCAGTGGAATATTTTTAGGATTATACTTCTGATGACGTGATAAAACACATTCTTTGCAATGATAAATTAGGAGGACCATTGGTGTACTTTAACACAGTATTTACATATTCACTCAATACTTAAAGAATTTTTCTGGCGTAATTTTGAACTTGGGCACCACATATTCATTTACATGATGAAAATTTCAGAATGTCCTGACATAATTTTTTTAACTCATGCTCCACATACTCACTTGTACAATGAGTATGTAAGAATGCCCCAAATCTTCTGTTCAGCTCATTATTTATAGAAATTGTCTCTGAAAACTTTCTGCTTGCTTATTAGCTGAAAATTTTGTGCTCCTGAATGCATCCTTATCTTACATAATCCTATCATATACATTGATTGGCTTAGCTTTACATCACATGGCTACAATATTTTCTCAAAAAGTAAGCTTTAGCTAGACTCTCCTCCTAGATTTGGTGATGGTAGTTAAATAAAGGAACAAAATACTTATACCCTAGGCTCTGAACAAAAGCGTGGAGCTCACAAGAGTAGTAAAACTTCCAAGTCTTCTTATTGGGTGTAGGTTTTCTGGGCATGAAACTTGGCTTCTACTGACAGCTTTCTTGCATTACGATATAAATATTTACACGTATGTTAATTTTTTTATATCCTTAATTACATTCTTACCATAATAAAATTACCATGAAAAGATCACACTTATTAAGATTAATAATCTGATGTCATTATTTACAAACATTTATCACATGACAAGTAATTATGAATATATAGGATTCATAGGGCAGCAGTACAGTCTCATAATGAAAAAGTGTTTATTAGAAAAAAACAAAAGAAACATAAAAACGAGCAAAGAAACACTTAAGAAATGTAGATTTCAAACAAGAAGAAAAATTGCTGGTAGCCGGACACTTTTAGAAAAAAAAAAAAGCAAACATGCAGAAAGGAAAATATTCAAATTTGCAAAAATAAGGACCAATTTTCAATTTTGAAAGGCTATAAGGCAAAATATTAATTCAAAAGCTCAAATGGCCACCTGTAGGGTGAGACACAACTACCATTGCAAAGAAACCTGGTAGTCAACCTGGAACTGATTATGGGAGTGATTAGCTTCTGATGCATGTCTTCCATAACTAGATGAAATAGATAAAAACTCACTTTAAGATCAGTGTTCAAAATAAACATAGAAAACAAAAGTAAACCTAACCTACACCAAAACATAATTTCATTTCATTTCAGCCTTATGTTCCAAATACATAGGATATGCCACAAAGATTAAAAGTACATTATACACAAGTATGACAATCTTTACAAACACTTCTTGCAATCTTCATATACAATATCTTAAGAATTACATTTCCCATTGCAAACCTATGTTACAGTATTTACCACCTCTGATTATCTTTGGTGATATATATTAGGGATCTCAAAAGGTTTCCACATTGTGATTCCTGCAGTGAAACAGAAGCATGGAGAAGGGTGGGGATTGTGGGTGTGGAAGGGAGTAGTATGACGAGTCATCATAACAAGTCTGTTGCCTATGTGTTCAGTCAGAGGGTTGCTAAGCAAGGGTGACCATAGCAGCGACCATCGCACCAAAGTCGAACAACATTCAGTGATACGTTTTTTGTGGGCAGAAGGTGTACTGGGTTCACAGATTCACTATAGAATGTGTGCACAGTATGGTGACAATGCTCTCTCATGTAGAGTTGCCTATGAGTGGATAGAGAACTTTGAAAATGGCAGAAGAAGTGTGATTGATTCTGAGTGCTCAGGTCATCCAGTTACAGCCTCAACAGTTGAAAACAAAGAATGAGCTAGGGATGCGATTCTGGAAGACCGAAGGGTGACGACAGGAAATAGTACACAAACTGGATATCAGCACTGGATTTGTCTGTTCTCTGGTCCACAATAATCTTGGATTCCGGAAAGTTTGTGTCAGGTGGGTTCCAAGCAACTAACAGATGAGCATAAGTGCAACCATGTAGACATGTGCTCCTGCCATTTGACACATTATCGTGAAGAAGGTCTCATCTTTCTGCAGAGGATTGTGACAGGTGATGAAACGTGGGTTCACTATTATGAAGCTAAAAGCAAGAGGAAAAGCATGCAGTGGAAGCATCCGCCATCTCCCGCCTCCAAGAAATTCAAGATGCAACCATTAGCAGGCAAGGTGATGTTGACCGTCTTCTGGAGCCTATTCTTGAGACCTACCAGGAACCTTACAAGTGCATCTTATTCTCACATGCTTAGGACAGAACTAAAACCTGCAATCCAGTCTAAAAGAAGAGGGAAACTGCCAGATGGCGTCCTGTTGTTGCACGACAATGCAGAAGATTTGCAAGTGACAAAAACGTAAAATCAGTGTCTATGCACGCAACCAAACACTTTGTATTTTGATGGCATAAAAAAGTTGGTAGGATGCTGGGAGAAATATATTGCAAAGGAGGGTGATTATGTGGAAAAATTATGCAGTTTTTTGTGTATGCTGCAAAGAAATAAAAGAATATTACACAATGTGGAAACTTTTTGAAGGTCCCTCGTACTTAAGCCCTTCAGTGCTGTAGAATGCATTTTTTTTTCAACATTTCTTAATGATGTTTGTGCATGTTTCTCTTTGTTCTATATCTTTTATTTCTTTAGCCAATGCATTATAATGTTCTTTCCCTATATTTTCTAAGTAACGATTATTTAATGTTTTCCTAACTGCAGTTCTGTAATAATAATATTTCTTGTATAATAAGCATGCATATGACTATTTTTGTGTTAGGTAGTATCTACTTGATCCTTTCATATATTGTCGTCTTTCTGGCAGAAATCGTTAAGTCCAAAATTGGCGTTTTGAGATATAACAATTTTAAACTTTGGTTTAGTTCTAAACATCCGTTATGACATTATACTAAACTCCAAACATAGTTTTCATGTGGCTATGCTTTATAGTCATTATTTCAGATATAATTTTAATCCTTATATCCATAAATGTCAGTAATATTACTTAAAATTTCCAAAATATTGGCCTAAGTGACTTCTACCCAAAGAGTAAAAAGCAGTTTAAAGAAGACAGGTAGAGCACTGGATTCTAAATAACAGTTCATTGCTTTATGATAAATATATTAGCTGATATCTGCAACATGTTTTACAGTTTTTATTTTCTTGACACAGTTATACAAGTGTATGGTTTTCAGTGCATGTATAAAGAAAATGCATGTATAAAAAGTTTTGCATTAGTTTGCAATCACATTGGAAACTGCACATAACCCAAGATAAAGTGCTAAAATTGAGAGCATTAACATGAAACATTTGATTACTTTGCACAAATTACTAAAGTCTACAAGGTTTTGTTCATTGAATTGAATTTACTCCAAACCAAACTAATTACTCTCATCCTTCAGGTTCACTTTCACTTTCGATACTTGGTTCTATCTTCCACCTTTTTTTAATGTGGCAAAGAGTGATACCATGGTTGAAACTCCTATAGAAATACCCCTTTATCACAAAGCGACAACAAATCCTTGTATTTCAAGTCAGATATAGGAAAGGGAGTTTTATATGCCTTGAGGAAAATAGGTATGCCAGTGGGACATCCCTGTCCAAACACATTTATTTGTAAACATCTCCCGAAGTGCTCATACCTGTATTTCAGAATTCCAGGGCTCTCTTTTCTCATACCCGAAGCATTTTATTTTCAACCAGTTTACTCTCTTCCCTTCTGTCCTTAGTTTTGTTGCACGGAATTGTTCTGGACAGACCTGATAAATCAATAAAGTCACCAAACTTCAACTCTGTCACATTATAAGATGCAGCATCTTTCCTTTTTCTTGCAGAATGAGCAGATCGAAAGATAATTTAACCAGCCATGTATAGTGAAAAAGATACAAATATCTTTCTGTCCTCAATGACACTATGCATACTGTCGCATTCTATATTAGAATGACCAGACTCCAGGAACTTCTGTTCTATCACATCAATGTAAGTGGTCTGAACAATATACAACAAAAGGGCAGCAACATTTTGGTTTCTGTTTTGCCCACCTTAAGTATCCAAAAATAGGGGCATTTCCTTAACTGTTTGTGGCAGGCTGGTAAGGAAGAGGTAAAGATAAGTTCCAACTTTAATACTTTCCCATTTTCCACTTAGTTCATGCCAGGGAAACAGTGTGCATTATTTGGTGGAGCTCCATCATACATTGTTAAGTTGTAAGCACACAGCTTACAATTGTAGTACAGGAAGCAACTTCACTACTTGCAATTTGCAAGACACACTGTAGGCCAAAAGTTGCAAACACATAAATGTTTCTTCTTTGGCAGCTCTTGCTTTGGTTTCTTGTTCCCTTTGCTTATGTTTTAGATTCTCAGGCTCCAGTTCTTTCTTTTCTTCCCCTTGAGCAACTATTGCAAAATGAGCACTGGTGTTTTTTTGGTTTAAAAAGGAGTAGTTATAATCTTGGCAAAAAAGCTTTTGTAGGTTGTCAAATTTGCTACTTTCTGACTTATTTCTTTACACTCTTCCTCATAAAGAGAGTACATGCTAGATAAGAACAGTTTGCTGTCCAAATATTTCTTTTGTGAAGATTTCCTAATATAGTGAGACTCCATGCTAGGAAATTTCTCAACATGCCGCTTTATTTTCTCTATTTTGCTTGATGAAAGTTTGTTTGCTGGTGGATGTTTTCTTCATAGATCACTAGAAGAGAAAGTACCTGATGAATTTATTTTCTATACTTTGTTAATGGTGCATTACTGATATAAAGTGTACTTAAGAAAAGCATTTTTCATACTCTTGTTTGTGTTGTGTTTTTCATGAATAAGTATTGCTTTGCATTCATTCATTCTTTTCCACCTTTTCTAGATCTTTGACACTGCATCAAACAAATTTTTCTCCACTTTAATATAAAATCCTTGTTGTTTAATATAATCACCCAAGGACCAATACTCTGAGCAGATTTCCATCCTTTCTTCCTTGGTAAAAATGGTACAGTATTCAAAATGGCACCTTCAACTAACTGGTCTAGGTACCTTTGCTTCAAATTCCCCATATTTTGAAGTATATGCCTGACCAGAGCTGTTTGTTACATTGTAGTTCCAAGATGATGGATTAGCTTTATTCCTTCTGCTCCTTTTCTTTACTACAGGATCTTCGGCACCTAAAATTAATGTTTCAAATATAGCTTACATATTTATAAAAAATCTAATGATACATTCACATGGTTTTGTCTACCCTCTATGGTTTATTACTGGGTATACAAACTAGTCTTACTAGAGCTTATTTTTATATCTGCTTCATTTTAATCCAAATAACCTTTTGCAGAAATAGCTCTAATTACACATTTCATTATAGATACAAAGGGAACAGTGACAGTCAAATGTTTAGAACTAGGTGCTATATGCTGGCCTTAAAATTCCGCACTCTTTGCATAACATTGCAAGAAACAACTGAACGTTGACAGGACTTTAAAAGAATGGCTAAGTATTGAACAATTCAAACCATTAATAACGAATATCTTGTAAATGGCTGATGCCACAAAAAAGGTTATTTGGAATAAATTGTGTGTTTTAAAGAGCTTTACATTTCTTCTGTAGTACGTTTTCGACTCGCTAAATGTTTACCAGTTATACAAGATTATACAAAATTCCTTCCGAATGACAAGCACGTCAAAGACTATTCCCAGAAAATTCAATATATACATTTTATTTATCATATAAACATCTTAAATATATGGTATTTTAATCAAAATCATTACAGCCATTTTTTAGAAAATAAAAAATTTTGAAGAATGTTCCATGTAAGGGTAGTTTGGAATGGGGGGATTTTCTTACACACACCCACACACACCCACCCTCACTCACCCACTATCTCTCTCCCTCCCTTTTTTTCTAGAAATGCTTTCACTGGATTCAGGGAGCCTCAAAGCATGTATTTTCAGTGAAATCTCGGTATTGAATTTTTGAGTGGAATGCAAGACCTTCCTACCTACTATGGATGTGGTAGAGAAAGTAAAAATTAATTTTGTAACTTCCTATTTTTTTTATCCCGAGTTTTATACCTTGTGAAATAATTGCTGGTGTTCTCATTTTAGCTACATTGTTTCTTTGGGTTGTTGCATTTAATTCATTATTGGATTGAACTGGAACTGGGAACCGAACCCATAAACTTTGCGTTTGTAAGCTAACATGTTATACACTAGCCCAGAGAGAGAGCTCTAAGATAAAATAATATAACTTTCAGATTATGTTATGCCAGAGCTGTCTTCATTAGTCTAAGCTTCATGGTCAGAAGTAGCCATTGGTGTAGATGCAATTGCTGATCTTAGACAACCATCTAGTTCAGATTTCCGCATTGCTGATCTCAGCATTGTTTAAACTAAAATAGCTCCTTCCTGCATCCTGCATCAATGGATGTAGAAGCAGAACCTGATGTATACTTTGAGTTGCCTGGCAATTTTAGAGAACAGTAAATTCACCCAATTATTCAAGTTATTTAAGAAATCACTATTCCAAGTAATTCTGAATTTGTTAAGAATTATATAACTTAACAATATGTTGAAAGATTCTTCCTCATTTGCATTATGCTTAGCACTATGTAACATTAGTTGACCTTGGGTCTGAAAAACTAATTTACATATTTTGCACTGCATTTTGTAGCACATGAGAAACAACACTTCCTAGACTGAAATAAAAACTTGCTGGGAGCATACACAAGCTGCTGCATGCTGACAATGGGTTTAATTATAATTGTAATGCAAGACAGTGACCTTAACATTATCACCTTTATCAGTGAATTTTGCTTGACAGTGAGTGCATAATATGGTTATGACAAGCAGAAGTAACTAGGTCCATTAAGTGATTTCTGCCTGCCTAAGAAATGTGAAGTTGGACTTAACGAAAATACAAACTGGACATAACTCAGAAAAGAAAAGGGATATGACTTGCAAGGGATACCTTTCAGTTGGACTAGAGCAATTACCATGAAACTTGATAGAATTATCAATAATGACATCTTAAAGGAGTGGTTAAAATCATTTTGCTGTAAAATAATATTTACACACTAAAAATGTGTTTCATTTTTCCTGTAGTTGTAAATGGACTTTCGTTCAGCAAGGCCAGCAAAGCTTGACATGCCACAGTTGCTACAACATCTCCCCCCTCCGAGCTAACTGTTCCTGCTGCATAGAGCAGAGCGGAAGGCGTTGGAAAACAATACATTTCCCTTGTTAAGAGCTCAAATGACAACGTTTATAACCCACATTTCTACGTATTCTTATGATGCAATAGTAGATTTACTAAAGGAAGCAAGAGGTATTACAATGCTCTAATAACATTCATATATTACTACATTAGATTAGAAGGATCAAAAGTTTATTTTCTTCATTTCTAGTACAAAATGACTTTTGAAACATTACAAGAAGTGACTAATGTATGTAAACCTGTTTATAATTACATATAGACCTACGTCTTTAAAGCATGTAAAATATATATATATATACAAAATTGCCCTTAATGTATAGTTAAAATCTTACTTATTGTTACTTCTCTTTCTATTCTGATGATACAAATGGTAATGAGGAACCTCAAAGTGGTCCTAGCACAGGATTTGTGAATACCAGGAGCACTTAACAAATACTACAATCCCACAGCTGACATCTGAAGCACACTGTGACAAGGGAAAGTCAAATGCCATCTCAATTACGTTTGCAAAATGTGAAATTGTATTTTACACTTCATATCCACATTTTTTCCATGCATAATGGCGCATGTCCTTAGAGTGTTCTGAAGATAGTTGGTTGTAAACAAAGGAGTGTAACTTCATTATGGACATTCTGTCCATCAATTTTGATCCTCCAACATCCTGAAGATGTACATAATCTTCAGTTCCATCATACATATACTTTATATTGTCGAAAAAAATATGTGTCTAAAAATTGTGCATATTTTGTAGTTTATGGGGGAATAATTTTCATTATTACTGCCTTCTCTAATAGTGATTCACGAAGGATATTTTCATCTTTATTAGCAGACCAGAGAAGATTAGATCGCAGAGAAGAAATGAATTTGACTGCACTGTATTATTGAGAACATTTCTGTAACATTTTCTCAAAAGCTCCTTAATCATTTTTCCACTAGAACTGTATTCCACATAAATATTTGGTGGAAGGTTGTCACGAATTTTCTTCTCTACATTTGGCCCAAATTGGTGTCCCGTAACTTCTAGAAAACAAATATAAAGTTTTTTACCTAGCTCACCTGACATGGATATTAACACCAACTGTGTATGAATGTGTTGCACCGCAGACGGACTGAACCGATGTGGTAGCTCATTGTTCTCCTTTTCTTGCTAATATCTGATCCCCTGCCATTTCATAGTTAAATTGACTTTGATCATTATTCTATATGCAGCTATTTTCAATGTTGTTGTCCTGATGAACTGATTTATTTCTTGTACAAACAAATTAGCTTCCTCCACATATTTCTTCTACATTTTTAACGGTGAAAATCTGTGTTATTCTTCTGGACGAAATTTGATTTTGTTGTTTCAGTGAGTCAATAAAAGACATTGATGATTTGAAGTTCCTTAATTTCACTTCCTCTACAACAACTTTTGCCCAAGTTTGTAGGTCCAGTAATGAACAATAACACCTTTATCTCCTTCACGAAATCTCTTTATTACATGCTCTTTTGTTTGCATTAACTTGGTTTCTCTATTGCCTTTACGGTGTGATGATCCATGTGATCGTTTTTTTTTTCTCCATAATCTAAAGCACTGTTTATATTTCTGTTACTGAGAAGAGAAGGCCACATTTTTAGAATCCGTGCATATGATTTCAGTCCTTTTTTTCCCCAATGTTCCAAATTCATAAACTTTGTCGAGAGTCTCTTCATAATAGCTGTGCAATATATCCGCTCTTCTAGGATGTTTCTGTGGAGATACTGCATAACTACTGGGGCTCCCATTTGCTTTGCCAGATGGTTTGTTTATATAGTCCTCACTTTCACAACTCCTATACTCTATCTGTAATGTGTCATCATTTATATCACAAATATCTAACGTCATCTGTACGTTTTCCTCCAGAAGATTATAATATTTTTGTTCTATTATATCCTGGAGAAAATTTGCAAACTGCTGGTCCTCTACACCAGATAGCATGATGTTTGCAAACTTGCGTTTAACTTTATTCTTTAATATATTGATAACATTTACTGGATTAATAGAGCTTATGTTTTTTCCAATGTTTCAACTGTGCTAGGTGGCAACTAATCGCATACTGTAGGCTATGGTTGAGTGCAGAAGACTGCTGCTTGCAGCTTTGTCATGAGTGCCTTGCCATGCCGAGCTGCCCAGCTCATCTTTAATGAACAATTATAATTTTACCATTGATTTTACAACAAAATGATTATTGCCAGTGCATTTAGGATGTCTTAATTGAACATTTCACCACATTTCATCAAATTGGCCTGGTTCAACTGATAGGTTTCCCTTGTTAGTGACTTCTGCCAGTTTATAGAAAACTCATTTCCAGATATAATGGTATAATAATCTCAAAACCAAATTTGGTCTTAGTGACTTCTTCCAGAATGATGACTATATTATGTTTATACGTTGGCTCACGTATTATTTTTAGCTACTTGTTGAGTTAGCCCGTATGTGCGCTAACTTGAAGATGATTAACTGCTGTTACATAATGTTGCGTAACAAATGTTTACGCAAAACTTGAAGAGGTGTTATGTATTAATAGTTGTTTTGAGCATCTGTTTGAATTTAATGCTTACGTAATATTATTGTTTAAATTTGCCTCGGCTGCGTCAGTCTTAATTTAGAGTCAGGATTCATATGCAGGTGTGGTAATGACAATTATTGTAGACGTCACAGAATTAAACTTTTAAATTTTTCACTTTTATTTTAACTTCTTGCACATATTTATAAACCACTACACTTTTAAAAGAACTGTGAGAAACTTTTATACACTCACTTAACGTGTATATCTGTTTTTACTAATCACCCGTAGAGAACACATTTTTCCATCTTTACACTACCACGTCTTGCCAGGAACTGAATAACCTCAACGGTCAAAACCTTAAACTTCGGTAATGCAAGTCTCTGATTGGCTAATTCTAGTCCAATAGAATTTCTGTATTCAACTTAAAACTTTTCTTCGCTGTTGATTGGCTAATTTTAAAACTGTCACTGAAACCACGTCATTGTTGCTCTAATCATGACCAGTACATTTTCAAATTCCAAACACATTATTGCCACAATTACCTCATTATTACACATTGTTAGCAACCTAAAATTTACTATTCTCACAGTTCTTGCATTATTAGAGTATATAAAGTATTCATGTAACATTAATAAAACATATTTACAATAAAAATAAGTATTTGAAATGACTGTTACATACAATTTAAATAATTATTACATACATATTGTTTCAAGGCGGGCTGTTATTGAATTTACTTATTATAAATAACAATTAAAATTATTCAGTTATTAAAATACTGCCTCAAGACATGGAACAGTTACAATTCTGCATTTTGAGAAGATGATATGCTTTACGTAATGTTTAACTTGAAGATTTTTGTATGCTTAGGTAATTGTATTTTACGTAATTCTTGAAGAATGTTATTGTGTTATTACGTAATGTTTATTTAGTTGCATTTAAGGAGTTCCTGGAACACGCTTTGGGCATCAGTTTGAATTTGTTGATTACGTAATAGTTACTGTTATTACGCAATATGCTGTTACGTATGAGAAGCTGATTTCAAGATGTGTTTTTGTTATTACACTCCAAGTTTTAAACTATAATATTTAACTTTGTTATTAACACTGCTTCTATATATTATTTATGTTTGAATTTGCTTCCGCTGCATCAGTCTTACTTTAGAAACATGTTTCTCTTATTCAGGGTGCGGTGTAACAAGAATGTAGACATCACAGAATTTAAGTTTTTAAATTCACTTCTTTTATTAGTTCTTGCACATTTTTATAAAGCACTACACTTTTTAAGAACTGTGAGAATCTTCAATACTTTCACTTAGCGCGTATACATATTTTACGATTTACACGTAGAGAATACATCTTCCATCTGTTCACTACCAAGGCTTGCCAGCGACTGAGCAACTCTCAACGGTTAAAACCCATAAGCTTCGGTATTTCAAATCTCTGATTGGCTAATTCTAGTCCAATAGAATATCTGCATTTTACTTAAACTTTTTTCTTGCTATTGATTGGCTAATTTTAAACTGTTACTGAATTTACCTTATCTTTGATATAATCATGACTGGTAACTTTTCAAACACTCTAACTCATTATTGCTACAAGGTTACCTCATTATTACCTCATTGTTAGCAACTTAAAACTTATTATTCTCACAGCTCTTGCATTATTAAAGTATATAATGTATTCACATAACATTATAAAACATGTTTATAATAAAAAAATAAGCATATGTAATGACTGTTACATACAATTTAAATAATTATTACGTACATATTGTTTCAAGGCGGGCTGTTATTGAATTTACTTATTGTAAAATACAATTGAAATTATTTATGTATTAAAATACTGCCTCAATTTTTTGTATGTCTCCCTGCAAGTATCTTTTCTTTAATTGTCCTTATTGTTCTAATGACTTTTTTTTAATTTGAATTTGAATATAATTAGTAGTTCCTTAGTGGCAATATTTCCCATATTATTATCCGCATTTTATATATGAAAGCATGGTACACCTGCTTCAATGTTTTATGTTTCTATGTGTACATTACATGTGGTAGGCAATTTAGATATTTATCTATAATGACCTCTAGAAAATTATGCCTTGTGCCTCAGGAATATTTCCCCATCTACCTTGGGGTCAATAGAATCTGTGTGTTGCTCTTTTAATCTGAAATTTATCCATGCAGTCATTTTACATTTAATACTAGATCCAAATTTAAAAAGTAACATTTTAATATCTTCATGATATTATTTGCCTTATTTTGTGCACCTGTAATTATTATCATTATTCTTGCATCATCTGCATACCTTCATTTCTTGCTAATATTTCAAAAAGCTCATTTATATGCACTAAAAACAGAAAAGGACTCAATTTTGAGCCTTAAAGAACCCCTTGTTTATTGGATTAAAATTTTGATCTTACTTTATTTACCACATCCTTATTATTTTTGTAATTTACTTCAACACACTGCTGTCTTATTTTCTAGATATGATGCAATCAGCTTTTGTGCAACCCTTTGAACCCCATATTTCTCTGGCTTATTTACAAGGATGTGTATATTTATATTGTCAAATGCTTTCAACAAGCATGCTAGTCTGAGAACATAGCTAACAAATTTCACGATTATGGATAGCAGTAATAATTATATCGTTTGCTTTCTATTGCACCTGTTGTGAATTTATGTTTCTGAAAAGTGTATTGCAATTCTGATTATAATTTTTGTTTTGCAAAATATTTCTGTAGTTGCATTAAATACACTCCTTACATCGCTTTTGATATTGCTGGACATTGTGATTGATCTATAATTTTATTTTATTCCTTTTGTCATCCATATTTAAGATCATGATCTTTATCATCTACATCTATTTTAAATCTTTTAAAATGCATTGTCATTCCTAGATCATTCTGAATTTTTTAATTGAAAATCTCATATTTTTGGTTTATGTCATTTGTATTATACACTACCGTTTGTGAAAATTGCAACACCAAGAAGGAAACACATGAATTCAATGAATTTAATACCGCAGGTTAGGTAAATGGCAAGTAACAAATGATAAACTTTTCAAATCTATACATGACCTTTGAGCCCTAATATTCAGTATTTGGTGTGGCCTCCATACGCTACAATTAGAGCTGCTATACGCCATGGCATTGAATCAAAAAGGTTCTGAATAAGTTCCTGGCGGATTTCCCTCCACACAGTTTGTATTTGAGCCCATAAATCCCTGACGCTAGTTACTGGAGAACCGTGACCGCACCAGGTGCCGACCAACCATATCCCAGACATGTTCGATGGGCGACATGTCAGGCAAATGTGCAGGTCAGGGAAGCAATGGACCTGTCGCTCTTCAAAGAAGGCTTGTACATTCCTCGCAATATGTGGCCGGGCATTGCCCTGTTGAAATGTGGCCTGTAGAGATGCCTGAAGCAGGGGGAGTACCTCAAGTTCTACAACCACCGTTAGGTACTGGTTGCTGTTCAAAGTGCACTCAATTCGTAGGAGGCAAGATCAGTTGTTGTAACCAATGGCACCCCAAACCATCACACCTGGTGTTTGTCTGCTATGCCGCTCAACAATGCAGCCCTCCAGGTTGCGCTCACCACGGTACCATCGCACACATATGTGGCCATCACTGTAGGACACGTTGAAGCGGGACTCGTCCGAAAAGACTACATTTTGCCACTCAGCACCCCAGTGATGGTGTTCACGTGCCCATTGCAGTTGGATGAGCTTGTGGTTTCTGGACAATGGAAGCCGACGTAATGGCATGCATGCAACCAGTCCAACCTGCAGCAGACGGCAACGAACCGTTCACACCTGTTGCAGTGTTCCAGCGTCGAGCCATCACTGTGGATGAAGCTGTACAGTCCGTTATGGCCATGCGGACAAGATGACGGTCATCCCGTGCTATGATCATGTTCCTGGTCCAGTACCCGCTCTTCACTGCATACAACCTTCATCTATCCACTGCTTCCACACACACATCACTGTCATAGCAGCATGCCCTGTACGAGCCAAAATGTCACGGTATGACAAACCCGCTTCCCGGGGAGACTGATCATTCTGCCCCGTTCGAACTCACTCACATGCTGATACGGCTCCCTTTGACGTCAACGAGGCATACTGGCACTCACTTTATTGTTTCCACCTTGTTTGACAGCTCTGCACTGACTATACTGGGCGCAACACTGACCTTGTCGGATCGACACGAGAGGGCTCTGCTCGGTCTACATTTACCCCATCTCTCTGCAAACCTAATCAGTTATTGCTTGCACACTCTTCTACACTTCCACCAAGTTTGGAGTTATTTGGGAAATTCTTTCTTGGTGTTGCAATTTTCACAAATGGCAGTGTATATGTATCTTCCCAGCTTATTTCTACAAGTATTTTCTAAGAAACTGTTCTTGTTTATTTGCCTCCTGTACTCAGAATTAGTTTGTGTAATATCCCTTTGAAAGCTCATATAAGGAAGCTCCGACCTCCGCTTATATGCAATAAGGAGAGCTGATGGCATCTTGCATCAACTGCCTACAACGGAGGTTAACAATAATAGCAATTTCGTGGAGTATATTGAATTTCATAACAAAATTGTACTGCACATTAATAAACAAATTTGCGTGATTCTCAGAATTCACTTGAAATGCATAACGATGTTGAATTTAAGAAGCAATATCAGTTTACCAAAGCTGCTGTTGTAATAATCTAATGTCTCTACTAAACAACGTAACCTTAACAAACAGAGGTTATGAAGTCTCAACGTGAGACAGGCTTACTTGAAAAATTAATGTATAGAATCTCAGTGCTATGACACTATCCATATGTTTTCTGTTCAGGCGTTATCCCATTTATGTTGTCCAAAGTCCTTAGGTCCCTAGAAAACAAGAATCCGCTGCACTTATTCAGAATCATTTAATAAAATCCTAAAAATAAAATGCAGAAATATTTCTGCAATAAATAAAGTACATCTCTGCAGTGCTTTTCTTGATCAAATTGCCTATTTTGCATAATTACCACCACTGCAATGGATAACTTAACAAGTCACATGTCTTTACCATTAATTCACAAGTATAACTTGGGCTATAAAAATCTCGAACAGAGGTATACCGATTTCGCGTGTAAAACCGCTGTAAAAGCCAAACATTTTAAGTTACTGGGCGCTTTTGCTTTTCTGATTACTCATATATGGTGTAGTAATTGCATTTGTGATTTGTTTCCATGCATGCATATACTCAGTGCGCATATTGTAAATACTTCTAGCTACTAATACTTTATGCTAGAAACTCAAGATTTTCAGTTTTAAAACAGTCCACGAGTAAATACCACTTAAGGCCAGTACATCACACAGCGTCCGATTGCCTGCATTGTACGATGTCTTTGTATCTCAGCACCAACTCTTTTAGTTGGTTTCTTTCCTGCTCGCTGAAATATTTTCCTTTTGGCATGTTTTCAACCTAACTAATGTAACTGTATAACTATTACTACAAACCCTTAACTAAATTATAATCTACTTGATTTTAAACGAAGGTTAACTAATTAATAAATGCATCATTTAAAACTCGCAAACTTCTACCGTGTGCTCAACAGCTGTTGTGAACAAAACAATGAAAATCACGGCTGGCTATGTGGTGACCTACATGTTCGTTTACACATTCCTTTGCGCATCCGAGTAGCTGTGAAACAGCTGAACCACATGTGCTTCGGAAATAAGTAAGCATTTAGCGCTGAGCATATAAGTACCGTCTATGTATACCAAATGGTAATAAGTGTTTCCTTATCAGAAGGAAATACTTATTGCTTAAGCATCTCCTTTTCACATAAGCGATGACTATGAATTCGACCCTCAGAGTACTTTGTTATCCTTATGGGTTTTTCTATACCAATCCTTAAGTTATGCCTTGATAAGATTTCTATAAGGGATGATTTATAATTACTTTCTTTTATCATATGAATATTTAAATCGCCCATTAATATTTTTGTATTGTTTTCATTTAGCAAGTTTTCTATGTTTTAAGAAGTAATTTTTACTTCCCCATGAAGATGTATACACTGTAATTAATACTATCCTGGTTTCTTCTAAGAAAATTTCTTCTGCTGCTACTTCACATATTTCATCTCTACACTTATTACAATACAAAAAAAAGGCAAGGCAGTAGGAATAGATGGAATACCAGGGGAATTTTGGAAAATATACATGGAAATGCAAGATGGTTTAAAAGTGAGGACAAAATTATTAAATAAAATTAAAGAAAAGAATGATGTGCCAGAATGTTGGAAAATAAGTATGGTGGTACCAATCTACAAAGGGAAGAGAGGATCAAATAGACTAGAGAACTATAGGGGAATAAGTTTATCAATATTAGGGAAAATATACACAGGTATATTGGCCGACAGATTAAGAAAATGGGTGTAAGAGGAAGGAAAACTGTCAGAATATCAAGCAGGTTTTAGGAAAGATAAACAAACAATAGATAATGTTTATTTAAGTGATGTTAGTGTAACAATTCCGACTCACCTTTAAATAAATTCAATACACATCACTGTTTCTAGCTTCTTTTCATTACAATATCAACGTAATAGATAATGTATTTATAATAAAGATTATAATACATAAGTATCTGAGCAGGAAAAGAGGAAGGATATACATGTTTGCAGATTTTGAAAAAGCATTTGATACAATAAATAGGGAAGCATTAGCTTATAAATTAAGAAAGAAAGGGGTAAGCGAAAATGTTATAAAAGAAATTAAGAATATTTATAGAGATATAAGATTTTGTATAAGATGTAAAAATAATGGAATTACAGAAATAACTGAGCAAAAAATAGGATTAAAGACAAGAGTGCAAATTGGGCCCTATATTATTGAATATATTCATATATGATATACTAGAAAGAGTGAAAGAAAAAATTTGCACTTTCCCATAATAGCAAATAGAGAGATACCAGGTTTACTATATATGGATGATCTCATGGTTGGTGCTGTAACGGTAATTGGGCTACAGAAAGCAAATCAACGGAATACATGAATTCTGCGAAGAATGGGGAATTGAAGTAAATATAAATAAATCAAAAGTTATGGTATTTAAAAGAGGAAATAAACTAAAAAAAGAAAAGAAATGGCAGATGGGGATTTAAAGCTAGAAGTTGTCAAGGAGTTTAATTATTTGGGGGTGAGGATGAGCAGTAATGGTGAATGGGTGGTGCAAAGCAGGAAAGTTATGGCTAAAGGAAAGGCGGCAATGACGAGTAAGGATGTGCAAATACAAATTAGAAATGCCAACTAAATGGATAGAAAGAATGTATGAGGCGTTGGTAGAAGCAAGAATGCTATATGCAGTTGAAATTTGGGGGGGGGGGGATCTGAATTAAGCAGAAAAATAGATCAGAGCTACAGAACATTCTGTAAAGAACTATTGGGATTACCAAGATCAGCACCAGGGGAAGTAGCATTAATGGAATTAGGAAGAACAAGAAGCAAGGGAGTGATACTGGAAAGGATATTGAAATTTTGGTTTAGATGCCTGAAAAAAGATTAAGGGGAAATTTTAAAGATATGTATGGAACAACAAAAGAGTACAAAAAATAAAAATAGCTGGTGGACATGGGTAGAAAGAATTATGGAGAAGATAGGAATGGGAGACATATGGAGAGCAGAAGAAAGAAATAGCAACGGCTTCTGGATAACAGTAAGAAACAGAGTGAAGGACATAGAAAGACAAGAGATTTGGGGAAGCTTAGAGAATAAAAAATCACTAGGGTTCTATAGATTAGTAAAAAGGAAATGGGGAAGAGAAGGTATGTGGATTATTGTAATAGAGCTGAAAAAGAAGCATTTGCATGGATGAGAACAGGATCAATGTACCTAAGAGGGCTAAGAGGCAGAAAAAGCGGAATTTGTGAATTATGCGGAGGTAGTGAAAGCACAGAACATTATATGGACAGAATGCAAAGAATAAGCAGAATGGTGACAAAAAGTATGGGAGGAAAAATGGAAAAAAATGGATTGAAAAATAGTAGCAATTTAAAATGTTAAAAAGAAAAGAAGAAAAGAAAAATAAGAATATGGAGGAGTTCTTAAAGAAAGTAAAAGAGAAATGGATTAGAAAAGTAAGAGAGATAAGAAAGGTAGAAGGGCAAAAGGAGGAGGGAGAGGATGGATCATAGGTGATTAAGGTTAGCAAGGGCTGCTCAGCTGAGTCATAAGGCCAGGGTGCCAGGCAAAATGAGCAGTATAAGGTAGAACATAGCTGGCAAGAAAATTTGTACATAGGTTAAGTTAGTTTATAAGTGGCATATTGTGAAAAGTATTGTGTAAACAAAATGTACAAATAAAGTTTATTCATTCATTCATTCACTTAATGAGAATAATAAATTATCCTTCCTATAATTAGGTCTGTATTCAACAAAGTTAATGATATGGAGATTTACCAGTTTTAAAAATGCAACTTGGTTTTGTTTGGTGAGATAGTTTTGAAAACTGAGGAAATTAAATGCTTATAATAAAATTGCAATAAATTATATTATGGAAGAAGGAGGAGGAGATAAATACGGTGGTGATGTTAGTATTTATGGAAAATAAAACATTTCAGAAAACAGGGAAGGAAAATTCTGCACTTTGTAGCAGTATAGGGTAGCAGATCCCAGGACCTTACATGCTCATGGTCATCACATATACTTCAGACGTAATATAATTTGAATAATTATTTCCTTGAGCATTGACGTTTTCTTTGTCTCAGGATAATTTTAGGTAGGAGATGTGTATTTCTTAAATGACAAGTTTCTTCTTAATTCTAGATGTTAATTTTATTTCACACATTATCCTTTACTTTTTACATTAGATGAGCACAATGCCTTTGCAAAACATTTCAGCCAATGCTATACCCATCATATCATATCACAACACTAGTATAATACAGTCCCAAAGTGTTTCGAAGTTCTAGTAATTCTGAGTGGAAAATTTCTAACTCCAGCTTCCATCATTCATGCATATGTATGTGTGTGTGTGTGTGTGTGTGTAAGTTTGTAGAAGTGTGCATCAGCCAGTTACTAAATTGAGAAATACTTCGGTTTCATTAAAATGTCTACCTGTCATCTAAAGAAAAGCCTCATTTCAGTAACTTCTCATTGGGAGATTATTTTCTAAATTTTTGCTACCAGTTTTTATTAACTTTTACTGTGTTGGCAAAAGTTCAACAAAAGTAATGAACTTTTACTGTCTGTAAGTCACTCTTGATCATGCTTGTGCGGGCCTGTATTATGAGTCTGGCTAGAACTGTTTGCTAAGCCACAGTACTTACAATGTGAAACACAAAAGCATAAATAAAACCTAAGATTATTTCCATCCCACTCCTGCTAATGTCAAAAGTTTTACCTTGAACTTCAAAACCCTTTCTTAAAATTTGGGTTTTCTTACATATGCCTTTACATAGTTATATTTAAAGTTTGTATTAAAATCAGCATTTATTCATGTTATACTTAATGTTATGATTTAGTATTTATATTGTTTATTCTGATTTATTAACAAGCTATTAGTAATCTTATGCAGGGTGAACCATTTAAGTTGAGATGTACAATATCTTCAATACTAAGTGTTGTAGAAGGAAATGTCTTGAATAAACATTGCTTGATATTATGGGGGAAAGTAAATACCATTAGTCATGTTTTGTTTGGAAGACATTATGATGGTCATTTTAGGGCCAATTTAATTTTTTAAATGGGAACCTACAATTAGGGTCAATTTAAATATCAAGCAACGTTTATTCAAGACATTTCCTTCTACAACGTTTAGTATTGGAGATATTATACAGTATCAACTTAAATGGTCCGCTCTGGATATATATGATATGATATATAATTATTTGCACTAAATAGTTAAATGTTTTTATTTACATACATATGTCTTAGTTTTACCTTATCCTGTATACAAATTTGTTTGATGTGTATCTACTGCATTCCCAAACATGCTTGGCACTCTGGCCTTCTGGATCACTGTGGAGCCCTTGAACTCTTATCCTTCTAAATCTGTGACACTCTACCCCTTCTCCCTCATCTCTTTCTGCTCTTTTGTCCCTTACTTTCCTGATCCATTTTTCTTTAATTCTTCATGAAAAATTTCCCTATCCCTCTGTTCCTTTTATCGATTTCCCTGTTAACATTTTTACCTCCACAATTTTGCCCTCCATTTTGTCCCATTTAGTTTCCCATACCTTTTCCCTCCGTTGATCCAGTTCCTTGCATTCTACTAAATAGTGTACTGCGAGGGCAACACTTACAAGTTTTAGAGAATCAAACAAGGATTAGCTTTAAAAAATGTAAATAATTTTTTTTTTTTAAATATTCCTCTTGAACATCCATGCATTTTTGCATTCAGTGAAACCGGCCATAAAGCAATGCAATGATGCCACTCTTCCTGAGGCCTTTCAGAAACCAGGTTTTTATAATGTTCCACTGCTTCATCTGATGACGAAAACGTGATTCCACACATTTTATCTTTAATTTTTGCAAACAAAAAGAAATCTCAAGTTGCTAGGTCAGGGCTATATGGTGGAGGGTCCATGGTGCTGACCTTTAGGGCATCCAGATACTCAGTTGTTAGTTTTGCTGTATGCAGTGATGCGTTGTCATGGTGTAACATTATTTTTCCTTTTGGGTGTTTTTCATAAACGTTTTCAAAAATCTGCAGTAAACATACATTTGTGTACCAATCGGCAGTAACGGTATATCTGTCTTCTAATATACTATAGTAGCAATATGGCCCATCTTAGAAAAAAGACTAGCATCCATCTCCTTACCAGCACCAGGGGTTTGTCAGACTTATGTAGGCTTAGGTTCTGTTCGAAAGACCCATTGAGCTGATTGACTTTTGTTTTCAGGATCATAACAAATCATCACCAGTAACGATATTTAAACAAAATTTGAAGTGCCACCTTGGAATTTTTCCAGAGTTTTTCTGCACCAATCGATGCACTGTTGTTTTTGATCAGGAGTCAGTTTATGTGGAATCCACCAACAACAAAGTTTTCTCACGCCTAGCTGTTGATGTAAAATGTTTTAGATTTGACTCGTACCAATGCCCAATGTCACTCAAATTCATAAAATGTCCATGAATCTACTTCAAGCATTGCTTGAACAGTGGCAATATTTTTATCACTAACAGCAGTTCTTGGGTGTTCTTCACAAACTAAGAAGAAACCAATCTCTCTTGAATTCACTGTACCAATTATAAATTGTTGCCTTAGATGGTGCTTCTTTGCCAAATTTATTTCTAAGTTGATATTCACAGTTTAGGCATTAATGTCAATTTAAAATCCTAAAAAATCATAGCCCGGAAATGTTCTCTAGTCAAATTCATTTTTGGGTGAACACAAAATCTTAAAATAATGATAATTTACAAACTATTGCAGCAAATTGAACAAACTACTTAGCAATCAACTTGCAAAGCATTAGAAAGTAGCTGTCAAATATAAACAAATTTCATTAAATTTTCAGCAATGCCCTTACACACTCTCTTCAACCCCACATAATTTGCACACTCCTGCTTCAGTTGTTCTTAGACCTTTAAGAAACCTAGCTCCCGCTCTCATCCATGACATCTCTTCCCTCTTTTGTCTATTGCGGTTGTCAATATACCTCTCTCTTCCCCATTCTCTTTTTAGAGTTCTGTAGAAACTAAATGACTTTTCACTTTCTATACTTCCCCATATCTCTGTCTTTGTATGTCCTCTGTTCTTTCATTTACCTTCTTCCTAAAGCTTTCCTTATTTCTTTCTCCTAATTTCCCATTCCTGTATTTTCTAGACTTTTCCGTACCTCATTCCACCAACTGTTTTTATTTGCCATTTTTCCCTTGTTGATCCATATATATTCTTAAAATAATTCTCTCCTCTTACCAGAATTTCATTATTCTTTTCAAGATTATTGCTATTCTCCTAGTCTTTCCTATTTCTAATAATGTTACTTCCCCTGGCACTGCTCTCAATATTCCTAATAATTCTTTGCAAAATAATTTATAAATGCGGTCCACTTTGTTATTCATTTCTGAGGACCCCCCCCCCCCCAGATTTCCATGGCATATAACATTTTTGCCTCTGCCAAAGCCTCATACATTCTTTCCATCCATTTTGCTGACATTTCCAATTTGTAATTGCATATTCTTAATCCTGCCAATTCTATCCTACCTTTCACTGCTATCTTCCTACCATGCACCCCCCCCCCCCCTCCCCAATCTCCATTGCTGCTTAATCTTGCTCCTAGATATTTGAATTCCTTGACCAGCTAGAGTTTTCACCCTCCCAAATACTATTCCTTTTCCCTTTTTACTTTGCTCTGGTTTTGCAAGCAATATTTTTTATTTATTTACATTTATTTTTATTTCCCATTCTTCACAATAATTTTGTGTTTGGTTGATTGCTCTTTCTAACCCTATCACTGTTATGGCCTCTGTCATTAAGTTGTCTGCATATAGTAATCCTGGTGTCCCTTTATTTCTTATTATTAGGTAATGTGCATTGCCTTTCCTTTATTATATCATCTGTAAATAAATTGAATAAAATGTGTTTGCACCCCTGTCTTAAACCTACTTTTTGCTCTGCCATCTCTGTATTGTTTTGTCTATACCTTATAAGGTGTGTTATCCCCTTATAAATTCTATTTACTTCCTTTATGATCCTCTCACTTACTCCTTTTTTTCTTGATTTCCAGGTTAACATCTCTCTGCTTATTGTGTCAAATGCCTTTTCAAAGTCTGCAAAAAACATATATGCCTTTCCTATTTTTTTTTCCCCCATATATTTATCAATTATTGTCTTTATTACGAACATGTTATTTATGGTCTGTTTCCCTTTTCTGAAGCATGCTTGGAATTCTGATAATTTCTTTGTTCCTCAGCCCATTCTCTTAACCTGTCAGCCAGTTTCCTGAGTAGATTTTACCTAAATAGATAGCAAACTTTCCCTCTATAATTTTCTGGTTTATTTATTCCTCCCTTCCCATTTTATATTGGTACAACCATGCTTGTTTTCCATGTCTCTGAGAAGTCATCATTACTTTCACTTTGTTTAGCAAGCACCATTGTCATAGCCCAGATAGTTGCAATTCATTTATTAGTCGCCATTGCCATGTTTAAACCATTTTGTGTCTCCACATATTTTTTTCTAAAATTCTTCTGCTATTCCATCTAACCCTGCTGCCTTGACTTTTTTTTTTTTTTTTTTACCTTTGTCAGTTGCTGGTACAACTCTATTTTTGCAATTTTGCTATCAGCTTCTCATTTATCATATCACTTTTCCCTGTCCCTTTCATAATCCCCTTCAATCGTGTCTTTCCCCAATTAGTTTCTTGAAGTATTTTAGTCATTCATTGGGTGTAATTTCATTTTTTGCCTCTCCTTTCTTATTTACATTTATCACTAATTCCCATGGTTTCTTACTATCTTTACTTTGTATTGCTTCCCTTACGTTTTTTATTATTCTTTTATTTTCTTTCCATTCTTCTATCTTTACCTCTATTAAACATTTATATCCCCATTTACTAGTTAGCAAATTCTCCTATCTTGTTCATAATCCATTCATATCCAACTCTTAAAATACCTCCCTTTTGCTGCTTTGCATTCATCATCAAACCACCCTTTGTTTAACCTTTTTTATTTCCTATCCTAATATCCATTCCTATACCTGCATTTTTTACTAAAAGCTCCAGTACCTCCATGGCTTTCCTTGTATCATCCTTACCTATAGCCATGTTTATTTCACATTCCAAAATTCGAGCAACTTCTGAATTCAACTCCTTTTTAAAAACTTCCTCTTACTCCTCCCTCCACATACGGAAGGCTGTTTCCGATCTCTGGAAACAAATTTCTAAGTGTGTTGTGGTACTACAGTTTGTGAGCCAAAATCAACACTTTGCATGATAAACATACATCATTTACAGCCTTGCCTGCCTAGAGTTAGCATACGCCAGCTGTAATAATGCTGAAGCAAATCGAACCATTTTGGGAAGGCTACATTGTCACCCTTTCTGATGCAAACTACATCTATTCCGTTATTATTGAAATGTGCAAAAAGTGAAATTTCATTGTTTCCACAAAAGGATAAGTTCTGTGCTCAATAAAAATGGGAAAAAATCTATAGGGTTAATTCCAAAAGGAAAGAAACAGCAAACCCATGACCTGCAACTAGCCGTACTCCAGTCATGGTGAAGAAAGTCAAAGCCCTTGTCTCCAGCACCAACCCAGCCACACAACGTGCCATTGCATGCAAGTTAGGAACATCATTAAAAGCTGTTATCATTGTAATAAACAGGGATTTGAACTTGGAAAAGTGTCATAAAGGCAAAGTTCACAAATTGTTGCCTTGTCACATTTCACAGTGTTGCACAAACAGTAGGAAACTGTATGAGAGACACCTGGTGGGAGAAAGTTGGAAGTTAATTGTGACATGCGTCACAATGTGACATGTGACATACATCTATCTAGGTGACTGCAACAAACCCTGTGCAATTTACTATTGCCCAAAGACAGAGAAAAATTTTCAAAAATGGTATACAATGGCAAATATACAATTTGCTGAGTTGCTAAACAGGTAAAAATCAACTCCCAGTACTATTACGAGAAAGTTCTGACCCCAATTTACTGAAATGATAACCCGGCTCTGTATGGGGCAGACACAAATAAGGTCTGGGTGCACCAGGATAAAGCTTCCAGTCACACATCAGATTCAAGGCTCAATTTACTAAAGACAGTGGAACAAAAGCAGGAATACATGCTATTCCTTTCAGCAACATTCCAGTGAAGTTGCCTAATGCATCTTCTATGGATTTTTGTGCATTTGGACTCCTGAAAAAAGCTTTGGGAAACAGGCATCCTCGTTCTATAAATGGCTTATGGAAAGCTTGTAAAGAGGAGTGGGATGACATTATTGTACTCTGCAAAAGCCTTCTGCAATAGAAATTAAGGTACAGAGCTATAGCTATAATGAAGGGACATCCAATTGAGCAGGATAAATGGTGAAGACATGGAATTTCCTTAGACAAAATTCATAGAGAAATTCGTTACCAGAGTTCAGAAACAACCTCTGTATAAGCTTTAAAAACTTCAATTGTAAGTCCTCTTTCTCTTCTTCCTTTATCTTCTATTCTTCTTCCTAAAACTAATTGAAAATGTTCACTACTCTCTCCATCTTTAACTGTAATGTTTTTAATTCTTGCTTCTATGTCCTCACTGTATATTACAATCTATTATATTTTGCCCATTATTATTAACAAACGTGAACTCTTCCTCTTTATTGTCCCCTATTACTCCATTCTTTGTAGTATTCTAATAGATTTTTACCTTCACTATTTACAATTTTATTGCTACTATTCCTAGATGCCATCTCATCTTTCTCCCCTGCTCCAGTGAAGTCTTTCTTGAATGCCTACCATTTTCTTCTATTCTAGCACTAAAATTGCCATTATAATAAATTCTATTTCTGTAGTTTTCTCTTGATTTCTTCCATGTCCTATTCCAAATTTTTAAATAGCCTACTACTATGAAAGTAAGATGCTTTCAATGGATTGTGCACTATAGCAATTCCTATTTTTATGTTTATTTCTCTCTCTGTTTGATTATTAACCATAATACGTTGTTTTCCATGCTATCTGTTGTGCCTAAATCAAATTTATTTTCCAACTCATTTCTCACAAATACCTCCTGATGCCATTCCTCTATTATGCCTCTTTTTAGCAATTCTCTGTATCAAACTTTTTACATTCACCCTGCTACTTAACTGCATCAATCTTTCTGTCAGGCCAACAAAGTCCATTGATCTTAACACATTTTGTAATTCACTGCTTATTAGTTTACTTTTTAACCCTTCTGCATTCCAAAATGTCAGCTTTAGCACTTCCCCGTTTTTCCATATGCTTTTCTTTTGCTTCGAATTTATCCATTATGCCCCTGTACCTGGTCACTCTTGGTGTTATTTGCCCACCTTCACTTTCTGCACTTCTTTTCGTAATTTGAATAATACTGCAATCTTGCGTCGAAAGAATTTCTAACCCTCTTTGCCTTGCATAACCTTCAACCTCCTTACATAAACTCGTCTGTAACACTTCACCACCCACTTCTTTGCCTATGTGCCTTCTTTGCTAGCACTGACCACTCCTTCCCACTTTCCTCTTCCCCATCTCTTTCTCCATCCTGGTTCCATGATTGTTGTTTCCCCTCTTCCTTCCCCTGCAGCATCTTTCTGATTTAGCTCCCCTCTGATGTTGTCATTCTCCTCTTCTGTGCCACTTCCACGTGTGCTGTTTCCTTTTTTGCAATTGTGGACCTGCTGTGTACGCGCTATCCAATGTGGTTGCTGAGGTTTGCACATTCTTTCCGCTCTGTTTCTTCTGATGCTAAGATTCCAATTTTTGCCTTCTACGGATAGCGAAGACGTTTTAAGAATGCTTTTTTCCCTTCATTTCTCGCTTCATTCTCCTGATCAACTCTTTCTTTTACTGCACAGTCTTGTTCTATAACAATCTTTGAACGCTTAAGTTTCTTTGTGTTTCTCAATATTTCTCATTTTGTACTTATTGTTGCCAGCTTAATCAGTGTTGGCCTTAGATTCTTGTCTTTTCTCCCTATTGTGAAGTCATCTTTCAGTTCCCAACCATGTAATTTATTTTTACTCCTATAATCTCTTTCACTATCTCGTCTAGCCTTTTATCTTGCTCCTCCTTCACTCTGAAAATTGTGCAGTTCTTCCTTCTTTGGCATGTCTCGTATTTTCTGTTTATGTTCTTGATTCTTCTATTGTATTCCGTCAATTGTAGCTCTGTTTCTTCATAGCTTCTTTCAGATGTTCTGTGTTCCTATGCATTTTATCACTTAGCTGATTTCCCATCTTCTCCAGCATTTCCATCACCTGCTTTAATTCTGATGGTCCTGGATTCATCTTTACTCTGCCTATTATGAACAGTATTATGATAATTATTACCAACTCCAATTTACATTGTTATCATTATTGTGCCTTTGTTTATTTTTATTTTAATGGACCTGAATGTACTGATCCTTGCATGATACATCTACAATTCCATACCCATCATAATTATCCCTGCTCCTTGCTCATAGATCCGTCCTCTTTCACTGCTGACACCAGACCCTCATTAATCTTATTTATGATCACAATATACTGTTTGATGTAATGCAATTGAATAAGTATAGGACAAAGTGTAAAAAGTTAGAAGGATAAGATTCGTTTCCACACTTTTTATGTTGTACAGTGTATTTTGTCAAAGGAGTAAAACTTGTTTTCTTAGCAAAAAAGGATACTGCTGATTATTATCAGACAGGACTAGGTCTGAGCACTTGTCCAGGAACCAACCTTTACCCAACATAGAACTAAGGATAGCTTTGATATAAACAATGTGTAATGAATTGATTTATTTCCAACTAAATACAGTCTCTCAACTATGATTACATAATGTACAACTTCTAATACAAGTTATTATTCTTACTAAAATGAAAATAAAAATTTTACCTACTCCAAATATTACCTTCATAAAGTTGCTTGACTAAATATATTTAATCCCAATGCACTCAACTCCAGATTATATGTCTTAAACACAGTAGAGTAATACAAATTCTCCCAATTTCCAACACCCTTAGAGTAGATAAAACTAGCTGGCATCAAAATATCCCCATATCCAAATAATTGTCTTAAAAGAGATTTGCTGACCATTGTGATTTGTGTATGAGATAAATGCGATGCCACTGTTATAGACAGATAAGAGCATTTGCAGAAAAGCATAGTGTAATAGTTTGTAGACCACCTATGTATCATTGTGAACTAAACTTTATAGAAATGGTGTGGATTCAGGTAAAGAGACATATTGAATGCCATAACATTAATTTTAAGGTAAAGGAGGCGGAACATTTAATAGGCAATGCCTATGAATCATTCACTCAGGTTCAGTGGTTAATCACTGCAAACTTTTGAAGGGGTGGAAGACAATGTGTGGAAAACAGATCAGTTGGTATAAAAAATATCCCCATATCCAGAAAATACTTTAAAAAGAGATTTGCTGATCATTGTAATTTCTGCACGAGCTAAATTCAATACAGTATGTGAAAACTAGATCAGTTGCTGGGTAAGATTGTACCTCTATTCATTAAATTACTGAGCAGTTCCTCCAGCAGTAGCTCAATTTCTTGTGAAGGCAGTGAATAGGCCTCTCAGGACCCTTTACTGGTGTTCGAACCTATTTACAGTTAAGGTAATGCAAGTTATTATATTTAAGTAGAAAAGTAAAATACTGAGAGATATTGAGAGGAGCTAATAAAATGAAGGATGGATGAATATCACTTTAGGAAATGGATGAGAGTTGTATCATAATTAGTAATCCAACAACAACAACAACAACAACAACAACAATAATAATAATAATAATAATAATAATAATAATAATAATAATAATAATAATGATTATGGTGACGGTGATGATGATGATGATTACACCTGATTGTAAATGGAAGTATGCTATTTGTGTCAACAGAGCAGATGTGGTAACACTGCGCAGGTTCTGCATAAGAGCCATTGTGCCTTCATGACTTAAAAACTGTTGTAGATATATCTGATTACAATTAGGCTTAGAGCTGATTGGGATTATCCTTATGGTCAAAACCAAACATATCTATGTTTTTGATCTCTTATAGATACAGAACTGTTTAAACATGATACTTTATTATGGAGTAGAAAATTTGCTTGCTGCAGAAATATACTATTAGGAGTGCAGGAATTGAAAAGAATGAGGTAAATGTTAAAAACATGAGCTTTAGTAAGAAAGCTAAACATTCTGTTTACTTCTGTACAGCCTTTTAAGATTAATAATAATAATAATACTAATAATAATAATAATAATAATAATAATAATAATAATAATAATAATAATAATAATAATAATAGCTTTATTGCCTGTAGACTTTGGGATACAAGGTTTTAGGCATGGTCAAGATCTATACGATAGAATACAATTTATACGCATATTCAGATTACAAAAGAATCACTTAAAATGATATTTACACTTCACTTAATACTAATTATTCTTATTTACAATTCACTTAGTATAACTATAATATATTTACAAATCAGTTAAGTTGTACAGACATTTATCAGTTAGGTATTTCTTTAAGAGTTGTTTAAAAGTATTTCCTTGTGCTAATTTGATATAACTGGGAAGTTTATTATACATAATAATACCTGCATGATATGGGTCTTTCTTGCTTGACATTTTAGCCTTATAATCTCTATGATAATTATTTGAACCTCTAGTAATATACGAGTAATGATCTTTATTTAGTAGAGTAAACTCTCCTTTTGTTTTTATTAATAGAATTGCCTTATATACATACAACGATATCACGGTTAGTATCTTCTGCTGTTTGAAAACTTCTTTGACAGATTGTCGATTAGTTAGATTAAAAATACATCTCAAGCTTTTTTTCTGTAATATAAGAATTCTATTTAATTTTAGGTTACTAGTAGCTCCCCATATTTCAATACCATATTCAATGTGACAGTGGATTAACCCATAGTATGCCATTTTGAGTACTTCACTTTGTAATTTGTAAGACAAGATTCTTAGCAAATATATATTAGCACATAACTTTTTACTGAGTATGTCTACATGGTTATCATAAGTTAGATTTTTGTCAATATAAATGCCAAGAAATTTTATGCAGTTTATTTGGTCAATTTTTGTGCTGCCGGTATGAATATTTATCTCGTTCTCAATGCTGTCGCGAAGCTCAAATAGCATAATTTTTGTTTTATTAAGATTTATCTGTAATTGTGCATTTTTTAGGTAATTTGTTATGTGAGTTACAGATTTTGAGGCCTTTGTTTCCAGCTGTTTGATAGTTTTGTCAGCACAAATTAAGGTAGTGTCATCAGCATATGATATTATATTATAATCATCTGTACACTGCAAATTATTTACATAAAGCAAAAATAATAGCGGACCTAATACAGAGCCTTGAGGAACACCTGTTTTCACCACATCATATTTAGACTTAATATTTCGAATAGTATTACCTTGTTTAGACTGTATTTCTGTGCACTGAGGTCTATGTTTTAGGTAGGATGATAAAAGCTCATGAACTTTGCCTCTTACTCCATAGTTCTGTAACTTATATAGTAGTAAGTCATGACATACTGAATCAAAGGCTTTGGACAAGTCTAAAAATATTCCTACGTTTTTTTTATTTTCTTCTAAGTTTAGCATTATTTTGTGTAGGAATTCTGACACAGCAGTAATAGTTGAATATCCTTTTCGAAAGCCATGTTGGGACCGAAACAGAACTTTATTAGATTCCAGAAAGCCTACCAGTCTTCGGTTAATTACCTTTTCGTATATTTTTGCAAATAGAGATGTTAGGGTTATTGGCCTGTAGTTACTGGCTATTTTGTCATCTCCCTTTTTTAGTACAGGTCTTACAATGCTAATTTTTAACAGTTCAGGGAATGCTGCTTTTTTCATCGAGTGGTTGATCAGATGTACCAATATATTTACTAATGAATATTTACAGAGTTTTAGAATTTTCGGCGTTATACCATCCCAGCCTGGGGCACTGTCATTTTTTAAGTTACAAATAATTGAGTTAATTTCATCTTTACTTGTCTCATATAAATATACACTGGAAGCTATAGTTAATTTGCTTGCATTAGGACATGCATCAACACCACTTTCATTTTTACCCATGTTTAAGAAGTAATTATTTAATAAGTTACTGACTTCGTCTGGATCTACTACACATCTACCGCTGTCATTTAGTTGAATATCCTTTTTTACAGCTTTATCAGCTTTTGCACATTTGTTTACCATTTTCCATGCTGTTTTGGGTACATTATTTGACATGATGAGTTTTTGGCTATTGTTTAGTTTTTTAAATTTTATCAGGGATTGTCTAAATAGCTTTTTGTACTTGTTTTGTAAGTCTTTGTACACATTTAGTCTAGTCGCTCTGTAGAATTCATAATTGTCTTTAATTTTTTTTTGAAGGGTTATTATTTGTGGAGGTAAATTGGTTTCCTTGGGAGTATTATGCTTAATTGGTTTTTTCTTTACTGGACAGGTCATGTCATAATGATGTATGAGAATATTAAAGAAGAGGCTCCATTTTTCATTTGGGGTGTTTGAAGCGTACACATCTGTCCAGGTTTCTTGTGCTAGTCTATCGCTTAGAGTTTGTACATTAATTTCTCTGAGGTCTCTACTATACATGTAATTTATTTCTTCCTTTTCAATGAAGAGGCTGTGCATATCAGCAATTTGGGCTGTATGGTCAGAGATATGAAAATCATTATTTATGAATGTTAATTTATTTTTATCAATATTTGTTATTATATGATCTATAGCTTTACTAGAACTATCTGTTACTCTAGTGGGGCCTATGTCTAATACATTTAAATTATGACTGTGTAAGACGTCATTAAAATCAATGTTGCTAGACTCCACATTAAAATCACCTAATAGCATGAATTCTTTGTTCCTTTTTTGCACTTCTTTTAGGATGTCATCTAGGCAAGTTAAAAATTCTGACAATATTGAATTAGGTGATCTATAAATACCAAATATAAATATATTACCTATAGATGTTTGTACCGATATACCCGCAATTTCAAAGGTCATTTCTTTACAATATTTATTTAACCATTTTACCTTAATGCATTTGACTTCTGTCTTAACAAAAATTACCACTCCTCCACTTCTGTGATTACTTCGACAGAAATTATCCATTTGCTTATAATTATCAAATTTTAACATTTTTAGCTGATTAACATTGAGACCATGTTCTGTAAAAATAATTACATTTGGATTTATTTCAGACATTATTACTTCTAGTATTTCTTGTTTGTTAGATATATATTGAGTATTTTGGTGCATTACCCTAATTACCCTACCATTACTTGTTTTTGCACTCATGCTTGGGTTACTGCATAGACCTTCCATTAGTCAGTCTGAATTAATTATGGCACCATCTATTTCAGACATGGGAATATAGTTACGAGACTTTTTTAACACATTTTGTATCTCATGCAATATTTGTGATACTAGATAGTTTTTACCTCTATGATTTAAGTGCAGGCCATGCCTTGTATGCTGTTCCCTTTGTAGTTCACCAATGTTTATTAAGGATACACTGGCATGACTCGCACACAGAAGCTTCATTTTTTTGTTTGTCTTTCTTATTTCTTTGTTTACACATGAGTCATAATGTAAATCAAACCTGTGTGGGATATTTACTACAATTGTGTGACCACCATTAGCACTTTGCAATATATTATCTAAGTGTTTTAGAGCATTATCAGCTTCATTGTGATAAACATCATTTGAACCAGCCACAATTACTCTAACCTCACTTTGATCACCTACAACATTTGGAAATATTGCTCTGAACTTTGCACTTGGCTTCACATAACCTATAATTTCAAATTTACACATATCTTTGCTGTCACTTAACTTCACTGCCAGATTTCTTGCATGACTATCGCCGTATACTGATATCGTCGGTCTTTGCCCATCTGATGTCTGCTTCTTCCGGGGGATACTTTTTTTCCAGTTTGATTTGGAGACCGTATGTGTAGTTCCAGGTTTAGGCCATTCCTTTGAGTTTACAATTCCATCTTCTTCATCAGCCTTCAGAGGAGAGAATGAGTTTCTGGTTTCCAAGTCCTTGTGTGTTTTACTAAAACATGTTTTTATTGTAGCTCCTTTCTTGGGACGTTGCCAAGGGTTTTCAGTTTGATTTTCTAGAAGTTGAATTAGATTTAGGTTCTCCTCACTTAATAATTTATTCTTCAGTTTGATTTCATTCAATTCTTTGTCTAGTATTTGGATTATTTTCTAAAAGAGAAGCCACGCTTTCACATTCACTAGATTTACTGACGCCATAGTATTGGCTTGCCATGTGTTGTTTTGAGTTTATTACATTTACGTCTTTTTCGCTGTTTACTTCTTCCTGAGAAACTATGCGTATATTTTGGATAGCATTATTTACATTTTCATTCCTCACTGCTTTGGGATTAACACTATTTTTGTCACTTTTTACTGTTTTTGTATGCACCACATTTCGTAGCGTCATACCACCACCCACCATCTTGGCTACAAAACTGCAACTTAGTTGAGAATATTTGTTTCTAATATCCCAGTTGGGCTGAGTGCCATAGTTGGTTGTGAATTGGGCTTTTGTGTCCAAGGTAGTTGGTTCGATCTCTGCCCATGACATTGGCATTTAAATGTGGCAGCCTCATGTTGGAGCAATTCCAGCTCTCCAGCAGCTGTGATATGATCCTGATAGTTACTAGCATTCTTAAGCAAACTTTTAAGTAACTTTGGCAGTCATTTCAAAAGACAACCTCATCAGATTGATGCTTTAGTTAATGTAGGAAATTTTTGGTTTGGAAATACTTTGCAGCTATAGTCAGGCACCACAGCAGCTTCCAATATACTCTATGAACTTGGCTCTTGTTTGTTCATTCCTTAGTCTCACTGAAGCTTGTGTGGAGCTCCAAAGTGATTTTTGTGTTTACATGTTACATATATTTTTATTTTGTATTATAATAATATAATGATGTAAGCACACATTACAGAAAAGGAGTTTTTATATACCATTCCTATATGATTACATTACCTTGCAGGAAAGTTACAAGGTAATTTTTTTAATGTAAATTCCAGGTATGTTTACTCCAACAAAGAAACTAGGTGTAAACTTGGAAATAAATTTGCGAAAACAAGTTTGATACTCAATAAGAAGTGAAGCATTAAGCAGTGCATTTTATTGAAGAGAAATTAGAGAAAGATGATAAATTACAACATTCTCCTCAAAAGCCTCTGCTATGGTTTGCACAAGAAACAGCAATTTCAATCAGCTGAGCATGGGGAGCCACCAAGCTCTTAAAATTGAAACTATGGTTCACTGCTGTCAGGCAGTAGATTAGGAATTTCTCCAAGAAATGTCATCGTTTTTCATGTATAATTATTCTTCCCCTGAAAGATAAAGATACATGTATATAAATAAAATTTATATATTTATTTATTCTTTTAAGGAAGTATATTGTTAGATGTTTCATCTTAAGATAACATGAGTATTTTAAGCTGTTTGACTAGGAGGCAGATTTTGCAGAATTGAGGAATAGTTTTAAAATAAAGTTGCTTCACTTTTCATTGTTGTATTTTGTTGATTCTGTAATACATCATATATTTTGAAACTATACGAATTTAAACTAAACCAGCCTATAGGAATAGTTGAATGATGAAAATATTTTGATAATGCAAATTTTTACTATGATCAACTGAACATAGGAATTCTAAAGACACTGACAGCATAAACAGAAGGCAGTGATTTTGTTACAAACACAGTTAATAATGAGAAATTACAGCATTACTTTATATGAATTGGCAACCCTGGATTTTGTACTGAAATTGTGAAACATACTTCCAGTGTATGCCATAAACATTTAGCCATTTATAGGCTACCTAGCAACTGCTCAGCAGAAATAATGGCCCTCATCTCACTCTATACATCAAAACGAGTCATAACATACTTTGGATGTGCAACTTTTTACAAAACAGAACAGAATTTCCAATCTCTGTTTAATGACATAATTTCATCTTACATTCCGCTATAGTAATTTTGGACACACATTATTATTTCTTCCAGCAATGTCATTTTCATTGAGTTGTTTAAATGTGATATGCATGTCTGTCTTTACGTCCAGCTGCAACATCCTTTATTAAAGTATATATGTGTTTTACATGTCCTGATAGCTTTTTCTGTAATGTTTCAGATACATTCTACACAAGAGTGGCACCATCAAAGAAATATGACATACTTAAAGAGGATTTTGATCACTCTTTGATTACATTTGTACTATTGGGCCTCATGGTATCATCATATGTAACTAAAAAGTTTACCTCCAGAAAAACATTGAAACAAGCTTGGAAATGACGAGACATTAGTTCTCTCGTAATTTTATCAGAAATAGTATTGGTGTAATTGTAAACATTGTTGATCCTTTTTTTCTTGTTGCATAGCATGTTAAAGCTAATTAATGTATAACATATAATATAAACTGCCACACTAATGTTCAGTTTTGTTTTCTTCAGCTTAGTAGCTTTAACTTTAAACTAACTGATGGATTTTCAAGCAATAATAATATAATAGAGATGGGCATGGGAAATTGTGAACACAGTTTATGGCTTAACCACACAGTGGTGGGCAAAACGTTTAGACAGAACATGTTTCACAGGCATGTCTTTTGTGGTTCCTGCCAGTGCAGTGAGGAATTAAATTGGCAACAGTAGATGAGGGAATGCAACATCTCTCTTACAAATGTTCTACTTTAGCAGACAAGACAGGGAAGTCTTGCATTATATTACCACACCTAGGAAGTATCCTGGCAATGAAAGTTACGTTATGATGGGCATCTCATGAAGTCAGTTCCCTTGTCTGTAGCAGCAAGTGAAAAGACATTTAGCCATGCAGGGTGTGTTATGTCTTAAGAATATGTTGATTGCCAGTTCTTTTTACCGAACAGTTGACAACAATGAGATGTGTAAATGTAACTCGATACATTAGATTAAGTTCATTTTAACTATGCTATGTATGACACTGAAAATACTGACTAATATTGGCTTTAGAAGTGAACACTTATTCTTTATTTATTTAATTTATCAGAAGGCATGTCTTTCAGTTTATTTCCTTATGTTTTTCATTATTATTATTATTATTATTATTATTATTATTATTATTAAGTTTCATATATTCATTTGATTTAGAAATTTACATTTAAAAGCTATCTAGCCTGGCTAATATATGTCAGTTTCATATTTCTGAAGAACTTGGAGATGATAACAATACTTTAAATAAGGTTAATTTCAGGAATAATAAGTTACTTTATTGCCGAATGCTATGTTTTTCTTTCTCTTTTTGTGATGGACAGTTTTTAGCAGTAAAACATATATTCTATTGCATGTTATAAAATCTAGCAATTGTAGTTCATGCTGATAGTGCTGTAACAACACATTCACCACCAGCTATTTAACCCATTGCCCAATGGCCATTTAAACCCCACACTGGTTGTTCTCAGACACCCAATAAACAGGTCTAGGTATTTAAACTGGCCCACAATTTTAATTCCTGCTATGCAAAACAAACCTTTATATTTTTCTTATCTTTTATCATTTTAATCAAACAAAAACGGAATTAAAGGATGTTAAGTATTTACAAGAGTGATAAAAAAGGTTTCAATTTTGGATTGTATTTTACGTGTCTTTGGTTCCAATTTATGAGTTAAAGGAGTGCTTACTTTGATTCAACCATGATACCATGATTCAACCCTCTTGTTTTGCATTGTGAGCAAACAGCTATTAGTAGCAACTCAGCTCTGCTTTTCAGGCTCTCTGTTTGTAGCTGACCTAGCACACAGCATGCAATAAATCTTGTAAGGTGAGAGAAGTGTTCTGACACTGTCACGCAAACCAGCTACCATATGCATTATTATTGTTATTCCTGTGCCAAGAGAGTAGGTTTAAATGTACACGTGTGTGGCTTTAGATGGGATTGAACACAAATATGATGGCTTCAGAAACTAAAAACTGGAAATGATACACAGTGAAGTACAAGTTATAATACTAAATTGCAATGTGAGTGAATGTACACTTGAGTTGCTTCACTAAGAATTAATTGCCTGAACACATTTCGTAGACAATGTTGCCTACATCAGCAGCAGATTTCAACTATTGGACATGTTGCCAATATCTTCTGTGGACTCACTGGATCCCTCAGTGGGTTGTTGATGAACTTACATAGCAGGTTGTCTTCAGAGGGAATTTCAAAATTCATAATTTTTATTTTTTGTTTAAAAATATTTCCCCAGATGTCTAGTTTTAGTGGTCTTGTACTGGTCTTAACAGGTGTATGTTATTTTATATTTTGTGGTTTCTGTTCCAGAGGTATGAAGTTACTGCTGATTTCTGTATTTGGTTGTTTTTTGTGTGTTTCGGGTGTTCCTTCAGGCTGATTCTTATGTTTCTTTCAGTCTTTCCTAAGCATCTTTCTTCACAGTCTTCACAATTGATTCTGTAAATTCCTGGTTTCTTGGATGGAGGTATCTTTCCTAGCTTATTGGTTTTTATGAGGTTTGTGATTGTGTTTGTTTTGAAGGACTAAGATTCTGTTATGTTCTCTGAAGATCTTTAAAATTTCTGGAAAGCTTAAGGGTGGTGTGTATATTTTCTGAAAGTATTCTTTGTTTTTTCTGCTTTGTGGATGGTTGTGGCTGCTATTTTTCTCTTTATTTCTATTATTTTAAGTTCTTTTAAAACAAGTGTTTTGTTGAAACCATTATTCTCAGCAGTTTTTATTATCTGGGTAAGCTCTTTATCATATTCTATTTTGTTCATGGGTATGTTAAGTAGTCTGTGTAGCAAAACTAGATGATTGCATGCATGCTGTGGCTACTTGGGCTGAAGCTCTTTGCTTTGATATGGTTATCTTTTCTGAAAATTCGAAATTCTAATTTCTTGTTGTTCCTTAAGGTCTAAAAACAGAAGGATGTTTTGTTTTTCGGTGTCCATGGTAAACTTTATTTCCTGAATTTTGTGTTTACAGCACAATTTAAACAACCAGAGACTCCTGACAGCTCACTTGAAGTGGAAAAGTGGGAGAGCTGCATTGCCATGTTATATTAGAGCACCTGTCAGCTGTTTAGCAGCGTGCTGAGTAGCAAACACATTGCAGGGATTTACCGTTTAATTAAGTCCAATGCGGTTAGAGATAGAATTGTAAAGTAAATTGCAGCTTGTTCAGCACATAAAGAAGCCTAAGACACAGATATTTTGTTTTATTCCTAACATTTTGTATTTAAAATATGGAGTTTTATGTTTATAATATATTTGAAAGCTCTCCCATTTCTAATTTATGCAGCAAGCATCTATATGTGCAGTGTGCAAAATATGTAGAAAATAACCAACTTTGATAATCTGTAGATAATAGAGATAGATTTAGCTAAAATTACTTTCTAGTTGCAGTGAATTACCAGTACTACAACAATTAAATTGCTTGCGTACTTGTGATCAAAGGGTGATTCCAAGAGACGAGTCTGTTTCTTTGTTAGCAGAAGAAGAGGAAGACGAACTGCTGATGTACATGATTATTTTATTCATGCACTCATCTAAAACTCCTTTTTCTCAATGCTCTTTGACAAGTCTCTTGCTATGCGATACCACAGCTGCCTAAATTCTGAGTCACTTGCTCTATTGCTCCCATTGTTAGCTGCTCCAATTTGGTGAACCTTTTATTGTTTTAGTCGCATAATCTTGTATGTATTCTAATGTATATTGCACCTCTTCCTCATTTGTGTGGTGGTTGAGATATTTTAAGACAATATTACAATTGCTGCAATACCTGACTTTTACACGGCACTACTCTTAACTTATTATATGTAAGGGATATTAATAATTGTTAAACACTACTATTCTCTCAAACGCACGACCACTCAACAACAAACAGCAAATAATGAACATAAAGGGAATACAAATGAACACTAGTAAGCAGTAGTAAACAACGTGCTACAATGTAGTATAACTTTACAACATTTTAACCCCTCAAGTTCAGCTGGTTGGCAAAGGGAAAGGAGGTGGTGACACCTTACTGGCTAGAGCAACAGCGGAGGGGACATCACCATGGAAACATACCCCTCCAAGAAATGTCAGAAGTCTCATGTTTAAATTCTACCAAGAGTTTGAGTGAATCTTCAGTTAGTTTCCTGTTGACTGTTGTAAAGACATTGTCAACATATCTGAACCATGTTTGAAGGTGCTTTTGTGTTTTAGTTCATGAATAATTTTTCTAAAATAGGTGATAGGAAGCTTGCCATTATAAACCTGATTTTTGTTTGTAGTATTTAGTAATTTTGTGCGATGACTCTATTTACTATGGCGACTGTGCGCAGAGGCTTATTGAAGTGCCAACGTCAGAACTGTATATTCGCAGCATGTCAGCCGCTACCAACATAATATTTAACATCGCTAGGCGTTAAACGAACATAAACACACACAATTAAGTTGAACTGTCCATGATATTTTGAAATGCGCATTTTGAATAAGAGAAGAACCTGGATTACCAATGGATGCCACACGCAATGAAGACACGTGCAAAATAACTAATGCGTGTTTTCTGTAAGGGAAAATAAAAAGTGAAATCTGCATAAACAGGGGTATAACGCACATAAATATGTGCAGTTTGTGTGCAAAAACACAAAAATAAAAAGCAACGATGCCGTAAAACAGAACACGTAGATGGGAGGCAAACAAATAATGTTTAAAGCAAAGCATACGTAAACTATGCAATAAATATGTATGAAATTTTGGGAAAGTCTGCAATATATGAAGTTCAGAATTGTAATTTTTTTTTAAAATTCATTTTTACTTATTCTTTTTCTCATTCATTATTCTACCACATACCTAGTAGGTAGAGAAGGTATTGCATTCCACACAAAAATTCTTTACCGAGATTTCACTGAAAATGCATGTTTTGAGGCCCTTGAATGAAAAGAAAAACAACTTTTACTTATTTACCACGTACCTAGTAGACAGAGGAGCTATTTCATTCCACACAAAAAATTCGGTACCGAGATTTCACCAAAAATGCATATTTTGAGGCCCCTTGGATGAAAAAAAACACAACTTTTACTTATTCTACCATGTACCTAGTAGGCAGAGGAGGTATTTCATTCCACACAAAAAAAATTGATACTGAGATTTCACCAAAACTACATGTTTTGATGCCCAATGAATCCAAGAAATGCATTTTTAGAAAGCAAAACTGACGAATACCTTCTCTCTACCTACAGGTACGAAGGTAAAAATGCTTGTAGGGTGCCTCAAAACATGCATTTCCGGTGAAATGGGCATCAACTTTTTGTGTGGTATACAATACCTCATCTACCTTTTTAGATGCATGGTAGAATAAGTAAAAGTGCTTTTTTCTTCAGGGACCTCAAAACATGTATTTCCGTTGAAATCTCTGTATCGCAATTTTGTGTGGAATGCAATATCTCTATCTACTAGGAACGTGGTAGAATAAGTAAAAGTTTTTTTTTTCATTCAGGGGGCCTCAAAACATGTATTTCAGGTGAAATCTCGGTATCAAATTTTTGCGTGGAATGCAATACCTCCTTTACCTTTTTCGGTACGTGGTAGAATAAGTAAGGTTTTTATTTTTAATTTTTTTTTTTTTTTATTTAGGGGTCCCAAAACATATATTTGTGTGAAATGCAATACTTCTACCTAAGGCGTATGCGGTAGGATAAGTAAACATTAATGAACAAAATAGAAAATGTTCGATTTTTCCTGCCAGAGTTTACGTATGCGTCGCTTTAAACATTATATATCTTTGGCTTTATCTACGTGTTTTATTTTACAGGTTATTGCTTTTCATTTTTTGTTTTCAAACATAATCCGTGCATATTTCTATGCATTATACCCATGTTTATGCATATTTCACTTTTTATTTACACTTATAGAAAAATGCATTACTTATTTTACGCGTGTACAAAACATCAAATACATCATATGCACATTTCAACATCACCGTCGTTTTGCTTTCTAAAAATGCATTTCTTGGATTCATAGGGCCTCAAAACATGTATTTTCAGTGAAATCTCGGTATCGAATATTTTGTGTGGAATTAAATACCTCCTCTGCCTACTACGTATGTAGTAGACTAAGTAAAAGTCCTTTTCCTTTTCATTCAAGGTGCCTCAAAACATGTATTTCTGGTGAAATCTCGGTATCAAATTTTTGAGTGGAATGCAATACCTCCTCTCGCTACTATGTATGTGGTGGAATAATGAATGAGAAAAAGAATAAGTAAAAATGAATTTTAAAATATTGACAATTGTAAACTTTATATATTGCAGACTTTTCCAAAATTTCATGCATATTTATTGTGTAGTTTACGTATACTTTGCTTTAAACTTTATTTATGTTTAGCTTCATCTACGTGTTTTGTTTTACGGCGTCATTGCTTTTTTCATTTTTGTGTTTTCGCACACAATCCATGCATATTTATGTGCGCTATACCCATGTTTATGCAGATTCCACTTTTTATTTCCCCTTACAGAAAACACACATTAGTTACTTTATGCGTGTCTTCATTGTGTGTGACATCCATTGGTTATGCAGGTTTTCTCTTATTCAAAATACGCATTTCAAAATATTATGGACATTTCAACATAAGTGTGTGTGTTCCACGTTTGTTTAACATCTAGCAATGTTAAATATTATGTTGGTAGCGGCTGGCATGCCGCAAATAATATGTTCTGCTGTTGGCACTTCAATAAGGCTCTGCGCGTGGAGAGATTAGCAAGTCATTAGGGTGATAAGTGTAAGTCTGATGTTATTAAAGAGTTCTGTGAAGTTATTTATGCACACATTCAAATGTTGGGAGGGTACAAACTTTTTTATTTAATGATTTTGCTATGTGATAGGCAGGTGCTGAGAGTCTCATTTTGTTTCCTGGTATATGAATTTTGGGTTGTCCATATATATTGGGAATGGATGATTTGTCGATTTTGATTATTTTTTTTTGGGAGTGATCTGCTTTTGAAATGATCTTGCTGCTTTTAGTGCTTCGTTTATGGAAGTTGTGCATTTGTGTTGTGGGCCGGATTTGACTCCAATGAACTCATCACTCTTTAAGACTGTTTCTGTTATTCACATAAAAACTATGTACCTTCCATAGTCTGCACCTTATGGAACCTGTGCTTGTTCAGGGTAGGACTGTGTATCTAGACAACTGGTACAGCTCCCCTAAGCTATTTATTGCTTTATACAAAAGAATAATGAATGCTATTGGAATAATATGTTCAAATCATGTTGGATTGCAAAATAATATGAATGTGTAGGCAAGGCAGGTACTGGCTCTAAAGAGACCTATGACCTATATTGCTTGGCAGGATAGAAGGGTAATTATAGCTTCAACTAATTGCAGAGTTCCAAAAGAATGATACAGGAAAGCATTATGCCAAAACCTATATGACAACCTTAAAGATTGATGTTATACATGAAAACAATATGCATATGGGTGGTGTCAGTTTAATAGATCAAGTATTGCAGGTGTACCCCTCTTTGTGAAAAACTGTAAAATGGTACAAAAAGCTATTTTTTCATATGTTTGACATCACCATAAGCTGCAAATCCACAAAAGAAGGAAAGAAAAAAAAATGAAGATGACATATTTGGAATTCTGCATATCTTTTGCTTGCAGCGTAATTGTAAGCTACCAAATTCAGAGGCATGTACACACAGGCAGTACAAACTATGAAGCACCTGTCACCCTCAGATTAGCAAAAACCACTTCCCTAAAAGGGTACCATATACAGGGAAAAATTTGCATCCTCCATTTTGGAAGTGTGTGGTATGTTGTAAAAGGGGTATATGCCAGGAAACAGACGTGATTTGTGGCAACTGTGGAAATGTGCCCTTATGTCACTAACCATGCTTCAATGTGTATCATTCAAAACGCAACTTTTAAAGATATTGTTGAACTATTTTATAGAATTTATTTAAGTTTATGGTCTAAAGAAGTTTTAAAACAATTAAGTATTGAAAATCATTAGATTTGCAACCCTTGCCACACATCTGTACACATCCATATCACTCGGGCCATTTTACATTGTATGTCTATACACATCCGTATTGGCAAAGAGGTTAAATCCCCTTAAGCAATAAATTGCCTATGATATAATCCATCTTTGAGTAAAAGCATGTCCTGTGATTAAAAGCCCAATTTCTCTAGAAAACAATAATAGATAAATGCTTGAAATTCAGTGAAGACATCCAAGGTTGTGTACATATAGTTTTCAATGATATCAGGTTTTATCCAGGAATGTTTTATGAGAGTTAGCATTGAATTTGGGATAGGGAACAGAGCAGATAAAAAGTGCACATTAAAGAATGAATAAAAATTACGTTGTCCATTTTTTGGCTTTGTTACTACTGGTGAACTGTCAACATTATGCTTGCAGCATTGTCAAATATAGTGCATTAGACTTTTCCATTGTGGCACCATCTTATCTATTTATATTATCTACAAGGCTAGAGCTTGAAGCATAGAAATTGTGTACATAGCACCAAAGCAAAATACTTTATAAACTGAAAATGCTGATACAACTAATAGTGCAGCTGAAGCACATGTTAAATCCGAACCATAACAAGCAGTTACTACTACCCACATTTTGTGTTACTTTATGCAAATGTGAAGGTTAAACATTTATATTGCCTCCTCCTTACTTGTTTTTATGGAAGTTTATGGCATGCCATTATTTCTTTCAATAGAATAACTTGAATCATTCTGCATATGCTAATCATTTGGGTGTTTTTCAACTAAAAATAATATTACAAATAAAAAATAAACAATACATTTTAAAAGTTTGTTTATCTCATTAAAACAGCTAATGACTGTTTTCACACACAAAAAAATTAGATAAGTAAGCTTAAACATGGATGAAATAGTTTTGTAACAGCAAGAGATTTTACTGTATGACTTTATTTAAACAAAGTTTTTTCAATCATCTCTGGAGTTGTGGCTTCCACAGGGCGTCCAGAGTGAGGCTCATCACTAGTGCTCGTACGTCCCATTTTAAACTCTGCAACCCACCTTTTAATCATTGAATATGAAGGGGCAGAGTCTTTCAATATACTGTCCATTTCTTCCTTGATTTCTTTAGGGGTTAAGCCTTTCAAATGGAAGTATTTAATCACTGCTCGTTTTTCCAAATCCTCCATTTTCATGAAAACTCTAAAGTTGTCTTGTTTAAAATGCTGTCATTCAAAAACTAAACAACTATTGACCTGTAACTATGGATACAAGCTAGTCTAGAGTAAAACTATACGATGCTACCATCTAACTGGCCTAGTGGCGCCATCTCTGTGTGAGGCCCGGGACTTATCAGCTGACCTTCGTATTTGTCCAGACATTTCCTTGCTTACTGCAAAGCATGGGAAATATACGTCACAATATGCATAAATGAAAAAAACAATGCCTGCATCTTTGTATATAATGTAAATACATTGTATTTAATAAAAAAGTATTAGACTTAACCTGCCGCCATTGTGTCCCTATCACCTCCAGTTCTGATACACTACTCACAGTGTTTGTCCAGCTCAAACTTGGCATGCGCAATTTCCTGCCTGCCTGAGCATGCCTGTTATAGATGGTCTTGTAAATAATAGACTTTGAAATAGATGATCGCTGAAATGGTATATGTATTATTCATTCAAGAGCTGTAATCAGTAGCTTTGTCATTGATAAATGAACAAATTCTTTATCTGTATATTTTATATTAACCAGATCATATGATAATTTAATGAACTTATCTAATTGTACAGGGTTTCCGAGAATGAATGTTGGGGTTTTACGAGTTCACTGTGAACTAAGTATTAGATTGAAAGTACTTTTAATTAATCTAGTAACTCAAACAGTTTATGTTCACATGTTTTTTTATGTCATTATTTCCATCATCATAATAAACTCATTGTTGCAATATTTAAGATTTTTGCATTGCATGCTATTACATAAACACATTCTGCATACAAATGATATGCGTAGATCTTCTCCAAATTGTTTTCTTTGAGCTAAAATGTTATTTGAAATGTGTTATAGAAGTGCTCCTTGCTTTCTTTAAACTTTTCTTTGTGTTTTTGTGAAATGTTTACTGTACAACAAAAATCTGCATGTGTCTTATGATTGGCATAACACAAATCTGTGATTGTGGTACAGCGACATTGCAGACATGAGTACAACAAAGATCCTCCACATGAGAATAATATCAGATGACGGCATAAACAGTTTAAGGAGACCAGCAATGTACAAAAAGGAAAATAAACAGGAAAGCCCAGAACATCAGAAGATGATGTCAAAAGAATCAGACAATCTTGTGTTCAGAGTCCTCAGAAGTCCATTTCACACCATAGTTTACAGTTAGGTCTTCTAAAGTCAACAGTGCATGACGTCATGCGGAAGAGATTGAAATTGCATGACTATAAAGTTCAACTCTTGCATGCAATAAAACCACAGGACAAATTGCTTAGGGCTGAATTTGCTGATACCATACTACAAAAACTTGACGATGAACCACAATTTCTTTAGAATATCATCTACTCCAATGAGACCACATTCCATGTAAATGGTTGTGTTAATTGGCACAATTGCCGAATTTGAGTCTTGGAAAATCCACACGTGATATGCGAACACATTCGAGATTCTCCTAAAGCGAACGTTTGGTGCGGTCTTATGCACAACAAGATTTTTGGTCCATTCTTTTTTGTTGAAAAAAACCATAAACTTCATTGCATATATGGACACGCAACAGAATTTCCTATTTCCTCAAATTGAGCAAATGGAAATGGGGTTGCAAATAATCTCTTAACAAGATGGAGCACCATGCCATTTCACAAACCATGTCCGAGAAGAGTTAAATAGTCGATTTCCAGACCGATGGATTTCCAGAAATGGACCAAACTCATGGCCAGCTAGAAGTCCGGATCTTATTCCATTAGACTTCTTTGGAGCTATGTCAAGAAGAAGGTCTAGAGTGAAAGAATTGAAAATATTGACCATCTAAAACAAACAAGTAATTGCAAGCATTACACCAGATGTCCTTGTCAGAGTGTGGGGTGAAGTTGAATTTCGCTTAGACCTCTGTCGTGCAGTGAATGGTGCCCATATTGAAACTAACTAATGTTATTTGGAAACTGTTTGAGTTATTTAACTAATTAAAAGTATTTTCAATCAATCACACATAATACTTAGCTCACAGTGAACTCAAAAACCCCACCATTCATTCTCAGAAATCCCGTATTTGGTTCTTTTTAAATAAATATAACTTCAGGTATGTAAAGAAACCAACAGCCTTTTTCACCAATAAGACTATAAAGAAAATGAAATAATTTGTGGGGAGTATAATGATAGAATAGCGCAATATATACTTCATAATATCCATAAATGTATTTTTGAAAAAAAAAGTTTTGTAATTTTTTTTAAATAAAGATAACTTTGAAAGGCTGTTTGCCAGTTTTCATGTACTGATGCTTGATTCCTTTATACTAAAGATATCCAATTGTACTACAGCCATAGAAATGTGATAAACATTAGAGAAAATCTCTGAAAGGTTTGACATGTATCATAACATTTTATTGTTGAAAAATTGTGTTAATGTGACAAAACAAGAGAAGCAATCTATAGATGAGTATGTAGATAAAAGGAATGAACTGTATAAGAAAGTAGGACAGGTTGGACAGGAATTCAGAGAAGGTACTCAAATAGGTCTCTTAGTAGCTTTGTTACCTCGTTACTTTCATAGTTTCATCATTAATGAAGTGAAACCATATGGTTAAAATCACAAACCAATTCTGCATTCTTTGAGAAATTAAGCAGATCAAGTGATATCAGAAATATTGCAAGATAGAATAAAGGAAAGTCATTCACAATATATAAATCTGTATGGTCCCTTCTGCCCCTGTAAACTATCATGTAATATAGTATGACAAACAAATTAAAGAAGCAAATTTGCTTTTATAGTTTTTTGTCTTTGGTTAAAAGCAGTTAACAAATATTGATTAATAGTAGTCAGTAGTCTATAAAAATATGGCTTTACACTGCACTCCCATTATGGTGGGTTTTAAAGAGAAATGGAATATTGAGAATGATAATACTAGAGGTTTAAATTGCCAGCTGTTTCAGATCATTTTAGATGAGAAAAAATTGAAATTATTTGGCTTAAACCTCATCATTTTGACTAATTCTTTTGCTTGACATTCGTCATTTTGGCAAATTGTTTTGTTGGAGAATTAAGAAAACATGATACCTTTGTTTACAACGGGAGAACATGATTTATAATATGAGAATATGAATTATAATCTCATTTATACAATGAGACGGATCAGTAAGACGATGGATAACAAAACCATGACTCAGGTCTATTAAGCTGTTACATACTCTCACATAAAACTATGGGGGAATATTATGCAAAGGAAAATAAAAAAAAAAAATTCAAATTACAAAAAAAAAGCCATCCGAATAATAGGCAAAATAAATAATAAACATGTAGAAACTTGCTCCATGCATATATATATGAAAGAATTTAAACTATTGTACGTAAAAGACATCAAAAAGTTGTAATATACATACTTACAGTTTGAAGAATAATGATGATTTCTTCAGAACAACCTCTAAGGGGAACATAGAATAACCAAAATATTAGGATGGGAATTATTCCACAAACTACCAAATGAAATAAAGCACATAAACAAAACTAAAACAATGCTGAAAGTCATAAAAAAAATACTTAATTGAAAATGCATTTTATAGTGTTGAAGAATTTAGATATGGAAAAGCTATGTAAAACTTTTGTGTATTGTGTAAATAAGTGATTTTTACATGTCCTTTAAATGTATTGAAAAGGATGAAAATAAAATAAAATTGTTGCAGATAGCCTTTTGAGATGAGAAAAGTGGTACTATATTAGGCATTGTATCAAGTTTGGGAGATAACACTGATAATTTTGTAGTTCAGTATGTTAAGGATTTTAGGACAGCATAGAAGAACAACTGATTCCTATATGTTATACACTATCAAAATTTACAGTGATTGGGTGAGTACCAGCACTGATAAGTCAGCATTTTTAAACAAAATGGGTTTTTAGGGTACTTAATCTCACTTAAAGATATAAAGGTAAACTCAAGCTGTAGAAAAAGCATTAAAATGTTACCAACACGTAAGAATATAAAATACTCATGAATATTCCCAGATACTGCACAGTATCAGGCAAGATTTCTATTAATTTATGCAGCAGATGAAAGATCATAAATTTTTGCTGGAGATAACTAGTTTATAAACATTTATTGATGTAAGAGGTAATACACAAAGAAAGGGAAAAAAGTAATATTTTATTTAGGTCACACCCATCCTTAGGGTGAATCATGGTTTCATCAAGCTCATTGTTAGTGGTGATTGAAAACAAATTACTATTGTGTAATGCATAAATTTATTATAGCAAGCTATCTTCCTGAGGGACCCCCCCCCCTCCTTCCCAAAAAGGTAGAGTTGTGCAGAAGAGACAGAGTTTAAAAGCAAAGCACATGCTTTCTGAAGGGTGTATTTTTTTCATTATCCCTGATCTTGGTGCAGATTTCACCTAAACACTCCACAAGACAAGCATATAGTTTTTATTGTGAAAATGGCTGTCAGTATGCTCATATTAAACTGAGATTTTTTTGGGGGGGCAAATATAATTATTCAAGAATACTCTTTAAACTAATGAATTACAACCTGTTAAGGACACAGAAAGAAAGTTCAGTAATTCTCATATTAGCATGCAGTATGTTATTTTTCTTTTAAGTACGTGAAAACCTCTCACCATTTTCTATAAGAAGACGTTCTTCTGGAGCATTCACATTCTTTTGCAATAAATACCTCACAAGTGTCACAATTGATGCTTACAGTTTCTTGGCACTTAGATCCTATGTGCATTTCAGCCAAGATGCAATATAATTGTGCTAAATTAAACTCAAATGTGTTTATTTGCATGTTCTTTACCCTTTCTCAGCATGTCTGAAGCTTTTATCCATATTATATACTGACAATCCAACAAGGTTGTTTTTTCTGTAAAATTGAATTGCTTTCAGCACTAATGTAGATATTGCATCTAAATTCTCTTATGTGATTACAATGAAAGCAACGAGTTTGATCTGAACTTCTTTTCCAAATCATAAGTATGAAAATAAAGCAGTAAAATAGGAACTAACTGTATAAGTTTATGATTGGAAATACTGCAACACATCCTTGCAGAGTTGACACATTTTAGGGTGATTATGGAGTACATTTACACTTCAAGGAGCAAAAACATGATCTAATGATTAATTCACACTTTACTTTTGTACAGGAGTAGTACACCAACACAATTATTTCCATAGGTTTGTCATGCATTCCACACAGGTAAAACAAAGAGTTTTTTCTTCTTTCTTCAAATCTTACTCCTTAAAACTTAATAAGTCTTGATAAGTTTAAAGTGTATTTATGAAATTTCACTTGCATTCCATTCTCTTAATTAACTTGTACAATTAACAGAAATTCTGCTGTCTTTGAAATTACTTCCTTCTTATTATCATGGGGGCCGAGGTGATTAAGACATGAACTTGTGAATGAGAGGTCCACAGTTCAAATCCCACCAGAACCATCCTCCCTGACTGAGGTTTTTTCCAGGTTTTCCTCAGTCATAATAACTGGCAAATGCCAGGGAGGTTCCCTAACTTAGGCTTGGAACATTTCCTTCTGAAATTTCCTTTACCAGTTATCATTTCATGTATCATCAGTGCCCCTGCCTGTGGTACCATATACAGTAAGAACAGGTGATAAACACTACCAAAAAGCATTCTTTCTGTTTTACTTAACTATGTACATAGTGGATTGAGAAGGTGTTGCATTCCACCCAAAAATTTGATACCGAGCTTTCACTGGAAATATACATTTTTTAATCCTTGAACCCAAAAAAAGCATTCTTAGAAGAAGGTCTGTATGTGTGTGGGAGAGAGAACGGCATAACTCAAAAATGTAATCTCAGATAAATACCAAATTTGGTGTTTCAGTTAAGCATCTTCCAAAGATGGTACAAAAGATTTTCAAGAAAGTCTCCACACCCCCAACTACTTTTTACATGGAACATTTTTTTTTAAAATTTTTCATTTTCTCAAAAATGGCTCTAATGATTTTGGTTACAGTTTTGATACCATATATTAAAGATGTTTACATTGCAAATGAAATGTATAGCTAGGATTGTCTGAGAATACCATGTGAAGTTCTCTTCATTTGGAAGGAATTTTGTATAATCTTGTATAACTGGTATATGTTAAGTGATTGATGAAAACATACTACACAAAAAATGTAGATCTCTTTAAAACACATAATTATTTCAAATAACTTCTTTTGTGGCATAAGCCATTTCTGAGATACCCATTATTAATGGTTCAAATTGTTCAATATTTTCTTATTCCTTTCAATTTTCAGTTGTTTCTCACGATTGCATGGAAACAGTATGGAATACTAAGGCCAGCATATAGCATCCAGTGCTTAAAGATTTGAACTTCCACGGTTTCTTTTGTATCTTTAATGAAATGTGTAATATAGCTATTTCTGTAAATCTTGATTAAAATAAAGTAGATAGAAAAAATAAGCTTTTATAAGAAAAGTTTGTGTACCCACTAATAAATAATAGAGGGTAGAGAAGTCATGTGAATGTAACACAATTTTTTTGCTATCATAGAGGGCTGCGATATTGCTACAGTGTTGTTCAATTCCGACTTCCCCACACTTCCACACTCAAACTAATCTCACTGACATAGCTTCAGATGAGTGTTGATTGTTGAGAGCTCAAGAAAGGCCTTAACTGTCCTATTATTGGGTGTTTTGACTGTAGAGGAACTGCTTATGGCTTTCACCTCACTTGTTCGTTGCAAGTGTCACAATTCAAAGATACGTTTTCGAAGTTCATAAAAGAAATTATAGACCATAATTGCCTGTGCAACATAATACAAGACTGTCTTGTAATACTGCGAAAAGAACCCTGCAGATTTAGAACCAAAAATTTATCACAACTTGAAACACTAGCCTCAGTGGCATAAAGCGAACTTGAAAGTCATAGAAGCAATAATATTGCAATAATTGTTGTCGCCTTCATCAGCATAAATTTAACTAAAGTATTACAAAAACTGCATGCACTTCCAATCTGATAAAACTTCAGTAAACCTTAATTATTTGCATTTGAGTTTGGTCCTGTGATGTTCAGTCATAAACAGGTCAATTACACTGTTATTATGAAAAGGTTTGAAGTTAATGCAAAAGGGATGTCTCAGTGTTCATCAGCACAGAGGATGACAGTCTGCTCTGACTGGGAATTTCTCAAATAGTTTTCCTGCCCTTCCAGAAATGCACAGCAGTGATCATTGGATGCACTTTTAATTAGAATCACTGATGCTAATTCATATAATGTACATGTTTTGAGAAAATCCTGGATAACTGCATGAAAACCGTAGAGCTCAGTCATATTCTTCAGCACATCTTGTGATAGAAAATTACCATCAGCTCACTTTTGAGAAAAACAGTATTAAAAAAAAAAGTGCCAGTGATCCTTTATCCCTTTCCCATGTTAGATACCATACTATTTTACCTTTTGTTGCCAAAATTTATGTTAAGCTCTGGGAAGGCTATTTCTTCAGAGAGCCTAACTTTTGTACTCACATTTACAGCTACATAAGGATATTACTATGGTGACTAGAAACTGTTTTATAGAAACAATACCGATATTCTTCATATCACAAGCATAAGTGACCCCACTATTAGATGGATATTTGTTAAGGTATATAGAGTTTTATATAAAAGCTTGTATAAGTATTACTCATAGTTCTGCGATTTGCACTTTTATTTTTCCACAATAAGCATTTAATATTGACATTTTAGATCCTTTCAGCATACACAGAGCCAAAAAATACTTCTGGCTCAATAAGATGCTCATGAATATGATTCTCGCCACTCCATCCCATCCTACTGCATACAGGCAGATATAAAACCCTAGTGAACCATGTTTAATTCCTATATCAGAAAAGCAAAATAAAAGCAAACTGTGAAGGTCAATATTAGTGAAAAGATTTTCATTCTTTTGGAATTGCATCCTTTAATTTTGAAATTTTAAAACTGTCATTCTATTCCATTTATCATTTTTGGTAAAATAGCATGTTCATAATACTTAAGTGCTTGTTAAACACTTAAAATAAGACACTCATGTTAGATAATACAAGTTTGTTGTCAGCTTGATTAGCAGAATAAGGTTGTATGCCAATGTGGTTGATGTACTTTCTGCATTTAATCGTATCCTAAAATTTCCCCAGTCGTGCAAAGAAATGTATGTTGCAGTTTGAATTTATTTTTGCAGCTATAATAAACAAAAGTGCAAATCCATCTTGTAGATGACTGTTCCTATCTAAGAGTTAAGCACGAAGATACTACCCCAGGAAACATGCAATTATGTTAAGCCATTTACATTATTAGTTCTAGTGATTTTATTATACAGGGTGAATCACCTAAAACTTGCACTGCAAATATTTCGGAAATGGAAAGTGCTATTGATGTGTAGTTTTCACAGCATTGATTGATAGTCACGGGCTCGTATATTTAGCCAATAAACAGATTTTAATAATACTGAGAAAGCGTATTTTTTGAGCAAACATTCCATTTTTTAAATGGAATAATGCCTAGTTACATCAACAGAATAAAGGTAGGGTAAATTAGAATGTCAGTGGCATTTGTCACAAGATTCTAGTGCAAGTAGTTTACGAGAAATCTTATTTTGAAACTTTTATGCACTGACACTTGTACAACCTGTGGTAGCACAAACTAAAGAAAAACAAAAAGGAATTACAATACTTCTGTGGATTCTTAAAAGTAAAGAGAACATAACCCTTCAAAGGTTGTGTTCAAAATGACCACTGGCAGCTTCAATACATGCTTCCAGTCTGCTATGGAAAGACTGCTGCACACGTTCTAGCATTTCAGCAGAAATTTCAGAGCAGGCAGCAGTAATACGTCGTTTCATATCATCTGGTGTAGTTGGTACATCCTTGTATACAGTGTCTTTCAGTCTTCTCCACAGATAAAAGTCTAAAGGGGTCAGATCCGGTGAACGGGCTGGCCAAGATACAGGTCCTCTTCATCCAATCCAACGATTTGGAAACAATCCGTTAGGACAAGCTGTTGTACATCATGCACTATGGGCTGGACAGCCATCATGTTGGTACCACAGGTTCCTCCTAGCCTGCAAAGGAACGTCTTGTAGCATCTGTGGCAGATGGTCTGTCAGGAGGTGCGATACTTGTACGAGTTCATTGTTCCTTCTATGAACAAAGGGCCTATGAGCTGATGGTTCACTATCCCACACCGCATGTTTAAACTCCATGGACGCTGACGTTCCACCTGACGAAGCCAATGGGGATTGTCAACAGATCAATAGTGCATGTTTCTGCGGTTTACATGGCCATGATTAGTAAATGTTGCCTCGTCACTAAACAAGATACATGATGAATCTGGAGTATTATGTCTTAATGCCCATGTACAAAAGTTTACCCGATTCTCAAAATAGTTTCCATGCAGCACTTGGAGAGAGATGCGATAGGGATGAAACGTATGTTGATGGAGAATGCGCAGTACACTTGTCTGACGTATGTCACTTCCACATGCGATTGTGCTGGAACTAATTTCCAGATCTACTGCAACGGCAGCCAAAACATTTCTGCCTCTTCTCCAGTCACTTGTTTGTTTCTGTTACGTTTTCTAGGCGTTACAGTACCACTTACACCACTTGGTGTAAGAGGTTGATAAATAATTGCTGAGATGGTCGACGTCTATTAGGATACGTTTGCGCATACACCGTACAGCAACAAACTGCATTCTTACTACAATCTCCATACACCATGAGCATGTCAGCTTTTTCTGCATTAGTAAACCCCATCTTCCATACACGACTTACTGCTTGAACTGTCACAAACTAACTGACCAGAAAACACAATGCAAACAAACATAACAACATCGTACCTAGCAACTAAGCAGGTTGAATGGGACAAACAATTATCGGGGTGGAAACTTTTCGAAATGCGATTTCTCGTAAACCACTTGCACTAGAATCCTGCAACAAAGACCATTGACATTCTAATTTACTCTACCTTTATTCTGTTGATGTAACTAGGCATTGTTCCATTTAAAAAATTGTATGTTTGCTCAAAAAATACACTTTCTCAGTATTATTAAAATCTGTTTTTAGGCTAAATGTACGAGCCCCTGACTACCAATCAATGCTATGAAAACTGCACATCAATAGCACTTTCCATTTCCGAAAGTTTTATGTGATACACCCTGTATTACTCCTTTTTAAACAAATCACAATTCTAGTTAAAGAAAAATCCCCCTCAAGCAGGAATCAAACTGTTAATTCTGGTTTTAGAGTGCACCAATCACTAGGATTGCAGAAGCAGTCAGTAATCACTTATAATTCTGTCTCTGTCAGTCAGCATGATAACTGTAAGAATGTTTTCAGGCCTTAAAATCTCAAAAAGTTTTGAAAGTATGATCAGCTAAAACTTAAATTAGATTTTTCACTATATATTCGTGTATTCGGCGATGTTCATTTTCTCACTTATAGAAATGGAGGGTATTCCCACTCAGCAGTAAACGGTGCTGTTGTGGGTAATTTGGCTTGCTTAAGAACATCGCTTACTAAAGTGGTTTCACTTTAAATTCAAAGGAGTTGTGAACAAAACCACGTAACAAGGGAGCGCCCCATTGGCTGGGTCGAACTACAACTTTTCCCATTTGGCATGTCCTCTGTTCCTCTACATAAAACAGTTCGGTTCAAATCGTAACATTTTGTGACTATTCTTGTGCAAATAAATTTTCTAAGTCCAGTATTTTAACAACTCAATTCATGAAAGAAAATGCACAGATTCACTTATAACATGACTTTTGGACGTGTCGTGACAGAATCCTCTGCCATTGTGGAGAAACATAAATGTGGAAAGTATAGAGAAGACAATGTTTTTACCAAGAAATCTGAAAAGTACCCACCTTTAATTGACAATGAGTGTTGTTAGCTACTGTTTAGCAATAATTGAAATTTGCAGTTCTAGTGATGCAGAATTGTAGTTCTGTTTGTTTGCACTGCATTTGTTTTCTGTTGCATTTTCTAACCTATAGTGCTCATAATTTTCTTAACTCGTTAAGTCATAAAAGTTTAAGCAAAAGTGGTGTAGTGTATTAAGTCATTAAATGAAAACCTAAAGTTAGGAGCAGTTTAATCCAGTATGGTTTTTAATCACATGTAATGTTACCGAACTGTTCAGGTACCTAACATTTTAACTTCTCTACTCTTAGTATTATGTGTCAGAAGTTAAGCATGTAAGGAATATAGGAATAAGACACAAAACATTCAAAACCTAATGTTTCCCAAGCTGCGGAATGTGCCGTATCTGCATGCTACCTGGAGCAATTTCCTCTCACGGGTAGTTATTAGGCTGATTTTTTCGTCCAAAAGCAATGCCTACTTGGAATAACGCCACAACACTGGGCATATGACGTCACAGTAGGATGCCACCATCAAACTCTGCCCAGGTACACTAATCCCGATGCATTATTTTCAATTCCTTGGGGCTCAAATTGTAAAGTTAGTTTTTGAGATGGGGGGGGGGAGCTCAAGTTCAAACAAAAAGAGAAGTTGCCATGCCATTTAATTTGAACTATATCATAAGTTGCAGTGCAACACATACAATGTTATTAAATGCTAGTTTGTATCTGGGGCATTAATTAACATTAAAACACGCCTGTTCCTATGCTTATTTTGCGATCGTAACCTTATAACAAAAAAAAAAAGAAAGAAAAGAAAAAAAGGCACTGAAATTGACTGATGTACACAAATAACTTCATGTAATTTCCTATCGAAAGTTTTAAATGACAATACGTGGCAAAGAGTTCCAATTTCACTATGCAAATTATTTTAGAATAAAGAATAAATCTTTTTTTTTTAGTGTGGCCCCTTACAACTCCACTTTGGGGAAATTACTAAAATGCCTCATTACTTTTTATCTATGTAGGGAAAAAAAATATGTTAATGTATGTAGCTTCACAGCAACTGATACGGGAAACATTTTAAAAAAGGAATTGTTGGCTTCTTGTAAACTCAGTTATTTATCCAAAATTAATCAGACAAGTTTTTGTTATAGTTTTATTACATGCCATTATCACCTTTACAGCAAAGGCTGTATAGGATAGAAAAAGCACAATTTGAGCAACTATTGCAGCCAGAGATGAATTCCCCTATATTAAGAAAATAGAAAGGATGGCAAAAGGAGAGGAATGGTTATTAAAGGTGTAATTATAAAATTAAGCATATTTCAATTACAGTGATGATAACATTTTATTTATTTGAAAAAAATTCAACAGGTACCTAAATTTGTGAACTGCTATAGTGGGCAAAGTATGATACTCCACAGAGCTGAATTTGTTTATAAACAAACTAAGAAATGTTGTGAACATATCATATGAGGAGGAAAACTGCATAGGATGAACATTTAAATTTAAAAGAATTTCTATTAGATTTTAGAGGAGAATGGCTGGATATAATGTTTTTATCTAAACGGATCCAACTTACCAACCTTTATTTATTTATTAGTCCGGCTCATAAATGAGCTTGCATGTGATGCAGTATAAACATATAAATTTAGTGATTTTATACAAAAAGTTATAAGTGAATATTACAACCACAAAAATATTTTACCATAAATTATAACAGTTACACAAAAACGTAAAGTGAGAAAAAATTGTAACAATGATTACAACAAATGTGCAACAAAAATAAGAGTCATAACAATAAAAAGAGAATCATTTGTAACAATAAATTGCTTTCTAAATGATATGTTTTATTTGCTGTTTAAACCATACACATGATAGAAAGATAGATACAGAATATTTTACAGTGTTCTGTGTAATTGCATCTTCAATACTTTAAAATTTCTCTTTCTCCTCCATTCCACTATATTTGTGATTATTCCTTGGGATCCAAAGAATAACTACTACTACTGTTATTTTGTTGTTGTTACTTCAGAAACTTGATTTACTTATAAGAAATACAGAGGTGAAAAATGCCCAAATATTCTTGAGGCTTTTCACTCAGTTGATGAATATAAAGAAACTGTTTATCGATTTTCAATCTATCCTTGTTTCTCGTATTCTTATGAGATACCCACACATGAAGCAGATGTGGACACTTCTCATCCAGTACAATATGTGTGATACTGATAAAAATAAGAAATTATTAGAAACACTTCATGTTAACATGATGTGCATGTTGACAGTAATATATACCAATGGTTCAAAATGCTTGGAAGATAACTCACAAAGTGCTGCCTTCTATATTGAAAATCTCATTTCAACAACATTCAAGCTACCGTCTTCTGCATCAGTATTTAATACTGAAATATTTGCTATTAAACAGGCTATTCTTTATGCAATTCAGAATTTTCTAAAGAATTTAGTGATTTTAACAGATTGTCTTTCGGCTTTAGGATCGCTAAAATCAGTTTATTATCATTCCAATTGTGACCGGCACATATTTAAATAACTTAATATAAAACAAACATATCATATCTGTCAAATTCTTTTGGAATCCAGGACATAAGAACAATAAAAGCAACGAAATGGTAGATAAATTAGCAAAATTAGGCAGAGAAAAAGGAGAATTCTTTGACTAGTTTACCATATACTTATATTTTAAGATGTTGAAAAGAAATAAGTAGTCGATAAATGGCAAGAAAAGGGATAAACTAATGCTACAATATTTAGGTAATTGTACCAAGTATTCATGGTTCTATCATGTTAATCTTCCTTGAAAGGTAACAGTTATTGCTCTTAGAATCAGATTAGGAAAAATATCCACACCTGAATACTTATAAAAAATTAAAATTTATTCCTACTATGTTTGTGGAGAACAGGGTTCAGTAATCATGTGAAAAATTAGCTCCATTCTGAGTTAATTACAAACAATTTTGAAACCTCCATAAGTATGCAATCTTTATTAAGCAAACCATCTCCAATAATTTATTGTTTAGATTTTTTCAAAATGTAAAATGAATGTAATATTGCTAAGAAGTTTACAATATATGGGGTTGCCTACTGAAAATTTGGCCCTGGACACTCATTCAGTAGACATCCACTCCACACACCAAAATAATTATATATCTATAAATTTTCTTCTTCTCTCTTCACTGTCCCTTTCCACTTCTTTTTAACTCGAAATACATACTGTCCCACAGTCTTGCTCCCCTTTATGAATATTTTGTTCTAGCATTGTTCTGTTTGTCCTTTTTAAATTTAAACTGAATGAATTCATTTCTCCAATTTTCAATATCCTTACAATTTAACACTTCCAAGTCTTCTTTCCCTCTACATAATGGACATTCCCCTTGAGTAAAGCCTTCTCTTTCAGCTTTTAACTTCCACACACCTGTTTTTGCCTATGCTATACCCTCTCTTTTCTCCTTATTGGCTTTATCAATATAATTTTCCCTTTCCCATACCCATTTCATCATGACATAAAATTCCTGCTAAATTACTAAATAAGTTTTGTATTTTGTATATCTTCAAAACGTCTTCTTGCCTCTCTATAAAATCCTCTTAACTTTTTTCTGCTTTCCTCCATATAAACCCCAATCCATTACTCTCTAAAATGTTTCTTAGGCTACTCAGTCACCTTAGTTGGACATGGTTCTTGATGTATTAAACATTGCTTAGCTAGACTCTTCATTTAGGTTTAAAATCCTACCAATATTTTAAAACTCTCTTCATTATCAAACCTTTTTTTTTTTAACTATCCCCATTTCTATTTGAGCAACTTCTTTTACAGCTGCAATTGGTAAGCCGAGAATTTCTTTGCAAAATGATCTACATACTGCATCCACAATTTGCCACAAATTTTCCATTCCCCAAATCCCCATACCATAAATCATTTGTGCTTCTTTCTAGCCATTTAACTTACAATTGTGGTATTTTAAAAAGACATCCTTTTATGATTGACTGCTGCTTTCCCTTTTGCAAGTGCCAATCTTCTTTGCTTTTCCCATTTTTGTACCTAAAAATACATGCACTCATATACCACCTTATACTGCTTATTTCCTTTGCTCCATTTCTCACATTTAGTCAACTTTACATCTTGTCTTGGTTCGCCTTTAGACCGCATTCTGAAGAATAATGATAAATTCCCTGTAAATATGATTTTAGTCCAATTAGTCACAAACCCAAGTATAATTTCCCTCTCTTATTTTTTAAATATATACCTAATAAGTTTTCTAAAATGAATATGTTTTCAATAGTTCTATTTCCTTTTCAAAACCCCATTTGGTATTCGAATAGTATGATGTATTGCTCTACGCATTTTTGTAATCTACCTGCAAAAATACCAGTAACATTTTTTTTTTTGTACATTGGATAATAAAGCCATGCCCCTGTAACTGTTGGGTTTATTTATACTACCTTTGTCTTTATATCGGGTGTATAATTGCTTTTCTCCACTTTTGTGGTATGTATCCTTTACTTTTCATTGCATTGAATGCATATGTAGGTACTTTCATCTTATCCCCATTTATCACCATTCGCTTAGAAATTCTGTTGGTATACCATCTATTGCAGCTGCTTTCTTTACCTCTTCTATTACATTTTTTTTTTTTTTCACTGTCCAAAATTTCAACAACATTACCAATTTCTGTAATATTCCTAGCTGTCATGCATCGTGATATTTCATAAGGTTTTTTAAAATAATCTAACCATTCCCCATATATTGGGTACATGTTTAAACACATGGAGTGATCTTACTTGATCAGCATTACTCACTGTTGCTGGCAACCAGTGCAATTGGACATCATTTACAAAAGCTGATAAAACCAATTTCTTGTCAAGTATAGCGTAACATGCAACTTTTGGCACTGGACTATCTCCCACTAAAATAAAATATATACCGCTGACTTTTTTCCTAATAACCCACTCATTTAGTTCACAGCAAGCAGTCTTCTCAGGTAGTTTCTTTACAGTGTGAAATGTAGTTTTCTTGATATGCTCTTCTTGGACACTGAAGTTCTCTGCAATTACAGACTTCCAAGCATTACCTGTGGTCTTCAGGATCCTCTCTTGAAGTAGAGAGTTTTGACAAATAGGACACCCACACAAAAGAGAAGGAATTGCATCTGTAACTAGTTAAAAAAAATAGTTTATTAATGAAAATATTTAATGGCATATAAATAACCAAATTACACTTGAAACTCCACAGCATCTCCACAAAATACTACATAGCATCATCTTACTCTACATGCTTCTTAATAATAATAATAATAATAATAATAATAATAATAATAATAATAATAATAATAATAATAATAATTCTATATTGTTTTAACAACATGAATCCTGTTTGCAGCTCATAGCAGTGTATATGAGTGCAAACAATTAAGGGCATATTCATTAACATCTCTTGGTCATTAGTATACCATTTTACTTAGGACGTTAAAGGTCCGTAATCTTTTGTTCAGAGGTTTTTCTAGTGCTTTAAATGTACAATACAGGACCCACAGCTTTACTTCGCATTCAAATGGTTCAAAGCAAACCAACATACTCAGAGCAACAGAATTATTTCAGGGATAAGCAAGTATGTGTTTCAAACATATATATTCAATATTACGTTTATCTTATTATTAATATGATGCTCAAATATCAATCCTGCTTGCTATTTTTGTGTTATTTGTATTCCATTGATATAAGAAAATAAATTGATAGGCTTAATATGTACCCATTCATTTGTCATTTAATTTGTTAAACACAGAGAAAATATGTCACTGCTTGAATTCATCAGTTTCATCTCAACATATTCTATATGTCAACAGCAAATTATTATTTAACCTTAGAATGCATAGGGGCAAATATGGGCCAACATACTAAAACTTTCTAGTGTGATAAGTGTTAATGTAATTATAACACTACTGTATTTATGATGCTACAGTTATGCATATAGAGCTTTTACCTTTTCAGTTTTCTTCCATCTAAGACACCTACTTTAAGTTACCATTGTGCACTTTCATTTGAAAATATTCTTTAATTGCAAGTTATTACTTAATTTTGTTATCCATAGAAGGCATGCATAGGCCAATGCACTATAGCAAGTGCAGTGAAGTAGTAATGGACCTTGTGGTTTCTAGGTTTGGGTTATGTATATGTGAATCAATAATGATATAATTTGCTGCACTGAGGTTCCAGTGTTCTATATGCTATGGTTGTGTGTATCAAACTTTTATCTTTTCATCTTCTTCCAATGACAACATTCGCCTGAACAAAACTGTGGTGTTCTTTAACCTAGGGTCTTAGGTATAAAGCTTGGTAATCCATTGCAGATTATGCTGATGAATCATACATTTGTATTATTATAGCAGCTTCTATTCCATCATGCCCCTTAATGGAAAAAGATAGAAGAAATGGAAAACTAATAACATACCCAACACATATCTTGGTGTTGGGTATGTAATTAGTTATGCTGCATATTTAATAATTGTATGACGTTTAAAATAATTTAAAATAAAGAGAGTTGGAGGTTGCATGACGTGTTCAATGTCCCTGAGCATTGCACCAAATGAACAAACAAACAATCCAACTACATAAATATGCTATGGTTAATGGTATTACAACTTTACATGCTAAGTATGCATGGTTACTTAATAACAACTTCTCATTTATTACTTAATAATAGTGTTTTTATGAATGGTACTTATTAAGGTACCTGGAGAATGATAAGAAAGAAACTAACCTTTTTTACACGTGGACGATGTAGTGGAGCTGTAAGTTGTTTTCCAGTCTTACTGTCAATACGCTTCTTTCTATATCATTGGGTTGAAAATGCTTTTCGCAAACCTATAAAAGCAAAATTCGTTTCAATAAGCAAAGTGAGAATTTAACATTATACTATACGTGTGAATGTATAGGTTACATATGTTAAAGATTACCAAATGCAATTTCACATATCAATAAAGGCAAAACGAGTCGTTAATAGTGTACCTAGTTATATAATTGTTTTATAAAAAGCTTACCACAGTGTATTCTGCAGGAATGAAATTATCTTTGTGAACAGCTTGTATCCATTTCCTTCTTAGGTTTTCGTCTGATGGAAATTTAAACACGCTTACTTTTGGCCCCAAAGAATAATTCCCTTTACACTCGGGCATACCACATTTGCATGCCATTTTACACCTTGTTACCAGTTATGTTCTATACCAATAGAAGACAAATTAAATGTACGCCTAATCTGCTACCAGCACGTGTCGAAGGACTCCTGATTGTGACGCCACAAGGTAAGTAGAGTAGAGGAAAGGTAGGCCACTCCGGGGTGGGAAGCTACCATTGGCTGGCAGGCTGCCCGCCAGTGACGCAAGTGAGAGAAGTTGAGAGCCTGGATTGCATACACAGTGCAGTGAACACATTAATTATTTCCGTTGTTTATTATATCCCCCATTTTCTCTAAACATTGTGGATATATTACTGGTAAGGAAAATTAATCAGAACTGCGTTACACACAGTAATAGGTTTACTGTAAACAAAAACTACTGGGACGCATGCGGTACTCGAAAGAAAACTGCTACAAGAAATGGAAACATACACTTCTTTAAGTGGGATAAGGGAAAATTTACGGCTACTCTAATACATTAAATGGACATGCTGGAACGGATTTTTAGTCTAAGAAAACATAAATGTTACAAATGTAGGTTCATGCTGTTTTGGAAGATGAAGTTGCCTAATGCTTATTCTTACTGCGTATTTTTAGTGTAATTTGTTTACTTTTAAAATCTTATTTTGGTAAATGTGCTTGTTCGAACATGCAGCGAAATAATTTTCTCCTTGACCTCTGGAAACTTAGCTTTTAGCAAAGCTGCTAACGTTTTTAACACTTCTTTTTGTTTTGTTTTTAAAACGGAATTTTCTAAATTATCTCATAATTTTATACCTACTTTTTGTACCTGTAAAGCAGTTATACCTCATGCCCGTACCCAGAAAAAAATGTTGGGGAGGGTTTTCCACAAGTAGATCTAAACGTAACAGTACCCCACACAGTTACCATGTACCTACTCCGTAGTATATAGACGTTACATGGATAAGAAAATTGCTTGGAGACATATAGACAAAAAAAAAAAAAAACTCACCAGAATGAGGATATTCCACCTTACAGCACAAAACATGGAGACTGCTTCGAAAACTTGAATGTATGGTCACCTTACCTATGTAAGGCGATGATATTAAGTTTCCATTTTTCTTGTAAATGTGTTACTACCAATAGACCTATTGTTATCTAACGACATTTTCCCATATTGGTTTGCTGTGAATTTAAATAAATAAAACTGTCAGAAGTTTCGGGGGGGGGGGGGTTTGAACCCTAGAAACCCTCCCTCTAAATACGGCCCTGTTATACCTATATATAAATTAATGAACTTTCCGTAAGTTTAATAAGCTAAATACATCTCAATGTTAGGTAATATGTAATTTTTAACAATTTTAGCGTCATTTTATCAAAAACGTTTAGGTCTTCAAAATCCGGGCCCTTTGTCTTTATTGCCTGTCGTGTATTTACGTTCATCTTCCCAGTATTTGCTTACAAAATATTGATTTGTTTCACATTTCGTTAAGTTTACTGACTAATCTGGGTTGAAATGTGCCCATATGTTATACGAAAACTAAAATAAAAGTGTTTGAACTTTCCTTGTGTAATACCAGCGAATACCAAATTACAATTGGCAGTTTCCTTATAGTTCTTTTGAAAACAGCCAGTGCAGCATTGTTTCGATGATTGCTAGTGCAATATACCAATTGTACCTCATTTTAACAATTACTTTTCCGTCAGTGAAAACATTACATTTGTATGCTTTTAAGAGTACAGGTTGCGAATGTATATTAAAATGTAGAGGAAAGATCGCTCTAAAAGTAATATCTGCCAAAAATATTAAGGCTAGGCGATCCTTGTTCTTATACTTTCAGTATGGAGAATCATATCAGAATTACATACAATTAGTTTCATTTCTGCATTAATTAAATAGTAAACAAAAAAACTATTAGAAGTAATATTAAACATGGGTTTTATGTAAGCACATTTTCGGCCTAAATAATGAAGCCAGAATATCCAAATGTGCGTTGTTTAACTGTCTGAAACTCAATTTATTTGAAATATATTTGCAGGACTGGTGCAGATAACTTTTTCAGCATATATGCAAAGCTTCATATACACGAGTCAGTTATTTTCTCGAAAAAAAATGCATATAAAGTTTTAATCTATCATCTTTAAAACTGCTATGTTTAAATCATATTGCATAATAACGCGATCTGCATAGTTTCCTTTATTAAGCTTCGTTCTTCATAATATATAAACAAACAATAACAATGAAATTTGCTTCGAACGCTGTGGGTGCAAATAAGGCCGTACGAGAATACTGTCGGAACATTCGTGTTGGAAAAGTACGGGGCAGAATACTGAGTATAGCTCTTAACTTAACTCTCGATAACGTCACGCAGCAGGCGGACCGAAAGCAAAAAGCGCTAAAGCGATGCGGGAAGAGATTCCGCAGAGTGACGTCAGTAACCAAACGTATTTCAGTGTGGTGGCGTTGCCTGAATCCGCTTATCTCTATGCTCAGTAGCTGGACAAGTCCATTATCTTCTGGGAGGGGTGTCAGTAGTAACAGCGTAGCAGGCGCGTAACACAACGTGAGATAAGGGGACACCACGCGTTCCGAGTGGCGGTAGTCAGTCGCGTGCGTAATTATTGTGTTACTATGTCTATAGCTAAAAGTAAAGTTGTGCATTCTCAGACGCGGGAAGTGATATACAATGTGTATAATTACTTTAAGAAGAATCTAGATCAGGGACAGTCACTTTAAAAATCATTTCAAGAATCTACCGGTGTATCTGTGAGCAGTACAACTTTTGACAGTACTGTACACGTTTACATCTACGCTTCGGTTTCGAACATTATGCTTTCCTTTTGTTCCATGCAAGGGGAATACTGACAGCCGTTCTACCCCAACATAGACTACATTCTCTGCGTTTCTGCAGGGTCAGGTTGAAAAAAAAATCTACCTTTTCTTAGTTCCTGTCATCCATCCACGTGGTGCGGTCATGTACTCGGTGGAGTGATACAGTACCTAAGATTTGTTGACCTTGAACGGGTGTAGATGATATAAGCTGGCGTATTCTCGTTAATGCTGGGGTCCCTGAACGTTTTTGCACTTGCTGATTATAGGATCGCACGATCACACCGTAAAGTCTGAGAACTGCATGTCTATGTATTACGGAATTGTCAAAGTGAATGATTAATTACGAACGGTAACTACGTTGTGAAACTTAAAAGAAATTGAGGGTGTATTTATGTTTATCTTATATTACTAATCGTGTTAAAACAAAATACTCTAGTAAGCTGCTACGATGTATATTGAACCCATAATTAAGTGACATATTTGGAGGTTTAAGTAACTTGTCAACATTGCTAATTTTAATTCCTATTTTCTAAAATGTATGCAGAACATGAAATTGTGAAGAAATCGGGTTATATCGGTGTTATTTTAACATTAACCGTGTTCGAAAATTCTTAAGTTAGTGATAATGGAACACGTATGAGTGACTTCAGATGTTAAATCTTGTAAACTTTGCTTACAGCACCTAATTTTAACACAATATACAGCAATAACATTTGTACAGACTGACAATCGTGTTATGTACTCTTGAAGAACTAGCATGCCTATTAATTCTTCCCTTGGTTGGAAGAAAAATTAAGACCAGCTGCTGTTAATACACAATATTCCAAGGAAACATTGACTCAAACTGCAGAGTATAACGGTTAATTTAAGTATCTTTAGCCGAGTTCTGTTTTTAAGTCTTGAGATGACCTTTTGTTTTCGAGCAGAACATTGCTTACCTGTAGTTTTCTGAATTGGCTCTGCAATCGAAGTGTCATTATTAGCCCCATTAGATGTACATGGTGCAATTGAAGCGTAATTGAATGTCACATTAGATGTTTTTGGTATACAATATTTCACTTTCTTTATGGCTCGGTTTTCATTTCCTATTTCAGTGTTTTATTCTCTGTATCCACGTATTGCAGATGAAACACTTTTTTATAATTTTTTGTGGTGAGAAAGCTTCAAATGTTATAGCACAATTTTATGAAGTAGGCAAGTGTAGAGTGCTGATGCTGCAATCAGTTTGAAATGCCTACTACAGACCCTAATGTCCAAAGAGAGCTCAGCTTGTGTTCTTAGCTATCAATTACTATGTACAACTTCTTTAGTTTATTGTCTTTTGGGAATACATGGAATTAAAAGCCACGTTCTTTTTCTTGCTTTTACTTACAGCAAGGTACACCGCAATAAAACATTTTATTCAATTACTGACTATATGCAAGTGTTACACATTTCGGTTTAGAGAGCTTAACACACACAGACAGGCACACTGTAAAAACTATTACTTAACTGAAAGGTTTTGCATGTAATGAAATATATGGTCATTGGGGAAACTCAAAGCGAAGTATTTATTCAGGGGCGTCATTTACGGGGGTAGGGGGCCAATTGCCCTCCCCCTAAGTTATGAGAAATAATTATGGCTCTGGTCAGGAGCGTCATTTCAGTTTCTGCTTGGGAAGGGTACAAGATTGCTTGAAGTCCGAATTTTCTTTTGAACTTCAACGGCACATTTAACGTAAGAGAAAAATCATCCTTTTATCTTTTGAATGTGAAATATTCTTATTAAAAGCACAGTTCTAGTAATTTTGTTTTGACAGAGCAGTAATAACCAGTTAACCCCAGTATTTCTCATAACTTGGGTGGGGGCAATTGACCTCCCTATGCCCTTAAATGACTCCCCTGGTTGTTGCTTATTGTTTATCTACCAACAGAAAAAATTTGAGATTTGTACTTGTAATACAAATATTTCACATTTAAGAAATAAAAGACGACTTCCTTTTCGGCTAATGTGTCAGTAGGTTATATTGGACAGACCGAGCGCATTTTTGCGTTTATATGGGAAAGGATAGGGAAAACGAGGGTATATGCGGCGGTTCACGGAGGAAAATGCGTTTATATGGGGAAGATAGGGACTACGAGGATCGATGCTAGGCTAGATAGAGGTTGAAGGAATGAGGATGTGCTTTATATGAGAGATACGTGGAATACGAGGAGAAGTGTTAGACTAGATAGGGTTTGAGATGTGGAATATGCTTTTATATGGGAAAGATAGGGAAAACGTGAACAGAGGCTAGGATAGACAGATGCTGAAGCAGGGGGAATATGAACATATATACAGGAGAGATAGGGGATACGTGGAGAGGTACTAGACTATTCAGGGTTTGAAGGGTAGAGTATGGCTTTTTATATGAAGAGACGAGGAAAACGAGGGTATATGCTAGGTTGAGAAAACCTTCAAGGAGGAAAAAATGCGTTTATATGGGAGAGATACGGAAAACGAGGAGAGTTCTGAGGTAGAGCAGGGACTGAAGGAGGGAGAGATATGCTTTATACGACAGAGATAGGGCATACGAGGGGAGGTGCTAGTGTAGACAGAGGTTAAGGAGCTCGGTATACGTTTATATGAGGAATATATGGAAAACGGGGACAGATGGCATGATAGACAGAAGCTAGGCTACTTTTGCGTTTATAGGGAAAACGAGGGTAGATGCGACAGTTCAAGGAGGAAAATGCGTGTATAGGGGAGAGATAGGGAATACCAGGGCTGATGCTAGGCTAGTCAGATGCTAAAGGAGGGAGGGATACGCTTTATACGAGAGAGATAGGGGATACAAGGAAAGATGCTATACTAAACAGGACTTGAAGGGTAGAATACGGCGTTTTATATGAGCGAGATAGCGAACCGAGGAGAGGTATTAGACTAGGAGTTTTGAATGATAGAGTAGGCGTTTATATGCGAGAGATAGGGAATACGAGGGTCGATGCTAGGCTAGACGGGGTTGAAGGAGGGAATGCGTCTTATATGAGAGAGGTAGGGGAATATGAGGAGAAGTGCTAGGCTAGACAGGAAGGTCTGAATGAGAGAGTATGCGTTTATATGGAGAGACGAGGAAAACGAAGGTAGGTGCTAGGTTGAGAGAGTCTTTAAGGAGGAAAATGCATTTATATGAGAGCGGTAGGGCATACGAGGAGAGGTGCTAGTCTAGACATGGTTTGAGGAGTAGAGTATACGTTTATATGGGAGAAATATGGAAAACGGGAGAGATACAAGGATAGACAGGGGTTGAAGGAGGAGGAATGTAGGTTTATACGATAATATAGAGAGTAATTCGATTATAAAACTTTTCTCATCCAGCGTTACAACACTTTTATATACTTATTTTCTAAACCTTACAAACTTTATATATGTTAAACAGTAGTGTGCGAGACGGAGAGGGACAAACTGTATATAGGTTTACAGTGAAGTATACGTCCTAACCTATTGCCACCTTGTTTGCTCTGGATCTTCTCATTGCCTATTCATTCCTATCATCATCTAACGTAACCACGTAAAAAGACGTAACACAACGTAACATAACAGCATGACAAGACGTCATACTAAGTAACATAAGCACGTATCCTCATAACATCACATGACATCTCGTAACCAGAAACGTCACACGACGTAACAACACGTATCAACCATGTAACCACGTAATAAAACGTAAGAACAACACGTAACCAACCCATTGCTAAGGTAATCTAAGCTAATCCATCCTTCATAACTTAGACAATAAGTACGAGAACCTAGCCTAGATTAACCTGACCAATCCCAAACGTTCATCTCATCATCTATTCTACTCGGTCATCGACTAACCTAATCTGGCTAACCAGGGATAACCTCAACTTTCTTTTAGTGAAAATGCAATGTTTTATTCAGGTTTTATTATTCGAGAGTTTTAATTGAAAAGTTTACGTCAACATACCTTTATTTTAGTTCGTTATAGGTGTCTCTCCCCTTTTTATCTACGCTTGAGACTAGCACTAGGATTGCCCCTAATGGCAGGGTTACCACCTTCCCTTCCATCTTCTTTCTTCATCGGTCGTCAGATAGTTGCATATACAGCACACGGATAACCTTCATTTTTTAAGATTGTAGACTCACGAGAAAATCTTTATCTTTGACTTACATTCTTTTAAGCACTGTTTGTAATGGCGTAATGTCCATACGCATATGTCGTTATGCCGTCCTCAGCAATAATTCTTTTATCATCAAACGGAGTCAATGCAATTTTATTCACTTGCACTGTGGCAAGAGCATGCTCCCGAGACAGGATCAGATTCATGGGTGTTCTGATGATTTCTCCGGTTTTAAGACAGTCTGTATAGCTGCCAAACGAAATGTACTGCTTAATAGCGCTACGTTTTATACCTTTAATCTTTTTTATCATTGAGCCTTGAATATCTAAGGCATACATCTTAGGACGTAGTCCAACAAAGCGTAGGATGATTTTACCATTAGCCTCATCTTTAAACTTTCCCAACACCTTCTTGTTTAGAGCTGAATAGCATATATGGTTGACAGGGTAATCAGCTGTATCTAGCTGTTCGAGAAAACGTAGCTTGTCCTGGTACACATCTTCAGTTGTAACACGATGAATGAACGAATCACTGTCCATATACATAAGCTTCAGGTTTTCAGCTCCATAATAAGGCAACAACACGTCGTAATGATAGTTATACATTAATGTCTTGGAGATATCCAACACACTCATACCGATGTATATAGGCTTGTTGAACACGATCCGACGAGAGGCCATATGTACAGCAGCTAGATTAGAAGCATATATTGTCCTGTCGATAAACGTAGGCTTTGCAATTAACTTTTCCAGAGTCTTCTCGTTTGTCACCAACCGTATATCCACACGATTACGAAGGTTCTCCATTGTTTTTCCAAACATGGCGTTGTTAAACAGTTTGTAGAGATCCTTCTCAAAATCATTTGCAGCTTGTTGTCGTAGTCTGTTATTAAATTCCACATACGGTTTTAACCACTGTGACTGTCGAAATTGTAGCACACGATGAATTTTTGTTAGTCGCAGGCCATGACTAAGAGCTTGCTTCAAAGTCATGTAATGTACTACATACTTCGTTCGTGATCCAAGGTGAGGAATTAGCTTCTTCGTAGTCGAGTCCTTAGGTTTCAGACACTCAGGCAGGAATGGTAGATCATTATGCAGATCATGGAGTTCAGCAGGATACTCGATGTCAACTTCTAATATGTGTCCATGAGGATCATCTTCTTCTAGTCTTTGTAGGTTTATTTCTTCAGGTGAAACCCACTGAAATCCTACAAAAGGAAGCGCGTGTTTTAAATGCTTTGTCACAGGTTTCTCCGACACTGTTAACAAATCTACACTCAGCTAACAGATTAATTTTCACACTTTTGTGAATACCAAGCTCTTTATGTACAGCCTGGATTATCCGCTGTTTCGCCTCATGCAGGTACATATTCAGGTCCTTAGTCGATTCACATCGTATAAAATATGATTTCAAGCGTCCATTGAATGAAGTTTCATATTCTTTCATGTCACAGTCATCCATGATAGAAAATATCTCTTGTTTAGTCGGTTCTAATCTACGTTTCTTCTCAGGTCTGTTTATTTCACACGCATCTTCGTGTCGGCGACCCTTATAACTGTCTTTGAAGGCTACGTTACAATATTTACACTTGAAGAGCTTTTTACAACGTAGCTCATGTCGTCTTTTATCATATCCACGGAGGAACTTCTTACAGCATTTACCACAAGAATATCCTGATGCACTAGGAATGATATCCTTATATGAGAAGTTGTTCATTTTTCTTCTTGATATAATAAGGTATTAACCTTTCTTCAAGGAAATGTACGCCTCCTTACCTTGATAACACTTTAGAAGGTTGATTATATTCTGAGAGAACAGCGATGTTAACACCTCAGATGATCAACAGAATGAATTTCAATGCTAGAGGTCCCTCTATTTATAGAGGAAGCACGAACCTTTTTGGATCGATTATATAACGTATTAACCCTTCTTCAAGGAAATGTTAGCCTCTTTACCTTGATAACACTTTAGAAGCTCGCTTATTTTCTAGGAGAACAACGATATGGTCACCTCGGAGATGATTAACAGATTGAAGTACAATACTCAAGCTCGCTCTATTTATAGAGGAAGCACGAACCCTTTTAGATCAATTATATCGTGATTATTAATACTAAAACGGTGATGAAGCGTGTAAGCTCTTATATTTCAATTCGTATTACACTGATGTTCGAGCGTCTCCGTATAGCTTCGTATGCTTAGAGAAAGTGTAAAGTATTGTGAAGATGTATGTATTGTTCGGGGTATAATCGTACAGATTCGGAGAGCTTGACTCGTAAAGGTGATGGGCGATCCGTTGACCGAGCAAGAGGCAAGCATTCCCTCTGCGCAACGAAACCTAGAAGCACAAAGATGCAAATGAAAGGAAATCGAGATAGCATACGGTGCTCAGGCATTCGCCTGCAGACCACGGAAAACCACGAAAAATATGTCAGAGTGAGCGTCCAACGGGACTCGAACCAGGGACTCTAGAAGTACACGTGAAAGATATAAATGAAAAAGATTTAAAGGGAAAGGAAAACGGAATCGACGAGAAACCACCCAGACATTCGCCTGCAGACCAAGACAAACCATAAAAAATCTGGTGTCAGAGTGAACAACCAACGGGAATCGAACTCCTGAACCCTAAAAGCACACGTAAAAGATGTAAATTATATAGAATGAAACGAAATCGGATTCGATGAGAAACCACTCAAGCATTCGCCTACAGACCAGGGAAAGCCATAAAAATATGATGTCAGACTGATCAAACAAAGGACCCTAGAAGCACATGTTAAAGGTGCAAATCAAATAAAATGAAATAAAATCGTGATAGATGAGAAACCACCCAGACATTCGCCTACAGACCAGGGAAAATCACGAAAAATATGGCAGAGTGAACAACCAACGGCAATCGAACGAGGGAAACCATCAGATTACACACGTGAAAGATGAAAATTAAATAAAATGAAAGAAAATCATGATAGACGGGAAACCACTCAGGCATTCGCCTGCAGACCACGGAAAACCATGAAAAATCCCAGGAAAGAGTGAGCGACCGACAGGGAAATCAAACAAAGGACTCTAGAAGCACAAAGATACAAATGAAATAAAATCGTGATAGATGGGAAACCACTCAGGCATTCGCCTGCAGACCAGGGAAAACCACGAAAAAATCAAAGGTCTGAGCGACTGGCCGACGGTAATCCAAACAGATGGTCTTAGAAGCACATAGGTTAAGATGCGAATGATATACAATGAAAACGTGGTAGCATACGGAGCTCAGGCATTCGCTTGCAGACCAGGGAAAACCACGAAAAAATCAAAGGTCTGAGCAACTGGTCGACGGCAATCAAACCAGGGAGATCTTCAGATTGTACAGTGAAAGATGTAAATTATATAGAATGAAAGGAAATCGCGATAGATGAAAACCCACTCAGGCATTCGCCTGCAGACCAGGGAAAACCATGAAAAATCTGAGGTCAGAGTGAACAGCCGATGGTAATCGAACCAGGGAGATCATCGGATTATAACGTGAAAGATGTAAATGAAAGGGAAATAAATCGTGATAGATGAGAAACCACCCAGACATTCGTAGCCAGATCAGCGAAAACTGCGAGAAACTAAGGTCAGAGTGACCGTCCCTACGGAAATCGACCCTACGACCTCGAATGCAAATTACAGACGTTATCGACTGAACCAGACCGTAAAAACAGGTTTATTCCATACGACTCATAATAGGATGCCGAGCCAGATGACGTCATACCTGTAGACAGACTGTAGGGGGGGTCAGTCGACATGCTGAAACGCGCTTGAGCGTTCTTCAGTTAATGTTTCATTCAATGCCTAGCATACCAACACTGCAATCCATTTCACAGCAAAGTTAATTTTTATTACAATACTTTCTCTCCTTATTTAATTAAATTCATGTATATACCGTATTATTTCATGTTTTCAGTACTTTCTTTCCCTCGTCCCTCTCATTCACCCTAAAGAATCAGTATACAATATGACATTTTTATACGCTTAATGTCCATTTATCATAGAAAACCACGCTTAAAATACTTTCTTTACATCTCACCCTCATTCACCCTAAGGAATCAATACACAATGACATTTTTATACGCTTAATGTCCATTTATCACAGAATACCACGCTTAATTCGCAGTTATCACAGAAAACCGCTACATTTACTATAATTACGAGCAAACTAATTTTTTCCCAGAGTTACACGGATTTTAGACTTGTAGGATCGTATTAGAAAATGTATCATATTATATCAGTTCAAAGCGGGTAAACAATAATGCATTGTCCTGCGTCTCTGATTTGCGGTGAAAGAATGCAACAGAAAAGGAAAGGCGTGAAAACACTTAACCTTTGTGGTTTCACCCTTAAAAGCTACTGGACCACGATCCCCCCTCCTCTCTGCTCTACTCCAACGCTGGCTTAAGCGATTTGAACAATAGCCCATTGTTCTCCAATACCGAGGTCAGCATTAGGTCAGGCCCCAAAGAGGGGGAGTGGTCACACCCCCTCCGCAGAGAGCCTGACAGTAGAGCACAAAGAGAGGGCGTGCCCAGTGTACGGATAGAATTAGAAAGGAGAGGGGGGATCGGGGTCCAGTAGCTTTTAAGGGAGAGGTCACAACGGAAAGGGAGGGGGAGGGGTGGCCGCCGGCACAGACACGGACGGCATTAGGTAAGGCCACAAAGGGAGGGGGCGGGGCTAGCGACACGCGCGACTAGGCGGCATGTAAGACCTCAAAGAGGGGGCGGGGCTTGCCGGCATAGAACAAAGTATCTTATCAGTTGTCGGCATCTGCTTACGTCCTGAACTCTCATAATAAGGCTACTGTGGGGTAATTAATTCGATTACAGACCACTTTAATTGGCGGTGCGTCGCAAAAAATGTATTATTACCGTTAAATGCTTATATCTCCTGAATGGAAAGAGATAGCGCTATGCGGTAAAGGGTGATTATATCCTTGGAACGTGATGCGTCGTTGTCTGCTGTTCCAAGTTGAGCTGGTGGTCTTGGGCTGAATCGCGTGACATGAGTATAAATTCATCTTCGAATAACATCAAAAAGTAATTAAGATAAAGACGTCGAATAAACGTTTATTTTGTAATGCATATTTGACTACTGTCGTCCTGACTAAATTACATCTCTTGGATGAATGCATGACTAAGAAAGGTAAAAAAAATTACGTAACGAACACGCGATACGACGACGCGTAATAAAATGAATGTGAGAACTATAGGACCTCCCTGAACGAGGCTCTTAGGCCGACTGACGCGCCATCTCTACTGCGACCTAATTATAGCTGGTTTCTCCCTCTCCACCCTCGTAGCATACATCATGCGCTCCTCCTAGCGGAGAGAGTCGGAAGCGCGTTCAATGACGAAGATGCCAGACGCATCCATATTGAAGGGTTTAACGTGCATGGCAGCCATAATGGGTATATGAAGACATCCATTATATGCATTAAACGCATGTATGATTTGATTTTAAAAATGGATTGCGATACATTATATTTAACAAGACGGTTTTAAAAATGATGTATGATAATCTTTACGCTAAATGTAATCGATGACTTTAAAAATGTTTACTCGCTTTGAACTTATATAATATGATACATTTTCTAATACGATCCTACGAGTTTAAAATCCGTGTAACTGTGGGAAAAAATTAGTTTGCTCGTAATTATAGTAAATGTAGCGGTTTTCTGTGATAACTGCGAATTAAGCGTGGTATTCTGTGATAAATGGACATTAAGCGTATAAAAATGTCATTGTGTATTGATTCCTTAGGGTGAATGGGGGTGAGATGTAAAGAAAGTATTTTAAGCGTGATTTTCTATGATAAACGGACATTAAGCGTATAAAAATGTCATATTGTATACTGATTCTTTAGGGTGAACGAGAGGGACCAGGGAAAGAAAGTACTGAAAACATGAAATAATAGGGTATATACATGAATTTAATTAAATAAGGAGAGAAAGTATTGTAATGAAAATTAACTTTGCTGTGAAATGGATTGCAGTGCTGGTATGATAGGCATTGAATGAAACCTTAACTGAAGAACGCTCAAGCGCGTTTCAGCATGTCGACTGACCCCCCTACAGTCTGTCTACAGGTATGACGTCATCTGGCTCGGCATCCTATTATGAGTCGTATGGAATAAACCTGTTTTTACGGTCTGGTTCAGTCGATAACGTCTGTAATTTGCATTCGAGGTCGTAGGGTCGATTTCCGTAGGGACGGTCACTCTGACCTTAGTTTCTCGCAGTTTTCGCTGATCTGGCTGCGAATGTCTGGGTGGTTTCTCATCTATCACGATTTATTTCCCTTTCATTTACATCTTTCACGTTATAATCCGATGATCTCCCTGGTTCGATTACCATCGGCTGTTCACTCTGACCTCAGATTTTTCATGGTTTTCCCTGGTCTGCAGGCGAATGCCTGAGTGGGTTTTCATCTATCGCGATTTCCTTTCATTCTATATAATTTACATCTTTCACTGTACAATCTGAAGATCTCCCTGGTTCGATTGCCGTCGGCCAGTCGCTCAGACCTTTGATTTTTTCGTGGTTTTCCCTGGTCTGCAGGCGAATGCCTGAGCACCGTATGCTACCACGTTTTCATTGTATATCATTCGCATCTTAACCTATGTGCTTCTAAGACCATCTGTTTGGATTGCCGTCGGCCAGTCGCTCAGACCTTTGATTTTTTCGTGGTTTTCCCTGGTCTGCAGGAGAATGCCTGAGTGGTTTCCCATCTATCACGATTTTATTTCATTTGTATCTTTGTGCTTCTAGAGTCCTTTGTTTGATTTCCCTGTCGGTCGCTCACTCTTTCCTGGGATTTTTCATGGTTTTCCGTGGTCTGCAGGCGAATGCCTGAGTGGTTTCCCGTCTATCACGATTTTCTTTCATTTTATTTAATTTACATCTTTCACGTGTGTAATCTGATGGTTTCCCTCGTTCGATTGCCGTTGGTTGTTCACTCTGCCATATTTTTCGTGATTTTCCCTGGTCTGTAGGCGAATGTATGGGTGGTTTCTCATCTATCACGATTTTATTTCATTTTATTTGATTTGCATCTTTAACATGTGCTTCTAGGGTCCTTTGTTTGATTCCTGTTGGTTGATCACTCTGACATCATATTTTTATGGTTTTCCCTGGTCTGTAGGCGAATGCTTGAGTGGTTTCTCATCGAATCCGATTTCGTTTCATTCTATATAATTTACATCTTTTACGTGTGCTTTTAGGTTTCAGGAGTTCGATTCCCGTTGGTTGTTCACTCTGACACCAGATTTTTTATGGTTTGTCTTGGTCTGCAGGCGAATGTCTGGGTGGTTTCTCGTCGATTCCGTTTTCCTTTCCCTTTAAATCTTTTTCATTTATATCTTTCGCGTGTACTTCTAGAATCCCTGGTTCGAGTCCCGTTGGACGCTCACTCTGACATATTTTTCGTGGTTTTCTCTGGTCTGCAGGCGAATGCCTGAGCACCGTATGCTATCTCGATTTCCTTTCATTTGCATCTTTGTGCTTCTAGGTTTCGTTGCGCAGAGGGAATGCTTGCCTCTTGCTCGGTCAACGGATCGTTCATCACCTTTACGAGTCAAGCTCTCCGAATCTGTACGATTATACCCCAAACAATACATATATCTTCACAATACTTTACACCTTCTCTAAGCATACGAAGCTATACGGAGACGCTCGAACATCAGTGTAATACGAATTGAAATATAAGAGCTTACACGCTTCATCACCGTTTTTTAGTATTAATAATCACGATATAATTGATCTAAAAAGGTCCGTGCTTCCTCTATAAATAGAGCGAGCTTGAGTATTAAACTTCATTCTCTTAATCATCTCCGAGGTGACCACATCGTTGTTCTCCTGGAAAATAAGCGAGCTTCTAAAGTGTTATCAAGGTAAAGAGGCTAACATTTCCTTGAAGAAGGGTTAATACGTTATATAATCGATCCAAAAAGGTTCGTGCTTCCTCTATAAATAGAGGGACCTCTAGCATTGAAATTCATTCTGTTGATCATCTCTGAGGTGTTAACATCGCTGTTCTCTCAGAAAATAATCAACCTTCTAAAGCGTTATCAAGGTAAAGAGGCGTGCATTTCCTTGAAGAAAGGTTAATACCTTATTATATCAAGAAGAAAAATGAATAACTCCTCATATAAGGATATCATTCCTAGTGCCTTAGGATATTCTTGTGGTAAATGCTGTAAGAAGTTCCTCCGTGGATATGATAAAAGACGGCATGAGCTACGTTGTAAAAAGCTCTTCAAGTGTAAATATTGTAACGTAGCCTTCAAAGACAGTTATAAGGGTCGCCGACACGAAGATGCGTGTGAAATAAACAGACCTGAGAAGAAACGTAGATTAGAACCGACTAAGCAAGAGATATTTTCTATCATGGATGACTGTGACATGAAAGAATATGAAACTACATTCAATGGACGCTTGAAATCATATTTTATACGATGTGAATCGACTAAGGACCTGAATATGTACCTGCATGAGGCGAAACAGCGGATAATCCAGGCTGTACATAAAGAGCTTGGTATTCACAAAAGTGTGAAAATTAATCTGTTAGCTGAGTGTAGATTTGTTAACAGTGTCGGAGAAACCTGTGACAAAACGTTTAAAACACGGAATCAAGCTGCTTTCTTAGAAACGGATCTGGACTCTATGCTGGAAACGAAAATGAAGAAGTTGGTTACTGAAATGGAGGAATCACAACTTAAGGGTAGCAACTGGGCTCTGCTTGCTGTAGAAGGAATTCGACTTCGTATTAACAAGTACAATCCGTTACGGGGAAGTAGTTACGTACCCCTACCGTCATCTGTTGGAAGTAAAGAGGCGTGTATAAACATCCAGAATTTAACTGATGAATGTACTCTATATTAGCTAAATTCATCGAGAAGGATGCATAGCGTGTGAGCAAATACGAACAACTCCAAGATAAGTACGACTTCAGCTGCGTTTCCTATCCTACTCCACTTTCTCAAATACCTAAATTTGAGAAGCTTAATAGGATGTCTATCAACGTCTTCGGTCTGGATGAGAAGCATGAAGTGTATCCGATAAAGGTTGCAGAGATTGAACTACCTGACCATCGTGACCTCCTGATATTGAGTGACAGTAGTGGAAAACATCACTATGTATATATCAAGAATTTTGAGAAGCTCGTTGGACGTCAGAAAACTAAGCATGATGGAATGATATATACCTGTAAGCGGTGCTTTACACATTTTGACAATCGATATGGACGAAGTGGACTGGAAAAACTGCAAGAACATGCATCCATCTGTAATCAGCATGGTGTTGCAAGGGTAGTTATGCCTACAAAGGAGAAATCAATTGTACAGTTTAAAAATTTTGAAAGGATGTTGAAACTACCTTACGTCATCTACGCAGACTTTGAAAGCATTCTCGCTCCATGTCATACATGCATACCCAGTCCTGAAACTTCCTATACAACCCCTTATCAAGAGCACAGCAATGAGCTTCTGTGTTTACGTTAAACCATCAACCAACGTTGAACATCTGAAAACTGACCTTCCTAAGCATCCCTATGTATATCGTGGTGTTGATGCTGCTCAGAAGTTTATGGAATACCTGTCATTCCTTGCAAAGGAGATTAATAATATATACAAATCTGTCATGCCCCTGAAACTTACAGATCAACAGCAGATGGATTTCAACGCCTCTTGTAACAGTTTACTGTTATTTATTTAACATTATTGTAGCCCCACGTTGTGGTATCCAATTTGTAACGGTATTACTTATAATGTTATTACTTGTGATGTTTGTGTATGTAGGTTTACATCACGTGTTGAAGCCATCTTGTGACGTCATTCATTTGTTCGGTTTGTAGCTCCATCTAGTGTTAGCAATTTGTGGTAGTATTAGTGTTTGAAAGAATTTTAAGTTTTGTTTACTGTCCTCCGGCTAGCTATTATTTCTCAGTCGAACATGTCTCTTGATCAGAGTGTGTAAACCGAAAGGAATCTTTTATCCAAATATAACACTGATGAAGAAATTTGTTTTACACATTTATTGTCAAACACGTTAACTATCACATTTATACATTGATCTTAACACTCGCCAAACTGAAACTGTTATAATAACTTCTTACTGATCACTTTTAATCCACGTACTTCAACCTTTTTGTATAATTAACCTTACAACACTTTAGATTATTCATAATTCTGCTGCGCGTAACTTGTGAATATATATATCCGATGTATGACGAACTGACTGACTGAAGACGACGTGTAGTGTACACAGATTTTTGATGAACTGACATGACGCTACCTCTAACCTACCCTATTTATACTCCTTCATCCAGATACGCCTAAAGATTATAACTGAACTGCTATTGGCTAAAAAAAACGCGCCAACATTAGCGTCTATTTTAATATCCAATGAAAATTATGAATACATTTTCTTTAGGGAGAAAATATTCCAGAAGTTTCTACCGAAAAACGCGCCAACATTACGTAACTTCCTCGTTTCCAATAATGATAAACAGCTCACCCCCTCGCTGCATTATTGCGCGCTATTATTGACAGTTTCAGTAAGGCCGTATAAACTTACTTCTCAACAATATTTACAATCAATAAACATCTGAAATCAATGTCACATAAAAATGCATATTCATATTACAATCATTATTTACATTTAAGTAATTTGTGATACAAATTACTGCATCATATGCCCCACTAGAAACATAATTATAAATATTTACAACTTGTTTGGAAATTTTATAATTGGGTTTTTAGTCTCCTAAATCTTGGAACACACGCTATCACTTTCACCTGACACTTCACACGCATTTAACACACGACATATGTTTTTTTTATCTCGCCACTACTTACTGGCTCTGGTTTAATGTGTTTTGACATTAATCTGACATTACAATTTTTATAGCAAATACTGTACCCTGAATTATTTAATTACTGTTACAAAATTGTTTACTTTTTTAAGTTGTTGACAAAAATTTATACATTTAAGAATTTTTGTAATTACTATACATATTTACTAAAATATTCACCCTTTACACAAATATATTTACATCTCTTAAATCTAAGCACTGTTTCACATGTTCTGTTTGCTACATAAATATTTGTTTTAATTACTTTTACCCCATTTTTGTTGTTTTGTACTGTATATTCACAATACTCTTAGAATTATATCTACGGGCTTTAATATAGCATCATGCTTTATTTCAAATGCTGTTACAGTTACTAATAAAATGTTATTTTCCTTTTAAACATTTAGTTATGTCTAAAATTTATTTCTCCTTTCTCATGACATACATATATAATTAACCCTCTTACATTCCAATACATTGCTCTGCATTTCGTCTTTAACTATCCAGCATCTACTTTACATCTCATTGCTATTTACCCTCCTGGATCAAATTGTGTATGCCTAAGCATTACTCGTAGCCGTATCCTAACCTTCAAATTTTTGTTCATGAATAACCTCTTGTATTCATATGAAATTTCGTCCCATGATAACATTTGAAAACAATCTAAAGTTTCCTGAACAACACATCTTTTAACAACTGTCATTTTCAATTCTTCTACTATCTCTTTAATTTGAGAGTACTTTAACAAATCTGTACTAAACTGTACTGGACTGGAGTTTTCAATTTGAAAAGCTTGGTACTTGTTAATTTCAGAAGTTAGCTTTTGATTATTTACAGGCAAAACGTTAACTTCTTCGTACAATTTATTTCTTTGCATTACTGACTCATTATGTATTTCTGATATTTCCCCTCTGAAATTAACTTGCGCCTGATTCACATCTACATTCATAACCTCTTTCATCTCTCTTATCTCACTTGAAATGTTACTCATTCTACTACCTAACTCTGTACATTCTACATCAACATGTTCACTTTTAGTATTAACCTCACTTTCTTCGTTACCTATTTCCCTGCTCATGTCTAACATTTTCTTTGAAACTTCTCCTATCTCACTAGCTATTACTTCCTGATTTTCATTTCTCATTCTAATCATACTACTATCTAGCTCCATGAATTTCTTTTCAATCTCTTCCCTGTTTTGTTTTAAGCTCTTACCAATATCTTCCCTCAATTCCCTATTATTCTTTTGCATATCTTCCCTTAATTGATCTGTAATGCTCTTACCAATATCTTCCCTCAATTCTTTCTTATTCTGATCTAAACTCCTATCAATATCTTCCCTTAATTTCTCATTATTCTTTTGCATATCTTCCCTCATACTCTTATTAATATCTTCCCTCAGTTCCCTATTCATATTTATCAGCATTTCCATCATCATACTAGCATCAAAATTAACATTTCCTGCTATTCTATTCTCACTTTCTGCACTAACATTTCCTCCCTCAAATTCTACAGTGTTTGAGCTATTTTCTGTAACCTGTATTGAATTACAGCTAACTGTTACATTATCTCCTTCCATCATTGTTTCTTCAATATTATTAGTAGCCATTGTTTTCTTTATCCTACCACTCCTCAAGTACATTTGAATGTTATAATTTTATTTTAAAAAAAATGACTATACTCTGACCTTTGTGATGCTGTCTGTTGCTGTTACTTTGATGTCCAGCTTCCTGCCCCTCTCTCCTAGATTATATGTCGCTTCTGCGTTGTATTACGATGAATCTACGTCGTTTTGGTGTTCCGTATTTGACTTCCCCTGTTGCCTTTTAATCTCGGAATTACGATGTCCAATCATCCGCGTAGTCTGTCGTCCCTTTTGTTGTTTCTGGAATCTGCGTCTTGTAGTTCAGTTCACTTCTCCATTCGCCCCTTCCTGTCATCTCACTTCTTCCTGGTTAATTCTGCCCCTTCCTGGTTATTCTGATCCTTTCCTGGTCATCGTGTTCCTTTCCTGGTCACTCTGCCCCACGTTCTGGGTGCCAATTTGTAACAGTTTACTGTTATTTATTTAACATTATTGTAGCCCCACGTTGTGGTAGCCAATTTGTAACGGTATTACTTATAATGTTATTACTTGTGATGTTTGTGTATGTAGGTTTACATCACGTGTTGAAGCCATCTTGTGACGTCATTCATTTGTTCGGTTTGTAGCTCCATCTAGTGTTAGCAATTTGTGGTAGTATTAGTGTTTGAAAGAATTTTAAGTTTTGTTTACTGTCCTCCGGCTAGCTATTATTTCTCAGTCGAACATGTCTCTTGATCAGAGTGTGTAAACGGAAAGGAATCTTTTATCCAAATATAACACTGATGAAGAAATTTGTTTTACACATTTATTGTCAAACACGTTAACTATCACATTTATACATTGATCTTAACACTCGCCAAACTGAAACTGTTATAATAACTTCTTACTGATCACTTTTAATCCACGTACTTCAACCTTTTTGTATAATTAACTTTACAACAAAACCTTTACTGAAAAGAACTATAAAGTACGTGACCATGATCACATCAGTGGTGAATATCGAGGAAGTCTGCATAATGAATGTAATTTAGCCTGCAAAACACCTAAATATATCCCTGTCTTCATGCACAACCTCAGTGGATATGACTCACACTTCATTGTTAAGGAGCTGGCATGTACAAGTGAGCGGGTGGAAGTAATTCCTAGCTCTGAAGAAAGCTATATATCATTCTCCAAGTATGTCGGAGATATAAAGCTCCGGTTTGTAGATAGTTTTCGGTTCCTGAGTACAAGCTTGGATAAACCGGTAAAAAATCTAACCTCATACCCTGAAACATTGAAGTACTTCGGAGAAGACAAGATGAAGTTGATGACACGTAAGGGTGTATTTCCCTATGATTACGTCACTTCATGGGACGTCTTGAACGAGACCTGCCTGCCTCCTAAGAACTACTTCTACAATAAACTGAATGAAGAAGAAATTAGTGATGCTGACTACGAACATGCTAGAAATGTATGGAGACTGTTCAATGTGAGAAACCTGGGAGAATACAGTGACCTCTACTTAATATCTGATGTTCTTCTAGCTGATGTCTTTGAGACATTCAGAGAGCAAACTCTCAAAACGTACAAAGTTTATCCAGCACATTATTTTACCTCTCCAGGACTTACATGGGACGCCATGTTACTGTATACTGGAATCGAACTGGAACTGTTGCAAGATTATGACCAACTACCCATGGTGGAATCCGGCATAAGAGGAGGTTTATGCCAAGTTTCACATCGGTATGCAGAGGCTAATAACACTTACATGGACAAGTTTGATACGTCGAGACCAACACAATTCATCACATACGAGGACGCTAATAACCAATATGGGTGGGCCATGTGTCACGCGCTTCCTTTTGGTGGATTTCAGTGGGTTTCACCTGAAGAAATAAACCTACAAAGACTAGAAGAAGATGATCCTCATGGATACATATTAGAAGTTGACATCGAGTATCCTGCTGAACTCCATGATCTGCATAATGATCTACCATTCCTGCCTGAGTGTCAGAAACCTAAGGACTCGACTACGAAGAAGCTAATTCCTCACCTTGGATCACGAACGAAGTATGTAGTACATTACATGACTTTGAAGCAAGCTCTTAGTCATGGCCTGCGACTAACAAAAATTCATCGTGTGCTACAATTTCGACAGTCACAGTGGTTAAAACCGTATGTGGAATTTAATAACAGACTACGACAACAAGCCGCAAATGATTTTGAGAAGGATCTCTACAAACTGTTTAACAACGCCATGTTTGGAAAAACAATGGAGAACCTTCGTAATCGTGTGGATATACGGTTGGTGACAAACGAGAAGACTCTGGAAAAGTTAATTGCAAAGCCTACGTTTATCGACAGGACAATATATGCTTCTAATCTAGCTGCTGTACATATGGCCTCTCGTCGGATCGTGTTCAACAAGCCTATATACATCGGTATGAGTGTATTGGATATCTCCAAGACATTAATGTATAACTATCATTACGACGTGTTGTTGCCTTATTATGGAGCTGAAAACCTGAAGCTTATGTATATGGACAGTGATTCGTTCATTCATCGTGTTACAACTGAAGATGTGTACCAGGACAAGCTACGTTTTCTCGAACAGCTAGATACAGCTGATTACCCTGTCACCATATATGCTATTCAGCTCTAAACAAGAAGGTGTTGGGAAAATTTAAAGATGAGGCTAATGGTAAAATCATCCTACGCTTTGTTGGACTACGTCCTAAGATGTATGCCTTAGATATTCAAGGCTCAATGATAAAAAAGATTAAAGGTATAAAACGTAGCGCTATTAAGCAGTACATTTCGTTTGACAGCTATACAGACTGTCTTAAAACCGGAGAAATCATCAGAACACCCACGAATCTGATCCTGTCTCGGGAGCATGCTCTTGCCACAGTGCAAGTGAATAAAATTGCATTGACTCCGTTTGATGATAAAAGAATTATTGCTGAGGACGGCATAACGACATATGCGTATGGACATTACGCCATTACAAACAGTGCTTAAAAGAATGTAAGTCAAAGATAAAGATTTTCTCGTGAGTCTACAATCTTAAAAAAATGAAGGTTATCCGTGTGCTGTATATGCAACTATCTGACGACCGATGAAGAAAGAAGAAGATGGAAGGGAAGGTGGTAACCCTGCCATTAGGGGCAATCCTAGTGCTAGTCTCAAGCGTAGATAAAAAGGGGAGAGACACCTATAACGAACTAAAATAAAGGTATGTTGACGTAAACTTTTCAATTAAAACTCTCGAATAATAAAAACTGAATAAAGCATTGCATTTTCACTAAAAGAAAGTTGAGGTTATCTCTGGTTAGCCAGATTAGGTTAGTCGATGACTGAGTAGAATAGATGATGAGATGAACGTTTGGGGTTGGTCAGGTTAATCTAGGCTAGGTTCTCGTACTCATTGTCTAAGTTATGAAGGATGGATTAGCTTAGATTACCTTAGCAATGGGTTGGTTACGTGTTGTTCTTACGTTTTGTTACGTGGTTACATGGTTGATACGTGTTGTTACGTCGTGTGACGTTTCTGGTTACGAGATGTCATGTGATGTTATGAGGATACGTGCTTATGTTACTTAGTATGACGTCTTGTCATGCTGTTATGTTACGTTGTGTTACGTCTTGTTACGTGGTTACGTTAGATGATGATAGGAATGAATAGACAATGAGAAGATCCAGAGCAAACAAGGTGGCAATAGGTTAGGACGTATACTTTACTGTAAACCTATATACAGTTTGTCCCTCTCCGTCTCGCACACTACTGTTTAACATATATAAAGTTTGTAAGGTTTAGAAAATAAGTATATAAAAGTGTTGTAACGCTGGATGAGAAAAGTTTTATAATCGAATTACTCTCTATATTACCGCATAAACCTACATTTCTCCTCCTTCAACCCCTGTCTATCCTTGTATCTCTCCCGTTTTCCATATTTCTCCCATATAAACGTATACTCTACTCCTCAAACCATGTCTGGACTAGCACCTCTCCTCGTATGCCCTACCGCTCTCATATAAATGCATTTTCCTCCTTAAAGACTCTCTCAACCTAGCACCTACCTTCGTTTTCCTCGTCTCTCCATATAATGGCATACTCTCTCATTTAGACCTTCCTGTCTAGCCTAGCACTTCTCCTCATATTCCCCTACCTCTCTCATATAAGACGCATTCCCTCCTTCAACGCCGTCTAGCCTAGCATCGACCCTCGTATTCCCTATCTCTCGCATATAAACGCCTACTCTATCATTCAAAACTCCTAGTCTAATACCTCTCCTCGGTTCGCTATCTCGCTCATATAAAACGCCATATTCTACCCTTCAAGTCCTGTTTAGTATAGCATCTTTCCTTGTATCCCCTATCTCTCTCGTATAAAGCATATCCCTCCCTCCTTTAGCATCTGACTAGCCTAGCATCAGCCCTGGTATTCCCTATCTCTCCCCTATACACGCATTTTCCTCCTTGAACTGTCGCATCTACCCTCGTTTTCCCTATAAACGCAAAAGTAGCCTAGCTTCTGTCTATCATGTCATCTGTCCCCGTTTTCCATATATTCCTCATATAAACGTATACCGAGCTCCTTAACCTCTGTCTACACTAGCACCTCCCCTCGTATGCCCTATCTCTGACGTATAAAGCATATCTCTCCCTCCTTCAGTCCCTGCTCTACCTCAGAACTCTCCTCGTTTTCCGTATCTCTCCCATATAAACGCATTTTTTCCTCCTTGAAGGTTCTCTCAACCTAGCATATACCCTCGTTTTCCTCGTCTCTTCATATAAAAAGCCATACTCTACCCTTCAAACCCTGAATAGTCTAGTATCTCTCCACGTATCCCCTATCTCTCCTGTATATATGTTCATATTCCCCCTGCTTCAGCATCTGTCTATCCTAGCCTCTGTTCACGTTTTCCCTATCTTTCCCATATAAAAGCATATTCCACATCTCAAACCCTATCTAGTCTAACACTTCTCCTCGTATTCCACGTATCTCTCATATAAAGCACATCCTCATTCCTTCAACCTCTATCTAGCCTAGCATCGATCCTCGTAGTCCCTATCTTCCCCATATAAACGCATTTTCCTCCGTGAACCGCCGCATATACCCTCGTTTTCCCTATCCTTTCCCATATAAACGCAAAAATGCGCTCGGTCTGTCCTATATAACCTACTTGTGTCGTTAAAATTGACATGAAGATTTGGACAACTGCTTCAAGGAATTACCCCACCCCCAAGCAGCAACTGAAAGGAGGTTTTGCGTTTATTTCCCGCCATTTCAATAATTTGCGTTATACGTGGATTGGTATAGGAGGGCGAGTGTGCGAGTGTATACTTACGCCGTGATTTAAAACGGAAGTGTCAACCAAACCACTTATTGTATAATTCGAATTAACAACCAGTAAATATTCATCTGTTATATAGCATCATGGACATTAAATCTTTTTAGAATATATAATATATACAATAATCGATGACGCTCTAAAGGAATATTCACGTCTTTATGTAGCGCAATATGATTATGTTGGGTGAATGCATTATTTTTAAGACAGTAATTGAAACAGTACTGTACTAATGGAGAGGCAGTCGTTTCACGACGGCATAAACGAGAAGTACGCCATAGGTAAGTTACATATCTTGTTTTGTGTGAAAGAGCTTCACTTATCGTTTAGACCACGAGCTGCCTCTGTTGGCTCTGGGAGTTTCTCAAATACAGGCGTGTTTTTAAAGTACCAATATTTTTTTTTAAAAATAATACAAAATTATTTTCGAAGTACTTTATTATCATTTATTTCCTTACACTAATTCTCCACATAGTCACAGTCGTTATTCAGGCACTTGTCTAACGGGAAACCAGTTTTTGTATGCCTCGTCAAACAATTATGCCGCTTGCGATGAAAGCCAAGTCTGCACTTCTTGATTCACATCATCATCATCATCATCATCATCTTCTTCGTTGTTGAAATGTATTGCACCAAGCTATTTCTTCAAATGAAGAAACATGAAAATCGCTCGGTGCCAAATGCGGGCAGTAGGGAGGGTGATGGAATTGTTCCCAAATAATTTATGCGATCAAATATTGAGTTTGTTTGGCTTTGAGTGGCCGGCCATTGTCACTCATTGTTTCCCCATAGCCTCGCAAATTGATAATGAATGTCTGGTGGCGTAAAATTTCTCGTTTTTAAAAAAACGAATCACTGATCGGCCTTCATAGTCGGTCTGTCGTTCGATTGTTTTGAACATTTTGAAACGCTTTAACAATAGGGAAACACGAAGTGACGATTGCTCACAGTTGCATCTGGCTTCCTAATGAATGAAGGAAGTGATCGCACATGCTCAAATCGCGACTGCAGCGACAAAATATTAAAACGGCTCGTACTTTTTCTACTCGTTTTAAAGCGGAAATGACAGTTCATTTGCCGCATTGGTTACTAGTATAATTAAGATTAACTCCCGAAGTTTTGATTTTTCTGGGAAAACAGATGTCAGTTGTAGTTTTGTATGCAGTGTTGTAAGTCATACACACAGTTTTTCAACATATTTTAATCAGAATAGGTTACTTTAAGTTCACTTTTCAAGGCCACAAAATAAAAAAAAGATCCGCAATTCCCTTTTAGAGAGAGAAACGCTCTTTCTAGGAATGATCGCGAAAATACTTCAAATCAAGGAGAGTAAAAACTCAAAGTTTTGGATCCTCCGAAAATCGTTCGGAGTATCAATGATCTCACTATATAGTCGTCTATAGGGACATTTTCCTTCTTCCCCCTTCATTGAGTCATGTTTTGAAACATGATTAGCAATAAATATAAGTGGTATATTCCAGTTTTGTCCAGAGCTGATCAAAATTGTTTCTCAAACGCTGGAGGTGGTTTTTAAATTCGTCATTGTTATACTGCAAAATGCTACATCAAATCTTTTGGTTTGGAGAATTTTAAAGACAGCATGAGAATGAGGAAACAATTTCCAATATAAAATCTAAAGAAATCGAAAATTTCAAAGGAAAGAAACGACGAAGAAAATGGCTGCAGAGGACCAGGAAGCAGTAGCTGTTATATTTGTGTGTTGTTTCAAATATGCAAGCTACTTCATAAACAATAAAACAACACATTTTTCTCATTTTCTCAGAATTTTACTTTTTCAACTCCTTTGGACGGTTTTTTTTTTCAGAAACTGTTAGAAATTCTACGGCCAGTTTGGCTCAAAACTATTCCCTATGATGATAAATATTTTGGTGTTATAACTTTTCTCTATTTTGGTTTTTTATAGATTTTGTGCCATGAAATACACAAGAATTTAAAAGAAAAACTCTTTGTTCGTAGTGTAAAATAATTTTAAAACCACTGAAAAGTGATACTGAAAAACTGTTGCACAGAATATATCATTCGAATACTGTGTGTGCAATGAGTTTTCATGCAACTTCTGCAAAGAGAGATTGATAAAAGTATACACGCTGTATGATTTATGAAAAATTCAATGCAGTGTTTCGTTTTACTTATTGTTCAAATTTTTTTAATAAAAAGTAAACATATACAGAAGATACGAACTAAAATGGATATAAGGATTTTCATTGTTTTGGGACAAAAATTGCGGCTATAATAGGGAATTTAGTTCATGAAGGTGTTTCTGCCTACGTAACCCCATAAGGACTGCCATTACCCTAAATAAGTAAATATAAATACCCAAGCCAGATCCGAATACGGAACTGATATATCTGAGACTAAATATTTAAATAATATTACCTCTGCGAACAGGAGGGCTCTTAGAATTCCTCAGATGTAAATAATGCGTCAAAACCAGTATTATTGGTTGTCAGAACGCTAAATATAAAATCAAATCCACACTCAAACACAGGCCGTCCACACCTCAGAGAAACTATGCTTTTAAATAATGTGTTTTCTTTGAACAGACAAATACACCCTCTTACACAAAAGCAATGTGTTTATTGAATGTGAGTTAAAATGTAAAAATAGATGCAGCTTTAAAAATATTCTTGTTTTTAAAGAAAGTTAACTGCTGGTTTCTTACACATGTCTCAAATAATTAAAGTCACTTAAGCAAAAACTCAATAATGCAAAGGAGTCGTGAATGAAACAATTTACCTTGAACAACGGCTTTCTAAACCCAATACATGGAATATGAAAACCTATAAAACTTTATACTTAAATTGAAATATCTATATGTGTTCAATATAACATAAGAGTGTAAATGAACTGAGAATGTTATCTAAGTGTTTCATAGTGAACGACTCAAATAATTAAAATATCATATACAAAGCAACTGACAATAATAGTTACTGTGAAAATGATGCAGAAGAAATAGTAAGGAAAAATATATTTTCCTAGCATCTTGCCATCAAGAACAGAGAGAGTCACATCAACTGACCACTTAGTGTTGCAAGACTATCATCCCGGATAACAAACCATCATATAAGGTGAAGCAAAACTGATAGATGGTACAATTGACCTCAGATTGAGGTTATGCTACGGAGATCGTGGATACAGTACTGGTACGCAAAGCAAAGCATCGGATATGTTCTCGTTATACTGAATAGCTTCTGTCAGGAATTTCAGGGTGGGTCTCCGCATGAGGGGTCCGATACTTCCCCTTAAAGGTTTGGACTAGAAAAATGAGCGTAAGGTTTTATTGCGTAAGGTTTCTACAATCATTTAAACCGAACACTAGCTTCCACTTGTCTTTATCACATCTCCGTGTAACTAACTTGAAACACACAAAAATAAAAACTAACAAATGAGACATGCTATAAAATGTAAAACGAAGTATGGGTCAGGTATAATCTCCCTTAATGAATTCTTCTTTGATTCGTCTAAACAAGAGGATGGTTAGACCAATGTAGCATGTAACGATTCGATCTTATTCAAGGAGGAAATGGACGAGAAACTAGTTACCTGCAGCGCTGAAATGCATAACAACCGTACCATTTGTAGGAAACTCTTATTCTGATATTGACATGGAAACAAAGCCTAAAACAATTGCTACTAAGAAGATAGTATATCAATGTATTTGTAAATTTCAGTAATACAATTATTCCATAAGCATTTAGATCTGGCTGGCAGGTTCCTTGTTCTGTGACGACATACTCCCAGGTAAAATTGCTCGCTACCCCGCGATATATGCCAGGTGAGCTTCAACTGAACAGTAGCGGCACGGTGCCTATGCTTTAACTGAGTGTGCTTTATATTTCTGAGGTAATATAATGACAGTACACATTATTGACAACGGACTAGGAATTTGAATCCATCACAGAGGGAATAACGATACTTTTGTACGTTTTAATTTAATGTACCAATAGAATCATGAAATACGTAACTGCAGAGGCATTCGATTACATGATACGGCTACGAAGTTTCTTGTAACATCTTAAGCATTAGTACCACTGTTTTCCGTTTAGAAGGTTTAAAATAGGCAGCTTATTTTAACACACCCACACTCTCCCTCTCTCTCTCAAATTCCACACAATACAGTTTTATACATTTTGGTTGCGCCATGTATAGCGTACCTTCATGTGAAACACACCATTACTTTGTATCACGGCCTTACCCAGTCTCCACACATTCTCGAGCTTTCCCCCCTCTTTTCTCCCTCACTACTTTTGTAATATTTGGAGCCATAGTTTGAATTACATACACATGAAGAACGCTTTCCAAGTTCAGATCAGAAATTTGGTTTCTATCTTTAGGTTTGCAGACATAGGCGTGAACTTAGGGGAGGTTAAGACACTTTCTGCCCTCCTAACTTACAAGGCCAGGGGTATAGCCTATCGTAATTTTACTGAAGAGGCTTGGCCTCTCCACCAAAAAATGAAGATCTCTCGTTAAAGAAGCAAATAACTGTTTAAATAAACCGAGCGCAGTTGCAAAGGATTGCCCTTATTTCAAATGCAGAGTTCAATTATTAAACGAAAACAATGATGACGCAACCTAGGTTTTAGTTAAAATCGGAGCACATAAATACTGATATGTTCTTGTTGATACATCTGTAGTCTCATTCCCTATTATTGACAAATATTTTTTCAGTTTTAACCAGGATCAGTTTTGCGAAGTAAGGTGTGATGCAAAACGTAGTTAAATTTTTATGTCGTGAGAATCCTCTTATAGGCATCACGTTGCATCCATTTTGGAGGTCGTGTCTATTCTCACACCTAATTAGTAGTACGCTTTTAAAATTACTTTTGTCATTTGTGTATACATGGATTGAAGTTCCTCGCATTCGCCTAAACTACGTTGCTGTCATCTGTTCTCGTGAAGAAGCGACAAACTTGGAAATTTTCATTCAGTGCTCTGCAGACGGGTTTTTAAGCATGAATGGACATTTTTTAGTGTTTAACCCTCGCTCTTACTGCATACAGCACCACAGACATTGGACATTGGCGATACATGCAATGAAATGATAATTTGGAAAGGAAATTAGAAAACCTTCTAGGCTAAAGTTTAAGGTACCTCCCCGGAATTTGTCAGTTATGAGGACTGAAGAAGACTTCAGTTAAGGAGCACGACCCTGGCGGGATTTGAACCGCATACCTCCCGTTCATGAGTTCATGTCTTAATGACATCCGCCACCCTTATCGACAGGAATTAACTGAGACGGAACACTTTCGCCGAAAAACAGTAAGACAAGATTCAACAGATGTAGTATTATTTTTCTTCAAGCTTTAAATAAAGTAATCATTTACTTAATTTTCACCACCGATCTTATATGTTCCGTAATATAATTAAATACCTTTTACTATAGTAATTAAAATAATTAATTCATTAATATTCAAATTTATTGCATAATCTTGCCGCCCCCCCAAATGTTTAACAAGCTTTTGCCTGTGTTTGCAGATATTCATACAGGAAAAGAAGTTTTCACATATGTAAGTAGAACCGAATGAGCTAAGCATCCTGGCAGCAAATTTGTGGAACCGAGGGAACCTTATTTGGTGGAATTTTTTATAAAAGGATGTTAATCCCTTTTTGTTTTGAAATCCGTTTTTCATGGCAATATCATTTTGTAAATTAGTTATTTGTAATTGCAATAACGTTGGAATTCATGTCAATATCTACTAAAATGGTGTTGCAAAGATGTGGAAATCGGATTGGAAATTTGTAGTATCTTAAAATCGGCTACAAAATTCTTGACTTAATTCTCCCAATAGTTATACATAGTCATATCGGTAATTGGGTGAAATACTGTAGACAACTTTAGATAATGTGAGAGGAGTTTATGGTCTTTCACCATTGCATTCTTATATGTCCTCCTTGATAAATACTCAAACTTCAATAAACATGATCGTGGTCCAAAATCATTACTGCACTATCCACCACTGTGTCGATTCGTGTTTATAGTGATACACCTCTACCACACACTCTGTCCTGCCCTTTCCTCGGAACACGTAACTCGCAGCAGCTTCTGCCGACCACTGATTTAGCTACATTATTATATTATTATCATCATTATTATTACTATTATTATTATTATTATTGTCATTATTACTATTATTAATAATTGTTGTTGGCCTGCTTAATTAAATATGTTAAAACTACTTCTGCCATTTCGATAGCTCTTCTTATGTCCGTATACGGTAGAAATTTGGAACCTTTGGTATCATCTGTAATTATGCAGTAACAACAGAAACAAAATAATGTTGAAATAACAATGATAATAGAAGCAGCACTAGGATATGGTTTTAGGACACACAATAAATACGGCTATTAGCGCCCTAACTATGTATGAAACACCATCAACAATTTAAAATAAAATGTCACATCTCCCGGATAAATCTCTAGTCCTACAAATTGGAAAACCGTGAATAACTGCGGAAAGTATAGCTGAAAGACAAGCAAAGAATCACTTAAAGTCGCCGGGAGGAGAATAGCGCCAGTAATGAGAGTCGCCATTCTAATAGCGGATATTATACGCGGCGGGCTAATCTGCTACGATGAAAAATATCTAGTACACGCTCTCCAGCACATAAAGCATCAGCCAGCATTTGGGATATGGTTTCTGGTAAACAAACACAAAGACACGGGTAACTGAGCTATAAAACCGACAGCGAATTAAAACATGCTGTACCTTCAACGGCTCAATATAATGAGCGCAAAGAGGTGCAGGGTGAGGGTACAACTGACTGTGACAAAAACGGCAGTGCCCGAGACGCAATATGAATGAAATCACTTTCTCGCAGCGGGAGACCCGGGAGTTCTTGAGTTTTTTTATTTATGGACGCTCTTTAACTACTATGGTCCTTAGCGTCCCATTCTATATTGGGCGTGAAGGACCGGTAATTTTGCTCAGAGGCCTCTTTATCAGGCTTGAGGTTCTTTTACGTGCCGTAAATCTATGACACGAGTAGTAATAGTCCCGGATGAGCCAATTGTTTTAACGATAATCCTGCCGCTAGGGGCGCTCGTGTCGCCAGTGTCGCTGCGTGCGACGGCGGCGGCGGTAAGTTTGAAAAGCGCCCTGAGCGGTAGGATTATCGTTATTGCAATTGGTTCATCTGGGACGAGTTAAAAGAATTGAGGATTAGGGTAAGGTGAAGGAAGAAGAGGAAGTGACGTGGAGTGTTTTGATTGGTTCGTTAATTTGGGTGGAAGATGAAGGAAGGAAGATGGAAGAGTATGGAGGTCGCGTGATGGAGAGGAGCTGGGTGGCGAGGTGTTGTCTGTGCGGAGGTCGGGACTGAAAGAGGGAAAAGATGGGGGAGCGAGGGATAAAAAGTGTAACAGAAAGTGACGTGTGAAGTTGTGATTGGTGGGAATAAGAAGTGATTTTATTGGTGGAAAGGAGCAAATGAAAGTTGTTGATTGGTAAGAATAAGAGAGATTATGATTGGTGGAAAGAAAAAGGTGTGGGAGTGGGGTATGTTGGAGGTGATGGGAAAGGTAAGTTTTGCTAGCAACAAGATTTGCAAAAGCCTGTTGAGAACTGATCAGCAATTTTTTTGAACGTTGGATGGTAGTTTTCTTGAGTGGATAGAGAGATGGGGCGATATGAGATGCGGTGGCGAAAATGGGAACTAAATAAGATGGTTGGGACAAGAGGTTTAAGGACGAGGAAATTTGGAGGTTAGTGGTGAACATGGCGGTCGCAAGAGGTGGGGGGGTAAGGAGACGCGGTGGTGAGAATGGGAACTAAAAGAAGATGGCGGTAGCAAGAGCTTAGAAGAGTAGATTTTGAGGTTAAAATAGTGGGAACTAAAAATGGCGGAGGGTCTACGACAAGGAGATGCGGTGAGAACTAAACAAGATGGCGGACGCAAGAGGAGGGTAAGGAGATTTGAGGTTACAGTACCAAAACACGAAAGGATATATTCCTACGCCAAGCAGGTCCGAAAAATAATTATGCGTGTGGTACTTACCTGTTACTGGTGTGGATGCGTCACCAAAAGCGCGGCACGCGACGCGAAAAAATAAAAGCAAACTGTTTTTGAAAATGCTTAACCAGCTTTAAGATCAACCAACATCACTACGCACTGATATACCTAGGTTTTTAAAGCGGTACAGACAACCTTTGCAGAGGCGTAATTTAACTATACCAAAAACCTGGTACTGGACCATCGTGATAGTCGCTAGCGTACGTAGGAGCAGGGTTCTCATAGCCGGTCGAAAGCGGTCAAAAACGTGTACGACGTAGGTGTTCACAGTAGCTGCTGTCGAGTCAACCGTCGAGGTGTGAATGAACGAGATCTGTTCTTGCCGGCAATCTGGTTGGGAGATGAGAGGCGCGGTGGTGAAAATGGGAACTAAATAAGATGGCGGAGGCATGAAGTTGAGGTTAAGGAGCGGTGAGGTGTTGTCTGTGCGGAAGTTGGGGCTGAAAGAGGGGGAAAGATGGCGAACGAGGGATAAAAAGTATAACAGAAAGTGACGTGTGAAGTTGTGATTGGTGGGAATAAGAAGTGATGTTATTGGTGGAAAGGAACAAATGAAAGTTGTTGATTGGTGAGAATAAGAGAGATTATGATTGGTGGAAAGAAAAAAGGTGTGGGAGTGGGGTATGTTGGAGGTGATGGAAAAGGTAAGTTTTGCTACCAACAACATTTGCAAAAGCCTATCCAGAACTCATCAGCAATTTTAAATAACTAGTGTTTCGGGGTTTTCTCTGGTTGGTAGACGAATGCAAGCTGTTTCTGCCATACTTATATTATTCGTCTTTTCCTTTTTTTCTTTTTGTCTTTTTGTTTTTTCGTTTTTTAAAAAATAACTAGTTTTTGGGGTTTTCTGCGGTTGGTAAACGAATGCAAGCTCTTTCTGCTTTTTCATAGGTTTTCCCTGGTTGGTAGGCGTTTTCTGTTGTGGTTGACGAAGCCGTTTCTAATTTTCGAGGTTTTCTCAGGTTTTTTAGCGGTTGTCCCTGCCCGGTAGGCAAATGATGAAGTTTTACCTTGTCGGCCCACGGATACTAGGCACATACTCGCACACACACACACACACACACACACCCGTTGCAGTTGTCATACTTATATTATTCGTCTTTTCCTTTTTTTCTTTTTTTTTCTTTGTGTTTTTTCGTTTTTTTACAAAATAACTAGTTTTTTGGAGGTTTTCTGCGGTTGGTAAACGAATGCAAGCTCTTTCTGCTTTTTCATAGGTTTTCCCTGGTTGGTAGGCGTTTTCTGTAGTGGTTGACGAAGCCGTTTCTAATTTTCAAGGTTTTCTCAGGTTTTTTAGTGGTTGTCCCTGTCCGGTAGGCAAATGATAAAGTTTTTCTATAATGTCGTCGTTTTGGCTTGTGGCGCACGGATACTAGGCACATACTCGCGGACACACACACAGACAGACACACAGACAGACACACACACGGACATGTTTCCAAAAATGCTTTTTTTTTGGATTCAGGAGGTCTCAAAACGTGTATTTCCGGTGAAATCTCGGTATCGAATTTTTGGGTGGAATGCAATACTTCCCCTACTTACTATACGTAGTAGAGAAAGTAAAAAAGTATAAGTATTGGAAAATTTAAGGAAATTACAAGCAATATCTCGAAAACGGTTCACTCAACAAAAGAAATGTATATGGCATAAGTTGTGTATTGTAACGCGATCTACATTTTTTGTGTAGTAAAATTTTGTCTATCTCTTATGGTTTACCAGTTATGCAAAAGGCGTTCACAATGAAGAATACTTTTGGAGACATTCCCAGAAAATTTGAGATATACATTTCATTTCTCATGATATTTTCATCAAAATCGTTATAGCCATTTTTGAGAAAATTAAAAAAAGTGTACTATCTTGTTTTCATGGGTTTTCCAGATCGGTAGGCGTTAGAATACTCTTAGAGCTTTTTTTCAGGTTTTTTAGTGGTTGTCGCTGTCCGGTAGGCAAATGATAAAGTTTTTCTATAATGTCGTCGTTTTGGCTTGTGGCGCACGGATACTAGGCACATACTCGCACACAAGCACACACACAGACAGACACACAGACAGACACACACACACACGGACATGTTTCCAAAAATGCTTTTTTTTGGATTCAGGAGGTCTCAAAACGTGTATTTCCGGTGAAATCTCGGTATCGAATTTTTGGGTGGAATGCAATACTTCCCCTACTTACTATACGTAGTAGAGAAAGTAAAAAAGTATAAGTATTGGAAAATTTAAGGAAATAACAAGCAATATCTCGAAAACGGTTCACTCAACAAAAGAAATGTATATGGCATAAGTTGTGTATTGTAACGCGATCTACATTTTTTGTGTAGTAAAATTTTGTCTATCTCTTATGGTTTACCAGTTATGCAAAAGGCGTTCACAATGAAGAATACTTTTGGAGACATTCCCAGAAAATTTGAGATATACATTTCATTTCTCATGATATTTTCATCAAAATCGTTATAGCCATTTTTGAGAAAATTAAAAAAAGTGTACTATCTTGTTTTCATGGGTTTTCCAGATCGGTAGGCGTTAGAATACTCTTAGAGCTTTTTTCAGGTTTTTTAGTGGTTGTCCCTGTCCGGTAGGCAAATGATAAAGTTTTTCTATAATGTCGTCGTTTTGGCTTGTGGCGCACGGATACTAGGCACATACTCGCACACACACACAGACAGACGCACAGACAGCCACACACACACGGACATGTTTCCAAAAATGCTTTTTTTTGGATTCAGGAGGTCTCAAAACGTGTATTTCCGGTGAAATCTCGGTATCGAATTTTTGGGTGGAATGCAATACTTCCCCTACTTACTATACGTAGTAGAGAAAGTAAAAAAGTATAAGTATTGGAAAATTTAAGGAAATAACAAGCAATATCTCGAAAACGGTTCACTCAACAAAAAAAATGTATATGGCATAAGTTGTGCATTTTAACGCGATCTACATTTTTTGTGTAGTAAAATTTTGTCTATCTCTTACGGTTTACCAGTTATGCAAAAGGCGTTCACAATGAAGAATACTTTTGGGACATTCCCAGAAAATTTGAGATATACATTTCATTTCTCATGACATTATCTTAAACATATGATATTTTCATCAAAATCGTTATAGCCATTTTTGAGAAAATTAAAATTTTCGAAAAATTTTCCATGTAAAGGGTACTCTGGAACAGAGTTTTATATACAATTTTACAAGTTGTTTTAAGAAATTGTTAAATTTCGGTACCGAAAAAAATAAAAAATACGGTTTTCCAAAAGATTTCGAAAGAACTAAGTTGCTGTATCAAAATTTCCTTGTTACAAATTGTGCATTTATTTCTTAAGGAAACCAGGAATACAGATTTTTTATAAATTTTAGCGTGCACCGATCTGTATTTTTAACCTTTACGCCTACGTTTCTCGTCACCATTGCTGAAGAGGTTGGTATTTCTACTCTCTCTACCACGTAAAATAGTAGGTAGAGGAGGTATGCATTGCATCCAAATATTCAATATTGAGATTTCACTGGAAAACTAAATACTTGTTTTGAGGTTTCCTGAATAAGAACATTTTTAGAAAATTCTGTGTGTATGTGTCAGAGCAGCATAACTCAAAAATGAAAAGTTGGATAAATACTAAACTTGGTATTTAGGTTGAGTACCTTCCAAAGATACGACACAGAGATTTTCAAGAAAGTCCCTCCACCCCAAACTACCCTTTACATGAACTATTTTCCGAAATGTTTTATTTTCTAAAACTGTCTCTGACGATTTTAATTACAACACCATATATTAAAGACATTTATATGAAAATAAAATGTATATCTTGAATTTTGTGGAAATAGCCTGTGAAGTCCTCTTGATTCGGAAGAAATTTTCTATGATCTTGTATAACTGCTAAGGTTTGAGGGAAACATACAATACAATCGTACTCACCTTAAAGAGATAGAGGGTAGAGGTCGTACGAACGTAGCACTTGAGAATTTTTATTCAACAGTTGGTGTTACTCCTTAGAAAGGAAGTATCTGCTGTTTCTATTTAATTCTTACATTTTACATAACACGTATGCACGGCACAACACAAAACACTACACACGACACTCATAGTTTTAAATATTGCACTAATAACATCAGGAATAAGTGACCCACTTGTCATCCTCATACAGCACTACACGCAAAGAACGTGTGCTGATGTAAGTGAAAACAGGCGTGAGAAGCGGAAATTCGTCAGCAATAGAATGCAAACTTATTGTCGATGGTGGGGATCGCGCAGTGGCGGATTGTGACAGGATGACCGCGTTTTTTTACAACTTGACAATTTTGTGGCGAAATGAGGCATTTAACTCGACGCGCATGTTGAAACAGCAGTTGCGATAAGCGAGCTTATAAAAAAAAATGGCTCTAACGATTTTGATTGCAGCTTCGATACGTGTCCACAGAGACCTTAATGCTAGGCAACTGTACCTGTGTTTCTATACGTGAACGTCAGATGGCAGCTTCGATACGTGTTCACGGAGACCTTAGTGCTAGGCAACTGCACCTCTGTTTCTATACGTGAACGGCAGATTGCAGCTTCGATAAGTGACCACGGAGACCTTAGTGCTAGGCAACTGTACCTCTGTTTCTATACGTGAACGACAGATTGCAGCTTCGTTACGTGTCCACGGAGACCTTAGTGCTAGGCAACTATACCTCTGTTTCTATACGTGAACGGCAGATTGCAGGTTGGATACGTGTCCACGGAGATCTTAAGGCTAGGCAACTATACCTGTTTGTATACGTGAACGGCAGATTGCAGCTTCGATACGTGTCCACGGAGACCTTAGTGCTAGGCAACTGCACCTGTGTTTCTATACGTGAACGTCAGACGGCAGCTTCGATACGTGTCCACGGAGACCTTAGTGCTAGGCAACTGTACCTCTGTTTGTATACGTGAACGGCAGATTGCAGCTTCGATACGTGTTCACGGAGACCTTAGTGCTAGGCAACTGCACCTCTGTTCCTATACGTGAACGGCAGATTGCAGCTTCGATACGTGTCCACGGAGACCTTAGTGCTAGGCAACTGTACCTCTGTTTCTATACGTGAACGGCAGATTACAGCTTCGATACGTGTCCACGGAGACCTTAGTGCTAGGCAACTATACCTCTGTTTCAATACGTGAACGGCAGATTGCAGGTTCGATACGTGTTCACGGAGACCTTAGTGCTACGCAAATGCACCTCTGTTTCTATACGTGAACGGCAGATTGCAGCTTCGATACGTGTCCACGGAGACCTTAGTGCTAGGCAACTGTACCTGTGTTTCTATACGTGAACGGCAGATTGCAGCTTCGATACGTGTCCACGGAGACCTTAGTGCTAGGCAACTATACCTCTGTTTCTATACGTGAACGGCAGATTGTAGGTTGGATACGTGTCCACGGAGATCTTAGTGCTAGGCAACTATACCTGTTTCTATACGTGAACGGCAGATTGCAGCTTCGATACGTGTCCACGGAGAACTTAGTGCTAGGCAACTGCACCTGTGTTTCTATACGTGAACGTCAGATGGCAGCTTCGATACGTGTCTACGCAGACCTTAGTGCTAGGCAACTGCACCTCTGTTTGTATACGTGAACGGCAGATTGCAGCTTCGATACGTGTCCACGGAGACCTTAGTGCTATGCAACTGCACCTGTGTTTCTATACGTGAACGGCAGATTACAGCTTCGATACGTGTCCACGGAGACCTTAGTGCTAGGCAACTATACCTCTGTTTCTATACGTGAACGGCAGATTTCAGGTTCGATACGTGTTCACGGAGACCTTAGTGCTAGGCAACTGCACCTCTGTTTCTATACGTGAACGGCAGATTGCAGCTTCGATACGTGTCCACGGAGACCTTAGTGCTAGGCAACTGCACCTGTGTTTCTATACGTGAACGTCAGATGGCAGCTTCGATACGTGTCCACGGAAACCTTAGTGCTAGGCAACTGTACCTCTGTTTCTATACGTGAACGGCAGATTGCAGGTTGGATACGTGTCCACGGAGATCTTAGTGCTAGGCAACTATACCTGTTTGTATACGTGAACGGCAGATTGTAGCTTCGATACGTGTCCACGGAGACCTTAGTGCTAGGCAACTGCACCTGTGTTTCTATACGTGAACGTCAGATGACAGCTTCGATACGTGTCCACGGGGACCTTAGTGCTAGGCAACTGTACCTCTGTTTCTATACGTGAACGGCAGATTGCAGCTTCGATACGTGTCCACGGAGACCTTTCGCTTCAGGTGACAAAATAACACTAGGCACTTGTGTGCCGTGGTGTAAGCCGCAATCACGGCATTGGTAGCGTGGATCTCCTTGGGGCTCTCCTCGGAGTTACCTCAACACCACGTACATGACCTGGTTCGTCACGGGTACGCAGGTCTGCACTACCACTTCCTCAGCGTTGAGCAGGCCAAGGAGGCGATCGTACCGGTACACCAGCTAGCACGTGGACATGTTATCTCGCTGTGGTGTTGCGTGTGCGAGGTATGGAAACTCAAGGAGGCAAAACATGCACGACCGAGGTTTAAAAAGCAGAACAAGTAGTGACGTGGAACGTTGTGATTGGTGAAAATAAGACGATCTCTGATAGGTGGACAAATTGAAATAACGTGATGTGATAGGCGAAAATAAAATCAAAGGTGATTGGATGAAAAATGACGACAAGGAATTAGCGGTGAATTTGTGAACTAAGATGGCAAAGATTTTTTTTTTAAAAACGGATAATATAAGTATGGCAACTGTAACGGTTTACGGCAAACGCGCGCCGCGCAATGCGTCACGCCGGTCATCTTGCTAATAATGGTTTTGTTTTATTGCCGGCGTGACGCATTGCGCGGCGGGCGTTTGCCGTAAACCGTTACAGTTGCCACACTTATATTATCCGTTTTTTTAAAAAAAAAAATCTTTGCCATCTTAGTTCACAAATTCACCGCTAATTCCTTGTCATTTTTCATCCAATCACCTTTGATTTTATTTTCGCCTATCACATCACGTTATTTCAATTTGTCCAACTATCAGAGATCGTCTTATTTTCACCAATCACAACGTTCCACGCCACTACTTGTTCTGCTTTTTAACCCTCGGTCGTGCATGTTTTGCGTCCTTGAGTTTCCATACCTCGCACACGCAACACCACAGCGCGATAACATGTCCACATGCTAGCTGGTGTACCGGTACGATCGCCTCCTGGGCCTGCTCAACGCCGAGGAAGTGGTAGTGCAGACCTGCGTACCCGTGACGAACAAGCTCATGTACGTGGTGTTGAGGTAACTCCGAGGAGAGCCCCAAGGAGATCCACGCTACCAATGCCGTGATTGCGGCTTACACCACGGCACACAAGTGCCTAGTGTTATTTTGTCACCTGAAGCGAAAGGTCTCCGTGGACACGTATCGAAGCTGCAATCTGCCGTTCACGTATAGAAACAGAGGTACAGTTGCCTAGCACTAAGGTCCCCGTGGACACGTATCGAAGCTGCCATCTGACGTTCACGTATAGAAACACAGGTGCAGTTGCCTAGCACTAAGGTCTCCGTGGACACGTATCGAAGCTGCAATCTTCCGTTCACGTGTACAAACAGGTATAGTTGCCTAGCACTAAGATCTCCGTGGACACGTATCCAACCTGCAATCTGCCGTTCACGTATAGAAACAGAGGTACAGTTGCCTAGCACTAAGGTTTCCGTGGACACGTATCGAAGCTGCCATCTGACGTTCACGTATAGAAACACAGGTGCAGTTGCCTAGCACTAAGGTCTCCGTGGACACGTATCGAAGCTGCAATCTGCCGTTCACGTATAGAAACAGAGGTGCAGTTGCCTAGCACTAAGGTCTCCGTGAACACGTATCGAACCTGCAATCTGCCGTTCACGTATAGAAACAGAGGTATAGTTGCCTAGCACTAAGGTCTCCGTGGACACGTATCGAAGGTGTAATCCGCCGTTCACGTATAGAAACAGAGGTGCAGTTGCCTAGCACTAAGGTCTCCGTGGACACGTATCGAAGTTGCAATCTGCCGTTCACGTATAGAAACAGAGGTGCAGTTGCCTAGCACTAAGGTCTCCGTGGACACGTATCGAAGCTGCAATCTGCCGTTCACGTATACAAACAGAGGTGCAGTTGCCTTTTACTAAGGTCTGCGTGGACACGTATCGAAGCTGCCATCTGACGTTCACGTATAGAAACACAGGTGCAGTTGCCTAGCACTAAGGTCTCCGTGGACACGTATCGAAGCTGCAATCTGCCGTTCACGTATACAAACAGGTATAGTTGCCTAGCACTAAGATCTCCGTGGACACGTATCCAACCTGCAATCTGCCGTTCACGTATAGAAACAGAGGTATAGTTGCCTAGCACTAAGGTCTCCGTGGACACGTATCGAAGCTGCAATCTGCCGTTCGCGTATAGAAACACAGGTACAGTTGCCTAGCACTAAGGTCTCCGTGGACACGTATCGAAGCTGCAATCTGCCGTTCACGTATAGAAACACAGGTGCAGTTGCCTAGCACTAAGGTCTCCGTGAACACGTATCGAACCTGCAATCTGCCGTTCACGTATAGAAACAGAGGTATAGTTGCCTAGCACTAAGGTCTCCGTGGACACGTATCGAAGCTGCAATCTGCCGTTCACGTATAGAAACAGAGGTGCAGTTGGCTAGCACTAAGGTCTCCGTGAACACGTATCGAAGCTGCAATCTGCCGTTCACGTATACAAACAGAGGTACAGTTGCCTAGCACTAAGGTCTCCGTGGACACGTATCGAAGCTGCCGTCTGACGTTCACGTATAGAAACACAGGTGCAGTTGCCTAGCACTAAGGTCTCCGTGGACACGTATCGAAGGTGCAATCTGCCGTTCACGTATACAAACATTTATAGTTGCCTAGCCTTAAGATCTCCGTGGACACGTATCCAACCTGCAATCTGCCGTTCACGTATAGAAACAGAGGTATAGTTGCCTAGCACTAAGGTCTCCGTGGACACGTATCGAAGCTGCAATCTGTCGTTCACGTATAGAAACAGAGGTACAGTTGCCTAGCACTAAGGTCTCCGTGGTCACTTATCGAAGCTGCAATCTGCCGTTCACGTATAGAAACAGAGGTGCAGTTGCCTAGCACTAAGGTCTCCGTGAACACGTATCGAAGCTGCCATCTGACGTTCACGTATAGAAACACAGGTACAGTTGCCTAGCATTAAGGTCTCTGTGGACACGTATCGAAGCTGCAATCAAAATCGTTAGAGCCATTTTTTTATAAGCTCGCTTATCGCAACTGCTGTTTCAACATGCGCGTCGAGTTAAATGCCTCATTTCGCCACAATATTGTCAAGTTGTAAAAAAACGCGGTCATCCTGTCACAATCCGCCACTGCGCGATCCCCACCATCGACAATAAGTTTGCATTCTATTGCTGACGAATTTCCGCTTCTCACGCCTGTTTTCACTTACATCAGCACACGTTCTTTGCGTGTAGTGCTGTATGAGGATGACAAGTGGCTCACTTATTCCTGATGTTATTAGTGCAATATTTAAAACTATGAGTGTCGTGTGTAGTGTTTTGTGTTGTGCCGTGCATACGTGTTATGTAAAATGTAAGAATTAAATAGAAACAGCAGATACTTCCTTTCTAAGGAGTAACACCAACTGTTGAATAAAAATTCTCAAGTGCTACGTTCGTACGACCTCTACCCTCCATCTCTTATAGGTGAGTACGATTGTATTGTATGTTTCCCTCAAACCTTAGCAGTTATACAAGATCATAGAAAATTTCTTCTGAATCAAGAGGACTTCACAGGCTATTTCCACAAAATTCAAGATATACATTTTATTTTCATATAAATGTCTTTAATATATGGTGTTGTAATTAAAATCGTCAGAGACAGTTTTAGAAAATAAAACATTTCGGAAAATAGTTCATGTAAAGGGTAGTTTGGGGTGGAGGGACTTTCTTGAAAATCTCTGTGTCGTATCTTTGGAAGGTACTCAACCTAAATACCAAGTTTAGTATTTATCCGACTTTTCATTTTTGAGTTATGCTGCTCTGACACATACACACAGAATTTTCTAAAAATGTTTTTATTCAGGGGACCTCAAAACAAGTATTTAGTTTTCCAGTGAAATCTCAATATTGAATATTTGGATGCAATGCATAATTCCTCTACCTACTATTTTACGTGGTAGAGAGAGTAGAAATACCAACCTCTTCAGCAATGGTGACGAGAAACGTAGGCGTAAAAGTTAAAAATATAGATCGGTGCACGCTAAAATTTATAAAAAATCTGTATTCCTGGTTTCCTTAAGAAATAAATGCACAATTTGTAACAAGGAAATTTTGATACAGCAACTTAGTTCTTTCGAAATCTTTTGGAAAACCGTATCTTTTATTTTTTTTCGGTACCGAAATTTAACAATTTCTTAAAACAACTTGTAAAATTGTATATAAAACTCTGTTCCAGACTACCCTTTACATGGAAAATTTTTCGAAAATTTTAATTTTCTCAAAAATGGCTATAACGATTTTGATGAAAATATCATATGTTTAAGATAATGTCCTGAGAAATGAAATGTATATCTCAAATTTTCTGGGAATGTCTCCAAAAGTATTCTTCATTGTGAACGCCTTTTGCATAACTGTTAAACCGTAAGAGATAGACAAAATTTTACTACACAAAAAATGTAGATCGCGTTAAAATGCACAACTTATGCCATATACATTTCTTTTGTTGAGTGAACCGTTTTCGAGATATTGCTTGTTATTTCCTTAAATTTTCCAATACTTATACTTTTTTACTTTTTCTACTACGTATAGTAAGTAGGGGAAGTATTGCATTCCACCCAAAAATTCGATACCGAGATTTCACCGGAAATACACGTTTTGAGACCTCCTGAATCCAAAAAAAAGCATTTTTGGAAATATGTCCGTGTGTGTGTCTGTCTGTGTGTCTGTCTGTGTGTGTGTGTGCGAGTATACCTTTTGACTTTTTTATCCAGGAAGCCTCAAAGCCTGTATATCTGGAAAAACCTCAGGATCATTTTTCCGGTACAGTATGACACTCTCTACCTACTATTTTACGTGGTAGAGAGAGTAGAAATACCAACCTCTTCAGCAATGGTGACGAGAAACGTAGGCGTAAAAGTTAAAAATATAGATGGGTGCACGCTAAAATTTATAAAAAATCTGTATTCCTGGTTTCCTTAAGAAATAAATGCACAATTTGTAACAAGGAAATTTTGATACAGCAACTTAGTTCTTTCGATATCTTTTGGAAAACCGTATCTTTTATTGTTTTTCGGTACCGAAATTTAACAATTTCTTAAAACAACTTGTAAAATTGTATATAAAACTCTGTTCCAGACTACCCTTTACATGGAAAATTTTTCGAAAATTTTAATTTTCTCAAAAATGGCTATAACGATTTTGATGAAAATATCATATGTTTAAGATAATGTCATGAGAAATGAAATGTATATCTAAAATTTTCTGGGAATGTCTCCAAAAGTATTCTTCATTGTGAACGCCTTTTGCATAACTGGTAAACCATAAGAGATAGACAAAATTTTACTACACAAAAAATGTAGATCGCGTTACAATACACAACTTATGCCATATACATTTCTTTTGTTGAGTGAACCGTTTTCGAGATATTGCTTGTTATTTCCTTAAATTTTCCAATACTTATACTTTTTTACTTTCTCTACTACGTATAGTAAGTAGGGGAAGTATTGCATTCCACCCAAAAATTCGATACCGAGATTTCACCGGAAATACACGTTTTGAGACCTCCTGAATCCAAAAAAAAGCATTTTTGGAAACATGTCCGTGTGTGTGTGTCTGTCTGTGTGTCTGTCTGTGTGTATGTGTGTGTGTGTGCGAGTATGTGCCTAGTATCCGTGCGCCACAAGCCAAAACGACGACATTATAGAAAAACTTTATCATTTGCCTACCGGACAGGGACAACCACTAAAAAACCTGAAAAAAGCTCTAAGAGTTTTCTAACGCCTACCGATCTGGAAAACCCATGAAAACAAGATAGTACACTTTTTTTAATTTTCTCAAAAATGGCTATAACGATTTTGATGAAAATATCATGAGAAATGAAATGTATATCTCAAATTTTCTGGGAATGTCTCCAAAAGTATTCTTCATTGTGAACGCCTTTTGCATAACTGGTAAACCATAAGAGATAGACAAAATTTTACTACACAAAAAATGTAGATCGCGTTAAAATACACAACTTATGCCATATACATTTTTTTTGTTGAGTGAACCGTTTTCGAGATATTGCTTGTTATTTCCTTAAATTTTCCAATACTTATACTTTTTTACTTTCTCTACTACGTATAGTAAGTAGGGGAAGTATTGCATTCCACCCAAAAATTCGATACCGAGATTTCACCGGAAATACACGTTTTGAGACCTCCTGAATCCAAAAAAAAAAAGCATTTTTGGAAACATGTCTGTGTGTGTGTCTGTCTGTGTGTCTGTCTGTGTGTGTGTCCGCGAGTATGTGCCTAGTATCCGTGCGCCACAAGCCAAAACGACGACATTATAGAAAAACTTTATCATTTGCCTACCGGACAGGGACAACCACTAAAAAACCTGAGAAAACCTTGAAAATTAGAAACGGCTTCGTCAACCACTACAGAAAACGCCTACCAACCAGGGAAAACCTATGAAAAAGCAGAAAGAGCTTGCATTCGTTTACCAACCGCAGAAAACCTCCAAAAAATGAGTTATTTTTTAAAAAAACGAAAAAACAAAAAGAAAAAAAAAGAAAAAAAGGAAAAGACGAATAATATAAGTATGACAACTGCAACGGGTGTGTGTGTGTGTGCGAGTATGTGCCTAGTATCCGTGGGCCGACAAGGTAAAACTTCATCATTTGCCTACCGGGCAGGGACAACCGCTAAAAAACCTGAGAAAACCTCGAAAATTAGAAACGGCTTCGTCAACCACTACAGAAAACGCCTACCAACCAGGGAAAACCTATGAAAAAGCAGAAAGAGCTTGCATTCGTTTACCAACCGCAGAAAACCCCAAAAAGTAGTTATTTTTAAAAAACGTAAAAACAAAAAGACATAAAGAAAAAAAGGAAAAGACGAATAATATAAGTATGGCAGAAACAGCTTGCATTCGTCTACCAACCAGAGAAAACCCCGAAACACTAGTTATTTAAAATTGCTGATGAGTTCTGGATAGGCTTTTGCAAATGTTGTTGGTAGCAAAACTTACCTTTTCCATCACCTCCAACATACCCCGCTCCCACACCTTTTTTCTTTCCACCAATCATAATCTCTCTTATTCTTACCAATCAACAACTTTCATTTGTTCCTTTCCACCAATAACATCACTTCTTATTCCCACCAATCACAACTTCACACGTCACTTTCTGTTATACTTTTTATCCCTCGTTCGCCATCTTTCCCCCTCTTTCAGCCCCAACTTCCGCACAGACAACACCTCACCGCTCCTTAACCTCAACTTCATGCCTCCGCCATCTTATTTAGTTCCCATTTTCACCACCGCGCCTCTCATCTCCCAACCAGATTGCCGGCAAGAACAGATCTCGTTCATTCACACCTCGACGGTTGACTCGACAGCAGCTACTGTGAACACCTACGTCGTACACGTTTTTGACCGCTTTCGACCGGCTATGAGAACCCTGCTCCTACGTACGCTAGCGACCATCACGATGGTCCAGTACCAGGTTTTTGGTATAGTTAAATTACGCCTCTGCAAAGGGTGTCTGTACCGCTTTAAAAACCTAGGTATATCAGTGCGTAGTGATGTTGGTTGATCTTAAAGCTGGTTAAGCATTTTCAAAAACAGTTTGCTTTTATTTTTTCGCGTCGCGTGCCGCGCTTTTGGTGACGCATCCACACCAGTAACAGGTAAGTACCACACGCATAATTATTTTTCGGACCTGCTTGGCGTAGGAATATATCCTTTCGTGTTTTGGTACCGTAACCTCAAATCTCCTTACCCTCCTCTTGCGTCCGCCATCTTGTTTAGTTCTCACCGCATCTCCTTGTCGCAGACCCTCCGCCATTTTTAGTTCCCACTATTTTAACCTCATAATCTACTCTTCTAAGCTCTTGCTACCGCCATCTTCTTTTAGTTCCCATTCTCACCACCGCGTCTCCTTACCCCCCCACCTCTTGCGACCGCCATGTTCACCACTAACCTCCAAATTTCCTCGTCCTTAAACCTCCTGTCCCAACCATCTTATTTAGTTCCCATTTTCGCCACCGCATCTCATATCGCCCCATCTCTCTATCCACTCAAGAAAACTACCATCCAACGTTCAAAAAAATTGCTGATCAGTTCTCAACAGGCTTTTGCAAATCTTGTTGCTAGCAAAACTTACCTTTCCCATCACCTCCAACATACCCCACTCCCACACCTTTTTCTTTCCACCAATCATAATCTCTCTTATTCTTACCAATCAACAACTTTCATTTGCTCCTTTCCACCAATAAAATCACTTCTTATTCCCACCAATCACAACTTCACACGTCACTTTCTGTTACACTTTTTATCCCTCGCTCCCCCATCTTTTCCCTCTTTCAGTCCCGACCTCCGCACAGACAACACCTCGCCACCCAGCTCCTCTCCATCACGCGACCTCCATACTCTTCCATCTTCCTTCCTTCATCTTCCACCCAAATTAACGAACCAATCAAAACACTCCACGTCACTTCCTCTTCTTCCTTCACCTTACCCTAATCCTCAATTCTTTTAACTCGTCCCGGATGAACCAATTGCAATAACGATAATCCTACCGCTCAGGACGCTTTTCAAACTTACCGCCGCCGCCGTCGCACGCAGCGACACTAGCGACACGAGCGCCCCTAGCGGCAGGATTATCGTTAAAACAATTGGCTCATCCGGGACTATTACTAGTGACACGGGACCACCGGCTTTACTTCCCTTCCGAAGGAAGCCATGCTAAGGATTTTTACGCCCGAAAAAAATCCATCGCCCACCGCTGGGTTTGAACCCGCGACCTTGGGAACTAGAGGCTAGCATGGTAGCACTAGTCCACTGAGGACTACTACAAAAGACAGGTAGGGGGTTTAACCTCCTTAAGCATGTTGCTTCGAGTTCGGTCCCTTTTATTGTGCCAGCGAACAGCATGGTGTAAAAAACTGCTAAAATTTTCCGAAGTAACGTGAGGGCTAAAAGGCCTGGTAGATAAAATTCCACCCTTGGGAGCAGCATTTAGGAGCCTTATTTCCTGCCATCCCAGCTTTCTCACGAACCCACACAAGACACACGCTGACGCTAGTACCAGAGAGTGAGTGAAAGCAATCCTGAATGCGCTGTTCCATAGTGTAGTAATCGTATAGCAACTGTAAGCTGTGAAGTGCACTCGAGGTATCGGTACAAATAACACCATTGTGAACTTTGCGCTGAATGTTTAAAACCTTGGTGAATACTAAATTGCCCAGTGTTAAAAATGGAGTATCGCTCTTAGGATGAACCACAGTCGGTCAATAGTAGAAGCAGTGCCTACTCCCTGATCATTCTTTGAGCCAACAGAGTAAACGAAACGGTTTCCAAATGCTCCTTAACTTCTAAAACGACTGAACAGATAACCGAATTAGGAGTATTAGACTTTGTCGTTGACGTGAAATTAAGTGGGTCTCTGTACGGAGCCATGTAGGAAAACGAGTTTCCCCTATGGTAAAATTGCGGGTAAAGTGACGTTCAAAGCCGTAGGAGCAAACGAAATCGAACACCAGGAGGGAGTAAAGTCAGGGAGCTTGCTGTATACTGATGGTACAATAAGCCTTAAAAACCAAATTATAAAACGGATGTCCAGACAGACAAGGAATGCATAGCTGGATAGAACATCGCGCTTATAACACAGTGGAGGTTCAGCAACTTACGCGCACTTAGTATACAAAGCGCCCGTGATCAGGTTTCGATCGGATCAGCGTGTGATGCGGTTTGAAAATCTCATTCCGTTAAACTTCACAGGGTATGGTATTTAAAGCCCGTAAACGATATAAAGAGCGTTCACACTTAGCTAGAAGTAGACTATATGAGAAAACCAACTAACTTTTAATTTTCTGTTAAAATTAATTTTATAAAAAAGTTTAGTTCTTCGCCTGAAGCTTACGCAGACAGTTTTCTCATTGGAAAATTTAAGCAGCTTTCCAAGCTCCACCCGTAGGGGCAATCAAGACTCCCTCGAGTCAGCTTACTAGGAGACTAGGTCCTCCAGAACTACTGTTAGTGCCGAGATTATTCACGAAGTACAAAGGCAAAACAATAGGTGGAACGCACTACTCAATAGGATTAGAGGAAAGAACGAAAATTGTGAAGGTGAATACCGAGCCGTGCGATTCTTGGTTCTATTCAGTAAAATCACGGGATACAATCGAGCCCAGTCGTACTCGAAATACGTGATCGTTCATTAATTCCCGAATAAGGAGAGGAAGACGGCCACGAATGCCTCACTTATGGAAGTTGCGAAGAACTCTTGAACTCCAGTGTCATAGGTTTTCTTGAGTCCAAATAAAGAAGACACCTTCTGATCCTATCTCATAAATGCTAACATTTTGCGCGTGGATAATGAAATTAAGTTCTCCGTAGAACTGAAGCAACGGAAATAGCCCTAGACGTTCGACAGAAATTTCTGAGATTCAAGTCATCATGCCTGAAGAGCTTGTGCTACATCATCTTGCAGTTTCATATCCTGAGGGAGATCAGCGGTGGAGAAGGTGGATTAAAATCTTTCCCAGATCTTAATCATGGAAATATGACAACCTCACGCCAAGCTGCAGGAAACTTAAGGGTTTGCCATTTACGGTTGTTGACCTGAGAGAAAAGCAGTTCATTGTCGAATGAGAGGTGCTGTAACATTAAGACACGGACATCCTAAGGCCCAATCGCTTAAGACAGAAGAGGACAGGGCCTGTTCCAGCTCTCGCTTCTTGCAAAACTTGTTGCAATAAACACAATTAACGTATCTAAAATAGAGCTCGTGTGATTCGGCCCGGTTCTTAATAGAGCGAATAGCTGAGATGGAATTGGTTGAGCTGGAAACAACCGCGAAGCGTTACCTAGAATGTCAGCAGCATCACTCAGATCAACGATGATCTCATTAGCTATGTAAGGTCGCGTAATGTAAACTTTCACTCTGCTTGAACACCCGAAACCTATCCCATACCACAGACGAAGACGTGAGGCGAACCGACTTGTTGACACTGCAAAATGAGTCTAACCGTTACGACAAACCCTGGCTCGCATTCGATTATAAAATACGAGATTCTGAAATGTAGGCTGCAACCGAAAAACCTAAAGCGCTTTTCAGCATGCACAAACTATCGTCCGATATTCGTCAATCAATAAAGGGATCGGTAAATATTTTGGGAGGGATGACGACGGGGTATAGAACGCTAGGCAGAAGAGAAGATGGTAAGGAGGTTCGATATGGCCCACCATTATATACCTTCGTTATATATCTTCCAAAAGGTTTTCCTCGAAGCTGGTAAGGCTACCATCAATATGCCAGTTGCATAACCTGACGATCGGACTACATGAGAAATCAAGGTGATAACGCAAGGGAATGTATCAGTAAGCGTCAGAAACGACATTTCTCTAAACTTTAGGCAAGATGTGCAGAGCAAACGAATTAAATTTAAGCGTGAGAGAGTGCCGGAAGATTCGGAAACAGCTGTGCTTTCACCGGTGTTTGTAATAGAAAGATGGTTCTGTGTAAAGATGTCGATAAGATGCATGACCCCCTCGCGCAAGCCCTAGTCGAACCACAAAGTGTGTAGTTAGTATTTAAATCTCCCAAAGAATGTAGTGCGCTCGAGGAGGGACACCGGATATTCACTGTCGGCGATGGCGAAGGGAGATGAATGCGGTATGCGTGGGGTAAAAAGAGCGAAAATAGGTAACTTCAGTGTAATAGTAAAAGCTCACATGGTAGTGTAAGCGGGAGAGGCTGGTAATAAAGGTCGTTACGAATAAGGAGCATCATACCCCCATGTAAAGGAATGTCCATCTCCAGTATTATATATCATTGCCTGGGTATAATCTGAATGTTTGTAGGTGAAGCTTAGTCTCCTACAAGTAAACGAACGTAGAGAAAACAGGAATTGAAGTTTCTCCCTGTGCGTAAAAATAACACGTCAGAATGTAAATTGGTGAATGCATAAGTGTTTTATTTACTAGGCCGCTTCAAAGTATATTTTTATTCTGTTTGGTGCTCGGGAATTCATATTGGATATGCGCTGATCCATGGACTTCTTGGGAGTAGGCCTTCCTCTTTCCTGTGATGGTGCTGTTAGCAGCTCCGAGAACGGGTTTGATGTGTTAAGGTGCGGGGAAACACCCCGCCGAATACAGCTAGTCCCAAGAGAATACCAGGAGTGTAATTCCATAGAAGCAAAGAGGCGACTGCTGTTTTGTCCTTCCTAGGTGACGTTGGGACTTTCTAAAAATCTTCTCGGAGTACTGGGTCATAATCTTCCTCGGTGAAGGACAATCACGTTTGGTTTAGACGCAGTGAATGGATGACTGGCTTTAGACGGCGTAATGCTGTGCGGCTTGAGGTCGACGATTTGATGGTAACTTAAGAAGCAGTGCTAATAGTCTGTAACTCTGTGGTGGCACCCTTCGCGCTAATGTCGCAGCGCCAACAGAACTAAAAGTACCCGATCTTAAGAGCGACTTCTAGCGGGCAAGATGTCTTTTCCAGGCTTCCGTGAATAAGAGTTCCCTTTAACTCGGAGCCCCTGGATGGCTTTTTATTAAGTACCACAGACAGCTCAGAGATGATGCGGAATGACCTCACTTACAGTTAATGTAATGATGTGTGGAGGTAAGGCCACCATCATGACAGGGCTTACGAATGAAGCGCATGTGGAAACAGTGCTCTTACAAAAGCCATGCATGTGTCAAAATTTTGGCAGTCAAAGAACATTAACGGACTCATATGCGGAGTCGAGTACAATTATTGTGTAATGTAATTTTTATATGATAATGTATAATGTTACTTACAATGTCAAGCGTACGAGCAATAAACAATTATTATTATTATTGTCATTATTATAACGTTTTTACCTTTCTATTTTGAATGTAATGGAATTTTGACCTTTAGGCTTTACAACAACTCAATTGGTCTCAATTAGTTTATAGATTTGTCATTACAATATCAAGATTTTAATATATTTACAATACATTGTTACAGTAAATATATAATAATAATAAATTAATTAATGAAGTAATTAGCACACTACTAAACTGACCTAAACGTCCGCTCATCAGTGTGAAAACTGTTAGATTCATAGAACTTCACAATGGAACAAAATGCTTTAACTTTGTCATTTATCAAGAAATACTTTGAATTTATTAGTTGGAAGTGGGGTAGTATGATCCAAAAGTTTATTATATATGCTTAATCCAAGTTATTTATGGTTATTGTGTATTTTGGATAACCCTGAATATGGCAGGTCTGTGCCCAAATTATTTTGTGTCTTATAGATATGTACTGTCTAAGTGCATAATTTTGTTAGTTTTCTTTAACAAAGATCACAAAGTGGTAAATTTATAATCCTGGTACAGTCACGATTTTCATATTTTGATACAACTGCCTACAGGATGGTTATAATATTCTAAATTAGCAGTATATTTGAATGCCTCAATATCAAACTTGGGATGTAATGCTTTTCTTTTCTGGAAAAGGTGCTTTACGTCGTACGCTTCGGTTTTTTTATCGTGTTGTGGGTTTGAGTGATAACCTAATATACATTATAACGTAAGAAAACAAAGAGAATGCCGATGATACATCGAGCTGCGCTAAGCTGAGGACAAGGGCTAACAGCTGATGCCTCCTGGCTGGAACTAAGTTGGCCACTTGACCTCTAATTTTTGCTCGCGGCCCATGGCCTGTATTTCTCATCGGCCTTGGTTTATACATATTTTGAATCACTCGTGCTGTGTTCGAGATGGGAAAAAGCAGTTAATTTGGTGTTAGAAAGCGACATGGGAACCAATATAAACCGTTTAAATAATCCCCATTATTATAAATCAGTTAAAACTCCGAATGAACGAATGTACAGTAACTCAAGAAAATGTATCGACTTCTTCGACAAATATGGCCTCTGAATGTGAAGTAAAATTAGTTCATCAAGAAGAAAACTTGTTAATTCAATGTGTAAGGCAGTGATGGAAATTTAAATAAGGTAAATAATGTTATTAGATCCACAGGTTTTCAATTAGCGGATATCTAACTATTATCTTTAGCAATTAGAAACCTTGTACAGCGTAAATGTTGTAAAAATTAACATTGTGTTGTCATATCAGAGGACAACAAGAAACGAAACGGATTATTAGCTATTGTCAATTAGTTGCCAGCAGCGTAATAAAGATATAAATTGGAAACACCCTGATCTGTTGAAAGTGGTGCAAAAGTAAATGTAAGGTTCGTTTATGACTTGAGAAGCACTGACAAGGGAATTCAGACAGGTAAGACAATTGGTGATGTTCTCAATATACCAAATCCCCCAGCAAAATTTAATAAAATAAACGATAATATCTTGAAAGCTTCCAAAGTGGTAGCAGAAGTAAATATGAAGATAGCAACAGAAGAAGCAGTCAGAGCAAATGATGATATGTCCAGTATTCCTATTGCAATTGATGGTAGCAGGCAAAAACGTGGACACACATCACACAATGGTGTCATAACCCCTACTTCTGTCGATACTGGAAAAGTAATCGATTATTATCAGTGTTTCACAGATTTCTGCCAGGTTTGCAACAGTAAAACATCAAATGAACATAAATGTGTTACAAAGGTGCGTCTGGAGGAACAGAAAGTGAGGGGGCACAACAGAATTTAGTTCCATGGATGTTAGGGGAGTGAAATGCGAGGCGTGTTTTTAAAGTAAGTACCGATAATTAAAAAAAACAACAGAACATAATTTTCGAAATACCTTATTATCATTGATTATTTTTGACCTTACGCTAATTCTCTACATAGGCACCCGCTATTTAGGCACCTTTTTTAAACAGGAAACCAGTTTTTTGTATGCCTTAGTCAAAGAATGATGCCGTCTGTGATGAAAGCCAAGTCTGCACTTCTTGTTTCACAGATAATCGTCGTTGAAATGTATTTCACCAAACAATTTCTTCAGATGAAGAAACAGATGAAAACTGCCTTATGCTGAATCCGGACAGTAGAGAGGGCGGTAGAAATATTCCCAACCAAATGATGCGATCAGATCTTGAGTTTGTTTGGGACTGTGTGTGGCCGGGCATTGTCATGAGCCGTTATGTGTCCCAGAAAACCGTGCACATGATCTTGAGAGTGGATATAGTCTGTTTGAATTTCTCCTTCACGGGGGATATTGTGTGTCTCCACTCCATGGATTTTTGCTTTGATTCAGAGTGATGTGAGACACTCATGTCTCATCACCTGTAACGATGTGCGTAAGCAATTCATCGCCTTTCTGAGCATGTCGCGTGAGAAAAGTCAGTGCAGCGGTAGATCGTTTGTTCTTGTGCTCATCAGTAAGATTTTTGGGCACCCATCTTGTGCACAGTTTCCAAAATCCTAAGCGTTCTATCACAATGTTGTAGAGGACTGACCTTGTCATTTGTGGAAAATGCGATATGGTGAAACATCTGTCCTCGCGGATGTTTTCTTCCATAGCTTGCACCAAAACATCCGTGATCTCAGACAGTCGGGCGCTGCGCGGCTCATCGTGCACATTTTCATGACATTTGTTACTGTCTAACCCACTTCATCACCATTCCGTCACTCATTATCGTTTCCCCATAAACCTCACACAGTTGGCAATGAATGTTTGATGACCTAAGATTTCTCGCATTCAAAAAACTAATCACTGATCTGACTTCACATTCGATGGGTCGTTTGATTGTTTTGAACATTGCGAAACACTCGAACAACAGGAGAAAACAAAGTGATCATCGCTCACAGCCGGTATGGCTTCCTAATGGATGGAGGAGGTGATCGCGTATGCTCAAAATCGTGACTGCAGTGGCAAAATATTACAATTGTGCTTATTTTAAAAACACGCCTTGTAAGACAGAGACTAGTGTGATAGCAATGGTTTCCAGAAAGTAGTAGAAGCTAAACCTTATGATAATGACTTCACCATTACAAAGTTGGAATGCATCAGTCACGTACTCAAGAGAATAGTTACTCGACTCCGACATTTAGTTCAGGATATGAAAGGGAAGAAACTCTTAATGGCAAAGGTATCGGTGGATAAAAATAAGCTTAGAAATGGCAGAGATTGATAAAATCCAAAGTCACTATGGTATGGCAATAAGGGGTAATCTTGGAGAACTAGAGAAAATGATGAAAGCCATAAGGGCTATATATTTTCATAAATCGTCAACAGACGAGAAACCCAGCCATGATTATTCCCAATAGATTCATGGTGTAAATATAATTCTATACATAGAGATAAATATAATCACCATGGCCTTCCAAATGAAGAGATGAATTTCATTAAGCCAATCTTCAGGGACCTTGCTAATCCAGAGCTACTAAAAATGTATGCATAGAAAGACCCAAAAGAACAATGAGTCGTTCAACAATTTGGTGTGGGCCAAAGTCCCCAAAAATATGTTTTTTGGTTACAATACATTACAATTAGAAGTATATCAGGCAGTAATTATATTTTATATGAGCAATATGGGTAAACACAAGGTGCTAAATTGGATGCAGAACGGATCAGAAGAGCAGATAAGGCCATGGATGAAATGACCAGGGAGTCTAGGAAAAACAGGACTGAAAAACGAAAGGGGGATGATGCTGACGATAATAAAGCTGCAGAATATGGAGCTGGGAAGTTCTAAGATATGGTTTCAACGTTGTAAAACTTTAGTGAATGATTTAAAACTTTGGGCGCGTTCATTAAAAAAAGTTATTATAGCTAGAAGTCTAAATTTGTTTGTGGAATTAAAACATTACCGAAACTATTTCTTAAGCCTGCTTCTACTAAGTTACGTGAAAATTTGAATCTTTAAAAGGAAATATTGAGTATTTTTAAAGTAAATTGAATACGTATTTTTGAAAATCGTATTTAACCATATGTTAATTAAGAATAACATATCTTATAATGAATGTGCTGTAAAAGTGTTGTAGAAAAACAAGTAAAAACTTCAAATTGTTGTGTGCAGTGGTTCTTAAAGTAAACGTACCGGAAAAGTCTAATTTTAACATCGGGAAGATAGACTGTTTCGACTCCTCTACTACCCAATTATAGGGAGTGAATTCAGACAAAATTAACTCCTTTCCTACTTCCTCGATTGAAATGAAGCTTTGCGTAGGAGTTAAAAGTAGCCTTCTGCTATTATGTGCAGATCCTGATTAAATTTGATTAATATAAACTACACAATTTAGGAGGTGAATTCAGACAAAATTAATAATTTCTCTCCTACTTACTCGATTGAAGTAAAGCTTTGTGTAGGAGTTAAAAGTAGCCCTCTGCTATACATATTTTGATTAAATTTCATTAATAGAAACTACTTCTTTTGGGAAGTGAATTCAGACAAAATTAATAACTTTCTCCACTGTTTTTTCGAGTGGAGGAGAAAGTGATTTAATCACTAAGCTCAGCCCCAATGGGAGTCGGGACTGAGAGTATGGGACTCACCAATAGTCGGTATACACACTAAAAACTCCGCCACCGGAAGGAAAATGGAAGAAGGAAAAAGAGGAATTCATGTGTGATCGTGAGGCTGTACCGCTGTTGCACTAGTGTATTCAGTGGTATGGATATATTGGCAGGCCACGATGGCCTAAGCCAGGTGAAGGTAAGGCGCCAGGACGCAAGCATGACCGAGGCCCTACTTGCGCCCTTGGGAATTCAGGGCGTGTGGAATATACAGGAAGTGTAGTGTGAGGGTGTAGAGGAATAGTCGGGTGTGAGTGCGCTAGCGGCCAAACCGGCCACCGCGAGACTTTGAAGCCGGAAGCTGGTTCAGTGTCGGCGTTGGAAGTCTTTCGTCCAGCATCTTCTGAAGAGCTGCTACCTCTTCCTTGGCGTACCTTCTGATAGATGTGGTTATGTGGGCTACTTTGTCTGCCAGCATCACCGTGTTGATGAGCGGGAACCTGATTGCTTCGGGGTCTTGTCTGGGGTTAATATCCAAACGGAGTTCGGTGACATCCTCCTCCAGGGTTGCAATCTTCTCCGATAGGTGCAGCAGTTCCGCCTGAATGTCCTCCAGCTTCTGGAGTATTACAGGGACAGCGTCGGTTGTGATGTGCGGAGCCTGAGCCTGATACTTATGCTGATATTGCACTCTTCAGTGATGAAACAGCAATGCCGAATGTCGCCTCTGGACCCTCTGAAATAATAGGTGTTATCGTTTAGCAAACAGCAGTCATTGTCATTCAGTCATTGTTGTACCTTTCGTCTGAGCATTTACAGTCCGACTGTTAACAGCTTTAATCGTTAGTCGCGGTATGGGTATTTCCAGTTCAGTTTTCTCCGCGTAAAGTCATAGACGTTGTAGCGGACAGTTCTGTTCACTTCTACGGTTCTGCGTATTACTTTGCTGTTTTAGAATCCGGCATATTTAATTTTAAGGTGATAATTGTGTAAATTGTGTTAGTGATTATAAAGTGTATTGTTTCATCGTGAAACGCAGTATAGTGGATAATTTTAGTAAATATAGTTCTGGGGTTGCAAGTCCGACTACAGAAGATGGTCCGTGTGCTTCGAAGGAACATAAAATTGATAACGTCCCATGTACGTCATATACGAATAGTAGCGCCGAAACGGGTATTATTGAAAATAAAAGCCAATAATTTGAAGTAATAACTTGTTTTTTGGAGTCTCAGAACACATCTGATTACCCAGTTTGTTGGTGCGATAGTACATGGAGAGAATTTAAGACAAAATACGAGTAATAAGTGTGTGGGGAAGGCAAATTGGTGTGTAGTGGATATCCCGCGGTGGTCAGTCGGTCAAAGTCCACCCCGGCGCCAGCAAAAGGTCAAGAGGGTCAAGGACGCACCTGAAGGTTGTCACGGTTGGTTGCCCATTTTGGCGCCGACCTTTGTTTTGACCTTAGTAGGATTAGTCCCGGATGAGTCAATTGGATTAACGATAATCCTGCCGCTAGGGGCGCTAGTGTCGCTAGTGTCGCTGCGTGCGACGGCGGCGGCGGCAAGTTTGAAGAGCGCCCTGAGCGGGAGGATTATCGTTATTGCAATTGGTTCATCCGGGACGAGTTAAAAGAATTGAGGATTAGGGTAAGGTGAAGGAAAAACAGGAAGTGACGTGGAGTGTTTTGATTGGTAAAAATAAGACGAAATGTGATTGGTTAATTGGGGTGGAAGATGAAGGAAGGAAGATGAAAGAGTATGGAGGACACGTGATGGAGAGGAGCTGGGTGGCGAGGTGTTGTGTGTGCGGAGGTTGGGACTGAAAGAAGGAAAAGATGGGGAGCGAGGGATAAAAGGTATAACAGAAAGTGACGTGTGAAGTTGTGATTGGTGGGAATAAGAAGTGATGTTATTGGTGGAAAGGAACAAATGAGAGTTGTTGATTGGTAAGAATAAGAGAGATTATGATTGGTGGAAAGAAAAAGGTGTGGGGAGTGGGGTATGTTGGAGGTGATGGGAAAGGTAAGTTTTGTTAGCAACAAGATTTGCAAAAGCCTGTGGAGAACTCTCAGCAATTTTTGAACGTTAAATGGTGCTTTTGTTGAGTGGATAGAGAAATGGGGCTATATGAGATGCGGTGGCGAAAATGGGAACTAAACAAGATGGTTGAGACAAGAGGTTTAAGGACGAGGAAATTTGGAGGTTAGTGGTGAACATGGCGGTCGCAAGAGGTGGGGGCAAGGAGCCGCGGTGGTGAGAATGGGAACTAAAAGAAGATGGCGGTAGCAAGAGCTTAGAAGAGCAGATTTTGAGGTTAAAATAGTGGGAACTAAAAATGGCGGAGGGTCTGCGACAAGGAGATGCGGTGAGAACTAAACAAGATGGCGGTCGCAAGAGGAGGGTAAGGAGATTTGAGGTTACAGTACCAAAACACGAAAGGATATATTCCTACGCCAAGCAGGCCCGAAAAATAATTATGCGTGTGGTACTTACCTGTTACTGGTGTGGACGCGTCACCAAAAGCGCAGCAGCTTCACGCGACGCGAAAAAATAAAAGCAAACTGTTTTTGAAAATGCTTAACCAGCTTTAAGATCAACCAACATCACTACGCACTGATATACCTAGGTTTTTAAAGCGGTACAGACGCCCTTTGCAGAGACGTAATATAACTATACCAAAAACCTGGTACTGGACCATCGTGATGGTCGCTAGCGTACATAGGAGCAGGGTTCTCATAGCCGGTCGAAAGCGGTCAAAAAAGTGTACGACGTAGGTGTTCACAGTAGCTGCTGTCGAGTCAACCGTCGAGGTGTGAATGAACGAGATCTGTTCTTGCCGGAAATCTGGTTGGGAGATGAGAGGCGCGGTGGTAAAAATGGGAACTAAATAAGATGGCGGAGGCATGAAGTTGAGGTTAAGGAGCGGCGAGGTGTTGTCTGTGCGGAGGTTGGGACTGAAAGAGGGGAAAGATGGCGAACGAGGGATAAAAAGTATAACAGAAAGTGACGTGTGAAGTTGTGATTGGTGGGAATAAGAAGTGATGTTATTGGTGGAAAGGAACAAATGAAAGTTGTTGATTGGTAAGAATAAGAGAGATTATGATTGGTGGAAAGAAAAAAGGTGTGGGATTGGGGTATGTTGGAGGTGATGGAAAAGGTAAGTTTTGCTATCAACAAGATTTGCAAAAGCCTATCCAGAACTCATCAGCAATTTTAAATAACTAGTGTTTCGGGGTTTTCTCTGGTTGGTAGACGAATACAAGCTGTTTCTGCTTTTTCATAGGTTTTCCCAAAATTGAAAATGCATATATATTGTAACACAAATGTGTGCAGTGCAAAAGAAAATAAAAATTAAATAGGCACACACACACACCCGTTGCAGTTGCCATACTTATATTATTCGTCTTTTCCTTTTTTTCTATTTTTCTTTTTGTTTTTTTCGTTTTTTTTAAAAAATAACTAGTTTTTGGGGGTTTTCTGTGGTTGGTAAACGAATGCAAGCTCTTTCTGCTTTTTCATAGGTTTTCCCTGGTTGGTAGGCGTTTGCTGTAGTGGTTGACGAAGCCCTTTCTAATTTTCGAGGTTTTCTCAGGTTTTTAGTGGTTGTCCCTGCCCGGTAGGCAAATGATGAAGTTTTCCCTTGTCGGCGCACGGATACTAGGCACATACTCGCGCACACACACACACACATATGAGATGCGGTGGCGAAAATGGGAACTAAACAAGATGGTTGAGACAAGAGGTTTAAGGACGAGGAAATTTGGAGGTTAGTGGTGAACATGGCGGTCGCAAGAGGTGGGAGGGCAAGGAGACGCGGTGGTGAGAATGGGAACTAAAAGAAGATGGCGGTAGCAAGAGCTTAGAAGAGCAGATTTTGAGGTTAGAATAGTGGGAACTAAAAATGCTGGAGAGTCTGCGACAAGGAGATGCGGTGAGAACTAAACAAGATGGCGGACGCAAGAGGAGGGTAAGGAGATTTGAGGTTACAGTACCAAAACACGAAAGGATATATTCCTACGCCAAGCAGGCCCGAAAAATAATTATGCGTGTGGTACTTACCTGTTACTGGTGTGGATGCGTCACCAAAAGCGCAGCAGCTTCACGCGACGCGAAAAAATAAAAGCAAACTGTTTTTGAAAGTGCCTAACCGGCTTTAAGATCAACCAACATCACTACGCACTGATATACCTAGGTTTTTTAAAGCGGTACAGACGCCCTTTGCACAGACGTAATTTAACTATACCAAAAACCTGGTACTGGACCATCGTGATGGTCGCTAGCGTACGTAGGAGCAGGGTTCTCATAGCCGGTCGAAAGCGGTCAAAAACGTGTACGACGTAGGTGTTCACAGTAGCTGCTGTCGAGTCAACCGTCGAGGTGTGAATGAACGAGATCTGTTCTTACCGGCAATCTGGTTGGGAGATGAGAGGCGCGGTGGTAAAAATGGGAACTAAATAAGATGGCGGAGGCATGAAGTTGAGGTTAAGGAGCGGTGAGGTGTTGTCTGTGCGGAGGTTGGGACTGAAAGAGGGGAAAGATGGCGAACGAGGGATAAAAAGTATAACAGAAAGTGACGTTTGAAGTTGTGATTGGTGGGAATAAGAAGTGATGTTATTGGTGGAAAGGAACAAATGAAAGTTGTTGATTGGTAAGAATAAGAGAGATTATGATTGGTGGAAAGAAAAAAGGTGTGGGAGTGGGGTATGTTGGAGGTGATGGAAAAGGTAAGTTTTGCTACCAACAAGATTTGCAAAAGCCTATCCAGAACTCATCAGCAATTTTAAATAACTAGTGTTTCGGGGTTTTCTCTGGTTGGTAGACGAATGCAAGCTGTTTCTGCTTTTTCATAGGTTTTCCCAAAATTGAAAATGCATATATATTGTAACACAAATGTGTGCAGTGCAAAAGAAAATAAAAATTAAATAGGCTCACACACACACCCTGTCAGTTACCATACTTATATTATTCGTCTTTTCCTTTTTTTCTATTTTTCTTTTTGTTTTTTTCGTTTTTTTTAAAAAATAACTAGTTTTTGGGGGTTTTCTGTGGTTGGTAAACGAATGCAAGCTCTTTCTGCTTTTTCATAGGTTTTCCCTGGTTGGTAGGCGTTTGCTGTAGTGGTTGACGAAGCCCTTTCTAATTTTCGAGGTTTTCTCAGGTTTTTAGTGGTTGTCCCTGCCCGGTAGGCAAATGATGAAGTTTTCCCTTGTCGGCGCACGGATACTAGGCACATACTTGCGCATACACACACACACATATGAGATGCGGTGGCGAAAATGGGAACTAAACAAGATGGTTGAGACAAGAGGTTTAAGGACGAGGAAATTTGGAGGTTAGTGGTGAACATGGCGGTCGCAAGAGGTGGGAGGGCAAGGAGACGCGGTGGTGAGAATGGGAACTAAAAGAAGATGGCGGTAGCAGGAGCTTAGAAGAGCAGATTTTGAGGTTAGAATAGTGGGAACTAAAAATGGCGGAGGGTCTGCGACAAGGAGATGCGGTGAGAACTAAACAAGATGGCGGACGCAAGAGGAGGGTAAGGAGATTTGAGGTTACAGTACCAAAACACGAAAGGATATATTCCTACGCCAGGCAGGCCCGAAAAATAATTATGCGTGTGGTACTTACCTGTTACTGGTGTGGATGCGTCACCAAAAGCGCAGCAGCTTCACGCGACGCGAAAAAATAAAAGCAAACTGTTTTTGAAAATGCCTAACCGGCTTTAAGATCAACCAACATCACTACGCACTGATATACCTAGGTTTTTTAAAGCGGTACAGACGCCCTTTGCACAGACGTAATTTAACTATACCAAAAACCTGGTACTGGACCATCGTGATGGTCGCTAGCGTACGTAGGAGCAGGTTTCTCATAGCCGGTCGAAAGCGGTCAAAAAAGTGTACGACGTAGGTGTTCACAGTAGCTGCTGTCGAGTCAACCGTCGAGGTGTGAATGAACGAGATCTGTTCTTACCGGCAATCTGGTTGGGAGATGAGAGGCGCGGTGGTAAAAATGGGAACTAAATAAGATGGCGGAGGCATGAAGTTGAGGTTAAGGAGCGGTGAGGTGTTGTCTGTGCGGAGGTTGGGACTGAAAGAGGGGAAAGATGGCGAACGAGGGATAAAAAGTATAACAGAAAGTGACGTGTGAAGTTGTGATTGGTGGGAATAAGAAGTGATGTTATTGGTGGAAAGGAACAAATGAAAGTTGTTGATTGGTAAGAATAAGAGAGATTATGATTGGTGGAAAGAAAAAAGGTGTGGGAGTGGGGTATGTTGGATGTGATGGAAAAGGTAAGTTTTGCTACCAACAAGATTTGCAAAAGCCTATCCAGAACTCATCAGCAATTTTAAATAACTAGTGTTTCGGGGTTTTCTCTGGTTGGTAGACGAATGCAAGCTGTTTCTGCTTTTTCATAGGTTTTCCCAAAATTGAAAATGCATATATATTGTAACACAAATGTGTGCAGTGCAAAAGAAAATAAAAATTAAATAGGCACACACACACACACACACCCGTTGCAGTTGCCATACTTATATTATTCGTCTTTTCCTTTTTTTCTTTTTTTTCTTTTTGTTTTTTCGTTTTTTTAAAAAATAACTAGTTTTAGGGGGTTTTCTGCTGTTGGTAAACGAATGCAAGCTCTTTCTACTTTTTTATAGGTTTTCCCTGGTTGGTAGGCGTTTGCTGTAGTGGTTGACGAAGCCGTTTCTAATTTTGGAGGTTTTTCAGGTTTTTAGTGGTTGTCCCTGCCCGGTAGGCAAATGATGAAGTTTTACCTTGTCGGCAAACGGATACTAGGCACATACTCGCACACACACACAAGTAGTAATAGTCCCGGATGAGCCAATTGGCTTAACGATAATCCTGCCGCTAGGGGCGCTAGTGTCGCTAGTGTCGCTGCGTGCGACGGCGGCGGCGGTAAGTTTGAAAAGCGCCCTGAGCGGGAGGATTATCGTTATTGCAACCGGCTCATCCGGGACTGTTTTCTTTATTTATAATTTGAATACAGTACATTGGATAAAGATATGTATACATAGTTGAGATTAACATGATGTATTATTTGCTTAACATATGAATACATAGTTTGAGAATAACATAATGGATTATTTGATTACAGGAGATTAACATATGAATACAATAAATGGACAATATAAGAAATATTAGGAGAAAAAAAGCACATTAAAATTCATAGTTTGTTGAGGCGTGTTTGGACACACAGATTTCGCGCACAACAATGATTTTAAAGTACGTGGTGCACTTTGAGTCCTCGTCATCGCTGCTGCTGCTATCGACGGTAAATTGGTGGATAGGTTTGGTGATGCAGGTGACGAGCAGGTGAGAGAAACTTTCGTTGACGAACTCGGTGAAGGTTGGTATATAGATGGGGATGGTAAATTCGTTGTAATGGCTGGTGGAGAAGCATCCTGTGGATGTGACTTTGTTGGTTAGAGCAGGAAGGTTGCTGTTGCCGAGGTATATGATGCATAGTGCGTCTTGTTGATGCTGGTGCACTTTGGTAGGTACGCATTTGACGTGGACGGCGTGAGCCCCTTGGACGTCGAGTGTGATGGTGACAACTCTGCTGTTGCGGAAATAGGAGTTGGAGATGCAGAGGATACGGATAGGTGAAGCTGCGTTGAGAATGAGTTGTAGGTTAAGATTGTTCCCCACGGGGACGGGATAGGTTTCGTCGGACATTATTTAGGGTTATATGGGGAGAACGTGACGATGTGACGTTTGAAACAGCTGCGTAGTTTTTCCTCGCCTGCGTATATGATGCAGAATGAGGTAGAGTTGAGTTTGTTGATGAGTTCTGGAGAGGCTTTTGCAAATCTTGTTGGTAGGAAAACTTCTGTGTCGTTGTCGAGTTTGGCGACGAGCTTTGTACCGTGAACGGTGTCGATTGTTTTGACGCCGACGACACGATATGGTACGTGCTGTTGAAGCGTAGATACGCTGAGAGTGTGGGCGCTGCTGGAAAGTTCTTCTAGCTCTTTAAGGACGTCCTGTGACATTATGACGGCACAGATGGCAGTTTTTGATAAACGGGGGAGGACCGTCTATATGAGTGGTTTGATGAGGAAGGTTGTAGTGTTGTTTACACCTGCGATAAGGTGCGCAAACTACCTGTGCGTCTGTGGGAAGTTGGTTCCACACAAGGTCGACGTCGCTTGGGGGATAACGTTCGAAGATGTATATGCCGTTCTGCAGCAGCACTTGGCGTTCCCTGGGCAGTAGCAGGTGGATTCTTCGTCCGTTATCGAGATACCGAAAGAGCACGATGAAGCAGTTCATGTGGTGTTTCTAGCGGAGTACCTTCGAAGGAATTGTTGAATTTGCTTGTTGAGATGATCGAGGTCTTCGTAGAAACCGAGTTGACACTGCGTGCACAGGCGGGTGAGACGGTGCTTAAGTTCGCAGCTGCACGTTTGGTGAAAGCAAAACGAGCAGTGGAAGTCTTTACACGACGGTCCTGGCATTCCCCACGGCTGGCTAGCACCGAATGAAGTGGAAAAGAATGCGCGTGCATAAATATAACCCAACTGCCGGAAGCAGGAAATCACTGGTGGGGGAAAAGTTCGTTGGAGATTAACCACATCAGGGGAAGCACTGGTGGGGGAAAAGTTCGTTGGAGAAACACCACATCAGGGGGAAGCAGTGGTGGGGGAAACGTTCGTTGGAGGTTGACTACATACGCCGGAAGCGCTTAGCGATTATTGCACAACATCCGCAGGAAAAACACTGTGTCCGTTGATTTAACGGTTTTCGTCTTGGAGGAGAACTCTGTTTTGAACGGTGCTGAACATGCAAACGACCACATCAGGGGGAAGCACTGGTGGGGGAAAAGTTGGTTGGAGAATTACCACATCAGGGGAAGCACTGGTGGGGAAACGTTCGTTGGAGGTTCACTACATCCGCCCGGAAGCGCTTAGCGATTATTGCACAACATCCGCAGGAAAAACAATGTGTCCGTTGATTTAACGGTTTTCGACTTGAAGGAGAACTCTGTTTTGAACGGTGCTGAACATGCAAACGCCGTGAATGTGATCGGGTATGATATAGGATGCTTCGCGACCCAAATGCGCCGCTAAGCACGTGCCGTAGCACATGGGTTTTTCGTTTAACATTTGCTGCATTTTGTCTGTGGAAATGTATTGCTGTTCGTAGAAAACGATGTATAGACCTCTTGCGGGCACAAATTGGAACCACTGATGTTGTACGTCTTCTTTATCTGCTTTGAACTGGATATCGTTGAAGCACATGTTAGATAGCACAAAATGAATTTTGGTTTCGCAGCTGTGAACTCTGGCGGAGACGGATTTTCCGTCGTAGGTGCTGTCGACGAAGCGAAGTGCATAAGGTGTATTTTTATAGGGGTGACCGTCCACCTCGTAGTTTTTAAACATCTTACTGTCATGGTAGTACACCGACAGGTAATTTCTGTAACCCATGATGAGGGAGCGAAGGGCGCGAGATGTTTGGGTGAGGTGCGGTTGGAACGCTGGTAGAAATACATGCGCACTAAGGACTATTTTGTGAGATGCGCAGTGCGAAATGGGTGTTGAGGAAATGATGAACCTCGAGGAATGTTCTAAAATTGGCGCACCGTATGTACTTGGTGAACTGCGTGAAATTCATGTTATGTAAGGGAACGTTGGAGGCATGGTTGTGAAGCATGTACTTGTGGTATGCCATGATTTGATTTTGCACGTCCGTCTCTTCCTTCTTTTTGTGATACATGATGTCGGTAATGATGCGCTGCAGGGTATGCAACACGTGCCATTCTTGTTGGTTGAGCGTAACGGATGCGCCTTGCGGTTCTTTGAAAACGAGCCTTAGCTTTCCGAACACAAACTTAAACACGATCGTGACGCTGTCGCTGAACTGAAATTGCTGTAGACGTCCCTGTGGGTCATTCAAGCGTTTGTGAATGATGGGGATGGCTTCGACGAGTTTGTGCCACTGCGAGGAACTCATGACGACTGCGTTGTGCTGTCTACATTTGGCAATGGTGACGACGAGATGGTTCGGCGGCTGGGGGGAGAATCCCACACTGACGAATTTAGTTTGTTGCGGGTTGAGGAAGTAGATATCCGCCAGAGGACCCACAACTGCACTGTGTTGGAACTGTGCTGGCGGAGCAGGGCTGTCGGGATGCTGTTGGAGGTCGAAGATGGGTAGTTTCCTTTTTTCCCCGGGTTTTGAGGTGGTCGGGGTTTGAAATCCGGTTATACTGGAACACACAAAACAATAATAATAATGTGAGGGATAGAGAGATAAACGGGATAGAAAAAAGCAAGCTAATACATAGGTGCGGACCTACCTGGTCGGCGTGCTGCATGGCAGCATGACTGTATCCGCGTGCTGCATGGTACACTCTGAATGAGGCGAGCGGCACCGTGACGTTGCTTTTTATATGAGCAGGAGCGTCTTCTGAAAGCACGTGCAAGACGATGGATTAGCTTAGATGTGCTGAATAGTGACACACACACACACACACACACACACACACACGTACTCACCTTCAAGGGTTGACAAGTTTGCTGAGCGTCAGAGCACTTTGCGTGGCATGCGTCTTTGAACGTTTTGCGAATGACATTATGCGCGTGATTGCTGACGTGAAATTTTGAGAAGAATGTATGCTTAGGTAAGCCGGAGCAGCGGTGGGTGAGGTAGGCGATGACGTAATGACCGCAAGTGGTGCTGTCGAAACCTTGGAGCCTTCTGGCGTTGGTGGACCAACGCGTCCCGCAGACCGAATTTAAGAACCGGAGAAAATGGGGCGAAAGCGGTCCTATGCCGTAACTGTCAAAATATTCTGCATGCGAGTTTTTGTCCACAAAGATGCAAACCCAGTGTTGCCCGGATTTGGTGCTGGGGTCGGTGTTAGCCACTAGCGCCAAGGGAGGCGTTCGAATGCCGTGAAGTACGGGTAGTTTATCGCAGGGGTAGACGCCTAAAAAGTGAGAGCGCGTAGAGGGGCATGTCGATAGAAACCGTTGAATTTGAAAGGTGTTCATGATACCAAAATGGATCGGTTGGCGTCGATTTCGACCGTGCGATGTATTTCCGCTAGCAGCAGAAGTATGACCGGTTCTGTCAATTTATCGGCAAAACCGATGCTTATAGAGACGGTTCCGTGGCGCTGACCCGAGATGTGAGACTCGTTAGCGCTCATGTCTGCAGTGAGATCGAAAACCATTATCGTATACCCTTGCGGGTAGGTTTCTCTGGAGATGGAGTGTCCCTCGTCCTTGAAATGAATGCCTAGGCCGTCCTGCAGGGTTTGAAAGCATTGCAAATAGTGTCCCTTTGTAAAGTCGGGTTGCAGAGGTTGGGAGGGAACGGGTTGCCCGTTCACGTAGAGCTGAAAGAAGTTCATTTTAAAATGTTTCAAGTTGTACGGATTTGAGTTAAAATGGCCGGAATAGGTCTTGTCGGTGACCATGGCTACTACCACTCTCCTTGGAACTTGCCCTACGCACACGTCGCTAAACGTCATAGCCCTGGACTCCTTGGGGATGCTGAGAGCGTGAAAGCTGACGTCTTTGAGATGGTACTTTGCGTTGCCCTTTGTGAGCACGGCCTGGTGCGCGAGCTTTATGGTCGGCGAGGGCCGCACCGATTTTAAGCACAGCGTGGCAGACACGATGTCGGCGTACCCCTTAAAGGTATCTACGTCGGAAAACAGATAAAACTGGGGAGAGGCGGGAGTGAGCTTGACGGTCATGCTAACGTTGTTCAAAAGCAGCTTCTCCTGTCTAAAAAGAGCGTTGGACAGAGGACCGATGAGCTGTACGACGTTGCTCCCTTTGGTAAACCCCTGACGCCACTGAAAACCCGTATTGGCGATAAAAGTGTCCATGATGCCTGCCGTGTCCTTTCTCCAGAGAGTAGATTCTAGTTTGGTGTTCATGGCATCTTCGGAGTAATTGAGAAGCGTCTCGAGGTAGGTTCTATAGGGGTAACCGGCTTGCGGCATGGAGACGATGACGTTATTGAGGGTTACCTCCATCTGTTGAAACAGGGAATTTAAGGCGTTGTTGACCAGAGTGGCGTTAGCGTCAGCGTTTAAGGCCTCTCCTTTGTCATCTACAATGCGCACCATGAGTTGGAGTACGACGTAGGTCAAGTCTAGGTAATCGTCCGCATTTCCGGAATAATGAAAGGTGATGGGGGCATTTTTCATTAAAGTGTTTTGAGGGTTTAGGTATAGGAACCGTGACTCCTCGATGCTCATCTGAACCGGTACCTCTGTAAAGAGGTCCAGTTCGGAACTCATGTGGACGGCCGCGTCTGCCATTACGAAAATACGTCTTGCACCTTACGCCTACCGCGTTTCAGCTTGGACTGCTTGCTCTTTTTGGATTTGCTCGGTTTTATTCTCTTGAGGCGCCTGGCGCCGGAACCGAGCATAGCATCGAGCTTTTCGTCGGCTTTTCGCTTTAAATTGTATCCGGACTCCTTGAGCCTCCGTTGGAGCGCTTGCTTTGGCGCTGCATCCGCCGCAGTCACATCGGACAGAACGTGAGCGCCCGCCTTTAAGGCCTCCTTTCCGACTGCTTTTGCTCCGCTCTTTAAAAACGGTAGCAACCTTCTGAAGAGTCCTCCGAGGGCTGAAAAGAGACCGCTGCCTCTTTGGTAGCACTTGCCCCTGTAGAGAGTGAAATCGCGATGGTGGAACGCGCCGCCGGTCTGATTGAGGTAGTACCGCGTTACGGCGTGCACGTCCATTACGCCTGTTTCGGACGAAAAGCGAGAACTATAGTAGAGGAAAATCCGTCGGCGAATGGTAAGAGATCGCCGTAACCGTTCCTTAAATCTATGTTGACCGTCTTGAGGTCTTGCTGAATCAAGGGTACCCAATTTTGGGGAAAAAACGTCTTTTCGTCCCTCATGTAAGTGTTGTTGCTTCTTTCGTATTCCACGGCCGCGCTCTCTATGACTTGGGCGAAGGTGTCGCCCACGACTTGCGGGGACACTAGATTACAATAGATGAACATTTCGTAAGGAAACCCCATATAAGTATCTACGGGGTGTTTAGCAGCTTTTTTGAGAATGACGTTGACGTAGGGCTCGAAACCCAACATTTTTGCCATAGCGGGCGTTAAGAGCAAACTGTGGATGCGGTGTAGAGGTCCCGGAGTGTCCTCCGATTTTGAAACGTCTCGTTTGGGTCTGACGGAACGAGCCGCCGCGGGTTTCTGCTGCCCCGGGGCTTCGGTTTCGGTTTCGGCTTGGGTCTCTGGTGGGGCGCATCGTTGAGAGCTTCGTATTCGCCGACCGCGTACGGTACGACCGTGCGCGCGACATTTTCCACAAACCCGTCGAACGGAATGTCGGGTAGTGGTTCGGGATGGGCGACGGCGGCATTCACGCCCACCGTGTGCTTGCGCTCGTCGAAGAGGAAGAAGTTTTCCACGTGCAAGTGTTCGAGTAGAACGGCGTTGACGAGGTTCACCAAGTCTTTGGGATTGTGCACGATGCCTTGCGGCATTTGCAGACTGAATTTGGAATGCGTGGGGAGGAGCGTCATGGTGTACTTGGTGCCCGCCAGACGGGCATCGTCTGGCGAAAGGTTATAAAATTTCACCGGATACCTGACCTTTTGCAGGGCGACCTCCCATTCTCCCTGCAGAACGATTCTCTCGGGCAAGATGTTAGAAAATCTGGCCGTGGTGTTGTCGGTAAAGTGTTCCATGGAAGCGCTGCTCACGAGAGTGATGGAGAAGGGCTCGGTCTTAATCATGTCGAATCGATGGTCGAAGCCAGAACCCACGAGTTAAACTTTGCCGGATACCCCTTCCACTTTACCAAGACCTGCTTGTGGCGCCCTCGGCCCTTGGTCTGTAAAACGCGTTCGATCTTAAACGTCCGAGGTAGCGCGACCTTTTGTAGCTCCTCGGTGTAAAATGTGCCGTCTATGGCTTCTCCGGCCAGATCCTTCAACTTATATACCACCGGCCGACCGAGCACCACCTCGGCTATCCGAAATATTTCGTCCGTCCAATTCTGCTCGTAGCCCTTGTCGAATTTCATTTTTTCTTTAGAGATGCGCACGTGATGGCCGACGGAAAATGTGGGTTTCCCTGCGCGAGGTAGGGTCCTATTTCCGTAGAGATTGCGGTACACTCGTAAAATGTTAGATTCGTTCACGTCCTTCGGAGCCATTTTTATGGACCTGTGATGCGAGCTATTGTACGACTCGAGTAAGGCCGGAAGGACTTCCAGGTATCTGTAACTGTTTTTGTGCGTGAAGTACCTCCACATCTTGGTTTTTAAGGTGCGGTTGAAGCGCTCCACGACGCTGGCTTTAACGTTATTTTTGGTTGTGTAATGTTTCACGTCGTGTTTCTTCAGAAAGTCGCGAAAAGTCTTGTTGGTAAACTCGGTTCCCTTGTCCGTTTGGAGGACCCTGGGGACGCGTTGGGAGAATATGGAGCGAAACGCTTGCGCAACGTCGGTACCCAGCTTCGATTTCAGGGGTACGGCCCAAGCATATTTGGAAAATACGTCGATAACGGTCAGAATGTACACGTAAGGTTTGTTATGTTCCCTCACGCTGTTCATGACGTTTAGATCGGCCTCCCAAAGATCGTCCATATTCGTCACGTGATAACATCTGGTGGGGAACCGCTTTCTGACCGGTTTGTGCAGAGTGTAACTGTCCTGGGTTTGAAGGAAGGACTCGATGTTCGCCTTAGACGCACCCGTGGCCTTTCGAAGGGGCTTGACCGTACCCAAACCGGCATAGTGTTCCGGTTTGGCATAGTATCGCCTTAGCGCCTTCCATTCCTTCATGCTTTACTTGTAGAGGGGTTGCCAGACGCGTTTGCGAAAATGGTACGACGCGGAAGGCGATTTCGATTTCTTTTTCGGAGTGGCAGGGTTTGCCCTCTTCTTTTTGCGAGGCGAGAGGAGGTTGACCTTTATGGTTCGGGGTTCGACCTCCTGCTTCACCGGCACGCGTTCGTGCACGTCTTCGTAATCGTCGTCGTCGCCGTCGTCGCCGCCGAGGAAGGGCTTTCTGACTTGTGCCACGAGATCGAGGTAGTTGTCCAATTTATGTTTTACGAGCCGCCACTTTTCGTCGGCAGAGAGCTTTGCGCTCTGCAGGTTCTGAATTTCTTTAGCCAATCTGGATATGGTGCGGTCTATAGCGTGAAGCTTATCGACGGTCTTCGGTTGCGGTGCAACGAGGATCTGCTTGCCGTACTTCATCCTGTTAATTTCGACACTAGCGCGCCGCGAAGCGAAGCCAAGACGGGTAGGAGAAATGCCGGCAAAAAACCTCCTTTTTGAACCAAGATGCTCTTCTTCTTCTTCAGAGGAACCCGTTTATCCGTCAACTTCCTCCAAGAAGCCTTGTGCTTCTTTAGGCGACCCAAGCACTTTGCGGGAAGTTTCACGTGACCTCTGCACACGTTGAGTATGCATTCGCTAATGGCCTGGATCAGATCGCCATCGGCATTTTTTAACAACTTTTTGCGCAGAGGGGCCTTCGCCTTGGCCAGAGCCGTCAAATTACCGTGCTGTCTCGCTATGCGAGGACTGGTCAGCGTCGCAAGCCTTAACCTACCTCTAGCCATGCTTGCGCGATAATGACGTTCGCTCCGAAAGCGGTACTTTTTATTTAGACTCAATGGCCTCAGTTGGGTAAGACTCTGCCGGGATAATATGGAACGAAACGAACCCGAGTCCTCTCGGCGGTCTCAGTTGGGTACGAAATAAGAGAGGTTTTCCCCCGGTAGCACGCCGGTTCGATACCTGTATCGGGCGGGCGTGTACTGAGTGCAGTCCAACACGAGATACCCGTGAGGGCGTTCGGTGGCCTTCTCGAAGGCCTCCAAGAGAAACCTAGAGTTCCTGGGTTCGATCTGCTGGCACAGTCTCTCGATCTGCATCTTATCCCGGTTGTTCTTGAAGACCACGACGTAGTTTGCATTCAGAGAGATGTTGCGATATTTCTGACCCTGCGGAAACACGTTCTGCAGGATGTAGACGATGCCGAATGCTTGTGATGGGAGTCTCTGGTGAAAAAATTGGACACGTCCTTCCCGCCACCCTCCAGCATCAGATCGTCGAGGACGACGAGGTCGTTCTAGCCCACCGAAGCAAGTTCGGGTATGCCCTCGTGGGTCTCGCAACGCAGAGCCGAGGGTTCGAGTCTCGGCGAATACTCCGGAGGGTGGCACCACAGCACCCTCCTGGGGCGCACGTCGAACATCCGGTGCGCGTGGCGTAACAGGTTTTTCACGAAGGTCGACTTGCCGCAGCGCGACGGCCCCGCCACGAGCATCCTGCTGGGAAACTCGAATCGCCCCAGGTCTCGGGGACCGGGCATCGTCTCCTCAGGGCGCCCGGTTCGAAATGACTTTGGCGCGGCTGTAGACGTCTCATTTATGCGTTCCTCTTGAACCCGTAGGGATAGGAATCGTGATCGCCGGCGAGTACGCGCTTGTTGACCACCATCCTAAACGTCTTCGAGCTGGGTTCGGTGACGACCGTCCAAGACGGTTTCCGTGAAATCTGCGTGCCCGCCAGCTTCACCGCACGGTCGTTGTCCCTGAGCACCACGTCGCGAATCACCTCCGCGTTCACCAGCTCCAGGTTGCCCGAATTGAGCGTGATCCCCTTCACCTTGCACAACGAGAAGGTCTTGCCCGTCTCGGGGCAAACGATCTCCATGCAGTAGCTCTTGGGCCCCGTGGAGGCGAACCGGGCGATGTAAGAGCCCCTCCCGTACTTCTCCAGCTCGTCCGTCATGTTCCCCAGGAGGCGTCCAACGGACGGCGTCCAGTCACCCGGAGCGGCGGCGACGACGACGGAATCGGTGTCGAAGTAGCAGACCCGTTCTCCCAGCCTCTTGAGGTAGGAGTAGAGCACCAGGCGCGCGTGAGCCGTGGTGTAGGCCGCCAGGACGGCGTTGGCGGCGGGGTTGACCTTGCGGCACTGCTCGCAGTACCTCCACACCGCGTACACGATCCGGTCGGTGACGGGCACGTAGGTCTGCACTTCCACGCCCGGGTCGTTGAGCAGCTCCAGGAGTCGGTCGTACCGGTCCACCAGCTCGCACGTGGGGAGGTTGTCCTTCTGCCCCAGTTTGCCCCAGAAGCTGTTGAGCATCAGCTTGGCCAACTCCCGCCTGCCGGGGTTGGTGGCGACGGCCTTGGGGATCCAAGGCGACGCCTTCGTGTTCGAAGAATTGCTCCACGTACTGCTGCCTTGCGGCAGGTTCGTCGCAATCCGAGGGCCAGCCGGAGGCTTCGGTCTTGATCTTCAAGAACTGATTCACGTAGTCCTCGAAGAGACCCTTGGCTCCGGTGGTCGGTTCGTGCCGCACCACGTCGTACTCCCACATCTCGTGGACCCGGAGGAGGCGGTACCCCTCCTCCAGGGCAACCTTCATCTCGTCGATCACCCAGGTACCCGACAACGCCCTCTCGCGCTCTCCGTGGTGGCACTCGTCTTGGTTCTCCGCCTCCGCACAAGCGCGGCATAGCGGGAACATGAGCTTGCCGCCGATACGCGCCGGTAGCACCCGGTGGTACAGGTGTTGCGGCGGTAGAACCTCGCACTTCACCAACCCGCCCCCTACGTCTTCCAAGCGCGGGAATCGATCCACGTGGATCTTGGGGTGGCCCGCGGGGTAGGGTTTCGTCTTGTTCACGTACGGGTACAGGCTGCATACGTCATAGTAGTAGATCTTGCTATCCCCCTTCGCCTCGCAGTACGTCTTGGTGCAGTTGGTGCGACCTCCGTAGAAGGCGTCTCTGGGGTTCAGGGTTTCGGGTACCGGAAAGTCCCTTGCGTGGCTCGCGAGGTCCTGGTTGGCCTTCATCGTGGCGTTGAACTCGCACTCCCACATTTCCACCACGGCGTAGCCGGCGGCCTTGATCTTGGCCGTGACCTTCTGGGTGCTCTCTAACCTGGAGGCCATGGTTTCGTGTCCCGAGTTATATATCACCGCATGGCGATTGTGAAAGCACCGCCTGCAGCCGTCGTAAAAGCAGCCGTGGAAAACGTACGCGGTTTTTTCAGCCTCTCTGTACCCGTCCACCTTGTGCCCCGCGATTTTGGCTTCGCGTCCTCGCATGGCGTGCTGGATGACGATGCGGTTTTGCATCTCTAGCCAAGTTAGCCATATGCATGCGGCGCGAGACTGACGGTCCGCTAGTCGATACCCGCCCGCTGGCAAGAGGGCAATTTTTTTAAGCGGCATGAAGCGCTTTCTATACACGCACATGCACGCCTGCGCGATGGTGACGCATTCTGTGAACGGGTCTATTCCGTTCTCGTCCAAGAATTCCCTTCTGAATTTGGAAACTCCCTGACTGAGTAGAAATACGTCCATCTTGCAATACGCCACCATTTCCGCCCTCATGTCGAAGACGTACCCGGAGGACGCCTTTTCTTCGTGCCACTGCTCGAAGGCTTTCCGACCCTCCGCCGACATGCCCTCCGGACAGTAATGCCTTTTGTCGGGAATCGAACCCACGTACTGCTCGTTTTCCTTCGTGTTAAACAGGTACGGGAAATAACCTTTGCATTCCTTCAATCCGAAGGTCTTGGAAAAGCGGGAGAGTGGCATGGGTATGAAGTTGAGCGAGTCTAGAAATGTGACGTCACCGTACCTCATCCTGTAGATCTTGCTCCCGTTCATGATGAGCTCCGGCACCCAGTCTAAGTGCACCACCATGTACTTTAATAAAAACTGCCCGTCGTAAGCTCTGAGGTTATGCGCCACGACGTAGACGTCCCAGGCTTCGAACCTCGCCTGCGCGATGTGCTCGAAAAGCTGCTTCATGGGTTCGTCCATGAACACCCATTCTTTGCAACCGCATTCGGTGCAGTATGCCGTCTTGCGGCGTTCGTCGATGCAGTGCGGGCAGGCTTGGTACAACACGCACAAGTTAGGTACATGCTCGTATGTGTCCTTTTTGCCGGTATATGGAATGTTTTGCGTGCATTCAAAGTCGATAAACATAAACACGTACCGGTTTCTTTTGTTCTTTGCGGCATACGGCTGCATATAGCACATGTGGCTAGAATTCACGTGTGTCTTGCAATGATAGCAGTACTTTTCCCCGCACTCGTGCGCGGTTTTTCTGTACCTCGCATTCACGAGCTTATTGCAAGACGTGCACACCTTTTCTACATCGCACACCGACAGCGCCTTTGGGTAAAAAACGCCTTTCTTTGCGTGGTTTGCAAAGCATGTCGGTCCCTTAAAATCTCTGTTGCACTCGGCGCAGCGTATGTAGGCGTCAAATCGCGCATCGCACTGCTGATGGCATTTAGCACACCTGGCGTCGCACCTGTGAAATTCTTTTTTGTGTGCCGAGGGATGATGACACCGGCGGCAATACCATTTGCATTTAAAGCACTTGTGAAGGTTCGCGATAGCATTAAAGTGCCCGGCGTGGAGCATGACGTCGATGTATTTATCGCATTTCTTATCCGACGCGTACAGCAGGTGCTTCCCCGTATGATCGCCCAACACCGTCACAGCGTAGCCCTTTAACGCAGCGTCAAAGCGTCTGACGTCATCTATCGTGCAGCTGTCGTGGCCTTGACCGATGCTCGCGCACAAGGCTACGGCCTTCGATTTTGCAGATAGTCGGAGCGCGTCATCGTTCTATAGTTGACGTCGCGATCCACTTTGGCTTTAACTACAACAATGGCTTTTGCTAAACACAAGTTGTCTTTGTTGGCTATTTCGACAATGCCTTTATTGTCCCTACAGGCATCGCAAGGTTGGTGGCACGAACCCGAGACCTCCTTGGTCCACACAAACGTCACATAAAGAGGCCCGCTTAGCAAGAATTGTTGGTTACTTTGCATTACTTTTTCGATGCTTCCAACAATGACATCCGCATTCAATTGGTCTACGCGCCTCACGCTCATGTTGAAGGCTTTGGACGTCTCCTTTTCGTCTGTTATGGATATGCCTAAATATCCGGGTTCGTTTTCTAACAGGTTCTCTTTCGCAAAGTTTAGAATATCGTTAGACAAATGCGATACCCATTGCTCCGGGTAAACATCTCTGGGGACCGGGTTTACGGTAATTTGCGACTCTGTAAAGCCGGAAAAAGGCTTTGGCAGCCTTCTCTGCTTGTGTCCTATAATTTCGAACGTAGGCTGCAAGGTGCCATCGCGACTTCCCCCGGGTTGCGTCTCCATCTTATCGTCCGAATGCACCGATCGCTCTTTCCCTGCAAAGTGCTGCTGCTATTTTGTTTTTATTTTAAACTATTTTTCGTCAAATAGAACGATTTTGTAGAAAAACCCACTATCGCTCCCGTTTCTCACTACGGCCGTTTGCTCTTGGCACCGGGTTTTTATAAGCTCGCTTATCGCAACCGCAATTACAACATGCGCGTCGAGTTAAATGCCTCATTTCGCCACAAAATTGTCAAGTTGTAAAAACGCAGTCATCCTGTCACGATCCGCCACTGCGCGATCCCTACCATCGGCAATAAGGCTGCATTTTAACGCTGACGAACATCCCTTTCTCACGCTCGATTTTCACTTACATCAGCACACGTTCTTTGCGCGTAGTGCCAGACGTGGGAAGTTGCTGAAGCGAGCAGCGTTGTAACGTTTGCACACCCGCATCAGTGCAATATTTAAAACTATGAGTGTCGTGTGTAGTGTTTTTGTGTTGTGCCGTGCATACGTGTTATGTAAAATGTAAGAATTAAATAGAATCAGCAGATACTTCCTTTCTAAGGAGTAACACCAACTGTTGAATAAAAATTCTCAAGTGTTACGTTCGTATGACCTCTACCCTCTATCTCTTATAGGTGAGTACGAAAGTTTATTTTCATATCCACTTAATTTTAATCCAGATAAACTTTTCGGGAAATGGTTGCATTGCACATCCGTTATACATCCAAAGGGACGCTATACACTGGCCTTAAAATTCTAAATTCTTTCCATCAACATGGCGAGCAAGAACTGAAAAGCGACATGCCTTTAAAAAAGAATGGCTAAGCATTGTACAATTCGAACCATTTATAACAGATATCTCGGAAATGGCTGACGTCACAAATAAGTTATTTCAAATAAATTGTGTGTGTTTTTAAAGAGATCTAAATTTTTTGTATTGTATGTTTTTCTCAAACCTTAGCAGTTATACAAGATCATAGAAAATTTCTTCCGAATCAAGAGGACTTCACAGGCTATTTCCACAAAATTCAAGATATACATTTTATTTTTCATATAAATGTCTTTAATATATGGTGTTGTAATTAAAATCGTCAGAGACAGTTTTAGAAAATAAAACATTTCGGAAAATAGTTCATGTAAAGGGTAGTTTTGGGTGGAGGGACTTTCTTGAAAATCTCTGTGTCGTATCTTTGGAAGGTACTCAACCTAAATACCAAGTTTAGTATTTATCCGGCTTTTCATTTTTGAGTTATGCTGCTCTCACACATACACACAGAATTTTCTAAAAATGTTTTTTATTCAGGGGACCTCAAAACAAGTATTTAGTTCTCCAGTGAAATCTCAATATTGAATATTTGGATGCAATGCATACCTCCTCTACCTACTATTTTACGTGGTAGAGAAAGCCCCTAAATCAATATTATTACATGCAGTTGTGAAAATATTACAGCTATGATTAATAAATTCTGGGATTACGAGAAATTTGTTAATATTAGTTTAAACGTATATAGTTGCAAGAAAAGTGAGTATAGCTAGCTCGATACTTAGCGTTGTTGTCACAAATAAACGATATAGAGAAAACTCTGATTTTCATAAAAGTAAGATTAAAACTACTTGCTTAAGGTAAAATGCTTGTCTCATATTAAGAATATTCTGAGATATTCGGAGAATGGCGCGAAAGTTGAGTCTGACGCCTTGTTATTTTTATTCCGTTTTTTCTTCAAATGGGTTTCTCTATTGTTACATTTGTATAGTCACTGTAACTATCTTTACTTTCTCTTCCACGTACATAGCAGATACAGGAGAAATTGCATTGCACTCAAAAATTGCATACCGGGATTTCACCAGAAATACATCTATAGATTTGCACATTTCAACTTATTACATAATTGGCTTATATTGTGCATGATGTTTCATTTAAATACCCACAAACTGGGTCTGTGATTATTACTTATTGTTTTTATGTGTTTCAGTGGGTGAATAATAATTAGTTTGTTGGTATCGTTATCACAGTACTGTTTCACTTGTGAAATTACGTTCTCTTTGTATGAAAATGAAAAAAGAAAAGATAAAAGAATGACGAGTTTTAGTGAGAAAGGTCTAAAGCTTTTAAACATTAAAATCAACATGGAAACTTTGTAAATAGACAACGCCACAAAGTAATAATAATAATAATAATAATAATAATAATCATCATAATAATAATACACATAAATTGTGTGCTTTAACGTTCTTGTACAGTTCTTGTACAGTAAGGCTTCATTTCCTACGGTTTAACAGTTGTACAAAAGACATTCACAATGAGACTACTTCACAGCTATTCCCAGAAAATTGAAGTTATACATTTTATTTGTCATGCAGATATCTTAAACATACCGTACCGTAATCAAAAGGGTTAGAGCCATTTTTAAGACAATAAAAATAACGAACTTTCTTCCACTAAACGGGTAGTTTGCGGTGTGGGAATTTTCTTGAAAATCTACGGTTTGTTAAATTTTTTTTATACGCTACTATTTTAGTGTGTGTGTGTGTGTGCGCGCGAGTATGTGCCTAGTATCCGTGCGCCACAAGCCAAAACGACGACATTATAGAAAAACTTTATCATTTGCCTACCGGACAGGGACAACCGCGAAAAACCTGAAAAAAGCTCTAAGAGTATTCTAACGCTTACCGATCTGGAAAACCCATGGAAACAAGATAGAACACTTTTTTGCCGCTTTCGACCGGCAATGAGAACCCTGCTCCTACGTACGCTAGCGACCAGGTTTTTGGTATAGTTAAATTACGTCTGTGCAAAGGGCGTCTGTACCGCTTTAAAAAACCTAGGTATATCAGTGCGTAGTGATGTTGGTTGATCTTAAAGCTGGTTAAGCATTTTTCAAAAACAGTTTGCTACACGCTACTATTAAATGTGTGTGTGTGTGCGAGTATGTGCCTAGTATCCGTGCGCCGACAAGGTAAAACTTCATCATTTGCCTACCGGGCAGGGACAACCACTAAAAACCTGAGAAAACCTCGAAAATTAGAAACGGCTTCGTCAACCACTACAGAAAACGCCTACCAACCAGGGAAAACCTATGAAAAAGCAGAAAGAGCTTGCATTCGTTTACCAACCTCAGAAAACCCCCAAAAACTAGTTATTTTTTTAAAAAAACGTAAAAACAAAAAGAAAAAAAAGAAAAAAAGGAAAAGACGAATAATATAAGTATGGCAACTGCAACGTGTGTGTGTGTGCGAGTATGTGCCTAGTATCCGTGCGCCGACAAGGTAAAACTTCATCATTTGCCTACCGGGCAGGGACAACCACTAAAAAAACCTGAGAAAACCTCGAAAATTAGAAACGGGTTCGTCGACCACTACAGAAAACGCCTACCAACCAGGGAAAACCTATGAAAAAGCGGAAAGAGCTTCCATTCGTTTACCAACCGCAGAAAACCCCCAAAAACTAGTTATTTTTTTAAAAAAAAAGAAAGAAAAGGAAAAGACGAATAATATAAGTATGGCAACTGCAACGTGTGTGTGTGTGTGTGTGTGCCCATTTAATTTTTATTTTCTTTTGCACTGCACACATTTGTGTTACAATATATGCATTTTCAATTTTGGGAAAACCTATGAAAAAAGCAGAAACAGCTTGCATTCGTCTACCAGCCAGAGAAAACCCCGAAACACTAGTTATTTAAAATTGCTGATGAATTCTGGATAGGCTTTTGCAAATGTTGTTGGTAGCAAAACTTACCTTTACCATCACCTCCAACATACCAAACTCCCACACCTTTTTTCTTTCCACCAATCATAATCTCTCTTATTCTTACCAAAAACAACTTTCATTTGTTCCTTTCCACCAATAACATCACTTCTTATTCCCACCAATCACAACTTCACACGTCACTTTCTGTTATACTTTTTATCCCTCGTTCGCCATCTTTCCCCTCTTTCAGCCCCAACCTCCGCACAGACAACGCCTTACCGCTCCTTAACCTCAACTTCATGCCTCCGCCATCTTATTTAGTTCCCATTTTTACCACCGCGCCTCTCATCTCCCAACCAGATTGCCGGCAAGAACAGATCTCGTTCATTCACACCTCGACGGTTGACTCGACAGCAGCTACTGTGAACACCTACGTCGTACACTTTTTTGACCGCTTTCGACCGGCTATGGGAACCCTGCTCCTACGTACGCTAGCGACCATCACGATGGTCCAGTACCAGGTTTTTGGTATAGTTAAATTACGCCTCTGCAAAGGGTGTCTGTACCGCTTTAAAAAACCTAGGTATATCAGTGCGTAGTGATGTTGGTTGATCTTAAAGCTGGTTAAGCATTTTCAAAAACAGTTTGCTTTTATTTTTTCGCGTCGCGTGAAGCTGCCGCTCTTTTGGTGACGCATCCACACCAGTAACAGGTAAGTACCACACGCATAATTATTTTTCAGACCTGCTTGGCGTAGGAATATATCCTTTCGTGTTTTGGTACTGTAACCTCAAATCTCCTTACCCTCCTCTTGCGTCCGCCATCTATTTAGTTCTCACCGCATCTCCTTGTCGCAGACCCTCCGCCATTTTTAGTTCCCACTATTTTAACCCCAAAATCTGCTCTTCTAAGCTCTTGCTACCGCCATCTTCTTTTAGTTCCCATTCTCACCACCGCGTCTCCTTGCCCCCCCCACCTCTTGTGACCGCCATGTTCACCACTAACCTCCAAATTTCCTCGTCCTTAAACCTCTTGTCTCAACCATCTTGTTTAGTTCCCATTTTCGCCACCGCATCTCATATCGCCCCATCTCTCTATCCACTCAAGAAAACTACCATCCAACGTTCAAAAAATTGCTGATCAGTTCTCGACAGGCTTTTGCAAATCTTGTTGCTAGCAAAACTTACCTTTCCCATCACCTCCAACATACCCCACTCCCACACCGTTTTCTTTCCACCAATCATAATCTCACTTATTCTTACCAATCAACAACTTTCATTTGTTCCTTTCCACCAATAACATCACTTCTTATTCCCACCAATCACAACTTCACACGTCACTTTCTGTTTTACTTTTTATCCCTCGCTCCCCATCTTTTCCCTCTTTCAGTCCCGACCTCCGCACAGACAACACCTCGCCACCCCGCTCCTCTCCATCACGTGACCTCCATACTCTATCATCTTCCTTCCTTCATCTTCCACACGAATTAACGAACCAATCAAAACACTCCACGTCACTTCCTCTTTTTCCTTCACCTTACCCTAATCCTCAATTCTTTTAACTCGTCCCGGATGAACCAATTGCAATAACGATAATCCTCCCGCTCAGGGCGCTTTTCAAACTTACCGCCGCCGCCGTCGCACGCAGCGACACTAGCGACACTAGCGCCCCTAGCGGCAGGATTATCGTTAAGCCAATTGGCTCATCCGGGAATATTACTACTCACACACATTTAATAGTAGCGTGTAGCAAACTGTTGAAAAATGCTTAACCAGCTTTAAGATCAACCAACATCACTACGCACTGATATACCTAGGTTTTTTAAAGCGGTACAGACGCCCTTTGCACAGACGTAATTTAACTATACCAAAAACCTGGTACTGGGCCATCGTAATGGTCGCTAGCGTACGTAGGAGCAGGGTTCTCATTGCCGGTCGAAAGCGGTCAAAAAAGTGTACTATCTTGTTTTCATGGGTTTTCCAGATCGGTAGGCGTTAGAATACTCTTAGAGCTTTTTTCAGGTTTTTCGCGGTTGTCCCTGTCCGGTAGGCAAATGATGAAATTTTTCTATAATGTCGTCGTTTTGGCTTGTGGCGCACGGATACTAGGCACATACTGGCACACACACACACACTATAATAGTAGCGTATAAAAAATGTAACAAACAAAATCTACACAATGACAAAATTGAAAATGTATATATATTTTAACACAAAAGTGCAGTGCAAACGATTTTCTAGCCCCTAGTGAGTGATAAATTGCGTTTACTTCACTTCTTTCAAACTGCTTAAAAATCATATAAATGGTTGTTTCACGTCATAATAAGCTTATATATACCAAGAATACTGAGTTTTTAAAAAGTCAAGAAAATCGATTTTCTAGCCACTAGTAAGTGTAAAATCGCGTTTACTTCAGCTCTTTCAAACTTCAAAAAAATCATATAAATGGTTGTTTCACGTCATAATAAGCCTATATATACCAAAAATACTGAGTTTTTAAAAAGTCAAGAAAATGGACTTTCTAGCACCTAGTGAGTGTAAAATCGCGTTTACTTCACTTCTTTCAAACTTCGAAAAAATCATATAAATGGTTGTTTCACGTCATAATAAGCCTATATATACCAAGAATACTCAGTTTTTAAAAAGTCAAGAAATTGGATTTTCTAGCTCCTAGTGAGTGTAAAATCGCGTTTACTTCACTTCTTTCAAACAGCTTGAAAATCATATAAATGAATGTATCACCTCATAATAAGCCTGTATATACGAAAAATGCTGAGTATTCAAAAAGTCAAGAAATTCGATTTTCTAGCCCCTAGTGAGTGTAAAATCGCGTTTACTTCACTTCTTTCAAACTGCTTAAAAATCATATAAATGGATGTATCACCTCATAATAAGCCTCTATATACCAAAAAAATTGAGTTTTCAAAAAGGCGAAGATTTTTTTTAAAAAAAAGGATAATATAAGTATGGCAACTGTAACGGTTTACGGCAAACGCGCGCCGCGCAATGCGTCGCGCCGGGCATCTTGCTCAATATGGTTTTTGTTTTATTGCCCGGCGTGACGCATTCCGCGGCGCGCGTTTGCCGTAAACCGTTACAGTTGCCATACTTATATTATCCTTTTTTTTTTAAAAAAAAATCTTAGCCATCTTACTTCACAAATTCACCGCTAATTCTTTCTCGTCATTTTTCATCCAATCACCTTTGATTTTATTTTCGCCTATCACATCACGTTGTTTCAATTTGTCCACCTATCAGAGATCGTCTTATTTTCACCAATCACAGCGTTCCACGTCACTACTTGTTCTGCTTTTTAACCCTCGGTCGTGCATGTTTTGCGTCCTTGAGTTTCCATACCTCGCACACGCAACACCACAGCGCGATAACATGTCCACGTGCTGGCTGGTGTACCGGTACGATCGCCTCCTGGGCCTGCTCAACGCCTAGGAAGTGGTAGTGCAGACCTGCGTACCCGTGACGAACCAGGTCATGTACGTGGTGTTGAGGTAACTCCGAGGAGAGCCCCAAGGAGATCCACGCTACCAATGCCGTGATTGCGGCTTACACCACAGCACACAAGTGCCTAGTGTTATTTTGTCACCTGAAGAGAAAGGTCTCCGTGGACACGAATCGAAGCTGCAATCTGCCGTTCACGTATAGAAACAGAGGTACAGTTGCCTAGCACTAAGGTCTCCGTGGACACGTATCGAAGCTGCCATCTGGCGTTCACGTATAGAAACACAGGTACAGTTGCCTAGCACTAAGGTCTCCGTGGACACGTATCGAAGCTGCAATCTTCCGTTCACGTATAGAAACAGGTATAGTTGCCTAGCACTAAGATCTCCGTGGACACGTATCGAACCTGCAATCTGCCGTTCACGTATAGAAACAGAGGTATAGTTGCCTAGCACTAAGGTCTCCGTGCACACGTATCGAAGCTGTAATCTGCCGTTCACGTATACAAACAGAGGTACAGTTGCCTAGCACTAAGGTCTCCGTGGACACGTATCGAAGCTGCAATCTGCCGTTCACGTATAGAAACAGAGGTGCAGTTGCCTAGCACTAAGGTCTCCGTGAACACGTATCGAAGCTGCAATCTGCCGTTCACGTATAGAAACAGAGGTACAGTTGCCTAGCACTAAGGTTTCCGTGGACACGTATCGAAGCTGCCATCTGACGTTCACGTATAGAAACACAGGTACAGTTGCCTAGCACTAAGGTCTCCGTGGACACGTATCGAAGCTGCAATCTGCCGTTCACGTATAGAAACAGAGGTACAGTTGCCTAGCACTAAGGTCTCCGTGGACACGTATTGAAGCTGCAATCTGCCGTTCACGTATAGAAACAGAGGTGCAGTTGCCTAGCACTAAGGTCTCCGTGGATACGTATCGAAGCTGCAATCTGCCGTTCACGTATAGAAATAGAGGTGCAGTTGCCTAGCACTAAGGTCTCCGTGGACACGTATCGAAGCTGCAATCTGCCGTTCACGTTTAGAAACAGAGGTACAGTTGCCTAGCACTAAGGTCTTGCAGTACATTTCCTGTCACGATCCACCACTGCACGATCCCTACCATCGACAATAAAACTGCATTTAAAAGATTTTATCGCTGACGAACATCCGTTTCTCACGCTCATTTTACACACACATCAGCACACGTTCTTTGCACGTAGTGCTGTACATGAGAATGATTCTTTTTTACTGTTTTCTCCGATACTAAAGTGAGCAGAACTTTAACGCTTGCTACCTGTTGTTAATAGTGGTTCAGCTTGCACGCCCACTAGTGCAATATTTAAAACTATGAGTGTCGTGTGTAGTGTTTTTGTGTTGTGCCGTGCATACGTGTTATGTAAAATGTAAGAATTAAATAGAATCAGCAGATACTTCCTTTCTAAGGAGTAACACCAACTGCAGATTAAAAATTCTCAAGTGTTACGTTCGTATGACCTCTACCCTCTATCTCTTATAGGTGAGTACGAAAAAAAAACTCAGTATTTTTGGTATATGTAGGCTTATTATGACGTGAAACAACCATTTATATGATTTTTTCGAGGTTTGAAAGAAGTGAAGTAAACGCGATTTTACACTCACTAGCAGCTAGAACATCGATTTTCTTGACTTTTTAAGAACTCAGTATTCTTGGTATATATAGGCTTATTATGACGTGAAACAACCATTTATATGATTTTTAAGCAGTTTGAAAGAAGTGAAGTAAACGCGAATTTGCACTCAATAGACGCTAGAAAATCGAATTTCTTGCCTTTTTGAAAACACAATTTTCTTGGTATATAGAGGCTTATTTGAGGTGATACATCCATTTATATGATTTTTATGCAGTATGAAAGAAGTGAAGTAAACGCGATTTTACACTCATTAAGGGCTAGAAAATCGAATTTCTTGACTTTTTGAATACTCAGCATTTTTCGTATATACAGGCTTATTATGAGGTGATACATTCATTTATATGATTTTTAAGCAGTTTGAAACAAGTGAAGTATACGCGATTTTACACTCACTAGGGGCTAGAAAATCATATTTCTTGACTTTTTAAAAACTCAGTATTCTTGGTATATAGGCTTATTATGACGTGAAACAACCATTTATATGATTTTTAAGCAGTTTGAAAGAAGTGAAGTAAACGCGATTTTACACTCACTAGGGGTTCGAAAATCGAATTTCTTGACGTTTTAAAAACTCAGTATTCTTGGTATATATAGGCTTATTATGACGTGAAACAATCATTTATATGATTTTTTCGAAGTTTGAAAGAAGTGAAGTAAACGCGAATTTACACTCAATAGACGCTAGAAAATCGAATTTCTTGCCTTTTTGAAAACTCAATTTTCTTGGTATATAGAGGCTTATTATGAGGTGACACATCCATTTATATGATTTTTAAGCAGTTTGAAAGAAGTGAAGTAAACGCGATTTTACACTCACTAGGGGCTAGAAAATCGAATTTCTTGACTTTTTGAATACTCAGCATTTTTCGTATATACAGGATTATTATGAGGTGATACATTCATTTATATGATTTTTAAGCAGTTTGAAAGAAGTGAAGTAAACGCGATTTTACACTCACTAGGGGCTAGAAAATCGAATTTCTTGACTGTTTGAATACTCAGCATTTTTCGTATATACAGGCTTATTATGAGGTGATACATTCATTTATATGATTTTTAAGCAGTTTGAAAGAAGTGAAGTAAACGCGATTTTACACTCACTAGGGGCTAGAAAATCGAATTTCTTGACTTTTCAAAAACTCAGTATTCTTGGTATATAGGCTTTATGACGTGAAACAACCATTTATATGATTTTTAAGCAGTTTGAAAGAAGTGAAGTAAACGCGATTTTACACTCACTGGGGGCTAGAAAATCGAATTTCTTGACTTTTTAAAAACTCAGTATTCTTGGTATATATAGGCTTATTATGACGTGAAACAACCATTTATATGATTTTTTCGAAGTTTGAAAGAAGTGAAGTAAACGCGATTTTACACTCAATAGACGCTAGAAAATCGAATTTCTTGCCTTTTTGAAAACTCAATTTTCTTGGTATATAGAGGCTTATTATGAGGTGATACATCCATTTATATGATTTTTAAGCAGTTTGAAAGAAGTGAAGTAAACGCGATTTTACACTCACTAGGGGCTAGAAAATCGAATTTCTTGACTTTTTGTATACTCAGCATTTTTGGTATATACAGGCTTATTATGAGGTGATACATTCATTTATATGATTTTTAAGCAGTTTGAAAGAAGTGAAGTAAAGGCGATTTTACACTCACTAGGAGGTAGAAAATCCAATTTCTTGACTTTTTAAAAACTGAGTATTCTTGGTATATATAGGCTTATTATGACGTGAAACAACCATTTATATGATTTTTTCGAAGTTTGAAAGAAGTGAAGTAAACGCGATTTTACACTCACTAGGTGCTAGAAAATCCATTTTCTTGACTTTTTAAAAACTCAGTATTTTTGGTATATATAGGCTTATTATGACGTGAAACAACCATTTATATGATTTTTTCGAAGTTTGAAAGAAGTGAAGTAAACGCGATTTTACACTCACTAGGAGCTAGAAAATCCAATTTCTTGACTTTTTAAAAACTCAGTATTCTTGGTATATATAGGCTTATTATGACGTGAAACAACCATTTATATGATTTTTAAGCAGTTTGAAAGAAGTGAAGTAAACGCAATTTTACACTCACTAGGGGCTAGAAAATCGTTTGCACTGCACACTTTTGTGTTAAAATATATATACATTTTCAATTTTGTCATTGTGTAGATTTTGTTTGTTAAATTTTTTATACGCTACTATTACAGTGTGTGTGTGCGAGTATGTGCCTAGTATCCGTGCGCCACAAGCCAAAACGACGACATTATAGAAAAACTTCATCATTTGCCTACCGGAAAGGGACAACCGCGAAAAACCTGAAAAAAGCTCTAAGAGTATTCTAGCGCCTACCGATCTGGAAAACCCATGAAAACAAGATAGTACACTTTTTTGACCGCTTTCGACCGGCAATGAGAACCCTGCTCCTACGTACGCTAGCGACCATTACGATGGCCCAGTACCAGGTTTTTGGTATAGTTAAATTACGTCTGTGCAAAGGGCGTCTGTACCGCTTTAAAAAACCTAGGTATATCAGTGCGTAGTGATGTTGGTTGATCTTAAAGCTGGTTAAGCATTTTTCAAAAACAGTTCGCTACACGCTACTATTAAATGTGTGTGTGTGCGACTATGTGCCTAGTATCCGTGCGCCGACAAGGTAAAACTTCATCATTTGCCTACCGGGCAAGGACAACCACTAAAAACCTGAAAAACCTCGAAAATTAGAAACGGCTTCGTCAACCACTACAGCAAACGCCTATTAACCAGGGAAAACCTATGAAAAAGCAGAAAGAGCTTGCATTCGTTTACCAACCGCAGAAAACCCCCAAAAACTAGTTATTTTTTAAAAAACGAAAAAACAAAAAGAAAAAAAAGAAAAAAGGAAAAGACGAATAATATAAGTATGGCAACTGCAACGGGTGTGTGTGTGTGTGTGTGTGTGTGTGTGTGCCTATTTAATTTTTATTTTCTTTTGCACTGCACACATTTGTGTTACAATATATATGCATTTTCAATTTTGGGAAAACCTATGAAAAAGCAGAAACAGCTTGCATTCGTCTGCCAACCAGAGAAAACCCCGAAACACTAGTTATTTAAAATTGCTGATGAGTTCTGGATAGGCTTTTGCAAATGTTGTTGGTTGCAAAACTTACCTTTTCCATCACCTCCAACATACCCCACTCCCACACCTTTTTTCTTTCCACCAATCATAATCTCTCTTATTCTTACCAATCAACAACTTTCATTTGTTCCTTTCCACCAATAACATCACTTCTTATTCCCACCAATCACAACTTCACACGTCACTTTCTGTTATACTTTTTATCCCTCGTTCGCCATCTTTCCCCTCTTTCAGTCCCAACCTCCGCACAGACAACACCTCACCGCTCCTTATCCTCAACTTCATGCCTCCACCATCTTATTTAGTTCCCATTTTTACCACCGCGCCTCTCATCTCCCAACCAGATTGCCGGCAAGAACAGATCTCGTTCATTCACACCTCGACGGTTGACTCGACAGCAGCTACTGTGAACACCTACGTCGTACACTTTTTTGACCGCTTTCCACCGGCTATGAGAACCCTGCTCCTACGTACGCTAGCGACCATCACGATGGTCCAGTACCAGGTTTTTAGTATAGTTAAATTACGTCTGTGCAAAGGGCGTCTGTACCGCTTTAAAAAACCTAGGTATATCAGTGCGTAGTGATGTTGGTTGATCTTAAAGCTGGTTAAGCATTTTCAAAAACAGTTTGCTTTTATTTTTTCGCGTCGCGTGAAGCTGCTGCGCTTTTGGTGACGAATCCACACCAGTAACAGGTAAGTACCACACGCATAATTATTTTTCGGGCCTGCTTGGCGTAGGAATATATCCTTTCGTGTTTTGGTACTGTAACCTCAAATCTCCTTACCCTCCTCTTGCGTCCGCCATCTTGTTTAGTTCTCACCGCATCTCCTTGTCGCAGACCCTCCGCCATTTTTAGTTCCCACTATTTTAACCTCAAAATCTGCTCTTCTAAGCTCTTGCTACCGCCATCTTCTTTTAGTTCCCATTCTCACCACCGCGTCTCCTTGCCCCCGCACCTCTTGCGACCGCCATGTTCACCACTAACCTCCAAATTTCCTCGTCCTTAAACCTCTTGTCTCAACCATCTTGTTTAGTTCCCATTTTCGCCACCGCATCTCATATGTGTGTGTGTGTGCGCGAGTATGTGCCTAGTATCCGTGCGCCGACAAGGGAAAACTTCATCATTTGCCTACCGGGCAGGGACAACCACTGAAAACCTGAGAAAACCTCGCAAATTAGAAAGGGCTTCGTCAACCACTACAGCAAACGCCTACCAACCAGGGAAAACCTATGAAAAAGCAGAAAGAGCTTGCATTCGTTTACCAACCACAGAAAACCCCCAAAACTAGTTATTTTTTAAAATAAACGAAAAAAACAAAAAGAAAAATAGAAAAAAAGGAAAAGACGAATAATATAAGTATGGTAACTGACAGGGTGTGTGTGTGTGCCTATTTAATTTTTATTTTCTTTTGCACTGCACACATTTGTGTTACAATATATATGCATTTTCAATTTTGGGAAAACCTATGAAAAAGCAGAAACAGCTTGCATTCGTCTACCAACCAGAGAAAACCCCGAAACACTAGTTATTTAAAATTGCTGATGAGTTCTGCATAGGCTTTTGCAAATCTTGTTGGTAGCAAAACTTACCTTTTCCATCACCTCCAACATACCCCACTCCCACACCTTTTTTCTTTCCACCAATCATAATCTCTCTTATTCTTACCAATCAACAACTTTCATTTGTTCCTTTCCACCAATAACATCACTTCTTATTCCCACCAATCACAACTTCACACGTCACTTTCTGTTATACTTTTTATCCCTCGTTCGCCATCTTTTCCCTCTTTCAGTCCCAACCTCCGCACAGACAACAGCTCGCCGCTCCTTAACCTCAACTTCATGCCTCCGCCATCTTATTTAGTTCCCATTTTTACCACCGCGCCTCTCATCTCCCAACCAGATTGCCGGCAAGAACAGATCTCGTTCATTCACACCTCGACGTTTGACTCGACAGCAGCTACTGTGAACACCTACGTCGTACACTTTTTTGACCGCTTTCGGCCGGCTATGAGAACCCTGCTCCTACGTACGCTAGCGACCATCACGATGGTCCAGTACCAGGTTTTTGGTATAGTTATATTACGTCTCTGCAAAGGGCGTCTGTACCGCTTTAAAAACCTAGGTATATCAGTGCGTAGTGATGTTGGTTGATCTTAAAGCTGGTTAAGCATTTTCAAAAACAGTTTGCTTTTATTTTTTCGCGTCGCGTAAAGCTGCTGCGCTTTTGGTGACGCATCCACACCAGTAACAGGTAAGTACCACACGCATAATTATTTTTCGGGCCTGCTTGGCGTAGGAATATATCCTTTCGTGTTTTGGTACTGTAACCTCAAATCTCCTTACCCTCCTCTTGCGACCGCCATCTTGTTTAGTTCTCACCGCATCTCCTTGTCGCAGACCCTCCGCCATTTTTAGTTCCCACTATTTTAACCTCAAAATCTGCTCTTCTAAGCTCTTGCTACCGCCATCTTCTTTTAGTTCCCATTCTCACCACCGCGTCTCCTTGCCCCCGCACCTCTTGCGACCGCCATGTTCACCACTAACCTCCAAATTTCCTCGTCCTTAAACCTCTTGTCTCAACCATCTTGTTTAGTTCCCATTTTCGCCACCGCATCTCATATAGCCCCTTCTCTCTATCCACTCAACAAAACCACCATCCAACGTTCAAAAATTGCTGATGAGTTCTCCACGGGCTTTTGCAAATCTTGTTGCTAGCAAAACTTACCTTTCCCATCACCTCCAACATACCCCACTCCCCACACCTTTTTCTTTCCACCAATCATAATCTCTCTTATTCTTACCAATCAACAACTCTCATTTGTTCCTTTCCACCAATAACATCACTTCTTATTCCCACCAATCACAACTTCACACGTCACTTTCTGTTATACTTTTTATCCCTCGCTCCCCATCTTTTCCCTCTTTCAGTCCCAACCTCCGCACACACAACACCTCGCCACCCAGCTCCTCTCCATCACGTGTCCTCCATACTCTTTCATCTTCCTTCCTTCATCTTCCACCCCAATTAACCAATCACATTTCGTCTTATTTTTACCAATCAAAACACTCCACGTCACTTCCTGTTTTTCCTTCACCTTACCCTAATCCTCAATTCTTTTAACTCTTCCCGGATGAACCAATTGCAATAACGATAATCCTCCCGCTCAGGGCGCTTTTCAAACTTGCCGCCGCCGCCGTCGCACGCAGCGACACTAGCGACACTAGCGCCCCATGCGGCAGGATTATCGTTAATCCAATTGGCTCATCCGGGACTAATACTACTGACCTTGTCGTTATCGCTTTCTTTTGGGGCAAGTTGCCAAGAAGGCCAAAAGGGTCGCGTGATCCTTTTGACCTTCTTGGCAACTTGCCCCCTAGAAGAAGGCGATAACGACAAGGTCGAAACAAAGGTCGGTGCCAAGAATTGCAGCCAACCGCGTCGACCTTCGGGTGCGTTATTGACCCTTTTGACCTTTTGCTGGCGCCAGGAGGGAACCTATGATACGTCCAACCGCCGGCGGGGCTCCTTTTTATTTTTTTACATAAGTACAATATAAGATACAATGTACAACTTATTACAAATTTTTATTTTATACTACATTAAAACAAGTTACTTTTTTCTTTTTCATCTAAGTGAAACAGAATAATTTTAGTGTGTGTTACTACACTGTTGTCGCTACTGTTGCTAGCTGTAGAGATGTGTTTGACATCGTTGTTGTTGCTGTTGCTATTACAAGTGTTTGATGTTTTACTGTTGCTGTTGTTGTTTTTGCTATTACAAGGGTCTGCTGTTTCGCTGTTGTTGCTGCTGCTGTTAAATTCAATGTCGTCGTCGGTTTCAGAAGTGTCAGAAGCATCGCTGCAGGTGTTGTTAAACACAATTGAGCGAATGTGCTTATTTGCTTCTTTAGTGACGCATGTAAAATTAAGGTGAAAGAAATTATTACTTACATCGTGCTGTAATTTTGGCACGTACAAAGCGCCCACCAGGAAGTCAGAGCACCCATGTTCTTTGCACTGAAGAATGTTGAATGATCCACGTTGAGTAAGACACTGATCTAGACTAGGTGTTTTTCTTGTATTTAACGTGATTGTTAATCTTGCTGCATGTGTAGCAGAAGCGTTTATTAAGCAACTTCTAAACGCGACATGTAGTATATCTGCGTTAACTGAATATGAAATATTTGTTCCTAGTTTTATAACAACTGATTTTTCTTCTTTAAACCAATCGGGTTTGATTTCCATAGATAATATTTTAAAATATTGATTGACATATTTACCGTCTGCGTTGACTAGCTCGGTGGCGTTAAACACCAGCTGCGTCCAGATGTTGTGTCCTACGTTGATAGGATCAGACAGAAGGTCCATGTTACCGGTGTTGTGGCTTTTCACCGAAAGTTTTTTATTGCTTGGTTGAACGTAGGTTTTATTTTTGAAACCCAAGTTTTGTAGACTATGATGACGTTTATGGCTTTTTCTTTTTTTTTAAGTTGCTTTAGAATAGGTGCTATACTATCTTCCGCAAAAGAAGAAGGACCAATACACTGGGTTGGTTGGTTGTAACACTTGGAACACTGACACTGCACGCGTTTGTGCTTACACAGTGAATGCGGGCAAAACATTTGTGGAACTGGCTTGACATTGAAGCTGTAAGCTGTATTTATACGGATTGATGGGTTAAAGTTCGATGACGTAATAACAACAGCGATAATGAAGCTATGAGCAAACAGTTACGTTTTACTCTACAACTTCTTCTTCAAAGCTATAGAGATGTCGTGTTCTTTCATTGGTGAGCGCTTCCTCGCCGTTGTATACTAGAAAGAATTTATTTGTGATCATAACGGTCAGTTGATGATGCGTTAATGCATCAAAACGCTGTGGTAGATATAAAAGACCAGCTCCTTCCAGTTTTACAGCAATGCGACGACCGAATTTGGTTTTTACAACTTGAATTCCTTCAATTGCGTAGCGCTTACCCACTTCTGGATCGTTTGCCGTTATGGTTTGTGCGAACGTCCCACTACCACCACACGATCCTTTGCCGATGCTGTTAAGAGTGTAAAGCAGTTCAGGAACAGCCATGTTGATGGTATTGGCTAGTTGAACGACGTTGCAGGCGAAGTACTGACTACCAAAGAAACTGATGTATGAGGTATATATACTCTACAGCGTTAGTAACACGTGACGTACATGTTTGAAGCACGTGATCACAGTCGAATACAAGCTGATTGTGTAACATCACGCTTAGCAACAAGTAACGATCATGTTTAATACACGTGATTACAGCTGCATGATGATTGAGTAACACAGTGCTTAGCAACAAGTGACGTACATGTTTATACATGTGATTATAGTTAGCAGCAAGCTGATTATGTAAATAAAAACTATTTCGTAAAAGTCTTTAGGAGTAGCACATAATATATATTCTGTGTACGTAGAATACGTCATCATTTCTATTTTACCTTCCACTTTCTGCAAGTAAGCTTCATATGCGGTGATTAGATTTCTAACCTCAGCAGTTTCTTTTAGTCGATGATAAAAAATGTCGTTAACTACAAGGTAGAGCTTAATTAAAGTTTTCCACTCTTCTTCTATTAAAGACACGCTAACAGAATCATCATTTTGATATGGTTTTAAAATAATATTAGGAGTACCAAACACATGTTTTACATCTAACTTCAATTCTTCATTTGAATCCAAATCCCACTTAACTGTTTCCTGTTTAGTATTATTGTCAATATTGATGATGCACGTAATTATGTTTTTCCAGTCCGATAGGTTATTAAGAACAATTCCGCGATCTTCACCACACTTTGCTATAGTAACACATAGTTCATAAGGACATAGCGGTGAAAATCCCACGCAGAAAAATTTCTTTTGAGCGCGGTCCAGGAAGTATATGCTGCTTCTTACACCAATTAAAGATGATGATAATAGTTGTTTAACGTCTTCGCTAATTTTCAACCTTTTAGACTCCGGTTCGGCCGTACTGGAAAAATAAAAAAAAATATGCCAGATGCGGGATTCAAACCCGCGCTCCTTACGGAAATAGAACTTAAATCTACCGCCTTAAACCGCTCGGCCAATCTGACTACAAATCCTTATGCACTTACCTTAAAGCAGATGTAGACATGACGACACTTCTTCTTGTACTGTGATGAAATCTTGGAATTGCATCGGCTTAAGTAGTTTCAAGGTGCGTTCTAAAAGAGAATGATACTTGTTTTACGCGTCATATTTTAAAGCGTGTTCTAAAACAAATGATTAATGTATACGTCATAGGGTATGTGTTTTAATACTACTTCATGGTTAAGATTGTGAGGTAGATGAGAGTCGTTTTGTTTTGGATCGCAAGGATAAGCATTTCGTTTATCTACAGTATGCGCGTACCATTGTGCAATACTTGTTACGGCTCTTTGAGCACAATTAAGAGATTGAATTTTATGACAAGGATAAATGCAAGACTGTGTGGAATGCTACTAAAGATTCATCAGTAAATCCTAATTCTTCTAAGTTAATTACGGTTTTATTTATAACAGTGCGAACAAATGCTGCTCTGTGTTCCCCTTTTGTAAAACTAACAGTAAAAAGAGCTGCGCTGCGTTTTAATATAGAAGAGAGTTCGTCGTAGTTAACATCGCCATCCCATTTTAATCCATGAATTTTTGGAACTAATCTTATTGTTAGTCGAATTAACTTTATCAGATAACAAATGGGATTCGTGAGGTGGTTTAAAGACCAAGTTTGTACTTCACAACTTAAACCACATATGGAAAGTTCTTTAATTATATACTGCAGTTCATTATTTACAAAAAAGTTAAAATAAATAAATCCCGCTCCTGTAGACATGTTTTATTCTTCACTGCTAAACCTAAAGTGAGCAGAAAACAAAAATGGCACTTACGTTATAGTAATGGTTTGCAGGTTTGTTGAATTGCAGTTGAGTATTTACATGAATTATTACGGAAACATACATCCTTGTAAATTTTTGCAATGAGACGGTCGTTATAAGCGTAATCGGATATTCTAAATTTGGAATAAAAGTCTTGTGTAGATAAATTACAACATCGGTGCGTTATATAAGCAATAACGTAATGACCACATGTGGAGCTATTGGAGCTTTGTAGTCATCGCTTAGAATAACTCCACCGATTACCGCAATTATGTCTTAAAAAGTGTATAAAATAAGTAGAAAGTGGGGGTAATCCGAAACTATCAAAAAATTCTCCCTTTCCACATTTTGAAATAACAATACCTATCCAATGTGTACCAGGTTTATTAATAGGGTCCGTATTTGCTACCAAAACAATTGGAAACGTTTTGTTTATACGTTTAGGTAATTGATCGGACGCAAAAACGCCTAAAAAGTGAGCTTTTGTATAAACATTGTTTGATAAATATTTACGTATTTATTCAGTATTCATGTCACATAAATAGATCTGTTCACGTCAAATTCTAGCAGTCGTTGATATTCTGATAAAACGATCATGCAAGCTGGTTCAGTTAAAGCTTTTTTAAAACTTAAATATATTGAAACATTACCGTGATGTAATCCTGAAACATGTATTTCGCTAGCACTTTTATCTGGTGTTAAATCAAACGTAAACAATGTATATCCATTTAAATAATCACTTCGGATTATGGTATGCCCTTTATCTTCAGGATTTAGATCTAACGCTTTTGCGATAGTGTTAAAAGCTTTTATAATTCGTTTATTTGTAAAATCCGGCGTTAACGGATGTGCTGGTTATGGCTGTTCAGTTACAAAAAGTTGAAAAGAATTTAAATGTAAAAAGTTAAACGGGTTTTTGTTAAAATTACCACTGTACACGTTATCTGAGACAAATACAACTGTTACTCTGCGAGGTGCTTTACCTACTAAAATATCGTGAAATTTTTTACTTATTGTTTCTTTAGGAATGTTAAAAGGTTGAACATCTACTTCCTGTAATGTTATTTTTCCATTTTGCGTAGGCAGGATATTTTGATGAGCTAAAAGCAAGGAAAGGGAAGGAAAAACACACGCCATGTTAAGCGTTGCGCTTGTTATTATAGTCTTTCCTTTAAGATCGCCAACAGATATAAGATCGCCAACAGATATAAGATCAAATTCAGGTGTAAATGGTGTTAATTTTATAGTTATATCAATGTTGTTTGGAATGTATTTCTCTTGGGAAAATAACGAGCACGATAATCGTCCCATTAAGTCAAATTCCGTGCTAGCTTTGGTATGTTCAAAACACCATTTTAAACCTTCGTTAGAATCAAAAAGGTCGAAATTACCCACTGTATCCTTTTTCCAAGGAGCTGTTTCTAGCCACGTGTTTTGCGAATCAGGTGAATAGTTGAAGAGTTGCTCCATATACGTCTTATAAGAATAGCCTGGTTGTGGAGGTGTAACAGTAACATTATTTAAAATTGCTTCTATTTGATGAAAGAGCGAATTTAGAGGATTATTAAAAAGAGTGATTCTATCTGTATCGTTAAAATTTTTGTTGTCATGACTAACAATTTTGCAGCGTATGTATAACTCTATTTGAGAAGGATCAATGTAGGCATCGGCATTGCCCTTATTGAAAGACAATTGGAGAATTATAAGAAATTACATTTTGAGGTTCTAGTTCAATTACCAAGTATCGATTTACACTTGTTTGTATGGGACGTTCTTCAAATATGTTAAACGCAGAATTTACAAAACCTTTGACATTATGAAGAGATATCACGGGTTTGTTTTCTTTTGGTTGATTTATTTTTACGTTTTTGCTTACGTTTCTTTTTGCTTTGTTTTAGCGTATGTGACCCTTTCCTACGTCGTACACACTTTCTTTTCGACTGTGAAAGTTTACGAATTTTACGGGCTTTTATTCCGGATCCAAGCATAGAATCCAATGCCTGATCGGCTTTTCTTTTTATATTTGCCCAACTTGTTTTAATCTATGATTAAGTGAAGGTTTAAACGGTGTTTGTGAAATTACGTCAGATAAAACATTACCACCTACGTTTAGAAGCTCTTTTCCAACGGACTTTGCCGCACTTTTAAAATACGGAGACATGTACCGAAATAAACTTCCTAAAGTGCCAAAAATTCCGCGTCCTCGTTGAAAACGTTTACCTTTGTACAGTACAAAACTATCGCCACTACTGGTTTGATTAAGAAAGTACTTTGTTAGTTCACGATGATCCATAAGGTATAAACCAAAGTACTACAGCCGAAGAAAATCCGTCCATAAATGGCAATAATTCCCCTTTGCCGGTTCTTAAATCTATTTGTACAACTTGAAAATCGTGTTGAAGAACGGGAACCCAGTTTAAAGGCACAAATGATTTTTCCATTGCTAGATTCTATGATCGATATCTATCTCAACTATAGTACTTTCGATTATAGGAGTGAACGTATTACTTACCATTTGAGGTTCTATAATATTGCAGTATATAAACATTTCGTACGGAAACGTTACGTAAGGATTCATTGGAAATTGAGCGCGTTTAACTTTAGTAATATCGATAAAAGTTTGGAATCCTAGTTGCCTGCTTAAATCAGGAGAAAGAAACAATTCACACATTACAGCTTTAATAACTTCACCTGTAGCTTTTTACCTTTGCTACCAATTTTGGAATCGTTGTGTGGAGTGTCATTAAGTTCAGTTTCATGCTCTGTATGCGGCGCATCATTAGCTTCGTGTTCCAAGTGCGTTGTATCATTTACAGGTTGCGAAATAGTATCGGTATTTATATCTTCAGGTTTTTTACTTCCTTTTTGCTACGGCTCGAAAATTAACAGTAACAAAACCGGAATCTTTATTAAATAAAAAAATTATCGATTTGAGCTTCGTTTTTAATTTTGTCATTAATCATTGTTAAAAGCATTATATTATCTGTTACCGTTGTTTCATCTAATTCATATCTAAATTCTATTTCTGGAGGAAGTTCCGCTCTCGTTTTACGAAATAATCGACATTTAATAAAATTACCGCCTTTTGCAATATTTAGAAAAGAACCTGGATATCTAATTTTTGTAAGCGCTACTTCCCATTTACCTCGAAGAACCGTGCGTTGCGGTAACATGTTCCAAAATTGAGACGTGGTGTTATTTGCAAATATATTTGCAGATCCGTTGCTTGTTAAAGTGATAGAGAATGGTTCTGTCCGTATCATGATGGTACAGTTATTGTAGATTGTTTAACCCACAAATTAAGTTTATTAGGATAACCTTTCCACTTTACAAGCACTTCTTTACTGCCGCCTTTAACTCGAGCGCTTAAAATTTTATCAATTTTGTAAACCCTCAGAAGACGAACCTTTTGTAATTCTTCTGTATAAAATATACCGTTTATTTCTTCCCCTGCAAGATCTTGTAGCTTATACACCATAGGTGTACTGTTAATTACCTAACTAACCGTAAATATTTCGTTTGTCCAATTATGTTCATAACCTTTATCAAACATTAGCTTTGATTTTGAAATTCGAACATAATCACCAGCTCTATATTTTAAAGTTTTGAAGTATGTAGATTGATGTATTTTGTTTTTGTATAAATTATTATACACTTTTAATATATTTGAAGGGTTTACTTGCATCGGAGCCATTTTATTGATCTGTGATACGAACTATTATATGAGTGTAACAACTTAGGTAACACGTCTATGTATATATATGTTTTTATGAGTAAAATATCTCCACATTTTGGTTTTTAAAGTTCTATTAAAACGTTACAAAACGCTAGCTTTTACATTGTTCTTAGTAATATAATGCGTTATACTTTTAGATTTGAGAAAGTTTTGAAAACTAGTGTTTGTAAATTCGGTTCCCTTATCTGTTTGAAGTATTTTAGGGATACGCTTATATTGTTTAAATACTTTTTAAACGCTTTAATAACTTCATTACCGGATTTCGATTTCAAAGGTAAAGCCCCTGCAAATTTAGAAAACACGTCGATTATAGTTAAAATATATATACGGTTTGTTATACTTATATACATTATTTAAGACGTTTATGTCACTTTCTTAGAGAACGTCAATGTTTGTCACATGATACATTTTCGTTGGAAAGCATTTTCTTGCAGGTTTATGAAGGGTATAGCTTTCTTGCCCTTGCAAGTAACGTCTTATTTTAGCGTTAGAAATACCTGTAGCTTGATGATGTTTTTGTATTGTACCGAGTCCTGCATAATGATCAAGTTTAGAATAATATTTTTAAGTATGGAGCTTTTCGCCATTTATTCGACCGTAAATTGCGAGTTGACGTTTGACTACGAGATCGAGTAGGGTAAGGAGTGAATCTAACTATATTTTCAGAGTCGTCGCTCTCCGAAGTTTCTGTCTTTTCTTTTCTTTTCTAGTTTTATAGCTCTTTTATTGATTTTCCTGTAGCCTTTATGGGTGAATGTTCTATTTCTCTTTGAGCATCTCTTTGGATTCTAATAACTTTGCTTCTTCTTTCATAGCATGAAGATAAGGTTTACGCAGTTGCGGCATTATATCGTAATAACTAGTTAGTTTATGCCTAAGCAAACCCCATTTTCATCAGAAGAAACGTCTAAAAGTTTTATGTTGTCTATATCTGCTATTAAACTAGATAAGTTTTATCTACAACGTGTAGTTTTTTTCACTTTCCGGTTGCGAATGTAGCAGCATGATTTGTTTTGCGTATTTCATGATGGTATTAACTTTGACGCAAGAGCACTGCCTAACGCGCTTAAAACAGGAATAATGAAAGCAGATAATAATCCTTTTTGAATTAAAAGGTTCTTCTTTTTCTTTAAAGACGTCTTTCGATCAACTAACCTTCTCCAAGTTGCTTTATACCTTTTTAAACGCTTTACACATTTTGTAGAGACGGGAATGGTTCCGTTACTAACGTTTAATATGCATTCATTAAGTGCTTTAAGTAAAGTAGAATCAGTATCTTTTAATATTGCTTTAGGCGACCTGGAGATTGCTTTACTTAAAATACAAAGCTCCACACTTTTTAGCTATTGTAGGCGAAGATAATTTACACACTTTTTAAACGCCTTTGTAGTTAGTTTGGGCACTTTATACATAGACATCATTGATAGTAATAACGTTTCCGTGTATGTTTGTTTATATATATGTTATTTCGGTCTGAAGCAGGCAAGAGATTCTCCAGGTAAAATACCTGTTCTATACGGATACATATCTGGTGTTTGTTATGTGCAGTCTAACACTAAATAACCGTGGGGTTTGTCATTGGCTTTGTTAAACGATTCTAAAAGAAATTTTGATTTTCTTGGCTCGAGTTGTTGAAATAATTTATCTATTTGTAATTTATCTCTATTATTTTTAAATACAACAATATAGTTAGAATTTAGCGACATTGTTCTAAACTTCTTTCCCTGTGGAAAAATGTTTTGCAAAACGTACACTACTCCAAAATTTTTGTGATCAAAATCTTTTGTAAAAAAACTAGATACTTCATTGTTGTTTAGCCTCATACATTAGTCGTCTAAAACAAGTAAATCTCCAGCTTTAACATTTTCTAATTCAGGTAAACCTTCATGCGTGCGCACGTTAAATGTGCAATTGTGAAACTCGCGTCCAATTATAGGTGGGTACTCGCGCGGATGACACCACACGGCTCTTTTTATCGGATTATCAAACAAAGTATTAGCGTGTTTTAACAAATTTTTGACAAATGTACACTTGCCGCAACGCGAAGGACCAGCAACCTGTATTGTACTTGGAAACTTAAATTTTACAGTGTCAGAATCTATAGCTTCTGTAGGTGCAGACGTCTCGTTAGTATTAATATGATCATCGTCGTCGTCGTTTATAGTATCGGTGTTAGCGTAATTGTTAGTACTATAGTTGACGTCATTATTTTCTGTTCTATCATCTTTCATTTCTACTCCATCCTCACCCAGGTTAACACGTTCAAAAGGTTTATGTGTCCTCAAGTTGAACATCTCGCTTTTTCTTTCGATACGGTTTGTACCCTGCGTCTCTCCAGTCGCTGCTGCTTTGACTGGGTTTTTTCTTTAGAATAATTAAATTTAAAACTTTTTTATACTGTCTTCGTTTGGATAAGCTTTATATGTTGTGTTACTACGTTTAGATAATTGCTGTTGTTTGTTGTAAGGTGCGTACCGCGTATGTCTCCATTTATTCATATCTCTTGCAGTTAGTTTCTGGTTGTACTCTGTAGTTAAAAACGGCAATTCCATGTTATTATTAAGCAACGCATTTTTATTCACCAAGTCTTGTTCTATAATGCCTGAATCATCTTGAAGCGAATCGTAATCAGTTGGGACTGTAGTACTGTTAGGCTTTAAATAGGGCTTATTTGCTAATATACGTTTGGAAACTGAACCTTTAACTCGTTTACAATTATTTTTAAAAAGGTTTTGAAACAGCGAGCGTTTAAATGTTTTACCGCGGTCATCTATAGGGTTAAAAATGCTTCAATATTTAACGGTTTGTACCTTGACAATTTAATTTGCTTGTTTAAGTCTTCGCTAGCTGATCTTTTACTTGCTTTGCTATTATCAGTATGTAGTCTTGAATGTTTAACATTATGTTCAAATATATCCTGATTATTCGTTCGTTTTGCACAAATTACTGTGTTGCGATCTAATCTTGGATATTTAGCATTATATGAAACTTGATCAGTATTTGTTGCTCGTTTTGTAACTGTTTCAGCAGTAGCATCTAATCTTGGAAATTTAACGTTGCGAAAATATAAGTCTTCATTAACTGATCGTTTTGGTATTCGCAACGCTTCGGTATTACTTAATTAACTCACGTCATAATTTAAAACCTCTTGCTGTGGTAATGTCCGCGACGACATTATAATTACTTTTACTCTACACACGCTCTTTTATACCCGAATGGAACCGTATCATACTCTGTGGTTTTTTTACGCTTTGTAACCACCACACGAAAAGTTTTTATTGCAGGTTCTGTAACTAACCTACATAACGATTTGCGGGTAATTTGCGTGTTGCAGAGGTTAATTGTTAAAGCATTATTTTTAATACAATATCACGCATAACCTGCGTATTTACTTTATTCAAATTGCTACAGTTTAGCGTATTTCCTTTAATTTTACATATTACTTTAGTTTTTTCACCATATCGTATTCGATAACCATAACTCTTTGGCCCTGTAGATACAAATTGATCAATCTAGGCATCTTCTCCATACTTCTCTAGTTCGTTAGTCATACAACCCTAAAACGGACCTGTAGGAGGTAGCCATTGTCCAAAATGCCATGTTGTAATAACCGAATCAGTGTCAAAGTACAACACACGTTCTCCTAACCTTTTTAAATAAGAATAAAGTTCAATTTGAGTGTGTGCTGTAGTATATGTGGCTATAATCACGTTTGTCGTCGGATTTTGTTTAGGAATTGACTACATTTTTCCATATTACATACATAATATCGTCTGTTGCCGGAAGATATGTTTGAACCTCAACACTTGGATTATTTAACAATTCTATTAATCGTGAATAATCTTTTACCAGTTCACAGGTAGGTAAATTATGTCTTTGGCCGTACTTACCCCAAAATGAATTAAGCATAAGCTTTGCTACCTCACGTCTACCAGGATTTGAATACATGGCATCAAAATCTAACTTAACGCCCTCTTTTAATTCAAATTCACTAATAAAGTTGCGCTTTATAGCATCACTATCGCAATAAGAAGGTCAACCCGAGGCTTCGGTTTTAATTTTTAAAAACTGGTTAACGTAATTTTCGAATAATTCTTTTTCATTTTTTTACAAATTGTATTGAACCATATCATATTCCCATATCTCAAAGATTTTTAAGATGGTACAATTTTCTTTAAGAGCTGCTTTTACATCATCAATTATCCATGTACCCAAAAGACTTCTTTGATCGTCATTGTGAAAACAGTCTTCTAGCACACAGTGGAAACATTAATTTATCATTAACCCGTACAGGCAATACAGCATGGTATAGGTTTACAGGAGGTAATATTTTACACGTAATTAAGCCCCCTTTTATCGTATCCAAATTTGGAAATTCTTTACAGTATATTTTAGAGTGACCGACAGGATACGGTTTAGTTTTGTTTACAAATGGATATAAACTGCATACATCGTAGTAGAATACTTTTTCATTCGTATTGTTAGTTTCGTAATATAACTTGGTACAGTTTATGCGACCGCCATAAAAAGCGTTCCTAGGTTCAAGAGGTTCAGAAAATTTAAACTCTTTAGCAAATTGTGCAAGAGCAGTGTTTGTTTTACACACAGTATTAAACTCGCATGCCCACATTTCAACCACTTTATATGCAGCTTTTCCTATACTTTCAGATATTTTTCCAGTAGATTCAAACCTAGAAGTCATAGTTTCGTTACCCGTGTTATGTAGAACAGCTGATCTATTTGCAAAACAAACTTTACATCCGTGAAAGTAACAACTGTGAAACATATACACGTATTTGAGCTCACCATCTTCTCTATATCCGTCAACTTTGTGATGTAAAATTTTTACTTCTTGACTGTTAAGAGCATGGTGAATGAATATATGCTGGGTTTGTTCTAGCCAGCTTAACCATATTAAAGCTACACGTAACTGTTTATCTGCTAACCGATAGCCTCCAGCTGGAAGAATAGAAGTAGTATCTTTAGGCATAAATCGATGTCTATAAACATTCATGCATGCATTTGCAGTGGTTACGCACTCCCTAAAGGGATCGATTTGGTTTTCCTGCATGAATTCTTTTCTAAACTTTGAAACACCGAAGCATAACACTTGTACATACATTTGACAATAGGTTACAAGTTCCTTCTTCATATCAAATACATAATTAGAGACTATCTGTTCAGCATACCATTTATCAAATAGATTTTTATCATCTATAGACATCTTTTCAGGGTAAAAGTGTTTTTTATTAGGCATTGGACCAATATAATTTTTATTTTCACTTGTATTAAATAAATACGAAAAGTACCCTTTACCTTCGTTTAGACCAAACGTTTTTGAAAATTTTGCAAGTGCAAATGGAATGAAATTTAATGAATCTAAAAAAGTAATATTCCTGCGCTTTATTTTAAATATACGATTACCATTCATTATTAATTCAGGAGTCCATTTCAAAACACCTACCATGTGTCGAAACAATATGTGTCCGTCGTAAGACTTTAAATTGTAAGCAATAACTACCATGTTTGTAAACGTGGTGCGTGGTAAAGTAATGTAATCAAATAGTTCACGAACTGGATCATTTTCGAACACCCACTCTTTTATTCCGCAATATTTGCAATTGTGCATTTTTTCATAAATATCAATGCAATGTTTACATGCTTGGTAAAGAACACATAAATTTTCTTCATATTCATAGGCATTTTCTTGTTTTTCAGACGGGTTTTCTTGCATGCATTCAAAATCGATAAATAAAAATAAAGCATTTTTACTCAGTTGTTTTCTACGATATTGTTTTATATAGCATTGCTGGTTAAGATTGACATATTTATCACATATTGTACAATATTTTTCTTCACATACATGAGGAACCTTTCTGCGTCTAAGCTTATACATTTTATTACATTTAAGACAAACTTTCTCAACGTCACATACTGATATATCTTTAGGATAAAACACACCTTTCTTTAAATGATTGTTAAAACATATTTGTCCTTTAAAATCACGGTTACAGGTAAAACAGGTAATGTAATTGTCAAAGGAAATAACACATCAAAGATGACATTTGGAACAATTTAATTCGCAGCGATGCAGTTCTTTCTTGTTTTTTGAAACAAAATTGCATTGTCCACAATAAAACGTACATTTAAACGCCATATGCAAACCCACAATAGCGTTAAAATGATTGTTGTGATATATTAAATCTATATACATGTTACTATGCACCTTTGATTTATAAAAATAGTTTACTACCTCTATGACCGTCAAAAACGGTAAAACAATAATCTTTTAAACTTTTGTCAAATTCATTTACGTCATCTACATAGTAGCTTGATGTTGGTGTTTAAAAAGAGCTCACACAACATCAACGCTTTTCGCTTTTGCATATATTCAGATTTTTTGACTGCATTATATTCAGCGTCGTTAGTAAGTTTTGCTAAACATACAGCTATTGCTCTGAGTAAACATAATGAATCGGAGTTAGTTGTTAATAACAATACCTTTGTTTTTGCAACAAGCTTCGCATTCGTTAAAACATTCATCTGCTATTATTTTTGTGTATATACACGTAAATTTTAATATCCCGGTTAAAAAGAAATTCTGATTACTTTGCAAAGTTGTTTCTATGGAATATAACCTCCACATTTAACTGGTCAAAACGTCTCACGGTAATGTTAAAGTTTCTGTTTGGATATCCCGAATTAGAAATGGACATACCAAAATAACTTGGCTCATTATTTAATAAGTGTTCATTCACAAATTCTAAATATTGTGAAAACACCCAATGTATCCACTCCTTTAAATCTATTTCCTCATCATTGGGGATAGGGTCAACTATCACCTCGGTTTCAGAATATCCTGAATAAAATCTCTCTAAACTTCTATTCGGCACTCTAATAACTTTAAACGTCATAACTGTAACTTACCGAGACACGAATCAAGGATGTATGCTGTTTTTTCTTGTAGACAGTTTACGTGTTTTTACACTTTGTTACTGTGTAATAAAATATGCACGTCTAGCACGCTTAAATATCGTACATAAGGTGATGCAACATGGTAACTACATTGCAATTTTGTTTGTTACACGTGCGGCATTGACGTCAATAACTGTTTAACTCTTGGCAGCAAAACTAAAGATTAAAGGTTACCATGCTACACTGAATTGACGTCAGTAGACACTCATTCGTCTGTTTAATAAGCAAAGTTTAAAGGTTACCATGCTTCATTGCATTGACGTAAGTAGACACTCAGTCGCCTGCCTAATAAGCAACAGTTTAAAGGTTATCATGCTTCATCGCATTTACGTCAATAACTTTTGAACTCTTGGCAACAAAACAAAAGATTATAGGTCACTATGCTTCACTGCATTGACGTCAATGACTTTTGGCCTTTTGTCAGCGAAACAAAAGATTAAAGGTTACCATGCTTCACAGCATTAACGTCCTTAGCTCGGAATAAACAAAAGGTTAAATGTCAATACCAGTCATGACGCAAATCATATTTCGACACGTGTTAGGCGTATTCTTATCATATTTTACTTGTATATATATATGAACAGATTAACACTTTACAGTCAGACCATTTTACTGGACTCTACTGTAGAACCATCAACGCCTTCAAGTTTTGTATACATTTTTTGTAACTAACAGAAATGTACTTCAACTTCAGAATGAGCAACTCAGCTGCAAGTTCTACAGGTGATACTAGTAGCGCCTCGTTGACAGCAAAGAGAAGTTATGCTGATCCATCTTTGGAGGTGTCAGGCGGAGTTAAAGGCCACAAAAGAAGCATACCTCCGGTTCCTGGGTTCATTCCTTTAACCAGGGAAGTTCTTCAAACTCTAAGAAAGTCGTTAATGCGAAAGAACCCAGAAACCGAACTTAACTTCCAGCTTCAACTACCAATAGAATATGAACTGGTAAAGCAACAGCATCTATTTGATATTGAAAAAAACGAATGATGCAACAAAAACAACATCAAGTACTGCAGATGGTTGAAGAAGAAGCAACCGAACCATTGCAGCAGTCACTATTAAATGATAATGATAAGGAAGAAGATGAACTGTTGCAGCAACAACAACAACAGCAGGAAGAAGAAGACCTGCTACAGCAGCAAATACTAGAAGAAGAACAGTTGCACCAGCAGCAGCAACATCGACAGGAAGAAGAACTGTTGCAGCAGCAAATACTGGAAGAAGTGTTGCAGCAGCAACATCAACATCAACAGGAAGAACAACAGCACCTTGTAGAGGCAGTTATACAGAAACTTTCGCAACTGTCCAATCACCAACCCAACCAAGAGCCGATACAACAGCAACAGCAGCAGCAAGTATTAAATCAAAATTTCCGAAATATAATTCACATTAAGAAATCTATAATTAATCAGCTGATTACCGATCTTCAAAATGTTTTAGCAAATGCGACCGACATGTTCAAAACTAACCAACAGCAACAAGACAATGCTGACATTAGTGCCAATATTGAAGACCGATCGATTGTTTTATTAGATCACTTAAACGTACTTGGGTTAGGATACAATATCGAATTAGATGGTCGTAATAAAGACAATCTTACTGTCTATGACGATGACGATGACAATGTTAATGAAAATGACAATAATGATAATGATCAAGACAACAATGCGTTTCAATACGAATTTTAAAGTAACGCATCAATACACCCCATCCTGACAAAGACAGGGATACTCCTTATGTACGCCGTACCGGTCACTATTCCCCCAGGACAAATTAGGCATATCCACACTGGTTTAAAGATATAAATACCAAAATCCTGTTATGGTACAGTGTATAATTATAAGACGTTATTAGATCAGGACGCGACAGTATTTTCCAAAACACTGTGTGACGAAAGCCCGCACATACTGTCTGTAGACGTAAAAACAATTAGCCGATGACGTATACCGTAGCAAAAGGTACGGCACTGACGTTAATCACCATTAACGCGTGTAATGTGCCTCCGCTACGATATACATTATTTGAAAACATAAATTGGGACGAATGTAACAGTTGTTAATTTTTATAAACTTGTTCAATTTATAAAATAAACAAAATCGTACAGGTTTTTTACCTAATTTGTTATATATTAAATTCGTCATCATGTTCAATTCCTTCCTCTTTCTTATCCTCGTTTGTTAATTTTAAGTCGTCTTGCAACTTTTTATTCTTACCAGTACATACATGAAATTGTTAGGTTATGTATTAGATCTTTTTTTAATCCAACAATCTCTTGATGCATATTGTTCACGTTGGTTTCTATCCTACTAACTATAAGTTGATACTGTGCTAAATGGTGCTGTCTAATATTTATAGCTTTTTTATATCTTGTAATTCATCATTTGATTTTTGCAAGCTTTCTTTTAGCTTATTATTATCATCTAAAGCGGTATGTAATTCGTCATTTAAATCCATAATTTTCATATTACACTCGCACTCCGATTTTTGCTTAACTTTATTTATAGCTGCTTTACATTTTTCGGCTACAACCTTTCGTAAACTATTTATAGGTACACGACCTGTTTCTGAAGACTAGTAGCGCCGCATTCCGACCTAATATTTAACGTACCTTCGGCAGACCAGGTAGCTCCGCGCTTAATTCTACCTGCAACCTGTTTACCACCTATATTTAAATTCCACTCACCATTTCCACATTGTCAAATTACATAAATATAATTATCTGTAAAATACGTATTCATATAGTCAATTACGTTGTATAACATTACCAACTCTGTTTGCTCTACAGTTAATTTCCAATCTAAACCTAATCCAAACGGTACATCGTATTTGTCTATTAATTTCGTACAATCTATCAGTTCCACTAATATAGAGGTATTATCGCTAGTTAGCATATTAACAGGTGTATTATAAGAGCTGCAACCTGTGTTATTGCGTCCTAGCATCGTTTACCACAAAACCTTCAGCGCATTCCACGTTGCCTACGTGCAAGTTCCCATAATACAGCTGCCCGCAACGTTTTCCAAAGAAGCATTTCGTTATAGGTTTTAAACAAGTATAAACAGTATTTAAGCTCTCTATATTCATTAAAGTACCTGCAAACCTGCATGTACTATTTAGTTTATAAACACATGAACAATTGGAAAGTAGTTCACAATCTTCCTGACATATAGTTGCATTTTGCAAATGTCCAGTATCGCCATTTATTGTAAAACCGCACTTACCAAAAGTTACGCAACTTGTTTTCGCACCTACTACCGCGCATAAAATACGCGCAACAATAAACGCTACCACCACCACCACCACCTTAAGCTTTATGCACTCGTTAAATGACCCGTAAATATTCACGTGTCAGCTATTTATAATGTAAAAGTCACGTGATTAAAAGCATGTATTGCATTCGAAAAGTACCATCATCTAACACGCTACTTAAGCGATTGACGTCATCGGTAATATCACACAAAAATGACGTAAACCGTTATATTACGTGATTTCTTTAACCTATCAAAAGCATTACAAAATCACGTGATTTCTTTATCCAATCAAAAGGCTTTTAAAAATATCATATATTCCTCAAACGACCACGTATTCCACTCAGTGTATTACCATCGTGCAACGCGTCCGCATCAAGTGTTCAAACAAAAAGCATGGTACGTAACAATTTTGTTGTAATCAGCAAAAAGTATATAACAGTATTGTGTTTCTCACTTAGGGTTATTGTTATAGAGTAGCGCAATGAACAAAGAACACCTTGACGAAATACTCTGCAAGTATACAACCATCAGCAACTGCCACAGCTTTCTGCACAAGAGCGTGAAACGTTGTCGCTGCTTCCAACCTTTCTTCTCCGCTGTCCTCCTCAAGACGTAAATGTAGTGTGGAACGAATTAAGTGAACAGTGTAAACATGCATTTGCACCGTATCAACGGTGCGCAATGCATTACAATTTACCTACGTGGACCACGCACATTGACGGACCTGCACCGTTTGTAAAAAATTGTCACTTTTGTGTACCACCGTATGTAAAAATTACGTAAATAAAAAAGGAGCCCCGCCGACGGTTGGACGTATCAAAAGTTCCGTCCTGGCGCCAAGCAAACAAAGGGTTCAAGAGGTCAATGACTTCACCAAAAAGATGGTCGACGCGGTTGGCTGCAACTCTTGACGCCGACCTTCGCTTTGTTTTTCAATCTTAACGTCATCGCCTTCTTCTAGGGGGCAAGTTGCCAAGAAGGTCAAAAGGATCACGCGACCCTTTTGACCTACTTGGCAACTTGCCCCAAAAGAAAGCGATAACGACAAGGTCAAAACAAAGGTCGGCGCCAAAAGGGCAACCAACCGTGACGACCTTCGGGTGCGTGCTTGACCCTCTTGACCTTTTGCTGGCGCCAGGGTGGACTTTGACCGTCTGACCGCCGCGTGGTATCCACTACTTGTGTGTGTAAGGATGTGCAGAAATTGCGGAATCTGAGAGTAAATAAAGCACAAGGCGTGTACATTTCTAAAGAATGGAGCAGTATTTTTTGGTGAGTCCAGTTTGTGGAAGTATAAACTCAATTTAACATCTTTGAGAAAAAGATTCATATGCATAGAAATTTCGAAGCCCATTTAACTGCCTGCAGACAAGGAATAAAAGAACAAGACTATGTTCTAGAAAACCTTATAGTTGAACAGCAGAAACACATTTTTGGAAGTACAAGGAAAGTGTTTCACACAGAGTATTTTGTAGCAAAAATAACAAATAGTGTTAAAAATTTCACAGGCTTGTGGATTTGCAAATTGAAAATGGTCTCCATATGGGCAAAACACTACATAGCAAACTCAGTTGTGCCACATCTCAGATGAATTGCGGAAACTATGAAGAAGAGGCTCTGTTCATACATAATATCGATAAATTCCAAGATCTCTGTATCCCTTGATGAGTCCACACCAGTGGCTTCACATTCAGTTTTAATAGTTTAAGGTCAGAAAGTAGTGATGGTAATTTAAATGCCTTCTTCTTGGATATCAATGAACTTCAAAGAACATATACAGAAACAATGGGGGCTGAACGTTTAAAATGTCTCTTGAAGCATGTTTTTCTTCAAGTTATTTGAATGACAATTTTATTTGAGCATGCAGTGATGGTGCTAGTTTAATGTTAGGTAGAAATTCAGGTGTTTTAGAGCGACTAAGAAGAAGTAGAACAAGCTAACCAAATGGCATTGTTTATATCGCCGAATTTAGTTAGGAATAGCTGATGCAATTGAAGAGGTTCGTGGTGTGACTCAAAGAGCATATTGTTTTAACAAGCGTATGCGTCGTACCATCAATCTCCAAAGAGTCAACATGAACTGTCAGCTGTTGCACAAGAGTTAGGCGTAGATAGAAGATATCTAAAGTACTCTCAGTGCTTCGGGTGGCCTCAAACTTTAGAGCAGTGCAAACAGTATAGGAGTCCTACCAGGCTTTGAATGCTCATTTTAATGGATGTTCAACTGACATGACTAGAAAATCAAATGTAATGGAAGAGCTCAAGGGATTGCAGAAAACACTATCAAGCATTGAGTTCGTGTGCAACAATGCACTGCTTTCTGATGTTCTTGAAGAGATCAGTGTCCTCTCATAGTACCTCCAAAAGGACAGTGCTACTATTTCCTCATTATATTGGGAAATTAGGGGATCAATAAAAACCCTTGAACGTTTGAAGGAAATCCCAGGTGCTTGAATGAAGGAAGCAGAGAAAGCAACTTCAGAAGGGCGTTTGAAATACGTACTCAGAAGAGAATCAAGCTAAATTACTACCCAAATTAATAGGAAACTCTTGTGTCAGAGTCTTAGTGACAATTTGAGGCAAAGGCTAATTTCCGATCACAATGAAAAATTAAAATCCTTCATGAAAGAGGTTGATATTTTGGACAGTTAAACATGGCCCTATGACATTGCGAGCCCATAGCCAGAAGGGGAGGAAAATCTAAGGAAATTGTGTGTTCGTTTTCTTCCTTGTTTTTCAGATGTAAGAGAAGGCTTTAGAGATTATATAGACAGGAGTGGAGAAAACATACCTAAAACATGAAACCAGTTTTTTTGTGTTTATACACTCCCTATGAGCTCATCGGACTGTGAAACAGGCTGCAGCACAATGAACTTATTTATGACATCATTGCGGAATTAGCTCTCTGTTTGCTGCCATCTCTCATCGTTAATGTTAATTTCAATAGACGGACCTCCGCTACATCTATGGAATTCCGAGGATTACATCAAAGTATGGATCAAAACACATAGGCATCCGAGGACAACCAATCCAAGAAGACTAATCTACACGTGCAGCAGTCTGGGCGATACTTCAAATTATGGGACCTTCTTTAGGTGCGTACCCTATATTTTTGTTATGAATACAGTACTGGTTAGCTGTCCTTGATTAAATTATTCCACTATATCAACCATCCGAGGATAGAGATCACCATGTCAACCTTTATGCATTAAAGAAGGCGGAAAATCGTACTACTTTCTGATTATCAACTTATCACGACTTAAAAAAGTCAAACGTCTAAATATAACAGAGCAATTGGACATGACACGCTGGAATGACACGCTGTGGTAGTGATACAATGTTAAACACTCACAATTTAAATGTAAGAATTTTAAGGTCTTGGAATGCTGAACGCAGTTTATGTCATCGAATTCAATATCTTTTCAAAAAGCATTATTATATCATTTGTTATACAGAGTGCATAACAAATGTAAAACACTTTAACAGGTGGTATCTGATATTTGTTTTGGAGTTGCAATGAATTACCTTCGGAACTAGTAAGAATCGTAAATATGAGATTGCCGAAATTATCGACGAATTGATAGCCGTCAAATTTATGCAATGATAAAGCGACAAATTGTCAAACAGCTACACTCACCAGCTCGGAGAAATGTCTCAAGTAGACAAATTCTTACTTCTGGTGAAGATTGACCTGATAGAAATGGTTCTAAACGCACGCGAAAAAAATAAGTGTATATTGATTGTTATTGGTTTTTATTCAAAGATGGATTATAAAAGACTTCTAATGGATAAGACAGAACACGTATAACAGAAACAATGCAGACCATAATAAAGAATATGGAAACGCTCGAAAATATGTACAGTCCAAGAACGGTAACGAGTGTTATAGTAACTCATTCAAGCAAATGATGTAGAAATATATAATCAATTAAACATTGTGCAACAAATTTGAACTTTTTGTCTTGCCGTGAGATGAAGGTAGGTGTTCTTTACTAACTCACACACGCTGATTACGAAAATGAAGTCGGAAAAGTTCCATTACGTACTAATTTTTGTGGAACAGATATGTCGCATGTGCCACTTGGCCTACTTTTCATATAGTTAGCAATATATGTAAGTTAATAAAAAACAAAGTAGCAACCTTCACGACACTTAAAAACGGCTCCATTACAGTGCAGGAGGAACCTATAGCTGAATAAAATATAGACCATGTAGCAACATTAATTGTTTATATTACAAAACAAAACAGCACAAGAAAGCTAATAAGGCTTGAAATGTACTTCTACTTTAGAACCTTTTCTTGGAAAAGTTTCTTTCCGTTAGATGGTGAATGGTGAAACTTCTTTTAGGAGTCACCAGCGGTAATTCGTCAAAAAATTTGGTGAACATCTTCCCTTATATCGGCTTTCTATGGCAGTAATCGCTCACCATGTTCGTTACTCACATCTTCAAGATTAGGCAGAAAAAAAATCCAAATGGGAATCAAGGAAATGTAATTTCAGGGATATGTTGCACCAGATAGTCTTGTAATTGTCCATCTTGTGTTACGTCAGTTTCCTGTAATTTCCAGACCTGGCGTTTCCCAAGAAATTGTTGCATATATTTTTTAAGGCAAACCAAACTGCTTTCCCGTATCTGTCAACAACGTTTCAAAGGTAACGTCTTTCATCAAGTCATGAATCTGATTTCCAATGAAAATAGCTTCTTTAATTATTGCATTACTCATCGCAGGGAATTTAGATGTTAAAAATTGAAAACTCCAGCCATCGTTGTCCATTGCTTTCACAGAATTCACAAAGCCCAATTTCAGATGGAGAGGGATAACAGCACACTTTCTTTGTGAACGAGGGGTTCTTGCAGCACATTTTTTTCCACCAGGATTGAAGCTTTTTCTCAGAGGCCACTGTTTGAATACATAATGGTCCTGCCTTGCCCCACTGGCCCAGTGACACAAAAACAGCAATATTTTGTGTACCAGTCTGCATTCGTAGAAGAAGTCCCAGAACTGAGAAATAATCACAGATTTTTCATTTGTGATTCTAATAGCATATTTCAGAAGTAGTCTCATCGTTCGTAGGCTTCCTTTAACTGAACAGAGTGGGCCACTGGTATTTAAGGTTTTGCAGTTATGTTATGTAAGAGAACAGCTTTGAGGCTACTTTTTGAGGAACTATAAATAGGTGCCGTTATTTCAGATTTTGAATCATCCCAAATTCTTAAGTATCCCATTTATGTCAATACAATATACCAAGCTCTCTGTCATTCAGAAAAAGGGTGATAAACCAGGCTTTCGTTTACGGAATGATATATCGGTGTTTGATTATAACAGGTGTTTCTTCTTGAAGAAACCCTAGCAATTTTGCTTATCTTTTTAAAAGATTTAGATATCTTACGAGATCGTTCAATTCTGCCTGTGGTAATGACTGTGCTTGTAGCCGCAGATGGTGTGTAATCACGATCTTTATTATGTTGGTGATCTGTTGGATTGTCACTACCATTATCTATTTATTCTCCCAGTGTCTATTCTGGGATAGCTTTGGAATTGGTAGAGAACCAGAATTTGGAACTGGGCGCTCTGCAGTTTCCAAATTTTTGATAAGTAACTGTGATGTTTTGATTTACCTGAGATTCCTGTTACTTTCATTAAACACAAGTAGCAATCGTGATGTGGTCTCTAGGTTTCCTCCACATTTGTGGTACAGCAAATGGTATAGATGGGTGAGTTCCATGTTACCATCCTCTTAATAGCGGAAGCAGTGTTGGTAACAGTTCTGTGGTGCCCAACACTTACCCTCATGTATCTTTGATTCGAAATAAAGCTCATACGCCTTTTTGACAACTGGAGAAATGGGATCAACACATCCTAGACGTCGCTGAGCACGAGAAACATTTGAACATGCACAGACAATAATAATAATAATAATAATAATAATAATAATAATAATAATAATAATAATAATAATAATAATTTACGTTAGGAGATTTACACACTGCAGGAATAAACACTGCGTGATCTCGCTAGCTACTGACTGATGCAACTGCAGCTCCACTTTACCTATGCCAACCTTATATACCCCTTTCACTATGCAATGACAATAACATGATGTGATAAGCACCACGGCAACAAACCTCATGCAGTTGCGCAGAGATAGAATCGCGTTTAAAGAGAAAGATTTAAATGATAGCAAACCAAAGTTTTTACTATCATAATCAGGGCACTCAATTACACAGGAATCACATGTTCTTTTTCCGTAGCAAAGTTTATTCTCGCACTCTGTTATTAACTTACATTCATTGTTATACAAGCACCATCGATGTAACGCCTAGTATGGACTTTAGACACCATATGCTATGGATAGCTTCTGGTACAGGGGTGGTTAGATCTCTTGCCTAGCATAATTAACACTTATAAAAATATCTATTTTTCAACGATTCTCGTGCCCGACAATATTACCGACAATACTTTCCTCGGCTTCTGCAGTCGTGTTAAGCTGCAACAGCAATAACAGCACCAATGACAAAATGCAAGAAATCCCAAATCGTTTCGCTCATTGGCCTATAGTTTTTTAGTTATAGATTTGGTGTACCGTGGATCCCGAGCTACATTGATTTCCTAGGTGTCGGTTCCCTTAGTGGTGAGGGAGCCAGTTAAAACGCCCACCCACGTTTAGGACGTGCGTGTAGACCTGTTTCGTGCGAAAGGGAGATTCTGGAAGTTGAGGGAATGTCCTAGAGCCAGAATTTTCTCCAGAACATATTTCGGGAAAGGTATATCCTAACATCTGTCAACACACTGCCTTGGTTTCCCTAATACTGTTAAACGAGAAGCTAAGTACTAATCCCATCCGTAGTCAATCGGTCAACACATAGTTTACAGCTAAACTCCAACGTGAGTGGGACAGTGAGCTTGCTATACTTCCTATGTAGCTTTGGCATCCGAATGGGATGACCCCGTGGTGGGTGTGGAACACAGGACGAAATTAACAGCCCATCTTTTATGGTTACAATGATTAAAGGTAAGCGTTATGTTGAAGATGAAATAGAGGTAAATTTAGTGCCATCCGCTCGTTACCTAATCATTAACAGACTGTAAGAGGCACAGTGGTTTTTGAAGGTAAATACCTTTATCATTCAACTGGGTCTGGATAAGAAAGCTTGTCTTTTAAAACACTGTATATGCCGAAGGAATGGATTTCTTCTTGTTGAAACGCACACTGTCGCCCAGTTTGATAGGTTGCTTAAGGCCAGACTACTCCGCGGACATCCTGTCCATGTCGAGAAGCACCGAAGCCTGCGTGCGTAATCAAAGCCCATCTATTGGGTGATATTCCGGAAGAAGAGATCTTGGGCTACCTATCGGACTAGGGAGCAAGATCAGTATACGTTCATGATCAAAGCCTAGTGGTGTTCAGGTGTCTATGCTTACCTCTTTTCTTACACTTGCCACAGAAGATTAAGGCAGGCTACGAGGCCATCAGTGCTCGACCATATATTCCACCGTCTATGCTTGCTTCCATTGCTAGCGCTTTGGGCCAACTAAGCTGTCTTTCAAACATGCCTTCCCGTTTGTGCCCACTGTGGGAAGGACGCACACGGAGGAGGTTGTCCATCTGTGTGTGCGGATAAGTGTTTATCCGGTGACTTCCAGCGAATGTCCGCGTTTCTTGGACGAGAAGGAATTGTAGGAGCTGCGGGTGAAAGAATGCTTATCTTTCGAAGCCCGTAAACGACACGTTGCTTGGGAGCCTTCTACAGAGAGGCCAAATATGTATACACTGTTTGATCATCAATACCTTTGTAATGAATTGAGATAAAAATCTCTCAGATTTAATGAAAGTGTGACTTAGTGTCCAGGATTTAGGTGCCTTATACTAGTAAGTTGTTTTTGTTTAGGTGACCTGAACAGCAATTCAAAATGGCGACTGCAAAGTTATGATTCGAAGAAATGAGGGTGATTTTGAAGTGGTACTTCAAGTTTGAAAACAAGCCTGAGGCTCATGTCTATAGTTAGTATTGAGACAGGAGTTTCGAACAGAGTCACCAACACGTGTCATAATTGCGCGTATTCGGGAAAAATTTCGTAGCCGACGGTACCGTGCAGGATGTGCCCAAAGATTTTCTAGGTGACCTTTAAAGCAGCCCTTCAAACTCGCTTTTTTGTTAAAACAGTTCACAAACTCGCCACAGAGTTCCGTGAAACCTATGTAAATTGTTCAAATGTCTAACGAATTTTTAAGGATTAAAAGTGGGAGGCGTACATTTCGAGATAGCCACATACAGTGAATAAGAATGACTCAATTCGAGGTGTTGAGTAACGTCAATGGTTCGGAAACAGTGCGCGAGGTTGGATATTTTGCAAATAAGATTATCTGATCGGATGAGGCAGAATTCATTCTGAACGAGACTGTAAACTGACACAATTGCGTGCACTGGGCCCCTGAAATTTCGCACATCCGCGTGCACAAAGACGCATTTACTAGAACTTAATGTGTGGTATGTGCTGTTCTCTCGAGGGTTAAGTGCATCGTTCTTCTTTTAAGGATGAGTTACAGGTATAGTTTATATCCAAAAACTGCAATAATCGATTTTACTTACAATCTGAGAGCTGTATGGGAACGAGGGGTATCTGCAATAAGAGGTGCCCACTCTCACTATCTCTGAGACGTCAGAGGGAATGTCATGAAATAACTCATTGGATGATGGATAGGACGATGTGGCATTGTGAGTATCCATCACGGTCCCGGACTTAATATAAACTTTTATCTCTGAGGGACCCTATGGGAGGTTGTGTATCAGGAAAAACCGCCTACACTGGGTGCACTAAGAAAAAAAGTTGAATTATCGTGTGCAGACATTCCACTGGATACACTTGTTTGTGGCTATGTTCGGCTGCACCGACTGTGTTTGCTGATGGTGGCCACTTTGAGCACCTCAAGTGGTTTCAATAAGTTGAACATTGAGCTAAATCATCATCAAATGTGACTTGTATATCAATTTATTACAAAGTTCTTGATGATCAAACAGTGTAACATTTTCAAATCCCTCTGTATATTTAAATTTGGTACTTTTAGTTCAGTACTGGCACCAAAGCGGTTTATGAGTTAGCAAATATGCCCTCTCGTCTCCACCACTTTTGTTGCCCTTAGCACACTAGGATCAGCTTCCCTCGATATAGCCAGACCTAAGGTTATTACCATTGGACCCGAAACGCGTAAATACATAACCAGCTGAAGCACGCTAGCATTTTGAAAGACGCTGGAGCAATTCCGGTCCCACGACCCAGAGGAAGCAATCACCTACATTACCCCTCTTAACAGGAAATTGTTTTCAGCCGCTTTCCCCGCTTGACAGTGAGAATCAGAGCCTTTCTTCCAAGGAGCCTGTGGAGCAAGATCATTCTATCCTGAAAAGCCCTAGTCCTACGCTCACCAAATTCAGCAAGTTGAATTGACTCCTGCCAGTCACTAAATTAAATTCTTAACAAGCTTCTCTCGTCTATTTGAGGATAACCATAAGAGAGTGTACCTAACATTCGCGCACATAGGGCAGAACTGCAGTTACTTACTACAACACGTGAGGTTCAAATTGAAACATTACTATTTTTCTGCTACGTCACCGGTCTAGAAGGAGGTGCGCTAATGAGGATCCGTGTGCTGAGAAACCCTGTCACAGTCACCCTTCATTGACTAGTATCTCAGTATCAGTTGTACTTGTAATAGTGTTGTTACTAGTTGCAATTTTGACAGTGAACTATGAAAAATATCCTGAGATGTCTTTAGTGGTCCGTGCTTCGCTGGCTTTGGTATTATTGCAAACGGGTGATGGGAAATGAGGAAAACCATTGCAATCAGATGCAAGAGAAATTGTGTGTAGGATGTACCACTTCTTCAATAATGAATTGGAGGCATTGACATGTGGTAAACCAACTATATCAGTCGCGCAGATACTGTAAAGGACATCTGCAGCCCCGGTGTATCTCGTACTTCGATTTACAGAATGGTGCAGGAAAAGAAGAAAGCAGTTGAAAATGGGACTGCTGTTTCAACTGCAGGAAAGAAACGACCCAGAAAAACACGCATGAAAACCGAAGTGTTTTCCTTAATGTGCGCTATACGCCGTACAATTTATGTTTTGTATAAGCCGCATTTTTTGCCGAGCTTAAATGATATCAATCAAGCTTTAATGAAAGCAGACATTTTCCATGAATGTACCTGGGGTTACATAAGATTATGAAGGTCATAGGCTTTCATTATGTAACGAATAATCTGGAGCGTAAATTCCTGATGGACGAACCCAATGTCGTGGTGAAAAGATTTAAGTTTTTTTAAGAAAAATGAAAGATTTAAGAAGTACTATGCGGTTAATTATCCATTTAGATGAGAGTTAGGTGTATGTTAATCACTCTAAAGGAAAAATATGGATTTGGAATGTTAGCGAATCAGAATATCCTTTACGTGTGCTATTAGGAAAGGGTTCTAGATTTATTATTTTGGGTGCTGGAACTTCGGCTATATTTGTCCCGAATGCGCTACATACTTTTATTTTAAACCCACAAAGGATTACCAGGAAGAAATAAATGGTAATATTTTTAACACTAGCTTTGTGATGAACCTTTTCGGAACATCCCTGATCATAGCATTATTGTTATGAATAATACTCCATATCACTCGGTTGAAATGAATAAAGCCCCTGTTTTAAATTCACCAAAACAACAAATTCACTAAAACAAACCATGCGAAATTGGTTACGAGATCGGGGTAGTGGGTTTTGACAACGAGCTGCAGCATCGGTTTTGTGCGACAGTGTTAAGAAATATAAAGGCATTCAGACGATGCGAAATTGGTACAGCTGCTGAATTAAATGGACACACTGCAGTTCGTTTGTCTCCTTACCATTGCGACATGAACGTGATTGAACTAATATGGGCGCAGATAAAAGATGATGTGGCGAAATATTACGCAAATTTAAAATATTGTGATGCTGCTGAATTGTTTCACAGCGCAATAAATAAAGTTACTGCTGAAAATTGGCGCTGTGCTTTTGAATATGTGAAGAAAATAGAAGAATTCTATTGGCAGAAAGAGGGATTAATTAACGAAGTGTTGGACAGTCGTGCGATAAATTTAGAAGAAAATGACATGCACAGTGAGGTTGAGTACTGTCCATGATGAGGAATCCAAAGACATCGAAAAGAAGAATCGAACAGCCTGCTGGGGCCCATCAGGATAACATTAATGGATTGTGTATCTTTTCTGCCTCCATCCTCCAATAAGTCATGAAATGCAGTGTTTGGCAGAATTGCAGAAACGGTAAATTTGCCGGAGTGGTGAGTTATGTTCTCCTTCTAAATTTGCGTTTGAACCAATCTGCATATTAAATAGTAATTTTCAGTAGTAAAGGTTTTGAGATTAAGCAGTTAAAAATACCAACGGTCATGTGTAATATAGTGCTATCTATTTCTAATTTCCACATCTCAAATTAAAACAAATGCACAATGCCTATACATCGCAGTCTCCCCGTATTTTTGTATACGGGAACCTAAGTATCGCCAGCAAGATACTTTCACCTTTTCTGATTTAATTGCGGTGCGTTTTGACCATTCTCAGAACCAGGTACTCCTGTACATGGGGGACAGGCTCCTGATATATGATGGTGTGTGCTACCAGCCTCTTGAGCTCAACACTTATCATGCAAGCTTTGCTGTTATACTGAATTTACCTGTCTTTTTACGCTGTATTCCGAGTACATACCATCCTCTTCTATCTTCACTGTTACGGACCTTGCACATATCACAGCGGCCTACCTTAAATGAGCGACTTTAATGCTCACCACCTCATTTGGGATAGCGTAAAGCGAACACATTTTGTCGATTACTTTCAGACAAAACCACCTTTTTCTTTTTAACAATGGTAAATCTACTTTTGTTTCAAGATTCTTCCGGTAATCTCTCTCACTTGAATTTATCCGTTTGCTGTATAGAGCTTGCCCATCGTTTTCATGGAACGTCATCTCTGACACTTTCTTCATCGGTATATCCTTTATGTCACCAGCTTACTTTCTCATCATGTCCCACCGTGAGGTGTATGCATCTGGCAAATAAACAGGGTGAACTGGAATCTCTATTCCAGCCTATCTGATTTCGAACACCGCCTTTTCGAAGATGTGATAAGGTATTACTTCCGCTGCCGAACGTTCTATCCCCGGTCTCCTTACACCCAATACGTTTATTGGTTCCTTGGTGGACAGATTATGGCCGGGCGGCTTTTTGTGCTCATACATCTGCGTTCCGGATTTTTCAGTGTCATCCACTTCAAAATCTAGTGACTTACTACCAACTGCGCGCCGTGGCTCACCACATATTCAGTCTAGCAAGACGGCATTCTTGAGCTCGTTTTGTGGAGTCCTTTAATGGATAAGCTTCGTCGTGTGTCAGTCGAAGTACCACATCTACAGTACCCGCTCTAAAGTTAACATTGATCTATCGTTGATCCTATAGACGTTGCTGGCACTCTGGGAAATGCGTTTGCTGCTTCTTCGAGCTCATCCAGTTAAGCTTTAACAAAAAGTGGTAATGATGTTAGGACATCTAAACATATGTCCGAGTTCGAAAGTGCTACATATCCAAGTGGTGCACATAAATATTTGGAATCAGCAAGGTCAAGACTTAATAAAGGACCGTCTGCACAAATCTTTAAGAGCGCAGCAGGGATGAGGTACAGGGAGTTTTCTATTGATATGAATAAAAGGCGGCTCGTAATCCTTTTTCGTGGGGCCACTTCTAGATGTAAGGTTAACGACCTTGAAAGTGGAAATGGTGATATACCTATTTAAAAACCATATAATCAAGTTTATAAATCTTCATTCTAAAATAATAATAAAGCGGTACAAAACTAAATTCATCAAGTGGCAGCATCAGTTAAACAGGATTTTAATACGTCTTTCCTTCTTTGTGGCAAAAATGTCGATAACACTTTTGCTGAAGTTTGGAGCTCCATTAATTTCCTGCTTATGAATGGAACATTCGGCTAGTGAATTCAGTCTGTCTTCATCCATACTGTTCCTATGGACGTTTTAAATTATTTTAAAGGGCCTGAAACACCTCCGTTCCTTCGCTGTTGAAATAGGAGTGGTTAGTGCAATTTCCAGAATCTTGTGTACTTCAGAAAATGATTCCTTGGAGGAGTATCGGATGAAAAAACGGAATAAATCAAAAACTAAGGGATTTCTTGGAAAGTGTTATAACGATGGATCACCAGTTAATTCTAGCATGACCAGAACAAGTCTCATCATCAAGGCGATACCTTCCGATGCTTTGTCTTATTTCAAATACAGCTGATACAAAATGTAGTAATGCACCTGATAAGGAAACTGAATTGGCATTGTGCATCTGAATTTTCAACTTGTTTTATAATGTCATGGAAGAGATTTAGAAAAAACAAAAATACTGAATTACTAAACATATTCTTAAAGCAAAAGCTTTCTCCAACATTACAGTGTCCCATCCACCTTCTTCTGGGATTATTTCAAAGCATTCCAACAAATTATATTTATTTTCATGAAGACTATTTACAACCCCGTGTTGAAATTTCCATCTTATTGTGCTAAGGTTGTAATTGCTTAATGCAGACTGACTGTAATAGGTCAGTGCGTTTTGGTGAAGAACGCAAATTTTATTCAATCCAGCAATATTGGCTAAAACAACCTAGCAGATTTTATGTTCTTAGAGTAAACATTTTTATAACTAGTTTAAGTTAATGTGCATAAAAGCGTACATACTTGGTTTAAGGGAAATAATTCTGCATAAAAACTAAATGACCCATTGTTTACACTCATTACTGCAGCGCCATGTATGCTTGTACAACAAGTTCTTTTTATAAACCTTGATGAAGTGTTGGCCTTCTTTCGGAGCTTTACGGAGGCCTCAGTTGTTCGACCATGAACCTCTTAAGAGGAGAAAAAAGCTTCAACTGGTTTATCTTCTTAATAAACCATTATCTACTACGACCACTACCACCACCACCACCACTACCACCACCACTACTACCACCACTACCACTATTACCAACATCACCACCACCACTACTACTACTAATAATAAACTTCTTTTGGCAAATTATAATTGTTGCTTCACCACCCTGCATAGGAACATAACTGCCGGCGTTAATACCACTCATTAGTTCTTCAATGTAAGCCTGATACATAGGTCTGATAACTCATTTTGTATAATGTTTGAGGCGTATTTGAAAACTGAAGCGCTATTCAAGTGTTCACCTAACACAGTCTCGAGATTACCGAATAGGGATAACAAATGTAAGAAAAAGCCACGATCTGCTGATCCTTGTGTCGTTTAAATGTGACCGCTCAATCCTAGTTCGTGAGTACCACTAAGTTTTAAACACTCTATCACTCTGTTCACTGTGTGTGTATTTTTTACGACCAATTAGTTTTTTTGGATTGAGGTTATGTGTGCAGTGTCTATGTGTGAAGCAAGTTTACAGCCCTGAATACTTTAAATTTAAATGTATATTTTTCGCCTGTTTTTTAATTCGCTCGTTTGAGATCCTTACAACCTACCGTTGTCAATATTCCTTCACCACCAAACAACAAATAATAAAAGCAAAAGAGATTTATGTTGTTTCCTCACTCACAATCAATCACGGTGTTTTGCTAAACCGCGCCTTAGAGAAAGTTGTCTTTTAGTTGCCATTTAGCTGAGTACATGCAAATGCATTTGATTGATGTTCACCTAACAGTTTAATTCAAGCTTTTCTTCCAGTTTTAACAAATGGAAGGGAGCGTTTAACAAATGATCCAATTTTTTTCATTTTAAATTGCTTACACACGCAAGATGCAAGATTTTAATATATTGGGCCTGCACAAACCGGCCCCAAGTAGTGTGATAACCACGCAATCGTGAAGCTTTCGCTTGGTGCTGTAAATCGCAATTGTAAGTAGGAGTAAGGCCGGACGAACTATGGACAGAAACGCGAGGGGAATGTAAACGCAGAGGGCACTTTTTACGCTGGCCAGAGTAATATGTCATATTGGACTCGTAATCTTCATGAGTTAAGGCCAGTATGTACAATTAGTAGTAAATTAGGACTACATTTTAATTAGCCTTCTCAAATTTTTACTACTATTTTGAATGTATAATTGCTAGAAAATAGATTATAAAATTATGAACAAAGGCGTACTAGTTACGCCTTATTTTTGGTGGGGCCGGGCCTCGCTGGCCCTAAATGACGATCCGCCAATAACATGAGCTATTAAAGACACGTTATCATGACATATTCTTAATTGAAAGAGGTGTTAAATGGGAGTGGAATTCAAGTGTTAGTTAAGTGGTTAGAGTTTGCTCAATCAGAACGGATTAAATCAGAGAATGTATTGTAGTGCATAAGAAATAAATAAAAGACAAACGTTACCATGATCTCTGTTTTTTTCTCTCTTCTGCAGGAAAGTTTTTAAGGAAAAAGACGATAGTTTTCTTATTTGTCATATTTTCTTGCCACGTAGGATGAGGGAAAGGGTTTGAAATAAATCACATTTTCATTCAAAGCGTTTTAAAATAAAAGGATTGATGTACGTAAGCTGCACACCATGCGTGTTTTTTATTACTCAGCCGCGTTAACAATATATCTCCCCTTGGATGTATTGTTCTTTTCTATCAATTACGTATGTAAATGTCTATTTCTGCGGCTACTGTCACTAAAACCTCTGGTGTTGCTGTCGCGGAAACAAAATGAATTCTGAATGGCTTACAAGTTCTTTTAATTAATTACAGTTACGCACAACACCTGTTTTCGTTATCCATGCGCATCAAAACGTTTACACATGATAATTTAAGTTATCACGGAAAGTCGTTTTTCTTATGTATGCTAAAACTTGTTACTAATACTAACGCAAAAATCAGTGGCTTTCATTGCATTTTCTTAAAAATCCAGCCAATACAAATCTTCATTCTGTACGACAACATTTTTCAGTACCTTTTCACTGTTTTCTATCCATTACGTGGCTTAGTCATATCAGTGATACATGACATAGTTGTCGAAAGTGATTTAATGCAGTGCTTTCCTAGTAACTTATTTTGCTTTCTTCACAACTTTCGTTTTATATATAAAAATATACAATTTAGATCGCAATCCTGCATTTAGTCATCATATTACTCGAGAGCCCATCCTTTTGTAAACCCATGGCTTTCCTCTTAACATGAGGTATTCCATAAATATTCATTACGGAATGTTTTGGAGCATAAAATATGAATGAATACTATATTATATATATATATATATATATATAAATTAGCGTTTCAGGGTTTGGAACGAACCTCAGGTATCGTAGTGAGGCAACATTGGGAGAGATGTTGAAATCAGGGCACATGGTGATCTAGATAAGCAGAACGTTGACGTCTCACAGCCTAAGTTGTTTATGCTGACCGAAATTGTGTCACAAGTATATCACCACATACCGATATGGAACATCTCTGCGCTCGTAAAGCTTGCGACGAATCTTTTTGTAACTTGTGTATAGGATACAGCTTCAATACCAACCAGATATGTAACAGAATGAGATACTTGAAGGCTTGGACGTAGGTCATTAGGCTGGAATAAAAAAGTCCAAGGCAGGGACAGGAATATTACGCGGAGCTCTATTGTTGCCATTGTAACCCGCAAACCCTTCCCATGGCTACGCTCTCCTAAGGCTCGTTTGTACCCCGAACTACGTCACACGTCTAACACCCAGTATTTCCCGAGGCAATAAATTTGGTGGAGGTACCGAGTATCATTTCCCCGTTAGCCCTTTATTTCTTCTTCTGTCCCATGTTACTATTTAGGATTAGTCACCAGGTATATTTAAGTGGGTGCATGGTTGTAAGCATTTTCAGGTTAAATTTTAGTATTTATCATTAGTCTAACATTATGCAAAAACTAGGAAGTTCCTCACACGCAGCAATGATTTTAGTCACAGTTGAGAGTAGAACAAGACAAAATGCCGATCCCACATGGAAGCCAGGTTGTGCTGAAGTAGTAAAGTGTTATCGTGTCCTGTTATTATAATAGAGCTAACGGTCCATTTGTCTTGTTTATCAATTTCTCTACTACATGAATGTCAAACGCTTATAAGGATATGAATGGTAGTCGAATAACAAAAGAAATAAACCGTTAGTTAGACAACTTGCAAGGCTAGACAACAACAGCTGAGTTTCAGGAGTACGTGGTGACCGTGGGGCATAATATTTCTGTTGAATTTGCGAAGGATCTGGAACTGGCGGAAAATATATTATAGCCAAATATTAAGGGTACCTCCTTCTCCGCTAGTTCAAAGAGGGGGGAAAGAGGGAGAATAAGCTGCTGTCACGGACACATAATGCAAGAAAAAGCGCGGAATGTAATAAAGTTAATTAATCAGCACAGATCTCGTAAGGACGATGGCAGCTCCGCACAGCCCAGATGACACGTGCATTATTAAACCCGATTACAGTTGCTTGGAAATTAGGCGAAAGTGTTATGGAATACCTGCAAAGGTTAGAGTTAAAAGCGCAAACAAGCAACTGAGAGGATAGGCACAGGAAACAATATTTGCCCTGCAATCTCAAGCAGACGGCAACGAGTTGGTTCAAGGTATTTACACTTAGGCAATCAGATGACACGTAGATAGATTTAAATGAAGGGTAGCATCGAGCTTTCGTGCGGGTGGTGGAAGACGAAATGTTGGAGTATAAGCTAAGTCAAAGGATTGAGGATTTAAGTTGCCCTACAGAACATTATATCTACATTGTAATGGTGCTGTGCGATCTCGTTATTCCACATATGACGGAACGTAAGCTCATAAGACATATCCCGAGAGGGTTATAGCTATGTTTTTGGTGCAAGTATTTCCCTACAACCCCCCCAAAACAGATATCTTAATTGAATCTGTAAGAAAAATAGATACAGCAAGATTTCCAGCTGACCAAAGGAAGGCCTAACTACCGCAAGAGCAACTGTCCCCGAGAAACAGGTTCGCGCATTTCATGAGCAGATTAGGGACATGGCAAAGTGCATACAATATCTGGAACTGCAGTCCAAGGAATTGCGCACTAGCACTCTGGCATCCACCCCACGAGGGAAATAAAGGAGAACCAGAACAGGAAATTTGGTTAAAATGCACACAAGAGGCGACGTCTCCTTGAGTGAGAAACGCATGAGTAGTTATACTCCTTGCTTATCCAGTTGGATTAACGATAATCTCCCGCTAAGTGACGCTAGTGTCACTGTTAATCCGCGGATTGAGTCAGATTGAGAGCGATGGCGATAAGTAAGGACAACAGAAATGCAGGGTGTGACGGAAGTAATGAAAAAAGACCTGGAAGGGAAGAAGCAGTATGAATTTGTGAACAGAATAAACGGAAATTTGGCTGAAATGTACGATGACTTTGAGATATTAAAGCAGATGGTTGCTAAATTGGAAAACACATGCACCAGCGTAACGGAGGAATTTCCTAATTACGAAACAACTTACGAAGAAAAAGAAATGCCAGAAAAGGACGGAGAGGGGTTGATGTAGAGGATGGCTTGGAAGTAGGAGAGGAAGAGGAGTTGGAATACGAAACTAAATGAATGATTACGTAACTGCAATTGAATACTGTAATAATACAACAAAATCTGTTGAAAACGAGTATACGTTTTTACGTACTATTATGCTTTGCTGTTTGTATTGTTTCAGTAGTACATTTATGACCATAAATATTTCATATTTAGATTTAGCGATTGGAACCTGATACCCCAAACCCGAAAGAATTAAAACCATACCAAAGCGCGAAACGCTGCGTTTGTGCGCCAAATAAATACTCAGCAATACGCTATGGAGGTGTCAAGATTCTCTAACTCGGGGCCGGAAGGAATTGTTTTTAATTTGGCCCTCTCAGCAATGCTTTAAGTTTGAATCAGAAATTGGTTTTTAGTTTAGCAGCGCCAGCAAGTTTTAGATGTTGGAACTCAAACCCAGTACGAAAACACCGAACGGCACATTGCTACGCCAAGTAGATTAAGACATATGAGCGGGAAATAAGTACGTTTTGTGGATGAATAGGGTTAAACTAAATACACACAGGGAATAGAATTACATTGAAATAAATTAATGTGAGTATAATGCAAAAATAGAAAAAAGGCAATTATATTGAAACAAAATTAATATGAGCATAGTGCAAAACGTATGTGAGCATAGTGCAAAACGTATGTGAGCATAGTGCGAAATATTTTGTTAAAAATGAGAATTATAGAGAAACGCAGTTAATATGAGTATAGAACAAAACATTTGTTTAAAAATGTGAAATATATTGAAACGAAATTTATATAGACATAGTGCAAAAAACATTGGTTTAAAAATGAGAGATATAGTGAAATGAAATTAATAAGTGTATAACGCAAAACACATTTGCTTAAAATATAAGGTACATATTGAAGCAAAATTAATATGTGCATAGGCAAAAACGTTTTTTTAAAGAATGATAAAGTTTTAAAAATGCATGTGCAAATTGCAAGCACAAACACCAACATACACTGTATAATATGAGAACACAAGCTACATTTTAAGACAGAATGCAGTGAAAATACCGCAGTGAGACATATTGTGGACAGGGGGATCGATGAATGTAAAAAATGTTTGTAAATGATAGGAATGTTATACATAAAACAAGCACGATGTGCTTGGAACTCCAGCTATTACAGGTTGTTTTTGGGGGTTCATATGTGCGCCTTTTAGTTGAACTATGGCAACAAGGTTTAGCTGATGGGACTCAAACTTAGTACCAAAACACTCAACTGCACCTTGCTACGCCAAGCAGATTTTAGAGATATAAGGAAAAAATAATTATGTTTTTGATACTCACATTTGCGTGATGACTGCGACAAAGCAGGTAGCCATATCCTATGTAAGGCGGTGGAGAACGCAGCAGTTATGTTTGCAGGTCTTGATGCACCGCGAAAAGCAGTTATCACAATAAATGGGAAGCGCAGCGGTTATGTTGTAGATGTTGACGCCATATGGATACGAGTTAGCACAAAAATGAAAGCAACTGTTTGAAAATGTCTCAACCAGCTTTAAAGATCAACCAACATCACTACGCACTGATATACCTAGGTTTTTAAAACGATACAGTCGCTATTTGCAGAGATGTAATTTAACTACATCAAAAACCTGCTACTCGACCATCCTAGTGGTAACTAGCGTACGTAGGAGCAGGGCTCTTAATTACGTTCGGAGACGGTCCAAATAACGCACGACAGACGGACTGGTACCTGACTGAAAATATTCCTCCGAAAGTTTCCAAGATGGCAGCCTTGGTGTTCGTTAACGAATGACTGCCTTTTCCCGATAAGACTACACAAAAGCCCATTGAGAAATACCTTTGCGAAATAATACTTTGCTTTCTGCCGACAACTAGAAATTTTCTTTCTCACGCATCGGCACTTGGCTTTGAGAGCTGCTGCTGTGAATATGTCTGTCCGGCCGTTGTGCACTGTTTTGACAGTCTCTGACTAGCAATTAAGCACCCGCTCCTACTTACGCTAGTATCCATTACGATGGTCCAGTACGAGGGTTTTGGTATAGCTAAATTACTTATCTGCAGAGAACGCCTTTACCGCTTTAGATATCTAGGTATATTTGTGCGTAGTATTGTTGGTTAATCTTCAAAGCTGACTGAGGCGTTTTCAAACAATTACTTTTCATTGTATTTTTGTTGTGCTAACTCTTATTCGCATCACCTTAACACCTACAACAGGACCGTTGCGCTTTCAATTTTTTTTTGTGATAACTGCTTTTCGTGTCGCATAAACACCTGCATGTATAACTTCTGCAATGTCCACCGCCTTGCATGGGATATGGTTACCTGCTTTGATGCAGCCATCACGCAAAGGTGAGTACCACAAAACGTAATTATTTTTCCGCTTATATTTCTAAAGTCCGCTTCCCGAAGCAATGTGAGTATGAGTGTATTGGTACTTTGAGTCCCATCACCCAAACTTTGCTGCGATCCCTAAGCTAACAGGCACTCCATATGAAAAAAAATCATCTCTAATGTTTGGAGTGCCAAGCACGTCATGCTTGTTTTGTGAGCAATATCCATATAATTTACAAACATTTATTTTACATTAATCGATCGCCTGTCCACGATATAACTCAGTGCTGCATTTTCACTGCTTTCACTTTTAAAATCTAGCTAGTGTCATCACCCTTGCGGATTCAAACTTCTAGCATTATGGAGGTGACCGTTTTAAAATAAAATTCCTTCCGGTCTCGGGATGGAGGTCTCTTGCAAATTGGACCCCCTGTTGCTGAAAAGCTATTTAGCGTGAAAATGCGGCGTTTTTCGTATCGGTATCATAACATAGTCTACGTTTTAATTTGTTGGTGTTTGGTACTGGGTTCCAATCTAGAAATCCAAATATTGCATCCACTACTGAACTAAAAGGCGCACATATGAACCGATTGCTGATTCAAAGTTCTAGCGTTGCCAATGGTACCAAAATTAGAAAAAGAATTACTTTGCGCACCGGTTCGAGACCTCTTGCAACTTTGATCGCTTATTGCTAAAAAACCATTTGGAGTAGAAATTCAGGGATTAGCGCATCCGTAACGTAACATGGTCTACGTTCTAATTTGTCGTGATTCAGTACTGGGTCCAAATCCCGAAATCTAAATGTTGCATATACTGTTAAACTACAAGGCTGATTCAAACTTCTAGCGTTGCAAACATGACCAAATGTGTTCTCTTCTTTAATTCGTTGGGTTTTCGTTGGCGACAATGATGAATGCATGCCGAGTGTATGTGAACGACGATATCGATATTGAGAGCGGAGCACTTATTATCAAGAAAAACTTTAAATGCGGTTTTGTGTTTGATGCACGAAAAAATTGCTGCGTATCGAAAACGGACGTTGCGGTGGTTGGGTGGTGTGACTGGAAGTGTACCGGTAAGGTATCCGATTACAACTTTGTATAAGTTGTGGCGAGATAAACTGCTGGGTGTTTTTAATTGGGCATTTCACTCAGTTATACAGAAGTAAGTTGTGGTAGGAATAAGCCGCATTTTGAGAACAGAACGATAAGCCGCCTGCCGAAGTGAGAATTAGCTGTAAAGCTTAGATACACTTTAAAAGTCGCAGCGAAAGGAGCACTTTGCAAGCTTGCATCGAGTGATTCGTTAGAAAGTTTCAGCTGCTGTCTAACGGAGCACTTCGAGAGCCCCGAGGGCACCCAAAAGATCAAGGATGCCGGCTACAAGGTGGTGGAAATGTAGGAGTGCGAGTTCAACACCATGATGAAGGCGAACGAGTAGCTCGCATGACATGCGAAACAATTCCCCATACTCGAACCCCTCAATCTCAGAGGCGTTTTTTACGGAGGCCGCACGAATTGTACCAAGACGTACTGCAAGGCGAAGGGGGAGCGGAGAATATTTTATTACGACATGTTCAGCCTGTATCCGTACGTAAACAAGACGAAAAACTACCGCGTAGGGTATCCTAAAATTCAGCTGGATCGCTTTCTGCGCTTGGAAGACGTGCAGGGAGGCACCCTGATGTGCACGTTTCTACCGCCGCAAAGCCTGTATCACCCGGTGCTGCCGACGTGCATTAACGGCAATCCCATATTCCCGCTATGTCGCGCTTGTGCACAGACTGGGAACCAGGGCGAGTGCCACCACGGTGATGACGGACACTTGGGTCGTCGACGAGATGAAGGTGGCATTGGAGGAGGAGTAGCGTCTCCTCCAGGTCTAGAAGATTTGGGAGTACGACGGGCTGCAGAATAGTCCCGTCACCGGAGACAAGATACTGTTTGAGGACTACGTGAATCAGTTCAAGATGAAGACCGAAGCCTCCGGTTGACCTTCGGATTGCAACATGTCTGCAACAAAGGAGCAGTACGTGAAGCAATTCCTTGAGCTCAAAGGCGTCGCTCTGGATCCCGAATCATCGCATTCAACCCCGGCAGACGAGAGATCACCAAGTTGGTGCTGAACTCGGGAGTTTGAATTCCGGTAAACTGGAGGTGGTGAATGCCGAAGTCATTCGCGACGTGGTGTTGAGGGACAATGGCAAAAAGGTGGTCCTCAAGGGCACGCAGATTTCGAGAAAACCCTCGAGGACGGTGGTCCCGGAACCCAGCGTGAAGATCTTTAGAATGGTGGTAAACAAGCGCTTGCTAGCCGACGACTTCGATTCCGTACCCTACGTGTATGAAAGAGTTCGTCATAAGTGAGATGCTAAGCGCCCTTGAAGGTCATTTGAACCCGGATCCCCTGAAGGAAATGATGGGTGTAGCGTGTGACCTAAGGCAATTTAATTTTCCTAGCATGATGCAGATAGCGGGTCTACCGCGCTACGTAAAATCCACCTTTGTGAAAATCCTGATCGACACGCCGATAAGACGTTCGACTAGCATCCTAAAACTGTGCTGTGGTGTCAGGCACTGAAATATTCGCCGAAACTCGAAGCCTGGGCCCAGGAGTGCGATACCCACAAAGGCATCCCCGAACTGGGTGCGTTGAGCGAAAACGACCTTCTCGTCTTCCTAGACGAGTTGATGCTGGAAGGAGTGGGACGAACGTGTCCAATTTCTTCATGAGAAACTCTCATCACAAGTAATTCCGGATCGTGCACATTTTGCAAAACGCGTTTCCGTAGGGAAGGAAATTTCGAAACATATCTCTAAATGCAAACTAAACGTGGCGTTCAAAAACAACAGGGACAAAAGCAGATCCAACCCAGAAACTCTTTGTTTCTCTTGGTGGCTTTCTAGAAGCCTACCGAACACCCGCATGGGTACCTAGTGCTGGATTGCACGCAATGCACGCCGAACAGATACTGGTATCGATCCGCCGTACTGCTGGACGAAACGCTGACGTATTTTTTCCCCAGCTGAGGTCGTTTATTTTAAATAAAGCGCGATAGGAGACACGGTCATCATTATCGTGCAAACACAGCTAAGGGCAGGTTGAACATGGCCAAGCTGAGCAGTCCGCTCATAGCTAGGTAGTGCGGAAATTTGCCAGTTTTGGCCAAGGCAAAGGCCCCTCTGTGCAAAAGGCTGTTAGAAAAGTGCCGATGGAGTTCTGATATAGGTTTTGCGAACGCATGTTCAACGTGTGCAGAGGTCATGCTCACATTTGGAGAAAGAGCTTGAATAGCTTAAAGAGGCATATATCGTATTGGAGGAAGTTGATCGACAAACGAGTTTCGTTGGAGAACAAGAAGAAAATCTTGATCAAGAAGGAGGATTTTTTCCGGCGTTTCTGCTTCTGGTACTAGGTTCGCTGGGTAGCGCGCTCGTGTCAAAACTTGTAGTCGTATGGATGAAGTACGGTAGGCAGATTATCGTGGCCCAGCAGCCAAAAACCGTGGATGAGCTTCACGTCATAGACTAAAGCATTTCCAGCTTGGCTAATGAAATCGGGAAACTGAAGCGTGCAAATCTCTGCCGAGGAAAAATGACGTCTCGTGAAATATAATTTGGGCAACTATCTCGATCTGGTGACACAAGTGAGACGGCCTTAGCTTAGCGATAACAAAAACGTTATGAAGACGTGTACCAAGGCGTAAGGGCGAAACAGGAGGTGGAGCCTAGAACGATAAAGCCTCTGTCGTTTCTCATAAAGAAAGGGGCGAAACATCTGTCACCCCAAAAATCCAAACCAACTCTTGTGAGCTATCATTTTCGCACGCACCGCTGGTAACCTTTCTACAAGTAAAAGGTGAATGAATGGAAGGCGACAACTCGATGCTATATGAAACCAAAACGCTATGCCGGTTTGGGCACGGTAAAGCCCCTTTGCAAGACCTTGGGGACGCCAAAGGCGAACATCGAGTCATTTCTTCAAATCCAGGACTGTTACACTTTACACAAGCTGGTGAGAAAGCGGTTTCCCACCATATACTATCACGTGATCAATATGGACGATCCTTGGGAAGCCAATCTAAACTTTATGAACAGCGTTAGGGAACAAACTGTACGTGTACCTTCTAACCGCCATCGACATCTTATCCAAATATGCTTGGGTCGTACCTCTCAAATCGAAGCTGGATTCCGAGGTTGCGCTAGTCTTACGCTCTATATTTTCCCAGCGCGTTTCTAGGGTCCTTCAAACGGACAAGAGAGCGGAGTTTACGAGCAAAACATTTCGCGTTTTTCTAATGAAACACAACGTGCAACATTACACCGCAAAAATAATGTGAAAGCCAGCGTCATTGGGTGCTTTAGTCGCACCTAAAAACGAAGCTGTGGAAATATTTTACAAACAAAAGCAGTTAGAGGTACGTGGAGGTACTCCCGGGACTACTCGAGTCGTAGAATAGTTTGTATCGCATGTCCATAAAAATGGCACCGAAGGACGTGAATGAGACTAAGATTTTATAGGTGTACCACAATCTGTAGGTATTCTGGCGGCTCCGAGCGCAAGAAAGTCCACATATTCGGTCGGCGACCAGTGTGCATCTGCAAAGAAATATCACATTTCGACAAGTGGCACGAGCAAAGTTGGACGGACGTGATATTTCATGTAGGCAAGGTGGTGCACGGCCATCCCATAGTTTGAAAACTGTAGGATCTTGCCGGAAAAATATATGGCACCTTCACCGAGGAGTTGCAAAAGTTCGCGATTCTCTAGAATCTCAGGGTATAGCGCATATTACGAATCAGAGGTCGCGCGCGCAACAAACAGCTTTTGGTAAAGTGGAAGTGGTATCCCGACTAGTTTAACTCATGGGTCCAGACTTCCACTATTGATAAGGCATGGTTAAGACTAAACCGTTTTCCTTCACGCTTGTGAGCAATGCTTCGATAGATCATTTTACCAATAACACGACGGCGAGGATTACGGATCTTTTGACCGAGAGAATAATCCTACAGGTAGAATGGGAGGTGGCTCTACAGAATCTAAAAATTGAGTTCTATTTATGGACGCTGTTTAATGCTGTGGTTCTTAGCGTCCCATTCTCTATTGGGCGTGAAAGACCAGTAGTTTTGTTTAGAGGCCTCTGTATCAGGCTTGAGGTTCTTTTACGGGTCGTAAATATACGACACGGGACCACCGGCTTTACGTCCCTTCCGAAGGAAGCTATGCCAAGGATTTTTACGCCCGAAAAATGCATCGACCTCCGCCGGGTTTGAACCCGTGACCTTGGGAACTATAGACTAGCACGGTACGGTAGAGGTAACATTTTATAAGGTTTTCCCCGATGACGCCCACCAGCTACACGTTGACGCATCGCTCCACGCATTTCTCATTCAACTTAGAAATGCCGCAAGGCATCCTGCACAATTCCAAACACCTGGTGAATCTTATCAACAAAGTCATAGCCAAGCATCTGCACGTCGAGAACCTTTGTCTCTTGGACGAGCACAAGATAACAGTAAGCATCAATGCGGCTATCATACATCCCGAAACCTTGCCAGACATTCCTTTTGACGGATGTGTAGAAACGGTTTTGCGCACGGCTAAATGCACAGTCTCGGCGAACACGAAGCTTTGAACGTTGTACCCCACACGAAACCCAGGCCAAAACCTAAACCAAAACTACCGCGCAACCAAAATCGAACCAGGCCTCTCCCGGCAAATCCCCCGCCTTCGGCTCCGGCGTAACCCGTTGCAAAACCAAAACCCGACAATACATCCGATATGGCACCTTCCACCAGCAACCACCGCAGGTGGGCACGCCTTCGCAACCGGTCAAAAGCGATTCGACCGATGCGCTACACGTATTCACAGTTTGCTGTTGACACCCGCTATGGCCAATATGCTAGGTTTCCAACCCTATAACTACATTATAGTCGAGGAAGGTCCTAAACACCTGTAGATCAGTACGTTTTCTCGTAACTACAGACGCATCCGTGCACATGAGTTCCGAATTGGAGCTCTTTAAATATGTTCCCGTTCAGATGAACATCGAGGAGTCCCGGTCCATGTTCCTAAATCTGCAAAACACTCTCATGAAAAATCTCCATTTACTTTCCATTATTCGAAGAATGAACACGATCACTTAGACGACATACGTCGTACTCGAGGTCGTGTTCTGCATTGTAGATGGCAAAGGAGATGCTGTGAAGGCCGACGTTAGCGCAACCTTGGTCAGCAATTCGTTAAATTTGTTGTTTCAACAGGTAGAGGTATATCTCAACAACGTCATCGTCTGCATGCTACAGGCGGGGTACCCTTATAGAACTTAAGTCGAGACACCAATTACCCGAAGATGCCTTGAACACGAAATTAGAATCCTCACTCCGGGGAAAGGACATGGCCGGCATGATGGGCGTTTTTATCGACAATGCTTACTTTCATTGGCGTCACGGGTTTATCAAAAGTAGCAGTCTAGTTCAACTCATCGGCCTTCTGTCCAATTCTCTGTTTAGATAGGAAAATCTGCTTCTGATCTGAGCCAACATGGCGACTAACCTCACTCCTTCTTCTCCCCAGTTTTATTTGATTTCGGACGCACAGGATTTTAAAGGCTACGCCGAAATCCACCTTGCTATGCTGCGTTTAAAAGCCGTACGACCTGGCCAACTATCAAGTTTGCGTATCAGGCTATGCTGGAAAAGAGCAACGCCAAGTACCATCGCCCTCAGCATTCCCAAAGAGTCCAGGACAATGACGTGTAGCCACGTCTTCTTAGCGCAAATTCCCAGAAGGGTGGTAGTGGCCATGGTTATGGAGAAAACGTATTCTGGCGATTTTAACAAAAAGCCGCACAATTTCCAACATTTAAAGTTGAACTCGTTTCAGCTTTTATATCAACGGACAGTCGGCTCCCTCTCACCACCTACAACCGGACTTTTCAAACGGTCATTACGTCGAATGCTTGCAAGTCTGCAGGATGGCCTGGGAATTCATTCAAAAGACGAGAGACATTCTATCTCTAGAGAATCATACCCGGGAGGATATATGGTAATGGCTGTATATCTAACTGCGGACATGGGCGTCAACGAATCTTACACCTCCCACCAATGTGCACCGTGTCTATAAGCACTGCTATTGCCGTTAAATTGACAGAACCCGTTATTATTCTGATGTTGGCGGAAATACAATATACGTTTGAAATAGTTGGCAACAGCTCCATTTTGGTAACAGGAACCAAATTCAGCATTTTCTATCCACTGTGCCTCTACGCGCTCTCACTTCTTAGGCGTTTACTCCTGAGATATGCCACCGAAATTTATGCCATTCAAAAGCTTAACATGTCTCTGGTCCCTAACACCGATCCTAGCACGAAATCGGGTAAACACTGCGCTTGCATCTTTGTCACAAAAACCGGGCAGGAAGTTACTTTCACAGTTGCGGGATAGGTCCTCTTTCGCCCCATTTTCTTCGGTTCTTAAATAGATTCTGCGGAAGTCAGTGGTCGACAAACGCCAGAAGGCTGCAAGGTTATGATAGCGCCATCTACTCTGATTACGTCTTTGACTATCTCACCCACCGCTGCTCCGGAATACCTAAGCATAAGTTCTTTCCAAATTTCATGTCAGCCATTATGCTCATATGGATTACGGCATTCGTAAAACTTACAAAGATGTTTGCAGCGCAAAGTACTCTGATGCTTATCAGAATTGCCAACCTTTGCAGATAAGTGGATATATGTACGATATCGTTACAGTCCATCTCGTATTGTGGTAATTGGTTTTCATTCTCTCTCTTGTATGTGCTATTAGAACACGATGCTGCTCATATAAAATGGCATGCACGCTATCACTCGCCTTATTCCCAATGAGTCGTACAGCTCGCGGAGTCGGTCACGCCGCTCAGGTTAGTCCGTACCTATATTAGCAATTTAGCTTTTTCCTAACTATTTGCTGTTTATCCATAAAGCACACTTCTGTCTTGTTTCAGTGCTGCGATATTTAAAACGACAGTGAAAAGTAATCGAGCAAAAAGTCAACTTCACATCAACGACACCATCCTCTCATAGCAGTCCAGAAGTGACAGCCTTGCTCCAATAGAAGCGAACAACCCAGCACGTTTGTGTGTCCTCTGTCGGACATGTACTTCCTCAATTCCACAAAAAAACAAATTCGCGTGCGTGGGCATTTCGCCCCTGTCGGCGCACCAGGTGGTGGTAACCGTTGCAAAATGTGCACAACGCAACGCAGTGTTCCTGGGTTCCACAGAATGGGAGAAGCTTGTCGCAGCAAAATCTAATATTCTTTTATGTTTTCATCGCCATGAGGATCGTCTACAGGGATATAAGTTCAGCAAGGGCTGAGTTCAGCAAAGTCACCATTCTGTTCAAGAACGTGTTCGGAAAGCTAAAACTCGACTTTAGAGATCTGCAAGCGGCACCTATCACGCTTAACCGCGAAGTGTGGAACATGTTGGACAGCCTGCAGCGAATCATTAGCGACATCGTGTATCAGAAAAGGAACGAAGAAATGGACGTGCGAAATCAAATCATGGCATACTGCAGATCATGCTTCACAGTCATGCCTCCAGTGTTCCCTTCGATAACATGAATTTCATCCAATTCACCCATCACAGACGGTGAGCCAATTTTAAAACATTCCTGGAGGCGAACCATTCTGTTGAAGCTTGTTTTGCACTCTGTGCCAAACAAAATCAGCCTTAGTGACCATGCATTTCTACCTGTATTCCACTGCTCCCCGAACTCAGTCGCCTCTCGTCCTTCGGTGCCGCATCACGTACTTGCTCCAGCATGGAATACAGAAATTACCTGTCCGTGTACTGCGAAGCAATTAAGGTGTTTAAGAACTACGAAATTGGGGGACATTCCAAAAAATACTCCTTATGCATTGCGTTTACGATAACACCTACGACGGCAAATCTATCTCTGTCATTTTCACTGTCTAAAATTCAGTTTCTCATATCCAACATGAATTTGAACGAGTTCCATTTCAAATTAGGCTGCTGACATTCCAGCAGCATCGATGAAGGTCTTGGTAGTGATCAAGAGAACGACGCACCAGATCATTGGTTTGAATTTGTCCCCGCAAGGAGCTTATACATCATTTTTTACGAACAACAGTACATCATCGCAGCTGAAATTCAGCAGATGATAAACGAAGACCGCATGTGTTAGATGCTTAGTGGTGCATTTGACTACGCCTTGTGCTACATTATTACCCTATCATATACACGGTGATTGGTTGTTTAGCCTTCAATGAAAACAGAGTGATTTTGCAAGATCAAGAAGAGGAAGGCAACAGAATAAACATTTCAAAAGCAACGTTTGTTGGTAAAACCCGCTTTCCAATGGACATTTCCCGCATTCATTTCCTAATCAACATGTTTTCTGCAGTTATACTACTTCCGGTGTGTGTGTGATAATCTAGTATCCTAACTGAAATTACCGGCTAATGTGGCGGCCAACTTAATAGATATAATAGTCCTTTTTCGCATTCATCAGTGGAAAATTGTCGTGGGGAATGCCAGACGCACTATGTATGGCCTACTACTGCTCCTCCTGATTTCACCAATCGTGCACCTTCAAACTGCGCCGCCGTCTCACGTACTTGTGCGCGCTATGTGAACAATTATTCTACGAAGCCTTCATTGATCTCAGAGCGCAAATCGAAGAATTTCTTCACTAGTACGCCACTAGAAACACCTTATGACTTGCGGCTGCTCACTGCGCTCTTTAAGTTTCCCGAAAACGGACGACGCATCGAGGTGGTACTGCCTAGGAAACGCCAAGTGCTTCTGCAGAACGGTAACGACATATTTAATCGTTACCCTCCATACGACGTCGGCGTGGTGTGGAAACAGCCTTTCATAGACGCATAGCAAGTTTGTGCTGATTTCCGAAGGTGTAGACTACATTAGAATTTAACCACCCAATTCACTTATTTTGACAGCTCTCCTCCATTTATAAAAAACTAATTTCTGCCGTAAGGCTGACCATGACCTAAGACGTCCTTAGCCAACTGGAACAATTATCGCACAGCGCCGACACACTTAGCGTGTCTTCGCTTCAGCAAAACGTACAATACCGTGTCATCGGCGTCAAGACCCTAGACACCACACACGGAGCAAAACTTGTCGTCAAACTAGACAACCAGACTGAAGTATTCCTACCAACCAGATTCGCAAAAGCCACTTCGCAACTAATCACAAAACTGAAATCTAATTCTCTCTGCATCATCTATGAAGGTGAAGTAAAATCTCCGAAGAGGTTTCAAACGATACGTCGTCAAATTCACTCCCTATAGTCCAAAGTAATGTCTTACGATACCGATCTTGTCAACGTGCGCAGCAATCTCACTCTCAAGCTCTTATTCAGCGCCCAACTCTCCAACAATGGTGATTTTCCCTCCCATATCCATATTCTCTTTTCCTGCACCACCATCTTCGGCAACAACAAGAACGTCACAGTCAAACTCGACGTCGAAGGTGCCGACGTCGTCTACGTAGAATGTGTGGCTGCCAAAGTCCACCTTCATCAACAAGGCGTACTCTGCACCATGTACCTCGGTAGCAGTAAATCTCCGGTTGTATGCAACAGAAAAACACCCACAGGGTGCTTTTGCACCAGCTATAACGACTGTCATTCGCATCTACATGCTTACCTTCGGCGGTGAGCTACATAAAAGCTTTCCCACTTGCTGGTCACCTGCGTCACCACACCCATCAGTGACCGCCTACAGTTTCGTAGCGATAGCAGCAGCGAAGACGAGAATGCCGAACAACATTCAGCTGGCAATCTACAGTGCACCATGCATTTCAAAATTATTCTAGTGCGTGAACATAAGTGATAGTGTTAAGACTTTCAGTGCCTAAGGTGACAAAAATATATATTTTAGTTGCATATATGTATATAGTGTTCTATATTGCAATACCCCTACTGGGGATGGTTACGCCAGTAGTTGCTTATGCTAGGGGGGATTGCTCAGAGGTAGGGAATGCTTTTTTACCAGCGTGGCTGGGAAGGCCGGGGGGCGTTTCAGGATAGGGGAGCGAATTAATGTACAGGGGATGCGTAAATCCTAGAGGTTGTATTTGACTATGGTGTACATAAGGTCCGCAGACGGCAACCTGAGACAGGGCGAAACCCCGTGCGAGCAGAACTTAAGGTTGAAGCATTCTTACCTAGATAACTGCTGTCTAGACAACGATGTTACGATGTTGGCTCGTTAGAGCGGGGTGTATGAGGCACATCGTGTCAGCTATAGCTTTCGACCGAGGGCGGATGTCATACGGTGGGTCACACAGTCGTGACAGTCGGGCAGCCAGACGAAAATGACAGACGGCCACGTGGCCTAACCTCCCGCGGTATAAATACTTTAGGCATTGCTGACTCCGCATTCCCGTGTATATCCTTGTTGAGATAACCGGGTTTCAATACTTCCTTCTCGATTATCGTATCTGGCGTAATCAATCAGCATTAAAATTAATTCTTTACTGCTTGCTCCGCTTCATCGACCCTAGGTTCACCAAATTCCGACCCCGGGATTTAAAATGCTAGAGGGAGGGCCAGCCATCTTAAGGTGTACTAGGGTCGTCTATTTAGACGAGGTTTAGAAGAAAAGAAAAAAAGCATGGGCTGAACATTATACAGTCGATTTATAGCTCGGAGGTTCTCTGCTGTTCAAGGCTCGGACAAAAGGGAAGAATTCTGTTTAGGTTTGGTGCTCATAGGAGTGAGTTCGACTGTGCACCCGTGGCCTGCTACATTTCTTCGTATCCCCTTCGTTGCATACTTCCGTGCCCGAAGCTGAATTTTTCCTTTGTCGACGTAGACATTTGTGACAGAACTGCCGTTTGTTCTCCGCCACCTAAACTGTTTTCTACTGGTTGGCCGCATACCAACTCCGCAACACTGCAGTGGCGTTTCTTCAGGGTACACTGATTGTTCCTGGCCTGGCGTGACCCTCGTCGTGATTAGTTCTGCTGTCACCTGTACTTTACTGGGTACTTTCTGCCCCGGGCTTTCTTGTGGTTATTTTTCTTTCTCGTCGTCTCTTGTTGCGCAGCAACAGGGCCTTTTTAGATGGATTTCACTTCGGAAGGGTGTGAGGGATTATGGTGTTTTTTTAGATGAGTATAAATACAGCAGAGAAAAGGTAAATTTCGAAAAGTAAGCGAGTACCACTGCCGACTCTCTGTCTTCCGAAATTTTGACAAAGAAGCACGAAAACAAGAAACGTGTGAGCCCCGCTGTCTAGGTACGGCGCAACTGTCTATAGGTTCTGCTTGCCGTGCTATGTTTGTACCAAATTTGTTTTACAATAATGTATCGTCTGTAACTACACAAAAATATTTTTATGTTAAATTGTGATGCTGTATGTTCACCGGTATTTCTTCCTTGTTGTCGATGTAGAGGTCCCAGAATTTTTGTGTTTTGAGGTTGTTGTATATTATTCCCCTAGCGGGGGTCGCTGAGGCTGCCATCGACTGCTCCTTACCTGTGGTTTTCCTTGGTCCCGTAACTGCATATAGGGGACGTCCTTTGAAAGTGAACTCAACTATCGCTTTGGTTTATATACACAGACAAAAGCATTTTATCGTATCAAACAATTTAACAACATTGTAACTGATAACATTGTATTTAGTTGTAACAACTAATAGAAATGACAACAAAAGAAAGAAGAACCTTTACACTTTGCCCTTCTATCGCTGTTTACTAATACGCTTCAGTGTGCTATACGCCACTGATTAGTGCAAAGTCCAGCTTTACGAGTGCAGAAAAGAAATACCTTGCGTCAGCGGGATTCACTAGCTGATGCGGATCCCGCTGCCTGCCGATCTGCGTATAGTCATTCAGAGGTGAGTGTGCGTAAAGGCAAGATTTATGTTTCTCAGCTTCCATCGAAAACCCATTTCGTATCCATTCGCGTTTGTAAAGAGTGATGAATTTGTGCTATCTGAGTGATTTCTGGAGGTTACATGTGACATTCCTGCTTACTTACTCTTGTATTCCATTTACCTTTTTGCTTCATCCTATTGTTGTCATCGAGCTTTTTCTTTACCCTCCTAAGCTATGGTTTAATGTGAGGCAGCATCGGTTCGTGTTGCTACAACTAAAATTTCTTGAGATGACGTGTGTGGTTGTTTCCACTGTGGCCGTGTTTGACATGTTTGAACTTTTTCTATTTTTTTAAAAATAGTCTGTATGCACCGCGGCCGTGATTATTGTACAAAACATCATAAATATAATTTTTATAATTTCCGTTGAACTCATCTTGTATGATGGTGCTTTTTTTGCGCTGTCGGGGTCTTAGTTGCTGCTTAGCGTTGGTAATTTTCATGGTGTGCTGAAACGGGATGCGAGATTAAAAGTTACCTATATCCTTAGTGTAATGTCAGTGTATTATTTGTCATAGCTGTGATTTAAGATTGCTGACCACCATTCGCTTATTTGCCAGGCTACATTTATCTGCTTGTTTGTGCATCAGTTTACTTAGCCTTGCCTCTTGCAATGTCTTAAAGATTTTTCTTGGACATTTGTTTACTCCCTAGCACTTACAGCGTTTGATTGCCATACTAGTGTGAACCTTATTAGACATTTATTCAAGTATTATCTGTCCTCTGTGCACTAACGTGTGTGTAAGGTTCGTGGAAAGTTTTGCTGGCGTCAATATATAGTTCTCGCTTGCAAAGATAATTATGTTGAAGAGATCAGCTCCCATTCACTTAATATGCACCCTAAATTATTCTTAAATTAACCTAACTCTATAAACAACATTACTGCAACTTTTACTTTTCGGTGTCTCCACTAGATCTTGTTTCCTATTTTGCTTATTTCCATCTCTTCTCACCGAACATAGGAACATACCGGGAAACTTCTTATATTTATGTATGCTTTTTCCCTGTGATGTTCCTCGTATACCTAAAATTTTATCAAACTGTGTTCCCAAATTCAACTCCTGGAGTGACAATGTATTTTGTTCAAATCTCCGTATCTGAACTTTGATATCTTAAGTATGTGAATACTACACTAGGGTCGCGTTTCGGATTTCCTATTGTATTTCGCTTTAAGATATACTTCCCTTTATCAATATCCACAAAAACACAACAAGTAGAGCGCGTGGATTATCACTTCCAGCCAGCCAGCCAGCCTAAATTATGCTGGAGGTCAGAAGACATACTACGTGTTGTGCAGTAACATATTACTTAACCTATCCTAAGTATTTGGGAACTGTTGTTGAGATTTAGCGTTTCGCCTTCGTTCTGTTTTTTGTTTGTTTTGGCTTATCCTACATCTTTATGGCGCGTGGATGGGGGTATGTGACGTATTTGGTCAGCGGAACGTCAACACTTTCAGTTGTGTATTGATAGACAGTGGTGCGGTGGCGGTTCTCGTGGTGTTTATTTATATGTGCCAATATGGCTATGTTTTATGAATTTTTCGCTTTTATTAAGTAATTCAGGGGGCTCAGTTTTTACATTATTCTGTACTGTCCTGTGTAATTAATTAGAATTTTTGTGGCTCTGCCTATCCTCCTTTTAGGGGTGTATAGCTTTACCAAGTAGTCCGCTTTATATTCGACGTGTCACCTCCTTGAATCGTACAATGTTTTATTTTTTCTCTGGCTCTTTGCTATATTCAGAGATGCTAAAACCCTCGCTTTTAACACTGCCTCTCGTGTTTGCTGCACAAATAAATTTTGAGTGGTGTCCTGCAATTGAGCGTCTGACGGTAACATAGGTTTTCGCGTATACAGCATTTCAAAAGGCGTGAACTTCTTGCTTGCCACACTACATTAGTTTCTATTTTCTTGGACATTTATTTATGTAACATTTATTACCCTTATATTATAAATTACTTTTAAGTCTACGTTGTCTTGTTCTCCTGCCGTCAAAGCTTTATTTGTTTATAGTTCTCGCCTGCACAATTTGTTTTTGGAGAAATCAGCTCCAACTGACTTAATATTCGCCCTGAATTATTTTAGAAATGACTTAAACTAAAAAAAACCTGTAAAATTGAAACTTTTTTCCTACTAAAATGTGTTAATCAAACATAAGCTGCTAAGATTAAGCTTAAATATTCGGTGAAGCTTAGTCTTTATTCTACTAAAAATGTTATGGGAAACTAAGAAAAACTCTCACAGTTCGCGTATGCATATTCCTTGCGGCGTGCACCATAAACTTCTCCAATAATCAACTTGCGGGCAACATTGTCTTCCGGAACTTAGCTTGTGGGACAACAAATATTCCCCTTTCAAATCGAAACATTTGGTGTCTCAAAAACGTGCGGATTCACCAGGGTCGGAATCGGATTACCTTTGGCATTTCACTTAAGACATTTTTCCATATCATACCTCTAAAAACACAGTTGTGTAAATCACCACCTGGCCTGCAAAGAAACTTTTTCCGCTGGAGGTGCAAAAACATATAATGTTACATTACAATAAGCTGCTTAATTTATTCTTCAGGCATTTGAGAATCATTATGAAAAGTTAAACCTTAACATCTTTCCTTTTTCTTACTCCCTTCTGCTTTCCCTTTCTTTTCCTTGATTACCATAATTTGTTGTTGCTCGAGTGGGGAAGAAAATGCATTTCGGAATTGATGCGTGGAAACACTTTCGTTAGTGTTTGTGTCACAAAGTGAAACTTCAGCATGTTATACTAACACTGAGAGTGGGAATTATCTCCCGGCGTTTGTGAATACTTGGCGCTCGCTATGTGTGAAAAATATGGATCTGTTATGATTTTCGTAATTGTGACAATGGAAACTACTCTTCACCAAAATAAATTTATTTGGGTAAGTAAAATATTGCAGCAATAATCATTATAACTATACTTGTATAACACATTAAACTAGCTTCGTGAATTTATTGTATTTTATAGAAATCGACGAAGCTCTTTTGGGGCTAATTATATTTTAATACATTTATAAAATTGGAGTTTTATTTCTACAATGAAAATCATATGCGTCGACTTTTTGTATCGCAATATTCTCTTTCTCAAGCTCTACGAGATACCTATATATTTATCTTATTTCTCTGTAAGAGGGGTCTGTTAATTTCGTGGGCATGTTTGTCGTTTACGCGTCGCTTGTGTCATTTACGTTAATTGGGTTCTAATTGCACTGGTGACGGCGTATTGAACTTCTAACGGCATCTTTTGATTTTTGAACTTAAGCTAACTTAAATAATATTTACATCGTGTATCTGAAAGAAAAAAACTTGCATACTAAAGCTATACATCTTACTATTAAATTATTGGAACACTGCATGCACCTAAAAGTATGTCATGATGCAACGTGTGGGTGGATGGGTTTTTACATGGCATCATGACTGGGTTCCCTTATCTGCTGTGGAGGGTAGGGGAGGAAACAAAATAATTACAGGTATATTTATGCACAGTGTGACAGAGGGGGAGAAAAATCTGGGAGTCGTGCTCCACAGTTCCATCATTTTGTGGCGGTAACGTGTAACATCCCTTTGCCACCCTAGATTTTCTTTAGTAATACCATCTTGTAGGTGTATCTACCCAGGTACTCCGCCACATTGTAGTCGAGTTTGGGTGTCGAATTAAATCTTCTATAATACTATTCTGTGTCTATATCACATTCTAGTTGGCGCTTCAAGAAATAATTGTATGAGTGTTTTATCCTGTGCAAATCCTTATAATTATACTCGGCGACATCACGATTTTGTAGCCAGCACCTCCACCACATTGTAACACCTCTACTGGGGATGGTTACTCCAGTAGTTGCTTACACTAGGGGGGAATAGCTCAGAGGTAGGGGGTGCTTTGGTACCAGCCGGAATGGCGTTCCAGAATAGGGGTACCGAATTAAGGTACAGGAGATGCGTAAATCCTAGAGATTGTATTTGACTATAGCAAACATAAGGCCCGCAGACGGGCAACCTGAGACAGGGGGAAAGCCCGTGGTAGCAGAACTTAAGGTTGAAGCATTTTTATATAGATTACTGCTGTCTAGACGGCAGCACTGTTATGATGTTGACTCGTTAGATCGGGGGTATATGAGGCACCGCGTGTCAGCTATAGCCTTCGGCCGAGGGCGTTCGTCAGACGGCGGATCACACACTCGTGGCAGTCGGGCAGCCAGACGACAGTGACAAACGGCCACATGGCCTAACTCCCGCGGTATAAATAGTTTAGGCATTGCTGTCTCCACATTCCCGTGTATACCCGCATTGAAGTAACCGAGTTTTAATACTTTCTTCTCAATTACCGCATCTGACGTAATCCCCCAACACTCAAATTGATTCTATGCTGCTCGCTGCGCTACAATAATTTTCATGGCACCTATATACCATTCAGTGTTTAAACAGTCCTTTTATCCGTCAGTTTCATTTATCTCCACATATATGCAGTGATTTTATTCACAGAACAATATATCATTCGCGTTGTTATTCCTGTGACGCTTTATCCCTCTCCACATGCGTATTTAGTGCTTATTATTCAGTGTGTACATACTTTTTCCATTCAGTAAAACCTATAATTATATTGTAATATAATTACAATCTTTTAGGATACCTCGGTATCCCAAAAGAAATAAATAGAAATAAATACATCCTTCTTATGCAACTAGTTTAACCATAATCCTACTGCTGCTGGCCCTATACTTTTCAAACTTTGCACCATCGCTCTTAATCCTACTTAATCCGTGGATTAGCAGCGACAGTAGCGCCAATCAGCATCACAATTACCGTTAATCCAATTGGATAAGCAGGGTGGTATATGTAGTCAAATGATTTGTGCAGGTCTATATTTGCTACTGCGTTCACATAGCAAATTGTAATAATAGGATAAGGAGCGGAAATTTTTCAAACCATCTTTAGGATCGGCCCCTGTAAGAAGCTACGTGTCCAGTATAACCACCTCCATAACACCGGCGAACATATCACAGAGATTAAGCATACTTAATGGAAAACAGGGAGTTAAACGTTTGATAGGCATTGGAAGTTCCGTGAGTATAATAAATGACAACTCACCAGTCCCTCCACATCTGCTCCTGCGTACAGCAAATAATAAGTCGATAGAAGTAAGCTGTCAGGCCGAGACGACTTTTAAAGTGCAATAGTTGGAATTTGGAGAACTTCTGACATTTAAGAATTTCACACATTCTGTGCAATTAGAAATGTCTTTTTCTCATCGATCTGGCTGACGGCACTTTAACTTGATTCGGCAGGACGGATCAATAGTTAGTGTAACTGTGACATGTAAAGGAATGTTCGCTGACTTAAATTACTCTTGAACAGGACAGGCCGGAAGTTATTAAAAAGTAGCTTGCGACGAGAACGTGCACACACCATCCTTTAGGACCACTCAGGTGAAAGTTAGGATACGGCAAAAAGATATAATCACACCTTTATTTGAACCGTGTATTAACGCTGTTCAAAGGAAACGCATTAGCATCCAATCCACACTTTACTGTAATACAAAGAATCAAACACTGTCTATTCAAAATAGCACAGTAGCACCCCAACGGACATATAAAAGCACAACCTTGGCTGTGAATCACGAAGCTGATAACTTAGGCAAACATAAAGCATTAGTAATCGAGGACGCGGAGATTATTATCTTACTTTTGGACGAAAAATTGAGTTTTTATTCACGGACGCCCTTTAACTACTATGGTCCTTAGCGTTCCATTCAATATTGGGCGTTTAAGAAGGTTAATTTTGCTCAGTCCTCTTTATCAGGCTTGGGGTTATTTTATGCGCGGTAAATTTGGAACCCCGGACCACCGGCTTTACTTCCCTTCCGAAGGAAGCCATGCTAAGGATTTTTACGCCCGGGAAAATCCATCCCCCACCGCCCATTTTGAACACCGACCACGGGAACTAGAGGGTAGCATACAGTTGGACGAAGGATAGTATGCTAGATGCAGAAATTACTGACGAAATAATAAGCATGTGTTTTCCCACGGGAATTTACCAGTCAGGGACGACGAATATCGCTGAATTCAAAATGGAAGTGACCGACTACACGCCAATGAAAGGGAAATAATTAATGAGCAGGTGGAGGAAGTGAAGGAAGCTGGCATAATGACAGAATCACACAGTTGTTGGGCATCACCAGTCGTGCTACTCAAAAAGAAAAATGGAGAATATTGGTTTCACGTTGACTACAGGAAGTTTAATACCAAGACGGCAACGTCATTTTTCCATTACCGTTAATACAATGGCTGGATAAATAGAATGAGAACTTTTTTCTGAAATTACTCTATTGACAGAGGTACTTATAGTTGCACTCCTTCAGTATAGTCGCCCCCGTTATTGATAAACGTTTGCCGAATGTTCGGAAGGCGTCGTATACCATCTCCATCTGCGCGTCTATTTCTGTTGATGTTCCGTATTGACTGACATATAGCATGGATAATGTAATCTCTGGTGTTGTACCGGATCCCTCGCAGTGTCTTTCACTTGGCAAAGAGATTGTAATCACAGGAACTCATGTCGGGTGAGTACGGTGGATGTTCCAGAATCTCCCATTGCCAACGCCGCAAGAGGTCCTGGGCAGCAGCAGCGGTGTGCCATCTTGCATTGTCATGCAGAATTGTGGGGTGCTGTTCCCTGAAATGTCGTCGCTTTCGCCTGAGCGCTGGACGAAGGTGGTGTTGCAGGAACGTGCAGTAGTAGACAGCGTCTATCGTCACCTTTGGTGGTACAGCGTGATGCAGTATTGCCCCATCAATGTCATACGCAATCGAACATCACTTTCACAGCACTTTGTGTAGCGCGCACTTTCTTTGGACGAGGAGAACCGGGAAGCCTCCATTGATTGGACTGGCGTTTCAAGTTTGGTTCGTCTGAGCGCGCCCGGGATGTGTCTATAGTGACGATTCGTCGAAGAAAGTCGTTACCTTCCCTTTGGTACCAGCCCAACAAATCCTGTGCGACTGCATAGCGGTTCCATTATTGCACCTCGGAAATTTCATGGGGTATCCAACGTGCTGAAGTTTTGTGGTAACCCTGAATGTCGTGCAGAATGTGCAACACAGTTTTGTGGCATACTCCGACTTCTGCTGCTAACTCACGCACATTCCAGCGGTGATCAACGTCCAACAATGAAGCAAGGCGTTGAACTGTTCAACAGCGACGATATTTCCGGGAACATCACCCCATCATTCTGTATGACAGTACAAGATGCCACACCGCTGCTGCTGTCCAGGACTTTTTGCGGCACTGGCATGGGAGATCCTGGAACATTAGCCGTTTTCACCCAACATGAGTGCCTGTGATCACGATCTCTTTGCCAAAGTGAAAGAACCACTGCGAGGGATCCGATCAACACCAGAGATGACATTATCCAGGCTATAGGGCAGTCAATACGGGACATGAACAGAAATAGACGCGCAGATGGTATACGACGCCTTCCGAACATTTGGCAGAGGTCATAAGTAAGGGACGATTGTATTGAAGGTGTGTAAGTATATGTACCTCTGTCAATAAGGTCATTACAGAGAAATAAAACAGTTCTCATTACTTGTTATCCATCCCATGTAGATGTCGTTTAGGAGGATCAAAGTATTATTGCGCCAGATATACTCCGTGTGTATGTCCAAGTACCAATGGCCGAAAACAGTAAAGCATACACATACTTTACAACTATGGGCAGACATTACGAATTTCAAAGGCTTCGTTCGTTCTGGTAAGTGCACCAAAGGCATTTTCAGTATCTGGTAATCATTGCTAGAACTGAACACAAGAAAGTTCTGATATACTTGCACGGCATAATAGTATTCTTATCGACCTTCCGAAATTGGTGGCAAACTTAGACGTGGTGTTGGAAACTCTGGAACATTCCATATTTAGGTTGCGGCCTCAGAAATGTTTTTATTTCATTCACAATGCCAGAAGAATTAAGCTCCAAGGATTTGAGGTGTCAGCAGTAAGAATTGAACCTAATGAGGATAAAATTCGAGCGCTCATACAGCTCATTAATCTTAAAAATGTCAGACAAGTACTTCATGTTATAGGACTAGACCAGTTCTACTGTATGGTTTTCAAGAGTTTCGCAGTTATCGAAGCCTAAGTACACTGGAAAGGAGTTACACCTAATGGAAACAAAAATTGTTGCCAATCATGTGCATATTGTCCTTATTAAACAGAATATCACGGGTACCTGTAACTATAGTCTCGGACCAGGCAAACTTCTGCCACTTAACCAAAGTAAGCGTTGAGCGAGCGGGAATGGGATGTGCAACTCAGACCGCGGTCCGAGATTTAAAGCTCTCAAAACACCCACGGCAAACCCTAAACTAGGCATACAAACATAGATATGCATGCTGAAGGCGGATATATTGTACAGGAGAAATGCAGGAGGGACAACGACATGCGCTTTATGTTTTCACCGATAGCCTGAAGGGTCATCTACTGTACAACAACCACCATAACCTATTGTGCGCATATATGGGATTCATGTGCATATTGTCCTTATTAAGCAGAATATCACGGGTACCTGTAACTATAGTCTCGGACCACGCAAGCTTCTGCCACTTAACCAAAGTAAGCGTTGAGCGAGCGGGAATGGGATGCGCAACTCAGATCGCGGTCCAGATTTAAAGCTCTCAAAACACACACGGAAAACCCTAAACTAGGCATACAAACATAGATATGCATGCTGAAGGCGGATGTATTGTACAGGAGAAATGCAGGAGGGACAGCGACATGCGCTTTATGTTTTCACCGATAGCCTGATGGGTCATCTACTGTACAACAACCACCATAACCTATTGTGCGCATATATGGGATTCATGTGCATATTGTCGTTATTAAGCAGAATATCACGGGTACCTGTAACTATAGTCTCGGACCACGCAAGCTTCTGCCACTTAACCAAAGTAAGCGTTGAGCGAGCGGGAATGGGATGCGCAACTCAGATCGCGGTCCAGATTTAAAGCTCTCAAAACACACACGGAAAACCCTAAACTAGGCATACAAACATAGATATGCATGCTGAAGGCGGATGTATTGTACAGGAGAAATGCAGGAGGGACAGCGACATGCGCTTTATGTTTTCACCGATAGCCTGAAGGGTCATCTACTGTACAACAACCACCATAACCTGTTGTGCGCATATATGGGATTCACCAAAGCATTTTACAAAAAGCTTTGTCATTACCACGGGAATGCAATGAAGAAAACATTCAAGACAATGTAAAAAACGTATAGCTTGACAGAAGTGAAATAACGCACAAATTTAAAACGGTCAGAACCACTACAACAAAAAGAACTTAATTGTCTGGAAGAAGGGTTTTCAATTGATATTCTGGGACCCTTCCCCAGATCATGTAGAAGTAACAGGTACATAATCATAGCCACAGAGCATTTATAAAATACGAAGAACTAAGGATAATACTGGCAACATTTATGCAATGAACTGCAGAATAAATTTTAGATGATATCATTTGTCGACACGGTGCTCCAAAGTACATGCTATGAGAACGAGAGTAAGACTTCATAAGTGAAGTGTTACAGGAGCTGCTGAAATTAATGGGCGATATCTCGAGCTTTACTGCAGCCTACAGCAAATGATCTTACTGAACGTGCTAATAGATCGATTACACAAATTTGGAGTAATTACCTGAACTGATGTCATACAGATTGGGACAGGAATCTGGCACGTGCTCCGAGTCGTCATGAGCACAAGGATATTCATCCCCTTCAAACTCATTTAAACACGAAGGCCTGTGGTACTGCCTGGCCGCAATTGCAGGCCACAACGCAAAACACATTCATCCAACAACCAAAGATGGGATTTTGGAGGGAGAGAATGAGCCAGGAGAAAAATGAACGGTTACGACCGGAAACAAAGGGTTTTACAATACAGAATATGGGTAGAATGTAAATCTGTAAACCTCACACGCAGAGTCGGCAGATATGCATGTCTGTTCATGAATTAAGCTGGCTCTGATGTAGTTTCGAAGAAGTTAAGTCCGTTAAATTATTGATTGGGGCAAAAAATTCCACGTAGAGGCAGAGTATACACTTGTATATGATGTAAAGTTACGCTGTCATGGTACTTCTACTCAGAAGAACGACTGAAATAAAAGTGCTCTAAAGGCAGTTTTCAAATAAAGACAAACCCACAGAAGAGTTCCGGAGCAAAGAAACAAGATAACGCACGAATAAAGGTAACAGTGAAGGTTGACGGAATACACGAGTAAAAATACGGGTTATAACATAAGAGTAATATGCTCGTAAGGAGTAATGGATGAAAAGCACAAGCAAAATACACGAAGGGAACCTATATTAGCAGGAAAGGGGGGGAGAAGGCGCGATAAAGCACACGCTCTTAATCGGATCATAGCTTGAAGTAAATTAACTGGTAGAGAACTGACAGGTGTGTCATGTTTAGTAAAAATACAATCTTAGAGGGACATTGCATTGCATAAGGACACCCGGGTTCTTGATCAGCGTAATTAGCAGATTCTGCGGCAGCCGGTTGGAAAGTAACCTGCAAGGGAAGATAGAAAAGCAAGTGACAACACAAGAAAAAAAGGCTAAGAAATGTTGACTAGGTAGAAGGGGAAGATAATGGAAGAAGGTAGATTTAATAAATAGTTAAGACCTACTTTAACCACCGGTTGTACTAGTTTGCACATAAATAACTAACACAGAAAAGTAACCTAAGGAATGACTTAGAGTAAGATCTAATGCTAGGATCGGGAAGGAAAAATAATGTTTCACCTAGCGGGTATGCTTGTAAAAACTGTTAAGCAGTTCATGGTCCAGACAGGTGTAAGGTATGGTAACAGCAACTGGTAAAACTGGTCAACATGTGAGGAGCTGCCTACGCATGAAGGTAGTTAATTCTCTCCAGTACATGGAAGTATGTAAGGGAGATGTAGGGTGCTCTCGCTTCAATGGTACGCCTTTCTGTCGGATAATTCTTTTTGCTCTCCTCTCTCCCTCTTTCATCTGTATTAAGTAGATAAGTGGAGGAGAGAGAGATTACATGGACACAACAAGGTCATAAGAGGAAAACTTTAATGTAATGTGCAAGTTGATGGAGGAATTGTGAGGAAGCCTACTGATAAATCCAAAATTCACAACCCTAGTAACCTCAAGGAATATAAGATTTATATAGGAAGGGTATAAAGAGAAATTAAGGATTATATCCCCACATTTGGTAGAAGGGTCAGGAGGTAAGCGCGAAACGTGCCCCTTGTAACGAATGCCGAGGAAGGAAGCAGTGGTTACGCAGGAATCTAAGAATAAAACAATGTCGCCTCCATAGATTGTGTCGAAGGAAACGGTAGGAGGGAAATAACAGGTGCAGGGATCCTAGAGTGTCATAGACTGATCACCCATAATTAAAGTCAACCTGATTCGCCCAATCTATATGGCTGCACGGAAAAGGCGAAAAGAATAAGAGCCCAAGAGGTTAATCAAAGCAGAGAAACGCAAGGGGAGAGTGGACAACTAAGTTATACAAAGTAAAGCAGTTAAAGCAGAGAGGGAGAGCATAAACCAGAAACATGTAACAGGAAATCAGGAAGGAGTGACGGAAGGAAAACCACTGATAGGATAATTGAGGAAGAAGAGAATGTTGAGAGCAATGCGATTGCTATTACAGGGTATCCGGCAAAAGAGTAAGAGCAGAAGGAAGAGAGGCATTTGGGACCGAAGTGTACAACAGCAACCAAGAAGATGGTTGAAGAGAAGATTGCATGCCGTCGCACAAAAGCACAAAAGAAGCAAACAAAAACAAAGAAGAAAAGTAAAGAAATGCTGTAGCCCGATATTAGGATTGCAGTAGTAGTTGTAGATAGGGAGTAAGGATCGATTTTACGGAGTTACACATAAGAGCAAGAAACCAAAGAATGGAGAGAAGATATGTAAATACAAGGGTACTGCAGTAAGTACATTAAAATAGATGCAGTTACGTTCCGTTCTTGAAACAACTCAATCGGATCCAAACCCATACATTGTCAAATACAAATTCGTCAGTCATTTCAAGCTTAGGGTATGCTGACGTTTGATTTTTGTTTCTATCTGTATGTATTTAGCAGTTAACAAACTACCCAAAGCATCTATGTTGCTTATTCTGAGTATTAATCACCGCTTACATACTTTGTAATCTTTTGCGGCATTCAATGCATCTTAACATTATTGACTGAATCCGACGGAGAGACTTGGAACTGTTACAACATTCAAATTTTTCTATATTTGTTAATATAGGTGTTTTTAGTTTATCATTGTACTATTGGCTAAACTCGAAGGATTGCAGAGCATAATTCATTTTCCTTTTAAAATGGAAAGTTTCAATCTGTTTTCCGCACATTTATTAGTTATATACGAAAACGTTTATAACACATGGAATTTGATTCCCTTTTTGTGTTTAGTTAAATCCATTTCGGTTTGCTTAATAAATTTTGCATCTCTAAGAATATCTCAGGATATGCCATTTTCAATGTTTTATCTATTTTGAATGAATGCATTCTGTGTTTGAATGCGGACTCTAAATGATAATAATTCGATTCCTGTTTAATCTGAGTACTGCTTATTTCTATTTGAGCTGTGGCATTGTCTCTCATATCTGGCAACAAGAATAATAGTAGTAATAATAATAGCGATTATAATAATGATGCTCCGTATGACTTTGTGGTTTCTGGTGTTTTGGTGAATACAATTGTCTCTCTATGATACCTAGGCCTGGGTTTTGGGTCACAGCGGCTCAACTGAAGTTTGGAACACATGGGGTTGAATTGATTTTCTGATCCTTTGGGTGGGGTAGCACTTCAAACGCGAAGGTTGTTGCGCAGCAAAGATCACAGCCGTCGTTTGTATTGCTGCTTAATGTGGATTCATGCGGTCCGTGAGTAAACAAGTATAGTTTAATTATATTTATATATTGTTTGATATTTGTGTTAGTGTTAATTGCGCTTGTTTGTACTTCACAGTACTTTGAAATATATCGAAAGGGACGAGCACCAAGCGTTCTCTTCAGGGAAACCTTAAGGCTAGAAAATAACATTTCCACACCAAAGAAACCAACATTGTCTTTTGCAAACTGTGCAGTGCCGTACAAAAGAAACAAACACTGTATCTTGTAAACTGTGCAAAAAAATTGAGAATGGACGGAACTAGATTCCATTAAAAACACGAGTAGTATGTATTTGTATGTTCTGCGATCATTGTAGAACAGACATGTCTGTTCTGCGGTAAAATCTTGATCGCAGAACATAGATGTATCTAAACGCATTGGTGTGAAAGATATGGGAAATGATCGTAGAACATACAATGTATCTAAACGTATGGAAGTGAAAGAGATGGTTGTATGGTGTGTAGGAGTAGTGGAAATGTGGGTGAGTAGGGATGATGTGTAACATGGTAGGGGGTGTGGGTCACTTGTGTATTGGGGGTAACTGTGTACGGGCATCAATGTGATAAATCCGATAAGGGCGATAAAACAGAATGATTGAAAACAAGTATCGAACTCTGACTAACATCATCATCATTCCGGTTAAGCGTGATATGTGCGATATTCGCAGTAAAAGAGCCCCTTGGTAAAAAAGGGCTTCGAACCCCGAACTCTGAAGTGATATGTGCGTTAATCGCAGTAACGAACCCCTTGGTATAAAGCATATGAGTAACGAACCCTGATATCGAACCTAGGAGTGATATGTGCGTTATTCGCAGTAATGAACTGCTTGGTATAAAGCATATGAGTAACGTACCCTGGTATCGAACCTAGGAGCGATATGTGCGTTATTCGCAGTAACGATCTCCTTGGTATAAAGAATATGAGACGAACCCTGGTATCGAACCTAGGAGTGATATTCGCAGTAACGAATCCAAAATCATCGAACCCAGGTGTGATATGTGCGATATTCGCAGTAAAGAACCTCTTAGCATCGAACCCCAGGAGTAATATGAATGATATTCCCGCCTAGCTGTGATATTACAGTTAAGAACTCGAGGATCACATCCGCCTAGCTGGATATAAACGATCCAATATGAAGCAATCACATGCTTGTACCATCACGTTGCTGCAAGCACAACACATCAGTGCATAGTCAGGGGTGGGGAGGTAGGTGGAGTATGTTAGCTGTGAGGGATCGCCACACGCTTACACACATGCTCGAGACGAGTAGCAAGATGGAGAGTGACAACGCAACATGGGACACACAGACCTTCGAGGAGATGCGTCAACACTGTCTCGAGAAACATATCGAGAAGTGTGATGGTGTGACACATCGCGTCATATGTACCGAGCCATCGAAGCATCGGGAGATGATGAGCTTCTTCAGCTGCTTCGAGCATTGCAACGTGAGGCCGAGTCAACACCCGAAGGTGTGGACCTCCCACCACCCATCTGGAAGGACGAGACAGAAGGGTAAGTACAGTAATCGCTGAATAAGGTAATAAAGTGGTATGTAAATGCACGTTAATCTAATAATGAACGTATGTATGTGTTACAGTGCGGACAAAGAGAAAAAGGAGGCTTAAAGAAAGAAGAAGAGAAACAGACACAGGAGGAACAATAAGAAGGATGAGTAGCTTGTCGTCATCTTCCTCGATCCCCTACTACCACCACAAGCTCCAGCAGCAGCAGCAATCGCAGCACCAACCAAGAATGAGTGAACTATGCATATTCGATAGAGATACCTCCATAACCGCCGTATACATGTGAACATAGGACTGCATCACCAAACACCTGTTTTATGCATTACAACTGACAATGGAAAATATGGAAAGGACTGGAAAATAATAAGGTTAAACATACCAGTGATTGCAAAATATCTCAAAGAGGAGGTGTACCCACCATCAGTGGAATATTGCGAAAACAAAATATATACTTACAATGCATTAAAACTTATGACCGATAGGGAATATATAAGAATAGAAAATAATTGTTTAAATGAAAACGTAATAGAACTGGATTGGGATGCAATACGAGGACTTGAAAGATACTCATCACACATTAAAAAGTATCTTCAACAACTCCAAGATGTTCACACGTCACTAAATTCCTATTGTATATCAAGTAGAAGGATAAAGGAGAGGGTAGTGGAGATGTATGGGGAAAAATGCAATAAAAACATTGTATAAAGTATGAAAAAAACCTTTTTATTTATTCATATTATAGCCTGTACAACATGTGATAAAGGTTTGTAGGTGAATAGTTTATCATGGATAATCAAACAAAACATCGATGTTTGACGTGCTATATTCCTTGAAGTTTGTACATCCAGACGTATGTTGACAGCGCCGTTCACGACCTCTTCAGGCTGATGGGAGCAGTCGATGATGAAAAGCGGTGCGGAGGTAAGTAAATCAACCCCCTTCAATAGCGGGTAATTATCCTTTCCATAATATGCACTTTTGAATCTAGAGTACAGTTCATACAGAAAGGCAATCTTCGAATTGTCAAAATCTAAATTCATGTCATGATAGGGATAGCATTCACTGTTGATGTATAGCTTCATATTGGTAATGTTACAGTGATTGTAAAGTGAGCAATCAGTATTGGAATTATTAAGACGGTTAGTTTGCATTCCAACGATGACAAAACGTGGCTTCTCAAGCTTCGAGGTAGTGGAAGCATTCCAAGTGAAGGCTTTAGTCTGCGGATTCTGCAGGTTTTACATGTAGCTGCGATGTTTTAAACGCGACATGGAGTGCTGGATCGGACTTGACCAATTTAAGCTTCTGGGCTCTCTCGCCATCGGAAAGGCGAACTACTGGCATTCTCCATTCAGTCTCGTCAGCTGCACGACCGCCTCTTCCTCGCCAACGATGCAATTCTTTGAATTCTTAGCTCTAATGAGAATTAATTCATACCTGCAATTAAGTACAATCTCCTTGTGATCGTCGGAAAAACCAAGAAGCATGGATAGAGGAACTACTGCATTGAAACTTCCGTTGGTAGCGTTCGCAATCTTCAACTTTTCTCCCGGGTACACCCAGCCAGCGTTCTGTAGACGAAAGGATTCCATAGCATTGAGACATGCATAGTTATGTGGCGTGGATGAAACACCAGGAAGTCTTGTTCTATCTATGGTAGTACCATTCATATCCAGACGAATCTCATCAAAGAGAAAGGCCACAGTATTGTTGACAAGTTTTGAGGATGTCGGTTCCCCTGTAGGTTTAGTGATAGTACCTTCAATATACAGATAACTCTTGCTAGGTAATGTGTACAGATCCTCAGCCTGACACGGAATTCGAATTTCAACGTTCTCACCCAGTGCCGACGCATTGTAGGGTAGAAATATATGTTCCTCCTCCTTGGTAATCTTATGACCGGAGTTCCATCGAAGGATGGAACTCCGGTCATATCTAATATACATCATCTCACCTTGTAGCCCAGGCTCTCGAGGAACTTTTGATTAGATGATGTTAATAGCTTGGATGTAGAATATCGAGTATGCTTTAGTTTAGAGAAGAAGGACTTAATAAACTGATGACGACGTTTAAAGTCTAGACCAATTTCTTCGGATGTGTAGTATCACGGTTATGACTTCGTGTCTGAAATCTATAGGAGTGCCATTCTGGTCTACTGCTCGAATGGTGATCTGATCAGTGAGATTCGTATCGATGAGTGGTAAATATATATGGTTGGATGGTTCCTGTGAGATGTGAAATCCTGGAGGGACCGATGGAAAAAACTCATAGATAAAATGTCCACTCCTACCATCGATAAATGATCCCGTTGCAATGCTACACTCGATGCGTATAATGCTCACTTTGAATATGTTGACCAAAGCGTCAGATGCGGTCATCACGCTTGCCTCCACTAGACCAGTATTCGTAAACCGATAGAGTTGGCCTTAGAAGAATCAATCGTGAATGGACAGCGTATCTCGGCCTTCATGGTATTATTATTGGCACGTAGAACGAAAGCATCACCCACGCCGGGCAGCTTCTTGATGAGAGCGTCGAGATCGTCGATCTCATACTACCAGGAGGGAGCTCCAGTACGTGAGATTCACCACCTCGAATATAATGAAAGAGATTTTTGCTTGCGTCGACGTTCGGTATGGAGTAGAATGTTTCGAAATTCAGAAGGGAAATCTCATAGAGTGCATTGGAATCCAGGTAGATGCGCGGATTTATATATGTGGAAATGGCGGAATCAGTTCCACTTACAGTAATCGTATAACTCATAGTGATAGGAACTGAAGACACAAGTGTCCGCAAATGACTTAATCGAAATCTTGATATCTACGTTTGTTATACAGTATTTTGATTCCTTTCAGATAGGATGCAATCTCTCTCTGAGGTTTCAGATTACCGAAACTATCGAAATACAATGCTGTATTCCCATCCTTACGTATAGCAACCCAATGAGTACCTGGGTTACTTGAAATATCCATTGTAACTATGATGCGCTCCTTTTACCTCGATTTTGTCGGTAGAGTGTCCAGCATATACACACCTCGAAAATGTGGAATGTGTAGACGTTTGGCATACCTCACTAGCTCCGTATTTCTCAACGCTTTCTCCACGATATGTACAAGCCTCGACGTTTTTATTCCCTACGAAGACCTTTTCCTATGGCCAAGGCCTCCATGTGCTGATTATGGCGTTTTAACTCATCCAACTGCCGATCGGTGACAAGCTTCTTATTCACTGCGGTAGCGATGCCAGCTGCACCGCCTGCAAGGCTTCCAGCTGCGCCCAAGGCCGTTATGAGCGGTATCAGCGGTAGAAAACCGCCATTCTTCTTCTTAAGCCCAGCGCCTACAGCAACCTTACCCTTCATCAGTGACGTAACTAGACGTGCAGCCAGTCTCTCTCCAAACGTTGCGTCTGCCGACTTAACCCTATTTCAAGCCTTCTCTGGAAGGATGCGATCAGCGGTATGTCTCGAATCGGTATCTGGATGCTCAGAGTGTGCAATATCGTGCTCCGTACACGCCTCATCATGCTTATTTACACCCCGATCACCTCTTGCCAGATGCTTCCTGAGCTTCGTACCCGGGCCGCAAAAATGATATCCTAGAAGATGGGCTTCGAAAGGCAGAGCACTGATGAGGGAAATAAGAATTCCCTATCCACGCTTCCCCACTCTCCTAGCTCTCATGATAGAATAGTAAATAAATAATGTATAGGGTGGTTATATAGTCTTAGTTACGAGATGGAAGTTGTAAAGCAAGCGTGTTCCCTACCCATACAGGTGTTAGACTTCGAAAGCGACGTGTAAAGAGGAAGACATGGTGCACTCTTTCCAAACAATGTTCGTACCCTCATACTAGGCAGCTCGAATGCCGGCAAGACCAACGTGCTACTCAATGTACTCATACACGAGAACGGTCTCAGATTTGAGAATTTATACATATATCCAAAATCAATACATCAACCGAAATATCAGTACCTACTCAAGGTGCTAAGAAACATAACCGACATTGAAGTTTACACCTACACCGATGATGAAAAGGTCTTGAATACGTCGGGTGCTAAACAAAACTCAATCTTCATCTTCGATGACGTCATCAGCAAGAAACAAGGAAAACTCGCCTCGTACTACATCATGGGTAGACATCGCAATGTCGATGCGCACTACCTAGCTCAAACATATGCTAGAGTTCCTAAACATTTAATTAGAGATAATGCAAATATGATTCTTCTCTTTAGACAAGACAACCGTAACCTATAACACACATACTATGATTATGTCAATACTGATATGAGTTTTGTAGAATTCAGAGATTTGTGTAAGAATGTATGGGAGAGTAATGAGAAAGAAAATGCGAGACCGTTCATGGTGATAGTGCCCGAATTTCCGCTAAACGACGGGTGCTACAGACACGGCTTCGATACCTTTATCAAGATCTGTAAATAACCATCTCCACTCACAACAGTCGTGAGTATTGATCGATTCGGTGCTCAAAGAAAGGCATACGTCAAGACGCTGATCAACCGATACATCATCGACAGAGATGCAGAGGGCAACTACCTTTTCACCGGTCGACGGTTACGTGAGGTGCAGCTGCCTAGGGAAATTAGCGATGCGGCTACTAAAGGGTATGTGGATACGCATACGTCTAATTTGGAGGATAGAATGAGACATGAAATGCAGAAACCAGAGAGCACGCTCAGAGCGTACGTGCACACGACGCACGACGGCATGAGGACGTACGTCGGGAAACACCTGCTGAAACGTGACGCCGAAAACAACATCCTACACGATAAGACGAGACTCAAGGTAACGCTTCCTCCAGGGCACGATCATGATGTACCCAACAGGAGATACGTAACAAATTATGCGAAGGCACGCGTTCCACCCATCACCTCGGACGGTAGCTTAAAATTCCTCAAGAGAAGAATAATAGATCTAGCAGACCTCGTCAACGATATGGATGGGGTATATAAGAGATATCTGCTAAGGGAGATAAACGAATTACAACAAAGTATAAATAGTGATATGGTTACGACTACTATAAACATCGATAAGGTAGTTAACGGTAAGCTAGAATCCGTCCAGAGTGCGCTCACTCATAACATGGAAATACATGTTGAAAATATGAAGCAGCAAATAGAAACTGTAAACAAGTCGCTTCAGACACTCGAAAGGAATACCCGGAACACGACAGATATTGAAAATAATATAAACCTGAAACTACAACATAGTGTAAACCAAGTATCTGCACGCTTCAGTGATGAAATTTCAAAACTCGAGACACTTTTTAATAATAAACTACAGTCAAGTGTAAACATCCTTATGAATAATCTAAGCGACGCAACTGCAAATACTATGACTCGAATGAGTGAACTTACAGCTCAGGTCAGATCTATAAATGAGCTCACCGCACAGGTGGTCGATAGTAACAAGTCACGAGTGAATGATCTTGCAAAACAAATGAGATCGGCCGATGAGCTCTTAGCTAAGGCTATGGATACATTGCAAACACGTGTGGTTGGCATGTCGGGTAATCTCGTCATACATCTTCGCTCCCTACCGCTGAGGAGAGACAACACGTATGTGCTATCATCTGGATTCTCACTCTATACATTTCCGATCAAGGGTGAACTTATAGCGTGCTGAATCACATCGCAGCATCCTGTAGGCGGACCGAGAAGTAGTATAATTGCTCAAGAGAGAAATGATACAATAGTTGCGATAAATGATAATGTTATCACCGAATATCCCACATCCTTTAACATAGGTGATAAAATAACATTCACACCACCTCCTCATCTGCGATTGACTGTCATACGCTACACATCGAAATGCTCATATCATATAAAATGAATGCACGCTAATAATGATCTATCATTGACAAGATGAATACCGATGCTATAGCTCTGAAACAATCCATTGTGAAGCATACGAATGCCATTAGGGAAAAGTTGCGTTCCCTTAGAGGTCTACGGTTCGAGACGCAGCGCACAATGTCTGAGGTGCTAAAGCCTGTAACTACACCACTGAATGTCATACTGGAGAATACCAAGAAGAAGGAGGAGGTGGAGGTGGAGAGTAGGCAGGATAATGAACTAGAGCATCAACTGAAAGCAATGCAACGTTTAGGTAAAATTAATTTGGATACCACATATGGAATTCGATATGTGGATGGTAATTATCGTTTGGGAAATAAAATAATCGCCATATATGAGGATGATCACATTCGAGTGAGAAGTGAACGCTACAAGACTACCCCCGGCCTGCTAGAACTCATCTTCAAGAGGAAACCTCTCACCTATATCGATGAGGATCTAGATGTATACGGTGAAATCTTAAATCAAACGCTAGTGTACAGAAGTGGACACACACCATCACCGGACGGATAAAATCGAACACTGGACACAAGTATACACACATCATTCGCAAACTCGTGATTGACAAGATGACTGGTTCGGGATTCGAGTGGAAAGAACTGCAGAATAATCAAACCGATTACATATTCTGGTCTGATGTGAATGTACTAGTGAATCGTCTCAAATTATTCATTGCGTCGCAGGAAGCCGGAAATAGAGGTCACACGTCCGAGATTGCCGGGATTGTGGAGGAATTGAAGAGAGCTAAGATTATAGCATGATCAAACGTGCAATTGCAAAGGAATTACATACATCAGCCAGACGGAATTTTAAACGTAAAAAGATAATTACAAAAGGTCTTCATGATCTACTACAGATCGATCTAATGGAAATGATTCCATATGCACGCGTAAATAAGAATCATAAATACACATTGATTGCAATAGACTTTTATACGAAAAAGGCATATGACAGAGCATTGAAGAATAAGAGGGGTAAGGATATGACGCAAGCAATGGAATCCATTCTGAAGGAAATAAAATTCCGCCCAAACATATCCAGTCAGATTATGGAAAAGAGTTTTATAATAACTCATTCAAGCAGTTAATGGCAAAATATAAGATTAATCATTACAGTACGTTCATTAGCATAAAGGCTGGTGCTGTCGAACGATTTATACGCACTCTAAAAGGTCTTTTCTACAGAGAATTTCTAGTGCAAGGTTCGTATAAATGGTTGGAGCTCCTGCTTAAAATACTCAGTATAATAATACTTACCATTCAACGATTCGCATGAAGCCAAAGGATGTCACGAGCAGTGATTTGCTGCTAACGGTATACAGTCAGCAGCACCAGGTCCAGCGGCAACCTCATCGATTCAAGATTGGTGATTATGTACGCATCTCCAGACATAAGGCACATTTTGAAAAGGGCTACTTTCCCAATTGGAGTGCCGAAATATTTCAGATCTAACAAATTAGGAATTCTCAACCTCTACTCTACCTTTTGAAGGATTCGGAAGGCGAGGTGATAAAAGGTGGATTTTATAGACAGGAACTTCAAATGACACGGTATCACGACATCTTCCTGATTGAAAAGGTATTGAAACGCTCCAAGGATGGAATTCTTGTCGGGTGGTGGGGATTTCCAAACCCCGAATGGATTAAACGTGAGGATGTACTATGAGCATGCACATTATATGAAATAAATAAATGTTTTTATTCATAACTCATCTTGTTCTTATATTCCATTTCCCACACAATTAAAGGAGAGTGATAGGATGGAAGGGAATACTAAAATAAGTAACACATTTTATTTGTATCAGTTATATGTTTCACAAGCCTAGAAGCTGGTATCTCAGAAACAAACATGTATTATGCAGAATTACTTTATTTAAAATCATAAACAAACATGTAGGTAGAAGCTGAATATTTTTAAAAGCAGACCGCCCGTCACACCTAGAGCTGAAAACGAAATGCCAAGAATCCACATAACAATGAACTACTTGCGTGTTTTGAAATCTCCGCACGAACATGTGCATACCTCCCCTATACAGAACTACTTTTTAATGCTTGCAAGCATGTGTGTATGAGTATACATTTACCCCAATACTTTCAATACCTTCGTTATTCCACATAACATTTATACAGAATTACTTTTAATGCTTACAAACATGTGTGTATGGATATACATTTACCCTAATACATTCATTACTTTTTTAATTGAACATACCCCCATTATCTTCACATACAGTTAACGCTTCACCCTGATAGCCCCATGCTAATGTCATATGACTACCATCATTAAGGATTATACGCTTGTCATCGAATGCGTCCAGCGTGCATTTGTTTGATTCGATGGTATACACATCGTGTTTGAAAATTCTAAAACCCCACTGAATCAAATAATATGTTTTGTACTTATCGTTTAAACATGTTTTATAATTCTCAAATTTAATTGTCCGCATTGCCTGTTTGGTAATACCCTTAGCCTTTTTGGTTTCCTCCCCTTCATATTTAAATGTATACAGTTAAGAACGTAAACCTACGTATTCTGACATTACTTTACCCCATAGCTCATCCTTGAATGTTCCAATAACTTTATGATTAACCCTTGGTATACCGTAAACATTGTTTTCCAGATAATTGGAGGTATCGAGATAACTCAGATTATCTTTCACAAATTCATATATATCAGTGTTGGTTTGAAAAAGAAAGGCATCTGTATCTGTATACAGTAATTTAAAATCCTTCAGATTCGGCTTCATCACGTTATAGTAAAATGTATACATAAACAATTTTGACTTCTCTAATTTTGCCAGTCCAATGTATATCGGTTTGGTAATTTTAATCTTCTCGCGTGCCATCTCGATACCGACCAGACTCTCCGAGAACCTAATGTAGCGAACAAAGTTTGGACGAGATATCAATTTACGTGCCTGTTTCCACGACGTGACAAGTCGAAAGTCATTGTGTTTCCTTACATTCTCAATCGCTTTACCATATATCGCATTATTTAGCAGTTTATAAAGGTTCTGTCCGAATTTAGAGGTCTCTCGTGCGCGTAGCTCGGAATTCATCATGTATTTTTTAAGCCATTCTGATTGCTCATACACAATCACTCTATGTACATACTTTAATTTTATACCCAATTGAAGACATTGCTGCAGATTTCGATAATGAGTCACATATTTATCTTGATTCGTTAGTGTAGCTAGTAATTATTTATATTTCCCGTTTGGCGGTATTTCCGAACGTACACACAGTGGCAGACCATTGTGAAAATCGTGAATTTCCGAAGGATATTCAATGTCTACTTCTAGCACATATACAATCGGAGAATTTGCGGGCACACTTGCAAAGTCAATGTTTTCAATTTCATTTCTGGTTAACCATCTGAACCCCCATATGGAAGGGTCCCCATCATAGCCTGGCCATATAAATTCGTACAGTCGTAGTAGCCTAAATATTTCATTTGCTGTGAGCTATCATAGTCCGAAACGTATTTATTATTTGCTTTTGCATATCTACCAGAGACGGTACATATCCCACCACGTATTCCATCTTCAGTCATGCAATGCATCTCTTTATCTGTAATTAGGGAAAGCGTTACATTGGTTATCTTGAGCATTGCATCGAATGCAAGTCCTGGGAGTGTAAAGTAATGAGCACAATCTAACTGATAAACATTTAAAATTATGTCACGAAACGTTTCGAAAATGTCGGCTACCAAACATGTATCGGTTTTCAGGTATAAATCGCTATACTGTCCTAGTGTTTCTATATTAAGTGTTCGCCAAACGGTAAGGGCATGTTCGTATTGCTCTGCTGTTATATAATCAAACATTGTAATATTGGGCAACTCTGTCTCATTCAATTTAGATAAACAATCAATATATCTATATGGGAATACACCTTTCTTTCTAACGAGATTCTGTTGTGTCACAGTCTTAAGTTCACTTTTTATAAATTTGAAGTCATCCATACATAACATATCAGCAAGGTTTGATAATTTATCATTCATGAATCGATAGGTATCTAGAAATCTTAGGTAAATTGTTTTATACTTTTTACTGAATGAAAGGTACTTTTCAGAGCTTTGTGCTATCCAACTTATAGGTTGAGTGTCATAGTTGAGATGTTTCACTATAAAGTGAGCGTCGTATGACGTTAGACAATGAAAGAATATGGGTATAAAATTTGGCGCTTTTCTATTTAAATTACAAGAGCTGTGACTAGCCCCTTTCTACTTTCCATTCCAATGTTCGTGATCGCGTACCTTATCGTTAGCTTGCATCTCGCGATTACATATGTGACAAGCAGTTGCATTCCTAAAATTCAACTCATCTTCAGATGCCATTGTTAATTTAACCTTTTTTCATATAATGCTATAGTTTCATCTGCTATACTTTTTCCTTCATTGATAAAGTCTGTGATTGCATTTGGTCCGCGAAAGAGTTTAAGTCTTGAGAGAGAGGGAAACGGTCTACATACCATCTGTAGAGTGACTGACATAACCTCATGCTTCTGTTTGGGACGCGACCAGCTATGGTCATTATCAGGTTGACATGTCTGGACTCCAACCAGTATACTTTCCATGTCTGTATAAATGACCACTGGTACGTCGAATGCTTGTTTGTGTGCTTTAAAAATAATTTATCATCCACTCCAACGTCAGGCATTACTATGGACTGTGTTTCCATACATTTTAGCATATGTTTCCTTAAAGCCTCTGCATTTGAAAACCGTCTAAGACACCCCTCGCACATCTGCATCCTCCGCGTATTCTTAGTGATTTCACTGTTAAGTAGACGTGATAAATTGGTGATTTAGCACGTAATGTGCATGTGTTTGGTTCTCAATACGTAGTAAATTGACAGGAATTCTTTTTCTAGGCATTGTCTGATATAATAGAATAATTGTCTGATTTTCTATAACATATACTGACAATGATGTGTCTTTATTCTGTTGTTCGGATAGCTCTAACTGATCCAACCCCACGTGAAAGGAAACGTTTTCTTATACAAATTCATCATGTATATTAAATTTGCTATAGAAAGATTGTCGATTCCTGTTGGATAAAGATGGATGTTTCGCTGCTAGCAATGAGTAGACAAAGCATAGTGAATTGTATATTACAGGTTGCTTTCTTTCGACTGATAAAATCGGGGAGTTTAATATAGCGCGAAGCTTTCAACGGATCATATCTACACATATTTATCTCCAATGATATAATTTCATGTAGCGCTTTTGAACTATCGCGACATTCGAAGCTTTCAATCTGCTCTATTACAGGATCTTTAATTTTACCCTCATAAAACAGATCAAAATCTGTTGATTGGAGGATGAAGGACATCCTACTATTGAAACAAAGCTTTTCAATTACCTCTTCAACTGGTTTATTTAGTATATATGCACATGTTAGTGTTGCACCCACTTTAAGACCGATTTTGTGCATGTTTAGAGTCTGCTTTGTTTGTTGTTCAACCAACGGTTTACACTGTTCAAGAAAATCGGATGGATTCGTGGCACCAATAACATTTACAATTCTATATGTGACTAACCTGCGTTTAAAGGCGGTCTGAATCTCATGACATTCCAATTCTCTCCTACACTTTTTTGATGTTGATGGCGTATTTTCGGCTTTTCGCTTTACTGCTGAGGTATGTACTGTCATATCTGTAAAAACATATGTGATTATTAGTATTGATATTTTCTCGGAATGAAAATGTAATGCTATTCTGAGGGTTGACACATACATTTCTTTATTGCTGCTCTAAAAAGCAATGCAGTGCTTTTTGAAGCCTGATGGTTGGGTTTCAAGACCTCGGTATTGTAGAACATAAGTTCCAGATGCTAGTTGCATCCTCATGTCAGCTGACATTCGTGTAGCGTGCTGGGAGGAAGACTTGAATCTCATCATCATCATCATCATCCTCGGCTTGGAGGTGTACGATAGTTCTAGTACCGTAACGTGTCGCCACTGTTCTGCATTGCATGATCTTGTAGGTGACATGTTGTTGCAGGTCGCCAAGCTTCTGTAGCTCAGGAAATGTACTTCCAGCCTCAAGTTCTGCTAATCTATCGAGCAGTATAACTGAAATCAAGAGAGATGCATGTATAAACATTTTAGGAATGCAAATACAGTTACATATGATTTTAGGAATGTACATACAGTTGCATAACTGAAATTAAACATGTATAAACATTTTAGAGATGTGTGTACAGTTACATAACAAAAATGTAAGAAATACATAATCAATCTAACATGTATAAGCATAACTGAAATGTAAACATTGCATGAGAAACACACAATCGATCTAACGAATGTAGAATATGCAAATTTATACTACAGTTCTAGAATATACACTAAAAATTCGGTAGAACATACAGTAGAACATACAATTTACACTACTACATTGAAATTCGTAAACCACATAGTCAAGCTGAAACGAATCGTAAAAGATGTGTATTATAGGTTAGGCTACAATAGTAAGCTGAAAAGAATGTATTGTTTCTTACCGTCCTCAACCATTTCCTGCGACATGATGCGACGCTGTCTGGTTTCGTTGTATTCACAGCGTATGTACTGTGACACTATTTATAGAATGACGTCTTGTTGTCCTCCTTTGAGATACCAGCCTCTAGGCTTGAAACATTAAAGACTTACAGGCTTCTAGCTCTAAGCCTGAAAGGTTGTATGTTATAAAGTTTATACTTTACTAGGTCTAATATATTTTATGCAGGATCTTTTATACTGATTTATCCTCCTACACAGCGTCTCGGTGGGGGGTAGGGGTGGCCCCTTTACATGCTTTGTATGACGTCTGCTTATTTTTCCCTCGAGTGTGTATGATGTATTCACATTGCACAAAGGTGACCTACATTCGTAAGAGTAACACTGTTCTCTCGTTATATTTGTTACTGTTATTACATCCATGTAATTAGTTACTGGTAATTTGCACTCATCGTATCGAGAGCACTATAATGTTCATTGCTTGCTAGGTGAAAATGTTTGTTTTGCCATGTGATGACCTACATATTGGCTCTGTCTACAGCTAATGTCACTTCGCTAAGCGAGATTGTTTGTTCACATTACCAGAGCGAACATCTGACCGTTTTTTCCCATGAATAGAGCTCTAATCGCTATTGCATACACTTCCTTAGTGAAACTTGCATGATTTACACAGTCCTCGGTTCGAGTGATATGTAGCCACCTCAGCTGCCACCTCATGGTGTGTTGAATGCTTACATTTACGTTTGAAATCATTCATACAACCGTTGGGGTTTTTCTTTACTGCAACTGGAATATAATTCATATTACTCCTGGGGTTCGTTACTGCGAATATCGCACATATCACACCTGGGTTCGATGATTTTGGGTTCGTTACTGCGAATATCACTCCTAGGTTCGATACCAGGGTTCGTTACTCATATGCTTTATATCAAGGGGTTCGTTACTGCGAATAACGCACATATCACTTCAGGGTTCGGGGTTCGAAGCCCTTTTTTACCAAGGGGCTCTTTTACTGCGAATATCGTACATGTCACGCCTACCCGGAATGATGATGATGATGTTAGTCAGAGTTCGATACTCGTTTTCAATCATTCTTTTTATCGCCCTTATCGGCTTTATTACATTGATGCTCGTACACAGTTACCCCAATACACAAGTGACCCACATCCCCTACCATGTTACACATTATCCGTACTCATCCACATTTCCAGTACTCTTACACACCATACAACCATCTCTTTCACTCCCGTGCGTTTAGGTACATTGTATGTTCTACGATCATTTCCCATCTCTTTCACACCAATGCGTTTAGATACATTGTATGTTCTACAATGATCGCAGAACATACAAATACATACTACTAACACGGCAGTGGCAAACTACACATGCAACATATTAAATTATGCAATCCATGTTACAATCAAACCTGAAAAGTCCGGAAGAATTTTATAGAGATTTGCATATCATGTTGATACTTTCCAACATCCCTTTCAATCAGGTCAAAAATAAACATTTAAAATATTTTTCTTTAAATATAGGGTAAAAATATTCCTCGAGAGTCGGCCTTGAGAAAAAATTACTTAAGGCGTTGCACGATATATTGAATCAGATAAGTGAAGTTGTACAAAGCCAAAAAAACTGGGTTAAACTCGACGAAACAGCGGATAAGTGTGGTAGGTTCGTAGCTAGTGTTACTGCGGTAAGCTTTTTTTCCTGATGGTGTAGGTAAGAAAGTGTTAATAATATATGTAGTACTATACAAAGTAGAACATCTCTTCGAAAATTCAACGTGTAGTATTCACATGGAATCAAACGAGAAATGCTTTGTTACTTGTAAAGATGCTGCATGGAAGGCAGGAAATAATCTTCAGAAGCCATATATCCTAAATTAATTCATATAGCATGTATTGTATATGCCTTTCATAGAGTGCCCCAACACATAAGAGCTAACTTCAAAGACATCGACTGCTTCATATCCAAAGGCAAAAATGATTTTCGAAATCTTTTTCAAGGATACGAAATTTTTAGTAAATAACACCTTACATTTCTGCACCACTGCAGCCTATTATTACGCTCTGGGTAATTGAATGGACGCAGCTACTTATTACACCGAACTATGTCACCAAATCATACACGTAATAAATAAATGTGATTCAAAGCAGTGTAGTACAGTGAATAAGGTAGACACCTTGAAAATTTATCTAAAGCCGTATCTCATCTGCAGGTGTCAGATATATCCGAGCTCTTCAGTTTGTATTTAAACTATTTAAGAAACTCAGTTATTCAACATCAGAATCTCTTATTGCAGGTATGAATGCCAAATTAAGAAATATCTTAGAGAAAACTCCATCTTTGCGGATATGTGTGCCATAAAGGATTTTCTATTGGGCTCCAAAAGTGAATACAAATCCATAGAAGTTAACTCATGCAATGTCGAATTCTTCCGTTATGCACCTTTCACGTCATGTGATGTAGAACGAAGTTTCTCTACATACAAACATATTTTAAGTGAAAATATGAGAGGTTTTTCATTTGATACATTGCGAATGTACCTAGTAATTTGTTGCAATAACTTATAAAGGAGTGTATTGTATCGATTTGAATTACTTATTTTAGTAACTTATTTGTGTATTTATTTATTAGAAGTATTTAGATATTTATGTAAATGGTGCAATGAATTAGTGATGAAATTTATTTTATGGCATGTATATTGTTTGTACTTGTTGCTCTTACATGAAAAATGGTTATTTTAGTGTGTTAAAACATGTATGTAATGGTGAGAATTCAAAATGTGATGTTACACAACTATTTTCTATGGTATAATTGTGCCGCATTGTGACTGGGTGTTTACATGTTGAGGCAACTGCACCTACACCTCTTATTCCTTTCGTACTACACAACAGATATTTACGGCACGTAAAAGAACCTCAAGCCTGATAAAGAGGCCTCTGAGCAAAATTACCGGTGTTTCACGCCCAATGTAGAATGGGACGCTAAGAACCACAGTACTTAAAGAGCGCCCATAAATAAAAAAAAACAGAGCCCTTCGTGCGCTCCTAACTTCATGCGTTTCTGAGCCCTGGAACTGAGTTCTGGTTATGACTCATCTGCATCACGACCTTATTTCTCAGCCAGAGGTGTGACGGTATCTGCTAGTCTGCTACCACATGCACGCTTGTTCGTACCTCCAACGTTGTGTTCCCAGTTGTTTAATTACAGGTTTAAATGTATATTATAACATTTCTACTTACATTTGTTTAGTGCTATAAAACAGAACAAGTGCTTCTTCTGGCCTGATGATGGAGTGTGTAGCTGGGTATATGAACACGTTACCTCCTTTGTTCAGATTACGTATTTGTTCTTCTGTCATCTTGTATATCATTTTAAGGAAGATTTGAAATTTATTCCTCCTGCCCTAGGGGAATGACAGTCCTGGACCCGTAGAGAGTGATCTTTCTTGCAGGTTACTATGTTGTAACATAAAGCTTCCTCCAATTCAGATACTTCTTTTGAGGCGAGAATCCATTATCCCCCTCCAATTTGGCCAGCTCTTGAACAACCTTATCTGAAATGCATACGAGTACCATTTACATTAGTGAAATAAATTTAAAAATACACAGGTAAATTACGAAATGAAATTTTGAATACAATAACAACATAACCTTATGCATCTATAGAAGCTTAGAGTTACTCATCGTGAACTCCTATTGTGAACTGCATTAAAAACATACAATTAATACGATTTGAACTGAAAACGCGTAACATGCTTATCGAGAAATACTACTGAGATTTACATGCATTAAATCATGAAATACCTTTACGCGCTGTGCATTTAGCACGAAGCCGATAGCATATAGAATTCATTTTTAAACATAACAAACATGTTAAAGTAACGCACTCCTCGATAAATACTCAACATGCCTTTGGATGGTATGGTTTTAAACATTGAATTGTACGCTTTGTATTTAGAACACCAGCAGTAGCCAATAACGTGTGCAATACAATACGTTTTAAACACAACATACATGATGCACTCCTCGAGAAATACTACTGTGATTAACATGCATTTAAACGTTATGATTTTAAACACTGATGTAAATGGCATTATCTCTCTCACATTTTCTGGTAACCATGATTGCAGAATCGGTGTCCTCTCGGTTGATATGCTAGCAGGTTTCAAACTCCTTCCAATTGAGGAGGTTGCTTAAAAACCCGGTCATTTCCAAAATAACATTTTTCCAGGAAAAATTGAAAAACAACTATAATTAGGTTTCACCTTACTCGACAGTGACATATTTTTACGCTTAACGCGTGCTAAATCCCTTGATGTCATGGAGTCAATAATAATTCTTTCGTACTTTTTGTTTACAGTTACAAGCAAAAATACTTTTGGAAATGTCCGGTTTTGTTTGACATAGTTGGAAATGTCCAGCATTTGACTGCAGTTGCATGGATTTTTCTTCTTCTTATGAAAACAATTAATAATATAAATACCTGTTTTATGTTATTGAAGGTTAGTATAATATAAAATTAGAAAAAAGGTCATTAAAACCCAAAACCTTTGTATCAACTATGGTACACCGGGTTATAAGCGGTTAAATATACTGCAGATGTTAAAAGCGTGCCGATAAAGCACAACCTTGCGTAGGATTGTGATAATGTATGCGCAACATTCAACCTTGTTAAATAAACTTCAACTTAGACCCGTAGAACATACTTGGTAATCCTAAATCCATGATAAAGGACGGCAAGGGCCCAATTAAGGTAACCAGTTTGATGGCACGCTTGGATGCTGACGGGGTTACATTTGAAATACAATGAAAAACTAAATCATTGTTTGTGTTCGTTATCGAGTCTATTGTTGAGAATTTGCGCGTGGAAAAGCACTGAGGTCTGCTGATAGGATTTCACCAACGAGAAAACATTTAGTTGCCTTCACAGTAACAATCGCAGTCAGAAAAGAAACGCTTTACAATCACAAGGAAATTGTGTTTTTTAATGGAAACACGTGAGTAGTATATGCCCCACGGGAGGTAGACACCGCCAACAGGTTACTGGCGCCAAGGTATGGGTATTCCCCCGTCCTTGAAACGTATGACTCATTTGTTTCTAAGAAAAGGGAATTCCCTTGACCTTGAACTGAGTCAGTAACCTGTTGCGGAGATCTGCCTCGCCGTGGGGGCATAATTAAAAAGGTATATAATAAAAGGTTATAGTACTTTTTATGTTAATAGTATTGTATTAAACTTGCGAGAAAGAGAAACGTATAAGAAAAAAATGTATGCATTTATATTGATGATGGTAGCACTTACGAGTGCTAGCGAGGAAGGAGAGAGTTGCGTTAGTTTTCGAAGATGTGGATTCGAGGTTGATGCTAATACGGGTCATTTGCAGAATGCAACTATGTGTTGCAAAGATTATGAATTACTGTCAAATTGTTCTTGTATATATAAAAAGGATAGTATATGTAAATTTAATGCTAAATCCATGGATATAAAAAGTATTAAAATGTATATACGTGTCTAGAGCCTGTAACAAAATGTCAGGCAGGAAGGAGATGTAGTGTAATGTATTATAAGAATATACCTGTCGGACAAGTACAGTGCGAGATGGGGTTTATGATGAATGAAGTTTGCGAATGCGTTACGGCTCACAAAAATCAAGAAGGAAGTAACTTTCATGGTACTTCCGTTAAAATGATTGCAAACGATGATAAACTTATATTGGTCGAAATGGTAGACTGTAGAGAACTGATTGACTTGTTTGATGTTCCAGAAGGTATAGGTCTTGATTGGAAGTTAACGTCAAAAGTAACAGAATTGATCACCGTATATAGTATGATAGACGATATGAATACTTATTTTACAGATAATTACATATATGTTTTTGGAAATTGTGGGGATGCGGAATGGAAATTAAAGATACGAAACAAAAGTGTTATAACGGAAGAGTAAAAAGATCTGAATCTAGATGGGCCGCTGAAGGTACGTTTAACATTAGATCGGAATGTGGACAGACGTCGACCGAATCTGGAGGGCGCATCTCCGTAGAGAGCTTAAGGAGAGCTGCGTTTGAAAAATGTAAGTCTTCCGTTAGTAAAGTTAAGCAAAAGCTTGTAAGAGAATATACTGAAAAGACGAAAAAATTGAATCAAAAAATTAGTTTATTAACCGAAGAAAATAAAAAAATTAAAGAAGATTTGAAAAAAATGGGTGCCACGATAGCAGGATTAAAGAGTGAATTGGAAGTTCGAAATCATAATTTATCTAAGCACAAGGATTTAGTTGACAGTATTAAAAGAATTGCACATCATATATACGATCAATTTCAAGAATTAAAAACTTTAATATCTAAGTTAACTAAAACGGGGGCGTGTACACATGTAAAAGATGATGAGGAACCTGATTTATTTGTAAACTATGATCTTGAGGAATTAGAAGGAGAAGAAGAACAGGAAATTGGTGGGATTGGAGGAAGAAGAAGTGAAGAGGAAAAGGAAGAAGATGAAAACATAGTGATGAATTTTCGTATATTATATAAAAAACTAATGCAAAGGAGTTAGAAATGAAGAGGAAATAAGGCTTTTTAAATACATAACAAAGAAAAAAGGTAATTGTGTACATTATTATAGTATTAAGTTGTAAGTTAAGATTTTTGTAAAGGAGGAGGAGATAAGGATTTTTTAAATATATAACAAAGAAGAACGTAATATATATATATATATATATATATATATATATATATATATATGTTTTATTCAGTTTTTTGTGGCGACAATGGCTCACCCTCACCAAGAATACAATACTAATATGTTTGACATTTGCATTTATTTTGAATGTGTTACACTGAAAGTTTTAAGTATGAAATTTTGGTTTAGGTTACTATACATTGAAAGGAGTACCCAATCAAGTTTATCTTTGTAATCTATTACAAATTGTTCGGAAAGTATTTGGTTCATGGCTATATTTGACCAATCTAGTTTATTTGCATATTTTCTCATTGTTGCTTCTGTTAATTTTTGATACATACATATTTTCTCCCAATCTATGTACTGTATACACTCAGCTATTACTTTTTCTGTTATATTTTGATATATGAATACACTGTAACAATTTAATCTATTTGCATATTTTATTATTGTTTCTTCTGTCAAGTTTTGATATATACTTATTAGTTCCCAATCTAAGTAATCTTTACATTCATCTATTACCTTTTCCGTTATACTATCACTGCTGTGAGCACATAACGAAGTCCAGTTTAGCTTGTTTTTGAAGTTAATTATGAAATCTTAACTTAAAGTTTTAAGAGATGTAATTTCATCCCAATTAAATTTGACGCTAAACTCGTAAATTACATCATAAGAAAATTTAATTGATGTTATTGATTTATTTTTGATGTTTTTTAATTAAACTTTTTAAGAATGTATATCTGTATTTATCATAGTAACATAAATCCTTAAAATTTATAAACATTTTGGTTAGCATGGATCGGTTAACATTTGTATAAACGCCAAGAGGAATTTGATATTTAACTATCGTATTAGCCCACAAATGTTGCAGGTTCATCATGGTTTTTTTAATTAGTTGATCCAAATTTTTTGTCCCCTCTTAAGGTTTTTCTTTTAATATGACTAACTCTTTTTGTATCTGGTGTTTCAATTTTGTATACAATAAGCTGCGCAATAGCTTTTTCTTTATTGATAGTTATGAGTTTACCAGATAAATTAAATAATATAACATTTATGGTTCCACTGTAATCCTGATCAATAACACCACCTAAAACAACGAAACGTTTCACTGCATTACTTGATCTGGTGTTAATGATTCCACATGTTCCTTTAGGCAACTTTACAGATACCTTAGTATCAATTATTGTGCTACCCCAAGGCAAAAATGATGTAATTTTTGGGCTGTACAAGTCATAACCTGCAGAATTGTACTTACGTACTGGTGGTTGTGCAGATTGGTCGTGTAAGCTGTAATACAATTTAACGTCTTTTTCTTTTTTTTCTTCTATCACAATCACACTGCTATCCGATGTTCCTTCTTCTATGACAATAATGTCCTCTTCTTGTTGCGATGCAAGTTGAATGGATACTGCGTCGCTTCTTCTTCTTTTCTTGCCTGAAGAACAGGTTCTTGTAGGTTTAGCGAAGGTTCTTTGCTGTATGGCTCAGGTTCATCAGATACTATGTCTATCAGTTCTTCTTCTTTTATTGCTTCAATAGTAGAAGACTGGACGATGTCTTCTTCTTTGTTTTTGGATTCTGGCTGAACGGTAGGCTGAACAATTACTTCTTTCTGTTTTCTTTCCTGAAGAAAAGTTGAGTTTAGCGATTCTGGCAGAGCGATGACTTCTTTTTCTTCTTCTTCTTGATGTACACCATGCAAAATTTCCTCGAAATAGTCGTCCGTAGGTTGTGAGTACATAAGAGTATCGTATTGTTGGTGAGGATGAGACATTGTGCATGATCTGGAAATATATAGCTTGGTTTTATACTGTGTATTACACGTGATTAAGAACACCTAAGGCTAGAAAGGCGGATGCAATACCAAGAATAGGGCGGTATAAGGTGAACGCAGCAACTTGGACTACTGTATAGTTAAATGTCAAAGATAGGGCGGTACAAGGTGAACGCAGCAACTTGAAATACTACATAGTTAAATGTCAAGGATAGGGCGGTATAAGGTGAACGCAGCAATTCATGTTATATAAATTGTTGTTGTACTGAGGACAACTTGCAGTGCGGCAAGAGCATGACTATTCCAATGCAACTTGCTGCAAGGACAAGGTCATGTTATATAAGTTGTAATAAGGAAAAAGTACCAAGGATAGATTAGTGCAAGAGCACTCGGTACGGGGAAATACTAAAAGCAAGGTTATGTTACACCTAAGGCTAGAAAGGCGGAAGGTTATGTTATATAAGTTGTTGTTCTATTGAGAGGAAAATACGATGTACAAATTGACACGTATCGACATAAGGAAAACGCTGCAAGGAGAATTAAATGTCAAGGGTAAATCGTGCATATAAATAAAGCCGACGTGCACGTTTTAATGCAGGAGGAAAAGAAGAAGCATACAATCTTACTGAACACGTGAGTACAATGGATCATTTCTCAATTTTAAATCACAGACAAAGAACATTAGATAGATTTTACTCAGGATATACATAATCTAGTATATTAGTAGATGCAATAAACACAAACGAATATGACGAACAAGATGAAATCGATCCGATGGAGTGGGTACATTTAATATTTGAAGAGTTTTTAGAATTTGCTAATCGTGAATTGTTACATTATAATCCTAGTTATTTTGGCATGTCTGTGACCAATTCGCAGGACCCTCCTAAAAGCTTTCACATAAGCGTTAGAAGATTTGACCAGATTAACATGGAGACAATTCTAAACTCTTTAGAAAGGGTTATTCAAAGTAATCAGAACTTTTTCTTACATGGACCGTTAAAATTTACATGTGTTCATGCAAAAATACATACAGGAAATTGCTTCAGCGCTTGTCAAATGTGTAGACAAAATAAGGGTATCATAGCTATAGAAAATGATGACTTTTTATGTCTTTCTGGATCGATTGCTGTAGCAATTGCCATAATTGATAACGATAAAAACTGTTTCTATAAAAAATGCAATAAAACAAACAGAACAAGCAATGAAACTGTGTACTCTTGTAAATAAAAATTCCAGGATTCACAGTAAATGACGTAGTTTGTTTTGAAAAACATTTAAAATATAAATATTCTTTTACAGTGTTTGGAGATCATGATGGTAAAAACGTTTTGTATAAATCCACAATAAATAGTAACAAACATATAGATTTGCTACATCATAATAATCACTTTAGCCTGATCGTAGATGTACACAGAGCATTTAAATGCAAATATTACTGCAGACAGTGCAATTCTCCGTTTAAATATAAAAAGGAGAAACATCGCTGTGATTTTGCCTGTTCATAATGTCATCTTCAATGCAATGATACATTTGATAGATTTGTATATTGCCAAAACTGTAATCGTGATTTTAAAGGACAACTTTGTTATGAAAATCACTTAAAGAAAGGTGTATTTATCCAGGAACAATATCTGTTTGCGACACAGAAAAAATTTGTGATAATTGTTGTAAATTATATAATTTAAGAAAAAGAAAAGTAGATCATGTCTGTGGTGAAATGTTTTGCTCTGTGTGCTAAAATATGTAGCATCCAATAATTTATGTTTTATTCAACCATACAAAAACAAACAATTAAGGAAAAACTTTATAATATTTTTTATTGATTTCGAGTGTACTCAGGAAAAAATATTTAATTTACAAAACGACAAGTTACAACACAAACCTAATCTCTGTGTTCTTTATCAGGCATGTGATGGATGTATTGATACTTATACAAAATTGAAAACTTGTCACAAGTGCGGTGTAAAAGAATGGATATTTAAAAAAGATCCCGTACGTGAGTTAATAGAATACATTACACTACCACGTACAATACTTAAAGATATAATCGTTATTGCACACAATCTCAAATCTTATGACATATTCTGCTTAAGTATATGGTTGTTACGTTAGGTTGGTCACCCGAATTAATTATGAATGGTACTAAGATATACAGAATAAAGTACAAAAATACAACGTTTATAGCTTCTTTAAATTTTACACCAATATCTTTGGCTAGATTTTCAAAAACATTTCAATTACAAGAAACAAAAGGTTATTTTCCATATCTATTCAATTCAAAAGAAAATGAAAATTATGTAGGAAATATACCGGATCGTAAATACTATTGTCCCGAAGGAATATCAATAGAAGAACGAAAAGAGTTTGAAAAGTGGTATATCGAAAAAGATAAATCTGGTTACACGTACGATATGCAAAAAGAACTTGTAGATTATTGTCGAATGGATGTACAGTTATTATGCTTTGGCGTTTCTAAATTTAGAAAAGAATTTATAAATGAAAACGGAATTGATCCTTTTAGGGAATGCATGACAGTTGCTAATGCTTGCATGAACGTATACAGAAAGCGTTTTATGCCTATAGATGCAATTTCAGTATTACCATTAGGTGCATATCGCTTAGGAGATAAACAGTCGCGTGTAGCGTTAATTTGGGTTACTTGGTTAGAGACAAAAGAAGGTATTTATATACAACATGCATTGAATGGTAGAGAAATAAAAATTATAAATCATAAAGTTGATGGGTATAGAGAAGATGTTAAAATCGTTTACTTTTTTCATGGATGTTTTTATCATGGTTGCTTAAAATGATTTACAGATAGATCCTCATGCATTTACGGTTCGCACTATGAAACTATGAATTCTAGATACGAATCGACCGAGAGAGTTACAAATCAAATGAAACAAGCTTCATATACTGTTGTGGAATTATGGGAATGTGAATTTAAATCCATGATTGAAACTGACAAAGATCTCGAAAGTTATGTAAATCATTTTTCGTCTACTCTTCTGGAACCTCTTGAACCGAGAGATGCGTTTTACGGTGGGTGAACAAATTGCATTAAGTTATATTATGAAGTACAAGAAAATGAAAAGATATTTTACTACGATGTATGTAGTTTATATCCTTTTGTTAACAAAACCAAACCCTATCCTGTTGGTCATCCAACAATATACTACGAGGAGAATAAGATTCCGAATTTAGATCTCATCAAAGGAGGACTTATAAAATGTAAGATTTTACCACCTACAGACCTCTATCATCCGGTACTACCTTTACGCCTGAATGGAAAATTGATGTTTCCTTTATGTACTGGTTGTGCACAAGTAGAAAATCAAGCAATGTGTAATCATACCGATGAAGAGAGATGTTTAAATGGTACGTGGGTTTTGGACGTGGTTAAAGTCGCTATCGATGAAGGATACAAAGTTTTAAAAAATTATGAAATTTGGGAGTATCAAATGGCACAATACGATTTTAAAAAGAAAGAACATGGACTTTTTGAAAGATATGTTAATCAGTTTTTAAAAATGAAAACAGAAGCGTCCGGATGGCCGTCAGAATGTAATACTGAGGAGAAAAAAGAGTTATTACAAGTTTTGAAGAAAAGGAAGGCATTAAATTAGATACTGATAAAAAGCTTTTAATCCTGGTAGACGTGAATTAAGTAAATTGATGCTTAATTCGTTTTGGGGTAAATATGGGCAAAGAGATAGTTTACCGACTACAGAATTGGTGACAGAATATTCTCGTCTTGTTGAACTTTTAAACAATCCGAGTGTAGAGGTTCATAATATCTTCCAGCAACAGACGACGTAATTTATGTTGTTTGGAGTTACGTTAAGGAAAGTCCTAAAAAAATCCTACCACTAACGTAGTTATTGCTGCTTACACTACGGCCCATGCTCGCCTTGAGCTTTACTCATATCTTAAGAAATTAAATGAGCGCGTACTATATTTTGATACGGATTCTGTTATAGTATCCCATAGACCAGGAGACTGGTTACCACCTATAGGATCTTTTCTTGGATGCATGACTAATGAATTAGAAAAATATGGCAGGGATGCTTATATAGATAAGTTTGTTTCAAGCGGTCCTAAAAGCTATGCTTTCAGAATAAGATTTGGAGAACATACAAAAATAATATGTAAAATTAAAGGCATTCCACTAAATTCTGGAAATCTAGAAAAAATTAATGAAAGTGTAATGACAGATATTGTATTAAATGACAACAATATTAAGATTACACTACGCAGTACTCAGATTTCTAGAAAACCTTTATGGAGTTTAGTAACAGAACCGTGCATTAAAACTTTTCGTTTGGTAGTAAATAAACGAAAAAGAGTTTTAAATTTTGATACAGTACCCTATGGATATGAAAAAAGAACACGCAAGTAGCGTTTTGATTAAATTATGGTGATGAAGTTGTAGTAACGCCAGTAGTGGAAAAAATGTCTTCAGAATCGGACGATGATTCCGCAGGTTATACCTTAGACAGCTTGTCTAACGTGGAACCTCTACGTTTAACTTCTAAGCCTTCTAAATCCGATCAAGAACTCTCATATTTTAAAGAAGTTCCTAATTTGGCTATTTTAAATCAATCAAGTAAACGTGTAGTGATTTGAAATATTCTTTTTTTAATAAAGTTTCCAAATTATCAATATTAAACAAAACAAACAAAATTCGAACAAGTGATGGAAATCAGAAACTGTTTAAACCAAATACTGCACCCGATTTGATTAACGTTCTCTTTGATTCAAGTTCTCAAAATAACAGTGAGCCAATACATAGAAAAGATTTAAAAAGAAACATTAACGCACTCTTTGATAATACACAAAATAAAAGATATAAATTAAACAATGAAAAAGTTGTAACACCAAATTTAGAATTAGATATGACTTATGAACGGCGTAATCCTAAATTAGAAAAATCAAAAAGAATACCAACACAAGGATATAAATCATATAAATCAAATAATTTGTTTCAACAAAAATGGATTGACAAAAACTTTAAAAGAAGTTAAAGTCCTCTTCAAGAAAAAGAAGAAACCATTAATGACCATTTTAAAAAACTTAAAAAGGTTAATGTCAACACGAAAGATATATCTCGAGGGGGAGTCGTAGATAAAAATTTTAAAAAAGTTAATACTGGACAAACCGTAGAAATGAAAGATCTATCTCAAGGAGAAGTCGCGGATGAAAATTTTAAAAAACTTAAAAAAGTTAATACAGGTCAAACCGTAGAAATGAAAGATTTATCTCAAGGAGAAGTCGTGGATGAAAATTTCAAAAAATTTCAAAAAGTCAATGCTGGTAAAGAAGTGTAAATGAAAGACTTATCGACCTCTAATTTAGATGACTTAGAAAATGAAATACCTTCGGAAACAGTGGATCCAAAAATAACCAAGTTTAAATTTCCTAGCACTATGCAAGTTGCGGGTCCCTCGCGTAGCGGAAAATCTACGTTTGTTAGAAGTTTATTAAAAATGCTGTAAAATTATTCAGTGAACCTATAAAAAGATGTTTATGGTGTCATCCTTCCGAATATCCACCTCCTCCTAACACTGAACGTGAATTTAATAATTGTACGTTTAATGTACGAATGCATGAAGGAGTACCAGATTTAGAATCGGTAAAAAACGGGAATATGGTAGTATTAGATGATCTAATGTATGAAGCAGAAAATAAAAACGTATCAATTTTTTTACCAAAGATTCACATTATAAAAATTTTGTGTAATTTATATATTACGCAACATTTTTCCACAAGGTAAAAATTTAGAACTATGTCGCTTAATTCAAATTATATTGTGGTGTTTAAAAACAATAGAGATAAGTTACAAGTAGATAGATTATTTCAACAACTTAAGCCGAGAAGTTCGAAATTTTTGTTAGAGGCATTTGAAAAGGTTACTGAAAAACCACACGGTTATCTAGTGTTAGACTGTACACAGCAAACTCCTGACAAATTTCGTTACAGAACAGGGGTATTACCTGACGAAACGTTGTCGTGTTTTATTTCTAAAAAGAAAAATGGCACCTAAATTATCTCCAAAAGTTTTTTAAAAAGTTTGCAAATTATCTTCCCGCACAGTTTCTAAACAGTGCGGTAATCTAGCAGTTCTCAGTAAAGCAAAACCCAAGTTACGAAAAAAAAAAATTTAAGCGAAGCCAATCCGGAATTAGTAAAAGCTATTTGCGAGTGTGTATTAAAATCAGTAACGGTAAGGTACCGATTTCTAACAAGTGTGAAAATCGTTTAAAAAAGCATAAAAATTGTGGAGAAGGTTAGTAGATAAAAACTTCTTTAAAAAAAAGAAAAATATAATTATACAAAAAGGAGGATTTCTACCTTCGTTCATACTGCCAGTATTAGGTGCATTAGGCAGTGCTCTAGTGTCAAAGTTTGTTTAAAATCATGAAATACGGAAAACAAATCATGTTACTTTACCCACAACCTGAAAGTTTGAAAAAAATTAATGTTATTGACAGAACTTTAGAAAATTTATCTAGCGATATAGAAGCTATACAAAATCGAGCTATGTCGCCCGATGAAAATGGAAATTGCTTAAATTAATAAATTTTCACGATATTGTGTCAAAACTTCGAAAGCGTTACATACAATCACAAGAAGAATTATGGAAAGAATCTAATATAAAAGAAGAGGAAGAAGATAATTTTGAAAGCGACTGGGAAACCGATCAACCTAAAACGAAAATTAAAAAAAATAAAACTAAAAAGAAAATAGAAAAGATAGTCAACCAAAAATATTAAAACTGTGCCCGTTTATGATATAAGATATAAACCTTATAACTTACGTTCTACTAAATCAAAATGGCAGAAGCTTTAAACGAAAGAGATAAAAGAATACTTAATAAATACTATTCTAAACTTGACCATTATGCTGGTCTTGGAAATATTAATAAACTTCGCAAAGCTACCGGAATTTCTAAGCAAAAAATAAATAAATATTTACAAGGAGAAGACAGCTACACTTTTCATAAATACGTAAGAAAAAGATTTCCTACTAAACATTATCACGTTACCAACATCGATGATGTGAAAGCGACTTAAATGTGTTAAATAATATTAAGAACTACAATAAGCCTTATATTTTAACTATTATCGATGTCTTTTCTAAATATGCATGGGTACTACCGTTAAAATCTAAAGCGGGTACTGAAATTGTGAAAGCTTTTGATTATATATTTAAGCAGTATAAACGTATTCCAAAAATTTTGCAGACAGATAAAGGTACAGAATTTACTAACAAACAATTCAATCCTTTTTAAGGAATCGGGAAATCCTTCACTATACTACGAAAAATAATGTAAAAGCTAGCGTTGTAGAAAATTTCAATAGAACGCTAAAAGAAAAAAATGTGGAAATACTTTACGTATAAAATACTTACAAATATACGGATGTATCACCTATATTATTAAAATCTTATAATAGTTCGTATCACAGATCAATAAAAATGGCACCTATACATGTAAATGAAATTAATATTACGTTACTTTATGAAAATTTATATGGAAAGATTTGCGTACGAAAACGTATTCAAACCACAAAAATATAAACAGGTGATCATGTTCGTATATCTAAACTAAAAATGAAGTTTGATAAAGGCTATGAACAAAATTGGACCGATGAAATATTTAAAATTAGAGAAGTAATAAAAGGTGAAGCGATTGTGTACAATCTAGAAGATTTATCTGGAGAAGATTTAGATGGTATCTTTTACACGGAAGAATTACAAAAGGTGCAACCTCAATCAATCTATAAGATAGATAAAATTTTAGACGAGAGAGGAAAAGGAAGCAGTAAAGAAATGCTAGTTAGGTGGAAAGGTTACCCAGCAAAGTTTAATTCCTGGATAAAACAATCAGATATAATAACACAATGATACGAAGAGAACCTTTTTCCATTACAGTTACAAGTAATGGATCCATGGATCACTTTAAAAATAACACTACATCGAGTTTTTGCAACATGCTACCCCAGCGAACGGTCTTGCTAGGAGAATAGGAAGTTGCTCACACCAAAATAAGATATCCCGGAATGTTCATAAATATTACAAAAAGTGATAATTTTTTAAAAGGAGATCGAATACACGTAACAAAAACCGGCATTAGTACGTACAGTTTTCGTTATGATTTAGGAGAATCTACAATTACTGATAATGTAATGCTTTTAAATGAAATTAATCGCATATTAGAAAAAAATGCATTCGTTAAAACTTTTTTTAAATACAACACAAATACTGGCTTTGTAAGCATTAATTCCGAAGCAATAGATAAAAGCAAATCAATTGGAGATGCAAAACCAAAGAAACGAGGAGACAACGAACAAGGAGACTCGAAACCAAAGAAGCAAGACACTGTCCAAGATACTTCAACTTCGAAAACTAAAAAACAAGAAATATCTCAGTCAGATGAATCAGCAACAGTACAATTGGATGATGTAAGAACGAATAAACATTACATTCGTAACCTGTATTTGTCACCCAATTTAAACAGGCAGTTAGGCTTTAATTTTGGAACCAACGTGGCTAAAACTACACGTGCATCGTATCCTATGAATCTATACCTAACATTTCCTTACGAAATATTTGTTTACTGTAACTTAATACATCCTCAAATGGTTAGCGATACATTTGCTCAGATAATTGAAAGCACAACAGTAGATTTAAATATTGGGAATAAAAATTTAGCAGTGGAAAAAACATTCTTTCCTTAAAATTGGGTACCTTTACCTCAACACGGTTTTAACATTATAAAAATAGATTTAAGAACGGGTACAGGAGAATTTTTACCATTTGTAGACGGATTTTCTTCAGCCGTTGTACTTTCATTTAGACCAAAAAATAATGAATCATCACGAACTTGCTAAATATTTTTTAAACCAAACAGTGAGAGGCGTCGAAGAAAATCCAAATTTTGTATTATATAAAGGAAAACGTTTTCAAAGAGGTTACGGCCTTTTTGGTGCACTTAAAGGAATATGGAGGTTCATGTCTCCAATTTTTAAAAGTGCTGCAAAAACTGTAGGTAAGGAAGCTGTTAACGTAGGTGCAAATGTTTTAACCTATGTGGTAACAAGTAAAAACAATTAAAAATTCGCTTAATGAAAGATTAAAAGAAAGTACTGAAAACATAAAGAGGAAGGCTGATAAATCTATAGATACCATGCTAGGATCTGGAATAAAACCACATAAAAAAAGAAAACTGGTTCATTCTACAGTTAAACCGCACCACAAAAGCAATAAAAGAAGAAAAAGAAGAAAAAAGATATATTTACTTAATACCATGTCGAATATTTACACACATTCAGCGTTTAAAATATTTGACGATTAACTGATACAAACTGGAGTGGACAGTACTAATATTATCGAACTTGATACGCAAAATGCTATATCGTATAATTCTCCGTTAATATTTCACTACGCAGGAAATGCAGATACTTATTGGGATCTTTCATACATAGTGTTACGTTTACGTTGTAAAATAGTAAAAGAAGATGGTAAAAATTTCACGCCACCTGCACCTGGTATCGATGTTCCTGTTACTGAAAAATCTACGATTGTTAACAATTCTTTAAATTCTCTTTTTCAACAAATTGAGGTTATTTTAAATAATGTTACAGTATCTCAGCCTCAACTGGGATATCCATACAAATCATATTTCGAAACTTTGTTAAACTATTCTACAGATGCTATGGAAACATGGCTTCAATCATCACTTTGGAAATTAGACGATCCTGATAAAATGAATGATATAGAAGGAAATAGTGGTTTAAAATGGAGATACGATATTACAAAGGAAAGTAAGGAGTTTGAAATGATGGGTTGCTTACACAGTGAAATATGTAATCAAGATAAATTTCTATTAAATAACGTATCCATGACTATTAAGTTGACTCCTTCAACTCCGGAATTTCACCTTATTGGAAAAGGAAAAACTGTGATAACTTCCGCTAAATTATCTCTTAAACGTGTTTATCCATCGCCTACTATTCTATTAGCCCATCAAGAGGCGGTTACAAAAAGTAATGCAAAGTATCATTTAAATGGAGTAGATTTTCAACCGTTTAATATCCCAAAAGGAACTATAAGCAAAAGCACAAACGACATTTTTGTAGGTAAGGTACCACGCCGAATCATAATAGCTTTTACTACAAATAAAGCATTTAGCGGGGCATTCGATGAAAACCCATACAACTTGAAACATTTTAACATGAATTTTTGTCAGTTATTCATTAATGGGCAACCAATACCTTTGCAACCACTGACTCCGGATTTCGAAGGAAGAAAGTATTTACGATGCTATCAGACATTAAAAGATGGTTTAGGTATTCTTTGCGACGATCGAGGACATTCCATTTCTCTAGATAACTATGCGAAAGGATATACTATATTAGTTTTTGATTTAACAGCAGATATGAGCGCTAACGAACCATATATTTCAGGTCTGCAGCACGGAAATGTTTCCATAAATGTAGCCTTCTAAAACGCTTTAACTGATCCGGTAACTATGCTTGTTTGCTCAGAATATCCAAAACTTTTAGAAATAGACTAAATAGATCTATATAATTTCATAATGAATACTAATCAAATACATACATTTTTATACAATAATCCGCATATTCGTCCATACTTTATTGGAGTATTTGCACGTGATCAAATACCTAAAGGACAGACATTTAAATTTCCCATTGCAATGGTAATAAATACCGACCCTGGCAACAAACCAGGACAACATTGGATATGTATCTTTATATCTAAATCTGGTATAGGAGAATACTTTGATGGTTTCGGGCATGCTCCTCTTCATTCGAATATTTTAAACATTTTGCAATATCAATGTGGAAAAAACTGGGAATATAATCGACGACGATTGCAAGGTTCTCATAGCTCAACTTGTGGACATTATGTTATTGCATATCTTCTTCATCTATGTTATAACTTACCAAAAAATAGTTTTTTTTCAAAATTTAAAATTAAAGATTTTAAATATAACGACAGTGTAATCACTAAAATTGTATGCTCTTCTCAAACATCCTGTAAAATGGAGGAGTTCCATATCAAATATGCAAACCAATAAAAGGTGAGTAAATTGTATCTTTACATTCATTTTCTTTTCATTTTTCATTATAGAAACATGTCAACGGGTGCAGGATTTATATATTTTAACTTTTTAATTGACAATGAACGTGAATACATAGTTAAAGAACCTTCTGTATGTGGTTCAAATCATGAGGTTCAGACGTGGATATTTCTTCCTCCTTACGCACGCAACGTATTAAACGAATTGGTAAATCGACCAATGACAGAATTACTGCAAAAGTACACGGATTAAAATGGGAAGACGGAGACGTAAAATACAACTTATTGGCATCCATCTTAAAGAGATGCGTGGATATATTTACTGTAGTATTTACAAAAGGTGAAGGAAAAGCCAAATTTCTTTGAGCAATAACTGGACGTACCATAATAAATATAGATGAAATAGAGCCTTATCAAGAGGCGTTTGCTACATTTAATGCAAATCCTTGTATGCATCCTTGCCATAAAATACCTATTCTTAACTGTTCTCAAAGAAATGCTATTAATATTTTCATGTGGTACTCACACGTAGTTAATAGACGTGACGTTTACCCGTGCGATCCGAAACCAAACGAATCGCGTCTCCCCTCCGATTTGAACCACGATCCAATCAATTTTAAATCTACAATTTATTAATGATCTGCTTTAGAATGCACATCTCAGTAATCAAACCTTAGAGGCAGGAACAGGATATCAGACGAAGTGTAAAAAAAGATATAAGTATATACAATTAAATTCTTCTTACAAAGAAATTCATGTCATATTGGCCGAGTGGTTAAGGCGTCGTACTTAAGATACGATTCTCTTTAAAGAGAGCGTGGGTTCAAATCCCACATCTGACATTTTTTATTTTATTCTTTCAGGTCTACAGATATTAAAAAACTAAAGTTGAACAGTGATGAATATGAAGTTAAATCCGCATCTAAACCTGATTCATCATTAATTGGAATCCAAAGCAACATTTACTTTCTCGATCATGGCCAAAAAATTTCTATGTATAGGATTTTCACCAGAATTTCCATACGATTTACGGATTACCATTTCCAAATGTGGTGAACATCGTGGTATATTACTATATGACTTGAACGAATGGAAAATTTTAATTCATTGTATAAATTGTATTGATACCGGTTCCAAGAAAGAAAATCTTAAATGGAAATGCAATTTAACAGAAGAATTACATTTAGATATAAAATATGTATTTGGCACGCAAAATGTGATTTTAAAACAATATCAAGGGGATGAGTAAGTCTCCCTATCACTAATTGAAGAAGAATGGACAAATTTATCCAAACTTTATCCGGTCATAAACGATATATTCTATCACAAATTAAAGGAATCTAAAGAAGTAAAGAATCTTATACTGGCATACTGCAATTACATAAAAGACACAACAGAATCGTCAGAAGATACGAGTAACATGTCTTACTCGCGCTTCAACGAGTACATGATATGCGTCACACCAAGAAATTACCACGAGATACGTTTCTTTCTTCACAAACAACTAGTCACGTGTAACGAAAAACGTGATGAAACAAGTCACGTGTAATGCTATCATATAAAAGTGCCATGCAAGAACATAACACATCGTCATTCTTCAGCAAGGAATCAAGTCATGGACACCGCCGCCGCAGTAAACAAGATGCTGGCAGAACTTAATGAAATAGGTAAAGAATCAAAACCTCTAACCACAGTAGAGTTAACACAAAATAAAAACTATTTAATTGAAGAAGCTCGTTCCGTTCAAACCAAATACGAAAAGAGAACAATAATAAAAATTATTGGAAGAGATTTTTTCTGCCATCGAGATTCAACGAAATCTCAGGAGACAGTTTAAGATTATTAAATAAAAAAGAGTACTGCTTGGTTTACAAAGGAGGGGATGCCTACGCATTCGTCAAAATGGAATAAAAATGTGAGTAAGCAATGAAAAAAACCATTACTATAGTCATGCAGCTCGATAGTATATTGTTAACTTATATGTCAGTAACATTGTTATTATTCATCTGTATCACTTTTTGTATTTTAAAATTACATAAACTTAAATGCACATGTGCTTCTACCAGAAACCGTATAAATAACAAGGTACATTTTTAATATTGTTCACTTGTCATTATGTCTGTCACTTCGGAGCCTATCTATCTAGGAAACAATGCTTTGGCAAGAATAACAATTATCAGGAATTTCTTGTTAACACTTGTGGTGCATATCAAAATCTAGATACATTTAACATTTTATCTACTTCCATCACACAATGTGAAAACACTAAAACTAAAAGTGTTGTAATCAAAGTGGGTAAACGTTCTGAATACCACAATTACAAAGAACAGATATATTTAATGTATATTTTACACTTTCTAGATTGGATCCGATTGCAGAAGAAGCCAGGGTAAAAGTAAAAACAAACGGACGATGCATAGATCAACTTGTAACACGACAAGGAAACCTCAACGTATTAAAAGAAGAAGACAGTGATCAACATGTGCAGGTAGGTGCTCTGTTTTTTCCGAAGATACATCAAAACATTCATAACAACTTTCATCACCTTGGATATCTGATAGAAAGTAGAGAACTGGAAGAAGAAAAAGACAGAGACAGAAACGTTCGAAAACTTTTGTGCAATAGTGATTCGGCATATGTATCGAAAGAAAAAGAAGAAGAAGAAAAAGGAAGAGACATGTGCGGAACTTATAATTCGTTGTGTTCAACAATAATTAAATTAACATTTTATAACGTTGATAAACTATAAGTTTAATAACATTTTTTTCATATCTGTAAACATCTTTTTTTATTGCCAAGAAAATATTTATCCTGTTTTAATTAATTATTGTCATATATCACATATATATTATTTAATTGTAATTAAACTTTTCATTGTCAAGAAAATATTTATCCTGTTTTAATTAATTATTGTCATATATCACATATATATATAATTTAATTGTAATTAAACCTTTATTGTCAAGAAAATATTAACCCTGTTTTAATTAATTATCGTTATATATCAATTATATATTATTACTGTATTCAATTATTTATTTAAAATTTCTTTTATTGTTATTAAATATTATATCATATTGAAATTATTTTTGTATTCACATAATGTAAGCAAAAAATTTACAATAAAAATGCCCCACGGTGAGGCAGATCTCCTCAACAGGTTACTGACTCAGTTCAAGGTCAAGGGAATTCCCTTTTCTTAGAAACAAATGAGTCATGCGTTTCAAGGACGGGGGAATACCCATACCTTGGCGCCAGTAACCTGTTGGCGGTGTCTACCTCCCGTGGGGCATATACTACTCACGTGTGTTTAACGGTATGGAATTGTTTGATTTTGATGGAAAACAAATAAATGAGAGTTATCATTTCTGTGCTATGGGATCGTCCGGTTTTGATTGAAAATACTACTTTTGCGCCACTTTTTCTCATATAAGTGAACCGCTTTTGAACAAAACCAGTTACAAATTCCGATTGCTGCCTATCTAAAGCTAACGAAACTATAAAAAGACAAACTTTAATTTTTGTAGAAATGACCGGTTTTGTTCGCAACCTCCACAATTGCATGCGCATGCCGAGGTGACGTCGGCGGCTAAAATGCTGCGGAGTATTTAGCTTCCTGTCTTCTTCCTCAATGGATATAAAATGACGAGTTTGGGGCTTTATACTGTTAAGTCCCCCACATTCTTTTTCAGGGAGGTGTGTTGGGTTTCACATTCTCTCCTACCGTTTCTCTGTGTACAACCAATTGGAGGGTTCCCTACCCACATAGGGATGGGTTGCTCTTCACGCCATTGGGGTGCTCAATCTACTTCCCTTCTTCCACTCTCCTTCTTGTATATGTATGGATTGATACGTGTCGATTTATAATTGAAGTCGGGAACATACAGTTCTGTTTTTTTTATTCATTGTATTCATATAATTTAAAACCTGAACATTTACCTTAACCTTGGTTATATACGAAATATATGCTTTAGAAAACTTGATATCTTAAATAGATGAGATTAATTGATAGCAGCATTCATTAGTTAGAAATCGAGGTATACTGAAACTGGTGTCGAGAATATTCTACTTATTTCTTAGATTCAGTTACCACACAAACATATACACACATTTTCCCTATATTTGGCTGGGCATCGCACGCAGACAGACAAGCAATTCATTTTATTAGTAGACATATATTTTGTAAATCGGCTTTGAGAGCTTATCTAGTTTACTTTCTCTGCTGCTTATCTATAGTTAGTAGAGGAAGTATTCCATTTCACCCAAGAGTTTGCTACCGAGGTTTCACTGGAAATACAGGTTTCGAGGCTCCAGGAATCCAAGCATGAAGCTTTTGAAGAAGGTCTGTGTGTATTGGTGTGTATAAATGACCTGTTGATTAAAATACCACATGTATAATATATTTGCATGACAAATAAAATGTATATCTTGAAATTACTGCAAACGTCGTGAAGTCCTCTTCATTCTAAATGGCTTTGTATAATTCGTATCCGTAAGAGACAGATAATACCTTACTACATCGTTAAGGCACACAATTTATGTCAAATTTAGTTGTTTGTATAGTTAAGCAATTCCTAAATATTTGATATTATTAATTTGAATTTTGAAACACTATTCGCTATTCCTGTTATCTAGTGGTCATTCAAAGCGCATGGAATTTCAAGGCCATCACGTCGGGACCCGCTTTTTAGAAATATGACTGTCATTATGGCCTACTGTATCCTTGTTATGCTTACAATGAATGTGTAAATGTGTAATTAAAGTTTATTCCGATTATCAGGAGGTAGACAGGACAATGATATTCTGTAAGAATAGTATGAAGAAGAATTTGTAAAGCAAGTCATGTGAATGCAACGCATAATACTTTTCCATTATGTAACAATGCATATCATACTGCATTTTAAACACGATACTTACTATCATGTGCTTTTAATCAATCGTAATGGATTATTTTATGCCATACTACAATAGTGCTGGAGGATCTCTTAATAAACACGCTTCTTATTTATTTGAATATGTTTAAGGGAAGTTCCTGTTTGAATGGTTGGAGTAAATCTTACTTTGCCGTGTTTATATGCCTATATGTGTATACGTTACATCTTGTATATTAAGACTTCTTCCTGGAGGGTGGATTCCTTCTGTTCTCAACACCTTCCTAACGGGCGTGATCATATTTTAAATATTACTCTATGGATAAATTTATTATGAAGCATATAGTGTTTTCATTGCATATCTAAAATTTTCTTTGATGTTGTTAATTGTCTCGATATTTTTCAAATTTCTCCATAGCACAACATTACCCAACAACACGTAATATCTCCTGTAGTGTTTGGTAGGAAGTTTTCTCTTAGAGTTCATGTCTGACTGAGCTGTAGTTCTCAAACATGTTAACGTAAGATTTTATTGGAGGGAGCGTTCATTTACATGTTAGACGTTAAATTTAGCGTTTTAAATAATTAGGATATTACTCGTGCTAAAGCTTGATATGTCCACGAAACGTTCCATAGATTAGGTTTAGATAACTAATATTTCCTATGTAGGGATGCTTTCATTATATCTTACATAATTCTCTGCTAGCTCCCTTCCTGGTTCTTGTCTTGTCTGGCAGGAAGTTTCTTTTACTGAATAGAGTTCGTTTTGTTTTGACTTTGCATTAGTTTCAAGAAGGGTGACGTTTGATTTTACTGGATTGAACGCCCATTAACATGTCTAACGTTAAATATTAGACAACGGAAGCATTAGAGTTCGATCACGATGTAAATTTGAGGGTGCGTGAATGTGTGCGGAAGGCTCTCCTAGGCATGTGCGCCCTTGTTCGAATCAGCTATGTTTACTCAATTACCGACATATTTGTTCCAAGTGATAGAAACAATAGAATGTGCGTTTACTGCCACATTAACATATCCATCAGCAGTCCTATCTGCACTAGGTTGCATCACCTATGTCAATCACACGTTTCGGATGTAACGTCTTGGCATAAGTCCATCAGACGTGGGAGGATTTCGAACACACGTCTGGACGGAACATCCAGTCACGTTAAATATTATCAACCGGACATTGCAACACATTAAGTTTTACAATTATTTATGTAACAATTCGGATCATATACGTATGCAACCCACCCATTCAAAGACACACGTAACCCGCACTATCAATATAATCACCCTCCCCCTTTCCCAACTGATTTTATACGTACATAAGCTACCCATACAGCGCGGTCAACTAACTTCAAGCACATGGTTTCTGCATCCACTTACACCATCGCGCCTTAGGGTTAAACATTTCACCCAGGGCCACGTTTGGTCCTACAAATTCTTTTAACACTGGCAAGGTTTCTAGATTGGGTGGAATTTACACTCTCCTGGTATTTAAATTTGTTTTATGCTATTCCAGCTTCAATCCAACTGCTCACTCAGGCTCTTACGGGGATTTTGGAAATGTCTATCTGCTTGAACTTAATTTTAAAAATAATGTATTTATACAAAGGAAGGAACAATTAAGCTATAATAGTATCCAAATAAGTAGTGTCAATTTCGAGCAGTTTAAAGGCAATACTTTGTATATTTCAAGATAACATGCTCGTAGCTTTATTTTTGCTGTTTTTTTTATTAAATAGACCAGAATAGGAATTTTTTAATTTTAATATGAAATCATAACAATAATTCAATGTAGTCTCTAGAAATACGAATGTGCTATTGTGCATATACCGGGTGAAAGGTGCGGCAGTAACCCCGTAGTCCGTAGTTGTTTTGGTTATTTGTAATGCCCGTAGCTCGCGGCTTACCTTTCTGCAGCCTCCACGAAGACTCGGGATGTTCGAAGGATGCTGGTTCTCTTCATTTTTTTATCCTCGGCTATCTGAAGTTATTGCTGAAATATATCAGAGCATGAAATTTTCCTTGGTAAAGGAAACGTAGATCTCGGGTGTGGTAAAGGAGAGAAAATAGACGTGTTTTATTACTAAAAGACGACACTGCAGTTTCTTTTATTTAGCTACTTCTGGTGGTACACAACACTGATATTGTCGCCGTTAAAACACTGTCCACTGCTGTTGAAACACGGCGCTGATATGACGCGAAGTTTACATACTTAGTAGATCTCTTTACACGTAGCGATTCTTATGTGTGTTACGAAAACTGTCTTAATTCACTTTTGGCGCGATATCTCTCAAATATCCTGCAGCATCTCTCCCTGCCTGTAGTTTAGAAATGACCCCTGATTTTGGTCCTAACAGATCTATTTATAGTCGCAGGCTTCTTGGGCTGCTTCGTTTCCTATTGGTGCATTTTTAGCGCCACTCAAAGCGTCTCACTATTTCATATAAACTTACAGGGATCTCATTGGTCCAATTTTAACATAAATCGCGGCTTTTCCTAATTTTACCGTTAAGCTTGTTGTCTCCCTCACTCTGGTCACGGCGAATTATCTAACAAAAGCATAATAGCTAGACACCCTCGCTGTATGAACAATGCCCCTGCTACCAGAGAGATATCGTAAAACTAAACTTGTTGCCTTCGGAGACACTATTCCTGCAGCTAACATATCTCGTGGTGGACGGTATTTTAAAGTAGCGTTTAAATTATTTACATTAAACAATTTATAACTCCTCTAATATTAGTAACCTAAATACAGACATATCGTTAAATCACCCTTCTTAAGCTACACCGGCAGTAAAAGAAAAAGATTTGTACACAGCATAATTTAACCTCACTAAAAATTAATTAATCAAATTATTAATAATTACCTAGCTCGGGCTCGGCCTAGAGTTACCGTTTCAAAGGGAACTTATTTCACTCTTTCTAACATGTGTTTCATAGAAATGTATCAGAACAATATAGTATAATGACATTTTGTTCCTTCATCAGCCGTTATCGAAAGACCAAATAGATTTTGTTCCAAATTAGATGTTTAGTTCAACGAGAATATTTGAAGACAATAATTTGTTAGTTGTAAGATGAGTAGAGTAAACTATTTCTGACATAGCTTCGGTATTACCCATGTGACGTCACACAGGGATTTTAAAAATGTTAATCCTAAAAGGATATTCCAAACACATTTTTGCAGACATAAGTTGGCTGTAGAGCTCGGCAATATTGCAAACAGGTCGAGGTAGGTCACGCAATCTAAACCTGGTTTCGGACGTAAAGAAAACATAGCTGACCCCACTCCTATTCTTTATCTGAAGGATCTAGTGTTAGTTTAGTTTTCCGCACGTCCGTTAATCCAAACAAATCCGAGGAAAGGGTGATGTAATATTTTGGCGAAATAACAAGTACAACTGGTATGAGATTGGCGTATACTATAACGGTGTAAATGGGGGGAATGCCTTCAGCATCCAGTAAGTGGCGAACGATATAGTAGCTTTGCATTTACATGTCAGATAGGTGGTTTGGTTTATTACATTACAGTAGTATCATTTACAAAGGTATTTAAGTTTAATGTTCAATGAGCTGATAAAAATATCCGTAGATTGCGAGTTTAGGTTACAAAATGCGTCATTGGAAGACTTAGATGCAGTTATTATCAGGTATCAAACATGAACATTTGTTTGTTTACTCTCATGAGACACATGCCAAATTGAAAGCGAAAGTGAAAACTGTTTACGTGGTGTCCTCCAACTGGTTTTAAAGTGAAAGCGACACCCCCACTACCATTGGTCAGCAAATCCTGCAACGTTAAGAATATGTCTGCTTTATATTCTCAAAATACCTAAAATATATCCGCAGGAAGTGTTTATGGAAATAAATGTAAGTTACAAATTCTGTTCCAAATAATGATAACTGTAACTGCTTTAAATTAATGTAATAACTTCTCTTCCACACGATATACAATCGTTAAAAAATCACATTTTTTTCTTTTTATGTTTTAGTCATAATTTTAAGGCATTGTAACTTTCCCTAATAAAAACAGTTTTCCAAGAGAGGTATTTAAATTTTCCAATATAAAGCGAACAATGGACTAATTTTATCTCTAATGTAGTACGTGAAAAACGTTTTTTAATTTCTTTAACTCAGACTATTACATCTTAGAGTTTATACCAAAGCAAAGAAGACTTAGTGATTTTTAAGGGTCTGATGGAAAAATCATGTGCTGGAACTTAAAATCTAAATAATATAACCATAGCTATATGAAACTTGAAATGAAACGAATGAATTTCAGACAGATTATAAAGTCAATACATAACTTGCTTGTATGTATATTAAACAGAATACGACTTTACTAAAGACAGCTATACACAGATGGAAACAGTTCAATCAATTTGAAACAGTGTTTAAAATACTTAATATATTTGAAGTTATCATGCATAGAGTATTTTTCACAGCTGAACCGTTTTTCTGCAAAAAATGCTTATTAGAACTGATCAATTTTGCAATTATACTTTTGTTTGTATATACAGTATCATCAAGCTTCTTGCGAGAGCAGATTGATGAAAACATACCAAGGATTGAAGAATCATGCGCATCTGTTGTGTAATCTACGTATTGATACATGATGTGACGTCGCCTCTATTTGGCACGTCGACACCAGTAAATGTGACAGAGCACTGGCGGCTCCATCAGATGTGACGAAACATCACTTTGCCAAACGGTGCCTGTACCAGATATGATGACGTAGTCACAGCGTCTTCACTAAATGAGACAACTGCACCCCATAGCCAGGGTGACGGGAAGGAATAGGCAAGAGTGGTAGCACAAGGATTTCATTGAGGGGCTTCAAAGTTGCGCGGAGCTGGAGGGGTGGTGAAGGTTACACTATTAGACGTGTAATTCTGGTTCCAAGGGAGTCTTTAATCTTTCTAATGAATATAGTGTACATTATAAGAGAGAAAGAGCTAGACAGTTTTTAAGTTTACCTGGAAGACAGAAGAAGTCCGGCGTTCCATCTTTGCGTTGCCACGGAGACCATTTCACGGATTTATTTACCCATATTTTGTACTGAATATCTCGAACTTTATAGAATTATATTTATCACATTCTTGGAAAATAGAAATACAACCGTGAGGGTTGTGATAACCTCCTTAGCGCCAGGAAAACTCAGCGGTCTACACCTAAGATAAAAACCAATATTGAAAAAGGAAATAACACATTCATGAAATTTCATTTGATGGTCCGGGCAGAACGGATAGCTCAGGACACTACAAGGTTCAAGTCGGGAGGGAGAATAAAAGCTGGCAAGCAGGGGGAGGGAAAGGAAAAAGGAAGAACGCAAGAGAACGCATTGGTACGCGCCATAACACGAAGTGAGAACAAAGTCTAGTCGCCCATACAGCCAGCAAATAAATGTCCTGAGGAGCACATCGAAGCATACTGTCAACACCTTGTATGGGCTAGGATGGACCTGAGCTTTTCTATTTCTTCTTTCGTTGTCCATCCTCTGCGTTCTCACAAAAACATAAACGTAATTCAGTCGTTGATGCACTGTATACAATATAAAATAACTCTTGAGGGAAAGATTCTGAGGTACACTTCTGACAATATAAACTTGACCGGTGAGCAGAAAAATAGGCGCTATCACTAAAGCGTTCATGCAGGCATGAAAAAATAGGGAGGTAGACCTATGAAGTCTTTGATAATCTAGTATACACGTAACTTTAAAACAGAAAGGCCAACCTCTGTCGTCGACGGTCATCGGGCGCACACTGCTCGCGCGCATAAGGGAAATCAGTCCTCTTAGCACATTATGCGAAGGCAAATACAGTGCCGGAGCAGTATCCTGGGTAGTGTCCTCCAAATAACAGCCTACCATGAGGCATCTGAAGCACACGAGCACTCGTCTACAATGGCGGCTAGTACTCGTGAGGCATAGGAAGGAAGCCGGCAAATGACCCATGGATAGTTTGGAAAAAACAGCTTAGTAAACCAGAGCGGAGCTGAAATAAGGCAATACGGGAACAAAAGAGGGAAGTAGTACTAAAGGTAGGGACATGGAAAAAGAGCTAAGATGAGTAGAATGGGTGGGTGTTTGTCCAACAATGACAAAAGCAATATAATATGTAACACATAAGGAGCAATGAAAAGACTGGATTTATACTGTCTAAAACGAGAAGGAATTCTGGGAGTATAGAGTTGAATAAGCACATGTGTCGACAAACAAAAACATAATCGTAAAAACGAGAGAGAGAGAGAGAAATAGAAAGAGATTAATTGGTAATACAAATTTTGAAAAAATATTTAAAAATGCATTAAAGCAAGGGTTGACCATGGCCTCCGGCTAGCCTGAAACTAATGTAGTACAGGCATGGTTGCTGAAACATCAGTTACACATACATGTGTGTTGTTTCACTAAGCAACACAAAATTACAGTGAACCATTGAGCAATCAATACGCGCAAAACCTCAATGTAGTATACAGAGCGTTATGAGTAATTGCAGTACACAGGATAATAACAGCATATAGTACACCAAACGACTACTAATCCAAATGCTGACTCTCACTAACAATATACAATACTTGAAAATGAGCTGAACATGGCATATCCCTGTGTTATACTTCAAATATAAAAATGACTTAGTAAAAATAGTGCTCACACGCTTGTAAGTCATGCCTAAGGGAGAATATCCAGCACACCAAAATACACATTCTCTCACAAAACAGTGGAAAAAATACTCAAAACTCAGTAAAACAACAGCAGCTGCTTAATATTTCTCAAAATCGGAACGCAACAAGGGCGTGAGGCTTTAACTTGAGTGATCTGAAAAAACAACAAAAAACAAAACAAACGAAACAAAACGTGGCATCATTTCTTAGAACAGTACAATAATATCAATAGTTCAAAACATTATCACAATAATCAATACAACAATAAATCACACAATCAAAGACGTAAACAAAACAGCTCCTCAAGAAACTACCATGTACGGGCCCTGAGGCTTTTCACGTGCAAAAACACACAAAACATTCTTAGAGTCTCTGATAAGCCACACCTTAAATATAGTAAACATGGAGTTACTTAGAGAGAACAGAAACATCAGCAGAGCGAGCATTTCTGTTTCCAAACTAGTTTGGAAGCTAATCGGTTAGTATTGCCTAGAAGGCGAGTCAAACTCGGACGCTGACTGCATGTTTCGCGAAGCTATGGAAGGCATTTTTCGGTACTGGAATATGACGAGCATAAACTTAATTGCTGCTGAATTTAAATTGTCTGTTCAGCTAAATGTTTAAACATATACACGCACTAACATTTCTACACCAGCGCATAAGACAAAATATTACATTCAATAACATGTAAAATACACTATGTACAAAATGTAACAACCCACAGTATGCAACTCCATTTGCAATATAGGCGTTCTTTATACTATGCATACTATGATTACTGTATAAAACCAAAACCAGTCTCTTTGACAAATGCAGTCCTGTTAAAGTGAGCAAAAATATATATTCTGAGGTTATGAAAAGCATATGATCTCCGATTGTGACTTAAACCCTGTTTAAACTGAGAATATTTTCTCTCTACGTCGCACGGCGTCGTAGAGACAAATTTAAAGTATTTATATTCTTATACTTGGTGGCGCCGTGGCCGAGTGGTTAGACCGCTCGCCTCCCAACGAGGTGGCGTGGGTTCAATCCCAGGGACCTGCATGTGGGATTTGTGGTGGACGAAGCGGCGTCTGGGCGGGTTTTCTCCGGGTTCTCCGGTTTCCCCCGCCATTCATTCCACCAACTACTCCATCATCACATTTCCTTTCATCCATTTCACCAACATTTCATTTCATCTACTTCCTTCATCCCATACCAGGCATCGGGCTGATCACCCATCCTGGATGCTCTGTCTGATCCATGAGTGTCTGCTCCTCGACGGGCCTCTGACCGCAGGCACCCGCTTGTAAGTCCTGGGGGGTGTAACTGCTACATAAGAGGAGGGTAAACAGATAATGAATGAATATATTCTTATACTTATTATTATTTAATAGCTGAGTTTAACATTTCTTATTGTAATTTAAAATATCTTTAATTTCACACATTTCAGTAAAGCCATGATTTTTCTGAATGACACTTTTATGTTTTTGTTTTACGCGATCAGGAATAGACCCACCGGTAACCCTGTTGTTTCTTTCAGAGGCTCTGTGGAACCTGTCAACAACATCAGACATTTCACAACCAGATCTTTCCAGATAGGTAATTGTTTGTGGTAAGATATTGAAATTGTCTGAAATAAATATAAATCTTTGGTAAATTTGTTCTGAAACAAGTGATTTTACAGTTTTAATGGCAGAGGAACTTGAACTGTCAAAGAGATTAAGGACCTTAACTATAGATTCATAATATTTGGCATAATATAAACAAGCACCCAACCAAGTACACCATCATGCAACAATTGGTTGTGGAGGCATTGGAGTTTCAGGTGCAATTTCCTTAAGTTTAGACATACCATATGGAGCTTTCAAGAACACTTTTTTAACATTCGATATAAAATTGTCAACATCACTGAAATTAGCACGAACTTCCTCTGCAACCCTGTGAAATGTATGTGCTAAACAAGTAAAATGGATAATGTTTGAATGGAGGTTCTTCAGCCCTTTACCGGCTTTTAGCATGTAATAGGCACCGTCAGTAATAAAAATCAATACATTGTCTCGTTTTATGCCATCAGGCCACAAGGGAGACATAGAACTCTCAAAAGTTGAACAGTTGATGCATAGTTGACTTTCTCTAACACTTCACATGTCAGAAGAAACTTTTGTCCGGGTCCATTGCATGACATAGCTCCAACCACAACATGTGCGACATAACTTTCTACAGTATCTGTGGCCTCATCTATGGTTACCAATATGTTGTTGTTGCTCATAACATTAGATATGCTACCCAAAGTTTTGTAGTAGCAACACGTACATAATGCCCACGCATTGTAGACTAGTGGCTCTTTCCAGTTTGTATACTTCTCAATAAAATTCTTAAAATATTCATTTTCTAGTTTCTTAAAAGGTATGTTTGCAAAAATAATTTCGCGCAAATCACCTGACTGGTCATTAACATCTTTTTCCAAAGTTCCTGCAGCACAAAATAACTCCAAATGCTCCATATGCTTTCTACTGTCACAATGTATTTTTATACTAGTGCTTTTAATAACTTTCAGTTCTATTTTACAGACCTTACAAAATATGTTTACATTTCTTATACTGAAATAATCTTTTAAATTCTAATACAATACAAACATCCCTAGTGTAGGAGGCATTCTCTTGAAAGGCAACATGCAAAAAACAAACAAACAAACAATATAACAAAAAAAAAAGTATTTTACTTAAAGCATATGTTAAAATTACAAATCACGTGTAAATTAAATAAGCAGTAATGCAAATAAGGCATGTTTTACACACTTAAATCTGTAATATAGATTTATATAATTTAAATATGCAAACGCAAAATACATAGCATTACACTCAGTTCACAGTGAAGCTGTAAATGATTTCGTAACTTGCTGTTGTGAATACACGAATTTCACAGAGGGAGCACCACGATCTATGTGCAGGACAACCCTCTCGTCTCGATTACGTCACTGCTAAACCACAACGAACTACTCGATCAAACTATACGTTTGAGAACAAAAATGCTCGCTCTGATTATCGGATAGAGTGTTAACACATAACATTCATAATCCTATAAAGTGACGAGTGCGGAGGCACGCAAAGTCGATGAAAAGGTAGAAAGGATGAATTAAAACATAAACTGTATACTTTAATAAACAACAGGAAAAACTGCCTATTGGTGTTTCGAAGTTTCAGCATGGGTGGTCGAAGTCGCTGCTGTAACTGGGCCTGTCAAGGGTTGAAGTCGAGATAATATAACCAGAACTAGGCTTAACCAGCCGGGGTGAGCGGATTTCTTTGGAATACAAGGGTTACATATGGCTGCGGACCCGAAAAATCTGTAACTAAGTTTTAAGTAACATATAAGGAAATCAACGTGAAAGAGTAGGTTTTAAGCATAAGAAGTGAAACTTCAAGGATTGCTTTAGTTACGACATTCAACAAACAATACAAGCAAGATAACCCGATAGCAGGAAGACGTTACATTTCCTGTAGCGATACAGCCAGGTCGCACGGTCGAAGTAGCTATAAGAACTATGCTGGGCCGTATCTCGTGTTGGAAACCGTGAAGATGTATAAAATTATCTGTCTCTAGTAAACTAAAACACAGTGGGAATAGACTGCTTATATGCGAGGGTTTCCGGTGTCACCTTCTCAATTGTCCCACTTGTAAGCATTAGCAACCTTTGGCAAGTCCCGGTTAGGGCCGGTGGGATCCGCGAAGGTATAGGAATGAACAGCTTATACCGTACCTAGATTATGCAATTTAAGACAACTACAGTGTATCACAACATATAGAAAACACTAAAACTGGTATAGAAAAGAACAAGCCGCTTGGGGAGTTATAAGAGGTAAAGGCAGCACAAACATATTTATCAAGCAGCACCTTTGAGATTAACAGTAAGAAAGATGGAGGAAAAAGCATTGAAATGACTGCGTTTGGAAAATGCCAAAAGGCACTGGATAGATTGCCAAGGACTATAGCGAGTGGGAATATACAGATGATCTTCGTGCCATTCAAAGAACGCTGGGACTGGGCTTGCAGTTAGAATAGGTGAGTGCAGTCACAGAGGTGAGATGAGTGCGAAAAGATATGCAAGAAATCATAACGTCTATGCGAAAAATAATAAAGTGCTTAAAGGACATTATTCAGTGTGGATTGAACAAAAGGAATAGCAGCGGTGTATTTAAGTTGTTCTTTAGTGGTGAATATCGGATTTCTGCCTTAAACCAAACAAAACAGTGATTACCCGGTTATACTATTTATATACAATGTCTGATCGTTTGGGAGGCAACTGAGCATAATTTCACATACTCAAAATGTTTACAAAGGCCACCTGCAGACTGTTTTCTTCTTTTTCTCTGGTTTAGGGGAGCTGAGAGAAATGAACATTGTGCACGTAGTTAAAAAATGAGAATGTTTAAGAAGCATACTAAAGGCAAAGTATAGTGCTGCACTGTTTAGCAAAAGACAAAAGTTAACAAGTGCTGCCAGTTGCTGGGAAAACTGCGTTTCCTCACTCCCGAAGTTAATGGCATGGTTGTCAGGAATGCCTCCTGTACCATACGTGAAAGCAAATGAATACTGAAATGTGTCCTACCAGTTTCATTTTGTACCTGTAATCTACAGTCACCTTTAGATTCTATCTGCACTGTGTACAATAAATCAGTATGGTGAAAAGTGAAAAAAACCAAACCTCTGTCAGTAAATGAGGAAAAATTGCAAATACTCCATAAATATAATGAAAAGAACTGCTGTTGGTAGTCCGCAATAATGAAATTGTGAACATTGAGTTACACATCTCTGAATAAATCCATCGCATAACAAGCGCGGAATATGTGTGCTTCTGAGAAATAAAATTCTAGGATGACAATGAGGATTTGTCTTGTTTTGTGTTGTCTTTTGTTATCTTCCTGCACAGAATGCTCAGGGGTTCAGCTACATCCAGGTTATTCTGCTTTCAAATAACAGTACAAATAAATGCATCAGCCGCAAAATTGCATAATGTATCAGAATATTTAGCAGCAAAATTCTGTGTAGTTCAATAACAGAAATTAGACGATTCACTGATTCAAGAAATTCAGAGAAAATTAGAAATGTTACCTGTGATTGTTATGACACTAACATTAATTACTCAGAGGAGTTAATTCTGTAAGCAGCCGAACAAACGTGTTAGTGCGATAATGCTCTAAGAAACTGAAAGCTTTACTAGATTTGTCTTTGAATAGTCAATAAAACATAATTCATACATCACAACAAATAGATAATCGCTATAAGAATCGTCTTAAAGTAAGGGCTAAAATCCCATTCAATTATCAAAATGAATCGGTAACCACGCAATATAGATAGACGAGGCAAATAGCAGAACTGGCACGTCAACGAAGTAAAGATGGACACTGAGATCTTGAATTTGTGTATTAACAATTTTTATGGGTTATTCTGTAATTCGATACAAGGATTATAATAATTTACTTTTATTTATAATTTTCATCAGGACTACGATAAGGAATACATTTTATTCATTGTTCTATAAGTCTTTGTTTTCCTATCATTCCCATCATTGCTATCATAAAAGAATTTGTACCTTTTATCATAGCGGTAACAGTATTGGAATTGGAAAGAATAAATACCGAAAAGAAATAAAATCCAAACCAAAATCTGAATACCCTATATTGGAACCAGAATTACAGGCCTATGATCGTTTTTATAACGAGGCATTGTTCACCTGAAAGAAACACATAGGAAACACACAGCACGCCAAAAAATTAGTGGTGACAAAAATTTAGTAGCAGCACATCTTTACTACTGGGAAAATATAATGCGAAAAACAAGACTATCCTGCAGACAGGGATGGGATAGTACCACAAACCCTGTGAAAGGAAGTGAGGATGGGCTCAGCCACAGAATGTGGAACCGGCGATTCACACCAGATGTGATGAAACGTCACTTTGCCAAACCTGCGCTTATACCAGATCTGACGACGCCACGGCGTCTTCACTAAATGAAATGTTTGCACCAGCTAGCCGTGGTGACGAGAAGGAAAGGGCAAGAGAGATAGCTGAGGTATTTCATTGGGAGGGTTATGGGTACGCGGAGCTGTTCGGGTGGTGAGGGGTGACACTATTAGACTGTAATTCTGGTTTCAAGAGAGTTTTTAATATTTCTAATAAATAATCTATACTACATTACCAGAGAGAAGGAGCTAGACCGCTTTTAAGTTTACCTGGTAGACCGAAGGAGTCCGGCGTTTCATCTTCACATTGCCTCGGAGACGGCACAAAGTTTTAAGTTTAACAGAACACATTTAATGACGTCACAGAGTCCTGCTAAACACGTGGCGAGGGTTGGGATCGACCGCCAATAAACGTCCCTTTAATTAACGTATCCTAAGCTGACCAAGTGGTTATCTCCGTAAATCTGAAATGATCATACCCCTGAAAATCATAGGATAAACCCTGTAGGCATAGGCATCCGGGAAATGACTCGCCAGAATTCTAAAACCAATTTCATGGATTTAAGTAAACAAATTTTGCCCTGAATATCTCCAAATTTATAGAATTATATTTATGTTACTCTGTAAAATTTTATTATAAAAATCAATAATATAAAGAAGAGTCACTGTTAGAATGATCAGTTTTGAGGAAATAGTAAAAGCATGCAATATTAGCATTCTAAATACTTTATCTCCCTAATAATTACAATTGTTTCATTAATTTAGTTCCTAACATATTTAAAGTCTTAAAATTATATTTTATTGTTAATTTTTCAGCTTAATTGTTTTTCTGTCTATATTACGCATTAGAATTCATAAACTACAGTAGTGCATTCTTTATTTGTTATATACAGTATTGTCATCAGCTTCTTACGAGAGCAGATTGATGGAAAGATTCTAAAAATTGAAGAATCGTGCCTATTTGTTGTGGAATGTAAGTAATGAGTCATATATTATTTTAACAATATCCTGATTTTCTTTAAAAAATCAATGTAAAAGAGATTTATGATAGAATTATCCCTTTTCAGAACACAGACATGCAGTATTACATATCTAAATATATTCCATCCCATATAATTATAATTATATAGTTAATTTAAAAATCTCACATTTAACATACCTAGAGGTACGTTTTATTAATATTTATTTTTGCAGCGCTTAATTATTACTCTGTAAAAATTTGCATTAGAATTGATAAACTATAGAAGTGTATTTTAATTGTTTCTTATACACAGTATCATTATCAAGCTTCCTACGAGAGGATATTCATGAAAACAACCAAGGAGCTGAAGGGTCATTCACATTTAACTGACTATTGGTTATTCTAGCAATTTCTATTTGATGTTCCTGCGGCAAGAAACTATCAAACCTGGTACAGCGACAACAGTGATATCTTAAACAATTCAGAAAAATCACCATTCAAATTATTTTTAGCTCATTCCCTTCATTATCACTATCATCAAAATCATCATCGCCAATTATAGTTTTCTAGAGCATACACACACAAAACTCGCCAAGAAAACATAAACACACATCATCTGCTACAACGATATTAACTGGCAATACACATACACTCACGCCATTCTCAAACAAACGTTCGCAGTTCACACCATTATCAGGTTTAGTTACATTACGTCAAGCACCTTATATAACATACAACAATAATTCACAACACAGACGGCCGACACGGCGGAAATTCAACTTTAATGAGCCAAACCTCACAAACAAAAGCACACAGTTACCCCCACTTCCAGGATTGATACGTTTAACCAATACGGCAAACGAAGGCTATAAAGCAATTTTAAGCAGATATAAAAAACCTTATCCAAAACGATACATTATCTACAGAAGCACGAAGATTAATACACAAATCAAACAATATCTATGTAAATTGTAACACCCATTTCACTCCATAGCTATGATCATAATAATATAATTCAAGACATGACAGAAGAAATTTTAGATTTAAGATAGTGCGTTTTAAAATTGCGTATTTGATCGCGCGCGCGAAGTTACCTGGAGAGTGCATTGTGGTCCGGCGCTTAGGTGTGGGCTTCCGGCCGGTCCTTCAGAACTAAGGCTCGCGCAACCAACCCGTTATGTGCCGCCTCCCCGCAGTTTTGGCAATTATTGCCCCAGGAGCTTCCTTTAAGCAGGCTCGAGTAGCTTCCCTTTCGCGAAAGTTCTGCTTTGTATGCAGGGCCTATAGAGACGCTGCTCTTGTCCGGACAGTTGTCTAAAAGGTTACAAATTTAGAGAGAAAGGAATTTGAGGGTTACATTTCAGAGTGCAGTTTAGTTGTGATTTCAGTTGTGAGTTTTGTTTCGCCAATAAAGTTGAGCTCTGTTCTGAGTGTGTGCAGCAGTGACACAAATGTAACGTGTTATGCTACACCGAGTGTTTAAGTGATAAATAAAATGTGTTTCGCACTAACGGTTTTCTCATCTGTTATATTCATGTCAGAAGTGGGATATAAACGCCACAATAGAGGAAATGATTGTCCAGTTATTATTTGAGAACAAGACCATGAAATGTGGAATGGAGAAGATGGAGACAACAAAAAAGGAATCCAGAATGGAGAAAATGGAACATGGTAAGGAGAATGCAAATTCCAGAATGAATAAAATGAAGGCGCATATAGAGTAAGAGTGAAATGAAGATGAAGACGGAGCTGTCAACCAAAATTGATGAACAAATGGCTGGCGTTAAGAAAAGCATGGAAGAACTCGGAGGAAAGGTGGAAGACCTTGGCCAACACGTTAACGCCCTGGAGGACTTCAGGAAACGGCTTAGCGTCCTGGAAGGAATACCTAACGACAGCGTCAAGGACCTGAACGCCATGATGCAAGGAATGCTTAGCGAAAGACTTACGGACGCGACACATCTGCGCGCGTCAAGCCACACAAATACGGCGGAACGTCAACTTTCGAATCTTTCAGCCGACAATTCGCCGCCATCACTGCCCACAACCAATGACTACCAGATTAGGAAGCCGCACTGCTCATAGCCAGTCTCCAAAGAAGGGCGATAGATTTTCTGAACGCAATTCTGTGTCGGCGGTGGCCGGAGACATCTGGGAGGCCCTAGAAAGCTGGTTTGGGAACCATCGCTTGGCTACAGCCTATCATAGTCAGTTGAGGTCAAGGGTGCATTAGTCAAGGAAGACGCTGCAATATGTACGCCCGGGCAATTTAACTGCTGGTGAATAAATCTCGGGCTAACCTTCCTCCCAGTTACATGTCCCAGCAAGCTCATTTGTCAGCAGAATGCGTGATTCTGAGATACGACAGCGTCTGTTGCTCGGCGATTATTAAGACCATCCACGAGGCATTAGCGGCCGCGATGAGGATGGAGGCGGCCAAGGAAACAGCTGCCCCCATCTTATAGACCAGGAGTATTAGGCACGACTGGGACAGATAATCAACCCAGGGATATGGAGCAACATCTTCAAGTGGTGTGTGTTTTGGGGGTGTGGCTAGCCAGGACACCTATTGAAGGTCTATCCTCAGAAAGTCGACGGACACGAGGGAAACGATTAAGTACCTGCGTGACGACGGACATGTCCATACCGTCATAACAATCTTCTCGAGTGATGCCGTGTGCTTTGGGCAGAAGAATGGATGACAGTTTCGTGGCGGACGGCTGTATACAAGGAACGCTGTGCCGCGTAATAATGGACACATTTACAACCCTCACCGTAATCAGGCCTGACGTGGCGAAGGGTCACGGTAAAATCGGACCTCCATCAGGTTGTATGGCATTGGGCAGTACCTTGCCTGTAGAGAGGAGCTCCTGCACGAGTTGACCCTGGGGCGTATCGTTGTTAGCTGTGGGTGTTCATCTTGAGGGTGACTGAGAATGTGATACCGTAAATGGCTACACTGAGGAGCCACCAGACGACGGTCGACATCGAAAGGAGTGTCTTGCGACTCGCCGAAACGAGGTAACATGTGGTTGTAAAGGGGCGTCTGGAATGTTAGCGGTCCAGATAACTGGTTTTGGACAGTAAGGCGCTATTTAATGTATTGTGCGTTGCCGGGAGGTAGATGCTTAGAGACAGCTGAACCCATGGGACACCTATTAGGACTATGGGCCAGAACGGAGTTGGGGAAATGCTAGCCTGTTACAAGAGTATCCCCGTATGACGGATCAGAGAAGCCAGCACTGCCGCAATATCTAGGATCCCGCCTGGAAGACTTGCTGAAGAGGGCGGCCGACCATCTGACCGCGGCACAGCTGGACAGGGTCCGACATCTGCTTAGACAATACCAGTCCGTCTTCAACCGAAAGGACGGCGATTATGGCCTCGCCCACAAAGTAATCCACTACATTGTCACCAGAGACGCCCGACCTATACGGCAAACACTGAGACGTGTTCTTCTGGCGAAGCAAGAGGAGGTACAAGACATGTTAGGAGACATGAATTCCAGGGGATTATCTAAGAGTCGACAGCCTTTGGCGCTCCGCTGTAGTCCCGGTGAAGAGGAACAACGGGATACGCTTCTCAGTGGGCTATACGAAACGGAATACCGCAACTCGAAAGGACTGTTTTCCCTTTTCCCAGATTTACGACACTGGACACTCTGGTTGTTGTCCAGTGGCTTTCAACCTTGGACGTGAAATCTGGAATCAAGCAAGTTGCCAGAAGGACAGAGAAGACCGTATTCTCGAGAATCTAAAGAATTTCGCAGTTTTCTGTTATTCCCTTTGGCCTCTGCAATTAGACAGCCAGATCACAGTGCCTAACAGAGCCAGTGATGAAGGGGTTGACTTACGACGCCTGCAAGCTATACTTGGACGACAACATCGTCATTGGCACCACCTTCGAAGACCATCTCGAGAACCTGACCAAGATATTACAGAGACCCCGGAAAGCCAACCTGTAGCTGAACGCGAAGAAGTAACAAATTCTTCTACAATAAGGTTAACTAAGGTAAACATAGTCTCGCCAATTGGGGTGGCAACGGCCCCCGGGGAAGGTTCGGGCTATCAGGGATTGGCTTTGCCGGAGGGATAAACGAGAGTTGCGCAGTTTTATGGGCTTATGGAAGTACTCCCGCCGGTTCGTCAGATCCTCATTCAACATCGGGGGGCCCCTCAATCGTGTGACGGAAGAACACTGGCCTTACACGTAGACAGAAGAGGCAGAGGAACCATTCTAAGCGCTTAACACTCTACAGTGCGCCTGTTTTTGGTTTTACACAACCGGGCGGCGATTTTATTGTCGACATTGACGGCAGCGACGTCAGTATTGGAGGTGTACTATCCAGATCCCGGCAGTGGCGGGTATTAGCGTACTACAGCGTGACGCTCTCCAAGGCCAGGAAGAACTATTACGTTACACGGTAGGAGCTCCTGGCCATAGTGAATGTGATAGAACACCTCCTTAAGTACCTGTACGGTCAGGCATTCCACCTGAGGACTGACCACCCCACCCTCACATAGCTGTAGAGAACCTAAAGATGCAGGCAGTCCGTTGATTTCAGAGGCTCTAAAAGTACAAAGTTACATCCTAACATCGCAGATGAAGGAGTCACTCTATTTCGGATGCCATGTCAAGAAGACCCTGCCAAGTGGAGTGTGGCAACTGCACTAAGGTGGAGGAGAAGTACCATATGCGCAACTGTACGTGTGATTTCGGGCGTTTCTACAAATGGATAGGATAGCACAGGTCTGAAGACGGAGCAACTAGCGGACGCCGAATTTAGACCATTCCTTAGAGAAGTGGTGGTAGAGCCTAGTCCGAACTGGAAATATGTCGCATACAGGAATAATGTGTATAAGTTCTACTGGGTCCAATGGGAGTCGCTGAAGAGCAAGGAAGGTGTGTTGCTCAGAGTTTGTGAATCACCTGACGGGAAGACCAAGAGAGAGCAGCTGATTTTCCTCGAAGTACGGTACGGAAGTCCTGAACAGTGGGTGAACATGTTGGACCCAACTGAAAAATCGACAAGCTCAGACAAAGTTACTACTAGTTGTGACTTCAGACAGACGCTAAGAGGTGGTGTCACCAATGTCATATATGCGCGGCTAGTCACGGCCCACAGGCTAGGAACCGGGTTCGCATGCAGCAGTAAAATGTGGGACCACCCTTCGAAGTATCATCATCGACATAGATGTTTCCTGATTCGACTGGGATAACACGTATCTGTTGGTGATCATGAATGACTTCATCAAGTACCGAGGTGTACGCCATTCTTAACCAGGAGGTAAAGACGATCGTGGACTGCCTCATAGAGGAACTGGTCTGCCGCTTTGGGGTACCGCTAGGGCTATACAACGATTGGGGCACCAATTTTGAATCGAAACTGATGAGTCGAAATACGAGAACAACGCCTCTCCACCCGGAGTCAGACGGCATGGTCGATCAGTATATGAAGACTCTGGATAGAAGAACACCTGAGGAATGACGTGGCCAATAAGCAGAGGGACTGGGATGTCATGTTACCGCCTTTCTTGTTGGCATACCGCTCGTCAACGCATGGCACCACCGGGTTAACGCCAGCCAGCTGGTTCTTTGGCTTGAAGAGTGATATAAATGCAAGCCTGGAACTGCCAGAGACAAAATAGGCTTAAAACAATGGAATAAGTTAGGAATAGTCAGTTACTCAGTTCGAATGAGTTAAACTTATGAGTGGTAAACATAATCCAACCCACGGAAAAATACGTATCTACTGCGGAGGTGGGCAAGAAATTTGAAAACAGGAGAAATATTGCGGAATTTTGATCAGATTGCCCAAATATACTCACAAGTTCAAGGTAATGACATATTCAATGTGCTGTCCGTGTTTCGACTACAAGCCTTTACGGATGAAATACCACAAAGAATACTTATTTCATAAGAAGTTAATTTTCGAACTAATGTTGATTACAGCTTCTGTGGTTGTTTGCACTTTAAAGTCGTGATCGTCCGGAAATGTATAAATTAACTACAATTGTCACTGCTTTTTTAATTCTCAGCAATATATTGTTTGCACCTTACTGCCGTGATCGTCCCGAAGTTTATACACTGCCGTTGGTGAAAATTGCAAGACCAAGAAGGAAACAAATGAATTCACTGAATTTAACGCCACAGGTTAGGTACATGACAAGTAACAAATGATAAACATTTCAAATCTATACATGACTTTGAGCCCTAATATTCTGTATTGGTGTGACCTCCATGTGCTGCAATTAGAGCTGTTATACGCCGTGGCATTGAATAAAAAAGGTTCTGAATAAGATCCTGAGGGATTTCCCTCCACGCAGTTTGTATTCGAGCCCACAAATCCGTGAATCTGGTAACTGGAGGACCGTGACGCACCAGGTGCCGACCAACCATATCCCAGACATGTTCGATGGACAACATGTCAAGCGAACGTGCAGGCCAGAAAAGCAATGGTACCCGTCGCTCTTTGAAGGAGGCTTGTAAATTCCTCGCAATATGTGGCCGGGAATTGTCATGTTGAAATGTGGCCTGTGGAGATGCCTCAAGCAGAGGGAGTACCTCAGGCTCTACAATCACCGTTAGGTACCGGTTGCTGTTCAAAGTGCCCTCAATTCGTAGGAGGCAAGATCGGTTGTTGTAACCAATGGCGCCCCAAACTATCATACCTGGTGTTTGTCCGCTATGCCGCTCAACAATGCAGCCCTCCAGGTTGCGCTCACCAGTACCGCCGGACACGTATGCGGCCATCACTGAAGGACACGTTGAAGCGGGACTCGTCCAAAAAGACTACATTTTACCACTCAGCACCCCAATGGTTCACGTGCCCATTGCAGTCGGAGGAGGTTGTGGTTTGTGGACAATGGAAGCCGACGTAATGTTATGCATACAACCAGTCCAACCTGCAGCAAACGGTGACGAACCGTTGATGCAGATACGTTCACACCTGTTGCAGTGATCCAGCGTCGAGCCAACACTGGATGAAGTTGTACGGTCCGTTATGGCTATGCGGACAAGATGACTGTCACACCGTGCTGTGGTCGTGTTCCGTGGTCTAGTACCCGCTCTTCGGTGCGTACGACCTTCATCTATCCACTGCTTCCACACACGCATCACTGTCGTAGCAACATGCCCTGTACGAGTCGAAATGTCACGGTATAACAAACCCGCTTCCCGGAGACAAATCGTTCTGCCCCGTTTGAACTCACTTGCATGCCGATAATGCTCCCTTTGACGTCGACGAGGCATACTGTCACTCTTGTTATTGTTTCCACCTCGTTTGACAGCTCTGGGCGCAACACTGACCTTGTTGGACCGACACGAGAGGGCTCTGCTCGGCCTACGTGTACCCCATCTCTCTGCAAATCTAATCATTTATTGTTCTCTTCTACATTTTCACTAAGTTTGGAGTTATTCTGAAAATTCTTTCTTGGTGTTGCAATTTTCACAGTAGATTAACTGCAATTGTGACTGGCGTTTTTTGTTCACAGTAATATAACAAAGTAATTAATGGAAGGAACGAATGACGGACGAAGGATCAAACGCAGGAACAAATTAATGAAGGAACGAATAAATAAATAAATAAATAAACAAAAGCATTGTGCGATAACTGGTTAATTTCCGGATCCGTGTTTGCCGGAAGGTTTTCCTTCTCTTTAGTTTTGTTTTTGTCATCCCTCCATTTTAGAACATCAATTTTGAAAATTATGCATATATTATTTGCGGTAGACAGTACTTATCGTAAGTTTTAATTGCCTTTACCAAATGATATATGATCTAGTTTCCATAAATAAGTTATGTATACATAATAGTGGCTAACCGAGCATAGTTATTAGACACAATATTTGAAGTTACTGAATACGAAATAATAAAGCAGGTCCTGAAACTGATAACTACACTGGTGTGCAAAACCTAAGGACGAGATGGGTAAAGTAACATAAATGAACTACTTGGTGGATGTAGAATGAAGGTGCGGGAGCACGTTGCCAGAGGTCTCTCACACGTACACAGAAAGCTGGACGTCACATGGCGTGAGTATAGCGAACCTATAATGCCAAATGCGTGTGGTCCCGCAACAAGGGGCAGTTGACGAAACAGGACAAGACGGTGTGTGGCAATTAGCGAGCTGTTACGGTGTTGTTCTTTGCAACATGGCCCGTAGACACCATCTGGATGACTTCACACGGGGAAGATTCATCCAGAAACTGGAATAAGGGCGAAGTGTGATGAGTGTTGCTCAGGAGTTTGGAATTGCTCACAACATTGTTTCACGTGCATGGGGAACCTTCCAAACCACAGGCACTACTGTCCCAAGGAGAGGTGGTTGTCGACCACGCTCAACTACAGCAGCAGATGGCCGCTACATTGTGCAACAGGCAAGAAGGGATCCACGCCAAACAGTGGGCGCAATTGCAACCACATTTAACAGGACAGCTAGGCACGCAATATTACTATACACAGTGGCACGGCGACTACACAGAGGTGGTCTCTTTGCCGACGGCCAGTACGTTGTGTTCCATTGACATCCGCACATCGGTGGCACCGTTTGCGATGGTCCCAAGAGCATCAAAATTGGAGCAACGAGGAATGCGGTCGCGTGCTCTTCTCGGATGAGAGCAGATTCAGTCTAAGAAGTGATTCTCGACGTATCCTCATCTGGTGAGAGGTGGGAACACGTAATGCACCCAGGAACATCCTTTAACATGATCGTTTATCGAACACGTGTGGGATGCTTTGTGGAGACTCATTGCAGCACATCCACATGCACCAACGACCATCCAACAGTTGTCAACAGCGCTGATGGAGGAATGGAACGCCCTACCACAAGAAATGCTTACCAACCTTGTGACTAGCATGAGAGCACGATGCAGAGCATGCATTGCTGTCCATGGTGATCATACACCCGTTTAAGCACCATGTATCTTTCTGTAAACCTAGAGAGCCATCATATTTTCGTATAGACTTTAGTGTAGCTTATGGTCTATTAATGAAAGTGGCATTTCCGTTCATCTCATCGCATATTTTGTTTAGTTGCCTACTGTAGCATGCCGTAGCAGTTCCCTCTATGTTCCTTGGAAGTGTTACAGCGTGCGAAGATTACTTTTGTCCTTAGGTTTTGCACACCATTTTAGTGTATTTACGTACTTATGAGCGCATTAGAGTAAAATATTAAAAATTGAACAAAACAGAAAAAGGTATGCTGCATTTAGCTCTGAGTGGTGCTTTATTAGTGAAATTAATGATATCATGAAACTTAAAATTTCAGTGAGTGTACTTACTACGTAATCAGTGTTATCTTCAGTCCGTCTAAAGTATGTTGAGATAAACGTCGAAGATAGTGGAATGGAAGCCTGATAAGCAATTTTCTCCAGTAACTCTTTCAAATATCACTAGAAACAGTCTGTAATAGTCCGTGAACAACCCCTCGGAATAGAGTCCCATGGGAAAGAAAAGGTCATGGAACAACAGCCGCCAGCAAAAGCATCTGAACAACTACGGATTAGGTATGTTTAAATGCCAATAAAAAGGTCCTATTAAATAGATGAGAAATAAATGCAAAGATACGAATGTTCTGAGATGACAGCGAAAACATCTCGCTTCATTACATTGTATTTCCTCTGTAATAACTACTGTATAATCTACCACAATATCCGGCTTTCTAAAACAATACTTAAAATAGCTAATAGTATTATCCCGACATCAGTAAATATGCAAACATGCAAAGTGGAGAGGCCCTCCGCCAACTATATTATTTTATCAGCGCGACATACGGATACATCATACATCAGTTGAGCGGAGTGTCAGGTAATCTGATTTGCCTGCGGCAGATGATGGCTCGCCGTCTTCGTTAATGAATGTCTCAAACGGGGCAATAAACCATGCGCTTCTTGAACCACTGGATGAAGATTTTATGATCCGGACGCGTATCTGCTGCTGTTGGAGCGAACCGTAAGGATACTTTCTTGTGTTCTTTTATTATTTTATGTGCTTATTGTTTTGCTGTTGTAAAGGATTATCGTGGTAAGTGATGTTTAAATAAATATGTGGTATCTAACCATGACTCAGGCTCACAGCATGTTTATAAAGATAGCATAGAATGCACGCCATAGGCTGTGAAGTTTTCCTATTTTCAGATTTTATCCTAATTTACTATGAGAGTAAAGGATAAGAGAGGTTTAATTCAGGTAATAAGAGTAGACTTTCAATGGAAACATATTATTTTTCTTGAATTGGTGAATAGTGTATAACTATACACATTATGTTAATATTAGTGTTACCATTAATTTAGATTATAAAGGGAATTTTTCCTCCTGCTCTTGCCTTCGATATTTTAACATTAGAAGTGTTATTGTTATAACCATATAGTAGACGTTTCCACCCAAAGTAAAGGAAAAACCTTTTCAAATGTTTGCCTTTAAATCGTTTCCATTTCCTATAAAAACGAGAAGAGAAATCAAAAGCATATATAAAGAAACTGCTGTTTTTTTGTAAAACATTGGCTTCCCCCTGCTTCCAGGGGTACAGACGACTCAAAATGCTTTCCGGGCTATGTAAATCTGGCCGCGAGGAGAAACAGCATACTGTGTAATGAGAAACTAGGCACGTTGCAGTCTCAAGTTCGACTTACCTTAGTTTACTTCTTCTACAAAGTTGAGTGATGTAAGGTGGTTGTGCTTCTAAAGAATAAACTTCATCATACTAATACATTTTCCTTTGCTGTAAAGAGGTAAGAACAGTGAAAATAAAACTATAACAATAATTATTTTATACATCCAGAAAGAACGAACAGCCACATTGTCGGGGATGCGAACTAAATTTTCGTGATTAGGGACATCACATCTTTGTAAAACAGGTGTATGTACAGGTTTAAGTTATACATCAGACGGGGACACCACGCGCACAGCGACCTATACAGTTCTATTGTGGCTACGTGCAGAAGACACTAACAATTTCAGCTCTAGGATCTTATCCACTGCCAGAACCTCCCAGAGTGGACGATGAACGACCCATACAACCACACAGCCCTTGAAAATCCTTTCCTTGGAGTAACCAACTGTGCAATCTCTTCGGCTGTGCCTCACACTGCGAAATCTGAAATACATCTGAAACATGAGAAGGAAACGAAATAAAAGATAAATGAGAAAAACGAAATCGTGGTAAAGGAGAAGCTACCTTGCCATTCGCCTGTCGACACAAAATCATAAGGTCAGAGTGGGCGATTGATGGAAATTGAACCCGGGACCTCCCCAATGCGAGCCTCACAGGCTACCGCGAAACCAGTCGCTCGGTATCACTATAAACTAATCAATGTGCTTCAGAAAAGTTTGGTTTACACTAGCAATGCTTTTATCTACTCATTATCGACTCACATCGCAGCAACGAGTTCCAGGATTAGGTTCACTTTCAGAGGCTTGGTTGTCGGATACCAGTGTGGGTGAGGTACTCCAGGTTCCTTCAAGAATTTTGACAAGTCTTAGGAGGTCTTGAAGGCTTCCATGTTACCAAATATTCACTGTGTATACATTGTCAACGATGTGACTGTTATAAAATATGTCTATGATAACAGCAGCGTTCATACTTCGAGAGTAACCAGCAATTGTATGAAGCAGCATCCTGAAATTTCTACCATTCCATGGCTAGTTATAACACCGGACGGATTTGAATTCCATAGAACGTATTTGGGCTATAATGGTAAACGAGTGGGATTCAGAGCAGAGATAACCAGGAGGTGTGGGGGTGCGTGCGGAAACGACCTCACGTATATGGATCTTCGTCGCTCTGTTTCAAGGAGACTGAATGTCGTTTAGGATGTAAACGGCTGGTGGAGTAGGGCTCTATCCTGGACATTTCTATAAGATTTTATACTTCTTACATGTGTCAAAATCAGCACCCTCATAGAATATAACAAGTAGCGTGTTCTGGTGGTCTACCTAAGGGGCGTTTCTTGCTTTTAAACTGCATGTAGTTTAACAATATCAGTTACACAGTATAACAATATACACAAACTTTTTGCGGCCCATGACGACTGCCAAGCTAGAAGAAGCAGCGCAACGGTAGCAATTCTTGCAAGGCAGAAAGCATTCAGCAAAATACAGCGAGACGTTTCTTCAGTTTTCAGTTATTTTCTGTCAAACAGAACATGTTCATAAGTTACTAACCAAAACCGGGAGCTGCTGCTGATTTTGTAGTTTATTGTACGTAAACACAATTTTTCGACATGAAAAAGAGAATGCATAGCTTGATGTTTTGTGTACCTCAGTGAACCTTCAATTTTCTTTCACACATTGAAACGGAGTACTGCGACCACATATGTTGCTTATACCGCGTGTCACAGAATAAACTATTATTGTTTACTCTGGATATTCTCTCATGATTATTTGCTTGGTGGGTTAATTTTTCTTGCTTAAAATAATTCATTAAACGTATGCAATTAAGCTAGTTTCTTCTTTGAGTGGAGAACTTTCCTTCCTCAAACGTGCTTCTTTCTTACAATGAAACTACCAGTATCACTACAGAAATTGTAACCGTGGCTTCTTTCAAACATGGTTTATTAGTAAAAATGTTTCGTGTGGCCATTGTGCAGCAAAACGCTATAGTATACAAAACCAACATTAAATACACTAAACACTTCACGCAATACCAGCTGGCTGCCGGACGTTGCACGGGTAGCTTTTGAACCTCGAATTAATTTCATTTTCCTCCCCCATTCTTTACGAAATTATCGTACAATGATTTGAAATATTTGTGTAGTGAATCATTCCTTTTACCTCTATTAGAGGTCTTACCCGGCATTGCATTTGTACAGTGTGCCAGCTGGCTCAATAGCGCCGTATTTATGTGTACAGATACCCTTCGTACGTTAAACTTGCAGAACTCAACGGTGCAATTTCAAGTAAACACAGACCAGTGGGGACCTTGGGAGTTAGCATGCGCTACACTCGTTCCATTCCTCTTGCTTATCAGTGTAGACGATGAGCGGATCGTGCTCATGGAGAGGCAGTTCCCAGTCTTGCATTACAGTGTGCAGTCTGTGATGATAGACAAGAAAAGTTTAAACACACCGAAAAGGTCTTAGAATGTTTTCCACTTCAGTTACAGAGATTTTCTTTTCGTGGGAATAAGCTCGTACTTTAGTTGAAAAATAACTAAAAAGTGTTTGTTTGATCTAACGATATCCGACCATAGTTATTTCATTAATTTTAGTTACGCTCTTCTTCTCTGGCATTACCCATTATACGCATTGTAGAGTTAAACTACAACATTAATGCTTTGTAACGAACACCACGAAGAAATGAGAGCACCTAATGTTTCACAGCCATTTTTTAGATTATTATTAATTATATTATTATTATTATTATTATTATTACTGCCGACATTCCGTATAGGAGGGTAAATCAAAATGCTGAAGCGCCACTTCCACGCCGAAAACTAAAGTAAACAGAATAATAAACAAAGCATAATAGTGCGTACGCGCTTCATAGCTCCAATAATGCAAACAACGTTATCGATGCTTTGCTTAACTCATTAACTGTGCTTATTTGCTTTACCCAAGCGATTTAAAGGTTCCTTATTAGGTCTACGGATCTCTATGACTGATGAGATTTGGTTTCGCTTGCGTCGCATAAAGAAGCATTTGGCATGGTGTAACAGCAGAGTGCAGAGGTAAGATTATTGTGGCATACGTACCTAGCAGTGCCTGATCAGCTCAATGACCAGCCTGCGTCTTTCTCGCACCACAGCCCATGATTTCATTAAAAGTTATTTTACTTCAGACGAAGAAAAAGATTCGGTCAATAAGATGAAAACGCTAGTTATTTAATGGTTGGTGCTACTGGTTCACTCCCAAACAATGTGTACACAGATATTGTTCTCCTCTACGGCAAGACGCGTGTAATGCTGTCGCAGCTTGGAGATATTATCAAACCTATCCGTCTTTTACCATATAACAACTTTTCTAATGTTAAAATAGCGAAGTCATTAACAGGAGAAGGAATTCATTAATAACTTTAATTAATGATAATAGTAATATTAAAATGTACTTGTACACTATTCACCAGTCAGAAAAAAGGAAAATGTTGCCACTGAAAGACTACTCTTATTACCTGCAATAAACTTCTCTTATCCTTTACTCTCACAGTAATTTAGAAGAAAATTTCATAGCCATTGGCCTTAATTCTATCCTATCTCGATAAACATGCTGTGAATCTGAATCATGGTTAGATATTACACTTTTTTAAAATTATTTTGCAGATAATTCTTTACAACAGCAAAAATATATAAAAATAGTAAAAGAACACATATCGTCCACAGCAGCAGATACGCCCGGAGCATAAAATCTTGATTAGATGCCTCAAAAACCGCATGGCTTATTGCCCTGTTCGAGACATTTATTAAACGTAGAAACAAATCATCCTCGTGGCAAGCAAATCAGATTTCCTGACTGGCATTATCTGTATCTGTGTGTCGCGCTGATACAATAATATAGTTGGTGGTGGGCCTCTGCACTTTGCATGTTTGCATGTTTACTGATGTCGGGGCAATGCCATATACTATTTTAAGTATTTGTTTTTAGAACGCCGGATATAGTGGTAAATACACCATAGTTAGTTGCAGAGGAAATGTAATGAAGCGAGACGTTTTCTCTGTCAGCTCACAGCATTAGCTAATTTTGGATTTATTTCTCTTCCGGTTGTTTTGACCCTACTATAATAGGCGTTCTTGGCGTTTTAACACTCATAAACTGTAGTTTTTCGGATATTTTTCTGGCACCTGTGGTTCCATGAATTTTTCTTTCCCACGTGACTCTAGTCCAAGGGGTTGTTCACGGACTGGTACACAGTGTTTCTGGTGCTACTTGAAAGGCGTTACCAAAAACAATTGGTTATCAGGCTTCCATTCCTCTGACCTTTAAGTATACAACGTGAAAAGGTGCATCTGCATTCGTTAGACTCATTCTTCGATGTATACCTCAACACACTATACAGGGACTGAGCATAACATTGATTACGTAGTTAGTATAATTGTCACAGAAGATTTATGATGTGATGATTAATTTCACTGATAAAGCACCACTTCGAGGTAAACGTAAAATACCTTTTTCTCTTTGTTAAATTTTTAACATTTTGCTGTAATGTGGTCATAAGCACGCAGATAAGCTAGTTAGCACATTTAGAACGTGATTTATTTTTTCCTCTTTCAGTAACTTCAAAATATCGTGTCTAATAACTAGGCTTGGTTAGCCAGTATTATGAAGAGATAGCTTATTTATTGTGAGTAGGTCATTATATCATTTGAAAAAGTTGATTTAAAGTACGCTAACTTCTGTCCACTGCATATAATATATGCAGCATTTTCAAAAGCGATGGTCTAAAATGGTGGGATGACAAAAGCAAAAGTAAAGGGAAGGAAAATCGTTCCGGCTACACGCATCCGGAAATTAAACCTTTCCGGATAATTTGTTTATTTATTGCAGCAACCCTTGGAACTATTCGCGCCGGTGGTTGCAGAGAGTGGGATCGGATGCTAGAGTCGGCGGGACCGAAGGGAAGGACGCGATGAGGAAACACGTGGAAGGGGGTGTGAAATAAGTACTCGGGATTCTATAAAAACCTACTAACTATATTCTTGGATAAGCTATTGTGATTGAGGGATCTCAAACACTCCTTGCGCGAGCTTAACGGCACCTACACATGAGTTACCTTTAGAATTCTGATAGAACTTGAGAAACACAGTTTTAAGCATTAAATAGTTAGGTTTGGGTACGGAACTCTAAACAGACGTTGCCTCTGCGTCGTAGCGAGTCGTGGAGAGAATTGGGAGAGTTGACTTACTTATGCGGCCAATAAGTATGCCTTCAAGAGACAACTCAGCAACCTGATACCCTCAATGCTAGCGCTCCCTTGATTGCACCACTCTTTGAAACATAACACAATCTTATACAACTCACCGTCCTTAGATCGAGCGCCACAGTGGATCGCTACATCACCCCCTGGGTTGGAAAATTCCGACCCCGGAATAATTTAGAAAAGGCAGAAAGGGAGGAAGCACTGCGTCTTCTGGGGCATACATCATGCTCCATGCACGGACCTAAGAAGGATAAGGCGTTGCAACACATTCAGCTGACTGAAGTAAAATGTTGGTTGGCTAGCCCTTTGTCATGTTCAGTTCCTGCGTAAGATCTGGAAGTCACAGGAAAGACTTTTCAGGGGTTACACATCATAGGGTGATGGGGTAACTGTTTTCCTGTCAGTACATTGATTTTCTGCGGTCCCCTCCCGTAAGTGAACGATGTACAGAGTCCTTTGGACCTTCTTGCCAATATCTTCTGTTGTGTTCGCACATTTCGATTGACTGCCGGGTTCCCCGATGTCTCACGAACCTTTGTCCGTCAGCGGTGAGTTGTAGACAGATAACTACTTCGGCGTTTCAAATGCTGACCCATGAATGGCGCTTCCATGCCATGTCTTAACGTTGGTTTGCGTTATGTTGTGTGTGTCGTTTTTAGGATCCTCTCCGGCGTTCTGTGTTCCTCCGCCTGCCTTCGTAATCCCGACTGGACTGTTGAGGGAGGTTTGTTTCCAGGAAGAAGATATTTTAAAAGAGGTAGTTTAGTTCCGTCCTTGGGAATGAGTATCTAGTGAGTGACGGGTGTGGGAGTTAAATTTTGAAAATGTGTCTCCCTACCGACTGTTCTCCTATCTCCTAAATTTAAAAACCGAGGAGAGAAAAAAGGTTGTTTTTGACTTACTCTTCAGGTATCTCGTGGTGTTTGATGAGCTCCTGCGAGTATTAGTCTGACTGTATATTTTTATTTTTACAAAATTTGTTTTGTACATATTACATTCTTGCCTGCCCCATCTCCTATTTACACGTGTTACCAAAATAATAATAATAATAATAATAATAATAATAATAATAATAATAATAATAATAATAATAATAATAATAATAATAATAATAATAATAATGTTACATTGGTTGTGTGAGGGGGTGAGTGCGTTATTTGGTCTATTTTCTTCTATTCCTCTGTATTGTTACTGCTGCCTGGTTCTCCTTTGACCCATCTAGCGTTTGTTGTTCCACCGTGGTGTGCCTTGTTATTCTTTGGTGCACACCGTATTTCCTCTGGTCAGCCATATTTTCCCTTCCACTCCCGTGGATCTGAAGCACTTTACCAGTTGTATTACTTGTCAGTTTAAAGCAGCTAAAAGTTCCTCCTTATCGTTTGTTTTATTTTGTATTTCGTTTATCTAATCCTTTTGGAGGGTCTCTGTTCTCTGTGATACGTTGTACCTTACTATGTTCTTTTCCCCTCACCTCCTGTCATCGTATACTTCTTTGCCTCTAATTGCTCACTTCTACTGATTAGGAACCTTATAACTCTCTTCTTTCATACGATGTGCGTGTATACCGCCTGGCTGATCCGTCCTGAGATGGGATTCCTTTTTCCTTAAGACTCCCTACCTGGAGTACTTGTGTTCCTTTATCTACTTTTTGAAAGTTCTTTCCACGAGGACACATATAGGCTGACCCGAGAACTCCCCCTCTATTTGAGAACACAACATATTATTTTCCTTCATCTTAAGCTTCCCGTGCTTATTTTTGGCCTTCAAGCCTCGGTGGCGCAAATCGACTTACCGCCACCCTTGAACCATCGTCCTTTCCGCCTCCACCTAGTGTTAGTAATGCTTGATTTCCTTAAAGAGCATTTCTGAACTGTTTTGTATCTACAGCTGTCTACTGTGGTCGCATACTTGAAGCACTCTGTGGTTTTCTTTAATAGTATCTATAACCTTACAACTTGTTGGGAGAAACAAAAAATATCTTCAGAATGTTGCTGAGATCCCCTCGGATACTTATAACCTTGAGCTTTGAGAGAGGCGTTACATTTTTCTGTGGGAAATTTGATTATTTTATAAAAACATTTAAGCAATTTTACCTGTTTTCATACTATTTTTGTACTTATCCTTCCAGCTGGTCTTCCTTTACTCATCTTGCTAAGGATTGCCACCCATCTTCGGGTTCCGCTGTTTTCCCTTCCTGAATCACCTCTAAACAGCACTCATAAATATATTTGTTGTCCTACCTGATGTAAGATGTAGCGACTTATACGGCATAAATGCTTGACCTATACGCAGTTAAACCTAAGTATCATATTTCGAATGGAGTATATATGTATTTACAATGAAATGTGCAAAAACGATTTTCTCTCCCCATTCCTACTATTTCCTACTATTTACTCTCTGAATTGTAGCTAATGCAGGAGCCGCTTCTGCTCATCCAAACTTAACCTGCACGCGTAACGGACGGAATGGTGAACCAGAAATTCTTTACCGTCGCTTTTCTCTGCCGAACCCTGAAGTGTATTCAGTTTGCATTTCTGCCCTTAGCAGGGGGTGCGCTTCCTTTTGCTTTCATGTATCCTAATTCGTGTAATGTCGCTTGTGGGGGGATACGTGTTACTTCTTATACTTCGGAATGTGTGTATGTAATTGTTTGCTGTACCTCGTGAGCTTTGAATTGATATATTTGTGTTTGTTTAACTAATGAGAATATTTTCCCTAGTTTGCCGACCGTGTTTAGGCTTCCCCATTTCCTCCTACGCGGTCCGTTCGTGTTACCAGAATCAAAGTTCCATTTGTTACTGTCTGTGATCCTTGTGGTTCCGGGGGTTATTATTTGCATTTGGATGTTTACAGCACCACCTTTCAAAAGTCCTATAACCTATTGCAGTCATTATTGTTATGTATAGTATTAAAATTATTTCTATTATATCAGTTGCCTCTTGTATTGTACAACCTGTGGTGGCGCTTGAATTGGTGACAGCTACAATTAACTCTGGGCGTCGTATCAACGTGAGACCTATTCATAACGTGAACATGGTTGTCCAAGCGTATAGTATCATCAGAATTGGTGACGCCATGATTACATCTTGCCGTACTGTGTGCGTTATTATTCTTTGTGGTTCGTGTGATAAATATAAATGGCAATTACCTATTAGCATTTCAATATTGGATAAGATTCGTGAGCACTAACTGATTTGTGGCTCTCAAAACTTATCTTCGTCAGATTGCTCCTGCGTGTTTTTTTCGTGTAGGAAAATTCTATGACCTTAGGCTGTTGATTTTAAAATGTATACCACACTGCGTATAACATTTATTTTCTTGAAAATTTATTACTACCGAAGGCATCACACTGTATACCACAAATTACTTGTAAAATTACATTGTCTTGCTTTGTTGAAAATTGGTTAATCTATAATTCTCGCATGTAAAGTTTAGATTTGAGAACTCTGCTCCATCTCACTTAACATATGTTACGAATCTTATAAAAATAACAACTTTTAAAAATCAATGCAGCATTAGAAGTGAATATTCAAGCAGTCTAATCACTCATGACATCTATAGAACACTTTAGCAATAGTTTTGGCCTTTCATTAAATAAAGGCGTGGGAAAAACATAAAACTTTCATAATTCATGCACGTCTCCAGGAATATGCGTCTGGGGTATGCTGTAAACTTCTATAAAGATTAGTTTTATTTATGGATACTCTTTAAGTGCTGTGATCCTTAGCGTCCCATTCGATATTGGGAGTGAAAGACCAGTAATGTTGGTCAAAGGCCCCTTTATCAGGCTAGATCTTCCTTTACGTGCCGTAAATCTACGAGACGGGACCACCGGTTTTACTTGTCTTCCGAAGGAAGCCATGCTGAGGATTTTTCGCCCTCCGTCGGGTTTGAACCCGCGACCTCGGAAGTTAGAGGCTAGCATGTTAACCACTACACCATAGAGGACGACTTTTAAACTTCCCGTCTACATAAGCTTCATCATCATTAAAATCATATTCTCGAACTTAGCTTATGGGACCTTTAAGATTTTCAATGTTCAGATCTCCATATCTCAACATTGAAAATCTTACAGACGTGCGGAAACAACTGGTCTACATTCTCCGATTACCACTTGCATTATCACTTAAGACATTTTTTCCTGTGATGCCTCTAAAAACAACAGTTGGGTCAGTGAGTTACCACATTATCTACAAAAATACTTAAATTACCGCAAAATGTCCCAAAATATACTTCATTTTATTAAAGCAAATAACTCGAACGATTTTCAGACGTTTGAGAGCTCTAACAGACATGTAAAACTTAAAACTTAATTCCTTTTATTGCTTTCTTTCATCCTTTTCTTCTTTTTATTATTATTATGTATTATAACTTTGGAGCGAATGACATGTTTTATGATTTTATGCGAAAAGGGTTTCGTTAGTGTGATGTGAAGTGTGGCGTCAGCAGTTTCCACTCCTATTGCGTGTGGGATCCTCGTTCTGTTGCTTCGAAATACTCAGCTCCCGCTATGTATACCAAATATGGGTACGTAATGGTTCCCTTAAAGGTGAAAAGGGATGCTAATCTTCAGTAAAGTAAACAAATGCATTTAAGGTAAGTAAAGTAAATATTCCAGCAACATCATTATAACTAAACTTCGAGTAGACACTGGCCGCGCTTCCTGGATGTACTAGTTTATATAAATCTAACATGAAGAAAGGCGACTTTTTATACTGCAACATTCCTTTCTCTTAGCTCTGTTATGTGTCTATATATTTTTCCAATTTGTCTGAAAATGTAGGTCTAGTACTTTTGTGCACTCTGCATGCTTATTGGTTACAAATTACTTGTGTAGTTGGTATTGTAATATGTGTTCACCTATTCTGGTGATGGCGTAGTTCATTGCTAGTGGCGTCTTTGGTTTTAAGCCCAACGCTAACTTAAATTATATCTATAGATGGTGCAGCTGCAAACGAAAACTTATGCGCTAATTCTATAAGCATACTACTATTAAATTCTGATGATGCGTTCTCCAAAATCATGTCATAATGCAGGAAGTGGGTGGGTTCTACTGAATGTGGTATAATGACGGGTCTACTAACTATAGCATCTGGAATACTAAATGCAGTGATCTGAATCTGACGTGCCGTTGTTCCAATAATCAGTGTAGGGTGGGCGGGAAGAGAAAAAGCTAATGGGATTTATCCGTGGTGTAACGGAGGGGGACAAAGGAATTTGGGAGTCGTACCCCGTAGCCTCACCATTCTGTGGTGGTAACTTCTACTCGCTTCTGTATAGTTGTCACTGGGCCTTGCCACCTATTTGTGGTGGTTCTACCGCCGCTGTTCGCCATTTTTATCACAGCAGCCACCAAATTTGGGGAACACTGTATTCGGCAAACACACATTTGTGGAGGACAATGTATCTGCCGCCTCCAACATAACTATAGCGACCCTTGGGTCTGTCCGCCTTGGGGTTGCCTACAATTGGGGAGTAAAATCAGATGGTAGAGTCGGTTGGGACCGGGGAGAAAGACGCTATCAGAATGCAGGGGGAAGGGGTTTTAAATAAGTACTCTGGATTCCATAAAACCTACTAAATATATTTTTTAATAAACTAGACTTGGGGCGCCGTGGCAGAGGGTTCTGCCGTGTCAGAGCTAAACGGTACCCACATATGACGTATCTGTGAAATTCTTTTAGAGCTTGAGAAACACAGTTTTAAGGGTTAACTAGTTACGGTAGGGCACGGAGCCCTAAAAAGACGTTACCTCTGAGGCGCAGTCAGTCGTGATGAGAATTGAGAGAGTTAATGCACTTATGCAGCCAACAAATATGTTTTCAATAGACAACTCAGCAACCGGATGCCCTCAATGCTATCGCTTCCTTCATTACACCACTCTTTGAAACGTAACGCAAACCTATGCAAATCGCCGTCCGTGTATAGAATTCCAAATCGAATCTCTACATCAGTCATTCATTTAGTTGTTTCTTCATTTGCTCGTCCAATTGTCCATCTGTTTATTCCTTTGTTCGTTTATATGTTTTAAACCCGATGTCTGTAACAAACTGCAAACGATTTTAATATGTATTCATATATATCTAGACGAGCTTCATCGAATATTAAGGCCATCACTGACTCTGGTCTTGTCCTGTAAAGAGCTGGCGTATGCCATTTTGAACTTGAAGTTGATGAAGATCAAGAAGTATTTGACATATTTGTTAAGTCTTGCATGCGGCATCATTTCAAACAAATAAATTTGTAACAAGGCATCGAGACGTTTACTGGTAATTTTATATCGTGTCGTCCTCTGTAATCTAGGAGTATAATGCTATTCTCTAGCTCCGATGTCGTAGTTTCAAACTCGGTGGAGGGCGATGTATATTTTAGGGCGTAAAATCCTTAGCATAGCATCCTTCGGAAAGGTACGAAAGCTGGTGGTCCCGTGTCGTAGATTTACGGCACATATAAGAACCTCCAGCCTGAGCAAAATTTCCGGTCTTTCACGCCCAATATAGAATGGGACGCCAAGGATCATAGTAGTTAAAGAGCAGTCATATATGAGACCCAATCTAATTTTCGTCGGACCGCTAAGCCCTTTAGGGACATTTTGCTTGACGCCACGCTATAATTTTATGTTTTTTTCAGCTCATTGATAACTTATTCAATCTCCTGCGTATGGTTTTTATTAACGGTGCCTCTGGATGTAATGAATAACCTTAGTCTATTGACCATTGTATTTATATTTGTCAGCGTAGAGAATATTACTGAATTACCCCTTCTAATCTCCTTATGAAGACATTAAACTGCTAAACATGCGATGGTTTTCACTGTATTCTGCACCTTATTGTTTATAAATGGATCGATTATCATATAAGATTTCAATGTTTCTGATTTCCCCCAATCACTCAGAGGAGCTTTAAGCATGGGAGAGCGCAGCATATCATTATACCATCTTCCTCTGTGCATCTTAAAGTTTTATATAGATCGATTCTTTAAAATCCGATCATATATACAACTAACGATCCGTTTCATTTCCCAGTGTAATATATGAAAAACTAACCTTCTCATAAGTAGGGTATAACGATCCTCCAGCACTTTATTTCAAACTTAAAGCTCTCAAATGAATTTTATCTTCGCCGGGCAACTCGTATATTAATAGAAATTGGGCATGTAGGTGCTAGCGGGCGAACATATATATATATATATATATATATATATATATATATATATATATATATATATAGTCGAAGTCGTGTTAGATACAAAACTCAGAAATCTGTAGTCCATTCTACGATCATGAGATATTAAGAAATAAGAAATTACATTCAATTGGAGCTCCCAATGAATCGGCAGTCTTAGCTATCATTCAAATAAAGTTTTCGGCTGTTTGGTGTCATTATTATGCTCTCCAAGGATCCCAATATTTATACTGTCTTCGGATCGAATCTTTCGGGTCTGACATTTGATGACCCTGCTTTTTGTGGCTATCCATCATGAGCAAATTTATCTTTGATGTCTTCAGTTTATCAATCGGAAAATTTATTTTGAGAGCATTCAAAGCCTCTGTCTTTAACCTGATTGACTGTATCCTGTAGAGCTGATGCTTTCTGCATCATCAGTCCTTGACAATTATTAATTTTCTCGTGTAGCTCAATAAAATTAAAGCAAATATGTCAGACAGTAAAGTATCACACATAAATAGCGTCTAGTGAAGGGTTAGGTATTCTATTTCTTCTTTGCTTACTTTTTTACGTTATCTACTAACAGTGGTTGCATTTATGTTGCGTCTGGTTAAGCTTGGTTACACTTGGGAAAAATTCTGTTTATGTTTAATTTAGTTTTTGGTTGCGTTAGTTTACGTTTTGGTAAGGTTTTCTAGTGTTTTGGTTACGTTTGGTTATTTAATTTATCTGGTTTAGGCTATAATGTTTTGTATCAGTTTAGGTTAGACGATCACAGGATAGAATAGATTATGAGAGAATGGTCTAGGTCAGGTTAGGCTACGATAAATTACGTTCGGTTAGATGTAAAGGAAAACTATAAAAGAGACAACACATATGTTCATGTAATTCGTATATGTTGAGAGGTGTGAGATGAAGTACGTTGCCTTGTAAGTGTGGATCAGGGATTTTTAATTCAATAATTAATTCACTCTCTTTTGGAGTTCACTTGCCATGGTATTATATTGTGGCGCTAGTACAAAGCTGGAAAAGACGCCCGCAAAGAGGAGATTTAGGAATTAACCAATTAGACGAGACTTGCAAAACGCACGATATTGCATACTCCGAGTAAAAGGATACAAGTCGGAGAGCAATGGAGTTTTTTGGACGTAAAAATGCTATGCGTAGCTTCATTTGGAAGGGAAATGGAGCTGGGGGTCCCGTGTCTTAGATTTATGTCACGTAAAAGAACCGCATGCCTTTCAAAGAGGTCTCTGAGTAAACTTTCCGGTCTTTTACGCCAAATATAGAATGGGACGCTAAGGATCATATAAGTTAAAGAGCGTCCATAAATAAAACCCAAATTTATTTATTTTAAGGATAGCGGCGAGGATAGTAACTGCAATCATGAAGGCTAAGCTTGCAGTCGAAGGCAGAAGGAAGAACAGAAAGGATTATTACCATCGATACCAGTCATTGCTTATTTTAACGCTGCAGCTGGAGGAGCTGCTCAGATTGACTCTGCAATTAATAGAAATAAAGCTGTTGAGACAGCATGCAGAAATCGTAAGGCATATCATAGAAACGGAGGCTAAAGGAAAGGGATTTCGAAAGAGGAAGAATAAAAAGGGAAAAGGCGGTATTTTACCAATGATACCACTGAAGTTGGCTTTAGCTGTTGCATCCAAATTTCCAGGAGCTTAAAAAAGGGATATATATGCAAGGGTTTAAAGAAAAGACCATAATCTCTGACAGAGGATTGTACAAATATCGGAGGAAGCCCAGAGGAACATTAACACCCAGGGATATACTGAGGCTATACTATAACAGTTTCTCATTTTAGAGGAGTGTATATGATTGACAGACTACCTTGAATACCCCATTTCAAAGAGAGGCTTACAGTTAACCTTGACACTTTTGAAAATTAATTTTTATAAGGATATCTGTATACGCTTGCTTCTGGGATTCGCTGACACCAAAACTATTTCTACTGGAGCAGGGTCCGGATCTGATGATCTTCTGTATTGAGTATCTTATGCATAAACTGCGGTATTGCAATCGGTTCTTTTATTAACGGTAAAAGTGGACACTAGCTGTATGAACTTTTCTCTTGTCCCACCATGATATCACATCTCTCAAGAACGACGAATCCAATATATTTACCCATCATAGATATAAACTATGTAGTTCAGATCAGTATTCATGTGGTAGACAAGCACAGCAGGGTTATCGACTTCAGAAACGAAGTTATAATTACAAGACTCCACATAAGAAACAAAGGCAATAAGCTTTAAAAGACGTCACAGATACTATAATAGGACGGGTATAGCTCGCTTTAGATATGGTAACTCTCCGATTGACGCGAGTTAACATATGCTAAACGCAAGTTTCTTAAGAGTGTACGCTATAATAGATATCTTAAACGCAACCTTTGGTGACAAGATCACAAAGAAGGTGGAGCATGTCTTTTTACCACACGACACATCTTCCCTGTTTGCAAGTGGTGAAATTAGAATACCCTACCAAACTGAAGATTTGTATGTGCTACCTAAAAAAACCATCTTTGCATGAGGCAGCTCTCACCAAGGCTGATGTAACTTGTAATACAGCAAAGCTCACCAGTAAAGTCGTAGCCTTCATGTTTGATAAAATTCGTCCAGGTATGAATGCTACAACTCTAGACCGAACAAGAAATCCTAGAATTACCACAACTATATTAAATTTGGCTGGCGCTCAACCCCATTGAATCAAACCGTTTGCTGAATGCTGGATGGACTTATCCTGGTGCAAAGTTTGATACAGTACATGCAACGAATGAAGATTTCAATGATACAGTCCCTTTGTCGATGCTTCTAGGATTTTCTGATGGTCACACGGAGGTCATACTCAACAGCAAGATTGAATTGGTTCTCATAACACTTAAAGCTTCTAAAAATTGTGTCGAGGCTTCAAATGGAGAGGAAACTAATGTAAGGTTAACTAGAATATAATAGAGGATGCCTTTAATGCAACTTTCTGATGCTGTAAAGGTTCACACTGTTAAAATTGTAAAGGCTGATAGGCCTTTACACGTAGCATTTCGCTCCATGGACCCTCAAACCCAACCTGCTCTATTTCAGACTATCTATCTCTATCCTTCACCTAGAATGTGACAACAACATCGAAACTAGATAAGCCTTGCTTCGTTATAGTGGGAGTGCAGACTGCGAGATTGAGCGATAATAGTGGGAACAGTTCAGAGTTTGATCATTAAAACATAACTAATTTGCTGTTAATCCTCAATAGTGCATGATATCCCTACCATAGTTTGATCTCGGGCTTCAGAATCTCCAAGTTTCGTTCATTTTATAAAATAAACCGCAAATTTAAAAGCTCCTGTTATGATAAGAGATAATTGTCCTTTGTTGAAGATAAAAGCTTTCCTTCATCGTGCACCGTTATTCGTGATAGACTGCTCGCATCAGCCTAGGAGACTATGAATGGACCGTCAACATTAGACCCGAAATTCAGGCATCTGCAGATATCCCAGCCTAGACAGCGCTGAAATGTTTGGTTGTACATAACAAAGAGTTTACCTGCAGGACTCTTTCATATGTGATGAAAAAATTATATAATCGAATGTGTGAAACGTCTATACTCTTAAATATCATTACGTGTGGAAATGACTGTTTTTGAAAGACTAATAGGATAAATGCAATAATAATTTAAGTTCATATTTATAACAATCTTTTATGTCTTTTATTATACATTTCAAGCATTTTGTTTCTCTCTCTCCTACTCCCTGACTTGTATAACTCATCTAAGCTATTCAAAAGTCGTTTTGTATATGGCAGTGTGAGTTTTATATTTTGTGTAGTAGTAATATCTAAAGATATACATGATTATTTAAACAAGTAAATATGGGATTAATTAATTACCAAGAAATACAATAATATTGTTAGCGCAAATTACATTTGCGCAATATCCGACGCACTCAAACCTTTTTCTTGTTGTAGGCGGTTTTCAATCCCTGGAATTCTTTAAATATCATGTCCCGTTCTTATTTTGTAATATAGACAAGTAAATCGCTACCTTCACACCTTACGTAAAGGGAGGAAATGTCATAGTATAGCCCCATGTTATGTGTTGGGGATATGCCGATGTCGTCAAGCGTGAGGAGTTGATTGTTCATTCTTCGATGGCAGCTGTTGTGGGTCTTCGGTAAATAAGATAACGTGAGCGTTTTTACAATTCGCCTCTTACATCTGTGACTGCTATTTTTGGACTCTCCCAATTTTACTCTTCTTTCACTCCCTCCTTTTAACCCTGTAACATAAATGTAAACTATTTGAAGCTTGTTGGAAGCTTTGGCTTTAAGACATATGCTTATTTTCAGCATTGAGGGAGAAGAAACATTGAAAGGCCTATTAAAAATTGCTTCTAAATTACTTCTATCAGGTGCCAACAAGGGCACTATTTACACAAATTATGTATATAGCAGCATATATATACATAATTCATCTAAATAATGCCGTGTTGGGCGCATAAGAGAAGTCATGTAGAAGCAATACTATATACGGGGTGAATCACCTAAAATTGCAACGCTAATATTTCGAAAATGGAAAGTGCTATTGATGTGCAGATTTCACAGCACTGATTGGTATTTAGGGGCTCGTACATTTAGCCTATACGCATATTTTTAATAATACTGAGAAGGAGCATTTTTTGAGAAAACATTCCATTTTTTAGACGGAACAGTGCCTAGTAACATCAACAGAATAAAGGCAGGGTAAATTAGAATGTTAATGGCGTTTGTTGCAAGATTATAGTGCAAGTGGTTTACGAGAAATCTTATTTTAAAACTTTTACGCACCGACACTTGTACGTCTGATAGCACAAACTAAAGAAAAACAAAAGGGAATTACAATACTTTTGCGGATGATATCAAGTAAAGAGAACATAGCTCTGCAAAGGCTGTGTTCAAAATGACCACCGGCAGCTTCAATGCACGCTTCCAGTCTGCTATGGAAAGACTGCTGCACAATTTCTAGCATTTCGGCGGAAATTTCAGAGCAGTAATACGTCTTTTCATATCGTCTGGTGTAGTTGGTACATCCTTGTAGACAGCGTCTTTCAGCCTTCCCCACAGAAACAATTCTAAAGGTTAAGACAAGCTGTAGTACTTCGTGCACTATGTGCTGACAGCCATCATGTTAGTGCCACAGGTTTCTCCTAATCTGCAAAGGAACGTCTTCTAGCATCTGTGGCAGATGATCTGTCAGGAGGCTGAAATACTTGTGCGAGTTCACTGTTGCTTCTATTAACAAAGGGCCTATGAGCTGATGGTTCACTGTTCCACATACACGTTTAAACGCCATAGACGCTGACGTCCTTGAGATGGTACTTGGCGTTGCTTTTTGCCAAAATCGCCTGATGAGCAAGTTTAACGGTGGGAGACGGACTAAAAGCTTTCAGATGCTGGGTGACGGAATGGATTTCCGCAGATCCTTTAAAAGCTTTATTTTCGACAAAGAGATGAAACTGAGGAGAGGAGGGAGCCAACTTTATGGTGAGGCTTACTTTGTTGAGAACCAGGCTTTCCTGTCTAATAAGTGCGTTGGACAGGCACCCAATGAACTGTACGACCTTACTTCCCTTTGTAAACCCTTGCTTCCACAGAAAACCTTGATTGGCCGCAAACATGTCCATGATGCTGGCGGTGTCCATCTTCGAAAGGAGACTTCCAGCCGGGAGTTCCTTGCATCGTTAGAAGAAATGAGCAGAGTTTAGAGGTGCGTTGTGTAAGGTTAGCCGGGTTGGGGCATGGAAACGATGACATTGTTTAGCGACACTTCTACTTGCTGAAAGAGGGAAATGAGGACGTTGTTGACCAAGGTGATGTTATCCTCTGCAGCGATCGGTTTTTCTTCGCCATTCACGATCTTCATGAACAGCATTAGTTTTACATAGGTAATGCCCATGTAATCGTCTGCATTGCCGGAATAATGAAAGGTGTTTGGAATATTCTTTATGATGGTAATTTGTGGATTCGGATAAATGAAGTGATACTGCTCTACGTTAATTTGAACAGGAAGAGGTCCAGCTCTGAGCTAATGTAAACGGTTGCTTCGGCCATTACGAGAAACTATCTTGCACCTTTCGCATACAGCGTTTGGGCTTAGACTGTGCGAGTGTCTTTGTTTTGGTGCGTTTTATTCTCTTGATGTGCCTCATGCCCGAACCCAGCATGGAGTCCATCTTTTTCTGTGCTTTTCGCTTGAGATTCGAACCTGTCTCTTTGAGTCTCTCCTTAAGCGATTTTTCAGGAGATTTTCCGAAAGCGGCAACGTCAGCAAGAACGTTTGAGTCTACTTTGAGTGGCTCCTTTCATACGGTCTTTGCCCCGCGTTTTAGATATGGAAGAATGGTTCTGAAAAGGCCGCCTAATGCGGAAAACAGGCTGCTTCCTATTGGTAGCGCCTACCTCGGTACGAAACGAAATCTCGGTCGTCTAAAGCGCCACCCGCCTGATTTAAATAGTACTGCGTGGCGGTATGCGCATCCGTTATTGCGGTTTCGGGAAAAGGTGAGAACTATAGTGAAGAAAATCAGTCAGCAGATGGCAAGAGATCGCCAAAATTTCTTCCTTAAATCTATGTTCATAGTCTGCAAATCTTGCTGCATGAGAGGTACCTAATTCAGAGCATAAAATGACTTTTCATCGGTCATGTACGTGTTGTTACTTTTTTCGTATTCCAGTGCCACGCTCTCTATAACTTGTACAAAGCATCTCCCACCACTTGTGGGACCACTAGATTGCAGTACATGAACATTTCGTAAGGAAATCCCCTTATGCGGATCTACAGGATGTGTAGCATCTGGGTGAAATACGAGGTTGGTAAAGGACTCGAAGCCCAGTATTTTTGCTATTCGCAGACAGTAGCAAACTGTTAATGCGGTGCTTAGTTTCGGCGGGTGCAGCAGTTTCCGTCGGTTTTTGTTTTTCTGGTTTCGGGGGGCGTTTACGTCCGGGGTGGTAGGCGCAGTTATTGTAGGTTCAGCCGCAATATATAGCGGCGTAGCCGCCGGCTTTGATCGCGACGCATGTAATGGTTTTGACAGGGTATGTCCTGGCTTCGGTTTGCTAACAGGTTTTGTTTTCTTTTTAGGCGAGTCGCTGAGGTAATCCGTTTTCGTAGGGGTAAGACGCTTTTTTCAGCGCACCAGATTTGTTTTACAGTGCCTTCAAGTGCAATGTCATGTAACATATCAGGATGAGTGGCCGCATCATTCACGCTTACCTTTCCTTCGAATTCGTTGTAAACAAAAAACCTTTTACATTGAGATGGTCGTAAATAAGAGCGTTTAAACTATTTATCAACTCTTTTGGATGGTGTTGTATAGCTTTGGGCATATGTAAACTATACTTGGAACGGGTGGGTTGGCGCGTCATGGTGTACCTTGAGCCTATAATTTGGCTGGCGTGCTTTACGACATTGTAAAGTTTAACCAGGTGCCTAAACTTTTGGAGTTCGACCTCCCATTCTCCCTTCAGCACGACTCTTTCTGGCAAGGTGTTTGAAAATTGGGCCGTTGTGTTGTCTGTGAAATGGTCTATGGACGCGTTACTCACAGAGGTGGTGAAAAATGGTTGGCTTTTAAGCATAGCGTTTTAAGGGTCGAAGTCTGTACCCAAGAGTTAAATTTGGAAGGATATCCTCTCCAATTAACCAAAAACTGCTTGCTGCGACCCCTACCCCTGTTGTGCACAATGTGATCTATTTTAAGCGTTTCAGGAAGCACCATGTGTTGCAGTTCCTCGGCGTAGAAGTTGCCGTGTACGTCTTCGTTGGCTAGGTCCTTCAATTTATATACCACAGGAGATTCGTGCACGACCTTGGAAACCTGAAAGATTTCCTCTGTCCAATTTTGTTCGTATCCCTTATGGAACTTCATTTTTCTTTGAAAATACGTACGTAATCTTCGAATTTAAATTTAGCCACCCTGGTTTCAGGCATGCGCCTGCCAGCTTATAAATTGTCGTACACCTGCAAAATGCTGGAGGCGTTGACGTCTTTTGGGCCATCTTTATAAAACTGCGTGTGGAGCTGATGTACGACCTTACCAACCCCGGTAGAACCTCCACGTACCTATACCTGTGTTTGTGCGTGAAATACTTCAACATCTTGGTTTTAAGGGTATGGTTAAAGCGTTCTAAAACGCTGGCTTTGACATTACTTTTAGAAGTGTACTGCTGCACACCGTGTTTCCTTAGAAAATCGCGAAACGTCTTGTTGGTGAAGTCGGTGTCTTTGTCGGTTTGCAGCACATTCGAAACGCGCTCGGAAATAATAGTCCTAAAGGCCTGCGTGACTTCGTTACCTGTCTATCTTTAAAGGTACTGCACAAGCGTACTTGGAGAATACGTCAGTCACGGTTACAATGTACACGTAGGGTTGGTTTGTGTTCCTTGATAGCATTCATCACGTTAAGATCGGCTTCCCAAAGATCGTCTGTATTGGTTACGTGATAGTATCTATTGGGGAACCGTTTTCACACCGGTTTGTGAAAGGTGTGGAAACCTGAGTTCGAAGAAAGGACTCGATACTAGACTTTGGTAGATCCGTGGCTTTGCGAAGGGCATTTGCGGCGCGTGACCCTGCGTAGTGATCCGGCCGGTCGTAATAGCGCTTTATGGCGGTCCAATCCATCATTTACGCGTACAGAGTTTGCAACCTTATAGTTGGAGGTACTCTTGTGTTTTCTGGGAGACGGAGATTTAGGCGTCGCCATTTTAGTAGACGGTGATTGGGATAGCTTTGGTTCCTGTTATACCTCTACGTCTTCGTACACGTCGTCAAACTTGACTCAGTCATCCTCGTCATCGTCACGTTGCAGGTAAAGAAAGCTGTCTCTCTTTTTTTACGGGTCTCATAGTTTCCCAATTTATATTTCAGTAGTTGCATCTTTTTGGACGGGGATATATTTGCTCGGTGCACACTATCTATTTCTTTGGCTTATCTGTAGACGGATGTTTCTATCGCGTGAAGCTTATCGACGTTTTGGGCTGCGGCGATACCACGATCTGCTTACCGTACTTCATCATGCAAACTTTGATATGAGAGCGCTACCTAGCGAGGCCAGCAGAGATAGCATGAAGCCCTTATCTTGCACAAAGATGTCTTGTCGTTTTCGGGGCACTTGATCTCGAGACAATAGCTCTTTGGGCCCGTGGAGGAAACGCGAGAGATGTACGCATACTTGCCGTACTTCTCTAGCTCGTCCGTCATGTCCCCCAGGAAGCGCCTCACTGACGGCATCCACTGCCCCGGCGCCACGTTGGCGATGATGGAATCGGTGCTGAAGTAGGACACCCGCTCTCCCAGTCGTTTCAGATAAGCATAGAGCACCAGAAGCGCGTGAGACGTTATGTAAACTGCAATGACGGCGTTAGTCTTGGGGTTCAACTTGGGGCTTATTTTTTAAATGGGGACCTACCATTAGGGTCAACTTAAATTGACCTTAAAATGACCAACACACGTTCCCAAATAAAGCGCATCTAATGGCATTTACTTTCCCCCATAATATCCAGCAAATTTTATTACAGACATTTCTTTCTATAACGCTTAGTTTTGGAGATAATGTAAAGTCTCAACTTAAATGGTCCACTCTGTATATAATTGCTTCTACAGCACTTCTCTCAGGCACCAACCATGGCATTATTTAAATGAATTATGTATATAGCATGATACACATACACACACACACATATATATATATATATCTATATATATATATATATATCTATATATATATATATATATATATATATATATATATATATATATATATATATATAAAACGTACACACTCTGGCTGGCGCTGAGGGAGTCCTGTAAAAGCGATGTTTAATAGACTTTTCAATGTCTCTTCTCTCTCAATGCTGAAAATAATGTTTTAAAGCCGATACTTGCAACAAGCTGCAAATAATTTGCATATATGTTACAGAGTTACAAGGAGGGAGTGAAAGAAGAAGAAAGAGACGTGCAGAAGAATCGGATTCGCAGATGTAAGAGGTGGATTGTCAAAAACGCTCACGTGATCTTATTCATCGAAAACCCACAACAGCTGCAAGTGCAGAATGGACACGCTCTTGACTACATTGGCATATCCCAACACATAGTGTGAACATCCGGCTATACTATAACATTCCCTCCCTATACATAAAGTGTAAATGTAGTAATTCATTTGTCTATGCTACAAAATCAGAATGGGACACGATATCTAAAACATTCCAGCGATTGAAAATAACCTTCAACAAGAAAAAGAAGTTTGATTGCGTCGAAGATTGTGCAAATATAATTTACACCAACAATATTTATGTGTTTCTTGACAATCGCCTTAATTTCACATATACTTGTTCAAATGATCATGTAATATCTTTTGACATTGATGCTATAGGAAATCTAAAATACATATTGCCGTATATTAAAAGAAACTTGAACAATTTAAATGAGTTCTACAAGTCAGGGACCTCTAGTTTTTCGGCGAGTAGAAGAAAGATAAGGAAAATCCTTGAAATATATAATAAGAGCAATGCAAGGGTGCTATAATGTATAAACTCAATTTATTATTTAAAAATTATCCTATCACATTACTTCACAAACCACACATATTAGTTTTCACACCTGAAGGTGATAGTTAAGTGACCAGACTTCTTAAACATACAATTATGTAACTGTTTGCATCACATGTGAAAGATTTGTTGGCGAGCACTTTGTCATGTAAAATTAAACAATGCAGCGGTGCCTGGGCCGGGATATTTGTAGACGCTTGAATCTCGCGCCCGATGTTGCGGTCCATTTACGGACTCCCCGGATTGCTATGAGCAGTCTGTCACGAATAGCGGTGCACGATGAAGAAAATCTTTTCTCTTCAAGAAAAGATAATTACCTCTACCATAACGGGGGCTTTGAAATGTGCAGTACATTTTATATAATGAAGCAAACTGAGAGTTTCCGAAGTCCAACGTCAAATGTTGCGTACAGTATTTAGGATTAACCTCAAATTATTAATGTTGCAATGATAAAACTCTGAAGTATTATTGCTATAATTACTTCTCGCAGTCTCTCACTATTACGAAGCGAGGATTCTACAGCTTCAATTTTGTTGCCACATTTCAGTTGAAGGATCTTGTCGGGAATAGAGCAGGCTGGGTGTGAAGGTCCATGGAACGAAATGCAATCTGTCTATCAGCCTTTACAATTTTAATAATGTGAACCATATCAGAACGAGAAAGACGGATTACTGGCATCATCAGTTGTATTTTAGGTAAATTTACATTAGCTTCGTCTCCATCTGAAGTCCAGACACTTTTTAGAATTTTTAGATCTTATGAGAGCAAATTCAAACTTGCTTTTGAGTATGAACTCCTTGTGAGCATCAGCAAATCCTAGGCACATCAACAGAGGAACTGAGTGATTTAAATTTTCATTCTTTGCTGTACTATATCAACTTTTTCACCGGGATAAGTCAATCCAGCATTCAGCAAATGATTCGATTCCATAGGGCTGAGAACTGTATAATTTTTTATAGTTATAGTAATTCCAAGATTTCTTGTTCTGTCTTTAGTTGTAGCATTCATACCTAGACGAATTTTATCAAACATAAAGCTTATGGGAGCAAAGGTGTGCTTCGCTGTAATACGAGTTACATTAGTCTTGGTGAGAGCTCCCTGGATGTAAAGTTAGCTTTTGTTAGGTAGCGCATGCAAATCTTCAGCTTGGTAGGGTATTCTAATTTTGTCACCTGTATCCAGAGCAGATGTATCTTATAGTAGAAAAACATGCTCCACCTTCTTGGCGATCTTGTCACCAAAGCCTGGAACTTCGGTTAAGTTTAAGATATCTATTATAGCACTTTGTGGCCCACACCCTTGAGGGACTTCGGTTAGCATATGTTAACTCCACGGCAGTCGGAGAGTTAGTATATCTAAAGTGGGCTATAAGCGTCCTATTGTAGTATTTGTGACGTCTTTAAGGTTTATTGCCATTGTGTCTTATGTGGAGTCTTGTAGTTATAATTTCGTCTCTGAATTTGATAGCCCTGTTGTTATTGTCTACCACACGAATCGTGTTCTAATCTATATAGTTTTTATCTATGATTGGTATATATATTGGATTCGGTGGTTCTTGAGAGATGTGATATCCTGGCGGAACAGAAGGGAAAAGCGCATAGAGCGAGTGTGCCGTTTTACCGTCAATAAAGAAAACCTGCTGCAATATTGCACTCTATGCGTATGATACTCAGTTTGAATATTATCATATTCATATCATCAGATCCGGACACTATTCCAAAAGGAATGATTTTGGTGTCAGAGAATCATCCTAGAAGCGAGCCTATATAATTGTACTCAGAAAAATAAATTTAAAAGAACATTTTAAACTCAGCCTTCATTTTGTTATTGTCAGGTCTTATGAAGTACTTTATCATTCAACCCTAGCCTATCCTTTAAAAATGTACTGATATGTTCTCATATGAACTCATACGTTCTATGAGGAATTACAGTGGTGTCAGGTTTACAATCTCGGGTGCAAGGAGGTCGATTATTACCTTCATCGATATTTGGTATTGAGTAAAGTGATTCAAAATTGAAGACAGCACCCTGATTCTGACTTGAAGAATATATCTGTAGAGGGCTGATTAGATATGTTGAAATAATACGGTCTGATCTACTCAATATAACTATATAACCCATGTTGACAATGCAACAACTCTTAAGACTATTAGAAATTGCAGGTACAGGTGTATGCAGATAACTCATTAAAATTCTTATATCTCTGTATATTATACGTGATTTTAACACCGTGTAGATAAGTTTCAATCTCAGGAGTTGGTTTCAAGTTACCAAAACTATCAAATTAATACGTCTCATCACTTTCTTACCTTACAGCAACCCATTTTTTCCTTCATTTTCAGAAGTGTCAAGATTAACAATAAGCCTCTCTTTGAAATGAGCTTTCAAGGTTGTCTGTTAGTCATATATACTCCTCTAAAATAGGGAATTTTATGGTGAGTATAGCCCTGATTATCGATATATGTACAATGACCTGTTTGAGTTGTTTGGACACTTACCTTAAACCTTTGCCTTTGGATCCGTTATTTTTTAAGCTCCTGGAAGTTTAGATGCAGTAGCTAAAGACGGCATCAGCGGTATCATTGATTAAAGACCGCTTTTCTCTTCTTATTTTTTTTCGAATTCCCTTTCCTTTAGCCTCTACTCTCTGTTATGCCTTGCGAATTCTGCAAGCTGTGTATCAGCGGCCTTTATTTCTGTGGACTGCAGAGTTAATTTGAGCAGTTCCTTCAGCTAAAGCGCCTAAGGTACCAATGATTGTTATCAGTGATAGACATCCTCTATTCTTTTTAGTTCCGGCTGCGACCGCAACCTTAGCCTTCATGATAGCAATTATATCCTCGCCGCTAACCTCTCGCCCAAAGTCGAGTCTGATGGCTGAACACGTTTCTAGGCTTTCTTTGCAAGGATATTATCCACCAAATGTCAGTAAGAAGTATCCTTACGCGTAGAGAATGCAATATCGTGCTGTGTGCAAGCCTCGTCTAATTGATTACTTCATGGGTCTCCTGTTTGCAGGTGTTTTTTCAAGTTTTATGTCAGATCCGCAATATTTATACCCTGGGAAGTGAACTTCAGAGGAAGTGAATTAATTAGTGAATTAATAATTCCAGAGCCACACTAATAAGGCAACGTCCTTCCTCTCACACCTCTCATCATATACTAATTGCACGCACATATGTTATGACTCTTTTATATGGTTGCTTTTACGTCTAAGCTAACCTAACCTTACTTATCCTAGCCTTGCCTAATCTGACAGACTATCCGCTATTCATGTATTCTATCCTGTGATCGTCTAACCTACCCTTATACAAGCCATTATATCCTAAGCTAGACCCCAAAGTAACCAAACATAAGCAAAAACATAAGTGAAGCAATTCCAAAACGTAACCAAACGTAACCAAAAACCTAAACAAACTTCGACAGAACGTAACAGAAAACTTAACCACATTAAACCAAAACGTAACTATACTTTACCAAGTGTAACCAAAATTAATCAGACGTAAATAAAACGTAACTACTGTTAGCACCAAAAGCATGAAGTGACGAAAAAACCAGAATACTTAAAACTTCACTGGATATTATTTAGTATGATTTCTATAGTGTTTGTCGCTTTTTATTTAATTATCTTGAATTACACGAGAAAATGAATGATCTGCAAAATCTTACGAAGCAGTTGGTTTCAGGTGTACAGGATACAATCAATCAGCTAAAGACAGGCGCTTTGAATACTCTTAAAATCAATTTCCCGAATGATAAACTGTAGACATTAAAGATAAATACAAACGTGATAATGGATAGCCATAAGAGACAGCCTCATCAGATGTCAGGTCCAAAAGATTCGACCAGATGTCAGTATGGCAATAACGCGGTCCTTGGTGAGCATAAGAATGACACTAAACAACCGAGAATCCCGAGTTGGATGATAGTTGAGGCTGGCGATACTTGGGGACTCCAACTGAACGCAAACTATAAATTGAATGTGATTTCTTATTGTATCTGACGATTTCAAAATGGACTGTACATGTCCGAGTTTTGTAGTTAACAAGACTTCGAGAATATATATTCGGTAGTTAGTCGGCATTTATATATACACACAGAAACATACCGGGTGAGCCTTTTTAACCTAAGCATCGAGAAGTTTTGCAGTCCCAGCGTTGTACAGTCTGGCGTAAACACAATCCGCTGCATTGCGTCGTATCAATTTCGGCCGAAATGACTGCTTTGCACCGCTGTACGAGAAGTGACTTGCACTCGTAGCGCAACAGTGTGCCCGTTGGCCTTCATTTTTTGAAGGTCCCAGGTTCAAATACTGCCACTTTAAGGTAATTTTTATATTTAGTAAATGTAAGGAGAATTGATAGTTTGGCATGGAAGGGTCCTTTCACTTAATTAGTTTATTTATGTGAATTTGATTGTAACAAATTGTTTCTTGTTGGAATATGCTTAAATGAACATCATAAATAAATGCATATAACCTTGTAATTATAACTTACAAACACAAGGCATCATTAAATAATTTTACTATTTACACCTACTCTTTCATACAAAACAAAGTCAATAAATTGTTCCGAGAGTTTACATAATGCAGTATGTACATACAAACCAGATAACCTTTGCAAACCCATATTATGATCGTTGTGAACCTCTATGGTTCCCACAGATCGACCTTCGTGGTGTAGTGGTTACCATGCTAGCCTCTAGTTCCCGAGGTCGCGTGTTCATACCCGGCAGAGGGCAGTGGATTTTTTCGGGCGTAAACGCCCTTAGCATGGCTTCCTTTGGAAGGGAAGTAAAGCCGGAGGTCCCGTGTCGTAGATTTACGGCATGTAAAAGAACCTCAAGCCTAATAAAGAGACATCTGAGCATAATTACCGGTCTTTCACGCCCAATATAAAATGGGACGCCAAGGACCATAGTATTTAAAGAACGTCCATAAAAACTGGTTCCCAGAGTAGTGTATTTAACATTGACTATGGCATCATACCGGACCATCACACAGATAAACCTTTAGAATTTACCCGTTTCCTCAATGTGGTTGTAATAGCTGTTCGAACTGGCCACCATGCCGGCGGATACAAGATCTCAGTCTAATCATCATCACCAGCCTAGCCGGCGCAACATGGCCGGTGTGATACCACGGCAAGCTAAGAGGATGCATTCCCTGATCTGTTGAGGGGTCATTGGCCGCTCCTGGTACACAATATCTTTAAGATAACTCCCATAAGAAGAAATCTAAAGGGGTTAGATCTGGTGAGCGTGAGCGTGCTGTCCACCCTATTGGTCCATGCCGTACCATCCATCTCTCAGGGTAGGTGCTATCGAGATAAGCCGTTACACGATGGGCCAAATGAGCTGGCGCCGCATCATGCTGGTACCACATATTTAGTCGTTTTCGCAACGGTACTTCATCCAGTAGAGTAGGCAGCTGGTGTTGTAGGAAGTGGGTATAGTGATTCCCAGTGAGCTGGCCATCATAAATATACGGGCCTATTAGATGATCACCGAATATACCACCTGAAACTTGAATCCCTATCGGACATGTAAGGCAGCCTCTTGCAACCAATATGGGTTTGCAACGCTCCAGCAATGCATGTTGTGGCGATTTACATGACCTGTGTTTTGGAACCTCGCTTCGTCTGTAAATAACACAGTTGCAAAAAAAATGTGGATCTGGTTCAGTTTGCGTATGACGCAACTAGAGAACGCCACTCTCCGTCCATGATCCGGCTGCGGCAGCTCCTGGTGTAGTTAAACATAGGGTGAAAATGTTCATAATGTGGTATTCTCCAAGCGGAAAATTGACTAATATTGAAATGCCTGTGAATGCCCCTCGTACTACAATGAGGATGCTAAATGACAAGTCAGTCACACGATCCATCGTTGCTTGGTGACAGACAGGGTGATCTCTTCGTTGATGTGGCGTCTTGTGCGCTGCCCTTGAACCCAGAAAGCGGTTTGCAACTCGCCAAAATGTGCGATCTGTAATAAAGGTTCTCTGCAGAAACCTCTGTTGGTATAGACGACATGCCTCTGTTGCATTCTGCTGCGCTTCCCCGTATACTAACAGCATGACCAGATAATCTCTATTCCAAGTTCCACAGTGAGCGCGAACGGCTGGAACTTCGTATTTAAAGCCAAATCCACTTTCTAGTGTATTCCGAAAGAAATCACGATTTGCTAGAACGTTCTCAAAACATGAACAGAAATGAATAAAAGGCTCATTTATTTCCAAGCGCGATTTCTACTTCCGACCTTCACCATGAGTTCCCAGCCTGCTAAACATTGCGTTACTAGAGCACATTAACAACGAGTATCACCGTAGCCCTAATCAACGGGCTGGTGAATGCGGTGTCAGCACCTGCATTTCGCATCGTCTGTAAAATGCACGGTTGGGTAGTTACCAATCCGCAGATTGCGAAGGCTCACGCGGTATATACAGGGTGAATCACCTAAACTTGCACCGCAAATATTTCGGAAACGGAAAGTGCTATTAATGTGCATTTTCACAGAATTAATTGGCAGACAGGGGCTTGTACATTTAGCCTATAAATAGATTTTAATAATACTGAGAAAGTGAATTTTTGAGCAAACATACAATTTTAAATGGAACAATGCCTTGTTACATCAAAAGAAAAACGGTAGGGTAAATTAGAATGTCAGTGGCGTTTGTTGCAAGATTCTAGTGCAAGTGATTTACGAGAAAACTTATTTTAAAGCTTTTACGCACCGACACTTGTACAACCTGTGGTAGCACAAACTAAAGAAAAACAAAAGGGAATTACAATACATCTGTGGATTCTTACAAGTAAAGAGAACATAATCCTTCAAAGGTTGTGTTCAAAATGACCACCGGCAGCTTCAGTACATGCTTCCAGTCTGCTATGGAAAGACTGCTGCACACGTTCTAGCATTTCAGCGGAAATTTCAGAGCAGGCAGCAGTAATACGTCGTTTCATATCGTCTGGTGTAGTTGGTACATCCTTGTAGACAGTGTCTTTCAGCCTTCCCCAAATAAGAAAACATTGAATGGTTAAGATTGATTGCTACATACCTTCGCCTGGAGTACAAAAGACAATGTACATTTCTTAACTTTTCTCCATCTCTACCATGCCGCTGTATACCTGATGTAATTTTCCTGGCATTTCTGCAAGCTCTTCGTTTTTTATCGAATTATATTTTGATAGAAAGAACACTTGGCAATCATCGAGGGTGGCTACGATTCTGGTACCATATTTCGCTTCCACTCTTGTTATTAATTTTATATCAGATCTGTCTATTTCGAGACCCTGAACTCTGAGTTGGTGGGATAATGTTCTCTAGTTATCTTATCAAGGCAGTCTGCTAAATTTTCTGTAACAGACATTCATCACCCATTATTTTTCATGCATTATTCAGCTGGAAGGTGAAAGTAAACATATTTTCATGTCGAAATATATATGTGATACGTAGCTGTCTTATTTGTATTTCTCGGTTGGTTTAATCTGCATTGTATATTCTCGCAGCCTATCACCGCATTCAATTGAACAATTTATTGCATTTCTTTTCAACCGTATAAAAATTAAAAAAGATATCTTGTGTAGAAAAAGCCTAGTGAATGCGTTACGTTAATTTGCTTATCGTTTTGGAAGCCTTTAATAGTTGCATAGAAAGAGTGAGTATTGAAGGTCATGCACGTTAAGCTTCTACCATACACAAAGCAGCCTTGAGCTGAAGAACGTGTAGAGAAAGGAATGTGAATATACTACGCTACATTAGCGCCTCAAAAATATTTCAGATAAGAAACAAAGCTGTGCATATTATTTAATGATGTAAACTGTTCTTTTTTCTAGCGTGTGTAAGAGATATAAAATTTCAAAGTTATTATTTGAGATTATAGTGCATTTCCGATGTCGTTGTATTGCAGCCTCGAGTACAAGAGTGAGTAGAGAACGTCACATGGATGTAATGTTTCTAACAAGTACAAATCGTTTCTGTATAGAAGAATGTGCATTGAAAGTCATGTGAATGTAAACAAAACGTTTCCGTTTTCTAGCGTATATAATTCTGTCTTTACCTAGAAGAATGTGTGGGAAAAGTCTCGTGAAAGTAATGCTTTTAGCATGCACATGCCGCTTCTGTCTACTTTGAATAGTGAGTAGAGAAAACTATGTGAATTTAATGCCCCTAATATACACAAACCGCTTCTGCCTGTCTTGATGAACAAGTATCGAAAGCCATGCGAATGTATTGCACTATATTAGCGGTATCTATCTTATGTAATACTATCATTGTCTAGAGGAGTTGTGTAGGGAAAACCATGTGACTCTAAGTAAAGGCACTTATATCTAAAAGAGTGAGCAGAGAAAGTGATGTAAATGTAGTGTTTCTAACAGACACAACCCGTTTCTCTGTATAAAAGAACATATACTGAAAGTGTGCGAATGCATTACACTATATTTTCGTTTTCTATCGTATATAATACCACCGTTGATTAGAAGAACGCATATCGAAGGCCGTGTGATTGTAAGCATAAGTGGTCAGACAGTTCCTCATCAACGGCCTTTATAGGAAACATGTCTTGTTTCTCATTTAGTCCAAACTCATTTATGAACATGTTATACTTTTTCTCAAACTTTGGGATGTAAACCAATGTCGTAGGAAACGAAACACATGAGAAATCTTGCTCATCTTCAAGTTGCCGGCATTTGCTCACAAGTTGTGGATCCTTTTGTATGAATTTTGCGAGGGTAGCATTCATAAAGCATTTTTCATCAGGATAGTTCTGTGGGTTTATACACGCTTTTCTCGCTTTAACAGATGTTGGCAGAGGAATATAGTTGCTTCCTAGAAGGGGATTGTATTTTTTAATACGTAGCCGAATCCCCTCCACGGCAAGCAAAGCCCAGTTACTGTCGTTAAGTTGTGACTCCTCCATTTCAGTAGTTAATTTCTTGAATTTTACATCTCACACGGAATCCAGATGAGTTTGCAGAAATACAAGTGATACGTGTTTTAAAGGCTTTAGCAGTTGTTTCTCCAACAGCGTTCACAAATCGGCATTCATCCAGTAAATTAATTTTCACAGATTTATGAACTCTAAGCTCTTTCTGAACTGCTTGAATTATACGCTGCTTTGCCTTCTGTAGATAAACATTGATGTCCTTGGACGAATCACAGCGAATAAAATAAGATTTCAGACATCCTTCAAAGTCTGTTTCGTACTCTCTCATATCGCAACCCTCATCCATTATTGATAATAGTTGATATTTTTGTGGGCTCCATTTTAATTTTCTTGCAAGGGGCAGTGACTCTATACACATCTTCATGACGTTCCCCCTCATAGCTATTCTTGAAGAATCTTTCACAATCCTTACACGTGAACAGCTGCTTGCAGCCCATTTCATGTCGCCTCTTGTGATAGGTTTTCAAATTTACCACATTTGTTAGCATATTTTGTATTTGGAAATACTTCCTGGAATGTAGCGCTCTCCATCTCTACAATCTGCTAAATACCACAAAACTCCTGATAAATACTGATCAATATATCCTTGATCGACTTATTCAAAGGACCACACTTAATCACCTTGACAACTCGAGAACTGATCTCGTTTAGAGGAGACGATGTTCTCAACTGGAAGTAAACTAGCACAGTGGAGATCTAAGCTTTGTTTCCGTGGGGGGAAAATGTATTACTGCATTCAACTCCCAACCGATGTGCAATGGCTGGGGGATATGTGAGGCTCGCCTAGAAAAGCCCCTCCACGTGTTAGTGTGCGTTAATTATTAGTGTATTCCTGCAAGCTAGTCGGGTCCTGCATAACACCCCAGTTAGTCAATGAAAGATGTGATGCTGATATGCATTCCATGCGAGCGCGTCAACAGTTAGTTACCCGGAATTACACATGACCGTAGCGCCCTGAGTAGTCCCGGGTGAATAAAGTGCTAAATAATTATAATAACATCATCAGTATTAGTTACATAGAGTGAATGTATATTGATTTATGTTATTGCAGTTAGAGTAAACGTTATGGTTATATATCTAAACTAAGTTACGTGGAATGTCTTAGCCTAGGTTTGGTAAATACTGTTAAGCTATGGTAAGCTAGTTCTTGGGTTAGCCAATCGTCTTATAAGATCTTCTAGTATTCCTTCCTTTGGGAAGAGGGTAATGAATTCCGCTAGGGGGATCTCCTGGCACGTCCAATTGCTGTTTGCAAGATTATCTTGCTCGTCTTCTTGTGGTGCACAACTTAATGCCGTTCATTGTTGTGCCCATGCAGTCTGTACCACCTTGCAGATTATATCAATATCCAGGTGCTTCAAGTATGTTTCTTAATTCCGTCAGGACTAGTTTTCTCCTTTGAGGATTTATTTGTGCAAATCCTGAAAATATGATTTTGTTCTTCCTAATAAAGTATTACATTTTTCACTTCTCATCTTCGAAAATATTGCCCTATTTTTTCTTACCTCCACTGCTTTATTCTTATTAAAGACCTGCGTCTTTTTTCTTGTTTTGATATTTGCTAATTTTTAATTTGGTTTCCTTGTTAACTTTATTAAACTTATTTAAAAATCCACTTATAATGCTATCCCAATTTTCATCCTTCTTTGTTAGTTTGGGCATCTTTGTTTTTCGAGTTTCAATTTTGGATTTAAACACAGTATTATTTAGTTTAATTAACTGTAATTTCTTTCTTTCTATTGCTGTGGATTTTTATAGGTTGATCCCTTATACCTAACCTGCAAATAGAAATGCGAACAGTTTTGATTTCGGATCAAAAACTTCGCTACCGTAACAGAGAGCAAAATCTCTAAAAACTTCATCTAAATTACGTTCTTCGCTCTTGCTTACATATACCTGTTCCAGCGAGGTTAATAATGTTCGCGGTTCCGTTGGCATGTTTTTAGATTTAAGCTCGATTCTGTTGAAGAGCGCCCGGTATAGGAAATAATATTTTTTCTACATTTTTATATGTCGTCCCAATTACGTGTCTCAATGCCGCGAGCAGTGTCCTTCCTTCCTTCCTTCCTTCCTTCCTTCCTTCCTTCCTTCCTTCCTTCCTCAAGCCTGGTTAATTGCAATGTCAGGTCAAAGTTTTTACATTCTCCAGGAGCGTTAACCGCAGCTTGCGGGATTAACAGCATCTCAACTGTTGCCTGCATGCAATTTTCTAGCATTGCTGTATAATTTAAATGCTTCTCAGAAACTGTAATACTTCCCATCTCCTCTTTATTATATACTTATTTTTTATTCTCATTCCTACCTTTTAATATATATACTGTCCTTTTTCAGTTTTCTTTTTTTCTGGGCGTTTTCTAAAAATTTAACTTCTGTATTTTTTGTCATTTTCTTTTCGTAATTCTTCCTCCGTACTTGAATCATTCTCAATGATAGCTTCATAACCCGCAGAAATTTTCTTTTTTATATTAATACCCATCTCTTGCTCAGTTTTGTGTATTCTTCTTTTTAGTGATAATTAAGGCATCTTCTCACCCTTATTAATTTCATTATTTTGATTGTTTTCGTGCTTGGTTTTAAGTACTAACGCTTCCACTCTTATTATATTATTATCATCAATAACTTCCATCTGTATTGTAGAGTCATTTGTATTAACCTCCTTATTACAATTTTTGAATTTACACGTTTTAAATATCTACAAATTCTACACGGGGTATTTCCTCTCCTTTAATTTTTTCTCCACTTATCTTCATACAAATTATTCACTATAATCTGTCCTTTCTAAAATTCTATCCAACATTTTATGACGGACAATTTTCCTTACCTCACAACCTTTTTTCCTTCTAGCATATGGTATGGATGTGGCTTGTTGATCCCTTTTACTTCAGTTTTTCCGTGATCTTCTTCGCCACAGTGTCCATCAAGTTCTGTTTCTTTGCTGCAATACCTCGCCACATGGCCACGATCTTATCGTTTAATGCATTTAGCTACAGATACGCAGTTCTTTACTGAAACTGCCTGAAATCCTATATTATGTGTATATATACATACACACGCATAATACAACATATACTCGTATATATATATTTTTTCTTTTTTTTTCTTTCTTAACCCAGATATGCCAGACGTTCCACATATGGGACGGTTTATATTCCCCTCTGTTGAAGCAGTTGTAACAACATCCGCTAGACGACAGCCATGCATACATGTTAAGGAAAGATGTTTCAAGACCTCCATTTTGTGTGCACACTTCTGGTAGACCGCATGGCAGCTGGATTTGAAGCTAAACTCCAGAAAGTTTGCATAGTTTTGCAGTGTGCAACCGAAGGTAATATTTGATGGACTCATTATTGTTATAGATAGCTACAGTGTTCTTAGTTTTAGAAAGAAAGGGAGTCTAAATCATTATTATTAATGCTAATACTTATATTATGTAATCTGCTAACAACGGGGTTATGATAATGTTGGTGTCCCATATATGGGACGCTAGGCACATGTAGGTACTTTTATATGATAAGTATTTCAAGGGAAAGGAAAGTTTGTACTCGCACAAGTCTGTCGTTCAAAATTTAACAATATTCAGTATATTGTTATACATGCATGTGTGTGTGCGTGCGCGCACGTGTGCGTGTAAATTATATGCTGATTTAATTTTGTTTCATTTTAGGGGATCAAGTGTGTCGAAATGCTATTTTTGAGGAATCAGATGACTTTGACAGCCACAATGAAATTGGCATCCAGCTGCAACCACCTGAAAATGCTTTTAGAGATGTTATCGACGAATATTCTGGCGAAGAAGACAACGAACATCAACAAACTCCCTGGAAGTTTGCTTCGAAGTGAGGCAGAAATACATATTGGTGTTAATTCTGTAGAAACAGCGAGAATTCTGAGTCCAAATTCACGAAGAGCAGGATTTATAACTGGAGTAATAAATTGTGCTCCTTTGCAGGCAGTGATTGGAAAGCCCAAGACGAGCGTTTGAAGAACATTTGTCTTCAGTAGAAGGATTTTTTTCCCTATTTTATGATGATTTAGTGGAACCTATTTGATGGAGTCCAACAGGAATGCTAGTTAGCACGACAAAACAGGTAGTATAACCTCAAATGAAATGAAGTGCTTCATAGGTATATTGCTTGTTAGTAGATACATTGAAGTTCCACGAAGAAGAATGTATTGGGAAAATCAAACCTATACCGATAATGCATTCATTTCTAATGCAATGCCAAGAAACAGATTTGAGTTTTTAATGTCAAATATACATTTTGCCGACAATGACTTTCTTGACAAGATAAGTGCGACTGTGATAACTTTGCTAAACTGCGACCTCTTTTCACAGCACTAAACACAAACTTTCAGAATAAGGCACCTACTGAGGGTATTATAGTGTAGATGAAGCTATAGTACCCTACTTTGAATGGCACAGCTGCAAGCAGTTCATAAAAGGAAAGCCTATCCGATATGAATATAAATTGTTGATTGGAGCTATACGTGTGGGCTATGTCCTGTGGATGGAGCCGTGCCAGGGCAAATGTACGAAGTTATCTGAAGTGTACAACGTTCTAGCCTTGGAGCATCTGTGTTATTGGAATACAGCAATAAACTATTTGCCTCGAAGAAATTGCCATTTCATCTATATTTTGATGTTTTCATATCTCTTGAATTTCTGGAACAATTACACGAGAAAGGAATAAATGGAACAGAGACAATCCGCAAAAATAGAACGAAGAAATATCCTTTGCCAGACATTAGCGCAATGAAGAAAACAGCAAGAGGATCCTATGAGTTTTCGTAGTTTCAGGGAGGCAAAATATGACTGACTGCAAATGGAATGACAATAATGTTGTTACCATAGCTTCAAATGCTAATTATGTTGGGCCAATTCGCAAGGTTTCTAGATATTCTCAAAATTAGAAAAGGGAGGTTAGCATTTCTCAGCCACAAATGATCCATCAGTACAATAAACATATGGGAGAAGTGGGTAGATGTGTCCCGAATGTGAGCCTTTTATAGAGGATCCATTAGAGGCAAACAATGGTACTTCCCTCTCATTTCACACTGCATAGACGTCATTGTACAAAATTCATGGCAGATACACAGAAAACGTGGTGGTGAACTAGACGATTAGAGTTCGCAGAAGAATTGCAACAGCAGTACCTTACAGACATGGAGCTCCAAAACGAGCACCTGGTAAGCCTTCAAAATATGAAAATGTGGACTCCAGATATAATCGCATTGATCATTTTTGTAGCACCACAAGAAAACAGAACACGTCGACTGTGCCACATGAAGACTTCAACTAGATGTAACAAATATGAAGTAGGGCTGCATGTGAAGTATTTCCATGCATACCATACCAAAGCATCAAAGATTATTGTAATATTGAAAATATATTTTAAATTCCCCATTGTTTATTGTACAGTCAACAAATGCCCTTACTAGCATTTGTTCTGTATTTTCAATGACAATGTAATTTATTACTTGCCTATTGGAATACAAATCTTTTTTCTAGTGTCCAATACGCAGCTCCTTCTCTGGAAACGTAATTAGCATCTTTACCTGTCCTTTTTCCTAATGTCCCACATATGGGACACCTTGTTTCTCATTGACAAATATATGATCGGCGGCAATAACTGCTAAAATAAGTAAAACTAACTTGAAACAGTACTGTATGTTACAATTAAGAAAAAATTTATCCTGGAACTCACTTCAGGCATATATGGGTTAATTTACCTGACACATCCGCGACATGATGTACGGTTGCCTTGTTTCTTGAACCTGCCCTAAAAGGAAGTTTAAAATTATTCTCAAAATATTCTCTTGTCATTTTTGTTGAAAGATTCAGCTCGCAAATACTGTCCTCTATTTCTACTTCTGTAACACCAGACATGACATCATAAAATAACTAATGGATTTAGTTTCCTTGGAAACTCAATTTTAAGTCTTATCTTTCAAACCTTGAAAATCCACCACCTTTATTTTAGATGTTCTTCCATTTCCATAATTAGGCTCCTTCCTGCTGGTCGTAACATACAAATTTTTATTTTCTCTTTAAGTGGGTTCAGGTTAGTGGCTATTGCTTTTGGCAAACCCCCCATATCTGCAATACTTGTGGAAGAAATAAACAAAGTATATTTCTTATGTTCCACTGCTTTCTGGATTAACAATTCTTTCCCTGTTGGTATTGGTTGACTTTTTGGTTGCGCAAAAGTCTTAATTGGTACTCGTGTTTTCTTTTCACTAATTTATAACTGCTTCATGTTCACATTTTCTTTTTGTATAACGGCATTCTGGTGAATTGTTTTGCACCTCTTTGAAATATTTGAAGCAATTGAAATACTTCATGTTTATTTCTATTCTGCTGTCATTTCCCACAACGGAGTTTATCTCATATATCAGTAATCAGAGTTATTCTTCTTTCCTATTTCCATTTCACTTCGTTCTTTAATATTAGCTTCTTTGTGTGTAAACCCAGATCCTACTTCCACTATTTCTTTTACTCTTCCTTCTTCCTTCGTCCCTACAATAACTATAATTTTCCCCATCCACTTTTGGTGACGATCTACTTATACTAAATGTCGGTTGGAAGGGACTTATTTATATATATATATATATATATATATGGGGGTTTTACGATATAATTTTGATTTTCTATCAAGTGTTAATAAATTATATAACCAACTGAGGTGGAAGTAAAGTAGTATTATAAAGTATTATATTGGATTTTTCAATTTCATAAGATATACACCGATCATGGGAACAAATGACGCCATATTCGTGGACATTGAATTATAACAGCTGCCACACCAAACACAGTAGTGACTGACTGGCAGGCAATTTAAAGAGGCAATACACCTGCGCTCTAAATTAAAGGCGTTTTACTTTAAGTTAAACATATACTCATATGATTAACATTCCTGTGATATGAAAAACACGCACACACAGATTAAAAGGTTTTTCTTTCTTCCACTGTAACGTTTACACAAATCAACTTATTAAAGGTTCGGAATACTTAAAAACCATACGGAGCTAACGAAACATACACTGTGTGATCAAAAGTATCCTGACACCCCCACAAACATACGCTTTTCATCTTAGGTGCATTGTGCTGCCACCTACTGCCTGGTACTCATTATCCGCGACCTCAGTAGTTATTAGACATCGTCACACAGCAGAGTGGAACACACGGACTTCAAACGTGGTCAGGTGATTGGGTGTCACTTGTGTCGAAAGTCTGTACGCGAGATTTCCACACTCCTAAACATTCCTAGGTCCACTGTTTCTGATGTGATAGTAAAGTGGAAACGTGAAGGGACATGTACAGCGCAAAAGCGTACAGGCCGATCTCGTCTGTTGACTGACAGAGACCGCCGACATTTGAAGGGGGTCGTAAGGAGTAATACGCAGACATCTATCCAGACCATCACACAGGAATTCCAAACCGCATCAGGATCCACTCCAAGTACTATGACAGTTTGGCGTGAGGTGAGAAACCTTGGATTCCATGGTCGAGCGGCTGCTCATAAGCCACACATCACGCAGGAAAATGCCAAACGGCGCCCCGCTTAGTGTAAGGAGCGTCAACATTACACGATTGAAAGGTGGCAAAACGTTGTGTGGAGTAACGAATCACGGTACACAATGTGGCGATGCGATGGCAGGGTGTGGGTATGACGAATGCCCGGTGAACGTCATCTGCCAGCGTGTGTAGTGCCAACAGTGAATTTCGGAGGTGGTGGTGTTATGGTGTGGCCGTGTTTTCCCTAGAGGGGTTGCACCCCTTGTTGTTTTGCGTGGCACTATCACAACGCAGACCTACATTGATACTTTAAGTACCTTCTTGCTTCCCACTGTTGAAAAGCAATTCGGGGATGGCGATTGCATCTTTCAACACGATCGAGCACCTGTTCATACTGCACGGGCTGTGGCGGAGTGGTTACACGACAATTACATCCCTGTAATGGACTGGCCTGCACAGAGTCCTGACTTGAATCCTATAGAACACCTTTGGGATGTTTTGGAACGCCGACTTTTGTGCCAGGCCTCACCGACCTACATCGATACCTCTCCTCAGTTCCGCACTTCGTGAAGAATGGGCTGCCATTCCCCAAGAAACCTTCCCGCACCTGATTGAAAGTATGCCTGCGAGTGTGAACACTGTCATCAACTGGGCCAACACCATATTGACTTCCAGCATTACCGATGGAGGGTTCCACGAACTTGTACGTCATTTTCAGCCAGGTGTCCGGATGCCTTTGATCACGTAGTGTACGTCCGTCGCTCTCAGTAACCAGAGCGCGAGCTTGCAACAACTACGACATCTTAAAAATTAAAATTTTATTTATTTATGGACGCTATTTAACTGCTGCGGTCCTTAGCGTCGCATTCTATATTGGGCGTTAAATACTGGTAATTTTGATCAGAAGCCTCTTTATCAGGCTTGACGTTCTTTTACGTGCCGTAAATCTACGACACCGGACCAACGACTTTACTTCCCTTACGAAGGAAGCCATGCTAAGGATTTTTACGCCCGAAAAAATCCAACGGCCTCCGCCGGGTTTGAACCCGCGACCTCGGGAACTAGAGGCTAGCATGGTAACCACTACGACATCTACAGCAGGCCCTAAGTTCGTATGGTTGCAATTCCAAGACGTCCACAGAGCTTTACGTCCACCTAGATCTCAGCCTGGTAGTCTCAAACAAAAGCAACTCAAGAGCAAATGCACGGACTTCGTGCAATACTTTAAAAAAGTCACGCACAGGGTAGATCGCTTACTTAAGCGCCACAATATAAAAACAATTTTTAGGGATTTTAAGTGATTTGCTGCGCTCTGCCAAAGATTCCAGGTACCTGCTCACTTCGGCCGGTGTATATAAGATCCCTTGCGCCTATGGTGCGGCATATATAGTCACCCCAACGAAACGTCAACGTCCGACTGTCAGAACACAGGAAATGCTGCCGTCTGGGCCAGTCGGACAAGTCCGCGGTCGCAGAACATGCACTATGGGCGGAAAGGAAACACAATTCAATATAATGAGACGACCAGTCTTTCTTCTGCCGTACTATTACGCCAGACTACTACGCAGAGCAACAGAAATTTACAAACACCCGGATAATCTTAACAAAATGAAGAAGCTCTCAAACGGAATAAAACTTAGCCTGTGATACTTGAACATATTAAGCGGCACTAATACAGAAAAAAGTACGCGAGCCAATGAGAAACCAGCAACTTTGCAGGGGCCAATTCCCGCCCACCACACTCACGCATCATCCTGTCCAGCCCAACCAATGCCGTGGGAGCAGCCCGCCTATGAATAACCCAGCAGTTACAGCCAACGAGTCAATTGCGACTGAACCTTCGCCCAGAAGATTGAGCCCACGCCACTGAAGATGTTCACCGCAGATGTGGACGAAACGTCTGGAAGTCAAAACTCGAGCGGACACGGCTTATTATCCCGGAATAATTCACTAGTTATAGTATCAATCAATAAGGGCAACATTTGGAACACCTATTCTGTGAGTGAAGTCAGAATAACAGTACTCTTAGATGATAGCAAGCGTTCACACTCTGTTCCTATGAAACACGACGTGCCCTTATGTTTGAAGGATGTTTCGTTACGGCGAGTTAATGTTTTTATTTCTGCATATAATCCATAATGTTAAGACAAGAACAGCGTAAACCGAACTAAAATATAACTATCTCCATATACTGATTAGTCCAATAAAGACTTTTTAATTATTGGTCAATCTGAAAAGTGAGTTTATTCCCTCGAAAATAAAGTCTCTGTGTCTGAAATGGAAAACATTCTAAGACCGTTTCGGTCTGTTTACACTGTTCTTGTCTATCATCACGGACTGCACAGTGTACACTCTAGTATAATCCTAGAAACTCTCTCAAATTGAGCGCAATCCGCTTATCGTCTTCGCTGATAAGCAAAAGGAATAGAACGAAGGCCACTCATGATAATGCACCAGTTCCCAACTGACCTGTGTTTACTTGGAATTACCCTGTTGAGTTCTGGAACTCTTACGTACGAAGAGACATTTGTATAATTGAAATATGGTGCTGTTGGTTAGTATAATTTACATAAGCTAACGCTTGTTTGTATTTAAGATTGGCGAAAGTTTCTCTGAAAAAAAAAATAATATGAAAAGAACTTTGGTACATTGCTTAAATCAAGAGAGCATTTAAAATTCACATTGCGCATCGGGCGTTACAAATGCGTCATTCTGCTTGCTATATACGCACCAGAAAATCCAAACTGAACTACCAGTTTGAGTTATATAGTGTACCTAGATAAGTCAATAAATCACCAAAAGAAGTTTAAAGGGAGGGAATCAGTCACCCTGATATGCGTCATTCTCCTTGCTATTTCCGCAATCAGAAGGCCCAACTGAACTACCAGCTTGAGTTATGTACCTAAGTAAGTCAATAAACCACCAAAGAAGATTAAAGGGAGGGAATCAGTCACCCTAATGGTTTCTTTCACCCTTATTTACTAAAGCAACTGGTGACGCCCATCCGGCGGAGGGCGATGGATTTTTTTCGGGCGAAAAATCCTTAGCATGGCTTCCTTCGGAAGGAAAGTAAAGCCGGTGGTCCAGTGTCGTAGATTTACGGCAAGTAAAAGAATCTCAACCCTGATAAAAAGGCCTCTGAGCAAAATTATCGGTCTTTCATGCCAATATAGAATGGGACGCTGGATGCACCAAAGAGGTTTAAGGACCACAGTAGTTAGAGCGGGTCCATAAATAAAACTCAATTGAATTTCGGTGACACCCATGAAAGACTCCCGAATGATTCGCTATCCTTAATTTCTGTAAGTTGATCATTAATAATGTATTTCTGATGCTGGCAAACTTGATAGGGCTGTTGTTCTATCTCTTTTATGTCACTGACCTCAATTTTGAATTCAGCAATATTAGTTGTACCAAAGTCCTTCAACTTAGCGCCAAATAAATTATTATATTTTATTAAAGGGTTCTGCATAGGCAAGCATTGTTTCATATATTTTAGTTATGTGTAACTCTCGTTCTTACTACATACGGTACCACAGGTTGTGCACAATGGTAATACATGAAATTAAATGTTATCTGGGAAAGAAACGTTGCAGACGTAAGTTTAGGATACCGCCCCAGCATTTGCGGCTATGACTAAGGTATCCTGGAAAAAATCTCAATCAGGGAGCATGTTCCAGGCCCGATTTGAGTCCATGTCTTGACGACCTTGGTTACTGCGTCGGTACTTGTTCCGCTGTAGGTTGAGAGTTAAAATAAAAATTAAAAACATTTAAACGCAAATATGAAACATCATTTGTTTGCCTATTGGTTGCTTAAATTAGCGCAACATCATCCGCATAAGCTAATCTTCTACATGCAAAATTGCCTAAAATAATGCAGTAGTATTATCAGGGTTAGGAGGTTCATACATTTGAATATATTTTCAGTGTATGTTATTAATAAGCTGAAAAGCTGTTTTCCGTGAATTACGAATGTTCTAGTGCTCCGAATAAATTGTATTGCATATGTCATTGCATATTTATGCTCTTTTAAGCAAGTGCATTGTATTGTACTAAGTATTATATTTATTTGGCGTATTTTAACATTTAAGTGGAAAGAATGTGTAAAGAAATGATTTTAGTGAATTGGTCAGCAATTATTGTTTATTCCCAAACGAAGCAAACAATAGAAATAGAAATGCAACTTTGTCCTCATAAGTGTCACTCAGGCAAGTAAATCAGTGATTCACAATCACGTGAAAAGTGACTGATGCAATGCTGGGCAAGAGGCATGTGATAACTCACTTGCCTTTAACTAAAAAATTAAGGAAACCCCCGCTTCACTGGACTGGATTAAGCAATAAAGAAGTGTCTTGGTAACACAACCAGTTGGTTTGTGAATAGGAACGAGTTGTGATGACATTAAAAATGCCAAAATGAAGCCAACTAATACGAACAGGCTTAAGAGTTTTCAAAGTGAATTTTCTAGTGATCTTATTAGTACACATGGTAGAGTTTTATACCGTAAGGCATATGAAAAGGCTTTTGAAAGTGAAAACAATTTTCAGGTGGCTCAACATATTAAAACCGCAAAACAGAAGGAAATGGCTGTGAAAAGTATGACAAAAGTTGAAGTTTCCAAAGTCTATTATTCGAGGTTACGGCAAATATGAGTTACACAGTTTATCTGATCTTTGCGAAGCATTCCTAGCAGTAACATTTCTTTAGGGAAAATAAATAACCTAATTTGGGTAATTTTTAGAAAAGTACACCAAACAACATGTGCCTGACCAAGTTACCTAACGTAAAACAGAAGTCCTTCGATAGCATGATGTAATGTCAACTTGAAAATTAAGTTAGCAAATGGGTTTCTGTGGATCTTAGTGGATGAAACAACTGATGAAGAACGGCGTTTCTTTGCAAACGTAATAGTGGGGGCTCTAAATCTGCAAGAGGCAGATGTACCGTATCTCTTAAATTCCTGTCAGAAGTTATAATAGTGCATCTGTGACACAACTTTTGATTGACTATGAGAAAATCTGCTTGGGGATATAATAAAATCTGACAATGTACTTTTATTTTTAACGTATGTAGAAAACTATTTTTTTCATAATAGAATTCACTTAACTTATTTTATTCATGCACTTAATTAATCGCAGAAACAATTAGGTTATGTTTTCCTAAAGTAGTGCGACTACGACAAACGTTACGTAAACGATGGGGGACGTAGCACAGGATAGGGGGTTACAAGTTGCGGTAGCTGGAAGGGTGCTTTTATAAGACATGTAACTTCGCTTTCCAATCTTTCTAATCTTTAATTTGTCTATTGTAACCTAAATTACATTTCAAAACGAAAGAATTAAACAGATGGTGGATTTACTGCGTGGCAAAGGAGGTCTGATGGTCCATCTTCGTCGGGCCTAGCGCCTACGTTGAGATTGCAGATTAACGCTAAATAAATTTAAAGACCTGACCAGCAGAGAGTCCAGCTAGGCACGTGGTTGGTCGAGAGCGAGCAGTAAAAAACACCAAAGTTTAATTACCCGACAAAATACTAACTAGTGCCTAGCTGGTGATTGACGTAAACGTATGTCAGCAAAAATTACGTAGCTCAACTACGTGTCGGACATAAAAAGATCTTTTACCCTAAAGCAGGGTTTAAGTTACAGTCTACTCGAGGTCGAGGAATGCAATGAACTTTAAAACAGTATTCGCAAAAATGCGACAATAATGTACCACAGAAACACACGATATGCCTCTTCTTTTTAAGAGACTATAAACACAACCTTTCAACGAGCCATGACAATCTGTCACAGAAACAAACGATATGCCGCTTTCCCTCCCAGCTAGTGGAGCTCATTTCTGATCTGGTCTGTGGTTCACTCATTCTTGTCAAATGTACATTGTTTATATGTGTGCTTTTTAAGAACTGGTGGATAAATTTATATTCAGGAAGAAAACGGAACGAAGTCCTAGTTCCAGTGAAACTGAAAATAGACATACAAAAGAAACAAAACCTAATACTAAAATAGGCATTCCAAATACACAATTAGTGGAAAAGTGGAACTGTTATATAAGTGGTGCAAAGTGCAGTATTCGCAAATAATAATTATAAAAGAGTTCCTTATATGTAACCCAAATTAGATTCCCCTGAAAATGCTCCCGGTGCAAATGTATCTGATTATAAATGTCGACCTAATTAATTTCTTAATGCGGTTCTAAATTATTCCCGCGTTAATAAATAATTTGTATTCAATACATTACAAGTGGGATCTTCTAGTTCTAAGCTAGATACGAGTAAATTCGTGACCACTAAATGTAGTTTATTTTTCTTTTACATTCAGGACCTCGTGTTCTCAAAGCCGATACATTAAGATGACATGAAACCTCGGCGGACCATAAGAATTCTGTTCGAGAGTCATTAGGGGCACCAAATTTTGTCAAATCCTCGGCTGCATCCTGTAAAAACACTGAGGAAAATATAGTAGCCGCTATGGAAATCATCCACACAATAACGAAGGAAACTATTGCTACGAGATACTTTTCCGTATTAAAAGAACTGTGTATAGATTTAGGATGTCTTTCTTTGACAAAATTAACTTTCATTGGTAATGCAAATTATGAAAGCTATGATAGTATTCATGTTATGGAGGATGCAGTGTGAAAAATAATTACTGATGATATTTTATCAAAAATAAAGTCAGCCAAGTTGTATTCAATTATGATAGACGAGTATATTGACATTACTCAAACAATAACTCTAATCATGTATGTGAAAATAGTGCAGAAGGTGATAATGTACACGCATTACTTAACACAATATTCGCTAACAGAATGTACTACGAGAGATATATAGTAATGAGATTGGAATTTTGGATAAGCATGGCAATGATAAGAATAAGTGCTCCTCAATTACTACTGATCGTGCATTTGTTATGACAGGAGTTTAATCTGGGTTGGAAACCCTTGTTAAAACAATTACCCTATATATTACCTGTCGATTCGGTGGCCCATCGGTTAGCTTTAGCAGTCAGTCAAGCAGCAGAATAGCGTTCGGAGCTTGTGAAGTTTCAAGGTATTCTTAGCAGAATATACAGCTACTTTGAACAGTCACCAAACAATTCCAAAGTATTAAAAGATATGCACGAAATGCTTAATGAGCCAAGGAAAATATGTGTTAAAACCGTTGCCATTCGTTGGCTGTCATTGCGAGAGGCGGTAAATTCACACTACACAAACCGAAATACTTTGGTATATGTGCTGGAAAAAGATAAATGACCAGTAGCTGCTTGGTTACCAGAAATGTAAAGTGTTTTAAAATTTTGTCACTATTGACTTTTATGAAAGATGTTATGTATCTTGTTAACAAATTGTGTTTGACTTTTCAAAAGTCAAATTTAGATACAGAGTGAGTAGTAATAAAATGACGATTGAAAATCACTTAATTTGCAGGAATGTGTATTCATATGCAAATGAGCTCCCCCAACTCCTCTCCCCTCACCCCTTGCCCAGCTCCTTGACACTTCCAGGTGCAGCTGAGGGTCATAAATCTTGTTGAGTATAATGGAAGCTTGACATTAAGCAATTAAGGGTGTCAGTCAAATGTCAAAACGAACAAAGGGATCATAAATTTTACGCTTCTGTAACAAAGGCGGGGACATTATTCTACACATTCCACATCCGGCTGCGTGCTTTCCTGCATTGCACCAACTCACACCATTCGCATTGTTTAACAATCACGCGCAAGAGGCTATCCATCACTGTCAAAATGAACAAAGAGGATGCTGGACAAAAATCAGCCCCTATTGTCCCCAGCTCTATTATTTACTTTTAGGTGAAGCCACCTGCGAGCTCGCAGTCACATTGTTTAATGACCACGTGCGGGAGGTTATCCATCACTGTCAAAATGAACAAAGAGGATGCAGAACAAAGGAACACACTCTATTGTATCCCCCTTCTTTTGTCCAGAGCGAGGCTTCTTTAGAAGGACCACATGGCATCCCATTCCACAACCCTATAAAAAGAACAAATTTGGTCCCTTTCCATTGTTCGACCACCTGCGTGCTTAACATAAGATTCTGAGGGAGGCTTATACTCGCTCTGTCTTTGTTTGAATGTGGGAAAAGAGAGAGGCTTGAGTTCCCACGGAGCAAGCGTCATATAACAGCTAGACCCTAAATTCCACCCCTATACCACCTCGACTTCTTAGCAACACCTGCCTTGCCCGAGGGCTACTTCTCTCTGCGCATGCGCTGCAAGAGATGATGTCAGGGCTGTTCTCCCCGAATGTATTAGCGAGGTCCTACGGTTACACCCGAGCATAGCTAAACAAGCTCTCTGTTTATGTAGCTGACTGTATTCAAACAGCGATACAAAAATTATTTAACCTATATCATTACATACATTAAACCTCTGTGTATACTTGAATATCAATAGATAGGTGTTCGATTCTTACTGCAATCAAAAGTTTATTGCTAATGAGAAATTGATGCTTGATATTATTATATCATTACCCTAATTAATAAAAGGGTGTTCAGAGGGTTGTAGCTCGAATCTTACCAGACGAAACTCTAATGGGTAATAACTCTTAAACTATGCAAGGTCAGATTAACATGCATTTCTCAAATATAATTATTTATATCAAACACCGGTGTATACTTAGGCATTCAAATTGATACTTTGCTAGGGTAAAACATTATTATATCATTACCCTGATTAATGAAAGACCGTTCAGAGGTCCTAGTTTGAATCTTACCCTGCAAACTCTAATGTGTGATAACTATTAAATTATGGATGCGTGCACTAGTAGGTTAAAATGTATTTAACAAATATAATTATTTATATTAAACACATGTGTATACTTAGATATTCCGATATCTAGACACGATTCTTTATTTACTTTCTTCTTCACTCTCTTTCCTCATTTTTTTCTCTTTTAATCTATCTATCTCTTTCTTTCTCCTCGACTTGTACACATCCAAGCGTTCACATATACACGAGCACATGCACATACATCAGCACACATACACCGGTGCACGCACACACACTCGATTGCACACACACATACACACCTGTAACACAGCAATTATCTCTTTCAAACAGAGATATCAAAAACCTTTACGTGCATACCCTCTCTATAATAAAAGTTTTCATTTCCCCCCACTGAATCATCGATTCTCTTGCATAGAAAAAACACATTCATCCCCCACTCCCTACAGATCGCTTCCCCCAACGATCCCCTCTGCACGTCATTACATGTGATAGAAGAACCGGTTTTTCTATCCGCTGTATATAAGGCTCCCATTCTCGCACTGCTCTGAATATTATTCGATGTGTAATCGAATCGATAATACCATGGACGATTTTTGGAGTGAATGCGGAGAAGAGTAATACCATTATACATATTATCATAAAGAGTCGTGTAATGGTATCATGCATTCTATAGTGTGTAACATGCCTTCCTATCATGACCAGATGACTTCTCAAGGCGTATGCACAGACAACTGTCCGGTCTACAGAAGAAGCATAATGTAAGTATAGATTTTTATTCTTGAATGAAATCTCTAAAAAAGTGTGCAATTGTACTCTAAAGAAGAGTGAAAATAAAATGGCTCATTCTATTGTATTTTTTTTCTTTCCAGGGAAACTGATACCGAAAGTGACGGTGAGATGGCCAGCCTCATTTTAAATCACAGCTCTCTGTGGCATTCGGAGTACTGCAACGGGTATATTCACTCTGTACTGTGTGCAAAACCTGAGGCACACAAAAAGATGGCGTCATACTTTCCATGCAATGAGAGCTGCAGCGTATTCCTCTTCAGGCAGAGAAATTTAAAGTAACTAGCTCCTTAGATATGTATCATTATTGTACATTGCTATCGTCATATATGTACCTTCAGAGATCATTATTGTAAACATTAATTGCGTAGAAAATACTAACATAAATTACTATTTCGATACATGGTACTATAGTACAAGAGCAGTTGTATACGACTAACACTGGAAATTATAATGGTTTTTGCAGAATTCAAATGACGACACCAGCGCCTAAAACCGAGATATATTCTGATGATAAAGAACCAGAAGATATAGTGGAATATCCCATTGCACAGCGGTATATTAATCACATAGATGAGGAATAGAAGGAGTCCAATTCACAGGAGACTGGGGATCTAACACCGACGACCTCCGAACCTCCCCCTGGCAAGCCGGCAGAACTCAGGAAAACATTGACGTGAATATTTTCACATGTATAAAAAAATCACTGTTTCATTTCCCTGTAACCTAACAAAAAAGTAATTCTTTTCAGGCTACCTTCACTTTACCCAAGCACTTTTCTAAGACTTTCATTGTGTAATGTTTCAGGCGGTGCAATAAGGGGAAGAAGAGGAACAGCTTTGCAGACCTGCAAAGGAGGCTGACGCTATTTGGAGGATAGAATAATCCACATCGAGACACCCAAGAAACATGCCGGTAAGAAGCGGTTGCCGAGACCTCTACAACTTGAAAAGCCACAGCATTAAGATAGGATTCTTCTACGATCTTCCAGTGCTTATAGTGAAAAACACAGACAAATTTGTGTACATGACAATTCAAGATTGGGAGATAATTCGAGAGAGTCTTCCTACATTCAATGCATTCCTCCAATCGAGAAAGTGTCCTCGTGTTGAATATTGTGAAAATATTGTTTTCTCTTATAATTTTGCTTATATGCAAGAGCTCGAAATAAAATTTTTGAACACTAATTTAAATGATTGTGAAATACTTTTAAATAGCGATAGATTTCGCAGGCTAAAAGGACTTGAATCGTTTATAGATTACCATTTAGGTAACCTATCTGTTGCAAATGTAATGACATATACTGGAACGAGGAGTTGGAGGAAGAAAGTGATGGAAATGCATGATAAATAATAACAATAAAAAAGAATGAAAGTATGCTTTTACATAGTGTTTTTATTCATTAAAAATCCTTACATTCCTAAAGAAAAAACAAATCCTGACAATAATTAGTTTAAAATAAAAGCTGCATCACATGAGTCAGAGGCTTGTATGTAAATACTTTATCGTGCATTATTAAACAGTACAATGTGGTCTGAGCAGGAATATTTGCACTAGCTTGAATTTCTATTCTAATGTTAACAGCACCACTACAACTTCCTCTGGTTGATGTGAGCAATCTATAACAAATATGGGAGCAAATTAAAGAAAATCTTTTCTCTTCAATAAAGGATAATTCTCTTTTTCATAATAAGAGTTTTGAAACTTTGAGTACTTGTTATACAATAATGCAAATCTCGAGTTTCCAAAGTCCAAATTCATGTCATGATAGGGATAACATTCCCTATTAGGATTAAGTCTCAAATTAGTTATGTTACAATGATCAAAAAGAGAACCGTCTTTAGATACATTACTCGATCTTAAAGTCTGAGCACCCAAAATGACAAATCTCGGCTTCTCCATTTTTGATGTGGTGGCGACATTCCAGGTGAATGATTTAGTTTGCGGCACAGCAGGCTGAGTATGCAGATCCATGGCCTTGTCCGACTTGACAATCTTGAGAATTTCAACCTTTTAGCATCAGAAAGTTGAATCACTGGCATTCTCCACTCGATTCGTACAAGTTTAACGGTTGCATTCTCTTCACCCTCAGGCGCTATTATACAGTTTTTAGAGTCCTTGGAACGAATCAGCACCAGCTCAAACTTGCTATTGAGTATGAGTTCCTTGTGGTCGTCAGCAAATCCCAGAAGCATCGAAAGCGGTACTATGGCGTTGAAGGCTTTATTCGCTGCATTCACAATGTCCATGTCTTCTCCAGGATAGCACTATCCTGCATTCAGCAAGCGATCAGATTCCATAGGGTTGAGAGCAGCATAGTTGCGTAAAGTTGATGCGATCCCGGGGTTCCTGGTTCGATCAATAGTTGAGTCGTTCATATCCAGTCGAATCTTCTCAAACATGAATGCAATAGCGTTATTGGTAAGCTTTGCAGTAATAGCTGTTCCATTAGGTTTAGTAATACTCCCCTCGATGTATAGATAACTTCGATTAGGTAAAGTATATATATATATATATATATATATATATATCCTCAGCTTGGCAAGGGATTCTAATCTCGTCATTAGCGTCCAGAGCTGATGTATTATATGGTAAAACACATGTTCCTCTTCTTTAGTGATCTTGTCATCGAATCACGGTGCCCCGGTAACATTGAAGATGTCCATGATTATAGGAGTCTGAAGCCCAATACCTGGAGGAAGTGTCGATTGCGCGATGTTAACCCGCTGGGTGTCAAGCGTAGAGTATGATGCGTGCGTCGAATCACTCCCTTATTATATCCTTGACGTCGTTGACTTCTTCTAAAATCTATTGGCATTGCAACGGATGTGAAGCCTTATGCTTATATCTTCGTTTCTAAAGTCAATGATATTACCGCTTTGGTCCACTACACGAAGACTAATTTGCTCTATAGCATTGGTGTTTATGATTGGAAGGTACATTGGATTTTACGGCTCTTGAGAAATGTGATACCCAGGCGGAAAAGAAGGGAAAAACTCGTAGATCGAGTGTCCGCTTTTACCGTCGATGAAAGAGCCTGTTGCAATACTGCCTTCGATTCGTATGATGCTCACCTTAAATATATTCACCAGCAAATCAGATTCGGACAGCTGATTAGATGGAATAACTTTACCGCTGGAGCCCAATAGCGAGCCTATAGAACATCACCGGAAAAATCAATAGTGAAAGTACATTTAATTTCAGCCTTCATTGTGTTATTATTAGGTCTAATAAAGAAGACATTCTCATCCACACCTACCTTATCTCTGATGTATTCGTTAATATCAGTAATCTCATAAGCTCCATCAGGCATATCAATGACCTTAATTTCATCATTGTGTATGTAATGAAATTAATTATTACTCCTATCAACATTGGGAATGGAATAGAAGGTTTCAAAATTCAATATAGCAGTCTCATAATAATCCTTTGGATTATAAATCCTTTGGATCTAACTAAAGAGAAGGATTCAGGTATGTAGTAAGAACAGACTCGTTGCCACTGACATCAATAGTGTAACTCATTGCGATAGAAATTACAAGCACAAGTGCTGAGCTGAAACTCTGAAACCTCTTAGTGTTACACAGTACCTTAACACCCCTGAGGTACCTTTATATCTGTTTTGGAGGCTTCAAGCTTCCAAAGCTATCGAAATAAAATGACACGTTGCCATCCTTCTTTATAGCAACCCAATGAGTGCCTTCATTCTCTGAAGTATCGAGATTAACAATAATGTTCTCTCTGTAACGAAGTCTTGAGGCTACTGATCGATCATGTATACACCCCTAAAATGAGGAATGTTTAAACGCCGGGCGTACAAGTCGAGGTCTATGTTACTCAATGCTTTTTCCGGGACAAGCATAGCCCTCTGCCGGAGTTTTTTGAATTCCGTTTCTTGCTCTGTCTCCTCTTACTTTCGGTGTTCCTCGCCTTATCCTTCTTCACTCATAGGCCTTTCTCTCTTGCTTAAATTTCTTTGTTATGTCTCATCATTTCAGCAAGTTGTTTATCCGCAGCCTTTTTCTTATTTACAGCGGAGGCTATTTGTGCAGCGCCCCCAGCGGCGGCTCCTAGGGCTGCAATAATTGGTATGGGCGGTAAAAATCCTCGTTTGTTCTTCCTGGATCTGGTACCAACAGATACTTTACCCTTCATAATGGTTGTTACTAGTCGGGCTGCCAACCTTTCACCTAATGTAGCATCAGATGATTGCGCTCTTTTCCAGGCCTTTTCAGCCAAGATTTTGTCGGCAACGTTTCTCGAAGCAGAGTCCTTATGCTGAGCGTAGCCAATGTCGTGAAGTTTGCATGCTTCTTCTAAAGGGTTGATTCCGGGGTCTCCGCTCTTTAATCTTTTTGCTAGCTTTGTCCCAGGTCCACAGTATCTGTAACCAGGCAAATGTGCTTCAAATGTTAGGAGGTTAATGAGAGAGTTAATTAAACCAGAACCTCTTGCGACCTTAACCCCCTTAGCACTCATGGTATACTAAATGATTTTATTGCAGCATAGTTCCTTTATACTCTGTCATTACTTGCATTCGTTAGCATATATACATTAAGGGTGATTTATTTTATTTTAGTTGTTACGATGGAGTTGGTGAAGCAAGATTGCTCGCTGCCTATCCAGGTGTTAGACTTTGAAAGTGACTTCAGACGAGATCGTCACGGGAAGCTGTTTTCAGGCAATGTTAGACGCTAATTCTAGGTAGCTCCAGTGTTGGAAAAACAAATGTATTACTCAATATGATACTTCAGGAGAATGGACTATGCTTCGAAAATGTGTACATTTATTCAAAGTCGCTATACCAGCCAAAGTATCAATATCGAGTTAAGCTGCTTGAAAACATTGAGGGTATAGAGGTGCATACTCATGAAGACGGTGAAAGCGTCTTGAACCCATCAGAAATTAAAGAAAATTCAATCTTTATATTTGATGACGTCATCACTGAAAAGCAAGACAAGATTGCATTCTTTTACAGTATGGGCAGATATCGAAATGTGGATTCTATATATTATGTAAACACAGATATGTCGTATACTGAATTTAAAGATTTGTGCAAGGGTGTTTGGGAGAGCTCTACAGAAGGAAGACCCTTTATGGTAATAGTTCCAGAATTTCCGATGAACGACGGTCGATATAGTTGCGGATTCGATGTATATATTAAAGTTGTTAATAAAGAAATTGCTCATTCATAGTTCATCGTGAGTATTGACAGAGGGCTGCGCCAGTGAAAAGATCGCTACATCAATTCATCATAAACAGTGGTGGAAAAGGAAATTACCAATTCAGGAACAAGAGACTGTGCATTGTTCAGGATCCTGAGGAGGACGACGACGCAAGCACTAAACGCTACGTGGATACGCTTACGTCTTCTACTGAACATCGAATGCAGGAGTTCACAGAAAAGACTACATATCAGCGCATCGGCGAACTTCAAACTACGCTTAGGGATCACATTCAGAAGTCGCTAGATGTGCAACATGATGCTCTAATGGAATATCTGAATACAAATACCCTTAAACGCGACATTAGAAGCAACATTATCCTGGGTGCTATAAGATTGAAGATAATGCTGCCACCTCAAGAGGACTATGACGTGCTAAATAAGAAGCATGTATTATGACATATAAGTGCAAGAACAGCACCGCTCGATTCACACAGTAACGTTTCAGTCGTTGCCTTTCAGAGGGAAATCACAGTGGTACATGTTAACAACAGGTCTTTAATACTACAAATCAAGCGTAAACGGAGAGATAATTTCTTGCTATATGACGTCACTAACAGCTCCTACTGTAAGGCCTGATACATTAATTGAAATAAATAACAAGTCTGTTAGACCTCCGCCTGCACCAATTGCAAATGGTGATAGGCTAAACTTCACTGCTCCTGCAAATCGTGTAAGGGACGGCCATTTTCTAAATATTGAGCTAAAAATCTCTTATAAACTGATGTCTGCTCAATAAATAGGGTATATATTAATGCGAAAGTCTAATATTAAGCGTCACTTCAAGATGGACAGCGAGTGCATAAGACTTCTGGAGCATAAATCTGGAGCCATGCACACGAAGGCTATAAGAGAAAATTTACGTTCTCTTAAATGACAGCAGTTTGAAACCCAGAGAGTGATGAGTGAAGCTCTTCAACCATTGACAGATCCGCTTCAAAATATACTTGAAATAAAGAAAAAGAATACTACAGGAAAGGAAGAATCACCGAAAGAAGTGAAAGATGAGAAACTCTACATCTACCTCAATAAAGTTCGAAAGAAGGACAAAAATGAAATAGATTAATCATATGGAGTACGATATGAGGATGGCAGCTACATGCTATGGAACAAGCTTATAGAGTTCATCGATAATGAAGTTCGAGTAGGGGACGAAAGGTATGAAACCACACCTGGATTGAAGGAGCTCATATTCAAGAGAATACCTGAAATGCATGCATACACTAAAGATGAACTTGAAACACACAGTAAAATACTTAAAGCAACACACGTTCATCGAAGAAACTTCAGTAAGCATGTGCAGCTGAGATCGGGTAATTCCTACAAGTATAAAAGCGTTATACGTCCTCTAGTAACGAAACACAACGGATTAGGACTACAGTGGAGAGAACATCTCCCTAATACGAGGCAAGACTACATCTACTGGACCGACCCTACTGATCTGGTGGACCGCCTTAGGCTACTTGTGGCATCCAGAGATACCGGTAATAACAATCATTTTCAAGAAATGGAAGAGATTATTCAAGTACTAAAAGCGGCAAAGGTTATAGGATGACATCAGTGAAGAAAAATGTAGCAAGCGAGCTCCATGCTCCAGCGCGGAGAAACTTCATGCGTCGAAATATTATCAGCAAGGGGCTCCACGACTTGGTGCAGGTCGACTTGGTGGAGATAATACCGCATGCAAAAATCCATAAAAATTTCAAGTACATCTTCGTTGCAATAAACTTCTACTCTAAAATGGCATATGCGAGACCGCTAATGGACAAGACAGGACTTCAAGTTGCAAAGGCTATGGAAGATATACTGCAAGAAATGGCAACCCCGCCCAAGAACATACAGAGTGATAATGGAAAAGAATTTTATAATAAACATTTTAAAAATTTAATGACAGAATATAACATCAATCACTACATCACCTATATACATGTGAAAGCAGCTGCTGTTGAACGGTTAATAAGAACTTTAAAGAATATGATGTATCGCGAATTTCTAGCCAAAGGATCATACAAGTGACTAGAGCTTTTACCTCAGATCATTGCAAGATATAACAACACTTACCACTCCACTATTCGAATGAAGCCTATAGAGGTGAAAAACAACGATCTTCTTCTGACTGTATATAACTACACTCAAGATCGAAGAGAGAAGAGAGGGGCAAGAAAGTTTAGTGTTGGTGATTATGTGAGGATATCCAAGGACAAGGGACATTTTGAAAAGGGCTTTGAAGCTAATTGGAGTGCTTAATTATTTCAAGTTGTTCGTGTGAATCACACCAATCCCGTTACATACATGCTAAAAGGTAATGACGGTGATGAGATAAAGGGGTCCTTTTATGGTCATGAACTGCGATCTACACTGTACCCTAATACATTTCTGGTAGAGAAAGTATTACGCAGGCAGGGAAATAGGATTCCTCTAAGATGGTATGGATTCTCTAATACTCAATGTATTGACAGAAAGGATTTATTGTAGAAAAAATAATAATGAAATAAAGAGGCTTTCAATCTGTAACAATGAGTGTTTTTTATTTCATAATATATATAATGAATCAAAAATCAATAAAATTCATTATTTAAACATATTTTTATGTATGACATTACTCCTTCATGTGATCGGTGGATTACATTTACTTGCATTTTTATACATATATGATTAAAAAATCAATAAATAATGATTTAAATGAATTAATAAATTTTTTACATATATGCATATATGGACGTACATTTTTATTTATTTCAATTTATTACTAAAAACCTGCATGCATGCAATCGCTATGCTGCATTTTACATGTATCTTTATATAATTTAAAATCAATAAATTAATGATTACAAAAGAGTTAAACAATTAACGAAAAATGTACAAATATACATATACATATATTGATATGTAACAGACATTGAATGTACATATAAACACACACATACACACACAGTCACACGCACGCACACACAGAAAGCTAATTTTTTTAAAAAAATTTACACAGCAATGAATTTACAATCCTAAAATTACATGCATACATCTAAGGGTCAGTTATACGCAGACAATAGTGACCCCAGGCAATTGTCTGAGCCTTCAATGAGTTTTCTCTTATCGTCTCTACCACAGAGAGCGACCTTATTCATTTCTATGATCGAGACTTTATGTTTGAAACTTCGAAATGTGGTTGTTTTTGTTAAAATTGTTTTTCTAATATCGTTTAGACAGCCGAAATAGTGCTCAAAATTTATGGTTTGCATGCCGGTCTTGTTGATGCCCTTTGTTTTTATCATAGTTTGGTCCTCATGCCTGTATGTATATAACTTGGACCTTAGCCCAACATATTCTATCATAGGGATTCCTGCAAGCTCATGATTGAACAGGCCGATAACTTTCTTGTTTTGCGGTGTAATTTCGGAGCAGTTTTTCGTCTCATAATTTGATGTGTCAAAATGTCCCTGATTTTCTCTGATAAATTTGCACATGTCACTTGAGGTTTCCAGAATAAATGAATCTGTGTCCATGTAATTTAAAATTAAATCTTCTGGGTCTGGCTTCAATATATTATAATTAAAAACTGTACAGTATATATTTTGATATGTCAAGGATGGCTTGTCCTATGTAGATGGGTTTGTTCATGTACACTTCCTCTCTGGCAAGTTCTATCCCTACAAGATTTTCTGCAAATATAATGCTCCGAACTTAAGTTGGTCGCGCTGTCAATTTCTTGCATTGCCTCCAACTTGTAACGATATGGAAGTCATTGTATTTGCGTACATTCTCAATAAATTTGCCATATACAGAGTTGTTCATTTTCTTCCATAAATTCTGACCGAATTTGAAAGTTTCCCCTGCACGTCTCTCTGTATTTATATTAATGTAGGTTTTCAGCCATTCTGACTATCATATGCAACCACTCTATGGATCTTATTTAACTTCATGCCCAAGTCAGTGCACTGCTGGAGGTTTCTGTAGTGCAAGGTATACTTCCCTTTGTTCTCTAGCGTTGCCAGCAGTTTCTTGTATTGGCCTCCAGGTGATATCTCACTTTTCGGGCAAAGAGGAAGGTTATTGTGCTCATTGAGTATATGCTCAGGGTACTCCAGGTGGACTTCCAAGACGTATCCAGTTAGGGAATCAGGAGCAACAGCAGAGAAGCTTATGCTTAAAATTTCTTCAGGTAAAAGCCATCTGAGGTTCTTGTGCGGCATGGGGCTGGCCATCGAGGCCCCATATAAATTATTGATGTCGAGATAGGCCAAATATAAGCTTTTTTGTTTTTGATCGTGTCCAGAAGGTATTTTTTGTAGGATATGGCATGTCTCTTTGACACGTTACACATTCCGCCCCTGATTTTTCCCTAAAAGAATTTGATCATTTCCTAATCATGGATGAGGTCAAGCTTGACCTTGGTCACCTTGAGCATTGCACCAAATGCATGTCTTGGTATGGTATAGTACCAGCAGGGGTCCAAGTTATATACCTCCAGAGAGAGATCCCTAAACATCTCGAATGTATCGGCCAAAAAGAGCGTATCCGTTTTCAGATACAGGTCGCTGTATTCGCCCTGATTGCTTATGTTGAAGGTATTCCAGACTTTGACAGCATGATTGTAATCTTCTTGAGTTATGTCATCAAATTTTTCTATGGAAGGGAGTGCTGTTTCCTGTAGTCTTGAAGTAGAGTCGACGTAACTGTACGGAAATATTCCCTTAGATCACACTAACTGCTGATTTTCGGGATCGGGATACACAGAGTTCGTGATCTTGAACTCATTGCTGCTCAGCATGCAGGCTAAACTAGCTAGCTTATCGTCCAAGAACTTAAAGCTATCTAGAAACCTGAAAAATATAGTCCTGTACTTTTTGCTGAATGATAAATATATATCTCAGATGGGTTTGAGATACACGAAATGGGGTGATCATCATATTCCAGGTGTTGCATCAGGAAATGACTGTCATAATTGCTAAGGCAATGAAAAAGATGGGTATAAGGTTAGGTACCCGTCTATTTATATTGCATGCATTATGAGCAGCCCCCTGGAATACACCGGTCGTATGGCAGTGATCACGTCCTTTCAAATCGTCTACCTCAAACGCCTTCTTGCATATGTGGCAATGACGAGCATTATCGAATTCAGCCACGTCCTGTGCAGTCAAGATCATTTCTTCATTGCGACTATATTGCTCAATAACCATGTCGGCTACTAACCTAAGCTCAATGAAGAACTTCTTGATTGCATCAGGACCTCTGAATAGCTTAAATCTCGACAATAAATCGTCATGGCAACATACGAGCTTTAGCGATATAGATATAGCCTCATGATGCTGGATAGCCCGAGTCCAGCTCTGATTACCCGACGGTTCACAGGACTGAACTCGGGCTAACACGCTCTCAATATCAGCATACACAACAAAACTTACAGTACTACCCTTCGAGTATGATGAGAACTCAATCACTTCACCCAGCTTAGGCATTTTGAGCAACTGGTACTGCATGCACTTCAATTGATGCTTTTTAAAAGCATCTTCATTATCGAAGTGCTTCATGCAGGGCTCGCATACCCACTGTTTCCCCTAGTGTTTGCTGATCTCTTCTGCAGTCATCCGTGACATATCCTTAATCAGATAGTAGTGAGATCTTCCTTGTTCAATTAGTAGTAGGTTAACAGTCAATTTCTTCCTGCTGCTGGTTTGGTATAGCGGTATAATTGTGCACTCCCTTTCTAGTCCAAATTCTGAAACTGGTATTTCAGTGTTTTGCTGCTCAAAGTCTGGATTCTGGTGTAGGCTTACAGGAAAGTCTATGCCACTGTAGCTGAATGCAGAGAATAACTGTTCTGCAGGGTATTTGCTCGTTCTTTGACCATCGCGCTTTGCGGGATACTTTGCAGCGACCAAACACCATGCAAAACAGTATTCATCGTTGTTTTGTATGTTTAATACAGCTCTCTTAGCCCTGATTGCACCGAGTAACTCTATGTATCGCGATGCATTCAAGGAATCATAGAACCTAGTTCTAATAACAAGAGCCCTGACGGCGAGCAGAGATTTTGAGCTTGCACCTCCTTCGAAATTCGATATGTTTTCTAGAATTTCATCGACCATTAAAGTGTATAGGGCCTCAAGAGTACTTGACTGAAGACCCAGCCTTGTCTTGCTATTGAAAACGATGGTTTCTACATGCTGTGTTTCAGGAGATTGTATGATGTATGTGATCTCGATAAATGCGTTTACTTTAAAGCCAGCAGAACTTCTCCCGAGTACAGAAACCATCTCTCCCAATACAAGACGCCTGCATTCCTGCAGAAATTGACCGGGGTCAGCTATCTCTAAAGTGTTTTCTATGCGGCTATTGAAAAGGCGGTCCTTGAACGCCGATTCAACAACCTTACACTCTAGCTGGGTATGACTAACCTTAGGTTTTTTGGTGTTGTTGCTATATTCAAGGTCGTCACTATCGGAGTCAGTGTCAGCATTGCTGGTTGAGGTGTCATATTTGTTTCGACCGATGCCTGATGGCCCTGCAACTGGTGATGGATGTACCATTGAAGATCCAGGATGGGCGAGAGAGTTAATTCCTTGACCGTACTCCTCTTCAGCTTCTTCAGGTCTTTTGGAACCCCGGAGCAATGCTAAGTTGTCTGCATACTGAGGCTCCGGTTTCGTGACCACTATTGAAAGCTCTATAACAATAACAAAGTGGAATTAATTGGAATGTCAGTTAAAATAGAAATGCGAGAATATATGTTTATTAAATCATTGAAGATAAAGTTTAGTCACATGTTAATGTTACGCTAATTAATTATATATTTGTATATTCTAATAAATAAAATTAGTAAAAAAAGTTGATTGAGTAGAGTTATGCGTTATCATTACGATAATTATTATGTAATTGTATATTTTAATCAATACAAATGAGTAAACAAATTTATTGAAAAAAGTTATGCGTTAACGTTACGTTAATTATTCATGTAATGATGTTAGATCTAGAATAAATGAAGTTAAAAAAACTCACCATTCAATTCACTAAGCATCTGCAGGTACACGGTCCTGTAGGCACAATTCACGCAAGTGCACAACTCGCTAGGAATAATCGCCCTTGGATCTCCTACAGGCATCGGTGCAACATCGTCGAATCCGGGAGACGGACAGGGTCAGGTAGTCTTGAGAGAATATATGCAAGGGTATACTACAGCCCACGTCCGTCTCCCCAGCCCTCAATGAAATTGCTTCAGGAACTACAACAAAGAAGCAAAAAGCAGAATTAGCTTCACATTGAATATTTTTAATTGAAAGGTGCTAGTAACTTGAATGCTTCATTCCATAATTGAAATTCTGAATTGTTCTCTGGTTATACATTGATTAAGGATAAAGATAATATTTTCTAGAAAAAATTTAAATGTAATAATATAGCTAAACTCACCGTTCACATCGTTAAACATCTGTATTGCACCAACTTGGTATTCACAGTTATTGCATGTGCAACACTGGTCTGAAGCGCTGCCCATGCCTGCATTCACCCTTATAACGGGAGTGACATCCTCAAATCCAGGTGGCGGTGGAATAATATAATCACCCCCCGATAAAATTGATTACGGGGGCTATTAGCACCGTTAGAAATGTAACTGCTATGCAGCGGCACATCTGATACCTGATCCCCCTCCAGGGGTGTCGGCATGTTGTACGTCACGGTGTTATTAATGGGCTCTCTATCAACTTGCACAAACTGGTTAAGTCGAGAGCCCGCTCCTCTGACGAGTGCGGCTCTGGCGACTGCCATCGAGTTTGCAGTATTACCATGAAAAAATTTTAAATGTGTAAATATAATTCCTTTTATAGCTATTAAAAAATGAATGAGTAGAGAAAGTCGTGTAATATGAAATAAATGAGTAGAGGAAATCGTATGAATGTTAATAGAATACGTTGTGAAAAAAGCGTATGAAGGTTTACTGAAGGAGGAATGTGTAGCGGAAATGGTATTAATGTTTACAAAGAATGGTAGCGAAAATCGTGTGAATGTTAATAGAAGAATATGTTGAGAAAATCATATGAAAGTTTGCAGAAAAAGGTGTTGAGAAAATCGTATGAATGTTGCAGAAGAATGTGTAGAGAAAATCATATGAATGTTTGCAGAAAAATGTGTAGATAAAATGGTGCGAATCTTAATACAGGAAGAATGTGTTGAGAAAATCATATGAATGTTTACAGAAGAATGTTTAGCGAAAATCATATGAATGATAATAGAAGAATGTGTCGAGACATCATGTGAATGTTACAGAAGAATGTGTAGAGAAAATCATATGAATGTTTGCAGAAGAATGTGTAGAACAAATGGTGTGAATCATAATACAGGAAGAATTTGATGAGAAAAATCATATGAATGTTTACAGAAGAACATGTAGTGAAAATCATATGAATGTTAATAGAAGAATGTGTGGAGAAATGATAAGAATGTTAATAGAAGAATTTATTGAGAGAATCATATGAATGTTTGCAGAAGAATGTGTAGAGAAAATGATGTGAATCTTAATAGAGGAAGAATGTGTTGCGAGGATCGTATGAATGTTTATGCAAGTAGAACGTGTAGTGAAAATCATATAAATGTTAATAAAAATGTATTGAGAAATTATATGAATATTAATAGAAGAATGTGTTGAGAAAATCATATGAATGTTTATGCAAGAACAATCTGTAGTGAGAATGATATGAATGTTTACAGAAGAAGGTGTAGAGAAAATCGCATGAATGTTACAGAATAGTGTGTAGGGGAGATCGTGTGAATGTTTGAGCAAGAAGAATGTGTAGCGAAGATCATATAAATGTTAATAGAAGAATGTATTGAGAAAATCTTATGAATGTTTACAGAAGAATGGGTAGAGAAGATGGTGTGAGTATTAATAGAGGAAAAATGTGTTGAGAAGATCGTATGAATGTTTATGCAGGAAGATTGTGTAGCAAAAATTTATGAATGTTTGCAGAAGAATGTGTAGAGAAAATGGTGTGAATTTTAATAGAGGAAGAATGATTAGAGTTTAAGCATGAATGTTTATGCTAAGATCTAAAGAACTATTTACAACATTGATGAAAGCACTATATTTTTTAACAATTCTGATGTTAATTATTAAGGAAATGAAATTCAGATAAACAATATGGTACTTTTGCAATGATTCGTCTTTCACTTAGTCATGTAAAAACTCACTCACCTTGCATTATATAGATGACGATGGATGCAGTCTAGAAGACAATGGCGCTGACTTGGGTTAAGCTGCATCACGAAGTTGATAAACTCGCAGTGGCTTCCGCATTCACCAACACTTGTTTATATAGGGACCTAGTTGCCTCAGGCAATTTCAAGCGCTGGTATGTCGGGGGAGATGTTATACGTCACGTGATTATTGCATCCAATGACATCATCTCTTGCAGCGCATGCGCAGAGAGAAGTAGCCCTCAGGCAGTACATGTGACGTCTGAAAGTCGGGGTGGGATGGGGTGGAATTTAGGCTCCAGCTGTTATATGATGCTAGCCTCCCACCCTCATGGGAACTCAAGCCTCTCTTTTCCCACAGTCAGTCAAAGACAAGGCGAGCATAAAGCCTCCCTCAGATTCTTTTGTCAAGCACGCAGGTGGCCGAACAATGGAAAGGGACCAGCTTTGTTCTTATATTGTAGGGTTGTGGAATGGGGATGCCAGGTGGTCCTTCTAAAGAAGCCTTTCCCCGGACAAAAGAAAGGGGATACAATAGAATCTGTTCCTTTTTCCTGCATCCTCGTTGTTCATTTTGACAGTTGAAGGGCAAGCATTGTTCTTCTGTTAAATGCTATTGGAGTGGGGATGCCAGGTGGTCCTTCTAAAGAAGCCTTGCGCTGGCCAATAGAAAGAGAATACAATAGAATCTGTCCCTTTTGTTAGCTCGGGTCAAGCCTTTCTATTGTTCGCCTGCACGTGGTCGAACAATGGAAAGGGACACAATAAAATCTGTTCCTTTGTCATTCAAGCTTTTGTCAGAAGGGTTTAGCCGTGTTATTTGTTATAGGACAGTGGAATGGGAATGCCACGTGGCCTTTCTAAAGAAGCCTTGTCCCGGACAATAGAAAGGGACACACTAGAATCTGTTCATTTGTCCAGCATACTTTTTGTTCATTTTGACAGTGATGGATAGCCTCTTGCACGTGATTGTTAAACAATGCGAGTGGTGTGAGTTGGTGCAGTGCAGGAAAGTACGTAGCCGGATGTGGAATGGGTAGAATAATGTTTCCGCCTTTGTTACAGAAGCGTAAAATTTATGACCCCTTTGTTCGTTTTGACAGTTGATTGACACCCTTAGTTGCTTAACTGTCAAGCTTCCATTATAGTCAACAAGATTTATGACCCTCAGCTGCACTTGGAAGTACCAAGGAGCTGGGCAAGGGGTGGGGGAAAGGAGGTGGGGGAGCTCATTTGCATATGAATACACATTCCTGCATATTAAGTGATTTTCAATCGTCATTTTATTATTACTAGAATGTTTGCAAATTTCCGTAAACTCATGCACACAAGGGCTTGAGGACCTTAAATTAAAACCTAGTGCAAATTACAGTCCTTTTCTGAAAAAGTATGTCCATAATTTCAAGAAGGTGTGGTCGAGTTTCGTGGAAACATAATACAGGATTCACTGCAGCATTGAAGTGTTGTTAAGTCTTAGATAATTTTCTTATAATTGAAGTGAGGGAGTAGGAGATTTATATAAGATTGGAGCATTTAATATACTGCATCCTAAAAGCTACAGAAATGATGGCGAGTATGAGAATAAGGAAATCACAGAAATAACTAATTGATTCTGCCACATCTATGAATTTAAATGCTCTGTTTTTGGAATGGTCATTGTTTAAGAGGGTGTTGTACCGTAGATGCAATGGAATGAAATTGAAAGAGCTGGTAGAGTTTATTTATGTTCATAAGATGAGCGAACAATTCCCTTTTATGAATTTAAATGTGGAACACACAGCTACTATTCCCCTGTACACAGTTGACTTTGAGCAAGGCTTTAGTTGCATAAACAGTATAAAAACAGAAATCAGGGATGCCTTACTGTAGAAACAGTTAGCAAACTTCTGAAGTATTGAAAGGCGATCTCGCAATGACTTTTTGTAGAGTATACATACAAACTGACGTATTCTAATGTGATATGGTAAAATGTAATGCAAAACATGCCAAGTAATACTGACAGTTTACTGTAGATATGATGTGGAATGTGTGGATCTATATGTGTAAAAGTTAATTTTAAAAAATAATTAAATTTCATTTAGCAGATTATTGATGTCTTCAATTCAAAATATACACATATTTTACTTTTAAATTCCTCATGAATACCATAATTTACCAAATTTTCTCACAGCACAACTATAAATCTCGATTTGTGCATTTTTGCGACATTCTTTCATTTTCTAGCTAAAACCCTATCCTAAACCGCGAGTCTCCTAATCTCTACTTACTTCAACAACCGGGAAATGACTGGCAAGAAATCTAAAGCCAATATCCTGGAGTTGCTTAAACAAAGTTTGTCCTGAATATCTCCAGATTTATAAAATCTTATTTATCAAAATCCTTTAAAACAAAAGTATAACCGTCACAACCTCCGCCGCGCCAGGAAAGCCCAGCTATCCACAGCTGTGATGAAACCTACTAAGAAAAAATATAAAAGTAAGGGTACCTAACGTGGAAGGAGAAAAAAACAAATAAATATACAACATTATACTGATATTATATATGATGGCCCGGATAGAACGGATAACTGAGGGTAGTGTAAGAACAGTGACGGGAGGGGGGACAAAACTACCTTTCACGCATGGGAAGGTAAAGGAGAAAAAGGGAACAACATAAGTGGACACAATAATACTCGCCATGACATTAAGTGAGAACAGTCTAGTCGCTGTTACAGTAAACACATAAGGATCCTGAGGAGCACGCGTAAACACACTTGCAACAGCGTGTATGAGCAAGAGTGAGATTAAATTTGTTGCCTCTTATGCTTTCACTGTCCCTCGATGGTTTTCTCACAAAAGCAATAACATGAGTGGAGGCACTGTATACAACATAAGATAAATCTTGAGGTAAGGTTTCTGAGGTACACTTCATTCGTAACAGGTGGGTACAAACATTTTAGGCGTAATAACTGAAGCGTCTGTCCAGGGACGAAGACGTAGAGAAGGTAGAGCTAACAAGTCTTTGATCATGTGGTACGGCCTAACCTCACCAAGAGAGGGCGCACTCCGTTGGCGACGGCCACTGGGCGCACACACACCACCGCGCACAATAATGTCCAGGAGGGAAAGCAGCCCCCTCAGCGAATATCGTGAAGGCGAGAATAGTGCAGAAGCGGTTTCCGGGTGTGTTCTCAATCAGAGCTCATCATGAGGCACCTGAAGTGGGTGGATCCAGTATCAGCGAGTACCCGTGTGGCATTGGGAGGAAGTAGTCAGATGACACGATCCCGGAGTAGCTCGGGAAAAAATAGATTTGTAAAAGGTAGCAGAAATAAAGGAATATGAAATCGAAAGATGGGAGGTGGTGGTGTTCGAGGTAGGAGTACGATCAGGTAACAAGGGGAGAGTTGGCCCAACAAACGCAAAATTAATACAATATATAACACATAAGGAGCAATGGAAGATCTAGGTTGGCACGGTTGAAAACCTATCGGAAAATCTACGGGGGGGGGCCTAGAGCTGAATAGAGACGAGGACCGGCTATCAAAAACAAACAAACAAAAATAGCATTGTAAACACGCGAGAGAGAAGAACATGAAACGGTAATACAGATATTGAAGAGAAAAAAACAAAAGGCAAGGTTCGATCATGTTCCCTGTTAACCTAAAACAAGTGTGGTACAGAGACGGTTGCTGATCGTAACTTGCATAACGAGATACATGAACTATGTGTTTTCACCTAGGTAGCATAAAGTTATAGTGTATACCTGTGCAATGAAATTATGGCAAACAAAAGAATGTAGCTAGGATACAGAGCATCAATTATAATACCGGGACATAAACAAATAATAAGAGATGTTATCCGAAAGGTTGAACAAACGTTCGTTACTGCATCTCAACTTACAATACGCATGGGCCTTAAGGCTTTTTAGTGCAAAAACACAAGTATTGGGGTCTCAAATAGGTCACACTTTAAACCCATGAAAAATAATAATTTAGTCAAAAAGAGAACAATACCTAATATCAAAGAGAGATTTAAAACATAAACCGCGGCTCTGTAAAAGTGACCGGTGTGTAAAGCACGCAAAGCCAACGAAAATAAACCACAAAAAGTATGGAAAACATAACTTGTAAGATGTACCTACTATATACATGCTCTCTGTTTTACCTCTGGTTTTGTTTGTTAATTTTTTTGTTATTCCGTTAAAAACATAGAAGTTCCATAGTGGACAACTGAGGTCTAGCAAGCGGTAACCGGAGTAGCAGCAGTATCAGACTCTGTAGAGGGTTGAACTCGATGGGGGGGGGTTTCTACAGAGACGACGTAACCAAAATCAGGCCGTTTTCGGGCAGAGTGACAGGATTTCACTGGAATACAGGGTTTACATACGGCCACGGAGACAGACAAGTCTGTAACAAAACTTCAAGCTCATGTACCTGATGTAGAAAGAAATTAAATATGAAAGAAACAAGTTTTAATCATAAGGAACTAAGCTGCAAGAAATGTATTGGAAATAAAGAGAAATGTAGTCAAGGTTGTACTGAGACAATCGAAAATTTAGCGTTTCCGATGTGGAAGCAACATTCGCAGGAGTATGAGTAGCTATAAGCGCTAGGAGAAAATCCTGGTCTGTAACTAGTGACGAGCTTTAAAAGAATCTAATACCTAGGGAACAGAGTTAAAAAAAACAATGGCAGAGAGCCTTAACAGATGAAGCCCGCCAATAACAGTTTATCAGGTGTTACAGTTGTAAGCATTAGTAACCTCCAGCGACAAATCCCGTGTAGAGTAATCGGGACCCGCAAAGGCATAAGAATTGGCAGTAAATACGGTATCTACATTATACAACACAAAACGTTACATACAATGTACCATAAGCTATGTAAAGCACAAACTGATACAGAAACAACAAGCCGCTATGTGAGTCACAACGCAGAAAGGGAACAAACATAATAATGAAGCAGTACCATTATGAACAACAGGAAGAAAGAAGAATGTATAGAACGCATCCTTTGGAACGTGCCAGAAGATAACAGTGCATTGCCAAGTGCTATAGCTATTGGAATCTGCTGACATCGAATGATGTTTGCACCTCAGAGCACTGGCCAAGAAACAGAAGCTTTGTTTTTTCACACAATAGAAAAATGCATATCTACAGCGTAGTGTCAGTTTCATGTTAACCGCAATAGTGGAACAAGCCGTAATACTTCTTTACAGGAAAAATCAAAATATAAATTAAAAAAGTAATATAATTTAAAGTTATTAAGAATTGCATTCTATGGTGATGTTACAAAAAGGATTGTGGTAAATTTTGGGTGAACTCCAGTGCAGAGTTTAGGATGTATGCCATACACCAATAAACAAACAGGGAGTACACATTTATAATATTTATATACAATTTCTGAACGTGTCAGATATAACGCGGCATAATTCCACATACCCAAAAGGTTTACAAAGTACATATGCAGAATTTTTCTCGTGGGGTGAGGGACACTGAGAATAATAAATATCTTGCAAAAAATTCGAAAACGAGAAGGTTTGAAAAACATATTGAAGACATTACATATTGCTGCAGTAATTAACAAAATACGAAGATTAACATTAAGCACGTTCAAGTGCGGAGAAACTATTGGCGTAGAACACTGTTGAAACCAATGCCATGTTTTCCAGGAATGTGTTTTGCGCCATACATGTAAGCAAAGGAAAATTCAAGTGTCCCTGTCAATTTCATCTGATTATCCGTAAATTACAGTAACCTGGAGATTCTATCAGCATTGTGTACAATAAAGCAATATAGTGAAAAAAGTGACCAAACAAGAAACCTCTGGCATTTAGGGAGGAAAAAACTGCAAATACTTCGGAAATACGCAAAAACTGGGGTGGGCACTTCACACCATGGTCAATTAGGCGATCTATGAAATTGTGAATATTAGGTTAACCATTTCTTAAATAATCCACCACATAATAAGCGCAAAATATGAATTCCTATGATAACCAGACTTAGAGGATGAGAATGCGGATATACCTACAAGAAACTTAGAACACCGGAATTCCTCTAGTGAATTAGCAGTAGAAACTGGCAGTGTTAGTATTTTGTGTGTTTGTTGGTTTTTTTCTGTATACTGTGCGCAGTGTTAGCTACATCTATAGTTTATTTTGCTTCCAAATAACATAAGGAAATGCAGGGGTTGAAAAATTGCACAAAGTATCAAAAGAGTGTAGCAGCAGCAAAATTCTGTATAGTTCAATAATGGTCATAAATTACACGATTTACTGGTTGAACAAATTCAAAGAAAATTCACATTACGATCACTGCATTGATATGACATAAACAATAAATACTCAAAGGGGTGTATGCTGCAAGCATCTGAATGTATCATTGCGTTAATGTATTGAGAAATCGAAAATGTAATAGGCTTTGCTGTGAATAGCCAAGAAAATATAAAACTAAGCTGAAAATTAATTAGTAGCATGTAGGTGCGTTGTTATATAGTGTAATTACCAGGCAAAAAAGATGTTTCAACTACAAAACTATAAGGAAAATTAGATTGCTCAGAACACTAGAAAAGGTTTCCTGCTCTCCAAAATCTCAACATTTTAACAACCTGTTTAAAATTACAAGTAAATCCATATTGTAATTCTATGAAACCACTGAACATTTATGGAAGAGCAATGAAACACTGAACACGCGTGTATTCATGTAAGTTACTTAGATGTATAAAGTCCTTGTAAACAATTTCTTACTATAGAAAAATCTAATACTTACAAAACGATATACATCCCAATATTAAAACGCATAACCACTACTAAACTTAGAATAGCCGTATGTCCTATACTTCATGTGCAAGGAAATTTACGGAATCTGTTCTGGTAATGTTACCTTTATTAATAATTAACCTAAATTTAACAGCATTAAAAATGTGAATTCTGAAAGAAAAAGAAAATTTAAACGCACGTCTAAGCACTCTGTTGGAACCGGAATTACAAGTCTATTATGACGCATTGGGAGGCAATATTCATTTAAAAGAAAAAGAAAGAACGCTATTAAATTCGCAAAAACACAGCGCAGCTGTAGTAAAAACACAATGTAAACGAGCTTGTGAATTAAGTCCTGATAAGATTAAGTTACAAATTTGTTTTTCTGTGTCTGACAGTTGAAAAAATCACGTATAATTCTTTATACGTAATACAAACGAGAGGAAATCTTCGGTATCTGACTGACCTGCATAATTATACTACAATAAGTATTGGTTGAAAATGTGTGGTGAAAAAAAGAACTGAACTACCGAGGAATGAAATTCCACCAAGGTGGGCTGTTTTGTTAAAACCGTTTGTAACAAGAAAACTATTTACTCTGTACAATATTTAAAAGTAAATGATATACTTCAAACTGAAATTTACCGGTAAAGGTACAGACGGCTCCAAATGTATTCCGTTGCACCGGCAGCGGGGCATGGGGGTGCTTATCGAAAGGTTATTCCAGGTATCTTAGCTCATACCCGCTCCACAAGGAAGGTTAAGGGATGTAACACGCTAAACAAAATATCATTTTAACACATTTCCCATAGACTTGGCTGTAAGAATGTAATAATTGTGAAAAGAAAACAGCAATAACATTACAACACAGTGACATAAGCAGAATACAAACTAATTTTTAGGAATTAGAGGCATCATATTATTGTATAACAAGCAAGTGTTAAAACAAAATGGTTGGGTTATCAATGTTTACTGCTTTCTCTACCCATTATCAACTAACATATGTTCTTTATTTTCATAATCTCCTTATGAAGTATGGTATTTCCGTGCATCGTGACAACAATTTAGGCTAGAAATTATTTAAAGTTACAGTCTAAGTTACACTTTTCCCAATTTGGTTGCATGCAAGATGCCGTAACGACAACCAGCCGCTTATCTATTTCACAAACTCATCTTTCTACTGTCTCTACTATTTACCTATAATAATTAGGGAAAGTGTTGTACTCCCCCAAAAATTCAATAACAAGATTCACCGGAAATACACGTTTTGAGCACCATTGAATCCAAAGAAAGCATTTTTACTTTCCCTACTACGCACTTACAGTAAGTAGTGGAATTATTGTATTCGACCCAAAAATTTAATAACGGAATTTACCGGAAATGTACGCTTTGAGACTCCCCAAATCCAAAGAAAGCATCTTCACTTTCTCTACTACGTATACAGAAGTAGAGAAAGTATTGTATTTCATCCAAAAATTCAATCAAGAGATTCACCAGAAATACACGCTTTGAGACACCCTGAATCCAAAGAAACCATTATTACCTTCTCTACAACATAGCCACAGGAGGTAGAGAAAGTATTGTAGTCCACCCAAAAATTCAATAAAGAGATTCACCGGAAATACAGGTTTTGAGACACCCTGAATCCAAAGAAAGCATTTTTAATTTCTCTACTACGTAGTTACACGAGGTAGAGAAAGTATTGTATTCTACCCAAACATTCAACGATATTCACCGGAAATACTCGTTTTGAGACTCCCTGAATCCAAAGAAAGCATTTTTACTTTCTCTACTACGTAGTTACAGTAAGTAGAGAAAGTATTTCATTCAACCCAAAAATTGAATAACGAGATTCAACGGAAATACGCGTTTTGAGACTCCTGAATCCAAAGTAAGCATTCTTACTTTCTCTACTACGTAGCTACAGTAAGTAGGGAAAGTATTGTGTTCCAGCTGAAAATTCAATGTCGTAATTTCACCAGAAATCACGTTTGTGTCCCCTGAATCCAATGAACTTATTTTTAGAAAATGGTCCAAGTGTGTGTGTGTGTGTGTGTGTGTGTGTGTGTCCACGAATAGCATAACTCTAAAGCAAAAGCTTGGTTAAAAACCGAACTTGGTGTTTAAGTTCAACTTCTTCCAAGAATGCGAAACTGAGATTTTAAAGAAAACCCTCCACTCCAAACTAACCTTTACATTGGACAATTTTCGAACTTTTTTATTCTTTTAAAAATGACTCTAAGGATTTTGATTAAAATGCATATGTTTAAGATACTTTCATGATAAATAGAATGTATATATTTTATTTTCTAGGAATAGTCTCTAAATTAGTCTTTATTGTCAATGACTTTTGATAATTAGTAAACCGTAAGAGAGAGACAAAACCTTACAACACGACAACTGCAGATCTTGTTAAAGCACAAAATTTATAAAAAATAAAATTTTTATTTTATGTCAAATAACTTTTATATTTTACCTGTTCTGAAAGTTTCTTTGTTATTAGTATGAATTTTCAAATACTTTATACTTATCTAAACTGCAAATAGCTATTGTTTTTCCCTTCTTTCTTTCTTTCTTTCTTTCTTTCTTTACTTCTTTCTTTCTCGTGTTCATACAAAGAGAACAGAATTTCAAAGCTATCACGTCTGTGGCTCACATTCGGGAGGTCGTGGGTTGGATTCCTCTGGCCGACCTTCCTGATCCCTAGGTATTTTCGGGGGGTTTTCCCGCGTCGCCAGGCGAGTGCTGGGAAGGAGCTCCGGACCTCCATTTCATCTCCATTCTAATTTCCCTTCATTTTTCATTCGTTGGTCGCTTTCAGGGTTGGAAGTGTCGGCGATGGTGTTTCGGTGCAGTGTGGCAGGGGAAAGGGATGCTTTTTGTGACTTTCTCCGCCCTTTAGCTTTCGGCTGGCTGTCGGGAGTATCCTAACTTCCTTGAGGGGCGTTGGACATCCCCTGTGCTGGGTGGAGTCCCCGGACTGCCTGTCCGTCTGACAGGGAGTCTATCTGAAAACTTAGGGACCCTACCATTCCCCTGCCGTTTTTCCTGGTTCCGGACGCCCAGTGTCTTGTCTCGCCTAATCCCGCCTCCCGGAGACGCCCCCTTGTGGGGCGTAGGCACAATATCCACTATGTGGATCAATGCCGAGTCCCCTCCGTAGCCAACCAATCCAAAGCTATCACGTAGCGATCAGCTTTGAGGGATTTGGCTATCGCTTTAGCTTAATATGTTCTGGTTATACCTACAACGAATTGTGAAAATAAGTGATTAAGGTTTATTGATATTAACATGACATACGTGCAAAATAAGATTTGTAAGTAGAGTGAGTAGAGAAAGTCATGCGAATGCAACACATCATATCTTACGGCAAAAGCTCCATATGCCTGTGTCTCTGCGAACAACATAAATCCAAACCTGATATTTAAGTTCGGCATCTTTCAGAAGATGTGACAAGGATTTTCAAGAAAATCTCCCCATCCTGAACAACATTTACATGGAAATATTTTCGAAATTTATTTTCTTAAAAATGGCTCTAATGATTTTGATTAAAATAATCACTGTTTAAAATAAGTAGGGGACATTTGCGCATTTACGTGCACTTAATATGCAGAAATGTGTATTCATATGCAAATGACGTCCCCACCTCCTCTCCCACCCCCTTCCCCAGCTCCTTGGTACTTTCAGTTGCAGCTGAGGGTCACAAATCTTGTTGAGTATAATGGGAGCTTGACAGTTAAGCAATTAAGGGTGTCAATCAACTGTCAAAACGAACAATGGGGTCATAAAGTTTACGCTTCTGTAACAAAGGCTGAGATGTTTTTCTACCCATTCCACATCCGGCTACGTGCTTTCCTGCGCTACAGCAACTCACACCACTCGCATTGTTTCTCGAACACATGCAGGAGGTTATCCATCGCTGTCAAAATGAACAAAGAGCATGCTGGACAAAGAATCAGACGCTATTGTCTCCAGCTCTATTGTATACTTTTAGGTGAAGCCACCTGGCATCCCATTCTACTGTCCTATAACAAAGAACAAGGCTAAACCCTTCTGACAAAAGCTTGAATGACAACGAAACAGATGCTATTGTGTCCCTTTCCATTGTTTTGCGTATATGTGCAGGCGAGCAATAGAAAGGCTTGACCCGAGCTATCAAAAGGGACAGATTCTATTGTATTCTCTTTCTATTGTCCAGGGCAAGGGTTCTTTAGAAGGACCACCTGGAATTCCCATTCAACTAGCATTTCACAAAGAACAATGCTTGCCCTTCAACTGTCAAAATGAACAACGAGGATGCAGGGCAAAGGAACAGATTCTATTGTATCCCCTTTCTTTTGTCCGGGGCAAGGCTTCTTTAGAAGGACCACCTGGCATTCCCATTCCACTGCAATATAACAAAGTTGGTCCCTTTCCACTGTTCGAACACGTGCGTGCTTAACAAAAAGAATCCGAGGGAGGCTTTATGTTCACCCTGTCTTTGTTTGACTGTGGGAAAAGAGAGAGGCTTGAGTTTTCACGCGGCAGGCGTCATATAACTGCTAGACCCTAAATTCCATCCCACCCCGAATTTCAGGCGTCACCTGCATTGCCTGAGGGCTGCTTCTCTCTGCGCATGCGCTGCAAGAGATGATGTCATTGGATGCCATAATCACGTGACGTGTTGCATCTCCCCCCGCCATGCTAACGCTTGAAATTGCCTGAGGGCTCTAGGTCCTTATATAAACAAGCGTCGGTGAATGCGGAAGCCACTGCGATTTTATTAACTTAGCGATACAGCTTAGTGATACAGCTTAATCCAAGTCAGCGCTATTGTCTTCTAGACTGCATCCATCGCCATCTATATAATGCAAGGTGAGTGAGTTTTTACATGACTAGGTGAAAGACAAATCATTGCAGGAGTATCATGTTGTTTATCAGAATTTCATTTCCTTAATAACTAACATCAGAATTGTTAAAAAAATATAGAGCTTTCATCAATGTTGTAAATAGTTCTTTAGATCTTAAAATAAACATTCATACTTAATCTCTAATCATTCTTCCTCTATTAAAATTCACACCGTTTTCTCTACACATTCTTTCCTGTAAACATTCATAATACTTTCTCTACGCATTCTTCTGTAACATTCATAATATTTTCTCTACGCATTCTCCTGTAACATTCACACCATTTTCTCTTCACATCCTTCTGCAAACATTCACATGATTTTCTGTACACATTCTTCTGTAAACATTCTTAAGATTTTCTCTTCACATTCTTCTGTAACATTCACATGATTTCTCGACACATGTTTCTATTAACATTCATATGATTTTCGCTAAACATTCTTCTGTAAACATTCATATGATTTTCTCAACACATTCATCTTCTATTAAGATTCACACCATTCTCCACACATTTTTCTGCAAACATTAATATGATTTTCTCTGCACATTCTTCTGTAACATTCATATGATTTTCACTACACGTTCCTCTATTAACATTGACACCATTTTCTCAACACATTCTTGTATAACCATTCCTATGATTTCTCAACGCATTCTCCTGTAACATTCATATGCTTTTCTCAACACATTCTTCTTTTAACATTCATACGATTTTCGCTACCAATCTTTGTAAACATTCATACGATTTCCGCTACCCATCCATCTTTCCGTAAACCCTCATACGATTTTTTCACAACGCATTCTATTAACATTCATACGATCTCCTCTACTCACTTATTTCATATTACATGACTTTCTCTGCTCATTAATCTTTTATCAGTTATAAAAACAATTGAATTTACACATTTAAAATTTTTTCACAGGTAATACTGCAAACTCGATGGGAGTCGCCACAGCCGCACTCGTCAGAGGAGCGGGCTCTCGAATTAAACAGATTGTGCAGGCTAATAAAGAGCCCATTATTAACACCGTGATGTACAACATGCCGACACCCCTGGAGGGGGATCAGATATCAAATGTGCCGCTGCATAGCAGTTGCATTCCTAATGGTACTAATAGCCCCCCGTCACCAATCGTATCGGAGGGTGATTATGTTATTCCACCGCCACCTGGATTTGAGGATGTCACTCCCGTTACAGGGGTGAATGCAGGCATGGGCAGCGCTTCAGACCAGTGTTGCACATGCAATAACTGTGAAACCAAGTTGCTTCAATGCAGATGTTTAACGTTGTGAACGGTGAGTTTAGCTATACTATTACACTTAAATTTTTTCTAGAAAATATTATCTTTATCCTTAATCAATGTATAACCAGAGAACAATTCAGAATTTTAATTATGGAATGAAGCATTCACATTACTAGCACCTTTCAATTAAAAAATATTCAATGTGAAACAAATTCTGCTTTTTTGCTTCTTTGTTGTAGTTCCTGAAGCAATTTCATTCAGGGCTGGGGAGACGGACGAGGGCTGTAGCATGCCCTCGCTTATATTCTCTCAAGACTACCTGATCCCGCCGCCTCCCGGATTCGAGGATGTTGCACCGATGCCTGTAGGAGATCCATGGGCGATAATTCCTAGCGAGGTGTTCACTTGCGTGAATTGTGCCTACAGGACCATGTACCTGCAGATGCTTCGTGAATTGAATAGTGAGTTTTTTAACTTCATTTATTCTATATCTAACATTCATTCATTCATTATCTGTTTATCCTCCTCTTATGTAGAACTTACACCCCCAGGACTTACAAGCGGGTGCCTGGGGTCAGAGACCTGACGAGGAGCAAACACTCATGGATCAGACAGAGCATCCAGGATGAGTGATCAGCCCGATGCCTGGTATGGGATGAAGGAAGTAGATGAAACGAAATGTTGATGAAATGGAAGGTGGTGATGGAGCAGTTGGTGGAATGAATGGCGGGGGAAACCGGAGAACCCGGAGGAACCCCGCCCAGACGCCACTTCTTTCACCACAAATCCCACATGCAGGTCCCTGGGATTGAACCCGGGCCGCCTCGGTGGGAGGCGAGCGGTCTAACCACTCGGCCACGGCGCCGCCCTATATCTAACATCATTACGTAAATAATTAACGTAACGTTAACGCATAACTTTTCTCAATACATTGTTTACTCGTTTTTATTGATTGAAATATACAATTCATAACAATTTTCGTAATGATAATGCTTAAATTTTCTCAATGAACTTTTTTTACTCATTTTATTTATCAAAATATACAACTATACAAATAATTATCGTAACATTAACAATTGACTTTCAGTTTTTTAATAAACATATACTTTCGCATTTCTATTTTAACTGACATTCAAATTAATTCCACTTTGTTATTGTTATAGAGCCTTCAATAGTGGTCACGAAACCGGAGCCTGAGTATGCAGACAACTTAGCATTGCTCCGGGGTTCCAAAAGACCTGAAGAAGCTGAAGAGGACACGGTCAAGGAATTAACTCCCTCGCCCATCCTGGATCTTCAATGGTACATCCATCACCAGTTGCAGGGCCATCAGGCATCGGTCGAAACCAATATGACACCTCAACCAAACACCGATGCTGACACTGACTGCGATCGTGACCACCTTGAATACAGCAACAACCCCAAAAAACTGAAGGTTAGTCTTACCCAGCTAATAGCAGCATAGAAAACACTTTAGAGATAGCTGATCCCGGTCAATTTCTGCAGGAATGCAGGCGTCTTGTATTGCGAGAGATGGTTTCTGTACTCGGGAGAAGTTCTGCTGGCTTTAAAGTAAACGCATCTGTCAAGATCACATACATCATACAAACTCCTGAAACACAGCATGCAGAAACCATCGTTTTCAATAGCAAGACAAAGCTGGGTCTTCAATCAAGTAATCTTGAGGCCCTAAACCCTTCTATGGTCGATGAAATTCTAGAGAACATATCGAATTTCAAAGGAGGTGCAAGCTCAAAATCTCTGCTCGCCGTCAGGGCTCTTGTTATTAGAACTAGGTTCTATGATTCCTTGAATGCATCGCGATACATAGAGTTACCCGGTGCAATCAGGGCTAAGAGAGCTTAATTAAACATAAAAAACAACGATGAATACTGTTTTGCACGGTATTTGGTCGCTGCAAAGTATCCCGCAAAGCGCGATGGTCAAAGAACGAGCAAATACCCTGCAGAACAGTTATTCTCTGCATTCAGCTACAGTGGCATAGACTTTCCTGTAAGCCTACACCAGAATCCAGACTTTGAGCAGCAAAACACTGAAATACCAGTTTCAGAATTTGGACTAGAAAGGGAGTGTACAATTATACCGCTATACCAAACCAGCAGCAGGAAAGAATTGACTATTAACCTACTACTAATTGAACAAGGAAGATCTCACTACTATCTGATTAAGGATATGTCAAGGATGACTGCAGAAGAGATCAGCAAACACTAGGGGAAACAGTGGGTATGCGAGCCCTGCATGAAACACTTCAATAATGAAGATGCTTTTAAAAAGCATCAATTGAAGTGCATGCAGTGCCAGTTGCTCAAAATACCTAAGCAAGGTGAAGTGATTGAGTTCTCATCATACTCGAAGGGTAGTACTGTAAATTTTGTTGTGTATGCCGATATAGAGAGAGTGTTAGCCCGAGTTCAGTCCTGTGAACCGTCGGGTAATCAGAGCTGGGCTCGGGCTATCCAGCATCATGAGGGTATATCTATATCGCTTAAGTTCGTATGTCGCCATGACGATTCATTGTCGAGATTTAAGCTATTCAGAGGTCCTGATGCAATCAAGGAGTTCTTCATTGAGCTTAGGTTAATAGCTGACATAGTTATTGAGCAATATAGTCGCAATGAAGAAATTACCTTGACTGCACAGGACGTGGCTGAATTCGATAATGCTCGTCATTGCCACATATGTAAGAAGGAATTTGAGGTAGACGATTTGAAGGTACGCGATCACTGCCATACGACCGGTGTATTCCAGGGGGCTGCTCATAATGCATGCAATATAAATAGACGGGTACCTAACTTTATACCCATGTTTTTCATTGCCTTAGCAATTATGACAGTCATTTCCTGATGCAACACCTGGAATATGATGATCACCCCATTTCGTGTATCTCAAACTCCTCTTAGATATATATATAATTCAGCAAGAAGTACCGGACTATATTTTTCAGGTTTCTAGATAGCTTTAAGTTCTTGGACGATAAGCTATCTAGTTTAGTCTGCATGCTGAGCAGCGATGAGTTCAAGATCACGAACTCTGTGTATCCCGATCCCGAAAATAAGCAGTTAGTGTGATCTAAGGAAATCTTCCCTTACAGTTACGTCGACTCTCCTTCAAGGCTACAGGAAACAGCACTCCCTTCCATAGAAAAATTTGATGACATAACTCAAGAAGATTACAATCATGCTGTCAAAGTCTGGAATACCTTTAACATAAGCAATCTGGCGAATACAGCGACCTGTATCTGAAAACGGATACGCTCTTGTTGGCCGATGCATTCGAGAGGTTTAGGGACCTCTCTCTGGAGGTATATAACTTGGGCCCCTGCTGGTACTATACGCTACCAGGAATTGCACTTGATGCAATGCTCTAGGTCACCAAGATTAAGCTTGACCTCATTCATGATGAGGAAATTATCAAATTCTTTGAGGGAGGAATCAGAGGAGGGATGTGCATCGTGTCAAAGAGATATGCCAAAGCCAACAACAAATACCTTCCTGGACACGATAAAAGACAAAAAGCTTATATTTGGCCTATCTCGTCGACATCAATAATTTATATGGAGCTTCGATGGCCAGCCCCATGCTGCACAAGAACCTCAAATGTCTTTTACCGGAAGAAATTTTAAGCATAAAATTCTTTGCTGTTGCCCCTGATTCCCTAACTGGATACGTCTTGGAAGTTCACCTGGAGTACCCTGAGCATATACACAATGAGCACAATAACCTTTCTCTCTGCCCGAAAAGTGAGATACCATCTGGAGGCCAATACAAGAAACTGCTGGCAACGCTAGAGAATAAAGAGAAGTATACCTTGCACTACAGAAATCTCCAGCTGCATTGACTTGGGCATGAAGCTAAAGAAGATCCATAGAGTAGTTGCATATGATCAGTCGGAATGGCTTAAAACCTACATTAATATAAATACAGAGAGACGTGCAAGGGAAACTTCCAAATTCGTTCAGAATTTATGTAAGAAAATGAACAACTCTGTATATGGTGGAATTATTGAGAATGTACGCAAATACAATGACTTCCGTATCGTTACAAGTTGGAAGCAATGGAAGAAATTGACAGCGCAACCAACTTACGTTCGGAGCATTTTATTTGCAGAAAATCCTGTAGGGATAGAACGTGCCAGAGAGGAAGTGTACATGAACAAACCCGTCTACGTAGGGCAAGCCATCCTTGACATATCAAAACATATAATGTACAGTTTTTATTATAATATATTGAAGCCAGGCCTAGAAGATTTAATTTTAATTACATGGACACAAATTAATTTATTCTGGAAACTTCAAGTGACATCTACAAATTTATCAGAGAAAATCAGGAACATTTTGACACAACAAATTATGAGACGCAAAAATGCTACGGAATTACACCACAAAACTAGAAAGTTATCGGCCTATTCAAGGATGAGCTTGCAGGAATCCCTATGATAGAATATGTTGGGCTAAGGTCCAAGTTATATGCATACAGGCACGAGGACCAAAGGGCATCAACAAGACTGGCATGCGGAACATAAATTTTGAGCACTATTTCGGCTGTCTAAACGATATTAGAAAAACAATTTTAACAAAAACAACCACATTTCGAAGTTTCAAACATAAAGTCTCGACCATAGAAATGAATAAGGTCGCTCTCTGTGGTAGAGACGATAAGAGAAAACTCATTGAAGGCTCAGACCAGGCAAGTGCCTGGGGTCACTATTGTCTGCGTATGACTGACCCTTAGATGTATATATGTAATTACTGTTGATGATTTTTAGTTGTGTAAATGCTTTAAAAATTAGCTTTCTGTGTGTGTGTTTATATATGTATATGTTTAAATATAAATTTTTTAGCCTTTATGAATTGTTAACTCTTTTCTGTTTATTAATTTATTGATTCTTTAATTTTATAAAAGTATGTAAAATGCAACCTAGTGATTGAATGTTTTTATCTATTCGTGTATATATCATGTATGTGTGTATGCAGTAAATATGTGTTTATATATGAGGGGTTAACCATAAAAATGCATATAATAATGTAGTTGTACATATATGTAGTTTTTAGTTTATGAATTTTTTTAGTTAAAGTATTTATTGATTTTTAATCATGTAAAAATTCAAGTAAATCCAGCAATCACAAAAAAGCATTAATATTGTAAAAAATGTTTTAAATAATGAATTTCATGTATACATTTTGGCTTATCATATATAATGAAATAAAAAACACACATTATTGTGGAATGAAAGCCTCTTTATTTTCATTATTATTTTTACTACAATAAATCCTTTCTGTGAATCCATTGAGTATCAGGGAATCCATACCACTTTACAAGAATCCTATTTCCCTGCCTGCGTAACACTTTCTCTAGCAGAAATGTATTAGGGTACAGTGTAGATTGCAGTTCATGACCATAAAAGGACCCTCTATCTTACCTCCGTCATTACCGTTTAGCAGGTATGTAATGGGATTGGTGTGATTCACGCGAATAACTTGAAATATTTTAACACTCCAATTAGCTTCAAAGCCCTTTTCAAGATGTCCCTTGTCCTTTGATATCATCACATAATCACCAACACTAAACTTTCTTGCCCCTTTCTTCTCTCCTCGATCTTGAGTGTAGTTATATACAGTCAGAAAAACGTCATTGTGCTTCACCTCTATAGGCTTCATTCGAATAGTGGAGTGGTAAGTGTTGTTACATCTTGCAATGATCTGAGGTATAAGGTCCAGCCACTTGTATGATCCTTTGGCTAGAAATTCACGATGCATCATATTCTTTAAAGTTCTTATTAAGCGTTCAACAGCAGCTGCCCTTACCTGTGTATAGGTTCTGTAGTGATTGATGTTATGTTTTGTCATTAAGTTTTTAAAATGTTGATTATAAAATTCTTTTCCATTATCACTCTGTATGTTCTTGGGTGGGGTTACCATTTCTTGCAGTATATCTTCCATAGCCTTTGCAACTTGAAGTCCTGCCATGTCCATTAACGGTCTCGCATATGCCATTTTAGAGTAGAAGTTTATTGCAATGATGATGTGCTTGAGATTTGTTATTGATTTTTGCATGCGGTATCATCTCCACCAAGTCGATATGCACCAAGTCGTGGAGCCCCTTGCTGATAATATTTCGACGCATGCAGTTTCTCCGCGCTGGAGCATGTAGCTCGCTTGCTATATTTTGCTTCACTGATGTCATGCTATAACCTTAAGTTCTTGAATAATCTCTCCAATTTCATGAGTGTGATTGTTATTGTCGGCGTCTCTGGATGCCACAAGTAGCCTAAGGCGATCCACCAGGTCTTTAGAGTCGGTCCAGTAGATGTAGTCTTGCCTCGTATTAGGGTGATGTTCTTTCCACTGTAGTCCTAATCCGTTGTGTTTCGTTACTAGAGGACGTATAACGCTTTTATACTTGTAGGAATTACCCGGTCTCAGCTGCCCATGCTTGCTGAAGTTTCTTCGATGAACGTGTGTTGCTTTACGTATTTTACTGTATGTTTCAAGGTCATCTTCAGTGTATGCATGCATTTCAGGTATTCTCTTGAATATGAGCTCCTTCAATCCAGGTGTGGTTTCATACGTTTCGTCCCCTATTCGAACTTTATTATTGATGAAATCAATAATCTTGTTCCCTAGCATGTAGCTGCCATCCTCATATCGAACTCCATATGATGCATCTATTTCATATCTGTCCTTCTTTCGAACTTTATTAAGATAGTTGTAGAGTTTCTCATTTTTCACGTCTTTTGGTGATTCCTCCTTGCTTGAAGTATTCTTTTTCTGTATTTCAAGTATATCTTGAAGCGGATCTGTCAATGGTTGAAGAGCTTCACTCATCACTCTCTGGGTTTCAAACTGCTGTCCTTTAAGAGAACGTAACTTTTCTCTTATAGCCTTCGTGTGCATGGCTACAGATTCTTTAAGTCCTATGCACTCGCTGTCCATCTTGAAATGACGCTGAAATTAGACTTTCACATTAATATATACCCTACTTATTAAGCAGACTTCAATTTATAAGAGATTTTGATGCAGTAATTTGCATCACAAATTACTTAAATGTAAATAATGATTGTAATATGAATTTGCATTTTTATGTGACATTGATTTGAGATGTTTATTGATTGTAATTATTGTTGAAAAGAAGTTTATACCGCCTTACTGAAACTGACAATAATAGCGTGCAATAATGCAGCGAGGGGGTGAGCTGTTTATCATTATTGGAAACGAGGAAGTTACGTAATGTTGGCGCGTTTAGAATCTTCTGGAACATTTCCATAGAGCATATGTATTCATAATTTTCATTGGATATTAAAATAGACGCTAATGTTGGCGCGTTTTATTAGCCAATTGCAGCTCAGTTATAATCTTTAGGCATATCTGGGTGAAAGTGTATAAAAGGTAGGTTAGCGGTAAAGACCCCGTCAGTTCGTCGAAAATATTTGTATGCTACACGTCGCCCTCAGTCCAGCAGAAATATTTGTAAAGTATACGTCGGCTATCGATTCGCAAGTTACGCGTAGCAGAGTTAGGAAAATTCTCAAGTGTTGTAAAGTTAATTATACAAAAGGTTGAAGTACGTGAATTAAAAGTGACCAGTAAGAAGTTGTTATAACAGTTTCAGTTTGGCGAGTGTCTAGATCAATGTGTAAATGTGATAGTGAATGTGTTCGACAATAAAACTGTAAAACAAATTCTTTCATCAGTGTTATCTTTGGATAAAAGACTCCTTTACACAACCTGTATAAAGAGATGTGCTCGACCAAAAAGATCATAGCTAGCCGGAGGACAGTAAACAAAAATTAAATAAAATAACAGTCGCATTCTTTCAAACAAACCCTAATACTACCGCAAATTGCTAACACCAGATGGAGCTACAAACCTAACAAAGAATCACATCACAAAATGGCTTCACCACGTGAAGTAAACACACATACACAAACATTATAAGTATACCGCCGCAAATTGGCTCCCATACGTGGGGCTCAACAAAATAAATAAAACATAACAAGTATACCACTTCAATTTTCAGCTTAATATTTAAAAAATGGCCGTCCCTTACACGATTTGCAGGAGCAGTGAAGCTTAGTCTATCACCATTTGCAATTGGTGCAGGCAGAGCTCTAACAGACTTGTTATTTATTTCAATTAATGTAACATGCCTTACAGTAGGAGCTGGTGGTAACGTCATATAGAAAGAAATTATCTCTCCGTATACGCTTGATTTGTAGTATTCAAGACCTGTTGTTAACATGTACCTCTGTGATTTCCCTCTGAAAATCAACGACTGCAGTGCTCCCCTCTCATTTGCTCTAATAATGAATTTATGACTCTCATTTGTGTTTTAAGGGTATTGATATTATCCTTTGTAGTTGTCAGATGCCCATCTATTGATTTCTGACGGTTCGCCATAGTTTCCATGTGTTTTCCCTCTGTTTCTGTAACTGTGGTACTTATTGCTCTTAGTCTGCTGTTTAAATCTTGGCGTATTTAATTTTGTTTCCTTCCCACGTGAACTTTAACAAACTTTTTTGTTGCTCCATCACTGTCATCGACAGGATCTGCTACTTCTATTAGTAGTGATATATAGGGATTAAACAGTTGGTTTAACGATAATCCCGCCTCCAGGGGGATTAAGCGCTAGTGTCGCGTTAATCCGCCAAAAACGCGGGGAAAAGTAGTAAATTTGAAGATGGCGGACCAAGATGGCGGGAAAGCGCAAGGCGGGAAAGCGCTTGTGACGCATTAATCCGCCAAAAAGGCGGGAAAAAGTAGTAATTTTGAAGGTGGCGGACCAAGATGGCGGGAAAGCGCTAGGCGGGAAAGCGCTTGTGACGCGTTAATCTGCCAAAAAGGCGGGAAAAAGTAGTAAATGGAAAGATGGCGGCTGGCGCTAGTGTCGCAAAAACCAAGATGGCGGCAAAGCGCAAGGCGGTAAGGCGTTAATCCGCCAAAAAAGGCGGTAAAAGTAGTAAATGCCAAGATGGCGGCTGGCGCTAGTGACGCAAAAACCAAGACGGCGGCAAAGCGCAAAGCGAGAAGAGCGCTAGTGTCGCGTTAATCCGCAAAAGAGGCGGGAAAAAGTAGTAAATGGTAAGATGGCGGCGAAGCGCAAATCGAGAAGAGTGCTAGTGTCGCGTTAATCCGCAAAAAGGGCGGAAAAAGTAGTAAATGGGAAGATGGTGTTTGGTGCTAATGGAGCCAAAGCAAGATGGCGGAAAACCGCAAGGCTGAAAAATGCGTCACAATATGGTGCAATAGTTATTCTAAAACGAAATGCTGGAAACGTTCCTCCACAATATGGTGCAATACTGTATTGAGAAGTTACGAAACAAGATGTCGGAATTGCACAATAAGAATTAAAAGTTACGCCACAAGATGGATATTTATGCAAGAAGCAGTTACGAAACAAGATGGCGTAATTGCGCAATGTTTGAAATGCAATAATGAATTTGGAAGAAATTACGAGACTAGGTGGCTTATGTTGCCAAAATTTGGAAAATATGAACCTACAGGATCTTTGTGAGGTGGCGGGATTAGCGACAAAAACCCAGACTGGTATGTATAAATCCTTATTGGTAAAAAGTAATAAAGGATTACATAGTGGAGCATATAAAGTTGTAACAATACACATGCTTAAAACTATGGTATAACAATGAACATGCATTGAGTAGATATGATGCATATAAGCTTAATGTTTATATTTCACACACACTAGCACATACATAGTCTATTGTAATTGTTGATAGAATTGTTTTTGCAGGAGCACATTAACACAGATGGCCGACGTCGTTGGTGAGAAAGATGATATTAAAGTATGTGGTATGGCAGTTGTTGAAGGGTAGATCCTATTGGCTGAGAGAAGGTTGCGGCGGTTGGTCGTCACAGGTGACACAGGTGAGGTGAATGTGCCGAAAGTTGGGGTCGATCTCGGTGCCGATGGTGGGAACGAATAGAGGTGCAATGATGTTCTGACGGTTGCAAACGCCAGCTGGAAACGTGCCCGAAGAGGAGATGATGTTGTCTAAGGATGCGGTCTGGTTGTGCCCAAGGTAGACGGCGCATCTAACCTGTTTGTCGCAAGAGGTGGCTATGGAAGGGACGAACTGGACGTTGACGACGTGGGCATCACCGGAGAAGTCCTTGATGGTGACAATTTTGTGTTCACCAAAGGCGGAGATCTCCTGGAAACCGATGCGGCAACTGTTGGCGTAGGTTCCTGCAGCATTGACGGTATCCTCTACGTCAAAGACGATTCTTGAGGTTAGAATGGGATGAATGTCCACAGCGTGTGACTTGCAAGGCATGTTGAAGACTGACGGAAGAGAGAGAGATTATTGGAATTCGTTGTATGGGTAAGGGTGGGAAGGTTCACGTGATGGAAGAGAGGGAAAAGGGAATGAGAATTTTACGATGCGCCGCTCGTAGCCTGTCTTGGTCGTCACAGGTGACACAGGTGAGGTGAATGTGCCGAAAGTTGGGGTCGATCTCGGTGCCGATGGTGGGAACGAATAGAGGTGCAATGATGTTCTGACGGTTGCAAACGCTTAGGTTGGACGAGCGTGCTTATAATAGCGGAGAGAACGGAAGCCGAACATCCGGCATCCGGCATGGCTGCGATAAGTGGTGCAATGTTGGTTAACCTTGGCGGCAAAATGGGCACTCTGCAATGACGGGAGCTGGCCCATCGATGTGAATGCGATGCCACGGTTGGTTCCAATGTTGCTTGCACCGCCTGTAGGCATTGAATTTCTGCTGCTGTTGCGGCGTTAGGCGTTCCCAAACGTGATCCAGATCGTAAGGGGGGAATCTTGGAAAGATGGAATCGGCGTGCAGCAGCACGGTGTGAAGTTCCTCATTGCTGATTGCGAGAGAGCCCGGTGATGTTAAGGTATTTTATGAGTGCCGGGATCTCTGCCATTGCGCCTGGCATACCTCTCTAGGAAGGCGTCGATTCTAAGTTGTAATTTCTGCAGGTCGGTGAAGACGCCAGCGCTGCACTTGTCGTACCAGTAGGAACGAATGCTGCATCGACACTGGCGTTGAAAGCACATGGAGCAGTGCAGCGGTGCGCACGCAGCCGCAGGCATGGTAGGGAGAGGGAGAAGCGGATAGGGTCTACCACCTTCTTGTATAGGTGATGAGGTTGCCTTGGGCGTGTGCTGGTTCCTTTGCGATGATCTTGTTGGCATTGACACTGAAGATCCAATCACCGTGAATGACATCGGGAATGATGTAGGATGCGGTGTTGCCCAAATGCACGGCAAGGCACCTGCCGTAGCACAATTGCCCTTCGTTGACCATGCGTTGCAGGTGATCGGTGGAGAGGAAGGGAGCCTCTAAGAGGGCTATGAATAGGCCCTTTTTCGGAATAAACCGAAAGCGCTGGTCGTCATAGACGGCGTCCGCGATCCCCTCGTCGTCGACGTTGCCTGGGTGCCAGGTGTCTGCCTCGAACAGAATATCTTGCAGGGCGTAGTTGGAAAAGACGTAGTGGACAGTGTTGACACAGCTGTGATACTTCACAGTGACGTGCTTGCCGTCGTAAGCGTCATCGATGAAACGCAGAGCGTACGGAGCATTCTTCTTAGGATGGCCGTCGACCTCGTAATTCTTGTGGACATTTGTGCCGTCGCAGTAGACGGAGACGTAATGCTTGTAGCCCATACTTGCCGGAGGTTGGAGTAGGAATGTCAGGGAAGAGGGGGAGAATGCGTGGTTAAGAGGAGGGATGCAGGATGCCTTGTTGGAAGTGTGGTTTGAGGTAATGTTCGACCTCTAGGAATGTTCTAAGGTTGGCGGACCTGATGTACTTGGTGAATAGCGTGAAATTGATGGAATCGAAAGGGACATTGGAGGCGTAGCTGTGAAGCATGACCTTGTGGAAGGCCGAGATTTGATTTTGCACGTCGGCCTCCTCTATCTTTTTGTGAAAAAGGATGTCTGAGATGATTTTGAGAAGGCCGTCCAGCACGTCCCATTCCTCGGGGCTTAGAGCGATGTTGTCGCCCCGTAGATCCTTAACGACGATGAGCAGTTTGCCGAAAATATTCTTGAAGAGGACGGTGTAGCGTGCCGAAATCTGACACTCCTGTAGCTTGGTCTCGGGGAAGCGAATTCTGCGTTGAACGATGAGGTTTCCGTCCACCAGCTTTTGCCACTCATCGGCCGGCAGGGACACGCGGAGCTGGAGCGGCACCTGGCCAAGGTGACCGTGAGCTGGAAAGGCGCCACGGGAGCAAATCCAACGCAAACCACCTTGGTGCGCACTGGGTTGAGGAAGTAGATGTCGGGTAGAGGGCCGAATAGACGCTGCCGCACCTGCTGCTGCTGCTGCTGCTGTGCACTGCAACATAAGGGGTAAAAGGTTAGAAGACAAGCATAAAACGCACGCACACTCGCGCACGCACAACTGCAACGAGACTTACACGGCCGGAGATGGCTCGTCCTCCTGCTCCTCGCTGCCCATGGTGCACTGGAGCGACGGTGTTGTGCGCTGGACTTATAGGCGACAGAGAGAGCGCTGAAAACACACAGAGGCACGATTAGAGAGGGGCGGAAGGCAAAGAGGGTGGGAGAATGGAGGGGGAGAGAATGTGAAGCCTTACCTGCAATGGCTGAGGATTGTTGTTGTTGTGGACTTGAGCTTTTGGCGAGGCATACGCTGTTGTAGGTTTTAAGAATGAGGCGGTCGTTGAACCGAAAATCACGGCGCCGAAATTTGGAAAAGAATGTTTCAGGGGTTAGGCCCGCGCATCGGTGTGAAAGGTAATCGATGACGTAATGTCCGCAGGTTGCGCTGTTATGCCCCTGCAGCCTAATGGAGCTGTGAGACCAACGTGGTCCGCAGACCGAATGCAGCCATTTAAGAATGCGAGGCACCAACGGACTTAGACCGTAGCTATCGAAATACTCCCCTCTATCGGCCCTATCGACAAAGATGCAGACCCAGTGTTGCCCAGGTTGCGTGCTCGGGTCGGTGTTGACGACGACCGCCAGAGGAAAGAAAGGAATAGAGCAAGCCGTAGGGAGCCGATCGCTCGCGAAAACCCCACAGAGGAAAGGGCGCGTGAAGGGGTAGGCGGTTAGAAAACGTTCGAGGTGGTAGGTGTTCATGACACGAGGATGGAGCGGTTGGCGTCTATTTCTACCGTGCGATGCATCTCTGCCAAAACAAGAAGCACGACGGCGTCTGCCAGGGGTTTAGAAAAACCGATGCTTATAGATACCGTGCCGTGGCGCTGCCCAGAGACGTAATGGGCATTGGCGCTCATGTCGGCGGTGAGGTCAAACACCATAACGGTGTAACCGTGGAGGTATTGATCTCTCGAGATGGAGTGCCCCTCGTCCTTAAAGTGGATGCCTAGACCGTCCTGGAGGGTTTGAAAGCATTGCACGAATTGGCCGTTGTCAAAGTTCGGTTGAAGCGGTTGCGAAGGGATGGGCTGCCCGCTGACGTACATCTGGAAGGAATTTAAATTAAAGTGCTGAAGGTTGAACGGGTTGGATGAGAACTGACCGCTATAGGCCTTATCGGAAACCATGGCGACGACCACCCTCCTGGGGATCTGCCCGATAAACACGTCGTTCAACGTCATACCGCTGGGCCCTTTGGGAAGCCTTAGGGAGTGAAAGCTGACATCCTTGAGATGGTACTTGGCGTGGCTCTTTGCGAGAACGGCCTGGTGAGCCAGTTTGATGGTGGGCGAAGGCCTGACCGTCTTGAGGTGTAACTTTGGCGATGCAATTTCGGTGTAGGCTTTAAAATGCTTCTCTAGCGAGAAGAGGTGAAATTGTGGCAATGAGGGCGTGAGCTTGATGGTGACGCTGACGTTGTTGAGCAGAAGGTTTTCCTGCCTAAAGAGGGCGTTGGAGAGGCAACCCATGAGTTGCACGACACGACCGCCTTTGGTATGGCCGTGCCGATACAGCATCCCTGCATTGGCAACCCACGCATCCATGATGCCGGCGGTATCCTTTTTCCATAGGCCCGCCTGCAGCCTGGTGTTCATCGCATCCTCGGAGTAATTGAGAAGCGTCTCGAGGTACGTCCTGTAGGGGTACCCGGGTTGTGGAATGGAGACGATGACGTTGTTCAGGGAGACCTCTACCTCTTGGAACAGTGCATTCAGAGCATTGTTCACCAGGGTGGCGTTCGTCTCTTCCTTGATAGCGTTGCCCTCGGCGTCTCGAATGCGCACCGTCAGCTCGAGGACGACGTAGGTGAGGTCGAGGTAGTCGTCGGCATTGCCGGAATAGTGAAAGGTGATGGGAGCATTCTTCATCAGCGTGTTCTGCGGATTCAGCGAAATCAGCCTGGATTCCTCCACGCACATCTGAATGGGGAGGTCTTTAAAAAGGTCTAGTTCTGAGCTCATGTGCACGGCGTCGGTATCGGCCATTACGTAAAGATGTCTTGAACCATGCGCCTTCTGCGAACGGGTCTAGACTGTGGCCGCTTTGCAGAACATATACGTTTTATTCTCTTCACGCGGCGCAGGCCAGACCCGAGCATGGAATCAATCTTAACGTCTGCCTTTCGCTTGAGGTTGGAACCCGCCTTTTTGAGTCTCATCCTTAGCGCCTCCTTGGGAGCCGTGCCGGAGGTGACGGCGTCGGCGAGCACGTTTGCGCCCACCTTGAGTGCCTCCTTTCCGATCGCCTTGGCGACGCTCTTGAGAAACGGCAGAATGGCTCTGAAGAGTCCGCCTAGAGCGGAGAATATGGCGCTTCCCCGCTGATAGCGCTTGCCTCTAAAGAGGACGAAATCGCGTTCGTCTAGCGCGTCGCCCGCCTCATTGAGGTAGTACCGGGTAACGGCGTTCAGTTCCATGAGGCAGGCTTCGGTCTGAACGAGAGCACCACCGTGGAGGAAAAACCGTCGGCAAATGGTAGCAGATCCCCGTATCCGTTTCTTAAATTTATCGACGGTCTTGAAATTGTGCTGCACCAGAGGCACCCAATTGAGTGGAGAGAATGTTTTCTCATCGGTCATGTAGATGTTGTTGCTTATTTCGTACTTCACGGCCACGCTTTCAATGACTTGAACGAAGGTGTCGCCCACGACTTGGGGCACGACGAGGTTGCAATAGATGAACATTTCGTAAGGAAAACCCATATAGGTATCCACGGGGTGTTTGCCCTGCTTGGCACGAACGACGTTGCTGAATGGTTCGAAACCGAGCATCTTGGCCAACGCCGGGGTGAGCAGCAAACTGTGGACGAGGTGCTCCCTTCGCAAGATGGAAACGGGTTCCGAAACTGGTGGCTCCGCGGCGGGAACCGGTTTCGCCACAGAGCCAACCTGGTGACTCGGTGACGGTTTTGGCTTTGGTTTCGGCTTCGGTCTACTCCTAGGCGAATCGGAAACGAAGCCTTCATCTGGCCACTCGACGATCTCAGGCAGGACGTTTTCTACGAAGCCCCCGAATGGAATGGATGGCATGGGTTCAGAGTGCACGGCGTCTTGGTTCACCGTCACCCTCTTTGCGGAATCGATGTGGAGGATTTCCTGCACGCCGAGATGTTCGGATATGGCAGCATTGACGCTCTGCAACAGCTCCTCGGGGTCGTACACGATGGCCTGCGGTAGCTGCAGGCTGAATTTCGTTTGCGACGGTTGTGCCGCAAAGGTGCACTTGGTGCCCAGCAACTGCGCGTCCGCCTTGGAGACGTAAAATTTAACCGGATACCCCCCCTTTTCCAAGGCCACCTTCCACTCACCCTGCAGTACTATTCTCTCGGGGAGGATGTTTGAAAACCGGGCCGTCGTGTTGCCGGTGTAGTGGTCCATGGAGGCATTGCTCACTAGCGTGATGGAGAACGCTCTAGTCTTGATCATGCCTGCTGGACCGAAGAGGCCTTCACCCACGAGTTAAACTTTTTAGGATACCCCTCCACTTGACGAGCACCTGTCTGTTCTTTCCTCGTCCCTTGGTCTGCAACACTTTGTCCACCTTGAACGTTAGTGGGAGCGCCACTCTCTGCAACTCCTCCGCATAGAATATCCCTTCTATGGCTTCTTCTGCAAGATCCTCGATCTTATATACCGTGGGCGATCCTCGCATCACCTTGGAGATCTTAAATATTTCCTCGGTCCAGTTCTGCTCGTAACCCTTGTCGAACCTCATTTTCTGCTTGGATATGCGCACGTGTTCACCCGCCTTTAGGGGCGTAGGACCCCTGTGGCTCGCTTGCATTCTTTTATGGGCGTAAAGGTTGTTGTAGACCTGTAGTACGTCGGCTTCCGACACGTCGGCGGGAGCCATTTTGATGGACCTGTGGAACGACCCGTTGTAGGATTTGACCAAGGCCGGAAGGACGTCCACGTAGCGGTAGCTGTTGGCGTGCGTAAAGTATTTCCACATCATGGCCTTTAGCGTGCGGTTGAAGCGCTCCACAACGCTAGCCTTCACGTTGCTGGTGGTGGTGTAGTGCCACACGCCGTGGCGCTCCAGGAAGGCGCAAAACGTTTTGTTGGCGAACTCGGTACCCTCGGACGTCTGCAGCACCCTGGGGATACGTTCGTTGAATATGGTGTTAAATGCCGATACCAGCTCAGAGCCTAGCTTCGTCTTTAGCGGAAGGGCCCAGGCATACTTTGAAAAGACGTCGATCACAGTCAGGATGTAGGCATAGGGCGAGTTATGTGGCTTAAGGTTGGGGAGTATGTTGAGGTCGGCCTCCCACACATCGTCTATGTTAGTGGCATGGTAGAACCTGGTAGGGTAGCGCTTTCGCGCCGGCTAGTGATACGTGTAGCTGTCCTGCGTTTCGAGGAAGGTCTGTACCTTGGCCTTAGAGATGCCGGTGGCCCTGCTAAGAGTGGACGGAGTGGACAACCCTGCAGCATGTTCTGGGTTGCCATAAATGCGCCTCAGCAGCGTCCACTCCTTCATGGTTTGCTTTTTTTCTTACTCCTTATACAGGGGTTCCCAACGGCGGTTTCTGAACTCGTAGGGGTAACCGGTTTTCTTAGGCGACGCAAAGTGAATGAACGACTCGTCTCTGCGCTTTCGGTCCGCCTGAAGGCGTTTCACTTTAAGTTTGCGAACTACCGTTTCCTTTCCTTTGCTCACAAAAGGGGGCTTTACCTTCTTCTTCTTCTTCTTCTTCTTCTTCTTCTTCTCTGCAGCTGCTGCGGACCTTGCTTTGCCGCTTTCCGTGGAATCCTCAAAGTCATCATCGTCAACACGGCCTTCCGCCGGCATGTAGGTTTTCTCACTTGTACCATTAGCCCCAGGTAGTTTCCCAACTTATATTTCATCAGCTTCCATTTTTCCGGCAGGGTTAGCTTGGACCGCTGCACCCCATCCATCTCTTTGGCCAAGTTGGCTAGGCTAGAGTCGATGACGTGCAACTGTTCGACGGCCTTTAGCTGGGGCGCAACCACCACCTGCCGTGCAAACTTCATTTTACAAGCTTGGTGACCAAAGCGCTGCCCAGGGAGGCGAGCGCGGGTAACAGGAATGCCGGCAGAAAGCCGCCGCGCTACACCAGAATGTGTTTCTTTTTCTTTAGCGCCAGCCTCTTGTCGACTAACTTTCTCCAGCTGGCTCTGTGGCTTTTTAAACGTTTCACGCACCTTGGTGGCAATGTGGCGTTGCCCTTGCTCACGTTAAGCATGCACTCGGAGATGGCCTTCACCAATTCGGGGTTGGCATTCTTAAGCAGCTGCTTGCGCAGAGCTGGTTTTGCCTTTGCAACCGCCGTCAGGCTTTAGTGTTGTCTCGCAATAAGCGGGCTGCTCACCTTGGCTATCGTTACCCGTTTCCTCGCCATGTCGGCCTCACAATGGGACCCTTCCCGTGCAACACCCTGTATTTATCTGCACTTAGTCCCTCGCAATGTAGTACGATAGGCGCTCGCCTGGTAGAACGCCGGTTCTGTACCTGTAGGGGTCCGGTGTATACTGGGTGCAGTCAATCACCAGGTACCGGTGTGGCCTTTCCGTCGCCTTCTCAAACGCCTCCAATAGGAATTTAGAGATTCTCGGCTCCAGTTGCTGGCACAGCTTTTCTATTTGCATCTTGTCCCTAGTGTTTTTAAACACGATGATGTAGTTTGCATTCAGCGATATCGTCCGAAATTTCTTCCCCTGCGGCAGAACATTTTGCAAGATGTATATCACCCCAAAGCGCCTGTGGTGAAAGTCGCGGGTAAAGAAGTTGGAGACGTTTAAGCAATCCCCGTCATACATCAAATCGTCCAGGATGACAAGGTAGTTCTCACGCACGTGGGCGAGTTCGGGTATCCCTGGATGCGCCTCGCACGCCAAAGGAAAATCCCCCGGTCCAGGTGTGTATTCCTCCGGGTGGCACCACAGCACCTTGCGCAGCGGCTTCTCGAACATGTGCGCGGCGTTCGTGATGAGATTCTTCACAAACGTGGACTTTCCGCAGCGCGAAGGCCCTGCCACCAGCATAGTGCATGGGAACGTAAATAGCGTGGGGCATGTGGCGGTGGTGGGGGTGGGCTTCGGCATAGCCGCTGCGGCAATGACCGACATGTCCTGCTAGCAGTAATGTGAGCAACGTCCCCTCTTGAACCCGTAAGGATAGGTATCGAATCCGTCCGTCATGACGCGCTTGGTGACGACCATTCTAAAGTTCTTTGTGGCCGGTTCTGTGACCACGTTCCACAGCGGTTTCCTCGAAATCTGCGTGCCTCGCAGCCTTACCACTTTGGCACGATCCTCCAGGACGACGTCGCGTATCACGCCGGCATTCACCGTCCTTAGGTTGCCAGAGTTTAGCGTGATGCCCTTGATCTAGCACATGGTGTGCGTCTTTCCTGTCTCGGGGCACCGAATTTCTAGGCAACAGCATTTTGGGCCCGTGGAGGCATAGCGGGAAATGTACGCCCCTTTCCCGTACCTTTCCAACTCGTCCGGCATGTCTCCTAGAAAGCTCCCGACGGGAGGCATCCACTGCCCTGATGCACCTACCGCAATCACCGAGTCGGTATCGAAATAGCACACCCGTTCGCCTAGCCGCTTCAGCTAATCGTACCGCACCAAGCGTGCATGCGCAGTTGTGTAGGCGGCAATGACGACGTTTGTGGTTCGACTTAGTTTAGGGCTCTGTTCGCAATAGCGCCACACCACGTACATCGTGTCGTCCGTGGCCGGCACGTAGGTCTGTACTTCCACGGCAGGGTCGCTAAGCAGATCCGTTAGCCTAGTACACCGATCCACCAGCTCGCAGGTGGGAAGGTTATCCCTCTGCCCAAACCTGCCCCAGAAGCTGTTCAGCATGAGCTTCGCAAGCTCTCGCCTACCCGGGTTGTGGGCAATGTCGTACGGGAACAGGGTAACGCCTTCTCGCTCGTAGAACCTTCGCACAAAGGCCACTTTGGCCTCGGGCGTTCCGCAGTCTGCCGGCCAACCGGAGGCTTCCGTCTTAATCTTCAAGAACTGATTCACGTAGGCCTCGAAGAGCCCCTTAGATTTCCTTAGTGGGGTTGTATTGCACCATGTCGTATTCCCACAACTCGTTCACCTCCAGCAGGCGGTAACCCTCCGCTAGGGCGACCTTCACCTCGTCCACCACCGAGGTTCCCGATAGCGCTCTCGTTTCGTCCTCGTGTTCGCAGCTCTCCTGGCATTCTGTCTCAGCGCATGCGCAGCACAGTGGAAACATCAACTTTCCATTCGCTCGCATTGGCAACACGGGGTGGTACAGGTGTTGGGGCGGCTGCACCTTGCACTTCACGAGCTCTCCTTTAACCGCGCTTAAGCTAGGAAAGTGTTTATGGTGAATTTTTCGGTGGCCTACAGGATACGGCTTAGTCTTGTTGACGAAGGGGTACAGGCTGCACACATCGTAGTAAAACAACTTCGCCGTTCCCACTGCCTCGCAGTAGGTCTTTGTGCAGTTGGTGCGCCCTCCGTAGAAGGCGTGCCTAGGGTCCAAGGGGTCAGCAGTGGCAAACTGTTTGGCATACTGCGTCAGCCGCGCGTTAGCCTTCACCATTTCGTTAAAGCAGCATTCCCACATTTCGACGACGACATAGCCGGCATGCCTTATTTTCTCGGACACTTTTCCCGTGCTCTCGAACCGCGAGGCCATCGTCTCGTTTCCCGTGCAAAATAGCACCGCGTGCCTATTCGGATAGCACTTTGGGCATCCGTGGTACCAACAGCGGTGAAATAGGTACATGGTTTTTGTGTCCACATCGAACCCGTCCACCTTGTGCCCAGCAATTCTGACCTCGCGCCCCTTCACCGCGTGCATGATATTCACCTTCTGCTGCTGCTCGAGTCATGTCAGCCATATACACGCTATGCGCGAATGCTTGTCGTCAAGCCGATACCCCCAGCGGATATCACAGCTATTTGGTTTTTAGGCATGAAGCGCTTTCGGACAGGTTCATACACGCTTGCGCAATGGTCACACATTCCCTAAACGCGTCGATCCCGTTCTCGTCGAGAAACTCCTTCCTAAACTTCAGTACTCCCTGGCACAGCAGCGTTACATCCATCTTACATTACGCTAGCATTTCGGCTTTCATGTCGAAGACGTGGTTCGAGGCCCTTTTCTCCGCGTGCCACTGCTCAAATTCTGCTCGTGCGTCCTCGGCCATGCAGTCAGGGCAGTAATACGTTTGGTCGGGAATAGGCCCAACGTAGCGTTGATGCTCTTTTGTGTTGAACAGGTACGGAAAGTAGCCTTTGCACGCCTGCAGCTGAAACGTTTTGGGAAACCTGGCCAGGGCCATAGGCAGAAAATTTAACGAATCCAGGAAGGCTACACGGTTATGCTTTATTTGGTATATCTTTGTACCGTACATAACGAGCTCGGGTCTCCAATCAATGCCCCAACCATATCATTTAGCACAAATTGTCCGTCATAGGCTTTCAGGTTATGTGCAATGACGATAACGTCCTATCGGTCATACCGCGAAACCGTGACGTGTTCGAACAACTGTTTTACCGGTTCCTTCGCAAATGTCCACTCCTTTATTCCGCATTGCGTGCAATATGCCGTTTGTTGTTTGTCGTCGATGCACAACGGACACACCTGGTACAGCACGCATAGGTTAGGGACATGCTCGAACACGTCCGCCTTCCCTTCATAGGAAGTGTCCTGCGTACATTCAAAGTCTATAAACATCATCACAAACTCGTTTCTTAGCTTCTTTCCTCTGTACGGCTCTATATAGCACATATGGTTCGCTTTCACGTGCAGCTTGCAATTGCCACAAAACGTCTCGCCGCACGTGTGTGGGGCCTTTCTGTCCCTCATGCTGTACAGCCTATGGCACACCAAGCACACTTTTTCCATCTCGCACACGGTGTGCCCTTTGGCATATACCCGTCCCTTCTTTAAATGATTCTCGTAACACACTTGCCCGTTGAAGTCCCGGTGACACTGGGCACAGCGCACATAACGCGTGAAGGGGTGCCTGCACAGCATGTGACATTTCGTGCATTTGTTGTCACAGCAGTGATGCTCCCTTGGTATCGTAAAAGGATGGTTACACTCGCGGCAATAGTAATTGCACTTTAGCGCCATGTGCAGGTTCACTATCGTGTTGTAGTGCCCATCGTGTAGAATAAGATCGATGGGTTTGCCTCCTTGGTTCGTGGACTTGTTTAACACCGTCTTTCCCCTATGGTCCCCAAACACGGTAATGCTGTACCCCTGTAGGCCTTCATCGTATCGTTTCACGTCGTTCACCCCACCGCCTACATCTCTAAGAAGCGCCAAAGCCCTCTCCTTCTGGAGGAATTCGGATCGCACCAACGTGGTATAGTTCACGTCTTTGTCCGCCTTGGTCTTCCCCACAACGATGGCCCTTGGCAGGCATATGGCACTCTTATTTCGAATCTCTACAATTCCTTTGTTTCTAAAGCACGCCTCGCACGGTTTATAACATCTACCGGTGATCTCCTTCGTCCATACGCAATTTAGCTTTAGTGGCCCACCCAACACAAACTCCTTATTGCTTTGCATGACCTTTCACCTGATCGAACCTGCGCACGCTCATGCTCATTGACACAAACCTCTCTTGAGCAGCGTGAATGGTAAGTCCTATGTACCCGGGTTCGTTTTCCAACAGTTCGGTGTTCACATAGTCCAGTACATCGTCAAACATGGTGTGCAACCACTGTTCGGGGTCTGCATCTTCGGGCATTGGCCTAACCGTAATGTCGGTCTCGGTAAACCCCGAATAAAACCTAGTAAGCGTCCTTTGCCTTCGTCCTGTAATGTCAAACGTATGGTGCTTATCGTTTTGCGTATCCTGTCTACTTGTGCCCGGTACGCCATCCATTTAGTCTGCTCGTTTTGTTTTCCCTCTGTTTCCTCAAAAGGGTCAGCACTAATAATTCTATTACCCCTATTTTCTTTCATGCACTTAACTCCCTTTCCGGCGCCAATGTTTTATTCATTCGTTCATTAAGGCATCTAGAAGCAACCTTATAACTTTTTCCTTTATGAGCTAGTTATGCAGTTAGTCGTTTCGATCACCTTTCTCAACCTATTTTCTATTTTGCCAAAGTCTCAAGAGTTACGTCACCTCTCTATGTACGCGTATATTCAAATATTCCCTATTAACTGCTCTTATCCTATTTCTCAACAGTTACACCTATTCTTTGGTTTTCTACTCTATTGCTTATGCTTATGATTGTTATCGGGAATAATTCTTTAATTCATTCAGGCTTCACCTTCAATGCAATACAATGTGTTTGTTTCATCTCACTTCTCACAGCATCAGCCACAGTACTCTCTGATTATGTTACCGTATCGGCCTATGCATTTTATTCTCGCCTTATCGTAACCGCAATGAATAGAATTCGCCTCAGCCACCGCATGTCTTTAGCGCTACCATTTCTTATCTAAATCACTACATCCCAGCTCACCATCTGGTTTACATCCGGTGGACTTCGATATCGCTGCCACATCCTGTTCAGGTCACAATTTCAGCCTTTGGTTTTCCGGTCGGCCATTATTAATATTCTCTTATCGTTCCCTTTCCCATGAGAACCTTACTCCGCCATATTGCTTTTGCTCCAATATATATTTAAGGTTCTCCTTCATGGCCAATGCACAATGTCTTCGTCTTCGACTCCAACGACTGCTTCTGCCGCCAAAGATCTTGTAGCTCCTTTGCAACTCAACAACTCTTTCATCGGCAACCCGCTGGTGCAAGAGCGTCTGCGTCTGCTCTTCCGAGAACCATTTAGTGGCCCCGACATCGAAACCGTAGATCGTCTGGGATTGCCTCCCGTAACACCACACTCAAGTCCATCACCATCTCTGGGCCAGTTGTCATACTCAGACATTACCTTCTATAGTGGTGCCGGAGAGGACAACGCCGGGGACATCGCCCAGGACGACATCTCGGAGAAAATCTCCGAGTTGACAACCGTGTTGAGGGACTACCTGTCGGCTCACCCTTCTTCAGCTCCACCATCACTGCCCGACGAGCTGCTTGAGGAGGAGAATTGGGACGGCTCATACATAGATCTTCTGGCCGTCCCCAACAACGCCACCAACATCTCCGTCCACAACAACACGGCAGGCGACTGGGTGGTTCCGGGCAGGCCTGGCTTAAGAGCGCCTCTTCGCCCCAGGCGTCTGCGAAACATCTACCGCCCGCGCAGACCAAAACCTTACGCAGTCCCTGTAAGGGTCCAACGGCAGCTAGCCCTTGAGCATCGGCGCCAGCAGCAGCAGCAGCTACTATCCATACATTTACCCTATCTAGACCTTGACTTTCATCTTCCAAGCTCAGCTTTAGATCTGCGGTAAACTTATTTTTTCACTGTTTTTTCCAATAAGCATTTAGATAATTAGCATGTCTCTAAATCAAAAGTGCCCATTTTGCAAAGAGCAACTAAACCCATTTTACGGGATTTTTGGCCATTTGTGCCCTAGCTCTATTTGTCGTAGTTGTAATCGTAACCTGGACAGTTTTTTCACAATGCTATCTGCCAGTGGAGTGCCTGCAGTGTTAGCAGTTGCAACCATACCGGTAGGAGTTGCAACATGTCCAGATTCAACCCGGCCTGCTTGGAATGCCAAGCACGCCGAGCTTGCGCGCTTTTTAATATTCCAAATCTATACGCTCACATTCGTATTTATAAGCCTAATCAGTATCAATGTCAACACTGTTCTATTCAAGCTAATGTGTGCTGCAATCATTGTGGATGCTTTCACGAACCCGTATGTGTTTGCATCCACTGCACTCGTTGTGGCGTTTTTCACAGTTTTCATCACGCCACTTAAGCACATCTAAATTCATCTTCGCATCTATATATTTGCTTATTTTGTTTTCTTCTTCTTCTATTTTTCCCTTATTGCTGCTGCTGGTGTTTGTACATATCTTATCGTGTTTTATATGTAATTTTTATATTTTGTATTATTATTATTATTGTTTTAGTATTAAATAAATATGTTTATTGGCATTTCTCTAGTTTCATTTCGTTTAAATCTTATTTATATTCCTTCCTCTAGTTAGCTAGTTAGTGCCTATTTATGTAGATATTTAGTTAGGTCTATTCCCGTAACATTCCCACCCTAGTATGTTTTTTCTCAATCATGTGTGCGCGTGTATGTGTGTGTGTGAATGTGCGTCTTCGGGATTTGGCGTCGTCGGCGTCGTTGACATTGCAGGTACGTATTGCTTCTACGTGCCATAACTCATATCCTCCTCCTCCTGCTCCCCGTCTGCACCATTTTCATTTTCTACCTCTTCTGTTTCTTCTTCTCCTCCTTCATCTATTTCTCCTAGTTCATCTTCGTAGTTCACTGCGTTATCGTTACCACTTACACTTGAGCACCATTTTCCTAACCTAATCACAAGCTCCTTCAGTCCTTTAAATTCCTCATTCAATTGATTAACATTATCCTTTATTTTTTCACCAACTCGCCCTGCTTTGCTTCTTCCACATGCCGCACCACTACCCTCCTCTTCAGCTCTTGCTTCTCCTATTCTGCTTTATTCATCTTTTTTCCATCTCCTCTCTCCCCTTTTTTACCTCTTCCAATTCCCTTCCTTTCTCCTCTAGCTTATTTTCGCATTCCTTTCTCACCTTCTGCTTCTGTGCATTTATGCTCTTTTTGCACTTCTCCAATGCTGCCTTTCTGGTGCTATTAATCGAAACCCTACCCACGCCTCCTCCTACACCTCCTCCATTGCATTCTGATTGTATTTTTAAATTTCCTGCAGCTGACCATCTCGAATTTCACTTTACCTTACCTACTACCTTCCTCCCTCCTCCAAAATTTACCTCCCAGTGTCCTTCTCCGCATTCCCCGAACACGTAAAGAAAGTTATCTGTAAAATATGTATTCATTTCATATACAACACTGTACGCTACCACCAGCTCGCTCTCTTCGGGCGTTAGCTTCCAATCTAAGTCTAGCCCATCAGGTAAGTCCACCGTATCCATTATCAAACTGCAGTCTACCATTTCTACTAATAATGTTTTGTTGTCATTTGCATACATGTTCACAGGCGTCTTATGAAACTCACACTTCTCTTTCGTTTCCCCTTTCTTCCCTGAAACGCAACCACATCTACCATTTAACACATACCCCTCTGGACAATCTACCTGCCCCATTTTTAACTTCCCGTAATATAAATATCCGCAACGTCCGCCTCTCTGAAATCCTGTAACAGGCTTCAAACAATTGTACACATTCCTTAGCGTTCCCATGTTTAGAAAGTCAGAATTAAACCTACACCCGCTGCCCTTCCTATACGTACACGTACAGTTTGGCAACAACTCATTGTCCTTTTCACACTTTTTTGCATTTTCCAAATGCCCCGTCCCTTCATTTAACACAAATCCACATCTCCCAAAACTAACGCAACTGTCCTCTGCACTCACTATTGCCACCCACAACACCACTATCGCAACAGTGATCATCTTCATCTTTATTACTCATCCACTTCATTCTAGCCTTTTTATACCCATCTTCGATTGCCAATATTTATTTTTCAACCAATCACGTTCATCCTTCATTTGCTATCCATCTTGCGCTGCTGCGTCACTAGCGCCATCCGCCATCTTTTACTGCCTCGTTTTTTTAACATCTTAACGCATCTCTAGCGCCACAATTACTCCTGTTTTATTTTATTTTCTTTTTAGGCCTTTTTAACACTCACTTCTTACATCAATAGCACCATCCTGTAGCATCACCATTCATTAGTGCCAAACGCCATCTTCCATCATTTTCATTTCTCTTCTTCATACCGCTATCTAGCGGCACTTTGATGCACTATTTCCAACCGCCATCTTGGTACGCTGCGTTCCACTAGTACCTTTCGCCATCTTGCGGAGCAGCGCCACACTACTTCCAGCGTCACTAGCGTCGTCCGCCATCTTATGTAGTCACTTTTCCCGCCTTTGGTATGGATTACCTGTTGCACCATTTTGTGTCGTATATTTTCTCCAGCATTGCGCTTTTCAACCATCTTGTTTTTGCGTCTCTAGCGCCATCCGCCATCTTACCGGCTACTACTTTTACCCGAATTTTTTGCGGATTAACGGGTTAATGCGTCACTAGCGCTCTTCTCGCTTTGCGCTTTGCGGCCATCTTGTTTTTGCACCATCCGCCATCTTGGCATTTACTATTTTTTTCCGCCTTTTTTGCGGATTACAGCGACACTAGCGCTCTTCTCGCTTTGCGCTTTTCCGCCATCTTGCTTTTGCGCTTGCCGCCATCTTGCCATTTACTACTTCTTCCCGCCTTTTTTGCGGATTAACGCGACACTAGCGCTCTTCTCACTTTGCGCTTCGCCGCCATATTGCCATTTACTACTTTTCCCGCCTCTTTTGCGGATTAACGCGACACTCGCGCTCTTCTCGCCTTGCGCTTTGCCGCCAACTTGGCATTTTCTACTTTTTCCCGCTTTTTTGACGGATTAACGCGACACTAGCGCCAGCCGCCATCTTGGCATTTACTACTTTTTCCCGCCTTTTAGGCGGATTAACGCGTCACAAGCGCTTTCCCGCCTGGCGCTTTGCTGCCATCTTGGTCCGCCATCTTCAAAATTACTACTTTTTTCGGACTTTTTGACGGATTAACGCGTCACAAGCGCTTTCCCGCCTTGCGCTTTGCCGCCATCTTGGTCCGCATCTTCAATTTTACTACTTTTCCCCGCTTTTTGGCGGATTAACGCGACACTAGCGCTTAATCCCCCCTTGTGGCGGGATTATCGTTAATCCAACTGTTTAATCCCTATATATCACTACTTCTATTAGCCTTCTTTTTTTAAATGAAACGTTACCGTGTGAATCGAGCGCTGGTGTTCTTGCACTTATATATTCTAATACATGCTGCTTATTTGGCACGTCATAGTCCTCTTGAGGTGGTAGCATTATCTTCAATCTTATAGCATCCAGGATAATGTTGTTTCTAATGTCCCGTTTAAGGGTATTTTATTCAGATATTCCATTAGAGCATCATGTTGCACATCTAGCGACTTCTGAATGTGAACCCTAAGCGTAGTTTGAAGTTCACCCATGCGCTGATATGTAGTCTTTTCTGTGAACTCCTGCATTCGATTTTCAGTAGAAGACGTAAGCGTATCCACGTAGCGTTTAGTGCTTGCGTCGTCGTCCTCCTCAGGATCCTGAACAATTCACAGTCTCTTGTTTTTGAATTGGTAATTTCCTTTTCCATCTCTGTTTATGATGAACTGATGTAGCGATCTTTTCACTGGCGCAGCCCTCTGTGATCCAAACTTGTCAATACTGACGATGAACTATGAATGAGCAATTTCTTTATTAACAACTTTAATATACACATCGAATCCGCACATATATCCACCGTCATTCATCGGAAATTCGGGAACTATTACCATAAAGGGTCTTCCTTCTGTAGAGCTCTCCCAAACACCTTTGCACAAATCTTTAAATTCCATATACGTCATATCTGTGTTTACGTAATCTTCATATACATGCTTCAAGTTTAAATTATCCTGCCTGAAGAGTATAATCATGTTCGCATTATCTCTAATTAAATGCTTTGGGACCTTGGCATAGGATTGTGCTAGATTTATAGAATCCACATTTTGATGTCTACCCATATTGTAAAAGGATGCAATCTTGTCTTGCTTTTCAGTGATGACGTCATCAAATATAAAGATTGAATTTTCTTTAATTTCTGATGGGTGCATGGCGCTTTCACCGTCTTCATGAGTATACATCCCTATACCCTCAATGCTTTCAAGCAGCTTAACTCGATATTGATACCTTGACTGGTATAGCGACTTTGAATAAATGTACACATTTTAGAAGCGTAGTCCAGTCTCCTGAAGTATCGTATTGAGTAATACATTTGTTTTTCCAGCACTGGAGCTACCTAGAATTAGCGCTCTAATATTGCCTGAAAGCAGCTTCCCGTGACGATCGCGTCTAAAGTCACTTTCAAAGTCTAACACCTGGATAGGCAGCGAGCAATCTTGCTTCAACAACTCCATCGTAACAACTAAAATAAAATAAATCACCCTTAATCTATATATGATAACGAATGCAAGTAATGACAGAGTATAAAAGAACTATGCTGCAATAAAATAAATTAGTATACCATGAGTGCTAAGGGGGCTAAGGTCGCAAGATGTTCCGGTTTAATTGACTCTCTCATTAACCTGCTACCATTTGAGGCACATTTGCCTGGTTACAGATACTGTGGACTTGGGACAAAGCTAGAAAAAAGATTAAAGAGAGGAGACCCCGGAATCAACCCTTTAGACGAAGCGTGAAAACTTCACGACATTGGCTACGCTCAGCATAAGGACTCTGCTTCGAGAAACGTTGCCGAACAAATCTTGCCTGAAAAGGCCTGGAAAAGGGTGCAGTTATCGGATGCTACATTAGGTGAAAGGTATTAGTAACAACCATTATGAAGGGTAAGGTAGCTGTTGGTGCCGGATCCAGGAAGAAGAAACGAGGAGGATTTCTACCGCTCATACCAATTATTGCAGCCCTAGGAGCGGCCGCTGGAGGCGCTGCACAAATAGCCTCCGCTGTAAATAAGAAAAAGGCTGCGGATAAACAACTTGCTGAAATGATGAGATATAACAAAGAAATTTATGCAAGAGGGAAAGGTCTACGCGTGAAGAAGAAGAATAAGGGGAGGAACACCGAAAGATAGAGGAGACAGAGCAAGAAAGGGTATTAAAGAAACTCCAGCAGAGGGCTATACGTGTCCGGAAAAAGTATTAAGTAAGATAGACCTCGACTTGTACGCCCGACGTTTAAAGATTCCTCATTTTAGGGGTGTATATATGATCGATCAGCTACCCTCAAGACCTCGTTACAGAGAGAGAATTATTGTTAATCTCGATACTGCAAAGAATGAAGGAACTCATTGGGTTGCTATAAAGAAGGATGGCAACGTGTCACTTTATTTCGATAGCTTTGGAAACTTGAAGCCTCCTAAAGAGATAGAAAGGTACCTCAGAGGTGGTAAGGTACTGTATAACACTAAGAGGTTTCAGGGTTTCAGCTCAGTCATCTGCGGGCACTTGTGCTTGCAATTTCTATCGCAGTGAATTACACTATTGCTGTCAGTGGCAACGAGTCTGTACTTATTACATACTTTAATCCTCCTCTTTAGTTACATCCAAAGGGTCATTATGAGATTGCACTATTGAATTTTGAAACCTTCTATTTCATTCCCAATGTTGTAAGGAGTAATAATCAATTTCATTACATGCACAATGATGAAATAAAAGTAATTGATATGCCTGATGGAGCTTATGAGATTACTGATATTAACGAATACATCAGAGATAAGGTAGGTGTGGATGAGAATGTCTTCTTTATTAGACCTAATAATAACACAATGAAGGCTGAAATTAAATGTACTTTCACTATTGATTTTTCCGGTGATCGTTCTATAGGCTCGCTATTGGGCTTCAGCGGTAAAGTTATTCCATCTAATCAGCTGTCCGAATCTGATTTGCTGGTGAATATATTTAAGGTGAGCATCATACGAATCGAAGGCAGTATTGCAACAGGCTCTTTCATCGACGGTAAAAGCGGACACTCGATCTACGAGTTTTTCCCTTCTGTTCCGCCTGGGTATCACATTTCTCAAGAGCCGTAAAATCCAATGTACCTTCCAATCATAAACACCAATGCTATAGAGCAAATTAGTCTTCGTTTAGTGGACCAAAGCGGTAATATCATTGACTTTAGAAACGAAGATATAAGCATAAGGCTTCACATCCGTTGCAATGCCAATAGATTTTAGAAGAAGTCAACGACGTCAAGGATATATTAAGGGAGTGATTCGACGCACGCATCATACTCTACGCTTGACACCCAGCGGGTTAACATCGCGCAATCGACACTTCCGCCAGGTATTGGGCTTCAGACTCCTATAATCATGGACATCTTCAATGTTACCGGGGCACCGTGATTCGATGACAAGATCACTAAAGAATAGGAACATGTGTTTTACCATATAGTACATCAGCTCTGGACACTAATGACGAGATTAGAATCCCTTGCCAAGCTGAGGATATATATACTTTACCTAATCGAAGTTATCTATACATCGAGGGGAGTATTACTAAACCTAATGGAACAGCTACTACTGTAAAGCTTACCAATAACGCTATTGCATTCATGTTTGAGAAGATTCGACTGGATATGAGCGGCTCAACTATTGATCGAACCAGGAACCCCGGGATCGCATCAACTTTACGCAACTATGCTGCTCTCAACCCTATGGAATCTGATCGCTTGCTGAATGCAGGATGGTGCTATCCTGGAGAAGACATGGACATTGTGAATGCAACGAATAGAGCCTTCAACGCCATAGTACCGCTTTCGATGCTTCTGGGATTTGCTGACGACCACAAGGAACTCATACTCAATAGCAAGTTTGAGCTGGTGCTGATTCGTTCCAAGGACTCTAAAAACTGTATAATAGCGCCTGAGGGTTGAAGAGAATGCAACCGTTAAACTTGTATGAATCGAGTTAAGAATGCCAGTGATTCGACTTTCTATACTAAAAAGGTTGTAATTCTCAAGATTGTTAAGTCGGACTTGGCGACGTATCTCCTATTTAGGACCATGGATCTGCATACTCAGTCTGCTGTGCCGCAAACTAAATCATTCACCTGGAATGTCGCCACCACATCAAAAATGGAGAAGCCGAGATTTGTCATTTTGGGTGCTCAGACTTTAAGATCGAGTAATGTATCTAAAGACGGTTCTCTTTTTGATCATTGTAACATAACTAATTTGAGACTTAATCCTAATAGGGAATGTTATCCCTATCATGACATGAATTTGGACTTCGGAAACTCGATATTTGCATTATTGTATAACAAGTACTCAAAGTTTCAAAACTCTTATTATGAAAAAGAGAATTATCCTTTATTGAAGAGAAAAGATTTTCTTAAATTTGCTCCCATATTTGTTATAGATTGCTCACATCAACCAGAGGAAGTTGTAAATGGTGCTGTTAACATTAGAATAGAAATTCAAGCTAGTGCAAATATTCCTGCTCAGACCATATTGTATTGTTTAATAATTCACGATACTGTATTTACATACAAGCCTCTGATTCATGTGATGCAGCTTTTATTTTAAACTAATTATTGTAAGGATTTGTTTTTTCATTAGGAATGTAAGGATTTCTTAATGAATAAAAACACTATGTAAAAGCATACTTTCATTCTTTTTTATTGTTATTATTTATCATGCATTTCCATCACTTTCTTCCTCCAACTCCTCGTTCCAGTATATGTCATTACATTTGCAACAGATAGGTGACCTAAATGGTAATCTATAAATGATTCAAGTTTTTTTAGCCTGCGAAATTTATCGCTATTTAAACGTTTTTCACAATCATTTAAATTAGTGTTCAAAAATTTTATTTCGAGCTCTTGCATATAAGCAATATTATAAGAGAAAACAATATTTTCACAATATTCAACACGAGGACACTTTCTCGATTGGAGGAATGCATTGACTGTAGGAAGACTCTCTGGAATTATCTCCCAAACTTGAATTGTCATGTATACAAATTTGTCTGTGTTTTTCACTATAAGCACTGGAAGATCGTAGAAGAATCCAATCTTAATGCTGTGGCTTTTGAAGTTGTAGAGGTCTCGGCAACCGCTTCTTACCAGCAAGTTTCTTGGGTGTCTCGATGTGGATTATTCTATCCTCCAAATAGCGTCAGCCTCCTTTGCAGGTCTGCAAAGCTGTTCCTCTTCTTCCCCTTATTGCACCGCCTGAAACATTACACAATGAAAGTCTTAGAAAAGTGCTTGGGTGAAGTGAAGGTAGCCTGAAAAGTAATTACTTTTTTGTTAGGTTACAGGGAAATGAAACAGTGATTTTTTTATACGTGTGAAAATATTCACGTCAATGTTTTCCTGAGTTCTGCCGGCTTGCCAGGGGGAGGTTCGGAGGTCGTCGGTGTTAGATCCCCAGTCTCCTGTGAATTGGACTCCTTCTATTCCTCATCTATGTGATTAGCATACGGCTGTGCAATGGGATATTCCACTATATGTCCCGGTTCTTTATCATCAGAATATATCTCGGTTTTAGGCGCTGGTGTCGTCATTTGAATTCTGCAAAAGCCATTATAATTTCCAGTGTTAGTCGTATACAACTGCTCTTGTACTATAGTACCATTTATGGAAATAGTAATGTATGTTAGTATCGTCTACGCAATTAATGTTTACATTAATGATCTCTGAAGTTACATATATGACGATAGCAATGTACAATAATGATACATATTTAAAGAGCTAGTTACTTTAAATTTCTCTGCCTGAAGAGAAATACACTGCAGCTCTTATTGTATGGAAAGTATTACGCCATCTTTTTGTGTGCCTCAGGTTTTGCACACAGTACAGAGTGAGTACACCCATTGCAGTACTCTGAATGCCACAGAGAGCTGTGATTTGAAATGAGGCTGGCCATCTCACCGTCACTTTCGGTATCAGTTTCGGTTTTTCATTTATTTGAAAGTTACAAAATTATTAACTTTTTTCGGTATAATATAATAATAAAAAAACGATAATATGTATAAATATAATTGAGGTTCTGATTCACTAATGAAGTTCATTAAGTACGGTATTTTTCCATTTAAATGTTTTAATATGATGTAAATATTTACTTTGTTAGAGCAAATGATTCGCGCAACAGACTTTTTGTAGTATTCTAAAGCAAAAACGTTAATAAGGTATTCAAATAATTGTATTTTCTCCAAAAGGAATATAATTCACTCTGTGAAATCCTGTATTTAAATATTTGGAATAATAATTACTCAGCATGATGAATACTTAACTAAATTGTTCACATTTTTTGAGAATTCGCGCAGTTAGCTATTAAATGTAGAATAAGCTTGCCTAAAATGAATACTTAACTAAACTGTTCACATTTCAGAAAATTCACCTGTCTAGCTATTAACTTTTAGAATGCTCAGCTATTTACAAATAAATGCCCGACATTAAAAACAAGAACGCAAATATAAGTTAAATGTACTAAGTAATAAGTTAACTTTTTAATGAAAATGAATTGGTAATACAACTTACCAGACATGATGTTCGATGAAATTTCACGTTGAAAGAATAAAGTTTGCAGAGTGCTTAGATCGCTGTGTTCTCACAATACAGTGAAAATCGTCGGAGAACCTGCTGCTTTTATATCATTTCCTCCGATAAAAGCTGAAGGGGGTGAGAGGTGTGATGGTATATAATACAACGATTTTGATTGGCTACTCCAAACCTTCGAGTAGAAGGAGAGGGAAATGGTAGCCTCGCACAGGGACATTTCGTAAGCAAGCCTAAACCTGTTATGGGGAATTCCGGCATCACGCCACCTCTCCTTAAGGGAAATGCTTCTGCATATGAGGCTAGAAAATAAAAAATATATTTTATTTTTTTACATGTACCGCTAAAATTCACTGTTAATCATTGTTACATTACCAAAATAAATCACCCAAGTATTAAATTTGAATTGTCCGTATGCAATCAAAGAATTATTCTAACATGATATGAATGTGAATGGCGACGCTGAGGTTAGCACCAAGGTATTATTTAGTAATAATTTTAGGGTGAAAATAACGAAAAAAGAAGGTATTGTTTCTGTTGATATAATTTTCCTTGTAAGGCAACACTCGCGCTTATAAAAATCGTTAATGGGTAGACTATGTATTCGTGAACCTCCATTCAGGTTCTAAATTCGGCTAGGGTAGTCACCGGGAATCGAGCCTATGAACTCTCCTGTTCAAACCTCGCACGTTACCACAACGTAATTTTTATCAAAACAACCTTTAAACATCCTTTACCCCTGTTAAATAAGGCTGTTATTCATCAAATATTTCATTCATCTATAAACTAGACCGTAAAAACAGGCTAGCTTCAAAGAACAAAATCTATCAGATACATTCGATCACTTAATTTTGAATTCAATCTCTCCCATTTTGAAAAATACATGTTTTATACACATGCGTGAAAAATACATAGCATTCTGGGAGGCCGAAAGAGTTATGTGACTGCATATGGGGTGAGAAACTCCCGTTAAATATATCCTTTTCTCCTTATACAATCCAGAAATCTATGCTGTCGTAGGTAGGTCTTTGTGTGCTAGAATCGGCATTGTATACCTACTATTAAATAATTTTTAGTTACAATTGCTCAAACACCAGTCTGTTTAAATGGAATAAGCTTTCTCTACGATAACACCAGTTTAATTTTTGATATCATGCATGCAATTCTTGTATGTGAGTATTTAAATAATGACAAAGATACATTCGAATGTTTAAGTACAGAATCTATACAGTATACGTTTAATTATAATTTCAGCGTAGAAAATATTGCTTCTCACCGTTTAATTTTCCTAACGCTAGTCATATTCAATATTTTATTGAAAGAAATAAGAGCTATGAAACTTAATCATTAATAATATTCATGTAGAATTTATATTAATTATCGGGGAAAAATTGTTGTGGTAAGCTTAAAACATGGCTAGGCTTGGTTTTTCGACGGTTTGTGATGGAATTTCTGCACAGAGGAACCCATTAAGCTAATCATTAAGAAAATCTATTGTATCGCTAATAGGTATTTACGCAGAGGGTCTGGGGTTTTTCAGAGCACTTAGGATGTTTAATGAAGGGAAAACGTTTGCCGTTGTCCGCTAATGAGGGTATACAGGACCCAGTATGCATTCTTAAAGTCTCTTAAGATGTTCAATGTAGTGGAAACATCTGCCATTGTCCGCTAATGGGGGTATATATGAACATTTCTTCCAAGAACACAGTAAGCGTTCTTCAGGGGTGAACAGCATATTTCTTTCAAGCAAGGCACTCACGTGAATAATTAGTTGAATTTCTCAAAATTCGCTACGTCTTTAGAAAGAACATTTAATAAACGAATATCAAATTTATATTTGAGGTCTTCGCGCATGTTTCGAATTTCTTGTAAGGAGAGGGATTGAGAGAGAGCTTGTATGATGGACACAGTGTCTGTTTTGAAAGTTCCCTGCATGTTTTGAAGGTTCTGAAAGGAAAGGGAGAGAGCCTGCGTCCCGGTCACAATGCATGTTTAGAAGTCCTCTCTCCATGTTATTACCTCCTTTCGCGATACTTTTATATCTACTAAGAAAGGTATGCCTGTTTTGAAGGTTCTGTTAGGAGAGGGAGAGCTTACGTGTTGGACACGATATCTGTTTTGAAAGTAATGCATGTTTTGAAGGTTCTGAAAGGAAAGGGAGAGAGCCTACGTCTCGGTCACAATGCATGTTTAGAAGTCCTCTCTCCGCGTTATTACCTCCTTTCGCGATAATTTTATATATACTAAGAAGGGTATGCCTGTTTTGAAGGTTGTGTAAGGGGAGAGAGAGAGCTTGTATGATGGACACTGTCTGTTTTGAAACTTACCTGCATGTTTTGAAGTTTCTGTAAGGAGAGGGAGAGTTTACGTGTTGGAGGCGAAGTCTGTTTTGAAATTCCCTGCTCTGTATTTTTCCTCGAATGTCTCTACCTATATACATTTCTATTGATGCTTATTTCTGGCCAAACTATAAATAGCTTAATTAAAAGAGCAACAAAGCAAATCCTTTTATTGCTTCTCTCGAGTGAGAAGAGACATAGCGGTCTTATATTTTTTAACATCAGTTGGAGCGTACCCCAGCATGTGGCGTGATGGATACCCCTAGCCATTAAGAGCAGGTCCCTAGCGTCCTGGTTTAACCACTTCTTAAGCTTCATTGTATTAGACGATGCACAGCGGTCGCATGCGTCTTGTTTTTCGTAAAGGGTTCTCGTGTTAACGTCTCAACACTAGCTATTTACAACGTCCTTTTCAGTCGCTTTTTTAATTCGTCTAAGCAATGTAATATTTTTTATAACCCCTCCGCTCAAAAGAAGAATTAAACAAATGTTATTAGTTGTAATAGTTATACATGCGTAATAATCACACATATACGAGAACAACCAGGTGCGGGAGTCAATTCATATACAATTAATTAAAAAAACTTAATTGTTTTCATCGGTTGACGAGCAGCGTTTAATTCCAAATGCGATGTCATTAGTAGGTGAAAAATGGATGAGATAGCTCAAGGTGCGCAAGTCAATTACATTCATCAATCAATAATACTTAATTGGTCGACGAGCAGCGTTTAATAACCTCACCCCTTTAGAGGCATGATGGCTTGACATTAGCAGTATATAAACATTGATTCTTTTTTTCAATATCGCATTACCTAATTGATTGACACAATTATCTCATCAAATCGTTAACATGATTTCCCGACGCCGACAGAATGGAGCCTGGCTAGTCTACACATCGAGACGTGTTAGTGACGTCACGCACACAGTCGTGGAGTAGGGGTGAAACTGGTTATTACCAGACCGAAGTCGGCTGCCGAGTTTTTCATTACATGTCGGACTGTTGCCGGAGAGAGGTTAAGACCGCACAGTGCATTCGTTAAACTTTTAAAATGTCTACTTCCGGCATCTTCGTCGTTCAGCGGAAGAGGCAGCTTACCGCTCTCTCACCTAAGGGGCACGCGGTCTGCAAGAGGCGCTCTGAACAACGAGGGAGGGGGAAGTGAATGCTAGCTTACCGCTGCTCTTGAACGACCTGTCACTCAAGTGAGATGCTCCATGGAGGAAGGGTTGCACGCGGGTTTTCAGCGAAATTATCACGCGATAACGACTGTCACGGCAACTCTGTCCTTTCAGCTATGGATTCATCTAAGTGTTGTAATATTCTTATAAATCCAAAAAATATTTTCCCTCAAAAGTAGAATTAAACAAATGTTATTAGTCGTAATAATTATACACATGCTAACACACATATACGATGACGACCAGGTGCGCGCGAGTCAATTCATATACAATTAATCAATCAAAATACTTAATTGTTTTCATCGACCGACTAGCCGCGTTTCATTAGAAGTGTAATGTGTGGACATTAGTAGTAATAAAATGCCGATTCTCTTTTTCAATCATGTTTCATGCATGGACGAACATTATCTAATTGATTGACACAATTATGTACTCAAACGATTTACCGATGGGCGGCAGGCATCGAGAATCACATTCCCCCATCACCAGGGGCGGGATTTAGACAGAACGCTATGAGAGCGGGGTCACGTCGCCAGCGTATAGGAACAATACACACTCTCCCACATATCCGCAGGGCAACCAATCACACGGCAGGGATTTAGACAAATCACAATGAGGGGGCGGGAATGTAACAAGCGTATAGGAACAATACACACTCTCCCACCTATACACTGGGAACCAACCAGACCATAAAGGGAGTGAGGGTACGCACCCAGCGTATGGAAACAATACACACTCTCCCACCTATCCACAGGGAACCAATCAAACCACAAAGGGGAGGGAGGGGGCGGGTGCCACCGGCACGCGACCAGACCACATGGGGGGAGGGGTAGGACCTGACGACACAGACACAGTCGGTATTAGGTAAGCCCACAAAGGGAGGGGGCGGGGCTACCGGCACGCGCGACCAGGCGGTATCTAATCCCTCAAAGGGAGGGAGCGGGGCTTGCCAGCATAGAACAAAGAATCTTATCAGTTGTCGGCATCTGTTTTGTGGCCAGAGTCGCTATGTTATGACTACTTACTGCATTCTTCGTATACTTACAACGAAGTTTGCAATTGCAGTTACATCTCAATTAACAAGAAGACTCTTTCAGTCAAGCCGTGTGTAGGACAAGGTTGGAAAGATAGAATCAGATTTAAAAATTCAATGTCACAGCCGAGATTTGAACTACGGATCTTCCAGTTTACGTCCAGGTGGCGCCGCGGTAACGCGTGTGACTCGCATTCGAGGAATCCCTAGTTCGCTTCCTGGTTGCCGCCCAATCTGACCCGCGGGTTTTTCGAGAGTTTTCCCGGGTTGTCAGGCGAATGTTGATATGATTTCCCTCAGCCCCCGAATATCGTTCTATTCCTCATTTCATTCATCCTTAACCCCGTTAGGTCTGTTTCAGGGTTGGAAGTGTCGGCGATGGTATTCCGGTGCGGCATGGCACAGAAAAAGGATTCTCTCTGTGGAACCTTATCCATCTCTCGGTCTTCGGCTGGTTGCCAGGGTATAAGGAGCGCTTCTTTTGGGGGGGGCGTTGGACCCTCTGTGTGGGGTGGGGTCCCCGGTTTGCCTGCCCAACTGTCAGGGCGTCTCAGTCTGGAAAGTTTAGGAACTTTGTCATTGCTGTGCCGTCACTCCTGGTTCCGGCCGCTCGGTGTCTCTCACCTCGTGTCTCCCTCCCGGGAGCGCTTCATCGATGGGCACAAGCACAATATCCTCATTCACTGGATCGGGGTCGAGTCCCCTCCGTTACACATTCCATTCCATTCTAGAGCAGAGAAGAGAAGCATTTTAGGAATTCAGAACGTGAATCGTAATACAAAGTCTTTTGTTTTGGGGGGCCTCTTCAGATTTGTAACTTGAAAGCAATTTAGTTTTCAGAATAGAGTGCTTTCAAATGAACCAATTGCAACAAAAGCGCATCAACCTATCTGCATTAACACTTCGGGTCACTATTTTGAAAATTTAGCTTATATGTTATCCTAACCGAATAAAACAGCTATATAGAAATTGCATATTTTGCGCTCAACGTTGTTTCCTCGTATGTATTAACATTTTGCATACAATACCTACCGCTATGTCCACTATACGACTGGCACGGTTTCTCTTCTTTTCTCTTGTGAGTGTGCATGTAAGGGGAATTATATTTCAAATAAAACAATCTTTATTCGTTTTTCAGTAACAAACGCAAAATATGTCTCATTTTGAAGAAAATTTAATGTTGTACTTAATTGTTCCCAAACTGCTTCAACAGTTTGACATTAATATTACTTTTTCTGCCATGTTTTTAAAACATTACTTGGATAGTATCAGAACTGAATGTGCCAACTGTATGGAAGTACACATTTAGCGCTAAACATTGTGATCAATATCTATGACAATTAAAAAGCAAAACGAAACTTATATTCAAGGTAAAAATACTCTCGGAGTATGCGTAGAACGTTCTATTGGTGATAATTATGAAACTATTAATTTTAGTATTATTGTTTATTACTAGCAACAAACGTTAAAAACAAGATATACATTATGCGAACCTTGTTTCTCAAGAAAATTCCTGAATCTTAAACTTGTGTAGCACCCGCATAAAGAGTGCAATATTTGATTTTTATACAACATATTATGCAAAGAATATGTTAATTTATTTCGCTTGAATAGTTCTAGTAAAGCGAAAAGTATTTGGTTTCGTCTTCTTCCTTCTTAGAGTCAGTTCGCTGAATGCATACACAGAAGTAAATGTGATCTTTGAGACGACCGGCATTTACTGTTGGCTGTAGCCAGGCATGACTAGTCGTTAAGAAAAATTTTTCCCCTCTTCCTCTACACCCCTTGGCCCATCGGAGTACATTTGGAGCCCACCGTACAACGATTGCTAAAGGTAACAAAGAATTGCAGAAACTGCAACGGTTCGTTTGCCCCAGTCACTAGAAATTGTGTTCCATATGACGATTGTGCTGGATGCTTTGCTTGCAACGCTTCAAAGTCGATAACCGTATGTAAACTTGATGGAAATTCAGAGGATTGTAACGAAAAATTAATGGGCAGTTTAGTTGATCGGAAATTGAAGGAACGGATACCGAAGGCCCAGCCTCCTTCGAATTTTAAGAAGAGCCCGAAAAGACTCTAAACAGGCGTTATACGCTGTAATTGAATCTTCAGTTTAAGAAATAACTGCTTTAGCAAACTGTGAGGTCGAAAGAATTTGAAGTCTTCCTTTACACTATAAAACTCGAGGCCGTAATCTAGATAATATAGCATCTGTATGTGTTAAGTGAGGATTTGAAGTAACATACTTCATCGGCCAGTCTTCATTTCGTTGAATGAAAATATTCTTTAAATTCAGTCTCCGTGATTTTAGAAATGTCTGCCTGCACGGCAGCGTTATCTCCCAAAATTTGAATTAAAGAAGGCAATGGCTGTGTACCGTCATAATACAGCGCACGTAATTTCAAATGAAATATTAATTCGTCCTTCCGAAGAAGTTCTAAATTTTCGAGACGCATGGTAATAAATTATTTACGGAAAACGGTAACGAGTAACAATGCACGTATTTTATAGTATTTGTAGGGGAACTAGAACGAGAAATTCTTAAATGTCAAATGGGACTCCCGAAAGCTTGAATTTCGACAAAGTCAGTAAAGAAAGTTAAGAAATTACACAATCAATTCGTATGAATATACTAAATGAGATGGGTAAATTTCAAGGTAACAGGCAAACAAAGAATCAGCACGTATAGTAAAATTTAAATTCCGCACGCTCTGCTGCCATTTTGTAATGTAAGGTTATTAGAAATTTTTACTATCTACGCGGTCTAGTGGCGTATTGCAACCTGGTGCTTAATGATGTGATTCATTTAACATTTTATCGTGAATTCACATCACAAAACACCAAGATTGGATCGCTACCAACTGATTACCTTATAGGCCTAGAATGTCAAGGATATGGAATGAGGTGATACAAGGACAATCTTTGGGCCGCTTGCAAAAACGATGTGCTGTTTAAGGACTTAAACATTTTTCAGTTAAACGTCGTCTAAACGCTGTCTAACTTTGCATTGCTAAATCCATGTCTAGACGGTATTTAGCCAAGCAGCGTTTAAAGCCCCATCCGCTCCGAACGTGATCGCGGCAACACCGCATTTAAAGCTTTCGAATTTGGACACCACACGGCATATATGTTCCGGAAGTAGTGGAAGAAAGTTCTGGGGCATTTGGACGGTGTTTTTTCTACCAGCAAAGTGTATGAACGAGTAGAAAATTTCAGCACCACTGAAAGAAATGCTCGTTTGGAAATATTAAGAGAGTTTGATGTGGGTTAGCAAATCAGTGCTGGTTTTAAAAATAACCATGTAAAATATAACCACCTACTTTTAAAGCATTTACAGCTAACAGAAGCACAAATTTGGTTGCCATAATAATTTGTAGCATGTAAAAATATTTCAAATTACTGAAGCAGTTGCTTTATTGAATCTGAAAAATGCTATATGAATGTGTTTGTGGTGCCAAAATGCAAATGCATAAAACTCAGGGCTTGGTAGTAAGCACAGCCAGTTTGATGAACTGTTACAATGGATGTTCAACATTCTGTCTGCCAATGCTCACGCTAGCTGAAGCACCTGATTCATTGTCCTCGTTCATATATTCAGCTCTAATCACTTAAATCTGGGAATTGTCAAAATGTATTATTAAGCGTGTTACTACGTCAGCATATTCCCAATATTAGTCGGCAATAATGTTTAATTATAAAACCTATATATGTTATGGATGTGCATAAAAATATTCTTGAAGCTCATCACACAAAAACCCAATTGTTTCAGTTCAACCCTAATACCAGAAAGAATGAAGGAAACACGTGTGCAGTAAAGTATGCTTGCTTCATACAAGGGCAGCAATGCATTATCAGGCCTGCATACATCAATTCAACGTTCTAAACAGAACCAATAGTTCAAACGGCAGAACAAATTAATGAATTGCGCTTCATAATAACCTCCACGTTATATTTGCTTTCATTGCATGAAATCTCATTAAAATTAGGTTAGGTCTGGCTTATTATATATAAAAAGAACTTAGCAGACTTCTTCCTATTAAAATTCTGCACCCATAAGAAACCCACTTGTATGTTTTAACCCAGGTTGAGGAATACTAAATTATGTTGAAATAAAAATATCATAAGCCGAGTGTTGGTCAGGTTACCGGAGGAGATTAGATTATTTTAACACTCTTAAAACACGTTTTTCTCACACAACTGTTAAAAACAGAGGAAGAATGAAACGGCCTACGAGAGGCAGAAGCATTAATTTAATTTGTCTTAAATAATATTATGGAGGTACTAGCTCTAAGACCTCTTCGCCAATAAAGTATGTATCTGGATTTATCACCTAAATCTTTCCGGGTGTAAAATTACTACATATCTTGCAATGATATCAAAGAATCGCATAATCGCCATCTTGTTTCTCTGCTCTCGCTCCGTACCTACCTCGTGTGAAATAATAGTAGCGTTTAAGGTTAAACGCTGTCTAAACCACCTGTTATGCAGTGTCTAAACATGGACGCAATTTAGACACTGTTTAGCTCTAAGCACCATTTTTGCAATGAGTTAAACAACGTCCAGCGTTAAACGTTGTCTAAACATCGTTTTTGCAAGCGGCCCTTTGTTTCGAAATGACTGTGCAAAGAAGCTTAGACTATGTTTACCGTTTCCGTATATGAATTCAAATTCCATTCTTTCAACTAGATAAGATTCACAAAGCTCGTCTTAAACACTTGTTTCGTCTCACAACATTAACAGCATTAAACCTTTAATACAAACAGTTGACAACCTTCTCAATATCTTTACATATTTTACTACAAACTTTTGTAACATCGTGAGTTCTTTAAACTTTAAAAATGATTAGCACTGTGCATAAAACGTTTTACTCATTCCCTTTCTATTCCATTCAGCCTGTTAATAGCTTACGAACCTGGTCGAAAATTTGTGTGGAATTACGACTTATAGAAAATATGAACGAGCTGCAAATATTCTACATGACTTCCACTCGGTTGAATGTTAAATACACGAGGTTCTGAAAATGCACGTAAGCAGGCCTTGAAATTAAATTTAGAAGATTATTACTTACAAAGTTTTGCTGAAGTCGAATCTAGAATAGAGCCGAAAATTTGGCATACGCCGGAAATTTGCTGCTCGTGAGCCTACTGTAAAGAAAAACGTGTGCCGCTGGCTGGGAATCGGTAGACTCTCCCTTGCTTCTCATGACTATCAGCCTACTGTCCATTCCAAACCAGAGTTCCCTCTGATGTTAACAGAAGACCGTGCTTCGGCTTGTCACGAACCCAAGAATATACTCTTACTCCAACGTAAGTAGTTCCTTAACACATGTATTGCATTATGAAATATTAGAGCAGGAAAGGTGTAGAACTGCACATTTTATTGCGGTTATCATAAGAACTCATCGTTAAAGGTAATTGATATATACTACCTGTTAAGAGATTACAAAATATGATTTTCGCCTGCTATTGCGCTAAGGCCGAGATCATCTTGCTTGTTAATACCAACCAAATGCACGACTGCCACTCTCTTACGTACACAAGAAATGCAGCAACGAATTCCCAGAGGTGTTATCTGAGTACCGAGTAAACACTTTGCGTAACACAGGAAATATGATAAGCGAACAGTCATTCATAATACGCTAATACACATATGCTCAGCTCAGGTCAAATCTTGTGATTTAGTCAGTTGGTATTTGAGCTCACATGGCAGAGGAAGGTGCGTGTACTGCGAATAAACTGTTCAAACACAGAAGCGGGAAACAGTTAAAAAGTGGCTAAAACAAACAATACTTCATATATTCAACCCACTATTACAAAAATACCCGACACTTGCATTATTGCATATTACGAAACTAATATCGGATTTTACAGGCGTTTCAGTGAGAAGTGTAACAAAAGCGAGCAGGGAATATAAACAGACATAATACAACATAGAAGAGGATAAAACGTGGGAACTTGTTTTAAGTGCGACAATGGTGTGGAATTGTGGATAAGCCTGTCATTATTTTGGAGAGTAGTTCTGATTCTGATATGGCAGCTGAGTCATCTTCGGAGGATTCGTATTTGGGTGTTGCACTTTTGCCCAAGGATTGTGATTAACGTAAGTAAAATGTTCATTGCCGCATACTTATAAAATCTATTGTTACCTCAGGTTGCATTTTGAACTATGATTCCACGCAGGGCGCCTTTTTATAGATTAAATAGTGTTCAACAAGCACGTGGGAGAGAAACAAGCAGCCATTATGGGCGGGGATTGCGAACTACTTTCGCGCGGATAATACAAAGAGTTTGTTTTCAGTGAAAGGCACTCTGCTTTGGAATGGACAGTAGTTACTCCATCGCGTCGGGGAGGGGAGGCATTCAGCGACTTCACTACCCCTCCCCTGATGGCAGCCAAACGGTAAAATTCTCTCTGCTTATGCTAGGCAATCCTTCCAGCTGCGTAATAGTATGTCGCCCTAGACGTAATTCTGGGAGATTAATTATAATGGCTAATTATGTCTCTTGAGGCATATACACCGCTTCTGGAAACAATCTTATAACTGTTGGGGGGTTGTGCGAAACGTCACAATTTAAATGTTTTTTTTAATACAGACTTGTTTTTTATAACTTAGTTTACTTCCAAGACGGTACACAGGGCAATAACCGCTGCGTACAGTTTGTTTTCGCACATGAACTGAACAGACACTGAAGGTCCGAGAACTTGGAATTGGAAAAGTGATTTGAGAGGAAAAACATTCCGTTATGCAAGGAAAGGGATGTTTACAAGTTTACAAAAAATCTCACAAGTGTCAGTGAGCACCGAATAGCCTCCACAAGGGGTCTTTCTGCTACAAAAACTCCAGGATTTTAGCTTCACCGTAAGTAGGATATATAGAGGAATTCTGGCGCAGTTTTTTGCGTTTATATGGGAAAGGATAGGGAAAACGAGGCTAGATGCGGCGGTTCAAGGAGGAAAATGCGTTTATATGGGGGAGATAGGGAATACGAGGACTGACGCTAGGCTAGACAGTGGTAGGAGGGGGAGTGCGCTTCATATGCGAGAGATAGGGAATACGAGGGTCGATGCTAGGCTAGACAGAGGCTGAGTAATGTATGGTTTATATGAGCGGTATAGGAAAACGATGAGAGGTGTTAGACTAGACAGGGCTTGAAACGTAGTGCATGGTTTATATGAGAGATATAGGAAAACGAGGAAAGGTGTTAGGCTAGACAGAAGTCGAGGAGTAGAGTATGGTTTATATGAGAAGTATAGGAAAACGAGGAGAGGTATTAGGTTAGGAGAATTGAGTTTGTGTTTATAAGGAGAGACGAGAAAACGGAGAGAGATCCTATGCTAGGATAGACAGGTGTTAAAGTTAGGTTATATAGGAAACCAAGGAGTGATACTCAGCTAGAGGGGGGCAGGAGGGAATGAGCTTTTGAGAGGTAGGGGCTACGGGGAGTAGTGTTAGACTAGACAGGGCTTGAAACGTAGGGCATGGTTTATATGTATGAGAAGTATAGGAACAGGAAGAGGGGTGCTAGGCTAGACAGAGGTTTAGGAGTAGAGTATAGTTTATATGAGAGGTATAGGAAAACGAGGGGAGGAGTTAGACTAGACAGAGGTCGAGGAGCAGAGTATGGTTTATGTGAGAGTCATAGGTAAACGAGAGAGGCGTTAGGCTAGACAGAGCTAGAGGAGTAGAGTATGGTTTATATGAGAGGTATAGGAACAGGAGGAGAGGTGTTCGGCTAGACAGGTAGTGTAGCAGTAGGAACATGGACTTATATACAGGAGAGATAGGGAATAGGAGGTGCTAGACTTGAAAGCGACTTTAGACGTGAACTTAGTGGAAAACTGTTTCATGTCAATGTTCTAGACATGCCCATCACGTAACCTATTCAGGGAAAAGGTGACTCGTTCAGGGGAAAAGGTGACTGCTCAGAGAAAAAGGAGGCCCACAAAGGGAAAAAGTTGACTAGCAAAGGGAAAAACGTGACCAGCAAAGGGAAAAAGGCGACCAGCAAAGCGAAAAATGTGACCAGCAAAGGGAAAAAGGTGACCAGCAAAGGGAAAAAGGCGACATGCAACGGGAAAAAGGTGACCAGTAAAGGGAAAAAATGTGGCCAGCAAAGGGAAAAAAGGTGACCACCAAAGGGACAAAGGTGAGCCATAAAGGAAAAAGGTGACCTGCAACGGGAAAAGCTAACCCACTCACACTAACAGGTAAGTAATTCAGCTAGTATTGCAAGAGGTTGACTGCATCATAGCAGTGTATGATTTCACAGGTAATTCAGCTAGTATCGTATGTATTTAGGCTAATTCATCTAGTAACACAGAATAGATTCCAGACGCTAACTGCATCATGGCTCTGCATAATTTCACAGGTAATTCAGCTAGTATCGTAGGTATTTAGGCTAATTCAGCTAGTATCACAAGAGGATAGATTCTAGGGTTGGGTATAGCTTAGTGTCGTATTTCACAGGTAATTCAGAGAGTATCGTAGGTATTTAGGTTAATTCAAGTATCACAGACGTTTAGAGTAATTCAGCTAGCATTACAGGAGGGTAGGTTCCAGGGGTAGGTTATAACCTAGCTTCGTATTTCACAGATAGTTCGGGTAATATCGTAAGTATTTGAGGTAATCGACATAGCTTCACAGATATTATTGATAATTTCGATCAGAGATTTGTATCACAGCTATTTAAGGTAAATGCAGGTGATTCAGGTTGTATCAATGGTATTTGAGTCATTTTAACAGGTAATTCATCTAGTATCATCGGTATCTAAGGCAAACCAGATAGTATCACAGGTGCTCGTGCTAATTTAGAGCAGGAATTCGTATCAGAGCTAGTTAGGGTAATTTCACATGATTCGGGTAGTATCACAGGTATTTAAGTCATTTTCACAGGCAATTCAGCTAGTATCTTAGGTATTTAGGCTAATTCATCTAGTATCACAGGAGACTAGATTCCAGAGGCTAAATGCATCATAGCTATGCATGATTTCACAGGTAATTCAGCTAGTATCGTAGGTATTTAGGCTAATTCAGCTAGTATCACAGGAGGCTAGATTCCAGGGTTGGGTATAGCATAGTTTCATATTTCACAGGTAATTCAGAGGGTATCGTAGGTATTTAGGATAATTCAAGTAACATAGGTGTTTAGAGTAATTAAGCAAGTATCACAGGAGGCTAGATTCAACGATCAGGGTTTCGTATCAGAGCTATTTAATGTAATTTCACTTGATTCGAGTAGTATCACAGGTATTTAAGTCATTTTAACGGGTAATTCAACTAGTATCACAGGTACTCATGGTAATATAGAGAGTAATTAAATTATAAAACATTTCTCATCCAACGTTACAACAATTTATATACTTTTTTCTAAATCTTACAAACTTATTATATGTTAAACAGTTATTGTACGATGCGGAGAGGGATAAACTGCATATTGGTTCACAAATTGAAAAGCTTTACGTCAACATACCTTTATTTTAGTTCGTTGTAGATGTCTCTCCCCTTTTATCTAGGCTTGAGACTAGCACTAGGATTGCTCCTAATGGCAGGGTTACCACCTTCCCTTCCATCTTCTTCTTTCTTCATCAGGCGTCAGCTATCTGCATATACAGCACACAGATAACCTTCTTTTTTAAGATTGTAGACTCACGAGAAAATCTTTATCTTTAACTTACATTCTTTTAAGCACTGTTTGTAATGGCGTAATGTCCATATGCATATGTCGTTATCCCATCCTCAGCAATAATTCTTTTATCATCAAACGGAGTCAATGCAATTTTATTCACTTGCACTGTAGCAAGAGCATGCTTTCGTGATAGGATCAGATTCATAGGTGTTCTGATGATTTCACAGGTTTTAAGACAGTCTGTATAGCTGTCAAACGAAATGTACTGCTTAATAGCGCTACGTTTTATACCTTTGATCTTTTTTATCATTGACCCTTGAATATCTAAGGCATACATCTTAGGACGTAGTCCAACAAAGCGTAGGATGATTTTGCTATTAGCCTCATCTTTAAATTTTCCCAATACCTTCTTGTTCTGAGTAGAGTAACATATATGGTTGGCAGGGTAATCAGCTGTATCGAGATGCTCAAGAAAACGTAGCTTGTCCTGGTACACATCTTCAGTTGTTACACGATGAATGAACGAATCAGTGTCCATATACATAAGCTTCAGGTTTTCAGCTCCATAATAAGGCAACAAAACGTCGTAATGATAGTTATACATTAATGTCTTGGAGATGTCCAACACACTCATACCAATGTATATAGGCTTGTTGAATACAATCTGACGAGAGGCCATATGTACAGCAGCTAGATTATCAGCATATATCGTCCTGTCGATAAACGTAGGCTTGGCGATCAGCTTCTCTAGAGTTTTTTCATTGATCACCAGTCGTATATCCATACGATTACGCAGGTTCTCCATAGTTTTTCCAAACATAGCGTTGTTAAAGAGCTTGTAGAGATCCTTCTCGAAATCATTTGCAGCTTGTTGTCGTAGCCTGTTGTTAAATTCCACATAAGGTTTCAACCACTGAGACTGTCGGAATTGTAGCACACGATGGATTTTTGTTAACCGTAGTCCATGACTAAGAGCTTGCTTCAAAGCCATGTAATGCACTACATACTTCTTTCGAGGTCCAAGATGAGGTATCAGTTTCTTTGTAGATGATTCCAATGGTTTCATACACTCTGGCAGGAACGGTAGATCGTTGTGTAGATCGTGAAGTTCAGCAGGATACTCGACGTCGACTTCTAATATGTAGCCGTAAGGATCATCTTCTTGTAGTCTTTCTAAGTTGATTTCTTCAGGTGACACCCACTCAAATCTACCATAAGGGAGAGCGTGACACATTGCCCACCCATATTGGTTATTAGCGTCCTCGTATGTGATAAATTGGGTTGGTCTCGACGGATCAAACTTATCCATATAAGTGTTATTAGCCTCAGCATACCGATGGGAAACTTGGCATAAACCTCCTCTTATGCCAGATTCCACCATGAGTAATTGATCATAATCTTGTAACAATTCCAGCTGAATTCCAGTGTACAGTAACATGGCATCCCATGTAAATCCTGGAGAGGTGAAATAATGTGCAGGGTCGACTTTGTGTGTTTTAAGGGTTTGCTCTCTGAACGTCTCAAAGACATCAGCTAGGAGAAGTACATCCGAAGTTAAGTAGAGATCGCTGTACTCTCCCAGGTTTCTCACATTAAACAGCTCCCATACATTTCTAGCATGATCGTAGTCAGTATCAGTAATTTCTTCTTCATTTAATCTATTGTAGAAGTAGTCCTTAGGAGGCAAGCAGGTCTCGTTCAGGACATCCCATGACGTAACAAAATCATAGGGAAATACACCCTTACGGGTCATCAACTTCAATTTGTCTTCTCCAAAGTACTTTAGCGTTTCAGGATACGAGGTTAGATTTTTTACCAACTTATCCAAGCTTGTACTGAGGAATCGGAAGCTATCCACAAATCGAAGCTTTATATCTCCTACATACTTGGTGAATGAGATATAGCTTTCTTCAGAGTTAGGAATTACCTCCACACGTTCACTTGTACAACCCAGTTCCTTAACAATGAAATGAGAGTCATATCCGCTAAGGTTATGCATGAAGACTGATATATATTTAGGTGTTTTACAGGCTAAATTACATTCATTATGAAGACTTCCACGATATTCACCGCTGATGTGATCATGGTCGCGTACTTTATAGTTCTCTTCTGTAAAGGGTTTTCCACACAAGTAGCATGCTGAAGAAGACTCAAAATCCTTTTGCTCTTGATCCGTAAGTTTCAGAGGCTTAGCAGATTTGTATATGTCATCAATCATTTTTGCAAGAGATGTCAGGTACAGCATAAACTTCTGAGCAGCATCAGCACCACGATACACATAGGGTTGCTTAGGAAGACCAGTTTCGAGATGTTCAACACCAGATGTAGGCTTCACGTAAACACAGAAGCTCATTGGTGTGTGCTCTTGATAAGGGGTTGTGTAGGAAGTTTCAGTATTGGGTATACACGTATGGCATGGAGTGAGAATACTCTCAAAATCTGCATAGATGACATAAGGTACTTTCAGCATCCTCTCAACATTTTTAAACTGTACAATTGCTTTCTCCTTTGTAGGCATAACTACCCTTGCAACACCATGCTGATTACAGATGGCTGCATGTTCTTGTAGTTTTTCCAGTCCACTTCGTCCATATCGATTATCAAAATGTGTAAAGCAGCGCTTGCAGGTATAAACACGTTCATTACATTTAGTTTTCTGGCGTCGAACGAGCTTCTCAAAATTCTTTATATACACGTAGTGATGTTTTCCACTACTGTCATTCAATAGTAACAGGTCACAGTGTTCAGCTAGTTCAATGTCAACAACCTTTATCGGATACACTTCATGCTTCTCATCCAGCCCGAAAACGTTAATAGACATCTTGTTAAGCTTCTCAAATTTAGGTATTTGAGAAAGTGGAGTAGGGTAAGAAACACAGCTGAAGTCGTACTTATCTTGAAGTTTCTTATATTTGCTCACCCGTTGTGCATCCTTCTCAACGAATTTGGCCAATACAGAGTTCATGAAACATAGCTCATCAGTTAAATTCTGGATGTTAATGCAGGCTTTTCTTGCTTCAACAGAGGGAGGTAGGGGTATGTAGCTACTTCCTCGCAACGGATTGTACTTGTTGATACGAAGTCGAACTCCTTCCACAGCAAGCAAAGCCCAGCTGCTACCCTTAAGCTGAGACTCCTCCATTTCAGTCACAAATTTCTTGAATTTCACTTGCATCGCTGACTCCAGATCAGTTTCCAGGAAAACAGCTTGATTCCGTGTTTTAAATGTTTTGTCACAGGTTTCACCAATACTGTTAACAAATCGACACTCAGCCAGCAGATTAATTTTAACACTCTTATGAATGCTAAGCTCTTTATGCACAGCCTGGATTATCCGTTGTTTTGCCTCTTGCAGATACATATTCAGGTCCTTAGGTGACTCGCATCGTATAAAATACGATTTCAATCGTCCTTCGAATGAAGTTTCGTATTCTTTCATATCACAGTCCTCCATTGTTGACAGCAACTGATGTTTAGTTGGCTCCAATCTTCTTTTCTTCTGAGGGCTGCTTATTTCACATATATCTTCGTGTCGCTGCCCCTTATAACCATCTTTGAAGGTTACATTACAATGTTTACATTTGAAGAGCTTCTTGCAGCTCATCTCGTGTCTTCTCTTGTCATAACCTCGGAGGAACTTCTTCCCACATTTTCCGCATGCATATCCAGTAGCGCTTGGAATAATATCCTTATACGCTGAGTTATTCATCTTTATTCTTGATGTAATAACGTATTAATCACTGATCAATGAAATGTAGCCCTCTTCACCTTGATACCACTTTAGAAAGCTGATTATTCTTGGAGAGAACACGATGGTAACACCTCAGAGATGATCAACAGAATGAATTTCAATGCTAGAGGATGCTCTATTTATAGAGGAAGCACGAAACTTTATGCATCAATTATATATCGTATTAACCCTTCTTCAAGGAAATGTACTCTTCTTCACATTGATAACACTTTAGATTATTTTCTGAGAGAACAGCGATGTTAACACCTCAGGGATGATCAACAGAATGAATTTCAATACTCAAGTTCGCTCTATTTATAGAGAAAGCACGAACCTTTTTTAATCAATTATATCCTGATTATTAATACTAAAAACGGTGATGAAGCGTGTAAGCTCTTATATATTTCAATTCGTGTTACACTGATGTTCGAGCGTCTCCGTATAGCTTCGTATGTTTAGAGAGAAAGTGTAAAGTATTGTGAAGATGTTATGTATTGTTCGGCTATAATCGTACAGATTCGGAGAGCTTGACTGGTGAAGGTGATGAACGATCCATCGACCGAGCAGGAGGCAAGCAGTCCCTTCGCGCAACGAAACGTAGATGCAAAAGAAAGAAAATCGTGTTAGATGAGAAACCACCCAGACATTCGCCTGCAGACCATGGAAAACCATGAAAAAATATGTCAGAGTGAGCGTCCAACGGAACTCGAACCAGGGACTCTAAAAGCACACGTGAAAGATACAAATTATATAGAATGAAAGAAATCGGGGACGATGAGAAACCACTCCAGCATTCGCCTACAGACCAGGGAAAACCCTAACAAATATGATGTCAGAGTAATCGACCAACAGGGAAATCAAACAAAAGACCTTAGAAACATATAGGTTAAGATGTAAATCAAATAAAAATGCAATAAAATCGTGCTAGATGAGAAACCACCCAGACATTCGCCTACAGACCAGACAAAACCATGAAAAATATGTCAGAGTAAACAACCAACGACAATCGAACGAGGGAAACCATCCGATTACTCTAGAAGCATAAAGTTGCAAATGAAAGAAAATCGTGATAGATGAGAACCCACTCAGGCATTCGCCTGCAGGCCAGGGGAAACCTTGAAAAAAATCAAAGGGTGGAGCGACTGACGGATAGAGTGTGCGACCAACAGGGAAATCAAGCAAAAGGTCTCTAGAGACAAAAAAGATGCAATTGAAATGGAATCATGATAGCAAATGCCACTACAGCATTAGGCAGCAGACCAGCGAAAATCGTGAGAAACGTAAGGTCAGAGTAAACAATCGATGGAAATCTAACCCCTGAAACCTAGAAATTCAAGTGAAAAAATACAAATAAAATGGTTTGAAAGGGAATCGTGATAGCAAATACCGCTACTGCATTAGCCGGCAGACCGGCGAAAATCGCGAGAAACGTAAGGTCAGAGTGCTCGTCCCTATGGGAATCGAATCCGAGACATCTCGAATGCAAAGTGCTGCCGTTATTGTCTGAACAAAACAGTAAAAACAGACCTCATTAGCACTCGTCATGCTTAAGCACGTTAACTTTCACCATATGACGTCACAGTCGGGGACAGTTTGACTGTCGCCACCATGTCGGGACATGCATATTTTAGACATCCCATATTTTAGAGTCATATACAGAAGTTTCATACCAACGTACTCACTACGCTCGCAAAGATAGTCTAAGATTTCATCGTTGAAATACTTTGGAAATAGCGTAGAAGTTTTTCAGCCATTATTTAATTAAATTCATGTATATACCCTATTATTTAGTGATTTTTTCAATAATTTCTTCCTCTCATTCGTCAAAAATCAGTGTACAATACGCATTTTTATACGTTTTAATGTCCGTTTATTTTTAAAACCGCTGCATTTGTCCGTAATTACGAGCAATAATTTTTTTCAGATTTACTCAGATGTGTAGCTTGTAGAATCGAATTAGGAAATGTTTTAATAAATGTATTGTATTTTTTAGCTTAAAGCATCTACATTTTTAAAGCTGCCATGACCGTTATTTGTATTTAGTATAAAGATTGTTATATTTTCATTTTTAAGACTTCCTTTGTTAAAGATGTCTTGCAATCTATTTTTAAATTTCTTTTGCAAAGATAATATAAAATTTCATCGTTGAAATACTTTGGAAATAGTGTAGAAGTTTTCCACCCTTATTTAATTAAAATTTATGTATATTCCCTTATATTTAGTGATTTTTTCAATAATTTCTTCCTCTCATTCGTCAAAAATCAGTGTACAATATGCATTTTTATACGTTTTAATGTTCGTTTATTTTTAAAACCGCTGCATTTGTCCGTAATTACGAGCAATAATTTTTTTTCAGATTTACTCCGATTTTAGCTTATAGAATCGAATTAGGAAATGTTTTAATAAATGTATTGTATTTTTAGGTGAAAAACAACGATCTTTTTCTGACTGTGTATAATTATAATCAAGACCGATTTGTATTTAGTATAAAGATTGTTATATTTTCATTTTTAAGACTTCCTTTGTTAAAGATGTCTTGCAATCTATTTTTAAATTTCTTTTAAAACCAAAGCGAACGTTAACAACTATAATGGCTGTCTTCATGTATCGAAAAGCTAACATGGCCGCTTCAGTCATCTTTTAGAAGCGTACCTTGCATATAGGTAAGGAAGGAGAAGGCTTGCGAAAGGCGGCTGAGGGGCGACACCTGGAGTGAGTAAGGTAGGGATGAAAGGCCGGCTTCATGAGACGCTGAGAGCTAGGCGAGCCCGCCAGTACGGCACAGCGCGCCGTAAGGTTCGGACCTATATGTAGTGGCATGCATATACCAACGCAGCGCGCGCGAGCGTCTTACGTAATCTAGTTTTTTACGCTCACTATACCATTTAAATATACATTCATCTAAGAGATATAATATTCGTGAGGATGACAGATGTCCAAATATACATAACAAAGAAATTAGTTACTGATATAAATGTAATATCGTAGTTCACCATTTTATTTTTAATTACTTTTTTTATTTTATTCGAGGATGACTTTGTATTCATGTCACGGGATTCAATCCTAGTCCTCCAGGCCGACTTGGAACAACAATCAATAACGAGCTACAATCCAAGGATATAATCGGTAATAATACAAATATTTTTTTGATAAAGACCGTCAAATAAAAAGCTCTGTAAACGTATGTATTTCCCCTCACTTCCCCTCTTCACCCACCCCACAGTAGTCATATCACAGCGACTCCAGCGCACAAAGGATATGCCGCCATCTGATAAGGTTCTTTGTTCTATGCCGACAAGCCCCGCCGCCTCCCTTTGAGGCCTCATATGCCGCCTGTTTGCACGTGCCACTAGCCCCGCCCCCTCCCCCCATGTGGTCTGGTCACGTGCTGGTGGCCACCCCTCCCCCACCCCTTCCCTTGTGACCTCACCCTTAAAAGCTACTGGACACCCGTTCCCCCTGCCCCATCCTTTCTAATCCTATCCCGTACACTGGGCACGCCCTCTCTTTGTGCTCTACTCCAACGCTGGCTTAGACGATTTGAACAATGGGCTATTTTTCAAATCGTCTAAGCCAGCGTTGGAGTAGAGCACAAAGAGAGTGCGTGCCCAGTGTACGGGATAGGATTAGAAAGGATGGGGCAGGAGTATCATGCTCCAGTAGCTTTTAAGGGTGAAACCACAAAGGTTAAGTGTTTTCACGTGTGCTATTCTTTCACCGCAAATCAGAGACACAGGACAATGCATTATTGTTCTCATCGTAAATGGCGGTGTCGGAATAGCAAAAAGCGGGGGTGGGAGTCGGCGGCATAGAAGAAAGGAACTTATCAGTGGTCGACATCGGCTTTGAAGCTGCGTGTCGCTATGACTACTGTGGGGTGGAGGAAGAAGGGAAGTGAGGGGAAATACATACGTTTACAGAGCTTTTTATTTGACGGTCTTTATCAAAAAAAATATTTGTATTATTACCGATTATATCCTTGGATTGTAGCTCGTTATTGATTGTTGTTCCAAGTCGGGCTGGAGGACTAGGATTGAGTCCCGTGACATGAATACAAAGTCATCCTCGAATAAAATAAAAAAAGTAATTAAAAATAAAATGGTGAACGTACGATATTACATTTATATCAGTAACTAATTTCTTTGTTATGTATATTTGGACATCTGTCATCCTCACGAATATTATATCTCTTAGATGAATGTATATTTAAATGGTATAGTGAGCGTAAAAAACTAGATTACGTAAGACGCTCGCGCGCGCTGCGTTGGTATATGCATGCCACTACATATAGGTCCGAACCTTACGGCGCGCTGTGCCGTACTGGCGGGCTCGCCTAGCTCTCAGCGTCTCATGAAGCCGGCCTTTCATCCCTACCTTACTCACTCCAGGTGTCGCCCCTCAGCCGCCTTTCGCAAGCCTTCTCCTTCCTTACCTATATGCAAGGTACGCTTCTAAAAGATGACTGAAGCGGCCATGTTAGCTTTTCGATACATGAAGACAGCCATTATAGTTGTTAACGTTCGCTTTGGTTTTAAAAGAAATTTAAAAATAGATTGCAAGACATCTTTAACAAAGGAAGTCTTAAAAATGAAAATATAACAATCTTTATACTAAATACAAATCGGTCTTGATTATAATTATACACAGTCAGAAAAAGATCGTTGTTTTTCACCTAAAAATACAATACATTTATTAAAACATTTCCTAATTCGATTCTATAAGCTAAAATCGGAGTAAAACTGAAAAAAAATTATTGGTCGTAATTACGGACAAATGCAGCGGTTTTAAAAATAAACGAACATTAAAACGTATAAAAATGCATATTGTACACTGATTTTTGACGAATGAGAGGAAGAAATTATTGAAAAAATCACTAAATAATAGGGTATATACATGAATTTTAATTAAATAAGGGTGGAAAACTTCTACACTATTTCCAAAGTATTTCAACGATGAAATTTTATATTATCTTTGCAAAAGAAATTTATAAATAGATTGCAAGACATCTTTAACATAGGAAGTCTTAAAAATGAAAATATAACAATCTTTATACTAAATACAAATAACGGTCATGGCAGCTTTAAAAATGTAGATGCTTTAAGCTAAAAAATACAATACATTTATTAAAACATTTCCTAATTCGATTATACAAGCTACACATCTGAGTAAATCTGAAAAAAAAATTATTGCTCGTAATTACGGACAAATGCAGCGGTTTTAAAAATAAACGGACATTAAAACGTATAAAAATGCGTATTGTACACTGATTTTTGACGAATGAGAGGAAGAAATTATTGAAAAAATCACTAAATAATAGGGTATATACATGAATTTAATTAAATAATGGCTGAAAAACTTCTACGCTATTTCCAAAGTATTTCAACGATGAAATCTTAGACTATCTTTGCGAGCGTAGTGAGTACGTTGGTATGAAACTTCTGTATATGGCTCTAAAATATGGGATGTCTAAAATATGCATGTCCCGACATGGTGGCGACAGTCAAACTGTCCCCGACTGTGACGTCATATGGTGAAAGTTAACGTGCTTAAGCATGACGAGTGCTAATGAGGTCTGTTTTTACTGTTTTGTTCAGACAATAACGGCAGCACTTTGCATTCGAGATGTCTCGGATTCGATTCCCGTAGGGACGAGCACTCTGACCTTACGTTTCTCGCGATTTTCGCCGGTCTGCCGGCTAATGCAGTAGCGGTATTTGCTATCACGATTCCCTTTCAAACCATTTTATTTGTATTTTTTCACTTGCATTTCTAGGGTTCAGGGGTTAGATTTCCATCGATTGTTTACTCTGACCTTACGTTTCTCACGATTTTCGCTGGTCTGCTGCCTAATGCTGTAGTGGCATTTGCTATCATGATTCCATTTCAATTGCATCTTTTTTGTCTCTAGAGACCTTTTGCTTGATTTCCCTGTTGGTCGCACACTCTATCCGTCAGTCGCTCCGCCCTTTGATTTTTTTCAAGGTTTCCCCTGGCCTGCAGGCGAATGCCTGAGTGGGTTCTCATCTATCACGATTTTCTTTCATTTGCAACTTTATGCTTCTAGAGTAATCGGATGGTTTCCCTCGTTCGATTGTCGTTGGTTGTTTACTCTGACATATTTTTCATGGTTTTGTCTGGTCTGTAGGCGAATGTCTGGGTGGTTTCTCATCTAGCACGATTTTATTGCATTTTTATTTGATTTACATCTTAACCTATATGTTTCTAAGGTCTTTTGTTTGATTTCCCTGTTGGTCGATTACTCTGACATCATATTTGTTAGGGTTTTCCCTGGTCTGTAGGCGAATGCTGGAGTGGTTTCTCATCGTCCCCGATTTCTTTCATTCTATATAATTTGTATCTTTCACGTGTGCTTTTAGAGTCCCTGGTTCGAGTTCCGTTGGACGCTCACTCTGACATATTTTTTCATGGTTTTCCATGGTCTGCAGGCGAATGTCTGGGTGGTTTCTCATCTAACACGATTTTCTTTCTTTTGTATCTACGTTTCGTTGCGCGAAGGGACTGCTTGCCTCCTGCTCGGTCGATGGATCGTTCATCACCTTCACCAGTCAAGCTCTCCGAATCTGTACGATTATAGCCGAACAATACATAACATCTTCACAATACTTTACACTTTCTCTCTAAACATACGAAGCTATACGGAGACGCTCGAACATCAGTGTAACACGAATTGAAATATATAAGAGCTTACACGCTTCATCACCGTTTTTAGTATTAATAATCAGGATATAATTGATTAAAAAAGGTTCGTGCTTTCTCTATAAATAGAGCGAACTTGAGTATTGAAATTCATTCTGTTGATCATCTCTGAGGTGTTAACATCGCTGTTCTCTCAGAAAATAATCTAAAGTGTTATCAATGTGAAGAAGAGTACATTTCCTTGAAGAAGGGTTAATACGATATATAATTGATGCATAAAGTTTCGTGCTTCCTCTATAAATAGAGCATCCTCTAGCATTGAAATTCATTCTGTTGATCATCTCTGAGGTGTTACCATCGTGTTCTCTCCAAGAATAATCAGCTTTCTAAAGTGGTATCAAGGTGAAGAGGGCTACATTTCATTGATCAGTGATTAATACGTTATTACATCAAGAATAAAGATGAATAACTCAGCGTATAAGGATATTATTCCAAGCGCTACTGGATATGCATGCGGAAAATGTGGGAAGAAGTTCCTCCGAGGTTATGACAAGAGAAGACACGAGATGAGCTGCAAGAAGCTCTTCAAATGTAAACATTGTAATGTAACCTTCAAAGATGGTTATAAGGGGCAGCGACACGAAGATATATGTGAAATAAGCAGCCCTCAGAAGAAAAGAAGATTGGAGCCAACTAAACATCAGTTGCTGTCAACAATGGAGGACTGTGATATGAAAGAATACGAAACTTCATTCGAAGGACGATTGAAATCGTATTTTATACGATGCGAGTCACCTAAGGACCTGAATATGTATCTGCAAGAGGCAAAACAACGGATAATCCAGGCTGTGCATAAAGAGCTTAGCATTCATAAGAGTGTTAAAATTAATCTGCTGGCTGAGTGTCGATTTGTTAACAGTATTGGTGAAACCTGTGACAAAACATTTAAAACACGGAATCAAGCTGTTTTCCTGGAAACTGATCTGGAGTCAGCGATGCAAGTGAAATTCAAGAAATTTGTGACTGAAATGGAGGAGTCTCAGCTTAAGGGTAGCAGCTGGGCTTTGCTTGCTGTGGAAGGAGTTCGACTTCGTATCAACAAGTACAATCCATTGCGACGAAGTAGCTACATACCCCTACCTCCCTCTGTTGAAGCAAAAAAAGCCTGCATTAACATCCAGAATTTAACTGATGAGCTATGTTTCATGTACTCTGTATTGGCCAAATTCGTTGAGAAGGATGCACAACGGGTGAGCAAATATAAGAAACTTCAAGATAAGTACGACTTCAGCTGTGTTTCTTACCCTACTCCACTTTCTCAAATACCTAAATTTGAGAAGCTTAACAAGATGTCTATTAACGTTTTCGGGCTGGATGAGAAGCATGAAGTGTATCCGATAAAGGTTGTTGACATTGAACTAGCTGAACACTGTGACCTGTTACTATTGAATGACAGTAGTGGAAAACATCACTACGTGTATATAAAGAATTTTGAGAAGCTCGTTCGACGCCAGAAAACTAAATGTAATGAACGTGTTTATACCTGCAAGCGCTGCTTTACACATTTTGATAATCGATATGGACGAAGTGGACTGGAAAAACTACAAGAACATGCAGCCATCTGTAATCAGCATGGTGTTGCAAGGGTAGTTATGCCTACAAAGGAGAAAGCAATTGTACAGTTTAAAAATGTTGAGAGGATGCTGAAAGTACCTTATGTCATCTATGCAGATTTTGAGAGAATTCTCACTCCATGCCATACGTGTATACCCAATCCTGAAACTTCCTATACAACCCCTTATCAAGAGCACACACCAATGAGCTTCTGTGTTTACGTGAAGCCTACATCTGGTGTTGAACATCTCGAAACTGGTCTTCCTAAGCAACCCTATGTGTATCGTGGTGCTGATGCTGCTCAGAAGTTTATGCTGTACCTGACATCTCTTGCAAAAATGATTGATGACATATACGAATCTGCTAAGCCTCTGAAACTTACGGATCAAGAGCAAAAGGATTTTGAGTCTTCTTCAGCATGCTACTTGTGTGGAAAACCCTTTACAGAAGAGAACTATAAAGTACGCGACCATGATCACATCAGCGGTGAATATCGTGGAAGTCTTCATAATGAATGTAATTTAGCCTGTAAAACACCTAAATATATATCAGTCTTCATGCATAACCTTAGCGGATATGACTCTCATTTCATTGTTAAGGAGCTGGGTTGTACAAGTGAACGTGTGGAGGTAATTCCTAACTCTGAAGAAAGCTATATCTCATTCACCAAGTATGTAGGAGATATAAAGCTTCGATTTGTGGATAGCTTCCGATTCCTCAGTACAAGCTTGGATAAGTTGGTAAAAAATCTAACCTCGTATCCTGAAACGCTAAAGTACTTTGGAGAAGACAAATTGAAGTTGATGACCCGTAAGGGTGTATTTCCCTATGATTTTGTTACGTCATGGGATGTCCTGAACGAGACCTGCTTGCCTCCTAAGGACTACTTCTACAATAGATTAAATGAAGAAGAAATTACTGATACTGACTACGATCATGCTAGAAATGTATGGGAGCTGTTTAATGTGAGAAACCTGGGAGAGTACAGCGATCTCTACTTAACTTCGGATGTACTTCTCCTAGCTGATGTCTTTGAGACGTTCAGAGAGCAAACCCTTAAAACACACAAAGTCGACCATGCACATTATTTCACCTCTCCAGGACTTACATGGGATGCCATGTTACTGTACACTGGAATTCAGCTGGAATTGTTACAAGATTATGATCAATTACTCATGGTGGAATCTGGCATAAGAGGAGGTTTATGCCAAGTTTCCCATCGGTATGCTGAGGCTAATAACACTTATATGGATAAGTTTGATCCGTCGAGACCAACCCAATTTATCACATACGAGGACGCTAATAACCAATATGGGTGGGCAATGTGTCACGCTCTCCCTTATGGTAGATTTGAGTGGGTGTCACCTGAAGAAATCAACTTAGAAAGACTACAAGAAGATGATCCTTACGGCTACATATTAGAAGTCGACGTCGAGTATCCTGCTGAACTTCACGATCTACACAACGATCTACCGTTCCTGCCAGAGTGTATGAAACCATTGGAATCATCTACAAAGAAACTGATACCTCATCTTGGACCTCGAAAGAAGTATGTGGTGCATTACATGGCTTTGAAGCAAGCTCTTAGTCACGGACTACGGTTAACAAAAATCCATCCTGTGCTACAATTCCGACAGTCTCAGTGGTTGAAGCCTTATGTGGAATTTAACAACAGGCTACGACAACAAGCTGCAAATGATTTCGAGAAGGATCTCTACAAGCTCTTTAACAACGCTATGTTTGGAAAAACTATGGAGAACCTGCGTAATCGTATGGATATACGACTGGTGATCAATGAAAAAACTCTAGAGAAGCTGATCGCCAAGCCTACGTTTATCGACAGGACGATATATGCTGATAATCTAGCTGCTGTACATATGGCCTCTCGTCAGATTGTATTCAACAAGCCTATATACATTGGTATGAGTGTGTTGGACATCTCCAAGACATTAATGTATAACTATCATTACGACGTTTTGTTGCCTTATTATGGAGCTGAAAACCTGAAGCTTATGTATATGGACACTGATTCGTTCATTCATCGTGTAACAACTGAAGATGTGTACCAGGACAAGCTACGTTTTCTTGAGCATCTCGATACAGCTGATTACCCTGCCAACCATATATGTTACTCTACTCAGAACAAGAAGGTATTGGGAAAATTTAAAGATGAGGCTAATAGCAAAATCATCCTACGCTTTGTTGGACTACGTCCTAAGATGTATGCCTTAGATATTCAAGGGTCAATGATAAAAAAGATCAAAGGTATAAAACGTAGCGCTATTAAGCAGTACATTTCGTTTGACAGCTATACAGACTGTCTTAAAACCTGTGAAATCATCAGAACACCTATGAATCTGATCCTATCACGAAAGCATGCTCTTGCTACAGTGCAAGTGAATAAAATTGCATTGACTCCGTTTGATGATAAAAGAATTATTGCTGAGGATGGGATAACGACATATGCATATGGACATTACGCCATTACAAACAGTGCTTAAAAGAATGTAAGTTAAAGATAAAGATTTTCTCGTGAGTCTACAGTCTTAAAAAAGAAGGTTATCTGTGTGCTGTATATGCAGATAGCTGACGCCTGATGAAGAAAGAAGAAGATGGAAGGGAAGGTGGTAACCCTGCCATTAGGAGCAATCCTAGTGCTAGTCTCAAGCCTAGATAAAAGGGGAGAGACATCTACAACGAACTAAAATAAAGGTATGTTGACGTAAAGCTTTTCAATTTGTGAACCAATATGCAGTTTATCCCTCTCAGCATCGTACAATAACTGTTTATAATAAGTTTGCAAGATTTAGAAAAAAGTATATAAATTGTTGTAACGTTGGATGAGAAATGTTTTATAATTTAATTACTCTCCATATTACCATGAGTACCTGTGATACTAGTTGAATTGCCCGTTAAAATGACTTAAATACCTGTGATACTACTCGAATCAAGTGAAATTACATTAAATAGCTCTGATACGAAACCCTGATCGTTGAATCTAGCCTCCTGTGATACTTGCTTAATTACTCTAAACACCTATGTTACTTGAATTATCCTAAATACCTACGATACCCTCTGAATTACCTGTGAAATATGAAACTATGCTATACCCAACCCTGGAATCTAGCCTCCTGTGATACTAGCTGAATTAGCCTAAATACCTACGATACTAGCTGAATTACCTGTGAAATCATGCATAGCTATGATGCATTTAGCCTCTGGAATCTAGTCTCCTGTGATACTAGATGAATTAGCCTAAATACCTAAGATACTAGCTGAATTGCCTGTGAAAATGACTTAAATACCTGTGATACTACCCGAATCATGTGAAATTACCTTAACTAGCTCTGATACGAATTCCTGCTCTAAATTAGCACGAGCACCTGTGATACTATCTGGTTTGCCTTAGATACCGATGATACTAGATGAATTACCTGTTAAAATATCTCAAATACCATTGATACAACCTGAATCACCTGCATTTACCTTAAATAGCTGTGATACAAATCTCTGATCGAAATTATCAATAATATCTGTGAAGCTATGTCGATTACCTCAAATACTTACGATATTACCCGAACTATCTGTGAAATACGAAGCTAGGTTATAACCTACCCCTGGAACCTACCCTCCTGTAATGCTAGCTGAATTACTCTAAACGTCTGTGATACTTGAATTAACCTAAATACCTACGATACTCTCTGAATTACCTGTGAAATACGACACTAAGCTATACCCAACCCTAGAATCTATCCTCTTGTGATACTAGCTGAATTAGCCTAAATACCTACGATACTAGCTGAATTACCTGTGAAATTATGCAGAGCCATGATGCAGTTAGCGTCTGGAATCTATTCTGTGTTACTAGATGAATTAGCCTAAATACATACGATACTAGCTGAATTACCTGTGAAATCATACACTGCTATGATGCAGTCAACCTCTTGCAATACTAGCTGAATTACTTACCTGTTAGTGTGAGTGGGTTAGCTTTTCCCGTTGCAGGTCACCTTTTTCCTTTATGGCTCACCTTTTCCCCTTTGGTGGTCACCTTTTTTCCCTTTGCTGGCCACATTTTTTCCCTTTACTGGTCACCTTTTTCCCGTTGCATGTCGCCTTTTTCCCTTTGCTGGTCACCTTTTTCGCTTTGCTGGTCGCCTTTTTCCCTTTGCTGGTCACGTTTTTCCCTTTGCTAGTCAACTTTTTCCCTTTGTGGGCCTCCTTTTTCCCTGAGCAGTCACCTTTTCCCCTGAACGAGTCACCTTTTCCCTGAATAGGTTACGTGATGGGCATGTCTAGAACATTGACATGAAACAGTTTTCCACTAAGTTCACGTCTAAAGTCGCTTTCAAGTCTAGCACCTCCTATTCCCTATCTCTCCTGTATATAAGTCCATATTCCTACTGCTACACTACCTGTCTAGCCGAACACCTCTCCTCCTGTTCCTATACCTCTCATATAAACCATACTCTACTCCTCTAGCTCTGTCTAGCCTAACGCCTCTCTCGTTTACCTATGACTCTCACATAAACCATATTGTGCTCCTCGACCTCTGTCTAGTCTAACTCCTCTCCTCGTTTTCCTATACCTCATATAAACTATACTCTACTCCTCAACCTCTGTCTAGCCTAGCACCCCTCATCCTGTTCCTATACTTCTCATACATATAAACCATGCCCTACGTTTCAAGCCCTGTCTAGTCTAACACCACTCCCCGTATCCCCTACCTCTCAAAAGCTCATTCCCTCCTGCCCCCCCTCTAGCTGAGTATCACTCCTTGGTTTCCTATCTAACCTAACTTTAACACCTGTCTATCCTAGCATAGGATCTCTCTCCGTTTTCTCGTCTCTCCTTATAAACACAAACTCAATTCTCCTAACCTAATACCTCTCCTCGTTTTCCTATACTTCTCATATAAACCATACTCTACTCCTCGACTTCTGTCTAGCCTAACACCTTTCCTCGTTTTCCTATATCTCTCATATAAACCATGCACTACGTTTCAAGCCCTGTCTAGTCTAACACCTCTCATCGTTTTCCTATACCGCTCATATAAACCATACATTACTCAGCCTCTGTCTAGCCTAGCATCGACCCTCGTATTCCCTATCTCTCGCATATGAAGCGCACTCCCCCTCCTACCACTGTCTAGCCTAGCGTCAGTCCTCGTATTCCCTATCTCCCCCATATAAACGCATTTTCCTCCTTGAACCGCCGCATCTAGCCTCGTTTTCCCTATCCTTTCCCATATAAACGCAAAAAACTGCGCCAGAATTCCTCTATATATCCTACTACCGTAGCCTCGAAGCAGGTAGATTGAAGAAGAACGGAGTACTTCTGCACTCCAAGCTTCAGTTGGTTGTCATGGCAATCAGCTATAAACAGCGCAGTTCAAATTCCCAGAGCTAAGAGTAGCAGTACCATTGGACATTGCGGTTTACCCATTTCGCTCGCTTACAACCCATTTTCGTTATTCCCTGCTACTGCCACGGTAACATTTCGGAACGGCGATTTTCGCTCTTAAATTAGTGATTAAAAATCATATTACTCTATGTGAGTAGTGAAATATTTAAATATTCATTTATTATCTGTTTACCCTCCTCTTATGTAGGACTTACACCCCCCAGGACTTACAAGCGGGTGCCTGGGGTCAGAGGCCCGTCGAGGAGCAGACATTTATGGATCAGACAGAGCATCCAGGATGGGTGATCAGCCCGATGCCTGGTATGGGATGAAGGAAGTAGATGAAACGAAATGTGGGTGAAATAGATGAAAGGAAAGGTGATGATGGAGCGTTGGTGGAATGAATGGCGGGGGAAACCGGAGAACCCGGAGAAAACTCGCCCAGACACCGCTTCGTCCACCACAAATCCCACATGCAGGTCCCTGGGATTGAACCCGGGCCGCCTCGGTGGGAGGCGAGCGGTCTAACCACTCGGCCACGGCGCCGCCTGAATATTTAAATATAAAGCATATAAATAGAGATAAAGTTATAATCGAATGTCCCCAGTTAGAAAACAGCTGAAGTGGTGCTTCACTAGGTTCACCTGAAGATCCGCCCTTGTGTTAATGATTTATTATTATTATTATTATTATTATTATTACTGCTTTAACATTTTAAGTATCCCTTGTGTGTTTACTGTATTGTGAGGCTGTGTGTACAGTATATTGCTACATGATAATATATAGTTATCCAATTTTATCACTGTATTCAGTGTGACCTTATGGTTATTGTGTGATTGCTGTATTGCTTGTTTGTATGGATGGGACCTCGATACCGCCGATACTCTTGATGCTCGGTGGTACCGAAGTATGTCTAATACTTTAAGATAAACCTTCGATACTTTTAATTTTTGAGTTTTGCATTATTGAAAGTTGCGCGTTTAACTTCATGCTAGATAAGGAATGAACGGAGTCGAGACTTCATGTTATTGCCTCGCACGTATCCCCAAAGAACTACTGGTTATTGTTCTTGATAGATCTTGATTGCGATGAATGAAACTTTCCACAGGCTCTTGTGTCTGAATGAAAACATGCAAAGTAATGAGGGAAGCAGTAGAGGTACTCGTGTAACACAGAGAGTTAACTGACTTGTGAATGAAGCCGATTAGCTGAATCATGTTTCTGTAATAGCCTAGCTTGATGACTAACTCTCAACCATTTTATTTACCTACTGGTGACCAAAATCTGTGAATCCAGCAAAAACAAATCAGAACTTAAGACATGAGATAATACAGCACATGGAAATATTTGTTCTTTCGCGAATGCTGTGTTTTTAAACAAAAATATTTGATTCCTTTATGTCTCTGCATTTCATATAGCACTTCTTTGATTTTCTCTTCAAATTTTTAGTTGTGTCTAATATGCCTTTGCATATGCCTTCGTATTAAGGATACATGCTAATGTATGAGGGTGGGTAGTAAAGAGGCTTAAACCACAAGGTTCATTTACTGCAGCTTGAGGCATAATTAATTGGGAATGCTTTACATCAACCATGTTTATTACATACCGTAAACCTGTACTAATTTTATACCTTTAGCTGACAAGGCAAAATAAAGTATGAGTGAAATAACCACTTTCTTTGGCAGTCGTCCAATCGCATTGTACTAAAGAACTACTGTAGTAGACTTGGGGCGATTCAAAACGAATCGTTCATATGAACGACTACAAGGAAAGAATCCCATGAATCGTGGCAATCTTAGCATGAATCGTCGTTCAAAATGAGTCGTAAGAATCGTGCATAAATCGTCGTTCAAAAAGAATCGTAAGAATCGTGCATGAATCGTCGTTCAGAAAGAATCGTAAGAATCGTGCATGAATCGTCGTTCAGAAAGAATCGTGATCCGGACATTCTTGATTCATTCTCGCTTGCGCTTTGTTTACTACCCACCCTAAACTTTGGTTGCCAAGCCGAGCCCGGACGAATGTTGCCGAGTGAGTACGATGATGAGCAAGGAAATTACCATGTGGCAAGCATTGTGATGCTGTAACATGGTATACGAAAACAGAACACCGCATAACAAAAAGTATTGCCGAGTTCTGTCGTTTCGTAGTACACCAGAATAATCAAAGTATTGAGTGAATTACACAGGTCTAAAAAATCGCTAGAATTCATAATATGAATTGGTAGATCAACACGATTCTTTGATATTCTGATATCATTACCTAGGAGTACCGAGTTCAGCCGAGAAAGATTAATTCTTAAAAACAAATTGTGTAAATAGCTGTAAAGCGCAGTAAAATGAATTGTAAGCATTGCCAATGGATGAACGTAGGCTGCAGCACGTGGTATAAACAATTGAAGTAATTTTCAGTACTTTACTGAGAGATTTGATACACAGTATTGCATGATTACAGTGTAGTAAATATTATAATATACAATACCAAAATATATTCAAAATGAAGGAAAAATAGAGAATTTTAGAACTCTTGGTTTGAATAACATTGTGATTATAAAATATTAAAGTGTTTAAAATTATATAATTGAAAAGCATTAATTTATACCTATACTATAATCTACATTAAAAGTATAGGAACATGCATCGATATAACTAAGCCAGTTCTAATGCATTAAAAGTACCTCGAATATGCCGATGCAAAATTTACCTATTTATAATTGGCTTTATCAAATCCTTGGAGGTCCTTCTACTAATGCAACGTCGGCGTTTAACAGGTCTTTATGAAGAACACCTTAATTCGTAATGGACTGATTGCTCTTTGCTTAATGAATTATACAGTCAATGTCAGTTGGTGACATTAGAATAAACGAGTTCTTCACATTGCCGACGGAAGTTTCAGTAAGTTAAATAACAAAAAATAAGGTATAGTATTTTACACTATTTCCTGTTAAACGTTCTTAGAGACCTTATAGTATATCTAATTGCGCGATTACGATTTGTAGAAGTTACGCACAGCACCAAACTAAGCAAAAATGCGGGAAAAAGAAAACCTTGCGGAATTTTTAAATTCTTTATATAAAGAGGACTTTGATTACGCATTACACATATACAAACAAGCGTAACGAGTGGTCACTATCCTGGCTTCTCAACCCAGCCCAAAGGTCCCGGGTTCATTTACCAGTTGGGGCTGGAGTGTTTTTCTTTAATTACAAACTTTCTCTCCCTACCTCCCGCAGATTCTGGAAGTATGAATTTGAATGCGACTCAACTCATAAATTAAAGAAAAAACAAGGTGAAAAGAACTTAAAAGTCACTGAGTTGTTCATTAAGTCAAAGCTACCAATATGACCACATACCTAAAAAGTCGCTACAAATGTAACAAAAAGTCCGATGAATTGCACTCACACGACTTTCTCTACTGACTCTTCTATAAACTAGTTTTATAAAAACTTGTTCTTCTATCCACTTCTTTTTAATCCAAATAAATTTCAATTCACATATAAAAAGAAAAGTATAAGTAGTTGAAAATTCAAACCAACAACAAAGAATATCTTATAAATGATTAATTCCCCAAAAAAGACTAATTATGTGTTTTAACCAGATATTCTACTTTTGTGTGTGTGGTAATATTTCGTCTATCTCTTAGGATTTACGAATTATACAAAAGTCGTGGAGAATGAAAAGAAATTCAAGCGTTCAGAGACTATTCCCAGAAGACTCAAGATATACAACTCATTTTTCATGAAAGTATGTTAAACACGTGTATTTCAATCAAAACTGTTAAGAGTAATTTTTTTAGAAAATCCACATTTTCTAAACATCTTCCATGAAAAGGGTGGTGGGAGATTTCCTTGAAAATCTTCGTGTCGCATCTTTGGAAGATACTGAGCTTAAATGCCAAGTTTGGAATTTACGCGACTTTTCGTTTTTGAGCGATGCTGCTCATATTCACGCACACACGCGCGCGCGCGGACCTTTTCCTAAATTTTTTTTTATTTGTAGAGCCTCAAAACCTGCATTTCCGGTGAAACTTTGATGTTAAATTTTTGGGTAGAAAGCAATTCCTTTTGTACCTACTATGTACGTGGAACAGAAAAGTAAAGGGGCCAAAATGACAATATAATTAAATACGGTTAATTTCTATAACATAATCTATATAAAAGTTATTAGAAAATGCAGTGATACAACTAAGCGTATTCTTATGCATTGGCATGAATTCGAATCCTCGAATTTGATCAAATGAAATCGATACAATATTTCTGCACTAGCACGATCTTTTATCAGCTGACATGTAGTACAACAACAATAATAATATTAATAAAAAGTGGACAAAAGTAAACTTCAGAGGGCGGAAACTATTTTTTACGAAGAACTTAAGGATGCACTAGATTAGATCTAATTATAATTGAAACATAAAATTATAGAACTGAATATTTATCAATTATATGATAAAATCGAAGAAAATTAATTTCATTGAAAAGAGCATATGAACTACACTACACGATTGAAGAAAGAATACCACTATTAATTAATAAGTACAAATCGTGAGTAAAAAGAGACATCGGACACCCCAGGAAAAGATGGGAGTAAAGAATGTGAAGGCTGGTGGAATGCCTAATCATCGAAATGAAGAAGAATGTAATAATAATGTTTTCATAATTACTTTGCATAATAGCTTATGTAACCGCAACTTAAGTGGAATCACACAGGATGGTTTCATTGACAATTCAGGAAACTCCAAGTGTATTACCCAAAATAGCACGGAAAGCATTTTACATACATTGTCTTTTTTCGTGAAAGAAAAAAGATCGTAACCCTCATCGTAACAACAAACTCCTGATTGCGCATTTTGTCTGCAAACTGCAAAGTACAAACGGGGGACGGTTCGTATAAGAATTGTGAGTGAGAATAGGCGGCAGTCAAGCGGACGATTCATGATTGAATCGTGCAGTGGGTTAGACCAGCAGGCAAGCGGACGATTCATGAACGAATCGTGCACTAAGGCAGTCGAGCAGACAAGGGTACGATTCATGAACGAATCGTGGTCGACACGATTCATGATTGAATCGTGCAGTAGGGTAGACCAGCAGACAAGGCGACGATTCATGAATCGTGAACGAATTGTATGAATCGATTCATGAATCGTGAACGAATCGTATGAATCGATTACTGCAAAAGAATCGCTCGACCCAACCCTATACTGTAGGCCTCTGACGAGAAAGCGTTTGCAGGGTGTTCTGCTCTCTGGAGGAGTGAGGGGGATAGTACCACGTTGCAGCTCACGATGATACCATAAATAGACCTACTATCTACATAAAAAACATCGCACAACGTTAGTATTCCAGCGTGTTTCACTTGGAGCAGTGTGCGTTTTCTATTGATTTATAAAGTTATTTACAATGCCCATTAGGAAAGGAAAAACTCTACACAGTCATGTCTGAGAAATAGTTTCTAACGTTGTTAAAATCTGTGACGAGAAGACAAACAAAAGCAACTGGTCATTCAGCATTACTAGCAGAAGAGCGTATGTTTTATAAGAGGTCTTAAGTTTTGTTGATTGTTGAAAGTAGGGCCGTAATTTTTTCAGATAGCGACAGAATTGTTGATGTCAACACATTCCTTATAGACACATTCTCGTGAGAGGAACACAGTACGAGTTGTCTGCATGAAATCACCAGTGGCGTAGCTTGGCATTGGGATCTGCTAAACCAGGTTTTCAAAACAGAATTTAAATTGTTTAAATGATACACGAATTCCCAAATTCTAGTATTTTAAGTACTAAAACAATGCGAATATTTGCTTATGGATTCGACTATTATGATTATTACGACTATTTTTGATGGTGGTGGTACAATAACTATTAATTATTGAAATTAAGTGAACTTAGATTTTAAACTGAATTACATAGATTTGAGCCGAAATTATAAAGACAATAATTATCATAATAATCTGAGAAGGATAGTGATATAAAATAAGTAATAAAATATTTAAAATCAGTGTATGTATAAAAAGGAGAAGCATTGTGAAAATTGTTGACTGTAAAAGCGACAGAAAGACAAGACAGGCACAGTTTTGTTAATTACGGACCAGCACCAGGTAGAAAGGGTAAATACCATTGAAGCAAGTTTTTCCTGGTAACTAGCCGAGTACAGCTGTACTTAGTCTGGTGAAGGCCACTCTAAGCATCATGACGCTAAGTTTGAGGATAGCGTTTGAGGGAAGAGAGGGGAAGTTTAGCTTGGTTTTCCTTGTATCAGCGTGGGTAAATTCAGTCTGCCTGAGTGCCTGGTGAGTGCAGGTCGACATTCTCGTCATGTGGAGAAGAATGGTGGCGAACATGCTAGAGGGTAGAACACTTAGCTGTAGTTAATATTCTTCGGTCTTGGTAAAGACACAGTAGCATCGTATGCATTTACTAGTGATCGGCAAACCTAAAGTATTATTTTAAATAGTGTTCCAAGACAGCGTTTGTGTGTTTCTCTGTACACACCCACGCATACCCTGAGGTTAAGGTTTCATGCTGGAGCAGCCGTGGTAAAAGAAGAACCAACTGGGAGGAGACAAGCAGCAACCGTGAGGCAAAGGTATTGCTTCTGTGGTTGGAGGACGTAGTGTGGCTGCGTCATATTGCCCCTAAACGTGGGGCTGAAAGAATTACCTGCGTCATATGGCGTCCTAAGCGTGGGGCCCGAACAACGGAGAAGCTAAACGACGGAGACATCAAGGAGGCCCGAACAAGGTGGAAGCTGTACAACGGAGAAATCAAGGAGACCAGGACAACGCGGAGGACAACAGGAGCATCATCGAAACAGCAGTTGCAGGCAGCAGATATGAAGGTACTGAGTGTAAATTTATTTACGTGTTCCAGTGGTGAATGCAGTTAAGGAACGGCATAATGTTTGAGCAATCAGATTCAAACATGGATATTCAGGACGGTGATAGTAGAACTGTGCAGGACGCAAATAATAGTCTAAATGAGATAGTAGAAACAGTAGATGTTAGGAATGTACAAAAACAGGTAGAACAGCCAGGGGGAAGTATGGAAACTAACGAGATGTTAAAGTTAATGATGTCGATGATACAGGGTCAGAAAGAATTAACAGGAAAAATGGAACAGTGTCAGAAAGAATTAAGGTATGTAACTGAAAACTTGAGAGAAGAATTAACAGGAAAGATGATACAGGGTCAGAAAGATTTAACAGGAAGACTATAACAGGGTCAGAGAGAATTAAGGAGTTTAAGGGAGGATTTAACAAGCAATTTAACTGAAATTGGGAAGAAAATTGAGAACCAGCAGAAAGCCTTAGAAAATTTCCAGGAGGAGGCTAGAAATGAAATAGAAAACGCGAGAACTGAGCTTAGGGAAAATCAAGAACAGATTAGAGAGGAAATTAAAATTGTAAGACAAGAGATTAGTGAAAGAGTAGAAAAAGAAAACAGAAAATTAAGGGAAGAATTAAGTCAAGAATTAGAGAAAGGGAAGCTACTAGCAAAGAACTAGAAATATACAGAAACAGGTTAGAAAGAGAAAGAGAAAGGAGGAGACTTTCTGTAGGAATAGATGATGTAAGTGATAGACTTAAGGAAGGATTAGAAAAAGTGTGTATATCTGACAATATTGGTAGCTCAGCATGTAGCAATGTGAGCAGTGCAACAGTAAGGAACGATGCAGCGCAGAATGCGTCAGCTGACCTTCCGATGCTGAACTTAGGTCCAAGTACCTCCAATAACAGTAATGGTACAAATGAAAATAGAAATGGCGGCCCACCATTTCAATGGCCTAACCATGTTCTCAATGAAATTTCACCACCGATTTTTGAAGACTGAGAATCAGAGAATCCGAAAGCATTCATAAATAGCATGCAGGAATATTTCAATGTTAAGGGTATACCTGAGGAATACAAGATGACTGTAGTACGAAAATGTTTTAAAGGTAATGCTTTCAATTGGCTGGAATTATCTGCAGGGCTAGATAACAATTACGGGGCTTTTAAAGAGCTATTTCTGAACAGATATTGGGGTGCAAGCAGGCAAGTGAATATACGATTAGAACTCAGTAATGGAAAGTACGATTCCCGTAAGGATCAATCTATGGTGAATTATTTCATGGTAGTGGCAAGAAAATCTAAGATGCTAGATCCACCAATGGGAGAAAATGAATTAATAAATCTAGTAACCGCGCACTTTCCGGAGACAATACAAAACTACATAATTATTGCAAAACCGGTTACGACAGCAGCCATGATAGATTTGTTGATCGCTTTGGAAAGGAAGAGAAATCAAGATGGCGTGCTTAAGAATAGGAATTTCACACAGAAAGAAAGAAGTCCTACAAACTTTTTCGGGCAGGGGGCATATCAAGGAAATGACAGAAATTTTGATGTGAGAGATAGATACCATGGGCCTGTACCGAAAAATAATTACAATGATAACAGGAAGAGAAATAACTTTGAAAATAATTATAGGGGAAGAGGCGAAAACTACCGAAGACGGAACGCACAAATAAATTATGTACATACTCACAGATGTAATTATGATAAAATGGAAAAGTATCCTAGAAACAGACGCTATTCTGGAGATGATTGTAGCAATAACTATGACCATAGGTATAGACCAAGTTCACCAAGACAGGATGCGAGATGTAAAAGTGGGAGGAATTTCACCAGTTCAAGAAGATAGGATTGACGCAATAAACTCTACAAGACAAATAATGGGAAATAATTACCGTCATGAAACGAAAACAGGACATTCGCATAACGATATTGGGACTGGAGCAATTAGTAAAGTGTCGGAAAACTCCAAACCCAATCAACTTCGCCATCAGTGAAGATTGGGAACAGCAATTCCTATAATGAGCGGTACACGAAAAGTAGGAATAATGGAAAGGCAACTAATGATAGAGAAACACCAGCAAGGGAGAGATAGGACAGAAGAAAGTGAAATTTTAACTGATCCACCAAGCATAAATATTGGCATTAATGGCAAACAATTTTGTGCAATAATAGACACCGGCACCAACACTACAGTTTGTTCACAAAATTTTAATGAAGAATTAATAAACAGTGGTTTAAAGTTAATGTCTTTACAGTACATGGGATATATTGTTCAGTAGCAGTGGGCAAAAGAAAAGAAAGAGTAAGATTTCAGGCTATGATGAATATTGAAATCGGAAAGCAAATTATTGAGATGTTATTTTTAATAGTACCTAGGCTTGTAACAGACATAATAATAGGTTGTGATAGTCTATACGCATGGAACTCCATTACAGATTTTGAAAACAAAATTTTGAAGCTCGAAACAGAACAAGACACAATAATCGTACCATTGTTGGACGACAGTAGTTCAGGAATAATTGCCCGGGATCAGGTAGAGGAAGAAATAAAAGGGGAAACGTTCTTTGTGGAAGTTATAAACATTGGAGCTATTAAATTAGCCGAAGTAAGGTTAGAGGATTGCCATGAAATTAATGAAGAAAATATAATCTACGGAGAACATGAAAAATTTTGTATTAATAACGGCGAAGAAAAACCCAAAGAAAATCCCAGATTAGGCTTGAATGATAAGAATGCAACTAAATACGATAAAGTGGATGACTGTGTCGAAATAGAAAATTTGTTGAAAAATGAGGTGAATCAAACTAGTAGACTGAATGAGAAACAAAAGAAGGAATTATGGGAAATTTTAATGGAAAATAAGGAAGTGTTTTCAGAAAAGCCGGGAAGGTGCATAAATTACACTCATTCTTTTGAAATGACTGACATTAAACCATATGCTCATAAAGCTAGGCCAATCCCATGTGCTATTACGGAAGAAGTAAGACAACGTTATACAATCTAATACTACTACACATTGTATTAAGATCTTCAGGGAAACCTTAAAGAATCAGAATATAAAACTCTATCATTGTTCCTCTTATTTTTCATCTGGGAATCCCGCAGAACGCATATTGAAGGAAAGTGGAATCTATTTTCGTGCACTGACTCATAATAATCACAGAAATTGGGTAAGGTATTGTAATGTGATAGAAAAGATAATAAATAACACCACCAATACGACGACAGGACTTGCACCAATACAGCTAATGCAAGGAATTGAACCTGAACCGATTTTTAAAGGAATACCCAAAACGATTAAAGGAAACCAATCACCATTATCTGAAGAACAAAGGGCTAAAATTGTTGTTGACAGGTTAAAAGAAAAAGCCGAAAAAAGGAAAGCTAAAGTGAAGAAGCGAAAGCATAAGTGGAAACCGAAAATAGGAGACCTTGTGCTTGCCAGAGATCACAACTTATCTAGCGCATTAAAAGGAAGAAAGCATAGGTTAGAGCTCTTAGAGTAATTACTACTGCTAAATTTGGGGAACATACTTTTGAGTTAGTAGATGTAAAAACTAATAAATCTATTGGTAAATGGCACAAACAACTTATGAGACCTTATAGAAAATCATTGAATGTTCCTGATAAAATACAAACGGTGTGAATTTTCTGAGAAACATTAACATGAATGTAGAAATGTCATTAGGTTATGTAAATTGTAAAATAAATATAAGAGAAACAGTGAAGTGAAAGTGATCAGTGAATAATGTGAAAGTGAAGTGAGAGAGAGAATAATATTCTCAATGAAAGAAAAACAAAAACAAAACAAAAATAGATACTCCAATCAGAATAACAGAAAACAAAATATAATAATTGTTTAAATTCGAATACTGTAAATTATTGAGTGTAAATTTTGTATAATAATGTTTAATTTAAATGATGATGTTAGTGAATGTAAATTTTGTACAATAATGGTTAAGGTGTATCATGTGAAGGGTAAGTCATATGTATGACCAACACAGTTGTAGAAGGAACATAATTGTAAACAGTGTAAAGAAATTTATATGTTGACTAATTGTAAAAGAATCTTGTAATCAATTCAAGGTTTGCTGAACGATCACGAAATTACTGAGAGGAAATTGTTTCGGGCAAGACATACACATTGTAATATAATTGTATAATATGAAATGTGTATGGGGGCATTTGAAGCCGAAATTATAAAGGCAATAATTATCATAATAATCTGAGAAGGATAGTGATATAAAATAAGTAATAAAATATTTAAAATCAGTGTATGTATAAAAAGGAGAAGCATTGTGAAAATTGTTGACTGTAAAAGAGACAGAAAGACAAGACAGGCACAGTTTTGTTAATTAGGGACCAGCCCCAGGTAGAAAGGGTAAATACCATTGAAGCAAGTTTTTCCTGGTAACTAGCCGAGTACAGCTGTACTTAGTCTGGTGAAGGCCACTCTAAGCATCATGGCGCTAAGTTTGAGGATAGCTCTTGAGGGGAGAGAGGGGAAGTTTAGCTTGGTTTTCCTTGTATCAGCGTGGGTAAATTCAGTCTGCCTGAGTGCCTGGTGAGTGCAGGTCGACATTCTCGTCGTGTGGAGAAGAATGGTGGCGAACATGCTAGAGGGTAGAACACTTAGCTGTAGTTAATATTCTTCGGTCTTGGTAAAGACACAGTAGCATCGTATGCATTTACTAGTGATCGGCAAACCTAAAGTATTATTTTAAATAGTGTTCCAAGACAGCGTTTGTGTGTTTCTCTGTACACACCCACGCATACCCTGAGGTTAAGGTTTCATGCTGGAGCAGCCGTGGTAAAAGAAGAACCAACTGGGAGGAGACAAGCAGCAACCGTGAGGTAAAGGTATTGCTTCTGTGGTTGGAGGACGTAGTGTGGCTGCGTCATATTGCGCCTAAACGTGGGGCTGGAAGAATTACCTGCGTCAGATTAGAGGATTATAAAATATAGTGCAAGGTTCAACGTTACAAAATGTTGTAACGCATTGTAAATTATGAGAACATGGTACTCACTTAAATGTTTTTATAAGCTCCAATCGGCGAGTTCTCTTCTCTGCGAAGATGTAAATCACACGTTTTTTAAAAGTATTGTCACCACATACTTCACTTAAGTAGGTAGATTAAGAAAGGGTGTTTCACGGTTAATCTGGGCACATTTAGCGGATTTTTTTCAGAAGTTAGCGTCATTTCCAGTATTTACGGATTTTAAAGTAATTTTTGTGGAGATACTGGTAGGGGTATTTCGTCAATTTTAAGACATTTTAGGCGCTAGTGCGGTCATTTTCAGCCCGTTTACAGGGATTTTAGCACTCGAGTAGATATTTCGAAATCTGGTAGTGGTGTTTTAAACGCTGGTACAGGTATTTTGGGCACTTTTATGGGTATTTTGAACAGCGATGCAGGTGTTTTAGGGACTTTTAAGGTATTTTGGGCGCTTTTACAGGCACTTTCACGGGCATCTTGGAGGATTTACGAGTATTTTGGCTCGTGCGTGTATTTTGAGACTTTGGAAGCGTTTTAGGTACTGGTACAAGTATTTTATGACTTTGAACCTGCTTTTGAGCACCTTTACAGGTAGTTTGGGGACATTTACGGACATTTTGCGCACTGCAAGAGGTATTTTGGAGCACTGTTAGGATATTTTGGTCACTAACACAGGCATTATGAACACTTTTGTGGGCATTTTGGGCCCTGGTGAGTGTATTTTAGGGAGTTTGAAGGTATTTTAGACAGTCTTCCAGGCACTTTTACGGGCATGTCGGTCACTATCACAGGTAGATTTGCTCTTTTACGGGCATTTCGAGCACGTTTATCGGTATTTTGGACAGCTACTTGCATTTTAGGCACTGGATCAGGTATTTTCGGCACTGGTACAGGTATTTAGGGTATTCTTACCATTTTGGGCCCTACCTGGGAACAAGCACGAAAACTGACTGCACGTCCGACGTTTGTTCGAAGTCTCATTTCGATGAAAACTTGGCATGGAGTTGTCTCAAGAAGAAATCCTCACGAACAAATCACTCTATATTGGTCGTTCATTTTGGATATTTAAAATTTATAAAGTTGGGTATTTTATAAGGCAATGAATGATCTGGCTCTTAGTTTTGTGGATACAGCTTTGATATTATATATATGTGAGATATCAGGAATATACATTCATGAAATTGCATCCCTAACATTCCGTCACTTCGAATTATGAAAAGGATAATGCCTATGGTATAAAGCAGATGAATAATAAAGCGATTAGATTGTTTAAGGATGAACTGGGTGGCATGATAATGACCAACTATGTTGGACTTCTGGCAAAGCTCTACATTTATAGATACGATATTAAAAAAAAGTGAAATGAGGGTAAAGGGATTACAATGAGTGGAATTCAGGCAATGTACTTGAAAAACACTTCAGGTGTCTAAACATCTTGTACAAACAATTTTTGGTTAAACAGATATGCTGTGGAACATTTAAAAATAAAGTTTCTACTATTCAGATGAACTAGATTGCATTGCACTGCGGAGACATGAAGCGCAATATGGTTGAGGTTTCTCGGGAAACACTTGCATGAGGTTACTATTCACACATGGCTCTGTAGTTCTTTTCGACATCCCTGGATGTCTCACCCCCATCCCTCTCTTTTATATATTTGTATATACTTATTTATTCTCTAATTTATTAATATTTGTACTGTATAGGGTCATATAATTTTTTAAATTTGTATACATTCTGTACATATATGTATTAAACTATATAGCATATGGTGATGGGAAATGGGTTTGATGGTTTTTAAATAAAAACAAGGTGGTATGGGAATAAAAGTGTCTTTATTTCAATTTTATTTCCTACAATAAATCCCTCCTGTCAATCTATTGACTTTTAGGGAATCCATAGCATTTCAAAACAATCTTGTTTCCTTGTCGACGTAACACCTTCTCTGCCAGATAGCAGGATATCGAAAGAAGTAGAGAAAGTAGCGGCTAACGTTGTATTCCCAAAGCTATTCAAATGAGAGCCCCAAGCTACTCCGCAAGTCGTCAGCAAGAGTGTACCTATACTTAGGGCACAACTCCTAACGACGAAGACGGGCTTCCCCAGAGTTTGTCATGTTTCGCTGGTCCTTCTGACTGCAGCGTACTGCGGCGCGTCATATAAGGAACGTAACTGAACACTTCTATGTCTGTAATTTCGTTCAATGTGGTTTAGTTTTGAGCGGTGCTAACTGCACGAAAGTGAATGAATTATCCTTAATGTGATGGAGAGGAAATAAGGAATATAATCGTTTTAAAAAGTGTGTCACAATAAAACATTTTCATGTGCCTATGGACAGACACAAAATAAGCCAAGGTTCCCACAATGCTTTTAAGAGGGTTGGGTAGGTATATGTTGGGGCAGGCACTAAAATCAATATAAAGTGCCAGTTAACACGGTATGCAGTTTTGAACCATAACATCGCCGCCCTATCCATAAAAGTATTATATTTTCTTCATTGTTTCTTTTCAGTGCTTGGTATCACTCAAATAGCATTTTGCATTGCAAACTCTGACAGCTTTTTAAGACGATAATAAATAATAGAATGCATATTCCATAATTTCTGGTAAGCAAATCCAACTGATGGTTTAAAAAATATAGAATTTATAAACGTGACAGGGTTTCCTTAATGCTCAAAAATAGCGTTTAGAATCAGTTTGTGCGAAGAAAAAGCATTTGAATTTACTGGATGCGTTGCGACACCACTTGCAGGGTCGTACCAAAACGGTGTATTCGCATTGCCCCGATGGTCAGTTCCCATTATGAACCCGGCTAATGAGGGTCAGGTTTAAGGAAAAAAACTACCTAATTAGACAAGTAAGACCCTAGGTATAAGGAAGGAAAGGATTGAATAAATCTTCTCAAAACATTAGTATAACCATATATTTATGTTAAGTAGTAATTTTATGCGTTATATATATATATATATATATATATATATATATATATATACATGCAGATACATACCAACATCTAAAAGTTCATACAAGGGAAAACAGGGAAAAATAGATTAAATTTGTTTTTTTAGCTAATATTAACACGTAATCTGTAGGGGCAGTTTTGTTTAAAGCAATTTGTTATCCCAAAGAATCTGATCGAGTATACTAGAAGGAAATTTGCACTTTTCTCGAAACCTCTACTCCTCCTCTGTCCCGCATTTGCTAAATATTGTTCAAAATTTTCATGTTTTCATGTTATACTTTTTATGGAAATATATACGTAATTAAGAAAATGTTCTCGTAAGCTATATTTTAGGTATTCTTCAGCACTGAAAATCCTCTTTACTGTGCATTTTATCAGTGAGACATTTTTACTTTCTCTACAGCCTACGTATTGATTTTCTCAAAATCGTCTAATCGAATGTTTCAGGTATTATAATGGCAAATGAAATGTATATCTCTAATTTTATAGGAACAGCCTACAAAGCCATATTTATTGTTAGTGAATTTTGTATAATTTGGAAACCATAAGGCGTAGGTAGAAACTTGCTATAAATAAAATGGAGACCTAAAAAAATAGTTCAAAATACTTTGTCTTAAGGTTTCAGAAATGCTTCGCGTAGTATGTGTACATGCTCCCATATGTAAGTACATCTAATCCGGTTTCCTCTAAAAGTATGCCTTCTTTTTTTTTTCTCCCGCATAATCTCATCAAAAACAAAAGCGTATAATGTACACTCACGTGACTTGCCCTTTCACTATAATTTTACATCTACTATTCATATGGAACGCGATTATTCCATTTCATTACGTTCGTTACGATGATAGACTGTTAGGCTGGAAATGATTTCAACTTTAGCGAATTAATAATTTCTGCATATAAACGCAAGGCAGTAAGCTGTTACAATTTCTTTTTGTTTCTCTTTAGATCATGAAGGTAAAAATTTAAACAGTCGAAAAATATGAAACTGTTTCTGAAAATGTACTTGACGTGGAAAAATATAAATGTGTTATAGTATGAAATATTTCGAAAACCGTGAACTCTAGGCAAAATGTTATTTTGGGGAAGGTGTGTAACTCAATGATTCATTAAGTTTTCCTGAAATATGCTTTTGCCTATCTCCAATGGTTTCCCAGTCTAATACAGTTGTGTAATTATTCACTAAAAGTAAGGAGGAGTTCACAGCCTATTCTGAGAAAATACAAAATATATAGTTTATTTGTAACGTTAATGTCACAAACATTTGGTATTTTAATTAAAAAAATCGTTTTTAAGCAAATAAAAAGTAACCAAAATTCTTCCATGTAAAGGGTAGTTTGAGGTGGATGGAATTTCGTAAAAGCTTCGTGTCATATCCTTGGAAGACGCAAAACTTAAATAATAAAAGTTGTTCACACACATACACACAAAGACACACCCACAAAGAGAGCTTTTTCGAAAGTGCTTCGGGTCCTCAAAACACGTATTTCCAGTGAAAACGCGCTTTCGAATTTTTGAGTAGAATACAATATCGACTTCCACTTCCTACCATAGGTAGGCTGTAGAGAAATTAAGAATCAGTGAAGTAGCTGACTGTCTTGCATAAGTATAAGCATGGAGGAACAAATATAGTGAAGTCCAGTAGCTTCACTTGAAATGATTTCTAGCAAACATTTTGAGCGTTGTTAAGGCAGGATTTGAGGCATCACTTTTGATACGAAGCAATGGAATTTTTGGTTGGAGTACAACACACCTACCTAACATGTAAAGGAAGAAAAAACGGGAATGTTAACCTTACAACAATTACTAAGTGTGGCTGAAAGGTTCCATTTAAGTGGTCAACAAGTATGTAACATGGATCACTTTATGTGACATAAAATACTGACAGTAAAAACGCTTTAAATATTTTTTGTGCATTGCAGTGCTATGCAGAGGAATACTTAATTATATGTATAAAGCTTTCATTCTGGCCGACATTAATTAACTAACGAAGGTATACGAAAATTTGGTATAGAACTACATAGCCTAAAGATTTTGAAAAATAATTTTTAACCTTTTGTAACGATTTTTACCAATCTTCATAGGCACATTAGCTTTAAAATAAACTTTCTCTCACACTTTTACCCAAGCTTGTGTCTGGCAGCTCTGTTATACAGCTTTGCCCGGGGCTTCAAAGTTGATTTCTAGGAAAATCTTTTCGTCCGTGCTTTATATACAGAAATGTTCAATAACTCCAGCTCGTGGTTCCTTTTGCTGTACATGGAATACATATTGACTAGTAAACACAGTAATAGAAATCAGATGAAGTCTGAGAAGATAATTACCAACCCATCGTGCATCTCAAGAGTATTAATGACTTTCCAGGAAGAGGGGTCAGGGTGACAAACTGACCAACTGCGCAACGCGGTATTACCCACCCTTCCAACATGGCTAACCTCCTCACGCCCATTTGCGTTCGGCAAAGGAGAGCGATCATCATAATTAGGCGCCGGTTGTGCAGCGCTGCAGTCCGTGCTTGTTCCCAGGTAGTTACAATAAGAAAATCCCTGCACTTGCGCACATTTTCAATGAACTTGTAGTACACAGCGTTGTTCGTCTTCTTCCAGAGGTTCTATCAAACTTAGAAGTTTCCCTGTCTCACTTCTCGGCGTTTAGGTCAGTTATTTTGCATATACTTTTGCATTTTTGTTCCATGGTGTAACCAAACTGTATTGCTCAGACGGTAACGTATGACACTCGCATTCGGGAGGTCCCGGGTTCGGTCATCCTGATAGATGTTTTTGTAATTTCCCCTGGTCAGTAAGCGCGAAGGTTTAGTAGATTATACAGAATCGCATATTTTCCTGTCAGTAACATTTTGCCCTAGGTGGTTAAACAATTCTATTTACTCTGGTCTATTGAATATTATTACTATAAGTAGTGATATTTTACAGCAGCATTGCAGTTGTCTAATTTTATAAACAAGTTTATTCGTATGTTTTTATTTCTGCTGTTCGCAATCTATGTATCACGGTGTTATTAATATAATTCTAGCATGCATCCTGTGTATTTATTATTGTTTTTTCTGTTCATACAATTAACTAACCACCAGAACCTAATACTAAGACTCTGAAAATAACAAAACTGTTTATTTTCACTTTAATTTGAGTTTTAAAACAAGAATAAATATCTAAATCATACGTACTAGTTTAACTTTTACTTTCCCCATAAATTACACATATTAGGTAGAGCAAGTATTGTACTCCACTAAAAAAATTGATTCTGAGGTTTCGCCGGAAATGCACTTCTGAGGTCGCCTGAACTCAACTGAGTGCGTACAGTGTAACTCGAAAGCCGAATGGCAGATAAATACCCAATTTCGTATTCATGTTCCGCATCTTCCAAAGATGCGATACAAAGATTGTCAAGAAAATCCCCTTACCCTAAACTACCCTTTACATGGAAATTGTATGTTATTTTTCATTTTCTCAAAAATGACTAACCGTTTTCATCAAAATATCACACGTTTATGATATTTTATTGCTAATAAAATATACATCTTCAATATTCTTTAACCTTTCTGTGAAGTTCTCTTTATTAGCAGTGATTTTACATAATTTTATATATTTTATAAGCAAAAAGAGAGTGATAAGAGGATTTCTAGTTAAAGCAAATAATATGTATGAAATAAAATGTAGCATTAACCATTACTGAAGTGTTCATTGGTATTGGTTTGAATTTCCCAATACATTATCGATTATTTTTAAAGTGCTAAGTCGCCGTTTATTTGTTTTTTCGATGTCATTTAAAGAGTGTGGCATTGCATACAGGGACCTGCTTTTTAAATATATGACTATCATTTTAGCCCGCTGTATCTCATTTGTGCGTACACAGAAATGTGCAATGAAACCATTTCTGCAAACCTTTACCTCAGTCAAGGAAGTAGGCAGAAAAACAAACAGTTTTTAGAAGAGATACATAAATAAAGGAAAGTGGGTAGAGAATTCATGCTAATGTAACACATCGGGTGTCTGTCTTTAATTATAAAATGAACATTATCCTATCATGCATAAAATGTTTGATACATTACGGTCGTAAATATTCTTTTTGGTCATTTCAATATCTACTGTGTGATTCGTGTCTATTTTGTATCTGGGCTCAAAGCACCTGGTTATTAACAGTAACCTCACAAGAACTTTTCAGTTATCTGGAAAGAATAAAAACTTGGGTGAGATTTAATCACCCGTTTGAGATATAAGAAAATATATATATGGATTAGAAGAAATAAGTAAAATACAGTATTAATTCACTTCTAAAATACTAAGCTATCCTGAAAATGTATTATTTTCTCATCATTGACTATGACTATGATAAGGAAACGGGGGGGGATACAACTCACCTCGACCCAACGTGTATGTTTTGTACTTACCACCCCCCCAAGAGGAACGGATGAAGTAAAGGAACAGCAGGAGGCTATAGGCCACAGGCCGCCGACCGACAGAGATCCGCAGAGGTCCCTAAGGATTACAAGCTTGATGACCCGGTCACACCGGCGGGCTGCTCAGAAAAGGCTTTCCTCTGGCGGAGGAATCGGGGAGAACTTGACACACCTGAAGCAACTCATAAAAGACAGATATCTGGTAGCATCGAAAAGAACTTTCCAACGATCAAGCGTCTGCGCCATCTGTCCGACTCCAACCGACACTGCACAGCTTCTAAACAAACCTGAAGCATAAAAGGAGAAACAAATGATAGGAAATGAGGAAAGAAAATTCGTGAACTCGTGGTAGAAGAGAAACCGCCCCAGCGTTCGCCTTACCAACAGGGAAAACCACTAAAAGCCCATGGTATGAATGGCCGGTGCCAGAAATCGAAACCTAGGACCGCCTAAATGAGCACCTCGCACGTTATCTCGAGCCATCTCGCTGGGTTTTCTCATCATTACATATATTCCGCTTGTGGGCAGTAGTGTACTATCATCAGCTGTTCTCTTGTCTCCAGTTGTGGCAACTATAGTTTAGAATGCTCATTGACTCTATGGACGAGTACTAATCAAGAAGGCTTTGTTCATTTAGTTTCCTTTTTATTAAAACAGCTGTATTCCATACGTGACCATCCATAGTTTCTTACAGCAGCAGTATAGCCTAAATAATATAACAAGTTAAATGATATTAAGCTTTTTAATTGGACATGAAATAAACGTGAATCATTTTAAACGGTACAATTAGTGAAAGTACAGTTTTCAAATTAGAATATTTTACTGATTGGTGGTTGAGTTAATGCTTTATTACATTGTGCGTAATAGAAGTGTAACGAATTAGCAGGCTAAAATTTGGACAAGCAGAGTAACAAATGCTAGGAAGGCTTTAAAAATTGTGGGAATAACCAGCCCTGATTGGTCCAAACATATTATTCCATACCGTTTTATCAGTCAAAAGTAGTATGACGTAAGTGTGAGTTAGTCACCTTAATATATCAGCAACTGTTAGATGAGCGTTTCGTAGCATTACTGTGGACATATCTACACTAGAATATTACATGCGGCATACAGTATAGGCTCCGGGGATGAATTAAATGCCCGTGATTATCTTAGCCGTAAACTTTCCCTACAATGAAAACCTACATAACATATATATTTGTTTTCCATGAATCTAATTCAGCAAACTTTCTGCTGTATAGAATATGAATATCTTGGGCGATTATAATATTTCTACTTAGGACTATGAGTACCTTATCACGTGACTTAAAATAATGTAATAACTAGTCTTTTCTTATTAGCCACGGTCATTAAAATATAGAAAAGAGCCTAAGTCGTATTTTGAGTAATAATACAGAAAATGAAAGATAAAAATATATTACCGACAACGCGACCTCCTCTATGTTTTAATCACATAATGCATTGTATGTTATGATTTTAATAATTTAATACGATGATAATATTAAGCAAATTGTGTATTAGGTGTGTATGGTATAGACATAAAAAAGCTGTAAAACAGCCAGGGAGAAATATTTTAGTATAATGTCATATGATAGTAATGGAATGGGACAGACAAATTTATATTTGCTTGATATGTGGGACAAGGGAGAATACCGTTACATTGCCAGGAGAAACTCAGAGTTCCAAGGAATAAACAATCACGCGTTAGTGTACGTAACTTTCCATGGAATTTCTGCTCATGTATACTAACATCGATCTCTTCTAACGCATTCTGAGCTTAGATCATTTCAAGAATATCTACCAGCATCTTTCTTCACGACCTCAATACATGGCGGAAACGCTGCCATTCGTATTCATCGGGAAGTTGCAGTGGGGGTGGCCATACAGGATATAGATCATGGTCGCGTACTTTCTAGTTATTTTTTGTAAAGGGTTTACCACAGAAGTAGCACACTATAGAGCAGTCTAAATGCTTTTGTTGTTGATCCGTAAATTTCAGAGGCCTAGTGGATTTGTATATGTTATCAATCTTCTGTGCCCCAGGGGCCCACATTTGGTGAGTACGGTTTTGGTGTGCCCGAAGTCCCGGGTCATTCACCGTCCTGTCACCGTCTCCACTCACATTGTCGTCCTCCATGGTGTAGTGGTTACTATGCTAGCATCTAGTTCTCGAGGTCGAGGGTTCAAACCCGACGGAGGGCGATGAATTTTCTTCGGGCGTAAAAGTCCTTAGCATGGCTTCCTTCGGAAGGGAAGTAACGCCGGTGGTCTCGTGTCGTAGATTTGCGGTACGTTAAAGAATTTCAAGCCTGATGACGAGGCCCGAGGCCTCTGAGTAAAACTTCCGGTGTTTTACGCCTAATATAGAGTGAGACCCTAAGGGCCACAGCAGTTAAAGAGCGTCCATAAATAAAATTCTATTCAGTTTTAATTTACACCTCATCTACTGTGTCACGTTCTCCATTATTCATCCTCTTCTAGGTTTGTTATGATTCTTAGATTGTACGATCTTAGATTTATTAACTCCTGTCTCACCAGCAGGGATCTTTTCTGTTTCCGTAGTTCTTTCCCAAAGTTCCAGCGCGGCTTCTAAATGTGTGCTCTACGAGAGTCTTAGATGCGAAGGTCGGGCGGCCCCGCCGAATAGCCTGTGTATGTAACCTTAGGTGCGGAGCCCGTCCACGCCATCAAGTACACCCACGTAGCTCTCTGGGGGCCCGGCCTGTGTTAACTCCCCGACGACCGAGTGTCGCTGGGTTAGTATCTTGGGTCGGACGTGCTACCGCTTGTAATCAATAACAAGTCCCTTGAATCCTTGTCTGTGCCTGGCTCGCAGTGCGGCCTAGAGTGGGGAGGCACGATCGGCTATTACCGCGGTAGGGACTTAAAGATGGGGTGTGTCTGGTGAATGGCTTACACATATGGAACAGCAGTGGAGATTGCGGGGTGGCTCTTCTGCGCTATACCTTGAGATTGGTCTTAAAAAGGTTGCCACGACTTCACAGATAGTGAAGGTATGGTGTCTTTTTTTAACCCCCGGATGGAAGGCTGACGCCGACGGTTGTGGATAGGGGTCCAAAAATCATGTACCCGCGTAAGAACCTTTTCATTGACTGTTTTTATGTGACCTTGATTCATGAAGATAAAATGTATAATGAACCTTAGCCCTTTTTACATCAAACGTGAGGTGGGTCGGATCTGTGGCTCGGTAAAGAGCACGACGCAAATTAGCGACGGTACGTTGTAGAAAACGAATTACAATGCCGACCAGTCCTAGAAGTTGTTGAAAGCTAGTTTTTTTGGGATCCTACCCCATCCAGGTATCCCCACACAAATCCTTAAACTCTTGTAGGAGGTTGTCACTACCTCCAGTCTGGATGATCTCTCCAACGAGGAAATAGGCACCTGCCTCTCCGATCAACGAGTGTCAGGCGTACCGTTATCTCGTAAACAGGATGATAAAGGGTACCCCTTGCGAACTGTGTTTCTCACCTTCAATGCTACTATGTCACTGGAGTAAATTTTTCATGATTATGAGCGTGCCGCTGTACGCCCGTATATCCCAAATCCATGCGCTGCTTTCGGTGCCAGAGGTTTGGACATACTTCTCGCTCGTGTACACATCCTGCTGTTTGTGAGTGATGTGGTCTACCTGCCTATGATGACGCGACCTGTGTTCGAGAGCCCAGTTGTGAGAACTGTGGAGGGTGTCATTCATTTAGCTCGCGACAGTATTCGAGAGTTCTGGACGAAAAGTCTACATAGGAGTTACGCGTTAAGAAACGTCTAACATTTCCTGAAGCACGGTGGCGCTTTGCACAACTTCAACCTGCAACCACCACTGGTTGTTCATCCGCGGTCTGCCGCTCTCCTGTTGCCACTGTTGGCTTGCACTGGTGCCCGTTACCGATGCTCCGACACAAACAGACCTTCCAGCCAGTACCTCTGCATTGTCTCGTGTGGCCCCTGCGCCACAGATTTCGTTTTTCAGTCGTGTCACCACCAGACTCAACGCCGTCCACCGTTGCTGGCGCATGTGTGTCTGCTGAGAGGCATCGTTCGGCCTCAACATAGACCAAGTAATCAAGCTTCCTCTGTAAAATACCGATCCCACTCCATGAGCCGCAGCGGCTCTTGCACCTCCCGGGCATCCGAGGGTTGCCAGAGAATGGGATTTCACTGTCTTGGGTCCGAAATTCGTCAAGGTAAGGAATAAGTTCAAGAGGACCCCTTAACCTATTCTTCCAATGGAAATACTCCAATGGAATGTTAATGGGTTCCGGGCATGCCTTCCGGATATACAGTGCTTAGTTTCCGAACGTTCTCCCTCAATCCTCTGTCTCCAGGAAACCCGTTTGCATCGCACTCGCTCTTTGCATCTCCGGAACTTTTCCATCTTTAGCCATGACTCTGTTGTTGGACAGTGTGCTAGTTGTGGGGTTGCTATTCTGGTGGCGCATAATATTTGTGCCACTAGCATATCGTTGCCAACACCGTTGTGGACTGTGGCTGTGCGTGTCCAGTTGGAGGGCGTCTGTTTCTCTGTTTGAAATGCCCATTGCCACCGCTCAGTGTCGCTCAAGTGCATGAACTTCGGGCGCGATTGGCATAGATTTCCCCACCGCTCCTTTTCCTAGGTGATATGAATGTCAACAACTCTCTCTGGGTTCCGACACTGACGATGCTCGTGGGTACCTTATAGCAGACGTTTGCGATATCTCTGGCTGACTTTTGTTAAATGCTAGTGTCCGTACCTTCTTATCCTCTACCTATGGCACCCACTCAGCCTTGGATGTCTCTTTCTGCAGCCCGGCATTACTTACCTTCCTTGATTGGTCGATGTTTTCCGACCTTTCTGGCAGTGGTCATTACCAGTTGACATTCACGTAACCGGCCACCCTCCTATGCCCTCACGACAACCTTTCTGACTTCTTTCTAAGGCTAACTGGAAGAGGTTTCGTTCCCTCATTCCTCTCACCGATGATGGTTTTGCCACCATCAATGAAATGGTGGACTATTTTACTTACTGTGTCTTTCTCGCAGCGGATTCCAACATTCCTCAAGGTTCTTCCACCCTACGTCACGTTCCTGTCTATTGGAAGATCGTGGAATGCCGTTTGGCCCTCAAAGATCGCAGGGTGCTCTGTGTATCTTTCGGTTACGCCTTACCGAGGAGAACTTTGTTGCTTTTAAGCGTTCTCGGGCTAGGGTGCGTTTTCTCCTTGTCCTTCTTGGGAATCCTATGCCTATTCCCTTTACCGTCGTAATTTTGCGCAACAGTTTTGGATCAGTTTTCGGCATATGTATGCAAGTGTCGCTGGGCGATCATTCGCGATATTACCGTAAACGGCTCAACTTTCACCAGCGAACAGGATATAGCCGAAGTCCTTGCCACCTCCTTCGCTGTTTTTACCCAAACGGATAATTATGATAACCGCTTTCTGCCTATCAAATCCTCTGCGGTGCGTTGGTCCTTTATTTTCACAGTGAATATAACAAACCATATAACACACCTTTTACCGTTACCGTTCTCTGTCTGTCGCCAAGAATTCGTCCCCTGGTCTCGATGGCACCCACCGACAGATGCTGCTTCATCTTCCGCCTCAGGCAATTTCCTTGTTGCTCGACATACATAACCGTATTTGGCATCGGTAGGTGTTCCCGTCCCCCTGGCGGACGGGTATTGTCATTCCTATTCCTCGACCTGGAAAGGACCGGCCACTTCTCTCTAGCTACCGCCCTATTTGTCTGACGAGTGAGGTGTGTAATACCTTTAAACACATGATTAAGGCTCGTTTGGCGTGCCTATTTGAGACCAATAACCTGCTCTGCAATGTTCAGTGCGGCTTTCGTCGCCATCACTCTAGTGTCGACTACCTGGAGGCTTATGTCCAGAATGCATTTCTCTGGAAGCAGCATGTCACGGATGTCTTCTTTGATCTACAGAAGGCGTATGGAACTACTTGTCTCTATGGCATCCTCCGTACCTTGCATGGTTAGGATTTTGCGGTCATTTAGCTGTCTTTCTCTCTAACTTTTTACGCGTTTGCCATTTTCGTGTCCGCATTTGTAACACGCTATCCAGGAGAATAGTGACACCAGGGGTCGATTCTTAGTGCCACTCTCTTTGTCGTATCCATTAGCGTCATCCCTAATGTTGTTCGTAGCGACCTCCAGATGGTTCTGTATGTTGGCAACTTTTCGAGATATTGTCGTTCTTATAGTCTCGAGCACATAGAGCGTTAGCTGCTGCTGACCATACATCGCTTGCAGCCTGGACGCTTCGAAACAGATTTCGCTTTTCTCCTCAGAAAACACAATATGTTCACTTTCATCGCCTTCGTGGTGTGCATCCTCCTCCTTATCTTCATTTGCACGGCACACCCCTGCCATTTGTTCCGCACCTCAGGTTCTTGGGCCTTTATCTTAACGGCAAACTTACCTGGAAGTGCCATATTCGCCGGCTTCGTGCGATCGTTCGCTTCGACTACTGAAGGTTTTATCTGAAACATCCTGGAGCGGCGATCGCACCGCTATGTTGCGGTTGTACCGCTCCTTGTTTCGGTCCAAGCTAGACTATGGCAGTTTTATCTACTGCGCTGCGTCCGCCTCTTGGACACTGTTCATCATGCTGTTATTCGTCTTGCTACTAGGTCTTTTCGCACTAGTCGTGTCGATTGTCTGTACGCTGACTCTTGGGAACCTTCATTATTTATTCGACGCTCGTTTTACTCTGTTCTTATGTTGTAAGTTTGGTGGCCCATCCAGGTAACCCTTCTTTTATATCTGTTTTGCACCTGGATCTCGCTCTCCGTTATCTGATGAATAGTACTCCTACCCGCCCAAGTGGTATCCCGTTTCGCGACCTTCTTGTTGCACGTGAACACCGACTGCCTCCTGTGTATCGGTCATGTTTCGGCCGTTGTCCTCCGTGGCAACTCCAGCTTGCCTGGTTTGGCCTAGCGCTTTCGTATAATGCGCGGTCTTCTATCCCACCGTCGGTGTTTCGTCAACTTTTCGTTACTTCCGTCGCTATGTTTTTGCCCTGGCAAGAGTCATGTGAATCGTTGGTTTGCACTCAACTTCGAACTATCGAGGACAACGTCCAACCCTGGCCAACTTCTTGCAGAGAATCCCGGCGGTCGGGGATTATTCTAACTCGTCTACGCCTGGGTCATACCCGCGGCACTCATGGACATCTTTTGCGTAGTGACCCGGCCCCTATCTGTCCGACATGCGCCATGCGACTCTTCGTATCACAGGTTCTCCATGGCTTCCCGCGATACGGTCGCGAGCTCTTGTTCTTTGGCTTGGGTTCTACTGCGCGTTCAGTTTTAGGCTAGGACCGCGTGGCTGTTGATCAGGCACTGCGGTTCGTCTTTACTATTGGGTTACATACGCAGGTCTAATTCGGCTGATTTGCTTTTATCCTATTCCACCCTCTGGTTTTAACCTTCTATTCTTGTGACTCCTTGCTACTTTAGCTCTCTTTTTGCTTTTTAATTTCTGATGTGTAGGTTTTTGTGGTTATACGTTTTCTCTTCGGGCCCTTTTGAGCTATTCTTCGACGGGCGCTCAACCCTACTCACTTATTCACTCAATCATCTTTGCAAGGGTTGTCAGGTATTCCATAAACATCTGGGCAGTATCATGACCGCAATATACATAGGGTTGTTTAGGAAGAGCACTTTCCAGATGTTCAACAGATTGAGCAGATCTCGTGTAAACACAGAAGCTTATTGGTGTATGCTCCTGTTAAAGATTGTGTAGGAAGTTTCAGGACTAGGAATGCACGTATGACAAGGGGTGGGTAGGATTTCAAAATCTGCATAGATAACGTAAGGTAGTTTCAACATTCTTTCAAAAATTTTAAATTTTACGACGGTGTTAGTATTGGTAAGCATAACTACCCTTGCAATAACACATTGGTTATAGATGGTAGCACCTTCTTCTAGGTTTTCCAGCCCAATTCCTCCACATTAATTTATAGAAATGTGTAAAGCATGGTTTTCGTGTATATACCCATTCCTTATGCTTAGTTTTCTGACGTGGAATAAGTTTTTAAAAATTCTTGATATATACATAGTGAGGTATTCGACTGCTATCACTTGGCATTAACAAATCACGGTGTGGGATAGTTGAATATCAGAAATCCTTATTGGAAGCGCTTCTTGCTTCTCATCCAGCCCGAAAACGTTGATAGCCATACTGTTAAACTTCCCAAACTTGGGCATTTGAATGCGATGTTGATACCTCAAGGCTAACTAGCACAATGAAGAAGACCAGTTTTCTTTAGTTGAGGAGAAATACAGAGTTTGTGCTAACCTGGGCCCTGATGGGAGCCTGAGACTGAGAGTGTGAGACTCGCCATCCATAGATGGCTATACCACTAAAAGGACTCCTCCTTTGAATAGGATAGGAGAAGGTATGCTGCGATTCCGCTTAAAGCACCCGTGCATTCCGAGATGATGGCGTATACTGGGTCGCAGAGCGGTCACTAGGGGAGTAAGGACTAGGTGGTGGGAGACAGGCTTGACCATGGCCCAGCCTGTCCCTAGCGGAGTTTAGGTGAAGGTAGAAAGGAAGTCCTGGTCGTGGTGGTATGGATTAGTGGTGATAGGACTTTCTAGGGCTGGATTGTGGTGGAAGTGGATTGAGGTGCCTGAGGTATCACATAGGGTCCCATTAAGTTACGTATGAGTGTTTAGCCTTCTTAGAGACGGAGTAAGTGTGTCTTCAGTTGATGGAAGTTCTGGTTTATGGCGTTGTTGGCCTTTGCTTGGAGCTCTCGTATCCCTACAAGTGAGACCTCAAGGTTGCTTAGCCATGTGCATCGCTCGTCACTGTCGTCTGTTGGTTCGTTCGGTTCGATGAGATGGCACTAGATACGTTCCAACTTGCGCTGGATTGGTGCAAGTATCGCGTCGTATTCCTGGAGGTCTGTTTTACTCTGACTGAGGTTCGCTGCTGGGTCTCCACTGCCGCAAAGCGTGTGTTGGTTGCACAGCGTCACCCAACCAGTTGAAAGGCGAAGTAATTAATTGTTACCGTATTGTAGGCAGTGTTTCGTGTAGTTCTTGGAGTGTAGTTGTGATGTCAACAGCCGTCTGGTGAGGCTTAGACATTCCACAGGGCGGCGTGGGTTTTATAGGTTGCTGCAGAGTGGCATGTTGTGGTGGCGTTGGTTTGGGTGGTTGTCTGCTCCGAGAGTACAGGGAGCATTGTGCCTACCCTGCAAAATGTGTGTCCCGGAGCAAGTGATGTAGAAGTGGCGACGCCGGCGGAGGTCATGATTGGTGCAAGCTGCTGTGAGGGAGCCCGTCCCGCATTAGTGGAATATTTATGCTGCATTGCAGGCCGACACTGAGTGCCCGAAAGCACAGCAGCTGCGACAGGGCACCGGCCGTTCACATCTACTGGTCTCAATGCGCAAGCGCTGCCCAAACAGTCGGAGGTTTGAAATCAAGCCCGTTTGCGCGCCGGATGTGGCGACCAGGTGTAGTCCAACCAGCGACGTTTGCCCTCAAGCAGAATTAATCCTTGCGGCCCATATCACAGTGTACCGGTGGTGTCGTGCTGCTTCCAGCGCAAAGTGTTCTGGAAGATCTATGTGTACCCCACAGATGACCACATTGCGGCTGCCAACTATTTGAGGTCGACGTCAGTAGAAGCTCAGAGCCCGATTCCGCAAGTGAAGCTGGGCAGGTGCCGGACGGTGGCGTCGGAGGACTGATCAGTGAAAGAGCAGGGCTGGCGGCGAGCTGCGGCGCTGGAAGATACAGCTTCTGCGGTGAAGAAGGCCTTCTGACCTGTGGCAAAGAAGAGCCTTGATCCTGCTTGCAAATACGGCTATCTCCTGGCTGTGGCGCTGGATGGTCGGCTTGGGCAGCTGGAAGGGGTCAGTAACAGCTCAGCCGGGATGGTAGTGAAGGCGAGACACTCGCTTTTGTGTTGGTGGTGATTCCTGGCCGGTTATTGCTTTTTCCTCGTCCCATTTCAATGTTGGTGGAGGCGACGAAGTTGAGGTAAAGCTCGTGTCGAGTTCATAACAGTGAGTTGGCGCTGTCTCAGACATCCCCCAAGAGAGAGCGAAGGAAAGTCCAAGATCAGTTTTTTACGTGGGGGAAAATGCTTTACTGTATTCAACCCCCAAGCCCATGTGCAATGGCTGGGGAGTATGTGGGCCTCGCCGCTCAATTACGGAATACCCACTAAAAACCTCTCGTTGTGTTAGTGTGAGTTAATTATTAGTGAATTCGTGTAATCTAGTCGGATCCCACATAGAACATGGGTTAGTCAATGAAAGATGTACTGCTGGCATGCATTGCATGCGAGCACGTCAACAATTAGTTACCCGGAATTATACACGACTAGCGCCCTCAGTAATGCGGGGTGATTAGTCGTATATTACAATATGCAGTAAGTGCTAGATAATCATTATAGCAGTGTAATCAGTTACGTCCAATGGATATACATCGATTTATGTTCTTACAGTCAGTGCAAACGTTATGGTTATATATCTATACCAAGTCACGTGTCATGTCTTAATTTAGGGTTGAGGTAAATACTGTTACGCTTTAGGTAAGCTAGCTCTTGGGGTTAGACAATCGTCTTATAAGATCTTCTGGTATTCCTTTCCATGGAAAAAGCGTCAAGAATTCCGCCAGGAGGATCTCCTGGGACGTCCAAATTGCTGTTTACAAGATCATATTGCCCGTCTTCTCGTGGTCCATAATTGTTTGCCGTTCGTCATAAACCAGTACCCTACTTATAATAGGGGCAGTAACCTATTAGAAGGTCACAAAATCTCAGATCCAATGCTGTTCAGGTTTTCTTTTTGCTTTTTCTTTCAATCTCAACACGAATATTTTAATTTCTTGGAGTACGTATGCGCATACGCGTGTGTATGTGTAGGCATGAGCGTTTGTGTGCGTATGTATGTGTGTGTTCGCGTGTGTTTGTATATGTTTTCGTTTGGTTTCATGCATGTCCATTTTCGTGCATATCCGTGTGTTTGGGAATGTATTCTTATGTGTTCATGCATCTGTGTCTATGTGTGTGTATGTGTTTGCGTGTCTGAGTGTGTGCAGGTGTATGTGTTCACGTGTTTTAGTGTGTCTCCCCATGTGTTTACAGAAGGTGATTGTATGTTTTCGTTTATTTACATATGTGTGAGTGCGCGTGTAAGAGCTCGGACGTATTCATGTATGTTTGTGTACGTGTTCGAGTGAGCCCGTATGTTTTCGTGCACGTCCGTGCGTTTGGGAAGTTGTCCGTAAGTGTTCATGTGTACGTGTGTGTGCGTTTATGCATGTATGTTTGTGTGTAAATGTTTCTCTTTGTGTGCATTCACATATCAGGCCGTCTGTATATGTATTCATGTGTTACTTATGTGCTCAAATATCTGTGTGTGTGGAACCGTGTGCTGGTGTATGTGTTCACAGGACTGTGTATGTTTGTATGTGTGTGTTCGTGTATAAGCTTGTGTATTCAGGGCGAATCACCTAAAAGTTGCACAGCAAATATTTTGGAAATGGAAAGTGCTATTGATGTGCACTTTTCACAGTATTGATTTGCAGTTACGGGCTCGTACGTTTACCTTATAAACAGATTTTAATAATACTGAGAAAGTGTATATTTTGAGCAAACATTCCATTTTTAAATGGAACAATGCCTAGTGACATCAACAGAACAAAAGTAGGGTAAATTAGAAGGTCAGTGGCATTTGTTGCAAGATTCTAGTGCAAGTGGTTTACGAGAAATCTTATTTTGAATGTTTTACGCACTGACACTTGTACAACCTGTGGTAGCAAAACCTAAGAAAAACAAAAGGGAATTACAATACTTCTGTGGATTCTTACAAGTAAAGAGAACATAGCCATTCAAAGGTTGTGTGTAAAATGACTACCGGCATCTTCAATACACGCTTCCAGTGTCTATGGAAAGACTGCTGCACACGTTCTAGCATTTCAGCAGAACTTTCAGAGCAGGCAGCAGTAATACGTCGTTTCATATCGTCTGGTGTAGTTGGTACATCCTTGTAGACAGTGTCTGTCAACCTTTCCCACAGAAAAAGTCTAAAGGGGTCAGATCCAGTGAAAGGGCCGGCCAAGGTACAGGTCTTCTTCGTCCAATCCAACGATTTGGAAACAATCCGTTAAGACAATCTGTAGTAATTCGTGCACTATGGGCTGAACAGCCATCATGTTGGTACCACAGGTTCCTTCTCCTAGTCTGTAAAGGAACGTCTTCTAGCATCTGTGGCAGATGGTTTGTCAGAAGGCTGCGATACTTGTGTGAGTTCATTGTTATTTCTATGAACAAATGCCTATGAGCTGATGGTTCACTATCCCACACCACAAGTTTTAACTCCATGGACACTGACGTCCCACCTGACGAAGCCAACGGGATTATCAACAGACCAATAGTGCATGTTTCTGCGGTTTACCTGTCCATAATTAGCAAATGTTGCCTCATCACTAAACAAGATACATGATGAATCTGGAGTATCATGTCTTAATGCCCATGTACAAAAGTTAACGATTCTCAAAATCGTTTCCATGCAGCTCTTGGTGGAGATAGATGTGTTAGGGATGGAACCTATGTCCATGGAGAATGCACAGTACACTTGCCTGACTTATGCCACTTCCACGTGCGATTGTCCGGGAACTAATTTGTGGATTTACTGCAACGGCAGCCAACACATTAATTTCTGTCTCTTCTCCAGTCACATGTTTGTTTCTGTTACGTTTTCTAGGTGTTACAGTACCACTATCACGTAATTGGTTTAAGAGGTTGATAAATAATTGCCGAGATGGTTGACGTCTATTAGGATACGTTTCCGCATACACCGTACAGGAACAAACTGTATTCTTCCTACACTCTCCATACACCGTGAGCATGTCAGCTTTTTCTGCATTAATAAACCCCATCTTCCACTCACGACTTACTGCTTGAACTGTTACAAACACAATGCAAAGAAGCATAACAACATCGTACCTAGCAACTAAGCAGGTTGAATGGGACAAACAATTTACGGGGTGGAAACTTTTCAAAATACGATTTCTCGTAAACCACTTGCACTATAATCCTGCAACAAAGACCATTGGCATTCTAATTTACTATACCTTTATTCTGTTGATGTAACTAGGCATTATTCTATTTAAAAATTGTATGTTTACTCGGAAAATACACTTTCTCAGTATTATTAAAATCTGTTTATAGGATAAATGTACGAGCGCCTGACTGCCAATCAATTCTGCACATCAATTGCACTTTCTATTTCGGAAATATTTGCAGTGCAGGTTTTAGGTATTCACCACGTATATGAGTAGTATGAAAGGCTCTTGAGTCCGTTCGTTGACCCCTGGTGACGTCATCACCGCAGGGCATGTAACATAAACAAAGCCGCCGCCGCCGCCGCTGCTGCTGCTGCGTCCACGTGTTGTCGCGTCGACCTTGGTGTAGCTAGCACGTGATCACCCTAAGGCATGAAGGCCGCTGCGACCACACCTAAACAGGTGTTTATTAGAACCCGGCCTTGGTCTAGCTAGCACCTTCTTGGCATTGAATGTATCATCTAAATAAAATATTGCACTAGCTGATCCTTTTATTTAATTGCTACGGATTTTTCTAGGTATAATTGAGGATGGGAGAGGATTTTCCCTATATTCGGATGTAAAGGAAAAAAGTTGGAAAACAAAAGACGTGAAGGTAAGTTCGTTTTTTTATTCATTCTTATAAGATACAAGTGTCGAGGTTATTTCGTCACAAATAACATCGTAAAGGACGAAACATGAAGCATTTTCTTTTGGAAGTACATAAGTGCTACTACCTGAAGCACTGTTAACATAGTCTTTTATATCCTTTGTGGCTAAGACATATTTTGCAAGTTGATGTTGCAACACATTTGCATTGCACAATAGAAAGTTTACATCATCTAAACAAAGGATGACTTGTGAGTCTTCGCATTGTATCCTGGCACGATGCCCATTTATGGACTTGAGGCGAAACTGTTCTTCGATGCATCTGTACGACTGCCCTTTGCAGAGATGTTCGGCAAGTTTAGGTAGTTGATTCAGCAGAGTCGCGAAGTAGTAGGACGAGAGGACGACTCTTCCCTGCTTTACTCCGCCAATTTCCACGTGAGCTTCGTAATTTCTTCTTTTGAAGAAACCCAGGCTGATGTATCTGGAGTGATGTTTGTTGAGAAAGTAGGTCCTGCGATGCAACACGGGTTCCGGAAGAGGAGTCACCCGGCGCAGTGGCATTCTGATCTGTTTGCCTCTTGAGCTCATCTCGTCGACTGCTCCACAGCTGAAACAAAAGAAGCATCGTATCTGTTAGAGCTATCAGCAGGACATCTGGTGTTAAGTTTTTTAAGCTTATGATGCTTCAACCAATTGAACATGGCGTGAGCGTGTTTGCATGCACAGTGAGTGTTTGAGAACTTATGACAAGGAAATCCGCAGTGTAACTGATGATAGAGATTTTCTGACTTGGGGCAACTAAATTCTTTTCTTAAATTGATAAACGTTCTATCGCAGAGTGCGGAAAGAACTTCACATTTATCCTCGTCATAAGCGAAGAGAGAGATGTGCCCCGCCACCGCCTCTTCCACCACAGTTTTTAGCATGCTATAAGGAACGTAACCATCATTGAAATGCATTCCATTTTTATTTTCTTTGTTAAATGCATCTAATTTACTATTCCAGGGATATGGGCTTGCAAAATGAAAGGTTTGAACAATCCCTTTTCCAATGATCGCCAATTCCTTTATGATTAATTCTTTGCCGTTTCCTCTGAGCGCTGTATAATCTACGACAAGACCTCCTTCCATCTTGCACAAAGACTGGCCGAAAAATAAATGAGCTACTTACCTTTATACCCGGTAGGCATCGCTGTCCCTTGTTGCACCGCCAGACTGGAAACTCTCTGTGGAACATCTCCCTGGCCTGACGATCTGGATTGGCAGAGTTGAACAGGGCTACGAACTCGTTCATGGTGTATCCTCTGGTGCAGACGTAGAGAGTATAGAGGCACGCGTACTGGCCGCAGATGTCGGATTAGAGGCTTTGAAGTTGGCAATGATTCACAATAAAGTGAAATGGCATAAAGCTTTTCAAGGATTTTATAAAGGGAGGGAGGCCGTACGAATCGAAATACCATGCAAAAGAATTTGAATTTTGAGTTACAGCTATCCAGTGTGAACCAGGTAGGTTGTGAGGATCTAAATTTATTACGAATGTTGACGGTTTAGTAAACTCTGTAGGCAACATGACCGATGCAAAAACTACTGCAAAATTTGGAATGCCTCGCAAAGTTTGTTCTATTTGTAAGGTGTTCATAATTAATAATCGGTATGCACTCTCAGATCTTTGTCTATCTGAATAGAATTTTCGTACTCACAGTACATGATACACGTGATGGCTTGTGTTAACTTTGTTTTAAATCTGAGCTCTATTCTTATATTTCCGTTATTTAATAGAGAAACATGACCTTCTGAAGCGGCACTGTCTGGCGTTAAATCGAAAAGCACTAGGAAATAACCCATTATATACATATCGTGCGTGATTTGAATTCCGCTGTTGGTGTGATGGATGCCAGAACCGGAAAAGAGCGTTTGGTACGCTAACGTTGAACCTTTTTCGTTAGAGTTATCGATATAAAGACCTTCTGCCGGAATTTGCTGGCCGTTAACGTAAATCGCAAAATATTCCAAATGGAAGTGCTTAAAATTGAAAGGATTTGTGGTGTGAGTTCCGGAAAAATTTGTATTTTCTGTCATACCTACGAGTATCCTTTTAAGGAGCGGACCTAATACAGCATTGTCTATAGAGATGGTACTTTGCCCTGCTGCGAAGGTAAAGGACCTGACATCGACTCGCGTTATATCGTATCTCGCATTTACTTTTTCTAAAGTATTCATATGGGCCATTAAGAGGCTAGGAGCTGGTTTTATCTTTTTCACGTATAGAGTGGCATCTAGGAATTGAAATCTAGCATGTAGATCCGCACTTTCACTCATTATATAAAACGAGTCCTTCGCTTTAGTCAACTTGATTTGAAGTGTAACTCCCGGTAGTAACAAAGTGGGTAAATTGAAAATATCCGCATGTAATCTACCAAACATGACTATTTCTTTAGACGCATTGCTCCTGTGATGACGTTCTTTCCATCCACGATTAGAATCTCCGGCTTCCAGCGTTTCGTTTTTCGAAGCATTGGCCCCGGAGAGACCGTGGAGAGCCGTGTCGATGTACCAGAAAGCGTTAGTAAGATGGCTTTTCGATGCATCGTGACCGTACGTTAATAGAGTTTCTAAATAGCTACGATAATGATAAAGATCTTCAGACGGAGTGATGGATGTTCCATTTAGGGAAACGCACAATTGGCTAAACAAGGAGTGCAATAAATTGTTAACACCCGTCGTTTTATCTGTTGCTGCTAAGTTGGAACCATCCGGCTTTACAAATTTTCCTTTTACCATCAAATAAATATTTAAATCGATGTAGTGTTCCTTATCTCCAGGAATAACAAATTCCAACACGGATTGATCTACTGGTGCGATGGGTTTGATTAGGGTAGTGAAGCTTCCTAACACTGCCGACTGAATTGGTTTTTTTTGCAAAAATATCAAATTCCGATTTTGTGCAGGCGATCATGTTGCTATCTCGGGAGCAAGTGCTGGTGGCATCGTGTTGCACCCTGTATTTAATCAAACATGTCTCTAGCTTTTTTGGCTTTATATGGAGCTGATCTCTTTCTCTTGCCCTTTCCTTGTTGTAACCTACCAACTAACTTTTTGTACCTTCCGTGACTCGTTTTGCCACGATATCTTTGACTTTGGTACCTTCCTGTCGTGCAGCAATATCGGTCATGATGTTTGCACCCGTGGTGAGGGCTTCCCTGCCCAAAGTTTTTGCCCCGGATAGGAGGATGGGCTTAACAATTCTGAATAGACTACCCAAAAAGTTACCTATGCCTCTACCTTGCTGTACGTATGGGCTTCCTACGTACAGCGGTCCGATGTACTGACGGAGGCGCCCTCCACTCTGGTTTACATAGTACGCTGTAAGCGGGTCCATTGCCAAATGCATGGATTTTAAATTTAGAGGACTAATTTATATTGACCCGCTTAAAGAAATCCATTGGGAATGAATTTAAATTTAAATATTAAATTCCCAACGGTTTTCATTTACCCACCTAGCTATACCTAGTGCCTCCGATCTGGCACACCTGACGGTGTTAAACTGATGCCACCGACAGGCAGGTGCAGTAACTAAAATTCAATATTTAGGTTGCACCCTAGGTTTTCTATATTGTAGACTCTAAAGTCATCTCCTGCTGTGGGTTGCAATACGTTACCAAGCATACTCCCCTTTACAAACAATATTCCATTTGGAATTTTGGGAGCAAACTCGACGTGGCCTGAACTCCATGGTATACCGTGAAAATTTTCGGATAACCATGTGTTCGTCCGTCTAAACTTTATTGGCCACGCATTTTGCGGAAGATTTGGTTTACGGATCAGTTGGTGCAACACCACCTGTTCCGTCTCAATTTCCACGACGGCCAATTCTTTTATCATAACTTTTCCCTCTGGATTATAAAATCCTTGAAAGGCTGAAGAGTATTCAACGGCCATCTGAAAAAAAAACAATATTTAACTTTCTTAAAATGCAGCACAGCAATGGTAGGCATAACGCTACTGCTCAAGCGAGCCAGATCACCAAACTTGTTAACCATTTCAATTGCTACGGTTCGAAAATGATTAAGTTCTACCGGAACGTAAAATATGTTTTCAAACTTGTGATGACCAGTGTACGAGGGAAACTGAACAATTCTTATGCACCTAACGTAGGAGCTACCGAGCAGCTGCGGTTCGATGAGATTGCAGTAAACAAAAATGGGTTCGGTTCCAGAAAGAAACTGAAAAGAGCTTTTTCTGTGCGATCTAAGGAAAAGGGTTTTCATATCGTTAGTTACTTCTGTGAGCATATTTTGATTAACTATTTTATAGGAATCGATATTTGGCAGAGAATTTTTTATGGTGTCCACAAGATCGCCTAGAGCATAATGTATTCTGGTAGGAAAAAATATTTTTCCGTTAAAAATTGTTTCCGTTTTACTTTTAGTAATCTTTAAATGAATACTGTTAGCCTTTCCGCTTGGTTTTTGTGGAATGGAATGTGTTGGGACCCATACTTTCTTAGCGTTTTCCAATTCTTTTATCTCTCTCTGATGAGAAATGAGGTAACCCTGCAGCTCCGACAGCAGCAATTCCCGATGTTCATCGTCTGTTACCTGATTCTTTAGCGAAGTGTACAACTCCATTTTTTCAAACACAATTCTACCAGCTCTTGTTATGACGACATTTTTGGTCAGTTCTCCAGCTTCGTTAAGTATGTTCTCATCTATGGACTCGTAACCGTAAGAATACCAAAGCTCTGCGAGACCTACAACCCACTTATCTCTCTGAAGATTGATCGGTTGTGCTAAATCGTTACGAAAACTAGCATGCAAATTCTCGGGATACAAATCGACGCTAGAATCGCTCAACACGGTTACGTAAAACTCATCCATGATGCATCGATCCAGCTGTCAAAGTCGGGACCATATCCTTTCCAGCGGACGAGATGCTGCGTTCTGCCATTCCTCACCCTAGTTTTTAGTATTTTATCTATTTTATACAAAGTGGATTTGTTAATTTTTACCGGAGTTAGTTCGTAACTGTAAAATTGACCTTCTATGGGAGTTCCGTTCAGATCGTGTAGTTCGTACACGGGTTGCGGCGAACGTTTTATAACCTTTAAAACTTTGAAAATCTCCGCTGAGAAATTTTTTTCGTAGCCTTTGGCAAATTTCATCTTTTCTTTGCTTATTCTCACGGTTTGTCCTTCGGCGAACTTGACGGGTCTGGGTTTAATGCTACCTCGTTTTCTCTCTAGCCTTTTCCATATTTGTAACACGTTTTTCTCATTTACTTCGGTTGGAGCCACTCCTATTGACGAATGGATAGTGCGATTATATGCGCTAACAAATTTAACGAGATCGTCTATATATCTGTACGAGTTCCTGTATGTAAAATACTTGTATATTTTAGACTTAATGGTACGATTAAATCTCTCGACCATGGCGCACTTTACATCGGGGTTTCTGCAAACTTGATGCTCGATGTCCTTCTCTTTTAAAAGCTTCTGAAATGCAGATCCTAAAAATTCTTTTCCTCTGTCGGATCTGACTGCTAGAGGAACGGAATCTAAGATGGCTTCAAAGGCCTTTGCAGTTTCCGTACTAGATTTTGATCTTATGGGTTTTACACGTGCAAATCTGGAAAAACAATCTACACACGTTAGGAGATACTGAACTCCATCGTTATACTTTCTAATGCTTTTAAAATCGGCTAAGTCGACTTCCCACACATCGTTAACGTTATTCACCGTGTAGTGGTTCCTCTGAAATTTTCTCCTCGCAGGTTTGTGCAAAGTGTAGGCATCTTGTTGGAAAAGCCAATCCTCCGTTTTACGTCTATTTCCCGTAAGAGATGCAAGTTTCTGCACGGTGGAAAAAGCCGAAGGTTGTTCGGGATCGTAAAAAATACTTCTTACTCATTGCTAATAATCCATCCACGTCTTGGACGGAAACAAGTCGGCAATTATTTCTTTATATTTGCTACCTCTGTTCGATTTTATCTGATTAAAGGCTTCGTTATTCTGCAGGTGGCCGTTGGTTAAAAGAACAATTTGTCTATATTTACTCTTGTCCGAAGAGGTGACTTTCGAGAGATCTACCTTCTTCCTAGTGAGCAATTCCCAGAGACCCAGAGTTCCCTTAAAATACCTATCCTTTACATACAAATCGTTGTCTTCTATACGAATAATGGAATCGCCAATTTTAAAGTTGCCGTCCCTATCCTTGTAAATGCCGAATAGGTATCCGTTGCCCTAGGAGTGTGCAAATATGGAGCTAGGTAAGGACCTGCTATGTACCCAAAGCTTCTATTTGTAAACTGTTCTACTTCTTTTTTCTCGTGGGCCGGCAATGGCAGAGGCCTTACTTGTTCTTCGTCAAACACTTCTTCTTGCTCTTCTTCTTCTTCTTCTTCTTCCTGCTTCTCGTAGACCGTTTCTGGAGGGAACACGAGCCTCTTTTTGACCCGAGGAGAAGGGGAGGTTCGGGGAGGTGGTAGTGGCGGCGGCGGCAGCGGTTGCGGCGGTAGATACGGTCGGCGGCGGCGGCCACTGGATTTAAATTTGATCAGCTCCTCGTACGCATCCTTTTTTCTCCGCTTCTTCTTCTTCGACGTCGCCTTTTTCTTCAAGCAGTGGGTGTCTATGTAACGCTGAGAAACTAAAAATGATTTTTGCAGCATCTAACGCTGTATTAGAGACGAAAGTCCGGTCAGTACGGCAGTCAGCAGAGGAATCAAAAAACCTCCCTTTTGAATTAAAAACCTTCTCTTATTGTTAATCTTTAGAGATTTATCCACCACTCGCCTCAGACTATTTTTATATCTTCCTAGATTGCGAATGGTGCATTTGCTTAAATTACAATTGCCCCTTAGAACATTTAGAGCGCATTCTGCAATAGTCAACACTAACTCTTTGTCGGACTTCTCCAAAATGGCTTTCCTAAGCTTAGGCTTGGCGCTTTTAAGCACGTGCAGCATGTGATAGTTGGATCTTATCCGCTTGCTCATGCTGATATGCTACGACAGGGAGCTCCGATGGAAAGATGTTGGTTCTAAATCGTAATCTGCTATCGGTCTCCTGGCACAGATCGAAAAGCATATAGCCGTGAGGCTTTTCCGTAGCATCCAGATACGCATCGAAAAGCGATTTCCAATTTTCGGGGTATATTTGTCTGGCTAGATGAGCCACTTGATTTTTATCTCTTACGTTTTTAAAAACCACAATGTATTTAGCGTTTAACAAGATGTCTCTGCAATACCTGCCTTGATGAAACAAATTTTGAGTGATTAAAATTACGCTTATGTTTCTATGATGACTTCCCTTCGTGAACAGGTCGCACACCTCTCTGGAATATGCAGAGTTTAAGAGATCGTCTAATATTACTAGTTTTGGCTCTCCTTTCTGGTTCTCAAACTCCGGCACACCTACATGAAATTTTACGTGTTTTAACTTTGGCACGGCCGATTTTTCGCTATAACACCACAATATTTCTTTAAATTTTCCAACAGTGCACAAATGCTTCAAATGTTTTACTAAATTTACACAAAATACGGTCTTACCAGAACCCGAACTACCACTAAAGATCAGCGTAAAGGGGTGCTGAAATTTTACTACGGGAAACATTACATCGTCGAAACATCTTTAGTTTTTCCCTCATTTCGTCCGTTAACCTGTACATTACGTAATCTACATCGAAGGGAGGATATTGAGCAAACACTTCTAAGGGAATGAGCGCTATCTCCTCGTTCGTACAATATTTTAAGCCTCTCTGCCTTCTTCGGTTTTCCACGTACTTGGATACTGCTCGTTCCACCTCGAAATCCATAATGAGAGGAGGCGGCTCGTTCAGTCAGGCTTTATATATCCGAAAGGGACGGAATCGTTAGAAATTCTTCTTCTCTTGTGAAAACAAATTCTATAGATTTTATCTTCCGGTTCGGAGACGATATACACGCCATGGGATCTTTTGCGCTTTATTTTCTTTTCCGTTTTAACTTCAATGTTTCGATCCACGTTTTCTCCAAGAATTAAATCTTTTATTGAATCAAAATTAACCAACTGTAAAGAAGCGTAATTCAATGTTATCCCTCTCACTTTACAAACAGCTTTGAAATCACCATTTGGTAGGCGTATTTTATACGCGTAATTTTTTGGGCCTCCGGATACAAATTCTGAAATGTAGGAATCCGTTCCATAGTCCGCTAGCTCATCCGTCATGTCTCCCAGGTTATCGCCGCATTCGACGCTACACTTCTCGCCTTCCCTAACCGTAAACAGTATCGAATCCGTATCTGTGTATAATATGTCCCTATTCAGTGCCTCTAGGTAGGTGTATAGCTTAAGCCTTGCACCTGCGGTAACGTAGGCTCCTAACACTTCATTGGTGTGTGCCAGTGGAGGGCACTCGACCTCTTCGGCATATTTCCACGAGAGCCAGACTATCTCGTCGCTCGCAAACATTAGGTTCTGCACCTCTATGCCGGGCGTGGTCAGGAACGTAAACAATTCCGCGGGCTCCCTAACCATTTTCGTGCGCGACCGATTGCTTTGTTCGGTGAGCTTTCCCCAAAAACTGTTTAGACACAATTTTACTAGAGACCTTGCACCTGGATTTTTTCTAATTTTCGACTTATCCAAAAGAATTCCTTCGCTCTGAAAAAAGCTTCGAACGTATTTCTCCTTATCCTCATCGCTCTTAACCCAAGAGGGATACCCGCTGGCCTCTGCTTTTAATTTTAAAAAACTATTAATGTAATCCACAAAGAGACCTCCTTTATTTTCATTTTTATCATACTGTTCCATTTTATATTCGTAAAATTCAAAAATTTATCTCACTTCGTAACCCATTTCAACGGCTTTTCGTACCTCGTCTACGATCCAAGTACCAATTAGTTCCCCGTCGTGGCTACATTCACCGTCATTTTCCTCCTTCGCACAGATGAAACAAAGACCAAATATTAACTTTTGTCGGCATCTAAAGGGCAAGACGGGATGATAAAGACTTCTATTTTTTGCCGAAACTCTACATTTTATAACCCCCTCTTTTTTAAGCATTTCGGTAATATTGGCTCAATCTTCGCCAATGTGAATTATGGGATGACCTACGGGAAACTTAAAATATTTACATATATAAGGATACAGAGACATCACGTCGTAATACTTAATGCGAGTTTTTTCGTCGGCTTTGCAATAGGTTTTCAATACTTCCGTTCTACCTCCGTAGAGGGAATCCCTAAGAATGAGTGGAACATTTTTCACACAGGGATCGTTGTGTAGAGCCGGATGTTGTTTCAGAATGTCCTCAAATTCACACTCCCACATGACGTGACAGACGTAACCTGCCGACACAATTTTATCTATTCGGCTCATGGTGAGCTCGTATCTATCTGCAAGCGTCTCTTTTCGCGTGTCCACGACGGGCACATCTCTATTAGTAAGACACACGTGGCCATGGTGGTAACACCCCATGAATTCAAACACCTCTCTCCTCTCCTCACAAAAACCCTCTAATTTGAAGTTAGGTAATTCGGGTATTCTCACCTCTCTACCATTACCTGCATGTTTAATGCAAATCCCCCTTTTAATTTCTTCATACCTAAGCCACATGAGAGCTTTTATGGATTGTTTATCGGCTTTCCTATAACCTCCACAAGGAATAAGTCCTATAGTTTTCGGTTTCAAATATTTTTTTCTAAATACTTTGTTGCATGCCGAAGCTATCGTAATAGATTCTTGAAATACGTCAATACTTCCGATGTCTAGGAAAGTATTTCTAAATATAGAACACGCTTCTCTCAACACTCCAACATCTACCATGCAGTAGGCTTCAATCTCTTTTCTAAAATCAAAAATGCCATCTTTTTCCTTCTCGTACCATTCGAAAAATTCTCTGCGTTCGTCTTGCATCATGTAATCGATGCCGTAATGAACGGGGTCGGGATAACAACCTACATAGTTCATATTTTCAGGAGTATTAAAGTAATGCGGAAAGTGGCCTTTTGTCACACAATCTATTCCAAAAGCTTTCGGTAAACTTCTCAATTTCATGGGTAAAAAGTTCAAACTATGCAGAAAGGTTATGTGTTCCATTTTCATGGATAAAATTTTAGCACCATTCATTACTAAATCCGGTACCCATCCCTGTTTTATTGCATAATCTAAGATGAACATGCGATCGTAGGCTCCGGCATTATGTGCAATTGCAATTATCCTTTCACAAAAAGGTCTACTTCGGCGCAAATATTCCATAAATTGTTTGATGCAGCCATTGCCCCAAAATGAATGCCTACGCTTTCCACACTGACTGCACCCTTCGGTCATATCCTTGTTTTTTTCGCAAAGAAAACAATAGTGTTCTAAGCAGAGTAAATTTGGAATATGAAGATATATATTGTCTCCTATTTGCGTGTTTTGAGTACATTCTATGTCGTAAAATACGAATAAGACCTTTTCCGATTATGGTTTTTTTGCGCTAAGCGTTGGCATATAGCAAAAGTGGCCCGGCATCTCGTTACTTTTACAGCTTCTACAATATGACATATAGCACTGATGATTTGGCTTTAACCGTTGACTACAAATTAAACAATGCCGCTTCCATTCGCAAATTATTTGAGTGCCAATTTTATTCTGCTCATGATTATTCATGCAGCTTTGGCTTCTAAAGTACCTATTGCATTTATTACAGTATATGTAGTTTCCTTCAAAAATGCAGGGCGGAAGTGAATTACATCCGGAGCATCGATAATTGCATCTATGCGTCTTTGCTCCATCGTAACTCATTCCCTTATTGCATCCTTCGCAAACATATTCTTTAGACATGGCACCCGTGAGACTTACAATCACATTATAGTGTTTTTCCTGTGCATCATACAGGAGATTTAAACGTTTTTGTGAATTTGTGTTCCCATCGTATATTATATTTTCGCAACGCAATCCTTCATAAACTACGATTCTGTATTCGGAAAGATGGTCCTGAAATTTTTGCAATTCTGCTATTCCTCCACCATTGCTTAAATCAACATTTGCGGCCTTTAGAATCTCATCGACTTTGGAATAAATTTTTCGACCTTTTCTATAACTGCTGTAATTTGGGTCTCTATCGAAATGTGCTATAGCTACCAATAGAGCATGAGCTAAGCATTTTGTTCTGCTTTTAATTCTAACGATGGACCTTTTTATGTGCGTCAATGCGGATAAATGTCTACCTTTTGTTTTGATTCTATCATGTCCTAAAGGCATTTCAACGTGATCTACTTTTATGGATAAAGTATCTGTGGCATAAAAATTAGCGTTAGATTGGCATACTTTCTCTATAACAGCCATTAAAACATCCAAAGATACCTGATCGCTTCTGCGGAAGCTTAGTCCTATCGGTTTATCTTGTACATTCACAGAGTTGCTTATTGACAGACCCACCATATCACTGGGTTTCGTACCATCTAAAACAATATCCAATACAGCTTGCATGCTATTTCTAAAGTAAAGGATAGGATTTTCATTTTTGGAAGCAGGATTTATCTGAATATCGTAATGCCTCCCGTGAGCGTTGAACCTTTTATACTGTCTACGTATTTCATTTAGGACGTTAATATTTTCCATGCTAAAAGAACAGACGAAAATAATATAAGCGTGCGTAAAAGCTAATTGAATTTCCAAAGCCTGATAACTTTGTGTTACTTACATTTTCTGTCGTGCGGTAGCAGATTTAACAGCAGCAGGGTTTAACGTGGAACTGTTGATGGCCGAGGTTGTCTCTCCCGTCTTATATACCTAATAGATGCAGTTTAAAAATGCAACTTTCACTTGTCGTCCTTGTGCTGATGCAATGTGCATCTGTATATAAAGAGGCCATACATTGCATTGAAACATCAGTTTCAATGATTTCCTTTCATGGATTTCCTTACAAGATTTAATCAAGAAAAGAATATTAAATTGATGCAAATTAGGGATCTATTAATGAATGTTCCATATAAAGTGATCGGAGCTACAAAAGTCGCCACCAAATATGGACCCTCAACATCTATTAAACTTCAGAAAAGCTCTGAAAACCCATTGGAGGTCTTTCTTCCAAGAAAATATACCAACGTGTTTAAGGAAACGGACATTGATGATATTAATAATGAAAAACTTTCGTTAACGTTTTTATTTTTAGGGTTTACGTCTAATAACGGTTATGATATTTTATTTCAGAGGAACTAAAAGTTCTCTCTATCTTTTCAGATGACCCTTCAGATCAAGTTACTTAGATCTAATATTAAGAGACCCGTAAGATGCACTGAAGAATCCGTTGGTTTAGACATTTTTTCACCTAAAGCGCATGAAATACAATCTCTGCAAACCGCAATGATCCCAACAGGAATTTCTGCAACACCCCCAAAAGACACTTATCTTCGTATTGCTGAAAAGTCTAGATTAGCGCTTTTAGGTTTATCAATAAGAGGAGGGTGTATAGATAGAGATTTTACAGGGGAAATTTGTGTATTAATGTTAAACAACTCAAATAAAAACAACATATTCTTAAAAATCAAAAAATTGCTCAATTGATATGTGAAAAAATATGTATACCAAAAATAAAATATGTTAAAAAATTAAGTGTTACCTATAGGGGTAACAATGGGTTTGGCAGTACGGGAAAATTTTAGTAATTTATTTTTATTTTTGCATTTTTATAGATGGATACTTTCATCTTTAGTTCTACAAGGGAATTAATAAACAGATATAATTTACTACAAAAAGAAACTGGTTTCAAAACCTTTTTTGAAGAGTTTGTACCTGTCCGTTTTCCAGAATACTGGTCTACTATTGTTTGGATTATGCATTGGCTATCGAAAGAAAATATTTGCTGTGCTCTGGGAGGCACATTTGCGTGCTATATGGCCGGAATAGTGGACATAGAACCTAAATGTATTTGCTTATATGTTGCTATAAACAAAAATCAGAAGGAAGAAGAGATGTTAAGATTCATGTTATGTCCAAATGTTAATTACGTTACAAATAACGTTAATTTTATATTTAGCCATTCAAAAAAATGTAGTCTATTTTATTTGCCTACAAAATCTTTATTTTGGAAAGTTGAATGCGAAACACATGAGTTTATAATTAAGGTAACCTACGTTCATACCAAAGAACCTGTAACCTTGCAAAACAATTGGGTGGATTTCATGTATTTTCTTTTTAGAAGTTTTAGGTTTGACTTTCAAAAACGTGTAATGTTTGGTTCATTTCACAACGATCTGTTTTCTATGCAGTATCTTTGTGATCCCATAGCAAAGTTAAATGGTTGGGGGTCAAACCCAAGCACCACCTTACAAAAATATAAAAACCTTTTCACTGTAGTAACACAAATACTTGCAATTGCAAAATCTGTATTAAGAGCACTCCTTCATTAAAAGGTTTAGCATCGAACATTTTATTTGAAAACGCAAAATTAAATTTTTTGCATGCAGACACACATTATAATAATTTTATGTATATAATTTTTAGCGCATACGAATTCAATCTTTCAATTGAACAAATAATTCCTATAGATTTTCCTACTGAAATTAAAGCCTTTTATTACCCTATCGACACAAACAAACGATGCCACCTTTTGTGTTACAGAGAAGAACACTATAGAGCTTTTAAACATAGAAAAGTCATTAAATATGAAGATTCATTTATTGACGAAATGCTTTACGCAAAAGATAATTGGTTTTGTTGTATATGCTCTAAACCATTATTTGTACTTATTAATATGTAAAAAAATATAAAGTTTTGCTTTATGTACTCAAAGGTATTGTACTTATTAATATGTAAGAAAAAATATTCATTGTGTATGCTCTAAACCATTATTTGTAGTTATTAAAATATAAATTTTGCTTAGCTAACTATATGTACTCAAAGATATTGTACTTATTAATATGTAAAACAAACATTAATTGTTTTTGTTGTGTATGGTCAAACCATTAATATGTAAAAAGATATAAATCTTTGCCTCAAAGATAATGTACTTATTAATATGTAAAAGAAAATATTATGTTTGCTTATTCTAACAAATGTACATCTTATAAAATATATATGTTAAACTCATAGCTTACCTTATTTATTCCTATTCCCATCTGTTCCTATTCCCCTTCAAAGTCATAATCTTACAAAGACAGTGCAAGCTTTATATACATTGCAACAAGGAAATGAATCTAGCCTAACAAAGTAAAGGCGCGTGACCTTATATGCAAGGCGTTGCATTCAGAAAGAGAAATCTCGTCTTGGCACGTGTAACCTTGTATGCAACGTGGTGCAGCCAGGAAGAGAAATCTAGTCTCTGCACGCGTAACCTTATTTGGAATGCGCTGCAGCCAGGAAGAGAAATGCCAGTTGATCTAGACTTGGCAATCATTTACTTGCTGCTGTGTATTCTTATAAGCCTACTTCACGTCAAAACGATATCGCAAGGCCTTTCCTAAGGCAACGAAAAATTTTGTTAACAAAAAAATTGATATTTCCATTGCAATGGTATCAAATAAACAATATTACTAATATCCAATAAATGCTATTTACTTATTCATTCTTTTTTATCAGTACTTTAAAAAATAAATTTGTATTGTGTTGCCGCGACCAGAACCAACACAGCGGGTTTTAAAAACACATGTTTAGGTGTGGTCGCGGCGGCGGACTTGTCTGCGGCCTTAACCAAGGTCGATGCGACAACACGTGGACGCAGCAGCAGCAGCGGCGGCGGCGGCGGCTTTGTTTATGTTACATGCCCTGCGGTGATGACGTCATCAGGGGTCAACGAACGGACTCAACAGCCTTTCATACTACTTATATGGGTATGTGCTTATACACATTTGCATGGGATTGTGTATGATTTTGTGTGTTTGTGCATGTGTTTGAGTCTGTCTGTCTATGGCACTGTATGTCGTGTATTTGTGGATGTGTACATATGTTTTATGTATGTATGTGTTTGTGTATTCATCATATGTGTATGTGTGAATATGGTTGTATATGTTCCTATGTGTTGGTGTGTGTTCTTATGTGCTTGTGTGCGTATGTGTGTTAGAATGTATTCGCATACTCGTATGTTTGTTGAGAACTTCTGCGCCTCTGTGCGACCTGTCTGTTATGGCCTGTAATCTTCCACGGGTACTCCATTCACTCATAGCTATCGATAACTTCTGAGCCTCAGAAGTGTTAAGTGTTTCTTCCACTAAAAGCAACCACGTGGCCATGTAAGGGACCCTCAAACTACCAACTCCGCCAGTAATCTTGAGTTTGATGCTGAACTCTCATGGGGTTTAGGTCGGGTCTTCCTCTAAAAGCCACCACGTGGCCGGAAATACTACTTAAAGTACCAATTCCACCAGTAACCTTGAGTTTGATGCTGAACTCTCATGGGGTTTAGGTCCCCTTTGGTCTAAAAGCCACCACGTGGCTGGGAATGCTACTTAAACTGACAAACTCCAGCAGTAACCTTGAGTTTAATGCTGAACTCTCATGTACTTTAGGTCGGGTCTTGCTCTAAACATAAACTCGTGTCCGGAAACACCAATTAAATGTACATTAAAACCAATTAAAGCCAATTAAATCCAATTAAAACCAATTAAATAACCATTCACCTAATATTTGGCAAGCACAAATCGCTATGTGACCTTGATTTTGATGTTGAACTCCCAAATATAAACTACTCACATGCTACTCTTTCTCACAGGAGATGTTCAATATGCCCTTCGTGAGCATTAATACATGCATCAACCCGTCGTCGTAGTGAATCCCGGATCCGCTGATGTATCCCTGGAGTATTACGTATGGTTTTGCAACATTCCATAATACGGGTACGAGATTCTGAACATCTGTATTGGGGTTTGATAGACAAGAGCTTTCAAATGCCCCACAAATAAACGTACAGTGTGTTTAAGTCCGTGGAGCATGGAGGCCAGGAAATTGGTCCACCTCTTCTTATCCATCTGTCACCGAATCTGTTATTGAGACGCCGACGGACATTAACACTAAAATGAGGAGGTACTCCATCGTGCATGAGGTACATGTTTTTCGCACAGCTAAAGGCACAGCTGCTAACGGATCAGGTAGCACATTCTCAACGAAATTACGGTAACTTTGTCCGTTGAGCCTGGGTGGAAGAACGTGAGGCCCTACCAAACAGTCACTAACAATGCCAGCCCAAACATTGACAGAAAATCCGTGTTGATGACTTTCTTCAACAGTTGCGTGAGAATTGACGTGAGCACATACATGCTGATTGTGATAATTTACAATCTGATCTCGTGGAAACAAAACTCATCTGTGAATAGCACTGTTGCACTAAAATTAGGGTTGACACTTTGTTGCATAAACCATTCGCAGAAGCGTACCATTGCAGGAAAATCAGCTGCTGATAATACCTGCACACGTGTAGCATTCGCCAGAGAGTCATGTGGTCAACATTCAGTCCTGTACTGACACTAGGGTAGTCGTCAACTGCCTGTAGAATTGCCGCCTCCCTTGCGGTGTCCTCGTCCTTCTAGGCCTCTCCTGAACGCGAGAATCAGGCTGAAATGCCCCATGTTCCTTAAGACGACGATCAATAACTTCAAATGTTTTTCTGTCGGGGCACCTTCTTCATGGAAATCTCTCCCGATACAAACGTTGAGCGCAAGGCACATTGCCGTCTGCTAATCCATACATCAAATGGGCATCTGCCATCTCTGCATTTCTGCACACTGCCATAGCACGAGGTAAGTCTGTGATCAACTCTACTAGTACGTAGTAACACGTGCGCTTGCTATGGTCGTACTGCTCACTGGAACAGTTGATGTTACCTTTAAACAAGCAATGGCATATGGCAACAGAACATGTAAAACAAAACACTGGCAGTGCACTTACGATAATGACAACGTAACCAGACGTAACCAAGAGTGCACGTTCCCCATGATTCTAACGTTCTGTTCGTGTATATTTTCTATGATTAATGAGTTGGAGAAAATGAGCTGTAACATGGAAGCAAAGCGTTTCCAGACCCATGTTCATATAGCATAATTTCTTCGTCTACGTGTGAGGATTGTGTCCTGCAACTTGTGTTGTACACTTTTTTTACATCCTGTGTACGACGGTTTGTAGCTCCGTAGGATTTCTACCATACATAAGTGCTAATGACTTTTGCGCGTCCCTACCCAATGTTTACCAGTGTCTTATAACTTCCTATGAGCTTTGCACTTTGCTCATTTATCACTGACTCTAACGGGCTTGATTAAAACGTCATGTGTTTAAATTATTTTCATCAGAAATATAATACACATTACGATTTTCAGGGATTGGTATTTAAAACTCGCCTTATATAGAGGGAATATATAATCTTTTAAAGTAACAAACGTTAAGAGTTATACAAAATCGTACTACCTAAAATGTACATCTCTTTAAAATTCAAAATTTATTTCAATTACTTTTTATGCGACATAGTGCATTCCAGAAATATTCATTATTAATGCTTCTAGTTGATAATTAATTCATAATTCTATAAAGTGTTGTCAACATTCAGATGCTTTTCGTGGTTTAACGGTAACTATGATGTTTCAAGGCCTAGCATGTAGCGTCCAGCTCTTAAATATTTGACTATCGTTATTCCTTTTATATCTATAAAGAAATAAAAGCAGCTATTTCAAAAAAGGTTTATCTAGATTAAAATGAAGTGGATATAAAACTAACCTTTAGTAAGTATAATTTGTGTATCTACTAACAAGCGCTAGACGGCGGAGAAAGCAATGTGAATGTAATACATTAGAATTCTATTTAAACATTAATTTAAAAACACACAAGAATTCATTCTCACACACATAAACGCAGATTCTGTGGGAGATACAAGTTTGTTCCGCTAAATAAATTTCCCACCACCCCAGTCATGAAACTTACCTGAGACCTATAGTTTCATAAGTCAAAGCGCTAGGAATGCAGGGTTTTTTCACTGTACGATTTTTTGTACCTGCAACGAAATGTGTAATAATGTAACTAATTCTACAAAGGCCTTAACTTAGCTAACATGAAGTATATAGTAAACTTTTTATAGGATTAGCTTGAGGCAGTATTTTATATCACAACACTGTGAATGCTAGGGTGATTGTAGTGTAAATTAACATTATTGCATGACAATGATGTTGTATGTTCGTTAGCCATAAGCATTGATAGGAAATAAGTTTACACGGACTCACTGGAACTGACAATAGGAGTGGGTAACAATGAAGCGATGGGGTGAGTTGTTTATCAATTAGAAGAGACAAACAAATGACGTCAGAGTAGCGTGCCTTTCTTTAGAAATGGAGGGAATATCTTCCCTAGAGCATATGTGTTTGTAATTTTTATTGGCTTATAAACATACGCTAATGTTGGCGCGATTTATTAACCAATAGCAGTTCTATTATAATGTTTAGGCATATCGGGGTGAGGGAGTATAAATTCCTGAGCCAAAGGCAGGTATCGCGCAGTTCAACAGAATCATTCACGTGGTAAGCGTTGCGCAGTTCTAAGAAATCTCTCTCGCGAGTTACACGTCAGGCAGTTCTAAGGAAGCATTCACGAAGTACACGTTACGCAATTCTACAGAATCTCTCGCGTCGTAAAGTTAGTTATAAAATGTGAAATACGCGAATTAATAATGCGCGGCAAATAAGTGATTGTAGTTACATTCGAAAATATAACAGTTTCAGTCAGATGTGTATCAAGATTAAATATGTGAAATTAATAAAGTGTGACGGCAATAAAAGAGTAAAAACAAATTCTTTTATTAGTGTTATCTTTTAGTAACAACTCCTTTCCGTTTACACGCCCTGCTCAAGAGATATTTGCTCGACTGAGTAATAATAGCTAGTCGGAGGACAAGGAACCCAAAATTCAAAATAGTAAAACAATAACAGGCGCTCAGCATATAAGACAACGCGAACAGATTACTGCGACAAATTGGCTTCCAGAACGTGGGGCGAAATAACCAGGAAGGGACGAAATAACCCGGAAGGGGGAGATAACCAGAACGTGGAGTGAATGGAGCAGTGCAATTAACTACAAGACGCAGATCCCCGAAACAACCACCAGAACGACCGACGACGCGGATGAGAGGACATCAGTAACTACGAGAACAGAAGGCAACAGGGGAATTCGACTACAGGACACTTAGACAGCGAGACGACGCAGATCGATCGTAGTACGACGCAGAGCCGACATATACATCTAGGAGAGAGGGGCAGGAAGCTGGAAATCAAAGCAACATCATCAGATAGCATCATAGAGGTTAGGAAATTGTAAATTTTATGTGTATCCTAAAACAAACAAAAAATTGTGAGAAATTAAAGGTTGTTGAGAAGTGGAAGAATTAAGAAAACAATGTCCACTAATAATACTGAAGAAATAATTATGGAGGGGGATAATGTAACAGTTAGCTGTAATTCAATACAGGTTACGGAAAGTAGCTCAAACAATGCAGGATTTGAGGGAGGAAATGTTAGTGAAGAAAGTGAGAATAGAATAGCAGGCCATTCAACTCAAACGTCTGGAATTGTAAACATTTCAGGGCAGATAGCCGACGAAAGAGATAGATATATTAGACATGTGGGTCAAAGTATTGTACCACACAGGGCTGAAGTAACTGTAACGGGTGATGGAAATAAAGGTTTACAAAGAGATATAAATGCAGCAGGAAATGTTAATTTTGATGCTGGTATGATGATGTAAATGCTGAAAAATATTGGTAAAGAATAAATAAGAGTATTACAGACCAAATAGAAAATAATAGGGAATTGAGGGAAGGTATGGAAAAGAATAATAGGGAATTAAGGGAAGATATAGGTAAGAGCTTAGAACAAAACAGGGAAGAAATTGAAAATAAATTTACGGAGCTAGATAGCAGTATGACAAGAATGAGAAATGAAAATCAGGAAATAATAGCAAGTGAGATAGGAAAAAATTCAAGGAAATATCAGACATGAGCAGGGAAATATCTAACCAAAAAAGTGAGGTTGATACTAAGTTTGAACATGTTAATGTAAAATGTACAGAGTTAGGTAGCCGAATGAATAGCATTTCGAGTGAGCTAAGAGAGATGATGGAAGCTACGAATGCAGATTTAATTGAGGCGCAAGATAATTTCAGAGGGGAGATGTCTGAAATTCAGAAGGAGTCGGAAACACAAAGAAATAAATAAATTGTCCGAAGAAGTTAAAGTTTTGTCTATAAATAATCAAAAACTAACTTATGAAATTAACAAGCACCAAACTGTTCAAAATGATAACAATATAAAATTGGAATAGAAAATAGAAAGTCTGCAAGGCACAGTAAATAGGTTAGAATTGAATTCAAGGGCCAATATATGTGATATCAATGTATCTGATGCACAGAATAATGATAGAGGTAGTTCCTCAGGTATGACTAATAATGTGAGTGACGCGGCGGCTTCATTCATAGCCCACGCTGAAACTCAGAGTGCACAAGTAACGTTAGAGAATTTAAATATGGGAATAAGGGACAGCAAAACTATAATTATATTTTAAGTGATTTGCTACTTCCAAATTTAATAAAAACTCCAATACAGTACAGTTTATTGCAGATTTGTCAGAGTACTTTCAAATTAAAGAGATACCGGAAGCATTTAAAATGATAGTTGTTAAAATACGTTTGGATCAAAAAACTTTAGATTGGCTACAAATGGTATCAGGGGGCGAAATTTCATATGAATCTTTTAAGAGGTTATTCTTGAACAGATTTTGGAATGTTACGGTACAGCACAGAATTCGAGCAATGCTTAGCCTTGGACAATTTGATCCACGAGAGGGAATATTAATGACTGATTATTTACTAAAACATGCAAGTCAGGTTAGGAACTTGTCACCTCCGATCAATGAGGAAGATTTTGTGAGTTTGCTCACAAGGCATTATCCTTTAAGGATACAAAATTATTTATTAATTGCAAAACCACGTAGTATCTTTGAGATGACAGAATTAATGTCAGCTTTGGAACAACTGGAAAAAGATATATCTTGAGAGTGGGAGCATAGATTTTTAGACGTGCGAGATAGATGAAATTACCAAGGTAGCCATTATCACCAAAGCAGAGGACAAGATAGACGTCATGAGAATAATACCAGGCAACGGTACCAATCATACGTTCCAAATTTTGAAAGACCGAGGATAGATGGGAGACCAGGTCGGCAGGAACAACTAAATTACTTCAGGACAGAAAGATTGCCGGAAAGAGGTCAAGATCAAGGAAGGCATTACGTCAGGCAAAGGGGAAATTTCACTCACTGGAGGGAAAACACTAACCGGGAAAGATCCGAGGAACGGCAAGAAAATTACGTGCCAAGAGGACATAATTTCAGAAATCGAGGATTTCGGACTCGAGGAAGGGGAACTCAAAATAGTGGGAGCGAAAATGAGGTAAATTTAGCGCCGGTTAGGAACGGCAGTCCCGTATATGAACATGGAAGTAACCAGGAAAACTGTCAATAGACTCCTGTGCAGCGGGTTCTCAGGACGTCTTTAATAATTCAGTATCCATTACCAAAATAAACAATATGCCCACACACACACACTCTCTGTAAGAAGATTGCAGCAAAGAAAGATAAGGATGAAAATTTCGAGTCACCTAATGTTAAGATAGAAATCGCGAAGAAAGAGATTATTGCGACTATAGATTCCGGTTCATCAGCTTCAATTTGTTCGCAGAAATTTTATATAAATTTCATAAATGAAGGTAACAAAATTATGGCTCTTCCCACCAGTAATTTAGTTTTCCGTGTTGCAATCGGAAGAACGACACAGGTCATAAAACACAAGCTCTACTAAATATACTTATCGGCGGAGAAAATTTCGAGGTGATGTTTCTAATTGTAAACCATTTGATTTGTGACATAATTTTAGAATGCGACTTCCTACATGAATATGAAGCACGTATAGATTTTAAATATGAGGAGATAAAAATGACAAAAGACAATAGAGAAATAAAGTTGCCGTTTACAAAAGAGAAAGTTTCCATGATTGAGATGACAAAGGATGAGGAAAATCGTTGTGACCAAGAGTTTTCTGTGCAAATAATGGAAACGGATGGAAACGATCAGATAAAGCAAGTACTCAAGAGATATGAAGGAAACAGTACGCCATATTTTCGACAGCTAGTAGAAATGCCAGAGGAAGTAGAGAAATTTACAACCCGAACAAAAGACGACCGTGCGAGCGAGATAGACAATAACTGGGAAGAGAAGAGAAATGAAGAAATGTTACACAAGTGTAAAGAGCCTTATAACATTACGAATACGCAAAAACTAAGCTTAACATTAGATGGTAGATATGTCAACCAATATATGAAGTCAGAGCATTTTCAAAGTGAAGGAATCGAACAACTCATCACGAAACTTTCAAGAGGGAGATTTTTGACATCCATTGACCTCACTGCGTCATATCGGCAAGTGGAATTAGATCCACAAGTGCGTAATTACACTTCATTTCAATACTTGGGGATCCAGTATCGTTTTTGTGTAAATCCCTTTGGTTTAAAGAACTCAGGAAGTGGATTTTTAAGAGCAATTCACAGTATTTTTGGAAACACTGTAGACGACTTTTTAATAAAGTATATTGACGACTTCCTCATCATTAGTCAAACGTTTAAGGAACATATGAATAATGTACATTACGTGTTAAATAAACTGCAACAACATGGTATGACTGTAAACATACTAAAATCAAAATTTTGTGTCAAGGAAATAAATTTTCTGGGTTATCTAGTGAATGAACGGGGTATAAGACCTGACCAAAAGAGAATAGAAACCATAATGAAAATTCCACCACCAAGGAACGTAAAGCAAATTAGACGTCTCTTAGGGGTATTGAACTTTCAGAGTAAGTTCGTACCAAGGTATTCGGCTGAAATAGAACCACTGCGGCAGCTACTCCGAAAGAATATCAAGTGGAGATGGACAGAGGATCATCAAAAATGTTTTGAGAGAGTCAAAGAACTGTTTGCTAAGCCCATATTGTTTGAGAGTCCCAGAGAAAATTTGAAATACGAGATTTATGTCGACGCATCAATGTAAGGATTCGCCGGAATTTTAGGACAGCGAGATATCAATAATGAGTTTCACGTCATTAGTACAGCTTCTAGAGGACTTACAAACATTGAGCGGAATTCTTCAATGACTCAGTTAGAAATTGGAGCACTCTATTTTTTATTAATTCGTTTCAAGAACTATATTTATCAGCAGAAGGTGAAAGTATATTCGGATCACATCAGCCTAACTTTCATCCAACGGTGTAAATTATGTAGTTGAAAGCTTGCTAGATATATTCACGCAATATCTGCATTTGATATTGAAAGTATACACATTTCTGGTAAGAATAACACCTTCAGTGATTTGCTATCGAGATTAAGCTACAACCTACAAATTCCTGAGAATATTGAAAGGCCCAGAAATGAAGTCAGAATATTGACAATTGAAATTCCTTTAAACAAAGAAATGATAAGAAAATTGAAAAATATGGGTGAAATTCAAAATGAGGACGCAAAATTATTTGAACTAAACGGAAATGCACCATTAATTGAAGAGGCAAAGAAAAAAATCGTAGCAATTCGGAATGGAACATTATACAAGAAGCATGGAAAAGAAATGCGTAGTTGGAAGGTAATGGTTCCGAAAAGCATGGAAAAGGAGCTAATTAAGAATTTTCACGAAGGGTTAGCACATTCAGGGACGGACCGGACAACTTCTATGATTTTAGAAAATTTATACATATACAAATTGCGTCAGAAGGTTCGGAAATTTATCTCGTGCTGCAACCTATGTCAGAAGGCAAAACAAATAAATATAGCGTATGCATTTAAGACCAATTCGGTTATAAAGGATAAGCCGAGGTGCGTAATTAGTATTGACATTCATGGTCCTATGTCTCCAAGTCAATTTGGAAATAAATATACATTTGTCTGTTATGATATACTCAGAAAATATGTAAGAATTTACCCTTTGAGAAAACCTACAAGTTTAGCAGTTTTGAATAGGCTACTCAAGTCGTATGTGATAGAGGAAGAACAAATCCAATCCGTATTGAGCGACAATGCTTCATCCTTCACAGGAAAACGATTTATGGAGGGACTAAAAGAAAATGGCATTAAACAATATTTTTCGTCAAGATACAGACCGAACCCCAACCCTGTGGAGAGGGAAATTAAGGAAATTTTGAATTACCTAAGGGTACTGTAGTAGGGTATATAGGACAGACCTGGCGCAGTTTTTTGCGTTTATATGGGAAAGGATAGGGAAAACGAGGGTATATGCGGTGGAAAATGCGTTTATATGGGGAAGATAGGGACTACGAGGATCGATGCTAGGCCAAGTCATGGGTTGAAGGACTGGGGATGTGTTTTATATGAGAGATACGGGGAATACGAGGAGAAGTGTTGGACTAGATAGGGGTTGAGATATGGAATATGCATTTATATGGGAAAGATAAGGAAAACGTGAACAGAGGCTAGGATAGACAGATGCTGAAGCAGGGGGAATATGAACATATTTACAGGAGAGATAGGGGATACGTGGAGAGGTACTAGAATATTCAGGGTTTGAAGGGTAGAGTATGACTTATTATATGAAGAGACGAGGAAAACGAGGGTATATGCTAGGTTGAGAGAACCTTCAAGGAGGAAAAAATGCGTTTATATGGGAGAGATAGGGAAAACGAGGAGAGTTCTGAGGTAGAGCAGGGACTGAAGGAGGGAGAGATATGCTTTATACGACAGAGATAGGGCATGCGAGGGGAGGTGCTAGTGCAGACAGAGGTTAAGGAGTACGGTATACATTTATATGAGGAATATATGGAAAACGGGGGCAGGCGGTATGATAGACAGAAGCTGGGGCCACTTTTGCGCTTATATGGGAAAGGATAGGGAAAACGAGGGTAGATGCGACAGTTCAAGGAGGAAAATGCGTTTATAGGGGAGAGATAGGGAATACGAGGGCTGATGCTAGGCTAGTCAGATGCTAAAGGAGGGAGGGATACGCTTTATACGAGAGAGATAGGGAATACAAGGAAAGATGTTATACTAAACAGGACTTGAAGGGTAGAATATGGCGTTTTATATGAGCGAGATAGCGAACCGAGGAGAGGTAACCACGTGTCAAGACGTAACACCACGTAACAAAGGAATCACGCTATGTAACAACATGATCACGCTATGTAACAAAGGAATCACGCTATGTAACAAAGGAATCACGCTATGTAACAAAGGAATCACGCTATGTAACAAAGGAATCACGCTATGTAACAAAGGAATCACGCTATGTAACAAAGGAATCAGGCTATGTAACAAAGGAATCACGCTATGTAACAAAGGAATCGCGCTATGTAACAAAGGAACACGCTATGTAAGAAGCTCATCACGCTATGTAACAAAGGAATCACGCTATGTAACAGTCTCATCACGCTATGTAACAACACGTACCAAGCATGTAACCAAGTAACAAAACGTAAGAACAACACGTAACCAATCTATTGCTAAGTCAATCTAAACTAATTCATCCTTCATAACTTAGACAATAAGTACGAGAGCCTAGCCCAGATTAACCCGACCAATCCTAAACGTTCCTCTCAGCATCTATTCTACTCGGTCATCGACTAACCTAATCTGGCTAACCAAAGATAACCTCAACTTTCTTTTAGTGAAATCGCAATGTTTTATTCAAGTTTTATTATTCGAGAGTTTTAATTGAAAAGTTTACGTCAACATACCTTTATTTTAGTTCCTTGTAGGCGTCTCTCCCCTTTTTATCTAGGCTTGAGACTAGCACTAGGATTGCTCCTAATGGCAGGGTTACCACCTTCCCTTCCATCTTCTTCTTTCTTCATCGGTCGTCAGCTAGCTGCATATACAGCACACGGATAACCTTCATTTTTTTAAGATTGTAGACTCGCGAGAAAATCTACATATTCAACTTAAATTCTCTTATACACTACTTGTAATGCTGTAATGTCCATAGGCGTATGTCGTTATTCCGTCCTCAGCAATAATTCTTTTATCGTCGTATGGTGTCAATGTAATTTTATTCACTTGTACTGTGGCAAGAGCATGCTGTCGCGACAGGATCAGATTCATGGGCGTTCTGGTAATTTCTCCGGTTTTAAGGCAGTCAGTATAGCTCTCGAACGTGACGTACTGCTTAATAGCACTACGTTTTATACCTTTAATCTTTTTTATCATTGAACCGTCGATATCTAGGGCATACATTTTAGGTCGTAGCCCTACAAAGCGTTGAATGATTTTACCATTAGCCTCATCTTTAAATTTCCCAAGTACCTTCTTGTTTAGAGGTGAATAGCATATATGGCTTGTAGGATAATCAGCAGTATCTTGGTGCTCAAGAAAACGTAGCTTATCCTGGTACACATCTTCAGTTGTAACACGATGAATGAACGAATCAGTGTCCATATACATAAGCTTCAGGTTTTCAGCTCCATAATACGGTAACAACACATCATAGTGATACCGGTACATTAATGTCTTGGAGATATCCAACACACTCATACCGATGTATATAGGCTTGTTGAACATGATCTGTCGGGAGGCCATATGTACAGCAGCTAGATTATCAGCATATATCGTCCTGTCGATAAACGTTGGCTTTGCAATTAACTTTTCCAGAGTCTTCTCATTTGTCACCAGTCGTATATCCATACGGTTACGCAGGTTCTCCATAGTTTTTCCGAACATAGCATTGTTGAACAATTTGTAGAGATCCTTCTCAAAATCATTTACAGCTTGTTGTCGTAGTCTGTTGTTAAATTCCACATACGGTTTTAACCATCGAGACTGTTGGAATTGTAGCACACGATGGATTTTTGTTAACCGTAGTCCATGACTAAGAGCTTGCTTCAAAGCCTTGTAATGCACTACATACTTCTTTCGAGGTCCTAGATGAGGTATCAGTTTCTTTGTAGATGCTTCCAATGGTTTCATACACTCTGGCAGGAAAGGTAGATCGTTGTGTAGATCGTGAAGTTCTGCAGGATACTCGATGTCGACTTCTAATATGTAGCCGAAAGGATCATCTTCTTGTAGTCTTTCTAAGTCAATTTTTTCAGGCGATACCCACTCAAATCCACCATAAGGGAGAGCGTGACACATTGCCCACCCATATTGGTTATTAGCGTCGTCATATGTGATAAATTGGGTTGGTCTCGACGGATCAAACGTCTCCATATATGTGTTATTAGCCTCTGCATACCGATGGGAAACTTGACATAAACCTCCTCTTATACCAGATTCCACCATGAGTAATTGATCATAATCCTGTAACAGTTCCAGCTTAATTCCAGTATACAGTAACATGGCGTCCCATGTAAGACCTGGAGAGGTAAAATAATGTGCAGGATCAACTTTGTGTGTTTTGAGGGTTTGCTCTCTGAACGTCTCAAAGACATCAGCTAGGAGAAGTACATCCGAAGTTAAGTAGAGATCGCTGTACTCTCCCAGGTTTCTCACATTAAACAGCTCCCATACATTTTTAGCATGATCGTAGTCAGCATCACTAATTTCTTCTTCATTTAATCTATTGTAGAAGGAGTCCTTAGGAGGTAAGCAGGTTTCGTTCAGGGCATCCCATGATGTAACAAAATCATATGGAAATACACCCTTACGGGTCATCAACTTCAATTTGTCTTCTCCAAAGTACTTTAGCGTTTCAGGATACGAGGTTAGATTTTTTACCAACTTATCCAAGCTTGTACTGAGGAACCGAAAACTATCTACAAACCGTAGCTTTATATCTCCAACATACTTGGAGAATGATATATAGCTTTCTTCAGAGCTAGGAATTACTTCCACACGTTCACTTGTACAACCCAGCTCCTTAACAATGAAGTGTGAGTCATATCCACTGAGGTTGTGCATGAAGACAGGGATATATTTAGGTGTTTTACAGGCTAAATTACATTCATTATGAAGACTTCCACGATATTCACCGCTGATGTGATCATGGTCGCGTACTTTATAGTTCTCTTCTGTAAAGGGTTTTCCACACAAGTAGCATACTGTAGAGGCGCTGAAATCCAACTGCTCTTGATCCGTAAGTTTCAGAGGCTTAGCAGATTTGTATATGTCCTCAATCATTTTTGCAAGAGATGTCAGGTACAGCATAAACTTCTGAGCAGCATCAGCACCACGATACACATAGGGTTGCTTAGGAAGACCAGTTTCCAGATGTCCAACGTTGGTTGATGGTTTAACGTAAACACAGAAGCTCATTGCTGTGTGCTCTTGATAAGGGGTTGTATAGGAAGTTTCAGGATTGGGTATACACGTATGGCATGGAGTGAGAATACTTTCAAAGTCTGCGTAGATGACGTAAGGTAGTTTCAACATCCTTTCAAAATTTTTAAACTGTACGATTGATTTGTCCTTTGTAGGCATAACTACCCTCGCAACACCATGTTGGTTACAGATTGATGTATGTTCCTGCAGTTTTTCCAGTACACTTCGTCCGTATCGATTGTCAAAATGTGTAAAGCACCGCTTACAGGTATATATCACTCCATCATGCTTAGTTTTCTGACGTCGAACGAGCTTCTCAAAATTCTTGATATATACATAGTGATGTTTTCCACTACTGTCATTCAATAGTAGGAGGTCACAGTGCTCAGCTAGTTCAATGTCAACAACCTTTATCGGATACACTTCATGCTTCTCATCCAGCCCGAAAACGTTAATAATCATCTTGTTAAGCTTCTCAAATTTAGGTATTTGAGAAAGTGGAGTAGGGTAAGAAACACAGCTGAAGTCGTACTTATCTTGAAGTTTCTTATATTTGCTCACCCGTTGTGCATCCTTCTCAACGAATTTGGCCAATACAGAGTACATGAAACATAGCTCATCAGTTAAATTCTGGATGTTAATGCAGGCTTTTCTTGCTTCAACAGAGGGAGGTAGGGGTATGTAGCTACTTCCTCGCAACGGGTTGTACTTGTTAATACGAAGGCGTACCCCTTCCACAGCAAGCAGGGCCCAATTGCTTCCCTTAAGCTGAGACTCATCCATTTCAGTAACCAATTTCTTCATTTTGGTTTCCAGCATAGAGTCCAGATCAGTTTCTAGGAAAACAGCTTGATTTCTGGTTTTAAATGTCTTGTCACAGGTTTCTCCGATACTGTTAACAAATCTACACTCAGCTAACAGATTAATTTTCAAACTCTTGTGAATACCAAGCTCTTTATGCACAGCCTGGATTATCCGCTGTTTTGCTTCATGCAGGTATATATTCAGGTCCTTAGTCGATTCACATCGTATAAAATACGATTTCAAACGTCCATGGAATGAAGTTTCATATTCTTTCATGTCACACTCCTCCATCGTAGATAACAACTCATGCTTTGTCGGCTCTAATCTACGTTTCTTCTCAGGTCTGTTTATTTCACACGCATCTTCGTGTCGACGACCCTTATAACTGTCTTTGAAGGCTACGTTACAATATTTACACTTGAAGAATTTTTTACAACGTAGCTCATGTCGTCTTTTATCATATCCACGGAGGAACTTCTTACAGCATTTACCACAAGAATATCCTGAGACACTAGGAATGATATCCTTATACGAGGACTTATTCATTTTTCTTCTTGATATAATAAGGTATTTACATTTCTTCAAGGAAATGTACGCCTTGATATCACTTAGAAAGCTGATTATTTTCTGAGAGAACAGCGATGTTAACACCTCAGAGATGATCAACAGAATGAATTTCAATGCTAGAGGATGCTCTATTTATAGAGGAAGCACGAACCTTTATGCATCAATTATATATCGTATTAACCCTTCTTCAAGGAAATGTACTCTTCTTCACATTGATAACACTTTAGATTATTTTCTGAGAGAACAGCGATGTTAACACCTCAGAGATGATCAACAGAATGAATTTCAATACTCAAGTTCGCTCTATTTATAGAGAAAGCACGAACCTTTTTTAATCAATTATATCCTGATTATTAATACTAAAAACGGTGATGAAGCGTGTAAGCTCTTATATATTTCAATTCGTGTTACACTGATGTTCGAGCGTCTCCGTATAGCTTCGTATGTTTAGAGAGAAAGTGTAAAGTATTGTGAAGATGTTATGTATTGTTCGGCTATAATCGTACAGATTCGGAGAGCTTGACTGGTGAAGGTGATGAACGATCCGTCAACCGAGCAGGAGGCAAGCAGTCCCTTCGCGCAACGAAACCTAGATGCAAATGAAAGAAAATCGTGTTAGATGAGAAACCACCCAGACATTCGCCTGCAGACCATGGAAAACCATGAAAAAATATGTCAGAGTGAGCGTCCAACGGAACTCGAACCAGGGACTCTAAAAGCACACGTGAAAGGTACAGATTATATAGAATGAAAGGAAATCGGTGACGATGAGAAACCGCTCCAGCATTCGCCTGCAGACCAGGGAAAACCTAAAAAATATGATGTCAGAGTGATCGACCAACAGGGAAATCAAACAAAAGACCTTAGAAACATATAGGTTAAGATGTAAATCAAATAAAAATGCAATAAAATCGTGATAGGTGAGAACCCACTCAGGCATTCGCCTGCAGGCCAGGGGAAACCATGAAAAAAATCAAAGGGACACCTCGTTAATAAAACCAAATTCGATCCTTCACGATCCGGGAATACGTATGATAAATTTAAAAGTGTGTGTAACGAAACTAATACAAATGCGGCCGATGAGCGGTTCTTTGCATTTTTTAAATTAATTACCTACCGATAAAAGCAAATGGAATATTTCCAAATGATGCTCTGCTCCCGTGGGAGGGCATGTGTAGTCTGGCCTTCGAACCAGTTATTCTTTTCGTGTGTGAATCTTTTTGGTGAAAAAGGAAACTGAAGGACGTTTAAAGGGAGTGGCCGTTTCCAATTTATCACTAAGTTTCACGTCGTCACAGTTAATTCGATATTCCCTCTAATATTGCCAATTTCAACACATTTTCATCCCAGATGTTAGACCATATGCTCCTAACTTCTCAAATAAAATAATGTTCACTTTCTCTATTATGTACTTACAGTAAGTACAGAAAGTATTATATTCCACCAAAAAATGCTATACCGAGATTTCGCGGGAATTCCTGTTTTCAGGTCCCTGAACAAAAAGAAAATTCCCACAACCACATAATTTGGTATTTAAGTTCAATATCTTCCAAAGATGCGGCACATATATTTACAAGAAAATCCCCCCATCCGAAAATACGTTTTATATTCCAACTTTTTGTTGTCCTTTACATTCTCAAAGATGTCTAACTATTTTGATTAAAATACCACATATTTTATATATAAATTTCGTATAACGTAGTACACAAAGGTATAGAACGTTTTTAAAAACACAATTCATTTGAACTAACGTCTTTTTCTGTGGCATTGGCCATTTCCTATATATAAGATTGTTGTCATCGTTTATAACGCTCTCAATATTATGGCCTATGACCTTTAGGGGATATCTCATTCTACTAAGCTATGATTGGACCCATTTCTGAGGTGGAGGCACCCAGCGTTCCGTCCGAGGGAGGGTGATGATGAGGATGGCGGTGGAACGAGAGGACCTACAGCTTTTACCGTGGACTCCGAACCACGTTGGGCCTTGGTGACACTTCACACGAGCAAGTCGGAGGTGAAGGTGTGGATAGGACCGCCAGAGCCTGGATTCGAAAGCCGGACCCTCAGTACGAGAGCGGGAAACGAAACCGCTGCGCTATATAACACTGTTGTTTTAAACATCTGACAAATGACTCGGTTTCCTCCATCCCCTTGTACCTATTCTCACGCGTGGTGTATAGATTGTCTCAGTAAGTATTCGTGACTATTACAATTATCGCCAAGTATTATTTTACAAAAAGATTGGCTTATTCTCTTAGTAAACATAGGACGAAATCGTTTTTTAAACAACTCTCCATTCGAGAGATATTTTTTGATTATTCCAGCAGAGAGAGAGAGAGAGAGGGAGAGAGAGAGAGATCGAGCCATATTTGTTTAAAAAGGCTTTCTTTCATTCACAGGAAATCTTCGAGAAAATTCGAGGAATTATTCAGTTGCACACCCTTGCTAAAATAGTTTGTATACCCTTTGAAGAATGTATACCTGGCTGGAGGAGTCTTGGAAATACCTCTGACGACAGGCTGTCGCCTGCACGGCATCTTGGACATTTATACATTAGGGAGGCTATTGTGCTTTAAAATGGGATAGCTATGTTTTAAGCTTTCCACAACAAATTTTTTCCGGATAATTAATATAAATTCTACATTAAAATTATTAATGATTAAGTTTTCAACTAAACGTATACTGTATAGATTCTGTACTTAAGCATTCGATTGTATCTTTGTCATTATTTAAATACTCACATACAAGAATTGCACGCATGATATCAAAAATTGTAGAAGTTTTTCCACCCTTATTTAATTTAATTCATGTATATACCCTATTATTTAGTGATTTTTTCAATAATTTCTGCCTCTCATGTCCATCATTCGTCAAAAAATCAGTGTACAATACGCATTTTTATACGTTTTAATGTTCGTTTATTTTTAAAACCGCTGCATTTGCCCGTAATTACGAGCAATAATTTTTTTTCAGATTTACTCCGATTTTAGCTTATAGAATCGAATTAGGAAATGTTTTAATAAATGTATTGTATTTTTAGGCGAAAAACAACGATCTGCTTCTGACTGTGTATAATTATAATCAAGTCCGATTTGTATTTAGTATAAAGATTGTTATATTTTCATTTTTAAGACTGCCTTTGCTAAAGATGTCTTGCAATCTATTTTTAAATTTCTTTTAAAACCAAAGCGAACGTTAACATCTATAATGGCTGTCTTCACGTGTCGGGAAGCTAACATGGCCGCTGTCATCTTTTAGAAGCGTACCTTTCATGTTGGCATCGGACGGGAGCGAGCACCTGGCGGGGAGGAGAAGGCTTGCGAAAGGCGGCTGAGGGGTGGCACCTGGAGGGAGAAAGGTAGGGATGAAAGACCGGCTTCATGAGCTGCTGAGAGTTAGTCCAGCCGCCAGTACGGCCCTGCACGCCGTAAGGTTCGGACCTATACGTAGTGGCATGCATATACCACCGCAGCGCTCGTCAGTGTCTTACGTAATTTAGTTTTTACGCTCACTATACCATTTAAATATACATTCATCTAAGAGATATAATATTCGTCAGGATGACAGATGTCCAAATATACATAACAAAGAAATTAGTTACTGATATAAATGTAATATCGTACGTTCACCATTTTATTTTTAATTACTTTTTTTATTTTATTCGGGGGATGAAATTTGTATTCATGTCACGGGATTCAATCCTAGTCCTCCAACCCGACTTGGAACAACAATCAATAACGGGCTACAATCCAAGGATATAATCGGTAATAATACAAATATTTTGATAAAGACCGTCAAATAAAAAGGCCTGTAAACGTATGTATTTCCCCTCACTTCCCCTCTTACTCCACTCCGCAGTAGAAAAAGAATACCGTTTCGAGCACACAAAGGATATGACGCCATCTGATAAGGTTCTTTGATCTATGCCGACAAGCACCGCCCCCTCCTTTGAGGCCTCACATGCCGCCCTGGCCGCACGTGCCACTAGCCACGCCCCTCCCCCATGTAGTCTGGTCACGTGCTGGCGGCCACCCCTCCCCCACCCCTTCCCTTGTGACCTCACCCTTAAAAGCTACTGGACACCCGATCCCCCTACCCCATCCTTTCTAATCCTATCCCGTACACTGGGCACGCCCTCTCTTTGTGCTCTAGTCCCACACTGGCCTCGGTATTGGAGTAGAGCAGAGAGGAGGGGTATCATGCTCCAGTAGCTTTTAAGGGTGAAACCACAAAGGTTAAGTGTTTTCACGTGTGCTATTCTTTCACCGCAAAACAGAGACACAGGACAATGCATTATTGTTCTCATCGTAAATGGCGGTGTCGGAATAGCAAAAAGCGGGGGTGGGAGGCGGCGGCATAGAAGAAAGGAACTTATCAGTGGTTGACATCGGCTTTGAAGCTGCGAAACGGTATTCTTTTTCTACTGCGGGGTGGGGGAAGAGGGGAAGTGAGGGGAAATACATACGTTTACAGGCCTTTTTATTTGACGGTCTTTATCAAAATATTTGTATTATTACCGATTATATCCTTGGATTGTAGCCCGTTATTGATTGTTGTTCCAAGTCGGGTTGGAGGACTAGGATTGAATCCCGTGACATGAATACAAATTTCATCCCCCGAATAAAATAAAAAAAGTAATTAAAAATAAAATGGTGAACGTACGATATTACATTTATATCAGTAACTAATTTCTTTGTTATGTATATTTGGACATCTGTCATCCTGACGAATATTATATCTCTTAGATGAATGTATATTTAAATGGTATAGTGAGCGTAAAAACTAAATTACGTAAGACACTGACGAGCGCTGCGGTGGTATATGCATGCCACTACGTATAGGTCCGAACCTTACGGCGTGCAGGGCCGTACTGGCGGCTGGACTAACTCTCAGCAGCTCATGAAGCCGGTCTTTCATCCCTACCTTTCTCCCTCCAGGTGCCACCCCTCAGCCGCCTTTCGCAAGCCTTCTCCTCCCCGCCAGGTGCTCGCTCCCGTCCGATGCCAACATGAAAGGTACGCTTCTAAAAGATGACAGCGGCCATGTTAGCTTCCCGACACGTGAAGACAGCCATTATAGATGTTAACGTTCGCTTTGGTTTTAAAAGAAATTTAAAAATAGATTGCAAGACATCTTTAGCAAAGGCAGTCTTAAAAATGAAAATATAACAATCTTTATACTAAATACAAATCGGACTTGATTATAATTATACACAGTCAGAAGCAGATCGTTGTTTTTCGCCTAAAAATACAATACATTTATTAAAACATTTCCTAATTCGATTCTATAAGCTAAAATCGGAGTAAATCTGAAAAAAAATTATTGCTCGTAATTACGGGCAAATGCAGCGGTTTTAAAAATAAACGAACATTAAAACGTATAAAAATGCGTATTGTACACTGATTTTTTGACGAATGATGGACATGAGAGGCAGAAATTATTGAAAAAATCACTAAATAATAGGGTATATACATGAATTAAATTAAATAAGGGTGGAAAAACTTCTACAATTTTTGATATCATGCGTGCAATTCTTGTATGTGAGTATTTAAATAATGACAAAGATACAATCGAATGCTTAAGTACAGAATCTATACAGTATACGTTTAGTTGAAAACTTAATCATTAATAATTTTAATGTAGAATTTATATTAATTATCCGGAAAAAATTTGTTGTGGAAAGCTTAAAACATAGCTATCCCATTTTAAAGCACAATAGCCTCCCTAATGTATAAATGTCCAAGATGCCGTGCAGGCGACAGCCTGTCGTCAGAGGTATTTCCAAGACTCCTCCAGCCAGGTATACATTCTTCAAAGGGTATACAAACTATTTTAGCAAGGGTGTGCAACTGAATAATTCCTCGAATTTTCTCGAAGATTTCCTGTGAATGAAAGAAAGCCTTTTTAAACAAATATGGCTCGATCTCTCTCTCCCTCTCTCTCTCTCTGCTGGAATAATCAAAAAATATCTCTCGAATGGAGAGTTGTTTAAAAAACGATTTCGTCCTATGTTTACTAAGAGAATAAGCCAATCTTTTTGTAAAATAATACCTGGCGATAATTGTAATATTCACGAATACTTACTGAGACAATCTATACACCACGCGTGAGAATAGGTACAAGGGGATGGAGGAAACCGAGTCATTTGTCAGATGTTTAAAACAACAGTGTTATATAGCGCAGCGGTTTCGTTTCCCGCTCTCGTACCGAGGGTCCGGCTTTCGAATCCAGGCTCTGGCGGTCCTATCCACACCTTCACCTCCGACTTGCTCGTGTGAAGTGTCACCAAGGCCCAACGTGGTTCGGAGTCCACGGTAAAAGCTGTAGGTCCTCTCGTTCCACCGCCATCCTCGTCATCACCCTCCCTCGGACGCAACGCTGGGTGCCTCCACCTCAGAAATGGGTCCAATCATAGCTTAGTAGAATGAGATATCCCCTAATGGTCATAGGCCATAATATTGGGAGCGTTATAAACGATGACAACAATCTTATATATAGGAAATGGCCAATGCCACAGAAAAAGACGTTATTTCAAATGAATTGTGTTTTTAAAAACGTACTATACCTTTGTGTACTACGTTATACGAAATTTATATATAAAATATGTGGTATTTTAATCAAAATAGTTAGACATCTTTGAGAATGTAAAAGACAACAAAAATTTGGAATATAAAAAGTATTTTCGGATGGGGGGATTTTCTTGTAAATATATGTGCCGCATCTTTGGAAGATATTGAACTTAAATACCAAACTATGTGGTTGTGGGAATTTTCTTTTTGTTCAGGGACCTGAAAACATGAATTCCCGGGAAATCTCGGTATAGCATTTTTTGGTGGAATATAATACTTTCTGTACTTACTGTAAGTACATAATAGAGAAAGTGAACATTATTTTATTTGAGAAGTTAGGAGCATGTGGTCTAACATCTGGGATGAAAATGTGTTGAAATTGGCAATATTAGAGGGAATATCGAATTAACTGTGACGACGTGAAACTTAGTGATAAATTGGAAACGGCCACTCCCTTTAAACGTCCTTCAGTTTCCTTTTCACCAAAAAGATTCACACACGAAAAGAATAACTGGTTCGAAGGCCAGACTACACATGCCCTCCCACGGGAGCAGAGCATCATTTGGAAATATTCCATTTGCTTTTATCGGTAGGTAATTAATTTAAAAAATGCAAAGAACCGCTCATCGGCCGCATTTGTATTAGTTTCGTTACACACACTTTTAAATTTATCATACGTATTCCCGGATCGTGAAGGATCGAATTTGGTTTTATTAACGAGGTGTCCCTTTAATTTTTTTCATGGTTTCCCCTGGCCTGCAGGCGAATGCCTGAGTGGGTTCTCATCTATCACGATTTTATTGCATTTTTATTTGATTTACATCTTAACCCATATGTTTCTAAGGTCTTTTGTTTGATTTCCCTGTTGGTCGATCACTCTGACATCATATTTTTTAGGTTTTCCCTGGTCTGCAGGCGAATGCTGGAGTGGTTTCTTATCTTCACCGATATCCTGTCATTCTATATAATCTGTACCTTTCACGTGTGCTTTTAGAGTCCCTGGTTCGAGTTCCGTTGGACGCTCACTCTGACATATTTTTTCATGGTTTTCCATGGTCTGCAGGCGAATGTCTGGGTGGTTTCTCATCTAACACGATTTTCTTTCATTTGCATCTAGGTTTCGTTGCGCGAAGGGACTGCTTGCCTCCTGCTCGGTTGACGGATCGTTCATCACCTTCACCAGTCAAGCTCTCCGAATCTGTACGATTATAGCCGAACAATACATAACATCTTCACAATACTTTACACTTTCTCTCTAAACATACGAAGCTATACGGAGACGCTCGAACATCAGTGTAACACGAATTGAAATATATAAGAGCTTACACGCTTCATCACCGTTTTTAGTATTAATAATCAGGATATAATTGATTAAAAAAGGTTCGTGCTTTCTCTATAAATAGAGCGAACTTGAGTATTGAAATTCATTCTGTTGATCATCTCTGAGGTGTTAACATCGCTGTTCTCTCAGAAAATAATCTAAAGTGTTATCAATGTGAAGAAGAGTACATTTCCTTGAAGAAGGGTTAATACGATATATAATTGATGCATAAAGGTTCGTGCTTCCTCTATAAATAGAGCATCCTCTAGCATTGAAATTCATTCTGTTGATCATCTCTGAGGTGTTAACATCGCTGTTCTCTCAGAAAATAATCAGCTTTCTAAGTGATATCAAGGCGTACATTTCCTTGAAGAAATGTAAATACCTTATTATATCAAGAAGAAAAATGAATAAGTCCTCGTATAAGGATATCATTCCTAGTGTCTCAGGATATTCTTGTGGTAAATGCTGTAAGAAGTTCCTCCGTGGATATGATAAAAGACGACATGAGCTACTTTGTAAAAAACTCTTCAAGTGTAAATATTGTAACGTAGCCTTCAAAGACAGTTATAAGGGTCGTCGACACGAAGATGCGTGTGAAATAAACAGACCTGAGAAGAAACGTAGATTAGAGCCGACAAAGCATGAGTTGTTATCTACGATGGAGGAGTGTGACATGAAAGAATATGAAACTTCATTCCATGGACGTTTGAAATCGTATTTTATACGATGTGAATCGACTAAGGACCTGAATATATACCTGCATGAAGCAAAACAGCGGATAATCCAGGCTGTGCATAAAGAGCTTGGTATTCACAAGAGTTTGAAAATTAATCTGTTAGCTGAGTGTAGATTTGTTAACAGTATCGGAGAAACCTGTGACAAGACATTTAAAACCAGAAATCAAGCTGTTTTCCTAGAAACTGATCTGGACTCTATGCTGGAAACCAAAATGAAGAAATTGGTTACTGAAATGGATGAGTCTCAGCTTAAGGGAAGCAATTGGGCCCTGCTTGCTGTGGAAGGGGTACGCCTTCGTATTAACAAGTACAACCCGTTGCGAGGAAGTAGCTACATACCCCTACCTCCCTCTGTTGAAGCAAGAAAAGCCTGCATTAACATCCAGAATTTAACTGATGAGCTATGTTTCATGTACTCTGTATTGGCCAAATTCGTTGAGAAGGATGCACAACGGGTGAGCAAATATAAGAAACTTCAAGATAAGTACGACTTCAGCTGTGTTTCTTACCCTACTCCACTTTCTCAAATACCTAAATTTGAGAAGCTTAACAAGATGTCTATTAACGTTTTCGGGCTGGATGAGAAGCATGAAGTGTATCCGATAAAGGTTGTTGACATTGAACTAGCTGAGCACTGTGACCTCCTACTATTGAATGACAGTAGTGGAAAACATCACTATGTATATATCAAGAATTTTGAGAAGCTCGTTCGACGTCAGAAAACTAAGCATGATGGAGTGATATATACCTGTAAGCGGTGCTTTACACATTTTGACAATCGATACGGACGAAGTGTACTGGAAAAACTGCAGGAACATACATCAATCTGTAACCAACATGGTGTTGCGAGGGTAGTTATGCCTACAAAGGACAAATCAATCGTACAGTTTAAAAATTTTGAAAGGATGTTGAAACTACCTTACGTCATCTACGCAGACTTTGAAAGTATTCTCACTCCATGCCATACGTGTATACCCAATCCTGAAACTTCCTATACAACCCCTTATCAAGAGCACACAGCAATGAGCTTCTGTGTTTACGTTAAACCATCAACCAACGTTGGACATCTGGAAACTGGTCTTCCTAAGCAACCCTATGTGTATCGTGGTGCTGATGCTGCTCAGAAGTTTATGCTGTACCTGACATCTCTTGCAAAAATGATTGAGGACATATACAAATCTGCTAAGCCTCTGAAACTTACGGATCAAGAGCAGTTGGATTTCAGCGCCTCTACAGTATGCTACTTGTGTGGAAAACCCTTTACAGAAGAGAACTATAAAGTACGCGACCATGATCACATCAGCGGTGAATATCGTGGAAGTCTTCATAATGAATGTAATTTAGCCTGTAAAACACCTAAATATATCCGTCTTCATGCACAACCTCAGTGGATATGACTCACACTTTATTGTTAAGGAGCTGGGTTGTACAAGTGAACGTGTGGAAGTAATTCCTAGCTCTGAAGAAAGCTATATATCATTCTCCAAGTATGTTGGAGATATAAAGCTACGGTTTGTAGATAGTTTTCGGTTCCTCAGTACAAGCTTGGATAAGTTGGTAAAAAATCTAACCTCGTATCCTGAAACGCTAAAGTACTTTGGAGAAGACAAATTGAAGTTGATGACCCGTAAGGGTGTATTTCCATATGATTTTGTTACATCATAGGATGCCCTGAACGAAACCTGCTTACCTCCTAAGGACTCCTTCTACAATAGATTAAATGAAGAAGAAATTAGTGATGCTGACTACGATCATGCTAAAATGTATGGGAGCTGTTTAATGTGAGAAACCTGGGAGAGTACAGCGATCTCTACTTAACTTCGGATGTACTTCTCCTAGCTGATGTCTTTGAGACGTTCAGAGAGCAAACCCTCAAAACACACAAAGTTGATCCTGCACATTATTTTACCTCTCCAGGTCTTACATGGGACGCCATGTTACTGTATACTGGAATTAAGCTGGAACTGTTACAGGATTATGATCAATTACTCATGGTGGAATCTGGTATAAGAGGAGGTTTATGTCAAGTTTCCCATCGGTATGCAGAGGCTAATAACACATATATGGAGACGTTTGATCCGTCGAGACCAACCCAATTTATCACATATGACGACGCTAATAACCAATATGGGTGGGAAATGTGTCACGCTCTCCCTTATGGTGGATTTGAGTGGGTATCGCCTGAAAAAATTGACTTAGAAAGACTACAAGAAGATGATCCTTTCGGCTACATATTAGAAGTCGACATCGAGTATCCTGCAGAACTTCACGATCTACACAACGATCTACCTTTCCTGCCAGAGTGTATGAAACCATTGGAAGCATCTACAAAGAAACTGATACCTCATCTAGGACCTCGAAAGAAGTATGTAGTGCATTACAAGGCTTTGAAGCAAGCTCTTAGTCATGGACTACGGTTAACAAAAATCCATCGTGTGCTACAATTCCAACAGTCTCGATGGTTAAAACCGTATGTGGAATTTAACAACAGACTACGACAACAAGCTGTAAATGATTTTGAGAAGGATCTCTACAAATTGTTCAACAATGCTATGTTCGGAAAAACTATGGAGAACCTGCGTAACCGTATGGATATACGACTGGTGACAAATGAGAAGACTCTGGAAAAGTTAATTGCAAAGCCAACGTTTATCGACAGGACGATATATGCTGATAATCTAGCTGCTGTACATATGGCCTCCCGACAGATCATGTTCAACAAGCCTATATACATCGGTATGAGTGTGTTGGATATCTCCAAGACATTAATGTACCGGTATCACTATGATGTGTTGTTACCGTATTATGGAGCTGAAAACCTGAAGCTTATGTATATGGACACTGATTCGTTCATTCATCGTGTTACAACTGAAGATGTGTACCAGGATAAGCTACGTTTTCTTGAGCACCTAGATACTGCTGATTATCCTACAAGCCATATATGCTATTCACCTCTAAACAAGAAGGTACTTGGGAAATTTAAAGATGAGGCTAATGGTAAAATCATTCAACGCTTTGTAGGGCTACGACCTAAAATGTATGCCCTAGATATCGACGGTTCAATGATAAAAAAGATTAAAGGTATAAAACGTAGTGCTATTAAGCAGTACGTCACGTTCGAGAGCTATACTGACTGCCTTAAAACCGGAGAAATTACCAGAACGCCCATGAATCTGATCCTGTCGCGACAGCATGCTCTTGCCACAGTACAAGTGAATAAAATTACATTGACACCATACGACGATAAAAGAATTATTGCTGAGGACGGAATAACGACATACGCCTATGGACATTACAGCATTACAAGTAGTGTATAAGAGAATTTAAGTTGAATATGAAGATTTTCTCGCGAGTCTACAATCTTAAAAAAATGAAGGTTATCCGTGTGCTGTATATGCAGCTAGCTGACGACCTATGAAGAAAGAAGAAGATGGAAGGGAAGGTGGTAACCCTGCCATTAGGAGCAATCCTAGTGCTAGTCTCAAGCCTAGATAAAAAGGGGAGAGACGCCTACAAGGAACTAACATAAAGGTATGTTGACGTAAACTTTTCAATTAAAACTCTCGAATAATAAAACCTGAATAAAACATTGCAATTTCACTAAAAGAAAGTTGAGGTTATCTTTGGTTAGCCAGATTAGGTTAGTCGATGACCGAGTAGAATAGATGCTGAGAGGAACGTTTAGGATTGGTCGGGTTAATCTGGGCTAGGCTCTCGTACTTATTGTCTAAGTTATGAAGGATGAATTAGTTTAGATTGACTTAGCAATAGATTGGTTACGTGTTGTTCTTACGTTTTGTTACTTGGTTACATGCTTGGTACGTGTTGTTACATAGCGTGATGAGACTGTTACATAGCGTGATTCCTTTGTTACATAGCGTGATGAGCTTCTTACATAGCGTGTTCCTTTGTTACATAGCGCGATTCCTTTGTTACATAGCGTGATTCCTTTGTTACATAGCGTGATTCCTTTGTTACACAGCGTGATTCCTTTGTTACATAGCGTGATTCCTTTGTTACATAGCGTGATTCCTTTGTTACATAGCGTGATTCCTTTGTTACATAGCGTGATTCCTTTGTTACATAGCGTGATTCCTTTGTTACATAGCGTGATTCCTTTGTTACATAGCGTGATTCCTTTGTTACATAGCGTGATCATGTTGTTACATAGCGTGATTCCTTTGTTACGTGGTGTTACGTCTTGACACGTGGTTACCTCTCCTCGGTTCGCTATCTCGCTCATATAAAACGCCATATTCTACCCTTCAAGTCCTGTTTAGTATAACATCTTTCCTTGTATTCCCTATCTCTCTCGTATAAAGCGTATCCCTCCCTCCTTTAGCATCTGACTAGCCTAGCATCAGCCCTCGTATTCCCTATCTCTCCCCTATAAACGCATTTTCCTCCTTGAACTGTCGCATCTACCCTCGTTTTCCCTATCCTTTCCCATATAAGCGCAAAAGTGGCCCTAGCTTCTGTCTATCATACCGCCTGCCCCCGTCTTCCATATATTCCTCATATAAATGTATACCGTACTCCTTAACCTCTGTCTGCACTAGCACCTCCCCTCGCATACCCTATCTCTGTCGTATAAAGCATATCTCTCCCTCCTTCAGTCCCTGCTCTACCTCAGAACTCTCCTCGTTTTCCCTATCTCTCCCATATAAACGCATTTTTTCCTCCTTGAAGGTTCTCTCAACCTAGCATATACCCTCGTTTTCCTCGTCTCTTCATATAAAAAGTCATACTCTACCCTTCAAACCCTGAATAGTCTGGTACCTCTCCACGTATCCCCTATCTCTCCTGTAAATATGTTCATATTCCCCCTGCTTCAGCATCTGTCTATCCTAGCCTCTGTTCACGTTTTCCTTATCTTTCCCATATAAATGCATATTCCATATCTCAACCCCTATCTAGTCCAACACTTCTCCTCGTATTCCCCGTATCTCTCATATAAAACACATCCCCAGTCCTTCAACCCATGACTTGGCCTAGCATCGATCCTCGTAGTCCCTATCTTCCCCATATAAACGCATTTTCCACCGCATATACCCTCGTTTTCCCTATCCTTTCCCATATAAACGCAAAAAAAGTGCGCCAGGTCTGTCCTATATACCCTACTTACTGTGTCATCGAAAACAAACCCAGTGGTATGGATACGTGAATTTCGTTCAGAATCTACTCAACGAAACAGTAAATAAAGTGACAGGATACAAACCATGTGAACTTAAATTAGGAAACAAGATAAATACAATATGTAAGAAAATTCCAGAAGCCATTCCAGATGAGCACTCGATACCACAAAGGGAAGAAGAGATGTTCCGACAAGCATTCGAAAGGATAAAAAAGTCATAAAAAGAAAAAGGAAGCATGAAGAGAAAAAAAAGAATGGAAGATCAAAATAGGAGATTTAGTTCTGGTTAAAACTAAGAAATTGTCTGATAAGGCAAATAAACTTTATTGGCGAATGTTTCTAAAATATCATGGACAATATGAAGTTGTTGAAGTATATGGAACAAATACATATGAATTATGTAACCCAGCAACCCAAGAAACCATTGGAAAGTTCCATATTGAGATGCTGAAACAATACAACATTGAGGATAAAGATGAAATAGAAGACCAAGAAGATGAAATGTAGATTTAGCATAAGTAGAGCTGAACTGCTGATCAAAGTATTGGAATGTAAGAGGGTTAATTATGTATATATGTCATAAGACAGGATAAATAAATGCAGGACAGAAATAAATGTTTAAAGGGGAAAAAGAACATTTTCTTAGTAAACTGTAACCACATTTGAAATGAAGCATGTAATAATGATAATTTAATGTCATATTAAAGTAAAGTATGTAGATCTAATTCAAAGAATATTGTGAATATAAAGTACAAAACAATAAAAAAAACGGTAAAGATAATTAAAGCAAAACACTTATGTAGCACACAGATAATGTAAAATTATGTCTAGAATTAAGAGATGTAAATATATTTGTGTAGAGGATGAATATATTGGTAAATATGTTCAATAATTATAAAATGAACCAGGGTGAAAATCTTGAGTGTATAAATTTTTATGTCAATAACCTAAGAAAGTATAACCATTTTGTAATAGTGACCTAAATAGTTCAGGGTACAGTATTTGCTGTATAAAAAACTTGTAATGTCAGATGTAAGTATATAAACACATTAGACCCGAGCCAGTGAATAGTGGCGAGAGAAAGGCAAGATGTATAACGTGTGTTAATGCGTGTGCAGTGTTACGTGCAAGTGATAAATACCGTGTGTTACAAGATTCAGCAGACTAGAAACCCAATTATAAAATTTCCAAAAAAAGTTGTAAATATTTATAATTATGTTTCTAGTGGGGCATATGAGACAGTATTTTATATCACAACACTGTGAATGCCAGGGTGATTGTAGTGTAAATTAACATTGTTGTATGACAATGATTTTGTATGTTTGTTAGCCATAAGCATTGCTAGGAAATAAGTTTACACGGCCTCACTGAAACTGACAATAAGAGTGGATAACAATGAAGCGATGGGGTGAGTTGTTTATTAATTAGAAGAGACAAACAAATGACGTCAGGGTAGCGTGCCTTTCTTTAGAAATGGAGGGAATATCTTCCCTAGAGCATATGTGTTTGTAATTTTTATTGGCTTATAAACAGAAGCTAATGTTGGCGCGATTTATTAACCAATAGCAGCTCTATTATAATGTTTAGGCATATCAGGGTGAGGGAATATAAATTCTTGAGCTAAAGTTAGGTATCGCGCAGTTCAACAGAATCATTCACGAGGTAAACGTTGCGCAGTTCTAAGAAATCTCTCTCGCGAGTTACACGTCAGGCAGTTCTAAGGAAGCATTCACGAAGTACACGTTACGCAATTGTACAGAATCTCTCGCGTCGTAAAGTTAGTTATAAAATGTGAAATACGCGAATTAATAATGCGCGGCAAATATGTGATTGTAGTTACATTCGAAAATATAACAGTTTCAGTCAGGCGTGTATCAAGATTAAATATGTGAAATTAATAAAGTGTGACGGCAATAAAAGTGTAAAAACAAATTCTTTTATCAGTGTTATCTTTCAGTAACAACTCCTTTCCGTTTACACGCCCTGCTCAAGAGTTATTTGCTCGACTGAGTAATAATAGCTAGTCGGAGGACAAAGAACCCAAAATTTAAAACAGTAAAACAATAACAGGCGCTTAGCAAATAAGATAACACGAACAGATTACTGCGACAAGCTTTAAAATAATTATAATCAGCACTCCATAGGAAATTCAAATACACACCAAAAGCGTAGTCGTAATCAGATACTGCATTCTCAAGCGAGAGCTGTCTAAAGACTGTCACTCCCACCGCCTTTTCGTAAACCACGCTTTGCGATGAATATAATTCCCTAAGAATGTCAATTCATTTGTTAACAGGAGAACTTTTAATGTTAGCACAGGCAGAAGTCAGAAGCTTTCGAACACTTCACTATTGCTACTCCCCATGTATCATAACGAAATGTGTGCTGTGGCTATTTCTGAAAAGGTTTATTTGGACTAAAATGTAGCATAATATAGAAAACTAAGCGTTCGTAGGAGTAGTTTGTATGCCCACTAATAAACCCCAGAATGTAAAGAAAGTCTTGTGAATGTAACACATCAGATTCTTTCTTTTATTTATTTCTTCCTCTTTTGCTTCGAAATAGCTCGTTACTGTGACTTCGACAAGCATTTTAATGTTGTGTCCGCAATTTACAGGTAACTACAACCATACTGCTCGATTTGATATATGAAAAACATTTGCCAATCATTTGAAGGCAAAAATTCATCGTAGAAAGGAGAATTACTTTTTAAATGGACTGTATGATATTCTCGTAGGAGTCGCAGTTCTACTCGCGTTATAGCATTGAACACCGCAACAACTATTTTCTTTCATATATCTCTCTCTGTAGGATATTTAAACATCGTTTTTTTCTACGTGAAATAGCGAATGTATTCAATTCTTTATATAGACTACTTTTGTAAGCTCTATGGGGTAGCCAACCGTTAATACCTTAAAGAAAAAATTTATAATCGGTTTTCGTCCAATTACAGAGACTTGTGGTAGCGATAACTCTTTATGAATAAAGCATATCGCTAGATTGGTGCATACGACCGTCCATTGTTAACTCTGAAGGTTAGTTTTTATTCCTCCACTAAAAAACAGAGAGAGAGAGAGAGAGAGAGAGAGAGAGCTATAGCAGCGTCCATATATCAGTCGTATACTATAACAGACAGTGTTCTGAGAAACCCCAATATTCAGGAGCTTAAATTGAGTAAAAAGGACCTACACACGGACCCTCTGTATGCCAGACGAGGAGAACCCTACGTTAGTGGAAGAACTACCCAAGTCAGTAGTGGGGATTTAGAGAAACAGAAAACTTAATATGCAAGTAAGTGGCATAAATCAATCAACCTGTTAAAATAAATCAACCTGACCCCTTACCCGCATTCCAGGGCGCGATTCCGACAATGGTGGATGGCATTAAGTTTATATTGTTTGGTGAACAATGGATGACGCGTGTCATGGTGCGCACCAGGTATTTAGAACCCTCTGTTCCTCGAGCACACCATGAATCCTATCATCCATTGTCCGATGGACAAAGCAAATTAATGAATCCCTATTGTGGAGATCGTGTCTAGGAATGCGGGGGAAGGGGGAGGAAAGTGGAGTGATGTATTAATTAGCGTAAATACATACATATGTATGCTGGCTTCCCAAATCCCTACTACTGTGTCTTCTTCCCCTCTGCCATACTTTTGTCATAAAAGTACCATGAATTGGGGCTCTCAGGACACTTTCCAGGTTGTTCGTTAGCATCAGTAGACATATAGTGGCTGAGGGTGGCAAAGATGGCCTTTTTGGTTTCATGAATTTTAGGAATGTTCTGTGCAATAGCATTTCTATAATGATTTGTTAGTGTGGTGGCTATAGCATAGGTGAGTGTACTACAGCCACGCCCACATAAATTCACACTTTTAGCTTTCCAGGTGTGCACTGTTTGCTTTAGATAAATGCCTATTCTATGGCCACATGATTGATGCATTCTTCCTTTTCCAAAAGAGTGGTTTCATAAACATTTTCATTGACTAAATAATTGCGAGTTTTATAGTCACCATCGGATAGAATTGTTGTGTTACGTATGTGAAAGTCAGAAATGGAGCGTTTCCACAGAATATCATCATCAGCAGCTTCCATTGATGCAGAAGAGCCATCATAATTCTTATTTCATTCACTACTAGATGTATGCCCCTCATACCATATACTGAATTCTGCTGAATCTGCATCAAACTCATTGAAAGCAGGGATACACATTGCACGGTATTTTGACATAAAATTAGTAGTTAAGGACTGGGCGAGTAGGTAAATCAATTAATATGCCAATACTATAATTAGATGCGAATCCGCGCTTGTGTTACATTACATCGTATGAAACTGCAACATCAATCACTTCTGTATTAGTTATACCGTTTAAAGTTTCATATTCCCCGCACAATTTCTCTGGATTGGTGAAGGGTATTTTCTTTTACAATTTAGCAATCGAATACTATAGCTGCCACGTGCTTTGTGAGTCTTGGAATCCATACAAGACAAAGCTTGTATGGCACAGAATATCTCCAGCCCTCTGTGTCCTGTTCCTAATCCTAGGAAAGCTTCAACGCCTCTAGTGTTAATTTCAAAATGTGGTCTCTGTGATTTATACTTAGTTTGACGAGGGCTGCTGTAAGTTTGAGTTAGGCAAAGTCCACAGCTATTGCACTTTACTCGCAGCTTATGTGCAAAACCATTTCTCTACCTCACTTGTACAGTTAGAGCTGACCCAGAACATTCATTGCACTTCATTTGTTCACAAGTACACACACAAGGAGTCTGTGTGTACCAAAATGTATTCACCATTGTTGACTGCTGTGTTTACTGGCTTGAAACATTCAAACAGCTTTATCTTATCCTGGCTTTTGTTTAAAAGTTTACCTGAAGATGTTCCTGGGTGCACACTGCTGGAGAAATACTCAGGTTCAAATTCAGCCACCGCAGTGTCCCCAATGAGCCAAAGTAACACTTGGAGTTTCCTCTAGTTTCTTACCCCATCTTGCTTCTACTCGCTTCAGTACTCTGGATTTACATTTCTGATGGCTGTTATCGGCTTACACCAACGGAACTTATAGTATGCATTATCACCACAAGGAAAAAAATATCACAAACCACGTGTGGAAAGCAACAACTACAACTATTTATGTCAATGTTTACAAACACATCAGTAGAGCTAGTTAGTACAACGAACATCATCATCAATGTTTATATTTTATTTGTTGCATTTTGAGTATTGTACACATGAAACAGTGTGCCTAGCATCAAAACTCTATCACAAACACGGACAGTCACGTGAATACATTCAGTAGCACATGGTTACAAACACACGCACACACACAGATACACGAGTACATAAGATACACATGAATGTATATACAGACACCCTGACACATGGATACTCATGGACAGACAGACAGACATGAACGCCTACAAACACCTTCTGAAACGCACGGACAAGCACGAACACATATACAAACATACATTAATAACACGAGCTCACACACACGCGCAAACATATGCATAGATACACGCACACATACGATCACCTCCCCTAAACACATGGACAGACACGCTAAAACACTTGAACACACACACCTGCACACACTCACACACACGCAAACACATACACACTAACACACAAAAATACACGGATACACGAACATATACGGAGACCTCCCTCCAAACACACGGATATGCACGAAGATACACGAATATGTACGAAGACACACCAATACACACAAACACACAGGTATCTATGGAGACAGACGAACACATATACAAACATACACGAATACACGCACATACATCCGCATACAAACACACATGCATATACATACACACATGCGCATACGTACTGCATATACTTAAAGTATTCGTGTTAACATTGAAAGAAAAAGTACAGAAACCTGTACAGCATTTGATCAGAAATCACGTGGCCTTCTAATAGGTTCGTGGCCCCTACTATAAATAGGGTCCTTTCGGTGCTGGTCCTATTCAACTAATTCTATCTAGTCACAACTATTCCAGCATTCAACTATGTGCTAACAAGCGGGCACTACCCGGAATGGTGGAAGCTGACCACTGTAGTTCACTTACCCAGAAAGGGGAAAATCTATCAAACCCGTACAGCTACAGACCAATTAATTTCCTGAGCACACTAGATAAACTTCTCGAAAAGTAATACCCACACGCATCAATATCCACTTAAATAAGAAAAATATCCTAACTCCTGAACAGTTTGCTCTCCGAACATAACATCTAACAACCCTACAATTAATTAGAGCAACTGAAAGCATCACCTACGGTTTGAACATAAACAAATGAACAGGTGCACTCTTGCTCGACGTTGAACGAGCATTCGACAGAGTATGGCACGCTGGCCATTGAAGAAGCACATACTACAAATACGGGGTAAAGCCAACGCCCAATTAGGCAGGCTCTACCCAATCATCAACATGGTCTCCCAATTAAACCTTAAAATGGGCCTCACACTATACAAATCGCTGATCCGCCCAATCTTCACCTACGCTGCGCCAGTATGGAGATATGCCGCCAAAACATACATTAAAATATTACAATATTTCCAAAATAAAATACCAGCAATGATAGCCAAAGCATCTTACATAGCTCCATCTGATATATTACATGAAGAGCTTAAAATGCACACACTAGAAGAATTCATTAGGAAGCTTACATACTGTCGCATCCATGGATGGTTGGACATAGGGGGAATAGCAGTTTCAGGGTAGACTTCTCAAGCTTGGCTTAATTTTAATTACTTGGTTTATTAAACTTAGATATCTGCAATGTTGAGTTTACATTGAAAAGGGGGAACAAAGCTAGAGTACATGTAGGATCTTACCTTGAAGCACTTGTGTGTGATGTGGACGGACCTGTGAACCCATCGTCGAAGATAGCAGATTAGGATGCTGACGGGCAGCGATTCGACCCTGTCTAGCATGTGTCGGTCTCCCCTGAGCGGCGCTCATGCGCTTGCTTAAATAGACAAGAACCGACTCAATCTTAATGCCGTCTATATCCTGTTTGTGGTAAGCCGACGCCATACTTTTAAGTACGATTGAGCGGAAACACGTGATCGGTTTCATGTTGCAAAAGGCAACAATATTCTAAGAATTTCCATGGGAAATGACGCAAATGAAAAATCCGTTGGGCCAAACCTAGGAAATGAGATAGCCCACATACGTCCTGTCACGTACACATCTTAAGAAAGTTGCTTAAGGCAGAAAATGTAAAATATAATTCTATCAGAATTTAGAAAAATGAGCCATGTTAATGTTAAGACCCAAATTAATGTAAAATAAAAGAGTCCGTCTAACATCACATGCGACATTACTCCCCTGCTATAAGATGAGACCACCTGGTGGCATTAAAAACGATAAAAACAAATAGAGCAGAAATAAAGTTCAAAGGCGTACCCAACATTGCGTAACAAACGGATACAAAAACGAAGTACAATAAGATATAAAGAAATACAAAGTTACATCAGGGCACTTAGGCAGCCCAGCACACTGGCTAGGTGCAAATTCAGATAAAAAATACAAAAATGAAGTACAGCCCTGCCTCCATGGAGGTAATAAACACTCTACATTATGTGGCTGCAGAAAAAAAGAAAACGTTAGGAGTTCATAGGGGGAAAATGGAAAAGGAAGAAGGGTTACAAGGTGAGTCGCAGATCCAGCTCGAGCGAGGACAAGTTCATCACGGCACAACATCACTGCATTTTCTGGTAAGTCTAGGACACACTGTAGCACTATGTACAACGGCGGACCAAAAAACGCAAGTTTATGCTTGTCGAACGCGACTATAAGGAACGTTTATAGAAAATCCGCACTGCCAGGGGAAGAGGAACACGAGTACATGTGTCCTCACAGAAAGTCAACAGCGGCAGGGAAATCCGGCGGAAACCACGTAGAGTTTGCGTTCGTAATCAGTAACATATAGTTAAATACCGACGGATACACCTGAAGAGTCGTTGTATCAGAGATGAGAACTGTGCATATGAATTCCATTGTTTTCTCATGGCTGAAGAATGTCATCGTGCATCCCATACGCCGTCAAGTGTCCCATACGCCCGCGTCGAAGTGGCGACCATGCTGTAGCCATGAAACCAAAGAAAGAAATAAGGGTTAAGGGTGGAACATAAGCTACGTTAAAGAACATTAGGGAAAACAATCGGTGGGAAATAACGGAGGGGGAGGAGAAATGAAAGGAAATATACAATGTGCCACTTAATTTATCAAACAAAAACATTAATCAAACTCACAGCTAAACATGTGAGAGGCAGGAGTGGGGTGAAACATCCATGTAACCAAGTCAGACAACATGAATGTGTGACTGAGGGTGGACAAAAGTATACAAAGTATTTTCAAGGCAACATAGGCCAAAATTTCGTGAAAGATGCTGTCACAAGACAGAGAGATAGGTACACGCATGTTTCACCGCACACAGAATACATAAAACTGTAACATTGCTACAATGAACATAACATAAAAGATATATAAAAGTAGTGAAATAGAATAAGAAACACTTAAGGTGATGCTATATAATGAATTTCTATACAAAAATTACCTCCGATAAGAAGGAAGGAGATGTACATAACATAAGAAAAAGTTTAACATAAGCGGAAAGCATTAGCTTCCGTTTAACATAATGATAAATGAACAAAATAAATGATCTGTTTGTGAAACTGTTCCGCTGCTTGTGGAAGTTTCCAAATGAAAGTACCTAGTGAAGACAATGTTGCAAAGCTTAAGATTGCCAATGCAAGAGGTAAACACGTCTCTGTATCCCAACAATATGTACGGATGGGAAGAATCGAAAGAGAAATAAATAAAATGAGCTTATACCTCCCTCGCCGACCATGAGTGGATGGCAAAGTAATGTTGTATAGAAACAATAAACTCAAAGGTAGCGCCCTTCCACAATAATAGCTCATAATGCGCGCAGAATTACCCTGTAAGAGGGTGTGCCTCAAAGTCAATGTCTAATGTGCAAAAGGGTATCGATTGGGTAAAGGCAGGTAGAAGTTTATTAGGTAGAAATATAAATGGCAGGCCTGCAAAATCCGTACTGAATAACAATGTTCATAAAAAGATCAGACAACGAACTACAACTGGCATTTCTTAAGTTTACAACCTGCGTTCACGAGAAGGTTAGCAGAAGAATGGAACAGTTTAGCATGTACCAGGAGAATATACAACCATACAACAAAGTTGTAATTGTCATCTGGTTGTAAGTCTAGCACAAACAAACAGTGCCCGTCAGAGCTAACAATAGCTTATACAATATACATTTGAAAAATGAATGGATTATAGCATAATTTTTACAATTGTCAGCTTATTTTCTGGTATGCTAAGGGAGAAACAAGGAACATTATCAGACCCTAGAGGTTATCAGAAGTAGGTATCTATGAAATCAGCCATCCGCGGCACATAAGCCACGTAAAAGAAATTGTTGCTAGATATATGAATGCTCAGCAAAAATAATCTATATCTGAACCATTTACATGAGCTACAACAAAATGATTTAGTACCCCTATCCTGATAGTAAATACGTGTGGAAATGCACACCAAAAAAAAATTCACCCCAATACCAGATTCGCGAGAAAAACCGATATCGAAAGGAAAAACGTGAGCAAAAATCAGAAATGCTGAAAATTCGTAACGTATCCGTGCGCACGGAAAAAAGAGGGAAAGATAATATTAATCTTCCATTGAAATCATCAATAAGGGCTCCAAACAATTTAAAAAAATGTAGACGGAACCTGCAGGTTAATCCAAAAGCCCGACGTGAAACGTAATTCGTCGCTAAAATCATCCTCACAATTTTATCATCAATTCAAACCGTCAATCTAGAGGGATCTCGTGATACACCCCAAGAGGAGGGTTGAAACGCAAAATTAGGCTGTTATGCGTCTAATAAGATTTCTGATAATCTCTATGTATCTTTGAATTCAACGAAACAACACACATACAACAGTTCTCATAATCAGAAAGATCCTAAGTCGTAAACAAGATAAGCGGGACCACTTCCTTAAGATTTCCAAGAGGCACCAATCTGGGTGAAACGTACATATGACTAAACTAAAATAAATAAAATGAATATATCATTACCTATGATTGTAAAATAAGTCCAAAATGTGCTTCCAAAATCTATCCTCGGAAACAGGAAATACATTGAAGAGTGTGCCATAGAGCTCATACGGAATCCAATCGTTATACTGTGTATAATCCCACCTCCCTGGCGTAGCAGTAGGTAACGCAAAACATTTCTGCAATCAGAACTTGACAAAACAAATTGAAAACTCGTTCCATGAATAAAACATATATATTAATATAAGCGAGTTTGCGTAAGAAACTTATGTTTCTTAATAACGTAAATAACAGGTTTCGGGCGAAAACAGAGGTTTTCGGGCGTAACTGTCTATACATAAAAACTTGGTATGGCAAAAATGTACGTACAGTTTGAAGTAACACACCCTCATATGCTGAGGGCTTAGGAAATGAATAAGGTTTTCGCAAACCGGAACATAGCTCAGGCAATACTGTCGTACTAATCAAATACATTTAGCGAAGTATTTAAGGGTAACTTGAACGTATACGTAACAAAAACAAAAGGGTATTTATGTAGTGGGGTTATACAGAACATAAAAGGACATTAACACATACGTGTTAATGTATACAAATGTGTAAGTATTGTACAAATTCATCAATTAATCAGGATGGTTGCTTATAATTGTTTATTCATTTTAAGGTTTTATTTATTTTATAGTAGTTAAAGGGCATCAGACTTTGTTCCTCCATACCACCAGACATACCATAGATGCTAATACGATAACGTAACAGACGTAACTCATAATACATATAATCTGTAAAAAAAGGGAAAAATAAAAAGATGCTGAGACTTTCATGAATAAAAACTCATGTACTTAAAATTTCGGTTTTTTTCTTAAACATTAAGTAAAAGTACGGTCGAAGTACTTTGTTTATGATGCATAGCAAATAACACGAATGTAATAATACTTGGGTAATTCATCGTGTTTGGTATTTTATGTTCCTAACACCTACTAGGAACCTAGCTATCGGAGAATTTGGCATGTGTAGAAGAGAAAAATCCGCTCGTTCTTACATATAATAAAGGAGGCAAAGTGTAGAAGCATTCCGCTGAAGTGGTGGTAACCACAGGGAAAAAAAACCAAGCAATATGCAGTGTGGTTACATCACGTCATACCGGCCGGAAATCCGACCCCAGGTGTCTATATCCGAGAAAGGCTACATCCAGAGAAACGAGTAAACAGCTATCGACCGGGTGGAACGCATGTTGGCATGTTATGAGGACGCCGTGGACCACCTGTTCCCGTTCCTACAGGAACGGGTCGTCCATCCTCAGTCGCCTTCGGGCATATGTGGACCCGCTGCTCACATTAATAATGGTCGCGGGCCGGGGGATGCTAACCCCGGAGACAGAAGAGGAAATCAGGATGCAGCTGCCCGACATCAAGGAGGTAGTTAGTGATGCGGTGGTGAGTACAGTTAATTTCCCTTATGAAGTGAAATCGCGATTTTGATATTTTTATGGGGGAGGGTAGACGGAGACGTCCGTAGACAAGTGTAAGTTACTCAAATGGGAGTGGTATAACTGCAACTTAAGAGAAAAAAACGAAATGCATTGCAATCAGGTCTCAGAAATAAGGGATAGTGTGCCATACCCTAAATAAGGGGTTTTATGCGTATGTAGGTAGAAGCACTGCGTAGTATTAGGCGGCAGCCTCCACCGTACCGTCCTTCCAGTACTGAGGAATCGGCCGGGTCCATGGACACCGCCTGGGACTGCGCCAGCGAGCCAAATAGCGGTGACGCACCTGGTCCGCTAAGCGAGATTGATTAGGCGGCCCCGGGTGCTCCCAGACGCCATTAACATCGGGAGCAGGGCGTCACAGAAAACAGTGAGTATCCCCAGTTGTTTGGTAATATTTTAGGGAAGTATTATTACTATAACGAATGATAATCACGATTATTATTGTTGACGAAATTGCTTATGGATCTGTGTCATGCATATAGATAATAGTACAATCACGTAAAAAATCACAGGAAGCATACGCTGGTGAGTTAAACAACATAGTTTCGGTTATGCGCAAGTAAGATGGAAGTAAATAAATTTACAAGGGATTAAAACTTGCTGAAATACAGACAAGGTGACCACGAGAACTAACAATTATTACAATTGGGAATACAATTTAAACTAGAAAATAAAATTCAACAAGTGACAAACATATTCGCTTAGCGAAAATTAATGGAGTTGTCTAATTTATAAGAGGGAGGAAGTACATTTGTACTCTGTGGTTATTATCTAGCATTAGTAACTTCCGCCAGACGCAGATAATGACGCCGCCGATAGGAAATGCATATCGATCCTATATAATCTCAATTATTTCAGTGGCGTGCCGTTTTGGCCACTTCATATGTGTGTTTTACTTATGTTTAATGCGTGATTGATAATATGTCATTTATCTGTTAGGTTTGATGGGTTGTGGAGGGTTAAGTGCATGCCCATAGAACTATCTAGATGTCTAGTCTATTATTGTGACCGATATTATAATAAAATGAACGTGATTATTTGTTAGTACTTTGACTTTCAGTTAGTGATTTAAGAACTTAAAAGTTATCAACGATATACTATTGTTACTATATATGTATATACACATGTTTTGATAAGAACCCATTGTTCTCTTTATGGAATGCTAATAGAAGTCAAGCTTAATTCACATGAATTCAGACTTGAAAAATAAAAGAAATACAAAAAACTTCAACATACACAGGGGGAAAAAATTAAGGAAAATTTTGTATGTCTTCAATCAGTGCTATCGGGTTGACGTTTCAGTAATCTCACCGGTAGACTTAAGGTAACTTCAGAGGCCTGCAGCAATCCAAAGGGGTGAACAAAAATTAATGTTGTTATGTTGTTGTTTGTTATAATCTTATGAATGTGGTAAGTACTACCAATGCTATTCCTATTGTTACTATTATTTTATTATTATGATTATTTTTTATTATTATTATAATTATTATTATTATTATTATTATGAATCCCATGATAATGATTATCAGTGTCATTATTAAGATGATGAATATGGTTATAATTATTTTCGTTGTTGTTATTGGTGTTAATAATACTGTGAACATCGACATTGTAGTTATAATTAAAGTTTGTAATATGAATATTGCCTTTTGTTTCTGGAATTAATGTCTCTTAAATGGTTTATAGTACGGGTACAGCCTGGAAACGTGAACAATATTGTCGTTTCTGCTTGGTCCCGTGGTATTTCGTACGCGATAATTAACCGGTGACGTCTTTTGGAGAATTTCGTAAGGCCCATAATATCTATAATAACTTAATTGTCGGGGTGAACAACTTCACTAGCTGTCCTGGTTGGAACTTAAGCGTTCGCCTCTTTCTGTCGAAAATTTGTTTATATTTATTCTGCTTGCGCGTTATGTTAGCTTTCACAACTTCTCGAGCTTCCTGAATTCGAGTCTGTATTTCTTTGACAAACAGATTGTCGGTCGTCGCTTTCAATTGAACTTCTTCCGGTAATGTTGGATGTCGTCCGTAGAGTAGGAAAAAGGGGTTCATCGTTGTAGACTCTTGTCTACTGGTATTGTATGCGAAGAGTACGTGCGGCAGCGCCGAGTCCCAATCACCCTGTTTCGTGGAGGTGTAATGTGACATCATGTTAATGGCTCTCTGGTTTGCTCTCTCTACCAATCCATTACAGACTGGATGATATGGCGTAGTGAAGGTAGATTGGACACCCATTAGTTTTAATAGTTGTTTCGTCACATCATTGAGGAACACTCTCCTCTGTCGGATAGTAATGGAACTGGTGCGTCGTGGCGACATATAACGTGTTCTAGTATGCATTTTCTGGCCTTCCTTCGGTACATTTAGTGAGATAGTCCGTGGCGATAATAGCCATGGTGTTACCACTTTTTGACCTTCTAAATGGTCCTATCAGGCCGGCGGCCTTGACATTTCGGGGACCCTTACGCGATTGGCAACTTGGAAAACCCTTGACGTATTTCGCAATATCTTTCCGCATTCCGATCCAGTAGTACCGCGAACCGATCTTGGTGAAGGTTCTGATAAAGCCTAGATGACCTGACAGGGGGTCATCATGACATGAAAATAAAATTTCATGCTTCAGCTGTTCGGATATCACCAACAGGTGCAACGGTCCTGCAGCTCGTGCATTTTTGCGGTATAGCACACCTGATTTTAAGGTGTAAGAGGCAGCCTGCCGTTGTAGTTTTGGTGAGCCCGTGTTCGGATTTTCTGATATAGTAATTAATGGTCGAAGGTGAGGGTCACGTTGTTGCTCCTGTGCAACTTGCACTGGCGTTAGCAAGCAAGTGATAAGTTCGCCCGTTTGTTCAACTATATGGGGTGTAGGTTCATCAACTGGAAAACGTAATAGTGCGTCGGCGTCGAGAGGACGTTTACCCAAATTATACTGGATGGTGAGATTATATTCTTGAAGTTTGAGTGCCCATCTAGCCAGATGTCCTGTAATATCTTTAAGATTTCGTAGGTAGCATAACGCATGATGGTCAGTTACAACATGGACGGGAAACCCATAAACATAGGATTTAAAGTGTGTCAAGCCGTAAACAATGGCAAGTAATTCCAATTCGGAAATACTAAAGCTTTTCTCATGCTTGTTCAAAAATCTAGAGCAGAAAGCTATGGGGTGAAGTTGTCCATTTAATCGTTGTAACAGAGCACACCCTATGCTGAAAGTGCTCGCATCGCCGTGAATTTCTGGTTGAAAATTACCGATAACGTGGGCCTGAGTCATCAGAAGCTTTAATTTATCAAAAACATCTTATTGGCTTTGAGTCCATTCAAAGTCTTTGTTCTTTCGTGTGAGTTCGTGAAGGGGGTACGCATTGAAACAAAATTTTGCATAAACCTTCTATGGAAGCTAAATAAGCCCAATACTTTGCGTACGTCACGTAGTTTTTGGGAGTCGGCAATTGTGTGATGGCACGGATTTTATCAGAATCCGGCTCAACCCTTTTAGCCGCAACTTCGAATCCAAGGAGTTTGATTCGAGACATTCCGAAGAAGCATTTTTCCGGCTTTAGTTTGAAATTGTGAGTTTGTAATTTGCAAAATACTTCCTCCAAATTGTTAAGCAATTCGGGAAATGTGGATGCAAATACGACATTGTCATCGACATAGACCAATGCTTTCTTAAATTTTAGATTGCCTAGAAGTTTGCTAGATATTTCCGAAAAAAAACTTTGGGCATTACGAAGACCAAAGGCTAATCTCCGGAAACAAAAGTGGCCTTGATCTGTGCAAAACCCGGCATACTTTTGACTATTTTCCTCAATCGGGACTTGAGAATATGCACTCAGTAAGTCCAGAGTGCAATACCATTGAGAATTTCCCAAATAACTAAGAAGATCGTCAATAAGAGGTAAGGGGTAAGATGAAGTCATTGTCACCGTATTTAATTTCCGATAATCGACACAAAATCGCATTTCACCATTCTTTTTCTTAACTAAGACCACAAGGGCAGCCAAAGGACTATGCTCTTCCTTGATACAATCTGCGTCGAGCATCTCACGCACCTGGGATTGTATGATCTCTTTGTGCCTGAGATACACGATAGGGTCTTTGTTTTATAGGATTGTTATCAGTGACCTGAATTTTAAACTCTGCTATGTTAGTTTTCCCCAACTCCTTTAGTTGGGTGGCAAATACGTTGCGGTATTTTTGCATTAATGCACTCAGTTGTGTTTGTTGGTCATGTGTTAATTGCGAATTCAAATTAAATTTAGCATTATCAATGCCAACTGATCGTGCGTCTTCGGGAGATCAGTTTGCAGCTAGTATTAGCACCACCTCATGCACATGAGCAAGAGTGGTTTCCGAAAAAATTGTTTTGGGCTCTGCTGTATTGTTGCGCACAGGAATGACACATTCCTGTCGCGCTTCGCAGAAGATAGGTGATATTTGTATGTTTTTCTTCTGCATCACCGCCTCTTTAGGTTCCAAGAGAACTCGGCCCATAATGTCAGAAGATAATTTCACATTCACGTTTACCGAAGTGAAAGGGGGAATGTGAATGTCATTTAAACAACATGCTTTGTGTGGCACTTCCGTTTCCTTGTCAGATTCCACAGTTATTTGTGCCAAAGGGCAGCCTAGTTTTTCGCCACAATTTAATGTCAATTTTGATGTGTCTGGAAATTTAAGGGTAATAGTATAATTTTCCAGGTCAATTAGTGCCAAACATTGGTCCAGGAAGTCCATCCCTAAAAGGAGATCATGTCCAAACTCTTTAACAACAAGAACGTCCTCATCAAAGGATATGCTGTTAATTTCGAAGCAAAGAGTGGTGGAATAACATACGCCTAGTAATTTATTATCCGCTGTCCGGAGTATTAAGCTCTTTGGAACAGGGTGGGTGTGGTGACAAAATTTTGTTGCACGATGCTGACTGCGCTTCCTGTATCGAATAGTATGCGTACTGGTTGATTGGCTACAGTACCTGGTATGGTAAGGACGTTTACCGGCTGAATAAATGCAGTCGTCTGATTTGATATGTTCTCGGTAATAGACGTCACGGAACTTATTCCCGTGACGTTCCTTGCCCGTTTGGGTGATTGCGTTGTTGTGAGCAATTCGGCGCTGTATGTTGCACTTAAGGCACGTAGGTCTACTGCCAGATGTAAGACCGGAGGCATTAGGCTCACGCCATCTCCCTCTGGAGGCAACATTAAGACCGTCGCGCTGACTGTAGCTACCGCGCCCACGGCCTTGTCCCGTTGCATAAGTTCGCTGAGGAGTGAAGCGAGGCGTGTCAAATGGCCTCTGATGTCTGAATTTTTATCTTTGCATTTGTCTCTGCAAGTCGCAGATCTGCCGCTGTAGTTTACTTATGTCCGATTGCGGATTTGGCCGACTGACCAGTGATACTGGTTTGGATGCGGGAAGTAGTTGGGCATCAACCCTTTGAGCAGGCAGGTATCTGGCCGTTTCTACGTGTCGAACAAGCTGTATCAGCTCTCTAATGGATTGTGGGCTCGAGGGGAGGACACTTTCTATCAACGAGGGTTTCAATCCGCGCACAATATGGCGAATTATTTTAGGTTCGGCCATGCCAGGATTTACCTGGTCACAGAGAGCTAGTACATCATATATATAAGTCTCTGTTGGTTCAGACAGGTTCTGCACTCTTTGGCGTAGGCGGCACTCTAAAATATCATCATGCGCCGCTGGTACGAACGCTGTCTGAAGAGCATGCTTCGTCGGTCCATTCAAGAGACGGGTGACGGAGTGAATATATTTTGAACCAATTACCTGCTGCGTCTCGTAAATAGCATGATAAATATTGCACCTTGTGCATATCTTCCCAACCATTCGCCGTAGCTATGTTTCAAAGTTATAGAGGTATTTTCCAATGTCTTGACCGGGCTTGCCTTCGAGCTTTCCGGGGTCAATGAAGGGTCGTGCAAAAGGCACATTTGCGGTAATGACTGTTTTGCACTGGATCCCTTCGGGAACCGAGGGTGCGGCCGACGTAGAGGCCGTATTTAATGCTATGTCTTCCATCGAGCTTGAACCTGAAGACCCTAACGTTCCAAAATAATCTTGTGACAAAACTGTGTTGTTCAGATCACCCACGCTCAAACTAGGTACCTTTGGTGCAAAATACTGAATGGGAGTCAAACCCTAGAGTCGTCTACTAGATCTAACACGGATATTGGACATATGTGCTTGATTCTGAGTCTGATGGTTAGTATCCAAAATAGTCTGATATTCACGGATTAACTTTCTGATTTCGGAACTAATAGGGCTGTCGCTAAGATACTTTGGTAATAATTCCATGCAAAGGAGAAAAGAACACATATAATACTCAAAGAATACTTAGAGAGTAAGCCAAACATTAAAAAAAAGAACTTAATAACTAGAAAGATTTAAAATTACGTGGTCGGCATTAGGAGCCACGAAAAAGGGAAACCTTTAAAATTGAGAGGACGAAGATCGAACCTCACTTTTCAATAAAATAGTTTCAAAAAGCCGGCGCCTCTACCATATTGTCACATCCATGAATGGTTGGACATAGGGGGAATAGCAGTTTCAGGGTAGACGTCTCAAGCTTGGCTTAATTTTAATTACTTGGTTTATTAAACTTAGATATCTACAATGTTGAGTTTGCATTGAAAAGGGGGAACAAAGCTAGAGTACATGTAGGATCTTACCTTGAAGCACTTGTGTGTGATGTGGACGGACCTGTGAACCCATCGTCGAAGATAGCAGATTAGGATGCTGACGGGCAGCGATTCGACCCTGTCTAGCATGTGTCGGTCTCCCCTGAGCGGCGCTCATGCGCTTGCTTAAATAGACAAGAACCGACTCAATCTTAATGCCGTCTATATCCTGTTTGTGGTAAGCCGACGCCATACTTTAAGTACGATTGAGCGGATTTGTGTAGGATTGAGCGGAAACACGTGATCGGTTTCATGTTGCAAAAGGCAACAGTATTCTAAGAATTTCCATGGGAAATGACGCAAATGAAAAAGTCCGTTGTGCCGAACCTAGGAAATGAGATAGCCCACATACGTCCTGTCACGTACACATCTTAAGAAAGTTGCTTAAGGCAGAAAATGTAAAATATGATTCTATCAGAATTTAGAAAAATGAGCCATGTTAATGTTAAGACCCAAATTAATGTAAAATAAAAGAGTCCGTCTAACATCATTACATGCTACAATACGACATACAAAAAACTGCTCTCTGTCACAACCCTCTAATAAAAATGTTAGGGAAGTACTACACAGAGAATAACAATCACAACAACCCCCTGTCACTATTCGATCTAACGTTATCTCAAGATCACTCAGAAGATATACAGCACTTCCTCGACAATCTTCTACAGATATGACAAAGACACTGACAGAGGACTAATGCTCACTGTATCCGATCACTAATCTTTTCGCTTATTTTTACCTTTGGTTTCAGACCTAGCCCGTTGCAGAGCCCTCAAGCCCTCAGCCACTAGCTGAGACGGTCCGGGAGAAAGGGCCTCCTACCGTGATTGATGTGGGCGGCGGACGACGGGCCGCTGCAATATAGAGTCAATCATGCAGACACCAATGGCATCTTCACGGACTTCGCGCCAGGACAGAGAGCCGGATGTGCACAAAACGACGGGAACCTGTGAACTACAGACGAATAGGAATCATCTGCGAAGACCGGCACAAGAAGCAACAACATGTTATAATACATCAAAATTTTTACGTTATCACTAAATAATACACTTAAACATATAATTCAGTAGAATAATGGTTCAATATCTCTTTAGCTTAAACTAAAATGTCATGATTAGCAGGCAAACCTTGCGCCTACTTACAATTAGAAAGTAAGCAATCAGTACTCTCATTAATGCATGTACTCTCACTGGTATTGTTCAGGTTATATGACCAATCCTAGAAATTAACCGACGCGCTCGCACGCAATGCATACCAGCAATGTAGCTAGACGCATACTACCGGGCTGCTATGCGGAACCTGGCAAAGGTACGACAGCACGCAATTACAACGCAATACTCAATTAAATGGCGGAGGGTTTTTAGTGGGTATTACGTGTTTGTGCGGTGAGCGTCACATATCCCTCCAGCCATTGCACACCGGTAATACATTTTGCCCCCACAGAAAAGAACTGGTCTTCATTGTATTAATTAGCCTTGAGGTGTCAACATCGTGTTCTCTTCAAGAGCAATTAGCTTTCGGAAGTGATTAAACGATATCAAGGTGAAGAATTAAGCTAGAGCCTACTAAATACCAGCTTTTATCAACAGTGGATGACTAGCATAAAGGAGTATACGACTTTATCCAAGGGACGGTTGAAATCGTATTTCATACATTGCAATTCATCCAAGGATATGAATGTTTACCTATAGGAAGCAAACTAGCAAATAATCCAGGCTGTTCAAGCAGAGTTGAACATTCACAAGAGTGTGAAAATTAATCTACGGATTGAATGTCGATATGTGAACATTATCGGAGAAACCTGTGATAAAACATTTAAAACACGTAATCAAGCTATGTTCCTGCAAACCGACCTGCACGCTATCTTGAATACAAAGTTCAACAAACTTAACACTGAAATGGAAGAATTACAACTTAAAGGAAGTAACTGAGCCTTGCTTGCTGTGGAAAGGGTTCGACTCTATCAACAAGTACAATCCGTTACGAGAAAGCAGCTATATACCAATACCGCCATCTGTTTGAGCTAAAGAAGGTTGTATAAACATCCAGAATTATACCGACGAGAAATGCTTCATGTAGCCTGTATTAGCAAAAGTCATACACGGAGTCATACACGTTGCAAACACAAGTAACTTCAACATAAGTACGACTTCAGCTGTGTTTCGTACCCTACGATACTTGCTCAAATTCCTACATTTGAAAAGCTCAATAGCATATCTATAAACATTTTCGGGCTGAATGAGAAGCAAGAAGTGTTTCCAGTAAAGCTGCTGATACTGAACTAACCGATCACAGTGATTTGTAAATGCTAAGTGATCGCAGTGGGATAAGTCACTATGTATATATCAAGAATTTTGAAAAACTTACTCCACGTCAGAAAATTAAGCATAAAAATGGGAATATACATTCAAACGATGCTTTACACATTTTGATGATCAATATGGAGGAAGTGGGACGGAAAAGCTAGAAGAATATGCTCCCATCTGTAATCAACATGATATTGCAAGTCTAGTTATGCCTACAAAGGAGAACTCCTGGTAGTGTTTAAACTTTTTGAATGGAAGTTGAAACTACCCTACGTTATCTATGCAGATTTTAAAAGCATTCTCACCCCATTCCATACGTGCATCCCTAATCCTGAAACTTCCTATACAACCTCTTATTAGGAGCATACACCAATGAGCATCTGTGTTTACGTGAACCCTATCAGTCTGTTGAACATCTGAAAGGTGTTCTTTCTAAGCAACCCTATGTATATCGTGGTCATGATACTGCCCAGATGTTTACGGAATACCTGACAACCCTTGCAAAGAAGATTGAGAATACATAAAAATCTGCTAAGCCTCTGAAACTTACGGATCAACAGCAAAAGGATTTCGACTCCTCTACAGTGTGCTACTTGTGTGGTAAAACCTTTACAGTAAATAACTTCAAAGTACGTGACCATGATCACATCAGTGGTGGATAATCAGGAAGTCTTATTAATGAATGCAATTTGTCCTGCAAAACACCTAAATATATTCCCGTCTTCATACATAGCCTTAGTGGGTATGGATTTCATTTCATTTTTGAAGAGCTGGGATGTACAAATGAGCGAGTGGAGGTAATTCCTAGCGCTGAAGAAAGCTATATATCATTCTCCAAGTATGTTGGAGATATAAAGCTTCGGTTTGTAGATAGCTTTTGGTTCATAAGTACAAGATTGGATAATTGACAAAATACCTGTCATCGTATCCTGAAACACTGAAGTATTTCGGAAAATACAAGTTTGCAGTGGTGATTCGTAAATGAGTATTTCCCTATGATTACGTCACTTCATGGGATATCTTGAACGAAACCTGCCTGCCTCCTAAGAACTCGTAAAGTAAAATGAATGAACAAAAAATTAGTGATGCTGACTACAATCATGCTGGAAATGTATGGAGACAGTTGAATGTGAGAAACCTATGTGATCTCTACTTAACCCCAGATGTTCCTCTTCTAGCTAATGTCTTTGAGACATTCAGAAACCAGACCCTGAAAACCCATAAAGTTGACATCGCTCATTATTACACCTCTCCAGGACTTACCAGGGATGCCATGTTACTGTACACTGAAATTCAGCTTCAATTGCTTGTGAATTATGATTAGCTTCCTATGATGGAATTCAGTATTAGGGTAGGTTTATGTTAAGTCTCTCTCTAGTACGCCGAAGCAAACAACATCTACATGGACAAGTATAATCTGCCGACACCACCCAATTTATCACCTATGAATATGAAAATAACGAATATGACTGAACAACGTGCTACGCCCTCCCTTATGGTGGATTTGAGGGGAGTTTTCCTGAGGATATCGACTTATAAACACTACAAGAAGATCATCCTCATGACTGCATATTGGAAGTTGACGTCGAGTATCCTGCTGAATTTCACGACCTACACAAAAATCTAACTTACCTGCCTGGGTGTATGAAGCGCAAGGAATCTACAAAGAAACTAATTCCCCATTTTGTACCCCGTAAAATGTCTGTAGTATATTATATGACTTTGAAGCAAGCCCATAGTGATAGACTACGTTAGAGTCAAATCTATCGTGTGTTACAATTCCGGCAGTCACAATGATTAAAACATTATGCGGAATTTAACAGTAGACTAGACATCAGACAGAAAATCATTTCGAGAAGGATCTCTACAAGCTGTTCACCAATGCTATGTTTAGAAGAACTATGGGGGAATCTGTATAATTGTATGGATATACGGCTGGTTATGAGCGAGAATACTGTGGATAAATGATAGGTTAACTTACATTTATCGATAGAGTAATATATGCTGCCATTCTGGCTGCTGTGCATATGGCTTCCCGACGCATCGTGTTCAACAAGCATGTATACATTGGAATGATTGTATTGGGCATCTGCAAGACATTAAAGTACCACTATAATTCAGATGCGTTCTTACCGTATTATGGAGCTGAAAATCTGAAGCTTTTGTATAGGTACACTGATTCATTCGTTCATCGAGTGACAACTGAAGATGTGTACCAGGATACACTAAGTTTTTTGAGAACCTAAATACATATGATTACCCTGCAAACCTTATTTTCCAATCCACTCAAAACAAAAGGGTGCTGGGAAAGTTTAAGGATGAGGCTAATGGTAAAATCATCCAATGCTTTGTTGGGTTACGACCTAAAATATATGTACTAGATAACCATGGCTCGATGATTAAAAAGATTAGAGGCATAAACATAGTGCTGTTAAGCAGTAATTACGTTTGGCAGCTATAATACTGTTTTAAAACCAAAGAAATAATAAGAACACCCATAAATTTGATCCAGTCACGGGAGCATGCAGTTACTTCAGTACGAGTTAATAAAAGTACATTGACATCTTACGAACACATGAGTTATCGCAGAGCATGGAATAACAACATACGCATATGGGCTTTACAGCGTTACAAAGAGAACTTAAGAGAATGTGAACTTGATCTCAAGATGAAGATTTTCTCCGTGAATCTACAATTCAAAAATGGAAGTTTACTCACGTGCTGCGTAAATTAAATTCAATTGAGTTATATTTATAGACGGTCTTTAACTACTATGGTCTTTAGCGTCCCATTCTATATTGGGCCTGAAAGACCGGAAATGTTGCTCAGAGGCCTCTTTATCAGGCTTGAGGTTATTTTACGTGCCGTAAGTCTACGACACGGGACCTCCGGCTTTACTTCCCTTCCGAAGGAAGCCATGCTAAGGGCGTTTACGCCCGAAAAAATCCATCGCCCTCCGCCGGGTTTGAACCCGCGACTTTGGGAACTAGAGGCTAGCATGGTACCACTAGTCCACGGAGGACAACATGTGCTGCGTATATACCTAGCAGACACTCGGTGAAGAAAGAAGATTATGAAGGTGGAAGGGGAGGTGTTAACTCTGCCGTTAGGAACAAATCCGAGCGTTGGTCTCCAGCCCAGAAAAAAGAGGAGAGACGCCTAACCTTACAATCCTTATCTAATAAAGTATCGTTTAACTGGTAAACCTACCACGCCTAGCCAAAAGTTTAGCCAATAAAAATAAAAGGGATAAAAGCTGAATAAAAACAATATCATCACTAAAGGAACTTAAGGCTGGGTTAGTTTACACTACTTATATATACTGTAAAAGACTGTAAACCAATACACAGTTTATCCGTTTCCGTCTCATGCACTAACCGTTTAACAAAGAGACGTTTACAAAATGTAGGAAAAAGGCTTAAGAGGTGTATAAAAGTGATGTAACATTGGATAACAAATGCCCATAAAGAATTGAAATACTCTCTAATTTATCATAAATACCTCCGACACTATCTGAATCACACGTGAAATTGTTTTAAATACCTGTGGTACTATCTCACTCACTCCCGAAATTACCCAAAATACCTGTGATACTACCCGAAATACCCTAAATACCTACGATACTACCTAAATTACCCATTAAATTAATTAAATATCTGAGATACTACCTGAATTACCTGCGAAATCATGCCTACTATGCTGCACTCGACCCCATGGAATCTGTTCACCTGCTGAATGCCGGATGGTGCTATCCAGGAGAAGATGTGGATATTGTACATGCTGCAAATGGAGCTCTCAATGCTATAGTGCCGCTGTGGATGCTTCTAGGATTTGCGGCGAACAAAAGGAACTTATACTCAATAGCAAGTTTGAATTATGCTGATTCGAGCCAAGGACTCTAAAACCAGCATTTGGTACCTCAGGAGGAAGAGAACGCTACTGTTAAACTTGTGCGAATCGAGTAAAGAATGCCCGTGATTCGTCTTTCTGATGCTGAAAAGCTTGAAACCCTTAAGGTTTTCAAGTCGGACAAGGCGCTATATCTCCCCTTTGGCACCATGGATCTACATACTCAATCAGCTGTGCCGCAAACTAAATCATACAGCTGGGATATTGCAACGACATCGAAAATGGAGAAGCCAAGATTTTGGTGCTAAGATTTCAAGATGGAGTAATGCAACTCGGAAAATCTGGGTAAAACGATAAAATATGCCAGAATAGGGTAGTGTTGGGCTGAGACCCGCTTAGATACATTTGTTATAGAAAGCTGCTAAGATATACAAAACATGCAGCATGTCAGACAAGCATGCATGTGCGTATTCTTCCTTTCCTCCGTCTTCTATGAATGCTAAATTAGTCCCCAAGCTAGCCTCAACCACCTTTGACCATATCATCCTTAGCATCTATTCCCGTTTTTCCTATCTCTCCAATGTATCACCATTTTCTGCCTCTAGCCTGGTATTTCACCTCGTTTTCAGTATGTTTTCCCATATACCATCATTTATCTGCGCTCGCTTCCCGATAACTACCCTACTCAGAAGGTTTAAATTATGCACATAACCATTTAGGAAGGGAGCGTTTGGACAAATTTGTTTTCTCAGCCCTTGCACCTCATCCTTCTCGGTAGCCATTCCGCACCACCACCGTAAGTTTGACTTGCTAACTTAGAACCTATCTCCCAGTCTTTGAAAACATTCAAGAATGTTTCAGATGCTTAGCACTTTGGCTCGTAGATAAATAGAAGAATTCTGCAATCCCACCTCAAGTCTTATCGGAACACATATTGTGGAGTGTATAAGGTTATTAAGATTACGCTAGGAATGGTGGTTCGAAACATTACGAACTTTGTATCCATAGACAAAACATCTGAAATGTGTCAACCCAAAAAACAGTGGCCAATAATTCCAGTTCTGGAACACAGTAGTTTTTCTGACACTTGGAGTGTCTCCGAGACGCATACGCCACGCGTCCAAGATGGAAATTGTGTCGTTGAAGGAGAATACCAGCAACCCCAAGACCACTGGCATCAGTATGGAGTTCGGTGTAAGCCTCAGTAATGTAATGAACTAACACTGGTGCTGAAGATAAGGCATCTTATAACTGTTGAACAGTTTGTTGTTGATCAGGTCCCCAAGAAAATTCTTGGTCTTTTCTAGTGAGCTGGGTTAACGGATGAGCAATTTGTGCATAATCTTAAACAAAATTTCTGTAGAAATTAAATAAACCTAGTGTCTTACGGACATCCCGAACATTTTTGTGTGTGAGTAACTTTTGGATGGCTGTAACCTTTTTCGGATCTGGAGAAAGACCGTCTTTAGATACTTCAAAACCTAACAATTTAACTTTATTCATCCCCCCAAGAAAACACCTTGTCAGGCTGGAGCTTAAAATTATGTCGCTTAAAACTCTAAAAAACAGCCTCTAGACTGTCGAGCAGCTCCTGGAAAGATTCGGCAAAATCCAAAATATCATCAAGATAAGCCAGGGCCTTCTTGAAGTTTAAGTCACCTAGTAATTTATCAGCAACATAACTGAAAAAGCGTGGAGCGTTAGATAACCCATAACTAAGTCTTTCGAATTGATACTGCCCCTGATGAGTGACAAAACTCGTAAAGTGTTTGGAACTTTCCTCTAATGGTACCTGAAAATAAGCTGCCAATAAACCCAGAAAACGAAACAAAGAGCCTTCATTAAGATAACTGAGCAAGTCATCAATGATGGGTAACGGAAAAGAAGACGTGACTGTTACACTATTTAATTTCCTGTAGTCGACGCAAAATCTAATGGACCCATCTTTCTTTTTGACAAGTACAACAGGAGATTCCCAAGGAGATTGAGATTCAGCAGTAATACCAGCATCCTGCATTTCTTGAACCTGTTGAGCAATAATTTCTTTCTGCTTATAAGGAACCCTATAGGGTCGTTGTTTGATAGGAATGGGGTCAGTGATATGTATAGAAAATTCAGCAACATCGGTTGTCCGCAATTCTTGCAATGAGGTAACAAATACATGGGAATATTTAAGCAAAAGCTGACGAAGCTGGTCAGACTGGCTACTGGAGAGTTTGTTACTGACATTAAGTTGAAATTAGGAGCTTTCAGTGTAGAAACATCCCTGGGAGAGATAGAATTGCTCTGTAAAAATGTAACGTCTTGCACAGTAGCGAGAACAGTATTCGTAAATAATGTTTGAGGCTGGGCGGAAGTGTTATGCACAGGCAGAAACAGATCACCTTTGGATTTACAAACAATGGACGGAATAGCAGTATGCTTGTTTTGCATAATGCTTTGTGAAGGCTCTAACATACGAGCATGAGAGAGAGAGAGAGCCTCAGAAAACTGTATTGAGACATTACAGAGAAAAAGGAGGTAATCGGACATCACTTTTAACAAAAGCCTTAGCTGTAGATTTTTCACAGAGTTCGTCCAATAATGGGTTTAAAGCTGTCAGACAAAGGCAAAACATCCTTTACTAAAATATCAACCTCACAAATAGCATCTCCTACTGTAATAGGAACAGTGTTATGTGCATAATCAATGACACTTTATGTTCACTTAAAAAAGTATTACCTATAATGAAATTCTATGCTAAATCTTTTACACTAAAACAACTTCCTGAAAAGAAAAACCATTAATATGGAAAGGTAAAACAGTATAGTAAGGAATATCTAACAGCTTGTTTCCAGCTGTGCGCAGTAGCATATCAGCAGGCTCCAGTTTGGCAACGTGATGGACATGGCGGGCATGAATGTTAGCAGCACTGCCTGTATCCAAACAATGTTAATTTGAACTCCATAGATGAGTTCAGAGACCTGCAGAATGTGGCCCAGAGGAAGAGAGGCACTAGCGACAGTAGGATGTTGCCCATCACTGTGAGGTGACGCTACCTGGGTGGCTGTGATACGTGGCGCTGCTCGGTTTTGATGAGACACCTGCTGCCAATAAAATCTTGCTGTGTGCCCTGGTTTGCCACACCTGAAACAAATCAGGGGTTGGCGCCAATCTGGAGGTGGGGGTGGTTGCCATTGTCCTCTCTGTGTGGAAGATGATGATCTATTCCTTTCAGGATGAGATGATGTGCTCATTGCATATAACTGGTTGGCCAACCGGTCCAGTTTTGCAGCTAATCCAGTGACATCATTAGTAGGAGGGGCTGGAAGAGCAGGCAAAGGTAAATGATCTGAAAGAAATGGGTTAATAGTCCCAGCTGGTAGAGTCAGAGGAGACGAAGCATGACCCGTAGGCTGCGTCTATGTAGGGGCCAAGTGCTCTCTTTGTGTCATATAAAATTGTGCTTTATCCACCCGCTTAAGAATCTGTAAAAGATCATCTTCAGTAAGAGAGTTCATTGGGAGGATAATGTTTACATACTCAGGTTCCAGACCTTTTAGTAAATTTCTTATTTGCTCAGTTTGAGTCATACTTGGATTAACCTGATCACACAAAGACGGTACATCATAAACATAGTGCAACACAGGTTCAGAATCTAATTGAATTCCTTGTTGGAGTTTGATTTATAACAATTCAGGTGAGCGACCTGAAAATCTGTAATAAAAGAAAATTTTAAAAGAGTTCAATCATGAGAGGGATGCCTGTGACAAAACGTCTGAAACCATTATATCTTTAAAGTATCAAGGCATATACTTCACTTTTTGCAAATCTGACCAGTTATTAGCAAAAGCTACCCTTTCAAAAGTATTCAAAATATCAAAAGGATTATCTACTGCAGCATTAAAGAAAGGGGGTTCGACAGAGGGCCGCACAACAAAGGATTGAACAGCAGACACAGACTCTGGACAACTGTTTGTACAAGTGTAATTAAATCTTTATTGGTGGCCACCAAGGTCGATGACCCAGCACTGGTAGAAGGCGTAGGAGGGTGGTCTTCCACACGCATGCCCGAGGGTTGTCTGTTATTTCTCTTTGGCATAGTGAAACTATATAGCACATTATTAACACAGAAATGTAGGCAAAAATTAATTAGAAACAGGCATAGAATAAAAAGATGAGTGGATATACACCATGTAAAAATATTATTGCATCAGAGTCAAAAATAGGCATCTGCAGAATACATAAATATCAATACTGTTAGAGAGGCAGAGTTTGCATTTATAAAACAACAGACATAAAGTAAATTTCCATAGACAGGCCAGAAATTAGCAATAAATCAAATGTGTAAGTCAATGGTAAACACAGGTAAGAATTAATCACTCAGTATCAGTATGAAGCTGTTTAGGCCAGTAATATTCACAGAAACATATATGGCAGTGACAAAGAATTATAGTATCATAACACAGTGGAATGAAACAAAATAGTTATGTTGTGAAGCAAAAAGGAAATAAGCTTAATGAGACTAAATATGACCAAATTGAACACAATTTCAGTAGTAAAACAGTACACGAAGTAACAGTGTATGCTAAAATTAGTAATGTGATGCTAAAATCATACAGAAATGATGCTGACATTATCTGAAATGTAATACAGTAAGCACATTGACTGTAAAGAAAAGAAAATTCAATCAGAGCATTGGACAGAAATGTTAGGATATACAACGCATCTGTAATGCACTACAGTGACAAATTTGTCATAAGAAAGCAAGATTCATAACCTTCAATAATTTCACTAGCACAAGTTATTAGCAGAGGCGTAAGATATAGTAGCAAGGTGGCATAACGCACATAAAAATGTCAATATCATGAGGCAAAGGTCAAATTTGAAATATTAATGTAGTTGTATCAGGCATACAAAATCTAGAAATTTCTCAGAAATACCTGAGACATTGTTCGCATACAGAACATATTCATAAAATTATAGGTCGCTAACCCACTGTCGTGAGCGATTGAAACAGAACCACTACAGTTTGTTCTAAAGTTTGGTTTACACTACATACAATGTGTATTCGTATATCATTTTACCCCTAAATCTATCAGAACTACTAAATGGTAAACTCAATTAAAAATAAAAAATAAAACAACCAAGACTGAAAGATAACTATTGTGATTAGGAGACACAGTACCGTACCAAGAGTATTGTTCCCAAGCTATAGAAAAATTAAAGGGTGGAGGCTTTATAAAAATATGCAATAACGCCACATATCGTACAAACAGTTGAAATACACACACACACACACACACACACACACACACACACACACACAGCAAACAACGTGGGAACAGGAAATAGAATGAAAAAGAGAAGAGAAAGAGAGAGGAAGGGGAAACAGTGGAGAAAGGGAGAAAGGAGGAAATAGTGGCAATGCAGCGACACCAGAAAAATTATATAGCAATCACATAAAAAACAATATGAAACCTACTAAAAGTAAAGAATTTTCATGGCCGAAATGAAGGGAAAAAATAAAATTTTGTTACACCAAAGAAAGAATCACCACGCCAACCTCATGAACAATTTGCAATTTCCTGTGTAACGGTCACGTTGCTGACCCGAAATGTGCTGCTTACACGTGGTACGCAATCCCTTAAAAAATCCTATCACAATGCTGCAATCCTACATAAAAAAGCTCACAGCACAAATCCAGACACAACAAGAAACCCCACACACTCACAAAACTTACCACAAATCATAAATGTAACCACCACGTGCACAAAAAAGTAATACTTAATACTCACACTCTACAAGCACACGAAAATGTTTTTCACAGCAATGTGATAGCGTTTGCAATAAAATATATCATACCCGGCGACAAACCACCAAAAATTTTATATACCGGGGTGAGGCCAAAGGGTTTTCAGCTAGATATTAAATTTTAGTTACTCCAGCATATGCATCAGAGCTAGCGAGAGGACCAGAAATTTTAACTACGCATTCCGGAGCATGTGTGGGATAGTTATCGCAAAATACACAGAATTTCACATTAATCACATTACCTGTGTTTTATTGAATATAAGCACGATGCCCCTACATCACACAAAAGATTAAAGGGAAGAAATTGAAGGCAGATGCTACACACACGCGGTTATATTCACACAGTTCACATACGACCTTCTACACCAGACACTCGACCAGAAGTGACGCTAACACACAACACACAAAAAAAGTAACGCTTGGAAAGATAGAATCAAGCGACTGAAAAATTCAATGTAAGAGCCGGGATATGAACCACGGATCTGCCGTTCTCCGTCCGGTTACTCTAACCACTGAGCTGCCATGGTAACATGCCGGCAGTACACTAAATTTTCCAGCTGATTCGCGGGAAATCTAGCACTTATTATGACCGAGGAATACGGCCCAGGTAGTGTAGAGGGAAATCCCAACATGCGCAATTGTACTCGAAAGGGCTTCAAAAATATGAACTCCTCTCTTACAGGCATTTGTTCCTTATTATGGATTGATGCAAGTCTATAAATTTCGTTACTTGTTATTTATTTTTTTCGTACGATAATTAATTTCCTCAGGGCAAGGCACATATATGTCCTCTCGTATTGCTTCTTTTCCTTTCACCATAACTTGATGCATAAGTATAAGTATAGCCAAAACCATCACTGTGAGCTTTGTGCCCAGTTTTTCTGTTATTTTTCCACTTCTTTCTATTTTAATGTTCCTAAATTCATTTACGTTTACCTCTATAGAAACGATGTAAATAAACAATCTTCTTGCTGCAGCTGGATTGGTATTAGTATGCCGTTGAAAGGTATTAACTTTATCACGGTTAATTGACTGCCTCAGAACGTGGAGCAGTTGTCATTTTCACTATTTTGCAGCTGAATATTAGTTTCTTAATTACATCATGAGATAAGTTCAACAAATGGTAATGAACACTGCCAACCAGAAACATGTTTGGAACTTGATCTCAAGAGATTATAGTAATCTCAGCTGTTCTGTACACTTCTTCGTGTCTCAGTCAACATTTCTCAGAGACTTCTGAAGGTTTTCCGATATACTTCATATCCGCTAGGTCTGTAAAACTATGTTAACATTGGAATTAAGAGCTTAGTATGCTTTTGAAAGGAATAATAATTTTTTCATGTCCTAAAAGCTATTTATAAACCGTTTAAAATTAGACATTATCAACCGATAAGGCAAATGAGGTAAGCAAATAGATAAGCAGCGTATATAAATATAATGTATCAAATCACCAAGGGAAGAACCTTTTAAAAAACTAGAATGGAATCCAGCTGAATACATTATGTTCTAAAATATATAAGGATAGAACTCAGCAGTGCCCACAATTGAATTTGGTTACCCGTAGTAGTTTACTAAGTATTAATACTGCGCATACTCTCCAGTATAAAACTTTCTGTATTTTAAAAGCTAGAGAACAGTTAATATTAAAATCATTTTATAGGAAATCCTGAATTAATGTTTCTATTTTCCCTTTAGATTTATGATGTAGTGAAATGATAAATTTAAATTTCGGTACTTTGTTTTTTCTTCGCAACTAATCATACAGTAGTGAAGCACGGCTGGCTCCAGGAATTTTGACGCCCCGTGCAATATTTGCAAGCGCCGCACCTCTCATGCCAGTCGTTCCCGACTACTTATTCTCACATAGTGTATACCTTATTTAATGGGTGATCAATAAATAAAACTCAAGATGGGATAAATTATGTGGCGAAAGAACAAGATTGTTCAGAGCGAAAGATAAAATCAGGCAATCATACTAGAAATCCTCAATATTTCGGGTTTACCATTTCATAAGGAGATTAAAATATTAAAAGCGTACACGGAATGAAAGCACATTTGACGGTCGACACCACTAGTTAATAATAATCCTTATAGTGTATAGAGTACACAATGAAGGGGCACACATCGCATACTGCGTCCTACGATAGATCTATTTCGGCTACCACCTTCATGGAGGAAGAGATAAAGCTACAGTGATGCTGTCTACCTATATGAACGTGATACTTATTGTTGAACACCTGCCGCATACGGGATGTTTTGACGGTAATCATCTATGAGTACCATCCAAAATGACCAACTCTGGCGCTTCATTTCTAACCGGTTTCATAACAAAAAATCGCCTGAAATCTGCAAAAATTTATGTATGATTTGTAACTCCATCCTATTTTCAAACATTTCATTCATATCTTAAGATTTTGCCGCCCTAAAACCCGCCGCCTATGGCAGATGCACGGCTCGATCCCCCTTGAACCGGCCCCGTAATAAACAACATTTCTTGTGGACGGCGCATGTTCTGCAACTTTCACCTGATTGTAATTGCAATGTACCTGCGACTGTCTGTTGAATGTAAAGAAATATGTGTGACTAGAGCTACAGTTGCGTGGTCAGCGCGTGAATCGTCCTAGCTTCTGCCTGGTACACGACAGTTCGATATCACATGGGACTCTCTCCAGCTGCTCTGTTGAAAATCACAAAATTGTGCAATTACTTTCAATTCCTAACATTCGCTTTTCTTTTTAACAGTGCGTAGGCATTGCTTTATGTAAAGAATACATTAAGCCAGGAAGAATGGAAACAAAATGTTGTAATACAAGCCAATAGCTTGAATTGAAGTGTCAAACGATCCTATCAAATTTGAATTGGAAGCCTATTAAAGGCGTCACTCTAAATCATGGAGGGGTCACTGAATCAGTTAAACATTTATCCAGTAAATGAACCACAGAGTAATGTTTGTAATGAAGAAATGGATGCTAATGATGATGCCGGATTTCGAAGAATCAATGCTTCTTTCCAACACAATGGCTGTTGTGATCGTTTGCTATTGTGTCATGCAACTTTACTTTTGTTTTATTTAATGTTATTTTTTATATCTTGATTTATTTTTGCAAATAACAAAGGAATATGAGGAGTCCAGTAAAATTACCTGGTAAGATAATTTTGAGGGATTCCTGTCTTTTTCATATATTTAGAAGGACCTCTTGCTTCATGTAAACTTAGGCCTACTCCATACCTGAATGCAGTAATACGTAAACAAAAATTCAAATGTTTTCGAAAAAACTCATCGAAAGTATGTGAACAGACAAACAAATGGATTGAATGCTTGTAAACAGTTTGTGGAGCCTCACTAAATATGCACGAAAATTGAAAGTGTATTTACATCTAATCGCAAGCATGTATTTGTGTGAAATAGCTGTGAACATTAATACTGCTTAATTATGAGGAGCACTAAATGCATAATAAAAGTTTTTGAGGGAGGAAAAACTGATATCTCCTAAACTTACAAGGGCTTTTTAAAGCTCTTCATACCTAACGGTAGTGTAAATGCCATTTTCCTAAACACTGTTATCACCAAGATCATTTTTGTTTAATACCAAATTTTTAATGCCAAGGTTTACGTCTTAGTGCATTTTGAAGCAATTATACTAAACATATTAGCATGAGCATTAAGGAAAAATGGCACAAAACTATATTTAATTATATTTTAATAAATAGTCTCAATTCCACATGCAAAAGCAGTTTTATACTTTGCTTTGTGCATTTTTTTGAGAAAAAATGAGTCATCAAATTTAATTTGTCTGTTTTCTCTGTGAAAATACCTTTATGTCAATGCTTCTTTCAACAAACACAACTATTTTTCTGTATTTACGCAATGTCCATTTCTCCCAACCATATTACCCTGCATTGTAGCACCTGCTTTCATACTGCTTACTAGGTTTCTAATACCATCCGGCAATGCTGTTCTGTCACTTCCGTGCTATAAGTGAACTGTCACAAGTGTATTGTTGTTTAAATGCTATTGTAAGAAGATTCGTTTGCTTCGTTCATTCATTCATTTAACATGCCGTAATATTGCTAACAAGACCCAAGGAAGCGATATCTGATACTGTTTGGCAGCAACAAGCGCACTTATAGTTTCACAGAACGCAAACGCAGAAATCAGAGCATGCGTATACACAGTGTACCTAAGTAATTCCTCGCTTCCTTAAAATGGTGTGTTTTATTCTGTTCGTCTCGGTTACCAAGCACTTTTTGAACCAAACGCCGTATTTCTAAGCCATTTCATGATAGGAAGGAGCTCTATTTTAACAAATGGATTGCATGTATCAGTTCAACGCTATCGAAATAGGCGGGAATACGCAGCTAAAAGGTTTTTGCTCACGGGCACACATAGTACGTTTTGTTCCAATGGCCCTCATATATTATATTTCTTGTTACGCAAAAGACAAGTGAAAGACATTGGTGGACGAGTAAATTTCTCCAGTGTGGTGCAGAATATACTTAATGGTGCTGGGTTTAAGAATTTGGTAAGAGTGACACCAAGTGATTTTAATTACTAATTCATAAGATAGCTGTCAAGTGTGCGAGGCTCTTGCCGATTAGTGATGTATCAGCTATACATGATTGAAAATAAATACAAATTTACTTCATTGTTGTCATCAACACATGTATTATACGATTCGTTCTCTCTAGACTCATACCCTTGGAGTTAAAACAACAGTTTTTCATATCCAAACCAGTGTGCTTTTTACTTTCTTGAAGTATTGCATTCCACCCAAAACTGGATATACAAATTAGTAATATACATATGCGCCTTCTACTCCAATTTACATATTCCAAAATGACAGGATATTTACACAACAAAGGGTGCCGACAGGCATGCCTCCTCCTCTGTACGTCCCACCCTCTCATTGGTATAGTACATAGGTCCTTTGTATGTCAAAGGAAACCGCCAGGTAATTTGCACACCCAGCCTTTATATTCATGAAATATAGGTTAACCCTTTCAAATGCGCGATAACCAGAGCACCTAATTCTTTCGCTATGTGGCCTCCAAGTCACTTAAACCTTCGCTAATTTGCATTTTCCAAAGTAACAAAGGATAGCGCCCCTACCACGCCCTCTTCGAATTTCAATCTAATTTGCAAATGAGGCCGCCAAACCGCTTAGACCTTTCGCTATGGAACTCCGACCCAAGTAACCTTTTCATTACCAGTTACATCCACTTCTTTAATAAACTTCTAAAGGAAGCCGAAAATACCAGTTTGAATACAGTGTTTTCAACCTTTTCTCTGAATCCCACCCAATGAATTCAATCTGCATAATTAAGTTGATTATATGATTTGCAATAATGAATTAAAACATGAATTGTCGCATATGAAATAACTTTCCTCTCTTAATTAAACGGAGGCATAAGTTCGTCTATCACTAAGTGTGACCGAAAAAAATATAAATAAAGGGGAGGTAGTGTTATAAAGAAATTAATATACTCGGCTACGTAACGATTTTGAATGCATCAATGAAGATTCCCTTTGTATTCAAGCCATCTGCTCCTACCTGGCTCAGCCTGTCCGTGACGTCATTAATATGTCTAAACTCGCAAGAAATCCCTTCCTTTAGCAGCTTTGCTTCTCAAGAACATATGACGTCATTAATTGGTTTAATCATTCAAACAGGAGCCTCTGTATTTCAGTAGCAATCTCCGCCCAGCATTTGTTGTTGAAATGACTTCCTTCGGTAAAATTGTATTGGGTAACAACAATGCTACATAGTTATGCAGGATTTCTGGAGCGAGTGTGCGAGGAAGCTCATTATGTGTATTATCATACCGAGAGCTGTAACGGGTTGATGCATTCAATCGTGTGTACTAATCCGTCGTACCATGATCAGGTGTCATCATTAGATGTTTGCATATAGAAGTTTGCGTTCTATCAAAGAGAAAACTGTGATATACTTCTTTACGGCTATAATTTCCGGAATTTTTTAAAATAATGACTAATGTGAAATATCTTTCTTATTTTCTGGGAAATTCCAGTAGAAGAAGGTGAGTCTCTTAGCAATGTAGATGAAGTTGACGTGTTTGTTACATAAACTGGAGTGTAATGCAGTGACGTGCAATGGATATATGTGTTCTGCAGTCTTTATTGATCCTTCGTGGAAGCAGCGCATGGCATCATTCTTCTTATGCAATGCCAATTGTGAGGTCTATCAGCGTAGGAGGACAAAACAAGAGAGTGTGTAGTAATACTGAAGATAATTATATACCCGATATTGTTTCTATTGTCATTCCAGTATATATCACCTGAAATTATCTTTACAGACTGCGAATGACAACACCGATTATTCCTTTACCTATAGAAGACCGGATCCCGAGAGATGCTGTGTCGATGAAGTAGATATACCAATCATAGTGCAGGATACTCATCCCATAGACGAGCGTATTGCTACAGCAGCAGATGCTATTGTTCCTGGGGAGAATGCTATTCCAACAAATGACCGTCTGAATCAGAGGACGCCAGGATGTTCAGCAAGGACAATCAGAAACACATAAAGCATTGAAGCAAGTATGTATCCTTATAATAATTCTTTCTTACTTTTTTCACATGTTCACATACTGGATTTACTAAGACATGCATTTCTCTTTCGGATGTACACATCAATTTATAGCTGGATCTTACGATTACTTGAATCTGTGTTACAGGTTTGCAAGGAGAGAAGAAAATGAGAGTAAGAACGAGACAGTGCAGAAAAAACAGAATTTCAGATTAAGAGGAAAATTCTCAGTGATGATCACGTGGTGCTCCTGATCAAAGCACTGCAGTAGCCATCACCGCGAAATTATAAATACAAATCAATTTCTCATGCTTGATAAATCTCCAAATCCTCTACACATTTCGTGAACATGACTATACTATAATATTCCCTCCCTTAACATAAAGTGTAAAGTTATAATTCATTTGTTTACATTAACAAATTAGACTGGGAATAATATCTCAAAACATTTCAGCTAATGAAGTTTGTCTACAATAATAAAATAAGCTTTCGTGTCGAATATAGCTAAATGTAATTTATGCGCACCATATTGTTGCATTTTCAGATAATTCAATTAATTTCAGAAATACTTATTTAATTGAGCATTTAATATCCTTAAACATACGTAGTAAATCTAAAACACCTTGTAGCATATATGACCTGAATAATTTAAATGAACTGTATATGTCAAAGGCAACTAGATATTCGGGAACTAGAAGAGGAAGAATGGAAATGCATGAAATTATAAAAATTAAAGCAGTTTTAGGATATATAAACCTTCTAAAATCAACTTGTCCTGTTACAATCCTTTCACGTAATCCTTATCTTCATTTTTCTCATAAATGCTACAAGTTATCGGTATAAGGTTTATTCACATTCAGTTAAATAGTTGTCTGCATCACATGTATTAACAGCTTGTAGGTAAACACTTTGTTGTGAATGGTTAAACGATACAGACATGTCCGGTAGGGATATCTGTTGATGCTTGAATTTCGATTCTGATGTTGACGGCTCCATTAACAATCTCCTCGGGTTGATGAGAGCAGTTGGTAACACACAGTGGTGCACATTGAGGAAAATCCTTTCTCTTCAAGGAAAGAATAACTGTTCCTCTCATAATCGGAGCTTTGAAATTTGCGTTAATTTCATTCAGAGATTCAAACCTCGAGTTTCTAAATCCCAAGTTTAAGTCATGGTGGAGATAGCGTTCACTTTTTAGGAATAGTGTCAGAACGGTAACGTTACAATGGTCGACTCTGAGATTTTTTGCTAGAATGGGCCAATGTTGCAGTCTGTGCTCTCACTATGACGAAACGCAGCTTTTCAAGCATCTATGTTGTTGTCACAGTCCATAGATCTAAGAACAATATGTAGAGCATTGTCGCTTTCACAATTTTAAGCTGAATCCTCTCAGCATCCGAAAGACGGACTTTAGGCACCATCTATTCTTTTATAGTTAAATTAACTTTATCCTCCTCTCCAAATGAACCATGCGTACAACTTTTGGAATATTCGATCCTTATGAGAAACAATGCAAACTTGATGTTGGGCTCCTTGTGGTCGTCAGGAAAACACAAGAGCATTGGCAGAGGGACTATTGCATTAAAAGCTCATTTCGCTGCATTCACTACACCAAACTCTTCGCCTGGATAAGCCCATCCAGCATTCAGCAAGCGATTTGATTCCATAGGGCAAGGGTGGCGAAAATGCCTTTCTCTCTCGAGTCATCAAATATGCAACACGCACTACACCACTCAGCAGCACATGGAAAACAAATGAACAGACGGCTAGAAAAGGAGTTGCGCCTGCGAGTCACAGTGCCTCGCGAGTCGCGCTTACGCCACCACTGCCATAGGGTATGTCCCACGTCATTTCGTATAGTTGTGTAATTCCTGGATTTTTTGCTCTGTCTAGTTGCGGCATTCATATCGAGGCAAATTTCATAAAAAATGAGAGCAATGGCATAATTGGTGAACTTTGCTGTTATGGGTCCCATCTGGCTTGGTGACAGCTTCCAAGCTGAAAACACGACTTCTGTTTTCTATTAGGTAAACTGAAGAAATGTTCAGCTTTTCATGGTATTCTTCTTTCATCATATATATTCAGAGCAGATGTGTTATACGGCAGATAACATACTCCTCCTTCTTGGAGATATTCTTCGTCAAAAGTGAGAATTTCAGTCACGTTTACAATTTCCGTTACAACATTTTGTAGCTTAGCCTCTCGAGGAACCTTCGGTTAGCGTATGTTAATTCCTCAACAGCGAAGAACAGAATGTCCGAAACGGGCTATGCATAACCTATAATAGTATTTGTGAGGTCTTTTATATTGTAATATAATTTGGTGCCGCAATTCTAACTTCGTTTCTTGTTGTTTTGTTCTACCACACAAATCGGGATCTGTTCAATATAGTTTGCTCTATGATAGATGATATATAGGATTCGGTGATTCTTGAGAGAAACTTGCTGGAACAGAAGGGAAGAATTCGTAGAGGCTGGTCCACCCATAGTAACTGTATAACTCATATTGACAATTGAGCAGCTCTTGTATTAATAGAAATTGAAGACACTGGTGCAGCAGATGACTATTAAAGTTCTGATATTTCTGTATATTACACCTCACCCCAACGTCATGTAAGTAGTTCTTCATCTCAGGAGGCAGTTACAAGTAGCCAAAACTATTAAAGTAATATGCCACATCACCTTCTTTCGTTACAGCAACCCAGTGTATTCTTTCGTTTTCAGATGTTCAATATTTACAACATTCCTCTCTTTGAGATACGAGTTTAAAAGTAGTGTATACATCTCTAAAATAAGGAATGTTTAAGCGTGCAGCATAAAGTTCGATATAATGTACGATCTTCTCCGAGTTGTGTTTTTACTTTTACTTTAAGCCTTTGCCTTTGGTTCCCTCTATTTTAAGCCTATGGCAATTTTGGAAGCAGCAGCTAAAGACGCTATCATCGCATCATTGGTAAAAGCCCTCGCATTCTCTTCTTATTCTTCTTTGTCTTCTGAAGTCCCCAAACTTTGGACACCATCACCCTATTATGTCTTATGATTTCTGCAAACTTCTGTTAGCAGCAATTTTTTGTTGATTGCGCAGGCAGCTTGTGCAGAGCCTCCAGCCTCAGCACCTAAAGCTGTAGTGATAGGTACCATAGGGAAACATCTACCTATCTTCTTCTTTCTCAAACACCATTTGCAGCCTTATCCCGCATGTTTGCAGTTGTTATGCTTGCTGTTACCTTTTCATTTAAAGTCGGAGTCTGATGACTAAACATGCTTTCAGGCCTTCCCTGCAAGAATCCTATCTGCCAAGGGTCTTGAAAGCGTGTGCTTGACTGTTTACAGGTCTCGTCTAACTGCTTGATTCCTGGGTCTCCTCTGTGTGGGCGTTTTTGCGGTTTTGTAACCGGGCCACAATCCGTCTAGTCTGGTAAGTGAGCGTCAAAGGGGAGCGAGGTAATTATTGAATGACTAATTCCAGATTCCCACTTATATGACGACTTCCTCCCTTAGCTCTTATATCTTAATTTATTAATAGCTATATCTTAATTATGTCTTTTTATAGTTTTAGTTTCATTTCTAACCCAGCCTACTCTAACCTAAGATAAATATTCTGTTAAACGTAACATTTTTCAAGCATATTCTCGATTATGCCTAGTTGATAACGTGGAGCTTGTCAAGCAACAGTGCTCTATACCGAGCCAAGTACTAGATTTTGAAAGTGACTTTAGATTTGGTCGCCATTGAAAACCGTTTCATACTAATGTCAGAGCTCTTATTTTATGTAGCTCCGAGTAGGGAAAAATGTATTACTCAATAGGCTGTTTAATGAGAACGGACTACGTTTTGAAAACCTCTATATTTATTCAAAGTCCCTCTATCAACCAAAGTATAAATAAATTACTCGGAAACAAGGAGCCTCCTGAATAGGGAAAATGCCGAAGAGGGAAGAAACGTGAGAAAAGTTAAGTTTAATTTTCACTGCAGCGCTTTGTTGAAATGTGACAAGACTAGTTAAATATCCATTTGTGCCTTTAAATTTGTTGATATTAAAACGAAACGTATAATATAAAAGTGCAAGTTATAAGTATAATAAGAATGCAAAAAATAAACTAATCGAAAATTTTCACACTTTTGTTGCCTTGCAGAGTATATAGCTAGACACACCAAGTCTGCAAGAATACTGCGAACTCCTAAACGTCTCAGATTTGGAACTCAGCATGTAATGTCCGAGACTGTTAAGCCTGTAATTACACCTTTACAATATATATATTGGGCACTCAACGAAACATTTCAAATTCCGATGTAAAGGAATATAAGAATGAAGATGGGGAGTCTACCGGTGCTTCCTCTTACCTGCAACAAGTCCAGACAAAGGAAATGGATTGCATTAATACATCATATGAAGTGTGATACCAGTATAGGAGTTATATAATAGGTTATAAACGTATTCATTTTATAATAAGATCAGAATAGGTGATGCAACTTATGGGGCTACTCACGAGTTATATGAGCTCATATTCATGCGAATACCTCAGATGTCTGCATACAGCAGCAAAGACTTGGATACTTAGGCCCAGATTATGAAAAACATTTCTTCACAGAAGTAGTTACTTCAGTGGATATTTTAATGTATGAACGTTGTATAAGTGATATGGTTCTCAACGTTCCGTTCTATATCGGACGTGAAAGATCGGAAATTTTGCCCAAGGCCTTTTTATTGCTTGAGGTTGCTTTACGGGCTGAAAATCTATGACAGGAGACCACCGGCTTTACTTCCCTTCCTAAGGAAGCTATACCAAGAATTTTACGCCCGAAAAAATCCGTCGCCTTCCGCCGGGTTTAAACCCGCGACTTCGGGACCTAGAGGCCACCATGCAGAAATGTTACAGCTGGCAGGGTTGCTTGAAATCTACTAAATCATATAATACAAGAATATAATAAACCCTTTGGTCAGTAGCCATACATGTCTATGTCTATTGTGCAAGGAGCATCATCCTGATAAGAAGGTGAATTACGTTTGCTGAAGAAATGCCAATACATTGGCTAATGTCTAAGGCTGCTCATGGCATTGCAGCAGGCCGTTAATAAGAACCATTCGTCAGAGATTGATGAAGTTATCCGAGAGCTATAAACGTCTAGAATTATAACATGATAATCAAACAAAAGAGTTTCATGGTCCAGCGAAAGGAAGCTTTTTACGTCGCATTAACTGTCAGTAAAAGGCTCGGTGATCTGCTACAAATTGACTTGGTTGAAATGATACTCTATGTTAGAGTTAACAAAAATGTCAAATAGAATCTGGTCACAATCACCTTCTACTCTAAAATGGCATATGCAGGACAGTTAAGTTCAAGACCGGAGTTCATGCTGCGAAGACTGTGGAAGACATACTGCAAGAAATGAAAACGTTGCTCGATGATATTCAAAGCGACAGTGGGAAGCATTTTATTACAAATTCTTTAAAAGTTTAAAGTTAAAGTATATTAACCACTACATCACACATGGAAATGTGAGGGCTGCATCTGTTAAACGTTTAATAACAACCTTAAAAATTTGATGTATCGAGAGATTCTAAATCGAAGATCATACAAGTGGTTATATATTTTGCCTAGGATCATTGCAAAGTGCAATGATAAATTATATGAAACCCAATGAAGTAAAAAAACAATGATCATCTTACGACTGTGTATAATTATAAACAACCCGTGAAAAGAGAAAATGAGTGCAAAGAAGTTTAGTGTTGGTGATTATGTCAGGGTATTTAAGCAGAAACAACAATTTGAAGAAAAATTGATACCAACTGGAGTGGTGAACTCTTCCAAGTTGCACGTGTGAAGCGTACCAATCTATTACTAGCATACTAAAAGATAAGAACGCTGAGGAGATAAAGAATGCCTTCTCTGGTCATGAACATCAGAGTTAAATGTATCCAAACCCCTATTTAATAGAAAATATGCTGCGTAGACGAGAAAACATAATACTTGTGAAGTAGTATGGTTCGGCACATATCCAATAGACCAACAACGATGATTTGGTGTAAAATAGGAATAAAGATCAATAAAAAGAAACATTTTTGATTGCAACAGTTAAACACTAATTCATATAAAGGCAATAACCTTCAAAATTATCTCCATTATATAGGGAAAACTACACATACAATATAAATAAGCCCTCCGCGAAAAATATATATGTACAATTAAAGAACAAGTGACTTAGAGAAAAATATACATATATAATCGTTAAAATAATTGATATATATATATATATATAATACGAACAAATAATTCGGGTAATCATGCATATATAATTTTAAAAACCTTAATTGAAAAAATATTTATAATAAATAAGGTGCTTACAAAGTTACAGTTCCAATTATACTCACTAGGGCTTCCAAGTAGTAATGCATCAAGGCAAGTGTTGCATATGAGAGTTCCACCAACTTTCTCTTGTGATCTTTGCCATGCATAAACAGGTGTTTGTTTCAGCTGCTTAAATTTTATTTTTTTTGGATCGAAATGCGATTTATATTGGTAAATAATTTTCTGTGCTATATTTTAGGCAGCCAAAGTATTTGCTGAAGCCTAATCAACGTATACCTGAACTGCTAGTGCCATTTACCTTCATTATCGTTTGACCTTCATACCAGTAAGTGTACAGATTCTCCCCCCCACCGGGGCTCACCTTATGTGAGTACTGGTTAGGCGTACCCGGGTTGCCCGAGCCATTCATCGCCATTTTCATCCGTTCATCCCAGTCAGGTCGAGGTGGGTTCGTCCTCGTAATCGGGGGACTCAAGGTAGGCAATCGTGCGTTCTGTGCATTTCATTACATGAAGCCACTCGCCATCGTTTTTCACTTCGCTTCTATTTACGCACATTTCGCCCCACGTCCATTCATTTAAACATCTCTTTTACTTCTTCGCTGGCCTACCTTGCGTGCGAAACGCCCACACACTTTTAGTTTCTTTTATCCTTTTATTTTAATCCTCCGTGGACACAGCCTGACGGATACCCGCGCACTGGGTGCGCAGCTGGGTGAGTGGGTAATGGCGTCATCCCCATCATCCGGGGTCGTCAGGTAGGGTATGTGTTCGTATCCACTTTCAACTGCAGTCCCGCGGAGGGGCCATTGCATGAACTTCTGACGGCGATTGGGTCCCTCTGTCTATGTTCTGGGAGGTGTGACCCTGGGGTGAGATAGGTATAGATAGGCCACTCACCCAAGCCGGGGTAACGCCCGGGAAGTCAGAGCCCGAGGTCGGAGACGTTTGCAATGGTGGAGGATTTCTTTCGCTATGGAGCACCCTTTCTCCATTATAAATAACAAGCGCTGTAAAGTAATTGCAACAGAAGTAGCACCACCGACAACTGGTTGTTACTTAGTGATTTCGCGAACTGAGGAAGGTCAAACTTTTGAGAAGGTGAACCCTTTTATTGTACAGAAGGACATTGACGCTATTGCAGGTGCGGTTCAGTCCTGCACTCGTCTTCGGATTGGTTCATTGTTGGTTCAAATCAAATCCGAACGGCAGAGTAAGTCCTTGTTGCGCGCCACGTTTCTGCACGGCTATCCTATCCGTGTTGAGAAGCACCGAACCTTGAATTCCTGTCGAGGCGTTGTCAGCACGCATAGCATCGATGGTATATCGAACGAGGACCTGGTAGAATATCTTGCAGACCAGAAGGTGACAACAGTTCATCGAGTGGAGGCCTAACGCGACGGAGTATTGGTACCCACTCGTACCCTGTTTATAACGTTTGATGGCGTCGATCTGCCCACGAGCATTTCAGCAGGGTACGAACGCATTGCGGTGAGACCCTATACTCCTAGGCCTCTGCGTTGTTTTAAATGCCAACGTTTTGGGCATACGCAAGTCTCTTGCAAGAGTGCCGTTTCTATCTGTGCCTCTTGTAGTGAGCCCTCACACGATGGTACCTGTTTATCCGCCCCCGTCTGCGTAAATTGCAAAGGGTCTCATTCTACTTCATTTGCCAACTGTCCGCGGTATTTGGACGTGAAGGCGATCCAGAAGATCCGGGTAAAGGAGAAACTCTCCTTCGCCGAAGCCCATAGGCGTTACCATGCGCGCCAAACTTCGCTCCTGCGATCGGGAACATTCAGCTCTGTTGTTGCCTCACCAGTACCCCACGGGGATGCCGAGACTCACACTTGGACGATGACTGCATTGACCGCCACTACCATCCGGCCGTCTTCTTCTGGCACAGTTACAAACCATCTAAGCCTGGTCCTAAAGTACTGAATTTCCTAGCCCTTGAGAAGAAATCAAAGCAGAAACTACGCCGAGAAGATTTTTTGAAAGACCCTCCGCGTTCACGCGGGAAGAAAGTTTCACCTTCTCCTCCTCGAAGGTCGCAGTTCCGGGATGCTCCTGGGACGAGCCGCGCTCAGCGGTACCCTTCGCCCATTGCCACCCAGAACCGATTCTCGGCGCTTGAATCAGTTTCTGGCACTGAGCGCGTGGGCCCTCCTTTCGAGGAGGCTATGGAGTCTGACCAATTCCATAACAAAAGCCAGAGCCCAAAGGTTAAAAACAAGGTAAATTTGAGCCGCCCTTCTAAGTAAGAAGTTTATCCCTTTTATTCATGGCTATCCTGACCTGGAATTTACGTGGTTTACGATCGCATAGGGCGAAACTACAACTTTTATTGCGTTCCCATTCACCTATGGTCGTGTGTTTGCGGGAGACCAAGCTTCGCCCTCACGATCCTTTTGAATTTTGTGGGTACACTCCGGTTCACTACGATCTTGAACCGGATGAGGCTACTCCTGCTCATGGAGGTGTCATGTTTTTAGTGCGTAGCAACGTTCATTTTCAAACTCTCACTCTTACGTCTGACTTGCAAGCTGTTGCTCTTCGGCTTTATTTACCCGGATTTTTCTTTTCTGTTTGCTCTGTGTATTCACCACCATCGCCTCCCCTCGCTCACGCGGACATTCGAGATCTCCTGTCCGCTCTCCCAACACCATTTCTTCTGTTGGGAGATTTAAATGCCCATCACACCCTGTGGGGTTCGCCAAGGGCTTGTGAAAGGGAAACTCTTCTTTCGGACATTTTTGATCAGTTCAACCTCTCCATCCTCAATACAGGTGAACTTACTTTTCTTTCCGATTCATCTGGTACATTCTCTCACTTAGACCTTGCCGTTTGCTCCATCCAGCTTGCTGGTCGTCTGCAGTGGAACGTCGTCGCTGACACCTACTCCAGCGACCATTACCTCTGCATCGTTTCTCTTTTGTCTCACCACGTCCAGCATTCCATAGTACATGCCTGGATATTCCGAAAAGCCGACTGGAGATTGTATTCCAGCCTCGTGTGTTTTGCGGACCATCCCTTCACTGACGGTAATCAAATGGTGCAGCACCTTTCGTCTACGATTCTATCTGCCGTCGAACGCACAATTCCCCGTTCATCCTCTCACCCTCAGCGTATTCCTGTTCCGTGGTGGAACGAGGATTGTCGGGACGCCGTTCGTGCCCGTAGAGCCGCACTTAGGTTGTTTCGGCGACACCCTACACGTGATAATTTGGATACTTTTAAACAATCGCGCGCCAGGGCTCGTCGCATTATTCAGGATAGCAAGAGGGCGTCCTGGACTCGCTTTGTCGAGTCTTTTAATCGCTTCACGCCTTCATCTGTTGTTTTGGATAAACTTCGTCGCTTCTCAGGTAAAGTGTCGCATTGTACTGTTTTTGGCCTTCAGGTCTCCAATGCCACCATAGTGGATCCGGCTGCCATTGCTAACACTCTGGGTGTTGCCTTTGAGACAGTTTTCAGTTCAGCCCTTTATTCCGCCGGCTTTCGCTCTCTCAAAGACCGGCTGGATTCCGAGACCTTTACTTTTCGGTCTGCTAATACGGAGTGTTATAATGAACTTTTCACAATGAGGGTGCTGGAGCACGTTCTTCATTGCTCTAGGCATTCCGCTCCTGGGCCGGACGGCATTCATGTCCTGATGTTAAAGAACCTTTCAGCCGACAGTAAACTCTTTCTCTTACAGGTGTATAATCGTATTTGGCAAGACGGCTTTTTTCCTTCCGTTTGGCGCGAAGCCACCATTGTCCCTATACTTAAGCCTGGAAAGGATCGACAACTACCTTCTACCGATAGTGTCAAACAGTGGCTGTGTTTTTTTGTCCTGGAGAAAGCTTATAACACCTGTTGGAGGGGCGGCATTTTACGTACACTTGACTCATGGAATTTACGCGGTCGTCTTCCCATATTTCTTAGGGAGTTTATGACGGACCGCGTCTTTCGTGTACGTGTGGGTCGGTTTTATCTGGTCGTTTTATTCAAGAGAACGGAGTACCGCAGGGCTCTATACTCAGTGTCACACTTTTTGCGATAGCTATCAACCCTATTGTTGATTGTATTCCATCTGGCATTTCATCGTCCCTTTTCGTTGACGATTTTGCCATTTATTGTAGTTCACGGCGGACCTCTCTGCTCGAACGCCGTCTCCAGAAATGTATCGACCGTCTCTACACCTGGAGTAACGCCAACGGCTTTAATTTCTCCGCCAAAAAATCCGTCTGTATTAATTTCTGGCGCCGGAAGGCTTTCCCTCCGCCCACTCTCCATCTTGAGCCGGAGGTCCTTCCATTTGCAGACGAGGTGAAACTTTTGGCGTGGATCTTTGATCGAAAGCTGAGCTGGACTTCGCACATTTCCTTTTTAAAAGCAAAGTGTGACCGCTCTCTTAATCTTTTACGTGTTTTAAGTGGCACATCCTGGGCTGCTGTTTGGACCGTCCTTCTGCATCTTTATCGCTCCTTGGTCCGATCCAAGCTTGATTACGAGTGCATTGTCTATTCGTCGGCACGTCCATCTGTGTTACGACGATTGAATGCCATTCACCATCGTGACATAAGAGTTGCTACAGGGGCCTTTCTAACCAGCCCTATACCTAGTTTATATGCTGAAGCTGCAGAGCCTCCGCTGTCTTTCAGGCGTGAGATGCTTTTGTGCAGCTATGCCTGTCGACTCTCAAGCTTGCCTGACCACCCGTTCTTCGTGTTATTTTACGAGGATTCGCTTGATCGGCAATATTTATTTAGCTCCTCTGCATTGCTCCCTCCAGGGGTTCAATTTTGACAACTTCTTCGGCATTTGGACGTTACGTCAGCGCCGGCCCTTCCAAGGGGGAATCGCGTCTTCCTCCATGGTTGCGCGCTGAGGCCCACTGTCACCTTGGGTTAACGTCGATGCCAAAGAATGCGACCCCTTCTTCAGTTGTTAGATCAGCGTTTTAGAGCTACGGGCGCAATTCGGGAACTTTCATTTTATATATACTGATGAGTCTAAGACTGATGTTGGAGTAGGGCGTGCCTTTGTTTTTGGTGGACATAGTGTTACCTTTCGTTTACCTGGGCAATGTTCGATTTTTACCACCGAACTTTTTAGTCTTTATAAATCTGTATGATACATTCAGCGGCACGGCCTACGGCACTGTGTTGTTTGTACCGACTCTCTGAGTGCCCTTCAGAGTATTAAAACGCGCTCTGTACAATTACCACCCCCTCGTACAGCGCATACATGACCTGCTCCACTCGCTTGGTGCCTCTTGCATCAGCGTCTCTTTTATGCGGATTCCAGGTCATGTGGGCATCTCTGGAAACGAGCCTGCCGACGCCGCTGCCAAATCGGATATTTTATCACCCACATGTTTTACATCTGTTGTTCCCTCGTCAAATTTATTTGTTATTTTACGTAGCCGCATCCTCTCGCTTTGGCGGTATGCGTGGACAGCCCTCCGGAGGAACAAGTTGCGGGAGGTTAAACCTCTTCCGTTAGTCTGGGGTACCTCTTCTCGTTCTTCTCGTCGGAAAGAGGTACTTTTAACTCGTTCACGAATCGGACATTGCGTTTTTAGCCATAGATACCTGCGCAGTGTGATGCGCCCTTAACGGTGCGTCAATTTTAACAGAGTGTCAAGTGTTAGCTCCATTGCGCGTTCGTGTGGGTCTGCCTATTGGCATAGCCAACGTTTTGGCAGACGACGCACATGCTGTAAAATGTCTTTTACGTTTTATCAGTGGCAGCAGTTTTAATCTGCGCATTTGATGCGTTGAGCGTCTTTTGGCTTTGAGGTTTTACATTGTCGATTTTAATGGGGCTCTTCTCCCCGACGGACATATGGCGCTCATGTCCCTTGCGTTCTACAGTTCTTGACACGTTTTAGTTTTTTATTGACCATGATTTTAGTGTGTAGGTTTTAGTATTTGGTCTGTTGTGTTTTTTTAGTGTTTTTGACCAAGCGGGTTTGTGTGTGGTTTTTTGGTTTTTTTACTTTTAAGTTTTATATTTTATACCTTGTAAGGGCGCTAATAACCTTAGCTGTTGAGCGACCTTAAGCCCCATCTCATCATCATCATGTACAGCTTTGATGTCAGGCCAATATACTCCTGCGTAACTATGCCGCCTAATTCATCTTTGAACAAGCCATTCACCTATTTTGGCTTACTGACAGCCGTATTCGTTGTCGTTTGGATAGTTTGAACCGTCGAAATGCTGTGGATTATGCTTAATGAACTTATAAATTTCGGCAAAACTTTCAAAAAATGAAAGTCGGTATCCATGCAATTTAGCGCAAATTCCTTCAAGTTAGGTCTCATTATTTTATATCAAATCATACATGATAATTTTGGAAATATTTAAAGTTGAACTACCAATGTAGATTAGGCTTATTTATAAACATTCCTTTTTGGCGAGTACAAAATTGAGTTATATTTATGGACGCTCTTTAATTAGTGTGATCCTTTGCGTCTCATTCTATATTGGGCATGAACGACCGGCAATTTTGCTCAGGCTTGTGGTTCTTTTCAAAGCCTCTTTATCAGGCTTGAGGTTCTTTTACGTACCGTAAATCTACGATACCGGACCACCGGCTTTACTTCCCTTCCGAAGAAAGCCATGCTAAGGACTTTTACCCCCGATAAAATCCATCACCCTCCGCCGGGTTTGAACCCGTTACCTCGGGAACTAGAGTTTAGTATGGTAACCACTATATCACGGAGGGCGACTTTGGTGAGTTCAATGCCTACAATGAACTCAGCTTAAGATTGTTGATCCGACAAATGCATTCCTTGCAATTAGCTTCCTGGCTGCCTTCAAGTCAGTTACAATTCTGAAATCGGCGTACTTTCTGGCATTCTAAATACATTTTCAATAAACTATATTATTTATCTTCTTGCCAATGCTTCTGTCCTGATTTTGGCTTCTCCTGCAATTTCTTCTCTGTATGTAGGTCAGTGTAAGTGTTTAACCAGTTATAATGGTCGTGCGACACCACTCTGTGAATATGTCTCATAGTTAAGCCTTGCTCTATGCACTGTTGCATGAGCCTGTAATGGAAGACATATTTCCACTTATCTTCTAGCGTTGCTAATAGCTTATTTGTCCATTTGGTTGTATTGCCTTTTGAAGACAGAAAAGGTCGTTATGAGCATCATGGATATTAGGGGGATATTCCAGATCAAGCTCTAAAACATACCTTGTCTTTGATTCGGCTGGAATTTGCATGAAATCAGTTGTACCAGTTTCTGCTCTATCCAACCATCGTAGATTCCCATAGGTCACAAGTAAAATCATACTCTTGCCATATAAATTGTCGATGTCCCAAAAGGAGAGGAGATTTAGTGGATTGTGCTGATTAAAGCTGATCGTATACAAGTGGTAAGCTTCAAAATAACGCTTGACTGCAGTGCAAAATCCACCTCTAATTTATTATTCAAACAATTCCAGCATGCTCTTATCCTGTATTGAAGAGTGTTCACTTTCTTATTTTCAACGTGGTATGGTAAGCAAGTCTTAATAACGTATAAAATCACGCTGGGTCGAGGTTGTACATTTCCAGCAGGAGATCTCGAAAATATCTGATGAGAGCAATGTATTAGTCTTTAGATACGGCTCGCTGTATTCTCCAAGATTCCTGACATTAAATGTATCCCGGACTTTCAGCATGACTATTCTTCCAGCGTGATGTAGTTGAATTCCTCTATTTCTAGCAATGTACCTTCTTTCAAATTCTCCGCGTTTTCCAGGTAGCTATAGGGGAATATTCCCTTAGATATGTGTATTGGAAGATGTTCTACATTTGGACACAAAGCTCTTGTGATTTTGAAATCATCTTCCACCAGCATGTCTGCCAGGCATGATCGCTTATCATCCAGGAACTCGAACCCATCGAGAAATCAGAAGTAAATGCTGCTATAGTATTTGGTGAATGCTAGATATCCTTCAGAGGATTCAGCAATGCAGGAAATAGGCTCATCATCATATGCAAGTGTCTTAACAGAAAGTGACTCTCATAATTAGAGAATGGAAGGACATCGGTATAGAGTTAGGTACCTTTCGATTTAAATTACATCTATCATGCGCAGCATCCAGGTAATGCTATCTAATGTGATACTGATCCCTGTCTTCATTTCATTCATAAACAAACCTCTAAGGCAAATGTGATATTCAGTATACATAATCGCCAATTAATTTTAATTGCTTTAAGAAATCATTGATAGTATTTGGACTTCTGAAAAGGAAGAACCTTGATCATATTTGATCATATATGTGTACTACCTTTAACGATATCGATATTGCATCATGTTTATATATAGATCGTGTCGAACTTAAACTGATGGAGGGTTCGTAAGAATGGACGATTGGTAAAACAGGTTCAATATCTACATATACATGGTAGACTATTTAAGCTGACACAGTACAATATCTCCAAAACTAAGCGTTGTAGAAAAAATGCCTTTGATAAACGTTTGTTTAATATTATGGGGGAAAGTAAATGCCATTAGTCGTGTTTTGTTTGGAGGACGTTATGATGGTCATTTTAGGCTCAATTTAATTTTTTTTGAAATGGGAACGTGCATTGGTATGCTGTTCTCTCATTTGAAAATGGTTTATAAAAATGCTGTTTCTTTTGTCGTGAGGAATAAGGAAACAAAATAAAAATTGTTGGCTCCCAATTACGAAACGTAACTTGACCCTCAAATGGCCATCCATGGATGGTCCAACCATTCATTACGCTCTTCGTACACAGAGGTTCAGACTTTTCATTGTTATTTACGTTAGTGTAAGAACAATTCCAAAGTACTGTATACAAATGTTGTTTAGTTTTTTATGAGGAACGAGAAAACAGCATAAAAAGTTATGTTCCCATTTAAATAAATTAAATTTACCCTAAAATGACTATCACAACGTCTTCCAAATAAATCATGGCTAATGGCATTTACTTGCCCACATAATATCAAGCAACTTTTATTCAAGACATTTTTTCTACAACGCTTATCTTTGGTGATGTTGTACAGTCACAACTTAAGTACTCCACTCTGTGTAACAAAAGGTATAGGTGCACTTTTCGAAAAAAAATTGAATTCGATGATATCTCCGACTGAGGATATTTCAGCATTGGATATTTATGACATTTCAGCTGATAAGTTTAAAATGTCTTTTCTTGCCACATCTTCTCATTCATGCTTTAATATACGCATATTTATTGATGGTGCTCTGTAACGTGCGTCCTTGCTAGCCCAGATATATATCTAAGCAGAAAGTATTGGGACTTCTACTCCTTCTGAACACGGAGCAGATTGACGGGATATTCTGTGTTCTCCGATGCTTTTACACTTGGATAAGAGATTCATTTGTATCCAGGCCAAGTACAGTAATTGATACTCAATTGTTCTGCTTCTCAAAGCCATCAATGGTAATGAGCCACTAGGAATTCTATATTTTCGTAAATGAAGTCTTTGAAGAACATGTCAAACGGGCATGAGCCTGTTCTATGTGAATGTTTCTTCGCAGGGTGTTTGGAATGCTAACATACACCATGCAAACTAACATTCATCACAGTTATAATATTAATTTTACCACATTTCTTCTTTTAATTGCTCCAGGCAGGATTTTATAATTACATTTACTTATTGGCTTACAATCACTAGAACATGGCGTAAGCTAATAACAGGTTTTTATAATAACTATGCAGTTTAGTTTAAATCATTTGGTATCCGTATTCTCCATGTTTTCCTTTAAATTCCTCTCTCACCTTCCAATACACAAAAATATATTCAATGTTCATTAATAATACATCATAATTTTATAACAAAAATATAAATATATAATTCAAAGCTTTGTTGCCAAAAGCAACACGCGTAAAACGTTAAATGCTCTTTAACAGAAATTTCTTTTAGAAACGTTTGCGTGTACAAACGAGAATGATATGTGCAGTCACTTTCATTTAGTTAACTGGTCCGTTTTTATTCAAGTATGCAGAAAACATAATTACAATTTCAACTTTCGTATGAGTATATTGAAAATATGTTTTACAAGCAATTCTAAATAATTTAAACGTAGCTTTCCCTTCTTGGTTTCTATAAACTTTGGTCTCGGAAACTACCGGATATACCTCTGGTAAGGTAGAATTTTTTATTTTACATACGAAACAAGGTAGCCGATGGTGTAAATTTAGACGAAGCCAAAGAAAGAAAAAAAACCAGGCGTCCGAAGCGTTCCACCCTGGCAACTAATGTATTGTGTGTCCTAGAAGAACTGTGTAGAACGTAGAAGCTGGGGTCTCTCTGTCTCTGAAGCGTCTAGCTGAGTCATCACCACCAGCTATAATCCAGTCGGGAAGAGTGGGTAACGTTGATGCTCATGCTGCTCTTCTCCAACCAGCGTTAGGCTGCTAAACTCCTGACATCCCTTCACGTACGGTAATTGACGGTGAAATTGGGGAAGCTCTTCTTGGGTAGCTGACATGTAAGGCCATAAGATATAGATATGCTTCCATAATCCCTAATCACCTATGCTACTATTACCACCCAATGAAGGAGAAGGGGAGAAAATGCACCACTCCACTCCCCAGACGATGAACATCGAAGCAAAGCAAAGCAGAGCAAGCACTAATGACCGGAGGACAACGGAAAAAATTAAATAGTGCAAAGCATAAACCGTAAGGGAGAAGGGTAAGTAAAATATGGAGGCATACTACTGGGAACGAGAGTGAAAGAAATTGTAAAGCGCAGTAATAAAAATAAGCACAGAACAGATTAATACCACAAAGCAAACTAGGAAAGATGAAAAGTAAGGGAAACGAGCGAAAACAAATGGAGGAATAAAAGGAAAAGGTGAAGAAAGAAGGGAAAACTAGAACGAAAAAATGAAAAAAGGAACAGAAAAACGATGGCCATCGCCACAAAACTAACAAACCAGTGTACCCCTATAAGAAAAACATACTTATCTAGAGCTAAAAGGTTATTTTCGAATGTATGCAGCCTAAAATATAATGAGATACACAAAGAATCATAACCCTGAAGAGAATATTCGAGCATAAGGAATAGTATAAAATAAGATACCCAAAGTAAAAACAAAGAAAACTAAAAAAGAAACACAACACGGAAACCAGAGAAAAATACAGGGCATGAAAAGCAAAAGGAAAAAAGAAAAAATATGAACGAATAGACAAAAAGGAAGGAAAGGCGGAAGACCCAAGCAACCGCGCGCTTGCCAGAGGAATCCAATGGCAATGGAAGGAGCATGGGAAGTTAAAAGCACCCTGACAGGGCGAGAAACTCGAGCAAATCTAACCACCGAACTACACAGTTCCATGACCGGCGAGTTAAAACTGGGAAGCATGCTCTGTAGTTAGCTTACCCTTAACACAATCTTGAAATTTAAATGACAGTACATTAAAAACTCTGATAATACGGAATGGTCCAATATAGCGAGTAGGGAGTTCTTACGAAAAGTGGCGGCAAACGTCACTTACTAGATAGTTGTTCAAAAGCACCACATCTTCAACCTGAATTATAACTTGTAGCACGTTTGTTTAAGTCACGTCGAAGTTGTTGAAACGTCTCATTTCAGACACGTCGAATGGCCTCTGGGGATTGATCATCCGGGAGTAAGTTGTAAAGATCACCTGCTAACTATGGGGCAAATAGGACTAAATTTAAACATTATCCGGAGCGGTATCCTTTATGAACCTCTGGAAAACCGTATTGAAAGCAAACTGGATATCTGATAACGGTGTATCCCACCGACAATGATCCTTAGAATCACATACTATCAGGTAGCTTTAAGATTCCTATTCACAAGTTCCATCAAAGACGGCCGGGGATAGTACGCAGGGGTATGTATAAAATAAATGTCCCGTTCAAACAAAAAATCCGAAAAGCTCGCGATCAAATTTAAGAAGCAATATCAGCAACCAGCAAATTTCACCCCGTGTGAAATGGTACCAACCTTTTTCATTCATTATCTGTTTACCCTCCTCTTATGTAGGACTTACATCCCCCAGGACTTACAAGCGGGTGCCTGGGTCAGAGGCCCGTCGAGGAGCAGACACTCATGGATCAGACAGAGCATCCAGGATGGGTGATCAGCCCGATGCCTGGTATGGGATGAAGGAAGTAGATGAAACGAAATGTTGGTGAAATGGATGAAAGGAAAGGTGATGATGGAGCAGTTGGTGGAATGAATGGCGGGGGAAACCGGAGAAGCCGGAGAAAACCCGCACAGACGCCGCTTCGTCCACCACAAATCCCACATGCAGGTCCCTGGAATTGAACCCGGGCCGCCTCGGTGGGAGGCGAGCGGTCTAACCACTCGGTCACGGCGCCGCCCGAAATGGTACCAACCAATTTAGAAAAGGCGTTTATTAGCACACAAATGTATGTATTGCCGGTCAACGAGCGAGGGAACGGGCCGACATAATCTAGAAACAAACATTGCAACAAACCAACTTTTATAAAACGAGACGGTTTAGACAAGGCACAACGACGACAAGCTTTCATCAATTTTGCGATATCGCTATGCATGTGTTTCCAAACAAAGTGTTTTCAAATTTTAAGTTTGATTTTATACACACCCAAATGAGCGCTAAGGGATGATGCATAAAAATATTGCAAAGCCGAACGAATCAAGATATTACGCAATAAGATCCTTAATACCTTCGAACTAGGCAAACGGACATATAATAAATTGTTCTTAAACACATATTTAGTCGGAGTCTGTCCAGAGTGACATTTATACCTGATCGGAACACCGTTTATGATCAGACAGTGACGTAAAATCCGCTGGATAATCTTCCGCAAAGATGCTAGCAACAAAAAATGCAACCGAATCTGCTTCACGAAGCATACGAGACAGTGCGTCTGCCACGAATTATCAGAACCTCGTATGTTTACAACTGTAAACGGAAAGGCACTTAATTTCAAGCCCCAACGCTAAGCTTAACCGTTTTGCGTGCATGTGAAAGAACCCATGTCCATGCTGATTATCACATTCAAGTTGATAAGATATATGTTCCAAGACCTTCGAAAGACGAAGAAGAGCCGGAGCTTTCAGTTTGTATATCGACAATTTCGTTCCGTGTTAGATAGACAACGAGAAATAAAATAAAATAAACCGGTCTACCGCCTTGATAGGCCTCCAGAATTAGGACTGCGGTGACCGTGGCACATGAGGCGTTTGACCTGAATAGTTTGTTGAAATCAGATATAGCCAAAACCGAGGATTCATAATTGCTTATTTTAATCGAAGTAAAGTCTATAGATATGGGACCAATGGAATTGCTCCCCTTCCGACGAAGGGTATATAACAGTTCCGCAATTAAAGAAAAATTAGGGATAAATTTAGAATAAATGCTGCAATCTCTAGGAATGATAAAAGTCGTTTCAGTGTTGTCGGAAATGGAATTTGCCGTATTGCCAAAGCCTTTTTTTTTTGGCCAAAAGGAATACCATCTGGCGTATACGGTGTTTTAAAGGGTAAATTTGAGTCATTGCAAATTTGATTTTCGCCGTACTGTCCCCCGACCGCCTTAAATACAATTATGAACTTTACGAATATACTCAATGTGGGTGTTGAAATCGGCTGAATAAATAAGAACATCATACCGACACCCGAATACAAGGGTATACCTAAATTCGAACAGTTCGTCATCAAGAAGGCGGGATAATACTTGAGTGCCGGTAGATAATCCAAAAGGAGCAGGACAAAATAGGTATAAGATTACAGGTGTCGAATATTCCATGATGGGACGCGACGGTTCAGCCAAGGGAATCTGCTAGTGTGCTTGATTTATATCAAGGGTGATAAGGATGTTTGCGCCACGGAAATAATGCGCAGCAGAATGCAGATCAGGCAATGGTATAGACTATTGTTGGATACATTTATTTAGTTTCCTATAATCAGCTACCAAACCCACAATCTCCACCTGACTTCGGAACCACAAAGCACCGACTGGAATACGCACTATTGGAAGGTTCAATAATTCCTTACTCTAACATCCGCTTAACTTTATGGCGTAAAGTTCCAATTTAGGTGGAGAGCATTTGTAAGCTAGCGTGAGTACTGGAGTGGTATCTGTTGCCTGTATTTCATGCTTCACTCCTTTAACAATACCTACTTTTTTGTAAAGCGGCGGGAAAGTCCGTCAGCAAAAGTAACATAAGATGACGTTCTGAATTTAAATGGAACAAGTGCAAGTTTAAGACAGACGGAGACGGAGGTAAGAGAGTCAAACACACCGGTAGGCCAGCGCCCAAGGAAATCTCCACCGAGACCTGCGGCTTAAATACAAAGAGTAAAGTGAAATTCGAAAAATTCAAACACACGTGACTGGGTCATAAATTGGTACCCAGGATTATATCATACAAAAGCTGTCTAGCCACATAAAAGGACAAAGTCCCAGAAAATTCAGAAATGTTAATATGTAATTCCACCCTACCCAAAATATCAAGTTAAGAACCTGACAGAGATATACCGTAATGTCGAAAGTTCAAATGAAATGTGTAATGTAGCAGGTAAGGCACACCAGAACCGTGCACTAATCATATTAAGAGAAGAATCCTAATCATGTAACGCCAAGTGCACCTATGATAAAATGTAGTAAGGATGAGCAAAAATAGAAAGGCATTGGCAGTCAGGGGCTCGTATATTTAGCCTATAAACAGATTTTAATAATACTGAGAAAGTGTATTTTTTCAGCAAACATCAATTTTTAAATGGAACAATGCCTGGTTACATCAACAGAATAAAGGTAGGGTAAATTAGAATGTCAATGGTCTTCCAAAAGTGCTGAAGATTTTGAAGGGTGGTCAAAGTGAAAGATAGACTGTCATAACGGCGTCCTAGAAGACGTTCGTAACTGCTTACGCCGTCAAAAACAAAAAGCGAGCAAACACGAGTCAGTCCGTGATACTGGACGAGCAGAATCAACCTGCGTTGTAGAATCTATAGCTCTCGTTTCCAGGCCCGAATGCTCATTTGGCGAAACCTCAGAACGTCAATTTTGACATACAACAGGCATTTGTCGCGTAATGTACATATGCTGATACCAAGAAAGCACATGATCCAATTCCCTCAAAGATCGGGAATGTAGCAAAAGTAGAATACAGACGAGTTAAGTGATTGAGTCCCAATAATATAAGATTACAAATCTGTTCTTCCGAATCAGATAACTGAAACACACAAGCAAATTTCTTTACTCGCAATACAAACACAAGAAATTCCTCGGAATCCGACTGCACTGTAAATAATATTGAGAACGATATGATTAAAACCACGTGGTGGAAAAATTTGAAGCACTGAGTAGTGAAAGGCAGTCAAAGCAACTTCTTTGACCAAGCTGTTGGTAAGAATAAAACTGATATATCTTGTAATATATCCGGGAGCAAATTGTATAATTCAAGCTGGAAATTTCCGGTATATGCGCAGCGGTCACAAGGGTTTCTAAAAACAGAAAATCTACCTAACATAGTTGATGTTAACACCGATAAATTTTCAGAGCAGGAGTCTTGAAATTCAATATGTTGAAATTTTTCCGACTGAAATAAGTCTCGAAGTTCAGACTGAGCAACCAGAGGAACATCCGAAGTAACATTCGCATTTTCCATCAAAAGCTGTATTAAAGAAGGCAACTTCAACCTACGCAGTTTTAAATAAAATAATAATTTGTCCTTCCTTTGAAGTTCCAAATTCGCAAGAGCTATAGTGACAAGGAAATAATCAAGACAAAGGAAATGAGCACTGTAACTGCACCTATACTTAATTAGAAGGCAACCCATTGGCACAGAGAAACTCGATAGTGAAATGGAACTCCCGGAGAAGAAATACACAACTAGAAAAGTACGCAAAGATGAATGTTCACAGGCAAACAATTAATGAAAATGTCGCACGCTATCTACTACTACTTTGCAGTGTGGATTTTTTCAATTTTAATTACCCCGATGCAAGGATCTTACTAATTTACTTTACTTATAGGCGTACAGTGACTAGACCATGACATAAGGCAATGACAGGTTTTCATAATAACTGTGCAGCTTAGTTTAAATCCTTTGGTAACCGTATTTCCTCTGCTTTCTTTTAAATTCTTCTCTCACCCTTCAATACACAAGAACATATTAAAATGTTTATAAATAATTATTAATGAACTTTTTAATGTATTCTTGTGTGCTGTTAAATTATAATTTAGCAGCGTTTTATAATAAAATACATGTATATATATAATTTGAAGCTTTGTTGCCAATAACAACTCGGATAAAGCTTTAAATATTTTAAAGATAAATTTAGTTTAGAAACGTTTACGTGTACAAAAGAGAATGATATGTACAGTCACTTTACTTTAGTTAAATCGTCCACTTTTAAACAAGTTACCAGCTATACAGGAAACGCAATTACAATTTCAAATTTCGTATGACCATTGAAAATATATTTTATAAGTAATTCTGAATAATTTCAACGTAGCCTTCTATTCTTGCCTTCTATAAACTTTCCTCTCGGAAACTACATGAATATACGTCTGGTAAGGTAGAATTTTGTAGTTTACATATGAAGCATAGCAGTTGGTTTAAATTTAGAGAAAGCTAAAAAAGCCAGAGATGTGTGCTTTGTACCCTGGTCATTAATGTATTCTGCTTCCTAGAAGAACTCTATGGAACATAGAAGCTCAAGTCCCTCTCTCTCTTTCTCACTCTCCCTCTGGAGTCGTCTAACTGGGTCAACACCAACTAGAATCCAGTCGGGAATGGAGGGTACGTTGATACTCATGTTGCCGTTCTTCAAGTAGCGTTAGGCTGCGAAACTCTTGACCTCCCTTCTTGTACGGTAATTCACGGCGAAGTCGGGGACGCTCCTCTCGGTGTAGATGACGTGTAAAGCCATAAAATATAGTTATACGTTCATAATCCCTGTTCCCGATGGTACTATTTATGCCAGGATACCAGTACAGCCAGTCGTAGTATTCACAGTAGTGGCGAGGAATGTGCAAAACGGTACGTGATTCATGATGATTATCACCACCTTTTTATTCCTGATTCTTTAAGGTACTTCTATATATGCTGCAGCGTACAGTGGATCATAAACGGAGGCGCTATACAGAAGAGCATGCACTACATACAAAGACTTCGACGGCGACTGTCCCGCAAATTTTGACATGTTTTCCGAAATGTCTTCAACTATTTTATGGAAGATCTGATCTCGATTGCTTGATGTGAGAATCAGTTGAGTCTTGGAATTGATTTATAATGAAATAGTCTCTTCGCTTTCAGGCTTCTGGATTAAACATGATACTTCAAGAGAGCAGTTCATTTTAAAACTATATATGTTCCTATTTAAGATAGGATTAAAATATTTTTACAGCCATTCACAAACCCTGTAGGGTTAAATATTTACAATGTATTAAGCATTCTACTGTTAAAAATACGTCACTTGTATACCGATTCAATAACATGTTCTAAACCTTGGTGATCATTACCACTAAGCTTATATTTTTGCGGAGGGCAAATCAGTAGAGGAAGGTCCTTCTTGACACGCCATTCCAGTTATTGATACCGCTAGGAAATCATCAGTACTACTATATTCCTTAGCTTTCTTTTCTGGGGGAAAACCGGATGAGGAAGATCCTGCTCGGCGGCTCATTCCACCCGGTGATGGCGCTTGGTAATCATTAGCACTACAGTCTTTGGTCCTGGTTACATTTTTTAAAGAATCAAGTCCAGTGGATATTGCTAGACTGTGTCTTCGCTTTTTTGAAGATCAGGGACAACAGCATTGGTATTGTTCCTCAATGGGTCCAGAGGATGTTCTTGGTCACTAACTTCTCTGACCGGTAGGAAGTTGAGAGACTGTGAGTGTGCTTCTGAAATATAATAATAATAATAATAATAATAATAATAATAATAATAATGAAATACTGTTCTAAAATGATTTATAGTTATTTTAGAAATCCTTATCTCTATTCTGAGACAGCTGAGGCGGATTATCTGGCATGCAGCATGATGACATGTGCCGGACCGTGTATATGCAGGTACAAGATACCTCATAAAGCCAGATTGTGTCAATCTAAAGTACACTGTAATAAATTGGTGTGCGTTGGTATTGACCTGACGTCTAGAATATCCCAGGAAGCTTTGAGTAATAAAAACGATTATAAGAAGGAGTTTTAGTACTATACAGGTTTCATTATAATTACTTTAATCATAGCTTGCTGGAATCTATACGACAGCCAGTCTACAATCTATGTATGTGTTCAGTATTGAATCATGATTAAAGACGCTGCCACCGCTGGCTGCTCCATTCCGCCTGTAGTGCGCGTACTTTTAGAATGACCATCTACAGCACTCTAGCTGTTTTGTGCTTCATTGGATATACTTATGTAACTCAGAAACATGAAAATTTGAATGGTTTAAAAATAAATAGCCAGTCTACAATCTATGTATGTGTTCAGTATTGAATCATGATTAAAGACGCTGCCACCGCTGGCTGCTCCATTCCGCCTGTAGTGCGCGTACTTTTAGAATGACCATCTACAGCACCCTAGCTGTTTTGTGCTTCATTGGATATACTTATGTAGCTCAGAAACATGAAAATTTGAATGGTTTAAAAATAAATACCTGATAATGATATTTCACTTCAGGTTAAGATTTTCGAAGAAAATTTAATATACTTGCTATAATATTATTTGATAAGTTTTTTAAATAGTAAAGTTTTTCTTTAGTGTTTTTCTGTGTATCTGGGCAACACTAATAATTGCATTTATAATATACATATTTTGTCCTGAATCGATGTAGGGCTTATTAAGCCAATGCAAACGCCTATCAGGCCAAAACATATAATGATTAAAAATAAAAAATTAATGTGAAGCATTTATTTATTTTTTCTGTTTGTTTGCGATTAACAGAACTTGTTTTAATATGCTTATGACTTAACCATTGCTGCCTTTGTACGAATAAATTCTTTTTTAGTTTTAGGTTCCGCGCATATATATTTTCAAAACTGTTCAAATCACTCATAGTGTCCTTATACACATGCTAAGACCATATATTGGCTCCACTTAAGGAATTTAAAAAACACTCCTACATACTTAAGTTTTAAGATAAAAGTAATTCACTGATCGCTTATATGACAGCTATTAAGCATTTTTCTTAGGAAAAATACGCCTCGCATTTACTTCCAGCGTAGTGCCTAAGAAGCATAACTATCAGTGAAATTGTATTTACATTTTTTGCTTGTTTGGATCTATATACCATAAACTCTTGTTGACTGATGTTACAGTCAGTCAAGTCTTGCTTAAAAGAACAATATTCAAAGGGTGTACTTAGCACTGGATATGCAATAATTGATCTTTTAAGGGAATGTAATGTCTCCAGCGTCATCTTATAACAAGTATTACTCTGAAACTAATGAATAATGCAGAATATCAAGATATGGAATATTTTATGCTTAAAGAAAGGAAATAAACAGTTTAGTTTATATTTTACGATAAGTTTATAAGGTTAAAATTGAAAGTCGTTGCATTTGAAAACGTTTAAAATCGTTGAATTACTTAAAGGAACACAAGAAAATCACATGTGTTAATTTATATTAGGTATTGATCTCGAATTGATGATTAAGGGAGAATATTAAGGAACAAAATTGTTTTAATTCTTAAAGAAGGTGAATAAATCCTTGTGTTGGTTATTTCACTTATGTTGTACTAAACGTTAAACTCAAGGTCGCTGCATTTGAAAAGTTCTAAACTCGTTTGATTATTTAAATAAATACAACAGAACACTTAAATGCTATTTAGAGTCATTCCATAAGAATTATAATAAAAATTTGAAGGAATAAGACTATATTAGTAGGAATTGCTATTTACCACACATTTCCAAAGTGTGGTTTTTATTTCCTATTCACAGAGATGCAAACTTCGTAGGTTTCTCTTGCTGCTAATGCTCTTGACGGGCGCGTGTTAACATCGATAGAGTTTTTCTTGAACGGTAAACATAGCTTTTTATATTGACTCACGGTTATAAATATAATGAAACGGGATTGCCAAATGTATTTAAACGGACTGTATTCGATGAAGCTTTTAATGCGTTTTTGCTGGAGGAAAACATTCATCTTTTTCTATTGGTATGGGAATTAAGTGGTTTATTCACTCGTGTATATTAATTAGTGACGACATTTACCGAAGCAGGTGCAGCATTTTAAGAGGGGAAAACTATCTATTGTCTTAAGATAATTCGTGTTCTATGCTGAAAAATGCACTTGTTTCGCCTTGTCTTAAGGGTTTATGCAAATCCTGTAAATAGCGTAAAATTATTACAAACTACAGTATTGTGTTTCACAACTGAAAATACTAAAGAAGAAGAGAATTATATTTCGTGAGAGTTTGGAAATAAGCATTTTCCCCAGGATCAATATAACGAAGGAAAAAATCATTTTAATGAATTGTTAATGCGTTATGGAAATATCGCATTTTTCAGTAGTTAGGTATTCTCATTCCATATTTCAGATTTCATAAGACCCTAAATATTTTTCACTTAGAATTTGAAGCAACTCAAAGTATTGCGTTCTTAGGTTTGAAAACGTAAGATATATGTAGTTAGCATAACCTGATGATCCTAAAACCAGAACATCCTTTACCGTTAACTTAATGGATTTAAAGAAATGAAATTTGGAGAAACAAGGAGGCGTAATGCAAGAGAAATGTGCGTTTAATTAATAATCCAGAGTTTGGAAAGACTGCTTTATTGTACTTTACTTTAGGTAAGCATATGCTCTAAGAAATCTATTGAATGTATTCAGTACAGCCTAATGTATTCAGTGTTGACGTGTAAGTTTTTTTATACCAATTCCATTTTTCAGCATCTGGAAAAGCATAAAAGAACTTAATAATGTTCACAGAAAGTATATGAAACTCACTAAAACTTATATTTTTCATATTGTACTGTATATGCAGCACTGCATTAACTGGTTTTATTATTAACCCGTTCCTTTGCTCTGTCCACTCAAGAGGGGGAAAAGCTCTCTCTGCATTGGTGTTATGACCAGGAATGGAGAAATAATATCCTACAATTTGTAGCACCTCTAAATAATCCTCATTAGAGATGTAATTACGAATGAAGGCTTAGCATTTCGTATGCGACAACAAAGTCTGAAAACTATCATTCTTGGCCCGCCCTGAATAAAACATGAATTTATTAAAGTTGAGTTGAAATATAGTAAAAATCACCGACTTTTGTCATTTCGGCCTGGACGTTTTCATTTACCATAGAATCGCGGACAGTCCGCGAAATAATCCGTGGCGTATGGCAAACGTGGATATATATTACCGTTCGTTAGACCCTACAAATGTTTTCGAGAAAGAAAATAAAATCACATTGTTAGTTATGTGTAAACTCCTAAATTAACCAAACTGTCATTTTTCGTTAGACTTAGGCTTTCTCATCCCTATATCAAATTTCGGGAAGACTAAAATATTCGAAGATAGCAAAAGATATTATCGAACCTTGGGACATAATTACTTTCTAATTGGCAGATGGGTGATTTTCCTGCATTGACCAAAATATATTATTCCCTGAGAGTTGCAATTTCTAACTTGTATTATATTTCGGTTACAACGTAAACAGTTTTTTCCCCAGAATTGAAGAGTATCTAAAGTATTGCGTTTCATAAGTTTTAAACCATAGTATTCATACCATGCATCACCTTTCCTAAGATCGTAAAATGCTACAAGGACATTCAAATAGAGTATCTAGTTCGAACTAGCATACACAACGTCTTTAAAAATGTTTTGCTTCTGTGTTATTTTCTTTTAAACTGGCCCCTTAGATAAGGGCCAAGCTAGAATAGCAGGTAGGCGTTCAAACACACTTTGGCATGGTAGACCGATTGGCGACACGTCATAGACGAGAAGATGAAACAGTCTGGTGCATACTCGTAATATCGGACTGCATGCATTGTAGCTTTATCCAGCGATTACGGATGATTATAAGCTATATTCTTTATTCTAAAAGAGTCTTCCGGGCTGATTTGCCGTGGTCTGCTGGAGTAATTGGATCCAGACGTTTCGTCCACTACTGCGGTGGACATCATCGGTGGCGTGGTCGAAGTCTTCTTGGTGAAGGTACAGTTGTGTCTGAGGCGTCGACTTTTTTTTTTCGAGTGGAGGAAAAATACTTTTGCGTACTAACCCCATAAATGGGAGTGTGGGACTCCACCGCGGCGCGAGCCGCGGCCCTACCCACTAAAAAACCTCCACCGGAGAGAATTCAGGTATAGGTGTGGCAGTACCGCCTATGCACCTGCGGATTTGAGGTGTAGGTATATTGGCCAGCCCTCAGGGCTTGAGCCTGGGCAAGGAGAGGAGGCCGGACGTAATCATGACCGAAGCCCTGATTACGCCCTGGCGAATTTGGAAGTTTGGTGATATGTCATTCCTTGTTCACGCCGAGGCGTGTCGTCTTGTTATATTGTAGGTGTTGAGCATCACAGGTGCACCCTTGTGTGCGAGTCGGATCTTGAGCCGGAGGCTGCGTCCCTGAAACAAATCATTCTAGGCATGCACAATGCATATATTTACACTTATTTGTACTAGTCGTTAGTTGTATAGAATGAATTTATTTGACAATTAGCTCCAATCTGGAAGTTGACTCCGCCTTATGGCTTCGTTTCTTCATCATGTATAGTTAATGCTAATTTGTGTCTTAAGGGTGTTTAGCTCCGCCTAGTGGCGTCGTCATTTTCTTATGATTATTTCGTGTTTGTTATATTAATTGTGAGTATTTGTTTTACAGCCGTTTGGCATCGTCCTTATCTCTAATACACTGTTTCATTATCCATAATCCTAGCCTGGTCGTATAGAGTGCGCACACGGCGGGCTGCCTGCCTGAAAATGCAGGTGCGAGCCAGTGACACTCGCGGGGGATCCCTCAGTCCCCGGGGGCCGCCTTGACTCGGAGAGCAAGGACTTCGAGGGCTGCCAACGGTCACGTGGTGACGCCGCAGTCATGGGTATTGTGGTAATGTTATTAATGAGTCGAGGTATGCTTGAATATCTATTTCGGGCTCCCCTAGGCCAAAGGTTCTGTCGAATAGTGACAGCGGTCTTTTGTGCTTGTTCTCCTGGGTTTCATAAGAACCTAGTTCTTGTATTAGTCTATTCTTATTCTTTCCCTTGTGCTTATAGAGATTGAAGCTTAGACTCTTTACGAATTCTTCGATAGTGTGTAGTTTTAATTCCTGGTGTAGTAAATATGCCGGCGCTACCGGTGGTTGTTTCGTTATTATTCGTATTATCCTGTTTTGCAGTGTTTGTAGCTTATGCATGTGCGTCTTGGCCGCATATCCCCAGACAGGGGCTGCATACGTCATGATTGGCCTAATTAGGGTTTTGTATAGTGTGAGTCCCATATTTATTTTTAGCTGGTTATTTATGTTAAATATTGGGTACAGTCTATTTAGCTGACCATTTGTCTTGGCTCTGACTTTAGCAATGTGCTTATTCCAGGTCAGGCCCTGATCCATGATAAGACCTAAAAAGGTCACATGGTCCTTCCATTCGATTCTCTCGCCTTGATAATTAAGTGGCTGGAGAGCATGCTTATCTTTGCGGTGAAATAATCTTTTGGTGAAGACTATCGCTTGTGTTTTTCTGGGATTGACCTTGATTCTCCACTTTGTGAACCAGGGTTCAAGTACATTTAACGCATTTTGCAAGCGCAAGTGGAGTATTTTGGGTTGAGTAGACTGCGTTACTATAGCAGTGTCATCTGCATATATGTATTTATTTGATCTAACAAGATCGGGCATATCGTTTATATATAAATTAAAGAGCGTCGGCCCCAATAGACTTCCTTGTGGGACTCCGGCCTTGATTGGTTTAGTGCTTGAGACTGCTTCCTCTACCGACGTATGAAAGCGTCGATCGCGGAGGTAATCCCTAATGAGGGCTACAGCGGAGTCTTGGAAATTGAATTGTCTTAACTTCTTTAGGAGCCCGGCGTGCCATACTTTATCAAACGCGCGCTCGATGTCCAGATAAATGGCTCCAGTTGATTTATTCGTATTATAACCTTTGGTAATTTCCTCCGTCATTCTTAGTAATTGTAGAGTGGTTGAATGCTGGGCTCTAAACCCAAACTGTTCTGGTATCAGAATATTATGTTGGTGTATGTGCTTATTTATTCGCTTCAGTATAACCTTTTCGAGTATTTTGCTTAAAGTGTTCAAGAGGCTTATTGGCCTATAGTTCATGGGATGTGCGAGATTTTTGTTAGGTTTTGGAAACAACAAAATTTTGGCTTCTTTCCACGCTGGGGGAAACCGGCCTTGTTCAAGCGCATAATTAAAGATATTCGCTAGTGTCTTCAGCGCTCTGGTCGGAAGATTCTTTAGTACCGCATTTGGTATCTTGTCCGGTCCAGGTGCTTTCCTGGTTGGCAGGTGTTTAATGATCCAGCCAATTTCGCCCGGGTTTGTTTTTCTCATCTTATTGTGTGTTCGCATTTGGCCTATATTATCGGCTTCAGTTTCTGTCTCTAATATAAATCCGTCTTGTACAGCTGGAAGATTTGGAGAGAACACATTTTCGAGTGTGACCGCGAAGGCTTCCGCCTTGGCCAGGGGAGTTTCCGCTACCGTATTGTTGATTTGGAGGGGAGGTATATTAATCTGATTGCGCGCTAGGCTCTTCGCTATTCGCCAGACCGTGTGTTGTTGAGGGTTTAAATTCTCGAGTGTATTGTCCCATTGGTTTTGGATATATGTTCTAGCACGTTCATCTGCGAGTTCTTTGGCTTGATAGTATTCTGCTCTGTGTAGTATGTTTCTAGTTCTTTGCCATTTGCGTCTGGCCTTATTTTGTGTTTGTTGTAGCATTTTTACGTCATAAGGAAATTTAGCATTAATAGAGCGTGGCTGTGTAAATGGTACGTGAGCCGAGGTGGCTATTTTAATTGCCGTTTCTAATTTGCTTATGGCGGCGTCTTGCTCGGCGGCAGAATTTATTTCCAGATCTGGGAGGTAGTGATCTACTGTGGTTTTAAAGCTTTCCCAGTCATCTTCGTTATAATTGTGCCTTAGTGGAGCTGGTTTAAACGCAATCGGTGCATTAATGATCATCAAGACCGGTAAATGATCCGTTGTGAGCTCCTGCATGACTTCTACGTCAATGTTATAGCGTATGTTATTTAGAAGTGCTATATCTAGTATGTCCGGCGTGTGATTCGGCATATGCGGTATAAACGTGGGCTCTTCCGGGCCTGTTACTAAGTAATTTCTATTGTTTATGTAATTCAGTAGCTTAACACCTTGTGCGTTAGAGTTCTTGCAATTCCATAGAAAGTGTTTGCAGTTAAAGTCTCCTGCCGCAATTACTCTCGGTCCTAAATTCATTATTTTGTCCAAGTCGTCCGTATTTAAGTTCCCAGGGGGATTGTAGACAGACGCTATTACGACTTCGGTGTTGTCGATGCTGAGTTTTATTGCCGTGGTTTCGGCGTGATTCAAGTCTGGAGATTTAACTTGATGGTGTTGAATGTTCGCTTGTATAACTATCGCGGTTCCTCCTCCTCTACGGTCGCGATCGTTCCTGTAAATTCTGTAGCCTGGTATAGTTAGGCGATCTGTATTGTTGATGTGAGTTTCAGATAATAAGGCTAATTGTATCGAGTGTGTTTGTAGCAAATCCGCTAAGTGTTTGTTCTTTTTCCTTATTCCGTGGCAGTTCCAGAAGATTACTCTTATCGTGTCCGAAATACCCATGATTACGGCGTTCGAAGTTGTAACAGCAGTTCTGAGATGAAGTGAGCTACTATGATGGGGTCTGATCCAATCTGATCTACCGTATCGCAGAACTCTTGAACCTTTTCAAGTACCTTATTTAGTTGTACTTTCCTAGTGGACATGCCTAGTGACTTCACTAGTTTGACCATTGCCATGCTAGGATCCCTGCCCTTATTTTGCTTGGTTCCTTTCCCGGGGGTGAGCGACTTTGCTTCAGGGTGAGGCCCATCAGCCACTTGTGAGGTACCTGTCTTTACTGGGGGAGTGGTTGATTGTGCTTCTGTGCGAGGGGGTCGCTCGTTGCTGATTGGGTCAGCCTCGGCAGTTGGCCGAGGGTTCCCAACCTCAGAGTGCTCAGCTACTGGGGCTGGACGCGACCGGCCTTTACTGTCCCTAATGAGCCACCCTGACTTATTTGTGACAGCCTCTGCAAATGATTTCGCCGTTCTGCCTAAACTTGGGGGGTCCCTAGGAGGCTGTCCACGGGGCATGGTCTTACGACATGCTGCGCTGTATGCGGAGCAACCGCGCCAAGTTGCTCCATGGCCTTTAGTGCCACATAGAACGCATTGACGTTCCGCAGGAGGAACGGTGCATGTCCCAGAGAAGTGGTGACCTGTACATTTGGCGCAGATGGGGGTTTGGGACCTACATTGTCGCTTCACATGCCAGAATTGCTGGCACTGCGAGCATTGCTTTGGTTCTGCTGCGGCCCTATATGCTTCTACGTAGACTCGAAAGTGACACAAATATTTGAGGTCTAGAATTTGCCTATTTTGAGTGGTATCCTGCAGTTCAATTAAGAACATAGGCAGGAGGGCCCTATTCTTGTTGCGCCTCCGCATCTGGATGGCCCTAATGGCCTGGAAACCGCACTTTGCCAGGTCTTCTACTAACTCTCCTCCGGGGAATTCGGCGTACAGCCCCTTGATCACGTAACGAGCGGTTCTATTCTCAGGGTGTTCTACTAGATAGTGCTGCACGCCTCTTCCCTTGAGATGTTCTGCCAGAATCTGGTAGTCACCCAGGGTGAACGACTTGATGCAAAAATCCCTGGAGTTTCGGGCTATCCTTACACAGTATTTCTTATTTAGGTGGCAAGTCTGGTCTATGTCACGCATTAGCTGGTGGAAGTTCGCGGCCGGCGTCGACTATCCGGGATGCGGTATTTATACACGGGGGGGGTCTTCACTGATTGGCTCGGGGCTCGCTAAGGCAGTGCGGTAGGTGGTAGGGGCCTAGCTGCATGCTCGGCGCTACTAGATTCTGATTGGTTCGCGTTGTTTGACTGTCTGTTAATGTCATCGATGATGGGGAACTAAGTTTTTTTGAGCTTGAGGGCTTCTTCCTTCCTATTGAAGTTGTTGGAATGCTTATAAATTTCTATGGCTTCGCGCTGTAGTCGAGCATGGTAGTGTGGGATGTTAGATAGAATGTTGGTGTCCTGAAACTTGATGACATGCTCCCCCTCCGCTTCTATAGCATGTTCAGCGACCGCTGACTTTTCAAATTGTCCAAGACGGCAGCATCTCTTGTGTTCGTTTAGTCTGGTGTTGATACTGCGTAGCGTCGTGCCAATATATACTGCACCACACGAGCAGGGGATCCGGTATACCCAGCCGAGGAGATGGGGTCCCTCGAGTCCTTGTCTGAGCGTAGTAAACTATTGAGCTTTCTAGTAGGCTTGAACACCGTCTTGATATTATGGTGTCGCAGGAAGCGTTCAATCCTGTCGGTGACGTTCTGAACATAGGGAAGGAATACCGTGCCTTTGCTCTTAGGTGGGGTCGGCTTAGCAGAGATCGGCTGACGTCTGGGTGATCGGAAGGCAATCTTTATTTCTTGTGCAGAATAGCCATTGGCTTGTAAGGCTTGTTCCAAATGGTGCAGCTCTTGTGGTAGTAGGTGAGGCTCACAAATGTGGGAAGCGCGGTGTAGAAGAGTTTGGATCATAGCCCGTTTATGTCTCGGATGGTGGTTGGAGGTTTTGTTGAGATAACGGTCTGTGTGAGTGGGCTTGCGATATACCGTGTGTCCAAGTTTGCCGTTGTCTTTTTTGCTGACCAGCACGTCCAGGAAGGCCAGCTGACCGCCTTTTTCTTTTTCCATGGTGAACTGGATGCGCGGATTGAGGCTGTTGAGGTGTTGAAGAAAAAACAGCAGAGGCTGCTCGCCGTGACTCCATACGACGAAGGTGTCATCTACGTAGCGGACCCAAGCAGACGGTTTGTGAGATGCGGTGTTCAGAGCTGTGGCTTCAAAGGATTCGATAAAGAAGTTGGTTACTACTGCTGCCGTCTTGGACAATTTGAAAAGTCAGCGGTCGCTGAACATGCTATAGAAGCGGAGGGGGAGCATGTCATCAAGTTTCAGGACACCAACATTCTATCTAACATCCCACACTACCATGCTCGACTACAGCGCGAAGCCATAGAAATTTATAAGCATTCCAACAACTTCAATAGGAAGGAAGAAGCCCTCAAGCTCAAAAAAACTTGGTACCCCATCATCGATGACATTAACAGACAGTCAAACAACGCGAACCAATCAGAATCTAGTAGCGCCGAGCATGCAGCTAGGCCCCTCCCACCTACCGCACTGCCTCAGCGAGCCCCGAGCTAATCAGAGAAGACCCCCCGTGTATAAATACCGCATCCCGGACAGTCGACGCCTATACTTCCTCTTTTCTATTAGATATTAAGCTCCCTTGTAGGCTCCACTAGTATAAGCTTTATTCTTCAATCACTTCCTCTTCTAGGATGGTACAATAAACCCATGCCTTAGAAGGGCATTTTAGCAGAAGGTCCTGCAAGCCTGCTACCCTCCTTTTTTAAGGACAGTAGCAGGCAAAAAGCGTAAAGCAAAGCACCGCGGCCTTCCTTAAGGCAGGTGACCGCTTACCCAACCTCGCCCAAAGAAAAGAAGGAAAGGAGGAAAAATGGTAGGGACAAGAGGCAATCCAGCAAGGAACACCTCCCAGGAGGAACCGACGGCGGCCAAGGACGTGACCGCAGCAACTTCCACAACCGACGGCCCCATCCAGGCACCGCCGCCCGAGACGCAGCCAGCAGCCAGCAGCCGGCACATCTACTATGGGATCGCCGAATAAAAGGGAGGAGGATAACAACCACGCACCAAAAGGGCAGAGCACCGCGGCGCCACCCAAGGGGGAAAGCAGCAGGGCAAATAACGCTTACCTTCATAAGGAACGCAGCGACATTCCAAAGGTATTCGTGGCAGACTACTATGACAGAAGTGTGCCGGCACTACTGAGGGAATTCGACAAAATCTACAAGCCAGGACCCTACAAGTCCGCCCCAGAGAAGGCTACCACGGTTTCGAGTTTAAAACACTAAATGATTACAATAATTTCAGCAGATTCTGCAAAAACCAGAAGGTTCCCTTCCACATAACGCAACCTAAAAATGCCAGGACCTTCATGGTCGTCATCAAAGGCCTCTACGCAAACGCGGAACCTGCAGAAATCAAGCAGGAACTTGAAAGTCTAGGACTAGAGCCCATCAAAGTGAGCAAACTGTTTTCGCTTAGAACCAGATTACACGTACCAATATTCTCGGTGGAAGAGGCCACCATTGAGACGTCAGAGGCGCTTAGACGGCTAACAGATCTCTTCCACTGCAGAATCAAGGTGCAACCATACAGGCCTCCCAATGGCCTGCCGCAGTGCGGGAGGTGCCTCAGGTTTCGACATCTCGCGCGAAACTGTGAGGCCCCCCAAATCTGTTCGCATTGCGCAGGTACGCATCACCATTCAGTCTGCCCAAATAAGAGCCAGAGCAGAAAATGCGTTCTATGTGGGATGCAGGGCCACGGAGCGAGATGGAGGGGATGCAAGGCATACCTGAGACTTGCCGGTCCCAGCAACCAACAAGCACCACGCACCATCCCTCCTCGCATGAGAGGAATAGTGAGCAACGAACAAGGGATATATGCGGATGTCGCAGTAGGAAGAAACAACACCGCACCTAGTTCACAACCAGCAAGCGCGGAGGCGCCCGCACCAGTACAGGCGAGCCAACAAAGCCTACAAACGGCTACAAAAACCACAGCCAGACATAAGCAATCTAAAGGCTCCACCAGCAGCGGACCAAATAAAACACCGGCAGCAGAACCAACTACGGAGCATGAGGCAACATCGCGCAAGAGGAACCCCGAACACCACGTGAGCACTGTACAGGAAGTACAGGAGTACCTGAACGCAGAAGAACAGGGTAAAAAACGTAATGCCAAACAATACCCACGCCACTTCAAAAAAGCGAACGACATCACCTCACTGAACGTGGATGATTACAACAAAGCCCAGCTGTACCAAATAGGAAGAGGGAGCCTAACCCAAGGCTACGAGCTACTGCTGGACCTGCACCAGAGACTCTTCGAAGATGACCCTGTGTGGAAGATCAATAAGCGCGAACAGCACGCACTAAACTTCATCGAAGCCATCACAGACTCGCTGGGGGACCTTCGCCGTCTTCTCCTCCAAACTAAATAGAGGGCAACAAGCTAAGAGAAGCAACAACAAAAGGAAGAAGAAGATGAGGAAGAAGAAGAAAGGGGAAAAAGAGAGGGAGAGAAACAAAAATTGGCGAACTTAAACATACCCACAACACAACAGCACACACACGGACCAAATGTACCCACAACACAGCAGCACACTCACAGAATCATTTACTGGAACATTCGCGGAGCTAGGCACAAACTTAGGGAACTGAAACATTACCTCTACAACCACAACATAACCGTAGCACTGCTAAGCGAGACACTTCTAACCCCCAAAGCAAAACTCAACATACCAGGTTACAAAATATACAGAACCGATAGACCGGATGGGAAGCCGCACGGAGGAACAGCGATAGTGGTCCAAGAAAACCTTGCACATACACATCGCCGTACCCCCCACCTAACCGAAGCAGAAGCCACGGCAATCTCGTTAAATATACACAAAACAAAAGTAACATTAGTAAGCATTTATTTTTCCCCGACGCACTTAAACCTGGCCGACATAGACGCCCTACTCCAGCTAGACCACGCAGTTGTAGCAGCAGGCGATCTTAATGCCAAACACCCAGCCTGGGGGTGCAGCCTAGCGTATACCGAGGGGAATGCCCTATACGCGCGCATGCTCTCCAATGACTACATAATAGACCACCCGGGAGAGCCGACGCACATACCACAGCAAGCAAACCACATGCAACACACGCTCGATATCGCCCTATTTAAATACACCACATTTAATTATCACATGAGAGTTGTAGACACCCTAGCCTCAGATCACCTTGCAGTACAGATAGACATTGAAGCACAACTAATATTTCACCCGCCACCGACTCGTATGAATTACAACAGAGCGAACTGGAATATCTTCTCAAAAGTCTTGGACACGGAAATCGCGCAAGCCCCGATCCCGATTAGCCAACTCACAGTAGAGCACGCAGCTGAAGCCTTAGAAAACGCACTGCAACGGGCAATGAAAACAGCAATCCCAATCAAACACCCAGTAAAACATGCACTTACCTACCCTCCGGATGTAATCGCGCTAATGCATGAGAGAGACCACGAAAGACGCAGATGGCAACGCACCAGAAACCTTGTCCACAGGGTCAACATGGCGACACTAAACAGTGCCATCAAAACAAGCATAAACGCGCAAGCCAGACAACAATGAGAAAACACGCTTGAACGCTTGCAACCTGGAAATGCCAAAGTTTGGCAGCTGGTCAGGACACTAAAAAGGCAGTCCATAAACGTACCAACACTAAAAACGCATACCAATAACCAATACGCGGAAAGCGCCGAAGACAAAGCCGAACTACTAGCAGATACTCTGCGACAAACATGCCCACCGAACGCTAGCCAACAAAACCCAGCATTCTACGACAATCTGGAAAGAGGCCTGCAAGACACACTTACCACTCCCGCACACAATCAATGCAGAAAAACAAACCCAGGAGAGCTAAAGTGGATCATAAGACACCTTAAAGACCATAAGGCACCAGGCCCGAATCAAATACCAAATTTGGTACTAAAGCGCCTGACACCCAAAGCACTTATTCTGCTAAGCGACATAAGTAATTATTGCCTACAAAAAGGTTACTTTCCCAAATGCTGGAAACGGGCAAATGTACTCATGTTCCCTAAACCAAGCAAAACAGAGCTGACCCAGGCAACTACAGACCAATCAGCCTGCTCAAAACCACCAGCAAGGTAGTGGAGAAGGTCATACAGAAACGCTTGACGACGCACATCGCGAAACACAACATATTAATCAACGAACAATTCGGCTTCCGCGCAAAACACTCCACAACATTACAGCTAACACGTACCATCGAGCACATAACTTGAGGCTTCAATGAAAATAAATCGACAGGAGACCTATTCCTGGATGTACAGCGGGCCTTCGATACCGTATATCACGCAGGACTCATCAGCAAACTAAACGATCTTAACATCAACGATGTAATGGTCAAACTCATTGCACACTACTTAACCGGCCGAACATTCGTGCTCACCAACGAAGGCAGGTGCTCGGCCCCCCGGGAAATACTAGCAGGGGTCCCACAAGGTAGTCTGCTGGGACCCGTGCTCTTCAATGTCTTTTTCAACGACATCCCGAAAACCACAGGAACGCAAATCTCCATTTACGCAGACGACACAGCCATCTCTGCACAGTCCTGGAAACCCGGGATGGTTGTACAGAGACTGCAAAACTCTCTAACAACTCTAGAACCGTGGCTGATCAAATGGAGAATTAAAGTAAACTCAGCCAAGTCCCAAGCGGTGCTCTTTTCCAGGAGAGCTAAACACCACAATAAAACCACTCCCCTAAAACTACTTAACGATACCATAATCTGGAAATATAAAGCCAAGTACCTAGGGGTAACACTGGACTCGAAACTCACATTTGCAGAACACGCAACGGATGTCAGGCGCAGAGCAAATCAGCAACTAGGCGCCTTATATCCTATCCTCAACCGCAAAAGTACGGTGAGCCAGCATATGGGACTGACACTTTACAAAAGCCTAATTAGGCCAGTTATGACATACGCGCACCAGCGTGGGGCCACTGCGCACCGACACATATCAAAAGCCTTCAAGTGCTATAAAAAAACAAAGCTCTCAGAATAATTGCGAAGGTACCAAAGGCAGTCCCATTGGACTTACTTCATGATGACACCAGAATGCATACCATAGAGGAATTTATCAAGAAGCTTGCTGCTGACATGTACAAACAAGCCCAAAGCAGCAGAAATCCCCACATTCGAAATCTAGGTCAATATGACGCCAGCGCAGACAAACACAAACGGCCACTATCGCTGTTCGACAGGAAAATCCCCTTAAACCGCCATTCCAATGAAGATAAAACAGCCATCATTGAATACCTTAACAGCCTAGTGCCAATCTGAGACCACACACACAGCAGAAGCCTTGAAGACCCCGGTTGGATGGCATCCCCCCGGGGCGGAACGGGGTGAAAGGGCAGCCCCACACCTACGACGACCACGGCACCCACCAGAACATGAGCGGCATGTACAGAAGAGGAACTCAACTCTTAGCACACTGCCTTCTAAGGCAGTCACGTAGAACAGTAGCTCCTGCAGCTCCAGCAGCGCCTTTATTAAGGTAGACTGGGAGCGACACAAAGAATGAAATAAAACTAATAAAAATAAAGAAATTAATAAAAATAAAAAATTAATAAAAATAAAAAATTAATAAAAATAAGAAAATTAATAAAAAAGGTTATTATAGTAAACAAATAAACAAAAATATATACATATATATTTATCCCTGTGTAAATAAGATGCTCACCCCCTTTCCTCATGTATATACCCTTTTCTATCCCCCTTTATTGCAGGACCATCAGCAGCACGCTGAAGGTGAACCAACTCGGCTCCCTCTCCGGCCGAAGCCATCATAAACCGTACGTACCGTAACTGATTACTTGGCATGATACCTAACACCTCAATCCTTTTAGCATGAGCATGACTACCACCACTAACCATAGGTTCCTGGTCTGGGCTATGCCAAGGCCAGTACCTAACCTCCACTCTGTCTGCATACTCCCTTGTATGCAGGCGCCTTTTTAGAAATCACCCACTAACATTCGGTTTGCTTCGGCGGTACCGGACACCAGTTTACCTTCGACTTTCCCTTCCATCACCGTAGAGTAGTTAGTGCAATGGTAGGGGAGACGATGTATATCCCTTTCGGATGATCGTCACCTGGTGTGGCGGAGGCGGGGCCACACCACAAAAAAGTCGACGCCTCAGACACAACTGTACCTTCACCAAAAAGACTTCGACCACGCCACCGATGATGTCCACCGCAGTAGTGGAAGAAACGTCTGGATCCAATTACTCCAGCAGTCCACGGCAAATCAGCCCGGAAGACTCTTTTAGAATTACGAACACCGGCCGTGAAAGCCTACGCTTACTCATATATTCTTTATTGTTTCTAATGTGTTTCTTGCATTTTGTTTCTTTATGCTTTAATGTTATTTCCACGTAATTGATTTAATAAAAAATGCTTAGCTTCGAGTGATCAAGCTATACTGGAAAGGCTTTCGTAACGGAGGCGTTACATACAAAAGATACTAATTCAGTAAAACCGGGAGTAATAATAGCGCAATTAGAAATGCGTTAACGCCTATTACAGTGTAACAATTTCCATAGCTCTTACTTGGCCGAGCATATTAATTCATTTCTGTATAACTCTACCTCCTGTTTACACTTTTTTCAAATATGCCTAGTTATAGAGGAAACATGATGGCACTGTTGGATTCAGAGGAAAACAAGTCACTTTTTTATTTATACTATATTTACGTGATAGAGGAAATTTAATGTATCTATTCAATTCATAGGGATAACGTACTTTGATCTGACATGTGAAAAATCGTATTTTAATCAGTTATTACAAATTTTATATTCAAATTAATTATGCAAATGGAATTAATTGGGTTTGACTCAGGAAGGGGTTGGGTAGCGTTGTATTCAGATTGGAATGTTAGGTTTCCTTTAAAAATTTAAACAAGGAGCGGGCGTAACCGGTAATGAAGGGGTTAAATGAATTGGAGGTATCGCAGTAAAGGAGTTAGGTGGCCCCGTAGCACAATATGAAAATTGGTTTCAAACTCGAAAGGGGCTTGGCAGGGGTCGCATCCGTTGTGGCTTTGGAAAATGCAAATTACAGAAAACATTAAGTCACCTGGAGACCGCATAGTGAAAGTGTTAGGTGCCTTGCGGCCGCGTAATGAATGGGTTAACTCATATTTCATGACAATGATGGTACATTAAGCAAATTACCTGGCGGTTTCCTTTGGTATATAAATGTGGACCAATGTATTATGTTCATCAGAGGGTGGGTCTGGGTGGAAGCGTGGCTGTCAGTGTTATTTGGCATGCAAATAAGCAGCCATTTTGATTATGCAGATTGGGTAGATACACCCAATGAGAATGAGTGTTGTATAATTGGTAAATCGTAAGAGATGGATGACAGTTTACTACAAAAGAGTAGTTTTCGTTAAAATCCACAATTGATGTTAAATAATTTTTGTAGCGCTATAATTTTCGAAAGCTTATTTGTTATTGGTTTGAATTTTCGGATACTTTATACCTTTGTCATCTGCAAATCGCTATTCATTTTTCTTTCCTTCCTTCGCTTTTCCTTCTTTCTTTCTTTCTTCCTTCCTTTTTCGTGTTCATGCAAAGGTAAGATAATTTCAAAGCCATCACATTGTAACTGGCCGAGAAAGGATTAGACTATCGGTATAGCCTACGGTATCCTTCTTGTACTTACAACCACATGTGCGAGTAACGAAGGTTTATCTAAATTAACAAAAAGTGGCTAGAATAAAGTTTTCTAAGGAAAGTTTCTTGAATAGTTAATAGAGAAAGTCATTTGAGTGCAACCATTCGACTTTTTTTTAGAAAGACCACTGCATTGAAAATCCATTAATTTCTTTTATGGCGATGAAATTAATTTTTAATGCTTGAATTTTCTACTACATGTCCTTTACGCTAGCTTCATACTTTCTTGACAGGTTTTTAATTCCATCGCTTTTCTATGTTCTACTCTTAAAATGTTCATTCTGCACGCCCCACAAGCATGCAGCAGAATTTATGTCCTCGATCAGTGCCAATATTGTAGTTGTATTCCTCGTTTTCCAAGAAATCCAATTGTTTCGTGATTATATTCGCAAAACAACTGAAAGGAACTACACTACTATTGATGCCGCGTACTGCCCGCAAATACATACAGCCTGAGTATTTATGATTGCTATTGCAATTTTTTTTATCTCGGATGGAATGCAATAAAAATACAAACATTTGTCTGCAAATACCAGCATACTGTTTACAAACAAATGTTAGTAAACGGATTCATTCACATTTTAAAGACTTTGTATACACTTGTCTGCGTATTTGCGGTGATCTATATACAGGTGTGGACTAGGTTTTGAGATATTTAATATTTCTGGAATTGCCATGACGTTTGCCAGTTGAGTCATACCACTTTAAACTGATGCATTTTAATTAGTAAGTGACGAAAATAAGATTGTGATTTTGGACTTAGCGAAATTTCACCTGGACTTTTCATACATTGTAGTAATATATATCGTATTCAAATAAGTGTCAATGCGTGTTATTCTCTGTAGGCACAGAACACAAGTACAAGTTTCTCTTCGGCCACTGCTATAACGTTAAGTGCATGAAAATCAACCTACACCTGAAAGGATAAACTAGTGGATCAACTAAGGTGCATACCTTTATTTAGGAGCTTTAGAAGAAATTGACTTCATATTTGTTGGTAACACAGAGGAGCCCTCAGCATGTGGAGATACATGAATGGAATTAAAAGTTGTAGGACTTTAATCGTGTAGTGATATCTTTGGCACTGACGATGTTATTAAAAATCTAATAAAAACTCAAGTAATGTTAACCATGGTGGTAGATAGGTAGTAATAGTCCCGGATTAGCCAATTGGATTAACGATAATCCTGACGCTAGGGGCGCTAGTGTCGCTGGTGTCGCCGCGGATTAAGAGCGACGGCGGTAAGTTTGAAAAGCGCCATGAACGGAAGGATTATTGTTATTGCAATTGGTTAATCCGGGACGAGATAAAAGAATTGAGGATTAGGGAAAGATGAACGAAAAACAGGAAGTGACGTGGAAGGTTTTTATTGGTAAAAATAAGACGAAATGTGATTGGTTCGTTAATTCGGGTGGAAGATGAAGGAAGGAAGATAAAAGAGTATGGAGGACACGTGATGGAGAGGAGCGGAGCGGCGAAGTGTTGTCTGTGCGGAGGTCGGGACTGAAAGAGGGAAAAGATGGCGAACGAGGGATAATAAGTATTACAGGAAGTGACGTGCGAAGTTGTGATTGGTGGGAATAAGAAGTGATGTTATTGGTGGAAAGGAACAAATGAAAGTTGTTGATTGGTAAGAATAAGAGAGATTATGATTGGTGGAAAGAAAAAGGTGTGGGAGTGGGGTATGTTGGAGGTGATGGGAAAGGTAAGTTTTCCTACCAACAATATTTGCAAAAGCCTCTCCAGAACTCATCAGCAATTTTTGAACCTTGGATGGTAGTTTTCATGAGTGGATAGAGAGATGGGGCGATATGTGACGCGGTGGCGAAAATTGGAACTAAACAAGATGGCGGAGACAAGAGGTCTAAGGACGAGGAAATTTCGAGGTTAGTGGTCAATATGGCGGACGCAAAAGGTGGGGGCAAGGAGACGCGGTGGTGAGAATGGGAACTAAAAGAAGATGGCGGAAGCAAGAGCTTAGAAGAGCAGATTTTGAGGTTAAAATAGTGGGAACTAAAAATGGCGGAGGGTCGGCGACAAGGAGATGCGGTGGCCAACGTGAGAACTAAACAAGATGGCGAACGCAAGAGGAGGGAAAGGAGATTTGAGGTTAAGATTTTTAGGTTAAAACAGGACGTAAGCATGGGAACGAAACCTAAGATGGCGAAGGCAATGGTGTGGACGAGGAGATGTGAGGCGCGGTGGCGAAAATGGGAACTAAAGAAGATGACGAAGACAAAAGTCTAAGGACACGAGATTTCGAGGTTAGTGGTCAACATGGCGGTCGCAAGAGGTGGGGCGCAAGGAGATTTGAGGTTAAGATTTTTAGGTTAAAACAGGACGTAAGAAGGGGAACTAAATCCAAGATGGCGGAGGCAAGGGTGGGACGAGGAGATGTGAGGCGCGGTGGTAAAAATGGGAACTAAACAAGATGGCGGAGGCAGGAAGTTCAGGTTAAAAATATGAGGTAAACGTGGAGAACTTAAACCAAGATGGCGGTGGCGTAGTGGTGAAAATGGGAACTAAACAAGATGGCGGAGGCAAGAAGTCGAGGGACGAAGCGATTTGAGGTTAGGGTCAACATGCGAAAGATGCCGAACGCAACAGATGGTGACGAGGAGATTTGATGTTGTGAAAACTAAACAAGATGGCGGACGCGCGTGGTCAAGAAGATTTCACAAAAGAAAAAATAAATATCATACCTTGAACGAGAATGGAAGCAGCCAAGTAACTAACACGAAAGTTGAAAACACAAAAGAGCACAGAAATATAATGCTTGTGTAAAAGGAACGCAGGAAGTGACGTGGCATGTTATGATTGGAGAAAATAAGACGATGTGTGATTGGTGAAAATAAAACTTGATTGGATTGGACAAAGGAATAAATAAGGCGAAGTGAAGGTGATTTGCGGCGATATTGACGATAGCCGTGATCGTTAACGCATCTGTTGGGATTGAAACCCAATACCAAAACCCAACACATTAAAAAGTTACTCTTTGAACCTTCGTTTTGAATGTGACATCACAACTTCGAATTAAACGTGAACTTTAACGGTATTTTAAATAGGAATGTTGGTGGAATGTGGACTTCTTTTTTACTTTGGGACTCAAACCCGGTACCAGAACACTAAACCATGTATTTCTACCGCAACGCTATTTTAAAATGTGGTGGAATGTGGAGTTTGTAGTTTGGGACTCAAACCCAGTACCAAAACACCAAAGGATATATTCCTACGCCAAGCAGGCCCGAAAAATAATTATGCGTGTGGTACTTACCTCTTACTGGTGTTGATGGGTCACCAAAAGCGCAGCAGCTTCACGCGACGCGAAAAAATAAAAGCAAAATGTTTTTTGAAAATGCTTAACCAGCTTTAAGATCAACGAACATCACTAGGCACTGATATACCTAGGTTTTTTAAAGCGGTACAGACGCCCTTTGCACAGACGTAATTTAACTATACCAAAAACCTGGTACTGGACCATCGTAATGGTCGCTAGCGTACGTAGGAGCAGGGTTCTCATTGCCGGTCGAAAGCGGTCAAAAAAGTGTACGACGCAGGTGTTCACAGTAGCTACTGTCGAAGTCAACCGTCGAGGTGTGAATGAACGAAATCTGTTCTTGCCGGCAATCTAGCTCGGAGATGTGAGGAGCGGTGGCAAAAATGGGAGCTAAACAAGATGGCGGAGACAAGAAGTCAAGAACGAGGGGATTTGAGGTTAGTGGTCAACATGGCAGACGCAAGAGTGGTAATCAGCAGTCGATGTGCGTCACGATATGGCCGCCGCGATTAAAGAGCTGCAAACTGCGCGATAACTTGAAAAATGACTTTGTGAACGGGTGCTGATTAGAATACAGGATTTATACAACAACAACAACAACGAGCGTGATACAGCTTAACGCAATAATATGGCAATACGTTTTTGGCATAAGTTTTTTGCATTAATTTTATATAATGGATTGCGAAAATGGAAGTTTCTATTTGTATTTATGACAATTCCAACTGCAAATTCAGCGCCACTTCATTAGACAGCGGAATATGAGGATCCACAATGAGTGCATTGTTCATGAATGATCTGTGATCACCGCCATTTAGATAGTACATAGTAGGATCCACGGGGCCGGGGACACTGGGTTCCGCGGAACTTCCACCTACCATGGTTTGAGTAGCCATGGATTGATCTACCTGGCCGTGCTGTTGTGCAGCGGCGGAAGTGGAGGGGATGGCAAAAGTTGGTTGGAAACTTCGCCCGGCGGCCATGTTGTTGTTGGGGGAGGTGTCTTCCGGCATCTTAACCAGGTTTTTTCCTCCTACCATGTTGTTGCTGATGGTGCGGTTGGCGGCCATATACGACAGTTTATTGCAATGCGTGCAACAAGGGCACACAGCCACTTGTTGCTCGCGTCGAAAGTTTGTGCGTGATTTTTCTCAGATTTTATGCACCGCACAACACAAAATCACTACACACGACACTGATAGTTTTAAATATTTGACACTGATTTTGAAGTTGAGGCGGGGCACTGTTTTTTAACTCCACACGCACTTAATAAATCACATAGCGGTGCGGAAATACTTAACTTTCCGCGAAAAGCGCTAGTGGGAGTGCAATCTCAACCACTATTAGCAACATGTAGCAAGCATTATAGTTCTGCTCACGTTAGTCTCGGAGAAAACAGTAAAAGAACGATTCTCATGCGCAACGGAAGCAGCAGCAGTACGTGAATGACCGTGTGAACGGATGCTGATGAAGCAGTCGATGTGCGTTACAATATGGCCGCCACGATTAAAGAGCTGCAAACTGCGCGATAACTTGAAAAATGACCGTGTGAACGGGTGCTGATGGAGCAGCCGATGTGCGTCACAATATGGCCACCGCGATTAAAGAGCTGCAAACTGCGCGATATCTTTAAAAATGGCCGTGCGAACGGATGCTCATCAGCGAGAAAATCTTTTAAATGTGGTTTTATGGTCGATGGTAGGAAAAAGTGCAGCGGTGGATGGATGGTGTGACCGGAAGTGCACCGGAAATGGCTGCGATTACAACTTGGCAAGTTGTGGCGCCAGGATTTTTAATGAGGCATTTAACTCGAAGCGCATGCTGAAACTGCGGTTGCGATAAGCGAACTTATAAAACCCCAGTGCCAAGAGCAGCCGGCCGTAGTCAGAAACGGGAGCGATAGTGGATTTTGCTGTAAAATTGTGCTATTTGACGTGATATAAGTTTTAGAGCAATACGCGGACATGTGCGGGTGTCTTCATCGATCGGTATTGACCATCGCCCTAGTGATAGCAGAACATACGCCGCAGCAGTTGTTCCAACAGTGCTAAAGCGGAGAAAAGTAGTTTAAAATAAAAACAAAATAGCAGAAATACACAGCAGCAGCACTTTGCAGGTAAAGAGCGATCGGTGCATTCGGACGATAAGATGGAGCCGCAACCCGGGGGAAGTCGCGATGACACCCTGCAGCCTACGTTCGAAATTATAGGGCACAAGCAGAGAACGCTGCCAAGGCTTTTTTCCGGCTTTACAGAGTCGCAAATTACCGTAAACCCGGTCCCCAGAGATGTTAACCCGGAGCAATGGGTATCGCATTTGTTTAACGATATTCTAAACTTTTTCGAAAGAGAACCTGTTAGAAAACGAACCCGGATATTTAGGCATATCCATAACAGACGAAAAGGAAACGTCTAAAGCCTTCAATATGAGCGTGAGGCGCGTAGAGCAATTGAATGTGGATGTCATTGTTCGAAGCATCGAAAAAGTAATGCAAAGTAATCAACAATTCTTGCTAAGCGGACCTCTTCATGTAACGTTTGTGTGGACCAAGGAGGTCTCGGGTTCGTGCCACCAACCTTGCGATGCCTGTAGGGACAATAAAGGCATTGTCGAAATAGCCAACAAAGACAACTTGTGTTTAGCAAGAGCCATTGTTGTAGTTAAAGCCAAAGTGGATCGAGACGTCAACTATAAAACGATGACGCGCTCCGACTATCTGCAAAAATCGAAGGCCGTAGCCTTGTGTGCGAGCATCGGTCAAGGCCACGACAGCTGTACGATAGATGACGTCAGACGCTTTGACGCTGCGTTAAAGGGCTACGCTGTGACGGTGTTTGGCGATCATACGGGGAAGCACGTGCTGTACGCGCCGGATAAGAAATGCGATAAATACATCGACGTCATGCTCCATGCCGGGCACTTTAATGCTATCGTGAACCTTCACAAGTGCTTTAAATGCAAATTGTGTTGCCGCCAGTGTCATCATCCCTCGGCACACTAAAAAGAATTTCATAGGTGCGACGCCAGGTGTGCTAAATACCATCAGCAGTGCGATGCGCGATTTGACGCCTACATACGCTGCGCCGAGTGCAACAGAGATTTTAAGGGACCGACATGCTTTGCAAACCACGCAAAGAAAGGCGTTTTTTACCCAAAGGCGCTGTCGGTGTGCGATGTAGAAAAGGTGTGCACGTCTTGCAATAAGCTCGTGAATGCGAGGTACAGAAAAACCGCGCACGAGTGCGGGGAAAAGTACTGCTATCATTGCAAGACACACGTGAATTCTAGCCACATGTGCTATATGCAGCCGTATGCCACAAAGAACAAAAGAAACCGGTACGTGTTTATGTTTATCGACTTTGAATGCACGCAAAACATTCCATATACCGGCAAAAAGGACACATGCGAGCATGTACCTAACTTGTGCGTGTTGTGCCAAGCCTGTCCGCTCTGCATCGACGAACGCCACAAGACGGCATACTGTACCGAATGCGGTTGCAAAGAATGGGTGTTTATGGACGAGCCCGTGAAGCAGCTTTTCGAACACATCGCGCAGGCGAGGTTCGAAGCCTGGGACGTCTACGTCGAGGCGCATAACCTCAGAGCTTACGACGGGCAGCTTTTGTTAAAGTACATGGTGGTGCAGTTAGACTGGGCGCCGGAGCTCATCATGAACGGGAGCAAGATCTACAGGATGAGGCACGGTGACGTCACATTTCTAGACTCGCTCAACTTCATACCCATGCCACTCTCCCGCTTTTCCAAGACCTTCGGATTGAAGGAATGCAAAGGTTATTTCCCGTACCATTTTAACACGAAGGAAAACGAGCAGTACGTGGGTTCGATTCCCGACAAAAGACATTACTGTCCGGAGGGCATGTCGGCGGAGGGTCGGAAAGCCTTCGAGCAGAAAAGGCGTCCTCCGGAAACGTCTTCGACATGAGGGCGGAAATGGTGACGTATTGCAAGATGGACGTATTTCTACTCAGTCAGGGAGTTTCCAAATTCAGAAGGGAATTCTTGGACGAGAACGGAATAGACCCGTTCAGAGAATGCGTCACCATCGCGCAGGCGTGCATGTGCGTGTATAGAAAGCGCTTCATGCCGCTTAAAAAAATTGATCTCTTGCCAGCGGACGGGTATCGACTAGCGGACCGGCAGTCTCGCGCCGCATGCACATGGCTAACTTGGCTAGAGATGCAAAACCGCATCGTCATCCAGCACGCCATGCGAGGACGCGAAGTTAAAGTCGTGGGGCACAAGGTGGACGGGTACAGAGAGGCTGAAAAAACCGCGTACTTTTTCCACGGCTGCTTTTACCACGGCTGCAGGCGGTGCTTTCACAATCGCCATGCGGTGATATACAACTCGGGACACGAAACCATGACCTCCAGGTTAGAGAGCACCGAGAAAGTCACGGCCAAGATCAAGGCCGCCGGCTACGCCGTGGTGGAAATGTGGGAGTGCGAGTTCAACGACGCCATGAAGGCCAACAAGGACCTCGCGCGCCACGCAAGGGACTTTGCGGTACCCGAACCCCTGAACCCCAGAGACGCCTTCTACGGAGGTCGCACAAACTGCACCAAGACGTACTGCGAGGCGAAGGGGGATGGTAAGATCTACTATTACGACGTATGCAGCCTGTACCCGTACGTGAACAAGACGAAGACCTACCCCGCGGGCCACCCCAAGATCCACGAGGTTCGATTCCCGCGCTTGGAAGACGTGGGGGGCGGGTTGGTGAAGTGCGAAGTTCTGCCGCCGCAACACCTGTACCACCCGGTGCTACCGGCGCGCATCGGCGGCAAGCTCATGTTCCCGCTATGCCGCGCTTGTGCGGAGGCGGAGAACCAAGACGAGTGCCACCACGGAGAGCGCGAGAGGGTGTTGTCGGGTACCTGGGTGATCGACGAGATGAACGTCGCCCTGGAGGAGGGGTACCGCCTCCTACGGGTCCACGAGATCTGGGAGTACGACGTGGTGCGGCACGAACCGACCACCGGAGCCAAAGGTCTCTTCGAAGACTACGTGAATCAGTTCTTGAAGATCAAGACCGAAGCCTCCGGCTGGCCCTCGGATTGCGACGACCCTGCCGCAAAGCAGCAGTACGTGGAGCAATTCTTCGAGCACGAAGGCGTCGCCCTGGATCCGCAGGCCGTTGCCACCAACCCCGGCAGGCGGGAACTGGCCAAGCTGATGCTCAACAGCTTCTGGGGCAAACTGGGGCAGAGGGAAAACCTCCCCACGTGCGAGCTGGTGGACCGCTACGACCGCCTCCTGGAGCTACTCAACGACCCGGGCGTGGAAGTGCAGACCTACGTGCCCGTCACCGACCGGATTATGTACGCGGTGTGGAGGTACTGCGAGCAGCGTCGCAAGGTCAAACCCACCGCCAACGCCGTCCTGGCGGCCTACACCACGGCTCAAGCGTGCCTGGTGCTCTACTCCTACCTCAAGAGGCTGGGAGAACGGGTCTGCTACTTCGACACCGATTCCGTCGTCGTGGCCGCCGCTCCGAGTGACTGGACGCCGTCCGTTGGACGCCTCCTGGGGGACATGACGGACGAGCTGGAGAAGTACGGGCGGGGCTCTTTATCGCCCGGTTCGCCTCCACGGGGCCCAAGAGCTACTGCATGGAGATCGTTTGCCCCGAGACAGGCAAGACCTTCTCGGTGTGCAAGGTGAAGGGGATCACGCTCAATTCGGGCAACCTGGAGCTGGTGAACGCGGAGGTGATTCGCGACGTGGTGCTGAGGGACAACGACCGTGCGGTGAAGCTGGCGGGCACGCAGATTTCGCGGAAACCGTCTTGGACGTTCGTCACCGATCCCAGCTCGAAGACGTTTAGGATGGTGGTCAACAAGCGCGTTCTCGCCGGCGATCACGATTCCTATCCCTACGGGTTCAAGAGGAACGCATAAATGAGACGTCTAGAGCCGCGCCAAAGTCATTTCGAACCGGGCGCCCCTGAGGAGACGATGCCCGGTTCCCGGGACCTGGGGCGATTCGAGTTTCCCAGCACGATGCTCGTGGCGGGGCCGTCGCGCTGCGGTGGTTGACCTTCGTGAAAAACCTGTTACGCCACGCGCACCGGATGTTCGACGTGCGCCCCAGGAGGGTGCTGTGGTGCCACCCGCCGGAGTATTCGCCGAGACTCGAACCCTCGGCTCTGCGTTGCGAGACCCATCCGGGCATACCCGAACTTGCTTCGGTGGGCGAGAACGACCTCGTCGTCCTTGACGATCTGATGCTGGAGGGGGCGGGAAGGACGTGTCCAATTTTTTCACCAGAGACTCCCATCACAAGCGCTTCGGCATCGTCTACATCCTGCAGAACGTGTTTCCGCAGGGTCAGAAATATCGCAACATCTCTCTGAATGCAAACTACGTCGTGGTCTTCAAGAACAACCGGGACAAGATGCAGATCGAGAGACTGTGCCAGCAGATCGAACCCAGGAACTCTAGGTTTCTCTTGGAGGCCTTCGAGAAGGCCACCGAACGCCCTCACGGGTATCTCGTGTTGGACTGCACTCAGTACACGCCCGCCCGTTACAGGTATCAAACCGGCGTGCTGCCGGGGGAAAACCTCTCTTATTTCGTACCCAACTGAGACCGCTGAGAGGGCTCGGGTTCGTTTCGTTCTATATTTCTGCTTTTTTGCGCGGCTTATCCTGGCAGGGTCTTACCGAACTGAGGCCATTGATTTTAAAAAAAAAAGTACCGCTTTGGGAGCGAACGTCATTATCGCGCAAGCATGGCTAGAGGTAGGTTAAGGCTTGCGACGCTGACCAATCCTCGCATAACGAGACAGCACGGTAATTTGACGGCTCTGGCCAAGGCGAAGGCCCCTCTGGGCAAAAAGTTGTTAAAAAATGCCGATGGCGATCTGATCAAGGCCATTAGCGAATGTATGCTCAACGTGTGCAGAGGTCACGTGCAACTTCCCGCAAAGTGCTTGGGTCGCCTAAAGAAGCACAAGGCTTCTTGGAGGAAGTTGACGGATAAACGGGTTCCTCTGAAAAAGAAGAGCATCTTGGTTCAAAAAGGAGGTTTTTTGCCGGCATTTCTGCTACCCGCCTTGGCTTCGCTTGGCGGCGCGCTAGTGTCGAAATTAACAGGATGAAGTACGGCAAGCAGATCCTCGTTGCACCGCAGCCAAAGACCGTCGATAAGCTTCACGCTATAGACCGCACCATATTCAGATTGGCTAAAGAAATTCAGAACCTGCAGAGCGCAAAGCTCTCTGCCGACGAAAAGTGGCGGCTCGTAAAATATAAATTGGACAACTACCTCGATCTCGTGGCACAAGTCAGAAAGCCCTTCCTCGGCGACGACGACGACGACGATTACGAAGACGTGTACGAACGCGTGCCGGTGAAGCAGGAGGTCGAACCCCGAACCATAAAGGTCAACCTCCTCTCGCCTCGCAAAAAGAAGAGGGCAAACCCTGCCACTCCGAAAAAGAAATCGAAATCGCCTTCCGCGTCGTACCATTTTCGCAAACGCGTCTGGCAACCCCTGTACAAGTAAAGCATGAAGGAATGGAAGGCGCTAAGGCGATACTATGCCAAACCGGAACACTATGCCGGTTTGGGTACGGTCAAGCCCCTTCGAAAGGCCACGGGTGCGTCTAAGGCGAACATCGAGTCCTTCCTTCAAACCCAGGACAGTTACACTCTGCACAAATCGGTCAGAAAGCTGTTCCCCACCAGATATTATCACGTGACGAATATGGACGACCTTTGGGAGGCCGATCTAAACATCATGAACAGCGTGAGGGAACATAACAAACCTTACGTGTACATTCTGACCGTTATCGACGTATTTTCCAAATATGCTTGGGCCGTACCCCTGAAATCGAAGCTGGGTACCGAGGTTGCGCAAGCGTTTCGCTCCATATTCTCCCAACGCGTCCCCAGGGTCCTCCAAACGGACAAGGGAACCGAGTTTACCAACAAGACTTTTCGCGACTTTCTGAAGAAACACGACGTGAAACATTACACAACCAAAAATAACGTTAAAGCCAGCGTCGTGGAGCGCTTCAACCGCACCTTAAAAACCAAGATGTGGAGGTATTTCACGCACAAAAACAGTTACACATACCTGGAGGTCCTTCCGGCCTTACTCGAGTCGTACAATACCTCGCATCACAGGTACATAAAAATGGCTCCGAAGGACGTGAACGAATCTAACATTTTACGATTGTACCGCAATCTCTACGGAAATAGGACCCTACCTCGCGCACGGAAACCCAGATTTTCCGTGGGCAATCACGTGCGCATCTCTAAAGAAAAAATGAAATTCGACAAGGGCTACGAGCAGAATTGGACGGACGAAATATTTCGGATAGCCGAGGTGGTGCGCGGTCGGCCAGTGGTATATCAGTTGAAGGATCAGGCCGGAGAAGCCATAGACGGCATATTTTACACCGAGGAGCTACAAAAGGTCGCGCTACCTTGGACTTTTAAGATCGAACGCGTTTTACAGACTAAGGGCCGAGGGCGCAACAAGCAGGTCTTGGTAAAGTGGAAGGGGTATCCGGCAAAGTTTAACTCGTGGGTTCTGGCTTCGACCATCGATTCGACATGATTAAGACGAAGCCCTTCTCCATCACTCTCGTGAGCAACGCTTCCATGGAACACTTTACCGACAACACCACGGGCAGATTTTCTAACATCTTGCCCGAGAGAATCGTTCGGCAGGGAAAATGGGAGGTCGCCATGCAAAAGGTCAGGTATCCGGTGAAATTTTATAACCTTTCGCGAGACGATGCCCGTCTGGTCGGCACCAATTACACCATGACGCTCCTCCCCACGCATTCCAAATTCAGCCTGGAAATGCCGCAAGGCATTGTGCACAATCCCAAAGACTTGGTGAACCTCGTCAACGCCGTTCTACTCGAACACTTGCACGTGGAAAACTTCTTCCTCTTCGACGAGCGCAAGAAGACGGTGGGCGTGAATGCCGCCGTCGCCCATCCCGAACCACTACCCGACATTCCGTTCGACGGGTTTGCGGAAAATGTCGCGCGCACGGCCGTACCGTACGCGGTCGGCGAATACGAAGCTCTGAACGATGCGCCCCACCAGAGACCCAAGCCGAAACCGAAACCGAAGCCCCCGGTTTCGGGGCAGCAGAAACCCGCGGCGGCTCGTCCCGTCAGACCTGCGACATCTACCACAAAACCCAAACCAGACGTTTCAAAATCGGAGGACCCTCCGGGACCTCTACACCGCATCCACAGTTTGCTCTTAACGCCCGCTTGGCAAAAATGTTGGGTTTCGAGCCCTACGTCAACGTCATTCTCGACAAAGCTCCTAAACACCCCGTAGATCCTTATATGGGGTTTCCTTACGAAATGTTCATCTATTGTAATCTAGTGACCCCGCAAGTCGTGGGCGACACCTTCGCCCAAGTCATAGAGAGCGCGGCCGTGGAATACGAAAGAAGCAACAACACTTACATGAGCGACGAAAAGACGTTTTTTCCCCAAAATTGGGTACCCTTGATTCAGCAAGACTTCAAGACGGTCAGCATAGATTTAAGGAACGGTTACGGCGAACTCTTGCCATTCGCCGACGGATTTTCCTCTACTACAGTTCTCGCTTTTCGTCCGAAACAGACGTAATGGACGTGCACGCCGTGACGCGGTACTACCTCAATCAGGCCGGCGGCGCGTTCGACGATCGCGATTTTATTCTCTACAGGGGCAAGCGCTACCAAAGAGGCAGCGGTCTCTTTTCAGCCCTCGGAGGACTCTTCAGAAGGTTGCTACCGTTTTTAAAGAGCGGAGCAAAAGCAGTCTCAAAGGAGGCCTTAAAGGCGGGCGCTCACGTTCTGTCCGATGTGGCTGTCGCGGGAGCAGCGACAAAGGAAGCGCTCCAACGGAGGCTCAAGGAGTCCGGATACAATTTAATGCGAAAAGCCGACGAAAAGATCGATGCCATGCTCGGTTCCGGCGCCAGGCGCCTCAAGAGAATAAAACCGAGCAAATCCAAAAAGAGCAAGCAGTCGAAGCTGAAACGCGGTAGGCGTAAGGTGCAAGACGTATTTTCGTAATGGCAGACGCGACCGTCCACATGAGTTCCGAACTGGACCTCTTTACAGAGGTGCCGGTTCAGATGAGCATCGAGGAGTCACGGTTCCTATACCTAAACCCTCAAAACACTTTAATGAAAAATGCCCCCATCACCTTTCATTATTCCGGAAATGCGGACGATTACCTAGACTTGACCTACGTCGTACTCCAACTCATGGTGCGCATTGTAGATGACAAAGGAGAGGCCTTAAACGCTGACGCTAACGCCACTCTGGTCAACAACGCCTTAAATTCCCTGTTTCAACAGGTGGAGGTAACCCTCAATAACGTCATCGTCTCCATGCCGCAAGCCGGTTACTCCTATAGAACCTACCTCGAGACGCTTCTCAATTACTCCGAAGATGCCATGAACACCAAACTAGAATCCACCCTTTGGAGAAAGGACACGGCAGGCATCATGGACACTTTTATCGCCAATGCGGGTTTTCAGTGGCGTCAGGGGTTTACCAAAGGGAGCAACGTCGTACAGCTCATCGGTCCTCTGTCCAACGCTCTGTTTAGACAGGATAAGCTGCTTTTGAACAACGTTAGCATGACCGTCAAGCTCACTCCCGCCTCTCCCCAGTTTTATCTGTTTTCCGACTTAGATCGTGTCTGCCACGCTGCGCTTAAAATCGGTGCGGCCCTCGCCGACCATAAAGCTCGCGCACCAGGCCGTGCTCGCAAAGGGCAACGCAAAGTACCATCTCAAGGACGTCAGCTTTCACGCTCTCAGCATCCCCAAGGAGTCCACGGCAATGACGTTTAGCAACGTGTGCGTAGGGCAAGTTCCCAGGAGAGTGGTAGTAACCATGGTCACCGACAAGGCCTATTCCGGCCATTTTAACTCAAATCCGTACAACTTGAAACATTTGAAAATGAACTTCTTTCAGCTCTACGTGAACGGGCAGCCCGTTCCCTCCCAACCTCTGCAACCCGACTTTACAAAGGGACACTATTTGCAATGCTTTCAAACCCTGCAGGACGGCCTAGGCATTCATTTCAAGGACGAGGGACACTCCATCTCCAGAGAAACCTACCCGCAAGGGTATACGATAATGGTTTTCGATCTCACTGCAGACATGAGCGCTAACGAGTCTCACATCTCGGGTCAGCGCCACGGAACCGTCTCTATAAGCATCGGTTTTGCCGATAAATTGACAGAACCGGTCATACTTCTGCTGCTAGCGGAAATACATCGCAGGTCGAAATCGACGCCAACCGATCCATTTTGGTATCATGAACACCTTTCATATTCAACGGTTTCTATCGACATGCCCCTCTACGCGCTCTCACTTTTTAGGCGTCTACCCCTGCGATAAACTACCCGTACTTCACGGCATTCGAACGCCTCCCTTGGCGCTAGTGGCTAACACCGACCCCAGCACCAAATCCGGGCAACACTGGGTTTGCATCTTTGTGGACAAAAACTCGCATAGAGAATATTTTGACAGTTACGGAAAGGGACCGCTTTCGCCCCATTTTCTCCGGTTCATAAATTCGGTCTGCGTGACGCGTTGGTCCACCAACGCCAGAAGGCTGCAAGGTTTCGACAGCACCACTTGCGGTCATTACGTCATCGCCTACCTCACCCACCGCTGCTCCGGCTTACCTAAGCATAAATTCTTCTCAAAATTTCACGTCAGCAATCACGCGCATTATGATGTCGTCATTCGCAAAACGTACAAAGACGCATGCCGCGCAAAGTGCTCTGACGCTCAGCAAACTTGTCAACCCTTGAAGGTGAGTACGTGTGTGTGTGTGTGTGTGTGTGTCACTATTCATCACATCTAACCTAATCCATCCTCTTGCACGTGCTTTCAGAAGACGCTCCTGCTCATATAAAAAGCAACGTCACGGTGCCGCTCGCCTCATTCAGAGTGTGCCATGCAAAACGCGGATACAGTCATGCTGCCATGCAGCATGCCGACCAGGTAGGTCCGCACCTATGTATTAGCTTGCTTTTTTCTATCCCGTTTATCTCTCTATCCCTCACATTATTATTATTGTTTTGTGTGTTCCAGTATAACCGGATTTCAAACCCCGACCACCTCAAAACCCGGGGAAAAAAGGAAACTACCCATCTTCGACCTCCAACAGCATCCCGACAGCCCTGCTCCGCCAGCACAGTTCCAACACAGTGCAGTTGTGGGTTCTCTGGCGGATATCTACTTCCTCAACCCGCAACAAACTAAATTCGTCAGTGTGGGATTCTCCCCCCAGTCGCCGCACCATCTCGTCGTCACCATTGCCAAATGTGGACAGCACAACGCAGTCGTCATGACTTCCTCGCAGTGGCACAAACTCGTCGAAGCCATCCCCATCATTCACAAACGCTTGAATGACCCACAGGGACGCCTACAGGAATTTCAATTCAGCGACAGCGTCACCATCGTGTTTAAGTTTGTGTTCGGAAACCTAAAGCTCGTTTTCAAAGACCCACAAGGCGCATCCGTTACGCTCAACCAACAAGAATGGCACGTGTTGCATGGCCTGCACCGCATCATTACCGACATCATGTATCACAAAAAGAAGGAAGAGATGGACGTGCAAAATCAAATCATGGCATACCACAAGTACATGCTTCACAACCATGCCTCCAACGTTCCCTTACATAACATGAATTTCACGCAGTTCACGAAGTACATACGGTGCGCCAACTTTAGAACATTCCTCGAGGTTCATCATTTCCTCAACACCCATTTCGCACTGCGCATCTCACAAAATAGTCCTTAGTGCGCATGTATTTCTACCAGCGTTCCAACCGCACCTCACCCAATCATCTCGCGCCCTTCGCTCCCGCATCATGGGTTACAGAAGTTACCTGTCGGTGTACTACCATGACAGTAAGGTGTTTAAAAACTACGAGGTGGACGGTCACCCGCATAAAAATGCACCTTATGCACTTCGCTTCGTCGACAGCACCTACGACGGAAAATCCGTCTCCGCCAGAGTTCACAGCTGCGAAACCAAAATTCATTTTGTGCTATCTAACATGTACTTCAACGATATCCATTTCAAAGCAGATAAACAAGACGCACAACATCAGTGGTTCCAATTTGTGCCCGCAAGAGGTTTATACATCGTTTTCTACGAACAGCAATACATTTCCACAGACAAAATGCAGCAAATGTTAAACGAAAACCCCATGTGCTACGGCACGTGCTTAGCGGCGCATTTGGGTCGCGAATCACCCTATATCATACCCGATCACATTCACGGCGTTTGCATGTTCAGCACCGTTCAAAACAGAGTTCTCCTCCAAGAGGAAAACCGTTAAATCAACGGACAGAGTGTTTTTCCTGCGGAAGTTATGCAATAATCGCTAAGCGCTTCCGGCGGATGTAGTGAACCTCCAACGAACGTTTCCCCCACCAGTGCTTCCCCCTGATGTGGTAATTCTCCAACGAACTTTTCCCCCACCAGTGCTTCCCCTGATGTGGTAAATCTCCAACGAACTTTTCTCCCACCAGTGATTTCCTGCTTCCGGCAGTTGGGTTATATTTATGCACGCGCATTCTTTTTCCCTTCATTCGGTGTTAGCCAGCCGTGGGGGAATGCCAGGACCGACGTGTAAAGACTTCCACTGCTCGTTTTGCTTTCACCAAGCGTGCAGCTGCGAACTTAGGCACCGTCTCACCCGCCTGTGCACCCAGTGTCAACTCGGTTTCTACGAATACCTCAATCAACTCAACAAGCAAATTCAACAATTCCTTCGAAGGTACTCCGCTAGAAACACCACATGAACTGCTTCATCGTGCTCTTTCGGTATCTCGATAACGGACGAAGAATCCACCTGCTACTGCCCAGGGAACGCCAAGTGCTGCTGCAGAACGGCATATACATCTTTGAACGTTATCCCCCAAGCGACGTCGACCTTGTGTGGAACCAACTTCCCAGAGACGCACAGGTAGTTTGCGCACCTTATCGCAGGTGTAAACAACACTACAACCTTCCTCATCAAACCACTCATATAGACGGTCCTCCCCCGTTTATCAAAAACTGCCATCTGTGCCGTCATAATGTCACAGGACGCCCTTAAAGAGCTAGAAGAACTTTCCCGCAGCGCCGACACTCTCAGCGTATCTACGCTTGAACAGCACGTACCGTATCGTGTCGTCGGCGTCAAAACACTCGACACCGTTCACGGTACAAAGCTCGTCGCCAAACTCTACAACGACACAGAAGTTTTCCTACCAACAAGATTTGCAAAAGCCTCTCCAGAACTCATCAACAAACTCAACTCTACCTCATTCTGCATCATATACGCAGGCGAGGAAAAACTACGCAGCGGTTTCAAACGTCACATCGTCACGTTCTCCCCATATAACCCTAAATAATGTCCGACGAAACCTATCCCGTTCCCGTGGGGAACAATCTTAACCTACAACTCATTCTCAACGCAGCATCACCTATCCGTATCCTCTGCATCTCCAACTCCTATTTCCGCAGCAGCAGAGTTGTCACCATCACACTCGACGTCCAAGGGGCTCACGCCGTCTACGTCAAATGCGTACCTACCAAAGTGCACCAGCATCAACAAGACGCACTATGCATCATATACCTCGGCAACAGCAACATTCCTGCTCTAACCAACAAAGTCACATCCACAGGATGCTTCTCAACCAGCCATTACAACGAATTTACCATCCCCATCTATATACCAACCTTCACCGAGTTCGTCAACGAAAGTTTCTCTCACCTGCTCGTCACCTGCATCACCAAACCTATCCACCAATTTACCGTCGATAGCAGCAGCAGCGATGACGAGGACTCAAAGTGCACCACGTACTTTAAAATCATTGTTGTGCGCGAAATCTGTGTGTCCTAGTGCCTCAACAAACTATGAATTTTAATGTGCTTTTTTTCTCCTAATATTTCTTATATTGTTCATTTATTGTATTCATATGTTAATCTCCTGTAATCAAATAATCCATTATGTTATTCTCAAACTATGTATTCATATGTTAAGCAAACAATACATCATGTTAATCTCAACTATGTATTCATATCTTTATCCAATGTACTGTATTCAAATTATAAATCAAGAAAACAGTCCCGGATGAGCCAATTGCAATAACGATAATCCTTCCGCTCATGGCGCTTTTCAAACTTACCGCCGTCGCTCTTAATCCGCGGCGACACTAGCGACACTAGCGCCCTTAGCGGCAGGATTATCGTTAATCCAATTGGCTCATCCGGGACTATTACTACTTAGATATACTTTGAGTTATAGTTTTATTTTATTTATGGACGCTCCTTAATTACCGTGGTTCTTAGCGTCCTATTCTATATTGGATGTGAAATACCGGAAAGTTTTCCCTGAGGCCCATTTATCAGGCTGCCGTAAATCTACGACATGGACCACCGGCTTTACTTCCTTACTGAAGAAAGCCATGCTAAGGATTTTTATGTCCTAAATGTCTATCCCCTCCGACGGGTTTGAACCCTCAACTTCGGGAGGTAGAGGTCAGTATGATACCCCTAGACCACGGAGAACGACTAGTAGATATATTGTTAGCTGGGGATGGTGAGTGTAAAATAGACACGTTGTGTGCATAAATTTTTTCAACACATAATTCCAATGCAATCAGCATTGATTTAAGCCTTTGTTCTACAGTAGATTCACAAAATCAGCTTTGTAAGTCAGTGCCGGTAGTATAAGTTGAGCGTATTTCTGGCTTCAGAAGTTTAAATGTTTAATTGTTTTTCTTGTTGTATGAGAAAGTGATAGGTTACAAAATGTTGGCCATCATCGTGTTACATTCTTTCACAAAAACTGCTTTTTCGTTAGATGAAGATAAGAACGATTTTAGAAGCTGTGGTGGCTCATGCCTTTTAGGGTTACAAGATTCTTTCCCGTCATTTTGGCAATAATGTGCGCATGTGAACTTTTAATTTCCCCCATCGTCCTCTCTTTCGTTTCCTTCCTCACGCCAGTGAACCGATCACACAATGTATTCTTCACTTCGAGCTCTACAAGTTCAATTCATCTCTCCACTGGAGCGACCATTCCATTCACTAAGTGAATACGGCAGGTAGACGGGGGAGGATTACTTTGATGACGGAAGCCTGGCTTCCGATCTGCATGTCAAATTATATTTAACATCTTAACTAATAAGGTTGATTCCTAACTCAGGAAATGTTCACATATATAAATATCTGTATCAGGTAACTTCGTATATTGTAGTAGGTAAATGTATCCAATTTGACAATTGTGTAAGTGTATAAATGAATATCAAATAAGAAAGTACGTATTTAACTTTATTTTGTCAACTCTCAGAAGAATAACTAGCGTTAGTTTAAGCCAAGCAGTAACTAAATTGTAATTCTTATTTAGAAATTTATCTACATTTTCAAGCTTTATACACTCATGTTTGTTAATATATTGTGTACCAAGTATAAACTCTTATTTGTCCTTCCTATATATCGGTTTACACAGGGCTTTGCCTTCCAGTAACATCTGCCAAACTAAAATAAATACAATTGTTGCCCAACGCTGACAACTTGGAAGGGTATTTAAGGTAATACCCCGGAACCGAAATGTGTAAAAAATGTTATTTTTTCAGAAAAACTGTTTTTAAAAGAAACAGTATCTTCAACGTATCTAGAACATATCCAGTAAATATTACGTTTGAAATCCCTCTGGAAAATGGTGTAATTCAAATTCATAAGTCAAGAGCAATACCTCCAACAGCTGTGTTCTCAAAGTTTAAATTGCTTTTTCTCCATTTAACAATTTTTGTTCTTCGAGGTATACATTTTGCAGTAAGTATTGCTGAATCAGGCTGAAAATTTCAAAACATGTAGAATATAAATTGTTACAGAAAACTGTGCATTCCTTTGTTGTTTACTCCTATACATATTAGTATGTGTTTTCTTTTAATTGTTAGTACTATATTTTGTATTTTGTTGTAAATACAAAAATACTCAGATTTCTAATAAATAGTAATACTTTGGAAAACAAATATACAAGTTTATTATATACGAATAGAACAACTAGCATACCATACTTCAGTCCTCTATTTTAATTCTAAATTGCCAAATGTGCACCTATTTTTACTATCTCATTATTTACAATAACCGTAATAAATAATTTTAATTATAAATATAATCAATCTAGAGCAATGAAACTTATACTAACAATATATTATGGCAGGCATAATTTAACCTAAGCATTTCATTAAAGTTGTTTGATTAGGAAGGAAATTCCATTTGGTACCAGAATGTCCCCTTAATAACCAGCCGGATTAAAATGTGACAGCCTTACTTGCGTATGTGTTCACAAAACTGGAATAAATCGTCACGATTCTTGTTCATTTGAACGAATTTACTGCAGATAGAAACAATGCTACATTCCTCCTCTTCATTCTTATCGTCCTCGTCCTCCACCTCCTCAGTATGCACTGCTTTTCTTTGAATTTCCCACATCTTTGAGTGGGGCGGCATTGAGAGCTTCAGGCATTACAAAGTTTCAAACTTCAGCCTCCTTAGTGGTCGAAATATTTGATTTACAGCTTCAAACTTTATGCTCTCACTAACCATCTTAAAATGATTAAATTATAGGTTTTCGTCCAGTGTATAGTCTTATCAAAGTTAATTGTTAGTAGTTGTTACACACCTTTAATCTAAGACCTTAAAGCAACCACAGCCTAAATGACTAATGTTATCATCGCATCCTTGCGTTGAATATCAGTGTTGATATCTTTGATTGACCCTTTATTGAATCGGTGAGGATGCTGGAACTTCTTTCCTGCTTGCAAGTTTCCTGTTCTAGACTTATGAATTAATTCTTGTGTTGTTTTAAAGTATCCGCGAGTGTTTTAATGCATTTATCTGAGAATGTATTTAAATTACTTTCCAGGTTTCAAGTTGCTTGCTCTAGACTTGAACTGATTCTTGTTGCCTTTAAGAGTATCAGCGATACCTTGAAATTTTCATCTGAGATATTAGATTTCTGATTGAATGCATTCTGTGCTGCTTGCAAGCTGATTTTCTATCTGTTGATATTTTACAAGGGCTCTTTCATTAACCCTTTGACATTTTGTTTAAAACCCTAATGGTTACCTGAGAAATCGGATTAAATCCCTGTATAGCTCATCATTGACTATGTATGGCCATTTTCATCGTTATCCACTTTAATATGTACATCACACCCATTCCTATAACGTCCGTCATACATAGGAACTATGACTGTGAAAGGTCTTCCTTCCCCGTTCTCCCAAGCGCTTTTGCACAATTCTTTGACCTGATTGTAGCTAATGTCAGCTGACGATGTTCACGAAATTATTTAACTGCTTCAAATTTATGTTATTCTTCTGTATAATTATGATGGCACTATCTATAATTAAATGGTCGCGTAGTTTAGCAAAAGACTGTGCAATACATATTGCATCAAAATTACAATATCCCCCATACTGTAAAATAATACAGTATTTCAGTGCCTTACGTCAACAACATGTCAAATATAAAGACTGAATCCCCATTAGCTTCAGATGGTTAAACATTCACACCATTATCAGTTTTGTTCACTTCTGCATTTTCAATGTTTCCAGGTACTTTTAAGGTGCATTGGTATTTTGGCCTATAAAGATTCTTTGAATAAATATACACATTTTCAAAAAGTAGATTACTCTCGTGAACAAGCGTATTGATTTGCAAATTTATTTTTCCTGCAGTATAGCTACCTACAATAGGAGCTCAGACATTAACAGTAAGAGCTTGCCATGATGGTGATTTCTAATATCACTTTAAAAGTCAAATAATAGGTTGAGAGTACCGTTGCCTCACAAGCTCCGTTTTTAAAACTAAACATATAAGATTACGGGTGAGAGTATTTTACAAAACTGTCTCCAAGTTGAGGAAGTACCCATATTTTGTTAGCCTAGGTGATGTCAGGATTCGTTTGGACGATGCGAGGGCTCGTTTAGACGATGTTTGGGGCCCATTTGGATGATGCGAGAGCCCGTCTAGGTAATGAGTGAGCCCATTTGTGTTATGAATGTGCACATTTGGATGATACGAGGACACATTTAGGTTATGAACGAACTCATTTGAATGATGAAATGCCAGTTTAGACAAAGAGTAGACCCGTTTAGGTTCTTAGAGTGTCTGTGGAACAATTTGGATGACGCGAGTGCCCTTATGTAATATTTGGACTCGTTTAACAGATCACTGGACCCGTTAGTTTAGTTAGGGTTATGCCAGACCTGAAATTAAAGCTATAACAGGTCGTTGCATGTATATGGACAATAATTAGGATATCATGGGATCTAGTAGAGGAAGTGGTCTTATAAGAGGGCTCTGAAATTATGAATTAATTCATGCGCTACCGCTTGAAGTTCACTTAGCGGGTTACAGATGCTGCAAGCCTGGCATTAAGCTACAAAAACGTGTACATAGAGGTAATCCAGGAATAAACCAATTAGACGAGGACTGTAAACAGTAACACATTGCATACGTTGAGCACAAGGATTTGGCTCGGGACACTTGGCTGACAAGTTTCTTTCGGACAAAGATTGGAATTGGGCTCAGGTTACAGACGGGACTTGGAGAGAGAAGCCAGCAGCGAGACTGGTAACTTCAATTATGAAGGGGAAGATTGCAGCGAGGGCAGAAAATAGAAAGAAGACTGGGGGATTTGTAGCATGATTGCAGCTTTAGCTGCTGCGGCAGGTGATACTGCTCAAATTGCCTCTGCTGTTAATCGTGAAAAGGCTGCAGATTTACAGCTGACTGAAATGTTAAGACGTAATAAGGAGATGGCGACTAAATGAAGGGGACTTAAGAAGAAGAAGAAGAGCAAGCACTCAGGAGGAAGGCTTTTACCAATGACACGTTTAGCTGCTACTGCTACTAAAATTACCAGAGACTAAGAAATTATATAAAGGAACTAAAGGTAAAGGCAAAGGTTCGAGAAGGTAGAAACTATTCAGAAAGAAACTTATACAAATACTGGAGATAGCCTTAAGAAACCTAGAGATTGAAATGTAAGCTAAACGTTTAAACACCCCATCTTATAGAGTAGTATATATGCTTGACAAATTGCCAACAAAACCTCGGTTCAAGGAGACGATTGTTGTGGATCTTGATACTTCTGAAAATGAAGAAAGTCACTGGGAGTAATGTGGTGCATTCCTTGTATAGTTTTGGTAACTTGAAACCACGACCTGGCTTTGAAAGCTATCGGATGACATTCATATTATGTATAACATATACAAATATCAGAATTTTAATTCAGTCATCTGCGGATACCTGTGCCTGCAATGTCCATTAATATAAGATCTGCTAAATTATCAGTATGCGTTATACATTTACCGTCAGGAGATCACACACATATTTCAGCATACTAAAACCTCCTCTGCACGTTGGAACCTTCAGGACATTGCAAGATTGCACTCTTAAATTCTGAAGCATTTTACGATATCCAACATTAATATACATGTATGTATCAGTGATAAACTTGTATTGAACGAGAAAATCTTCTTCATACGCCCGAATAATAATACAATAAAGATTTAGATTAAATTGCCTTGCACTATGGATCTTGCTAGGATCAGATCTCTGCTATGTTCCATCAAACTAAGGTAATTCCTGCTGGTTAAATAACTTAATCTGATGAAAATGTGAATATATTTAAAGTCACTATTATATGCATCGAGTGCATATTCCATCAGGCTCTTTCATTGACAGTAAAAGCGTTCGCTCTCTGTACGCGTTTTTCACTCCTGTTCTGCCAGAATATCACATCTCGCAGGAACCTTCGATTCTGATACATCTACTCATTATAGATATAAATTATATCGACCAAGCCACAATTCGAGTAGTAGACTAACAAGTCTTGGCAATGAACTTCAGAAACGAAGTTTTAACTACAATACTCTACATACAGCGCCATACCAGTAACATTTAGAAACCTCATAAATACCATTATAGGTTACACCTCTAAGAATTGAGTCATACTTTGACTCCGACCTTCGTGAAATTGACACCCGTTAACTGTAAACCCCTCGAATTGCCAAGCTACAAGGTGATATAGCGGGTATCTTAAACATGACAGATTTTTGCCTTTGATGACAAGATCACCAACGAGGAGAAGCATGTTTTTCTACCCTACAACACATCGCTTCTGGATGTAAACGATAAAATTCGTATGCCTGCCACGTTAAGTTGAGTATTTGTACGTTACCTAACGGAAGCTATCTTTACATCGAGTACGCCTCCCCAATACAGATGAGACCCCTACGATATCAAAGCCCACCAATTATACAATTGCGTTCATGCTTGATGAAATTAGCCTAGATGTGAATACTACAACTGTAGACAGAACAGGAAATCCAAGAATTGCGACAACTATGTGAAATTATATGCACTCAACCCCACAGAATCGAAGCGTTTGCTGAATAATTGATGGACTAATAAGGTAAAAATATTTGCTTATCACATGACGGAAATGGACCCTTCAAAGCCTTAGTCGCTGCATTATTGCTCCTGGAGTTTGCTAACGATCACAAGGAACTCGTACTCAACAGCTAGTTTAAGTGGTTTCTCATAAGATCAAAATAAGACTATATTCAGTCTAAGTCTGGTGAGGAAGCTAATGCCCAGCTAACTAGTAAAGAATAGAAGGTGCCTGTAATTTGGCTTTTGGATTCTGAATGAGTACGGATTCTTAATATCGTCAAAGCAAATATTACTTTACACTTTGCTTTTTGATCCATGGACCTTCATACGCAGCCTTCAGCTCCTCAAAGTAGATGCATCACATGGGATTTGAGAACAACATCGAAGCTTGAAATGCCTCGCTTCATGGGGTCGCAGACTGCAAGATTGGGGTGTCCTACCAAAACAACTCTGAACTTCATCAGTGTACCATTACTAATTTAAGACTCCACCTCAGTAGTGAATGCCACCCCTAACTTGACATGAATGCGGAGTTCAGAGACTCGAAGTTTGTATCCCGCTAAGAAATGCACTGAAGGTGTTAACGACCTATTATGTGAGAGAGAATTATTCTCTCTTGAGGAGAGATTATTTTCTTCAATGCTCACCACTGCTCATCATGGACTGCTCACACTAACCCGAGGAAGCTGTAAATGGAGCCGTGAACACCAGGCTTGAAATTCAAGGATATATACATACTCCTGGCCAAACTACGTTGTGTTGTTTAATCATACATGGAAAATTGTTTACCTGCAAGGCTCTAACACACGTGATCAGACAATTAGTTCATTGTATGTGAAAGCTTAGGTTAAGAAATTGTAGCATTGTATGTTAAAGGGAATATTGAGATAAGTTCTTTGAAAGGAACAGGAATGGAATAGGATAACTGTAAAAATAAATTAGAAGAAATATACTCTAAGGATGTTTTGATGATTTTATTATACATTTGAAACATTTTATTTCTCCCCGTCCTGATCGCTGAATACCTACATATAGCTTGATATATGAAATCCAAAGTTAGTTAAGCATCTTTGAATGTGCGCTACGTCGTTTTATGTTTCCTACAGCCTCGCTGTTTAAATATATTGTATGCCCAGTTAAGCAAGTATTTCTGACATTAATTTAGTTCTCAAAGAATACAATAAACTCGTATGCATAAATTATAGTATGATATTCAACACTCAGTAACTTTCTTGCTGTAAGTCATTTTCAAGCACTGTATTGTTTTTATATATTATGCTTTAGAATGGTTTAGTGATGTATGCAAACGATTTATCACTCCTACAGTTAACGCAAAAGCAAGGAAGTATGAAAATGTAGTTCCAAAGTTCAGGTTCTGTGTTGAGGAAATGTTCATATCAAGCATGAAGTGTTCATATGTTACTGTCATTCTACCTACTGCCTCTTACGAGCTTCGACACAGAAAAATATCACGTGATTGTCGGCGAGAGTCCTCCTCTTAGATTTGTGGTTCTGCTTTGTCTGCACCATCCCTTTCTTTCTCTTATTCTGGTCTCTTCTTGCAGCACAGTAAAAAAATTCGAATAACCTTTAACAATAATTGTAAGGATGCATACTCACTTTAACGCATTATGCGCTCCTGGTTGTATGCTTACTCCACGGTCCTGCATTTTCTTATTTAGTGCATCCTTAGTTTGAATAGCACTTTCCTCAAGCATGTGCTCGTCTGCTGTCGGAGCGGTACCCTTGTGTACAGGCTGAGTATGTTGTTCCGCTATAGTCGTCGTAAATATTTCACCTACATCACACCTTTTGTGTCCAAGTTCTCTATAAGCACAGGATAAGGTAATGTTGTCATAAATTATGGAAAAGAGAATGATTTAAATTAGCAATACGCTAATAACATTAAAAATAAATTCGTATATGACAGTTTTAATATTATTTATTCTAACTTGCTAGAATAAATATGGTATTTGGTATTTCAAAATTGGTATTGCAAAAGAGGAATGAGGATATGGGATTTTTTTCAACGCATAATACAGTATACATATAGCCATGGCATACTGTATGACATTGCAATACGTCATGTGGAACAAATACATCTATTTCATCAGCATCGCTAAGGCAGTCAACTTCTAGAGAAATTCCTCTGAATAGAAGAATAATTTCACGTTGGCTATTATTTAAAAGTAACCCTAGAAATGATATACATAAAATAATGAATTGCTTCACAGTTGTCTGCATTTAGGCCAATGCCGGTCTGAGTGGCTCAGTTGGTTAGGCGTTGGCCTTCTGATTATAAGATCGCGGGTTCAAACTCAGCCTAGACCAATCTCTTTTAACTGTGCTTAAAAGCGATAGCCCCACGTCAGTAGATTTAATAGCATGTAAAAGAACTCCTTCGCGACGAAATTTCCGGCACACTGGCAATAGACAGCGTAGTTAACAAACAATATATTTTTAATACACCCAATGGATACACTTGATCATGATAAGACATTTTATTGCACACTATTGAATGCATGAATCCATTGCAATTTACGCGTGATAATACGTGTAGTGCATCGATTCCTCTTCACATTGATTTCAAAAGTCATGCGCTTGTGCCACCTAGTGTTCGCGTACTGTTGGAGCTTCACCGAAGGAGGTCTTCTCGATAATAGACGCTAACGGGAAGGCTGTCAACTTATACACTTGACGTTTTGTCGGCATGTTTAATCTTCTTTAATGACGTCACTTCAGAAACAGAGGGTAACTTTATGTATGAGCATGTTAATAACGTCACGGGTACGTTAATATGGGCAAAGAGCAGGTGTTCTGAGTGGAATGGGAGCGCTGGCGTGCACGCTACAACTTGTATAAGGCAATTAGTCATTCTGGCCTACGGGTGTTCTGAATTGAATATATTCTTCCCCACTCCCTAACAATCACTCGAGAAGGGAGAGGGGAGCCTATCAACGAGCAGAGTCATACATCCGTGAACCAGGTAGAGTGAGAACTTGTGTTGCGAAGGACGCTCCACGCCGGTCGATCCAGTTTAAAAAATCTCACCTACCGAATTTGGTCTTGCGAGTCATCGATTGCGTGTGTATTTATGAATGTTTTGGTTTCTGATACTGTTTATTTTTATTATTTCAGCTTCCTAGAAAATGCTACGCTGTTGCAGGTAATATGACTTATTGTTTCATAAATTATTTCCTGTTTAAATACGTATACTCTTCGAAAGCTTATTTTTTCATAAATTTGTATTAATTCAATTGAGAATGCCGAGCTTGACTAAATCGAACTAGTGGAAACATCTGAAACGAAGGGTTTTACATGCAAACGATACACTCTCAGTAAGATTATTGTCTAACAACCCGACCTGTCAGCAAGAGGGTTAATGCCAATGCATTATCCATGAGATATTGGACGGGCTCAGCATAAGTCATTGTTAAATATCTTTTAATGTTGTGTGAAAAGCGATGTCACCACTAAATTCCGGTGAGAAGGCAACTAAAGATGTATGTTGCAAGAATTGTGTGTCTCGATTTTTGAGGCTTTCGTGCAGATTAATTGTATGAATCAAATTTAATTGTGACATTTATATATACAAATAAAGGTATATACTGTGTCCTAGTTGTACTGGTGGCTTCTCCTTGATTTGCATAGGATCCGGTTACTTTCTTTGGGAGGATAAACAGGGAGCGTTACCGAAAGGTTTGACGTATGTGATATGCCAATCACCTGTCTGGTTCCTTTGAAGATTCAAAAAACGAACATTAGGGAGGGAGTAACTCTTTGCAGTAATCGTTTGAAGGTTTAAATGTACAAATTAGGTAGCGGAACCATTTTTGTTTCCTTTGAAGCTTTAGAAATGCCAACAAGGAAGAGCACAACATCTAGTGTTAACACATGAAGGTTTAGAAATACACATTATGGGGGCGTAACCGTTTTATACTTCCTATTGAAGATATAAGAGTGAGAATTAGGGGGAGTAACCGAAACAATTAACCTACATAATATGCAAATCTAACCTGGGCTTCATTTGAAAGCTTAAAAGGGGCGTAACCAAAAGAATTGACCTATGTTTCTTGCAAATTAGGATACGTAACATGCAAATAAGGGCGTAACCTGTAATTAGGAGCGCAACATGCAAACACGGGGTGGAGTATACAAATTAGGTAGTGGGGTATGAAAATTGTTGCGCTTAACGTACAAATAAGGGTGTATAATGGAATTTAGAGGAACAACATGCAAATTATGGAATGGGGTCTGGCTGTTGGCACGCTTTTATATACAACGAAGAGGCATCTTTGCAGGTTTAAAGCCACATTTCTATTATCTTTTGGTCCCAATAACCATAATTCGGTCAGTGCATGTTTATGTATTGACTTGGACTCTTTGCTTTCTTCCTGACGTTCGATTTCTCGCTGAGCATTATAAAGGAAAAAAGGCGTCTCTAACACAGTATTCGCATACACACTTGCAGTTGTCATATGTAGATGGGTTAAATGTAGGACAATACTCCCGATTTCAGATTTTATGACATTATCTAACATTATTTTTTCCAATCATGCCGAAGAACTTTAATTTGCAATTTGTCGTTATAAGGCAATGTCCCTTACCTTAGTATTTTCTGAACAGCGTACATTGTTAAGGGGAAAATTATGAGGGATGCGCAGCTCCTATCACATAAAACCGAATGAATGTAACATCATAACTTAATATATTTATAGTACCTAATCTAGTTTAAAATATTTTGGCCAAACCCGCGAGATACAGTCACCAAGCCATCGATGATGGCTTTGAGCGCGGTATATTCAAAAAGCGAACCCTCATAGTACAGTAGCACAAATATTGAAAGAGGCCTTGACTGGTCGTTCTTCAAGAAACTTCGCTATTTGCATCCTAATTAATTCTGAAACTTTTCTTGTGGCCTTACGGTGTCTCTCTAGCAACAGGGGATCTAAATACACGGCCCAAATTAGATGTGTGGGAGTTACAAGTTAGTTGTCATCGAGCAATGAGTGATTTGTAGGTGAGAGCTGCAAAGCTAGTCGTGTAACGCCCTTCTCGCTTTGTACAAGTGTATAATTGTGTACTTGGTGTATAATTTTCCACGGCTGGTGTCGAAAAGTGCTATAAAACCATAGAGGAGGCTTCAGAATGTTTTTTACACTACTCGATGAAATAAAGACGGTTATGGAAACGGTAAATGAAACCCTCGCCGCGCGGATAAAAACGGAGAGGATGGAAATAAAGGAAGAGTATTCGGCGAAGATATAACTGGCTAAGGTAAAGCAACAACTTAACCCTCTTGCTGCAGCGCGTCGTTTAGGTCGACGGTGCTTGCCCGGCGTTTAAATGCCAAGTTCCAATACGGCAGTAAGAGTGAAAAATGCCGGATTTTTAAGTCTTGAAATACTGGCATTAAAAAATGCATAACAAATGTAATTTTAAAGCTAGAGTGATAACCTAAAAATGGGTTTTCCCAGATAAATTTATTTTCAATAATGTGCTACCTAGAAGAACTATCAGAGAGTGAACCAATATCTATCGTACGTTCGTTTACAACATCAAAGAATACTATTTTTTGTATTGTAATTTGAGATGAGATATCATACATTTATATCGAAATAGCAGGAACGACATTCAGCACAATAAAATATATATTCAATTGCAAATAAAATAAGTATAAACTTACCTTTAAAACTATGCAATGTTATATGCAAATATACAAAATACAACTCACCAGTATTGATGGTTCCAGTGTTTTTTGCATCAAGATTATAAACTCTTCAGTTATAGCCATGGGTTTCCCACACTAGTTTTAACACTACACCTTGGACCTTGCAATTCTCAGTTTACAAATGTACACAAAACTTAATTATAATTAATCACTTCTGGACTTCAGAAACTTAAAAATTAAACGCTAATTAACAAACATAGGTTTCGGTGCAGTTAGGCTCTTCAAGCCGTAAAAAACACTAGCACTACATTCATTAAAGTTTAATTAATTATACTTATATTATTTAGTTGTGCACCAACTTTGCTTCATTTAGAGCACTTATGTAAACTGATGCACTTAGGATGTAATCCCTTTTTACATTTTACGCACACTGTACGCGATCGTTTTCTTTGCCCCGGCGTGTAACATACAGGACACGGCGCCCCTGCTTCTTTAGCAATAATTTCACACCATATGAATGGAGAAGGAGAATTATTAATTGTATCTCTAGCCAGCTCTCCTCTTCCCAGAAACCACTGAAAGCTTATAGTTTCAATTATTGCACAATAAAATTGAAACCTGTTCATTTTCTTCCCGGTAATATTTTCGCAATGTAATAAATATGCATTTAACATCATTCGTGAAATAATATTAAACGCTACCTTTTTCCAATTCTGGAGAGTTTTTCGCTCATATAAATAAAAATACAGCATCATGACGTTTGATTCAATCCCCCATAAAACTATTGTAGGCAGAAATCACATCTGGTTTAGGGAGCTGCTGTTTATTATTCCTCGGAGAAGGGTTTACTTGAGACTGTAGCAGTTCCACTAGTACTGAGAAGAATGGATTGAGTTTTTGAGACTCCTTTTGTTTATATCCAATTAACAGCAATGTCCCGTGCCTAAAATATCTATTTGAAATTGTTTCGAATTTTATTTTGAGTGCTTCCGGTATTCCATTTCTGTTCTTTCGTGTTGTTCCTGTAATATAGGTTCCTAATGAGTATAACTGTTTAGCGAGAGGGATTGATGTGAAGAAGTTGTCAGTATAAATATGATATCCCTTGTTTAAATAATTGTCAAGTTGAAGAAGCATCATTATAACAGCATAGGTTAGTCCATTAGATTTGATGCAGACTTTTCGTATGATGATTTTGCCCCTTTATACACGAAAAAAACTAAACAATATTTTGAGACAGAATCACAAACCATCCAAAATTTTATCCCCCATTTGTGTTGATGCTTATTGCGCATATGCTGAGGTAGTTGTGTGTGGCATGTACCTACTAGAGTTTCATATATTGAAAGTTGTTGATGAGGAATACAGTGTTGTCAACAAATTCAATTTGCATAGTCTAGTATGAGTTGAAATATTGCACAAGGATTGCAATCAGTAGAGCCACGGGGAGATGGCTTATTATTATTATCATCAAATTTAATAGAAGTTTAAATCTACTCCGAGAAAACATTTTCCAGAACCAGGGGGTGCTAAAGTGGTCAGTTTTTACTCCAGTAGATTTCTACAGACGGTTTTCTAATCATTCTCATATTCACAATCACAATTATGAATGCCCTGATTTCGTCCATCGTTGTCCGCCGCAATGCCTAGTTTCTCGATCCTGTTGGTGGAAACTGATCTATATATATATATATATATATATATATATATATATATATATGTGTGTGTGTGTGTGTGTGTGTTGTTTTCGGTAACAATGAGGCTCAAAAGGGATGAAGTGAAAGTAAATAGAAATAAGAAATGGTAGGAGAAAATGGAAATGGGACAGGTTTTGGATCGTGGAAGTTCACTGAAAGGAAAAGGAAGTTGAGTAACAGGGTCAACAGGAAAATTTTCTTTGAAGCACTCATTGTTGATGTCCTGCTCTGCATCACCATTGCCAGCACTGTAGTCACTGCCATCATTATAATCATCATCATCGTCGCCGGTATTCGTGTAATGAGGTGCATTTAAATCGATACATCTTCTTTTTGCATGTGGCGACCCTGGAGGCGTCTCAGGTACACAATCATCACTGTCACTGTCGCTTAGAGTATTTGCATCGACATCACATTCGTCATAATATGCCAACATTTTATCATCCCTCCCTGGCACAAAAACATTCCCGGAACAACTTGCCAAATTCACTTTTACAAGTAAATCCCAAACTAAACTGGACAAGGTCAAACACATTTGGCAAGGATTGAAAACATCGTCCTTCAAATAACAAAACATCCCTCTGAAATTCCTTGAAACATACCGTTAGAAACAATAGGGTCTCCTATTTTCAGTGGCATAAAGCGCATTCCTATAAGGTGTTTCAAAAATAGGTTTACAGTCTCACAAGCACTGTGTCGATAAGATCGACGCTGGCAGTCCTCGCTCGTTATAGTACAGTCGATTCTATCGGTTCTCGGCGTTTTAAAGGACGATGATTCTACGTACAGAGAGAAACGTAAAGGTATAGTACAGTTTTAGTTTTTGAGGACTTGTTTCAGAAGGAAGAGGTAAGTTTTGCACACATTTGATGGCATGAATGGAGTAGTTGTGGCAAGTGTTAGTGAACTATATGATAAAACAACAGCTGATGTATATGTTTTTTGTTGTCATCTGCTTGGTTAAGTGTTTGGTTTTGCGACAATTTTTATCTGTGAGCGAGTGTGTGTCTGTATGTGCAAATCATAATTTTTGCTAGCGTTAGGGGATGACAACTACGTCAGAACTCATGTTGCTGCAATGACTTAACCTCGATTCAGATAGATGTCACGCGATGTGGAGGATGTGACTAATATAGTACGCTGCGTTGGAGTAGCTTTCTTTTTATTGTGGGTTCAAATAAAAGTAGGTACGTTTAGCCCTTGGTCCCTTTTATTAAGGGCTTAAGTAAAATAAAATTATTTTATTTATTGCAATTCTATAAATTGCTCAATAAAATACCCATTTTAAATGTGTTTTCATTGCTTGGTATACATTAGCTTTCTGTTTGTTTTTGTATAAGCCAGTTGAAAAGTGCTATCGCTATTGGGTTTCAAGTTTAAAAGCGTATAAATAAGATTTTAAGTTAAAGCATTCACTTTCTTTCGGCCCTTCATTCAAACTTAAAAAATAGGTTATCCGTTTTAGTGGATTTCATTGACAGTTTCGTTACAAATGCACGAAAGAAGTGTCTTTTGAATAAACAGTACTGGTAAAATTTAGTATTGTTCCCCTAAGGCAAGAGTTATCGTTTCCATAAATGCTAAGAGATTTATTTACAGATTTTGAAAAACATAATAGCGTGGAATTGAGTCGTAGTCCTGTTTTCCTACCTATCTTACAATACGAACATACTTTCATTGTGAAACACAATTTTACATTTTTAAACTATAAAACACCAAACAGAACGTTCCATAATGTAAGTAACAAACGGTGGAAACCTATGCTCTGGGTTTACCAACACATTTCTAGAACCCTAATACTAAAGGTTTTAAGGAACATTATTTCACTTGCAACCCTACTGACTTATTAATGGAAGGACATTTTCATTTTGCTATTTCTGTTTGATTTTGTGCCTCTACGTGTACACGACTCAGTTTTATTCTGTGCGAGTTCTTCCTCAGTTCACTTCCTTCTTACCGTATTATTCAGTACAGCTTTAATTTTCTCACCACCTTAGGATAGGAATAGGACTAGTTAATGGAGGGGACACCTAGCACCTTGAACCAAATGGATCGTTTGTGCGTACACCACGGGAGTCGGATGAGGTGAGGGAACCGCAGGAAACGGCACAAGTCGACAGAGATGCGCAGAACAACTAATGGTCACAGGCTTGACCACCCGGGCAAGGGAGGATCGCTCGGAAACGTCCCTTTAGTGGAACCGAGGAAACACGACCCAGCAGCGGAAGCTCAAAAGCCTTCCCCTAGCAGGGCCGAGAAGATGTTCCAAATCGCAAGCGTCTGTGCCATCTGCCCGACACCGACTGAACTACAGTCCCAGTGTCAACCTGAAGCGTGAAAGGGAAATGAAATTAGTGGAAATGGGATGAAACGAATTCCATGGTAGAATACACCACTCCAGTATTCATACTAAAATGAATAGTAACTTTTTTCGGGAAAACCACGAAATACCCATGGTCAGGGTGGGTGGCCTCCGGGGATCGAACCCGGGATCTCTCGAATATAAGTCGCAAATGTAACCATGGCGCCACCTCGCTCGGTACCAACCAGCATAACTTTGTCTGTAAATTATGACATAACTGCAATTTACAACAAGCAAAACCTGAGCAATCAGCGGAAACTAGAAGCCGAAGAAGTGACGGATGTGAAAACTTGAAGCAGGCAACTTACCAACACAGATTTTTGGATCGATATCTAAATTATATATGCCTTTAACTAGATGGCAGTAGGGGCAGCATGCTATAAATCAGCAGAACATTGAAAATCTAACTCTAATCTAAAGAAATATAAACTGCGAGATCAGGAAAGAGGAACACAAGTATTTGCAAAAATTAATGTCGTGTAGTGCAGGACAATTTTCTAGTCCCAGAATGTAGCGATGTGCGGTACAAATGCATGGGTGGTGATCACTCTACGAAAATATGACGCTCATGGCGGCTAATTTTGAAGGTAAAGCGCGCACTCTGTTGTGGGACACGCGTAATGTTACCGTCGAGTGCGAAATATTCCATCCACTGAAAAGGGAAAGTGCACAATTGGCCTAAGTCTTCTGTCTCCAAAGTATTTTTTACAAATCCATGAAGAACAACAGAATTTGATCAAAGCTTTTTGAATGTATCTCTGGTTTATTTGATGACATCTACTCCCTCTCCACGCTGTATAACACAATTATAAGACTTCAACTAAGCTAAAAAGAAAAACGCTTACGACAAAACAAGCTGTTCAAGAATGATTGTTAACCTACGTGCATGTATTGTTACATCAGACACTGAGAAGTACTGCTAGGTTAACTTTCAAGGTGAAGTAAACAAGTTGTGCTAAAACGTTAGCAACATATACTAAACGCGTAGCATAATCTTGGATAAACAACTTATATTTTGAGTCTCAAACCACGAAGCTTCAGTTAGTTCTAAAAATATACTGCGACGAGAAAAATTACATAAAATCCATTGGAGTAGCTTTCCATGATGCCAAGAAAGTGTTCGACAACAACCAGGCTTATTGTATTAGCCGCAACAGCTAAAGCTGCGCGGTTGTATACTTTGACAGAACTTCTGCCTGCTAGCTACGCCTTGGAAGCAAGTCGTGAATTCTGCTGCGGCAATTACGTGGTTAGTTCATGAGACTGTGAAAAAATTACTTTTACCGACCGAACTGTTTGTAACTTCTATCGGGACGCAAGCAGAAGTACCCAGGACCCTCCTCTCCATGTCGGGTGAAAGCCTTGAGAATGTTCCGTGCAGGGAATGTGCTACATTCAGGAAAAAAAACTAAAGAATGATAGAGACAAAACAGACGAAGTCACACAGATGTTAAAAGCTCAATTTGAACGCTACAAACGGTATTTCAGCAATTCTTAGACGAAATGAAGGCAATTAAATCCTAAATGGAGAACATGGATGCCGAAATGAAATCTGGAATAGTGGAGATGGAAACTGAAATGAAGGGTGTAAATGAAAAACGAAATGGATAAAATTAGATACCAACTAGCCATTGAGAACGAAGGGAAAAATTAAACCTGATTACGATCACCACATTACCCTGTAAAATTTCAGATAAACACTACTATAAAGGACTTGAAAGATAACATTGTTAAGGAATTAGGAGAGCTTGAATTTAACACTGAATGAAAAATGAATGCGGTGAAAGAGCGTCTGGATCAGTCAGAAAAGTTAGACCAGCCGACGAAGGGAAAAATGGGATCATAGACGCCTCAGTAGAAGATACGCGTTGAGATCTAGAACACAAGGCCCACACAGAGGTAAAAAAGGACCCATGATTAGGAAACCAGCTAATCCTAAAATAATGAAGACACCGAGGTTCGAAGGCACTTCCTCTTGGGTGGAGTTTAAGGTCAGTTTGAGGACATTGGTACACAAAATGGTGTAGTTGTTGGCTGCTCTATTAATGCTTTCAGCTGCCGCACCTTTCCCGCCGAGACTCGGTAGACGAATGGAGAGGCTTGCTTCGGAAGGGTGCTTTATAAAACATTGCCGCTTATCGGGTACAATTATGGAAAGGAGTAAAAACCTGGTGAGATATTTCAAAAATTCCTCATGGAGGTGGAGTGACTGGCACATCAGACTCTGACGGATTTGCCACAAAACTATTTCCGGGTAGATAGCTCACACTTTTATCAGCGGCGTAAGGGACTGGGAGGCGAAGCAACAATTTCTCCTAACTACACATCGTCACATCAACGACGCCTTGAGGGCTACGCTTCGGATTGAAGTGACGAAGTTGATGATCGGAAGACACAGCCCAGTGCCGACCAGAGCTGTGACGACTACAAGAGGCGGGAGGTGGCGCCACCAAATACTGTCTAGCTGTCGTAGAAGTGGGGGTACAAGATCTAAATCCTGGAAACTTTGACAGTCATATACCTAACTGTGGTCTACGAACGCGCCCTGGCCAAGGACGAGGAAAGACTGCAAAGGGCCTGTGTGAATAAGAACACGCCTTTACTGACATCACCCCCAAGTTTCATGTTAAGCACATTGGCTAGTAGCAGCATGGATGCTAACAGATGGATTAGGTACCCTCAATGTAAGGTGATGATAGAAACAAGGTAACGCCAGGCCCATTGTGATGCGGAGACTACTCATTATAACGCCAGTTAATGCTACCAACCGCGATCCGCCTCCGGCAAAACTCTGCCCGTAATTGAAGTGGCTTACTTGTAGTTGATCCTTGGCAGGAACAGCTTAAAATTACGGATGCTCATTTCCACCATTACATAGAATCTGTTTGGACCCGAATCTTCGAACATTTTTGGATGCCAAAATGGACATTTAGCGTCGCAATTTCGCTAGAACGAGACGAGATAGTGCTTAGAGGTTGCTGTTAATGCGGCTCATACTTACAGCGCGGGAAGTAGTTTTGGCGGGGCCCAGAGACTCCCGACGAAGAAAACTATTTTGGACAAAGGAGGACCCGAAAGAGATGGGCTTTAAGTCGCTAGGACAGCGCTTCCGCCGCGGGAGACCGTCCTCGTAAGGGTCCTTAATGACACCACCCGGGACCTCAAAGGTCTACCGGAACTGTCCTGATGAATTGAAGGCGGTTGGTTGCATAATATCTGTGGTCAATTATACCGACGAGAGCCGACGGAATTTCAAGGGACTGGATAAGTAGCTGGTTAGCCTTGACCAGTAGTTCGTAGAGAACCTTCACGAGGCGCTAAGAATCACACCCCTAACCTGCTCGTTGAATCCTAGGACATTTTCAACCTGTTAAAAAGGATTACGGGGGTAACGATAAACTGATGTATCACATAAATATCGGCGATGCTGAGCAGATCAGACAATCGCCTTACTACGTTCGAATTTCTAAGTGGAAAGAAACGGAATAGTAAAAATGAAGACCAGAGGTAAAATAAAGAAATCCGATAGCCCGTTGAGCTTGCCATGAAGATCTGCACTTTTGCGTTGACTGGTATAAGGTGAATGACATCACTAAGAAAGACCATTTTCTGCTGCCAAAGACTGATGACACCCTGGAAACCTTGGCGGGGACTCACTGGTTTTTCACCCTGGATCTGAAGTCGGGACACTGGAAAGTGGTGCTGCACCCCGACAAGAAGGGCACGTTCTTCTCTACTGGACATGGTCAGGAAATGTTTGCAGTAATGATATTCGTTCTCTGCAATGGAGATACTCATGGAATCCGTGATGAGTGGTTTTATAAACGCAGCTCACCTCCTGCGTCTCCTTCCTTTTTAGGAAGGACCTCGAGGACCTACTCAGCAATCTGACGAAGGTGTTCAAAAGGCTGCGACAAATCAACGTCAGCAAAAGCTAAAGAAGCTGTTGAGAAAAACTCACTATCGGGACATATCCTAAGCCCCTATGGAGTGGCTGTGGATCCGGAGAAGTTGCACGCTGTTAAGGTTTGGCTCAGGTCAAGGAATAAACAAGAACCGGGACGGTTCCTGTGTTACTGCACCCCCTAGCGGTAGTTCGTTGCATGGTGTGGAAACATCGCCAAACCGCTGACACAGTTGCTCGCGGCGAGACCTTCAATGATGAGTATCAGCAGCACCCTGTGCACGACCCCTGTTCTAGGATAACCCATTCTCGGTAAGAAGTTAATTGTTGGCACTGATTCATGGATGTCATCAACAGGATTATATCCTGTCGCAAGATGAAGTAGAGGAGAGATTCTTTAAATAGAATATGTCGGAGGTTGAAAGGAATTACTGCGTGATACAACGAGCCACTTTGGGAGTTGTGGAGAATCTGGAGCAATTCTCCAAGATTTTTACGGACAGGAGTTTCACCTCTGAATCTATCATTCGGACGTAACATGTCTGTTAATTTTGAAACTTGGAAGGATGACAGCCTCCCGAGTGCAGCGCTACATCGGAATACTGAGCAGGAAGACTGGAAAAAGGGATAGGAAAATAAGAAATAGATGCATGTTGTTTCTGTGCCCTTCATATGAAGAAGTGTAAGGGCAGCATCATTAACAATAGCTCTTCATTAAATGTATTACTGTTATGGCGTGTGTTCTCTGTAGAAATTACCTGTAATGTTGTGATCTCACTGTAAAAACTTTATGTGAATAGTTTTGAGCGTGAGAAGGAAAATACGTATCATAGCAGGTATAAAAGAAAAACGTACAATAAACGGCAAGCTTACACCTGTGGGACACATATTATACCTTGAAATAATTCCATTATTGTTCGTAGTTATTTGGATACATGTGACTTTCCTGAAGGCTAAGCCGTAATTATTCTTGTTTATCGGTTGGCAGTGACAGTAGCGGTAGACGTGACAAGTGGTAGTTACCATGTTATTTACATTTCTTTATATCAAAGAGGTGTCTCATTTAGTCTTGTGTTGTCATAAGCATATCCAACCGTGGCTCACCAGGTTACATTCGGTTTTCAAACACGGCAGCAGGGACAATTTTAGGCTAGAACGTGTAGGTGAGCAAAACCGAACCCTTAATATTTATCCCGGTTCCTGATAAACGCTCGTATTTCTACCGTGCTCTTATGGACACCAGTTGTACACTTGCCAGGAACTATAGTTCTTCAGAGAAAGAGCAGTAACATAAACTAATATTTTTCCTGTGTTGGGAAGCTTTGAGTATTGTAAATTCTCAAGCAGGAGAACTCCAAGACTATCGCATAATTTCCACATGAATGAATAGGTTTAGAAGGTGCGTTAATTAATTTAAGTTAAGAAGTATTATATAGCTAAACCGAAAATCTTATAGATTATCAAGTTATCCTCTTCGATAATCACATATCTAGAATAATATAAAATGCTGTATTCTTTTAGAAATTAATTCTTTATTTAAAATAAACCTACACATAATCACAATTACAATGAAGGTGGAGCATTAATCACTACATTACGCCCATCATTCTACTTACCGAGGCTCAGGCGGTAAGGTCTGTGGCCCGCATTCGGGAGTCCCGGGCTCAAATCCCGTGGGCCGACCAATCAGACTCAGCTTTTTTCGTGGTTTCCCTCAGCCGCTAAGGTAAATACCTGTTTGGATATTTAATACCACAACCCAAAGTTCCACCTTAAGCCTAAAACAATAGTAAAATTGAAAAAAGGTGGTAATAGTGAATGCTGTACCATCTATCCACAGACAATGAAAGCAGGTAGACTGGACGGCACCATAAGAGTTATCCATTAACAGATCCCTCGCGATATCATCCTGTAGTTAAAGCGAAGTAAAATAAGTAGAGTAATAAAAATATAATCATTCTACTTCCTAGAAAATAGACACAAATAGATTTAAACTGTCGTATTATCTCAAGTGACGCCAAAAGCAGCAATGACTGTAATACGTAAATAACGTAAATATGTAATTAAGTGAAATCACCCTGCTTGCTCTGACTCGGATTGTAGATTTATATACAGCATATGTAACGCATAACTTTATTTTCCGACATAATGGAGGTGTTTGCAATACTACATTAATATCAATTATAATTAGTGGAACTGTCATCAGTACCTACATTACTACAAAAACAACCACGAACACCAGCGAGCGAGATGGCTCCGCGGTAACGTGTGCAGCTAGCATTCAGGAGGTCATGTTTTCGACTCACGTCGGACTGGCCACTCTGACTGTGTATTTTTTTAATGGCTTCCCTTGATCGATAGGCGAATGTTGGGCTAGTTCCTCTTCTACCACGAATTTTCTGTCTATCATATACTGCCCCGATTATTATTTTATGTCTGTTTCAGGGTTGAAGGACCAAGTGACGGCGATTTGTGTGTTGCGGTAGGACGGTGGAATTTTCGCCCAGGAAAAAATTTTCTACCTGACGTTTGGTGAGCGTTCTAGATTCCCCTTCCTGGGAGCTGTGTTAATTGCCATGGGACATCCGGGGGCACGGAAATTGGGCAGTGCTAGTCGGCGTGAGGATTGGCTCCATGTGGAATCGTTAGGGACTCCGGCCTTTCCAGCGCACATCGTCATCCGGATCTATCGTCTTTTGGATCTCTCCCACATTCCTTTCCCCAGTGGTCATGTTGGAAGCAAAAGGACCCACTGTGGCCTACTTGCTGCGGTGTTGCGTTCCGATTAGTGGAGGTCCGTCTTTCTGTCTGCGCCTAATTCCAAACCACTAGCCCTACCACTGCACTAGTACTGCACACTGCCATTTCCACAACTACACTTATTATTATTATTATTATTATTATTATTATTATTATTATTATTATTATTATTGCTACAGACATTACTTCTACTATCACTAATAAAACTATTGTCATTATCACTTCTACTATCTTAACAATATCGCTACTAGTACTACTACTAGCAATACTACTACTAGCACCACTAATATAACTACTACGACTCTCACCGCCACTACCACCACCATCACAAATTACTAGTAATTTTACCATCAGCGGTATTGTCACTATTATCTGTTCTATCACCACCTCAACACTACCACCACTACTACAAACATTACCACTAGCACCCTACTACCTTTACTACTACTACTACCAAAACATCACCTTCACCACCATTACCATCATTACACTACTACTGCCATCAATACTACCACCGTTACCACTACTGCTATTACAGCAATCAGCACTACTACTACTACTACTACTACTACTACTACTACTACTACTACTACTACTACTACTAGTACTACTACTACTACTACTACTACTACCAGCACCACTGCTATTGGTGCTGCGATCACCAAACCACTACCACCAATACACTACCGAATATACTTGTAAAATCACTAACACTACCACCTTTACTACTATCACAAATATACTATTATTACTACCAGCAGCACCACTACTCCTACCCACCCATCGCTACTAACACCCTCGCTGCTGCTACCACCATCACTAATACATACTACTATTACCACCATCACTAAATTTCCACTATAACGATTGCTATACTACCATTATTGGTACTACCACACCACTATCACTACTACTACTACTACTACTACTACTACTACTAATACTACTATTACTTCTACTACTACTACTGTTTCTAGTGTTACTGCTACCAGAGTGCTACTACGACTGTTATTTATACTACCACCATCACCAAAACCAGTTTTACAACTACTACTCGTACTACTACCACCTGCACCACCACCATCAATGTTACTACTATCAGTAATATTCTTCTACTACTGCTGCTACCACCACAATACCTCTACAATTACTACAACTACTGTCTTTCAGCGACGCTTTGGATAGTGGGTGAGGGAACCCTTCCAAACAGGTAGGGGTTTAGCTAGCGGTAGGAGGTAGTGTTTACTTGGTCTGAGGCAAGTGAGGGATAAAGACGAGCGACAGTGAAAAAGTGTCGGCGGTTTTCCACTATTCGCGTCACGCGCGTCATGAGTTTATCACAGTCGTCCTCCGTGCTGTATTGGTTACCATGCTACCCTGTGGTTCCCAAGGTCGCGGGTTCAAAACCGGCGGAGGGCGATGGATGTTTTCGGGCGTAAAAATCCTCAGCATGGCTTTCTTCGGAAGGGAAGTAAAGCCGGTGGTCCCGTGACGTAGATTTACGGAACGTAAAAGAACCTCAAGCCTGATAAAGAGACCTCTGAGCAAAACTACCGATCTTTCGCGCCCGATATAGAATGGGACGCTAAGGACCACAGTAGTAATATAGCGTCCATAAATGAAACTCAATTTTATTTTTTATTTTGAGTTTAGCGTATTGTGCACCCCTCCCACCAACTAAAACTTTACCTGAGAAATAAGCTACCCCACTAGCTAAAACGTCGTTGAAAAGACAGTACTATACTGTACTACTATCACAGTCATCTCCACTACTGCTGCTACCATGACTACTGTCATTATAACTATATCATTAACACCTCCACTACTACCAACTCAACACCTCTAATACTACGGCCATCACTAATACTAGCACTATTACCACCACTGCAACCACCACCACTACTACCGCTTCACCAACGCTGCTACTGGCACTACTCTACAAACACCACTGCTTTAATTACTACCGCTACCGCTTTTACATACTGGTGCTACTATTACCATTAGTACCACCGCAAATACTGTCATCATCACTGATACAACTACTATCATCACTTTTATTGCCATCACTACAGCTACAACCAGCGCCTCTATCACTACTACCATCATTACTACGTCCATTACTACCACCATCACTACCACAACTGCTGCTAATACGACTACCGCCATCACTAATATTACTAATATGCTACCATTACCATTACAACCATCGCTAATAGTACCACTTCTACCACTTTCGCTACCACTACCATAAATCATAATTACTAGTACCATACCAAAACCAAAACCACCACTACTACTACACTACTACTACCGCCACAACAACAAACATGACAACCATCAGAAACCTCACCATTGCCACTATTATTATCATCACTAGTACTTCCACCGTTATTAATATTACCACCACCTCAAATACTATCCACCTCCAAAACTACCTTACCATTCCATTAGTACAACCGTTACTACCCCACTATTATATTGTGTTCCAAAGCAAACCCTGAAGGTAATATCTACACATACACACACACGTAAAACTAGTGGCCGTGCCAATTCCGTATCCGATTCTGATCACCCTATTTAAGCCTCTTTTGGAAATGGAGCTGAAGATGATAAGGAGAAGGACGACGTCCTCAGCTGCCTAGTAAGAAGTCACTACTTTCTTCCAAAGAGATCAAAATTCTCTGAAATATATCAGTAACAATTCCGTCTCTCTCCCATTATTATTATTTATCAAGCTTTTCCACATGTCTCCAGAAACTTTCAAATAAGATTAGGATACCTAAAAACGTCTTTAGAGATGACTTGCTGCAGTTTCTTTAACGAGAACTCGTCAGTCACATAATAGCGCCTCACCAGTTGTTTAATTTTAACCTAGATAAGGCCTATAGGTTTGGGAGCGCAAATAGGCAAGCGAATCACGTATGCCCGAAATACTCCAAAAAATGCAACAGTTGTGTACACCTTCCTTTCAGGTTTCATTGGTTTTAAAACTTTATGCGGTTCCTGTTTAAGAAAACAAGGACAGAATTGAAAGCTTTTAGACTGTAAACATGGTATTATGACTAATTTCAAACCACTACAGGAAGTGAGCTTATCTTGTCATCACTGTGATATGTGCAATATCTAGTAGCACAACAGATGAAGATGCTGGGATTGATGCAGAATTTCACTGGTCCATGTTTTAAAATGTTAGCCATTTATTTGCCCATGGTAGTCACCAGTAGTAGTATTTTCAGCGTTACAAATAAGAAGGGCATTTTCTATGTAGTCATTCAATCCTCTAGCGTGCACCACAATGTCTACTGCTAAAATTAACGTTTTTCTGAACGCCATATTCACCAATAACCCTACTTTTACTCAATCTCTGACTGTCAACATTTTATTGTTATTACATTTAATTTCAATTGGAATCCCAAATACGCTCTCTCCATTTGGATTTCTTTTGCACTGCACCAAATAATGAAAAATGCCTTCTATTCCCTTACACATAACATATGTATATCTCCATATTGATTTTTCTAAATGCTCTAAGATACAATGCTTCTGCTCGCAACTACACATATCCCTGCCTGGTAGAACTGTCAAAATAATATTCCGTGCTCTGGTCTTTCTATATTATTTTGTAGAACTTCAAGGAACTTGTACTCTCAAATTTTTACCATATACCATTTTTATCGATAATTTCTATTCTCCTCCTTACTTTCCTGTGGAATATTATTGAGTGATTTTCTTTGTTCTGACATATATCATTTCTCTCCTTCAAAATTTATTTCAGTCAGTTCCACCAACTATCATTATACAAGATGTTCTTTGGTAATTCATACAAGGTTTGATAATATTGTCATTTTCTAGTTTCATGTTATTCCTGTATCAGTGCCTATTTCAGAGCTGTTTGAACCACCAAATGTTCCAAATAATTCACCAAAGCCAACCTTCTTGTCAATGATTATGGTAAACCTAATTACTGTTTTTCAAAATATCCTATATATCACCAAAATTTGTTTCCAATATCTGATAATCCCCACATCTCTTTATCCTGTCACTACTCCATACAGCTTCAACTAACTTACGGATATTTATGGTACTTATGTAGACATACTCTTGCTGCTTTCATAAGTATTTTTACTTTATCAATCACCTACTTCTAGTATTATGCGATTTCCAACCGCCATTACTACTTACTGTTAATTGAAATCAAAATACTCTTCCTCTTTCACTATGTCCAACTGCTCCAAATTCAGATACCATTTTTCAGATTTTTAACTGACCGTGAAATATGGGGACTACTGTGTATTATATAAGCACGTAAGTCTATTTGACACATGCGATGTATGAGGCTGAATATGTAAAATGTTTAAGCCCAATAAATATACCACTCTACTCTAATTTTTAAACAAAATTTTTGGGGGGTTTCCAACAATAAGGAAATATATAAAACAAAATAAAATAGGACTATCCTTTCATCTCTGACTTATCCCTAGCTTTTGATCAACTATATCTATAGTAGTATTTGTATTGCATCTCATACAATACATCACATGTTCGTAAATTTTGCATTTCCTGTAAAAACTCTTTGGTGACTCCCTTTTTCCTTAAATTCCATTCTAGTGCATGCCTGTTAAAGGTGTCAAATGCGTTTTCAAAATCTGCAGAGGACATATTCCTCCTTCTTCTTTTGTAACTTATGTATTCGCTTCATGTTTGGATGAGCATTATGTTATACGCTGATCTTCTCTCTTTCAGAATCCTACTTGAAAATATGCTGTTGTTTCCTTTTTCACCCATTACTGTAATCTTCCTGCCATTATCTGGGTATACGTTTTCGCAAGATGAACATAAAAATAAAATTCTCACTGTAAGATTTGTGATATTATACAAAAGTTAATAGTAAAATTAGGAACATTCATATCGAACAAGCACTCCCGGAAAACGTTGGGTCCGATACTCGAATCAAACTTACCGTTAGGTTTGAGTTTGGACATAGCAAACATTGTCGGGTCGGAGTTGGACATAAACATGGTTTTATCTAAAAGGTGTGAATCGCGCTAAAAGACCGGCCTATATTCCGAATTACTATGGATAGAGTAGAAGTTTAATGCTGTCCGTGGATGTATTTACCAGAAACAATAGAGACAAAGCACTGTCGTAAACAGTTCTTCTCTTATCTGCCCCTCAGCTGTGTCTAAAGCACAGTATTTTAAGAACAGGTTTAATGGTGACTGAAAAAAGTAGCACATTTTACGTTTATTGTGATTCTATAAGTCTGAAATCTTGTGCATATTTAGGTACGTATTTTGTTGTTGTATTGAAAGATTTGTAATTATTTGTTAAATATTGTACTGTAGCTAACAGTTTACTATATACTGTGCATAATTTTAAATATACATATAATGATATTCTTAACAATTTATAAGCATTAAACTGAAATCGTAACTCATTCCGTGATAGAATTTTGTCCTGCAAATTTTTATAGATGTTCTATATCACAGCTTTATTGTTAAGAAGCCATGCGCTCGGTTTTGTGCTTGAAGTTCCGCAAGTTAATGTGAAGCATCCCAATTTTGTTCTGGTTTCCATGCATAGTTCTCCTTTTCAGCTTTCATTGTATAAAACAATTTTTCTCTTACATCTAATTCAAACTTGTGTTTAAGAAACAGAAGAAAAGGTAACCTTTTAGCTGTCAGGGACATGCGTTTTACTCGGTCGTTTCAATGGTACCTAATGAGAATCGCTCCTTTCTTAGAAATCAACCCGTTCGAAAAGCAGCAACGAATATATCGAACGAGTATTCGCTCCTTCAGAGTTCACGTCATTGCGTTGTTATCGGTCGTATTGCTTCAGTGCGTTAAAGCAAATGAATCACAATAATATGATATGTCATGTTACTGTGTTTTGGACTTTGTTTCTACTTGCCGTTAGTTCCAAAACTTCGTTTACTACATTGTATTACTTGAATTCCATTTTGTTGTATAATTACACCTACGCAAAACATATGTTAAAATATTGCTCTTGGTAGAAATACCACTGTATTTCAAGCTGAACTTTATGCAATTGAAGCCTCTCAGGGAGAAGCTAGAAAGGGGTTACAAAGGAAGCAACACTTGGATTTTCTCTGACAGCCAGTCTGCGCTAAAATCAATTGCAAGTTACCAGGTAACATTAACATCCAAGTTATTTTGCAACTGCCTAATAAACCTTATGCAGTTGGCAAAATACAACAACGTCAATCTTGGGTGGGTGCCTGCATATAAGGGAATTTTGGGCAATGAAAAAGCAAGCATACCGACAAGAGCAGGATCTACTGAAACATTTACTGGAACTGAACCAGTTTTTGGCACACGCTTAAACTCTGTTAGAAGAACCATTGCTAAGTGGATTAATCATAGCACCATTTGCGATGATTTCAAACAGAGGGACGCCAGCACATTAAGAGAATAATGAGCATTATGTCCTCCCCAATCACTGAAGATGTACTTAATCTCAATAGATCTGGAATAAACCTAATTGCCGGGCTCTTAACAGGACATTGTAGATTACCAAAACACCTGCATACAATGGGAACCTTTACATACGAACCAGTATACATGCTATGTAGTAAAGGGAATGAAACTACCTCTCATATGAGCTACAAATGTAAATTACGGTGTTGGAAAAGATATGAACTTTTGGGTCTGATAAACACAAAGTATGATTTTACTAAAGAAAACTTAGTAAATAAAATATTGTGCCTAATTAAAAGGACAGAACTATTTAACTAAAACGATAGTAATGGGGGATATACAAAATAACCATAGGTTTCAGTGTTAAGGGCAATTACAGCGTAACTCCATCACTACGATAATCAAGTCAAACTTATAGCATTGGACCTGGCAACTTCCTACAACATCCAGAAACTAACGAATCCTTGTTTTCAGTCATATAGTACCTTGAACTTTTAAAAAAGTGGCCTTATACTCAGTTTCAACTCCTTATAGGCAATGTTATACTGTCTGACCATTTAGCACAAAACATGTTCACTTGAAGAAGAGAAATTGCTTAAATTTTTTTTGGATAGCTTACGTCCCCAAAAATTACCCCTAAACATCTTTTCAACCACTTATATATAGTTGGTACTTAACCTTCGTTAACAAGTCATATTAACGCAGTGTGATTACGTTTGATGGCTGGTATTGCGTACGGAAGCAGCACGTAGCAACAAACACCTTGTTGTCACTACTGCCACCAACGCAATGTTGCCACGTTTATTTCATATAGAAATATACGGGAGCTCCAAAGTGAATTTATGTAAGAAATGGGAATAGCAATGGTTGCATAATAGTAATTATTTTATGGATAAGTACATACTTACAGGATCTGGGATTTATAAGCCATGCCGTCGCATGAAACTAAACATTTCCTGTTTTCGCGTAGAGATATTTGAAATTTGGAACTGAAGCCGCGAGTGTGCGCTGGCACTGTCTAGGATGATTACATAGTTTCTGTCCTTTGGCAGATTTTCTAAAAGGGAGATCTGAAACCCCTGTTCAAATAACGCAGCAATCCACCTGAAGATTAACAAGTAATTCCTATAAGATTGGAGGGTTTCCTTTCCAAAACAGGTTGTAGATTTTTAGACGTATTGCGTCAAACATAAGATTATAGACCCCTTCAAAGCGTTTTCTTTCATTTGTGGATCTAAGTGGAGACTTATGGTTTTGGTTTATAGCTTTGCTGATTGTATAGACTAACTCGGCGTTATTGCTGTGTATATAGTTGGGTCACCACCTAATTTATATTTAACAACCTATCCATAAGCGTTACAAATTAATTCTTCAGATTGCTTACATAGAGTACCTGTAATTTCCCACTTCTTGCATTGCTGCTGGTCGAAGACTCCTCGCTTTCTTGAATAACGGGAACCTCAGCTTGCTCTCCGGTGTCCCAATATCTCCACATGGTTTCAGCACTAGGAGAAGTTCACCAAACGCATACTGGCAGTCACTACTACCTACTACACGTGGAGTTGAAACGCAGCTGTGTCTGCATAACGGATACGCTAGCATTGGTTATAAGAGGAACGCCAATGTATAAACACTAAATTAGGTCGCTGATGTCACCTTCTACTTTCCGCAGGACAGGTAGCGAATTCTGAAATGGGGGGGGGTGAGTTGGCATGGCTTTGTTCTGGTGTGTTAAGAAGGCTTTGCCACAAAGTTCACAAATTTCAAATTTGCAACATTTGACTAAAGCGGACTAAACTTTAAACTAATATCTTGAAGTTTGGGCGGGTTTTCTCCGGGTACTCCGATTTCTCCCGGCATTCATTCCACTAATTGCTCCATTATCACCTTTGCTTTTATTCTTCTCACCGTCATCTCACATCATCTCTGCTTCCTCAATCTCATACCAGATTTCGGCTGCTCACCCTTCCTGGCTGTTCTCTCCCATCCACAGTCTGTGCTCCCCGACAGGCATCTAACACCAGGCACCCCCTTTGAGTCCTGGTGATGTAAGATCTAACAACCTGAAGGTAAACAGAGAAAGAAGAAGAGTTATACCTTCATTGTTAACTCGATTTTCATATTAGTACACTACAGCTATTGTAACTTAGTTCTATATACCGAATATACAAGTATATGCGGAAACTATAATTTTTTTCTATAAAATAATATAATTGCGAATCGAAATGAAAGAACACTATTTTTAGAAGAATGTTATTTCTTGAGAACAAAGAATACGTATGCAGATTAAACTATTCAGTGCTTAAAAGGGCTAGGCATGGCAACTTTAAAAATGTTAAAGCAAGAGCTAAATTATTATTTACTCAAATTATTATTTCCAGGTAACAGGAATATTAACAAATCTGCATACAACGACAGTGGACACTACATGCCTGGACCCAACAGAGGCGCATCCAATGAATTTGGATCTAGTATATCTAGATCTTACACTGCCAGGAGCGAGCTCAAAATGGTCCTACAAGCATGAATATTCCATGCCAGGACCCAATATACCTGGACCAAGCAGAGCTATTTTCATCCAAAGAGCCAGCGTGCCAGCGGCCTACATGCCCCATACTAAGATTCTCTGTAAACTGGAATTATATTCCGGCGAAAGGTTTGTGCACCTGCAGAAACTGTGGATGTAAAACAGTGCTCTTAGAGTTATTTCGTGCATTGGATGGTAAGTCCCTTAATATTATTATTATTATTATTATTATTATTATTCATCTTTTCCACTATATATAATTTGTATTCATTTTTATATTATTACGGTTCCTGAATGCATGCCTCTGTAAGCAGGGTCATTACAGGGTCGGGAATTAAATCTGCCAATGCCCCGTGCCTGCAAGAGGCCACATGAAGCAGATGAGGAGATTGGTACAGGACCATCAGGAGCTCAACTCCGCTTCTAAGGACCGTCTTGGCAGCTGAAGCAGGCAGGGCCCTCCCTCATACTAGAACAGACGGGGCCCTCACGTATCATGGACCAGGTGGGGCCCTGGAAACCTGCAGCATGCTGGAACATCACCACATCGCCGACAAAAGGCTATGTCTAAATGACACGAGACCCTAGGATGCAGGGTCATAGAGGCTCATTCTAAAGGTCGTATTTTCAATAGTAAAAATGAAGATACCCCTGAAATACTTCACCCCAGAGGGTGTATTGAGGCATACTGGGATCTAGTAACTAAAGATATGGGTTCCACTCTAAAATAAGGTATATCAGGGTTCAAGATTAGCTATTCTGTGAGGTCTCATACTTAATCCGGACAACTGATTAGGAACAAGTGGAAGCCCTTCGCATTAATTCCAGGACTAAAGAGATCCAACAAACATGTAAGCTTCATTATGTTTACCAAGCAATGAAAAATAACGCTTAGAAAACTTAGTCAGCTTTGAAGAGCAAGGCAGATCAAAGGCATTCTTTACGGTCCACTCGCTGGTGAATTACACCGCAGAAAATAAGAAAACCCCTTCTTTGAATTTAATATTCAAATCCGTAATTAATGAAATTGACTAATTTGTTAACTCCTTATTTTATTTGTTTACCATTGTTTATAAGGATTTTACCTATAATTCCCTCCGCGCTTCAAGTTATGTTAAGGTGCCTGCACACATCAAGGGAAGGCGAGCTGTGATTAATACTAATAATGATTATTTTAGTTTAGCTTGGTGCATGCTGGCCTTCCGCTATCCTGAGGCGAAGAATAGCACGCAACTGCGCTCATGCCTAAGAGAATTTCTATTCAAAGGACTCAATTATGAGAGGATTACGTTTCCGTTCTACCTACATCAGATTGTGTCCTTTGGGGAGAAAAATACAGGTATATCTATAGCTCTATATGCATTGAATGCCAAAAGCTCGTTGGAGTCTTTTTCGCAAACCATCAAAGAAGAAGCGCCAGGTCAATCTGTTAATGACTGAAGAGGGAGACATCCCAAAAACTGTCAAAATCCAACCTGACTGGTTTGATTAGAATTCAGATGACCCAGCATCCGTTACAGTGTGGCTATGCGAGGCATGTATGACAAGGTGTCATAACAGGGATGCCTTGATATTGCATAAACTGAAGTGCAATAAATGCTAGGGTACGGTGCTGCAATTTAATGCATACTTAATGTGTAGTCCTTTGCCTTTTGTTATTTATGGGGATATCGAATGCGTTTTGAGAAATGTTCCCTCATGGAAACCCTCAAATGTAGAGAGTTAATCCCAAAACGTTCAGGAACATTAAGGGATATCGACATCGTTAAGGGTCGTATGCAGACGTGATCAGCGCTCCTCAAGATTCAAACCCTTTAAAGATGACAATGCAACCAATGACTTCTTCAGTGAACTTAAACTGATCCCCTATGAAGTCATGCGATATATTATCATATTGAGCTGTTGCTTATTTTGCCGCAAAACGAACCCGATTTAAAAATATTCTGTCACATATTCAAGAGGAATTTTGCTATTACACGACATTGTGGCGAAGGACCATTCTCATATCACTGGAGCTTATTTTGGAGCGGCTCATAATGCTTGTAATTTGAATAGAAAGTTGTCGAATCTTATTCTGAGTATCTTTCATTTTCAAGCAATTATTTTTATGGATACTTCTTGATCAGGCACATAGCATATGACAGTTCTCCTATTTCATACATTGCTCAATCCTCTGAACGCTATCTAGCATTCAGCAAATGGTACAATGATATACAATTCAGGTTCCTCTACAGCTAAACGTTTCCTGATGACAAGTTATTCACCCTAGAAGATGTGCTAAACAATGATGACTCCAAGATCACTAAACCCGAGTATTCTGATCTTACACGCCTACAGCTAATGAAAAGCATACTCCCCTATACATCCCTGAATGCTGATGAAAATCTAAAAAAAGAGGAGCTACCACCGATCGAGCTTTTCAATACCATTACAGAAGATGAGTATGTTCATGCTAAGGACGCCTGGAGCACTTTCAATATAAGAAATCTCGGGGAATATAGTGATCTTTAACTGAAACCGGATACTCCGCTTCTAGCGGATGCATTCGGAAGTTTCAGAGACTTGTCGCTGAACATGTGCAGCCTAGTTCCAGCCTGGTATTACACTATGCCGTCGTTAGTCTTCGACGTCATGCTCAAGAAGACAAAAGCACAGTTTCACGTCATCAGCGACCCCAGAGTGATGGAATGCTTCGAGGAGAGCATTCGTGGTGGACTTTGAACAGTATCAAAGTATACTTAAGGCAAACTACGAATACATGTCAGACTACACACCTGAGGAATCCAGGTATTATCTGTCATACTGGGAAACCAATAACTTATACGGCAAGAGTCAGGCGTCTCAATGCCGTATAGGAACCTCGGGTAGCTTGGGATGGGTGAGAAACACAGCATCCACTTCACAGCAATTCCTGAAGACTCAAACACAGGATATGTTCTGAAAGGAACCATACTTTCTCGGCCATCTTCACGACGCCCATAACGATCTTCCTCTCTGTCCCTGGAGCGAGATATCACACGGCAGCCAACAAAACAAACTGATTGCAAGACTTTGAGAACAAAAACAAATATGTCTTGCACTGTAAACTCTTGCAGCAGTACATATATTTGGGGCTGTCTTTGAGACATGTTCATCGGGTGGTGTTGCATGGCTAAGCTCAATGGCTTAAGATTTATATTGACCTTAACACGGAGAAGCGCTCCAGGGAAACTTTCAAGTTTGGTAAAATCCTCTGGAAGAAGACGAAAAGCGATGTTTATGGAAAGTTCATCGAAACTGCACGCAACTACAGAGATTTCCGTATTGTAGCTACCTGGGAACAATCACGGAGACTGATTGCTCGTTCAACATTTGTACAAAGCCTCATTTCTTATGAAAACTTGTCCGGCATAGACTTGTTTCGAGCAGAAATCATCATATACAAACCAATTTATATTGGTCATGGGATTTTGGACATTTCAAAATATATAATGTATAATTTTTATAGAGTAATCTTCCAACTGGAAGATCTAACCCTGAATTATATGGTTGTAGATTCATTTATTTCCGAGGCCAATAGTGACATTTGTAAATTGATGAAATGAAATACCCACAATTTCCATTCTTCGAACTATGACCAGGGTAAAGTATATAGTATAAAGCAGAGCAATAAAGTGTGATTCGGTTTTTCAAGGATAAGTTGGCGGAATATTAATGACCGAGCATTTTGGACTTCGGGCAAAGCTCTGCAGTTTTAGATATAAGAAAAAAGCTTAAATGGTGACGAAGGGAATTACTAAAAGATGAATGTAAGCTATCAAATTCCAGAAATATTTCCGATGTCTAAACAATCCATAAAGGGGTTATTGACCAAGCAGACAAACTTTAGAAGATTGAGACATAAAGCTTTCACTGTTTAGTCGAGCAGGATTGCATTGCGTGAAGGATACGGAAAGCAGAAGATGTTTGAGACATTTCATGCAAAGCTTGCATACGGTGACTATTCACTAGGGCTTCGTAATTCTTTTCGACTTCCCTGGCTGTTTCACCCTTATCTTATCTGCATAATTGTAAATATCTGTTTATTTTCTAATTTATTATTTGTGTACATTGCGTAATTGTCATTGTATATATTTATATGTGTATATATGCTGAAAGGAAAAGCGATTGGTTGGAGTTAGGGCTTAAGGAAAATAATAAATGCTTGGTAATACAGAAATTAAAAGCCTCTTTATTTTATTGTTATTTCTGACAAGAAATCCTTCCTGCCAATCCATTAACTTTTAGGGAATCTGTACCATTGCACAAACAATTCTGTTTTCTTCTCTTCGTAACAACTTCTGTACCAAACAAGTGTTCCAGTATAGTCCATATGAAGTTCATGTCCATAGAAGACACTCTTTATCTCTTCGCCGTTCTTATGCTTTAGAGTGCATGTAGTGGGGTTGGTGCATTTTTTACCAGCAACTGTGAAGATTTCGACGCTCCAATTGAGTTCAAACCCTTTTAAAAATGCCTTTTATACTTACGTATACTAATATAGTCACCAACCCTAAACTTCCTTGCACTCCTCTTCTCTCTTTGAGGCTGAGTATAGTTGTACACAGTCAAAAGATTATTGTTCCCAACTTCACTGTGTTTCATATGGATGGCTAAACTGTAAGTATTATTGTATTTTGCACTTCTTCTGCGTAAAAGATCTAGCAACTTGCATGGTCCTTGTGTAAAAAAACTCTCGAGAACATCATATTCGTTAAAGTTCTTATTAAATGTTCACAGAAGCATCCTTAAAACTGCCCTTGAGGCTGTAGTGATTAAAATTACACTTTGTCATTAAACTATTCATTGTAAAACTCTTTCCCGTTATTCCTGCGCGGCGTTTCTATTTCTTGCACTGTGTCTTCCATAGTCTTTGGAACTTGAAGTAGTCCTGTCCTTTAATGGTCCTGCATATGCCATTTTAGAGTAGAAGTTAATGGAGATCAGAATGCTTTTAAAATGTTTTCTTATCTTTTCCATGCGGTATCATTTCAAACAGGTCGATCTGCACCAAATCGTGGCCTTTGCTGATAATCTTGCGACTTGAGAATACTTTTCGGCCTGGGGAATGAAGCTGTGTTGCCATATTTTGTTTCACCATTGCCATTCTGTAATTTTGGGTGATTTCAGCTCTTGAATAATCTTCTCAATTTCGTATGCATTATTGTTACTCCCGGCGTTTCTGCTTGCAATGAGTAGTCTCAGTCGATTCACAAGGCTATTGGAGTTGTTCCAGTAGACGTAATCTTGCTCCCTTTCCACACGATGTTTCTTTCGCTTCAGTCATAAGTTCTTATGTTTATTCTTTAGAGGGCGCATGGTACTTTTATACTTAAGAGGATTTGCTTGATTTCATGTGTCTTTTATTGGTGTGGTTTCGACGATGATCTTTTGTTGCTCACAGTGTTCTGCTATAAGTATGCGAATCATCCTCTGTATAGGCATGCCTTTCAGGTATCCTCTTGAAAATAAGTTCATTAAATCCTGGTGGAGCCTCGTATTTTTCAACGCTTACTCGAACTTGATTATGGATAAAATGAATGTTCTTACTCCCTAGCATATAGCTTCCATTTTCATATCCTTCGGCATATATTGTATTCATTTTATTCGTATCCTTATTATTTAGAAGTTACTGCAAGAAAGTCGAAATGTTCTCATTTTTCTCTTCTTCAGCTGAATGGGATGTAGTATTCTTATTATTTTTCTGTATTTCCAATATACTTGAAGTAGTTCTGTTACTGATTGAAGAGCTTCACACATCACTCTCAGGTTTTCCAACCCACCACCTTATACTGTACGTAACTTTTCTCTTGTGTCCTTTGTATGCCTAGCCACAGGTTCCTTAAGGCTTATGCTCCCACTATTCACCTTGAAATCAAAGTTGCGCTTTCATGCCAATACACATGTTTGCTTAGTTTGTTGATGCCAGTTTATATAATACTTTCAATTCATTATAATGTAGAATACGGCTATCCTTCGCTTGATGGGGAGAAACATTGAAGGTTAATCTGTCACCTATAAGAATGGGTGTAGCACAGTTTTTAACAATGTTGCTGTTTATTGCAAACGTTGTACATGCTCTCACATTACGATGCGTTGACTCCATTATAGAGCTTCCAAACACCTCTACAGGTGAGGTTGACCTGTAGTATTGGAGTCCTGTCGTTAACACGTACTTCATCGAGTGCGTAACTCTAGCTTCATTTCCAGTGCAGTAATGAGCTGTCATTTTCCTTGCCCTGATATGGCATTTATGGTATTCACTTGGTATTTAAGAACATTGGCGTTATCCATTGTTCAGGTTAGGTATTTAGCCATATCGCTATGGCGGATTTCCACAGGCTGTAGATTTTTGTCCACTGCTGCAACAATTTCTTAAGGTATAGAAGCTATATTTGTGTTTTTGGCTGTCGCGCTTCATTTTGGCTCTTAACAACAGAGAGTTTAACAAAGCTGTTAGTTTCTGCATCACTCTCCACTATAGGGTCGGCTATCTCTCCATTTTTTATTTCGAAAGGAAACGTCACCATTTGAATCGGACAGTGCGTTCGTTGCATTTATATAATCTAATATATAGGCTGTTCGAAAATTCTCCTTATCAGCTTTTAGGGCTGGTGGAGGGGACTGAATAAATGTTGTTTTAAATAGGACCCTATGTTCGGAAACTTACCGTTTCCGTGCTACAACCATTTGAGAATAGGCGTTCAAAGTGACCACGTCTGCTTAAGCACTTTAGTTAGGCGTGACTCAGTACATCACCTTTCTTACAATTCAACTCATTAGACGTTACTACTAAAGAAATGAACAGGAAATTTAATCAATATTTACAAACACTTTTGTTTACAGTTAAACCTAACAATTTGTTTTTGTTTTCCTCACAGGGTGATTACCATCCTGATTCACTACAACCCATTAGGAAATAATAGCTAAGAAACAAAAAGAAAATTTAATCATATTTCACAAATACTTTATTTGCAGTTAAACTGAACAATCTGTATTTCTCTTCGCCACAGGCCCTTTGGCCTTCTGATCCACTACAACTCCGGTTCGAGGTGACGACTACTTAAGGTTTCCGCACATTGTACTTACAAATGATGTTCTAGTAAAGTCTTTCTATCACTCCTAGTATCCTTATAATTTGTTTTGCAGCGACCACAATTCATGGCAAAATTTCTTCCTCTAATTCTGCTGGGTCTGACTCTACAGGCTCAAACCACGGTAGAGAGGTAGGGTAGCGGTCAAATGACATCACCTGATCGTTTGACGTAAACATCGCTCGTCGTGACTAGCCGCTTATGTACCAAACAAACCGATTTAAAATTGCTATAGCACAGAAGTGTTACGTTTCCGGACATGGATTACTGTTCAAAACATGATCTATCCAGTACCCTCTACAAGTTCTAAAGGTTTGTAAGAGGAATTTCCGAATACCTGTTTATATTTCTTATTCGGCACGTCATCATCATTCGTCCTCCTACCATGCTAGTCTCTAGTTCCCGAGGCCGCGGATTCAAAGCCGGTGGAGGGCGATAGATTTTTCGGGTGTAAACATCCATAGCATGGTATCCTTTGGAAGGGAAGTAAAGTCGGTGGTCCCTTGTCATAGATTTACGGCATTAAAAGACCCTCAAGAGGCCTCTGGGAAATATTTACGGTCTTTCTCGCCCAATATGGAATGGTACTCTAAGGACCGCAACAGCTGAAGAGCGTCCTTTATTACAACTCAATTTTGACATCATTAGCAATTTCAGGTGGCAATAGTACCTTCATTCTTATCTCAGGACAATATTGCTTCCAGCATCGCGAGTGAAAGCATTTTTGCTCACGTATTCCATTAATCCCTCATATTGCGCTTGGAGAGATTTTTTGGATGTAGTTCCTTAGCATTCAAATTCGCCTATACCCGATATGTATTTTCGAGGAACTCTTGCATTCGATCTTCTTAAAGACGTAATCGCATCACCATAGTGCTTAATCATTGCATCATCAATTTCTTCAAGAACCTGAACGTTGCCTAATCTGTTTCTTCTTTACTAATAATTCCTTTTATATGTCGGTTTATTATGTAATGATTAAGTGATCTTTTAACTGGAACAGCCCTCTGTGAACGGAACTTTTTAATATTCATCATTAACCACGAATGACCGTTTTCCTCCTTATCCACTTGAACATATACATCAAAACCATTCCGTCGTCTTCCGTGGTGTAGCGGTTACCATGCTAGCCCTAGTTTCCGAAAGTCGCGGATTCAAACTCGAGGAGGGCAATGGATTGTTTTCGGGCGTGAAAATTCTTAGCATGGGGAAGAGAAGTAAAGCCGGTGGTCTGGTGTCGTGGATTTACGGCACGTAAAAGAACTTCAAGCCTGACCAAGAGGTCTCTGAGCAACATTTCCGGTTTTTCACGCCCAATATAAAATGGGACGCTAAGAATCACAGTAGTTAAAGAGCCTCTATGAATAAAACTCCATTTAATTTAAATCCATTCCCGTAACGACCATAGTTAATACGAAATTCAGGAACCAACACCTCGGCGCGTCTTGCTTCTGAAGTACTCTCGAAATCACATTTACATGAACATTTAAATTCATTGTAAGTTGTATAGATATTTACGCAACCTTTATATATGTATTTCAAGATTAAACAATATTTCTGAAGAGTTTAATCATGTTCTTAATCTTGAATTAGATGCTTTGAAACTTTATCATAAAACTGTGCTACATATATAGAGTCCACGTTAAGGTGTCTGCCAGTGCTGTAAAAGAAGTCGATTTTGCCCTGCATTTTAGTCGTGGCATCATCAAATATAAAGATGGAGTCTTCTTTAACTTCTGATGAATGCTAAACACATTCTCCGTCTTCGTAAGTGTACATTTCTATGCCATCAATGTTTTTAAGAAGTTTAATGTGATATTAGTACTTTGGTTGATTCAGGGACTTTGAATAAATGTACAAGTTTTCAAAGCATAGACCATTTTCCTGAACTACCATATTGAATAATACATCCTTCCTTACACTGAAGCTACCTGAAATAAGAGCTCTGACAATGAGAGGAAGCATCTTTCCAGGCGATCACGTAAAGTAACTTTCAGTGTCTAACACCTGAATAGGAAGAGAGCACTCTTGATACAGAGGCTCAATCTTATCAACTAACCTATATGAAGAATTCTGAGGTATATGTATATACAAAGGATAATATGAATTTTGAATGTGTATGAGTGCTATTAGTGTAATTAACGTAATTAATGTAATGTTTGGTTCGTTAGGTTAGGTTGGATGTGTACAACAAAGAGATTTACGTTCTGGTTATATTTGGTTACATTTTTGTCACATGGAAACCGTTTAAGCATAGACCAGGATAGATCTGTAGGATTAAAGGCATAAAAGGGTATTGCAAACCTTAATCGAGTAACATATGGGAACTGGGGAAAATAAGATATCCATAGAATTGGGTTTAATTTAACAAACGACATTAATTGGCTATCATTTAATGCGCGTTTGCCAGGTTATAGATATTGTGGACCTGGTTCAAGGTTAGATAAACGTCTAAGGAGAGGAGACCCTGGAATCAATCCACTAGACGAAACCTGTAAACAACACGATATCGCTGTCTCTGAATATCAAGACGCTGCTTCCAGAAACGTTGCTGATAAGATTTTGACAGAGAAGGCCTGGTATCGGGATCAATCATCTGATACATGTATGGCTGAAAAGATAGCTTCGCGGCTAGTAACAACGGTCATGAAGGACAACGTTGTTCTTGCTGCTGCTTCCAAGAATAAGCATGCAGGATTTATACTTCTCATTCCAAGTATCGCAACTTTATGTGCTGCAGCTGGAAGCGCTGCTCACATTGCCTCTAAACTTAATAAGAAAAGATCTGCAGATAAACAGCTTGCAAAAATGATACAACATAACGAGGAGACGGATGCAAAAGTACAAGGGCTGAAGAGAAATAAGAAGAATATAAGAGAAGATGGGGTTTTTTCCCCTGGCACCACTGACTGCATCTTTAGTTGCTGCTTCTAGAATTACCAGAAGCTTAAAAAGAAATAAGAATGCTAAAGGAAATAGACTAATGGCAAAGAACACACGAAGGAGAAAGGATTAACAAAACAAGAAGAATGACGAAACAAGCTCACCGAGAGAACTGTTTCTGTCCTGGAAAAGCTCTGAGTAACGTTGATATCGAAAAGTGTGCTAGACGCTTAAAATTCCTCATTTTGGAGGTATTATGCTCGCAACGCTACTCAAAGGCCTCATTACAAAGAGAGAATTGTTGTAAATCTCGATACCTCAAATAATGGTATATTACGGCAGATAATTGGTTTAGCAGCTTTCATCTTACTGAAACCCTGAAAGAAAATGTTTGCATGTATTCTCTGCAAAAATAAAAAGGCAATTCCATGGAAATCATAACATTGACACAAATACCCATAAAATGTTCTCTATTTGGTTTCATAAGTTGTTTCATTATTACTCCAAAAGAAAATATAGCGTATTAATTTCCAAATGCATTACAACTGCGTTATAGAACCTGAAAAATTCTAAGTACGTTCGAAATTTGTAACATTTCATGATATCACAAACCGGAGTTGATTTAGTGGATTAACCGTGTCAGAAAAATGATATTTAAGGAAACTCCAAACGCTGGTCTGTGGTAATGTTCCAAAATTTACTGAAAATAGCTGCAATCAATGCTTTGTGCATTTAGAAGTCAGTCAGAAGAATTCCTAGGAGGTAAGAAGGGAAGATTTAATCTCTTAAATTTCCTGGAAACTGATAGTTTCACGGATTGAACCTAAGTATATCCCTGGAGTGGCGTAACAGCCTGCACATCCCTAAAGCTTCACCTTTAGCGGATATCGGACACGTCGACGGGTGGTGGATTGCCGGTACCTGCAGGTTGGTTTTGATTGATGACCAAACCACTGTGTATGTTTTTCTCTGCATAATGAACAGGAGACCGTGAACCAACTTCCCAACCCTTAGATGTATTTTTAATGCCGTATTGGTACATGGCACAGGAAGAACGTATGTCTAACGAAGTCTCTGGGATATCAGGCGACCTCCCAGGGTGTTCAGCCTTGCCCCGATATAGGTGGCTCTGCCGGGGTCGACTGTCTTTCCTCCACACAATGGAACTTAAATGGACACGGTAAAATAAAACCTTGAAAGTGTTTAAGGATTTCTAGAAGAAGATTAACAGTAAAAACATCACTTAACCACCTGTAGAGGATTCGGCTGCAGACATTGTAAAAATGTGTCTACAGACCAAGAAACATTCAGTAGCTCAAAGGAAGAAATGTATAAAGGAAAAGAAGATGAAAGAGGGAACCTGGACGTTTGAGAAGCCAACTAGAAGAACCTCATCTGACAAAGATGGTGCTTGACCTAGCGGTGAAATTGAAAGGCCCCACTCAGACTTCAGCACCACAAAATCTGCAGAACAGGAAGCTAAAAAGCACAGGAGGACCAAACTGGAACAGATTGCGTCTTTTTGTTATGCTACATTTGGAGTAAAAATGGCAATTATAAGTCCACGCCATCGTGATATTAAACTGAACCAGAACAAGCTGGCCTGATTCAGTCCAAACTGGTTGAAGCGGTGGATGTAACTTCTGTGAAAGGATCTCCGTCGCAATTCATTGATGCAATTTGTGCAGGGTATTCTATGGAAAACCTGCTGAGATGAAAACACAAAGGATTGGTTAAACTAGAAAATTAGCGGAACTTAGAGAATTATGGGAGGAAACAGAGTTGAAAGTACTAGACTCCAAGAACCTGCCAAAGAGGCCAAGGTGCTAGTCTGGATTCCAGGTACTTCTGAAACAACATCAGTTGTCAAAAACATCAGAAAACAAAAGCCCGAGCTAAAAACAGAATAATGGCTGATTATGAGCAGGAAGGTGACCGAGAAAGGACAAACATTGGCCTTCTCGATTGACTTACACTCATATAAGCCACTTCGGAAAGCTAGCTTTAAGGCCTTCTAGGAACCTGGAAGTGTGTGTTTTAAATTCCTGAATAATAAGCACTCAGCTGATCAAAATACTGCAGGTGAATCCTCAACGCAGTAGAGCAGAATCTGCTGTCCTCTATATGAAGAGGAATGCCTGCGATGTGGCACTCGTCCAGGAACCCTGGTGTTACAAATGGGAAATTAAAAATGTTAGGAGGCTGTCGGAAATTAATTTATGATAGAACTGACAAGGATTCAAGAACCTGTATCTTAGTTAAAATTGCTTAAACACTTCCATGGATTAATCTCTGTTCTAGGGACCTTACGCCTGTCAGAGCAAAGTCAATGGGAGAATGTAGACCGAGGTAGTTTATACTCGGATCGGTCTACCTCCCATGTGAGGATGTCGTTTTACCTTTTACGGGGAAATTAGAACAGCTGGTAGCCACCTGTTGTTCCAACGGACTACAATTGGTAATTGGCTGAATGATAATTTCCATTACATTACATGGGGAGTACGGATACAAATGAAAGAGGTAAGTCTCTTTATAATTTTATTATATCAACTAATCTTTAGACACTGAATATGCGTAAAAGACTTACCTTTGTTACTACAAGAAAGCAGAAAGTTATCGACATAAGTTTAGAAAATAATTATGTTGGAAACCGTGTTAAAAGTTGGCATGTGTCTCAGGATGAAGGTTGTTCAAACCACAGATACATCCAATTTGAAGTAAAATGTACCTCTAAACAAATCAGAACTTATCGGGATACAAAAAGAAAACTGACTGGGATTCTTAAAGGAAGGACCTAGTCAGTAATCTGAGAAAGATGAGCGATGAGATTCATGATTCTGAAAATTTAGAAATTGCTGCAGGATGCATTAATCTCAGCATTTAGTGATAGCTGTCCTCTGAAAACAAGGCACACCAACAGGATTGTGCAGTGTTGGATTCAAGACCTTGCAAAAGGAAGAAAATTCGCAGATTGCTTAGCTTTGCGAAAGGAAACATACAATGGACTGCTTATAGCAGATCATTGACTAAATACAATGAAGCGTTGAGGAAAACTAAGAGGAGCTTCTGGAGGAAGCACTGGAGGATATAGAAACGGCCCCAGGAAGTGCTAGGCTCCAGAAAGCTCTTAGAAATGGTGCATAAAGCTTAATTAGAAATCTCTAGTTGGAAAATGGAGAATATGCTAAAACAAAGAAGGAAACAATGGAAGAACTCCTACGCGTTCACTTCCCTGGACGGATTATACTGCATGAGCCTGAAAGGGGATGGGACAGTCTGGGAATGAAGCTCTTTAGGAAGACAGCCTCCAGGGCAGACTGGGAAATCGCCAAGGAAGTCATCAAATATGAAAAATTAAAATGTGCAATGTTCTCAATTCAATCCTATAAATCTGCAGCAAGCCATGGAAGAATGCTCGTTATGCTTCAGCAAGGTTTTGATATATTATCTGTCGTCCTCCGTGGTGTAGTGGTTACCAAGCTAGGCTCTAGTTCCCGAGGTCGCGGGTTCAAACCCAGCGGAGGATGATAGATTTTTCGGGCGTAAAAATCTTTAGCATGGGAAGAGAAGTAAAGCCGGTGGTCCCACGTCGTAGATTAAAGTTACATAAAAGAAATTCAAGCCTGATAAGGAGGTCTGTGAGAAAAATTACCCTTCTTTCACGCCCAATATAGAATGGGACGCTAAAGACCACAACAGTTAATGAGCGTCCATAAATAAAACTCAGTTTAAACAATTTGATAAATTATCAAAAACTTAGGGCAAGTTTATCCTTAGTATACATAACAATGAACTGGAGGTATCTTAGGCTGGTGTTTATACCAAGACAGAGATACCTTTGACCCTGGCTAAGTCCCTAACACCCATCAGTTTAATGTCAATAATTCTCAAAGCTCTTCAGAAACTAATAGATAAGCATATAAGAGGAAGTGATTTGTATTTATATCCTCTGCATCAGAATCAGTATGCTTACCCTACAGGCAGATCAACTGAAACTGACGCTTTTCAGGTCGCTTATAAACTGGAATAGACAATTCAGGAAAACGAGGTGGTACTTTATGCCTTTGTTGATTTTGAGGGTGCCTTTGATAACACCTCCTTTAATGCAATAACTGCTGCTGCAAGGAAATACGGAATTGATAAAACGAGTTATTGGTGCATTCAACCCATGATGAGAGGCAGAATAGGTCATACAAGTCTCATGGATAGTAGCTCAGCTGCAAAGTTCATGAGTGGCTGTTCACAGGGCGGGGTTTTATCACCCATACTATGGAACATGGTAGTTAATGGGCTACTTGTGCAAGCAAGTAACCTAAACTTTGATATCACGGGCTATGCTGATGATATCGTCTTCATAGTTCGAAGTAAATACGTATGAATAGTCGCGAAACTCATGCAGTCTGCCATGAATACTGTGGCCTAATGCGCTGTGAATTAGGGCTTAATTCTTATTTCCCATAAATCAGCCATAGTATCATTTACCAGAAGAAGAGGGTTAAGAGGATTAGGATCGCTGTATCTTCAAGGTAAAGAGTTTAAGATATCTGAGGAAGTAAGATACTTGAGAATCAATTTTGACTCCAAGATGGACTGGAATCAGCAAGTCAAGAAAACAATAAAACTTGCAAAAACAACCTTTGAAGTAGTTAGACGCACGCATGGTAAAAGATAGGAAGTAAGACCTGTTATGACCCATTTGGTGTATACCAGGATAACCATACCGTCGATAACGTATGGAATACTGATTTGGTGGCCTAAGGTCTCTCAAACAGTCCATAAACTCAGCTAAATAAAGTTAAAAGAACAACATGAATGGCCGTCACAGGAGTCATGAAGACAACTCCTACTGCAGCAATGTAGACACTCTTGAACCTGACCACATTGCATTTGGTTGTAATGAAGGAGGGAAGAATGACGCTCTAAAGACTGCAGCACGCTAAGCAAATGAAAATTTCTGAAACAGACTTAGGTTGGGTAAAACTTAGGAGATACATCTTAAGAGATATCGTTTGACTATATAATTCCCATTAAACGCTTTATAGAGAACACCAGGTCATCACTGATCCTGCATATTGGACCAATAAAACTCTGAGAAAACATTGGTGTGGTTTACAGACGGCTCATAGGATGACTCAGGAACAGGATCCGAAGTAAATGGCGTAAGAAAAAGCTGCAAAAAGTTTTTTTTCAATTGAGTGAATATGTTACTGCTTTTGAAAGAGAATATATGCTATTATTCAATGCATGTATGAAAACATAAGGAGGGCTTACAGTGGTAAACAGATCCTTATCTTCTCAAATAGCCAGGCTACACTTATGACCTTAAGTAGTCATAAGATAATGTCAGGACTGGTTTTAAACTCCCTAAACATGTTCACAAGCTTGGCAGAACAGAACGAAGTTCAACTCATCTGGGTGCAGGATCATAGTGGCATAGAGAGAAATGAAATAGCTGATGTAATTGCAAGAAAAGGAGCAGCGTTACAATTTATTGGCTCAGAGCCGGCTTTTGGAACATCTGGATGTTTACTAAAAGCGGCTATTAAGAACTGGTCCAAAGTAGAACATCATAAAACTGGCTTAAAACTCCATGAAACAAACATGGTAAACTATTTATTAGAAAGTCATGTAAAAAAGAGCTGAAATGTTACTTAATGTAATAGAATTCAGCTGAGAACAATTCTTGCATTTCTCACAGGACATGTTCCTGTTGAAAAGCGTCTTAACACGATGGGGCTGTTTCAAGGTAACTTAGATTGCAGATTGTGTAAGAAGGAAACCGAAACAGCCCAACACATTATGTGCTCCTGTTAAAATTAAATTGAGTTTTATTTGAGCCTTGGCTCACAGGAGATATATTGCTTTTGAAAAAATGTTTTTATAACAGGAAGAATTTGAAACCATATCTGTTATGAGACTATTCTTTGGTAATTCGTGCAGGCATAATGAATTGGCTTTAAAACGACACAGGTAGCAAAATAAGCCAAAGGCTGAAGTGCGTCCGGGCAGTAACGAAAATCTGTATCAAACAAGACAAGATAAGAACTTGGTCTAAAATTCCACAAATTCCTACAAATATTAGAAGACGCGTTCAAGAATTACTTCGAGTACAAGAACTCAGTGTACCAGCCTGTGAACAAAGGAATGATCCCGGAGGCATTGTTATGAATATGGAAAATCCAGAGAGAAAATAACACGGAGATGATGTATAAAGTGCTCAAAATGAGCTTGTGCTAGCCATTTGAGGGATATATGTTTGTAAATTGCTTGTAAATAACCATACATGTGTCACATAAGTGCCAAAGAAATAATCTGTGAACAAATTACATTCGAGTGGCATTCTAACAAAGACTATGTGGGAGGGGTAGGATAAGGTAGAGGCTACTCAGGTATCCTTTCCCAGAAAGCACTGCTAACCCGTCATTTGTCGCTAAATGAGCATTTTGCCCACACCTTTGATTTTGATTTTTTTAGGGTAAAGACTGCTGATAAAATCTTCTCGCTCAATTTAGCTGACTTTTAAACTTTCCTGAAGCAGTTGTTTAAGTTATATTTAACAACAATCACACTGAATATGGCTTATGCAATGTTTGTGCAATTGCGGCACAGCTGTGAGCGGTTTGCTCATCAAGCAACAAACCGTGCTATTCAATTGTTGTGAAGTCCACAATCATCCTGGCTTGAAGCTGAAATGTAGAAGCCCTATTTTGTGTTCGTTAAAGATATTCCTTCGTTTGAATTGTTTTCATTGATATTCAGTTAGGTTTTTTCAATGAGTCGAACAAAAAAAATAAATAAAAACTCTTCTGCTAGCCTTACAACAGGATGGAAGGGATTCTCAAGGTATGTTTATTTTTACTTTTTGTTATAACAAATGTGTATATAATTACCATATTTTAACGTTTCTTTTGACACGGGTTCGAACACTACTGTTGAGAATCGAATTTAGGCCAACATTCGATGTTATAATCAATAGTGAAACATTTTCTATCATGATTTCTAACTACTTATTATTTTATTATTATTATTGTTATTATTTTATTTTAGGCATCCCTGCATGGTCGAGTGAAACTAGTACTTCTGTTGGCCTAGACAGCGATGATTTGAACCAGGAAGAAAGATTAGATGATTGTGAATCTGATGCGCGCTCTGAACATAGTGATCAAATAGCTGATTCGAAACAATCTGCAGGAGATGACTCTGAAACCGAAAGTGATTTTCAGCCGACAGGTCTCTCATATATCGGAAAAGATAAAATAACAGTATGGTCCATGCATCCACCACACACCAATGTTTGAAGCCCTAGACATAATATAGTTAGAACACATCCAGACTGTAAAGGAGAGGCAAAAAATGCAACTTCAGTCGTAAATGCATGGAATTTATTCTTTCCTAAAGAGACAATTTTACATATTACAAACTCTTCTAATATATATCTCCAAAAACTGCGTAATAAATATGCACGCGACCGAGGGACTGTCCTGATTCAACTCCGCACGAATTAACTGCTCTAATTGGTATTTTTACATGGCAGGCTTGAAAAAAGCTGCTCATATCAACATCCAAGAGCTTGGGGCTGATGATTGCACATCTCCTGAATTTTTCGTGCCGTGATGTCAAGTCGCAGGTTCTATATTATTCTGGAGCCTCTACGATTCAATGACATCAACGATAGAACTTATAGAAAGAAAATCGATAATCTGGCGCCCATTAGAAGAATATTTGAGGAATTTGTTATGAAATGCATGAATAGTTATGAATTACGAGAAAACACAACACTTGATGAAATGCTACCTGCTTTCCGAGGAAGATGTAAATTCCGCCAGTAAATTCCATCAAAACCATCAAAATGTGGAATTAAAATTTATGCATTGGTAGATTCTGAAACATATTAGGTTTCAAATCTAGAAATTTATCTAGGGAAGCAACCTGAAGGTCCATACCTGACCGATAATAAAGCATCTAGTGTTGTGAATAGGGTAGTAGCACCCATTTTGAATAGCGGAAGAAAAATTATCATGGATAATTATTTTACATCTGTTCCGCTAGCCTTGGAGTTGCTACAGAAGAAAACTACTGTGGTCGGAACACTAAAGAAGAACAAAAAAGAAATTCCACCCATTTTTGTAACTACTAAAGAGAGACCAGCTTGTAGTTGTATGTTTGGTTTCCTCAAAACGGGGGTTCTAGTGTCATATGTGCCTAAAAGAAACAAAAATGTACTGCTTCTTTCAACTCTACATTCTGGTGACGAAACTGATGAGGAAAACGGCGACCAATACAAACCGCACATAATTACCTTCTACAACAAAACAAAAGGTGGATTCGATATTGTGGACGAACTGATATCTCAATATTCAGTATCTAGAGTTACTTGCAGGTGACCAATGACGGTATTTTTTTGGCTGTTGAACATTGGTGCAATAAATTCTGAGATAATTTAGTTCGCTAATACAGAGAAGAAATTAGGGCGTCGAATATTTTTGAAACATTTGGCACTAGAACTTATAAAACCCCATGTGAGAGTACGTCTATCTATTTCAAATTTGCGAGTCTCAATGAATAAAATTGTTGGTAATGAAGAGGAGAATGCAGAAACTGCAACTACTGTGCCCTCGGCGAAGGAACAGAAAAACCAAGAAAAGCTGTTGTAAATGTAACAAATATTTGTGAAACGAACACGCAAGAATTACCCGTGATAAGTGCCTTGAGCTGCCAGTGTTGCCACCACCATCACCATAATTGTTTTAGGAGTATATTGAGTTTGTGCTATATTCAGGTAGTTGTGCTATAGTACCATATTTAACAAACACTAAGTTCATAATTTTGTTAATGAAGACATTGGATTTGAATTTCTTTCAAATACCTACATATACTACATTTAGTCAACCGCAAGTTAATATTCTTTACCTTTTTTGTGAAGACAAATATTTTGTGATCACTTAAAAAAAAGTCATATATAGTAGATTTAGAAAATAATAATTTATGTGTTATTAAATTGTATTATTGACATAATGTTATTTCTTGTTACGCGTATTTATTACCGTGAGCGAAATGCTCACGGTGCGACAAACCGTATCACCACAATGGTAGCGACAAATGACGGGTTAATGTGAAGGTGTTCTTAGCGCTGTTTCAAGTGGTAAATGTGAAAAGTACTTGAATTTCATTGGTTAGTATTTATGCATTACCATTTCCAGTTAAAAATCATGCATCAAGAAGGAACTTAAGGTGTTTCAGGTTCAGCTTAAAGCAAAATTTAAGGAATTGTTCTTATGTAAGAAGTGGAAAGAAGGCAAGGAATAAAACCTGAGCTCCAAAATTACTTAACTAAGATGAAGCAGAATTAACGGCCCTATACCTATGCGCAATGGTGGGAGAGACTGGCCTCATAGATTGTATACGTAATTCTTCCATAAAATATATAGAACTATACATTTTTGTAATCGTCAATGTGACTGGGATTTCCTATATCGTGCATTGGGGACCAAATATGACGGAATAAAAAGCTTATGATTGAGTAATTCGCAATCGTAGATTCTTATTCAGAATATTCTATTAATTAATTTTTATTTTACAAATGACACGAATGAAATATGTTTTCTTCTCCAGACACTCATTAAGAGTATAAGATCTTTCCAGGGAAGTAGTATAACACTCGAAAAGTTCACTGCCATGTGCGGAATTTCGAACATGGTAAACCGAAGTTACAAGCGATAAATGTTTCAAATTTTATTCCAATTTCCACTTTTGTCTAAGCACAACGGTGGGACGGTTAGCAAAGATAAATATATAATTTTATTTACTTAGTTATGCAGTATGAAGACACAGTATATAACATCAAGGGTCATGCAAATGAAAATAAAACTCAGATTCACACTGTGAGCAGTAATAAAGGAAAATGACTTTTCTTTTACAAATAGGGCAGAGCATAACTAGGTACCTACTGGACGATGGATAGGCACTGGTTTACTTCCGGTCCTTGCTTCTTGGGGATATAAAACAGTGACTGTTCTTCAAGTATTTTTGGGCACTGTGAAACTCATGCTATTTCTTTAAAAAGAGCGATGAAGATGAAGCATGGTGGTTATAGAAGGATATACAACCGATATTATCTTCTTAGTTTTCCTCTGAATGATTAATTTGTACTGCATCTTCGTCTACAGGATAGTTAATAAAATCCATAGTTTTAATTATGGAATTACCAAACAAATATTCGTCATCCCCATCACAATCATAGGTAACACACCCGATTACCATTCTTCTTCCCCTGTCAAACCGCTTACATATGTTACAGCCTTATTTTCCGTCAAAGAAAGAAAATCAGCCTTCTAACGGTAATATACACTGACTACTAATATTTGAGAAAACATATCCAATATGCGCATTTGTTGTTAACAATTGCTACGATGCAAATATGCCACCAACAGCTAATTTTTGTGACAACGTGTAAAACATACAACAACAAAAGCCGAAAACACATGACGCATATCACAGTATAAAAGAGAAAGCATAATGAAAAATGTGTTTGGAAGCAGTCAGTACCTTTAGTATTCAACTGCTAAATTCATTTCCATATTCAGAATGAACTGAAACTAGAGCCAACTTTTATGGAATCATGCACATGTTTATAATGTAATGGAAGTTTAAACACAGAATTTCATTCTTACTTTCTTTTGGCTTGCGATATACGCTTTAGAATCTGGATATATGCCAACCTAACACACACTATATGCTTCGTAATATTTATTCACCCATGACATTTTGTATGCTATATAATATATGCCTTTGGAATTACTTATTTGTAGCTTAAGGGGTTTGTAAAGCTTTTTGGGCTTAAAATAATACGTATTCTGCTTTATAGGAAAATAAAGAAAAAGTTTGCCATTTCTTACTGTTCTTGTAGAATTCTCCTGATTCTTTGACAAAACTAATATATTCATATTCCTCCTAATATTAGGTAAAACAGTGCCCGACTTTTCGCATTTTGTCTACTGTTTAGTAGAAAAACTATAAAACTGTGTTACACATTATCCGAAATCAATTTGAAACTGGGAGCCCTTATCCTAATCAATGCCTATGTCTGCTGTAATAACGATCTTGTGTGCATGAATAAATCCGTGTTTATTCAAGCGGTAGCTCCTTTTGTCGGTAGCGTTATAGGTGGAGGCCATGTACAAACATTGATTAAAAAGCAACGCAAATATATATATTTATATAGACCACTACATGGAGATGGGAGGACTGTGAGGAGATGTCGTGAACTCGAACCGTCACGCACAATTCTCCCCAAAGCATAAATCTTACACGTGTACAAAAGTTACCTGCCGCAACCATTTGGATTTTCTATTTGTTCATCCGCATACAAATGGGTTGCATCTTGCTCTTTATAACAATCTTAACCCTGGTACCTAAGATTAAAATGAGATATATTTGTTATCAAATTCTTTTGCTCTAAAGTTAAAGGAAATGAGGAATATGCCAGAAAAATGTAATCCTACTCTTCTTAAATATTTCAAGAAATACTATATTTATGTACCTAGGTATTTTTAATAAGTTCATTTTTTCCTACGAGACACCGTTCCAAATAAGAAACAATCATTAAAATCAAAAGAGTAACACATCATTTGTGTTTTTTAACTGCTTAAAGCTGTTTACCTCCTAAAATCAGTGTTAATTCAGAGTAAGGAAATATATTCGTACTTGTATTGACTATTTTGAAACCAACAAACAAAGGTGATTTATCGCCAAATTTGCCTCGTATATAATACATACGAGACGTGGTTTTAAAGCAAGTGCCGATATTTCTTTTAAAAAACAACAGAACATTACTTCCAAAGTACTTTATTATCATTCATTACCCTACACTACTTCTTCACATAGTCACCGCCGTTATTCAAGCACTTGTCGTAACGGGAAACCAGTTTTTGTATGCCTTCGTCACGGAATGATGACGCCTGTGATGAAAACCAAGTCTGCACTTCTTCTCTCACATCATCGTTGTTGAAATGTTTTTCACCAAGGAAATTCTTCAGGTGAAGAAACAGGCGAAAATCGCTTGGTGCTAAATCCCGGGGAGGGTGGTCGCATTGTTCCTAACCAAATCATTCGATCAGATCTTTAGTTTGCTTGGTGTGTGGCCGGGCTTTGTCACTCATTATGGTTTCTCCATAAAACTCACACAGTTGATGGTGAATTTCTGCTGGCGTAACATTTCTCTGATTCAAAACAATGAATCACTGATCTGACTTCACAGTCGGCTGGTCGTTGTGTTGTTTTTAACATTTAAAAACGCTCTAAAAATAAGAAAACACAATGTGTCGATCGCTCACAGTGCATCTAGCTTCTTAATGAATGGAAGAAGTGATCGCGTGTGCTGAAAATCGCGACTGCAGCGGCAAAATATTAAAATTATACTTATTTTAAAAACACGCCTGATATATAGCTCTTACACCTTTACCAACTCTTATGGTTCAAATGAGAGCGTTTGGTGAGACGAAATATATGCATATATTTATTGGCGTTAGATGAATTATAATACACCGACTCGTGTGGCCGAAGTAGTTAAGAATTGCATTCATGAACAGGAGATCCGCAGTTCCAATTCAGCCTGATTGAGGTGTTATAGGATATACTTTGTCCTCATAATTGGTAAGTACCGGTAAGGTATACTAAACATAACCTTGTAACGTTTTCTTCACAAAGTTTCTTTACAGTTACCATTTCATATATAATCTTTTTCCACCATCTGTGGTGTCCTATGTAGTAAGAACGGGCGTTCAGCGCTATTAAAAAAAGGAAGAAGCTTGCAATGCATTTATTATAAGAATACCTCGAATGATATTCATATTAGGAAATTCAAATATAAATCCAGCATTTACAACACAATCGTTGTGCATGATTTAGTTTTATCAAGGTAATACTCGTAATTATTCAATTAGCAGAATTCCTAGCCCCGCTCGTGCTGTTGCATTATTCACAATTTCCTGTAACTTTCCCCCTATCATTCCATCCCTCCTATCTTGTTTACTCCTTTCAGTCTCAAACTTTCCCTGTGTCAGCCTCATTCTCCTCGCTATCCCTCCTTCCCTCTCTTTGTCTAACATAGTGTGATATTTTGAACTGGAAGAGACATTTTTATCTGAGGTGTTAATAAACATCACAACCTAAATGAATGCATTAAATAGCATACTGTGAAGCAACGGCTATGAGCCAAGGTTATCGGGAGGACGGCGCTGCAGTCGCAGACAGCCAACGATAAATAGCGCTCGCCAGCTTAAACACCGGGAGCGCTATCGGCAAATAAACAGAGCATTCTAGAAAAGTCCCCCTCTCGCCTCCATATACTTCTAGAATGTTCTATGGAAGATTCCATTGGCTATATAAGCGAGCATACAGTCACATAGAGAGAGAGAGTTGAGTCAATGAGCGAGTTAGCGAGTGCGTTTCTGGTGCGAATTCAATTGCGGTTCTCCGAGCGAGTTTATGACGACTGCTGTTACGTGCAAAGAGCGTTGCTTTCGGAGAGATTAAAGAAATCTTGTGTTCGACTCCCCAGCAAGTGAGCGGTCCGGAAGAAGAGGCTACGTTACGAAGAAGTGAAGTGACGGGAAGTTGAACTAGCTCTCCTTAAATATTGACAGTGTGAACTAAATGAAGTTCCAGTGAAAGTTGAACCAGATCAAAACAGTTACAGTGACAAATAAGAGAAGTGACAGTTGAAAAACTGGACAAAGTCACACTGGTGTCAGGTGTGGGTTTAAAGATCCAAGATGGAGGAAATGCTTAAAAAATTATTGCCCGAAGTGGAGGATAAAACTGTGAGTGAAACGAAAACGTCGAAGTCTGGAATGGAGAAAACGGAGAGTGAAACGAAGAGTATAAATCTTGGAATGGGGAAGATGGAGATGGAAATGAAGGGTGTGACACCGAAATGGGGAAATTGAAATCCGATCTCGTTGATGACATGCACTCCGTAAGGTTTGAAATAAGGGCAACAGTGAAAGTCCTGAAGGACCACATTGCAGAGGAGATAGAAGGAACTAAATCTGACATGGGAGATAGCATTAATGCGGCGGGAGATAGCACTAATGCGGCGGAAGAGCGTCTAGATCAGCAAGAAAAACTATTAGACGGACAGACGAAAGAAAACAAGAGAATGATAAGGCCATAATGGACGAGCGTCTAAACTAGCAGATGACGTCGAGTGCTGCAGTCCTACGCCCAGCCGCGGCGCAAGCTACATTATTTAGGGCGAGAAGACTTTGAGGAGGGAGCCACTGGAGGATCGAGACATAGCGCCAATCCTGAAGGATAATGAATCTGAGGTACGACCCGCGTGGGCGGATGCTTTTCCCAGCGGTCCGAGTTATAGGAGATATTGGCCGCGGTTGGACTCCCTGGTCGTCAGGAATGGTGCACTGAAAAGAGTGAGGGAGTTTGTAGACGGAATACGTAGGGGGAACATCTGGTGCTCCCAAAGAATACTTGGCATAAAATCCTCGAGGAAACCCATGCCAGTTCTACCAATGGGTACCTGGATGCAAACAACATCTCCAAGAAGCTACTTCGCCGATTCTATTGGTTGCATCTTCGAAGCGAGGTGAAGAGGTGGTGTCAACAATATGACATCTGTGCCGAAGGTCTTGGGCCACTGCGAAAAACTCCGAGGAGGAAGCTGTGTGACGCAGCGGCTATCGCCCAAAATTATTGGGAGGTCGGCGCCAGGCTCTGGGAGACAAATAAGGATAGGTAGCCTTCGCCAGCGTAAACATCGGGAGCGCTATCGGCAGATAACCAGAATCTTCTGAAAGTTTCTTCGTCTCCAGATAGTTCTAGAATGTTTTATGGAAAATTTCATTGATTATATAAGCGAGCGTTTTCGCGAGAGCAGTCATAGAAAGAGAGAGAGAGAGTTGAATTAGTTAGTGAGTGAGTAAGCAAGTGCGTTTCTGGTGCGACATCAATTGCAATTCTCTAATCAAGTTTATAATTACTGTTGTGACGTGCAGTGAATGTTACTGCAGGAAAGATTGAAAACGTATTGTGTTCGACTCTCAAGCAAGTGAACCGTCCGGAAGAAGAGGCTACGTCACGAAGAAGTGAAGTGACGGGGAAGTTCAACTAGCTCACATTAGTGAAATGACAGCGTGAACTAAGTGAAGTTCTAGTGAACGTTGGACCAGATCAAAACAGTGACAGTGAGAATTAAGAGAAGTGACCGTTGAAAAACTGCAAAAAGTCACAATGCGAACTAGTGTATGTGCTCTAATGCGTATTATGAGAACAGAATAGTACTGTTTCCCATGTTAGCTTAAAATTGACAATAAATATGCACAGTTACGTCTCTAGATGGTATACACACAAATAGGAGCTACATTAACTAATGTAACTTCTTAAATATTACCCCTATGGAAACTCTGTCAATAAAAGAAACAGAATCGGATTGTTCTTAATGCGTAGCATTTTTCACATACGTAGTTAACAATAAAAGAGTTCTTATTTTTAAAATTCGCTCCTCGTTTGGGAAAAGTAATTAGGAAATCGTATCGCAGACACTGCGTGCATGGTGCTCAAGGTTACTTGTCTCTGCCGACATAGCGTCATTAAATACCTGACGTAGTGGCGTCTTGTTTGCAACCGTAATCTGTTGTTTTTTGCGTTAAAATATGATAGCACAGTGGGTTAAGGATAAGTCACAAGCTATTATATACACGGATTAGTACTCCTCTGGTCCATCAAATTAAATTATAGACTATACAACCCAATACAAATTCCCTAGAAGCCGAGTGACCTTGAAGTTTCTGCTGAGGGGCTTCGTTATATCCGTGAGCCTGTGGGCTTTATCGGTGGTGGTAATCACCGATAGAGTCACCAAAGTCAGAGAGTCCATAAAGATACTCGACAGGAACCATATAAAAATCCAACGTTGGATTTCCAGGCGGAAAACATTAGTGGAATTCCAGCTGGAGAACCAAATACTTAAGGGCTCTTGTCTATCCTAGCCAAGGTGGCCATGCATTGTGCTGAGGGTTGTGTAACAGTGTGGTAGTAAATTAACAATGTCGGAAACGATTTCTAAAAACACCAGGCACCAGCCTGTAGAAGTAGTCTTCTCAAGCTAATTGGCGTAATAGAGTGGGTGAACTTTACTTCCCCGATAATTGTGAGACCATTTTGGATAACACGAATAAAGGAATTAAGGATGACACGGAGCCTTCAGCTGAGAGACATGTATTATCTGATAAAAATATGGTTAAAGCTACCTCATCTATAAACAGGCTAAAACAGGATGAAAAGAGCTCTCAGATGCAGCAGAAAAGAAATCAGGAGATCCAGAAAACAGTGGATAGCCTGGGGCTATATATAACCAGAGAAAGTCATTTGACAGAAAAGGGTCTCAATCTGGGCCAGGGACGTAAGTACTTCAAAACAACCAGTTCAAGTGCAGATACCTTACCTTCGGCTAAAGCTAAACTTGTTAAGAGACCCAAGAGAACTCAATCTGAAGTTCCTTGCAGAAAATCTCTAATGTACTTAAGAATGCCAATTATTAAGTCATGTTTTCCAGAAGGCGTACTCAACTTGAAGAAGTCAAGTTTGTTTGAACAGCGATTCTGAGAGGGATATTTAAGGCGCATGCTGACGAACCACTACCATTGCTCAGACTTATTCACAACAGGATGGAGCGCTGACCTACTATTATGACAATTCAAGCAGTTAGCTCAAGAATAATGTAGATGGATTCAACTTGGAGGTGATGTAAACCTTAAGGTAATCTAAGTTAAAGACCTACCTAAAGCGGTCAAAGTAATACTTAGGGCCAGAGAAGTAGCAACATGTGTCCTCAATTAACCCCTTAGACGTACTAACTGCTTAACGCAGGACTGATTACTGAGCGATGGAAAGTAATGAATGGGCAGACAGTGCTTTTGCTGACTGACCATGGATCGGTTAACAATTGAATGTCAGAGGCATGAATGCCTGCACTGGGATAGACACAGGCGTATTTAAGATTCTGTCTGTTCCAATAAGAAGGCAGAATCAAAGACTCAAGCAGAGGAAACAGTAGTCACAGAGAAAGGAGTGACTTCTGAAATCATGAATTTTGATGAATCTTGGAAAACCCCAGCTCATAGGACTCAATAAGGTAGGCATTGTTTGTTACTTAGCTATGAAAATACCTCAAATTAATCTATAAAATTGTATACCGTCTTTGCTACCTTAAATAAAAGGCTGACAGAAAAGATATAGAAGTATCCCTCAATCAGAAACCTGAAGAGAGGGGATGAACAGCACTGGAGTTACATTGTTTAGCTCCAGTACGGCTAATCAAGGGACCTAAATTTATGCAAGAATTTGGTTATATGGCTTATTTCAAATTATGCATTTTTGTAAGGATGTGGCAATAAATGAAACGTCCTTAACGGTAGGAGAAATGGAAAAGTAATGTAGTGTTCTTATATAAATACCTGCTTTACGATGAATCCAAATCGCCAATAGGCACTGTAACAGAAATTGTGGCTCATCATGAGGAAATGGGCAAGGAAGTCATCTTGGGGAATGATGCCCGTGCCCACAATGTTTTATGGGAGATCATCGACATCAAAACAAGAGGTGAACAACGGATAGAATATTCGGTGATTATCGAAATAAATATGCATAATAAATGTTATGAACAAACATCAGTCATTTCTCGAAGGGAGGAATTTATCGATATGAACCTAGCCTTTGAAGCTCTAGATTTAGGGAGTATGATCTTCAGATATCTCAACATTGATCATAGTTAAATTTGCTCCAAAATGCAATAACAGGCTGAAAATCCAATTATATGTAGAAACCCGAGGATTACTGATTGGGACAGCCACACAAGGGAGCTATCTGCATTAGTATTGGACATTTCTACTTCTCTGTAATTTTTCACACATTTTTTTCCGATTTTGTTGACAATGTTACTAAAGCAAGTGTTGTCGAATGCTGAGATGGTTAAGTTGTTCCGGTAAATTGGTAAACGTTTCAGTGACGGGGACGTATTCGACAGTGCGAAAAAAGAAAGCTAATTAACTGCATTTGAGCGCGAAAGTGACTGACGTGCAGTCGCCGATAGCTTCCACTTTTCTAACTAGAATGACGTAAATAACTACTATTCTGGATCACGTGGAATAACAGCTGCCAACATTAGGCAAATAAGTAGTTAGTTATAAAAAGTGGGCTTCCTATACAGTAACTGTGATAAAAAAACCGAGCAATGTAGCCATGTCCCTCCAATAGAACTAGCACTAAGTGATACTTGTGCCATTCCTGCACGCACGATTAACGGTACCGTTTTTTTGCCTTCAGCTGTATACGTCTGTGAGCAACTAAACTGCAACAAGAGGTAAAACATAATTTTTCATTTGTTTGCAATATTTCAGCTGTTTACAATCACTTTTATTACAGATTCTTAACTTCAATGTATTTTTTCCGCCAACAGCCGTAATCTTCACCCCGCCAAGGGTTGTGCCTGCAAGATTAATTGGAAAGTTGTCGCCCTTTCGAGAGGCATTTACCAGTTATAAAGGCCAAAGGCATCCATGGAGGCTCCACTGCTAGTGGGTAGAAATTATCCTTCATTACAATACTGGCCAAAAATACTGACAGGCTAGTTAGCACGATAAACCACCTAATGATTAATAATTAATTTTTCTTCCACACGAACCATGGATAGGTTTCGTGATAGGTGGCTCAAATGCGGATATGGAATTGAACTTTTCAGTTTGATTCCACCTTTCCATTTAATGATAGGCTGGTTTGGAATGGAAACATTGCATTTAGAAGGATGCATTTGCATTACTTTAAGGCATTTAATGACCTTCCTATTGGATGGGAGGAGACCGGTCTGCACCACATAAGCTCAGACAGTTTAGATTGGGACCTGATCTAGGTTATGATTAATGTGGCCGAGGCAACGGGACCTACCAATTTATTTGAGCCATATGAAGCAGCAGGAGCTCATTTAATCTTTCCAGCATTATTTTAAGAGGGGATATTCTTCGTAGAGTTGCTACTTTGAATCATTAATAGAGGTTGTATAACCCATGCAATGTTCCGTTGGCATAGCGGCAAACGCATGTAATCGCCTGGGCATCCTGAAGCTGAGGCATATAGTTCAATATCTCTCTCCTCCTTTTTCTTAAAGGTTTGGAAGGACTAGTTGACAGACACATCAGGTGCAATTTTCCACAACTTTAAGCGGTTCTACTATTGAGAGGAAGGTGGCTGTTGAAGTAATTGCTAATGGGGCATTTCTTGATGTGGAATTTAGTTTCGATAAAGTATCGTGTAAAGAGATTCTGAAAGGCCTTCAAGATTTATATCTATAACTTTGGGTGGATACACTTCCCGCTAAACTAGAGAGAAGACCACGAGTCTCTTTGCGGTGACGCTAACGGTGTCTACTGTTAGGTGTTGTACATAAGGGGATTCTTTCACCTCTTTTTGAAATCTAGTGGTTTCTGACATTTAATGAGGCTGGTTATCTTACTGCTGGTTTCGCAGATATTATTGCGATTATCATCGGAGGAAAATTTACTAGTGCAATTTATGACATGCCCTGAGGAACCTGTTGCGAAGGGACTCATGCAATCCAAGAAAAATAGCAGAGGTAAGTTTTATCAGGATGACGAATATTGAGACCCTAAGGGAATAAACTCTATTCGCTAAAAGAAAAACCTATTCATCGTAATTAAACTATATTGACCTTTTCATAGATGAGAGATCGACTTTAAGACCGCATTAAAATGCCATTTATTCCGAACATGTAGACGTTTATGTGCCAAGACTTGGGGGTTGAAATCTAGTATTACGCGGGATGTTTAAAAACTAGACGGCATAATTTCAGGTATTGATTTAGCCATATATAGACAGTAAAAAAGGTCCATTACAACATGTGTCCGGAAATGCTTGGTTTCTGAATAGTGGCCTTCAAAACAGTGATATTTAACCGAACCCATTTCTCACCACAGGTAGTTTTATTCACAGAAGATGTTCAAAGTTCCCACGTCTTGCTTGAATATAGGCCTCACATCGATGTCTCGTGGCCTTGCGAACACGGCCCCAAATTCCACGAGTATTGCGTATTTCCTCACAACCTGCCACAATTCAATTTTGAAGGGATTCCATGTCAGGCACCGGAAACGAATACAACAACGCTTTTAAATGGCCCCGCAAGCAGAAATCAGATTAGCGTGGTAGCCAAGTAATTTGGTCACCTCTACCTATCAATCGATCAGGAAAGCTTCGATACATGTATTGGCGAGCGGTACGACTGAAGTGTGCAGGAGCGCTATCATGCAAGAAATGAACTTGTAGACGATGCTCAGTGGAGTGTCTTCATACACTAGGTATGGTATTTTCCAGGATATTTGTGTATGCCTGCCCCGTAAGTCTGCTTACAAGTACTTGGGGTCCAACTAACGATCACCAATGACACCGGCCCACATGTTGAGTGTGCACCGCACTTGGTGATGAGATAGAACGATTGAACGTAGCTTTTCATATGCTCATATATGCTGATTGTGGAAATTTGTAATCACCAGGGCAATCTGCTGATGACAGGGCCTGTACACGTTGCAAATGATAAGCATACAACTGTTGCTCTCGCAAAGATCTCCAGATAATCGTATGAGGAACTTCATTTGCAACGCTAACCTTCGTGTTCTGATAGAAGGTGTCGTGTGCACAGAATCCAGAATCTCCTCCTCTAAATCTGGAGTTGTAGATCTTGGTCGTCTCGTCCTCAAACCGGGAGATGTAAGCTTCTCATGAGCGCACAGACGGCAATAGAGACGTTCAAATGTCTTCCGATCTGGATATCTTCGTTGTGGGCACCTCTCTTGGTACAAACGTCGAGCCAGCGCAGCATTGCCGTCCGCCTTGCCGTATATGAAGTGAATTTCTGCCAGCTGCTGATTTGAGTACATGTCGCTCAGTCGAACGCCAAACACAGCACCCAATATACCCTTCGCCTCGGAATGAACTGTCAGAGTGTTTGTTAATATCTCCTGTCACGGCAACTACCTACGGGAATAAAAACGTTCCTATGAACATGTCTATTTTGAAGGCTATAACTTAGAAACCAGGCATTTCCGGACACATGTTATAAATGGACATTTTATTGTCTACATTTGGAGAATGCATACCTGAATTTATGCTCTCGATTTTTTAAACATCCTGTATAATAGATATACTACGATAGTTAGACAGTTAATATCTTATGTAAGAAAGGAGTTTATTTAAACAAATGCAAGGCTGAACTTAACAAACTGCAATTATAGGAGCAATGGGAACTACCCGCTCGGCGAGTAAGAAGTGCTATTAAGACGCGCTCCTCTACTATTTGAGTTGAGACTGAAGGCTTACTGGCCTTCCATCGTCTGAGCCACTAAGTAGAACCTTCCTGTTTAAATGATTTTAAATCACCCTGGGATGATGAAATGTGCCAGATACCCAATATGAGTATTATCATTCTGAAAGCAAGGATCCTATTTGATAAAACATTTCCTGTCACCTTTTCAATATGCAGTGAATGGGAAGGACAGGCAAATCCTGATGAGAATAAAGCTCTAGTCTGATATACTGATGGTTATAAAACCAATTTAGGGACAGGTACGGGGATGTATAGGAATGAAACGTCGCTTTCATTTAGCTCGGGGCTAATTCCCACTGTCTTTCAGGCTAGGATATTTGCTATCTTAGCTGGTGTTTGTGAGAGTATCATGAAGAACTACAAAGAAAATGAATTCTGATACTCTCCGACAGTTAATCAGGCATTAAGGCTCTTGATAGCTTCTTGGTGAGATCAAAACTGGTCTTGAAGTACCGCGAATCCCTAATGACTAGAGCTAGGAGAAATATCCATTGAGCGAAGAATCAACATAACTACCACCATACCTAGTAGGCATGACGTCGTGCTGAATGCACGAAACCAGGGCTGCACAGTCGGCAGTCAGTAGATCCTTGCTTTCTGGTATGGTAGAGATGCTCTCTGTGAGCTCTGTGTTTATGTTCTGTTCTACTGCTGACGCTTCTGTTTACAGTTTCAGGTTACCTGTGGCAGTCCCTCCCCTCGCCTTACTGTCGATATAAAGTCGCTGCGTGCACATTTTTAAGCCAAAGGATATTTGTCCTAGCTCTGCTGATGACAATACATAACTCAGTTAATCTGAGTGTGTCATGACATATAAGGATTAAGGGCAATTAAAGAGCAGATGAGGCCACTAAAAAGGAAATGAGATACCGTTTATTGGAAATGAACCAAACCTGTTGTTGTTTTAAGACCAGCAGGCATGAATAAGTGAGTATAAAAGATACTGTAACGCTACAGTGGGTTCCAAGATCATAGATCATATCAAGAGATTGATATACATACGTAGTGAGAATTTCTGAAATTCGTGAGGAAGAAACTCTCTTAATTAGTAGGTCTTCTATCAGGACTCTGTGTCCTTAGTGATCACCTATAGAAGATGAGTATGCACATCGATCTCTCCTGCATAATGTCTCAACAGAGAATGAGACAGCTGCTCATTTATGAGGTGAGTGCTTTTCACTCTCTAATCAAAAGACACTCTATTTTGGGAGATAATTTCCAAAACTCGAAAAGGTGTCATCCTTCTCAATCCATTGTTGTATTCAGTTCATCGCGAACATCAAAGTCACAGATTGATAGAAGCAGGATGGAGTAGCACAATGGATCTCATTGAGGTCGCAGGTCAGGGCCATGTCTCCCGCTAAATCTCATCTCAACTCAATCCAATACAAAACAATTATAATGTAGACCAAATTAGGATATAAGTATGCAACATCGTCTTTATTATACGAATTAAGTAGTATTTTGTTAGTGACAATTAGTACATAATACTGTACTGATCTTGGATATATTGATAAATACAAAATAACAAACTAAAGCTTGATTATGCAATGGCGATATTATAAAGTGGACTTCAAATTACAATAACATAAACGTAAAGGGTGTATTTCATAAATAAGATTTTCATACTTCCGGTTGTTTTTGGTAGGCGCATTTGCTTTCTGGGAATGTTTTATTTTCTTGATATGCACTATACCCTGAGGTAAGGAAATAAAAATCTGAAACCTTAAAGTACACTTTAACTTATGGTCACTGATGTTTGCTTTCTGAGGTTCATTTAAGCTTCATAGGTAAAATCTGGTTCTACACACGTAGATTGAACTAAATATTGCTATTAAGATGCAGCACTCCTGAATAAATGTGTGAATCTTGGCTTATAAAATTTACTGTAGGAGTATAGCAAACTTACTCCCTTCTTGCAGCTGTCAGCCAATTCATTGTCACATTTCAAGGTGATCAACCGCACATGAACAACATTGAGAGTATCCATAATATCCACACTAAACGGTGTCGTAAATAGATCCAATTCCAGTTTTAGGCCATCATATTGTTGTCTTTCTTCAAACACAGAAGAAATCAAGTGTAGATTTTCAAGATAACATCTCAGGGAATCAGAGCAACGGAAATATCCACGATCACCGTTGGAGAGTTGACGTTTCCTTAATGACAAAATACTTTTGAAGGCGCGAATACTGCTAAACAAATCGCAATCAATTTGGTTTCCCTTGAAGTCATGCATTAAGATCTTTCAAATATTAATTTACAACAGTCATAAATGCAACGTCACATTTCCACTAAATATTTGCAAGCCCTGAAGGAGGGTCTCCATTCACTTTTTCAAGAAGTAACGTATCCTCTCCAATAATTTGAAAAATCTACGTAGAACTTTGCTTCGATTGAGCCAACTAGCCTTTGATTGATATGGTATATTGCCGTACTCATATTCCATAATACCTCCTAAGAATATTTTAAATTGTTTGTGTTTTAGACGGTGGTTAGGAGTTAGTAGTGGACAGATAGAGAGGCCAAAAATTACTAGAGCACGCTACCATCCATAAGCCATAGTGGGACACTTGCGTTTGCAACGTAACTCCTGCAAGGAAGGGATGAAAAGGAGATCCGAAGGGCGACCAGATCCGGACGACGATGTGCGCTGGCGACTCCAACATGACACCAATTCTGACATCGCGCTGGCTAGCCCTGCCTTAGCCACCAGAAACCTGAAGGCGCCGGAAATTGACGAAACACTCTCAGGAAAGAAAGGGGCTCCGGTCCCTCCAAGCCCAGGGACAAATTCATACGTAGCGCAAATTCCACCGTCCTGCCTCAAAACATCAGTCGCAGTCGCCTGATCCTATAACTGTAAAACAGAGGAGGTGAGGCAGACAAAAGGAAATGATTGATTGAAATTCCTGGTAGAGGAGGAACCACCTCAATTCGCCTAACATCCAGGAAACCACGAGAAAGCCAATGGTCAGATAGCCGTCCCGACGGAAACCCGATACCCTCCCAAATGCGAGCCTCACACGTTACCGTGTCGGCTTCAGATCATGGTAATCCGGGTTGTTAAACTTTCACTACCAGACACATTAGTTCGTTTATATTAGCTGTTTTAGCGCACAAATTCTCCTGATTCATTAGGCAATCGGTGTTATATATTTTTAGCTTGCGTTTTACGAGATTCACAAACGATTTTCCGAATCAACCATAGCCGGAGCATCACTGTTGGCTACCAATACAGATATGTCACATGAGACACTGCATTCTCCACAACTTCCGCTACACAGTTCAGAATTTCCGACCTTGTTGTGCTGCCTTTCGTTGACACCTTATCTAGCAGTCTTTCCACAAATTCCAAGTTTTCATTCATTCCTCAAATAAGGATACCTATTTGAGCGGTGATATACATGTCATTGCTCTCATCAATAGAAAAAAAAACATTAGGATCAATTTTTTTCCCATTTCTTTAAGCTGTTCATAAAGGCGGTTCTCCAGATCTTGAATTCTGTGTGAGGAATTCGTCAGCTCCTACTAACAACCGACTTATGCTCTAGAACTGATAAATAATTATAGGCGCTGATTATTGACAGCTATAACCATTATTTGTTTAATGAGTGGATCATCATAAAATCAAATAAAACATACGATTATTTATTGTGCTCTTGTATAGCTCACATGTACTGAAGCTTCCCTAACATTACCATCCTTTACTTCCTCTTTTTCTTGCGACGCGAACTTGTATCCCTTTATATCTATGCAGTGCACTCATTTTCAAGAGATGAAAAAATAAGTACTTAGCATGCGGTGCTTTAAACTGATGCTGAAGGTTAAATAATTACAGCACTTTCTGACAAATTAAGTAAATTGTGCTACCACAACATTCCAAGAGGAAGTATGTAGCTCCCATGTAAGATTAAAGTCATATGTTGGCGTGGAAGTCCATCGCCTTAAGGAGTTTCCTTCTATGACAAAATATGTTGATACACTAGCAACCACTGCTACGGAGGACAAGCAGTACTCTCCCAATGGCCAGCAAGTAAGAGTCAGACGTTGTTGGAAAATTATCCATTGCACTGCGGAAAGAACGTACATTTTGCCTACCTTACAGTCTATTGTGTGGGCAGGAACTAAAATATTATATACCATGGTTCTTAGTAATCGATTCATCCATTCTTTGTTAAAAAGCTAACAAAATACACGTATACTCATGCTCGCAAACATTTCAAATATTTGCTTGGCTTCAGGTTAGCCCATTATACACTATAAAATGTATTGTATGTCTATAATCGACAATTAATATAATTTCAACTGGATTTTAATCATACTCATAGACAAAAAATGGTGTCGCTCTATGCAGAAATGGCATGGAAATGAATACTATCATTCAAAATGAAAGAAGGGGTCAGATTAATAACTGGAACTTAAGGGAATGGTCCTGCCGAACCTTTGTTTCAGAATGCCGCTGCTTAATGTAATCAATATTTCCAGTAGGAAGGTTTTGAAAGCTGTTGAAAATGTTGTATATAACTTATTGGAGGCGTGAATTCTTCAACTATCTGACAAGGAATAGATGATTAGTAAGAGTAAGGGTTTGATCTCTAAATGTCTCAAAGACATCAGCTAGAAGAAGTACATCAGAGTTTAAGTAGAGGTCGCTGTACTCACCCAGGTTTCTTACATTAAACAGCTCCCACACATTTCTAGCATGATCATAGACGCCATCACTAATTTCTTCTTCAGTTAATCTATTGTATAGGGAGTCCTTAGGAGGCAGGCAGGTTTCGTTCCAAACATCCCATGAAGTTACGCAAACATAGGAAAATACTCCTTTACGCGTCATCAACTTCACCTTGTCTTCTCCGAAGTGTTTCATTGTTTCAGGGTACGATGTTAGATTTTTCACCAGCTTATTCATGCTTGTACTGAGAAACCGAAGCTATCCACAAACCGAAGCTTTATATATCCTACATACTTGGAGAATTATATACAGCTTTCTTCAGAGTTAGGAATTACTTCCACCCGCATACTTGTGCATCCCAGCTCCTTAACAATGAAGTGTGAGTCATACCCACGGAGGTTGTGCATGAAGACTTGAATATATTTAGATATTTTGCAGGCTAAATTACATTCAGTATGTAGACTTCCACGATATTCACCACTGATGTGATCATGGTCACGTACTTTGTAATTCTCTTCAGTAAAGGTTTTTCCACACAAGTAGCATACTGCAGAGGAGTTGAAATTCATTTGCTGTTGATCTGTAAGTTTCAGAGGCACGGCAGATGTATATATATTATTAATTTGCTTTGCAAGGGATATCAGGTATTCCATAAACTTCTGAGCAGCATCAACACAACGATATACATAGGGATGCTTAGGAAGACCAGTTCCCAGATGTTCAACGTCGGATGATTAGCACCTCTCTTCGTATTCCCTACCCCTCTCATATGAAGCGTATTGTCCTCCTTCAAATCTCTCCTAGCATAGCATCTCTCTCCGTTTTCCATATCTTCCCCACATAAACTTATACGCTACTCCTCAACCTCTGTCTAACTAACTACCTCTTCTTGTAAACCCTACTTCTAACACATAAAGGGCGTTCCCCTCCTTCAACCCCTGCTCTACCTCGGAACTCTCCTCGTTTTCCCAATCTCTCCCATATAAACGCATTTTCCTCCTTGAAGGTTCTCTCAATCTAGAATCTGCCTTGTTTTTCCATATAAACGTATACTCTCATATTCAAACTCTCCTAGCCTAATACCTCTCCTCGGTTTGCTAGCTGTCCCATATAAAAGACATATTCTACCCTTCAAACCCTGGCTACTCTATCACCTCTTCCCGCATTCCCTATCTCTCCTCTGTATACGTCCATATTTCCTCCTTCAGCATCTATCTAGCCTATCATCTGTCCACGTTTTACCTATCTTTCCCATATAAACGCCTACTCCACACCTCAAACTCTGTCTAGCCTAGCACTTCTCCTCGTATTCCCTAACTCCCATACAAAGGGCATTCCCCTCCTCCAGACCCTGTCTAACCTAGCATCGCCCCTCGTCTTCCCTATCTCTCTCATATAAACGTATTTTTCTCCTTGAACGCTCCTCCTACTCCCATCATTTTCCTCGTCTCCACATATTAACACATACTCTGTCATTCAAACGCTCCTAGCCTAACATCTCTCCTCGGCTTGCTATCTCTCCCATATAAAGTCATATTCTGCACCTCAAGCCCTGTCTAGTCTAGTACCTCTCGTATTCCCTATCTCTCCCGTATAAGCCCATATTCCCCCCTCCTTCAGCGTCTGTCTAGCCTACCATCTGTCCACGTTTTTCCTATCTTTCCCATATAAACGCATATTCCACACCTCAAACTCTGTCTAGACTAGCACTTCTCCTCGTATTCCCTACCTTCACATATAAAGCATATCCCCACTCCTTCAACCTCTGTCTAGCCTAGTATCGATCCTCGTAGTCCCTATCTTCCCCATATAAACGCATTTTCCTCCTTGAACCGTCGCATCTACCCTCGTTTTCCCTATCCTTTCCCATATAAACGCAAGAGTGAGCCAGAATACCTCTATATATGCTACTTATGCCAATTGTCGTAATCCTTTATATTAAGCACCTACATCTCTCGCCCTTCTTCCCCCTGTTAGACCACTTAAATTCATTAGACCTGTGCTTGCGCATGCATACCCCATTCTGGCCTCTTTATGGTATACTTCGTTATAGCCTTTCTTTCCCCCTTCCGCTTTAAAATATTTATAACCTATTAATTACTTTTTGCTTTGAAAGTACTTATACTTTCTTGATTTTCAATATCCTCTACTCCTGTTCTAATTTCTTTCAAGAAGCGCTTACTTTTGTTGTTCCTTTCTGTCCATGCTTCCCCCATTTCTATTTCTTCCAATGCAGTCTGTGCCTTGTGCATCCAAGTTTCTTTTCTCCCCATTTTCTCCTGTACAACCAAGCATTGCTTTAGTGTGTCATTTTGTCCTCCTCCCTGATATAGTGGTTACCATGCTAGCCTTAAGTTCCCGAGGTCGTGGGTTCAAACCCGCCGGAGGGCAATAAATTTTTTTTCGGGCGTAAAAATCCTTAACGTGGTTTCCTTCGGAAGGGAAGTAAAGCCGGTGGTTCCGTGTCGTAGATTTACGTCACCTAAAAAATCTTAAACCTGATAAAGAGTTCTTTGAGCAAAATTACCGGTCTTTCATCCTAATATAGAATGGGACGCTAAGAACCACAGCAGTTAAAGAGCGGCCATAAATAAAACTCAATTTTAGTATATCATTTCCTCTGGTAGCTTTATTCTGAACCAGTGTTTGATTGCCATTTCTACCATTTTGCTGTTTGCTTCCACCCTCCCTAGTTCTACCTGTGATCCTCTATTCAGTGAACTTCTTGGTAATCCCAGGCTTATTTTAAAAAGTTCCTAGGTACAGCATCTTTTTCCAGGCCCCATATCTGTGCTGCGTATAACGACCTTGCTTCAACCACCGTGCTATATATCCTATCTAGTTACGTAATCTGCATTTCTGGTATTTTGTTCAGACAAGTGCTGATTACCTGAATTGCTTGTCCCCCTTTGCTAGTACTTTTTTCTTCTGTTCTCCTCAATCCCCTGCACTATTGATCCTTACTGCTACGTAGTCAATTTTCCTTAGTACCTCTAACTCCGTTTCTTCCCAATTCGAATTTTCGGTCTTTCTTAGTTTATATCCTTTCCTAATGATCATTATTTCCTATTTCTTTTTGTTTATTCTTAACCCTCAATCCTCACAATATTTGCCAATTGCTTCAATAGATTTACTTAGCTCCACAACTGAAATGGCACTGATGACCTTAGATGTTTAGCGCCCTTAAACCCAATCTCATCATCACAACTGAAGTGGAACCTGCCAGTAGGTCATCTGCAAGCAATAATCCTGGTATTACCATATTATTAATAACTGGCGAATAATTATTAATTTTTTATCTCTTCCATAATATCATCTATAAATAGGTTAAATAGCACTGAACTAAGTTTGCACCCTTGTCTAAGCCCTAAATTATTCGCGTTCTCTTCAGTAGTTCTTCCCTTGGCTATTATCACACGGTACTCATTATTTGTCTATAAATGCTTCATATTCTTTATAAATGATTCGCTCACTCCCTTCTTAGTTTTAACCATAGTGCATCCCTGTTGAAAGTGTCGAATGTTTTTTCTAAATTAACAAACGCCATGTATACCCTGCTCTTTTTTATACTTTAGTATTTATTCACCATTGTCTTTAGCATTAATGTATTCTCCTTCCTTTTCTAAATCCTGCCTGAAATTCGGATAGCTTCCCCCTCTGTCCGCCCATCTCTGCAGTCTATCAGATAGTATCTCTACATATACTTTACCTATCATTGCTAGGAGAGTAAAACCTCTGTAATTTGTAGGATCCTGTATATCTGCTTTGCCTGTATATGTTGGTACTACAATTCCCTTTTTCCGGTTCTCTGGGAGTCTACCCCTTTCACGTATTGAGTAAACAATTTCACTATTAACCTCAGGCTATCATTATTTTCGCACCGTGCTTTCTAGAATTTACCTGGTAACCCATCGATTCCACAGGCCTTGTTATTTTTTAACTTTAATGTTTGTGTTTTTACTTCGTTTATCTTAATTTCTTTATCTAAACCCTCAATATACTGTATTTCTTCTTTAAACTCCCTTGAAGTTTGACTAATATTATAAACCTTTAAAGTAATTGCACCATGTTTCCGCCTGTATGTTGCTCCCTCACCTTTGTTCTTATATATCTGTTTCACCATCATCCATATCGGCTTCGTATCCTGACTTTTTGCTGCTTCAATCACTTTACGGCTTAATCCCCCCCGTTCTTTCTTTTTCGTCTCCATTAGACATTTATAATCCCATCCTCATATTAAAAACGTTTCTTTATCCTTTTGTTCTCCTGTCTGTCCTCATTTCTTTAGTTCTCTTTCCACTTTTTTCCTTGTCTCGTAACATTCGTGATCATATCATCCTTCTCCATTTTGTAAATAAGCATTATTCTCCTTCATTTTGCACCCTATCTTTTTTATTACCTGCTTCATTCTCAACACAGCTCCATCTATTTCGCCCGTTTGTATCAATCTTTGCAGATATGGTAACCCTATTATTTCCAACCCCTTCTCTAGCTCATTGCAAACTATATCTCTAACTTTATCCCTCCATCTATATGCTCTGAATTCCTTACTGATTTTATCTGATTCTATTATTTTCATCTCGCTTTTAATGTTAAAGCTTACTTTTTAATGGGAAGTGGCAATTAGTAAAACATTGTTCATGGCTTCAAACTTCAGTTCACTTCAACTCAGTTGAGTAGAGTATTTAATCTGTCACACTTTGTCCATTCTTATTTGTAAACGTGGACTCCCCATCTTTATCCCCACCTTTTAATCCATACTACATACAATCATATTATTCGTTTTACAAAAGTTACAACTGCATTCCCTCACAATTGCATATTTTATTTCTACTCTTCCTAGTTTCTACATTTGCTGTATTCTTTATCTTGTTTGGTACTTCACATATTCTGATTTACTCTTTCCCTATCCTTGCATTAAAGTCTCATACAATTATTATATCAATTTCTACATATTTACCCTGTATATCTTCTATGTTCTGTTTCACTATTTTGAAACACTTTGTGGGTAATAGTATTTTGAAACACTTTGTGGGTTGTGCACAACTCCTAAGCACACCTTCCTTTTGTTCACATCTCCTACTTCCATTATGCGCCACAATATCATCTCCCTTCCTATTCCATTTAGTGCTCTCACTTTTATTTTCTTATTCTTCTTCACGAGTATAGCTACTTCCCCCGATATCCGCCCCTTCTCTTTCTCCCTCACTCCTTTACCATAGAAAACATCACTAATTTCCACTTTTACATTTTTATTTAACCAAATTTCCACTACTGCCAACATATCAACTAGTTTTAACACTTGGAATATTTCACCCTTAGCAATCTTGCTCCACATCCCCTCCACGTTCCATACACCCACCGAGAACACTGGTCCCAATGCAACCCCTGATCTATAATATCTTAGTTGGTCCGTTCTTTCTCTCTGTATGGTCTTCAGTGAGTCCTTGTCTTCTCTCAGCTGTTCTTATAGTTGTAATATACTTCTACTTGGTGATGATATGATACTTAATCCAGTTGCCTCGTCATGAATTCTTAGACCTACTGATGCTACTACGGCCAACTTCTTTGCATCATCCTTTAGCTTTACGCTAGGAATGATGTCCTTTCTTGGTCACATACCTTTCCTCTCCTTCTCCCTTTGAGTTTCTCCTCTTCTGCCGCCCTGCCCTATTGTCGTTCTGCCGAATGCTGACGTAAAATTCTTCGTCGCCTAAGTCCTCTCATTGCTGAGACGTGACATATTTTCTTCCGTCGATTCAAAACGTTAGACCTCTAACATATACTTTTCTTTCCCTTCTTCTTTTGCCTTCCTCACTCCCTTTAACAAATTCTCTTTATGTTGTCTTTCTTCTTTCCCAAATTCCTGCTCTACAAATATTTTGGTGCTCTTAAGTTTTCTTGCATTTGACAGGATTAACATTTTAAACTTTGCGGTGCTAAGTTTTACCAGTATCGGCATGTTTTTCGAATTTCTTCTCCCTAATCGAAATGAATTCATTATTTCAAAACCTTGTTTCTGCAAGTTTAGTTTTCGTTCTACAATTTCTTCTACTTGCTGCCATGCTCTTTTTCCTCGCTCTTCCGCTACTCCAAAAATTATGATGTTTACCTTCCTATGTTTGTCCTCTTCTCTCCCCAAATTTGTTACTTTCTGTTGTAGTATTTCCAACTCCTTGAATTCTTCTTCGAATCCTTTTGTTCCCTTTAGTTTGTCTGTTTTCTCTGTCAGTGTGGATTCCAGTCTTTTCTCCATTTTTCTGATCTCTATTCAATTCCTCGTTCATTTTTTTTTCAGTAGGCCCATTACATTCTGTTCCGAAGATCCAGACCCCCGGTTCGTTCCTATCCCTCCAATTATTAGTAGTATGGTCACAAAATTAATAGCAATACCATCGATGTACCTCCTTCCATTTCCTTCTTCTGGTAGTTTATAGTCTTGCATTAAAGCTTCCGATTCTCGCTCGGTAAATTTCTGTAGATAACCTCATGCTTCCTTCGTTTCGCGTATATGGAACTATTCGCTGACACGTCCGTTCGCTACGCTTATTCAAATTTCCCGTAATTATGGAAGTCTATAGTTTCTTGATAATTAAAATAACTTTGTTATAATTTTATGTTCTGAGAAACATAGTGTTTGCTATAATGAAAGGCGCAAATAATAACAATAATAATAATCATCATAATAGTAGTAGTAAATCAGGTGTGCACTATGAAAATAAGATCTAAGAGTATACACCTACTGCAATTTTCAGAATTGTTAGCACACAATATCATAACACAATCATGAGAAAAGTTTCAGAATTTGTAATGCGCATAATATAATGAATTTATGGGTAAATTAAAATACATTGGCATTCTTTTGAACATATAATTATCCTTTTTGTAGGTATAGATTATTTGGCAACAAAATTCTCCTCATAGGATTTTGTCTTGTAGTCAGGCCTACTTGTGAACTTTTCACAGAAAGCCTCATAACAAACGGGCATTGTTCTCAGGAAGCTGTAATTTAAGACGCTTGTTAAAACGACAGGAAGATTAAGCAGTCGATGTTCAGCTGAGCTTATTCTTTGTCTTGTTAATTTGGTGTCTAGGAATTTAGCTGATGGTGTGAAAAGTGTCATCTAGGTGGAATGTGCACCAAGAAACGTGGCTTCATGGACCAGAAGCATAGCCAGAAAATTATTAAGCGGTTATGTATAGGGGTCCATTTTTAAACAATTTGTATCAATTATAATGAGAAATGTGAATTAACTCTGAGTTGAAATATTTAAATAAATCGATTTTAAATTCACAGATTAAGTTGCAACTATTGGAATTAAAATTACGAAAGTATATTTTGGGTATCCTAAGCAGCAAATGTTTTGTGACACGAGAATTGATGGTCACTGAGAAGTATTTCATATTACCACTACAGGCAATTTTATTTCACTACAAAATACGACTTCAAGGTATGTTCTGAACTGGGAGATATTTTTGGACTAATTTTGAAACCACTCAAATTTAGTACCGGAACGAAAACGTGCTCCCCATATCTTAACATGTTAGTACCCACGTAATCTAAAGTACAATTTCTCTTGGTGTCATCTTTGGTAGCATTGTCCAAGACATGCGGCGTAAATACAGTCCTGCCAGTAATAAGATTAGGAAGTATCTCTTTCCCGCCCATCTAGAAAGCTGCTATTATTTTAACGAAGCTATTTTTGCTATAATTTTTACATGTTTTAGCAATGGGCGTTCCAACCCCAACGCCTCCTGGCTATGCCTCTGTCATGGACAACTGCGCCACTCTGGTGTTTCTAAACCGCCTGCACACTTAGGTGAAAGTGACATAAGCGTATAAAGCTGATTGGATGTAATATGTACTCTAAAGTTTTGTTACGTTGATTCATATTTTATACCCTTATTTGGCTGATTCCGTATGGCTAGTATTATATCGAAGCCAGCCGCTGGTCGCTGTGACCTTCCACTCTACACAAACGATTACTAGGGGAGGGAGAATGGAGAGCTCCCGGCTGACGTAAATTCTGGGAAGGCATTCAGATGCAAGGGGAGATCTCTGGATGCTTTCATCTCTCTCGGACTTACCAGAAAATTCAAAGTGACGTTGCAGAAAACTCTTCAGGCATATATAAATGAGCGTGCTCGTGACAGTGAGTGAGTAAGTTAGTGCGTCTTTGATGTTGATGCGAGATGAAGTGCCGGTTGTAACGACAGCTATGAGAGACAGTGTTGCTCGACATGCGATTGATGAAGTCCAGCTGTCGACAGTCCAGCTAGAAATGTAACAAGACGTAACACCGCCACGTAACCAGAGATAACCTCGACCTTCTTTTAGTGAAATTGCGATGTTTTATTCAGGTTTTATTATTTGAGAGTCTTAATTGAAAGTTCTACGTCAACATACCTTCATTTTACTTCGTTGTAGGTGCCTCTTCCCCTTATCTAGGCTTAAGACTAGCACTAGGAATGCTCCTAATGGCAGGGTCAACACCTTCCCTTCCAACTTTTTATTATTCTTCTTTCCTCATCAGGCGTCTGCTAGCTGCATACGCAGCACACGGATAAACTTCATTTTTTTTAAGATTGTAGACTCGTGGAGAAAACCTTCATATTCGGCTTACATTCCCTTATGCACTATTTGTAATACTGTAATATCCATACGCATATGCTGTTGTTCCATCCTCAGCAATAACTCTTTTATCATCAAAAAGAGTCAATGTGACTTTATTCATTTCCACTGTGGCAAGAGCATGTTGTCGCGAGAGGATCAGATTCATGGGCGTTCTTATTATTTCTATGGTTTAAGACAGTCTATATATCGGTCAAATGTAATGTACTGCTTAATAGCACTACGTTTTATGCCTCTAATCTTTTTTTATCATTGAGCCGTGGATATCCAGTGTATTCATCTTAGGTCGTAGTTCGACAAAGCGCTGGATGATTTTACCATTAGCCTCATCTTTAAATTTCCCAAGCACCTCCTTGTTTAGAGCTAAATAGCATATATGGCTTGTATGATAATCAGCTGTATCTAAGTGTTCGAGAAAACGTAGCTTGTCCTGGTACGTATCTTCAATTCTCACTCGATGAATGAACGAATCAGTGTCCATATACATAAGCTTCAGGTTTTCAGCTTCACAATGCGGTAACAACACATCATAATGATAGTGGTATATTAATGTCTTGGAGATGTCCAACACACTCATTCCAATGTGTATACGCTTGTTGAACACAATCTGTAGGGAGGCCATATGCACAGCAGCTAGGTTGGTAGCATATATTGTTCGATCGATAAACGTAGGCTTGGCAATTAACTTTTCCAGAGATTTCTCGTTTGTCACCAGTCGTAAATCCACACGATTACGCCGGTTCTCCATAGTTTTTCCAAACATGGCGTTGTTAAACAGTTTGTAGAGATCCTTCTCGAAGTCATTTGCAGCCTGTTGTCGCATCCTATTGTTAAATTCCACATAGGGGTTTAACCACTGTGACTGGCGGAATTGTAGCACACGATGAATTTTTGTTAGCCGTACTCCATGATTAAGTGCTTTCTTCAAATCCATGTAATGTACTACATACTTCTTTCGAGGCACAAGATGGAATATCAGTTTCTTTGTACTCGAGTGCTTAGGCTTCATACACTCAGGCAGGAAAGGCAGGTCGTTGTGTAGATCGAGAAGTTCTTCAGGACATTCGATGTCGACTTCTAATACATATCCATGAGGATTATCTTCTTGTAGTCTTTCTAAATCGACTCTTCAGCTAGCACCCACTCAAATTCAAATCCACCATAAGGGAAGGCGTGGCAGATGGCTTAACCATATTGGTTATTGGCATCCTCATATGTAATAAATTGGGTTTGTCTCGACGGTTCATGCTTCTCCATGTAGGCGTTGTTTGCTTCGACATAACGGTGGGAAACTTGGCATAAACCTCCTCTTATGATGGATTCCAATATGAGTAATTGGTCATAATCCTGTAACAATTCCAGTATACAGCAACATGGCGTCCCATGTAAGTCCTGGAGAAATAAAATAATGAGCAGGATCGACTTTATGTGTTTTGAGGGTTTGATCTCTAAATGTCTCAAGACATCATCTAGAAGAAGTACATCAGAGAATATGTAGAGGGCACTGTACTCACCCAGGTTTCTTACATTAAACAGCTCCCATACATTTCTAGCATGCTTATAGTCGACATCGTTAATTTCTTCTTCATTTAATCTATTGTAGCAGGAGTCCTTAGGAGACAAGCAGGTTTCGTTCAAAATATCCCATGAAGTGACGTAATCATAGGGAAATACTCCTTGTCGCGTAACCAACCTCATCTTGTCTTCTCCGAGGTGTTTCAGTGATTCGTGGTACGATGTTAGATTTTTCCAAGCTTGTACTGAAAAACCGAAAGCTATCCACAAACCGAAGCTTTATATATCCTACATACTTGTACAATGATATATATCTTTCATCAGAGCTAGGAATTACTTCCACCCGCCACCGATGCATCCCAGCTCCTTAACATTGAAGTATGAGTCATAGGGATGCTTAGGAAGAGCAGTTTCCAGATGTTCAACGTCGGATGACGGTTTAACGTAAACGCAGAAAGTCATGGGTACATGCTGCTGATAAGGGGTTGTATATGAAGTTTCAAGATTGGGTATACATTACGACATGGGGCGAAAATACTTTCAAGGTCTGCGTAGATGACGTATTCAACATCCTTTCAAAAGTTTTAAATTGAACATGTTATTTCTCCTTTGTAGGCATAACTACCCTTGCAACTCCATGTTGATTACAGATGGCAGCACGTTTTTGTAGTATTTCCGGTCCACTTCGTCCGCACTGATCATCAAAATGTGTAAAACAAAGGCTTACATGTTCCTTATACTTAGTTTTCTGACGTCGAATAAGTTTTTCAAAATTGTTTATATAAACGTAGTGATGTCTCCCACTACTGTCACACAATAGTAGGAGGTCAAGGTGTTTAGGTAGTTCACTCTCATCGACCTTTATTGGATACACTTCGTGCTTCTCATCCAGGCCGAAGACGTTGATAGACATCCTGTTAAGCTTCTCAAATTTAGGTATTTGAGAAGGTGGAGCTGATGTCTTATTTATTTTCAAGTTGCTCGTATTTGCTCACACGTTGTGCATTCTTCTCAATGAATTTGGCTAATACAGAATACATAAAGCATAGCTCATTAGTATAATTCTGGATATTAATGCAGGCTTCTTTAGCTCCAACGGATGGTGGTAGGGGTATGTAGCTGCTTCCTCGTATCGGATTGTACTTGTTAATACGAAGGCAAAAACCTTCCAGATCAAGCAAGGTCCAGTTTCGGCCCTTAAGTTGTGATTTATCCATTTCAGTAACCAACTTCTTCAGTTTCGCTTCCAGCATAGATTCCAGATCCGTTTCTGGGTAAACGGCTTGATTTCGGGTTTTAAATGTTTTGTCGCAGGTTTCTGCGATACTGTTAACAAATCTACACTCAGCCAGCAGATTAATTTTCACACTCTTGTGAATACCAAGCTCTTTATGTACAGCCAGGATTATCCGCTGTTTCGCCTCATGCAATTACATATTCAGGTCCTTAGTTGATTCGCAACATATAAAATATGATTTCAAGTGTCCATTGAATGCAGTTTAATATCCTTTCATGTCACAGTCATCCATTGTAGATGCTAACTCTTGTTTAGTAGGTTCTAATCTACGTTTATTCTCAAGTCCGTTTATTTCGCATGCATCTTCGCGACGCCGTCCCTTATAACTGCCCTTGAAGGTTACATTACAATATTTACAGTTGAAGAGCTTCTTACAACGTAGCTCATGCCTTCTTTTATCATAACCGCGGAGGAATTTCTTGCCGCATTTACCACAGGAATATTCTGAGGCATTAGGAATGATATCCTTATATGAGAAGTTATTCATTTTTCTTCTTGGTATAATCCTTCTTTAAGGAAATGTAGACCTCTTCACCTTGATAACACTTTAGAAAGCCGATTATTTTCTGAGAGAACAACGATGTTGTCACCTTGGAGCTAATTAACATAATGAAGTCGAATGCTCGGGATCGCTCTATTTATAGAGGAGGCACGAACCTTTTCGATCAATTATATAACGTATTAATCCTTCTTCAAGGAAATGTACACCTCTTCACTTTGATAACACTTTAGTAGGCCGATTATTTCCTGAGAGTACAACGATGTTGACACCTCAGAGTTAATTAGCAGAATGAACTCCAATGCCCGAGATCGCGCTATTTGTAGCGGAGGCACGAACCTATTTAGATCAATTATACACTGAATTTTAATCCTAAAGACGGTGATAAAGCGTCTAAGCTCTTATATTTCAATTCGTGTTACACTGATGTTCGGCTGTATCCGCGTGTCTTCGCGCATGTTCGGGTACTTGGTTGAAGTGAACGCGTCTCTTCGTATTCGTAGGTCTTCGTACAGATTCGTGTGCTTGACTCGTGAGGGTGGTGAACGATCCATCAACTGAGCAAGGGGCAAGCATACTTTGAGCAAGCATTCACCATGCGCCGCGAAACCTAGAAGCACAAAGGTGCGAATGAAATGAAAGATGCAAATGCAACAGAATGAAAGGAAGTCGTGATAGCATACGCCACTCAAGCATTCGCCTGCAGACAGCGAAAACCACAAAAAATCTGAGACCAGATTGAGCGAGCGATGGGAATCGAACCAGGGATCCTAGAAGCACACTTGAAAGATGCGAAAGAAATAGAGTGAAAGGAAATCGTGGTAGCATCATTCGCCTGCGGACCAGGGAATACCACGAAAAATCCAAGGCCAGAGTAAGCGACTGACGAGAATCGAACCAGGGGTCCTAGAAGCATACGCGATAGTTGCGAAAGAAATAAAATGAAAGGAAATTGCGGTAGCATACAACACTCAGACATTCGCATGCATACCAGAAAAAAACACGAATAATCCGAGGTCAGAGAGAGCGACCGACGGGAAACAAACCAGGGGCCCTAGAAGCATACGTGAAAGATGCAAACGAAATGGAATGAAAGGAAATCGTGATAGATGAGAAACCCCTTAGGCATTCGCCAATCAGCTAGGGAAAACTACGAAAAATCCGAGGTCAGAGTGAGTGACCGACCGACAGAAATCGAACCCCTGAACCCTAGAAGCACACGTGAAAGATGCAAATGGAATAGAATTAAAGGGAAAGGAAATCGGAATCGATGAGAAACTACTAGCATTCGGCTGTCGACCAGCGGATACCGCGAGAAACCTAATTTCAGGGTTTCCGTCCCTACGGGAATCGAATCCGAGACCTCCGAATGAAAACCACAGACGTTAAAAAGCTTTCCTCCTCTTATTTATTTAAATTCATGTGTATCCCCTATTATTTCATGGTTCCATTCCTTTATCAATACTTTCCTTCCATCTTCCCCTCATTCCCCCAAAGAATCAGTATACAATATGACATTTTTATACGCGTAATGTCCATTTATCAGAGAAAACTACGCTTAGTACCCATTTATCACAGAAAGCCATGCTTAATACGCAGTTATCACTGAAAACCGCTACATTGGACCGCAATCACGAGCAAAGTAATTTTTTCCAGAGTTACTCCGATTTTAAGCTTGTAGAATCGTATTAGGAGATTTCTTGTATTATTAGCTCAAAGTGTGTTTACATTTCAAAGTCACTGATCCCTGCTATTTCTATTTAGTCTAAAGATTGTCATATTTCATTTTTAAGGTCGCCTTTGTTAAAGATAATGTCTTGCAATCCATTTTTAAATTACCTTTAAAATCAAGTCAATCGCGCGTTTAACGCCTATAATGGCCGTCTTCATATGTTAAATACCCAAGATGTCGACTTTTGCCTTTTACATTAGCAAGCCGGATGCGGACCGGTAGACCGGTCCCTTAGTGGCCGACAGATTGCGTAAAAGAAGCCAGTGGAAGGCAGTGATAGGTCGGGGGAGGAGTGGAGAGGAAGGCTACCGTTACGACCCAGCTGCCATTCCGAGAGTACATCATTATGAGGGGTACCGCTACCTAGAGCGGAGCTATAGGCCCCGCGTCCCGAAAAATTTCGCCTTAAGGCTCGTCAGCGTCTTGCGTGTATTTTTGAGTTAGCTATTTACGCTAACTACACCTTTTAGTCACGCATTCTTAATTCATCTAAGAGATGTAATATTTATCATGACCACAGGTATTCAAATAGGCATTACAAAGAAACTAGGTTATGATATAAACGTTTATTCGTCGTCTTTATCTTAATTACTTTTGATGTTAATTGAAGTTCAATTTGTATTCATGTCACTGGATTAAACCCAAGACCACCAGGTCAACTTGGAACAGCCGTTAATGACGCGCCATATTCCAACAGTATAACCACCCTTTACCGCATATCGCTATCTCGTTTCATTCAGGAGATATAAGCATTTAACGGTAACAAAAGATTTTTTGTAACAGACCGCCAATCAAAAATGTCTGTAATCGATTTAATTACCTCACAGTTGATAAAAGAAGAAGACTTAAGAGCACAAAGAGACGCCGAAAACTGATAATATGTAGTGTGATATCCTTTGTTCCACGCCGCTGGCCCCGCCCCCTCCTTTGTGCGCTACTCCTGAAGACGACTGATCGAGAACTAGGATAATAGGCTATTGTCCTCGTGAGAGGACAATGGTCGGTCCATTGTTCTAATCGCTTATGCCGGCGTTCGAGTAGCGCACAAAGGTTAAGTGTTTTCACATCTGTCCTTTGTGCGCTATTGTTTCACCGCCCATCCGAGACGTGAGCAATGGTTCATTGTTCTCATCGCTTATGCCGGCGTTCAGAGTAGCGCACAAAGGTTAAGTGTTTTCACACCGGCCCTTTGTGTGCTATTCTTTCACCACCCACCAGAGCCCGGACAATAGCCATTGTCCTGGTACGAGGACAATGCGCCATTACTCCCATCGTTATGGCGGTGTCGGAATAGCACACAAAGCACAGGTGTAAAACCACTTGTCCTCTGATAACACGAACAATCGTCGGTCCTGGTAGCTGCATGTCGCCATCTTTTACCTATTGTAAGGTAATTAAATCGATTACAGACCTTTTTAATTGGCGGTCTGTTACAAAAAATCTATTATTACCGTTAAATGCTTATGTCTCCTGAATAAAAAGAGATAGCAATATGCGGTAAAGGGTGATTATACCCTTGGAATGTGCCGCGTCATTGATTGTTGTTCCACGTTGACCTGGTGGTCTTGGGTTGAATCCAGTGACATGAATACACATTCATCTTCGAATAACATCAAAACTAATTAAGATAAAGACGTCGAATGAACGTTTATATCATAACCTAGTTCCTTTGTAATGCATATTTGAATACCTGCGGACCTGACGAATATTATATCTCTTAGATGAATTAAGAATGCATGACTAAAAGGTGACGTTAGCGTAAATTACTAACTCAAAAATACACGCAAGACGCTGACGAGCTTTAAAGCGACATTTTTTGGGACGCGGCGTATATAAATCCGCTCAAGATAGCGGTACCCAGCACAATGATGTACTCTCGGATGGGTAGCTGGGACGTAACGGTAGCCTTTCTCCCCACTTCTCCCCCCGACCTATTACTGTCTTCCACTGGCTTCTTTTACGCACTCTGTAGGCCGCTATGGGAAGGTGCGGTCTACCGCTCCGCATTCGGCTTGCTAATGTAAAAGGCGGAAGTCGCCATCTTGGGTATTTAACATATGAAGACGCCATTATAGGCGTTAAACGCGCGATTGACTTGATTTTAAAAGTAATTTAAAAATGGATTACAAGACATTATCTTTAACAAAGTAGACCTTAAAAATGAAATATGTCAATTTTAGGCTAAATACAAACAGCAGGGATCAGTGAATTTAAAATGTGTATACACTTTGGCTAAAAATACAAGAAATCTCCTAATACGACTCTACAAGCTTAAAATCGGAGTAACTATGGAAAAAATTACTTTGCTCGTGATTGCGGTCCAACGTAGCGGTTTTCTGTGATAACTGCGTATTAAGCGTGGTTTACTGTGATAAATGCGTATTAGGCCTGGTTTTTTTCTGATAAGTGGACATTAAGCGTATAAAACTAACATATCGTATACTGATTCTTTGGGCGAATGGAAAAATATGGTAAAAAAGTATTAATAAGGGAATCGCAGCATGAAATAACAGGGTATATACATGAATTTAATTAAATAAGGGGAGAAAAACTTTTAACTTCTGTGGTTTGCATTCGGAGGTCTCGGATTCGATTCCTGTAGGGATGAAAGATCTGACCTTAGGTTTCTCGCGGTTTTCGCTGGTCGACAGCCGAATGCTAGTAGTTTCTCATAATTTCTGATTTCCTTTCCCTTTAATTCTATTTCATTTGCATCTTTCAGTTTGATATCGTCGGACGGGCACCTACTCTGACCTCAGATTTTTCGTAGCTTTCGCTGGCTGGTAGGCGAATGCCGGAGTAGTTTCTAATCTATCACAATTTCCTTTCTTTCTATTTCTTTCGCATTTTCACGTGTGCTTCTAGGGTGATTGATTCGATTTCCGTCGGTCGGTCACTCACTCTGACCTCGGATTTTTCGTGGTTTTCCCTGGCCGGTAGGCGAATGCCTGAGTGGTGTATGCTATCACGATTTCCATTTCTTACGCATTTTTCACGTGTGCTTCTGGGGTCTCTGGTTCAATTACCGTCGGTCGCTCAATCTGATCTCGAATTTTTCGTCCTTTTCCTTGGTCTGCAGGCGAATAACTGAGCGGTTTCTCATCTGTTACGATTTCCTTTCATTCTATTTCATTTGCATCTTTCAGTATGCTTCTAGGGCTCCGGTTCGATTTCCCGTCGGACGCTCAATCTGAGCTCGATTTTTCGTGGTTCTCACTGGTCTGCAGGCGAATGCCTGAGTGGTTTCTTGTCTATCACGAATTCCTTTCATTCTATTTCATTTGCATCTTTCACGTATGCTTCGAGGGCCCCTGGTTTGATTTCCCGTCAGTCGCTCTCTCTGACATCGGATTTCTCGTGGTCTGCATGCGAGTGCCTGAGTGGTGTATGCTATCGAGATTTCCTTTCATTCTATTTCTTTCCCATCCTTCACTTATGCTTCTAGGGTCCCTGGTTCGATTCCCATCACTTCCTCACTCTGGTCTATGATTTTTGTGGTTTTCGCTGTATGCAGGCGAATGCCTGAGTGGCGTATGCTATCACGACTTCCTTTCATTCTATTTCATTTACTTCTTTCATTTCATTCGCATCTTTGTGATTCTAGGTTTCGCGGTGCATGGTGAATGCTTGCTCAACGGATTCTTCCACTTGATTGGTTGACGGATCGGTCATCACCCTCACAAGTCAAGCACCCGCATCTGTGCGAAGACCTGCGAATAAAAAGAGACGAGTTCACTTCAACCAAGTACCCGAACATACGCGAAGACCCGCGGATACACCCGCACATAAGTGTAACACGAATTGAAATATAAGAGCTTAGACGCTTAATCACCGTTTTTAGTATTAAAATTCAGTATATAATTCATCTAAAAAGGTTCGTGCCTAACCTATAAATAGGGCGATCTCGGGCATTGGACTTCATTTTGCTAATTAAATCTGAGGTGTCAACATCGTTGTACTCTCAGAAAATAATCGGCTTTCTAAAGTGTTATCAAGGTGAAGAAGTGTATATGTCTTTGAAGAAGGATTAATACGTTATTATACCAATAAGAAAGATGAATAAGTTCTCATATAAGGATATCATTCCTAGTGCCTCAGGATAATCTTGTGGTAAATGCGGCAAGAAGTTCCTCCGCAGTTATGATAAAAGAAGGCATGAGCTACGTTGTAAGAAGCTCTTCAACTGTAAATATTGTAATGTAACCTTCAAGGACAGTTATAAGGGACGGCGTCGCGAAGATGCATGCGAAGTAAACGGACTTGAGAAGAAACGTAGATTAGAACCTACTAAACAAGAGTTATCATCTACAATGGATGACTGTGACATGAAAAGATATGAAACTTCCATCAATGGAGACTTGAAATCATATTTTATATGTTGTGAATCAACTAAGGACCTGAATATGTACTTGCCTGAGGCGAAACAGCGAATGATCCAGGCTGTACATAAAGAGCTTGGTATTCACAAGAGTGTGAAAATTAATCTGCTGGCTGAGTGTAGATTTGTTAGCAGTATTAGAGAAACCTACGACAGAACATTTATAACCCGAAATCAAGCCATTTACCTAGAAACGGATCTGGACTCTATGCTGGAAACGAAAATAAAGCAATTGGCTACTGAACTGGAGGAATCACATCTTAAGGGCAGAAACTGGGCTCTGCTTGCTGTTGAAGGGGTTTGGCTTTGAATTAACAAGAAGTACAATCCGTTACGAGGAAGTAGCTGCATACCCCTACCACCATCTGTTGGAGCTAGAGAAGCCTGCATTAACATCCAGAATTATACTGGTGAGCTATGCGTTATGTATTCTGTACTAGCCAAACTCGTTGAGAAGAATGCACAACGTGTGAGCAAATACGAGCAACTTCAAAATAAATATGACTTCAGCATTGTGTTACTTATCCAACTCCACTTTCTCAAATACCTAAATTTGAGAAGCTTAACAGGATGTCTATCAACGTCTTCGGCCTGGATGAGAAGCACGAAATGTATCCAATAAAGGCTGCTGAGACTGAACTACCTGAACACCGTGACCTCCTACTATTGAGCGACAGTAGTGGGAGAGGTCACTGCGTTTATATAAAGAATTTTGAAAAACTATTTCGACGTCACAAAGCTAAGCATAAAGAACGTGTTTATAGCTTTAAGCGTTCTTTTACACATTTTGATGATCAGTGCGGACGAAGTGGAAAAACTACAAGAACATGCTGCCATCTGTAATCAACATGGTGTTGCAAGGGTAGTTATGCCTACAAAGGAGAAATCACATGTTCAATTTAAAACTTTTGAAAGGATGTTGAATACGTCATCTACGCAGACCTTGAAAGTATTTTCACCCCATGTCGTAATGTATACCCAATCTTGAAGCTTCATATACAACCCCTTATCAGCAGCATGTACCCATGACTTTCTGCGTTTACGTTAAACCGTCATCCGACCTTGAACATCCGGAAACTGGTGTTCCTAAGCATCCCTATGTATATCGTGGTGTTGATGCTGCTTACAAGTTTATGGAATACCTGACATCCCTTGCAAAGCAAATTAATAATATATACAAATCTGCCATGCTTCTGAAACCTACAGATCAACCGCAAATGGATTTCAGCTCCTCCACAGTATACTACTTGTGTGGCAAAACCTTTACTGAAGAGAGCTACTAAGTACGTGACCATGATCACATCATTGGTGAATATCGTCGAAGTCTACACACTGAATGTAATTTAGTCTGCAAAACACCTAAATATATTCCAGTCTACATGCACAACCTCAGTGGGTATGACTCACACTTCATTGTTAAGGAGCTGGGATGCATAAGTGAGCGGGTGGAGGTAATTCCTAGCTCTGAAGAAAAGCTATATGTCATTCTCCAAGTATGGAGGATATATAAAGCTTCGGTTTGTGGATAGCTTTGGGTGTCTCAGTACAAGCTTGAATAAGCTGGTGAAAAATGAAACATCGTACTCTGAAACACTGAAATACTTCGAAGAAGACAAAACGAAGTTGATGACGCGTAAAGGAGTATTTCCTGATGATTACATCACTTCATGGAATGTTTGAACGCAAGCTGCCTGCCTCCTGAGGACTCTCTCTACAATAGATTAAATGAAGAAGAAATTAGTGATGCCGACTATAATCATTCTAGGAATATATGGGAGCTATTTAATGTAAGAAACCTGGGTGAGTACAACGGATTCTACTTAACCTCTGATGTACTTCTTATACCTGATGTCTTGAGACATTTAGAGATCAAACCCTCAAAACACATAAAGTTGACCCTGCTCATTATTTTACCTCTCCAGGGCTTACATGGGACGCCATGTTGCTGTATACTGGAATTTTTACAGAATTATGACCAATTACTCATAGTGGAATCCGGCATAAGAGGATGTTTATGTCACGTTTCCCACCCGTATGCCGAAGCAAACAACGCCTACATGGAGAAGTATGATCCGTCGAGACAAACCCAATTTATTAAATATGAGGACGCCAATAACCAATATGGTTGGGCCATGTGCCACGCCCTCACTTATGGTGGATTTGAGTGGGTGTCATCTGAAAAATCGATCTAGAAAGACTGCAAGAAGAAGATCCTCATGGATATATATTAGAAGCCGACATCGAATATCCTACAGAACTTCACGAACCACACAACGACCTGCCTTTCCTGCCTGAGTGTATGAAGCCTAAGGACTCGAGTACAAAGAAACTGATACTCCATCTTGAACCTCGAAATAAGTATGTGGTGCATTACATGCATTTGAAACAAGCACTTAATCATCGGCTACAGCTAATAAAAATTCATCGTGTGCTGCAATTCCGCCAGTCACAGTGGAATTTAACAATAGGCTGCGATAACAGGCTGCAAATGACTTCGAGAAGGATCTCTACCAACTGTTTAACAACGCCATGTTTGGAAAAAGCACGGAGAACCTGCTTAATCGAGTGGACATACGACTGGTGACAAAAGAGAAGACTTAGGAAAAGTTAGCTGCCAGGCCTACGTTTATCGATGGAACAATATATGCTACCAAACTAGTTGCTGTGCATATGACCTCCCTACAGATTGTGTTCAACTAGCGTATATACATTGGAATGAGTGTGTTGGACATATCCAAGACATTAATGTACCACTATTATTATGATGTGTTGTTACCGTATTGTGAAGCTGAAAACCTGAAGCTTATGTATATGGACACTGATTCGTTCATTCATCGAGTGAGAATTGAAGATGTGTACCAGAACAAGCTACGTTTTCTCCAACACTTAGATAAGGCTGTTTATCTACAAGCCATAAATGCAATTCAGCTCTAAAGAAGAAGGTGCTTGGGAAATTTAAAGATGAGGCTAATGGTAAAATCATCCAGCGCTTTGTCGGACTGCGACCTAAGATGTATACACTGGATATCCACGGCTCAATGATAAAAAAGATTAAAGGCATAAAACGTAGTGCTATTAAGCAGTGCATTACATTTGACCGATATATAGACTGTCTTAAAACCAGAGAAATAATAAGAGTGCCCATGAATCTGATCCTCTCGCGACAACATGCTCTTGCCACAGTGGAAATGAATAAAGTCACATTGACTCTTTTTGATGATAAAAGAGTTATTGCTGAGGATGGAACAACGACATATGCGTATGGATATTACAGTATTACAAATAGTGCATAATGGAATGTAAGCCGAATATGAAGATTTTCTCCACGAGTCTACAATCTTAAAAAAAATGAAGTTTTTCCGTGTGCTGTGTATGCAGCTAGCAGACGCCTGATGAGGAAAGAAGAATAATAAAAAGATGGAATGGAAGGTGTTGACCCTGCCATTAGGAGCATTCCTAGTGCTAGTCTTAAGCCTAGATAAGGGGAAGAGGCACCTACAACGAGCTAAAATGAAGGTATGTTGACGTAAAACTTTCAATTAAGACTCTCAAATAATAAAACCTGAATAAAACATCGCAATTTTACTAAAAGAAAGTCGAGGTTATCTCTGGTTACGTGGCGGTGTTACATCTTGTTACGTTTCTAGTTACGTCATATCGCAGGGTAGAGCGCTGTATGATACAAGCAGGCCAGACCGCCATTTTGATTCCCTTAGTCAAGGCGCCAGTTTAAATAGGAGAGATTCTCGGCCAGGAAAAGATATGTGTATGCACGTTTAAGTTAGCGAGACATACACTTTTCATTTCACTTATACAAAATATCTTTAATATACAAAAGAATTATAAGAATTACTTTTTCTAAGGTTGTACAAAACAGATACTGTAAAGTAAAAATATAACACTGCAACCATGGTGCTGATGCGTACCTAATGTCCTTGTTTTGGTTAATTTGACGTAAGTCGAAAACTACAGGAAATATTTCAAATCCGATTACAGATTCTGTAAGCTAGTTAAAATTTACGCATTTCTTACACTGCATGTCTAGACCTATCTATCATAGATTAGAAGTAACAGCCGTGTTAATCTGACATTAATTGATGCCCACGTCAATTTATTAGGGTTACAATAAATGCAAAAAGGAAGTAGCTTCGGATTCTTAAACGTCTTTAATTACTGATTATTTTAATAATAATAATAATAATAATAATAATAATAATAATAATACTTTTGCATGTGCTGCATTACCTTTAATCACCTAAATAAGACATAAACTGCATCAAACGTTATCTAAGTATTTTTGTATCAAATAAGGATTCCTAACAACCAAATTTTCAATTTATTCTTGAAAGCACTGTTAGTATTTAACATCCTTGTATTATTATGTAATTTATTATAAAACTTAATTATCACTTATACATGGCTATTCATATTTCTTTGTGATCTAAATTTTGAAACAGCAAGTGTATTGCAGCTTCTAGCTACATAAGGGTGTGTATCTGTAAAACAAAATCTGATATGTTACATTGACATGACTTTTTCTATCACTTATTAGTGGGTATACAAATTGTTCTTCCGCAAGCTTATTCTCCTATGTACTTCATTTTAATTAAGGTTACCCTATCCTGAAATAGCTACATGATACATTTCATTAAAGATACAAAGGGAATAGCAATAGTCAAACGTTTGAGAACTGGACGCTATACACTGGCCTTAAAATTCCACAATCTTTCCATGACATCGCTAGAAACAACTGAAAATGGGCAGGACTTAAAAGATGGCTAATTATTGAACAATTAGAACCATTAATGACAAATAACTTGGAATAGCTGATGCCACAAAAGGTTATTTGTAATAAATTGTGTGTTTTAAAGAGATGTGTACTTTTTGTGTAGTGCATTTTCGTCTATCACTTAACATTTACCAGTTATACATTATACAAAATTCCTTCGTAATGAAGAGTACTTCACAGGCTATTCCCAAAAAATTCAAGATATAGATTTTATTTGTTATTAAAATATGGCATTTTAATCAAATTCGTTACAGCCATTATTAAAAAATAAAAAAATTTGAAAAATATTCCACGTGAAGAAAAGTTTTGGGTGGGCTTTTTCTTAAAAACCTTCGTGCCGCATCTTTGGAAGGTGCTGAACCTAAATATCAAGTTTGGTATTTATCGACTTTTAGTTTTTGAGTTATGCTGCTCACATAAACACATATATGCGCACGGAACCTTTTCCTAAAAATGATTTTTTGGGTGGGGTGGTTCAGGGGGGCTTCAGAACATATGTCCAGTGAAATCTTGACATCATATTTTTGGGTGGAATACAATACTTCCCCTATTTATCTACTATATATAGTACAGGAAATAATAACATGAAAGATATAGATGCTAACACAAAGATAGGTGCGTGAATAGAAACATTTGTAAAAAATTGTCTCACAGTATTGATGTGAATCATAATCCTATGATACAACTATAGGTATTTCTGCAGTATGAAGAACTTCTGGGACTGACTCCTCATAATAAAATAATGCAGACATTGTGGAAAATATCTATATAAGAGTTTAATAAAGCATCCAGAGAAAAATAATTTTTAAATCTTCTTAATAGAAAATTGTATTGATGCAACCCCTGCTGTTTTGACTTACCACGTGTTAAAGATCATCCCAAGATTTGCCTAATCACGTGCAAACTAGACATTATGTAAAAAGCTAAAATAAATTAAATGTTTCTGATATACACAGACATGTATGGAACATTAAGTATAGGTTTTTTGTAGGTATATATTTTAAGATGTTTGACTTATAAGAAAAATACATTTCTATCAATTAAATATGGATGTTCATAATTAATGAACTAGGAACAGCATTTGTTTGCAAATATACACATAATCACTTTTAAGCTTTGTTTATTCTTTAATTATATTTTGAGGATTCAGAATTATAACACACCAATTCCATAATCTTAAGCTATCTATGTGCATACATGGGAAAAACAAATCTGTAATGCTTAAACAATAAGTTGCAATAATATTAAGAGTGAACAGTATCCTACCTTAAGTATTTACTTCTAAAATGCAGCAGCCCCAAGTTCACACACACATCTGCAAAACAGGTTTTATGCACTCTGTCCGCTTTAACTATGAACCCTCTAATTAATTATTCTTCTGACATACCTTTATTTATGTTTAGCATTAAATGTAAATGTAAAGGAAAAATATTAAATAATGGAATGAAATCAATATTTGGAATACTAATGCAGTAGTTATATGGCAAAATGGGATATTTTTTGCCTTCTGTCAATACTTTTTGTACCTTATAAGCTATACCTGCCAGCAGATAGTAGCAATGGTGCACATGCTTACAGCAATAATTATGATATATACCATAAAGTACAAGGAAAGTTTAACATAAACAAGCACATATAAATGTGTAAATAAATACTTTTAGCAAATACTCTTTTAATCTAAATATAAGTAATAGTGCAACAGATTTGGCCTTATATTGATGTTAATGAAACATCTAAAACCTGAAATTAAATGAAAAATCCAAGTACATAAAATTTAAACACCATTTTTGCAATATTGATCTATCACTAATGAACATGGTATGAACATATGAAGCAAATGAACATCAAGTTATTGGCAAAATCTAATTTTAAATTTTTTGAAAAGTAATAACTTTTAAATGCTTCATACAATATTGCTATATAATCAAAATGTAACAAAATACTAAGTTTTTCTTTGTTTCTTATTCTGTGTTCTGTTAACATACATTGAGAATAATTTTCTTTTCGTCCAAAAAATTGCACAGTCCTAAACCACGCACTTTGGTATAATGTGTTAGCAACTTCTCGAGGACACCACAGCAAATTGCACCTCTCTCTGTTATTATGGTCAAGAACATTTAGTTCCTCTGTGATCTGTGTGCAACTCGTTTTTGGCAGGTCTGTACAAGCTACTGCCCTATATTTGATGTTTTTCATATCAGAGAAATGTATCACTATCAGAACAGTAATTTTTTTTTTACACAAGGGGTGATAATTGTGAAATTGAAATTAGTTTCAGTGCTCTTTTTGTTGCTACAGTTGAAGGATTTGATCCTGCTCTCTTTCGTACCTGAGCAAAAATATTCTCCAAAGCATCTTGAGTGAATCTGCTTCCCATTATATATCAGTAATTCTTACTGAATAGGAGTTTTGCCAACTGTATGAAAGATAATGTGCTCATAATTGAGCCTGTATTTAATGGTTTCCAGGCACCAGACCCTATCTGAGTTTCTTGGATAATATCTACAAACCCTTCTAGAAACTGTACCTTCCTTTTAAAGTTTTTCTTTGAAATTAATTTCATGGTGGTTCTAGGCATTAGCAAACAAAACCATTCATTCAAAAATCTAATGAACCATGCTGTGGTAAGTGCTGCTGGAGGCAAAAGCTTTAAACTTACAGCTGCTTCTAAGGCACTGGCAGTTTTTAAAGACAAATATCTCAAAGCAAGGCCAACATTCATTTTTTGAAAATGAGATGCATTTATAGAGGCTTTTGAGAGATGATGGAGAGATCGTAGTCCATTTTCCTTAGATAACTCTAGATCCCAGAGTTTTGAAATATATTTGGAAGAAACTATAGTGGAAGATAACACTTCCTTATCTGCAATATTCTGTGGAATAACAATGTCAGAATTCCGCATGGCTGACTGCCAGTTTTTTACCAAGTGAGGAACATCAGCTAAAACACATATGACCATGTTGTTTTGTTGAAAAGTTACTTTTCTTTCTGAGCATGTGACACAAATTCCTAATGCATACCACAGTCTTTTGTTTATACCTCCCATGTCTGAGACAACAGCACATACATGTAACCCTATATTTGTTGCCATATTAATAAGCTTAAGAACTAAAGTTTTGGTTTCATTTCCTGCTATACTGGGTCTAGTAATGTAAGCTGCCACTATTTACTTCCACTTTGTAGTCACACTTCTAAGAATAACCACTATGAGATGATTATCTGTTATAGAAATGGTTCCCAAAGTAACTGCTCCAATAAATGTTTTATCAGGATTATCATATGCAATACTTCCAGATATTTCCATCTCATCAGTCATAAGAACACAGTCCCTTTCAAAATCTGGCATAACATCTACTTTTGTTTTCAACAAAGAAAAAATGAAATTAAAAATTCCAAATGTAATTTGAAACCTCTGATATGATTATTCAGGGTACTATAAGAAGGTGCAGGGTAACCAGATTTCCAAAGAAAATTATAACCTTCCTTGCCCAAAACAAATCTTAACTTCAGACCTTTTATGATCCCATCTTCTGACCAATATTGCGTTGTGCTATGCTCTAGCCTACTAATTTGTTCAGAAGTTACGAAATTAGTTAATGCTTCGTTTGTTTCTGCTATTTGCTCTTCCAGTCTCTTATTCTTATTTTCAAAAAATGCAACTCTGTTTTACAGGTCTTGGATCATAACCTCTGGAGTTTTCTCCTGCCTTGTAGCTCCCACTGATACTATCTCTTCAGAAGTGATTGACAAGTGGGTATCAATGCAAGTATTTTGCACATAGGAGATAAAATATCATTTAGTGTCCTTTCATAACATTCTCACTTTATTGTGTAAATATAATTAACCTATATATGATATTACTATGCAAATTTAATGCTTTAATGTTTTAATGTACAGAATGTACCATATGTTGTATCCATAATTCAATTCAATTAATTTTACATAAATATTGATTTGTGTATGTACTAGCTTTTATCTTGGTAAAGCCAACTGCAATGCAAAAGGTATTTATGATAGGATTAAGATTTTTACAAGTAAGTGATGTTTAAATGGATAATCCTATCTCAAAGTGATGATAAAAATAATTTTGTAATTGGATTTTAATTAATTTGATCCTCTTTCAAAAGCTGATTTATCTTTGTATATGGATAAAGCTCTATTAATGATTCTAACCGTAAATTTGTGATGAATTTGCGATTACCTAGTTCTGAATTTAATATGACTGCTTATGGTTAGATTATTTCATATACATTTCATTTTACAGACTATTTAGTGGTCTAGCCTCCTATTTTAGAAAATTAAAGAAATAACCATATCAAAACTATTTTAAATGATTAAACCAGGAAGAAATTCCTGTGATATTTACATTCATTACCTTAAACAAATTCTTTAAAATATAATAAAGATTGATATCTATAGGCCTACTTATATCTCTTTTGTAAATGCTTTCTCTCTGGACTGCAATTCTAGGTGGTGGATTAGACACATTAAAAATTGTTGGTATGGCATTAGGCTTGAGTTTCCTTTTTCCATCAGCACGATTTTGTTCAAATCGGTTTTCTTGGAAATGCACCTGTGAAAATATTTGTGTAAAATAATTTTTTATGCATTAATAATAAGGTCTATAAAAGTTTAACGGTAATTTATAAAGTAAATATTAGGCGACTTCATATTAGAAGTGACAAAAAAAATTGTACAATTGTGGAGTTTTGATCTCGCACCCTAATATTCAGCAGGCACATAACTAACCAACTGGGCTAATCCTTCACTTATTAATGTGTCGCTTTAAAAGTAACTTAAGGATCTCCGCCTTTTTTTATTTATTTACTTTTTTATTTTATTTTTTTTTTGGGTGGGGAACAGGAACAAAGGTCTGAGGAAAAACAAGAATATGTATATAGGTATTAGAAAGAAAAAAGGTAGAAGAATAGAAGGATTTGATGCTGTTGTGGCGCTATTTATTGGGGGCATAATGGTGATTATGGTGGCTGGTACCGCCAAAGCAAACCCGCTGATTGTGGGTGAATTCGTTGATGACGCAGAGTTCTCCGCTGTGGAGGTCAGGTATCCGACATGGCCGAATCCCTGACAGGGACCTGTGAACTGAGGTGACATAACATGAAGGCTCCATGCCCGGGCCTGTTACCTCCGGGCATTCGGTGTATGAGTGTGGTAGTACGGTGGATGTTGTGTAGGCGTCTTGTGGTCGAGGATCCTAATCACTCTGTCGGCGTGATCTTCAATCTTGTCGTATATCCACTGGTTACCCAGTTGGACAGTGCGTTTGATGGTTGTGTCCAGTTCGTCAGTGTCCTTCTCGTGCTTTGCAATGATTTCGCCAGTGATGGAGGTGAGTTTCTTAGTGAACTGCTCTTCTAGTGCAGTGAGGCGTGTGGAGATGTTCAGCAACTGGGCGTGAAGGTCTTGAATTGCTTCAAGGATGCTGTTGGTGGTTTCCGTGCTCTGCTCAACTAGCGCGTTGGTTTTCGCCAACTGGTGCTCTAGCTGAGAGGTGTCGATCTGCGTTGGTGGATTGTTGGTCTGCGGTGGTGAAATTTGTTCTGCGGTGTCCTGAAGTTGGTGGTGGTAGGCGTTTCTCTACGTGGGTAGAGTGTGCAGACGGCCTGGCCGGTGAAGTGACCCCACAGGAGGCGCAGAAGCGGCGGCGATGTGACAGGACGTGTGCCATGCAGTCTGCGGTGAATGTCCCATTACCACTGTAGTGGCAGCGGTGAGTGGCGTCACATGACGCCTCGGTATGCCCGTAAAGGCAGCAGCGGCGGCATGGAGTTGGTCACACACTGCGGCTGGCCTCGAGCGACAGGGTTTGCCCTAATAAGGGAGTCCTGTGCCCAGGGCCGCCGAGTATTCGTCCTCGTTCATAAAGGTTAGTCGGACCAGCAGTGTCGGACCTCTGTCGTTTCGAATTCTAGTCGCCTTGGCCGCAGCCGCCCAAAGGTGGAGCGGCGGTGAGCAAGAGCGTGTCAGGGAGCTGACGGTGCACTCCCCGGACAACAGCGGAGTAGCGTGCAGGCACGCTGTTCAGTGGCGTGTGACTGGCTGCGCTGGCTGGAGGGATGGCGCTTCGATTGGCGGCGGCGGTGGAGAGGCTGGAAGCTGTTCTTCGTCGGTGGCGGCGCTGGTGGTGGCTTCTTCACGAGGAAGCTTGGAGGCTGCGACTGTCTTCTTCCGACCCATCTTGACTCGACGAGAGCTCGAAGCGAAGTCCGCCGTCATTGGCTTCGGCCTTTAAATGCTAATGATAAGTAGTTAGGTCGTAATGGCTATTGAATGAGAGTATTAGAGACATTTTATTTCTCCAAAACATTAATTATTCATTTGTACTTACGTTACACACATAATTATTTGTTGTAGGTGTCCAATCCTTGCGCCTGGAATTTACAAGCCATTTCTTTCTTCTTTCGTTAGCAGCAGGAAAACAATAGAACTTATATAACCCATGCCTACTGTTCTTTGTACAATTTGGAGCCGCACAACCAACCATTGCATAAATTAAGGTGTTAAAAATTAAAGGATATTCCACACGAGAGATCTTCTGCCCCGTAAGAATCATACAGCTTGAGATTCACAATGGCGGATTGGTCTGCTCGTATGATACCTTGCTTTATCGCAGGGTATCACGTCATGTTACATGGTTATGATACTGGTTATATGGTTACTACGTGTTGTTACATTTACTGGTTACGTTGTTACATTTAATGATTACGTTATTACATTTACTGTTACATTTACTGGTTACGTAGTGTGACATCTTGTTACGTGACTATGTTACGCTGTGTTACATATTGTCACGTGGTTATGATACGTGGTGTTACGTCTTGTTAGGTGGCTATGTTACGTCTTGACACGTAGTTACGTGCTGATGTTACGTAGTGTGACGTCTTGTCATGCGGTTATGTTACGTTGTGTTACGTCTTGTTACGTGGTTACGTTTCTTGGTTACGTTACGTCTTGTTACGTGGTTATGTTAGATGATGATAGGATTGAATAGACAATGAGAAGTCAAGGTAGGGTTAGGTTAGGGCATTCGGTTTGGGTTTAGTTTAGAATACTTCTATACACCTTCACTGTAAACCAATATGCAGTTTATCCCTCTCCGTCTCGCGCACTAACTGTTTAACATACAACAAGTTTGTAAAATTTAGAAAAAGTACATAAAAGTGTTGTAACGTTGGATAAGAAATGTTTATAGCCTAATTACTCTCTATATTACCGTGAATACCTGTGACGCTTCCTCAATTGCCCGTTAAAATTACTTAAATACCCTACATTCTACCCGAATCATATGAAAATTACATTAAATAGCTCTGGTACGAATCGCTGCTCTGAATTGCCATGAACACTTGTGATGTTAACCGGTTTACCCTACATATACACTTATTTGCATTAATCAATCAAGATACATGCGGTGGGGATACTTCAATCGAGGGCTTGCGTCCAGCTTTTAGAGGCACGATGCCAGGACGTTAGCAGCATAAATCCTTGATTATTTTTTCAATAATGTTAGACAATGTTATGCATGGACGGACATTACCTAATTGATTGACACAGATATTTTGGAACTTTAGTGCTGGGGGACTTCACCCTCAGTAGCGAGAAAATACCGCCAAAGGGTGTCAAAACATTTGTAAAGTGTAATTGGTGGTGTCTTTGCAGCCTAAACCTCTTCCTCCTTTAACTCTGCCTAGCCTAGCATATCTCCTTGGTTTCCTACCTCACCTGTATAAACCTACATTCCTCCCTTCTTCAGCATCTGTCTAGTTTATCATCTCTCCCCGTTTCCCATATATTCCCCATATAAACGCATTTTCTACTCCTCAATCTCTGCCTGGATTAGCACCTCTCCTCGTAAGCCCTACCTCTCCCATATAAAGCGCATTGGCCTCCTTCAACTCTCTCCTAGCATAAGATCTCTCTCCGTTTTCCATATCTCCCCCCACACAAACGTATATCCAACTCCTTAAGTTCTGACTAACTAACTACCTCTCCTCGTATTCCGTACCTCTAACACACAAAGGGCGTTCCCTCCATCAGCCCCTTCTCTATCTCGGAACACTCCTCGTTTTCCCTATCTCGCCCATATAAACGCATTTTCCTCCTTGAAGGTTCTCTCATCCTAGAATCTGCCCTCGTCTCTCCATATAAACGTATACTCTACTATTCAAACCCTTCTAGCCTAATACCTCTCCCATATAAACGTCATATTCTATCCTTCAATCCCTGTCTAGTCTAGTACCTCCCCTCGTATTCCTTATCTCTCTCGTATAAGCCCATATTCCCCCTCCTTCAGCGCCTGTCTAGCTTACCATCTGTCCACGTTTTTCCTATCTTACCCATATAAAGGCATATTCCACACCTCAAACTCTGTCTAGTCTAGCACATCTCCTCGCATTCCCTACCTTCACATATAAAGCATATCCCCATTGCTTCAACCCCTGCCTAGCCCAGCATCGATCCTCGTAGTCCCTATCTTCCCCATATAAACGCATTTTCCTCCTTGAGCCGTCGCATCTACCCTCGTTTCCATATCCTTTCCAATATAAACAAAAAACTGTGCTCAGATTTCCTATAATATCCTACTGGTGTAAATTCCACAACGGAGAAAATGGCAACGGAAATGAAATCCAGAATGGATAGGCTGAAGAGAAGTAAACAACGAAATGGATAAAACGAAATCCGAAAGCGAGTTTGATATTGACACTGTAAAATCTAAGGTAACTGCAACGGTGAAGGTCTTGAAAGACGTTTCAAGGGAGTTAAAACAAATTAATGTAGCAGAACAGCGTCTAAATCAGCAACAATGAGTGTTAGACCAACAAACGAAGGAAATCAAGACGATGAAAGAAGCCGAGTGAAAGACCATCTGGACCAGTAGACAAAGGTAAGCAAGAAGATGGTGGACGTCGTAGTGGAGGAGATGCGCCGCGACCTGAAACAAAGATCCTTGTCGAAGTTTTAGAGGTACCTTCTACTGCAAAAACGCGAAACCTCCGAAACTTGACAACACTTCGTTATATGCGGTGTTTAAGCGGCAGTTTTAGACCATTGCAACCCACAATGGATGGACGTCGGAGGAGCGGGCCACACAGATTTTGGCGACTCTGCAGAGGCAAAGAGGCGAACGCCCTTCGCAGCTTCCCGCCGCATGCTCGGCCGACGACTTGGATAAGAGTTGTACTGTTAGAGGAGTACAATGCCTGGCTGCCTCTTACCGGCTCCAGCTGAAGGCAATGATGCAACAAATGGTTGAAACCATGCAAGAATTCGCCATCGAGGCTGAGCCGCTGACACACGCCTCGGATGGATTTGCAAGTAGATTTTTTGTTTTATTTCCGGAGAGCCAAACTACGCGTTTATCAGGGGATAAGAGTTCGGGTGCTGAAACAACATCCCCTCCTGGCGGAATACCGTAACGTCAACGACGCACTTGTTGCTGCTCGCCGCATTAAAGCGGCAAAGGTTACGCCCGGAAGAGCCACCCCGGTGCCAGGTATAGCTTTGACAGTTGCGAATGACAACCTAACCGTCGCATGTCGTAGAACTGGGAGTGGGGGAGGCAGCAGACCTACGTGCTGAAATTTCAGATGTGTGAAACCTTTTTCTTACGTAACATTTTATAATGTAAAAGTGGTTATATACTATATTGAATGCCAGGAAATAACTAACTAAAGACATAAGTGTAAGAAACGTACAAAATAATGACAGGAATTTGTAAAAATACGCTAAAAGTACAAATCATCCTCCAATAAAAAAATAACTTAATAAATATCAGTTTCCCTAATCTGCGACTCATGATAAGGATCTATGTGCACCTTAGCAGTACCTATGGTGCAACAACTGAAAGACGACATGTAATCAGAATTCGGGCCCTGCTCATAATTATTATATGTTCGTTGCTAAAGTTCCATTTTCGATCCTGTTGAAGGCATATAAACAAGAAAACATGCAGATAGTTACATATAAATATTGTTTGCTATATAGCCTGTCTTTATTAAATCCTCAAAATATATCAAAGGTGCATACTAGCGTCAAACAAGAAAAGCAAAACCCAAAACGTAAAAACACTGGACCTGAAACGTCCTTTTTTCTAATAGAGTTGTGCTTTTGTTATAAATATGATTCCATTGGTCCAGCACCTTAACGATAGAAATGGCTCAGTGTCAGTGTTAGGGTGTACAAGTTCAGAGAAGTACCTAAAGAGACGGTTCCAGCTCAGTGATCGACATGAATTTTTAAGCGAAAACTAAGAGGTGAAGAGGCGCAAAAGTGGAGCAGATGTAACTGCTCCGCGTAGTCGCAGCAAGCCATCGCCAACCAACCAGCTAACAACGCTGTACGTGCCACCACGCAGCAACCAGCTACAGCAGAACCATCGCAGAACTCTACACATTCTCCGCGGTGCTATGTCCTCTTATGAAGAATTCCATGGGACTTTTCGCGCGGTTTGTCTCCGCCGCTGCGCAGCAATGGTGTCCGTCATTCAGGAAGCCAACAGAATATTCTGCCCCTGGAGCCCTACGCCGCGAGTAAGGATGAAGCTACTTAATTCGGCAGACTTTGAGGCCGCCTTGGGGATAGGGTCGCCCTTTTTATACAAACTATTGTTCACTGAGGTCTGTCGACATAAGAACCACCGGCCCTGTCGACACTGCTGGCCTTTGGAAATAGCAAATAATCCCGCAGACGGACGTTAAAATGCCACAACTTTGGCAATTCATCCATCACCACTGAGTGCAGACAGCAGCATCTTCGCCACGGCCTCTACTGTGCCACCTGGGGTGGGAATACCCACGATACAGTTCAGGGACAGTGCTCGATATATCCCCGTCGACCAGCATCTACGTCTCCGCAGGATATTCAGGACCTAAGCCACACTCAAGGTTCAGACCCCAGGTTCAGACCCTGAGTCACCACTCGAAGCAGTCTACAACGGCAACAACGAATACAGTAACCCCATAGCCACCTCATTGGAGAGAACCCAAGATTTCCGCAGTGAGCTCCAGGTGATCTCCAACCGACTCTCAATGTTGGAAGAAGCACTGTCTTCCCTTCAAGATAGCTATTTATTCCTCAGAGTAGACTAAGAATCAGAACATGACATCATCGAACAGAATTTCAGCTTCATCAAACGCAGCAGAGAAACACTACACTGACCGGACCCACCTCCCTGCCGTAGGCGGGCCCTTCACTACCTGAGTCATCACCAGCTCCGACAAATTCTATTACAGTACAACACAGCACAACCAACCAATAACTATCATTCGAACTTCCTCCAAAAGCATAACTCATCTTACAGAAATGCAGAGAAATCAACCGACGCCGGCGTCAGCTTGAGTAAAGCATTTTCACCTTCTAGCCCTTAGGCTACAGTCAGTAACATCTTCATGCATGCAGCCTCATACCTATCTTCCACACACTCCTTGTAAATGGCATGCAGCCTCGTATATTTCATATGAATGGCGGAGGTGGTCATTGAGATATTGAGCCGCTTCTTTAACCATACATCGTTTCAGTTGCCCCCCAAATTGTTCCTCATTCTCCCTCTTTGCTCTCCAAACCCTTCTCCGCTAGCCTCTAGTTCCCGAGGTCGCGGGTTCAAACCCGGCGAGGACGATGGATTTTTTCGGGCGTAAAAATCCTTAGAATGGTTTCTTTCGGAAGGGAAGTAAAGCCGGTGGTCCCGTGTCGTAGATTTACGGCACTTAAAAGAACCTCAAGCCTTACAAAGAGGCCTCTGAGAAAACTTTCCGGTTTTTCACGCTCAATATAGAATGCGACGCTAAAAACCACAGAAGTTAAAGAGCGTCTATAAATAAAACTCATTTTAATTTAAACCTCTCCCAGTGAAATCATCCAACTTTTCTCTTCACCAACAGGTCTTCTGTCTCCCCCTCTCCACTGCCATCGTATACGACTGCGCGTCTGCACCAGTCGATTGGACTGTACCTGCAGCCGGTCGCAACTGTGTATCCACGAGCCTTTTTATAAGCTCCAGGACTCCAGTAGCTCGAGTTTGAGATACTGCACGAATAACCATGGAAGGAGCCGATTTCGGAATGGCGAAGATGAAGCAAAGAAGACGCTCTGCAGCTTCACCGGTGACAGCAAGAACCTTTACGTCGAACGTTGTCCCGGCTAAAGCGACTATTTCTGACCCTACCGTCACCTGTACAAGCGCGATTAGTGCTACCTCTACAAGCGCCACTAGTGCGACATTTACATAGGAGCGATCGCTGCCGCTGCAGGCACAGCGCCCGGGTAATACCTCGCCTTCCGCCGGCAGCAGACACGGCGATCAGTCAGCCATCTGGAAGCACTCGGAGCTTTTGCCGTTACAGCCAACCGCACATTTGCTACAGACGTTCCTCCAGATGTCACAACCAGCCGGCACGGCTGATTAGCATAGTTGCCGTTGATGTACATAGCAAGTGCCGCTACAAGTCCTTCTGGAGAAGGTCTAATGCTGCTGGCCGTCTCAGGTCTCGACAGCCAAATTCTCAAACCACTGCACACCTACTCTATTGGTGCGCCTTATATTTATACATAGGGAACAATACACCACTGCTTTAAACACGGGCATGCACGTTTTGGGTATGCCTTTCAGATCGACGCCAGCCGAAGAACTTGGACTTCACCTTCCCGCCGATGCTGCTGTGTGAGCACTCGGAGGAACGCTGTAACGCATCACCACAGTGCCATTACTATGGGGCACCTACACTGACGTTCGCCTGCAAACAGCGCCATCTCAAGCGCCGGAGGAGATTGTGACCACCTGTTACAGGTCGGATCACTACACCGGACAGGCATGTCGCCCGCTTTATCCTCGGCTATCCGGGACGCCATCAAATGAGCATCGACCTCCGACGCAAAATTTGTTACAATCACAGGTACACCTGCTCATCGTCCAAAACAAGGTTGTTTTATCATCACAGGTTGAACTAGACAACGGTGTCTTTTGGATTTGTCGACTTCCACAAGTCAGCCTATAAGACTGACCAACGCTTTGTGTCTTCATTGTTCAACAAAATCTCTTTTCTGATCAAGTTGCAATATTCTTTCCAATACCAAGATCCTCTCGTAGATCTTCTCTGGTTATAGAAAGAGTAAGTCCCTTTTTTCCAGGAATGGATAATCCAAGAGCATATGCGAGGCAGTTTCCTCATCCTCCTTACACATTGTACAGTTGGGTTTATCCTTGTAGAATACTAATTTGCGTGTATGTTTCCTGAGTTGACCACATTCAGTATTTAATGCAACCACTTTCCTTATTGCTATGCTATTAAATTTCAAGAGAGATGAGGAAAGAGTGTTGCATGGACCTAAGACCATGTTAATGGTTTGTCTTTGTCCAGGATAGGTTTGCCACCTGAGTTGATGTTTTCTTTTTGCTAATCTATGCTTTTACCGTGGCTTTGGCAGTATGTGTACTGAATCCATCAACGAATTCAGGGCCAATATAGGGTATCTCAGTACTGTTTTAGCCAACTAATAAGCCTTTTCATTTTGTAGATGGTATGATGCTACGGCTCCCACCGCATTTCGAGCGTATTGCGAGATGACAGTGAAATCAGGACCTTTAGACATTCCCATGACAGATCTTATTTTACGTGGTCTGAGGAGAGTGCTTTTAAAGCACTTTGTCTATCTGTGAGGATGAGAGTCTATTTATCTTGGTAACCTTTCTCAAGTCCTCTCACAATACAGTTGAGGGTAGCAAATACTTCTCCTGAAAAGCTTTGCAGTATTTCCCAAGGGTTATATGTACTAATATTTATTCTCCGGAGATACCCAATATGTGCCTGCTTCCGATTGTGTCCCTATGCGGGATACGTCTGTGAACCACACAAGTTGGTCACATTTTTTAGCAGGCGTAATTCCTGCGTTCAGTCCTTTGTATACCCGACAGTTGCCTGGAATGGAGGAATAGAACACCATTGAGCATGGGTTAAGATAGATTGCGTACACAACATTGGAATATCCAGGATGATTTGACTAGATATGTGTCCAGTTGTTGAAGAGTCACCCTCCAGTTCCCTGTGCGCAATTAATGCTGGACAGTAACCCTAGTAGCTTCCGCCTGTAAATTAATTTCCGTGGGATAGCGTCCTAGAAGCATCTCCAGTGCGTTGGTTGAAGTACAACTGAAGGCCCTTCTAATACAAAAGCATGCTAATCTCCGTAGTTCATTAAATTTACGTGCTACAGTGGTTTGTAGTGTTTTTCGGCACAAGACAATGGCGCCCTAAGATACATGGGGTCTAGCCAATGCAACATATAGCCACGATGATGCGTAGCTTTATGTCCCAGATTGTTCCAATAGTGCGTTTGATGGTTTCAGGCGACCATCTAGTTCTACGGAGAGTATTATTAATGTGATCGTTGCAAACCTAGCTCTAAGAAGAGTATTATCAATGTGATCGTTCCAGGCCAGTTTTTTATCCAGTACAAGGCCTCGATATAAACTGACTGAACATTTTAGGACTTAATTGCCAGTTTCAGATTTCCGACGTCCCTTAAATTGCTCCTGTTGGTAAAAGGAATCACATTTTTCCTAGGATTGACAGATCCTCCTGCATACACTAGATTTGAATTTTCTCAGTCCATGATTCATCATGTACATGACCGTATTGGGAAACTCCCCAAAATTAATCAATGCTATGTCATTCGTATAGCCTTGAATGTAATATTTCTCCTGTGACATAGTTTGAGTAAATCTTCCACCTCGAAACTCCAAAACAGGGGAGGGAGCATCTCCATTTTGGGCAACCCCTCGTGACGATGATATCCTTCGTTTTCTCAAGGAGACTATGGGTAATTTTGCTGCTCCTGAGGTTGGAGTTTATCCAACTATAAAGAGTGCCATTGACTCCATACAGCTGTGTAGCCAAAACCACAGATTCATAGGAGTATTATCCAATTTACCCTGTCTGTCTAGGAAGGCCCTTAAAGCCATTTCCTTCCAAGTCATCCAGTCTGCTAACAAGGTAGTAAAGCGCTGTTACATACGACTTTGATGGCTGGTAGGTGTGTTGGATTCTATGGAGTGGGGTCTAACATTGCGATTAGTCTTTCCAAAACCTTAAAAGAAACGGTGCAAAACTGATTGGTCGATGGCCTAGCTTCGGTGTAATTATTACGCCCGCGTTTAGGAATTAAACAGCTCTGGTAGCTCTGCAACCAGAGCAATATAACTAAAAGCTATACTGGCCCGGAAGAGGTTACATTGGAGAATATAAAGCGAGTCAGGCATCCTTTACAGCAGTGCAGGAAGTATATCGTCTCCATTCGGCGATTTAAATGGCTTAAATTTATCAATTTACCATTTAACACTACCCATTGTGACTACTTGGTGTGCAAATTCCTAGTCCCTCTTCGTCTAGAGCTTTTGCAGTGGCCTATGAATTCGCAGGTCCAGTCATATATACATCAGGGGAAGTGTAGCTCGGCCTAGCACTTAAACCACCTGTAACTTGCATATTGTTCCTTCAGGATTCATTGAATTGTGGGCCAATTCCGTTTGTAGATTTGCTGCCTCGACAGGCTAGATATTTCATAACAGGGTGCTTGCTAGTAAGATAGTTTGGACTAACGTTTAATTTTATTATAATATGTTAGGGCTGTATGATAATCCCTTTACTTTCTAAATCTTTTTCCCCTGTTTAAGAAATGTTTTACTCTGCCTCTTCTATGTTCAAATTCTTTAGTCCACCATATCACTTCCTTATATTTCATCCGCGTTTCCATGAGGTGGTTGTAGTGACGGGTATCAAGTATAGACTCTTGAAATGAATAGATGATCTTACCAAAATTTTCCTATCAGTCTGGCCAATCGCACCTGAGAAATCCCGCATATCGAGTTCCCATCAGGTTCTCCTGGGATTCCTTTGGGAATTAGCTCTTCAAACCAAATTACCATTAAAATACATGCAGTTATGATCCGAAACTGTTGGTTTATCCAGTATCCTCCAATCGGTCATAGGAGATGAAATATACTCAGTATAAAAGGTAATATTAATTATTTCCTGCCTTATACGATCTGTAAAGGTAGGCTTGTTGTGGATATTTGGAATATATAGATTAATGGAGAACAGAAAATCTATGAGATACTCTCCTCTTTCGTTTATGTTTTTGCTGCCTCAGATTTCGTAATGAAATTTGGCGTCACAGCCGAATATGGTCTGTCCTCCCTCTGAGGGCAGTGTGTGAGCACCTGCTCTAGCTTCCTAGTGCGGGATTTCTATCGTGGTAGAGGAGCTAAACAGTACTCACTATCAGGCCTTTGTTCTCTCCTGCATTACAATCGATATTCCCATGTTGATATCACAAGAACAAAAGTCTAGAAACGGTAAGCATTAATTCATTGCGGACAAAAATACAACTCCTATTGCTGTTGCGCTTGGTGTAATGTATTATCCTACCTTGATATTCACCTAGTCCAGAAACTCGACCCTTGTAAACCCAGCGTTCTTGAATCGGGGCTAGGTCTGTTCCTTCTTCATTGAATATTTGGCAAAAGGCAGCCGAAGCCGCCTCCTTATGCTGGAAGTTGATCTGAAGGGCCCTTAGAGCTATCCCCATCTATATTCATTACTGTAATTCTTCCAAGGCCTAAAAAGACTAGGTTGCACATCTTTTATAGCCTTTGTATATCCTCGTCTCCGAAGCAGACGAGTGTGTATCCTAACGGGTCCGACTTGGAACTTCTTCTGGTCCTGAAGTATCCTTATGATTTTTAGTTTGATTTCTATGAGCATCCTTGGTATTTTAAAAACCTCTTAGGTGCTCGCAGTGTTTTCACTCTGACACCTATGACAAGTCTTGAGATATCCCATTCTGTCATTTGAGGGACCGTTATCATCACGAATTCTTTGGTAACGTTAGTTTTAATGGAGAGAATGAGAGCCCAACTTTCAATGGCAGGCTCCAGTAAATTGAGGAAGATTTCCATCTTCGTGTCTCTCAAATGCCTCTACGATTGCATTTTGGAGTTTTTTCGGTTTGTGCTCTGGGAGTGTCTGCAGTCAGAAAAATTGTCAGGGAACACTGCTGCTTTGAAACTGGTTAGTGCTCCTCTGTAAGTATCGTTGGTAGTTGTGGAAGGTTTTTCTTCTTTCAGATCCTTACTTCGTTTCTCTTAGCAATTTCAGCAGGTGAAGCAGTAGATCGCTCGGACCTGTTAAGGTTATCAGCTGTCTTGGGTATCTTACCGTTTTCTCCCTGGAACATTGATGTTTAAGATGTAGAAGCTTTCCTTTCCCATTTATTAGATCTCAGGCAATGCAGTCCTTCTTAAAGTTTGCTTTAAAAGCTCGTTTTCGTTATGGCACATAAGGTATTTTTGTTGGCTCTAAAGCCTATCAATTGTATCCAGGGCTTCCGCCAGCGCTGGAGCAGGAGTATTATGTTCTTGTTCATCAAATGAGGTTAAAAGTCCATCCTTGAAAGAGATAGCACCCAGTTCCAGGTCAGATATTTGCTCTGAGAGAGCTTTTTCATTCAGGATGGTGGCTGCTATTGCTGAGGGCTAACCAGTCTGGTCCTCAGAAGTATGTTGGTTTTTCTTGCTTACATCCATAAAAGTCCCACGAGAATCTTGGGATGTATAAAGTCCACCCGTGCAGAGCCCCGCAAACCTAAGTAAGGTTTATTCTCTGGAGGATTCCTGGAATCCAGGGGCCCCGTTTGTGACATTTTAGCCATGTACAATATAACCCCTCAACATGGGTCATTCCACACTTTAGGTTGGGCTTATGTTAAGGCGCTTCTCCGTCTGGCATCTCCAATGTGATCACGCTGGCATTACTAACCTTTCAATACAGCCCACAGGTCCTTAAATACATGGAATTCTCTACCAGCTTCAAGGCCATGCGGATTCTAGATAGGAAACAGTCTTAAACTCCCAATTGATATAAAAATGCATCCAGCATAGCGAGACCGTTCCAGGAGAGAATGGCAAAAATTGCGACTTGCAGTTAACTTAGAGAGGTTTCAAAACATCATTATGCAGCTCAGAAATACAATTGGTAATTATATTGCACAACAATGGGAACATGTCCTAAATAATCTCGACAGTGAAACCAACATGGTTTTGCGCATCGTGAGGTGCCCAACAAAAGGCAAATTGCATATATCATCAATATACTCGTATTACAATGATAGTATGGTTGCAATAGGCTCAGCAAAACTGATGCGTTAGCTGATGCATTAGAAGAAACACTAACCCAGAACGGAAACCCCTCGTGCAAGCGTTTTGACAAACAAAACGAAATAGGAACGGAAAATTTACAAAACGGGATAAGCTCATGTCAAGAATATTCAATTACGAATTAAGGTAAGGCTACTTTCCAGGTCTATAAAACATTGCTCACGCAAAGACCTGTCCTAATAATAACAGACAATTAACTTGCTAAACACTTCAGGCTAACCTAGAAAAAGTCATACATAAGAGACTCAACAACTTCATCAAAAGCACAACATTCTTATTCAGTAGCAGTTTTGCTGTAGGGGAAAACACTCTAAAGCTCTCCAAATGCTCAGAGCAGTAGAAAGTATAAGTACGGATTCTACGTAAAAAATCTCTACTGATGAGCTATTATTAGACATCGAAAGGGCCCTTGTCAGGGTATGAAACGCGGGTCTCCTTAAGAAACTAAAAAATAAATGGACACATTAATGAAACTGAATTCAAATTACCAAAGCACTGAAAGTTTCATTCATTGGATAACGACACTCTCTCAAATATATGCCAAACAAAGCAGGAGTCCCCCGGGGTAGTACACGAGGGCCGACACTGTTCAACATTCAACATTCATATAAATTATATGTCAACCGCAGTGAACACCATAGATACGCTGATGATTATCCAATAATGACACAATCCGGCAAAACAAAACTAATAGACAGACGGCTTCAGAATACACTCCTTGCACTGGCACACTAACTTACCAGCTGGGGATAAAGCCAATCACTCTCAAAGGCTAGTAAGAATATTGACTATACGAAAAAAGCTATCACCATCTCCGGCATAGCCCATGACCATTATTACTATTCAGACATGAGATTAACTGGACCGACACAATATAACAAGCTAGGAGTTAAACATGTCCAAGGTCTAGCGTGGAAGGAACACTTCTACTGTTTTCAGGATAAGGCCAATGACAAGTAGGTAAGATTTACCCCCTAATAACCCCAACATACTACAAATGAACAAACGGTTGGCACTTTATAAAGTAGTAATGAGAACCACACTTCACTACGTAGCGCCTGTATGAAGATGTACCACAGTTACTCACATTTAGAAGCTACAACTCTCCCAAACAGCGCTTTAGGTGTAATTTCACGGCTATCTAGGAATGCAGCCTAAGACACGCTACACGACCAATTAAGAATGCACAAAATCAAATAGTTAATTAAAAATTGACGTACAACACTTATGCCAGATTTCCAACACATCAGCACCCAATGCTACAAGCATTACGAAGGTATGACATAAAAACAAATAAACACAAAATACCACTATCTATCCTTGAAAGGTACTTAAGCAGTGGACAGAATGATAACGACATACGACAATAATTAGATAACATATTGCAGGATTGACAAGACGCGGACTTTATACATACACATCAATTACTCACATCCTCTCGCACTGTTACAGGTAATACAGTCTATAATGTAGCTTTCGAAGACCTATGTTCCCCCAGCCAAGGCGGCCTCGGGAGACGAAGGCCTCCCCGTGTGACACACTAGTGTAGTTGCGACGCGATGGGCTGGCTGGTTAGCTGTGTATTCCTCCTCCTCCAGGCCAGTAAGATGACATAGCCCAGCTATCACCATAGCCGCATCGCCTCACCAGTATGGTCATCTACGGTGTTCCCCGGAACACCGGCACATTGCAATACACATTGCAATACAGAGCCAACGCTCAGTACCCTCAGTACACTAGGAGCAGCAACCACTGCAGTGGCCTGAGCACATTGACGGTTTATCAACGATCACTCTAGACATCAGAGCACCGTTAGCTTCAACCAGCGCGGCGCTGAGGAACCTCTTCGCGGATACACTTAATACTGCCTCCTACTTAGCCGCGATAGAAGAGACGTTCAACAGAGAAACTCCAGGACCTAAAAGCTTCCATCATCACTGCCAACACGCAGCACCACTCTCTGATATGTAGCCAAGATTCACGAAATCTCATTCCATCTGAGTCCCTAGAGGACGACAGTAGGATCACTAAATTCCAGATTCACAACAGCAAGTTAAACAGAACCACACTCAACGACAGCCATTAGAAGTTCTCCATGATCAGCGGCGTTTGCTGGCAGATTCCGAGCGCTATACCAGGAAAACCAGCGCAGACGACGGTTAAGGGAACCAGAGTAAAAACACACCATTTAACCCTCCAGTCTATAATCATGGATTCTATCATGGATGTAGTCACTGCCTAACACTCTCGCTCGCTCCCGTCCAATGGAGAGAATTTCTCCATCTTTTATCGTGATTAACTTTGGTGTAATTGCGGGATGACACAAACTCTTCAACCCCTGAACACCCTTTCCTAATGTTTACTTTCCCAAATTTCCTTCCTTTTCCTGGCGCAGATGAGCCATTTTCCCTTACCTGACGATAACAACCAACCATTTCTCATTGAATACCTCTTCTGTCTCCACCTTTCCAAAAAGATGAAAATTAAACAAGGACACTTGCTTGGGAAAATCACATGGAGAAGACGAAGAAAAAACCTCGCAATATGCCTAAAGCAAAGAGGAAGCCCATTCCGCAGACAAAACAGCCGACAAAATGTCTGCCTTCTCGGCATCTCTTGACACCGCTGCCACAGCTCAGGCCACCGTCGGCAATTCATCGGCTCTTGCGCCGCTACCAGCCGACACATCACCAGCGGTCTCTAGGACGATATTTCCACTTTTCGTGCTGCAAGCAAAGCCTCAGGTGGACCCTACCGGTTTCTAAGGCACTTTTACTGCGCAGCTACACAGCTTCTACCCCAAGAAGGACAATCTCAGTGGCATTTGCTTACGAAGGTTACAAGAACACTGACAACTTGGGCCGAACCCTCAATTTTGCTTCCTTTTTCTCGATATTGCACACTGCACCGCGGCACTGAGCTAGGTTTGTTCCTACTAGGACGAAATCTGCGCATTGGGGTTAGCAGAAGCACCAAGCTTCCGCTGTACTGCCTCTGCGTTGCCTATGAGCTTAATGATGAATCATGCAGAGCACTACCACCTTATCACTACTGTAGTGCCCACAGTTTCACTGCGGACTGCAACGCATGTAACCCGAGGCGACGTCGCATTTACTACGTCACCTGTGGTGGCATGTTACATTTCATTGGTCAGGTTGTATGTCCTCTGCATCCAACCAACTCCGACACAGCTCAGCTGCAGAGGCCTCTTCCTAACAACACGTTGCAACAATTTCGGCCATCACCACTACACATTAACGCAGTCACACGGGAGGCATATCCCAGCGGAAGTTCCGGGCATTGGCGACGACGTGCAGGACTTTCACATGAGGTTCCTAAATCTGAGTGCCTAACTGACACCCTTAGATGATCTACTTTGAGAGACTCCCTACAGGAGCAGTCCATCCAGAGATGAAGCTTTGCACAGCCGGCTCAACACGAAGGGATATGGTCAAGGACATACGAACTTCAACAGCTACTTCAGTGCCACAATTCAACATTTTAACCCAGGCTTCACAAAAACAAGTCGATACAGTTGACTATACGTTACATGACTGGGCTCCAAATACAGACAAATTACTGACTACATATAAATTCAGACTAAAACAACTAAACCCCTCAAAACCTCACCCATTATCTATTAAGTATACCAGGAACTTGACGACGTACTTGCACCCAGCAAACATAATGAACATCTCTCCTCGAATAACATGATATCCTTGGGGTGTATTCAGGGCTTTTGCCACGTTTGCCATTCCAGGCTCCTTTTGCTGCCCACTACTAGATTAGAAGCACAGATCCACTTGTCCAGGCAGAGCAGCATGGTCACGGCCACCTTTATCTTCGAAGGTTAAAGGCGTACGTCTAGTGTCCGGTCTCTGTTGCTGGCGTTTTTCCGCATCTGCCAGTGAATCTTTCTCACTTACCATAACTTCTACCTTCCTTCCTTTCTATTAGGCTTCCACTTACCGCTACATTTAACACTGTTAGGAACTGACTGACCACTGAAATGGGTAAGGGTAAGACTCCGACCAACACCGCGACGATACAATCTCCGATGGCACTACTACTGACAATGCGGCAATCGTTGTAAAGGTTGGTTTGGTTTGCTTCAGTTCTCAACCTCCACACTCAAACTTCCACCCTCGCAAACTAAACCCCATTCTTCCAGTTCCTTCTCCATCGCTACCCCGTTTTCCTGTACCGTACTCCATCTCTTTAACTACCCTCTCCCACCTTCTCGTTCCTCGTCACACTCTCCAACATTCTCGCGCTGTTTACTTGCAACGTCCAGCACCTTCCAACAGTCCTCTCTCCCCATGCACGCTATTTGGCCAAACCCGCCATTGTGCTAACACCTCCTTTCTCGAGCCACCAGTCCTCACCTTGATCATTTAACCTGCATCCTATTTCTCTTACGTAATGCCCACCTCGCCCATTCCATCTCCCAATAATCCTAGCACTCTCTCAATCACACATCTCTACCGATCGACCATCATATTAAAACCTCCTTCCCTAGTTGACCCAGCACCCCTTCCCCAAACCCAGTACCCCTCCCAGTTCCTATGGCTACGTTGACTCTCTCCTCCCCTCTCTCTCGCTTCCTCCCGGATCGCTGCCCTGCAGGACGTCGAACTGCCGGTGTTTGACAAAGAACAGACCCCTCTTTCGCACTGCATTGTTGAACTGAAGAGTCATAATGAGCTGGTGGGCTTATGTGAAAAACCACTGTACTCTATTCACGTGTAATGATAGAGGATTATCGACAGCCCCGGTTACCGAAACCGAGTGGCAACAGCCAGTGGTAAGGCCATTTGGCAGTCAACTATAGGACAGTTGTCGCCTGTTTGAAATTCGTGAGTGGACAGTGGTCTTGTACCTGTGATATGCAGTTGCTGCAGCACAGGTGCTCCTCTGCAGCACGCAGGAAAACGGGACTCACTTTAGGACCTATACCGTTTACCAGCTAACATGGCTGCGCTACGGATCCCTGACACTAGTACTAAACCCAAAGTTGGGAATATGCGGGACCGCCATTCCCTCGCGACGGTCCCACTGAAAATCCCGCATAGGCTGCAGCCAGTGTGCGTCTCCTCAGAATGGGTACAAGAGCTGTCAGCAGCTGAAAGCCTGACACCCCTCCCAGACGAGATTGACCAGCCCTTGACAAGCATACTTTAGATCTGCAGATATGAATCGGGTTACCTAGAACATTACGAACTTTTGAACAAAACCTCCGGGAGACTCGAGAACGTTGAGATCTACGCCAAAACATTGAAAGCTTCGATGGACACTAATCCTATTCCAGACTAATGACTTGGAATGCACAAGGACATAGACAGCCCTATCCTGTGCTTTTGCATTCGTAGCCAAACATAACATACAAATAGTTGTCTTACAGGCACTCACCTCAGCCCGCGAGACGGACTAGATTTTTCGGGGTGCTTGTTATGCCAAAATGACTATGATAGGCGAGGTGACGGTAGCGTCACTGCCGTTCTCAGATAATCTCCCACCAACAAAGTTAACTCCCAACACTCCAAAGGCTTCAAACGCAAACGCAGTAACCACTACCGCAAATCATACTCACTTGCTAATCATTTCGGCCAACACCCTCCCTGAGTGATAAACAACCCCGTCAATGACCCGCTTTTACAATTCTATCAGGACGTAACAACAGCAGGTGACCCCACGGTAAAACACTCATTAACGAAATTCTCTCATACAAATTCCGCAGGGCGCAAATTATTACGACACGAAAACGCATCAGATTATATTAGTTATGCTCCTACAGAAGAAACGTTTTCTTGATTCAAGCAAATAATACTCGGGCGTTCTCGGCATAATTACTGAGCAACAATACTCGTGTTTCACTTAAAGTATATAACAACCTGCCATTAGACAAGCAATTGCCAGTAATAATCAGTGTGAAAGGACCTATCCAAACTGAGCCAGTAAGACCTGAGCGCAAGTAACGTAAACCGAAGTGGAACCTCTTTGCGAAAACCGTAGACCCGCAAATCACAAACATTCAAGTGGACACTGTTGATAACATAGACAAATCCCCTGAAAATACCGAAAAAGCAATACAGTATCCACAATGGTAGCAGCCCCCTACAGTGCCATATAAGGACAACCATACCCCTCCCTGCGGACATTCAACGTTTTACTAAAAATGCAATAGAGCGAGAAGACAACAGAAGTACAGCAGACAACCCGTCACACAAAATGAAATCCCAGTTTTAAACGAGCAGCTACGAAGCGTACATGTTATGCTATTTCAGAGTAGTGGAGCAACACGCTACAGACTCCAGATCCTCAAAACAACCCGCCTGGCGTATAGCCAGATGCCTCATAAGATACAAGATATCCGTGAATCTCTTTATTTGGGACTACATATTGAAGATAATGCGGAAGCCTTGGCGGACGCACTACGGAACACCCCAATGTCGAACCCAATATCAGTATTGCCCCATTCATCGCGGAAAAGGAAAGAATCGCGCTCCAGAATCCAGGCACACATGTCCGAATGAAATGGATAATTAACCACCGCCCGTAAACACAAGCTCCAGTCCCAACCAAATTCCAAACGCCGCATTTCCATACCTGCTCCTCGGCACTCTGTAAGCATAAGTAAAATTCTTCTACATCAGAGTTACGCACGATTGCTTCTCCAATAGGTGGAAAACAGGAAAAATACTTTATTTTCCAAAGCACAGCAGAATTCACACCAACTCACATAAATACAGACCAATTAGTCTGCTCAAAGCAACCAGTGAACTACGAGAACGATTATACTTAGGCACGCAAACGCATTAATGATATGTCACAACATTCTAATAGCCGAGCAGTTCAGATTCAGGGCAGATAACTTAATAACATTACAATCCTTACGCGCTACGCAACACATCAAGAATTTTTTTCTAAATTACAAAGTCAACGGTAGTCGATGTTCAAGACATAGAACGGACTTCCGATCTCACCTGACACCAGGGGCTACTACACAAAATGCTGAACTATAAATTTCCGGGCACTATGATCAAAATGATATTTCCGCAAACTACTTTCACGTCGGAGCCTTCCTCTCGGTGGTAAAGAATACTAAATCCCAACCTCTACCAATTCCAGCAAACTACTTTCACGACGGAGCCTTTCCCTCGGTGGTAAACGATACTAAATCCCAACCTCTGCCAATTCTAGCGGGCGTCCTTCAAGATAGCCACTAGATAGCATTTGGTCCAATCTATACATAAACGACAGAGCCAAAAACACAGCCACCACATTTCGCCTCTATGCGACGACATGCAATTATGTTTCAATCATCCAAAGTCAAGTTATACATATGCACCTAGAAAGAACAATTAACCAACAACATCCCCGGCCTAGCAAGTGGAGAATTAAAGTAATCACCGCAAAATGTAAAGTGATAGTTCTCACCAAAGGGAAAACGCACGATTATCTAAAACAGAGACTACCAGAATTAAAACTGATCAACGACAACATTAATTACAGCAACAGGATTACCTCCCTAGGGCTAGTAAGACACCACAGTCTCACCTGGCGTCTATGTATAAATGAAGCACGAAGAAAAACTTATGTGCAATTAGACAGACCATACCCAATTATTAACTACAACAATACACTCAAACCGCACACTGCTTCACGCTATGCAAATAACTCATAAAACTAATATTAATATACGCAGCGCCGGTCTGGGACTACGCGTATATTTGTCGTATTCAGGCATTCCAGAACTATATATTCAGAATAATGGCCGGTTTCGTTAGTAACGCTTCATAACAACTACCCTATGACCTCCACATGCACCGAAGAGATCATTTCATAGAAATAAGCCTATTATATTGTAACATTTATAGTTTTATTTTTAAATATGATAAATATGATTTTATAAATTTCTATATATTCAGAAAAAAGGCGTTTAAATAAATCCATTAAATTAATTTTAAGAATCTCACAACTTACTTCTCGGATACCTATATAAGCAGGGGTTTGATGGTATCACCTTTAGGGGAAGGACCACCTCATGTCCGACGCGTGGGTGCATTGTGCATCTCATGCTGCCATGCGATACACAGTACTAGCTAAGCTCCAGTCAGCATTCTCCTCGGGTACTAACACTTAGGGTCTTCTGACGGCTTGCTGTCGGTTGATCGCTTACGTAGCAGGTATCTGTGGCGGTCAGCTCTTCAAATTGATTTCATGCTAAACTACAATTTCACCGGAGGCCTTAGGCACGACGAACATGAAACGTCGGACTTCTTCCGCCGACCAGTTAAAAGCCCAAGCTGTCTGATTCTCTCCCTCATACAATGCATTTTAGGCTACTTTGTATTAGGAGGATTAAAGTCTCGCCTGGAAGCAGAATTACACATCTAATAGTGTCACCCTTTCGTCACCCTTCCGACTACTCGCAACCTTTAACCTTCTCGATGTAATTCCTGTGCTACGTCCTCATCCTCATCACCCCCGGTAAAGGCGCTGGTTTGGGCAAAGTAATCTTTAGGTCACATCTAGTATAGGCGGCTATGGCGTCCGTGACATATAATGGAGCCGCCGAGGGGTTCCGTAATGTATGATGGCGTGTTACAATGGTTATGTCACACTCTCATGTGAGCCCCTTGCTTCTTTTAGTTAGGGATGTGGCTCGATACCAGCGTTTCTGCAGGGTGCTCTTGTTTTTTGTTGTTGTTTTTTTTTGCTGCATTATGTTTCCTCAGTGGCAAGAGTGCGCCACTGCGACACATTTTGTGTCCACTAATTTGATTGGACTAATGTGCGCGATTTATCTATGTTTCAGCGAATACTGCCTCCTCCTGTAATCCTAATGGATATGTTATTCCGATTTCAATATGGAGAGCCCCGACGTTGTTTTAACCCTTGTTTCCTTCTAGAATGTTTTGCTCAGAATTATAATGCTATTAAATTTAGGTTATTAATGAAAGTAGCTTTTCCAGAGCAGATGAGCAACTCATCTTGCACATTGAAATATAGAGCACATAGTTGTTCTGAGTTTATTAGTAGTATTTTATTAATTGTTGTGCTGAATATAGTTTTATAAGTGTTATATGGTTCTAAAGTAACACAGCTTTTACAGAAAGTTTACATCTGAGTAGTTTTCATGAGTGCATGCATGTGCAGGGTTTCGTTCCTTTACCACTGAATTTCAACGGTTTTTATAGAATTACAGTAAATTTTATTTATTATGGATTGTTAATAAAATATAATTTTATTAAGATTTTAAACTTTGAGGAATTTTGGAGAGTAAGAAACTATTTGCTTGTGTTTTTAGCTATTTAAGTTTTCTTATAGAATTATAGTTGAAATATTTCTTGTTGACCTAGTAATTCTATGATATAAATCTGCGCCTAAATGCCACTAATTAATTTTGAGTTTCTCAAACCATTAACGCACTAGCACATTCAGTTGTTTGCAGAAACCTGTGAGTAATTATTTTAGTCTCATAACAATCACAGTAATTCTTATCTTATAACTGTTTTCTGAGTTTATTAATCCCGTGAATCTTCGTATTTCTGGCTATTATTGAAATATACACAATTTTTATGCTAAATTCTTTTGATGCAGTGTGCATTTTGTACGGCCGAAGCAATTACTTATGTTATTATTCGAAAACAGACCAACATGTGGATATAGCTAAATGACTGAGTATAGTATACCGAAATAAGGGAAAAAACACACAGAACAAGACAAAATCCGTTTTAATGCTAATTCATCACAGGAATTCTGGTGTTATTACTTGGACTTTATTATAGGTATATACGAATCGTCATCATATAATTTTGTTTCTCAGAAGACTTTATATTCCTCGCCTATTGAGTGGTGGATTATTTCAGGTATATTTAACTTTATATTATCAATTTCGTAGGACGCCTACTTTTCATAGTGCGAAATGCCCGCAACCAGTTTTTTGGCACATTTACAGAGCATTTGCAATTCTGTTTTTCTCGTTACCTAACAGAGGTTTCTCATTTTGCCAATTTTTTATTATATTGATTTACTGTATACAGCGCATATAGGATCCAAAGTTTAGTAGTTTACGTATATCAAACGAATGTGACGGAGGCGCTTTGGAATCCTTATTTGTTTCATGTTTGGTACAAAACGCATTCCCGGCAAAAACGTGCTTAGCTTCCGGAGTGGGCTCAATATACAGTTCTCTCAGCACTAGAATTAGTTATGTTAACTCTTGTCTTCTACTAACAATGGGGCAAAATGCACTGTTTTCAGTATGCTTTTTAAGCGTTTTCGTTCGGTGTCTCGTGGATATCCGACGTTCCCCACTGAAATTCAACTAATTCTCCTCATTGATAATCCGTTTTGTAAAATCAACACTGAACGATATTCTTCATACACCTTACTTCCTCCTGCACAGACGTAACTGCCACTTCTCTTACACATCACAGTTAACGTGAAGGTAACATTGCACTGTATTGGATTTGCTACTTGTGTGAAACACAGTGCTTCCGTTTCTCACCAGCCTCTGAGGTACGGTTCGAAGATCATTAACTGTCAGCAAATCCTAGCTGGCTATACGCCCAAAACTTTGCTGGAGCCTCTTGCCGGCGATGCCAAAAGGCTTTTATAATTATGCACACTTTTAAGCCTTGTAGATATGTGTTCCTCATATATTTCCTTTCTCCTTAATAACTGTGTTTATGCTGTCGGTACGCCCTCTATGCGAACAATGGACATGAGTTGTTTCTTCTTGTTTGCTTTTTTTGCCGTTCCAGCTTTTGTCTGTTACACATGTAATGATACACTGTGTGTAATTTGTTCTGTATTGTATAATATAAGTACCGATCGGATCGCCCAGCCCTCATTTCGGAGGTCCCAGGTTCAAAACCTCGGGGATGACCAATCCGGTAGAGGTTTTTACGAGGTTATCCTCGATCGCTACGCGAATGCTGGGTTGGAAAATTTGATCCCAGAATTTTCTTATCATCCCTTTCATCACTACATTTTATTTCCTTCTTCTTCACCGCCATGCCAGGTATTAGGCTGATCACCCATCCTGGATATGCCTGGATCCAGAGTTTGCTTTCCCCTAGATAGGCAACTGACCCAAAGAATTGGCTTGAAATTCCTTTGGCCGTAAGCCCTACAAAGAGGAGCATAATATGTTAATGAATAAAAACAGGAAGTATAATCTAGGTACAGTATGAAATATTCATTCTTATACCTTTGCGGGTTCCACATGATCTACACGGGATTCGCCACCCGGAGTTGTTACAACTTACAGATACAGCAGTTGAAAAGATGTTATTGTGGACCCTCGCGTATTAAAATGTACGCCCACCATTATTTTTCTCTCTGTTCCCCAGGGATTATATTACCTTAAAGCCGGCACTAGTTGCAGACTAGAACATTCTGTAATCTCCTATAGCTACTCATACTCCTGCGAACAATGCTTGCACACCGGAAGTGCAACGTCTCCGTTATCCGATTACAACCTTGAGTGCAAATCTCTATATTTACAATACACTCGTTGCAGCTTTGTAGCTTAATCTCGTCATGCTAAATACTTAGCTTTTTATACAGTACTTATATGAATTTTAGGGTTTTGTTAATGATTTTTCGGCTCCGTAGCCCTATGGGACCACTGCCTTTTGGTGAAATTTCGTCATCCCGCCTGGAAATGGCATGATTCTGGTTACGTCATCTCTTCACCAACCCCCTCGACTGCGACGCACGACAGAGCCTGCAACAGCTGCGAAATTTATGTTCCTCGGCTTTGCGCCCCTCACCCTCCTCTCTTTTGTAGGGTTATCAATTTAATGCATTAAGTCTCTATGTGATACTATCTTTCTCTTATTGACTAGGTAATTACGTTTTTCTAGGTTTAAGGTGAGAACTATCAGAGACCCCAGCAATATTTTTGTGAGTTTGCACCTATAAAGCCTCACGGCCCGTGCATGGTAGATTGTTGAGAAGCTGCTTAGTTGACGTTTATTCCAGACCTAAAACCTCGCGGTGCCTGGTGATGTTATTCTTATTGTATCAAGCTTTAAGTTTTAAGCTGATGTTGAGTATTAGCATTATTTCTGTAGTGTTCAAGGAAGTGATGCTTCGTTTCTTCAGTTCACTCAACTTAAAGCCTCACGGTCTTGTTTGTGATTCTGATATTGGAAAATATTAAGCCGCTGCTGTGATTTTATTAGGTTTTGAGTTTCTCTTGCCACTGTTTTGTGTGAGTGTGTGTATGTTGGAATCTCTGATAGTTTTTTTGGAAAGGGTGTTTGAGCATTGTTTTTACTAAATTATTTTGTTTTTGTATCTGCTGTACCACATACAGATAGGCTTAGTTCAGTTCCCGCTCAAGTCTGTTTATTGTTAGTGGAAGTCAACATATGAATGTTTAATAAATTTGGATACCATGCATTATTAATTTGTGTCCTGGCATTATAATTAATGCTCTGTATACTGGCTCCGCTTCTTTATGTTCTGCGTATATTGATTGCACAGGTGCATACTATAACTTTATGCTACCTACGTGAAAATACACAGCTCATATTTCGATATGCAAATAATGACACAGGAGCTATTTCTGTGCCACACTTGTTTTACAATCACCAGAGAGCATGGTCGATCCCTGCGCTTTGTTTTTTCTCTTCAAAATTTGTTTTGCCGATTCAGGTTTCTGTCATATTGTTACGATTATGTTTTTGCTTGTCGATCGTGGTTTCTATTCAGCTCTAGCTCCGCCCCCTAGAATTTCGAGTGTTTTAGACTATGTAAACCTAGTCGTTTCATTGCTCGTTATGTGTTATAAATTGTATTATTTCTGTTTTTGTTGGGTCAACCCCCATTGCTATTTGTCGTACACATTTTCCTGTACCACTACTTTGACCATGCGTCCCCCTTCCCCTCTTTTATTTCCCTTATTACTTTCTTTCCGTCACGACGTTTTACCAATCCATTTATTTTTGTTTTTTCCGGGCTACTCTTGTGCCGTTCAGTCTGTCGGTTTCCTTTCTTTACCACATGGACACTTGCTGACAGTGGATGTTCCCACTTCAGGTGCCTCATGGAGGGTTCTTATTTTAGGACACAACCGGAATGCCGCTCCAGGATTGTACTCACCTTCGCGTCATTCGCTGAGGGGACTGCTTTCCGTTATGGACATTGTTGGGCGCAATGGTATGTGTGCGCCCAGCGGCCGTAGACGACGGTATGTGAATCCTTCCGTTTTGTGGTTAGGCCCATACCATGTAATCAAGGACTTAACAACTCATGTCTCCACGGACGCTTCAGTGACTGCGCATATTTTTCTACTCATCAGTTACGTGTGACATATGGCTTACAAACTGTCCTTCAAGATTTATGTTTTGTTGTACACAGTGCCTCAGTGATGGACTTATGTTATTGCTTTTGTGAGAAACCCGTCGACTGACAATGACTGAAGCAGAAGGAATGAACTCAATCTCACCCTCGGTCATACAGGTGTTGTCAGTGTGCTTAGATGTGACCTTCAGAACTTTAATGTGCTTGATGTAACGGCGACTAGACTGTTCTAACTTTCTCATGGCCAGTACCACTGTGTTTACTTGTATTTTTGCTTTCTTTTTCTCTTCCTTCCCCTGCATGAAAGCTATTTCCATCCCCCCTCTCGACTCCGTTCTTGCCTGATTCCCAACTATCCGTTCTGGTCCCATCAAATGCAATGCCAGTATGCGCCATGTTGTTTTTCCCACCCAGTTTATGCATCCTTATGTATATATTTTTATTTTCTTTCATTATTGGGTTTTGTCACAGCTGTGGAAGCTGGATTTTGCTAGCGCGGTGGAGATTATGACGGTTATTGTTTTATTTTTAAAAGAATGTGATCAATGCGATTTTATAAATTTAGAGGCATTCAGGACAAAATTTAAAATTGGCTTTAGAATTCTTGCAACTCATTTTCCAGTTGCTTATGTAAGCAGGGGAGTTTGGTATGACCTTCAGGGGAGAGATAACCTCTTGTCCGACACTTGGGAGGATTATGTATTTTACGAGGGCTGTAAAGAAAGTAGTGGCAACATGGTCCCCACATTCACAGGAGAGCGGGTATGAGCCAATAGGATATGGGAGCGATCAGGTGACTAGTGTCGATGTGTAGTGTGCATTGTTCGGGCTGCCAGTTGAGAGTGTGTTGTTGCTGTGTAGCGTTGAAGTGAACAGTGTCAAGTGCACCGCTCTAAAGCATGTTTACCAAAGGCGATCAGCGTTCTTGGATTAAAATCGAGGTTGCCCGTGGCAAAACTGCATCAGCATGTTATCGAGGATTACGTGAAGCCTGTGGCGGGAATGCATTGCCGTACAGGACGGTTGCACGATGGGTCAAGACGTTTCGTGCAGGTCGGACTGAGACTGCGGATTTGCACCGCACAGGTCGGACGTCCATTCCGCAAGATTACATTGACATCGTGAGTGGTCTCGTTGCCATGGACCATCGATGGACTGTCCGGGAGTTATCCGTAGAGGTTGGTCTCAGTCATCGAACTGTGTGGCGTGTCCTGACGAAATGTCTTCACCTGAGGAAAATTGCGTCCCGTTGGGTTCCACATCGACTCACTGAGGTACAGAAACGGCACCGGTATGCACTGGCTAGCATCCACCTGGACAGATACCGCAACGAAGGAGATGCATTTCTGCAGCCTATGAGCCGGAATTGAAGCGTCAGTCGAATGAATGGCATCACCCAGGTTCACCACGTTCGACAGGAACCCAGTCGAATGAAGCTGATACTGATTGTGGCATACGACTACGAGGGGGTTATTCTTACGCATGCTGTGCCTGAGGGACAAACCGTCAACAGTGACTACTATTGCCGATTTCTGGAGCGACATCTTCGTCCGGCTATGCGGCGTAAACGTCCACGTTTATTGCGAAACGATCACCCCATTGTGTTGCATGACAACGCACGTTGTCATGTCGCAAACAATGCCCAGCTCTTATTACAACGGTGGCATTGGGAGGTTTTGGAACATCCTCCGTACTCACCACACATGAGTCCTTGTATCTTCGACCTGTTTCCGAAGTTGAAGGAACACCTCCGAAGCCGCCGATTTCCTGACGTGGCATCTGTAGTCCGCGCAGTAGGGCGCTCCGTCGCAGTCATCAACAGAGATCGCCTTGCCAACGGTCCCCAACGGCTGCCCTACATTTGGCAAAAGGTCAGGGACTTTGCGGGTGACTACATTGAAGGAATGTAATGCAATTGTATTTGTGAGTTTAATAAATATTGTGTTCTATCAATGTTGCCACTACTTTATTTACAGCCCTCGTATGTTGAAATGCAATACGTCAATACTAGCTAAGCACTAATCACTATTATCTTCGATTAATTAAATTTAAGGGTTTTTGACAGCTCGCTCTAGGTCGATCGCTTGCTCAGCAGGAATCTTGCCGACCAGCTCTTCAAATTTATTTCGTATTAAATTACAATTTCGCCCTCTCGGGGTCGTTACGTTCCTGTCCCCATCACCTCAGTCAAAGTCGCTGGTATTGGCAAACTGACCTTTACTTACATCTGGTATAGGCCCCTAGAGGGTCCGTGACATCCGATGCAGCCACCAAGGAGTTTCCTGACAATGTCAAATAAAGGGGTCATCAGATGGTTACGTCACAATATGGACATTAAACTCTCCTCACAGCACAACACATTAATATATGCACTTGGCCAACACGGAACGATGATCGACGTACATAAAGGGCCACTTTCACTCTTTGACTGCAACCTAATATATCCAGATGCAGACGATGACGTAGCAGAACTTCTTTTTTATTTATGGACGCTATATAACTTTTATGGACCTTAGCGTCCCATTCTATATTGGGCGTAAAAGACCGGACGTTTTGCTCAGATAACTCTTTAACAGGCTGAGGTTCTTTTACGTGCCGTAAATCTACGACACGGGATCACCGGCCTTACTTCCCTTCTGAAGGAAACCATGCTAAGGATTTTTACGCCCGATAAGCTATTACAGTAACATGCACTAATCACTTCTTAAACATTCACACACAATGGACACAGCGACATTCCACCAGACGACTATCCGCTCCACAGCTGAGCACGAAGTGTTTGCGCTTCCCAGGCAGGACGGCCCTGGGGGAACCGGGCGCTTCAAATGCCACACAGCTTGTAGTTGCGCCACTATCACGGGTTGGCTGCAAATGCTTGTTGACACCATGACAACGCAGTCTGACATTGACCAGAGCAGAATATCAACCAAAGCAAGCATTGACACAGTCTCCACCGAGGAGAGCACGCAATGCTACATACATCATTAACCCTTATACTCCACCATATAACTGCCTGCTAATTCGCGTAGAGCTTAACAAGCCTCGTGTAAAATAGTATTAATAAGCTCATCATTAGCACACCATTGAGAACCATGCAAACGCCCTTGAGTATCACCCCAGCCCCCATGACTGCATTCATGACTCGTTCATGTCTGCAGCCCGAGATCTCACCGCATGACGCATTCGCATTCATCGCATGCCAGCAAGACACATTCCGGAACTAACCGTGCTGCTTATGCGGAACCCAACTAACTTAGGTTCCAGCACCTAACAACACTCCCGGCAAACTATATTCTAATTGCATAAGGGACCGGGCGTTGTTGCGGTCTATGCATGCGGAATGATCCCCACCGGGATGGGCGGCTGTGGAGCCCATCCTTTGCCTCCTTATGGGGTAATAAGAAAGGGAACATAGGGAGATATATATTTCGAAGAGCTTTCGAAAAGCTGTGATAGCTGACGGAAAGCGTGAAGCTATGGGAAGGTGAAAGAAGGCCCCAGTAGGTATTACGAGGTTGAAACTCATTCAGCCACCGTTCCACCACCGCCCCAACAAGATCCTCCACCCGCCAGCCAACCACCCAGCAACTCTACGGCTGACACCCGGTTCAAGCTGACATAACACAGCAACCAATCATAGCAACGCCATCAGGGACTCCACTCCACCTCTTCGGTGCAATTCGTAGTGTGGGGGACTTCTCGAAAGCTCTCCAAGTGACATACCTTTGCAACTGAGCAGCAACAGTGGTCCTCATATATATAGGACTAGAACCCTACCCCGCTACTGGTTCGGATGTCCTTTAAGGTTAACTTAGCGAAAGGTTTGTCCTTGAGAGAAAACTCCTACTCGTGAGGTCACTCGACACATGCGCAACCGATCTTTCCGACGTTGCTGCTCCTTTGGACACAGCGAACAATTCTGAAGAGAGACACCTATATGCCTCTACTGTGGCAACTTATCCACCACCGCTGAGTAAAGATGGCACTATCTTCGCCTCCTTCGCTTCTGTGCCGTCTGTTGTGGGAACCCCTATGAAGCAGAGAGATAGTACCATAGTTATCCTCGATGGCCCTCAACTCAGCCACAGCAGCCTCTGCAGAATGCAAGCTACACAGCAGCCGTTGAGGATGAAAAACCAATCATCCCAGTAAAGAGGGGCAACCACGACCTCAGCATAACCACCTATTGTAGGCTATCCAGGATTTCCTCAGCGAGCTCCTAACACAGACTCACAATGCTGGAGGAACAACTCTCTTCATTTCAATAAGGCAACAAGAGGGGAAATAGAATCAAAGCAGGACTCCGTTCAGTAAAAGCTCAACTCAATCAAGCGCCGCAACAAAACACAGCAATCAACCAACCCCACTTCCAGGTAGAGGCGGGCCAGTCAGACTTAGAGTCAGCTTCGGCACACTAAGACTTCACTACAGTGCAAACAGAAACATTCCAACCGGCAACTGCCGTTTGAAATTCCAACTGAAACACAAAATTTCCTGTAGAAATGCAAGAAAAGAAACACATGGCGGCAACAGCATGAATAAAATACATTCCTCATTGAGTCGGTATGTTGTAATCATGACTACAGCGTTACACCCATCTTCCTCCCGCGCAATGCCAGGCAGCATCACACCTTCATCCGAATAACGGCGGTGCTTAATTTGGAACTTCCTCACTCCTCTTCCCAAATGTTCTTTCAACATCTTACCCTTCACTTACTTCTTCTCCCTCTTACCTCTTCCCACACCTCTTCCGGCCAAAAAAGACAGCTCTTTCTTCTTTCCAACTCCTTTACTATCTTCCCCTTAAAAAAGAGACCTTAATCAGGACGAGTATTTTTCTCACGAGAAGGCGGTAGGAATCCGAAAGGCAGGTCTTGAAGATGATTTCTCACAAGAAGAAGAAAACTCCTGAGGGAGCAGCAACCTCAGCATAATCCTCAGGCATCTCGTCCAAAGCAGAGGAGAAGCAGACGCTGCAACGAACGCACCATCTACCCCTGCCAACGGCTGAAATACCGCAGCAATTCTCTGGCCCTGCTCCCTTGCCAGAGGCGGGCCAACATGTATCAGCCACCATCATAGCGCAGCCACTTGAGCGTGGTTATCACTGGAGTATCCCTGGACCCTTCGGCATGATCGTGCTTGCAGCAGCAATGGCTGTCTGCGATCAAGGCCACCCTAATCACTTCCGCCCGAGGAACCACGCCGCTCGTGCGTTTGAAGCTGGCAACCTTTTTAGACTTCAAAGCTGCCTTGGTGCCCAGCCTATCCTTATCAGGCCGTTACGTGTCGAAGCCAGCAGAAAAAACCGACTGGCTCCTTGTCGCTGATGTTATGACTGCAGTTACACCGAGGCAACATGTACTGCCTCGCCGAAGCGGTTTCTCCCCTATAGCGCCGAGCAATAAGCAAGACTTCCGCTCCGCCACTACTGGGCCACCTGTGTTGGTAATTCGCATTTCACGGGCCGGGCCCACTGCCCTGTGCATTCCGGATGCCAGAAACCAGAAGCTATGCATACACCGCTACAGCAACCTACTCTATAGTAACCTCAACACAACACCATACAGACGCCCAGGGTTTTACGCGACGCCGTACAGGATTCCTAACTGGAGATCCCGAAATTGTCAGTCAAGCTGGCAGCCCTGGAAGTCCGCCTTGAAGAGTTTCAAACTGCAAATGCTTTAGCCATAAATCAATGCCATACTCTTACAGAAGCCACACAACAGCTACTGGAAACTATCCGCTGTACTCAAGGAGTCATGGATAACACCTGCACTAAAATCACGGCTACATGGAACAGCAACGCCTAGAGACCAAGGACGCGCCTGCTTTACGCTTGTTAACACCAAAAACAACGTTAAGCTAGGCTCAACACTTTACAGCCAGAATGCAACAGTTAACGACGTCTTCGTAAGCTACTGACTGCTCCTAAAATAAGTATCATCTTTAACCCCCTTGGGCTACTGCCAGGGTCTCTGCCCAGTAAGGAGCCAGCAAGTAAGATTTCCACGCTCGCGATTGCTATTTGGCTGCTCCCAAGACTTCCCTGATGTAAGGACATACTAAGGAACACTTTTGTAAAAACTAAGATGTTGGTGGAAATAGGATGTAAGATCATTACTCTGCACTGATACCATGTAATGTTACATTACTGAACTAGGTAGAATAATAGTGCCACCTAGAACTTACGGTTTATGGAGAAAGGATGTAACATTATTCACAATGGGTTGACCGTACCTGTGGTAGATCTTCACCAGACATCTTTAAACAATGTCCATAGACCTATATTAAACGTAATGAGCGAAATATATAAAAACGAAATATCTAAAACAGAGTGGGAAGGTATATACAACAAGAAAAGACATTGTAAAAGTGGGAAAACAGCCTTATGCTGAGGTAGGTGGAAAAAGGGTGAACCAACCTAAATATTCTCCTTTATAGCAGAATAGATACCGTTATACAGGATAAATGAATGTCACATATATTATAAGCATGTGGACAGAGTAGCATAAAGTGGACTATAGTGCAGTGAAAAACAGTCAACAAATTATACAGCAGATATCCTTCTGTATATGGAAATTATAGGTTAAGGTTATGTAGTTTTAAGTAGTGCAAACACAACTTCTACATAAAGATGCATTGTTATACAATAATCAGCATCCAGGGAATTTCAGAATGCAGTGATATGTGAGTTCTGTGTGTTTGTTACAGGAAATTAAATGCAAATGTAAACATGATGGTTGCAAAACCCTTGCTGCCAAGGGAAAGAAATTGTTGGTTGCAGAATATTGTTCGTTGAGACTCAACGTACAATTTTCTTCTGTTTCCCAACAATACAAGCAAATATGTAATATTGAAAGGCCTTATACTGAAGAAAGCAGCTCTCGCAGGCACTGAAGCTTTAAATATTTCTTTATAAGTGGTGGTAAGAAGCTACAAATTTGTTTGAGGACACTCCTTCAGGTATATGATACAACCCAAAACGCGTTCTAGGTTAGAGACAAAAATTAAAAATGGTGAATCAGTAGTTGATCTAGGAGGAAAACATTTAAATCACCCATATCGTACAATAGATAACACAATAGAGTTAAGAAAGTCACATACTCAGACATACCCGACACAAGAATGTCACTATAGCCGAAAAAAAGAGTTGCAGTTATCTGTCATCCAACCTAAATGTACAGATGATGTGCAATACGTTCAGAGACAAGTATCCAGAAAGCCATGTCTCTGTTCATTAGTATAGAGATGTCTTTTACAGCAACTTTAATTTATATTTTGGACTTCCTGGCTCTGCCATTTTTAAAAAATGTGACACATACTGTGTGAGAATAAATAAATACAATTCTGAAATACTCTGCTCCAGTACCTAGTTTCCTAAACCGGGGCGTACATTTCAGATGCTTATTTCTTTATTTCCATTATAAAGAATTTACAGTAATGTACATACTGAGGCTTTCACGGCCGGCGTCATAACTAATAAATGAATTACAACTATCCGGGCTTGTAGGCCGTGGTCTAGAAGGCATCGTGGATACCGACGTTTCGCCAAGTACAGCGCTTGGCATCTTCAGGGTGAAGTGATTCAGTGTCTGCGGTGGTCGTAGTCTGAATGCGGAGACTTTTTTTTTTAGTAACTTACCCCAGTCCTAATGGGAGTTAGGGCTGAGAGTGTGTGAATCTCCAATATGGCATACCCACTAAAAACTCCTCCACCGGTGTGGATTCAGGTATTGTGCAGCAGTACCGCTATTGCATCTGCGGATTCAAGGAGCGGGATGTGTTGGCCGGCCACTAGGGCCTAGACCAGGTGATGGTAAGGAGTCAGGACGTTACCATGGCCGAGACCCTGATAACGCCCTGGCGGATTGAGGGTGTTAATTTGGGACATTCTGGGAGCTTCTTTTCTTGACCACGCCTGGGCGCTGCGTCTTCAAGTCGTTTGTGGGTCGTGCGTTACAGGTGGCACCTGTACGCGAGTCGGTCAGCTTGAGCCGGAGGCTGCGTCTCTGGAACAAACTAAACTAGACATGCATAACCGTAGAAATACATAGATATACATAGAAGTTAAAAGTGTGTTTACTTTATACATAATGCAGTTTAATAAGAGTCGTAAAATATTTGATAGTACTTCGTTTCAGCCTTGCGGCTTCGTCTTTGCAAGAAGTGATTTATTAATTTTAGGAATTTACGTGCTCCGCCGTATGGCGTCGTCTATTGTACATGATAATTTTCTATGAGTATAATGGAAATAAGCTAGTTAATCATTTATAATTTCCTGCCTTCTTGGCATCGTTACTTTGTGTTTTCCAAATTGCGTGTAACGATGCCAAGATGGCAGGAGACTTTTTTTTTCCGTGGGGGGAAAAATGCATTGCTGCATTCGACCCCCAGCCGTTGTGCAATGGCTGAGGGGATATGTGGGCTCGCCGCTCAAAGCGCGGAATACCCACTAAAAACCCCACCACGTGTTAATATATGAAAGCTAGTAGTAATTTCGTGCAATTTTAGTCGGGTCCCGCATAGCACCCCGGTTAGTCAATGAAAGGTGTGTAGCTGGCATGCAATGCATGCGAGCGCGTCAATAGTTAGTTACCCGGAATTACACATGACATATGCCCTGAGTAACCCCGGGTGATTAATCGTGCATTATACTAGGTAATTGTGATGTTATACTAATTGGATACATTCTATGGTATTACTAGAGTTTACTTTCTTGCACACTAGTGCAATCGTTATTCTTGTACGTCTAATCTATGTTAGAGCAAAAAGTTGTATGGAAATACTCTTAGGCTATGGGCATAGCCAGTCGTCATGAGTGCTTCTGATTTCCTTCCCTTGAGAAGGTCGTCAAGTATTTCAGCCAGGAGGATTTCCTGGGTCGTCCGATTTGCAAGGCTGTCTTGCTCGTCTTCTCTTGGTCCTTTGATGAAGCCGTTCGTCGTTGTGCCCACACAGATAAGCAGCCAACCCATCTCGGCGCAGCTGCACGAGTGTGTAACGTGGGGAGGCCTTCTTCTCCCGGAGCCGCCTTGGCTGGGTAGCGCAAGGACTTGAAGGCTTCTGCATGGACTGGAACTCTGTAACAGTGAGAAGGTCATGAAGTGATATTAGTTTTAGTTCGCTTTGTGGTATTTAAGGGAGTCTTAGGAGGTTGTCTAGGAATTCTTGGACGTTAGGCTCTGTCTCGTAGTGGAACAATGTTCGGTCGAAAATTGAAAGAGGACGCCTATGTTTATTCGCTTCTGTCGTGTAGTTGCCTAAGTTGTGAACATGAGCGTTGTGATGTGTAGGAAGCTTTTTGTATGTGTCGAACGTGAGTTTCTTAATAAATTCCTCGATTGTGTGCATTTTTAATTCATTGTGTAGTATGTCAGCGGGAGCTATCCTTGGTACTTTTGATACTAAACGTAAGATTTTGTTTTGGCAATTTTGTATTCGTTTGATGTGTGTTTTAGCGGCGTATCCCCACACAGGCGCCGCATAGGTTAGAATGGGGCGAATTAATGTTTTGTAGAGGGTTAGGCCTAATTTAAGGTTTAGTTGATTATTTAGGTTTATTAGAGAGTATAATTTGCCCAATTGGGCATTTGCTTTTCCCCTGACTTGATTTATGTGTGGTTTCCAGGTTAATCCTTGGTCCATTTTAAGCCCTAGCCATGTTACATTCGATGTCCAGTTTATGTTCTCACCGAAGAGTGTGAGTGGTTGTAAACTGTGTCTTGGTAATCTGTGATTTGTTCGTTTCGTGAAGATTATTGCTTGGGTTTTTGGGGCATTTACTTTGATTCGCCAGTTCGTGAGCCAACTCTCCAGCTCTCGGAGAGCATTTTGGAGACGGGTGTGTATGGCTTGTGGTTGAAACGATTGCGCCATTATTGTTGTATCGTCCGCGTATATGTAGAGGGTGGTGTTTGCAGTTTTCGGGATGTCGTTAATGTATAAGTTGAACAGTGTGGGCCCGAGTATGCTTCCTTGAGGGACGCCCGCTTTGATAGGTCTAATGGAGGACCGACTGTTGTTTACTGAAGATTGGAACTTTCTGTCCTTCAGGTAGTTGGACATTAGTTTTACTAGCGAGTTCTGAATGCCTAATGAGGCTAGCTTTTTCAGAATTTCCGCATGCCATACTTTATCGAAAGCTCGTTCCACGTCGAGGAGTAAAGCTCCTGTGGACTTTCTTATGTTGAAACCGTAAGTGATGTACTCAGTTGCTCTTAAAAGTTGTAGAGACGTTGAGTGTTTCGCTCGGAAACCGAACTGTTCCGGGATGAGGATGTCGCGCTTAATGATTGCTGCGTTGAGTCTTTTTAGTATTACTTTTTCTAGCAGCTTGCCTAATGTGTTCAGTAGGCTAATAGGGCGATAGTTATTCGGATTGGAAAGATTCTTTCGCTTTTTCGGGAAGTGAAGTACGTGGGCAATTTTCCATCTTTCGGGGAAGAGCCCTTGTGTTAGTACGAAGTTGAATATCTTTGCTAATAGTTGTACCGCATCATCGGGTAGGTGTTTAAGAGCTATGTTAGGTATTTTGTCTGGGCCCGGGGCTTTTCGTTGGGATAGATGTTTGATTAGCCATTTAATTTCGAATGGGCAGGTTTTACGAACTAAGTTGTGCAATTGTTGTTGGTGGAAGTCGCGGGTTTCCATCTCTGTGTCTGCTGTGAATTGTGGACAAGATGGAGTGTCATTCGGGGTAAGAGTATCTTGAAGGGCATCTGCCAGTGTGTCGGCTTTTTCTTGGTCGGTGGTAGCTATCTTTCCGTTGTGGTGAAGTGGGGGTATGCGTACTTTATCTCGGGTCAAGCATCTCGCAATGCGCCATACTGAGTTGGTTTCGTGATCGAGAATTTCTAGCGTGTTTTGCCATTGTTGGGCAGTGTGATTTGAGTTTCGTTGCCTAACCAAGTTGTTGAGGTAATGGAAGGCTTCGAGATCGACTATGTGGCGAGTTTTCTGCCATCTACGTCTTGCTCGATTTCGATCCGCAGCCAGCTCTTTAAGGTCTGCTGGAAGCTTGTGTCGGGAGCCTTTGGTACGTGTACTGGGACTGCCGTAATTGTTGCCAGCTTGATGGCATGTTCGAACTGCGTTAGGCCTCGTCGAGCTCCGCTTGGGAGTTGAGTTGTTCCTCGGGGAGGTTTTCGCTAATTGTGCGTTCAAAAATTTCCCAGTTTGCTTTAGTGTAATTGTACCTTGGTGATGGCTGTGACATCAGAATCGGGCCTTCTAAAGAGATTATTACTGGGAGGTGGTCAGATGAAAGTTCGTTTCTGACTTGTAGGGTTATTCTTTGGTTAATATGCCTGGCGATTGCTATGTCCAGGATGTCTGAGCTTTGATTTCTTGCGAATGGGATGTAGGTGGGTGCGTTGGGAGCATGAATTATGTAGTCGGAGTTGTTCTCGTGCTGGAGTAATGCATTTCCGGCTGCATTGGTGTGCCTGCAGTTCCAAATTTGGTGCTTGGCATTGAGATCTCCTGCAATTAGTACTCTGTTGTTTATTTGTAGAATTTGGTCAATTTCCCCCGTGTCTAATGGTCCTGGTGGGTTGTACGCCGCTACTAGTAGTGTTCGAGAATTTTCAATAGTGATGAATATGCCTATTGCTTCTAGGGTCGCAAATTGTGGGAGTAAAGCTACATCATGTGCTACGTTTTGTTTTATGATTATGGCTGTGCCTCCACCGCGATTGTTCCTATCCTTCCTGTGTGAGATGTAGCCCGGTATATTGAATCTAATGTTATTGTCTAAATGTGTTTCGGTGATAAGCGCTATTTGTATATTATTTGTGTTTAGGAAGTCTGAAAGTTCTGTTTTTCGTCTTCGTAAGCCTCTAGCATTCCAAGTAAGTACTTTGAGGATGGGTTTAAGGGCCATTAAGGAAGCCAGGAGTGGTGAGGAGTTGGAAAAAGTCGGCGTAGGTAGAGAGGATAGAACGGGTCTCCGATGGCTTCTCGATGAGATGACGGAGCACGTGGGTGCAAGTCTCCATCAGGTCCTCATCAGTCATCCCGCGTTGTAGTACCTCCTGGTACATCTCCCTCTGGTAGCTTCGTCTAGGGTCTTCTGTCGTCCTCGTCTGTGGTTGAGGAGGTGGTCTCCTTCCGTCCCTGGTTGGTTGCGGTTGTTCCTTCCTGGTCCTGGGCCGGCTCCTGTTCTCCCGATCAGGCACCGGGCCACCTACAGCCCGCATAGGCTAGCTTGTGGAGCCGCAGCTCTGGGTCGAACCACCTTGACGGCCGTCGGTGCTGGGCGCGCATTTGCCGAACCCCCGCTACGTGTTTTGCCCTCCTGAATTTCGCGAACCAGGGCAACCTGCCGCTGGTACTCTGGACATGCCCGGTAGCGGGCCCCGTGGCCCCGCCCGCGGCATAGAGCACACTTTCTTTCAGGAGGGGGAACATCGCAGGAGGCCGACTCATGCGACCCAGTGCACTTCGAGCACACAGGGGCTGACACCGTGCACCTCGCTGCCGTGTGCCGCAGCTGCTGGCACCGGTTGCACTGGAGCGGGATGATAGGGCGGCGGTAGGGCTCAATCTTCACCCGGAAGTGAAGGACGTACTCGAGCCTCCGTAGTCGGTCTAGGTCATCGGCGGTCGCCACGTCGACGAGGTACATTGGGAGAGGTGTCCGGTCCCTGTTGAATCTCCGGAGCTGGACCACTCGGAGGACTGACAGGTGCGCCATCGTCAGCTCCTTCTTCAGGGCTTCCTCTGCTCTGTCGAAGAGGACGTTCTTCACGACCGCCCTGTGCGTCTGGTTCTGCGTCGCTGTGGTAATCTGAAAGGCTACCCGCCTTTCCCGAAGGAACGCAACCAAGTGCCCGTAATCTGCGACTGTCCTGGTTCGCACCAGGAAGTCGCGAGATATCGGGGCCCTCGAGATTACGTAAACCTCGTTGGGGCAGGCAGCATCAAACTCCTCCATTAACCTGCACAGAGAAGTAGAAAGATTAGGGAGACATAGATCGGAGGCTGAAGGAGGACGTTGAGGGCATCAGCATAGGAGCGGGCGGGTTCGGGGGGCAGTGGATAGGGGTTGGCAGGAATGGGGATAGGGTCGGGTCTGGAGAGCTAAAGTGGATTATAAGACACCTTAAAGACCATAAGGCACCAGGCCCGGAACAGATACCAAATTTGGTACTAAAGCGCCTGACACCCAAAGCACTTATTCTGCTAAGCGACATAAGTAATTATTGCCTACAAAAAGGTTACTTTCCCAAATGCTGGAAACGGACAAATGTACTCATGTTCCCTAAACCAAGCAAAAACAGAGCTGACCCAGGCAACTACAGACCAATCAGCCTGCTCAAAACCACCAGCAAGGTAGTGGAGAAGGTCATACAGAAACGCTTGACGACGCACATCGCGAAACATAACATATTAATCAACGAACAATTCGGCTTCCGCGCAAAACACTCCACAACACTACAGCTAACACGTACCATCGAGCACATAACTCGAGGCTTCAATGAAAATAAATCGACAGGAGTCCTATTCCTGGATGTACAGCGGGCCTTTGATACCGTATATCACGCAGGACTCATCAGCAAACTAAACGACCTTAACTTCAACGATGTAATGGTCAAACTCATTGCACACTACTTAACCGGCCGAACATTCGTGCTCACCAACGAAGGCAGGTGCTCGGCCCCCCGGGAAATATTAGCAGAGGTCCCACAAGGTAGTCTGCTGGGACCCGTGCTCTTCAATGTCTTTTTCAACGACACCCCAAAAACCACGGGAACACAAATCTCCATTTACGCAGATGACACAGCCATCTCTGCACAGTCCTGGAAACCCGGGATGATTGTACAGAGACTGCAAAACTCTCTATCAACTCTAGAACCGTGGCTGATCAAATGGAGAATTAAAGTAAACTCAGCCAAGTCCCAAGCGGTGCTCTTTTCCAGGAGAACTAAACACCACAATAAAACCACTCCCCTAAAACTACTTAACGATACCATAATCTGGAAAAATAAAGCCAAGTACCTAGGGGTAACACTGGACTCGAAACTCACATTTGCAGAACACGCAGTGGATGTCAGGCGCAGAGCAAATCAGCAACTAGGCGCCTTATATCCTATCCTCAACCGCAAAAGTACGGTGAGCCAGCATATGGGACTGACACTTTACAAAAGCCTAATTAGGCCAGTTATGACATACGCCGCACCAGCGTGGGGCCACTGCGCACCGACACATATCAAGAGCCTTCAAGTGCTACAAAACAAAGCTCTCAGAATAATTGCGAAGATACCAAAGGCAGTCCCATTGGAATTACTTCATGATGACACCAGAATGCATACCATAGAGGAATTTATCAAGAAGCTTGCTGCTGACATGTACAAACAAGCCCAAAGCAGCAGAAATCCCCACATTCGAAATCTAGGTCAATATGACGCCAGCGCAGACAAACACAAACGGCCACTATTGCTGTTCGACAGGAAAATCCCCTTAAACCGCCATTCCAATGAAGATAAAACAGCCATCATTGAATACCTTAACAGCCTAGTGCCAATCTGAGACCACACACACAGCAGAAGGCTTGAAGACCCCGGGCGGATGGCATCCCCTCCGGGGCGGAACGGGGTGAAAGGGCAGCCCCACACCTATGACGACCACGGCACCCACCAGGACATGAGCGGCATGTACAGAAGAGGAACTCATCTCTTAGCACACTACCTTCTAAGGCAGTCACGTAGAACAGTAGCTCCTGCAGCTCCAGCAGCGCCTTTATTAAGGTAGACTGGGAGCGACAGAAAGAATGAAATAAAACTAATAAAAAATTAATAAAAATAAAAAAAATAATAATAAAAAAGATTATTATAGTAAATAAATATACAAAAATATATACATACATGTATATTTATCCCTGTGTAAATAAGATGCTCACCCCTTTCCTCATGTATATACCCTTTTCCATCCCCCTTTATTGCAGGACCATCAGCAGCACGCTGAAGATGAACCACCTCGGCTCCCTCTCCGGCCGAAGCCATCATAAACCGTACGTACCATAACTGATAACTTGGCATGACACGTAACACCTCAATCCTCTTAGCATGAGCATGACTAATACCACTAACCATAGGTTCCTGGTCTGGGCTATGCCAAGGCCAGTACCTAACCTCCACTCTGTCTGCATACTCCCTTGTATGCAGGCGCCTTTTTAGAAATCGCCCACTAACATTCGGTTTGCTTCGGCGGTACCGGACACCAGTTTACCTTCAACTATCCCTTCCATCACCGTAGAGTAGTTAGTGCATGGTAGAGGAGATGATGTATATCCCTTTCGGATGATCGTCACCTGGTGTGGCGGAGGCGGGGCCACACCAAAATAAAAAAAAGGTCTCCGCATTCAGACTACGACCACCGCAGACACTGAGTCACTTCACCCTGAAGATGCCAAGCGCTGTACTTGGCGAAACGTCGGTATCCACGATGCCTTCTAGAACACGGCCTACAAGCCCGGATAGTTGTAATTCATTTATTAGTTACATTTACAGTAATTGTTCAAATATATAGAAGTATAACAAAATAATAAAACGAAAAATACAAAACCTAAATTATAAACTACAAAAGCTAGGTCCCAAATTCTGGTATCTGTTATAACCAACATTTTAACATTAATACTTGTAATCAGTATTTATAAGCTGGTAACCAGCTTACGCTCTCTAACTACATACTAAACTTACAAAGAACAAATCAGCTTCTCTACCGAAGAATTTAATAAAACAATGTAAAGAATAATTCCTAAATTAAACATTTACCGGTAAACTAAGCAATGGTGAAGCAACTGTACCTTTTCTTTCTTCATTTATGAATTTCTTTTTATTTAATAAAACAATGAAATGTTAAAGGATATAACGTTTTGTTTATTTATTATATACGTGTTGTTATTATTATGATTATTATTTAATTCAATATATTTAAAAACCTAATTATTATAAAATTCTAAATTATTATTCGTATTTTATTTTATTTATGTTATATACATTGCTTATTCCTATATTCTCTATGATATTCCATGTATTAATTGTGTTTCTTATTTTATGTTTACTCTCTTTAATTATACCTCATCAAATTCAATGTATCTTATTATATCTATTTCTATTATTATTTATACAATTTACTTATAGACTTAGCTTTCTTAGTATTCATTTATTTTTAATTTATTTTAATTAATTAGTAGCATTAACCTTACTTTCTCACCTTTTACACCTATCTTCTTTCCTTCTTCTTCACCACACTTCACTTTACTTTTAATCTGATATTTAATTCAAACTATGAACCTTTTTCAGTTTCACTAATTTCACTAAAATCTACTTAGCCTGGCTTAACCCGCTTTTGAAACACTATCACTACACTTCCGTATGTAAAGGGAACTCATCCCTCAGCAGCAGGCCGCCATCTTGTCCATTCGTATTCCGCCTACGCCAGTCACTCCTTCCCTTGTCCATTTAATCAGCCTGTGGTGGCCGCGACTCCCTCATCTGCACGCTCTGAACGCTCCTTTTCCTCTGCCTAAATCTCCAACTCTCTCCATTCTTATCCCTATCCACAGCTATCCTCCGTCTTGGTATTCATATTTCTTCTTCTAAATCGTCGTTTATATTATCCCTCTTTTCCTTTTCCTCTCTTCTTCTCTCCAACTCTTAATTTAATCCTTATATAATTGATCTTGTCCTCTTATCAATTCTGTTATTTTTCGTTCCGCTCATTCTCATCTTCCGGTTATAGTCCAGTAATTTTTTTCTTATATTTAATTATTATATATCATTGTCTTCTAAATTTTCGCCCTGTTCTTCCCTTTTCTTCTGCTTCCTCTTGAATTTCGTTTGCACTGTAGTTTGGATTATTGTTCCTAATTAGATTGTTTATTTCCTTTTCTCTTATCCTTATTGCTCTTTTTTTATTATCTATAAATTTTATGTATTTCTTGGTTCTTCAACTGTTGCATTTTTTCCGGGTTGCGTTGCTTATTTTATGTGCTAACTTATCTAGAATTTTGTGTAAGTTATTGTTTCTTAAAATTAGCGCTAATTGCTGTCTGCTTAATTCTTCTCCTTCTTCAGTTACTTTTTTATTATATGCTCACATTCAAATACGTAACACGTGCTCATGTGTATCCGGTTTAGTACAAATGAGGCGTAAATCCTTCTGACTTTTTTTTAATTTTAAGCCAATAGGTACCAAATGTTCTTAGTCGTGTTAAATAATGAATTGTTCCTTTCGTTGGCTTAAGAATTTTTATTTTGAGCCTTTCATTTAGATTGTTAAATAATTTATAAGATCTTCCTTCCTCATTATACTAGGGTTGCCCAGAAAGCATTGCACCACATTTTTCCTTCAACAAGTATTTATTGAACACAATGAAACTTACATAAAGGAAGAATGATGTTTCTTCTGCACTACCTATTTTTCCACGTAACCTCCTTCCCATTCTGTGGTATTCCTCCAACGAGACACAAGGGAGTGTATGCCCTGTCGGTACCGCTCATTATTCTGGTCATGAAGCCATTCCTTTGCTGTGCGAATCATCTCTCCATCATCCTCAAAATGTCTTCCACGAATGGCATTTTTAGTGGCCCAAACAAGTGGAAGTCTGAGGGAGCTGGGTCAGGACTGTAGGGTGGATAGGGTAACACTGTCCAACCCTGTTTAGTGATGTGTTCCAAAGTCCTCAAACTTGTGTGAGACCGAGCGTTATCATGTTGAATCAGTCACCTGGGTTGTTATGGCGTCGAAGTCGCTTGAAGCGCTTCTTGAGTTTTGTTAATGTGTTCATATATGTTTCAGAGTTAATGGTGCTGCCTCTCGGCATCACGTCAATGAGGATGACACCCTCACTATCCCAATACACAGTGATCCTGACCTTACCGGCGGAAGCAGTTGCTTTGAACGCTTTCTTCTGTGGAGAGTGAGGATGACGCCATTTCATCGATTGCCGTTTGGTTTCTGGCTCAAAATGATGAACCCAGGTTTCATCACCTGTCACAATCCGGGACAAGAAGGCTTCCTCCTCAGTTTCAAAACGTTGCAACAACTTAGGATAAATGTTCTTTTCTGGGAGATTTGTGCTTCACCATAACACAGCGTGGAACCCATTGTGCTCACACTTAATCAAGAGCACGAATGATTGCATCCATACTTCCTTTGCTGATTGACAGCTTCAGCGCCAATTGCCGAGTCCTTATGCGTCGGTCCTCGCGAATGAGCACATCAGCAAGCTGCATCTTATCAGGTGTGACAGCCATGGATGGCCTCCCCGAACAGAGCCTTGGAGCCTTCTAATGTACTCACCCTCTGTGCCCAGGGACTAACCGTACTTCTGTCGACTGCAGAATTTCACAATTCACAACTGAACACAAATGTTTGTGAATGTTTCCAACAGCTTCTTTTTCCGTAGTGAGAAATTCAATGACGACACGCTGCTTGTAACGTACATCATTTACAGACGCCATTTTGAAACATTACTGCAACTACGCTATCTCTTGGAGGAAACAGAAAATTTGCGCGCGCACTCCGCAGACTTCAAATAATACATACTTTAAGTTTCGCATTCGTACCATTGCTGTTGGCTGAGAAAAACAATGTGGTGCCTTACTTTCTGGGCGACCCTCGTACTTTCCCACTCCTGTCGCCAATCTAATTTTAGTCTTCCTTTAATTTCAGTTTCCGAATTGTATCTTCTTCCCATGTTTTGTTCCACTGTACTAATGTTTCTTATTTTCAGCCAAAAATTACAGCTGTTAATTTAATTAATAAATCAATTGGCCAAATTCCGGTTGCTACCAATAATGACATCGTAGGTGTGGTACAATCTGCGCCAGTGTATCTTAAAATAATTTTCCTCTGCGTTATTCTTAAATTATTATTTAATATGCATTATTCGCTCTCGGAGCTCATTCTCCTGCACCATAGGTGATAATAGAGGCAACATTTGTAAAATGATACGTTGTTGTAACAAGTAATGAGGTTTTAAATTTGGGATGAAAAACTTATCCAATCTTAACATTACGATTTCGGGTTTGGTTATGACAAACTCTACATTTATTTATTTACTGCGTCAACACTGGCCTCAATTGCAGATGTATTAGACAAATAAAAAACACGCATAAAAACACATAAATACAGACAAAGTAAAAACAGATAAGCAAACAGACAAATCAAGCAGACAGTAACGCCTATCTTAAATTAAGATAAAGTTCTTTTGACAATAATCTTAAATGAAGAGTACTCGAGAGAAAAGTCAAGTACTCCTTCCAGTGATATTTTGTTATACATTAAACAAATTCTAAATAAAATACAATTATTTTATGATATGGACTTAGGAATCTGACATATGAAAGGAAAACGTAATCTTATGTTCAAATGCCTTACATTAAAGTTTAATTGTTCCAAGTAGGATGGATTATCTATAAAACAGCCGCTTTATAAACTAACATTTGATCACTAACTACCCTTCTAGCGCTGAGTTTGATATCATCACTATATGCTGATTTGTTATATTTCTTCGAATAAAGAAATCTGGGAAACCTTCTCTGAATTATTTCGATTTGATCTATAAGAATCTGAAAATATGGTTTCCAAATTGGTGAAAGTCATTAGACACAGCGTAAGTATTATGCTATAAAATTAACGGAAACCCGTATTTAAGACCTTTAGAGTTTCTAAAGAAAAATCCTAAATGTCAATGTTAACTATTCTATCTATGTGGTAATTAAAGGCTAGTTATCACTTATATTTAATCTCCGATCTGTATGCGTTGATTCAGCTTTCAAGCACTTGTTATTCATGATGTACAGTGGTTTACATATTTTATTACTTCTAGCTATAGTTAATACAGAGCATTTATCAATATTAAAACTAGGATTATTTAAAATATTCCATTTAAATACATTATTAATATCATCCTGAAGTTTAGACTCATCCAAATGTTCTCATTTCTCATGTATAATTTTAAATCATCAGCAAATAGAATACATTCTGTGTAATTTATACATAAAGATAAGTCAATTGTAAATAAAATTAAGAAAAGAGGTTCAAGGTTTGAACCCTGAAGAACTCCTAAACTTACATCAAATGTATAGGATTGGAAACTATCATACATTACATACTGCTTTCTGTTCATTAAATATGGTGAAATTAAATTAATCATAGAGATTAAAAATTCATATTTAACAACTTTCGATAGAAGAAGATCATGGTTAAGTGCTATCAAATGCCTTGGAAAAATCAGTGTAAATCATATCAGCACGCGACTGACAATTTAATGATTACCAACAAATTGAGAAAAATTCATCATATTTGTCAAAGTTGATAATATGCTTGTAGATACCATTATACAAAATGCGTACAAATATTTTAGCTGAAGCATACATAATAGAAATAGTCATACAATTTTCAATTCGATTAACGTCTCCATATTTAAAAATGGGACATACATTATTAATTTCCGCCTTTCCGAAAATGAATGATTTACCATAATTAAATTATATATTATGCATAATGATTCTATCAGTACTTCAGCACAACCTTTAATTATATTGGTGGAATACAGTCCATTAGGCGTTTTAGGCTTAAGTTTTCTTACTGCATGTTTAAATTCATTTTCACATATTATTTCGGAATGTAAATCATATGACCTCTATAGTGCTGGTTCTTCAGGGAGCCCACACACAGTCCTTAAATGTTTATATACAGATTTAAAGAAATCCGCAAATCCATATGCTATGTTTTCATTGCCTACTAAAATATCATTACTTAAGCCTATAGTATGTGACTGACCTGACTGCTTAGATGATTTACATTTTATAAAACTCCAAAATGTTTTAGATTGCGTTTAATTTCTTCTTCAATGTTAATAATATATTTCTTATATGCAGAGTTAATCAGTGATTCGACTTCTTTCTTATTTATTTAAAACCTAAAATACTATTAGCACAATATTTCATGCGCCTTCTATGGTATTCCTTTAATTTAAGAGTGTTAATAATATGGTGTTAAATCAATACGGATATTTAGTTTCTTAAATTTTCGTATGGCTACAGTTGCATTAAAATATTATAAATTATTTTATACAACATTTCAGGTGCTTCATTCACTTTCTATACATTTATAGAGATTCCAAGTTAGTATCGTTTAACATACTAAAAAGCATAATTAGTTGGCCGGTTTAAAATTACAAATATAATTATTAGATTTGTCTTTGATGCCTTTAATGTATTTGCACTTCAAATTAATTATTTAGGAAAGGTAATAGTTATCCTCTTCAATTAGGGGTAACAAATCCGATTTACAGCTAGACCCAACCATTTGATAGCACCAGATAAAGAATTTTGCCATGACAATTCATGATATTGCTAAATCATTTTAAATTATAAAGAGCCATAAAGTTTAAATAACACCATAACGAGCTCCTAAATTCTCAAAAGAAAAACCCAGTGCCCATCATAGGCGGCAAGTTAAAATCACCAAATAAAATCATATTATTAGAATAAAAGTTGTGCATCTCAGATGATTTAAAAATTCTTCATAAAATTTTAATGGTGGATAGAAGGAAGGTATACTGTATCTATATAATAGCTGTTATTTCATAAGGTTATTTTGACGCATAAGTTTTCAAAATTAGTGCAGTTAAGACTGACTTCACCTGAATCCAGTACAGATTTTACAGCTATTAAAACACCCCCTCCTCTTTTATAATGGCGATACACAACATATGATGTATTAAAAAGCTCAGAGCTTAAAACTTCATCTTTTAGCCAGGTTTCAGTCAAAAAATAATACGAGGGGCGTCAAATAAGTAATATTTCCTATTTTATAAAAAACATTACACACAACCGATCATGTTGAATTAATTTTATTTACATTGTACAATCATTCTGTTACTTTTATACATAGTCAACATGTTTTCCAAGCCTTTTTGGGGACGTGACACAAGTTTTTCCAAGCCAGTGTTGTACCAGGTCGGGTCCTGTGCTCGCAACCAGCTGTTCACTGATTTGACTTCATTATTGATGTTAAAAGTGCTTACCTTTGAGTTGGAGGAACATGTGAAAATCACTTGGGGCAAGCTCCAGTAAATACGAAGAATACGAGAAAACTTCCAAGTTGAATCTTGACCAGGTGGAGGTAAGTACTTTAACATCGTGACGAAGATGAATCAGAAGTGAACCAGAAGTCGGGTCCTGTGCTCGTAACAAGCTGTTCACTTCTGATTGATCTTCGTCACGGGTTAAAGTGTTTACCTCCATGATGACCTTTGAGTCAGGAGAACATGTAAAACTCACTTGGGAAAAGATCTGGTGAATATGGAGGATGCGAGAAAATCTTCAGAGCTCCCCCTGGGTCAAGATTCAACTCGGTAGTTTTCTCGTATCCTCCGTATTCACCGGAGCTTGCCCCAAGTGATTTTCACATGCTCCTCCAACTCAAAGGTAAGCACTTTTAGCACCGATGATGAAGTCAAACCAGTGAACAGCTGGATGCGAGCACAGGACCCGACCTGGTCAACACTGGCCTGGAAAAACTTGTGTCACGTCCACAGAAAGGCTTGGAAAAACATATTGACTATGTATAAAGGTAACAGAAGGATTGTACAATATAAATAAAATCAATTCAACATGATCAATTGTGTGTAATGTTCTTTATATAAAATAGGAAAACTTACTTATTGGACGACCATCGTACCGTAGTCATGGCAGTATATGCTATTAAACGATATATTGGTTTTAGTTTTTAACCCTCTAACATTCCAATAATATACATTTAAATATAAGAACGACTTACTTATCTTAGGTTTTGGTTCCGCCACCTCCCATGGTGCCATCATTTGCAGTAAAGGTTTGACTGACGACTAATTTACCATGGAAAGGGGCAATTAAAACTCCCTTGAGCCAACTATCAATATTATGGAGTTTACTAAATTGATCCTCAGAGACAGGAACATGAAATGAGGAGTAATTAGGAAACTTGGTTTTAAGCCTAGCGCAGGTGATGTTCTCAATGTCTGATTGCGATTTAGTAAACTCAAAATTTTCATTAGATTTAACTTCTAGATGAAATATTGACACAAAAATAACCCTCTTCCTAGAACTTCTTTGCACCACTCTAAAAGTGAGTTGATTATGTGCACCAATCAAACGAGATGCCTTGATTTTCCTTCTTTCTTGAGTATCCACTCGATTGACCTTATTTCTTTTGCTTGATACAAGGATAAAGTCGTTTTTCTCTGCAGGACTCCGAACACTCAAGCTGACACAACATTCTTCGCTGCTTTGCTGCATAGCCGTGATGTAACACTTACTTGTTTCACAGGTGCCGTAATTTTCTTCGCAATTTTCTGCGAATTCTTCGGTGGATCCTGGTTTTTATTTTGAGGATTGGTCATCCTGTTGATGTACAAATCTCCCCTTTTGACAGAGCGGAATAGAGAAACTGATTCTCCTGTTTCAGCTTCCGTATTTTAGCTAACAGCTCCTCGGTCATTCCATAAAGTTTCTGTATGATTTGCAGCGTGTTGGTTGAATTCAGCATAATGGTCTCCAATTGGACACTAATTATTAAAAGGTCCCTAAGTACTGGAAGTTCTAAGTCCCTTTTAGTGTGCGAGATCTTACGTGGAGATGTAGTGCCGCTCCAGGTTTCGTAGTTTCATCCCCGTGCGACAGCTTATTAGATTTAGTGCAATTATCGCACCAAAATTCCGATTGAAAGAGAACTGAGCATTCCTTTTTCCTACATTTGAACCAGAGCCATGGAATTTGAAGCCACATTGACCCGAATACAGTACAAAACACTGTCTGCTACTGATAGCTTTACTGCACACACACCACATATTGATGACATGTCTACAGGCGAGCGAACCGTAAACACGTCCGACCGTTTTGAAGGTTGACCTACAATTGATGTTTAATTAAGTTCAATTTTTCAACTAAATGAATCTCCAAATATTTTGCTTCTTTCTTTCTCCCAATATTCCCATTGTTTTATGTAATTGTGTGATATCCTTTCTAGTTTCCCTTTCAAGTTGTGTAATTAGATTTCTGAGGTGGTATATGTGGTTTTGTCAAGTACACCATTGTTTCAACATTGTTAAAAGTAATTTAGATTTTGTTTTCATTTGCAGTCATGAACTTCCTTTTATTAAAAGTATTACATCATCAGCGTAAGCGATTATATTTTTAATTGGGGTTGTTTTTCCAATGTTCTAACAGGGTTTCCAACAGAATGTCCCAAAAGTCGGCCGTAGAACCGACTCCTGGGGATATCCTTAATTTCTTTTTTAACAATTTCCTCCCTCTTTTTAAATTCACTCTTCTGTTTGAACAGTAATCTATTAGTATTTTATATATACTTTTCGGATATTTCAACTTCTCAGACATTCAGATAAAAAGCACCACCACAGGTGCCAGATATATCAATAAGAATTCCATTTAAGTATTGATTTGAAGTTGAATTTACTGTTTCCATTGCCGCATTTATTGCCTTTTCTGCCTTTCCTAAATCTGTATTGTTTATTGTTCATTCCCACCATGGTCCGAAATTCTGTTATTGTTTTAAAATTAACTGATCAAAAAAATTTCCTAGAGTATTTAGTAAACATATCGGTCGATATGGCTTTGTCATTTGTCCATCTCTTTAACCAAAGTATTTAGAACTTCAAGTTTCTTAATTCTTTCCTTCACAATTTTGTACGGTGATGCCCAGACATTATTTTCAAAATTATTTTCTATTAAACATTGTTGCCATGCTTGGTTTATAAGTTTTTTAATTTATCTTTAGCTTGTCTATATTTTGTTTTAAATTACTCTGTCTTCTTCTTCTATTCTCGAACGTTGGTAAATTTTTCTTAATATTTTCACTTTTTTCTTAAATTTTGAAGCGCGTCTGTACAAATATTATCGGTATATTTTTATTTTGTTCTTTTGGCACTGTTGTTATGATTGCATCTTTTATATCTTTTGTTAAGTTCTCTTCGTCTTCATTTATAAAAAGTCCTCTATAATGTAGGTGACTATCAAACGCGTGTTTTGTTGTGTTCCAGTTGCTTGAGTGTAGTTATAATTATTAGTTGTTATATTTATCTGCCATATTTCCAGTGTTTCCAGACTATATTTAAAATATATCAAATGATGATCACTTGAAGTAAATTCCTGCCCCACTTTCCAATTAAATGTTTTTGCTGTTGCTTTTACATTACTTAGTATCAGATCTGTTTGACGATGCTCCTTGTCTATTTTCATAAATTGTTGGATTATGCGGTCTATTTATAATTTCTAAATTTAACTCCGAAACTAAATCTTCCATCCCTTCTCCCCGTTCATCCTTTACCGCACATGCCACCATTCAGATTTAGCATTAGCATCCATTAAATGTGTAGTTTAATATTCCAAAATAGTGGTATGTATTTTTCTATTTTTTTTTACTAAGTAAGACTCTATCTGTACTGAAAGAAACAGTTTGCTAGGATGAATGTTCCATACCATGCGATATCTCCACACAAATAGTATGCGAATTATTCATTTGTGTAAGGTTAACTACTTGCAGATTAGGGTTTTAAGTAACTACGGTTGTCTTGGGATTTATCCTGTAACCAATTACCCTAGTCATGACCGGGGTATGTATGATTTTCCCATTAATTGAATACAGCTCCTGAATACACAATATATCCACTTTTAATTCTTCTATTACTCCCCTTAGCTCAGACATTACAAGGCGACTGCGCTCTGCACTTATTTGTACTATTCTAATTGTTCTTGTATTACGTATATTCTACGTAGTCTACCATTTTTCCGCCTTAATAATATATAGCATTTGCAAGGGAATTATGCTTTATGCCATCAGCTATTTTTGTTTCGTAGTTTCTCTGGTTAGTCTATTAACTGTAATACGCTTTATTCTCGGTCGTATGTTTTGCTTTGATGAGAGCGGTGTTGCATTTATGTTTTTTCATTTTTATATTTACCAGTGCATTTATGGTTGCCTTTTACTTTTGTGTTTTGGTAAAGCTTTTAAGCACTGTTTCAAGAATAATGCCACTATTGCTTTTAAGGAGGAACTTTTGTTTTTGAACGGAGGTTGGGATAGTTGTCGGGGAATTTTGGATCCTCTTTAACTGCTATTGTTCTTAGGTCCCATTCTATATTGGGCGTGAAAGACCGGACATTTTTCTCAGAGGCCTCTTTATCAGATTTGAGGTTCTTTTGCGTGCCATAAATCTATGACAGGGGATAACCGGCTTTGCTTCCCTTCCGAAGGAGCCCATGTTGAGGATTTTTACACTCTAAAAAATCCATCGCTCTCCGTCGAGGTTGAAGCCGTGTCTTCGGGAACTAGAGGTATGACTAGACCACGGAGAACGGCAAATAATAATAATAATAATAATAATAATAATAATAATAATAATAATAATAATAATAATAATAATAATAATAATAATAACATGCCGGAATGCAGCAAACTAGGTTTGTTTTTCCTTTAGTATACTAAGCTGCAGGTATTCTCGAGCTGCGAATAAATTCTGCTGAAATCAGGTTCGATCATCTCCTCCTCTTCCGCTGCCAGTACTGTTTGCTCAGTTCTGTAGCCTCTTGCACGTATCTGTTCGTTGCTTTATTTCCTGTGAAAGATTATTAATTAATCATCCAACTTGTAAATTAAATTTTCTTCTAAATATGCTACATGTTCTGCTTGTTGTTGTTCTTCTTCTTCTTCTTCTCGCTCTTGCTCGTCATTTATATCATCTCCTCCGGTGGTTTTTGCTATTATTTGTCCTTATCTTTATTTTCTTACTTTCTCCACAGTAGATTTAAAAGCCCTGTTCTTCTTTCGCTTTTTGGGAATACTTCTATGTATTCTCTCTTTTTTTCTTCTTCCTCTTTCGTTCTGTCATCTTTTATAATCTCATCGAAATCAAACTTTATTATTTTCGTATTATTATTTCTTTGCGTTTCCTCCTCTTTTATTTTAATTATAAGTAGTGTAGTTAATAATTTTAATTTAGAGAGTTCTATAGAATATACATTTTTTTATAATTCTATTTAGTTTTAGTTTAGGTGGCAGTTTTTGTCTTTCTTCTAATCTTTTATATGCAATATTATAATGTTATATTATTAAAACTGGCATACTAAATGTTTATTTTACGCTTTGTTAGTTTTCGCATAAATTTTCAGATTGTGTTCCAATGTCTCTGCTTTTCTCCTTGAATTTTGATTTAATTGTAATTTATTTTCTATTATCCTCTTAAGGTTCCTTATTATCCTACTTGCCGTGTTCCATTGTGGTTTTTTCTTCTTTATTATTCTATCTTCAGTCAGGATTAGTTTTTGTTATAACGCTTTCCAAAACATCTTGTATGTTGAACCGTCTTGCTTACATTTACAGAATTTTTCGTGTTTTTTTGTTTTATTATTTTGTTTGATCATTTCTTTTTATGCATGGGATTCATACTGGTGCTTGCTCCTTCTTACTACAATCCTTCTTATTCTGTTCTATTTCTCCACAATGTTCACATTTTATGGTTTTATTTTGCAGATTTCAATACGTTCCAAAATCTTGACATTTAACACACTTAGCTACAGATATAGGACCTTTCACATTTACGAACTGAAAACAAATGTATAGCCTTTGCTTTTTGTATCATTTGTCGTGTTTAAGGTGATACCTCAACCACATTTTGCAATGTTGCCCCATTTCTAGGATCTGTTTTATATCTAAAAATAAAACCTGCATGAAATTCTTGTTTCTTAACATATCCTTCAAACTTTTACTTGAAGATTTCTTCTTTTAACCCCTCTTCTTTACTTCCTGTCAATACAGCGTATAATATTACAAGTGGGTTTCTCTTTTTTGACATCTCAATCTTGACTTCTTTCATTTGCAAAAACTTGCTTTGTATAATCTTGTAGAAGTTTTCTTCCGTTCCTGTTTCCATTATTGGATTTTTACCTGCTGTTTTGGCACGTCTTATCTTCATTATTTCTTCTGCTCGTTTTAAGTTACTTGCTAGTATTTTTGTACTTCCTTTACATCCGAATTCTTTGTGTATGAGATATTTTGTACAGCGTGTTAATGCTGCAAATGAGGAACACGCAAGAAACATTGAGGCTGAGGCTGAACTTCACTACAGGAAAGCGGAAAGAGCTTATGCTGCACTAAGATAGAATATAGAGATATCCAAGAAAAATAATAATAATATAGTTATGTGTACTGGCATACAATAGGTGCTATGTTCACCAAGGCTCTAATATGTTTTATCAGAGCCGGTTTTCAACTTACAGCTGCTGCGTCAGTGATGCTGCTACTGATGAACTTACAGTGCACCTTTGGCATGAAGGCAACTGCGAAAAGAGGTGCATCTGAAATCGCCTCCTGCCTCTTCACCTACATTATTCAGCGATTCAGGCCATCATCTATTGGCAAAACTAGACATTTATATTTTGGTCAGATCGATGTGTTGCTCAGAATAATAACTACAATACGCTGACTCTCCTAAGGCACTTGGTTGTGTGGGGTTACTTTTCTTCCGTGGCACAAAAATTTGTATGCAGTGGCCATTGTTTCCTACCAGGCGATACACATGTTGCGCTGGTGGAAGTACAGAAGAAAAACTTTCAGGTGATTGAGGTTATGGTGAAGGCAAGACCAAATAATCCGTTCTTTGTAAACTAAATGAGAGCAGAGGACTTCAACCATTTTGATGCCTTGGAAAGAGGAATTAATCGTCCATATGTTTTCAAAATAACTGAAGCAACGTGGCTTAAGTTTTCAAAAGATGATCTTTACTCTATACATTTGAAGAAGTCAGAGGGAATTTTACAACAGTGGGTCACATATTTTTACAGACAAAGAGAATTAGAAGCTCTATTCCTTCAACTATTGCTCCTGAGTCGGTGGTACCATTAAACAGTGATGTACTGCCAAGCACAGAAGAAGATATGCGACATCTTTCAGAAAGGTGTGACTGTATACCAGATGAACAACACCGAGGTATATATGATTTATACATATGAGACCAGTATCGTCAGTAATGCCTTATTTTGAGTACCTCGATGGATCTATGAAAATGTGTTTGAAATGTCATTTGCATTATTAATGTAATTTCAACATGCCGAAGTGCATTTCCATTTATTTGTTAAAAGCTGAGAACTATGTATTGTACATAGTTATCTTGTTTTTATTATATTATCAGTGTCATCATGATTGCCATTAAATTAATAACAATGTTGCCACTACTACTACTACTACTACTACTACTACTACTACTACTACTACTACTACTACTACTGCTACTACTACTACCACCATCAACAACAACAATACCACTGGTAGTTACTTAAATGAACTACGACTTCTTAACCTATTTTAAAAATGTTACCATGTATGTAGCATTAAGAATAAGATACTCTGGTACTTAGTGTTAAATGTGGTAATACATCCTTAATCCACTGTCATAATTAAATGTCGTACAATGTTCGAAATGTTAATATGTATGAATAATATTTTACTTTTAATAATTCAATATGCTTGTGTTCTTACATATTCAAATTTTTGCCTTCAAATAAATCATGGGTATAATCCATTAACCACTTTTTATCTTTCCTGAGAAATTATGCTTTTGATGATTACATCCTTATTCCAGGTAGGTTTTATAACACGTTGACTAACGGAGGTTCTATGTGCGGTTCCTTCATTTATCCTCTTTGACTGTCCCATCCATTTCCTGCGCATTTACTCATCTTCCCTCTCATATTCTCTTAGATATGGCCTTCCCATCCCAGACAAATAAACTACTCTTAAAAAAGACAAAAATGAGGTTTTCAATTTGTCATTAGGAGCCTATGCATATGATGCAGCTCTGATTAGCGGGACATCAATTCCAGGCTCTAGGGACTTTTAAAAACTTTAAGGTGTTCGTCATTTGAATAAAGTGAGCCAGGAGCTATTGATGGGAATTTATAAGTATTTTACAGCATTTGGCACATTGCAGAGTATTAAATCGCAAGAAGTATATCCAGAAATTAATCCTGTCTACAACTGAAATAAATGTGAAACCCCTTTTCTGAAAACACAAAAAGAGACGTTATGTATTGTCGTAACCTCTACATTTTCATAACTCACAGGGGGGGTAGAGTATGGTACCGGATTTCAAAACATCACAAACTACTCGAGGTCCGACAGGGCGAGCTCAATAAAGTTCCTAAACACCTGAAAATTCCTAAAAATATGCCTAAATCATTGTGTGGAAGGAAAGAAGGATCAATCTACTTCAATACTCTACATAGTAAAAGTTTAGATGCTAAGTATATATTACAATAAAAGAGGATACATGTCACCTTCTGCTGTTGACGGGCGTCTCCTGTTCAACAACTGCTCTGTTCACTGCATTCCAAGAGACAGAATTAGCGTCAGACGCTACTACTGATAGCCGACTTTACCCCCACTCTTATTACGTCATTACCGGTCTGTGTTGCCAGTTCTAACATATAGCCATATAATGATGCCAACCACGTGTTATAAATGTATTACCACACCAAATGCCACAGTATTGTCCTGTGAAAAACGCTCTACAATTGTAAGCATTGTGATAGATTCTTCAGCAACAGATGTAAGGGCCAGCGACATGAAGAGATATGCATAGTTATAAGATTCAATCAAATCTTGGTGGAATTACTTAGATTCCTTTAACTCCATCTGCACAATCGAAGAAAGTATGCATAAGTTCTCAGAAATCTTAATATATTTGCAAATTTTGTTGTAAATGAGCTCCAACGTATTAGCAAATACAGGATGTTTGAAGATACGTAAAATTAGCTGAAACCCCAAAATTAAAAATAAGAAATTAGTATATATGTTAATGTGTTTGGATTGGGTGATAAACGTGAGGGGTTTCCTCTAAATGTTGTTAATTAAGAACTTCCTGGTGAGAAAAGTTTTACGTATGCTATCCTCACTATCCTTGCAAAATTCGTTGTAATTGTACTCTGACGTATTAGCAAATACAGAATCTTTGAAGATACGTATTACTTTTTGTGTATTACGTTTCCTTCAAACTTAGCTAAAATCCCCAAATTTTATAAAAAAAAACAATAGTGACATACCTGCTAATGTGTTTTAATTGAATAATAAACACGAAGTGTTTCCTCTAAAGTTTGTTAAGTAAGAGCGTCCTGACCATCGTGATCTCCTACTATTAAGTGATGGAGTTGGTCGATGCTGATAGATACATTCATCAGAAAATCAAGCATAAAGGACTAGTGTACGCATATAAACGATGGTTTACCAATTTTGATGTTCACTATGGTCGTCTAAGTTTGTGGAAAAATTAGAGGAACATAGAGAATTCTGTAGCCAGAACAATATCTCTACATGCTATGATGCCTAGTAAAGGGAACTCTAATGTCCAGTTTTAAAACACATAGTGGATCTGTAACCACATTACGTCATTTATACCGATTTTAATAGCATTATCAAAACCTTCACAAACCATTTAGCATCCAGAAACCGGTCACCATAATCAACCATATGTGTATCTAGGCTATTAGGCATTTAGAAGTTCATAAGCTTACCCATCTTCCTTAGCAAAGAAAATTAACGGCATATAAAAACATGCATACGTCATTCATACTGGAAAATTAGGAACTAAACTATTATATTGTACAGGTTGATTTATGAAGAACTGACATATTTCTTTCTTTAATTATTCTGTTCGAAATTCACTCAATGCCCCAATTTTAGCACCAAATTAAGCAAAATATTCTGGAGTTTCGATTGCCTGTCACTAGATGCGCAGATTTTCATGTTTTATTCGTAATTGTTAGTTTTATTTTCGGTAACTGTTTTTGAGATTTTGTTCTAGTCAACGTGAAAATGGAGCACGCATTAAATGAACGATTCTTCCTTGTAAAGCAATACTGCATTACAAATTCAATTACAGCTACTCAAAGGGCATACTAGAGAGAACTTGGTATTCGGAATCCTCCCAAAAGAAACACAATACTGGGACTGGTTAACAACTTGGAAACAACTGTATTTCTGGTGAGTGAAAAAGGCGAAACTTGTTCATCTAGGCTTCTCACGGTTGTTGTTGACGTAAGAGCACGACTGGATCAGTCGCCCAAAAAATCATTAAGACGTTTGTCGCAGGAGACAGGGTACAACTACTCAATGTGTCAGATAGCTGTGAAAAGTGCAGGCCTAAAGCGGTATAGGATAGCGGTTGTCCATCAGTTACAGGAGCCAGATAAGCATAAATGACTGAGTTATTTTCGTTGGTTTTAGGCGTTCAACAAAATCCTGCCATACTGTTCATCACATGGTTCACAGGTGAAGCATGGTTCCATTTATCCGGTTATGTGAACTCAAGTAACGCACGCTATTGGGCTAGGAAAATCCACATGTTGTTCATGAAGCACCTATGCACCCGGTTAAAATCGGAGTTTGGTGCGCAATATCCGCACAGAGAATAGTGGGACCATTTTTTTAAAACAATGTGAACACTGCAGAGTACCGACGGATTTTCATGGAGTTTGTTGAGCAACTAGACGATGTAGAGCTGAGTTAAGGATATTTTCAGCAGGACGGCGCTACATGCCATACTTCAAATGAATCCATTGCACTAATTGCAAGTTTCTTTGATGACCAGGTAATTTCCAAGAACCTGTGGTCACGAGATCTCCGGATTTGACATTGCCGGATTTCTTTCTATGGTATTACTTAAAAGATAGAGTTTATGCCACACGTCCCGAGACATTGGACGATTTGAAGCACAACATTACACAGCAGACTCGAGCTATTGACAACAGAGACCTCCAATTAGTGGCCAGTAACATGGAATGACGTGTTGAGTTGTGTCTTGTGCAGGATGGAGGACATTTTCAACATTTGCTATAGAGGTAAATAATCTCCCAAAATTCCTCTGCATTTCAGGTATAATAAGTTCGCGCTAGCATAACACGTTTTGAAACAATTAACGAAATAAATGTGTCAGTTCTTCAGAAACCACCATGTGCAGTTTATACTTTAAATATAACTACTTTTATTTTTTCTTTAAAGGAAGTTTAATTCCTTCTACTGTGTGTTATCTACAGTATGCTGCTTGGGTGATGAAGAATTTACAGAGCAAAACTGTAAAGTAAGAGATCACGATCGTATAAATGGTGAATATTGTGGAAATATAAATAATAGGTTTAAACTGGTATGCAGAACACCAGATTATATATCCAGGCAGTTATTATTTGTATTTTGTAATTAAGGAATTGGGATGTACATTTGAAAGAGTAGCTGTAATTACGAACTCATAGAAAAATTATGTGACTAATGAAATCAAAGAAATAATGAGGACAAAGAATTTCAATCGGTCTAAATAGCTTATTGTTTTGTCAGTAGAAATTAACAAAATCGCGTTATCGTGTAATAATAACAAGAGTATGATTCAAGACATGGCTTATGGACATTACAACATTGAGAACAGTACATATGAGAATGTGACGTAAACTGTGACAATGGTTTTCTCCGCCAGCGTACATATAGAAAATGGGATTTTAACAGACTGTCTCTCGCACAGAGACGCATGAAAGAAATAAAGGAAGTACGAAAGTAGTATCTCTGCTACTAGCGGTACTTCCTAGTGCTGGTCTCAAGGCCAGATAAGAGAGGAAAGGCATTAAACAATTCACCTGAGTAAAACTCAAATAACACTAAAAACAAGCTAATTAAGATCCCGCCCGCTGGGTTCATCCACCTCCGAAAGGTCCAGTATTCGTTTGATGGAATTGGGTAATCACCAAAGTCCGTTGGCATATGGGGAGAGTTAGAAGCGACGACATGTTAATTTAATCTATATAAATCTAAATAATGCCTAATACAATGAATTAATGCAATATATCTGAATGGGCTCTAAACTGGTAATATTCGAAATAAATCATAACTAAACCAAGAGTACCTTCTAGTTCCGGTCTCAGCTCAATTAAAGGAGGAGGGATACCGATCTAGAATCGGAATGAAACAAAGAAAACCCAAGCAAAACACCAATAAACTCTACATAAGTCGAAATAAAGAACCTAACAAATAACACAAACTACTTAATTAAACTAGAGATAATTTCACGTAACGCCTACTTAAAACCCAAATCAACTTAAATAAAACGCCAAACGTTCCTAAAAGCTGTAGGATAGGTTAGTTCTATCTGCACGGCATCTTCCTTAGAAATATTATAAGCCCTTTTCAATTGTATCTTCCTTACTTCCCTGCTAATCATCTGAACACACAGAATTTTAAAAAGGTATAAAACAATTACAAAAACTAGTAAGATACCGTGAAATATAAAACACTTACGTACAATGTATACAATGAGTGCAGGAACTTAAAAATGTTACTATAAAAGAGTAAAATATACCGTTAAATGTAAAAATGCCATTAAAATCACCTTAAAGAGGTAGATGACGACATGCCTGGTTAGCTGCTGCCAGGTGAGGTTAGGTTAGTATGGATGGAATAAGGCTAAGTTACATGATAAGGGGAGTTAGGTTAGTATGCTTGAAATCAGGCTAAGTTGGATGATTACAGGACAGGTTAAGTAATCAGAAGGCGGTCCAGGTTAGCTTAAATTAGGTTAAATTAGCATGACTTGGAGTTAGGCTGGGTTAGCATGACTGGAATGTGGATAGTTTCGGTGGTAATAAGAGAGGTAAGTGGTGAGAGGACGGTGCCAATTAGGTTCACTTAGATTAGAATAGCTGGAATCCGCTTGGGTTAGCATAACTGGAATTAGGTTAGGTTAGATGGTAGGACAAGTTAGGTTGTGAGGGGTAGTCTAGGCTAGCTAAGGTATGGTTAGTTTGGCATAGCTTGCAGTCAGGGTAGGCTAGCATGGCTGGAACCAGGTTAGGTTAGGTGTTGACTGGACAGTCTTAATTAGCTTAGGTTAGTTTAACATGGCTTGGAGTCAGCGTTGGTTAGCACGGTTGGAATCAGGTTAGGTTAGGCGTTGACAGGATAGATTAGCTCTAGTTTAGCTTAACATAGATTCGGCTAGATAGCACGGCCTGGAGTCAGGCTGGGTTAGTATAGTTGGAATCAGATTAGGATATGCATTTGCTGTACAGATTAGGAGATGAGAGGTAAGTCTAGTTTAGCTTATGTTTGCATGGCTTGGAGTTATGCCACGTCAGCATGGTTGGAATCGGATATGGTTAGGTGATAACAGGACAGGTTAGATATGATGAGAGCACAGCATCTAGGTTAACTTAGGTTGTGTTAGGTGCTTTCACCATGGAAATTTCTTACGTCATACATCATACCTACACACACATACATCAACTCACAAAATCTATTCAACCCAAGGCAGTATGGATTTATGACACAAAAATGTAGAGTGGGTTCTCCTATGGCAATGTTAAATTTAATTTGAAAATAACCTAAAGGGTTTTAGATACACTCTTTTAGTAAGCGTGAACGTCGAGTGAGCGTTTGGCGCATGCCTAGTGGTCTGCCATTTTAGGTAACCTAAGAGAGGTAAAATAGCCAAATTGGTGAGAGCTTGAAAATAGGACGTGAAGTCTTTGCACCAAGGAGTTGAAAATAGAAAAGGCAGCTAGGAAATGGTGCTCACAGGAGTCGTGCTGAGGATCTGGATTCTGAAGCATTCTGTACGGTTCACTTCTGAACCGAGAATTCCCTCAGCAAATAGAGGTTGTTGCCTTTGCAGGCGACTTGCTTATCATGATAAAGGAAATGAGCACATTGGATGTGGAGAACTATGCCAAACAGGGCTTGAAGAAAATTAAATTGAGGATCAAAGGAAACAAAATTAAATTTAACAAATCCAAGTGAAAAGTCCTACTGATAACAAGAAAGAAAAGATAAATAATGTAGTAATCAACATACATCCCAACAATAATACAAATAACAAGTAGACACACTTAAATACCTCGGCATTTACATAGAGTTCAGTTAAACAGTTCAGATTTAACCATCATGTATATTAGTTGCATAGCAAATCCATAAGGTTAATACACTCCTTAAGCAAATCAACGAAACTCACTTTGGGACTAGGAAGTAAAGCTATACATACCATTTAGAGAGGCACTAGGGACTGATTTTGACGTTTCGGGCGCCCATATGGTGAGGCATTACAAAACCGAAGAAACTTAAGGAAAACATAGGGAATACAGAGACCATTTAATATTAAAAATGCGAAATCATACGAAACTATCTCGTATGATGCTTTATGTGTTATGGCAGAAATTGAGCCCATCGATGTATCAAATAATGGGAAAATTAAGCTTTGCAACGCCACATAAGAACACTATGATGCATCATTGCCACTAAGTGAACGGCAACATTCAGCAGAAAGATCTGAAATCAAAGAAGAGGAGGATCGTATTGATTATGCCTTCAGAGGTTACTTGGATGGCAGTAAAGTAGGGGAGAAATTTGGAGCTGTAGCAATGATATACAAACAGTATACACCAATTCAACAGCTAAAAATTTAGACTAGATGCCAAATGTTCAAAAAATCAGGCAGGAGAAGAAGGTGTATTGAAAACCCTACACATGATTCATATAAGTCGTCTGCCAATTGAGGAGAAAAAATTGCAATAGATAAATACCCTTGGCTATACTACAGAATTAAAGCAGCACAATTCTGTTGTGGAGGACGTTTAAACAATCTTAAATCACTAAAACCGGCGAAATCAGGTGCTGATGATGAACAACTTCCGAGCGTCTACAATAAGATACCAAAACGTACTATAAGGTCGGCGATAAAGGTAGCAGGATATCCAGAGTGGCAGAACATGTGGAGTAACACAAAAAAGGCCACTTTGCAAAACCTTCCTCTCCTTAATCAGAGAAAGACTAAAGTTAAAGCTTTCCTTAACACTGCATTTATTGCAGAAGTTATAGAGCATCGCAGAACCATAGACTACTTACATAGGTTTCACATCACAGATGGCCCAAAATGCACATGCAGTGATCCCAGACCAACTGTAAACCATCTAATCCACGAATATAAGTGCTGATGACCTTCGATGTTTAGCGCTCTTAACCCCTGCCACGAATGTAACGACAAGAAAATTAAAGATGCATGCCCATCAGAAGTGTAGACAACAACCGAGGAACTTGGCCAGTTACCAACCAGCATTTCATACATCAACACCTACAAGTATTCTGAAGATTTATTCATTCAATCAACTTGTAAGAACTACCAATTGATTAATGAATATAAGACTAGGTATGAGATAAAGTAAAAGAAAGGCAAAGCAGTATGCAAGGCACAGAAAAGTTATTGGGCGGAACACGCCGGAGGTAACTTGTAGCCCAACAGACAATGCTGCGTATAGTTTTATTTTAGTCAAAGGCAGGGTAAACATAATAACCTTATAAAAATGTTTATTCTATAGAATTCCGTTGGTATCGATCTAAAATGACTTGTTATCAACTATAAATAGCTTTCCAAATCCAATTAAATCATAAGAAATTGCGACAGTTGTATTAAAATGAAAAATTATGAAAAGCAACACAAGTAATATTATCCTTAATGGGGCATGAAATGATTTACAAAAATGAATATATATTGCGACTTTATCCAGCTTTTAGCTGTCCCCTTACTATTTTTCGCTATTACCGTTTTCATCTAGTTCAACTTTCACTGAGATATTACTTAGTTCACACTATCACTTCAGTGATGTGCAGTGTTTCAGTTCCTCTGTCGTTTCACTTTCTTCGTGCCTGGCGGCGTAATGAAACATGCACGACGCAACCTCTTCTCCGGTTGAGTCACTTCGCTTTAGGGGAGTCGAGCACAAGAAATCCCCAGTCTCTCCGGAAGTAGCAGTACTCAGTGCACACCATGGCAGTCGTCACAAACTGACTAAGAAAACAGAATTTTTCGTCGCACCAAAATCCTACTGGCTAACTGGCTCACTAACTGACTGACTCAACACTGGCTCCTCTTGCAAGAACGCTCGCTTATATAGACAGTGGAATTTTCCACCGAACATTCTAGAACTATCTGTGTACACTTCCTGGAGGCGGAGGTAAGGAAACTTCCAGAAGATTCGAGCTATCTGCCGATAATACTTATGGTGTTTACGGTGTCGAGACAGTGACTTATCTTTGTTGATCTCTGACTGCCTGATACCCTCTCGATAACTTTGGGCCATAGCCGCTGCGTCATACAGCCCCCTCCTCAGAGCTGGTCGTCCCGAGCAGCCCCGCAATATAGGACCAGCCGATCAAGATGGACTACCATCAGCGTCCTTCGGGATTGACGCCCATTGCGTTATACCACATTGTTGACAGAGTGATTACTTTATACGAGCCGTCCCAGAAACTTTGCAGTTTCGGTGACTTCCCTTTAGTTCTCGTTGGACGGTACACCCAAACGTGTCACGCTCCTGGAATCCGGCACTGTTCGCCAGACGGTCATAGCTTACCTTCATTTGGACATGCCGGCTTTAGGGGCTCCCTGGCGAGATGGTGTATGTCCTCCAGCCTGTCTGTTAGCGCGCAGATATAATCCGCTGTTGGCTGGTCAGCATCAGGAGGCGTGCCGAACAGCATATCACAAGGTAGCCGTAACTCCCGTCCGAATACCATGTTAGCCTGTGTAATGACAGTGGACTCGTGTACTGATGCTCTGTAGGCCAGGTCGAATAATGGCACGTGGTATTGGCATCCAGCCAATCTCGCAGATGGCTAGATGCCACTTTTCGGAGGTGCTCCTCGACTGTCTTAATATAACGCTACACCATTTCGTCCGACTGTGGATGAAGGGAGTGGTTCAGGTCTTGTGGATTCTGAGCCACTGGAGCAGCTCTCGCATAAATTTGGATTCAAAATTCGTCCCCTGGTCACTTTGGAGCTCCCAGGGAATCCCGAACCGATCAAAGAATTGTTCACCAGTGCATTAGCCATGGACTACGCCTCTTAATTGGGAATCCCGTAAACTCCAGCCACTTGATGAAATACTCCATAGCCAACAGCAGGTAGCAATTCCCTGTGTCTTTCTTAGGAAAGGAGCTTCTATGTCGATGGCAATTCTATCGAAAGGCGTTACGACGTTATATTGTTGCATCCGGGCCCAACTTTGAGTCTGTGGCCCACAACTCGCCGCGCAGATGTTGCATTGTTGGCACCATCTCTTCAAGTCACTTCTAAGATGTAGCCAATAAAATTGGTGACGGAGTTCCCCCAAGTTCTTATTTACACCCAGGTGAAGTCCTAAATTTGCATATGTGGCCATAAACTTCTAAAGAAAGTTATCTTTATCCTACGGTAGTACCGGAATTGGTCCCCTCGAGGACTTCTTTCACCTTGTTATTTGGAAATACTAATTCTTGTATGTTAGTTCTTGCGTCTGCAAACCCCCAAACTCCCTTCAATGCACCGTTCCAGAATATCAGAGAGTCCCACTGGGCTCACTAGCTCTTATAGATGGGACCCTTGGGGAGACGTTCGCCCACGTAGTTCCATCTCCGGATTCTTTATCCGTCAGCTCCCGGTCTATGTCACGATCTGCCAGCTGCTCTGTCCTCAAGGTTTCTTCGTCCCAACCGACTGCGGGTTGCACCGCGATCGGGCACATAGCTGCAACACTCCACTTTGCCTCGACCATCACAGAGTGGTTGCAGTTTTCCTAGTACGGTCTTCGGGAAAGGGCGTTTGCATTTGAATTCTTTCCTGCCCAATGCTCCAAGGTAAAATTGTATTGCTGCAACGGGCATGTAATAGAGTAATTCCACAGAAGTGCCATATCAGGGGTTAAACTTTAATTCAATATCTGAATATGTTAAGTAAGAGTGTATGATTCCTCATACTCTGAGGTGTCTTATTTCGTCCTCCGTGGACTAGTGGTACCGTGCTATCCTCTAGTTTCCGAGGTCGCGGGTTCAAACCCGGCGGAGAGTGATGGATTTTTTCGGGCGTAAAAATCCTCTGCAAGTAAAACCGGTGGTTCCGTGTCGTAGATTTACGGCACGTAAAATAACCTCAAGCCTGATAAAGAGGCCTCTGAGCAAAATTTCCGGTCTTTCACGCCCAATATAGAATGGGACGCTAAGAACCATAGTAGTTAAAGAGCGTCCATAAATAAAACCCAATTTCAATTTCATGTCTTATTTACTCCTAAACAGCTCACAAATCTCGAAGAGTAAGTAATCTTATGCTAAAGAACATGCTGAATGCAAGAGACAATGAAAAATGCATCAGAGGTTTTACTTTCCACGGACAAATTGTACAACATAAATGTTGAAATCTACATCGGATTTTTTTGTTTTACATTAGACAGTAGATTTTCCTTGATTCACAGTGATAAGTACTTCCAAATACAAATATTTATAAACAGGTTTTCTGACTTCTTTTATACATACCGCATATCTGTGTCAGTCTGTTACGTTGAACATGGATAAAGTATCGTAGACGGTAAAATAAATTAGGGATTAAAATTTGCTTCCAGATCCTACTTCAGCTTCACAATACCAACAAAAAGGTATCTAAGCGTTTTTTCCCAAAGTCAGTGGATTTTTAGTAATAATTCCGCAACGGAAAGACTCTCTTGCTTCCCTGTATTGCTTTCAGTTGATAGGTCTTGGCGGTTGCAGACGCAAGACAACGCGAGAAGATAGATAAAACAGCAGCAGAAAGACAACCTGAATATAGACAGCGTTTAAGAGAACAAGATTGCTATGGAGAACGTAAAAATATGCTTCTAAGAGATAGAAAAAGTCTAAGCTCAGAGGTACCTGTTAAAACTTAATTTCTTGAGTTTATGTCTCCGGTGGTTTGTGTGAAAGAAAGCAGAATGAAGAGGAATGCATGCAGTCAGGCTGTGAACAATGTATACTTCTGAGTAAAATAGACGTTATAGATGAGCAGGCCAATTCATTATGTCACTGGAATCAATGGACAATGCTGAATTAAGAGCTCAGAATGAAGAACAAGAGGAACTTATTGATGCATTGAAAAACTGAGCAAAAATATGGAAAACCTTCTACACCACATTTATGTTAAAAGACAACAAACAGAGGCCTTCAATTGTGCTCGAGAAGCTATCACAATTAATCAAGCATCATTGTAAATAAACTACTTCGCAAACTACACACGCAAGCAACAAAATGAGATGCAGGCTATCCATTGTAACAACAGACAGATTTCTATCTTCACCACTGTTGCTTGCTTTAGAAAGAGTGTGTAGGAGATATTCAGAAGAGGCCTTTTGCTCTGGTCTCCAATTATCTTGCACAAGATAAATATGACATTTGCCTAACAAGCGTATTTTTTCAACTATCAAAGATTGTGCTCTACGTCAAAATCATCAAAACCTTTTCCAATGGAGCTGCAAGCCACTTTAAACGGAAGTACACTTTAAGCAATGTAACACTGCTTTCCAGCATATTTGGAATCCAAATTCAGTAAAACTTCTTTGTATCTTATGACGGGACGGCAACTGTAAATGCATTTGGGGGGACAAATAAAAAGATGGCGTGCGCGGCTGTTAAATCTGGAACTATTTGGAACTAACTTGAACTAGAGTACAACATGCAAAAGAGTTCATTCGTACTATGTGTAATACTAGAAAACCAAACATATTAGTGTTCCGGAAATATCCGAAAATGACGTTGAAGAAATTAAAAAAAAATATTGAGAAAAGGTTACATCTTTCACGTATTTCAGCCACGCATAGGGTTCATTGTGTGAAAGTGATAGATGAATATGTTATCGAGTATGCTCAAGTTTCATGTCAACAGTCAGTCTGACTAATCCACATGTTTGGCGGTTCAGTGTCAAAGCAATAGCAGAACTTTATGTACAATGTCTACTGAATTTAGTGGTTCTGCAGTGTTTTTGCATGATGTGTTTCCTGTGACAGAATAAATAACGTGATTCAGCTGTGCAATGTGTTTATCTATAGTTATATTAAGCATTTATTTCGGAGAACCATGCCTATGCATGATCCGTAGACTTGTTTTTAGTGTGAGTGGGAATGAAATAAAGTTTCCTTTATGTTTGGTAAACAAATTTAATGGTGCGTAATCAAAACATTATACGTTCATTGAAATGAAGAACTAAAATTTCATATTCACCTATTCTCTCTCCTCTCCCTCTCTCTCCCTATCCCCTGCTAACTTTGAGTAAAGGTGCCATATAAAGAAACTTTAATGAACACTACTTATTACAAATAAACCTTTACGGCAAACTGCTGTTGTTTGAAATCCCAAAGAACGAAGATTAATATTAACTTTAAACAGGCCCACAGAAACCTAAAATAACCGTGAATAAAATAAATGTGTAATAATATATTTTATGCACCGTGTCTGCTCGTTTTAATAATTATACATTGTCTTTATTCCAGTGCAATACAATATGCATAATTTTACAGATGTCAGTAAGTTATGAAGATAGGTCAGTGTGCTATGGAGAGCATTTTGAATCCTAATTCTTCAATAATTGGAATATTTTTATCTATAAACACATCTAGTAAAGCTTAAATCCTCCCATACAAACGGAGCATTTAAAACAATTTTTGGATTAAACCTTGAGAGAAATTTATAACTATCCTGTTTGACCTGTAAAGAGAGTTGACAAAAATATTAGTCTGTTACGTAATTATTTTATGAATAAATATTTCATATAAATTACGTTTTAGTACTATAGATAGGGGAGACTGGCTCACCTTTTGCGTATACATGGGGGAGATAGGGAAAATGAGGGTAGATGCTAGGTTGAGAGAGCCCTCAAGCAGGAAAATGCGTTTAGATGGGAGAGATAGGGACCACGAGGGCCGATGCTAGGCTAGACAGGGGTTGAAGGCGAGGAATACACATTATATGAGAGAGGTAGGAAATACGAGGAGAAGAGCTAGGCTACTTAGAGGTTGAGTAGAATATACGTTTATATGGGAAAGATAGGGAAAACGTGAACAGATGATAGGCTAGACAGATACTGAAGCAGGAGCAATAAGGGCTTATATACAGGAGAGATAGGGAATATGAGAGGAGATGATAGACTATACAGCACTTGAAGGGTAAAATATGGCTTTTATGTGGGAGAGAAAGCAAACCGAGGAGAGGTATTAGGCTAGAAGGGTTTTAATGGTAGCGTATGTGTTTATATGGAGAGACGGGGAAAACGGAGAGAGGTCCTATGCTAGGAGAGAGTTGCAGCAGAAGGAAATGCGTTTATATGGGAGACATAGGCAATATGAGGGCCGATGCTAGGCTAGACAGGGGTTGAAGGAGGGGAATTCGCTTTATATGAGAGAGGTAGGAAAACGAGGAGAAGTTCTAGGCTAGTCATCAGAGGTTGGGAGTAAAGTATACGCTTATATGGGAAAGATAGGGAATACGAGGAGAAGTGCTAGGCTAGACAGAGGTTGAACAGTGGAGTATGCGTTTATATGGGAAAGATAGGGAAGACGTGGTGAGATGCTATGATAGACAGAGGTTGCTGGAGGGCAATGCGCTTTATACGAGAGAGGTAGGGAATACTTGGTGAGATGGTAGGCGAGACAGGGTTAAAGGTAGAATGTGTTTTATATGAGAGAGATAGGAAACTGAGGAGAGGTATTAGTCTAGGAAGAGCTGAATGGTAGAGTATGCTTTTATATGGGTGGTGGTGGTGGAGTGGAGTTTAAGAGCCCGTCGACAACTAGGTCATTTGGGCCCAAAGAAAAACATAAAAACAGTTAAAACTGAAAATGGTCGCTCTAAAAACGCATTAGAAGAGACTAAAAACGAAATAGCCGTAAGACCATAAATGGGGTTAAAAGAGAATAAAATCCAGGACTAAAAGTATTGGTAAAATGGAATAGAATCTAGCCTAAAAACAAAACTAAAAGGCGACTTATACTTGTGGAAAAAACCTGACTTTAGTAACGAACCGCAAGGTCTGCCTTACTGCCACTGGGTCATCGCCTAAAACTGAGGGCAGCGTAAAACCCAGGTCATAAAACTGACGATCAGGGGCGTATTTCGGACAATCAAACAGTACATGTGACACGGTAAGCGGCACAGCACACGTCGAACAGACAGGGGCCGGGGCACCACGCAGAAGGTGACCGTGTGTTGCGCGCGTATGCCCGATTCTCAGGCGGGTCAGAACTACTTCTGACCACCGTGATCCCCAGCAGGAAGTGGACCAGGGTTGTACGGTGTCCTTTATTGTCCGGAGTTGAGTGCCGGCCAGAGACTCCCATGATTGCTGCCAAGCTGAAAACAGAGGACGATGGAAGTACCGCCGAACATCCGTAGAAGGCACAGTTACGGTGGAAAAGTCCGGCAAACGGCATGCGGCCTTAGCAGCTGCATCCGCCTCCTCATTGCCAGGAATTCCCACATGGCTTGGAGCCCATGTAAAAACAAACTGGTATCCGCGACAGATCAGCTGAGATAAAAGTGTATGTATTTTTAAAATCAAGGTGGAGCAGCCGAGAAACCGTTGCAGGCTCCGGATAGCGCTCAGAGAGTCGGAACAAATAAGAAAACGGCCAGGGACAAACGTGGAGATAAAAAGCAAGAAAGAAAAGATGGCAAACAGCTCGGCCGTAAAAACTGAACTGGCGTCTGGAAGGCGAAATTTGTGAGCCCCACCGTCATAGATAAAACCGCACACTGTGCTACCATTCACACGGGAACCATCAGTAAATACCGGGGAATAATCCCGGTAACGGTCTAGGATCGCGGAGAAGAGCTGGCGAAACACTGGCTGCGGGGTAGCGACTTTGGCATCACCCGAAAGTTCAAGATCAAACAGGGCACGATCGAGCTGCTACGGAGGAATACGACTAAGACAAGAGCGCTCCACAGAAGGCAGTCGGAGGTCATGTGCACAAAGAAGTTCCCGAAACCGAAAACCGCATGGACGGGAGATGGTAGCATTGCGCACATAACGGTGGGCGAGTTCCGGATGGAATACACAGTGGAACGAAGGGTGACTAGGATGAGCCGCCAGCTTTGCGACATAAGAAAAGAGTAAAAACTTGCGACGAAGAGACAGAGGTGGTTCGCCAGAATTTGCATACAAACACTCGACACGACTAGTGCGGAAGGCCCCAGTAGCAAGACGGATACCACTATGATGAACAGTATCTAAAAGGCGAAGTTTAGAGGCGGACGCCGCGCCATAGATAAAACTCCCGTAGTCAAGTTTCGACCTAACCAACGAGCGGTACAACCGGAGCATAACGGTGCGATCGCCGCCCCAAGAGGCGCCAGATAAAACCTTTAACACTCGAAGGGAACGATCGCATGATGCACGAAGGTAGCGAATATGGTGCTACCAGGTGAGTCTATGGTCGAAGTAAAGGCCCAAAAACTTAACGTGCGCAACAAACGGGAGGGGTGTGCCATGCAAATGATGATCAGGAGGAGGGTGTACACCACGAAGGCAATGAAAATGAACACACTGTGTCTTAGCAGGAGAAAACCGAAAGCCGTTGTGAAGTGCCCAGTTGGCGAGTGAGGTAATGGCCATCTGCAGTTGGCGTTCGATGTGCTCAAGGCTGTAAGAGCGATAGTATATCGCAAAGTCATCGACATACAGTGACATCGGTATTCCGCTTCGAACTGCAGTAGCGATGCCGTTGATGGCGACGGCAAAATGTGGTACACTGAGGATCGACCCCTGGGGTACACCGTTCTCCTGGATCCTCGCCCGAGATAACGTATCTCCAACACGTACACGAAAACGGCGAAGTTTTAAAAAGTTACAAATAAAAACAGGTAAATGACCGCGTAAACCGTAAACATGCAGATTTCGGAGGATACCATAGCGCCAAGTGGTATCATAGGCCTTCTGCAAATCAAAGAAAACACCTACCACATGCTGCTTCAGGAGAAAGGCACTCTGGACATAGACCTCAAGACGTGTGAGATGGTCAACACTGGAGCGATGGCGACGAAAACCACACTGAACATTACAGAGCAAAGCATTCGACTCTAGCCACCACACCAACCGAGCGGTAATCATACGTTCAAAGATCTTACAAACGACACTCGTCAAACAGATAGGGCGGTAGCTAGAGGGAAGGTGCCGATCTTTTCCAGGTCGAGGGATGGGAATGACAATACCCTCTCTCCAGGAAGACGGGAAAACCTGCTCACGCCAGATGCGGTTGTAAATGTCCAGCAGGAAGGAAAGCACCTGAGGTGGAAGATGTAGAAGCATTTGGCGGTGGATGTCATCGGGGCCAGGAGGGGTATCCTTTGCTAAGGATAAGGAATGGTCTAGCTCGGCGACGGTAAAAGCTTCGTTGTACGGTTCCTTACGGTCACTATTAAAATCGAGGACTATCCGCTCCGCAGCGTCTTTGATAGGCAGAAAAGATCTATCATAGCTATCCGTTTGGCTAGCAGCAGCGAAGGAGTTGGCAAGGGCTTCGGCTATATCCCGCTCGCTGGTGAAAATGGAGCCATTAACACCAAGACCAGGAATGATCGTCCGGCGACACTGGCCATAAATACGCCGAACAGCAGACCACACCTGCTGCGCTGAAGTACGACGGGAAAGGGAAGACACTAAGATTCCCAAGATTTCCGTTTTGCACTCCGAAGTACATAGCGCGCTTTAGCCCGAGAATGTTTAAATGCCACAAAGTTCTCATCCGTAGGATGTAGCTGAAAAACACGCAGGGCGCGTTTGCGCGTTCTGATGGCCAAGCGGCATTCCTCGCTCCACCAAGGTACAGGAACGTGACGCGGTGTAGATGAACCTCGAGGAATGCTGGAATCTGCTGCAAGCAAGAGAGTACACGTAAAATAGTCCACCATTTCATCGATGGATGCGAAACCATCGCCCGGGAGAGCAATGAGGGAGCGGAACTTCCTCCAGTCAGCCTTGGAAATAATCCAGTGGGGATGTCGAGAAGGCACATGATGGTGTCCTGAGAGGTGAATGTTAATGGGAAAATGATCACTCCCATACAGATCCGAAAGCACCGACCAATCAAAGAGAGGAACTAATGTCGGGCTGCAATAAGCAACGTCTAAGACTGACGGTGTACCATAGGTAGATGACAAATAGGTAGGGACACCAGTGTTCAACAAAAGCAAGCCGGACAGATCACAAACGTCTGCTACAAGGCACCCACGAGCATCGTCAGTGTCGGAGCCCCACACAGCATTTTTGGCATGCAGATCACCAAGGAAGAGGAGCGGTGTGGGAATCTGCGCCAAAAGCGCCCGAAGATCCATCTCGTGTACGACACCGACCGGAGGCAGATAGATATTACATACGGAGAAACAAATGAAACCGCCACAGCTTGTAACGGCGTAATAAGCGGTATGCGGGCGGCAGAGATGTTAGGCGCCACCAGGATAGCAACGCCACCGCTCGCACGCTGTCCAGCAGCAGAGTCACGCCTAAACGCCGTAAAGTCACGAAGGTGTAAAGCGTGATGAGGCTGCAAATGGGTTTCTTGTAAACAGACCAGTGAAGGGGAGCGTTGCGACACTAAATATTGTATGTCCGGAGCACGAGCCCGGAACCCATTAACATTCCACTGGAGTATTTCCATAGGAAGAAACGGATTAATGGACCGTCTTGATCTTCTTTCTCACCTTGGCTGACTTCGGACCAACGATTTGAAAAGACTCCTCTGGCGACTCCTCCGAGGTTCGGGAGTCCGAAGATCCCCTGCGGCTCGTAGAGCGAGACCGGGACTCCACAGAGGAAGCACGGCTATTGGTGCGACGGGAAGACCTGGAGCAACTGCAAGCATTAGAAGACTGAGACTCATTAACGCTAGTAGATGCCTTGGCAGACGAAGGTGGCACGGCGGAAGATGGAGACCGTGGAGCAGGTATGGCACCAGACAAAGAACTACTTACAGGTAAGTCGGTCTGTGTGGAAGCATCTACAACGGGCGCAGTTTGTAGGCCAACAGTGGTAACAGGAGTGCGGCGGGCCGCAAACGAATAACCCGTAAGGACACGAGGGTTCAGCTGCTCAAAACGGCGACGCGCCTCGGTAAAAGTTAAACGTTCCTTAACACGCAACTCCTGTATACATTTCTCATCGAGGAACTTCGGACACTGCCGGGAGCTAGATGAATGGTTCCCGCCACAGTTCACACAGCAAAGTGCTCGAGTACAGGCAGAGTCCTCATGGGCTGCAAGACCACAACGCTCACAAACAGCACGGTTGTTACACGATCCTTTAGTATGTCCGAACCGCTGGCACTGAAAACAGCGCATGGGGTTCGGAACATACGGACGTACGGCGGCACGCTCATAGCCACGGAAAATATACTCAGGTAAAACAGTGCCCTTAAAGGTTAGAAACACCGTACCTAATGGTTGTTCTACGCCATCCCGCTTCCTGGTTAGGCGGTACGCTTGAGAAATGCGCTGATCAGAAAGGCAGGTGACGATGTCCTCGTTGGTTATACCCTCCAGACTGGAGGTGGTAACAACTCCCCGGCAGGATTTCATGATTTGTGTGGGGCTACACGGATGGGGTTGGATTCCAACAAAGTTGCCTTCAACAATTTCTCGGACTGGTCGGCCTTATTGGTTTCTATCAAAAGCGTACCGTCCCTTAGCCGTGTGGCGTTTTTAACTGGGCCACAGATACGATCAACCTCGCGTTTGATACAAAATGGCCTAATGTCCTGCTTGGTTTTCCCTTCACTCGTCAGTTGCAAAATCAAAAACGTGTCAAACAACGTAGGGGATTTGCGCGGATGCATATTGATAAGGACCCCCTTCCGGAACCGTCAGCGTCAGCCTGCCATCCGGGGGTTAAAGAAGAAAAGACACCATATCTTCACAGTCTGTGCCGTCATGGACACCCCTCCTATGACCGATCGCAAAGCGTACCTAAGAAGGCTTACCCTCCAATCTCCACTGCTTGTCCACATGTGTAAACCGTTCACCACGCACACCCCGGCTTTAAGCCCCTACCACAGGTATAACCGCCTGTGGCTCCCCGCTTTAGGCCGCGCTGCCGCTAAACACAGACACGGATCCAGGGGACTTGCGGTTGATTACACCGGGGTTCCGTCGACGGTAACACGTCCGGCCCGTGATACTAACCCAACGGCTCACGGTCGTCGGGACATTAACACAGGCCGGGCCCTTAGAGAGCTACGTGGGTGTACATAACGGTGTGTACGGGATCCGCACCTAAGGCTACACATGGGGGGCAGTGCGAAGGGTCCACCCAACCTTCGCGCCTGAGACCCCCGTAGGGCACACACGTCGGAAGCCGCGCTGAAACCGTGGGAAAGGACCATGGAGATAGAAAAGATCCCTGATGGTGAGACAGGAGCTAATAAGCCTAAGACCGTACAAACTAAGAATCAGAATAAACCTAGAAGAGGAAGAGTGAAAAGGAATAAATTAACGTGGCACAGTTGATGCGGGTGGAGGGGGTGATGTGGAGGTGAGTGGCTCGGGACCCCGGGTTCACCAAACCCGTACTCACATGAAGTGAGCCCCTGGGGGCGGGGATGAAAGGGTGAATATGGCTATGAGTGGCTCGGGACCCCGGGCGCGCCTAACCCGTACTCACACGAAGTGAGCCCCTGGGGGCGTTTATATGGGAGAGACGGGCAAAACGATGATAGGTGGTGTTAGGAAGGTTAGTGTTGATGCATGTCTAATGTCCAGTCTTCTCCAGGGTAGCACCATCAGGCATTTAGCAGACGAGCAGATTCCATGGAGGTGAGTGCAGCATAGTTGTGTACGATTTCATAGGTAACTCAGGCGCCATCGGGGGTATTTAGGATAATTCAGGCAGTACAGCAAGGGGGACAGATTCCAGGGGTTGGATGTAGTATAGCTTCGTATGATTTAACAGGTAATTCAGATAGTATCGGAGGTAATTAGGTTAATTCAGGTAGTATAACAGGAGGGTAGATTCGATGGGGGCGAGTGCAACATAGTTGTGTATCATTTCACAGGTAATTCTGACAATATCAGGGGTATTTAGGTTAATTCAGGTAGTTTCACAAGGAGGACAGATTCCATGGTTTGGGTGCAGTACAGTTGCGCACGATTTCACAGATAATTCAGGTAGTATCACAGGAGGGTAGATTTCAGGGCCTGGGCGCACCATAATTGTGTATGATTTCACAGGTAATTCAGGTAATATCGTAGGTATTTAGGCTAATTCAGCTAGCATTAGAGGAGAATAGATTCCAGGGTTTGGGTATAGCATAGTTTCGTATTTCACAGATAGGTCAGCTAGTATAGTTTATATTTAGGGTAAACAGAATAGTTTCACAGGTGCTCGTGATAATTTCGATCAGGTGATTCACGTAGTGGCAAAGGTATTTGAGCCATTTTAATATGTAATTCAGCTAGTATCGCTGAGATTTAGGGTAACTCGGCTAGCAACACAGGTACTCGTGATAATTTCGATCAGCGATTTGTAGCAGAGCTATTTAAGGTAATTTTTATATGATTCAGATGGTATAACAGATATTTAAGTCATTTTAGCAGTTAGTTGAGATAGTATCACAGGTATTTATGTTAATATATAGAGTAATTAGATTCTTTATAAACATTTCTTACCCAATTTTACAACACTTTAATATACTTTTTTCTAAATCTCATAAACGTTTATATGTTAAACAGTTAGTGTGTGAGTCGGAGAGAGCTAAACTGTGTATAGGGCTACAGTGAGGGTATATAGAAGGAGTATAAACTAGCCCATCCGCATTGTTGAGGAGATAATATAACGTTTTAGTCAGCTTTATTGTGTTATATGCGTACAGTTTTTATCAAAGTGTAGTAGCTTTATCAGTTAATCATTGCTTCGTTAGGTAAGGATTGTAGGAATAAAAGTCTCTCCCCTTTATCTAGGCTTGAGATTAGCCCTGGGATTTGCTCCTAATGGCAGGGTTAACGCCTCCCCTTACATCTTCTTCTGCACCAGGTGTATGCTGGGTGTATACACCGCACATGAGTAAATTTCAATTATTTTACGATTGTAGACTCGCCAAGAAAGTATTATCTTGAGATCTAGGTTACATTATTTTAAGCACTGTTTGTAATATGATAATGTCCATACGCATATGTAGTTATTCCATCCTTAGCAATAACTCTTTTATCATCAAAAGGAGTCAATGTGATTTTATTCATTTACACGGTGGTAACAGCATGCTGTCGCGACAAGCTCCGATTTATGGACGTTCCTATTATTTCTCGGGTTTTAAGACAGTCTGTATGGCTGTCAAATATAACGTACTGCTTAATAGCACTACATTTTATACCTTTAATTTTTTTATCATCAAGCCTTGAATAACTAATGCATACATCTTAGGTCGTAGTCCGACAAAGCGTAGGATGATTTTAGTTTTGGCCTCATCTTTAAATTTTTCCAGCAGCTTTTTGTTCAGAGTAGAGTGGCATATATGGTTAACAGGGTAATCAGATGTATCCAGATGCTCAATAAAATGTAGCTTGTCCTAGTACACATCTACAGATGTCACACGTTGAATGAATAAATCAGTGTCCATATACATAAGCTTCGGGATATCAGCTTCATAATATGGCAACAGCACGTCTTAATGATAGTGATACATTAATGTCTTGGAGATGTCCAACACATTCATACCAAAGTATATAGGCTTGTAGAATACAATCTGACGAGAGGCCATATGCACAGCAGCTAGATTAGCAGCAGATATTGACCTATCAATAAACGTAGGGTTTACGATCAACTTCTCCTAAGTCTTCACATTTGTAACCAGTCGTATGTCCAGACGATTACATATGTTCTCCAAATACGGGTGTTGAAGAGTTTGTAGAGGTGTTTCTCGAAACCATTTGCAGCCTGTTGTCGTAGTCTATTGTTAAATTTCACATAATGTTTTAACACTGAGACGGTGGATTTGTAGCACACGATGTACTTTACTCAAACGTAACCCATGATTAAGAGCTTGCTTCAAAGTCATGTAGTGTACTACATAGTCCTTTCAAGCTCCAAGATGAGGTATCAGTTTCTTTGTAGATGATTCCTTGGGCTTCATACGCCCATGTAGGAAAGGCAGAATCTTGAGTAGATCGTGAAGTTCTGCAGGATACTCGATGTTAACTTCTAATATGTATCCATGAGGATCATCTTCTTGTAGTCTTTCTAAGTCGATTTCTTCAGGTGAAATCCACGCAACTCACTATAAGGAAGGGCGTGGAACATTGCCCAATCGTATTGGTTGTTGACGTCCTGGTATGCATTAAATTGAGTTGGTCTCAATGGACCATACTTATCCATGTAGGTGTTGTTTGCTTCGGCATACCGGTGGGAAACTTGACATAAACCTCCTCATATACCAGATTTTTCATGAATAATTGATCATAGTCATTGTAGCAATTCCAGCTGAGTTCCAGTATGCAGTAACATGGAATCGCATATAAGTCCTGTAGAGGTTGAAATAATGAGACGTGTCGACTTTGTGTGTTTTGAGGGTTTGATCTCTAAATGTCTCAAAGACATCAGCTAGAAGAAGAACATCTGAGGTTAAGTACAGGTCGCTGTACTCACCCAGGTTTCTCACATTAAACAGTTCCCATACATTTCTAGCATAATTGTAGTCAGCATCAGTATTTGCTTCTTCATTTAACCTAATGTAGAAGGAGTCCTTAGGAGGCAAGCAGATTTCGTTCAAAACATCCCATGTCGTGACGTAATCTTAGGGAAATACTCCCTTACGAGTCATCAACTTGTCTTCTCCGAAGTGCTTCAGTGTTTTAAGATAACGTGTCATATTTTTCACCAGCTTATTCAAGCTTGTACTCAGGAACCATAGGCTATCCACAAACCCCAGCTTTATATCTCCTACATACTTGGAAAATGATATATAGCTTTCTTCAGAGCTAGGAATTACTTCCATCCGCTCACTTGTACATCCCATTTCCTTAATAATGGAATGCGAGTCATACCCACTGAGGTTATGCATGCAGACCGGAATGTATTTAGGTGTTTTGCAGGCTAAATCACATTCATTGTGTAGACTTCCACGATATTCACCACTGATATGATCATGATCGCGTACTTGATAGTTCTCTTCAGTAAAGGGTTTTCCACACAAGTAGCATACTGTAGTAGAGTGGAAATCCTTCTGCTGTTGATCTATAGGTTTCAGAGGAATGATATATTTGCATATATTATCAATTTGTTTTGCAAGGGGTGTCAGGTATAGCATAAACTTCTGAGCAGCCACAACACCATGTTATACATAGGGATGCTTAGGCATACCAGTTTCCAGATGTTCAACACATTGAGCAGGTTTCACTTCAACACAGTTACTCATAGGTATAAGTTCCTGATAAGGGATTGTATATGAAGTTCCAGGATTGGGGATGCATGATGAAATGGAGCGAGGATGCTTTCAAAGTCTGCGTAGATGACGTAAGATAGTTTCAACATCCTTTCAAAATTTTTAAATTGTACAATTAATTTCTCCTTTGTAGGCATAACTACCCTAGCAGCACCATTTTGATTACAGATGGACGCATGTTGTTGCAGTTTTTCCAACCCAATTCCTCCATATCGGTCATCAAAATGTGTAAAACAGCGTTTACAGGTATAAACATGTTCTTTATGCTTAGTTTTCTGACTGCGAATAAGTTTTCAAAATTCTTTATATATACGTAGTGATGTTTACCACTATTGTCACCCAATAGTTGCATGACGCGGTGTTTAGTTAGTTCATTCCCTGCAAGCTTTATTGGACGCATTTCGTGCTTCTCATCCAACCCGAAAGCGTTTATAGACATACTGTTAAGCTTCTCAAACTTAGATATTTGAGAAAGCGGAGTAGGGTAAGAAACACAGCTGAAGTCCTACTTATCTTGAAGTTGCTTGTATTTACTCACCCGTAGCTCATTCTTCCCTATGAATTTGGCTAATACGGAATACACGAAACATTTCTCGTCGGTATAGTTCTGGATGTTTACGTAGGCTATTCTTGCTTCAACAGATGTCGGTAGTGGTATGTAGCTGGTTACCGCGTAACGGGTTATACTTTTTGATCGAAGTCGAACTCCTTCCACAGCAAGCAGATTCCAGTTGCTACCCTTAAGCTGTGATTCCTCCATTTCAGTAATCAATTTCTTGAATTTCTTTTCCAGTATAGAGTCCAGATCCGTTTCTAGGAAACAGGTTGATTCCGTGTTTTAAATGTTTTGTCACAGGTTTCTCCCATACTGTTTACAAATCGACACTAAGCCAGCAGATTAATTTTCAAACTCTAGTGAATACCAAGCTCTTTATGCACAGCCTGGATTATACGTTGTTTTGCCTCCTGCAGGTGCATATTCAGATCCTTACATAATTCGCATCGTATAAAATACGATTTCAAGCGTCCATTGAATCAAGTTTCATATTCCTTCCTATCACAGTCCTCCATTGTAGATAATAAGTGTTGTTTACTAGGTTCTAATCTGCTTTTATTCTCAGGTATGTGTATTTCACACAAATCTTCATGATGTTTACACTTACAGCTGTCATTGAAGGTCACGCTACAATGTTTACATTTTAAGAGCCGCTTACAGCCCATCTAGTGTCCTATCTTATCATAACCTTGTAGAAATTTGTTTTCGCATTTACCGCAGTCGTATCCAGTAACGCTCGGAATAATATCGGTATAAGCAGAGTTATTCATCCTTTCTCTTGATGTAACAACGTACTAATTCTTGTTCAAGGAAATGTAGGCTTCTTCACCTTAACACTTTAGAAAGCTGATAATTTTCGGGGAGAACACGATGTGTACTCCTCAAGATTAATTAGCAGAATGAAGTCCAGTGTCTGAGGTCACCCTACTTATAGAGGGGGCACGGACCTTTTAGATCAATTATATACTGTATTTTAATAACAAGACGGTGATTAAGCGTCTAAACTCTTATATTTCAATACGTGTTTACACAGGTGTTCGGGCGTGTCCGTAGGTCCTCGTGCATGCTCACGTGTTTAGATAGATTTCAGTGGTGTTTATGTGTGATTGTGCGTATTAGTAGGTCTTCGTATACCTTTGTGTGCTTCGAGGAAGTGTTAGAAGTGTTGTGCGAATGTATCAATGTGTTCGGAGGTGTTCGTAGATCTTTGTGCAGGTTGGTGTGCTTGGAAGAAGTGCTAGATGCGTTGTACAAATGTATCAATATGTTTGAAGGTGTTCGTAGGTTTTCATGCAGGCTCGTGTGCTTGGAGGAGGTGTACGTGTGTTTCTATGTGTTCGGAGGTATTCGTATGTCTTCGGACAGTTTCGGGTACTTAGAGGAAGTGTTGGAAATGTTGTGCGGGTGTATATATGTGTTCGGAGATGTTCGTAGGTCTTCGTGCAGGCTCGTGAGCTTGGGGGAAGTGTTGGACGTGCTGTACGTGTCTATCTATGTGTTAGGAGGTGTTCGTAGGTCTTCGTGCATGTTCACGTGTTTAGAGAGGTGTTCGGAGGTGCTAATGTCTGTTTATGTGCGATTGTGTGTTTGTGTGCGTGTAAAGGAACTGCTAGCTATGGAGGAGGCACGTGCCTCTCGGATAACATTACATTTCAAATCCGAAGCTGTAACAGTTTTATCACTTTCCAGTTCGACGTTGACACCCATATTTTACGTATATAAAGGTTTTAAAAAGATAATTTATATACTAAACATTATTATTTTTTCTTCTCTATGTTTTCTCGTTTTATATACTTTCAAACTAATCGTGCGATGAGTCGAGAAATTAAATGCCGATTAGAAGGCTAAAACTCTGATATTTCACTAACATACCTTTTAATGATAAAGTGTGATAGCTGACCAAACATTTAATTTAACTCTAAACCATGCCATAAAACGGGTTTGTTGGATACCACTTATTTTAATGCTCTACACGTATTAACCTTCGCCTTATGACGTCCCACCTGGATACAGGCTGTCTAGCTCCATTTAAACTCTTCTCATTACTACCTGTATATGTTCGCTCTGCACGTACTAACCTCTGCCATATGGCGTCACACCCAGAGATGGGATGTCTATGACGTCACTCCTAGAGAACAGGATGTATGGTTCTATCATACACGTTTAAATTCATATCATAATACCCGTATATGCTGTCACACCAAGAAGAGACAAGTATTCTCACACGCTCATTCCGCCAGATGCTTCCATTCAACATCTGTTACCACCACCACCTGCACCACCCATTTCATTTAAGTTAACACCATCTCTATTACTGCAATACTTTAGAAGTAGACACTTTAAAGGTAACGTAGGTTTTCTCCGCGTATTTAATTAAATTCATATATACTGCAATATATCAGGTTTTCATTCCTTTTTCAGTTCCTCCTTCCCATCTACCCTTTATTCTCCAAAGAGTCAGTATACAATATGACATTTCTATACGCTTAATACTCAGTTATCCCAGAGAACCCTTACATTTGACTACAATCATGTGCAAAGTAATTTTTCCAGGGTTACCCAGATTTTAAGCTTTTAGAATCGAACCAGATAATGCTTTTAATAAATTTATTTCAGTAATTTAGTTCCCCACATCATCTGCAATTTAAACTTTCTCACACGCTCCTTCCGACAAATGTTCCCATTCAACGCCTACCATCACCACAACCACCACCACCACCCATTGCACCAAAGTTAACACCATCTCTATTACCACAATACTTTAGAAGTAAACGATTTAAAGGTAAGGTAGAAGGTTTTCTCTCCTTATGTAATTAAATTCATGTATATACTGTATTATTTCATGTTTTCATTGCTTTTGCAATTCTTCCTGTAATCAATACCAAAAATATTTTTAGATCAGTTGTGCTTAGTTCGAATCCCGTTCTTTCAATGACTTCCCTATCTATAACGTGGTGTTGATGCTGCTCAGAAGTTTTTGCTATACCTGACATCCTTTGCAAAACAAATTGATCATATACGCAAATCTATCATGCCTCTCAAACTTACAGATCAACAGCAGAAGGATTTCCACTCTACTACAGTATGTTACTTGTGTGGAAAACCCTTTACTGAAGAGGATCATAAAGTTCGCGATCATGATCATATCAGTGGTGAATATCGTGGAAGTCTACACAATGAATGTGATTTAGCCTGCAAAACACCTAAATACATTCCCGTCTTCATGAATAACCTCAGTGGATATGACTCGCATTTAATTGTTAAGGAGATGGGGTGTACATGTGAGCGAGTGGAAGTAATTCCCAGCTCTAAAGAAATCTGTATATCATTATCCAACTATGTAGGAGATATAAAGCTGGGGTTTGTGGATAGCCTACCTATCCTGGGTACAAGCTTGGATAAGCTGGTGAGAAATTTTGACATCGTATCCTAAAACACTGAAGCACTTCGGAGAAGACAAGTTGATGACTCGTAAGGGAGTATTTCCCTAAGATTACGTCACGTCATGGGATGTTTTGAACGAAACCTGCTTGGCTCCTAAGGACTCCTTCTATAATAGGTTAAATAAAGAATCAATTATTGATGTTGACTACAGTCATACTAGAAAATGTATGGAAACTGTTTAATTGGAGAAACCTGGGCGAGTACAGCGACCTATACTTAACCTCAGTTGCTCTTTTTCTAGCTGATGTCCCTGAGACATTTAGAGCTCAAATCCTCAAAACACAAAGTCGACACGTCTCACTAATTCACTTCTCCAGGACTTACATGCGATTCCATGTTATGCATACTGGAATTCAGCTGGAATTGTTACAGGACTATGATCAATTACTCTTGAAACATCTGGTATAAGAAGAGGTTTATATCAAGTTTCCTCACTGGTATGTCGAAGCAAACAATACCTACATGGATAAGTATGATCCGTCGTGATCAACCCAATTTATTACATACCAGGATGACAATAACCAACATGGCTGGGCATTGTGCCACGCCCTCCCTTATGGTGGACTTGAAATCGACTTAGAAAGACTACAAGAAGATGATCCTCATGGATAATTATTAGAAGTTGACATCGAGTATCCTGCAGAACTTCACGATCTACTCAAGGATCTACCTTTCCTGTATGAGTGTGTGAACCCCAAGGAATCATCTACAAAGAAACTGATACCTCATCTTGGAGCTTGAAAGGACTATGTAGTACATTACATGACTTTGAAGCAAGCTCTTAATCATGGGTTACGTTTGAGTAAAGTACATCGTGTGCTACAAATCCACCGTCTCAGTGTTAAAACATTATGTGAAATTTAACAATAGACTACGACAACAGGCTGCAAATGGTTTCGAGAAACACTTCTACAAACTCTTCAACACCCGTGTTTGGAGAACATACGTAATCGTCTGGATATACGACTGGTTACAATTGTGAAGACTTAGGAGAAGTTGATCACCAAGCCTACATTTATCGAAAGGGCAATATATGCTGTTAATCTAGCTGCTGTGCATATGGCCTGTCGTTAGATTGTATTCAACAAGCCTGTATACATTGGTATGAGTGTGTTGGACATCTCCAAGACATTAATGTATCACTATTATTACGATGGGTTGTTGCCATACTATGGAGCTGAAAACCTGAAGCTTATGTATATGGACACTGATTCATTCATTCAGTCATCGTGTGACAACTGTAGATGCGTGCCAGGACAAGCTACGTTTTGTTGAGCATCTGGATACAGCTGATTACGCTGTTAACCATATATGCCACTCTACTCTGAACAAAAAGGTGCTGGAAAAATTTAAAGATGAGGCCAATAGGAAAATCATCCCACGCTTTGTCGGACTACGACCTAAGATGTATGCATTAGTTATTCAAGGCTTGATGATAAAGTAATTAAAGGCATTAAATGTAGTGCTATTAAGCAGTACATTACATTTGACAGCTACACAGGCTGTCTTATAACCCGAGAGATAATAAGAATGCCGCCTGTCGCGAGAGCATGCTCTTACTACCGTGTAAATGAATAAAATCTCATTGACTCTATTTGATGATAAAAAAGTTATTGCTGAGGATGGAATAACTACATATGCGTATGGACATTATCGTATTACAAACAGTGCTTTAAAGTATGTAACCTAGATCTCAAGATGAATGTTTTCTCAGCTAGTCAACTATCTTAAAGGATTGCAGTTCTCTCATGTGCGGTGTATACACCCAGCATACACCTGGTGAAGAAAGTAGATGTAAGGGGAGGCGCTAACCATGCCATTAGGAGCAAATCCTAGTGCTAGTCTCAAGTCTAGATAAACGGAGCAGACGTCTATCCTTACAATCCTTACCTAATGAAGAAATTATTAACTGATAAAGCTGCTACACTTGGATAAAAACTGCAACCATAAAATCAATAAAGCTGACTTAAACGCTACAATATATTCACAACAATGAGGATGGACTAGTTTATACTACTTCTATATACCCTCACTGTAGCCCTATACACAGTTTAGCTCTCTCCGACTCACACACTAACTGTTTAACATATAAACGTTTATGAGATTTAGAAAAAAGTATATAAAAGTGTTGTAACATTGGGTAAGAAATGTTTATAAAGAATCTAATTACTCTATATATTACCATAAATACCTGTGATACTATCTGAACTACCTGTTAAAATGACCTAAATATCTGTTATACCATCTGAATGAAATGAAAGTTATCCTAAATAGTTCTGGTACAAATCGCTGATCGAAATTATCACGAGTACCTGTGATACTAGCCGAATTACCCTAAATCTCAGCGATACTGGCTGAATTACTTGTTAAAATGGCTTAAATACTTTTGATACTACGTGAATCACCTGAAATTACATTTAATAGCTGTGATACAAATCGCAATCGAAATTATCGAAATTATCATGAGCACCTGTAAAACTACTCTGATTACCCTAAATATAAGCTACACTAGCTGAATTATCTGTGAAATACGAAACTATGCTATACCCAACTCCTGGAATCTATTCTCCTGTGATACTAGATGAATAAGCATAAATACCTACGATATTACCTGAATTACCTGTGACATCATACACAACTATGTTGCGCCCAGACCTTGAAATCTACCCTCCTGTGATACTACCTGAATTATCTCTGAAATCATGCGCAACTGTACCGCAACCAAACCATGGAATCTGTCCTCCTTGTGATACTACCTGAATTAACCTATATACCCCTGATAGTGTCTGAATTACCTGTGAAATCATATACAACTATGCTGCACTCGCCACCATGGAATCTACTCTCTTGTGATACTACCTGAATTAACCTAATTACCTCCGATACTATCTGAATTACCTGTTAAATCATACGAAGCTATACTACATCCAACCCCTGGAATCTGTCCCCCTTGCTGTACTGCCTGAATTATCCTAAATACCCCCGATGGCGTCTGAATTACCTATGAAATCGTACACAACTATGCTGCACTCACCCCCATGGAATCTGCTCGTCTGCTAAATGCCTGATGGTGCTACCCTGGAGAAGACTGGACATTACACATGCATCAACACTAACCTTCCTAACACCACCTATCATCGTTTTGCCCGTCTCTTCCATATAAACGCATACTCTACCATTCAACTCTTCCTAGACTAATACCTCTCCTCAGTTTCCTATCTCTCTCATATAAAACACCTTCTACCTTTAACCCTGTCTCGCCTAGCATATCACCACGTATTCCCTACCTCTCTCGTATAAAGCGCATTCCCCTCCTTCAACCTCTGTCTATCATAGCATCTCACCACGTTTTCCCTATCTTTCCCATATAAACGCATACTCTATCCCTCAACCTCTGTCTAGCCTAGCACTTGTCCTCGTATTCCCTATCTTTCCCGTATAAGCGTATACTCTACTCCCAACCGCTGACTAGCCTAGCACTTCTCCTCGTTTTCCTACCTCTCTCATATAAAGCGAATTCCCCTCCTTCAACCCCTGTCTACCCTAGCATCGGCCCTCGTATTCCCTATGTCTCCCATATAAACGCATTTCCCTCTCCTTCAAATCTCTCTCCGTTTTCCCCGTCTCACCATATAAACGCATACTCTACCATTCAAACCCTCTTAGCCTAATACCTCTCCTCGGTTTGCTATCTCTCCCATATAAAAGTCATATTGTACCCTTCAACTCCTGTCTAGTGTAGCACCTCCTCTCATATTTCCTATCTCTCATGTATATAAGCCCATATCCCTCCTCCTTCAGTATTTGTCTAGCCTATCATCTGTTCACGTTTCCCCTATCTTTCCCATATAAACGCATACTTAACCTCTAAGTGGCCTATCACTTCTCCTCCTATTCCCTACCTCTCTCATATAAACCGCATTCCTCTCCTTCTAACCCTGTGTAGCCTAGCATCTGTCCTTGTGCTCCCTTTCTCTCCCATATAAACGTATTTTCCTGCTTGAAGGCTCTCTCAACCTAACATCTACCCTCATTTCCCCTATCTCTCCCATGTATACGCAAAAAGTGAGCCAGCCTCCCCTAGCTATGCTCTTCGTCTTAAACCGTATTTTTGTGATCGTTTTAATCCCCTGTGTTTTTATATCGAATGGTGTGCTCAGAACCCATATTCCAAACCCCTCAATCATGTGAGACCTTGATATATCCAGAAAAATATATTATGAATGTTAGTCTGTTACGCTTAGAATTCCTGTATATTACTATGTAGTGGACCATGTAGGTGACTTGCAATAAGTAAATAAATAAACACACACATACAAACTTACACACGTACACAGTCACTGCATACCTACACACATGTACAGCTACACACACATACATACACACCTGATACGCCTACTACATACACACTTATACGCCTACTACATATACATATATACATACATATGTACATACGCATACACAAACATTGCTGTTTTCCTACAAATGAACGCTAAATTGTTTCAGAGAATTTCTCGTAAAGTTTCAGTCTTCTTCTCTCGACTGCTACCCCTCATATTCCTTCGATTATGCATGGCACGCATGTTGCCCAAAATGGCTCTGCTCCAACTTGACCTTTCCCTACCTACATTTATTATATTTTCAGTACTATACTTTTCGGAATCACCATTAAATGCACTACAGCTAATGCTACTTTTTGTGGATCGAATAAGGTGTTCCTTCCAAATTCGCTTTTAGGACACGAAAAAAGATCAGTCATGGTACTGTATAGCAGAAAAGCTAATTACAAAGATTCCGGAAGTAATCCAAGCAATATGTATAATAGGTTTTAACCTGAACGGCTATGTGGGATACAATATTATTACTGTAATGCTCAGTGCAGAACTGTTCTGAAATTAGATTGTCAGATAATCGGAGCAAACACGCACTAAAAATTAAATCGTGAACGAAGCAAGATGGCTCTGCCGTAACCTACGGGACTGCGTTCGGGGGCCTTGGGTTCGCCTACAGGAACCGGCCACTCTGACAATGGCTTTTTTGTTTTCCCTGATTGGCAAGGGGAATATTGGGGTGGTTTCTGTTATACCACGAATCTCCTTTCTCTCATTTGCTATCATTTCGCTTCCCCTTTCTTGTTTCAGGCAGGCTTAAGGGCTGGGCAATGTCCATCGGTGTCGGACAGCTGGCACAGATGCTTGCTCGTTAGAAAGTTCTTCTCGGCCCTAACAGAAGACTGCCTTCTCTGAGCTGTCTCAGGCTAGTCGAGTTCACCTCGGTTCCGCCAGAGAGAAGCTTTCTCCGTGCAGCTTGCCGGTGTGATGGAATTTTACAATTCGGAATAGTTAGAAAACTGCACGTTTCTGTCGCCCGGCCTACCTGCGATCTGTAGCTCCTGTGGTTCCTTCACGTCATCCTTTCCTCTTGGGGGTGGTAAGCGCAAAAGATCCGCGTTCAGTTCGAGTTGCGAGGCGTTCCCTCCGTTCCCTGGTCATTCTCATTCATTCTCAAATAATGAACCCGTATTTCACATCTTACTGTCGAAATCATGGACTTATTTTTGCACTACCACTTATATGTGAAGTTCTTGAAGATTTATGATCAGGTGTGGTTTTATATTCAACATTAGGAAGTATGGAGTACCAAATTATTCGCTTAATTTTGTATCAAACTTACCCGCATTTCAAGAATGAGCTGTTACTGCCCACTGAAAATTATGTATCATCTTATAATAGATTTAACTGCTAAAAGATCTGTTAACTACACTGTGAATCCACAGGATAAAGTTTAATATCTAACCGAATAGATTTTGCCATATTTACTGTAGAAAATGGAATATCAATTGTAGACATTTGTTGAATTTCCTCCTTCATAGACAAATAACTTAGAATTCAGAAAAAGAGCCCAGCTAAATTCTAAACATTTTAAATCTGTACTTTAGCTGTTAGTGCAGGCATGCTAAGCTCAAGAATTAATGCTAGCGAGATTGACCTGTATTGCTATCCGCTGCGATGCGCTGGGAGACGCTTTCCACTCCAAGAGATGCTGTTTCACATTAATATGTTTTCGAATAGCGTATGTCTAAAATTGTTTGTAATAAAATTAGCGCGATTGATTTGATGCAGTAATTTGTATCACAAATTACTTAAATGAAAATAATGATTGTAATATGAATATGCATTTTTATGTGACATTGATTTCAGATGTTTATTAATTGTAATTATTATTGGGAAATAAGTTTATACGGCCTTACTGAAACTGTCAATAATAGAGCAATAATGCAGCGAGGGGGGTGAGCTGTTTATCATTATTGGAAACGAGGAAGTTACGTAATGTTGGCGCGTTTTTCCGTTTAGAACCTTCTGGAATATTTTCTCCCTAAAGCATATGTATTCATAATTTTAATTGGATATTAAAATAGACGCTAATGTTGGCGCGTTTTATTAGCCAATTGCAGTTCAGTTATAATCTTTAGGCGTATCTGGATGTAGGAGTATAAATAGGGTAGGTTGGAGGTAAAGTTACGCCAGTTCATCGAAAATCTCAATACATTACACGTCGCCTTCAGTCTGCCAGTTCATCAAAAATCTGTGTACACTACACGTCGTCTTCAGTCAGTCAGTTCGTCATACAGCGGATATAGATTCACAAGTTACGCGCAGCAGAATTATGAAAGATCTAAAATATGGTAAAGTTAATTATACAAAAGGTTGAAGTACGTTGATTAAAAGTGATCAGTAAGAAGTTATTATAACAGTTTCAGTTTGGCGAGTGTTAAGATCAATGTGTAAATGTGATAGTTAACGTGTTCGACAATAAATGTGTAAAACAAAATTTCTTCCTCAGTATAATTTTTGGATAAAAGATTCCTTTCCGTTTACACAACCCTGATCAAGAGACATGTTCGACCAAGAGATAATAGCTAGCCGGAGTACAGTAAACAAAATTTAAATCAAATAACAGTCGCATTCTTTCTAACACTAACACTGATGCAAATTGCTAACACAAGATGGAGCTACAAACCGAACAAATGAATGACGTCACAAGATGGCTGCAACACTGATGTAAACAAACATTATAAGTAATACCGTTACAAATTGGCTACCCAAACGTGGGGCTAACAAACAAACAAAAATACCGTCGTAAAGTGGCACCCAGAACGTGGGGCAGAGTAACCAGGAAAGGAACACGATGACCAGGAAAGGGGCAGAGTGACCAGGAAAGGAACCAGGACGTGGAACGAATGCAGCAGTGAAATGATCTACAAGACGCAGATTCCAGAAACAATAGGGACGACAGATTACGCGGATGATTGGACATCGTAATTCCGAGATTACAAGGCAACAGGGGAATTCAACTACAAAAACATCGAGAAGATGCAGATTCCAGAAACAACTAGAGGAATGACAAACGACGCGGATGAGTGGACACAAAAACATCGAGATGACGCAGATTCATCATTAATACAACGCAGAAGCGACATACAAATCTAGGAGAGAGGGGCAGGAAGCTGGACATCAAAGTAACAGCAACAGACAGCATCACAAAGGTCAGAGTATCGTAATTTTTTTTAGAAAACAAAAACAATGGCTACTAATAATATTGAAGAAACAATGATGGAAGGGGATAGTGTAACAGTTAGCTGTAATTCAATACAGGTTACAGAAAAAAGCTCAAACGATGTAGTATTGGAGGGAGGAAATGTTAGTGCAGGAAGTGAGAATAAAATAGCAGGAAATATTAATTCTGATACTAGTATGATTATGGAAATGCTGAAAAAGATTAATGAGAATATGGAAAAGAATCATAGGGAATTAAGGGAACATATTCGTAGGTGCTTTGAAAAAAACAGGGAAGATATTGGTAGGAGTAATGATGTATTAGAGCAAAAAGTAGATCAAAGCAGTGAAGAAATTGAAAAGAAAGTTATGAAGCTAGATAGTAGTATGCCAGAAATGAGAGATGAAAATGAGGAAGTAATAGTAAGTGAGATAGGAGAAGTTTCAAAGAAAATGTTAGACATGAGCAGGGAAATAGGTAACAAAGAAAGTGAGGTTAATACTAAAAATGAACATGTTGATGTAGAATGTACAGAGTCAGGTAGAAGAATGAGTAATATTTCAAGTGAGATAAGAGAGATGAAAGAGGTTATGAATGTAGTTGTGAATCAGGCGAGAGTTAATTTCAGAGGGGAGCTATCAGAAATACAGAATGAGACAGTAATGCAAAGAAATAAATTGTACCAAGATGTTCAAAATGAAAACTCCAGTCCAGTACAGTTTAGTACAGATTTGTCAGAGTATTCTCAAATTAAAAAGATACCTGAAGAATTAAAAATGAAAGTTGTTAAAAGATGTGTTGTTCAAGAAACTGTAGATTGTTTTCAAATGTTATCAGGGGACGAAATTTCATATGAATACAAGAGGTTATTCATGAACAAAAATTTGAAGGTTAGGATAAGGCTACGAGTAATGTTTAGCCACACACAATTTGATCCAGGAGGGTAAATAGCAATAAGATGTAAAGTAAATGCTGGATAGTTAAAGACGAAATGCAGAGCAATGTATTGGAACGTAAGAGGGTTAACTATTTATATATGTCATGTGAAAAGAAAAATAAATTCTGAACAAAAAATTAATTGCTTAAAAAAAAAAAGGAAAATTAACATTTTTTTTGTAACTGTAACAGTATTTGAAATTAAGAATGTAAAAATTGAAACTTAATATGATATTAAAAATAAAAGTACGTAAATAATGTACAAAACAACAAAAATGGGGTAAAAATAATTAAGAATAAATACTTATGTAGCAAACAGAAAAATGTGAAACAGTGTCTAGATTTAAGAGATGTAAATATATTTGTGTAGAGGGTGAATATTTTTGGTAAATATGTTTAATAATTACAAAAAAATTCTTGAATTGAGAAATTTTTTTTGTTAACAATATCTAAATAATTCAGGGTATAGAATTTGCTATAAAAATTGTAATGTCAGATTAATGTCTAAACACATTCAACCAGAGCCAGTAAGTAGTGGCAAGATAAAAAAAACATATGTCGTGTGTTAAATGCGTGTGAAGTGTAAAGTGAAAGTGATAGCGTGTGTTCCAAGATTTAGGAGACTAAAAACCCAATTATAAAATTTCCAAACAAGTTGTAAATATTTATAATTATGTTTCTAGTGGGGCATATGATGCAGTAATTTGTATCACAAATTACTTAAATGTAAATAATGATTGTAATATGAATATGCATTTTTATGTGACATTGATTTCAGATGTTTATTAATTGTAATTATTATTGGGAAATACGTTTATACGGCCTTACTGAAACTGTCAATAATAGAGCAATAATACAGCGAGGGGGGGTGAGCTGTTTATCATTATTGGAAACGAGGAAGTTACGTAATGTTGGCGCGTTTTTCCGTTTAGAACCTTATGGAATATTTTCTCCCTAAAGCATATGTATTCATAATTTTAATTGGATATTAAAATAGACGCTAATGTTGGCGCGTTTTATTAGCCAATTGCAGTTCAGTTATAATCTTTAGGCGTATCTGGATGTAGGAGTATAAATAGGGTAGGTTGGAGGTAAAGTTACGCCAGTTCATCGAAAATCTCAATACATTACACGTCGCCTTCGGTCTGCCAGTTCATCAAAAATCTGTGTACACTACACGTCGTCTTCAGTCAGTCAGTTCGTCATACAGCGGATATAGATTCACAAGTTACGCGCAGCAGAATTATGAAAGATCTAAAATATGGTAAAGTTAATTATACAAAAGGTTGAAGTACGTTGATTAAAAGTGATCAGTAAGAAGTTATTATAACAGTTTCAGTTTGGCGAGTGTTAAGATCAATGTGTAAATGTGATAGTTAACGTGTTCGACAATAAATGTGTAAAACAAAATTTCTTCCTCAGTATAATTTTTGGATAAAAGATTCCTTTCCGTTTACACAACCCTGATCAAGAGACATGTTCGACCGAGAGATAATAGCTAGCCGGAGGACAGTAAACAAAATTTAAATCAAATAACAGTCGCATTCTTTCGAACACTAACACTGATGCAAATTGCTAACACAAGATGGAGCTACAAACCGAACAAATGAATGACGTCACAAAATGGCTTCAACACTGATGTAAACAAACATTTGTAAGTAATATAACATAATTAATACCGTAACAAATTGGCTACCACAACGTGGGGCTACAATAATGTTATAATAATATAACATTAAAGCACTCGCAAATTGGCTACCAAAACGTGGGGCTACAATAATGTCAAATATAAACACAAAACAAATACTATCGCAGATTATATTCTCGACATAATTGTTCGTATAATTGTTACTGCAGCTAAGGCTATCCTAAGCCACTTCAAATAGTTATTAATAACCCGTGGTTTAGTACGTCAATCTTTTTTATTGTGACTGTTAAAACTGCGAAAATTTGTGTTAATTTCATCCGTAACTGGGTATACTTAATCTATTTTAAAATATTTGTGTAAGTCCCACAGTAGGAAGCATTTATGTATCTGTGGAAAGAAATAGAATGGTAAAGAAACAAGGGCAGATCCCGGGCTCAACTTTGGGCGGTGCACAACTTTCCAAATGTATAAATCTAATTATTTTTAGTAATTGCAATATTTGTTTCGGTAGGATAGGATAGGACTGGAAGCGGAGGGGGACTTAGCACCTCGACCTACATAGATCTTTTGTGCCTAGCCCCTGACGGGGCACCCGCGGGAGGGAGGGATAAAGTGGGAGGAAACAGAGGGCGCCCGGACCAGGAGGCATGATAGGTAGGGAAGCAGGGTCCCTACCATATACAGATTTGAACTCCCCGGTGCTGCCTGGTGCAGCCGGCCCCCACCCCTGTGGATTTACACATCCCCTGGAGGGCCCGGGACCCGGAGACTGCTCGCAGTTCGGAGGAATAAGGTTTCCTCAGAGCATCGTTTTCCCTGCCTAGCACATATCGAGTCCTCATGCCGGCAATTGCAACCCTGAAAGAAACCAAGCAGATGAAAGGTGAAGTGAAACGAAAATGGAGATGAAATGGAGGGACAGGAAATTCGGGGGATGTAATGGTCCTTCCCAACATTCGCCTGGCGACCCGGGGAAACCCCCCAATAAAACATGGGAGAAGGTCATGGAAACCGAACCCACGACCTTCCGAATGCGGACCACAGAGGTTACCAGTCGCCCTCCGTGGTGTAGTAGCTACCATGCTAGCCTCTAGTTCCCGAGGTCGCGGGCTCAAACCGGGGGAGGGCGATGGATTTTTTCGGGCGTGAAAATCCTTAACATGGCTTCCTTCAGAAGGGAAGTAAAGCCGTTGGCCCTGTGTCGTAGATTTACGGCACGTAAAAGAACCTCAAGCCTGGTAAAGAGGCCTCTGGGAAAAATTACCGGCCTTTGACGCCAAATATAGAATGGAACGCTAAGGACTACAGCAGTTAAAGAGCGTCCATAAATAAAAAACTCAATTTTAATTTCAACAGACGTTACCGCTTGGCTTGTTTCAGTAAATATCATCATGCCTAATATAGCCTGGGATGACCGTGGTCGTCATGCAGTCTCGCCTATGGGGCAGAATACCAAGCATCACCATCACCATCATCATTATCATCTAGATTTAGGCCTAAGTAGGTATAATATATCGACTCTGGCGCACAAACAGATGCCGACAACTGATAAGATCATTTGTTGTATGCCGGCAAGCCCCGCCCCCCTTTGTGCGCTACTGTTTCCCGCCTGGTCGCGTGCCGCTAGCCCCGCCCCCTCTTTGTGCTCTACTGTTTCCCGCCTGGTCGCGTGCCGTCAGGTCCTGCCACCTCCCCCATGCGGTCTGGTCGCGTGCCGGTGGCACCCGCCCCCTCCCTCCCCTTTGTGGTCTGATTGGTTCCCTGTGGATAGGTGGGAGAGTGTCTATTGTTTCCATACGCTGGCTGCGTACCCTCCCTCCCCTTTGTGTTCTGATTGGTTCCCTGTGAATAGGTGGGAGAGTGTGTATTGTTCCTATACGCTGGCTACATTCCCGCCCCCTCATTGTGACTTGTCTAAATCTCCCCCGCGTGATTGGTTCCCCTGCGGATATGTGGGAGAGGGTGCATTGTTCCTATACGCTGGCGACGTCACCCCACTCTCATAGCGTCCTGTCTAAATCCCGCCCCTGGTGATGGGGGGTGGGGGAATGTGATACTCGGCACGTGCCGCTGCTCGGCAAATCGATTTGATGAGATAATTGTGTCAATCAATTAGGTAATGCGTTATTGAAAAAAGAATCAATATTTATATACTGCTAATGTCCGGCCATCATGCCTCTAAAGGATTGAGGTTATTAAACGCTGCTCGTCGACCAATTAAGTATTATTGATTGATTCATGTAAATAATTGTATATGAATTGACTTGCGCACCTGGAGCTATTTCCCCCATTTTACACCTACTAATGACATTGCATTTGAAATTAAACGCGGCTCGTCGATCGATGAAAACAATTAAGTTTTTTTGATTGATTAATGTAAATAAGTGTATATGAATTGACTTGCGCATTTTGGTTGCTGTCGTATGTGTTTGGGTGTTAAGTTGATTATTACGTGTGTATAACTATTACGACTAATAACATTTGTTTAATTCTTCTTTTGAGCAGAGGGATTATAAACATATTACATTGCTTACACGAATTAAAAACCGACTGAAAAGGACGGTGTAAATAGCTAGAGTGAGACGTTAACACGAGAACCCTTTACGAAAAACAACACGAGTGCGACCGCTGTGCATTGCCTAATACAATTAAACTTAAGAAGCGGTTAAACCAGGAACGCTGGGGTTTTTCCCTGGTACCTGCTCTTAATGGCTTGGGGTTTCCATCACGCCATATGCCAGGGTACGCTCCAGCTGATGTTAAAAAATATAAGACCGCTATGTCTCTTCTCACTCGAGAGAAGCAATAAAAAGGTTTGCTTTGTTGCTCTTTTAATTAAGCTATTTATAGTTTGGCCAGAAATAAGCTTCAATAGAAATGTATATAGCTAGAGACAGTCGAGGAAAAACACAGAGCAGGGACTTTCAAACAAACATTGTCTCCAACACGTAAGCTCTCCCTCTCCTTACAGAAGCTTCAAAACATGCATTACTTTCTGCAGGGAATTTCAAACAGACATTGTCTCCAACACGTAAGCTCTCCCTCTCCTTACAGAACCTTCAAAACATGCATTACTTTCTGCAGGAACTTTTAAACAGACATCGTGTCCATCATACAAGCTCTCTCTCTCCCTCTGTAACTTCAAAATGTGCATTCATTTCTTAGTAAATATATAAGTATCGTGAAAGGAGATAAAAACATGGAGAGAGGACTTCTAAACAGTCATTGTGTCCGAGACGTAGGCTCTCTTCCTTTCCTTTCAGAACCTTCAAAACATGCAGGGACTTTCAAATAATTCATTTCTTAGTAAATATATAAGTATCGCGAAAGGAGATAATAACTTGGAGCGAGGACTTCTAAACAGTCATTGTGTCCGAGACGTAGACTCTTTCCCTTTCCTTTCAGAAGCTTCAAAACATGCATTACTATCTGCAGGGACTTTCAAACAGACATTGTCTCCAACACGTAAGCTCACCCTCTCCTTACAGAACCTTCAAAACATGCATTACTTTCTGCAGGGACTTTCAAACAGACATCGTGTCCATCATACAAACTCTCTCTCTATCCCTCTCCTTACAAGAAATTCGAAACATGCCCAAAGACCTCAAATATAAATTTGATATTCGTTTTTTAAATGTTATTTCTAAAGACGTAGGGAACTTTGAGAAATTCTACGAATTATTCACTCGCATACCCTGCTTGAAAGAAATATGCTGTACACCCCTGAAGAACGCATACTGTGTTCTTGGAAGAATGTCCATGTATACCCTCATTAGTGGACAATGGCAGACATTTTCACTTCATTAAACATCTTAAGAGACTTGAAGATCGCATACTGGGTCCTGTATACCCTCATTAGCGGACAATGGCAGACGTTTTCCCTACAGTAAACATCTTAATTGGTTTCCTAAGTGCTCTGAAAAACCCCGACCCTCTGGGTAAATAACTTTTAGCAATACATTAGATTTTCTTAATGATTAGCTTCAGGGGTTCCTACTTCCTCCGCGCAGAATTTCCATCACAAACCGTGGAAAACCCAAGCCTAGCCATGTTTAAGCTTACCACAACAATTTTTTCCCGATAATTAATATAAATTCTACATGAAGATTATTAATGATTAAGTTTCATAGCTCTTATTTCTTTCAATAAAATATTGAATATGACTCTAGCGTCAGCAAAATTAAACGGTGAGAAGCAATATTTTCTACGCTGAAATTATAATTAAACGCATACTGTATAGATTCTGTACTTATGCATTCGAATGTATCTTTGTCATTATTTAAATACTCACATACAAGAATTGCATGCATGATATCAAAAATTAAACTGATTTTTTACGGAATGTTAAGCAAAGAAATATGATTTGGCGAGAGTGATATGAAGAATAAAGTATTCAGAATTCGGGTGGGAGGAAGAATTCAACTTAAGCAGTTAAACAAAGAAATATGATTTGGCGAGAGTGATATGAAGAATAAAGTATTCAGAATTCAGATGGTGGAAAGAATTCAACTTAAGGACTCGAATGTATCACTTCTAATATTTTTGTTTGTTTGTGAGTCTTGAAGGAAATATTGTTATCGTAGAGAAAGCTTATTCCATTTAAACAGACTGGTGTTTGACTCATTGTGTCTAAAAAATTATTTTAATTACGTCTCGCTCCAATGTAATAATAAAATATCAGACTTCTCTGAGAGGTGACGTGTCTATTCACAATCGAAAGGTCGCTGGTTCGATTCCCTGCGGAGGGCGATGGATTTTCTCGCACGCATATATTGTATTCTTAGAATGATTTTCTTTAGCCTGAAAAGACAGTTCTTACAGGAAAACCCATACTCATATAGATTATAGGAATGTCCTGTGATTTAGCGTAACTACCGCAAATATTTGCAAACAGGAAAAGCCATACTCATATAGATTATAGGAATGTCCTGTGTTTAAACGTAACTATCGCAATTATTTCCGAGTATTATATCCTTCTCAGAGACAATCAAGTTATTATTATTACTATTATTATTATTATTATTATTATTATTTTCGTTAAGAAAGCTTATTCCATTTAAACAGATCGACGTATCACCATTCATCTCTAACAATTTTATATGTAGAAACAATACATTATTTTCACCCTGCGATTATTTTGGTAATGTAACAATAATTAATAATGAATTTTAGTGGTGCATGTAAAAATATATATATATATTTTTATATTCTAGCATCATATACAGAGAGGTAGCGTGATGTGAGGTCAGATTTCCCCATGACAGGTTTAGGCTTGGTTACGAATAGCCCCTCGTGCGAGGTTAGCATTTCCCCTCTCATCGAATTTTTGAAGTAGCCAATCAAAACCGCTATATTATATATCTTAAACTTTTGCAAACTACTGCGAGAAGAGCACTATAAAAAGACTGCTTCACCAGAAAATTCCTACAGTTTCTCAGCTGACACCAAGGCGATAAGACCTCTGCAAACTTTACGCTTTCATCGTGAAGTTTTCTTCGAACGACCATGTCTGGTAAGTTGTAAAAAACGCTTCATTTACTTTAAAACTTAAATTATTACCTTTATATTTTAATTTATAATTGCATTCTTGTTTTCAATGTCGAGACACTTATACGCAAATAGTTGAACTTCTACAGTTAATATCTAGCTGCGCAAATTCTCAAAAAATGTGATCGGTTTAGTTAAGTTTTCATTTTAAGCAAACTTGGTATTCTAAATGTTTAAATACGTGTTTTCACCGAGTGAATTATATTCCTTTCAATAGAAAATAATTACTTGAATACCTCCGAATCGAATAGTAAATGCAATACAACATTTCTTCCGAGGGTAACAGACGGTAATCGATCCGTGGACTTCCTGATTGTATGCATTGGTCGAACATTCACTGTGAATGTTTCATTCCTCTCGCGCATTTATTTAGTAAATACTTTCAGTCTGTTTCCATCACGTTAAAAGACATAATTCCAATGACTGTGTCGAATAATACAAGTGCTTTAGTTGTAATAGAAATTTCTTTATTGTTAAATACAGTGACATTTCTGTATATAAGCTATTCGCAATAAAGTAAATTAACTTAATAATATAACTTTTCTTTAAAAAACTAAGTAAATAAATAAATAAATAAAATCCAACGCGTAAATTACTTACGTTTTCAGCATTCAGTTCTGCTAACATAGCTGAGGCTTACATCCTGCTCCAGCAGGATACCCACCGCCGGTTGCAGGATCGCTCCTCAAATACCGTAATGATTCAGGCAACCGAACAGTCGAATGGTAAGCATTCTTCAGTGTTTTAAAAAAATGAATGTAACATTTCATATTAACATCTTTTAAAACATGCTATACTATTATTATTATTATTATTATTATTATTATTATTATTATTATTATTATTATTTCCAGGAAGTGGACTTTATTTTGGGATCTGCCATCCATCGACCGCTGCAACGGCACCCCCTGGCTTCCGAACCTTCCTGGTGCCAAACCATCAGAGATGTGGCTCTGCCCCGTACATGCAGCAACACTCGAACGGTAAGAATTTACAGACTGGTGTTTGAGCAATTGTAACTAAAAATTATTTAATAGTAGTTATAAAATGTCGATTCTAGCACAAAAAGATCTACCTACGACCGCATAGAGTTCTGGATTGCATAACGAGAAAAGGATATATTTAAGGGGAGTTTCTCACCCTATATGCAGTCACATAACTCTTTCGGTCTCCCAGAATGCTATGTATTTTTCACGCCTGTGTTTAAAATATGTATTTTTCACGTATAGCGTATAGATTCTTTAGAACTCTGTACTTAAACATGCTATACTATTATTATTATTATTATTATTATTATTATTATTATTATTATTATTTACTTTCTTCCAGGAAGTGGCCTTTATTTCGGAGGCGGCATCGCTCAACATGCGACCGCTGCACCGGTACCTCCAGGCTTCGCGACCGTTCCACCGGCACCACCAGGCTTCGCGACCGTTGCACCGCCACCCCCAGGCTTCCAGACCTTCCTGGTACCAAATCATCAGGGATGGGGCTCTGGCGCGTACATGCAGCAAGCACCGAACGGTAAGAATTTTTCAATATTTTATGAACTTCTTGTTTTACACATTCTATATTATTATTATTAATATTATTATTATTTTCAGGAAGTGGACTTTATTTTGGGATGAGTCAACCATCGTCCGCTGCACCGGCACCACCAGGCTTCCAAACCTTCGTGGGGCCAAATCAGCAGGGTTGGGTCCCTGCCCCATACATACAGCAACCACCGAACGGTAAGAATATTTTCAACGTTTTATGAAGTTCTTTTACACATTCTATATTATTATTATTGTTATTATTATTTCCAGGAAGTGGACTTTATTTCGGAGGCGGGTTTGTTCATCACGCGGCCTCTGCACCACACGCCTTCCCTGCAACAAATCAGCAGGGGTGGGGCCCTGCCCCATACATGCAGCAACCACTGAATGGTAAGAATGTTTTTCAACATTTTATGAAGTTCTTTTACACATTCTATATTATTAATATTATTGTTATTATTATTAATATTATTATTATTTCCAGGAAGTGGACTTTATTTCGGGGGTGGTATCACTGAACACGCGGGCGCTGTACCATCAGCCTTCCCTATACCAAATCAGCAGGAATGGGGCTCTGCCATATGCGTGCAGCAACCACTGAATGGTAAGAATGTTTTTCAACATTTTATGAAGTTCTTTTACACATTCTATATTATTAATATTATTGTTGTTATTAATATTATTATTTCCAGGAAGTGGACTTTATTTCGGGTGTGGTATCACTGAACACGCGGGCGCTGTACCATCAGTCTTCCCTATACCAAATCAGCAGGGATGGGGCTCTGCCATATGCGTGCAGCAACAGTCGCATGGTAAGAATTTTTCAACATTTTATATAAATTAATGTAACATGTCATATTAACATATTTTAAAGCATGCTATACTATTATTATTATTATTATTATTATTATTATTATTATTATTCCAGGAAATTATCTGGGTGACATTGGAAGCCAGCCTTTGGATCTAGCAACACAGGAGTCAACATCACAGGAGATTGATGAAGACTCGACCGCTGCACCGTCCGCCTCCTCATCACTCGACACTCTGGAGGAAGTTATACACAGTGAACCATCGACCTCCTCAGTCGCAGACGATGAAACCGCTGCACCATCGACTTCCTCAGGCGCAAACGATGAAGCCGCTGCGCCGTCAACCTCCTCCTCATCATCCAATGATGTAGAACCTATGAATGGAAAGAGGGGACCGGCATCGGACGGTAGGGAGCAGCTTACAATAAAAAAAGCCAAGGTTAGTGCTAGCAATTGCCAGGGACTTGAATGCAATACCATCCAATCGGCGTTCAAGGGACGTATTTTTAATAGTAAAATAGCAAATACATTAAAAATACTGGACCCCAGAGTCTTTTCAGATGAATGCAAGGAATTTGTAATTAAAGAAGCGGAAAACGTTTTGCTGAAAAGCAGGTCTGGATTGAAGATGAATTGTTCCATGGAACTTGAATATTTAATCCACAAACCTGATGAAGAGGCACACTTTTCCGCCTTCTTTAATTCTAAGCCTGTGCTGATACTGCCGTCAAGCGATCTCAATCAGATCTTCTCTTCAATTGCGGGGGATATTTTAGAAAACATTTCTAAATTTGAGGGGGGAGCATCATCGAAGTCTTTGTTAGACATACCCGGCTTGGTACTCAGCTCTGCTTACTACGATCCCTTACACGCCGCATCATACATTGAATTGCCACAGAAAATTGCGAAAAAACATGCAGTCATAGACATCCAGAACAAATACAATTACTGCTTTGCATGGTGCATGCTCGCCTTTAAATAC